>JAMXBD010000003.1:2525254-5050508 GCA_024138025.1 Combretum micranthum
CCTTCAAAAGTCAAACAATCGTTGGACATAACATCTGAAAAATGTTAAGCATTAAATGAGAGAAATGGTCACTTTTGTTCCACCAAATCGCCGGCGTGAATCTCTACCTGTTTGCTAGTCCAGTGTTAGCACCTTTAGAAGATCAAAACATGCCCTTGGATGAGAAAAAGCATGGCTTCAAAAAGGAATGCGATACAAGTTGTGGAGTCTTGGTTTATATTGGCTCGCCGGTGCAAGCCCTGCAAGCACAAACTCAAAGCACACATGCATTGATTCCTTTAATCTTTAAAGATAAAAGATTTTCTTGTTTATATTAGAAATAATCTGTTAATCTCAAACAAATAATGTGCATTTAGTATATAATTTACAAAACTTTATTCTCATCACAATCACATGTAGAAATAATCAATTTAACAATCTCCCCTATTTTGATAAGGGCAAAAGTTATTTGCTGCCCTTCAACAAGTACTCCCCCACAATTTAGTATTTAGTGCAAGAAGTTTGGCAAGTTTAAGTTGTAACAAATACTTTAAGTGTGGAGCAAGTAGATTTCTTAAAAAACAAGGAGTTTAAAACATAATTGTCCATATTACCCCCCACCCTCCCCCTTTTTTACCTCATCAAAAACTTCATAAGTAATCAATAGTGAGCCATAGTGGATTGCATATAGAATAGTCATAAAACATAGCAAGACCACATATAAGTTCATTACAATCAAGACATCTAACGTTAAGGTCATCCAATAAAGAGATATTCATAAAAGGTCATTACAAAAAGATTAGAGAGTATAGGTGTTCAAAAACCTAAAAAAATGACAGCTTATACAAATAAGAGAAAAAGGAAGATCAAGCTAGAGGATCATCAACTAAAGGTAAACAAGGAGGAATGCTATAGAAATGGTCCATGACCCTACGAATGTCGAAGCTGAAGGACCAAAACTTAAAGCAGAGGCCAGAAATCAGGGCTTGCATGGAAGCAAACCTGGAAACCTTATGATCATGAAGCTCTTAAAGGAAAGAGGTAAATGAACTAGAAGCAGAGGAACTAAATATCACGCCCTGAAGGTACTCTAGTAGTAATATGTAAGCCACACTTGTATACTATTACTAGTTAACCCTCAAAGAATGATATATTTTTAAACAATAGAATCTTTTAGTTGCATCAATAAGAAGTGATAAACACATATAAAACATAAAATAGTAAATATCTATCATCATAAGTAGTGAATATCATAATAGTATTACAGACCATAGTTATATTCTAAAAGTCTTTGAATACATAATTGATAATTCAAGTACTAACTATCTTATGACCAGAAATAAGAATATATAACATAACCCGAAGATCCCATATTCTTCTATCTTCTAACTTCTAATATTCTTATCGGAGCCATGCTCCTAGAAGTAACCAGCCAAGGTCGTAGAGTTAACCTAAAAGGTCTTTAAGAATGTGAGCGAAGCTACAGGCTCAGTGAATAACCAGATATATTATACATCAAGCAAGTTTATTAACAAATCATATGTAATATAACAATCAAGCATATGCACAGATACAAGCTTAGATGATCTAGAATCTAAACAGGAAAAAGATTTACACCATCTTTTTAGGGTTGAAGAATAACTACTTTTATGACCCACCTGACCAAGAGGACTAAGTTTACAAGAAAATCAACGGTTTCTCATCTTAAGGTTATTTCTTTAATTTATAGGTATTTTAACTGAACATTTCCTGTAACAATTCTTAGAAACTCCTTAAGTATTAATCATTTCAGAGCAATACTATAGGCATCATTTCTCATTGCCACTGAGTTCCCGTAGAACCAACAGAACAAAAAAAAAAAAAAAGACTTGAAAGAGCTAACACTTTAGGAAAACCAATCATTAACAGAGAATCGAAATATTAATACGTAGCAAGCTACCACCCTTTTTGAATATGCAATACGTGCAATTCATGACCATGTTATTTAATAAGTTAATAATTTTTACTCAAGTATATGATGATCATACATTACACACATTAATCAACATGCTATTCCAAATCATCAAATAATTGTGTTATCACTTTCATTAACTTGTCTTGACATCACAAACAACCAATTCAAGTCATAAATCATTCTCATTATGCTCTACACAACAATTATTATCTTTGCATTACATATGCCACTAATTACAAGCACAAATAGTATAGTAGATCTGAGTTACTCACCTGCTCATGATGGCTAGTTGTAGTAGTCTATTGAGAAATCCTCAATAGTATCAAGGTCACCTATTGAGATGAATAAAAATATTCATCAATAAAACATATATTATATAACTATATTCTTATGAGTGTCTAAGTATCCTATACCGATATTTCTATTACTATATTGGTCTTTTAATGGTCTTATGGTAATAATTATTATTTAATATTTTTTTTTTCATTATGCTTTTTTTGATCTTATTTGATATTTATATTTTTATTAGGTGGTTATAGAGTTTGTATTTAATAAATCAATATTTTATCATTATTATTATTATTACTTTTATATCGTTCCTTAGTTGATCTACTATGGTGACTAATATTTATTTTTTATCATTTAGTTTCATCGTGTTTCTCTTGATTTTTGTTCATGTCAATATTTGTTATTTATGGGTATTACATTATCTTTAATTCTAGCTTATCTACTTTTCTATTCTTGTATATATTTATACCTATATAATACAACTATCGTAGTTTTAATCTTTCATTATACACAAGTATGTTATTTACAATGGTTTCTAAAGTCTATTTTTTAATCAAGTATTATACATATTAATATTTATATTTATTTATTATATTATATTATATTTTCTATTTCATCTTCTCCTTCTTCTTCGTTATATATATATAATATATATATATGTTTATTCTAGACGAAACAAATTTCGTTCTAGAGATAATTTATACGTATGTCGGCATCCAACACTATCGGTATTGAAATCTAGATGCCGGCATTCGTATATTTTACATGCATCTCCGTATCAGCATATGCTGACTCAAAGTTGCTAGCTTTACAACGTGCGTTGGCACCAACGCCGTCGATGTAGAGTTCTAAATTGTCGATGTTCATTCATATTACGTAAAAAAATATTACATAACTTCTGTTTCTAGTGTAAGCCATCTCAACACCACCGGCCTACTCGTGTACGTCGACAATATTGAGTGCTTACACTGCCGGCGTAGGGGTAGTGCTGTTATTATTCATCATCTTCACCAATTTTCCTTCGTTTGAAACTTAAATTTCTTATAATATATGTGCATACTTGTATTAAAACTTATTCTAAGTTTTTTTACATGGTCTACAAATATTATTAGTGACTTAATAACACATATAACATCCTATAATCCTCATATTACATAGTTTCTAACTTCTGTATTTATCATAATGCATTAATGGAGTTATAAGACTAGATATTACCTTGTTTGAGTAGATTTGAAGGTGCTAAACTCTCCCGCAGAACTTGACACGAACCTAGGATTAACAATAACATTATTTAGGCTAGTGTTCTAGCATATAACTAGCTAAAAACGAATTTTAACTTACCTTTCTTACTCTTTTCCTAAGCTTAGGCTTGCTAATAGAGTTTAAATCGTTAGGTTTAGATTATTAACTATATTGGCTATTTATGAAACTGATCTAGAATGGATTTTGAGTTGTCATGGTTGCTATTTTATGTAGGTTAATGGCTTGGTTGGTTTGTTCATTAATTGTCATATATATATATATATATATATAAGAAGAAAGAAGTAGCAGCCAACATGAATTTCGGCCAAAATGAAGAAAATTCACCACCGAATTCCTAACTTGCAAATGTGATCCCTTATGCATTTAATGTGTTGATTCATTGGCAAATTTTGATTGGTTTTGCATATTGTTTCCTTGACTTTGTTGTCAAATTGACCTATTTGTTTACATGAATTTAGTTGTGCAAAATTTTAGACAATTTCAGTCACATGCTATTTACCGCTTGCACTAAATACATGGGATAATTTGTGTAATATTATTTATTTATTTAAGTTTCAAGATAATTTATTAAGCTAAACGGGTACAAATATGACATTTATTTGAGAGTTCTGTCTCCAAAAATTTATATAAAGCTTCCACAAATTTTCTAGGTTATTATTGGGTTTAACTTTAGGTTTAAACTTTACACGATTAATTATTTTTAGGATTTTATCTCACTTGATTAGGGTTTTCTAAGCTTAATAGGCCAATTTTAGTTTTAGTCTCTAATAGCTTTAGAATTCCCTAACTAAAATAATGGTATGATCCAAATATTTAATTGGAGTCTTTATTATAAGTTATGGATCTATTTTTGTTCTAATTGTGTATTTATAACATTAACGGTTCATCCTTAAATTATTATTTTCTAACTATAAACTTTATTGATTATCAACTTTCTGATGCTCTTGAAATATTATTTAAATTGTTTCTATACTTTGAATTTTCGATACTGGCTATGAAATTTTAACTTTGATATCTGTTACCATCTATAGAATATTGTTTTAGGGTTTGTAGGTATATATAGGTTCATAACTACTTGTGATTTTATTCTAAGATATTTGTTGAGTCCTATATTAACCTTATATTTTGTATATTTGTATTTCTATTCATTTCTACTTGTATGAAAAATTTCAGGGTTTACACTAAAAGCTAGAACATGAGGCTCATCGACATTGGAATCTGTATCCATACTTGAATCAGGAAGAAGAGCATCATCACCAACCAATGGTTACAAAGGTTTATTCTATACCCATCTACCATCTTGCCTTTTCCAGGTCCCTAAAATAATAGTATTGAAAGAAAAGGTAGGAACTTAAACAGATTGAGTCTCAGCACATAACTCTACTAGTTTGCTCCATGATAGATGAGTGATCAACCTACTTTCATGAAGAATAGCTTGAGCAGGCTTGTTTGTTACATTCTTAAAGGCCCTCTATATAAGATCAAAGAAATGTATCATATCACCATAAGCCATAAGTCTTCTTGGGTTATAGTAGTCTATTGTCTCTTACAGGGAACATAATTATTAGTTAAGAACTAGTGGATAACCCAATGTCTAAGGGAAAGATGGGAGGAGTATAAATTGCGTGGTTCGCACCAATTAAGACATATATTAGATACAGTAAATAGTTCCTCATAAAATTGAGCTTCATCAAAAGTATTTGGCATTCTAACCCCAACAATAACATCTATCAAACTACATATATCATGATGTGAGATCTCAAGTTTCTTTCCATGTCTCACAAAATTTGAACTCTTAAAACCAGTCTCCATTCCAACACCCAGGCTCCCATCATCTTCTAAATAATCAGTCAAATTGCAATAAAATAGCCTAACAATCTCTTCATTAACCTCAACTAGAAATAACATAGTATTTAAAGTATTATTTACTACTACACTAGGTAACTGAGGAGTACAAAATACTCTAACACATCTACATTATAGTTCTTACCCACATCTATAGGAAGGTCATGGAATAAGGCATACCTATCAGAATGCTTCTTAGAAGGGAAGAGGAATCCATCAAAGAGGCATTATGAAGAAATAATGATGGAGAGAGGGAGAGAAAAGTTAGGTAATGAGAGAAAAGGAAGAGAGATAGAGAATGGGGTGTGTTAGAGATGGTGGAGAGTTAGTAAAGAAAGTAGTAGAGGATTTGAGTGAGTGTTTGGAAACAGATTGAAAGGTAGAGGGAAGTGGATTTTAGGGTTTGAGAGAGAAAGGGCGCAATAGAGAGAAGAGAAAAGAAGAAATGAGTGAAGAGAGAGAAGAAAAGATTTATATGTGCATCTTAAAAGACGCATACCAATAAGCCAGTGCATGGAACACTGACAGACCAATGAGAGAGAGAAAAGTTTGAGAGAATAAAGGTTACCGATGTCACAACCTAAAAAGGGGGCCCATGAGGGTAAACTATAGTTATCATATCACATATGCACTCATAATATGATAACCATCTTGCAAGTCAAAATTCGCAAGACTTTACCTAATCTCTATTTTATAAACATCTAAGATACAATTATATTTGTGATAATTAAAGGAAATCCAACTTCCTATAGTCCACCAACACCACAAAGAATCGGTATCCCCTACTAAATAGTAAAATAGAATGGATCATCTACATTTTACAATCTTTAGACTATTATATAACTTATCTAATCCATAATCTAAACTTATGTTACATAAAATAAAATCTTAATACAAAACAATCAATTTACTTCTTATATTTAACTTGTCTTCTATCTTCAAGGAGTCTTCTCCACACAAGCTTAACCTATTCTCAAAGCTTTAGCTATTCTTGCAACAAAAACTATGGGGGCATGAGCTAAACCATAGCTCAGTGAATTACAATAACCATACCACTTGACACACACATGTCAAACAATTGTTATTAGCAAACATATGTAATGCAGCACTCAACCATATGATATGCACAATTTAGATGATCGAAATCTAAACCAATAGAGATTTACGCCCTCTTTTGGGGGTGGAAGGAATAATTTCAGTCATTCATGCCCAAGAGAACTGAGAACTAAGGAAAGGGGTACTTTCTCAACTTAAAGAATTCAACTCATTGCTTTCTCAATCACAATGCATCTAGCATATTGCTTTTAGCTCATAACTTTCAGCTATTTTATTTTAAAACTCATTTATACTAAAACATAACCTTAAACTTCCCCTTAGCAATAACTAAGGAGGGAGGATTTTATCTTGAAACCTTTTTTATTGAACTTGGCCTCTAACTTCCCCTTAGATGAGGACTTCAATTTGAAACTCATTTTATCGAAAAGTAACCTCTAACTGCTCCTTAGATATAACTAAGGAGGGAGGATTTCATTTTGAAATATATTTTGTTAAAAAAAAAAAAAAACCTCTACCTTCTCCTTAAACATAGCTAAGGAGGGAGGATTTCCTTTAAAATCCATTTTAACGAACATAGCCTCTAACTTCTCCTTAGAAAGAACTAATGATAGAGGACTTCATTGATGCTAAAGCTTAAATCTCGTTTTGTATATACACCAATACTGCCAACATAACCTCCACTTCACCTTAAAACCTTAGAAACTCCCTAAAACACTCCTTGTCCAATTCCCACACCAGTGACATCCTTTGGAACCAATTAGTTCCTTAGTTCCTAGGATATCGATAACCCTATGGTATCCAATTGGAAAAACAGATCCACTGACCTTGCTTAGGACTACAACAGAATTGACATGTTAGCACGTGACATGAATACCATGCTAATGCAGGTCTGCTGTCGTGTAATGCATGATCATTTAATTAAATGGCCATATAGCATTAAGTCCTTTTATTAGGTGACCAATCGATTAACAAAATACTCATTAATAACCACAATCCAATCATTTCAAGCAATATGTTATCACTTTCATTATTAATTTTTATCAAATAATATAATCATTAAACGACACACAATTATCCCATCCCCACACTTAGCTAGTTATGTTTTATCATGATATAAGTGCAACTAAGTAACAATCACAAACGAGGTGATAAAGTCAATGTTACTCACCTGACATCCAAGCAAGGTCTTAACAATCCTCTAAGAAATAAAACTCATCCCCACCACCAACATCCAACCATCATCATCACCTTCATATAAAAAAACCAAACAGAAATAGAAGGTGGGCTAGAACTAATACAAATGATATATAAAAAAAAATAAACACCTATTCATGAAATTAAATCCATTTTAAGATCCTATTTGACGAGACACTAAGTAGGAACCTCGCTATTACTGTGAAGATCGTCTTGCCAAGATACGAACAATTCTTCATTGTCTGTTAAAGTATTTATTTCTTATTTATTTATGGCCTTTTATTACAAAAGTATCATCAAATCATTCATATTCCAAACCATCATGTATTTGAAACAACATACTTCCCACATTAATTATGGTTTATTCCAACTTATTAATTTAAGCCAATTATTAGTTATTAAGCCTATTTTAACTTAATCTTAGCCAAATTAATTAGAATTATTCATTTAACTCATTTGCTAAGCTAAGTGAATTAAATTTAATCAATCTAATTCATTTTAGCTTACTAAAATCTATTTAGTCAAGTTGAACTTAAATTGATTAACTAAGTTCATTTTATATCTAAGATTCATATTAACTTAAGTCTATGTTGACCTAATATTAACCAAGTTGATTAAAATTAACCAAGTTGATTAAAGTCATTTAAGTTCATTTAGTTAAGTTAAACCTAATTTTATCGTCTAGGTTCCTTTTATACTTAACTACACACATTTAACAAGCAAACACAAGTTTTCAACTTTGTTTGGAATATATAGCAACTGGAATCAATCAAAATTTAGATCTTGATACTTTTATAATTTGCAAAAACTTAAAAACATAAAAGTTGTAGATCTCTTTTTAATCTTTTCATAGCATTTTGAATCGCCTCAATCTAAGGTCGGATAAAAAGTTATGATAAAAAATATGAAATAGTGTCGCAGTAAGGGAAACCAAATGGGCCGTTTCAAAGGCCATTTCAACATAGGGATTTTACCCTACGCACGATTTAGACTTAGCCACAATTGTCGTTGCTTTGAAGCTTTAGAGGCACTATCTATATGGCCAAAGGTGCGAGATATATACAGATCATAAAAGCCTTAAGTATCTGTTTACACAAAAGGAACTAAATATGAGGCAAAGAAGATAGTTGGAGTTGATCAAAGATTATGATCTGGGAATTAACTATTGTCCAGGAAAGGTAAATGCGGTTGCGGACGCTTTGACCCAGAAAAATTATGGGGAAGTAGCTGCATTAATCATGAGTCAAAAGGAATTAATAAGAGAATTCGAGAAATTGCTAATTGAGTTCATTGGACAAAGTGTAGAATTGGAGATAGCCAATTTAGTGTTGGAACCAACCCTGATTGAGAAAATCAAAGAGGCTCAATGATATGATGAGGTAACGCAAAAGCTTAAGAAGGAGGTTCAGGAAGGAAAATGCTCTGACTTTGTAATAGATGAGGAAGATGTGGTTAGAATGAAAGGACGGCTATGTGTACTGGAGGATAAGGAGTTGAGGAAGGAAATTATGAGTGAAGCCCACAACTCTAGCTATGCTATACACCCTAGAGGTACCAAAATGTACCAAGACTTGAAAAGCCACTACTAGTGAAATGGTATGAAGAGGGATGTAGCAGACTATGTTATGAAATGTACAGTTTGCCAACAAGTGAAGGTAGAACATCAAAGGCCAGGAGGATTGTTAAAGCCTTTGCCTATCCCTGAATGAAAATGGGATCAGATATCCATGGATTTTGTGTGTCTTTCCAAAGACTTCAATGGATTGTGATGCAGTATGGGTAATTGTGGATTGATTGACAAAGTCAACACACATTTTACCAATCAACATGACATACTCTATGGACAAGTCGGCCAAGATCTACATACGAGAAATAGTGCGGCTACATGGTGTAACCGCGGGAATTATATCAGATCGAGACCCAAGATTTGTATCTAAGTTATGGACAAGTCTACAAAAGATTTTGGGTACAAAACTACATTTTAGCACTGCGTATCACCCTCGGACCGATGGACAGTCTGAGTGGACAATTCAAACCCTAAAAGACATGTTGAGAGCATGTGTTTTGGAATTCAAGGGAAGTTAGGATAATCACATACCACTAATTGAGTTTGCTTACGATAACAGCTACCACTCAACCATTCAGATGCCACCATACAAAGCCTTGTATGGACAGCATTGTAGGTCACCTCTGTTTTGGGATGATGTAAAGAAGCTTTCTATTGGGCTAGACTTGGTACAAGAGGCAGCCGATAAAGTAAGAGTCATATTATAACAAAAGATGAAGGAGGCTCAAGACTGACAAAAGAATTGGGCAGATTTGAAGAGATGAGTTCTCGTATTTCAAGTGGGTGATCATGTGTACTTAAAGGTAAATCCGATTAAGAGTATATGAAAGGTACGTACACAAGGGAAGTTGAGCCCAAGATACATTAGACCCTTTGAGATATTGGAAAGAGTGGGAGATCTAGCATATCGGTTGGCTTTGCCACTAAATCTATCGGGAGGACATAATGTGTTTCATGTCTCGATATTAAGGAAATATGTACCAGACCCAGAAAGAATCATGGAGTCAAAAGCCATCCAGTTAAAAGAAAACCTCACCTACGAGGAACATCCAATGCAAATCTTAGATAAGAAAACGTAAAGGTTACAAAATAAAGACATATGATATGTGAAAGTGTTATGGAGGAACCATGCATTTGAAGAGGCAACCTGGGAGGCTGAAGAGGAGATTCGAAGAAAGTACCCTGAGTTGTTTCAGGAAAGAGGTACGTAAGTTTCAGTTTTGAGGACAAAACTCTATTTAACGTGGGTAGATTGTAAGCCCTTATTTACTTAGCAAACCGAACTCGGTTTCAGAAATCAGAATCGAAAACCGAAACCCTGAAGGAATACCCTAAAGCTACTTTGGACCTAAGAACCCTAAGACTGTCAATACCAAGAATTAAACCCCACAACAATCAAAATGAGTTAGCTTTAGAATATAGGCCTAAATAATTTATCAAAACATAAAAAGATCATATTTCAGAGAAATTCATTCGTTTTGAACCCGATCGGGATCTGTTCTTGAAAACCAGTCCTTGAGACTCAAAAATAGAAACATGTTATATAGGACTCTTTAGAACCGAAATTTAATAAGGAATTCAAAAATATAATTATAAGAATTTTTCGGTTTATAAAAATTACAATTATAGCATTTTATCGTATTTTCATTATTACCGGTAATTTAATTATCTAATCTATTTTTTGATTTCTAATCACACTGTTCACCAAATACAACCAACCCATACCCTATTCTTACATCCTTACAACCTATTCCTACAATCTTACATCATTTTCCCTACAATTTGCTTTTCCAGTATATTTTTATTACTTAGATTACTTAATTAAATTTTAAAAAAATTATACAAAACAAATTTCTCATCTCTCTCTCTCTCCTACCCCTCCAAATCGGCAACGCGCCCTCCCCCCAGCCCAAAAACTTGTCTTCTCTCTCTCATTTTTTTTATTTTTCTTCAATTAATTAACTATACAAAACCCTAGTCCATTTCTCTTTGAAAAAGGTTTTCTCTCCTCTCTCTTTCCCTTTCTTTGCCATGAGCCCCCTCTCCCTTCTTCACATACACACACATCTTTTTCTTCAAGTTTTCTTACTCCACACACTAAATAGGTAATAGATATTGATCCTGCCATAATAAAATATATAATGGTAAGATCACACATGTGTGGTTCCACTAAAATCCCCATGAGCCTTATGCTAGGGATGTGGAAGCACTTAAGCATGATATTCTCGCCATCAATGTTATGGATCTCTATATTTAAGTTGTTTTTCTATTATTTTGCTATATTATTGTTATATATTGTTATTATTGATATTTTTTGCATATATTCTTTTATTAACCTCATCTACATAATATTCATATTGCATTGCATTCATGACTTGCATGATATACTAGATCTATTTCTTTTGAGTACATAAATGCTATAGATTTTTGTCTTATGTATATAAAAGACTTGTAGTAGTATGATAATAATGAGAATATGTTAAAAAAAGTTCAAGATCTATTTTTGTTTCAATAAAAATAATTTTTGGAAATTCGGATTTAAAAAGAACCCTATTTTAAAAACCTATTTTCCAACTCTAAAATGAGTATTTTACATTAAATATAAAGGGCTTAGGGAATAGGTATCATAAAGGATTGGTTTTGATGAGTAAAGCTAAGATTTACTAAGAGATATTTTCAAAATAAGAAAAGTTTACAAAAGTTATGTTAAAACTATGTCACAACCCCAATAAAAACTTAAAATTCGTAATCAGGAAAGGTTGATATGTAAACGCCTATTTTCTAACCCCAAAACAAGAGTTTTATCAAAGAAATGGAAGCTTTAAGGAGTAGGTTTGGTTAGGACTTAATTTTAGAAAGATTAAATGAGTTTTATACAATAAACAGTCTCAAAACACAAACTATAAAATTCGGATTCGAAAATGACCCCCACTTAAACACCTATTTCCAAATGCCAAAATGAGGATTTTAATAGAAAAATAGAAGCCTTAGAGAATAGAGGTAGTAAAGACTTAATTTTTGCAAGAATAAATGGATTTTATCAAAGTATAATCCTAAAACAAAGGAAATGTTTTAAAACATAAATCAAACAATATTTTCATTCCTTAAAATTTTATAAAAATCATAACTGGGCAAAACCCCTATTTAAACATCTATTTTCCAACTCCTAAATGAAGAATTCTATTAAGATAATGAAGGTATTAGGCAAATAGGTCATCAAGGCTTTATCTTAGTAAAATAAGGATGATTTTCAAGAATAAAGCTTGTTTTTCTCAATCAAGTGTTCTTGAAATTTTGCAAAGCCAAAGTTTTCTAAAAAATTCTTTTTAATCAAATATCATCAAGAATATACATATAGATATCTCGTATCATGTCATTCATGATAATAACTTGTTGATATTGCATGCACATATAATATATTTGGTAGAAACAATGCAAACTTCACAAAACAATTTTGGAAATGTAATTTTTAGCTACTGATCAAATCTGATCCGAGCTTTCCAAGAGCTAAAGTTTTCAAAACTTAGGAATAACATCATAAATAGATAGATTTTTTGAATTAGATAGAAATCGATAGCTTATTTGCAAAATTCCGATTTAAAATGACCAAGTTATAACAGTTTTATGTTAGAATTTCCATTTACCACAAAAATTACAAACTTAAAATTGTTGTTTAATAAGTTGGAATTAGTTATGGTTTGAAATACTCATTTGGGCATTTCTTTCGTTTAGGTAACTTTGAATCAGAGGAATTCTTGCCCCCATATTACTACGACTAGAGACCAATGTCCATGGCGGAGTGAGTCATATTTCCTATTTACTATTCCGCATTGTGCTTGTAAATTATAGTTGCATTAGAATGATAGGTAAAGATAAAAATTTGGAAATGCATGATGGGTAAATATGAGATTATGTATGCTATCTTGATGTGTTGAGAAAAATGTGCTAAAAATATCGAAACCGAGTGATTAATCGATGTATGTTTATATGCCATGATTATGAGTGTTTGTCAATTGATTGGTCACCAATGAAATTGAATTAATGATTATTCGGATTAACAAGTAATACGAACATAATCACTTCATGATGGGGATGGTGCATTTAATCATGGTTGGTTCTTCGTGATCCATAAACGATCTGAATGAGATAGGTTGCCCATGAGCCATAAAACGATATAGTTAATGGGTTGGCCGTGAGCCATAAAACTAAATAGTAATTCAAAGTAGTACTGCAGGATTCGTTAATCTGCTAACCCCGAATGGAGGCCGTAAATCCATTCAACATATGATTTCCAGTTAATCATATGTCTTGTTTACCCATGCGGTTATAGCATTTCATATGAATGATTAAATCAACTTGTTTATATGTATGTATGTAATTGTAGGATATGTGTATTCTGAAAGTATTTACTCACTAAGCTAGCATAGCTTATACCCCTATAGCTTCTTTTTTATGCAGTTCCCGTACCTATGGTTGCATCCTCAAACTTAGCTAACTCAGGTAATACGAAGTTAGAAGTTTCCCCTAGAAGTTTATGTTTAGTTTTGTATAGACTTCCATAGGAAACCTTAAACACTCGAGTTGTTGTCAAGAATTCATACCGGACTGATTATTATTTTGCGGGGAATGCCCCTTAGTATTTTGTAAATGATCTTGAGATATCTGTGGTTTATATTTTTATGCTTATTTTATTAAGTTAAACTATCTATCTCTAATTGTATATGTATTCTAT
Organism: Combretum micranthum; assembly: GCA_024138025.1. Taxonomy (NCBI): domain Eukaryota; kingdom Viridiplantae; phylum Streptophyta; class Magnoliopsida; order Myrtales; family Combretaceae; genus Combretum; species Combretum micranthum. Next base: position 2,539,133 of record JAMXBD010000003.1, read on the forward strand.
TGTCGTAAGGGAATGCCTTACATCTAATACAAGACTTTTGAATAATTGTGGTAGTGATTCCTAAGTCTCGTTTAGCATGAGGCAGATTGTTACATTTAGAGTACCCTTTGGAGGCATGACATCCATATCATGCACAAGATGGGGACGCATTGAAGTAGCATAATTTACATAGACAACAAATAAGTACAAGGCAAGATAAATACTTATCATTAATCATAAATACAGTTGATTACAATTCTTAAGGTATACCTCCACTAATAACTTCGAGTCTACATAAATACATTTTCTAATAATCTCCAAAATGTTCACATATCATATATTGCTCACAAGGAAAATTTCAAGAAAATAAACTCCTTCTATACTTCTACTTGTTTCGTAAAAGCTCAATACTCCACCGATGATTTCCTTAATGTCCCATCCTCAAATAGAGTCTCAAGCATACCTATTTAAATCAAAGATCTGTAGGTCTGTAAGCTTACAACATGCTTAGTGAGACATTCCCTTTTATTCGCACCATGATTCAAATAAGTTTATAAATTTTCACGCATATGCTATGCATTCTATGCAACAATCACACGATACAAACAATTATGTATGGGTATTCAGAAACCATACACAAATAAAATTATGCCCTCTATATCGAGGGTTAGGGTATGGCGTTTGAAGGTCTTCACGATCTTTATGCTAGTTGTGGGGCGCATCCTACCCTCAATGTCCAATCGACGCAACTCATCATTGGGATGTATCCCCGGTACGCCTTAATTCCTTAAAAATGAGCATGGTCGCGGGCCCTCCTAGCCTCAAACCCTCCCAATTCTTCGCATAATAGTAGCAGTTTTCAACATGTGACTTGACAGATGCAATGTGTGTCCATTTATTTTATATCAAGACCGAATATGGTTATGTTATACTTAAAGGCGATCAAGCAAGCATCATACACACATAATAACATGTAATATTAATAATAAACTTAAATAATCATTCGTTGGTTTCGATATTCTTAGCATCCATTGTCATACATACATAAAAGCATATATATATAAACCCATAACCCTATTCATAGTCATTTTATCTTGTCCTTATAAATCCAGTGCAATTATCTACAAGATCAAGCAAGGTAATGAAATAATGGGGGAAGACTCACTCGTCTATTTTGCAATCTATTTAGTCGTAATAATCCTCAGAAAGGAAAGTCTCATATTCCTCATCCCCTAGATAAAAGAAATACTCGAAGTGAGCATTTTATAGAAGTTCTACTCAAACTTTCTAATCTGATCTTGTTATTTTCGTTAAAAATCAAATAATATGAAATCCCAACTTAAAATTGTCATAACTTGTTCATTTTAACTCTAAATTTTCCATATAAGATGTCATTTTCTACCTAATAAAAGATATCTACCTATTTCTAAGGTTATTTTGAACATTTCAAGTCGTTTGGGTTCGAAAACAGGTCAATACAGATTGATTACAAAAATTCCAGCCTCAAATTGAAAATTTTCTAAATCCTATTTTATCTAAAAATTCCATAGCAAACATATATATATATAGTTAAAAAATATTTTAATATATGCATAGACTCATATTATATGCATGATTATAGTGATGTTGTCTCAAAAATAAAATTTGTATACAACCTTTGTGAAAGATGGAGTTTTGTGAAAGGTCATCATTTGCCTTGTGATTAAATTGCTATTTGGTAAATTTATGACTTAGCAACAAGGAAATCATAATTCAATATATATATATTAAAATTCTTAAAGGTCTTACATTTGTTCACAAATTCTTATTTAATAATTTATTTTATAAAACATGGTCTTACCTATTCGTGACATAAAACCTAAGTGTATTTCCTTTTAAACAATTTCCTAAGTTTGAATCAAAATTCTAATTCTTAGATTTTGTAAATGTGAAGCTCAATTAAAGAAAATCATGATTCCATATTTATTTTGAGTTCATGAATATTTTATTTTCATATTAAACTTCTTTTAACTAATTATTTTTCATCACATGAATCTTTTGTGGTTTTGTAGAAAATCATCCTAAATTCTTATTATCCTTAAAATGTCTTAAGTTTTTATCATATGAGAAAAATTAAATGAATGGTTTGTTATGAATTTTTATTTCCATAATAACTCTTTTTCTATAAATAGTTTTTCAACATTTGGCTATTTAAGAGGTTATTGGAAGAAAACTAAAATTTTCAATTGTTACAAGTGGGTGTCTAATTATTACAACTATAATTCACATTTCTTTAATTTCATAAAAGAAAATGAATTAACTTCATAAAACCTAGTTCCTTAAGTTGTTTACCGATTTTATTTCTAGGTGGATTTTTAACTTGTGAGTTGAATTTTTTAACTTGACTTACAAAAATTGTTTGGTTCTTGGTGTTTATCATAGTGTTGGTAATAATCTTGTAAATAAGTTTTTAAGAAAAATTTGCATAACAAAGAATTATCAACATTAAGGTTTAAATAATAAATTTTATTTTAGTAGTGTGAAAAGAGAGTGCGTAATGCAACTACTTAGTTAAATCTTGAAAAAGTTTATAATATTAACACTTAAAAATTTATGATAAACCTGTCTAAATTTTTTAAAAGAATTTTGTTAAAACATAATTCTAAGTCCTAATGGTAATTTTTCCAAACTAACAAAAATCATTTTATTATAAAGAGTTTAGTCTTATTTTCTTTATTAAGAAAAAACTCCTTTTATTTTATTAAGACAACAACCATATGGTCATGCATGAATATAAACTTGTAGCTAAGTAAAATAATTTATATGAAAGACAAAAGACATAGAAGTAAAATAAGCACATAATAAAAGTCAAGTATTGGGAAATCTTAGCTTATATCAAGGTTTCCCAGACTTAGGCATGGGCAAGTCCATAAAGAAAAATAAGAAAAATATTTGTTTTGACTGGATGAGGATAAGTTTAAGACTAGTCTTAATAAAATTGCATGAAATAAATAAATAGATTGCAAGAAAAATAAGAGCATAAATAAATAAAAAGTTATGTTAGTGAGCTTCTAGGCTCTAAGAATTTATATACATAATTATACTTTATAAAAGTTAGATTAGGAGTAATAATAAAGCATAATAATATAACAACAATAATAATATTTGAACATTGTTAAACAAGACATGAACATATTATTGCTTTCATAGTACCCATAGGTTTAGAAAACATACACTATGGTCATGTTATGTTAACATGAACATGAATATGATTTTAGGAATTTTTACCTAAGGTTATTTGTTGGTTGAAGAAGAAATGAAGTATTGGTAGTTGTATGTAGATGGTAATTGTATGGAAAGAAGAGAGTGTTGGGAAGAGAATTTTTTAGAGAAAATTTTGTGGAGATAATTTAAGAGAGTTTTGGTATGTAAATGAAATGTGTGAAAGAAATGGAGGGAGACGGGTATTTATAGATAAATGTGAAGGGAAATTAGATGTGATTAAATAAAATAAAAAAGAAAAGAAAATAGATAGAAGATAGAGAGAAGGTAGACAGCAAAAGAGAGGGGGAGAAAGAAGATGTGATAAAAAATTAATTTTAGTAAAGAACAATAAATAAAGTATAAGAGAAGTTAAGTAAAAAGTAATAATGGGAAAGTAAATGTAAGATATAAATGTGTAGGTTGTAAGAATAGGTAGTAAGAAAACGTAAAGATAGGTGAATAGTATAATGAATAGTAGAAATAGTACAATGAATAATAAACAAGACAAATAAATTACAAATAGTAAAGAAAATACCCGTAAAAATACTATATTTGATATTTTTAAGTATTGCAAACTACGAAAGTGATATTTTATGAATCCTTACGAAATTACAAATCTATATTGATTTATGAAATATTTTTACTATCCCAAGCTGCATGATGCATTTTTCGAGAACCAATCCCATTCGGGTTTGGAATGATCAAATTTTTGTCGAATCTAATCTTTTTACGTTATATCGTATTATTTCAAACCGCGATCTAAGGTTATCTCTTTTTTATTGTTTTAGTATTTCAAGCGAGATACTGACCTAGTTGACTTTTAAGGATCTGGTTTTTAATTCTAGCTTTAGGATTTACTGGCAAGATTATAAAATTTTGAGATTTATGACCATTTTATATTTTTGGTTCAAAAAAAATTTACTTTATATTTATGATTGATTTAATATTTTATAGTTCTCGGGATTGTTTAATCATGTCTAAGATTTTTGTGTTGACTTAGTTTGACTTTTAGTTATAATTTTAATTCTTGATTCTAAAATTCACCGAAGTATTTAAGGATTTAACATTTTGTCATTGAGTATTATTTAGATATACTGCCTTGATTTATGTATTAGGGATCAGATAGATGAATTGTTTCATATACATATTTCGAGTCAAACAAGTATTGAATTTCTATTTTGTTTTTTAATGTTCTCTTTTTCTTAAGGTTATGAAATTTCATATTTAATCTTCTTTAGAGTTCGGTTTAATTTGGGTTGAGGGTTTTAATTTTCGGTATTTAACTTTAGGATTATTTTCTAAAGTTATGAAAAATTCTGGATTTTACATGGACTTTATGAGAGAGCTTTTGTCGCACTACAATATCGAGCCTTGGTTTTACCCTATGACCAAAGCTGGACAAAAATCATACCTTCAAGAGGAAAAGCATAGCTTGGATTGATGCTACCTTCAAGCCTTCAACGATCTTGATTTACCCCTAAATTGAATCTAGACAAAAACTCGATCTTTTTGACAAAATGCCATAGCTTAGGTTGAGCCTCGACATTCAAGCAACATTCGAGCTCCCGACCTATCCCACGAAAAGATACCTTATGAGTTGGCAATCCAAACGCACGTACATGAAATAAAGGATGAATTCTGTTATAAAGAATTTCCAATGTCAACAAATAAAATAGTCACGATTTTTGTGCCTTTAGCGCATAAATAAACATGCACAAGCATGAAAAAAAAAGAATCTATATGATATGTAACAAATTTCTAATGTAGTGTAGAGAGAGAATTCTTGGGCAAAAGAATTGTTTCTTTTTTCTTTGGAAGTCTCGAAGTTTTATAGGTAAAATTCATTATAAACCTGACACTTGTTTTCTAAAGAAACCTGTGCTTAATTTGTAATTTCATCTTAAATTCCATTTTATTTCTTTAAGAATCTATGCTTAATGTCTGCATCCATGGAGAAATGAACATTTAACTAATGGTTTGTGAATCTAAGACTTGACTCATGTGATTTCAAAATGTTCTAACGATTATCACTAGATATTTGTAATTAGTAGCTAAATCTTAACTTCGTGAATCTAAATATGTGGTACACCATTTAAATTCATGTCCGATTTCAATTGAATAGATTGAGAGACCATTTTTTTGAATAGATCCGAGTTATTAATGGAGTTGCTTATAATCACCTTAAGAGGGGGATAGTGAAATTTTTTGTTGCTTGTTTTTACGATTCATTAGGTTAGTTTTAAAACAAAAGATTCTTAAACCTTATGTGAATGTAGACCACAAATAACTTGTGAAGAGATTCTGATGGTCTGATCTAGATCTATAATTACTAACCTTGAGAGAGACTTTAATTTACGTTCATGATTCTAATAGTGTAAATATATTAGTGTACAACTATATGAGTTTATTAAGAAATCACATGATAAAGACTTAGTAAAGCAATCTTTCAGGCTTTTTCGTATATTTACAAGCTTATCTCACGATTTCCCTTGAAAAACTGTGCATAATCATTAATTTTAGCACAATTTATGTTTTTCATTATGAATTTCTAAATTTTATTTAGCTAGAAAATAGATGAAATGTGAATAAGGTAGATGTCGATGATCCTCTCGAATATGGCCTAATATTTTCTATGCTACTTCGGAAGGTACACTTGCTTGATGTTGATAGTTGCTTCTGAAGCTAAACAAAACTTATTAGTTTGATAAATTTTTGAAAACTTCAACTTCACGTGATCCTTAGAAGTGTTTTTAAATCTCAAACGAGCATGACCAACCAAGAAATTTCTAGCATCGTTACTGGGGGTCGATGTTGGATTCATGAAAATGAAGCTTAATAGGGCACTATCTAAAAATTTTTCATTTGTTGGAATAGTTACTAACTTTGTGAATATCATGAATAGTTTTCATTTTTTATTTTATTCTGCGTTTGTTTATTTGTGAATATATATTTTTTATAGTTTTCCATTCATTTTTGTAAATATCTTTTTTTCTATTTTTTTAAATACGACCTAATCCCTTTTGTTTTTGTTTTCATGTATATAGTACATAATGTATATATTCCTATTCTATTTTTATTTCACTTCTGTATATAGCCTTTCATCTATTTGTAAATCTACCTATTTTGTTCTATTTTAATTTTTCTATATAGTTTTGTTTATTTGTTGCAAATTATTTCTCTCTCTTGAATTTCTCTTCAATTCCTAATTCTTTGCATTCTTTAATATTCTTTATCCTTTCATGATATAGCTTCATATTCTTTGTATTCGTTATTCTTTTTTCTTTATACTCTTTAAATAAAAAGTTATTCTTTGTGGCAAAATAAGTCTAATTCTTATGCAGGATCAAGTTTAGTTCATTTAATTCTAAACTTTGCTAACCTTGGAAGTTTTTGTCCATAATTCAATCGTGACTCTAATCAAACCATGGTTATTACTGATGATTTATCATATTTTGCCTTAGTCTCTAGGACAGAATCAAGAAGGCAATCCAACAGCAGCTACATAAAAAAACAACATTCGAGCATTAATAGAGAAGTTTTCTCAAAACTTCTTATTTTTAATCTTGCTATAAATTAAAATGTTGATTATCCCCTGTATTGTGGGACCATGTTTTTAAACATTGAGGACAATTTTTACATTAAGTGTGAGGGAAGGGAATTTAGCAAGATTTGGTTGAGTGTGAAAATAAAGATATGATAAAGATTAAAGCAACTGCACTTTAAATGATCATTTTTCTCCAACAAATTATAGGAAAGTAATGAAATAGTTAAAATTTGACCAAAATGTTTCAAAAATTAGAAATAAAATCATCAATTAACTCGGTATAGCAAATAATGAACACCATCATATAATTGAGTTAATTTTACTATGTGTAAATCACTTTATAGATATCTATATGGAGTAGTTTTACTTGTTATTTAATCTAGAATTTTAGAGCTGGAATTAGCTTAAGGTCCTTAGCAAGGTTTCTCAATTAATCTGTAAAAGCTTAAATGATCTGTGTGTTTTTCAAAATTAGTCATATTGAGAGCTTTGTAATCTGTGATGAAGATTTAAATGATGATCATAACTTGATGATTTTTCCTTGTGCTTATCCTAATCAAAACAAAACAAAAATTAAAAAAAGAAAATAACCATGCACACAGGGTTGAAATGGGTAATGGTTGGTCCTTCAGAAGAGCAATTTCTTAACCCCTCTTTCAATTTTAAATAAGCGATGAATTAAAAAAAAAAAAAGCGAAAAGATTGGGGCAAAAACCCTTCCAGAGGACAATGAATCCCCTCTATAGTTTTAGAGCATATGAATAATCAATAAAAATGAAATAAAAAGCATATACAATGAAAAAAATCCAGGGGTGAACTGATGTATATTGCTTTACCTTTCATTACGATGCTTAAAGAGATTATTAAGGAATTGCATACTTATATATATAGGGAAATAAAGTTGATTGAGTTCCTTTGACTTTTCTTGATCTTTTGAGTAATTTTTACTTTAGAATTCTTAATTAAACAATAAGGGTAAAAGCTAACCTACTTGGATAAGTTCTACTATTTTAGCAAAAGTAATTTTAGCACAAGTTAATGGAGATGATTGAATATTTAAAGTGCTAAGATGATTTAAGCTAAATTAGCATGGTCAAATTTCCATTTATCTTCCTATTTAAAAAGCCTTAACTAGTTGTGAAATGATGTTTGCTTGAGGACAAGCAAAGGCTTAAGTGTAGGGGAATTTGGTAAGTCTATTTTACTCTATTTTATTCATAGGAATTTAGGCTTGATTTGATGCATTTTTAAATAAATTCCTGTGAATCTAGTACTTTTATTGTTCAAATGTTGTTTTTCATCTCCAAGAATCGAAAGAAGAAAGAGAAAAATTGATTTGAACTAGATTAGAGCAAAATAACAACAATTGTGCAAAATGGAACATGGTCGATCCCTGCAAAAAACCCATCGAGGGAAAAATAACAAAGCAAAATGGTTTGTCCTTCAATTAACAATAAGGAAACTCAAATCATCGAAACTTCGTTAGGACATAGTCACCTTATAATCCTACATTGAGACTTTGACATGACCCTCAAGATCTGTTTTAAAGTGATCGAGCCCTGAACTTTATGAGATAGGTTTTGTCGTGCCACAATGTTGAGCCTTGGATTTACCTTGCAACTAAAATTGGACAAAAATCACACCTTCAAGAGAAAAAGCATTGCTTGGATTGAGTGCTACCTTCGATCCCTTGATGATCTCGATTCACCCCTTAGTTGAATCCGGACAAAAACTCGAGCTTCTTGATATAATGTCGAAGCTTAGGTTGAGCCTTGACATTTAAGCAACATTTGAGCACTCGACCTATCCTGTGAAAAGTCACCTTGTTGAAAATATGAAAATGCACTAGAAAATAGTCATAAGGTGGGGAGGTGGGTGTGGGTGGGGTACGGGGGAGGGTTAGATTAAGTATTTTCCCTAAAAAACTCAATCAATTAATTTTAATGCAACAGATCAAAATTAACTTTAACAGTAGTAGACAATATAACAAAAGATTATAATATTAAATATAAAAAAATAGGGATAGAAAATTTGAGTCCAGATTTAACTAGAGTTCGGCTTAGTTTCCACTCTCCATGATCCACCAATACCTCTAACCAAGAACTTCACAATAACTTTATTGCTCACCATAAATACATGCTCAAGCTAAGAAATACACCACTTTTATAGCACTTAGGAAATAAATTATTTTCTTTCTCTTTCTAGATGCTTACTAATAGTTACCAGATACAAGAATAGAGTATTAGAATATTTTTCTCTCTCTTTCCAGATATTTATAAGTTAACGCATAAGAGAATAAGAAAATTAATGATTTGTTTGTTCACAAATAAAAGCTCTTTTTCACTTATGCACTTCTTTGCTCTTTTTTTAATCTCCCAAGGACAAAGTATTTGTAGCCTTAAAAAATTTGAATATCTGTTAGAGATAACATCTTTAAGTGCATTAAATGTACTTTAATGGCTCTTTTTGCCACTTCGGCTCATTCATTTAAACTATCGCGCCTTATGCTTGTCGTGCCACAAAGTGTCATGCTTTCATTTTAGCCCCCGATTAAGTCTTTGCTCACGTAGACTACATCAAGCCTTGAATTCAAATTTGTCACACCCTATGTTCATCGTATCTTGGTTTTGACCCTAGATCGGAACCGTGTATGTTTGAGGTTATCGAGTGTTGGTTTTGAGCTTGTCGTACCCTAACCATTTAACATGTTGAGCCCTCAATGCACTCCTTGACCAAGATTGTGCAATTTTGAATTTGTTAAGCTTTAGACTTTGAGCTTGTCGCACCTTGAGGAGTGAACTCGTCGAACCCTTGATGTAACCCTCGACTAATGACTCTACATTTGGACTTGTCGAGCTCTAGACTTAAGTTTCACATGCCTTAGTGAATGAAGTAGTCTAACTCTTGACTTTTCCCTCAATTTAGACTATTCATTACTAATTTGTTCCTCGATGTGACCCTTAACTAATGACTCTGCATTTTTAGACCTGTCGAGCTTTGGTCTTAAGTTTACCATGCCTTAGTGAATGAAACAGTCTAACTCTCAACTTGCCCCTCGGCTAAAACTGTTCATCACTAATTTGTTCATGCTAAAACCTGCATAATCTCTACAAAAATACTTAATACACACACACACTCACACATATATATATTCTAGTATATCATTTATCAATGTTGTCAAAACGAGATTGGGGTTTGACCCAAACAAACTAGGGGGTCAAGGATCGATGGGTCGGACCGAGTTCCACAGGGGTCGAATCGGGTTATGAAAAAGTAAAAATATATGGGATAATTTAATTATAAAATATTAATATATGTGCCATCACTCAGTTAAATCTATATTTGAATCAAATTCATCAATTAATTATTAAATAAATATGATTTAATGATTATATTTTATAAATTTATAATAAAGTATGAATAAATATTTAAATTTCTAGTTTTTTATTTTGTTTTTTTATTTTTATTTTTTCGGTCTGGGTCAATCGGTTCGAGTTGACCTGTTCGACCCCCTTAGGTTTCTCAGTTTGACCCATTAACTAGGTCAATCTAGGTCTTGCCAGTTCGTTGCAAAATGAGTCTTAGGCAAGACCCGACCCGGCATTAGCATTGCTTCCGGTCGAACCGGATTGAACAAGCCGGTCCATACCAGTTTTGACAACCATGTTATCTATCATATTGTTTGACTTATTAAGTACAATTTACCATAAGTGAATATTTGATTGTGCATTATATTGTCTCATCAAAATCTACATTGAATATACAGGTTCAACAATTACCCCCTTTTTAATGAGGATAATCATGCACAATTAACCCTTGTCAATTTAGTATTATTCCCCTCAAATAAGCATCTGGGTTTCAAAAGAATTTTCTCAAATTTGATTAAAAGACATATGCTTAATTTTAGTAGAATGCAATCGACACTTTATTTATCATTTAGCTCCCCCTTTGAACCCATTAAATACACTTCATGTATGTTAATTGTGCATTTTACACTTCTTTCCCCTTTATACTAATAAAAAATTGACAAACTTGTGATATTGCATGCAAGGATAGATCCATAAACAACATACGAGTTCTAAAAGGTTTTAGACATGAAAAAGCATCCTCATATCATAAATTTATGCAAGTTGCTATCAGAAAATTACATAATATATTTTTCAAGCATTCACAAATAAGTCTATAATATTCAAATATTTTCAAATTTTCAAATAAGTGTAGACAGCAACATTAAACATGTCTAAACATTATTTATGCATCAAAAGTATGAAAAACCATTCTCATGTATTCAAAGCCCAATTTTAGCACAAATTTAGTTCAAAATATGCATAAAATCAACATATCATTAAGGAATTTATGTTCAAGCATATCCAGCACTTTCATTCAAGTATGAAAAGGTATATAAAGCATGTTAGAACCAAACAAATTCATATAAGTTCACGTATTATAAATTTATGCACGTTTTAATCATCAAAAGCACGAATTTTCCTTAGGAGTGTCCAAAAAATTGTCCAAAAACATTTTCATTCAAATGTAAACCTTTGTACAAGTTTGTTTAGATCCAATAAACATGACAAAACATGATTTAAGCAGCAAAAACATGAAAATCTAATTTTGTGCAATTCAAATTCAATTTAGCTCATTTTTAGCTCAAAATGTGCACATAAGCATCTCAACATAAAAAATTTGCATATACAAGCACATTAACACATTATATATGAACATCAAGGCACAAACCACTAAACTCAAGCAAGTTGAGTTACACCATATTTTTGCCTTTGGAGCCACTTGGGTATCTACAAAAACACAATCATTTTTTTGTACTCACTTTTGCTTAGGTCCTTTATGATTAGTTAGAGCAAATATTTCCCTTTTTAGCACCCAAACATACTTACTTTTGCGACCGAAATGCATAGCTTTTCTTATTACACTATTGCGTGCAATATGGCTAAGCTTGCCACAATAGTTGCAATTTCCAGGAGTAGCTCTCAGAAACTTAGTTTTATGAGACTTGCAACCATTGTTTCCATCATAGCTAATTCCATATTTGTTAAAATCACATTTTTGTTTTCGTAGGAGAGTACTCAAATTATTTTTCTCCCTAGGTGAATTTGGCTCTGGTAGCATTTGTATCATCTAAGCTAGTTTTTAACATTATATTTTCATTTTTTTAAATCCTCTAGGAGAGTACTCAAATTATGTTATTATGTTGTTGTTATTGTTATTGTTATTGTTATTTTTGCTCTAATCTAACTTCTATATAGTATTATGTATACATATTTCTTTAGAGCATATAAGCTCACTTGTTATTTATTTATTTTCATGCTTTGCAATTTATTTATTTAATTCATACAATTTATTAAGACTAGTCTTTCTAGTCTTAGACTTGTCCATATCAAGTCAAAATAATTTTTTCTTTCTTTTCCTTTCTTTTCTCTTCTTTTGGGACTAGTCTATTCTGAGTCGCGAGTTGCCTTGGTGAAGCTAGGGCTCCTAATACATGATCGGGATACCTTGATGAAGCTAAGGTTTCCAATGCTTGACTATTTTAATATGTTTATTTACTTATGAGTATTTCTTTCTATCTTATTATGTATTATTCTTGCTTTTTCATTGCTACATAATCATATTCATGTATGATTATAATGTTGTTGTCTTAAGTAAAAATAAAAATGGGTTATTTCTTAAACAAGGAAAAGTAAACTAGATTTCTCAACAAAGGAGTTTTCAACAAGAAGTCTAAATATTGTTTTTAATAAATTCTTTTCAAAAGCTTAGACAAATTGATCATAAGTTTTTAAGTAATAGTGCCCAAGATTTCTTCAAATGAAAAGAATTCATCTTTTTTATAAATCAAAACTAAAAACTCCATAAAGATGGAATTTTTCTTAGCATTAAAAAATTTTACCCCAACCATATCTTTTATAAAACTTAAATAGGTTCACTATAGAGTTCGAAAACCACATACTAAGAAAGCCTCTTCAAAACTTAGTTTTTATATGTTGTTATTCTCTGTTCAAAAATTAAAATGAAATTTTGCTAAGATCTAATATTGACAAAGCATTTCTTATAAACTTGTCTAAAAAGAATTATTCTACCACTGGACAAATATTAAGAAAAAAACAAGTTTTTCAAATAAAGATAAAATCAACTCACTATTTTAGAAACCAACTTAGAAAAATAAAATTTGCCAAGCAAGTAAAGTTTAAAGGTAAACTTATTTTCTAAGGAAGAAAAAAGGATATAAAAATGAGAGGAAAACATACATTTAACACAACTTCAAATATTTGACCACACCAAAAACTTAAGGAATATTTTGAAAAGCTTATTTTTCAATCACTAGAAATAAAGATAAATAACTTAAAGAATCAAATTTTTGGAAATTAATTTACTTTTAAAAAGATAGGAAATAGAATTACAACTCACTCATAACAACTCAAATATATTTTAGTTTTCCTTCTAACAATTCAAAAAGGAGAAATTTTCAAAAGTTTTATCTTTTAAAACCCTCAAAGACAAATTGTTTATGAATATCAATAATTGAGACAACATTACAAAAATCATGCATACAATATGAGTGTATATATATGTTCAAAGGATTTCTCCACTATATATTTATATCCATATATTTTGCTCAAGGATTTTTGAATGAAGTGAAGTTTGGAAAAATCATATTTTATGAACCATAAATTCGTAACTATTTTGTACCGTAGTATTTTCCAACCCAAATAGCTTTTTATAATAAAAATAACCTTAGAAATGGATAGATCTTTTCAAGTAGGTAGAAAACGGTATATTATTTGCGCAATTTCGAGTTAAATGACCAAGTTATGGTCATTTTAAGTAGGAATTACTTTCTATTTGAATTACTTTCTATACGAATTTTAACGATCTTATGACATAGTTTTTTATTAGTACCATAGAATCAATAAGAAATACCCATTATGGGTATTCTTCTTGATTAGGTGATCCTGATGAGGAGTATTCATATCCGGAGGATTATTTTGATTAGTGGAATTACCGATCGACTCCTCCATAAGAAAGAAACATCCTCATAGCCGAGTGAGTTTATTTCTTACCTTTTACGTACTTGTTTGTGCTTGTAACTAGAGGCACGAGAAGTAGGAAAAGATGAAAATAAATTATGTATGATAATATTGGTTGAAAGAATGCTAAACATATTGGGATATGAATCGTTGTTTATTAACTTGTGTTTTACTATTATTATGTTGGAGTATTTGCAAATTTTGTGATCACCTTTAAAATACTCTAATAATATATTATGAGTTGTATTAATTGATTCATGCATATCACGTAGTTAGTTTCATCTCATGAGCTACTGTACTCGATGGGACAAGAGTATAGTAGTCGGGTTTGCAGGAGCCATAAATCTGCAAGATGGGCGATTAGGAGCCTGAAAGAACTATTTCAAGATGAACGAGTAGGAGCCTGAAATAAACTACATAAGTTGGATTTTAAAGATGGGCTTTAAAGAGCCTGAAACACCTAACCCTGAATGGAGGTGTAAATCCATTCAAACATATGAATCCCGGTAGATCATATGTATTGTTTGTTCATTTGCTTGATGCATTCATATGCTTGTTTAATAACTTGTTTGAAATTATTGATATAAGTACGTTAATTCAGGAATAATCTCACTAAGCTAGTTATGCTTATATTCTGATAAACTTTTGATGTAACAGGACCAATATTTCTTACGCTTGAGGACTTCATAGACTCGAGTGGGGTTATGTTTTGGAAGGCTTCTAGAAATCTTTTAAAGATCTTAGGCTTAATATCCCCAATATCTTCTGGTGATGGTATTGCCTCCTTGTGTGAAAGACTAAGTTGATATTATGATTGTTTGAAGATTTATAAGGGAAAAACCCTAAGATGATGTAAGGATTATATTCTCTTAATGTTAAATTAGATGGTTATTTAGATTTCTTGTATGCTGTATTTACTATTCCGAACTATACATCATACTGGTGTCTTCTATTGTTGTGATAGATGCCTTACATATGGTGTTGAAGCTTTCGCATGACTTCGGAAAGTCATTCTTAAGTTTTAATACTGTATGTGGCGAACTACCATGTTTAAGGTACCCTTTGGAGCATGACATTCATAACTTAATGAATAAGAGAACAAGAAAATCAATGAGTTGTTTGTTTGCAAATAAAAGCTCTTTTTCACTTTCGCACTTCTTTGATCTTTTTTAAATCTCCTAAGGATAAAGTATTTATGGCCTTAAAAAATTCAAATGTCTGCTAGAGATAACGTCTCCAAAGGCTCTTTTTGTCACATCAGCTCATCGCGTCTTGGTTTTAACCCTTGACCAAAGCTGTGTATGTTTGAGCTTATCGATATTGGTTTTGAGCTTGTTATACCCTAACCATTTAACATGTTGAGCCCTTGACATGACCCCCAACCAAGATTGGGCATTTTTGCATTTGTCATGCTTTAGACTTTGAGCTTGTCATGTCTTAAGGAGTAGGCTTATCGAGCCATTGATGTAACCCTCGATTAATGACTCTACATTTGGACTTTTCGAGCTTTGGTATTAAGTTTGTCGTACCTTAGCAAATGAAACAGTCTAGCTCTCGACTTGCCTCTCGATTGAGATCATTCATCTCTAATTTGTTCCTCAACTAATGACTCTGCATTTTTTGTACTTATTAAGCTTTGATCTTAAGTTTTCCATGCCTTAGTAAATAAAGCAATCTAGCTCTTAACTTGCCCCTTGATTGAGATTGTTCATCATTAATTTGTTTTGCTAAAACGTGCACAATCTCCATAAAGATACGCAACATACACATATATATTCTAGCATATTATTCATTATATTGTTTAACTTATTAAGTGCAGTTTACCATAATTGAATAGTTAAATTGTGCATTATATTGTCTTATCAAAATTCACATTGAATATATAAGTTTAACAATTATGAGTTGGCAATCCAGATACGTACGCGTGAAATAAAGGATGAATTCTATTATAAAGAATCTACCACGTCAACAAATAAAAACGTCATGATTTCTATGTCTCTAGCCTATAAAGAAGCGTGCACAAGCATGTTAAAAATGAATCTGTATCATATGTAACAAATTTCTAACTCAGTGTAAAGAGAGAATTATTAGGCAAAAGAACTATTCCTTTCTGTTATGGAAGTCTCGAAGTTTTCTGGGTAAAATCCATTACAAACACGATTCTTGTTTTTTGCAAGGACCTATGCTTAATTTGTAATTTCATCTTTAATTCCATTTTATTTCTTCAAGAATACATGCTTAATGTCTGCATCCATGGAGAAATAAACATTTAACTTAGGGTTTATGAATCCAAGACCGGATTCATGTGATTTCAAAATATTTTAATGATTATCACTAGGTAATTAGATTAGTAGTTAAAACTTAACTTCGTAGGTCTAAATGTGTGGTGTATCTTTTAGATTCATGTTTGATTTCAATTTAATAGATTGAGAGATCATTCTTTTGAATAGATTTAGGCTACTAATGGAGGTGCTCTCAATCACCTTAAGAGAGGGATGGTGAAACTTTCTGTGCTTGTTTTTAAAATTCATTAGGTTGGTTTTAAAACAAAGGATTATTAAACTTTATACGGATCTAGACCGCTGATAACTTGTGAAGAGATTCTAGTAGTTTTGAAATACCCTAAATTTCCATTTAAGTTAATTAAATGTTGTTAGACAATTAGTATGAAAATACAAGTAATTTTGAACCTTAACATAAATTTATTTTAGAGATTGATTTTAAATGATTTGGCTAGTGGAATTTTGCAAATTATAGAATATAATTAAATAGTTTAACCTAATTGAATTAGTAAATGAATCTAATTGAAAATAGAGATTGTAATACCATGAATACTCGATTTAACCCATTAAACAACTTCAATCACCTATTTTAACAAATTTGAATTTATCTAATACCTTCTAATTATTAAACCAAATTCTATTTGTCAAGTTCAATCGCATAAAGCCTTAAATCATCGATTTATCCATTTGAACCGAAAATTTAGCTCCTTAAATCTTAGAAATTTAAAACTAAATATTTTCATTCAAATCTCAATTCCTAAGATCCTAAAACCCCAAATTCAAGTGAGATATTAATTTTTCTTCAGATTAGAATTTCTAAACTTAAATTCCAATGCCAATTATCCAATTCATTTTGTCACTTCTTAAAGTTAATTCTAAAAGCTTAAAATCCCATGATCCAAAGCCCATTCTAACACATGAAAATCCAAGTCCATTGACTTAAGTTCAAGCCCATCAAAATAAGGCCCATGAATCAAGCCAAAAGCCTACGGGAGCATGCATTTATCATGCGCACACACATATCCAATAAAAACCCTAGAGCCTAGAAAAATCTAATAAGTAAAAAGACTAAAATGATCTTAACCAACTCTTGAAGTTTTGTACATTTATGAAAAGACTAAAATGCCCTCAATTAATCAAACAAAATGACCAAAAAGCCCCTAAACCTAATAGAAATTACGTAACATGAATTAATATAAATATGGGATTTAGAAAACCCTAATTCATGCCTCATTTTCAGCAACCCCTTTCTCTCATATTCTCTCTCAAAAAACTCTCAAAAATTTCCCCAAAAATACACAAAAAATTCCTCCATCAACCAAACACACAAGAGGTAAGGTATTAGCTAAGTGTATGCCTCTTAGTCTCCTCTTTTATTCCATTAATCTAACCTCTATTTCAATCAATTTATTAGGTGAAATTGAATACTAGAAACAAGGTTGAATTTAGGAAAAAAATAAGCTTGAAGAAGCTTCATCAATCCTTGAGGCGTAGAAGTATTAGTAGAGGCAACTATTTGATTGATTTTGCTAATTCAAGTAAGTGATTATAATTAATATGTTTGATTATGTTAATGATATATAGATATATATATTCATGTGAATTACTAAAAACAAACTTAGATTTAATTATTGATCAATATATGTATGAATATGCATGAAAACCTAAATGAACATGTGTGTATATATATGTTGTTGATTTAGTGAAATTATTGCAAGTTTACACACACACACACACATGTATGTGTTGGAATATGTATATATGTATGACTATGTTAGATTGGTATGTTTCATTTAAGTAAAATCATCAAACAAGAATTTTGAGCATATGTACATATGTTTTGATATATATGCTGGAAATTAGGGGATGTGTGGATGATGATGATTTGAGTTATGAATTGTAATTTAATTTGTAAAAAATGAATTCAAGTATGAACTAGATGAAACAACATAGATTAAATGTGTTTTAGATGATTAAAATAAGTTAGAAGTTGGATTAAATAAAGAAAATTTGAAAAAGAACAAAACTGTCTTGGATCAGCTCTGGCGTCATCACTGTGGCAGTCATGTAGGTGGCCAGACTGATGGTCAAATGACCTTTGACAACGTCGGAACCTTGTCGGAACAGTAGAACCACATGTCTACTTTACAAATCGATGGTGAATCGACCAAAAATCAGTCATCTTGATGGTCAACTTTGAGTAAACCAATTGGTCATTGCACTGGTTCCTCTGTTTCCATACAGATTGCATGTAATTGAAAATAAAACCATAATTAACTAATTATTTTAGGCCAATGATATGAATATATAAATATATGTGTTAGGGAGTTTACATAAAAATTTGAGCTTGAGAACCCGAGTTTATGATAGTGAATCGATTCATTAAAGTTAGGATAGTGTCACGCCCCAGAGGATATCCTAAACGTGGCAGTCCGCCGCATATAATATTAAAGCTAATGAATGACAATCCGTAGTCACGCAGGAGCTTCGATATCATATGCAAAGCGTGCTTCCAAGATAGTAGGAGACTCACAGGGGTATTACGTTTAAATAGATAGCAAAAGCAAGCATGAACTTAAATGGATAAACATAAGATCCTCATTCGATAATAAGTTCGTACATCATCTTAGGGGCATTCCCTCGCCTTAAAGTCTTTGATCAACTATACTAATAACAAAATAAACATAACTATCACATAAGCCTACTATAGAGATTTTTCCTAGAAGTCTATGTTCAAAACTAAAATACATAAACTTCTTCCAAAAACTCCTAGTAGCGTAAGCTCAAACCTGGCACACTGGGCTCCTCGGGGCCAACTATAGATAATCATACTGTAATAGATAACTATAAGGGTATAAGCAAATCTAGCTTAATGAGATAATTCCTAATTATATAACATTTCCATACAACAACCAAGTTATTTAATTCAAGCATATGAAATGCAACAATCACATGATCAACCAAATACACAAGATTAACCGGAAATCAAGTGTAGCATGGATTTAACACCCTCCATGACAAGGGTTGGGTGGTTACAGGCCCATATGACCATCAATAATTGCAGATTTGCCGGCTCCTGCTTGCCCTGTAGACTTCCTGGCTCCTACAAGCCCATGTAGACTTACCGGCTCCTACTAGCCACCACTACCACTTCCTCATTTCCCCACACGAAGAATAGTAGTGAAATAAATGTGACTCATAAGTATGATATGCATGAATAAATTTCAATTAAATATTTAACCATATAAGTTGAATTCATGTTAGGAGTGATCAACCATAATTTCATCATATCAATACAAGAGTCACACTTTTATTTAACATATCATCTTTCGATATACTTAATTTTCTTTCAACGATTATTTCATAACATTGGTTCATTCATCTTTTCCTAAACTTCTAGTGCCACTAATTACAAGCACAAACAAGGAAATGTGACTTAGGAAAAGAATTAACTCACTCCATAATCAGTAGGTCTAATCAAAATAGTCCTCCGGATAGACGATCTCGGGTCCTTCGTCACCTAAATAAAATGAAATACCCAAAATCAGTCTTTCATAAAACTTCTATTCTTGAAGATTCTAACTTCTCTTAAAAATTGCGGTAAAAATCATATAGAGGGAAATTCCAACTTAAAATGGTCATAACTTGCTCATTTTAACTTGGAATTTCGTGTATAATATACCGTTTTCTACCTACTTGAAAAGATCTACGCATTTCTAAACTTATTTTCATAAAACTAGGTCATTTGGGTTCTGAAAAGACAGCGACCAGATTTGCCATGAATTTGCAAAAACTTGTTTTCCTTCTTGTAAGCAAAGCTCAATTGAAAAGATAAATATTTCAAGTATTTTGTAAACTTTTTGAAAGATATATATACATATATGTAATGACTCATAACAAATGGATGAAGTAAATGAAGTTGTCTCAACTTATAAAAAGTAAAGTTTTAAAAGACTTTGAACTTGAGTTTTTATTGGAATATTTATTTTACTTTTGAAAGATCTTGAGTTATTTGAGATGAATATTCTTTTTCTAATTTTAATCCCTTGCAATTATTTTAGATTCTTAAGGTGTGGTTTTATTTTCTAATCTTGGATTCAAAAAGTAGTAAAATGACATTTTTGTTTCCTGTAATGATTCCAAAAGGATTTCTATTTCTTGATGAAAGATAATTTTTCATGAAACTTTTTATTTAAGAAAAATCATTTCCAAGCATCTTCATGAGTTTTTAAGAAATCTATTTCCTACTTTTATTTAACAAGAACCTTTAGTTTTAGAAAAACACTTCCTCATCCATTTTTTTTTTTTTTTTTGTTGAGACAAAAACATTATGTTCATGCATGAATATGAATCATAAACTATAGAAATATAAAGGAATATAATTACTTGAAAGATTAAGCAAATAAGAAAGTAAATCAAGTATTGGGACCTTAGCTTCATCAAGGTACCCCGGGACTAAGAAAAGACAAGTTCCGAAAAGAAAAGAAAAGGAATTGTTTTGACTTGATGAGGATAAGTCTAAGCCTAGAATGACTAGTCTTATAATCAACTTGAAATAAATATTGCAATGAAGTAAATAAATTGCATGAAAGATAAATAAATTACAAGACAATGAGCTTATATGCTCTAAATAGTATATATAGCTATATAGATATATTAGATAGTAATAAACATAAAGGAAACATAAAGGAATTTGTGATTATGAACAAAAACAAAGTATGAACCTATTGTTGCTTTCTTAACCTTCATGGTTCTAAAAAACACACATTAAGTTCATACTAAGTAGATGAACATAAAGAAAGCTTGGAGGATTTTCTTGAAGAAAGTTTACCTAAAGAAGAAACTAAAGAGAGCTTTCTTGTAAGACTTCTTGGAGAGGATTTTTGAGAGAATTTGAGAGAGTAACTTTAGTGTAGAAGTGGTGTGAAAGAAGTGAAGGTATGAGGGGGTATTTATAGGTAAATGTGGGGGATAATTTGTGTTAATTAAATAATTAAAAAATAAAACAATTTGAGGGGATTTTAGAGGGGGCCGGCGCAAATTTGATGTATTGGGAAGAGGAAATTTTGATTTTTTTTTTTTGTTATTTTGTTAATTAAAAGTAAGAAATGAAAGATGTGAAGCTGTATTGGAAATGAAAATGTGTAAAAAATAGGTGTATGGTTTGTAAGAATAGGCTATAAGAAAAAGTAGAGATAGGTGAATAGTGTAGAATAGTGGAAAATAGTGTAATGTAAAAGTAGACATGACAATTTAATGCCGGTAGTAAGAAAATATGCATATAAAAGCGATATCTGATAAAAAATTACAAAATTGATTTTTTTTGTAAATCTCATATTTTTACGAGTCTAACGGTATATTCGGAATATTTTTCCTATTACGGGCTTTCGGACACGTTTTTCAAGAACTATGTCCGATCGGGTTCAAAGGACACTCGAATTCCTTCAATCTGATATTTTTATATAACCTATAGCTATTACGAACTATTATAGCTAACTTTTCCAACTTCGTTTTCTAGGGCTTGAGAAAACGATAATACCGAACTTAAGTGGTTACGGTAAACTAGGGTTTTGTTGACTCTGGAAATCCGGTTGACTTCCGATTAGGGTTTAAGCTTTAATTTGGATCCAAAAATTCGGGGATTTGCAGATGGACACTAATTATCACGTCCCAAATGATACCTTAAACATAACAGTCCGTCGCATGCTAAACGAGACTTAAGAATCACCACCACAGTCATTTGAAAGTCTTGTATTAGTATGCAAGGCGTTCCCTTACGACAATAGAATATATAAACAATTGGAGTTAGATAGTTCAATCTGATAGGATAAGCATAAAAAATAAATCACAAATATCTTGGGATCAGTTACAAAGCATTAAGGGGCATTCCCTTGCTACACATAAGTCTAGGTATTATCTTTTTAGTAACACTTGATCATTCTAGGTTAACTACTAAAAACTATACAAAACCAATCATAAATTTCTAAGGAGATAACTCCTAGTCTCGCATTACCTGATTTGGCCAAGTCCGGAGATGCAGCCATATATATGGGAACTGCATTAAAAAGAAACTATGGGGGTATAAGCTACGCTAGCTTAGTAAGTTTCACTTCCAAAATTAAATGCTCAACAAGTAATATATACCGGGCAAGTTATATTAACAACCATATGAAATGTACAAGCACGTGAGCATAAAATACATAAGACCTTCCGGAAATCTTATGTTGAATGGATTTATACCCTCCATTCGGGGTTAGGTGTTTCAGGCCCATACAACCATAGATTTCAATTTTTCTCATTTATATTGTGGTTAATACAGGTGCCCACCCACACACATTTTCAATTTCGGCCCTTTCGCCAACATTCGAGTTTATAGGCCCCTCGTTGCCCAGCTATTATGTCTTCTTCCCACAAAGGTATAATAACTTATACAATGTGACTCACATATGGTATGCATAGTCAATTTGATCATAAGATCATAGCATATCAATTAACAATTTATGGGCGATCATAGATATTGCAGACACTTCAATTCTATGCTAAATCATACAAATATCTACAACAAGCTCATTTCGATATTCTTATCATCAATTCACCCAAGTAAAACTCACATAAACACAATCGAATTTTTATCTTGCCCCAATTCTAATGCCATTAACGTTACGAGCACGAGCACCATCACAAGCATATAATTTAAAGATAGTGAACTTACTGGGTTATGGTCTTTGGCCTCTAATGGTAGTGATCTAGAAACACGAATTTCTCCCGATTCTAAAATCACCTAAACGAAAGAAATACCCCTATAGGTATTTCATACCATAACTAATTCCAAACTTTTCAAATAAAACTATTTGAATTCGTAATTTTTGTGGTAATTGGAAATTCCAACTTAAAACGGCCATAACTTAGTCATTTTAACTTCAAATTTCGCAAATAAGCTATCGATTTCTATCTACTTCAAAAGATCTTTCTATTTATGATGTTATTACTAAATTTTGAAAATGTTTAGGTCTCAAAATATTCAGATCAGATCTAATCAGTAACTAAAATTTGAAATTCCGAAATTGTTTTGTGAAATTTGCATTATTTCTAACAAGTAGATTATATGTACATGCAATATCTTCAATTTATGATCATGAATGTCATGATATGAGCTATCTACCTGTAATTTCGTAATGATTCTTGATTAAAATGAATTTTGCAAAATCTTTCTCCTTGTAATAATGTTATGAACACTTATTTGAAAAAACTAGCTTTATTCCTTTAAATCATACATATTCTTACTATGATAAGGCCTTGATGACCTATATACCTAATACCTTTATTATCTTAATAAATTTCTTTATTTAAGGGTTGGAAAATTGTCACGCCCCAAAGGATACCCTAAACGTGGCAGTCCGCTGTACACAATATTAAAGTCTAAGAAAGACCACCTAAGTCACACGAAGGCTTCCATACTATGTACAAGGCGTCTAACACATGGAGGAGACTCATCTGAGTAATACATTTTATGTTGATATAACTTGAGTAACAATGTAAAGGAATTTCAATTTACTATACTCCAAATACAAAACATTATACTTCCATTACAGTTCATCAAAAGATTTCACTACATAAAACTATTACAAGGAAAAACATAAAACCTAGCTAATAACTTCAAGCATCCTTAATTCCTACCGGAATCCCGAAGTCATTCTCGACTCCAACCATCTCGGTCCCCACTTAGCATTCTTGAGATGACCTATTCATTTAAACATCTATTGGGGTATAAGCTACACTAGCTTAGTGAGAATTCCCTTAATTCTATACCATAACAAGCAAGTTATAATCAACCATATGCTATGCATGAACAAACACATGAGCAAACAATTATGTATAGGTATCCAGAACCCACAAACAGAATGGATTTACGCCCTTCGTATCTTGGGTTAGGGATGGTATTGAAGTCTACACGACCGCTGCTAGTCTCCAAGCCCTCGGCTCATAGCACTCGCCTCGACTAGGCTCACACATGGAATGCATCCTCGATGCGCCTTAATTCCCATGAGTGAGCTCTGATACCGGCCTCGTTATCTAAATGAGTCATCGAACCATACCGATCGACCTGCGTAGGAGTAGCACGCTACCAAATGCAACATGTCCGATACGATGCATGACCCATTTAATTTTGTTGCTTAGATCAAAATATTCATACATTCTTTAGAGTAATCAACCAATATCATATATATAATAAAAATAATATGAACAGTGCAGTTATCCAATCGAATCGTGGTTTCGATATGCTTTAGTATTCTTTGGCATACATTCATCACAGTCTCATCAAATATCACATCCCCATTCATATCGATTTTTATCTTGTTCCTATAATTCTAATGCAACTAGCTACAAGCACAAACAAGGTAACAAAATAAGAAGAAAACTCACTCAGCCATTTGATCATCGGTCTTTTATAAAAGTAATCCGGTGGAAGAGAATTGTCGATCACCTAAAAAGGAAGAAATACTCTAATAAGTATTTCAACTCAAACTAATTCAAACGATCATATACAAACTATCAAATTTGTAATTCTCGTCCTAAGCAGGAATTCCAACTTAAAACGGCCATAACTTGGTCATTTTGACTCGGAATTTCGTAAATTATATATCGATTTCTATCTAATTTGAAAGATCTATCTAATTCTAATATTATATTTAAGTTTTGAAAACTTTGAAGCTTCGAAAAAGTCGGATCATATCAGAACAGTAGCAATTTCAATTCCGAAAATTAATTTTGTAAATGTTTATAATGTTTCTATTATATAGATAAGCTATACATGCAATATGAATGATTTCCTAACATGAATGACATGAGATGAGTTTGATGTATGCATGATCTTGATGATTCTTGCTAAAAGAAAATTTTATAACTTTTTATTTTGCAAGACCATAATAACAACTACCTATGAAAAATCTAGTTTTCTAACTTTGATCATTTCCATTTGTTTTGGATTTATTTCTTAAGAAAATATAATTATCTTTGTTAAATTGAGTCTTCATTATGTATATTTCCTAAGGCCTTTGTTTTTCAATAAAAACTTCCATTTTACACTTTGTAAACATGTTTTTAAAATTGGTTTGTTCCAAAATCTGAATTTTGTAAAAAATGTTTTTGAGATGATTTCTTTAAGTAAAAATCATTTGATACTTAAAAAATTAAGGCTCAACCATACATAACCACTAAGGACTTCATTTTTACATAAAGATTTGTACTTTACACTTTGCAAATATGTTTTCAAATAGGATTTACTCAAAAATCCGAATTTTTAGAAATCCACTGTTTTGAATGATTCCTTTGGGAAAAACTAGTGTAATGCATTAAAATCTAAGACTTTATGATACCTATTACTTAAGGAATCCATTCATTACATAAAGCTTTTATTTTTAGCTTGGATAATAGGTGTTTTCATGGGCATCATCCAAAGTTACGAATTTTACAAGTTGACTACTAACTCAAAATTTTCCATCTTGATTCTACTTCTTGTTTTACACATTAATCTAATCAAAACTCATTCCAACTTGTAAAAATCACTACTTAATGATACCTATTACCTATACCCTTCATTTTTCACATAAAACATAAGTTTTGGAGTTGATAAATGGGTTTTAAAAATTGGTCTTGGTTGAGATCCGAATTTACAAAATTTATTTTTGGACATACCTTTTGATAAAATCTATCTAAACTTATGAAAATCCATTCCTTACATATCCTATCTTAAGAGCCTTCCATATCTTGAATAAAAACTTCATTTTTGAGTTGGAAAACATGTTTTCAAAATATGCCTTGGTAAAAATCCGAAAATGAGATTTTTATTTTGAAAATAACTGTTGAAAATCACCTTTGATTCTTGTAAAAAGAAGTCTTGATGATATACATACACTAAACCTTCATTATCTCAAGTAAAAATTTCATTTTGACACTTGGAAAGTGGTTTTTAAATGGAGGTCTTGCCTAAATACGAATTTCACCATTTTTGTTTAAGTTCAAAATCAAGATCTACACTTAATATGAACATAAATCTAAAAGATATCCATGGTAGTAAACTATAAACTCATAGATCTAAACTTTACTCATCAAAATCTTTCATTCATGCTATCTATTCCCTAAGCCCTTCATTTTAAATGAAAGATACACATTTTGAAGTTGAAAAATAACTTTTGTAAATATGGGTCCTTTTTCATCCGAATTTTCAAAAATGATTTTTATTGAAAATAAAATAGACCTTGAGTTTTCCAAAACTATCCTGCTATCATCATGCCACTACAAGTTGTTTATGAACATAAAACAAAAGTCTAATGCATTGATGAACTCAAAACACTATATCTAGTTTACTATACTAGTTGTAGATGCATGAACACCATGATTGACATGTGGATGATGAATATATGCATAAATCATAAGCAATAACAAAAATAATAACTTCAATAACAAGATCTAAGGCATAAATAAAATCAAAGCTATAAAAAGTTAGATATACAAAATATAACTACTTTTAACAAGAAAATAATAGTGATACAAGATAATAATCATGGAGAAGAGGAGTATTTCATTTTTGGCATCATCATCCTTAGCTTTTAAGCTTATGGAATGTCATTTGATGCATGAAACTCTCACTATATTTTACCTATATCACCTATGGAAGCTTTGAGAAGAAAGTTTGCTTAAAAATCTTCAAGAATGTGTAGAACCAAGAAATTGGAATGAGGGCAGCTTGTTTTTCATGCAAGAACAGGAGGAAATGAAGAAAGAAAGAGAGGAAAAAGAGAGAGAAAAAGATAAGGAATGGAAAAGGTAAAAAGTGTAAATGAAAGAGAGAGAGAATGATTGTATTAAATGTGTGTTAATTAATTTGAAAAAAATAAAATAAGGGCAAAAAAATGTGGTTGGGGAGGGGGGAGGGGTTCACATGAATGTAAGAGGGAGAGAGAGAGGGAATTTGTTAAATTTTAACTTGAAATTGAAATATGTAATAAATGTGTATGTGTTGCTTCTTTAAGAAGGAGTGGAATATATTTATTTTAGTCAAAATAGGAGCAAATTAAAGGACAATGGCAGCCAAAAGAAGGGAAAATCTGCCATGAAGTGTGGGATAGAGTATAGAAAGATTGAAGTGAAAAAAAAGTGATATGTGAAAGGCGTACTTGAAGTATGGGTTGGAAAAAGTGCTTTTTATTAAGAAAAATACAAAATAAAATTAGGAAAAATTTTTAAATAAGTGGTAGAATTTTCATAAATAAAATTAAATAATTATTTGAATTATTTTAGTATTTTAACAAATATGTTACCGGTATGATCAAAATACTCGAATATGGGTTATAAATGATATTTTTATAACCCAAAAAATTCTAAAAAATTATTTTATGAAAATAAAAATATTTTTCAAATATTTTTCAATTATTAAATTAATTTATTTTATTTTTAGTATCGGGTCTTAAACAGAATCTGATCCCGTATAAGCCCGAAACGAACTAAATTTTAGAAAAACAAAATTTTATATAATTTATAAAATATTTATCTAAAAATATAAGGCTTTATAAAATTAATAAAATTATGTAATGAAATAAAAGGGAATAGTGCAAAAGACTAATTAATTACCGGTGGTAATGAAAATACGATAAAAATGTTATAACTGTAACTTTTATAAATCGAAAAATTATATAACTAATATATTTGAAAATCTTATGAAATTATGAGTCTAACGGCACTAATGGTATATTTTTGATATCTCGAGCCTCAGGACACGCTTTTCGAAGTCTGTATCTGAATGTGTTCTAAATAGGTCAAAAATTTACCAATCTGATATTTTTAAGCGAACTTATATTACTATGAGCTATTCTACATACTTAAACTACTCCTCGGCCTCTAGGATTAAGGGCGTTAGATTGCCTGACTTAAACTACCGTATTTCACTTAGGGTTTCCGGGTGATTTTCCGGTTTAGATCTGTGCCAATTTAGAAACTGATATTTTATGTTTATACAACATGTTTGATTTGAGAAATTTATCTTAAATTTGATTTTTGTAAGTATTTAATATCTCTCGACGTTTTCAGAATTCTTTGAATTGAGTTTTATTTCCAAAGGTTAATCATTATTTACTTTTTAATAATTTGTTTTTGAGCTTTATATTACCCGATTTTATAAGTCGGAGTTAAATATGAAATTTGTCATATGTAGTGGTTTTGGAATTGAAGTATGTTGAGTTCTTATTTTATTTTTAAGGATTCTTATTTTCCTCAAGATTGAGAAATTTCTGGATTCGTTTGGGATTTAGGACTTGTCGAAGTTCAATTTTAATTTGGAGTGATTTTTAGGGTTTATTTTCGAAGTTTATCTTGGAATTATTTACTGAAATTTTCCAGGGCTTACAAAAATAGATGCTTAAAGGTGAGTTTTGCTTAATGACAAATTTTACACAATTTTTGGAAAGGAAAATATTATTTGATCTTAGTTGGAAAATCTTTCCTTTGTTTTAAGTTTCCACTTTGATAAAACACATTTACTCTTATAAAAATCAAGTCTTTATTACTTCTATTCCCTAAGGTTTCTATTTTTCCATTAAAATACTCATTTTGACAGTTAGAAATAGGTGTTTAACTAGGGATAATTTTTAGATTCGAATGTTGAAAAATTGTTTTTGAGATTGTTTTGGGTGAAAACTCATTAATCTTTCTAAAACTAACTCCTAATCAAACCTACTCCCTAAAGCTTCCATTTCTTTAATAAAAATCTTGTTTTAGGATTAAAAAATAAGTGCTTTCTTGGCATTTCACCCTAGTTACGAATTTCTATATTTTTGTAGGAGTTGAATCATAGATCTAACCTAACTTTTGTAATCATTTTCTTATTTTAAAAATTTCTCCTAGTAAAACCATGATCAAATGTAAAACATTCATTTTGAAGTTGGAAAATATGTTTTCTAAATGGTTCTTTCCCAAGATTCGAAATTTTAAAATCACTTTTTGATAGAAACAAAATGGATCTTGAGCTTTGATCAACATCTTCACTAAGACTATCATGTGGCAAGTCTTTCATGCATGTGAAACAAGTGGCTATGTCATTTAAACTACTCTAAACAAATAGATCTACTATACTACTCTTATTATGAATGTAATGCAACAATTAAAATATGTAGATGAGAGTAAAAATGAGAATATATGCACAAAATTTCTATATGAGCAACATATAACAATAATATAGCAAAATACTTAGTATATTTACTTTAACAGTAAGATCTACACATTGTGATTACAAAAATTCCCTAGCATAAAGCTCATGGGGATTTTTGGTGGAACCATACATGTACACCCTTGTCATTACATGTTTCTATAGTGGTAGGGTAAAGATCTATTACCTATTTAGTGTCTGGAGTAAGAAAACTTGAAGAAAATTTGAGTGTGTGTGTGTGTGAGGGAGAGAAGCTCATGGCAAAGAGGGAGAGGGAGAGAAGAGAAAAACTTTCCAAAAGTTTGATTTGTAAGAAATGAGGAAAAGTGAAAAAGAGATTATATAGGAAAAATGAATTAGGGTTTGTATGAATAATTAATTGAAGGAAAAATCAAATAAATGAGAGAGTGAATGAGGGAGGGGGGTGCGCCGATTCTAGCAAGGGAAGAGAGAGAGAGAGTTTTGGTTTTGTTTTGTGTAATAAAATTCAAACTTAATAAGTAGTTTGAGTACAAAATATATTGGAAAGGTAAATTTGTAAGGAAATGATATAAAATTATAAGAATAAGTTGTAAGGATGTAAGAATAGGGCATGAGTGTTTGTACTTAATGAATAGTGTGAAAGAAAGCAAAAAGTTGATTAGACAATTAAATTGCCGATGGTAATGAAACTATGATAAAAAGATTATAATCATAACTTTTATAACTCGAAAAATCATATAACTAATATATTTAGAAATATTATGAAATTACCAATCTAACGGTACTAAATCATATATTTAATATCCCGAGCCTCGGGACACGCTTTTTAAGATTTGTATCTTATTAGGCTCAAAATAGGTCAAAAATCCACTCATCTGATATTGTTAAGTATTCTAATATTAATACGAGCTAATCTACACGTCCCACTCATATTTCGACTTCTTGGTCTGTGGACACGGGTTTGCCGAATCTAAACTGCTAGGGTTTTCTGAGATTTTGTTGACTTAGGGTTTCCGGTTGACCTTCTGATTTAGGGATTTACTTTGGAGTTAACTCATTTCTATTCTTCCGGGGTTTCTTTCTTAGCATTGCTAGATATAGGGTTTCCAGGTCCAATTGGTCCAAAGGCGATCATATAGCGTTTCAATTTTCGGTTTTAAGTTTTCTGAAATCGAACTCAGGTTTGCTAAGAAAACGAGGGTTTATATTAGTTTTCCAGAGGAAATGACATATTGGAATTTAAGGTAAATTAATTCTAATCAAATATGTAAACCCCTAGATTTTTCGATGGTTCTTAAGTTCAAACCCTAGAACCGGAAGTTAACCGGAAACCTTAATCAACAAAAGCCTATGACAAAACCCTAGAGTTTAGATCCGACAGTCCCGCGCTCACAAACCCTAGACAACGAAATCGCACTAATGGCTTATAATAGTTCGTAACAATATAGGGAAGTATCAAAACATCAAATACGTTGATTTCTAGTGTCTTTCGGATCCGAACGGGATCAGTTTTCGAAAATCTTTCTTGGGAATACTGGACGGTAAAAATATTATGTTTATACCGATAGACTCGTGATAACGTGAGAAACCCAAAAATATCAATTTCGTAATTTTTCGGTAACTAAAAATTACAGATATCGCATTTATACGCATATTTTTTTTATTACCAGTAACTTATTAGTCTTGTTTACTATTCATTATACTTCTCTACTATTCACCTATCTCTATTTTTTTTTTTTTTGCTACATATATATCTATTTTCTTACTTTTTACCTTTCCAATACATCTTATATCAAATCATATCTTACATATTAATTATTTTCTTACAAAAATACAAACAAATCAACTCACTCTCCCTCTTTTCTTCCTTATGGTTGGCGCAACTCTCCCCTCTGTCTCTCTCTCATTTATTTTTAATTATTTTATTACATCTAATTTTCACTCCAAGAAATTCTATAAATATCTCATTTCCTTTCACTTCTTTTACACATCATTTCATATAACAAAACTCTCCCAAAATCACTCTACAAATCCTCTCCCTAAACTTTCTCTCTACTAAATCTTTCTTAAACCAATTCTTCACAAAAATCATCCTCTATACACAAACCATCTACTAAATACCATCAACTACATAAACCTACATTCCTTACCTTCTTCCTACACTATAAACACTTTAGGTAAACCTCTTATCCTTATTTTATTTACTCATGTCATGCAACTAGTATGACCACGGTGTTTTTTTGAAACTCATATGAGTAGTAAAAGCAACAACATGTTCATGTTTTGTTCTTGCACATGAAATTCCTATATTATTACCTTGTTATTATGCTTTCATATATATGTTGTTATTAATATTATTATTGTTATTACCTTGTTGTTATTATGTTTCTAACATACCTATATATGTGTTATTATCTATATATATATATATATATATATATATGTTTCTTAGAGCCTAAATGCTCACTAACTTCTACTAACTTGTTTCTATTATTATCATTGCTCCTATTATTGCTTTTGCTTTTCCTTTTCTTTTTCTTTTTTTTTTTTTGGACTAGTCTATTCTTAGTCCCGGTATGCCTTGATGAAGCTAAGGCTCTCAATACTTAATCGGGTTACCTTGACGAAGCTAAGGCTCCCAATGTTTGACCGAGATACCTTGATGAAGCTAAGGTTTCCAATACTTGATATATTATATTGCTTATTATTAATTTGCTTCTCATATATTTTCATCATTTTTCATATTCTATGCTCATATACATGTATAATTATAATGATCTTGTCTCAACAAAAATTTGAAGTAGACTTTTCTTAACAAAGGAAAATGAAACTAAACTCTTTTAATATATAACCTTATCTCTAAATCAATATTTTGTTAGCAAACCTATAGGAAAAATTATTTCATAACTTCTTTTCAAACTTACCAAGATTTTTAATAACAATAAAGATGATTATCTCCAAGAAGTTAACTAACAAAACAAATGTTTTCTTGTACTATAATGAGTACATAAAGTTATAAAATTTAGAATTAATAAGTTATGGAATACAGATTTTTCATAGAAAACTCAAAATTAGAATCTTTCCAACTTCATAATAAAAACTAAGAAGTAAACTAGATTTCAAAACTAAGATAAAATCACCCTTCTAATTTATAAACCCACATAAGAAAAATAAGGAATTTCCAAGTATAAAAATAATAAACTCATTTTCAAAAGAAACAAAAAAGAACATAAGTATGGTGATTTCAAAAACAATGAATTTTATCAACAACTTAAAAAGAATAATTTCTTTCTAAGTAAATTTGGTAAAAGACTTAAAGAACCAAGTTTTAGGAGTAAAATTTATTTTTAAAGAAGTTAGAAGATGAGAACATAAGAATAGGAAGACTTGTTTAACAAAACCAATTTTCTTTAAAAAAAAGAAATATATATACGAGTTAAAAATTACCATAGGCTATCCATAACACGATAAAAACTTTTGAAATTTACTTTTGCCACAAAAGCGAAGGTTCGTAAAAGATTAAAAGTTAAAAAGAAATTTCCTTGTTTTAAGGAAGAAATTAGAGAAACAAAATAAGGATATAATTGTTTACAATAATCTAAGGAAGTTATAAAGCTTCTCCAAAATACTTAGAAAAGGGTATGTTAAATTTAAGTTACAACACCTTTAAATGAATTGTTTTACGAAATATAATCGTTAAGACAACATCATTAGAATCTTGCATATAATATGAGTCTATATAAATAATCAAAGGATTTTTCAACTATATACATATCTATATTTTTGCCAAAAGAATTTTTGAATAAAATTGAGTTTGGAAATTGTTTTGTAAAAACTGGAATTTCATGTTTTAGTTATGTACCGAGGCTTTTGGGAAGCCAAACGACCTTTTATGTAGAAAATAACCTTAGAAATGAATAGATATTTTCGAATAAATAGAAATCGGTATATTATATGTGAAATTTCGAGTTAAAATGAGCAAGTTATTGCCATTTTAAGTTAGAACTTTCTTCTATACGAATTTTAACGAACCTAGTAACAATAGAATTACAAGTTTAAGTAGAACTTTCAGGAAATACTCATTCCAGGTATTTCTTTCGTACAAGTGACGTGGAGGCCGAGCTACCCTCCCCGGAGGACTATTTCGACTAAGGAACTACTAATATGGCCAAGTGAGTTTATTTCTTACATATTTACACTTATGATTTTGCTTGTAAAATAGTGGCATTACAAATTAAGGAAAAGATAAAATGGAAAATGCATGTGCTTTACAGACTTGGTTGAAATTACGATTAAGTATATCGAGGCATGAATTGTTTATAATGAATGTTTGATCTAGTATAAGATTGATTGTTTGCAATTTTATGATTACCCACAAATTATTTAATTATGCCATGAGTACTTAACGAAAATAATTCATGCATGTCATCGGGTGAGTTCATTGCATTTATTACTATTCCTTTGGTGGGACAAAGGCTTAGTAAGGAGATTCATAGAGTCTGTAATTTCTATAAAGCGATAAGGCATCGTCCAAATCAACTAGCGATGAGAAAACATCAAAATAAAATGTATTTGGCAGCTACATAGTGGCTCGGAAATAAGCTACAAATAAGTTGGATTATAATACCTTTTATTGCTACAAGAAAGTTGTTAAAGGCAAGAATTATCACAAAACCATGTTATTCGATTGCGGCCTCTACGGTCTGAAACACTTAACCACCGAATGGAGGGGCAAATCCATTCAAACATATGATTCCCGGAAAATCATATGTATTGTTTGCCCACAAGCTTGTGCATCTCATACGGTTGCTTAACTAAACTTGATTTGATTATCGAATGTTGAGTGTTTATTTGTGGATATAAATCTCACTAAGCTAATAGCTTATACTCTCTTAGATATCTTTTACAGTTCTCATACCTTTGGTTGGAACCGAGAGGTTATTTTACCTAGGTAATGCTTCTGAGCTAAGATCTTATGGATAGAAGTGCAAGATAGAAGTAGATACAGATTCTAAGAGAAGTTTAAAAGTGTAAATCATTTTATAATAGACACTTTATTTGACTTAGTTATTTGTAATAGGGGAATGCTCCTTAATGTTGTAAAGACTCCTTAATAGTTTTCTTATGAACCTTGGTTATATTGTTATGATTTATTTTCTTGATTGTTATTGTGTATAACTGCTTAAATAGCATGATCTAAAGATTGGTCCACTACGATCGTGAAAGTATGCCTTACACTCGATATCGAGACTTTCGGGATGACTAAGGTTGTCATACTTAAGCCTCAATATTGAGTGTAGTGGACTATTGCGTTTAGAGTACCATTTAGGGCGTGACAAAATAAATATAAAACAAATGTAAAAAAGGTGTTTTCATATTGAAATATGAATTTTCATATGGATGATTAATTATTTTGATATTAGGAATTTATTTAATAAAATAAATATAAATATGACATTTTAACATAATATAAACATAATAGGAAACTATTTTAAATTCCTTAATATATTTAGATGTAAAAATAGATTACAAATGATATAAATAAAATAATTATATTTTAAATGAGTTATTTTACTTAATAAAGTTTATTAAATTTAACATAAGATATGTTATTTAAAGTACTAATTATTAACCTAATTACCATAAAATGGGTTTAGCAGGCTAAATTGGATATAAAATAAACTTGATTGACTAATTCTATCTAACTTGGCTAAATTAAGCTAATATAGATTTAATAACTAATATTGGCTTAGTAAATTCTTTAGGAACCAATAATTTACGCTTAACTACACTCAAACTAATAAACTCCTATAAGACCATATTAATTTGTAATTGGCTTAAGATAGACTATAAATAATAAGGTAAATATGTTGTTTCAAATGAATATTCACTAGAAATATGAGTATTAATGTGAATTTAACATAAATCAATAATCGATTTAAATACTTATATGAATCAATCTTTTGAGTAAATACTTGTCAGGAGTCTACCACCTGCTTTAAATCCTAGTTTATCTCTTGTTTGTTCAGAACACAGATTTTGTACCAGGTACGCAATGACTTGTGTGTTGCTTACTAGGATAGGTATCCTAAATCAATTAGTACTTAAAGATGGTTTTAATGATTGCTTGTTGTTTGTATTTGGTTGTTTAACCCAATCCGAAGGGCGATAACCTTACTAGGCCATGCCGGCACAGTTGTTAGGTACTTAGGCCACCCCCCTATCATTAACATTAGACAAATGATGGTTATTAGTAGCTCGACAAGTAGCTGATAGGAGGAACGATATCGGGATAATATTTATTCATATTAGAAAAAAGTTGTATTAAGCAGTTTAATATATGGGCTTTGTTACTCTGCTTAATCACAATGGACTAATATGGACAGAGATGAGGAACGGCTGTAACCCTTAAATGAGGCTATTTACTAGATGATCCTATAGGGGATATAGGTACTCGGGCTATCTATATCAACCCCCTAAGCAGTTGCTGCTACTGAGAACCCCTAGGTTCCCAACGTGTTGCTAGAGTGTGAGTGCTCTACTGTTGTTTGCTACAGTTTAATTTAAATATATAAATCGCTTATTGTTGCATTGCATTTAAAACAGGTGTGTGTATCCACTTTGTGTGTGCTTGTGTTGCTGTCGTATTGGGCTTCGACTCATTCCATTCTTTTTCAGGTATTGATAATTCTCACGATGATACTTATGACTACATGAGGTATGGCACGGACTTCGAGGAGTATCTCGATGAATGGAGTGATTAAGATTTATTAGATCATTATCTTATTTCTATTTTATAAATTCCACTATCAAACTTATGTTTTAATGAGAGCCCATTTGTAAGCCCATGGTTTGTATTTTGAAATACTTGAAACTCTTATTATGAAACCCGTAGTGGTATGATACTAAGTTACATATATATTGGTCCACTCTCTGGAGTACCCTATTTAGATAAATGTTTTTGAAAAATTTATTTTCCACTGCAAATTCTCAGTTGTTTCCATAAACTAATTCAACGATTTCAGAATCTAAAATTTATTTAGCAATGATCATGATAATTTGTAGGCTAGATTAACCTTAACGTATAACACCTAAGCGTTATGCATGGCAGACTAATTGCGCCTTAAGTCAAATCAGGCGTGACAAGTTTGGTCTAGATCTAGAATTATTGACCTCAAGAGAGGTTTTAATTTACATTCATGAGTCCTATAGTGCAAATATACCAGTGTACAATTCAATGAGTTTGTTAAGAAATCGCATGATAAGGACTTGGTGAAGCAATCCGTAAAGTTTTTTTCTTCTATTTACAAACTGATCTTACAATTTGCCTTGAAAACATATACATAATCATAAACTTTAGTATAACTTATGTTTTCATTATGATCTTATAAACTTTCTTTGGCTAGTAATAGATGAAATGTGAGTAACGTAGATGCCAACAATCCCTTAGAATATGACCTAATGTTTTCTATAGTACTTATGTAGGTGCATCTGTTTGATGTTGGTAGTTGCTTCCAAAGTTGAATAGAACTTATTAGTTTTATAAATTTTTGAAAACTTCAACTTCATGGGTTCCTTAAAAATGTTTTTAAATCTCAAAGAGCACGACCAACTAGAAATGAAGAGATGAAGAAGAGGAAAAGAAGAAGAAGGGAAAGAAAAGGGAAAAGGAAAGGCAGAAACAGAAAAGGAGAAATGAAGGAAAAGGATAAGGTTAAAGGAAAATTAGAGATATTTTAAGGTAAGCGTATTAGATTTGAACCTTTCTTATAAGTATCTTTAGCTCTAAAAGTGTTTAGGAAATAATTTGAGAATCTATATGTTAAAATGAATAACTTGGAATAGGGATTTAGTTTAGGAGTTTAGGATATGAAAATTCGACATTTAGTTTGGGTATAGGCTCAAGAATTGATACTTTTAAATAGGCAATTGAACTCAAAATTTATGGCCGTTTAAGAAATGGAATTTGGACTAAAGTTTAAGGGTTTAAAAATCTACTAAACGTTTAAATAACATGTTTAGGGGTTTAGGGATTTAAATTTGAAGGGAAAAGGAATTTAAATTAATTTGATGGAGAGATGATGTAATTTAATTTCTTGGGATAAATAGATCAACCAAAAAGACAATTTGAAAGAAATAT
Organism: Combretum micranthum; assembly: GCA_024138025.1. Lineage (NCBI taxonomy): Eukaryota > Viridiplantae > Streptophyta > Magnoliopsida > Myrtales > Combretaceae > Combretum > Combretum micranthum. Next base: position 2,576,550 of record JAMXBD010000003.1, read on the forward strand.
ATGGGATCTCAAATTTCAACTTAATCTATTTACAAAATTAATTATATCAAATTGTTTTATTTCTTTAAACTATTTGAATTGAGTTCAAAATTAACTGCCCATTATACTATTCAATTATGTATTTCTAACTTAACTGGGTGAGGATTTACTGTTTCATTATCATTCATCATTTGAATACCTAATTTCTCATCATGAATCCTTTTTTCCCTAAAATCATTTAAAACTTGATTTTTAGCTTCTATAAACATGTACTCATGGACTCATGTTAGTTTTGAAGCTTAGATACGCCAAAAACTCCTAATAGAAACTTGCAATTTTAAGACCTTACCTTGTTATGAATTTTACAGAGCTTGAGCACCTTATCCTTTTGACCTCTCTTCATTCCCATCACATTCATCATGTACAAGCTAATTACTGCCAACCTCTTGTTAATCTAGCTTAATTAGTGTTAAAAAGGATGTTGAGGTTTAGGGTTTTACTTACCTTCTCTACTAACCTTAAGAGTATGAGAAGAGAGCAACTTGGTGTGTTAAAGAAAAAAAGGGAAAGAAAGAGGAGGCAGAGAATGGGAGGAGATCATTGGTTGCTAAAGAGAAAAGAGACTAGGGTTTGCCCATTTCATCATTTGGCATCAACCTTACCCTCCATCAACCCTACAAATGTAGGAATGGTTAAATTTTTGAATTTAAGGTTTTTATTCCCATTTTGAATTTAATTGTGCTTTAAATTGTTCAAAAAATTTATTTTATCCTTTTTAATTAAATTTAAGTATTTATTTCATCCAATTCCTAGTTAGGGGGAAATTGGAATTTTGCAAAAACAAGGTCTCGAATTGCATGATTTGGTTTTTCTTACAAAACTTTGGTCCAAAGACACTTTTTCAACATGATTTACTTTATTTTGACGTTTTTAAATTGTTCTTAAATTTTCAAAAATTTGGGTTCTCGATTTGTCGCAAAAATGGAAAATTTCTTCAAAAATATTTGGTCATTTAAGTTCGTATGTTTCATTTAGCTTCAATTGGTTTCAAATGATTTTAACTTCTTATGATTGGTGTTTAATCATTTAAAAAAAAAAAAAGTGAAGTAATAGTAATGGGAGTTCAACCTACAACCTCTTGTCCCACAAAACATTATCTTATCCACTTAACCTCTATTTTCATTTTAAGAATCCTTAATCCTCCTATCCATATCATATTTTGATACTAAAGCCATTGATTCATATCATTATGTACATGTATATTTATATGTGAGCATATACTATATATGTACATATATATAAATATAATTCATTAATATCTCCTTATTTATTATTGTACAAACTATATATCTAATAATCATAGTATAGGGCAAATTAAAAAAAAATGTGACACCTATTTTGGGGTTGCATAAAGACATGACATATATATTTTTCTTTCGCATGAATTATATTAAAAGGTGTCAACATTTAGGGTAAGATCATCTAAGGTATCAACACTTAAGGTATTAATGTTTTAAGTGGCTAAAAAATAAAATCAATGTTTCATAAAATGAGTTAATTAAAAAATCGTTTTGCAAATATCATTAAGGTATTAATGTTTTGATAATTTTTTATTAAGTTTCCTCAATTTTTCTTGATAGATACCTCATTTGAATCATTTTGCAAAATGTCAATTCTTCTTTATGACTACTTGAAACATTCGTACTTCAAATAAACTTATTTGCAAATGTTTATACCCCATAGTATAATTTACCATTTTGTTTTCTAGCAAAGAGGTAATCTTATAAAACATTAGGTGTTAAGTTAACGAGCACACATCTCAATGTCATTGATATAAACAAAATTGATAAAATAATTTTATTTTTAAATTAGACATATAGTTTTATTACAATAAGAAAAAAATTGCAAATAACACCTCCAAATTTTGGTCTAGGTATAGATATATCGAATAAACTTACAAATATTACAAACGATACTCCTAAATTTTGATAAAGAGACAACAAAAAGGACAATTTATTTTTTAGTTTAATAATGCCACATAATATCAAAGCTTTCAAGGTATTCAAGTATATTTTGACAAATTTATGAAGGCATTTTCACACCACAGTCAAAACTTTTAAGCGTTTTTTTTTTTTTCAAATTTTCACAATTGCTTGTCATTATATCAAAGTTTAGAAAAATAATTTACAATATATGGAAGTTCAGGTATATCCATATTAAGGTCAAATTTTAGGGATGTCATTTATGTTTTCCCTTAAAATAAATAAATAGATTACAAAAAAAAATGGAAAAGCTATAAATACTTGTTGTTTCTGGTCACTCTAAGATCGGAGATTAGTGGCTATCATTGGGGAAGAATTGTAAAATCCTCTCATGGTAGCCATTGATGACACCTCACATTTAAGTGACCAGCATATTGCTACCTATGTTATGGTCACAACCTATTATTGTAACTAGTTTGTGTGACCCACACATGGTGGAAGGCGGCAAATTTTAAGAAAAAGAAAAGACAACAAAACAATTAATAGATCTTACTCTAGTGCAATGTAAGAGAAATAGGTGGTTACCTATCATCTTGTGTTGGTCGACTACTTATGATAGTGGTTTGCAACACATAGTCTTATAGGCTAGTTGCTGCTCATCCAAAGTCGAAGATAGGGTGGTTGACAATCGCCTTAAGAGGGTCATGCAAACCTTTTTTGCTAGTAGTAAGCACTCTGTCCATAATAGCCTTTTCATAATAACATTCTGCTATATTAAAAAAAAAAAAAGAAAAATCATTTAAATAACTAAAGGATGGGAAGCAATCTCGAAAAGAAAACCACACAAGCACTCTTCCAAGAAAGAACAAGAAGAAATTTTTAGATATAACAATAAGGGTAATTGAAGATAGACGAGTCTATAGATACAATTTAGAAAGTAATCATACATTATCCTTAGGATCACATCTTAGAAGACTAGAAGAAAATCCACAAAACCCACTAAATCTGCTAAATCCACTAAACCCACAAAACCCATCAAACCCTTTAATGATTTTAATAATCATAATTTTACAAGTTGAAGGTATATAAGAGCATATAGATATATTTTCACTTTGTTTGTTTAGACAAATTTTAAAAATTTCCATTAAACATTTATTACATTGATACTGCTAGGTTCTCTTTAAGTAAGTTTTGATTATAATAAAAGTGTAAAAAGATTACCAATAACTATTTAAGTGTGCAGAAAATTATTTAGAAAATGAGGTAAAATTGTGAATAGTACTGGGTTACTTAGAGCATTACCCAAAGGATATGTGTGACATGCTAAAAGAACATAAAGTGCACAGAGGTTATCTAGAGTATTCTCTAAAGAGTAGTACTAAATTAGACAAGAAGTTACGATTTGATCACAGATTAATCATAATGCGATTAAAATGTTTGTTAAACATGATTTCAAGGCCCAACTTTAAAAGATGAATACAATGTTCCACTAAGTTGGATTAAAATCCATGGGGATTCGAGTTAAATTTTTAGGAAGTTCATAAAATTTATTACAAGTTTTTGAAGATGCTAAAGTTAGATTTAATTTCTAGAAGATTCGCCTGATGTCTGAGCTTAAGTATGATTAATTCATGAGAATTAAAGAAAATGTAAAATCAAGACTACATGATGGATTGAATAAGAAAAGAGACACACATCAAGATAATTATCAAAGAGAAGATAAGGTGCTAAAATAGTGGGATATACTTTGTTAACCTTATCCAATTGAAATAGATTAGTTATCAATTTAAGTTTTCCAGATACGATCCAAGGAGATATCTTAGCAACTAATCGCAACACGTGGAGGAATTTCAAGTAAAGTTAGGGGTCATATAACTGAAAGATAATGTTCAACTGATTTAGAGAAATTTGAGGAGACAATTTAAAGTTATCCACCTAATTTGAAGTTATCCTTAATCTAGTTTTTTCAACAAGGTTATAACGCTCCAGATATTTAAAGGTTGGAAAACACACGAGTTTTTACAAGCTATTCCATACATTGAACTGCTACATTTCAAAAGTAAAAGATACATGTTGCTGAGAAATTTCCATTGCAAACTTATTGATATGATATTGTGCTCTCATATTTTTGCTGCAATTCTTTTTTATCTTTGCTCTTTACTTTGTTTAAAGAAGGAATAGCAGTGTGCCTGTCACGCCCTGGAGAGTACCCTAAACGTGGTAGTCTATCACACATAATATTAAAGCTAATGAATGACAACTTTAGTCACACAAGAGCTTTGATATCCTATGCAAGGCGTGCTTCCAAGATAGTAGGAGACTCAAAGGGGTATTGTGTTTAAGCAGATAATAAAAGCATGTAAGAACTTATAAAGATAAATATGTAATAATCATTAAGATAAAAGTTTCTTACAACTTCTTAGGGGTATTCCCCTGTTCTAAAAGCCTTGCTTAAACTAATTCATCTTCAAAACATACATGAATATAACATAAGACTACTATAGAGATTTCTCTTAGAAGTCTATATCCAAAACTAAATGTATAAACTTCTTCCAAAAACTCCTAGTAGCTTTGGCTCATACCTGACAATAGGGGCTCCTTGGTGCCAATCATAGGTAATCAAACTGTAATAAAAAGCTATAGGGGTATAAGAAAAACAAGCTTAGTGAGATAACTTCCATCTTCGAAACATTTCCATAAAACATATAAGTATTATAGACAATCATATGGGAATGCATCAATCACAGGAGCAAACAAAATACATACGATTAATCGGAAACCATGTGTAGCATGGATTTTACGCCCTCTATATCGAGAGTTGGGTGGTTACCAGCCCATACGACCATCAATAGTTGCAGACTTACCGGCTCCTGCTTGCCCTGTAGACTTTCCGGCTCCTACTAACCCACGTAAACTTTCCGGCTCCTGCTAGCCATCACTACGACTCCTCGTTTCCCCACACAAAGAATAGTGGCGAAAAATAAATGTGACTCATAATATGTTATGCATGAATCGTTTTTAATATTGGTTTATTTAATTATTGTCAAGTTCAAGTTAAAGGTGACTAAAGCAATATTCATCATATCATGGTAAGAAAACATAAGTTATCCGTCAGTTCCACTTTCGATATACTTAGCTTTTATTCAACAACCACATCATTCAATCATGAATCCAAATCACACAATATTTATTCATTTATCTTTTCCTTACTCTCTAATGCTACTACTTACAAGCACAATCAAGGAAATGTAATTAGTAAGGGATTAACTCACTCCATGATGATCGCTCCTAGTCAAAATAATCTTCCGAGAAGGCGATATCAGTTCCTTCTTCACCTAAACAAGATGAAATACCCAAAATGAGTCTTTCATAAAATTTATACCTTAAAAATTCCAAGTCTATCTTAAATTCACGGTAAAATCGGACTGAAGGAAGTTCCAACTTAAAATGGCCATAACTTGCTCATTTTAACTCAGAATTTCGTATGTTATATGTCGTTTCTACCTACTCGAAAAGATCGATCCATTTCTAAGGTTACTTTTACTATAAAAGGTCATTTGGGTCTCAGATTAGAAAGGTACAGATCTAATACGAAAATTCCTTTCTAAAAAAAACAATATTTTCTAATCCTTCATTTACTAAGGCTTATTTAAGTAAAACTCAAATATGTATATTTTTTAAAAGAATTCCTTATGTATATAAATAGACTCATAATTTATGCATGAAGCTATAGGTGTTGTCTTATTTCATTTATTTCCTTAAACAACTTTTTCTAGTGTTTTGGAAAATTTAGATTTGTTAGACTTTACTTTATGCAGGTAAAGTAACTTATAAATTTCTAATATACTATATTTTGATTCTTTAGTGGGTTGAAAATAAAGTTTGGTCTTTTAAGGTTATCTACAAAATAAATTTTGAACTTTCAAAATTTATTTTGTAGATAACCTAAAAGACCAAACTTTGAAAATTTATTTTTATTTTCCTTATAACTTTATTTTCTTGAAAACTTATTTAGTTCTTGGTTTAGGAAGTTAGTAAAGAAAAAAATAGTACCAAGTTATTATCTATATAACAAGACTTATTTTTGTTATTTGAAAAGGAAATATCTTTAGACTTTGAAGAAACTTCTTTTATTAATAGTTTGAAATTTCATGATGAGTTTACATAAATTTTTAAAAAGGACTTATTCGAAAATATTTTTTCTTAGGAAAAACATTGATCAATATTTTATTCTTTCATCAGAAAGATTCATTTTCCTATTTGGACAACAACTTATTAGCCATGCATAAATATGATCATGTAGTTTATAAAAGCTAAAAAAAATATCATAAAATAAGATAATAAAGAACATAAGAAATAAATAAGCATAATAATAATTATTAAGTATTGAGAGTCTTAACTTCTTTAAGGCTTCCCGGGACTAAGATTAGACTAGTCCCAAAAGAAAATGAAAATTGTTTTGACTTGATGAGGACAAGTTTAAGACTAGAAAGACTAGTCTTAAAACAACTTGAAAAGTAAATAATTTGCAAGGTAAATAAATAAATTGCAAGGAAAGTAAATAAATTGCAATACAAATGAGCTTATATGCTCTAAAAGATATATATATATATATATATATATAACTACATAGATATATTTTGGTAGATATATATAAAAACAACATAAAGGAAAAATAGTTTCATGAACAAGAACAAAGTATGAACATGTTGTTGCTTTCTTAACCTTCATGGGTCTAGAAAACACACACTATGCTCATACTAAGTAAATGAACATATAGAAAGATTAAACTCTTACCTATAGAAGAGGAAGAAACTAGAGAAAATTTGGGAGAGCTTTTGGAGAGATTTTGGGAGAATAATTACAGTGTATGAGAGGTGTGAAGGAAATGGAAGGAAGAGGTGGTATTTATAGGAAAAAGTAAAGGGTAATTTGTGTTAATTAAATAAATAAAAAATAAAACAAATTGAGTGTGTATGAGGGAGGGCAGGCGCAAATTGTGAGCGGAAGAGAGAGAGAAATTTATTTTTTTGTATTTTTTTAATGAAAAGTAAGATATGAGAGATATGAAGTTGTATTGGAAATGAAAATTGTAAGAAAATAGGTGTAGAGTTGTAAGAGTAGGTTGTAAGAAAAAGTAGAGATAGGTAAATAGTGTATAATAGTATTGAATAGTGTAGTGTAAAGTAGACATGACAAATAAAGTACCAGTAGTAAGAAAATACGCGTATAATTGCGATATCTGATAATTTTAGTTACCGAAAAATTATAAAACTGATATTTTTGAAAACCTTATATCTTTATGAGTATAACGGTATATCTGGAATATTTTTACTATTCTGAGCCCCGGGACACGCTTTTCGAAAACTGTATCCGATAGAGCTCAAAACGAATCACAGTTTAACTAATCTAATATTTTTAAGCTTTATCAAGTTATTACGAACTATTCTACATACTAATCTCTCACTTACTCACTTAGGGTTACGAATACGGAATTGTCGGACTTGAATGATTGCGTCTAACTAGGGTTTTGTTGACTTTAGGATTTCCGATTGACCTTCTAATTAGGGTTTACGCTTAATTGATCATAAAACTTTGGGGGTTTACAACGTGCCCCCCTTAAAGAAAGTTTTGTCATCAAAACTTGAAGTTCACACCTGAATCTTCGAACAAACTTGGATACTTCTGCCGTATATCGCTTTCGGCTTCCCAGGTTGCCTCTTCATGTGAGTGATTTCTCCACAGAACTTTCACATACTTGATCTTCTTGTTTCGAAACTTTTGCACCTTACGATCTAGGATCTAAATCGGGTGCTCCTCATAGGTAAGGTTTTCTTTTAACCGTATTGGTTCCAACTCTGTGATTCTGTTAGGATCTCGCACGTGCTTCCGTAAAACCGAAACATGAAATACATTATGGATTCCAAATAGGTTAGGATGTAAGGCCAGATGGTAAGCAAGATCTCCTATTCTTTCAAGCACCTCAAAAGGTCCAATATATCGCGAACTCAACTTTCCTTGTACCTGGACTCTGTGAATACTCTTAATGGGTTTACCTTCAAATATACATGGTCTCCAACCTTAAACTCGAGAATATACTGTTTGATATCCACCCATCTTTTCTGTAGATCTTGTGTTAAATGACTTGTACCTTATCAGCCGCGTATTGTACCAAGTCGGGTCCAATGCTCAACTTCTCTACATCGTCCTAGAACAATGGCGACCTACACCGCCTTCCGTACAATGCTTCATAAGATGGCATTTGAATTGTGGAGTGGTAGCTGTTATTGTAGGCAAATTCCACTAATGGTAGGTATGCATCCCACTTATCCTTGAACTCTTTACATAAGCACGCAATATATCCTCCAGAGTTTGTATTATTCTTTTTAATTGACCATATGTTTGTGAGTGATAGGCAGTACTAAAATGTAGTTTTGTTCCCAAACATCTTTGTAAACTTGTCCAAAATTTAGACACGAACCTTAGGTCTCAATTGGAGACTATTCCTGTGGGCACTCTATGCAAGCGTACTATCTCTCTCATGTATATTCTGGCCAACTTATCCATAGAATACGTCATGTTGATTGGAAGGAAATGAGCTGTCTTCGTCAATCGGTCAACTACAACCCAAATGGCATCATATCCTGCAGATGTTCTTGGTAGTCCACACACAAAATCCATCATAATTTGATCCAATTTCCATTCAGGTATCGGCAGAGGTTTCAAGAGTCCTCCTGGTTTTTGGTGTTCCACTTTTACTTGTTGGCATGTCGAACATTCACGAAATCGGCTACATCTCTTTTCATACCGTTCTACTAGTAGTGGCTTTTTAGATCTTGATACATCATAGTTCCTCTTGGGTGCATTGTATATCCCAAATGATGTGCTTCACTCATGATTTCTTTCCTCATTTTATCATCACCTAGAACACATAATCTCATCTTCATCTATTGTGAAATCTGTGTGCTTTCCTTCTTGTACCTCTCCTTTAATCTTTTGAATCACCTCATCATACCGTTGGGCTTCCTTAATCCTTTCTACTAAGGTTAGTTCCATGACTAGGCTGGCGATCTCTACTTCCACATTTTGCCTTATGAATTCGATACTCATTCTCTCGAATTCCCTTACTAGCTCCTTCTTATAAGTGAGCAAAGTAGCTACTTCTCTGTGATTTTTCCTGCTTAGGACATCCGCGATAGCGTTTACTCTTCCTGAGCAATAGTTTATTCCAAAGACATAATCCTTGATAAGTTATAGCCATCTTCATTGCCACATATTCAACTCCTTTAATGTGAATAAATACTTGAGACTTATATGATCGATGTAGATCTCGCACCTTTGCCCATATAAGTAATGTCTCCATAACTTAAGTGCGAAGAGAACAGCGGCTAGCTCCAAGTCATGGGTGAGGTAATTTTGTTCATGAGGTATGAGTTGTCGTGAGGCATACGGAATCACCTTTCCATCTTGCATCAGCATACACCCAAGGCCATTTCTAGAGGCATCGCTATGTATCGTATAAGGTTTCTCTGGGTCCGGTAACACCAAAATTAGGGCAGAGACAAGTCGTTTCTTGAGTTCTTAAAAACCTTGTTCTCTCTTATCAGTCTAAATGAACTTTTCATCCTTCTGAGTCAACTGTGTTAGGGGTTTGGCTATGGTAGAAAAGTTCTTTACAAACTTCTTATAATATCCAGCCAATCCTAGAAAACTTTTCACTTCAATGATGGTCTTAAGTTGCCTCCATTCCATTACCGCGTTGATTTTCTCGGGCCCCACTGATATACCTTTCTCCAAATATGGCATGTCCTAGAAAAGATATCCTATCCAACCAGAAATCACACTTAGACAGCTTGGCAAACAACTTATGCTCATGTAAAGTCTGTAATGCCATTCTCAAGTGTTCTTCATGTTTGTCCCAAGTCTTGGAGTAGATCAGAATATCGTCTATAAAGACTATCGCATACTTATCCAACAAGGGTTTATACACCCGGTTCATGAGATCCATGAAAGCTACTGGTGCATTGGTTAAACCGAAGGGCATTACCAGAAACTCGTAACGTCCATAACGAGTTCGAAAAGCCGTCTTAGGTACATCCCCTGGCTTGATTCTTAATTGACGATATCCCGAACATAGATCAATTCGTGAGAAGACACTAGCTCCTTGAAGCTGGTCAAATAGGTCATCTATCCTTGGGAGTGGATACTTATTCTTGATAGTAACCTTATTAAGTTCTCGATAATCAATACACTTGGTCGAATGAAACCTTGGTCTAGCAAGTCTTGCAACTGAGTTTTCAACTCCTTTAACTCAACTGGTGCCATCCAGTAGGGTGCCTTTGATATTGGTTTCGTGTTCACCATTAGGTCAATTTCAAAATCGATTTCCCTTTTAGGTGATAATCCAAGTAATCCATCAGGAAATACATCCGCATATTCCTTAATCATAGGTATAGTATCCAATTCAGGTTTCTCTCCTTCTTTCTTCTCTATATCCACGTTACTCAAGTTGATCTCTTCATCATCCATTAATAACTCAAATGAGTTCAACCACATTGTGGATTCTCCCTTGAATACTATAATATACAAATAAATATTTTATATTGAAGGGCAAATATGTCATTTGATATAAAATGAGAGGGTTTTCATAGTCCATCTTCATAAGTTTTATTTAAGTGTATTATATGGCAGGCATATAATACATGAGGTGTCTTGTTGTTGCCTATGCTGTTACAAGAATTGAAAGATTTTTTTGTCTTTTTGTTTTCAATGTACTGTTACGGAAATTGAAGGGTTACAAAAGTTTATTTATATCTTTACCCTATTCCTCTTCTTTCTAAATCTAGAAACCTCTCTAAAAAGATCTATTGTGAGTTTCTCATCGAGAGGAGATCAAAATTTTGGTTCAGGTAAGAAGATCTAATCATGATTTTTCAAGGATTCAAGAAATCTACATCTTTCTTAGGATTCTACTTATGGTTTTTGAATGAGCTTTCGAGGAAGAACCCTATTTTGATTCAAGATATGGTTTTTGGAGATCTAAGAGAATCTAGGATCAATTAAAGATAAGATCTATATTAGAATTTGTAATTTCTTAAGATTAACAAATTATAGGATTATGATCGTAGTATATTATTTGTTTGAATTAAGGTTCTATTCAAGCGAGATCTGTACGTTCTAGGTAAGTGTGGATCTAAACAAATCTTTGTGGTTCTAAAATTATAAGCTTTTCTACTAATTGTTTTATTAATTGAGAATCTGTATATTGAAGGAATTGTAGAGATAACTAAGAATTTCAGTGAAAGCTGTTTTTGAAGGTTTTATTGAATTGTGAACAAAAGGAACAAGTGTGTTAATCTTTTATAGATCTGTGATTAAGAGTACAATTTATGGAATTCAGGGTTAAGAGTTTATTATGTGCATGAAATCGAAATTGATAGAGATATGTTGTGGATCAAGAACTCTTGTGAGATTAGGAATTCTTTTCTGATAGAAGTTCTGTTGGTGAGATTGGAGATTAAGCGAATCCAGGTACAACCTTTCCTAATTTGTTGTATTTGCTTGCAGGTTTAGTTTTTTAATTGTTGTCTGTAGGAACAAATATATAAATTAACTTAATTCTATTTGGCTTAATTTGTTTTTCTGGATGTCTTTGGCTTTGACCAGTAAAGACCTGGCAGACAGTGATACTGGTGAGGCACCTTGATGATCCTTGTATGTCGTTGTCCCTAGTGGAGTTGCACTTGGAGATGATTCCAATAGATTTAGGTGATTTGGCAGTATAGCTGCGGGTGTTTGGGGAGTACTTATTCACCAATATATGTATATCGTTACCTATTTTCAAAGAGTTGGTTGATTTTCTCATGGGGTCTGGGTTACTCTAGGTTCAGGACTAATGTACAGTAGTTCTGAACTGTGTTGATTTGCTGGCTTAATAAAGGTAATAATCTGGTTATTTGCATTAGATTAAGTTGCATTTGATATATATGTTCCGTGTGCATATGCATTTGTTTTGTGGATTGGCGTACTGGGCGGTTTCACTCATTCCTTTCATATTTTAGGTACAGGTGATGAGGATGTAACATTTGATTTATCTAGTTATGATATGTACATAGATCATGGGGATGGCGATAGTGGTCCAGATTATCCTGTTGAGGAATAGATTCAAATATAGATTTATATGAGAAGAATTTTGAGATCATTTACAATATTTGGATATATATTAAGAATTTATATGTTAAAAAGGATTTTTGAAATTTTATGTATTTTGGATTTGTTGGCTTTGGTTTTCCCAACATTGTTTGGATCAACAAGATGTTTTAAAATATTGTTATTTACAAGTTTTACAGGATTTGAACTTTCTATGATATCCTCTAAGAGAGTTATGGAGATTATATTTTATATGTTTTAAATTATGGTGTTAGAATATTATTGCATTTGCGTGTCCTATTTAAGAGAGGACACGTAGCGGGTTGTAATTGCCAATAGGTTAGGGCGTTACAGCTTAATTGGAATCAAAGCATAGGTTTATAATCTTTAGAGAAATTAAGTTATGAACTCCTTAGGACGGTGAGATGAAGAGAGGGGGTAGATAATGGGAAAGCTAGTAGCAATAGAAAGCTTACCTTTAACAAAAATTTCCTAGGTTAACCTTTTGTTAATGATTTCTTATTTTTTCTTTCATTACAGCTTATTGGTTATAAGTATTATATTTATTTGATTTATGTCATTATTTTTTCGTAATTATTTTCATATATTTTCTTGGAATATTTGTTATTTTATTTTGTTTTTGTTGTTGCTCCCTAAAAGACATAGAAAAGTGATCAGTACAATAAATAAAGCTTAACCAAAAATCTAAAAATGACAATTTATAAAAATCAAACTACCCTTGTCACGCCCCAAAGGGTACCTTAAACGTGGCAGCCCACCACATATAATATCAAGACTTAAGAATAACTGCCTTAGTCACACGAAAGCCTTAATATTACATGTAAGGCATCTAGGATGGTAATAGGAGATGCTTTTGGGAAGCATAGTCTAAGTAAGTAAAAATGAACATACAAGAATCCAGAAATAAAATATATTATAGCATTAATAACCAAAGGTCTATTACATGATTTCTTAGGGGCATACCCCTGCTAAATCCTAAGATCGAAATAGTCTTTACAATATTTAAATACTACATTAAAGATTTCAAAGGAATTCTAATCTAAATCTTCTAGTAGATTTCCTTCAAAAGCTTCAAAAGAATACCTACGCGGATATGAGGAGACCTCGGGTACAAAAATAGGTGTTCCTGAGAATACAAATACCTATAAGGGTGGAAGCTGCGGGCTTAGTGAGTAAATCCCAAAAATTCATGCTTAAAGTAAAATATCAACCAAGTTTATTAGTCAAGCAAATGGAATGCAACAACCACATGAGCATACAAGACATATGACTTTTCGGGAATCATATGTTGAATGAATTACGCCCTTCATTCGGGGTTAGGTATTCAGGCCAATCACAGCCACGACTTTTAAAACACTTTTATAGATCTTACCGGCTCCTGTACGCCATCAAAAACTTGTAGTTATTACAGGCTCCTACTAGCCACCAATTTATGCAGTTCTTATCGGCTCCTACTCGCCACTTACATGATATACTAGTTATGCCTACCACCACTATTATATACTTATCCCACTAATTGTATAGTAGTGAATGAAATGTGACTTAACTTATGAAGTGCATGCATAATTTTTTAATTAAAGTCTACTAGTTATATTTAACTTCTTTCAAGTGAGCAACCAATTTCAAACACTTCAAGATATTAATGTACATGCAACTATATTACAAACAAATCATGTTTTGATATACTTAATATTCTTTTAACATAATATCATACAACTTTCATTTGATTTTGCCTAAATTCTAATGCAACTAAATTTACAAGCACAATCATAAGTATGAAAAATAACGAGGAGTAAACTCACTTAGCCATGACGACACCTTTCTTGAAATGGATGAGTCGTTCAAGATTTCCACTAATCGTAGTAATCTTCGGGATATGAACAATCCTCCTCGAGAATACCTAATCAAGAAGAATACCCCAAATGAGTATTTCTTTTTGAATCTATGGTACTAATAAGGAGCTATGTTATAAGATCGTTAAAATTCGTATAGAGAGAAATTCTATCTTAAAAAGACCATAACTTGGTCATTTTAACTCGAAATTGAGCATATAATATACCATTTTCTACCTATTCAAAAAGATCTATCCAATTCTAAAATTATTTTCATCAAACTAAGTCGTTTGAGTTTCAAAATAGTGGTGATCAGATTCACCATGAATTTTCACAAAACTTGAATTCCTTCTTTTAACAAAAACTCATATCAAAGAGATAGATATTATAATAGTTTGTAAGACCTTTGAAATGTATTTACATATATTTATTGACTCATATCAAATGTATGAAACTAATGAAGCTGTCTTAAATCATAAATTTTTTGTAATAGTAAAGTTTTCTAAAGATTTTGCAAAAGTGAAACTTTTGAAAATTCCTCTTATTTTTGCTAGAGAATATCTCAAGTTATTTTAAATGAGTATTTTTCTTTTTCTTAATTTCATTTCCTTATTCTTTTTAAATTTCCAAAGAATGATTTTATTTTCTAAGCTTAGTTTCTAATGTTTTTTTGAAAATAATAACAATTCTATATTTGTAGAAATAATTTCCTTGTTTCTTAAGATCATTCCATTTTCATGAAAAGAAACTCTTGGTGTTTGTCAACTAGTATTTGATGAAAAAGTGAAGTCTAGTAAAACTTTTGTTTACTCAAGAAGTTCTTTCCATGTTATGTATGTTTTGTAAAAATTCCTATGAACTTCTCTAGATTTCTTAGAAAAGTTTCTTAAGATAAATTCTTAAGTTTTTTTTTTAATGAAAAATTACTTCCTGCTTTTATTTTTAGAGAAGAATCTCTACTTTAAGAAAACATTTCCTTATTTATCTTGTTGAGACAAAATCAATATGTTCATGCATAATTTATGAATCATAAAATTATAAAAACATAAGAAAGAAATAATAGTTAAAGAAATAAGCTAGTAAAGAATATATCAAGTATTGGAACCTTAGCTTCATCAAGGTATCCCAGGACTAAGAAAAGACTAGTCCCAAAAAAAAAGGAAAATGTTTTGACTTGATGAGGATAAGTCTAAGACTAGAGATACTAGTCTTCAAAACAACAATAAAGAAAATAAATTACAAGGTAAAGATATATGTAGCTACATAGATATATTTAGTTAAATATATATATATATATATATGAAAGCAACATAAAAGAAATTAGATTCATGAACAAAAACAAAGTATGAACTTATTGTTGCTTTCTTTAATCTTCATGGTTTAGAAAACACACACTAAGCTCATACTAAGTAAATGAACATAAAGGAAACTTGAATAAATATTACCTATGAAAACTAAACTTGAGAGAACTTTGAGAGAGAATTCTTGTAGAATTTTGAGAGAGTAATTTTAGTGTATGGAAGGTGTGAAAGATGTGGAAGGAAGAGGGGGTATTTATAGGAAAATGTGGGAGGAAATTTGTGTTAATTAAATAAATGAAAATTGAAACAAATTGAAGAGGGGATAAGGCATGGCCGGCGCAAATTGAGTGTAGAGAGGGAGAGAAATTTTTTTTTTTTTTTTTGTATTTTTGTTAATGAAAAGTAAGATATGTAATATGTGAAGTTGTATTGAAAATGAAAATTGTAAGAAATAGAGATATGGTTTGTAAGAGTAGGTTGTAAGAAAAAGTAGAGATTGATAAATAGTGTAGAATAGTAATAAATAGTGTAATGTAAAATAGACATGACAATTTAAGTACCGGTAGTAAGAAAATACGCGTATAGTTGAGATATATGATATTTTTAATTACCGAAGAATTACGAAATTGATATTTTTTAAATCCTTATATTAAATCGGTCCTATCGGTTTTATCGGAATATTTTTATTATTCCAGGCTCCGTGACACGATTTTCGAGAACTGATCTCGTTTGAGTCCGAAGGACACTCGGATTTCACAAAACTGATATTTTTATATAACCTAAAGCTATTACGAATTATTATCACTAATTATTCCAACTTCGTTTTCTAGGAATAAAGAAAACGAGAATGCTGGATCTAAAATCTAGGATTTGTACTAGACTTTTGTTGACCTTTAGGGTTTCGGTTGACTTTTCATTCTAAAATCAAACCTAAAATTAACCGAAAATTTTAGGGGTTTACAACCCTCTTACTAAATATATAACTTTTAGGCTTCTACTATAATACATGGACATGTTTACACAAGAAGTTAATGACATCTAATAAAACATAACAGACGGAATAATAATGACTAGAGTAAGTTAAAGAGAATATATAATTACACACATAAAGTTATTAATAATCGTAACTTACAAAAAGAAATTTAAAAGTTAACCGTCACAATTTTAATGACTACAAATTCCAAAAATTAATTGAATGAAATAAATGATTGAAACATCCCCGTAAGTTAACCAAGAGACAACCTACAATAGTCAACAAATCTTTAATCACAGTCAACAAATCCTTAATGACATAACCCAACAAATCTTTAACGATTGTTAATTATGAAATTCAAAGAAAAGTTTAAAACAAAAAAAGAACCATTATTTGAATTAAATGATGCAAATTGAAAAGGCACAAGGACTAAGAAATAATTTTATAATCATCTCCAAATATTTCAAATAACAAAGGTAAAATATTAGAGCCATAAATAAAAGAGAATGAAAATGAGAACTACCACACCAAATTTCCATAGTGGTGGTAACGATTAAATAATGATAACTTATAAAATTCAATGATTAAGAACAGTTATAGTAATTTAAATCTTCAATTAGTATACAAATATGTAATAATAATGAATATAATACAAGAATATGTGAGGTAGGACTGGTGAGTTCATGGTTTAGCCTTAAGGTCATGTTAAGTGTAGTAAGTATTGTCTACAATTTTATCGTGTTGTGTCAATCTTATCGCCTTCATTCTTGTCGTATTCTTTTATTTTGATTCAAGTCATATTGAATCTGTCTTAAAAGTTAAGTCATATGTCATTCTAGTATCGGTCAATTCAGCTACTCTCGACACTTATCATCCATTCTCACTATTAAATTCACGATGGAATAAAAAGAAAATTCTTGATCACAAGCAAAATGATAAAATATATGCGAATATATATATATGTGTATATATATTTATATGTATAACATGACTAAATAAGTGAAGACCAATAATTAAAGACAAAATAAAATTATAGTTATGATAGAAAAATAAGAAAAGACTCTAATGCAAAACAAAGTGCCAAAAAACAAAAAATCGGTAGACCTCATAACTGTAACGTTGATATTAATAACAAATATAATAAAAGTTGTCAATTGTGACAAAAGCCAAAATTATTAATGTAATGGTAAACTCATAAAATCAACTAAAATAAAAAGGAAGAATGTAAAATCATTATAAAAAAATCGAGAATCAAAACGACAAAAGTCTACATAATAATAATACAAGCAAGTAAAACATACCAATGAATAACTCATCTATTAATACTTTATTGGGAACATAGCAACCAAATTAGTACAATTACATATATTTACGGTTTTTCTTTCATTTTTTTTATATGATGAAGTGGAATAAATATGGTGTTTGAAGGAAGTATAGAAATAAATGACTGCTTAAAGTTATTGGCAAGTATAAGGATGAAGAAAATGCTAATATAATTGTTAGAGGAGTATTCAAAGTAATTTACGATAAAGTTTGAGATAACAAGAATTAGTATAACAATGAAGGGTTAGAACTATAAGAAAATTATCGATGAAATGGGAGAGAAATAAAGACTGTTACTAAGATAAGATGACAGTGTTAAAGATGATATGTAGACAGAAGTTGGAGGCAAAAGAAAGATGACTAAAGTTAATTAGAAGAAACTAGAGGTATAAAAAAAGTCTTTATAGATAGTTGACAATTATATTATAGCCTAGTACACACATGAAAGTACGTGAGAAAGGTCAAGTTGAAGAATAAAAGTAAGCGAGAAAGATTATATTGAAGACTAGATGAGAAGGATTGGAATAACCAGTAAATGAAAGAATAGTTGAATCCTATATAGATATGAATGTATATGTGGAACAACAGTTGCAAGAAGGAAATGTGATCTTAGTGAGTTGTAATGTATGAGAAATCTATGAATGATGGACGATAATGACATATGAACTAATATATGATGATCAGTTTTAGGATGATTTTTAGAAAAGTATATATGAGACAACAGATATAAATCATTATATAAAGTGGGAATACAAGTTTTGGAAGACAATTGGAATAACGTAAATGATAAATGAAGGTTGTGGATTATCTATGGTATCTGACAATGGTGAAAAAATTTGATTAAACCAATAGAGACATATATATTATAATAATCTAAAATAATAGACCAATGTGAGATTTGATCTTTAGAGTTAGGGTTGAAAAATATTAAATTTCATGATTTGAGTTTTCTAATTGTTATTTGAAGGATTATAAAGTGACTATGTTTTAAGGAAGTTTCAATGGAAAGGTATATTGATCAAATAGTGTTAATGAGTTGAGATTGATATATATTTTTAGCACATCATATAATTGTTTAGAGGATGTGATGGTTGATTTATGAATCTTTTGTCGAGAAGTAGATTTAATAGTTATAGAAGGATACTAAATCCAAGTGAAGAACAATCACTTAATATTGGGGCAATAAATGGATTTGTATAGTGAAAATTTTGGAGACAAAGTGCATTAGTAATCTAAATATTAAGAAATACCGTAATGTTAGGCGTAATGATGTCAAATGAAGAGTTAGAAGTTATTCGATGATTTTAAAGGCTTACATAAGGACATAAGTATTAACCTTAGATCCTCATGTATATATTTATGGAAAATATAAGAAATTATATTAGAGATTGAGAAAACATGTTGGAAGTAGTATGGTTAGTTAATGAGTGTTTTTTTTTTTTAATTAGATGAATGGTGTGCGGGTGATGTACATTATTTTGTTGAGGAATAATAGGAGTAAAAACTAAGTTGAGTCAATAGAAGTACAAATGACATAGTGACATTTGAAGCTTCAGGTTAATGTAAGGTTTGACCTTTAGAATTTAAATTGGAACCTATAGTGGTAACATTTTCAGCCTTCAAAACATTGCTTGAGGAAATTAAATTAGAGCTTTTGTGCAAGGGAAGTTTTAAAAAGGAAAGATAATAAATGGACGTTGTCACGCCCCAAAGGGTACCTAAAACGCGACAGTCCACCACACGCAATATTTAAACTTAAGTATAACATCCTTAGTCATCCTATAAGTTTACATATCGGGTGTAAGGTATACTTGCACAATTTTTAGGATCACACTTTGAATCGAATAGTCTTAAGAAGGCATACAATAGCATTAAGAATAGAAATCACAACAAGATAAACAAGTTAAGTCCTTACAAAAGTCAAGGGGGCATATCTCCACCAAAAATAATAATAGAAGTCTATCCAGTCCAAAACCATATTACAAACGTTAGGGTTTATGTTAAAGAGATTTTCTTAGAAGTCCATGCCTCTAGCTAGGTCCCGATTTCTTCAAAAGCTCCTTCATCCAAAAAATAACCCTGTGAAAAGTGTTCTCTCGGAACAACCAAAAATGGGAACACCACAACAAAACTATCGAGGTATAAGCTAACAGGTTTAGTGAGATTCATTTCCAAATATTTAATACTCAACGATAGTATATAACAGACAAGTTATTAGCAACCATATGAAATACACAAACACATGAGCATACAATACATAAGACCGTCCGAAAATCTTATGTTGAATGGATTTACGCCCTCCATTCAGGGTTAGGTGTTTCGGACCCATACAATCAACATTTAAATTCTTCTCACTTCTTATTGTGGTTGATACAGGTGCCCACCCACACACATTTTCAATTCCGGCCTATACGCCATCATTTGAGTTTATAGGCCCCTCGTTACCCAATATTATACCTTCTTCCTACAAAGGTATAATAACCTATGCAATGTGACTCACTACGTGATATGCATGTACAGTTTATTCATATAATCGTGGCATGTTAATTAAGTAGATTAAGTTCGATCATAGGGAATTTTAGACAATCCAAGTCTATACTAGCTCATACAATGATTTTTTAGCAAGTCTCGTCTCGATATACTTATCATTTATTCAACCAAGATGAGATCATAAATCATCATAATTTTATCTTTTCCTAATTCTAATGCCACTACGATTACAAGCATATACATGAGCACAACTATTTAAGAAATGAACTCACTCGGCCATGGAGAGAAATCCACTAGTCGTAGTAGTCCTCGGGTAGTGGAAATCCGTCCTCCAAATCACCTAAGTACAAGGAATACCATCAATGAGTATTTCTCATAAAGTTCTAATAAACTTAACACTTCTATTTACTAAATTCATCAATTTTCGCCTAAGTTGAAGGCCTAACTTAAAATGGTCATATCTAACTCATTTTAACTCGGAATTGCGCATATTATATATCGATTTTTATCTACTTCGAAAGATCTATCCATTTATCAAGTTAAATCAAACATACAAGGCATTAGAGGATCGAAAAGCTACTGTACAGGAAGGTTACGAAAATTCCAATTTTGAGTTATTATTGAAAATTGTTACTTTTGTTCCATTTAACTTTTTAGATCAACTTATGTTGGTTCTACACTTGTAAAGAGAACTTCTAGCCAAAGATAAAGAATTAAATGCTTATATAATCATCAAGATATCATCCAAATGAAAATTCTAAGAATCTACCTTTGTAAAAACCGAAATTTTGAGTTGAAACTCATTTTCTTGTTTTGAGAAAAATCCTTTGCTAAAACTAACATGACTCAATCAAAATAATTTTCTTATGTCACCTATTATCAAAGAATTCCATTTCCCATATAAAACTCTTGTTTTGGAGTCTAAAATAAGGTTTTCAAAATTCACCTCTTCCAAAATCTAAATTTCTTCCTTGAGTTTTAGAATGAAAATAAGACGTAGAATTGTCTTTCACAAAACTCTCTATTTTAGAAATACCTTTAAGGAAAACTCATCTAAACTTATGAAAATCCAATCCTTAGGATATCTATACCAAGAGCCCTTTATATTTTTGTCTAAATCTTCATTTTGGGGTTAGATAATAGGTTTTAAAAATGAGTCTTGCCTTAGATCCGAATTTTCAAAAATTGTTTTTGAACATATCTCTTGATAAAATCCATCAAGACTCATGAAAAATCATCCTTTACATAGGCTATCTTAAGAGCCTTCCATTTCTTAAATAAAATCTTCCTTTTTCAGTTATAAAACATGTTTTTAAACCATGCATTAGCCTAAATCCGAAAATATGATTTTTATTTTTTAAAGTAACTTTTGAAAATCACCTTTGATTCTTGTAAAAAGAAGTCTTTATGATATACATCCACTAAACCTTCATTTTTTTCAACTAAAACTCCCATTTTGAGACTTGGAAGAGGGTTTTAAATATAGGTTTTGTCAAGATACAAATTTCACTATTTTTATTCAAGTTCAAATCTAAGATCTACACATAATATGAACATGAATATAAAAGAAATACATGGTAGTAAGCTCTAAACCTATAGATCTAAACATAAACATAACCAAAGCTTCATAAAAATTAGATCTACAAGGTATAATAAAAATATGAAGATAATAAAGTCTTAAAGACAATAAATATAGCAATATTATTATAGATCATCAACAAGAGGAGTGTTTCAAAGTTTTGGCATCATCATTTCTAGCCTTTAGGCATTATGGAGTGTCATTTGATGCATGAAACCTCCATATAATCAACCTATAGTGTCTATTGAAGCTTAAGAAGAAAGATTTACTCAAGGATCTTCAAGAATGGAGTGTGGAAGCAACAAATGGAAATGGGGACAGCTTGTATTCTCTTGCAAGAACAAAGGAATGAAAGGAATAAAGAGAGGAAAAAGAGAGCAAAAGAGGTAAGGTTTGCAAAGAGAGAAAGCGTGTAAATAAAAGGCATTTAATAGAGAGAGAGGAGTGTATTAATGTGTGTTAATTAATTGAAAGAAAAAAAATTAAAACAAAGGCATATTGGGAGGGAGCTGCATGTGAATTTCAAAGGGGAGAGAGAGGGTGTGTAGTTAGTCTGTAACTTAAATTTTTGAAAATGTAACTTGTGTACTTAATGTGCTAACTAAAAGAGACTTTAAAATTATTAAAATAAAAGGAAAGTGGCTATTTTTAGGAGTGTGGTCAGCTGCCATTTGTGGGGAAATGGAGTGTAGAATGAGTGAAAGAAAACTTGAATATTGTGTAGAAGTGACAATTGAAGTGTACTTGAAGTATGGGTTGAAAAAGTGCTTTTTATTAGGAAAATATATAAAATAAAATTAAGAATTTTTTTTAAATAAATGGCAGAATTTTCATAAATAAAATTAAATAATTAATTGAATTATTTTAGTATTTCAACAAATATGTTACTGGTACGGCCAAAATATGCTTATATAAGCTATAACTGATATTTTTAGATTCTGAAAAATTATGAACTCGATATTTTTGAAATCCTTATGAAAATACGATTCTAAAAATATTAAAGATATATTTTTCATTTTCCAAGCCTCGGGACACGCTTTCCAAAAACAGTATCTAATTGGGTTTGAAATAAGCCGAAAATAAACCAATCTGATATTTTTAAGATATCAAATATTATTACGAACTATTCTACACACTTTACTTAATTTTCGACTTCTTGGTTTACAAACATGGAATTTCCGGATCTAAAATGTAGGGTTTAACTTGAGATCCGCTGACTTAAGATTTCTGGTTGACTTCCCAACTTAGGGTTAAGGCTTAGGATTACTCTAAAAACCAAGGGCTTATGGATGCAAAGTTGATAACAGACATTGTTAAAAGGTTTGAATGATAATCTTGAAGTATATCATATAGATGTGAATGAAGTGTACCAATTCTACACAATAAAAGTATGAGTTATGGAGATATTGACTGAATTAAGTTATGGTCGATAGGTTTAATCCCTAAGAAAACAAGAAAAGAAGTTTTGAAAGTAGAAGTATATGGTATGAGAAAACAGTGATTGAACATAAAGCAACTGAATGCCGAAAAGTAGATGAAAACATGAATTACGGAGTTGGAAACAAGGAATTTAAGGAGTTACAAAAGTTCAGATAACTTTCGAGGACGATAGTTCTTTTACGAGGGGAGAAATGTAATACACAAATAATTATTTTATATTGAAGGGCAAAGATATCATTTGATATAAAATGAGAGGGTTTTTATAGTCCATCTTCGTAAATTTTATTTAAGTGTATTATATGGCAGACATATAATACATGAGGTGTCTTGTCGTTTCCTATGCTGTTACAAGAATTGAAGGGTTTCGTGTCTTTTTTATTCCTATGCTGTTACCAGAATTGAAGGATTTTTTTGTTTTTTTGTTTCTAATGTACTGTTACAGAAATTGAAGGGTCACAAAAGTTTATTTATATCTTTACCCTATTCCTCTTCTTTCTAAACCTATAAACCTCTCTAAAAAGATCTATTGTGAGTTTCTCATCAAGAGGAGATCAAGATTTTGGTTCAGGTAAGAAGATCTAATCATGATTTTTCAAGGATTCAAGAAATCTACATCTTTCTTAGGATTCTGCTTGTGTTTTTGAATGAGCTTTCGAGGAAGAACCTTATTTTGATTCAAGATATGGTTTTTAGAGATCTAAGAGAATCTAGGATCAATTAAGGTAAGATCTATCTTAGAATTTGTAATTTCTTAAGATTAGCAAATTATAAGATTATGATCGTAGTATATTATTTGTTTGACTTAAGGTTCTATTCAAGCGAGATCTGCACGTTCTAGGTAAGTGTGGATGTAAACAAATCTTTATGGTTCTAAAATTATAATATTTTCTAGTAATTATTTTATTAGTTGAGAATCTGTATATTGAAAGAATTGTAGAGATAACTAAGAATTTTGGTGAAAGCTGTGTTTGAAGGTTTTATTGAATTGTGAACAAAAGGATCATGTGTGGTGATATTTTATAGATCTGTGATTAGGAGTACAATTTATGGAATTTAAGGTTAGGAGTTTATTATGTGTGTCATGCTCCAGAGAGTACCTTAAACATGGCAGTCCACCACATACAATATTAAAACTTAAGAATGACTTCCCAAAGTCATGCGAAAATTTCAACACCATATGTAAGGTGTCTATCACAACAATAGGAGACACCGGTGGGATGTATAGTTCGAGATAGTAAATGCAGCATATAAGAAATCCAAATAGCCATCTAATTTCAATGTTATAAGAATATAATCCTTACATCATCTTAGGGGTTTTTCCCCTATAAATCTCCAGACAATCATAATATCAACTTAATCTTTCACATAAGAAAACAATACTAACACCAAAAGTATTAAGGATATTAAGCCTAAGATCTTCAAAGGATTTCCAGAAGCTTTCCAAAACATAATCCCACTCGAGTATATGAAGTCTTCGAGCATAAAAGATATAGTATTGTTACATCAAAAGACTATCAAAGTATAAGCATAACTAGTTTAGTGAGATTATAATAATTTCAAACAAGTTATTAAACAAGCATATGAATGCATCAAGCAAATGAACAAGCAATACATATGATCTACAGGAAATCATATGTTTGAATGGATTTACCTCTCCATTCAGGGTTAGGTGTTTTAGGCTCTTTAAAACCCATCTTTAAAATCCAACTTATGTAGTTTATTTCAGGCTCTTACTCGCCCATCTTGAAATAGTTCTTTCAGGCTCCTAATCGCCTATCTTGCAGATTTATGGCTCCTGCAAACCCGGCTACTATACCCTTGTCCCATCGAGTAGCTCATGAGATGAAACAAACTACGTGATATGCATGAATCAATTAATACAACTCATAATATATGATTATAGTAATTTAAAGGTGACCACAAAATTTGCACACACTCCAACATAATAATAGTAAAACACAAGTTAATTAACAACGATTCATGTCCCGATATGCTTAGCATTCTTTCAACCAATATTATCATACATAATTCATTTTCATCTTTTCCTACTTCTAAAGCCTCTAGTTACAAGCACAAATAAGTACGTAAAAGGTAAGAAATAAACTCACTCGGCCATAGGGATATTTCTTTCTTATGGATGAGTCGATCGATAAATCCACTAATCAAAATAATCATCCGGATATGAATACTCCTCCTCAAGATCACCTAATCTAGAAGAATACCCATAATGAGTATTTCTTGTTGATTCTATGGTACTTATAAAAAACTATGTCATAAGATCGTTAAAATTCGTATAAAGGGTTATTCCAACTTAAAATGGCCATAACTTGGTCATTAATATACCGTTTTCTACCTACTCGAAAAGATTTATCCATTTCTAAGGTTATTTTTGTCATAAAAAGCCATTTGGGTTGGAAAATACTACGGTACAAAATAGTTACGAATTTATAGTTCACAAAATATGATTTTTCCAAACTTCACTTCACTCAAAAATCCTTAAGCAAAATATATGGACATATATATATAATATATATATATAGTGGAAAAATCCTTTGAACATATACATACACTCATATTGCATGCATGATTTTTTATAATGTTGTCTCAATATTGATATTTCATAAACAATTTGTCTTTAGGGGTTTTAAAAGATACAACTTTTGAAAATTTCTCATTTTTGAATTATTAGAAGGAAAACTAAAATATATTTGAGTTGTTATGAGTGAGTGTTTTCCTATTATAATTACATTTCCTATCTTTTCAAAAGAAAATTAATTTCCAAAAATTTGGTTCTTTAAGTTATTTACTAAATTTATTTCTAGTGATTGAAAAATGAGCTTTTCAAAATATTCTTTAAGTTTTTGGTGTGGTCAAATATTTGAAGTTGTGTTAAATGTATGTTTTCCTCTCTTTATATCATTTTTCTTCTTTAGAAAATAAGTTTACCTTTTAAACTTTACTTGCTTGGTAAATTTTATTTTTCTAAGTTGGTTTCTAAGATAGTGAGTTGATTTTACCTTAATTTGAAAAACTGGTTTTATCCTTAATATTTGTCAAGTGGTAGAATAATTCTTTTTAGACAAGTTTAGAAGAAAAGCTTTCTTAATAAATATTTGTCAATATTAAATCTTAGCAAAATTTCATTTTAATTTTTGAAAAGAGAATAATAACATATAAAATTTAAGTTTTGAAGAACTTTCTTAGTATGTGATTTTCGAACTCTATAGTAAACCTATTTAAGTTTTATGAAAGATATGGTTGAGTTAAAATCTTAAGTTCAATGCTAAAATTTTTATCTTTATGGAGTATTTAGTTTTGATTTATAAAAAAAATGAGTTCCTTTCATTTGAAGAAATCTTAGGCACTAATACTTTAAAACTTATGATTAACTTACTTAAGCTTTTGAAAAGAATTTATTAAAAACAATATTTAGATTTTTTGTTGAAAAATCATTTGTTAAGAAATCTAGTTCACTTTTCATTTGTTTAAGAAAGAACCCATTTTTATTTTTATTTAAGACAACAACATTCTAATCATGCATGAATATGATTGTGTAACAATGAAAAAGTAAGAATAATACATAGAAAGAAATACTCATAAGCAAATAAATGTAATAATAATATGATCAAGCATTGGAACCTTAGCTTCATCAAGATATACCGATCATGTATTGGGAGCCTTAGCTTCATCAAGACAACCCGGGACTAAGAATAGACTAGTCCCAAAAAGAAAAAAAAATCATTTTGACTTGATATGGACAAGTCTAAGACTAGAAGATTAGTCTTAATAATTAGCATAAAACAAGTAAATAAATAAATTGCAAAGCATGAAAATAAATAAATAACAAGTGAGCTTATATGCTCTAAAGAAATATATATACATAATATACATAATACTATATAGAAGTTAGATTAGAGCAAGAATAATAATAACAATGATAACAACAACATAATAACAATAATAACATAATGTAAAATATGAACATGAATAAAAACAAAACATGAACATATTGTTACTTCTTTAACTCTCATGAGTCTAAGAAACATACACTAAGCTCATGCTAAGTTATATGAACATGATAAAGAATATAGATAAGATTTTTACCGAAGGTTTAATGGAGGATTTGAAAAGAGGTGAATGGGTTTTGTTATTTTTCTTGAAAAGTAGTGGTGGTAGAGAGTGTTTTGAGAGGGGATTGTTGGAGAGAGGTTTTGAGAGAGAATTTTGGTAGAGTTTTGTTATGTAAAATAGATGTTGAAAGAATGAAGGAGGAATGGGGTATTTATGGAATGTTGGAGTGGAATTTTGATGTAATAAAATAAATTGAAAAAGAAATAATATAAAGAAGAGAGAGAGGGGGCCGGTGGTACAAGAGGAGAGAAAGGAGGATTTTTATTTGATTTGTAATTTTTTTGTAAAGAAAAGAAATAATGTGTAAGGTTTGATGTAAATAAAATTGTATTGGAAATGTAAAAGTGTAAGAAATAGGTGTAAGAAAAAGTACAGATAGTGAAATAGTAATGAATAGTAGAAATAGTACTGTAAATAGTAGACTAGACATATAAAATACCAATAATAATAAAAATACGCATAAACCAGCTATATCTGATATTTTTAGTTACTAAAAAATTCTAAAACTGATATTTTTGAAATCCTTGTTTAATCACGAGTCTTTTGGTATTATTGGAATATTTTTATTATTTTGAGCTCCATGACACATTTTTCGAGAACTGATTCCGTTTGAGTCTAAAGGACACTCAAAATTCATGAATTTGATATTTTTATACTACCCTATATTATTACGACTCTTATAAGCCATTAGCTCAATTTCGTTTTCTAAGGTTTGAGAACAAGGGATTACCAAAGTTGAAATTGTTTGATTATCTTGATCTTTATTGACTTTTGAAACTCCAATTTAACTAGAGTTAGGGTTTAATCCAACTTTACCCTAAAAATTGAGGGGGTTTACCTCAGGGATCGGGTAGATGGATTCCTTATGCTCGGATTTTGTGCCGAATGATTAATGAATCTTCTCTTATGAAATCCCGTGATCGAAATTGTTTAAGATTCGGTTTCAATGCGATATTCCAAAACCATTCTTTAAAAATTCGGGGGTTTACAATGTACATGAAATCGAAATTGATAGAGATATGTTGTGGATCAGGAATTCTTGTGAGATTAGGAATTCTTTTCTAATAAAAGTTCTGTTTGTGAGATTAGAGATTAAGCGAATCCAGGTACGACCTTTCCTTGTTTATTGTATTTGCTTGCAGGTTTAGTTTTTTTATTGTTGTCTGTAGGAACAGATATATAAATGAACTTAATTTTATTTGGCTTAATTTGTTTTTCTAGATGTCTTTAGCTTTGACCAGTAAAGACCTGGCAGACAGTGATACTGGTGAGGCACCCTGATGATCCTTGTGTATCATTGTCCCTAGTGGAGTTACACTTGGAGATGATTCCGGTAGATTTAGGTGATTTGGCAATATAGTCGCGGGTGTTTAGGGAGTACCCATTCACCAATATATGTATATAACTACCTATTTTCAAAGAGTTGATTGATTTTCTCATGGGGCCTGAGTTACTCCAGGTTCAAAACTAATGTACAGTAGTTCTGAACTGTGTTGATTTACTGGCTTAATAAAGATGATAATCTAGTTGTTTGTATTAGATTAAGTTGCATTTGATATATATGTTTCGTGTGCATATGCATTTGTTTTGTGGATTGGTGTATTGGGCGATTTCGCTCATTCCTTTCATTTTTCAGGTCAGGTGATGAGGACGCAGCATTTGATTTATCTAGTTATGATCTGTACATAAATCATAGGGATGGCGATAACGGTCTAGATTATCCTGTTGAGGAATAGATTCAAATATAGATTTATATGAGAAGAATTTTGAGATCATTTATAATATTTGGAACTATATTAAGAATTCATAGGTTAAAAATGATTTTTGAAATTTTATGTGTTTTGGATTTGTTGGCTTTAGTTTTGCCAACATTGTTTGGATCAATAAGATGTTTTAAAAGATTGTTATTTACAAGTTTTATAGGATTTGAACTTTCTGTGGTATCCTTTGAGAGAGTTATGGAGATTATATTTTCTATGTTTTAAATTGTGGTGTTAGAATGTTATAGCCTTTGTGTGTCCTATTTAAGAGAGGACACATGGCAGGTTGTAATTGCCAACAGATTAGGGAGTTACAAATACTATCTCACTTCCGTCTTGATTCTTAAATTTCACTTCTTTTTGTCTATAGTCTACTGAAGCTTTTGTAACGCCCTAAAATAAGGCATTACAACCCGCCACGTATCCCGTCTTATAAAGAATACGTAAAGGCTCTATTATCCACAATAATACAATCATCACCTGTAAACACTCATAGGGTAACTCACAAGGTACCAAATAAGCTGTTAAAACTAAGAACTCATACTACATAAAACATAAACCCCTAGTTGAAGCATAAAATCCAAGTTGACATCATAGTCAACAAATTCAGTATAAACTAAAAACTGTTTGCATTAAAAACTTTTCATTTAAAACCAACTATGAATCCAACTACGATCTCAAATGATCAAAACATGTCTTCTCTCAGAAACTTGGTATATGAAGCCTAACTCTCGGCTGGGTAGTCAGGTCTACTATCGCCATCCCCGCTATCAAAGAATAAATCATAACTGGATAGATCATACACTATATCTTCTTCACCTGTACCTAAAATTTAAAAGAATGAGCGGCGATGCCCAGTACGAAAACTTTGATCCGAAAACAAATGCATATGCACATACAAAAGGCATATAATTCATGCAACTTAAACTAATGTAAACAATCATATTATTATCTTTCTTAAGCCAACAAAACAACGCAGTCCAGTATTAGGCATATACTAATCCTGAACTCGGAGTTACTCAGACTCCATTGAAAATCAAACAACTTTTTAAAAATAATAATCATATACATATATGGATGAGTGGGTACTCCCAAAACACCCCGAATCCAGAACACCTAATTCTACCTAAATCATATCAAGGCATTTAGCCCGTATTTTGTTTGAATCCATCATAGAGGAGATAAACTTACTATTTTGAATCGCTAAAACCCGACTTGCATTCACCAATTCACAGATCTCACACGTGATAGGGTTTCTTCACAAGAACCTTCATGTGAAAATCCAACCCAAACCGTAAGAAAACTTATACAATTTCATATTTAATCCATAAGAGAAGATTAAAATCACTTACTTTGGATCAAAAACACCTTCCAGATGATTCTCCAAGCATGGATCTCTAAGAACACTCTAAAACCTCTTTGATGCAAGAAGAAAATGATAAAAGAAAATATGTCGAAAATGTTTTTCGCGTCTCGTATTTATAGAAATTTGGTCATACGTCGGCCTTATGCCGGCGGTGTACGTGTAGATCTTGCCGACGTACAGCCTACGCTGGAAAAATTTACATGAGTGCTGGCAGCGTTCGTCGGGGCTTTGAATTCCAGAATTTTAATTCCTACTACATACGCCGGCAAACCCACGATCTACACCGGCGGCGTTCCATGCCGGTGTTGAGACAAACCCTAGTGAACACCGATGGTGTTCCTCCCAGCGTTAAGAAAAACGCTATTGTTCCCATCCTACGCCGTCTCTACGCCGGCGGCGTAGATTCTCCAGGAGGCGGCGTACAATCTGTCAAAAATTGCAGAAATTCGAACTTTAATATTTTTTTCTACAACCAAACTTAAACTTTTACAATTTACTTGTTTTGACCTTAAACTCATCCTATATCATCTCATGATTCACAATTTATTATATTTTCATCTTTATTTCCGTATTTTACATCTCTCCTCTCCTAAAAAGAACTTTCATCCTCTAAAGTTACCTGGATTAATGAAACAACCCTGGATATTTTGTCCTCATATCCTCTTCTAGCTCCCAGGTAGCTTCACGTTCAGTTTGATTAGTCTAATGTACTCTCACATATTTGATCACCTTGCTTCTCAGAATCTTCTCCTTAGAATCCATAATTCTGATCGGCTTTTCAATTGTTGTAAGGTTCGGCTGTACTTCCAACGGTTCAAGAGCTACTATTTCTTCCGAATCTCTGACATACTTTCTGAGCATGGATACATGGAACATATTATGCATTCCCTCCAAATCAGGCGATAAAGCTAATCTATAAGCCAAGTCACCTATCCTTTAAAGAATCTCATATGGTCCCACATATCAAGGATTCAACTTTCCTCTTAAGCCAAATCTGACAACTCCTTTTGTTGGTGAAATCTTTAGCAAAACGTGTTCGCCTACCTGAAATTCCAATGGTCTTCTTCGTTTATCCGCATAACTCTTTTGTCTACTTTATGCAGCTTGTAATCTTTGCTTGATCAAACTGACCTTGTCAACTGCATCTTAGACTAACTCTAGTCCCAACAATTTTTTTTCATCCACTTCATCCCAATGAATAGGTGATCTACACTTTCTGCCATAAAGCGCTTCGTATGGAGGCATGCCAATCAACGCTTGATAGCTGTTGTTGCAAGCAAATTCCACTAGCAGCAAATGCTCATCCCAACTTCCTTTGAAATAAAAAATGCATGCTCTCAACATATCTTCTAAGATCTATATAGTCCTTTCAGATTGCCCATCAGTCTGAGGATGATAAGCAGTACTGAACACAACCTTGGTTCCTAAAGCTTGATGCAGACTTTTCCAGAATCTCCCAACAAATCTAGTATCCCTATCTGATATGATTGTTACTGGTATTCCTTGCAATCTCACAATCTCTTTGATATACAACTATGCCAATCGTTCTAACTTATAACCAGTCTTAATAGGTATAAAGTGAGCTACCTTTGTGAGACGATCCATAATGACCTATATTGAATCAAACTTATCTCTTGTCTTGGGTAAAGCAGAAACAAAATCCATGGTGATATGTTCCCACTTTCACTGTGGTATTGGCAAAGGCTTCAACTCACCTGCCAGTTTTCTGTGCTCAATATTAATCATCTGACACGTATGGCACTTAGATACACATTTAGCTATCTCTTTCTTCATATTGTTCCACCAGTATAGCTTTTTCAAATCTTGATACATCTTGTTCCCTCCAGGATGAATGGAAGAACTGGAGTAATGCACTTCCTTTAACAATTCCTTCTTAAGTTCTCCTTGCATTGGCACACACTATCTCTCTTTGTACTTAAGGATACCTTCATCATCTATGTAGAACTCTGGTGCCCTACCATTCTCCATTCTCTGCTTAATCTCCAAGATACTCTGATCATCGGTTTGAGTTATCTTGATTATATCCACAAGAGTAGGTTGAATTTTCATATTAGTCAATCTTTCACCTACCTGTCTTGTGACTATTTCCAGTTCGAGCTTCCTCATATCATCAATGAGATGATGTTCCATCGTGATCAAAGCTGCAAGATTCTCTATTCTCTTTCTGCTCAAGGCATCAGCTACTACATTTGCCTTTCCGGGATGATATTGAATATCAATATGAAAAATCCTTTATTAGTTCCAACCATCTTCTTTGTCTCATATTTAATTCTTTCTAGGTAAAGATGTACTTTAAACTTTTATGATTCGTATACACTTTACATCTTTCCCCATATAGGTAATGTCTCCACAGCTTCAAAGCATGCACAACTGCTGCTAGTTCTAGATCATGAGTAGGATAATTCCTCTCATAGGGCTTTAACTGTCTAGAAGCATATGCTATAACCCTGCCTCTCTGCATCAACACACATCCTAAACCTTGTATAGAGGCGTCACTATATATGGCATACTCCTCACCACTCATAGGTAAGGCTTGCACTAGAGCAGATACTAACTTATTCTTCAACAGCTGGAAACTACCTTCACAGTTCTCACTCCATTCATACTTCACCCCCTTCTGTGTCAATCGGGTCAAAGGATTGGCAATCTTGGAAAAATCTTCCACAAATCTTTTGTAATATCCTGCCATTCCTAGAAAACTTCTTATTTCCATCACAGTCTTGGGTCTTGGCCATTCAACAACTGCTTTGACTTTCTCAGGATCCACTGATATCCCACTACCATCAATAATATGTCCTAAGAAAGATACCTGTTCTAACCAGAACTCACATTTTGAAAATTTCGCATATAACTTCTCTTCCTTCAATCTGGTTAGAACCAATCTCAAATGTTCTTTGTGCTCCTCTTTAGTCCTTGAATATGTGAATACGTCATCAATAAAGACTACCACGAATATATCAAGATACTCCCCGAAGACTCTGTTCATCAAATCCATAAATACTACTAGTGCATTGGTGAGTCCAAAAGACATGATAACAAATTCATAATGTCCATACCTTGTCCTGAAAGCTATCTTCTGAATATCTTCGGCTTTCACTCTCAACTGATGATATCCAAATCTCAAGTCTATCTTGAGAATACTGAAGCTCCTACCAACTGATCAAACAGATCATCAATTCGTGACAAAGGATACTTGTTCTTCACTGTCACCTGGTTCAATTCTCTATAATCAATGCATAGTCTCATACTACCATCCTTCTTCTTGACAAATAGAATTGGAGCTCCCCAAGGTGAAACACTTGGTCTAATGAACTTCTTCTTCAACAATTCATCCAACTGCACTTTAAGTTCAGCAAGTTCTGTAGGAGCCATTCGATAAGGAGCTTTTGATTTTGGTACGGTACCGGGTATCAAGTCAATACCAAACTCCACTTCCCTCTCTGGTGGTAATCCAGGCAGATCTTCTGGAAAAACTTCTGGATACTCATATACAATTAGAACATTCGACAACACTATTTCCTTTTTATTTTCTTTCACCATAGCAGCCAAAACTGATCCTCCCCACAATTCATAAGTAGGTAAAATTTGAGGTCTTTGCACTACTAACTTATGAACAAATTGATCACCATTGGGCAAACTGAACTCTACTACCAGATTATAGCAATTAATCACCACATGATACTTTGCCAACCAGTCTACACCCAAAATCACATAAAAATTCGACATATCCAGCACCACTAAATCTGCAGGTAGATGCTTACTTTCTATCTCAATATCCACATTCTTACAAATTCTATTCAATACAGATTCACTTCCCAAAGGAGTACTAACAGATACACATCCAGATATAAACTTAGTGGATATACCACAAATAGACATAAAAGATTCAGAAACACAAGAGAAACTGGCAGCAGTATCAAACAACACATATGCACTATGCAGAAGTATAGGAAACATACTCGAGATAGTGTCAACACTAGAAGTCTCACTACGCTGTAAAGCGTAAACCTTTGTTGGTGCTCGTTGCCCTTGGCTAGAATAAACTCTGCCATATTGCACTCCTTTACAATCTACAGCTCTATGTCCTATCTGCCTACACTTGAAGCAGAAAACCTGTGGAATGACTTTGTCTGTGCAGGTGTTACTCTTGTGTCCTAGTTTACCACAAGAAAAGCAAGCATTCTCTACCCACTTACAATCCTTTACATCATGTGGTCCGAGGCATCTCACGCATCTTCTATCTGTATTCTGTACTACTGGCCTGAAATTTTGTGTAACAGGTCTCTTGCCCCTATCTTGTGTAAGTATACCAGCTGCTGGCCTCTTGCCCAAAAATACCTGATTCCTCTATGGCTCACGGTTTCTAATCCTGCTCAAACCTTGCTCCACTATCTTGGCTTTGTTCATCACAGCTGAGTAGTTGCTCAAATCCATCAAATTCACCTGATACTGGATCTCATGTTCTAGTCCAGTGATGAATCTGCTAACTTTGGCCTCTTCACTCTCTTTCAAAGCGTCAAGTAGAAATCTCATTAACCCGTGCAATTTCGCCTCATACTCCTCCACTGTCATCTTCCGTTGCTGCAGAGTGTAATACTCTTGAAGCATTCTCTGCTTAATACTGTCAGAAAAGAATTCTCTGTAGAAGGCCTGCTGAAACATTTGCCATGTAATTATACCAACCATGTGCCTTTTGGTGCTAAACCACCAGTTATTGGTTCTCCCAGTCATCAAATAGGTGGCATATTCAACTTTCTTGTTTTTTAGAATATCCAAAGCAGCAAATGTCTTCTCAACCTCTTCCATCCACAATTGTGCTTCGAGAGGCTTACCTGGTACTGGCTCAAACTTATGCACCAGGTCCACAAATTTGTTCAGATTAAGCACATCTGCATGCCTAGCTCCATTTCCTCCATTTCCATTTAACCTTTGTGTCTCCTGTCTCCAAGCTTCAGCGTTTTCTTGGACCATCTGCATGTCCCTCCTCATATCTTGCTGCTGTTTACCAATTACTCCTAACAAAGCATTCACAGCTTGCATAAGTTGTGCAACATCGACCGGAACCTGCTGTCTGATAGGTGGAGGTGGTGGCAAGTTTTCATTCTGAGCTTGCTGCTCATCCTGCTGCTGCCCCAAATTCTCATTCTCCTCAGGAATTCTTTTTCTTGGAGGCATTCTAATACAACAAAACACCACGAAATTAGAATAAGGGTATCCAAACGATCAAAACTTCATTATAGACAACATCTTAACTTAAACAACAAACCTATTATTCTACCACTTTCCTCAAATCTCACCGTCCTAAGGAATCAAAACTTAAATCTATATGATTTCAAACTTATAGCTCTTATACCAAATAAGTTGTAACGCCCTAAAATAAGGCATTACAAGCCGCCACGTATCCCCTTTTATAAAGGATACGCAAAGGCTCTATTATCCACAATAATACAATCATCACCTGTAAATACTTATAAGGTACCAAGTAAGCTGTTAAAACTAAGAACTTATACTTCATTATACATAAACCCCTGGTTCAAGCATAAAATCCAAGTTGACATCATAGTCAACAAATTCAACATAAACTTAAAACTGTTTACATTAAAAACTTTTCATTTAAAACCAACTATGAATCCAACTACGATATCAAATGATCAAAACATGTCTTCTCTCAAAAACTTGGTATATGAAGCCTAACTCTCAACTGGGTAGTCGGGTTCACTATCGCCATCATCGCTATCAAAGAATAAATCATAACCGAATAGATCATACACTATATCTTCTTCACCTATACCTGAAAATTAAAACAATGAGCGGCGATGCCCAGTACGAAACTCCAATCCAAAAACAAATGCATATGTACATACAAAAGGCATATAATTCATGCAACTTAAACTAATGTAAACAATCATATTATTATCTTTCTTAAGCTAACAAAACAACGCAGTCCAGTATTAGGCATATACTAATCCTGAACTCGGAGTTACTTAGACTCCATTGCAAATCAAACAACTTTTTGAAAATAATAATCATATACATATATGGATGAGTGGATACTCCCCAAACACCCCGAATCCAAAACACCTAATTCTACCGGAATCATATCAAGGCATTTAAACCGTATTTTGTTTGAATCCATCATAGAGGATATAAACTTACTATTTTGAATCGCTAAAACCCGACTTGCATTCACCAATTCACAGATCTCATACGTGCTAGGGTTTCTTCATAAGAACCTTCATGCAAAAATCCAACCCAAACCCTAAGAAAACTTATATAATTTCATATTTAATCCATAAGAGAAAATTAAAATCACTTACTTTGGATCAAAAACACCCTCCAGATGATTCTCCAAGCATGGATCTCTAAGCACACTCTAAAACCCTCTTTGATGCAAGAAGAAAATGATAAAAGAAAATCTGTCGAAAATATTTTTTGCGTCTCGTATTTATAGAAATTTGGTCATACGCCGACGGCGTACATGTAGATCTTGTCGGCGTACACCCTACGCTGGAAAAATTTACACGAATGCTGGCAGCGTTCATCTGGGCTTTGAATTCCAAAATTTCAATTCCTACTATATACGCCGGCAAACTCACGATCTATGCCGGCGGCATTCCATGCCGGTGTTGAGACAAACCCTAGTGAACACCGGCGGTGTTCCTCCCAGCGTTAAGAAAAACGCTACTGTTCCCATCCTACGCCGTCTCTACGCCGGCGACGTAGATTCTCCAGGAGGCGGCGTACAATCTGTCAAAAATTATAGAAATCTGAACTTTAATATTTTTTTCTACAACCAAACTTAAAATTTTACAGTTTACTTGTTTTGACCTTAAACTCATCCTATATCATCTCATGATTCACAATTCATTATATTTTCATCTTTATTTCCGTATTTTACAGCTTTAACGAATGTCAACCAACTCATTCCTAAGATCACCTCATATTTGCTCATTTCTAATATTATCAGGTCACACTTAGTGTAGCATCCTTGTATCTCCATGGGACAATCTTTAAGCATTTCCTTTGTTGACACAATGCTCCCGGCGGGGGATTCCTTGTAGAATCGCTATGATGGTCAAGTGAATGTCATAATAGCCATTAAAAAGGAATAAGGTTGTAATAGAATTGTAATTACAACAAAGTAAATGAGCAATCGGTTTCCATTATAAAATCTCCTATTATAAATCTCACATTGATTCTAACATTTGTGATTGATGTTCCTAGTTTATTGTCTATTTGTTTAGATTTTATAAAAGTATATAATCTAATAGAAACATAAAATACAGAAATATATGATATAATAAATGGGTTAGAAAAGGAAGAAGTAATAGGAAAAAGCTAATTTAAAAAGATAGAGCGTGACAATATAAATATAAAATAATTTGAAATGCACATAGAAGAATTATTGAAATCAGGAGTCATTAGAAGGTCAAACGATCACATAAAAGTCCAGTGTTCATAATAAGGAAGTATAGTGAGATTGTTAGAGGTAAAAGTAAAATGGTTATAAACTATAGAAAATAAAACAATAGTATAAAGACAAATGCTTATGACATACCGGATAAAATACACTTAATAAATTGAATACAATGTAGTAAAGTTTTTAGTAAATTTGATTGTGAGTTATGATTTTGGTAGGTTAAAATGCATAAAGAATCGATTCCATTGACAACCTTTCAAATGATCCAGTCATCAATCATAAGAAATCAATATCAAATGAAGTCAATAGAATCCAATTGGAGTCACGTCAGAATCACACAACTAAATATTTCAAAATTCCCAAATTAGTTCCAAACTGTAAACTTAAATTTAGAAAATTAACATAAACAATCCAAATGTCGAAATAAAGTAAATTAGAATTTAATAATAGATTTTTAAAAGAAAATTTTTACAAGGAAGAAAAATCAAAACAGTGTCATTAGGAGCTTTGCTTTTGCAAGATTACGATTTTACCCCAAACCGGGAACTTACTTGAATTTAAAATTCAAAATTATAAATAAATTAGACTTGTTTAGTATGTTTAAATCATTATAAGCACAAGAAGTTAATTAAAAATCCTAAATTGTTAAAAACTAAGGTTCTTATATGCATAGGATTTAGATGCACAATATTGTCCCATGTGATGAAAACCTTAAAAGAAGGTCCTTTCCCTCTTGCCTAAAATTCTAGGACCCTACCATACCGGCCCTACGTATATAAACTTTTCCATTTTTGCCTTTTTCCTTTTAGGAAGCCTACTTAAAACCTAAGGTGAGCTACTTTAAACCCTAATCTCCATTTAATGCTAGTTAAGCTAGATTAAAGAAGGATTAACATTAACCAACCGAGATTATCCACTCGTCACTAGGGATTTCGAACATGAAGGTGTGCTAGAAGGAGAGGATAGATCACAACCTTTACAAAATTCATCATAAGGTAAGAGCCTGAGGTTTCAAGATGTTTTCATGTATTTTATAGTTAAGTAAAGGTGAAAACTTACTTGGCTATGTTGTTTCATGTTATGGGTAGCAAGAGATCGAGTGTTGGAGTAGTTTTAGGGTTTAGAATCTCTATTCTAGTTGAAACAAGCAAAGAACTACACTTTAAGGCAAGGTAAGACTTTGAGACTAACTTTTTATGTTTAGAAATTTCAATAAAAGGAAGACAAGATTGTCCCAATGGTGTAAAATGGAGAATAAACATGATTTGGGGTTGGGTTTTTTTGAGTATTACCTTTTGATTGAGGAATAGGTGTTTGAATGAATAAATGGACATAAATTTTGGAGAAGATGATCTTGTGAACATGGGTTTATTTTATAGGTGGTGTTATAGATGTAAATTGATAAACTCTTGTATGAATATATTGGAAATATTGTAGAAAAACCATGAAGAAATTGAAGTTGCCATCAACTTAGACAATTTAAACCTTCAAACCCTTGATTAAACATGTTTTGAAAGAAAAGGAAGATCTTATAGGTGAGATCTAGACAAAAGCATGATTGCCCAACCTCTTTGAAACCTCAAAAGTTGTCTTAGAACCACTTTTCATCAAAAACATCAAGTTTGAGCTCAAAACAATGAAACTCAGAAGAACACGACCAATACACGAGCTTGTGGATCAAGCTGTAAAACCGTTTAACCCTAAAGACATGAAAAAACTTAGTTTTCCAAACGAATAAGGCAAGTATATGAGGTCGTATACCTAGCTGTGTTCCCCGCTGACTCCAAAAACTTAAAGAAATTTAGCTTACCAGAATAACATGGCTAGAAACATAAGGTCATGAACTTGCTCGTGTTCCGCTCTATTCTCAAATTCAATGAACCCTGAAAAGAACATGGGGAAGTTCATTTGCTTGTGCACTGTTCATGTTGTACTGCTCGTGTACTTTTCTAACCCCTTATTCCTTTGCTAATCTTTATCCAAATCACACGAAACTTAACCTAGTTCTTTCCTTATGCTTAAAATAACTCTTTAAACATGATCTTTTATGTAGATATGGCTAAACTAAAGTAACCTAGATGTAACAAACAATACAAATGGATTAAAAGCAATTAATCTTCAACTAATATCCAACTTCAATTATGAACAATTTATGGGCATTGAGCTTTAGAAAGGGATTTGAAAGCTCAAACCAATTAATAGATACGCAATAATTACATATTACTTGCTAGGATAATATTAATAACTAGAATAAGAACTTAAACTTGAGCTAATTGAGTATTGGTTGCTATTTGGCCGCTTACTCTAGAAATGGTACGGCTTCCTCGGACTTAGTTGCGAGCCTAATCGCAACTTCAGGATGATGTGATAATTTAGGCACTTTGGCCCCTACTAAAAACGTGGTTGGGCTCGGTGGGTAATCGATAGGGAAATTTTCAAAATCAAGCAGTTGACTAAGAGCAGGTATGAAGTTGTGACGAGTTATAACATGTTATGAGGCCCTATATAAAGCGCTACAATGGATTATGCTCGTTGGTGGTGGTTTTTGAAATGATGACCTGGATGTAATTATTTCAATTTTTTTCATAGTAGGTTCTGAGAACTTATCAAAGCCATCCTATTTGGTGCGTGATCTACTAAGAGAACCTTCTTCTTTTGTTTGGCAGGAGCCATGAGTACTATTGTACGTGTTGGTATTTTTAGGAAGCTAAGGATACATTGTTTGTGGATTTTAAATTAAATATCATAAACTGTGATTTGGTGAATTAGATTAGGAGCATACTACATGTGTGTATGCTTGTGTTATTATGTATGAGGCTTCGCAGCTCATTCTTTAACATTTTAGGTTATTAGATGGCATTGTGCGAAATATAAACATTACGAGTTTTTCATGAAAGAATTTCATTGTAATCTTATTTTATTTTATTATGAACTTGGATGACTGTTAGTATAATTTAATAAATACCTTTGTTTCGATTTTGTTGTAGCCCTTCAAGTCTAAAAGTTTTCTGATCAAATTGTACTCATTTGATGGGCTTTATGGGCAATGTTTATAAATAA
Organism: Combretum micranthum; assembly: GCA_024138025.1. Taxonomy (NCBI): domain Eukaryota; kingdom Viridiplantae; phylum Streptophyta; class Magnoliopsida; order Myrtales; family Combretaceae; genus Combretum; species Combretum micranthum. The sequence goes on from JAMXBD010000003.1 coordinate 2,617,377, forward strand.
GTATTTACAACAATTTATTTTCCAAATAGGTCTAATTTTATATGTTTGACAAACTTGAATCATGGAAAAATAGATAGTACTCTACCGGGATTTTTATAAAAATTAATAATGATTTCTCAAATTAAAACTTAATTAGAAACTCATTTGATGACGGAATGCCTTACATATATCACTTGGAGGCAATGTGTATGGTGTAACTGTCATACCCTACGTGCTCGAGGCAAGGCCCTTATAACCTTCGCTTGTCCACTTGGGATTTTGAATGGTTGATCATGCCATTTGGGTTGAAAAATGTACTTTTAGCCTTTCAAAGAAAAATGGACAATAATTATGCAAAATAAGATTTTGTTTGTGCATATATTGATGACATTTTGGTACACTAAAAAAAAAAAAAGAACACACATCACATTATAAAATAGTTCTATCAGAATTCTTTAAACATGGTCTCATAATTAGTTTTAAAAAGACAATGTTCTTTAAACATAATATTGAATTCTTAGGAGTAGAGAAAGGGAATGACAAAATAAAGCTCTAGCCTCATATTCAAAGAAGGTTTTAGACTTTAGTGAAGAATATGATAAGAAGAAATTACAACAATTCTTAGGATTAGTAAACAATGCTAGACTATTTATTAGAAATTTATGAAGATACACTAAACAGTTATATCATAAAATTAGTAACTTCAAACTGTTGGACCATGTAGAACTTAAACAAGTAAGAAAAATAAAAAAAGAAATATCAATTAGAATAGGAAGTATTAGTTAGAACAAATTGTGAAGCTATTGTTAAATTTTACAAAAATAAAAATGAAAAGAGCATGCCTTAAAGAAGATGGGTAAAATTCATAAACATTATGATAAATAGTGGATAAGTAGATATAGAATACATTAAAGATAAACAAGAAAGTGATCTTGCTGATATTTTGAGCAAGTTTTTGAGTATGTATAGAAGAGATAGAGCAAAATAGCTCGAGCAACTGCTCACAATCTTCTAATATTATTTATTAAATTGCGTCTATTTTTTAAATTTATCATATTATTAAATTAAATATTTTGGACTAAATAAAATGTACACCAAATGATTGTTTTCAAATGGTTGATGGTATCTTGGACAAAAAAGAAAAAGAAAGAAAGATGATGGTATGATTGTATTATTATCATTAATAAAGATAAAACACATGCCCTTTTAACATACCTTAAGTTATACGGAAACTACATAAGGAAAAAAATAAAAATTTCTGGTGATCTCCTAAAATACCTAAGTTTTGAGTTTTGACGCACTCCATCTCTCTGATCTCTCTCTGTAAAACTCTATTACACACAACATAGGCAAACACACACACACACACACACCCATTCCTCTGCTCTTTCTCCTCTCTTCACAACATCTACGTATGCGTATTCTTTGTCATGATTACGCATTAACTAACAAACCCTAATTTCTTCCTCTTTCTTCACTCTCATCAACAGGTACTACTCCCTCTCCCTCTTTCTCTCTCTTTGCTCCCCCTCGTTCGCGCACTCCCCGTGCCCTAACCCTAATATGCGACACGTTATGTTTTGAACGTTTGATTTGATTCGTATTGCCGATCTGTTTGTTTTTCAGGGAAAAGAAAGGAAAATACTTTCGTGCGAATTAAGGCGTTAGATTTATGTCTTACAATCAAGGGAGTAATAAAAACGACGCAGTTCCACAGTCTCGTAAATCCGGGCGATCCGCGAGCTTCAATCAGCAGCGGACCTCCTCAGGCTCTTACGGTAAGGGCGGCGGAGGAGCCCCCGCCCATTCTTCTTCTTTCTCCTCCTCCAACAATAGAAGGTATCCAAATTCCTTCCTTTTTTTTTCCTCTCTCTTTCAAAACTTAGGGTTTCTCGAGTTTTAGTTAATTCTTACAGGATGTTAGCTTATCATTCTTTTGGGAAAGTTTCAACTTTTTCGTTTAATTTGATTACTTGCGTGTGAGTTGAAAATGGTAGAGATTCCTTTGTGTTTTGATTGGTTGTTGTACTTTGGTATTTTTGGGATGTTGCAGTTTCAAGAAACCTAGTAATAATAATGTACAAGGAGCACAGTCACGGGTAAACCTTCCCCCACCCGCGAATCCTAATCCCCATTTGGAGTCTAGTAGCAATCCTTCTTCTGCCCCGCCACGTAGGGTGCAGAATGGTGCTGCCCATATACAGCCCCAACAACGTGGTAAGGGTTCCAATGCCGCTCGTGTTTTTTCTTTGAATCTATTGTAGTTTCTCTTGTTTGTTTACTTTGCTTGTTTGTATATGTGGTGGATTGATAACAGGATCAACTGATGCGCCGATTACAAGCGCAAATGCCAAGCCTGCAGATTCTACAGCCGTCTCACAAAGAATCGGCAGAGCTGTTCCAAAAGCTCCAACTTCTCAGTCTTCCTCCATGAATGCTGAATCAACACCACCCACAACCCCTGCAAAGGGTGTGTATACTCCGCCTTTATGTCCAGTGGCTATTCATATGTTATTCCTACACTGTTGTCTGTGTGCTATAGATACGCTTGTATGATGTTATATTGGTTTGTCTTGGTATATTGTGGATGGATGGTGAGGTTATATATACGTATTAATATCATCTTTTAATTGGAAGTTGATGAGCTGATTGAACTATGACAATAATGTTTGCAGCTCATGGAGATGCATCTATGGGTTTTGCTTTCCAGTTTGGTTCTATAAGTCCGGGGCTTGTGAATGGAATGCAGGTATGAGTACTTAACCAATATGAAAACTTTTTTTGTGCCAATTTTCTTTTAAATATTCAGTGGTGGTTGATCATTTCCCTTATCTTTCTCCTCTGCTCCTGTAATTCCGTAGCTTCCAGCCAGGACGACCTCTGCTCCCCCAAATTTGGATGAGCAGAAACGTGACCAGGTATGCCTTTCATTTCTCTTGGGCTGTTTATCAAGGAGACAGAAGACATGAAATGCGGGGAATGGGTGGATGTTGTCTTTTTTACTGTTCTGTATAATGATGAATTACTCAAAAAGAAAAAGAATAAATAAAGAAATAAAAAGATGATGCTCAGTTAATGGTGTACACAGACACAGTTATTCCTATATTAATGCATTCTGTCATCCTCAAAATCATTATATATATATTGACTGCAATTGCAGGCTCGCCACAATCCTACTAAAGTGGTTCCCCCGGTGCCTGTTCCTCCTCCCCCTAAGCAGGATTTACAAAGGAGAGATATGGGTAGCAATGCTGAATCTTCCTCTGGAGATGTTCATTCACTATCTAAGGCTAAAAAGGATACACAAGTCCATTCAGGTCCTGCTGGTAACCAATCACAGAAGCCTTCTGTTCATCCTGTGTCTGGGATGTCCATGCAAATGCCTTATCACCAGCCGCAGGTGCCTATCCAGTTCAGTGGCCCCAACCCACAGATTCAATCCCAAGGCATGCCAACCACTTCACTTCAAGTCCCAATGCCTATGGGTATGCCAATGACTGTCCCAAATGCTCCTCAAATGCAGCAGCAGATGTTTGTTGCAGGTCTCCAACCCCACGGGATGATGCATCAAGGTCAGGCCCTGGGTTTTGCTCCTCAAATGGGTCATCAATTGAATCCTCAGTTGGGGAGTCTGGGAATGGGTATTCCACAGTATCCTCCTCAGCAAGGAGGAAAATTGAGTACCACTCGTCGAACCCCTGTTAAAATTGTTGATCCAGGTACACACCAAGAGGTGAGGCTTGATAACAAGCGGACAGATACATATTCAGATGGTGGGCCATCCCGTTCACATCCAAATGTACCCCCTCAATCACAACCTGTATCATCATATCCTCCTGGTCATCATATCAACTATTATCCTAATTATAATGGAAGCCCTCTATTCTTCTCGCCTGCCAGTTCTCATCCTTTAACAAGCACTCAGATGACTCCCACTTCTCAGGTGCCAAGATATAGCTATTCCGTTAACCAGACCTCTCAAAACATATCAGTTAGCTCCCAAGACCCTGCAGTTTCTGGCAAGACTGGTGTGTCAACGCGGCCAATTACTGAACCATCAAAGCAAGAGCAAGGGCGAAATCCCCATGATGTTATTCCTTCTGCTGCATCAGCTGTGGCACCAGTGACAGTTAAGACTACCACTAGTTCTGTTGGTGGAAGTGTTGTGGAAGCCGTTGACAACATCGAATCACCTAAAGTTTCAAGACCATCTGTGGAGTCTACACCCAAGGATTCTGAGGCTTGTGCTGGTGGTTCCTTAATGAAGCCAAAGCTTGCAAGTGAATTGTCAGCTTCCAAGCTATCAGTGACTAGTAAACAAAATGCGGCTTCTGTTGAGAGTGCACTAGCTACATCCATGGGTTCTCCTGAGGTGTCTGCAATGGCTTTGTCCAATGCTGAAGTAAGAAGAAGAGAAAACCTTAGTAGATCAAATTCTATGAAGGATCGTGCTAAAAAGGAAGGCCCAAGGGCATCTAGCCAGTCCATCCAGGTAATCATGTGGAAAATTTTCAAATTTTCATTTTCTGTAGTGTGAAATATTAGGATTGGCTTATCCTGCACATTGGGGTTGTACATCCTTCCTTTGGTTAAATGAAAAATTTGAATTAACCCAAAAAAAAAAAAAGAAAAAAATTAGTATTGGCACCTTTTGACTTCTTACTTTTTTGCACTTGGCCTCTTAATCCCACATGACAGGTTGGTGAGGAAGCTGCACCAAATTTGCCTTCAGAAACTTTGAACAGTAGGGCTTTTGAAGGCCTGGATTCTAGGCCAAGTGCCACTCCTACCGCAGGGATTAGTGGAAGTGTTTCAAAATCCACTGGTGAATCCTGTCCTGTGCCCAGTGATGGGGCTCCTGATGTATCTAAGGTGAGTGTTGATGGTGTTGGGAAGGGCACAGCCCCTGTTTCATCAGAAACATCCAACGGTGGTATGACTACTGATCTGGATAAGTTGGGTAGTTCCTCTGTATCAGAGGAACAAGCAAATCTTAAAACAGCTGATAAGAAAGAAGAAGGTAGTGGATTGCATGTGGGTTCTAAAGATCAAGCTGACATTTCACCAATTTTTTCTAAACCTGCCTCCGTGAAGAATTCTGAAATTGCTGAGGTTGGTTCAAAGGGATCTGTTAATTTGGAAAGGGCCGTAGCTGCAGAGAATCCCAAGGCTGAGAAGGTGACAAGGGACTTGCTTGAGCCTAGTTCTCATGAAGATACTGGCAGGGCAGTTGATAATGTGGAATTGTCCATGTCCTCTCTGAAACATTCAGAGAAGGAAGATGTGCCCTCTCAAACTATTCCGTCTGCAGATACCCATGTTGACAAAATGTCATCATCAGATATATCATCGAGTAGAATGGGAAACATGGACCAAAAAGTGGAAAGCAATCCTGCCTCAATTTCAGAAAATTTGGAGACAATGTCTAAAAATGAGGATGGTGTGGAATGTATTAACAACAACACTGAATCTGTTCAGATGTTGGGCTCCAAAGACAAGCCAGCTACAGATCTTAATAGGTCTAAGAGTTCTTCAGCTCGGAAGAAGAAAATGAAGGAAATCCTTCAGAAAGCAGATGCAGCAGGTACAACATCTGATCTTTATATGGCTTATAAGGGTCCTGAAGAAAAGAAAGATACTATGGTGAGTTTAGAGAGCCCAAGAGCCACTTCAGCTGTCATTAAGGCCAAGCAAGTACCAACTGATAGCCTGCATGAAGAGGCTGCAATGAGTGAAGAAGGTGAAATAGGGAAAGCTGAGCCTGATGATTGGGAAGATGCTGCCGACATCTCTACGCCTAAGTTGGATGCTACAGCTAATGCGGATCAAACCCAGGGACTTCCTATGGATGTTCAAGATGGAAATGGCTGTCTAGCTAAGAAGTATTCCAGGGACTTCCTCCTAAAATTTGCAGAGAAGTGTACAAATCTACCTGAGAATTTGAAAGTTACTCCAGATATTGCGGAATTATTTCCAAACATTAACTCACCTCGTCTGGAGCGCGATTTACACCCTAGCCCTAGGAGGGTGGAAAGGCAAAGTACGGGACCTCGTTTAGACCGTCGTGGAAGTAATGTTGCGGAATTATTTCCAAACATTAACTCACCTCGTTTAGACCGTCTGGATGTCAGTTTTGGTGGTAGTTTGGGATATCGATCTGGACCGGGAGGTGTTTTGAGACATCCTCGTGTCCAAACACCCACTTATATCGGAGGCATACTGTCTGGCCCAATGCCGGCCCTGGGCTCTCAAGGAGGCCTTGTAAGAAACAATTCTGATGCTGACAGATGGCAACGGGCTACTGGTTTCCCACAGAAGGGTTTGATTCCATCCCCTCATACTCCCCTACAGATGATGCACAAAGCTGAGAGGAAGTATCAAGTGGGTAAAGTAGCTGATGTAGAGGAGGCAAAGCAAAGGCAATTAAAAGCTATTTTGAACAAATTAACACCTCAGAACTTTGATAAGTTGTTTGACCAAGTGAAAGCAGTTAACATAGATAATGCAACCACACTTACTGGTCTTATTTCACAAATTTTTGATAAAGCTTTGATGGAGCCTACATTCTGTGAAATGTATGCGAACTTGTGTTCTCATCTTTCTCAAGAGCTGCCTGATTTTAGTGAGGAGAATGAGAAGATAACTTTTAGGAGAGTACTTTTAAACAAGTGTCAAGAAGAATTTGAGAGAGGGGAAAGAGAACAAGAAGAAGCAAACAAAGTGGAGGAGGGAGAGATCAAACAAACCGAAGAGGAAATGGAAGAGAAGAGAATAAAGGCACGTAGACGCATGCTTGGAAACATAAGACTAATTGGAGAGTTGTACAAGAAAAGAATGCTAACGGAAAAAATAATGCACGAGTGCATGAAGAAATTATTGGGTCAGTCTCAGACTCCGCATGAAGAAGATCTCGAGGCTTTGTGCAAATTAATGAGTACAATTGGAGAGATGATAGATCATTCAAAGGCAAAAGATCATATGGATGCTTATTTTGATAAAATGGCTATGTTATCTAAAAACACGAGTCTTTCTTCCAGGGTTAGGTTCATGTTGAAGGATGCCATTGAGTTGCGAAAAAATAAATGGCAGCAACGCAGAAAAGTTGAAGGACCGAAGAAAATTGAGGAAGTGCATAGAGATGCTGCTCAAGAACGACAAGCTCAGGTTAGCAGGCATGCTCGAACTCCAGGTATCAATCCGTCAGCAAGAAGGGGAATGCCCATGGATTTTGCTCCTAGAGGTTCAAATCTATTGTCTTCTCCCAGCGCTCAGATAGGTGCTTTCCGGGGGCTGCCATCTCAGGCTCGTGGATATGGAAGTCAGGATATCCGATTTGAGGAAAGACAGCTTTACGAGGCAAGATCTTTATCCATTCCATTGCCTCAAAGATCTGCAGGTGATGAATCAATTACTTTGGGACCCCAGGGTGGTCTTGGAAGGGGTTTGTCAGTTAGAGGTCCAACATCAATGTCTAGCACCTTGGTAGGTGATATGTCCTCTGGCCCTGTTGACCGAAGAATTGCTGGAGGTTTCAATGGTTTCAGTTCTATGGAGAGATTAGGCCACAACTTAAGGGATGATCCCTCAGCCAGATATATGTCTGATAGGTTCCCAGGACCTGCCCCTTATGATCATTGGAATGTGCAGGATCGTGCTATGCAGGGTAGCAAAGACCTTAGAAGTCCAGAAAATAGTTTTGACAGGCCTGCTGCAACTTCTTCTGCCACTAGGGGGCAGGGGGCGGCTTATTCTCAAAATATTCCTGCAGATACGGTGTGGCCTGAAGAAAAGCTGAGTGATATGTCCATTGCAGCTATTAAAGAATTCTACAGGTACAATTTTTTTTCTGCTACTGTTTTAAAGTGCTGCTTGCTGTTGAAATGAAAAGCCTGGTCTGTTGTTTTACCTTGGAATCTGGGATTGGTTTGTCTCTGTATTTAAAACTGTAGAGTTTTTTTGCCCTTAGGTCTAATTGATTACTCTAGGTTGATGGTTCAAATGGAGGGAACTCTAGTAATCTACAGCAATCATCACCATTTGATGTCGGTTGCCTCGATGTTTTTAGTTGTGTTATTTTCTTACTGCGAGTATATTTAAAGCCTTTCTTCCATTTATTGGGTTATTCAGCTTTTTTTTTTCTTACAAGGTGTATATATGCAGAAAGGGTATCTTTGCAGGTTGCTGGTATTGTACTGTGTATATTTAATTGTATCAGTAATGGGAACACGTGGTTTCTTATGGATTCTTGATCCTTTAGTGGCTTTATTGTTACAGTGTACATTATATGTTGGAGTGAAACTTAATATGTTTGCTAGTATTTCCTGCATCCTTTATGCTTTTCCTGTCCCGTCCTGTTGCTCCTAAATGCATTTTGGGTATCATGCACTTGAGTACAATAATGTGTTCTCAGGGGAGATCAATTTGATGCTTGCTTCGTAGGATATTTAGTATTTTCTGGTGAATATTTCATATGGAGGAAAAAAGAAAAAAATGCTCTCTTTTTATATTTGATGAAACCTTGTAGCTTATTACTAACACAATACATTGTGGCGGAATCATGTCACTGCATTGCTTTACCTTTTGCAGTATGGGACTCCTTTTTCGAAGTAGAAGTTTGTTTAAAAGATGCATCGAACCATTTTAAAAGATTTTCTTCTCTTTTCAGTGCCAAGGATGAGAAGGAAGTTGCTTTATGCATCAAAGATTTGAATTCCCCGAACTTCCACCCATCCATGGTCTCTGTGTGGATCACGGACTCATTTGAAAGGAAGGACATGGAGAGGGATCTTTTGGCAAAGCTTCTCATTAATCTCACAAGGTCCCAAGATTGTTTGTTGAGCCAAGTACAGCTGCTAAAAGGGTAGGGATTTATGTTAGCGAGCTGATGGATAATGGTAGTGATGTGATAATTGCTCACTCTTTCTACTTTCAATATTCAGGTTTGAATTAGTGCTCACTACCCTGGAGGATGCCGTCAATGATGCCCCAAAGGCGCCAGAATTTCTTGGTCGCATATTTGCCAAAGTTATCATAGAAAATGTGATTCCGTTGGGGGAGATTGGACAGTTATTATGTGAAGGTGGCGAAAAACCTGGACAACTTCGAGAAATTGGATTTGCAGCAGATGTTCTTGGAAACACATTGGAGATGATTAAATTAGAGAAAGGTGAGACTGTTTTGAATGAAATTCGATCAAACTCCAACTTGCGGTTGGAGGATTTTCGTCCCCCAGATCCAATTAGGTCAAGGATATTAGAAAAATTCATATAGAGGAAGAAGCCAATGCTCATTGTATCTCTGTTAATGAAATTATGTTAGTGCTTAGAGGTCACCTTTTAGATTGGAAATTTATTTTTGATGTGGTGGGGATAATTTATGGGGTTATCCTTATCATACTCTAATAGTATTTTTCTTCTCCAAGAGAAATATAAGTGCAAAAATGTCCGATTGATCGATCCATACAATGAACAGTATCCTGGTTGGGTAGGGTATTCCACCGTTAGCTCTGGAATGTAGTTCTTCCCCCCGTCTTTTTTCGTTTTGGCGATGGAGGTTATGATTTGCCGGGAAATAGATTTTATGCAAAGTCAAAATAGATTACGGGATTCGACGGTGTGCTCGAGGCAAAGCCCAATCTATGTGATTTAAGGTACTGGCACTGTCATTGTTGGTATATCCTAATAAATTTAAGCATCGGTAAAACTTAGTACGGTTATCATCAATAATTCTATGAGCGTGCTCATGGACTACCTTCTACGTTAGCGAAGGTGCACGGGTAGGCTATGTCTTTGATCCATCAGATCGCTTCCCGGCTCCATTGGCAGCTTTCTTCCGGTTCGGTATTTTTGTTCAGCAATACCATGGTACGGATGCAGGTGTCAGGTTTTCTGTAGACTTGTTAAGACTTGTTAAGGGAGGGATGGATATGGATGGGTTTAGTTTATTTTTATTGAAAATAAAATGTGATCATAATATTTGCTGTTTTTTTTTCCATTCAAAATCAAATTATTAATAATAGTTTAATTTGGATTTTAATTATCTAAATAATTAAATAACAGTTTGGTTCATTTCAGAATATAGATTAGATATATATATTTATTTGGCTAAAGGGTTGTATCAAAATTTAACAAAAGTTTTAATCCAATTTTTTTCATTTATGTAGATATTTGAAAAATTAAATTACTTCACATTGAAGTTTAGATTACAAATCACTACAAAATGTATCATATTCATTATTTATAATTCTTTATAAAATCATTCATCCACTAGGTGGTATCTATCAATAAATTATTTTCACTAACCAATACATAGCAAACCATAAACTATAATCTTCTACAAAAGCAATCAATCAATAATCTATTGAAAATTTTGGTTAAAAAATTATCTACCAACAAAAGTCATTCATAGATAAAAGTGATCTGCTAACAAAATACATTAAACAATTAATACATAATAGAAGTCATCACTAGATAAGCAAAGTTCGTACTCCATAGAGTTAAAATGATTAATGAAAATACAACATTACGTCATCAAAAGAAGGATATCTCTTGAACCTAAAAAAGCAATTTAAAAAAAGATAATATTGACCAATATTTATCAAATAATAAATATTATAATGAAACCATAAGAAAATATACAACCTTTAATTAATCATTATAAAAAAAAAAAAATATATATATATATAGTTACAAGTAAAATATTATAATATTTTTAAAACATGATCTGGTTCGATTTTATGGAATAGTCTTATTTACCCCTTCAAACCGGCCATAAATTTATAGATTGGCTAAACCCCCAAAATGTACATAGTTTAATAAATTCTCCCATGTTTCTTCTATTGGATGTATACCCTTTTATTTGTACTCCTAATAAGATGATTGGCTTAAACTCTGAGTGCTCTTAAAGGATTTTCCATACCTCATCCTTCTAGCCCAAGATCCCTTATATTATTCTTCTAATAGTAGGTAAAGTCTCATCTCTCTCTATCTAGCACACCGGACCAATTTTAACAATTGCTTTTTATGTTCTCTAACATCTTTGACCAGTGAAACTTGTCTTCTACCACAACTAATGTTCGATAGACATTTGCATGTTCTAGTACTCCTTAGTACAAAGTGTCATCTTCCCTTTTAGACTCTTCATCCCACTAGTCCATTGCTTATTTAAGTGTTCTAAGATCCTTTTAATTCTTTATCGTAGCCTTTCCCTTCACCTTGGGCACTTCCTATCCTCTTGTCGACCTCCCTCAATGTTTTAGTTGTGAGCTTTTCTTCACTTATTTCCTTAGCAACCTACACAAAATATAAAAGCTTTTGGGCTTGGCCAAGGTTATGACTTTTTGGGACCACACATTGTTGCCCTCATCTATGATAATGATATAGTTTGCTGAACAAGTGATTTGGGTACTTACATAAATGAGGAAGTCCATTCAAATAACTAGCCCATCATTTTCCATGGGATTGCTTTCTTATTTACTTTTCCTCTCCAATGACATAGTTGGAAGCTAACATCTTAAACCACCTTAGCAATGGGGACTTTCTGTAAATTGATGTTTTTCAACCTTCCTTTATTCGTTTAAACCTCGAGAATTATGTTTCTCTGCTACTTCCTTGGAGATGAAATGTTTAGTTGCCCCGGTATCCATTAAAGCATTCATTTGTTAGCCTCTAATAATTGCCATTGCATACATTAGGTTTCTAGACTTCTTAATAGGCCAACTTCATACAGAGCCTAGCTAGTTTAAAACTCTAAAACTTATGGTTAGCTTAAACGTCTCCTTCTACCACAATTAAGATTGATAACCTATTTTAAAAGAGGCAATCCTTGGCCTTGTATACTCCAATGCATATGTAGCTAAACAACCTCCTTCTAGATTGCTCATTCTCTTCCATATGACCCTACCTTAGTGATTAGACCTTTTGCCATTTCCTCTTAACTTAAGCCTAATTCTTCTTTGACTCCCCCATCCTTTCCATGGCTTCTCTTCATCACTCTTTCTCCGCATCACTTAGTTGATTTGGATTCAACTAAACCTTCTGTCATTGCCACGATTAGGCTATGATTTTGACTTCATGCCTTTCCAGCTTTCTTTAAGCCAACCCTTATATTTGATAACAACAAGCAAATATTACATCCTTGTCACTCAAGTCAGGAATCTCCAACATCTCCTATGAGAAATCCCATATATAGTCCGTAATAGAATTTCTTGTATACTAAACACATCAACTTTGTCAAGGTTTCTTCATTCTATTTGAATGATTCATAACACCAAACATTAAGTGAGGAATCAAATGTATGAGTTTGAAGTCAATTGGAAATTAATGCATTTAGAGCCTAATTTATACACCAAGTACCCACATAAAGCTTGAATTTCTCATTTAAATAAGAGTCCTTCACATTTATTGGGTTGATAATTGAATAGGATAACGCTATAGATAATTATTGGATTATGGGAATTAATTCTTAGAAGGCTAAGGATTGAGACCCACAAAAATTTAGCCCATTAAAGGTTAGTTAACCTAAACCCCAAAACTAATCCTAACTTGTATAATTAATTAGAAAACTCAACTAAATAAAATTGGTGACATAGAGACCTAGAAAAATCACTTACCCATAACTTGGACTTAATGTACGCATAAAAATAAGGTCTTAAATTAGAATCCCTAAAGGTATAAACCTTAATCCAAGTAATTCAAGTAAAGTAACTAAGAAACAAACTAACTAAGACTACCTAAATTTTAATATGAGTTTTTGAACTCATGAACAATTAGTAATGGTTGAGCTTTAAGAAAGGAGAAAAGGGTCTAGAAACACTCTTTAGATATGTAGTAAATAAGTGTTGCTTGTAATGCTAGATTTAGTAATTAAATTAATACTTAAACTTGGTCTAATTGTTTGATAGTTGTTGTTTGGCTATCTACTTCGAAAAATAACATCTTTGGACTGGGCTACAAATCTAATCGCATCTTCAAGATAATGTAGCATATTAGGCACTTAGCACGCCATGAAATGCATGGTATGACTTTGTGAATAGTTAATGGAGGAGCATTGAGATATGACAATTGATTAGGAGTTAAGATAAAGTTGCAGTGAGTTATGCAAGATTAAGGTCCTGAATAAAGTGTTGCGATCATCTTTGCTCATCAATAGCTAAACATGATGGGTGAATTGGACAAAACTACTTATTTTCTTTTCCTTTATAGCTAATGTTTGGGTTTGTCATATTATGGGGTCTTGCGTAAAACCCCTCAATGTTTGATTCGAGATACTTTGTAAACCCTTGAAATTTTGATTAAGTTTAAGCTTAATCTTAGAATTAAAGGTCAATCGGAAACCCTAAAAGTCTACAAAAGGCTAGAACAAACCCTAGAGTTTAGATTCGGTAATCCCGTGTTCTTAAACTCTAAACAACAAAATTGAATTAATCTTGGATAATAGTTCGTAATAATATAAGAAAGCTTAAAAATATCAGATTCGCAAATTTTTAGTGTATTTCAGATCTGAATCGGATCAGATCTCGAAAAGCGTGTCTTAGGGCTTAGAATAGTAAAACTATTCCAATAACACCATTAGGTCTAAAATAATACAAGGATTTCAAAAATATCAGTTTTGTAATTTTTTGGTAGCTAAAAATAACAGATATAGCATTTATACCCGTGTTTTCTTTACTACTGGTATATTATTAGTCTTATTTACTATTCATTATCATATCCTACCATTCATTATTATTCATCTATCTCTACTTTATCTTATAACCTATTCTTACTACCTATATACCTATTTTATTACTTTTTATATTTCCAATACAACTTCATATCAAACCATACTTCACATCTTAATTACTTTTTATTACAAAACAACAAATAAAATCAATTTCTCCTCTCACTCTCCCCCATGCGGGTGCCATCCCCTTCTCTTTAACTATAATTATTTTTCTTTTTCAATTTATTTTATTACATCTAATTTTCCTCCTAAAAATTCTATAAATACCCCCTTTCCCTCCATTTCTTTCACACACTCAAATTACATAATAAAACTCTCCCAAAATTTCTCCACAAATCCTTTCCAAAACTCTCTTCCATTTATTCTTTCCCACAATTCTTTACTACACATGAACCATCTACCATTTCTTACTATTCACATAATACCACATTCATCTACCATCTTCATTCAACAAAAACACTCTTAGGTAAAAATTTTCTACTACTATTATTTCTATGTCATGTAACTTAGCATGACCATGGTATTATTTCTTCAAACTCACATTCATGTTTTGTTCTTACATATGCCAAGAATTCTGATTTTATTATCTTGTTGTTATTATGATATCATATTGTTATTATTGTTATTATTATGCTCCTAATCTAACTCTATATGTATTATTAAGTATATGTATATCTATATATTTAGAGCTTAATTCTCACTAACTCTTACTAACTTGCTTTTATTATTCTTAATGCTCTTATTATTGCTTTTATTATTGCCTTTTCTTTTCTTTTTCTTTTCTTTGGGACTAGTCTATTCTTAGTCCCGGGTTGCCTTGATGAAGCTAAGGCTCACAATACTTGACCGGGTTATCTTGATGAAGCTAAGGTTTCTAATACTTGACCGGGTTACCTTGATGAAGCTAAGGTTCCCAATACTTGATATTAATATTATGCTCTTATTGCTTCTTATATATATCTTATCTTATTATGATATATTGTTTTATTTCTCATGACTATATATTCATGTTCATGCATGAGTACATTGATATTGTATCAACAAAGATAAAAAGGGGATTTTCTTAAATAAAGGAAGATAAGAACTCTTTTCAAAATAAACTTTTATCACCGAAGAAATAATTTTTCCATAAAAGCTTGGGATTCTATTTTAACAAATCTTTTCCAAAATCTAAAAAAGCTCATCACAAGTTTTTAGTAATAATAGAACATAAGAATTTCAAAAAATGATACATAAAGTAGATATACCATACATACTCTTTTCAAAATAATAAAATGGAAAAGTCTTCTTTAAAAACTTGAGATTCAAACTCTTGATTAGCAAATGTTTCATTATATTTCCTTGTGAAAATTTCACTAATATTCTAAAGTATTAAGGATTAGACAAGCTTTGTAAAATCATCAAGAAATTCTTTTCTAGAAATGAAATTTTCTTAAGAATAAAAATCAGTAAACAACTTAGGAAATCATTGCTATTTATTAAAAATAAAATGAACTTTAGGAAAAACTAAGAATATGAAGACTTTGATAAATCTTAACTACTATAAAAGAATACCTTGGAGCTATATTTTCAACCCCTAGAAATTATGTTATGGAAATCTTAGAGAGACAAAAATTATTTTGAGACAAATTTAACTAAAAGAAGGAGATACTCATTTAAAATGATTCAAAGAATTTTTCCAACAAGCCAAAGTGGAAATTCCAAAGTTTTGCTTTTTCAACTTTTAGAACACATTGTTTTACAAAAATCATTGTTGAGACAACTTCACTAAATTCATGTATATGATATGAGTCAATATATATATATATATATATATATATATTCAAAGGATTTTTCCAACTATACTAATATCTACATTTTGGTATAAGTATTTTTGGATAAAGAAAATTTTGCAAACTTATGTTTTGAAAACTACAATTTGCGTGATGAATCTGTACCTTATGGTTTCGGAACCCAAACGACTTTATATGACAAAAATAACCTTAGAAATGGATAGATCTTTTCGAATAGGTAGAAAACGGTATATAATATGCAAATTTCTGAGTTGAAATGAGCAAGTTATGGTAATTTCAAGTTGGAATTCCACTAATATGAATTTTACCGCAACTAGAGAATAGAATTAGAAAACTTGACTAGAAATTTCATGGAATACTCATTTTAGGTATTTCATTTATTTGGGAAATGAGGAGAAAGACGTGTACTACCCTGAGGACTATTACGATTAAGGGAGTATCGTCGAACCATGGCTGAGTGAGTCTACTTCCTTTATTTTCATACTTATGATTGTGCTTGTAGTATAGTTGCACTAGACTTAAAAAAAGATAAAATTGAAGATGCATGTGATTATAATGTTGATGAAAGAACTTTAAGTATATCGAGCCGTGAACTGCTTATAATGAGTTGTATGTTCTATTAGCTTGTTGAAGTGTTTGAAATTGGATGATCACTTACAAGATATTGTAATTCAAATGGCTAGACTTTAAATAAAAATCGAGACATGCACTTTATTCATTGAGTCACATTACGTTTGCTATTATATAATTGGTGGGACAAGCGTATGATATTAGTGGTTGGCATAACCATCAGTATCTGTATGTGGTGAATAGGAGCCAGTAAAATATATAAATTGATAGCAAGTAGGAGCCGGTAAGAACTACATGCTTTTGATGGCGATTAGTAGTTGGTAGAATCTATAAAAATAGTTTTTAAAGAACCTTGGCTGTAATTGGCCGGAATACTTAATCTTGAATGAAGGGCATAAATTCATTCAACATATGATTCTCGAAAAATCATATGTCTTATATGCTCACGTGCTTGTTGCATTCCACTTGCTTGTTTAATAAACTTAGTTTTTATTTTATTTTAAGTATGATTATCGAGTTTATTCTCACTAAGCTCGTAAAGCTTACATCCCCATAGATATTTGTATACGCAGGAACACTTGTTCTTATACCCGAGGTCTCACCACATCCGTGTAAGTTTTCTTTTAAGAGCTTTTGGAGGAATTCTACTTGAAGGATTAGATTATAATTCCTTTAAAATCTTTTGATGAAGTGTTTAAGTTATGTGTAAAGGCTAGTAACCTTTATGAGACCCCTGGAGATTTAGCTGGGAATGCCCCTATGATTTATGTAATAGACACTTATTTATTTTTATGAGATAACTTTATTTCTAGATTCTTGTATGTTTATTATTACTTGCTTAAACCAAACTTTCCAATAGTGTCTCCTATTACCGTACTGTACGGCTTACATGTAATACTGAATCTTTCGCGTGACTAAGATAGTCATTCTTAAGTCTTGATATTATATGTGACGGACTACCACGTTTATGATACCCTACGGGGTGTGACATAACTTACATTCCTTATTATTCTTTGTCACCTCGATGCTTAATTTAGGACCCTTTTCATTTCCTTGTTATTGTTTGGCAAGAGTCATGAGTGTTCCTATACATATTGGTATTCTTGGGATATTAGGAATACCTGGTTTCTTTGACTTATATTTAAATCCATTAAACTAGTGGTTGTTGAATTAGATCATGAGCATGTGGCAAGTGATGGTGTGCTTGTTTACTGTGTATTAGGCTTCACTGCTCATTTTTAATCTGTAAGCCCTGGAAAATTTCAGTAAATAATTCTAAAGATAAACTTTGAAGATACAACCCTGAAAGTCACTCCGAATTAAAACCGAGCTTCGATAAGTCCCAAATTCCAAAAGAATCAGAGAATTTCTGAATCGTGAGAAAAATAAGAAATCTCAGAAATAAAATAGCAACTTAATATACTTCCACTCTAAAACCTCTACATATGACAATTTTTCTATTTAACTCCAACTTATAAAATCGGGTAAAATAGAGCCTAAAGCAAATTGTTAAGAAGTAAATAGTGACTAACCTTCGAAAATAAAACTCAATCCAAAGAATTCCGAGAATGTCGTGAGGTATTAAATACTTATGAAAATCGACCATAAAATAAATCTCACCAATCAGATATGTCATAAAAGTATAAAATATCAGTTTCCAAATTGGCAAAGGTGTAGACCGGAAAGTCAACCGGGAAGCCTAAGTCCCTGAAACTCCCAAGAAACTCCGTAATCTAGATCCGACAATTCCATATTCCTAAACTAAGGAATCGAAACAAGAGGAAAAGGTGTAATTGGTTCGTATTAAGCCCGGGATGCTCTAAAGGATGAGGTTAATGAGTTTTCGACCTATTCCAATCCGATCTGGTACCAACTTCGAAAAGCGCGCCCTGGGATTTGAAATATTAAAAATATGTTTTTAATGCCGTTAGACTCATATTTCTATAAGGATCTCTAAATTATTAGTTTTACAAATTTTCAAATAGCTAGAATTACCTGATTTTACAAATTTAATTATATTTCATTGCTACCGGTAATTATTGAGTCTTCCAGTATGAATTACTATTGTTCACTACCCAAATTTTATTTTTATTCTTGTAAAGTATACCCTAGTTTCCTAGTAATCGGATAAACTTCGAAAACCGGAGAACGAAACCCTAATCCAGTTTAGTTTAAGTCTGGTGAGAGAAGCCTAGACACCCTAAATCTGGCTTTCCTTCGATTTCGTAACAAAAGAAGTTTTATAAAGTTAATGAATATGAATTATTGTTCTAAAGTATATTTTAAACCTCTGAAAGTTTCAAATTCGGAAAATTTTCAATTCCGTGCCTTCCCGAGCTCAATTACGGAAAAGCGTGCCCTGGGACCACGAACTCAGAAAAATATCCCGGAATATTCATTAGAACCGTAATTTTATAAGGATTCCAAAAATGTCAATTTTATAATTTTTCAGGCTATAAAGATTATAGTTATAGCCTTTTTCCCGTGTTTTCGTTACAACCGGTAAAGTAGATGTCTTGTCTACTATTCACAAGTACAACCTACACTACACACTACCCATACCCTATTCTTACATCCTTACAACTACTCATTACAATTTTCCTTTCCAAGAAATTTTGTTTCCTAATTAATTAATGCAATTATTACATTTATTTACACAAAATCCAATTTTTATCAAATTTCAAATCCTCTCTCTCTCTCCCACCCCCTTGGCCGGCGACCCTCTCCCCCATTTCCCCCTCCCTTTTGTTTTATTTTACTTATTTTATTCAATCAAAACCCTAATCCACCTATTATATAAGCTTATGTTCTCTCTCTCCTCTCATTTTTCACTCTTCCAAAATTTTTACAAAGGTTAAACTCTCCTTCTCTCCTCCCTACATTGCCGTGACACACACACACACATGCACTCCCCCACAAGCTTGTTTCATCTTCTTTTCTTCTTTAAATCATCCATTAGATGATGATTCCAAGCTTTGTTAGTCCCAAATCTTGTAATGGCAAGACCATTCTTGAGTGTTTTCCACCTTTAATCCCAATGAGCATGTGCAAGGGACATGGAAACACTAATACAAGAATCTCAAGCCATCACAAGAAGTGGATCTAGTGTTTAAGAGAGTTTTTGTTGAGATAATGTTATGTTCATGCATGTAAAGTAGGGATCTTGCATGAAAAGTTTGGTTCATGCCATGAGACTCATGATTCATGCACTATAGATGGTAGATCTAGTGTTTAGATATTTATATCTTCATCTATATTTATGATCATATGTTTATTTTTTATTTTCATGCATTGATGATCATATAGATGAAGCCTTGCTTATGTATAGATAGGATAGATGGTAGATCTACATGTATAGAAGACAAGAAACTTGGAAAAGAAAATATTTTGTTGGAAAAGCTTAGTTGAAAATTCGGATGATTTTGAAACCCTATGTTGAAAACCACCAAAACCACTTTAAAACTCATATTTTTCATAAAAAATGGAAGGTATATGTGATAGATGCCCTTAAGGAAAGATTTTCATAAGTTTAGATGATTTTAGGCATGAGAAAAGTGTAAGACAAGTAGTGGAGTTAGGATGAAAAATATTGAGATAGTAAATTATAGTCAAATTCGTATTTTTGGATGATGCCCACATAAACACTTAGTATCCAAGCCTAGATGGCATGTTTTATGAGTCAAATGGAGTCCTTAGGTAATGGATATATTGAAGCTTCAATTTTTGATGCCTTAAACAAGTTTTCTCATAGAGAAAATGCAAGAAAATGGAATTTACAAAATTCGGATTTTTATAAGTAGCTTGTTAAAAAACCTAGTTACCCAATGAAAAATGTGGATTTTTATGCATAAATGAAGGTCATAGTAAGTATAGATATTGGGAACTTATTTTTAGTTGGATAACAAGAAAATTTCAAGAAGAAAATTATGAAAACCCTAGGGAATGTAAGGTTGGGAACAATAGCTTTTTATAAGTAGTCATTAAGGAATTTCTTAATAATTAGGAGTCCATGGGAGTTCAACATCAAAGATCATCAAAACCATGCATATATTGAGTTCATTACATGATATTCATATTAGGAACTCATTCATATACCATCTATACATGAATCATCAACTAGGAACATTTTTATCAAATGCAAAACAATTTTTCGGAATCGGAGATTTTATGGAACAGATCTGATCCTACTGTTCCGTGACCTTAATGTTTTCAAAACTTGAAAATAATAGTATAAATAGATAGATCTTTCGAAGTAGGTAGAGATCGATATAAAATTTGCAAAATTCCGAGTTCAAATGACCAAGTTATGGCCGTTTTAAGTTGGAACTTCCACATATAGCGAGAATTCCGATTTTGTATAGTTTAGATACATAGTTTGAATTAGTTTAGTGATGAGATTATTATTAGGCTATTCTTATTTGGTAGGTGATCCCGAGCCCGAAGATACCCTATCACCTGACTACCGTTATTAAGAGACCGGCGTACCATGGCCGAGTGAGTTCCTCTTCCGATTTCAATTATTGCTTGTGATTGTAATGATAGCCGCACTAGTTGCTAGGTAAAGATAAAAGAATGATTATGTATGATGGGGTTAGTTGGGAATTATGATTGTCTGTTGTTGATATGCGAAATTGAACTTAAGGAATATCGAAACCGGGTGATAAGTAATTGTTTGTGTAGAGATGAGTTAGAATTGATTGTCTGCGAGCATTGCTTGGCCACCTAAAAGAATCGAATTAATCTATTATTGGACCTCAATTATAATTGAACTCATTCATATCACGATGGGGATAGAGCATTAGCATTTGTTGGTTAATCGTGATCCATAAAACGAATATATGTTGATTAATCGTGATCCATAAAATGAAATGTTGTTCAGTTGACCGTGAGCTTAAACGGTGTAGTACCGCAGGATTCGTAAATCTACTAACCCGGGATGAAGGACGCAAGTCCATCCACATATGATTTCTGGCTGGTCATATGTTTGTTGAACTCACTCGTTTGATGCATTTCACTTGGTTGATTAATTACTTGCTTGAATGTTTGTATTAATTGTGATTCGGAAGCTTTCACTCACTAAGCTAGTGTAGCTTATACCCCAATAGTTCCCTGTTGCAGTATGAATACCTTTGGCTATCTCCGAGGACCCGGGGACATCAGGTACAGCTCTTAGAGGTTGAGGAGCTTTTGTTAAGGCTGGGACCTAAAATTAGAAATGGATTTCTAATCCTGTTTCCCGGAACCAGTGTCCGAAGGATAATACAAGGAATTTTGTGAGCTTGAGAATTTTTAGCATTGTTATCGGGGTATGCCCCCTAGTTCATGTAATATAATAATTCTCTGTAAGACGGTCATGATTTACGTTCTTACTGCTATGTATGTCTCCTTAAGCTACTACAAAGCAAAATATGGTCTATAAATGTTGAGAGCGAGCCTTACACCTGATGTTCAAACTCATGGAAAGACTAAGGTTGTCTTACTTGAGTTTAAATGTTGAGTGTGGCAGACTGTCACGTATAGGGCACACTTTGGGGCGTGGCATAATCATTTTAGGTAATGTTGATGACATGTAGTGTATTTGCATTATGAATCCTTAGGATTTTAGGATGAGGACATGTTAGTTGGCATGTGTCTAGAGATATAGACTCTTATTAGAAGACCTTCTTTTAAACTTTATTTTAAAACCAAATCACTATAGTTAACTATTCGACTACTCACGATCACTTTAGATGGGCCTTGTCACGCCCCAATGGATACCTTAAATGTGATAGCCCGCCGTACGCAATATTAAAACTTAAGAATGACTATCTTAGTCACTCAAAAGCTTCCATATCGGTACAAGGCGTACATTCACATCAAAGGGAGACCAGTGAAGTAATGCATTTTAAGATATTGGCAGCGGAACATACAAAATATCACTTAATATAATTCATAGAAACATAAAGTCATACAACTTCTAAGGGGCATTCCCCCGATAAATATATAACAACATGGTTCTACTAAAGATAAAATAACTAAAGCTAGAAGATTTTAGAAGAAATCTACTCTATAACATTCAAAATAGAATTCCTCCAAATGCTTCTCAAAATAAGGATTCTACCCAGGGAAACAAGGTGGTCTCGGGTACAAAAGATAATCCTGCAATATCAAAAGTTTATAGGAGTATAAGCATAACTTGCTTAGTGAGATATTACTTACATAATAGTATTTAGAACAAGCAATCAACCAAGTTTATTAATTCAAGCATATGAAATGCAACAGCCATATGATCAAACATTACATACGACTATCCGGTTTCGTATGTATGATGGATTTACCCCTCCATCGGTGGTTAGGGAATGCTTTGAACTGGGCTCCAAACAACTTCCTTAAAGTTTGCGCACGTCTTGGGGTTCCAACGAACCGTATTACTAGTCTCCGGGCCTTCCTTGCCTAAAGCGATCGATCCCGTTCGGCTACACCTTGAGGTCGTATTCCCCGAACGTTTTAACCCTCAAGATGTAGCTAGGCAGCTTACCTTTCCGGTCCCACGCTGAGGAGTAGTAGCAAACTTCGAAATGATATTCTAAGTGATATGCATGAGCAATTTATTATATGGGTATTTCAATATGACATTAAATTATTTAAAGCGATCAAACAATATTTGCACCCATAATAATCCATACATGGAAACATTTATATCAATCACGAATCGGGTTCCGATATACTTATTGTTCATTGATCACACACAACGATTCACATTCATAATTCCCATGATTTCCCCATATGCATATCAATTTTATCTTTTCCTAACATCTAGTGCTCTATTCTACAAGCACATATGCGAATACATCAGCGTAAAGGAAACTCACTCGTCCATAGCGATCTAGGAGTCGAAGTAATCCTCGGGGAAGACAAGATTGTGATCCTCGACACCTAAACAAAAGAAATACCTAAAATAAGTATTTCATCTAAGATCTATTCAAATTCTATAATTCTATCTTATTGAACTTGTCAAAAATCGTATGAATGGAAATCCCAACTTAAAATGGCCATAACTTGTTCATTTTAACTCAGAATTTTGCATATTATATACCGATTTCTACCTAATCGAAAAGATCTATCCATTTCTAAGGTTATTTTATCAAAAGAAGTCATTTGGGTCTCGAAATAGTAGCGTACAGATTTGATACGAATTTCAAAAATAGAGTTTTTCAAACTTTCTTCATTCAAGGACTTTTGTACAAAAATATAGATATATTGCATGGTTGAAAAATCCCTTGAATACATACATACATATATATATATATATATATATACTCAAACCATATGTATGAATTTAGTGGTGTTGTCTCAACAATGATCTTGTAAAACAATATGTCTTGAAAGTGAGATAAGCTTAAGACTTGTAAAGAAATTAGTTTTGTTAAGAAAATTTCTTATTTTACTATAAGTGAGCATTTCCTTCTTTTAGCTCCATTTCTTAAATAAAAGTAATTTTAATCTTTTTAAATTCCTACTACTTTATTTCTAATGTTTTGGAAAACATTGTCTTTCTAAATACTTCATGGTTATATGTTCTATAGCTTTTCTAAAGTTAGATCCACTTTAAAAGAAATGATCTTATAAGTTAATTTTGAAAGAATTATTTAGACTTTAGTATTTTAAAGTGTTGGTAGAAAACTTTGATAAAGGAGTTTAAGAAAACTCTTGGTTAAATTAAAATTAAGTTTAAACAAACTTTCTTATTTTATTGGTTTGAAAAGAGAGTTTGATAACTTTATTTTTATTGATAAAATACCATATAATATTTTTACTAAAACTAGAACTAATCTTATCTAATTTTAGAAAGTATTTATTAAGATGAAGCTTTAAGTCTTTATGGAAAATAATTCCTTATGTGACAAAAATTTATTTTTAAAAAAAAGTTCTTATTTTTATTACTTAACACAGCTCATTTTCATTATGGTTGAGACAATAACAACATGTTCATGCATGAATGAGAATATGTAACTATAAGAAATATAATAAAAACAACATAAATAAGATAAATTATATAAGAGCATAAAAGTAAAGTGAAGTATTGGGAACCTTAGCTTCATTAAGGTATCCTGAGACTAAGAATAGACAGGTCCTCAAAAGAAAAGAAAAGCAAAGAAAGAAAATTGTTTTGACTTGATATGGACAAGTCTAAGACTAAAAAGACTAGTCTTAATATTTGCATAAAACAAGTAAATAAATAAATTGCAAGACTTGAAAATAAATAAATAAAAAATGAGCTTATATGCTCGAAATAAATATATATACATAATATACATAATATTTATATAAGTTAGGTTAGAAATAATAATAACAATATCAACATAACAGTAACATGAAGAAAATAAGAATATGAACAAAAACAAAACATGAATAAATTGTTGCTTCTTTAACTCAATGAGCCTAAGAAACATACATTAAACTCATGTTAAGTTATATGAACATGATGAGTATATGGAAGAAACCTTTACCTATGGTTTATGTGTTGGTTGAAGAAGAAAAGAATGGGTTGTAGTATTATGTGGGTCTTGGTTTTCTAATGAAAAGAGAGAGCCTGGGAGAGATTTTGGGAGAGTGATTTTGTGGAGTGATTTTGGGAGAGTTTTAGTAGGAAATAAGTTGTGTGAAAGAGGAATGGAGTATTTATAGATTTTTGGGGGTAGAAATTAGATGTAATTAAATAATTTAAAAAAGAAAATAATGTGATTGAGGAGAGAGGGGGATGGCATCGGTTGTAGCTTGTGTAGGAGAGGGGAATTGATTTGTTTTGTAAGAAGTAATGTGTAAAGTATGATATGATTAAAGTTGTATGGGAAGGTAAATTGTAAGGTATAGGTATGGTAGTGTGTAAGAACAGAGTGTAAGAAAAAATAGAGATAGGTGAATAGTAAAGAATAGTAGAAATGTACTATGAATAGTAGACTAGACAATTAAAATACCGGTAGTAAAGAAAATACGCGTAATTAAGCTATATCTGATATTTTTAGTTACCGAAAAATTCTAAAACTGATATTTTTGAAATCCTTATATTTTTATGAATCTATTGGTGTCGTCGGAATATTTTTGCTACCGGTGCACCGGGGCACAGTTTTCGAAAACTGATCCCGTTCGGATCCGATGGACACTTGAAAATTACGAATCTGATATTTTTAAGCTTTCTTATATTATTACGAACCGTTTTCCACAATTATCTCAATTTCGTTTTCTAGGGTTTAAGAACACGGGATTGCCGGATCTAGATTCACTAGACTAAACATATAACTAGGTTAACTTTAGGGTTTTGTTTTGACTTCCGGTTCTTAGGGTTTGCTAATATTATTGAAAAATCTAGGGGCTTACAACCTACCCTCCTTAAAGAAAGTTTTGTCCTCAAAACTTGACTATCGTACTTGATTCCTCGAAAAGATTTGGATATTTGCGTCGGACCTTGTCCTTGGCTTCCTAAGTTGCCTCCTCATGAGTGTGATTCCTCCAAAAGACTTTGACATATTTGATCTCCTTGTTCCGAAGCTTTTGGACTTTTCGAACCAAAATCTGCACTGGATGTTCCTCATAAGTGAGGTTCTCCTTTAGCAACACTGGCTCCAACTCTACTACTTGATCTGGATCTGTTACATGCTTGCACAAGACCAATATATGAAACACGTTGTGTAGTCCTGACAGGTTTGGCGGCAAGGTTAGGCGATAGGCTAGATCTCCCACTCGTTCAAGCACTTCAAAAGGTCCAATGTACCGTGGGCTCAACCTTCCTTGTGAGCGTACCCGATGTATACTCTTGATCAGATTTATCTTTAAGTGTACATGGTCTCCCACTTGAAATTCAAGAACTCGCCTCTTCAGATTTGCCCAGCTTTTCTATCTATCTTGGGCCTCTTTCATTCGCTGTCGAATTGTTTTTACTTTGTCTGCTGCATCTTATACCAAATCTGGTCCAATAGCAAGCTTTTCCACATCATCCCAAAACAGAGGTGACCTACAGCGTCGTCCTTACAAAGCTTCATATGGCGGCATTTGTATGGTCGAGTGATAGCTGTTGTTGTAGGCAAACTCTATGAGCGGCAAATGAGCATCCCAGCTTCCTTTAAATTCCATAACACAAGCTCGCAACATGTCTTCTAAGGTTTGGATCGTCTGTTCCGATTGTGTCACGGCCCGAAAGGTACCATAAGCGTGGCAGTCCGCCACATACAGTATTAAAACTTAAGAATGACTTCCCGAAGTCATGCGAAAATTTTCAATACCATATGTAAGGCGTCTATCACAACAATAGGAGACACCGGTGGGATGTATAGTTTGAGATAGTAAATACAGCAATACAAGAATCTAAATAAACATCAAATTTATCATTAATAGAATATAATCCTTACATCATCTTAGGGGTTTTCCCTTATAATTCTCCAAACAATCATAATAACAACTTAATCTTTCTTATAACCAAATAATACTAACACCAAAAGATATTAAAGGATAATTAACCTATGATCTTCAAAAGATTTCCATAAGCTTTACTAGGACATCATCCCACTGGAATATATGAAGTCATCGGGCATAAAAGATATTGTCCTGTTACAACAAAGATCTATCAGATTATAAGCATAACTAGCTTAGTGAGAATATTCCTGAATCATCGTACTTGTGTAAATAATTTCAAACAAGTTATTAACAAGCATATGAATGCATCAAGCAAGTGATCAAGCAATACATATGATCTATCGGAAATCATATGTTTGAATGGATTTACCCCTCCATTCAGGGTTAGGTGTTCCAGGCTCTTTAAAACCAACTTAAAAATCCAACTCATGTAGTTTATTTCAGGCTCCTACCAGCCCATCACAAAATAGTTCTTTCAGGCTCCTATCGCCTATCTCAAAATAGTTATTTCAGGCACCTATCGCCCATCTTGCAGATTTCTGGCTACTGCACACCCGGCTACTAAACTCTTGTCCTATCGAGGATAGCAGTTCATGCAATGAAATTAACTACGTGATATGCATGAATCAATTATTTTAATTCATATTATATGTTTAAATTAATTTAAAGGTGATCACAGAATTTTGTACACACTCCAACAGAATAATAGTAAAACATAAGTTGATTAACAACGATTCATGCCTTAGTATGCTTAATCATTCTTTCAACCAATATTATCACACATAATTCATTTCATCTTTTCCTACTTCTAGTGCCTCTAGCTATAAGCACAACCAAGTACGAAAAAGGTAGGAAATAAACTCACTTGGCCATGAGGATCTATCTTTTTTACGGATGAGTCGATTGATAAATCCACTAATCAAAATAATCCTCCGGGTATGAATATTCCTCCTCGGGTTCACCTAATCAAGAAGAATACCCATAATGAGTTTTTTTTATTGATTCTATGGTACTTATCAAAAACTATGTCATAAGACGTTAAAATTCTCGTAGAAGGTAATTCCAACTTAAAATGGCCATAACTTGGTCATTTTAACTCGGAATTGCACTTATAATATATCGTTTTCTACCTACTCGAAAAGATCTATCCATTTCTAAGGTTATTTTTGTCATAAAAAGCCATTTGGGTTGGAAAATACCATGGTACAGAATAGTTACGAATTTATAATTTACAAAATATGATTTTCTCAAACTTTACTTCACTAAAAAATTCTTAAGAAAAATATATGGATATATATATAGTTGAAAAATCCTTTGAACATATATTTATACTCATATGTATGCATGATTTTGATAGTGTTGTCTTAATATTGATATTTCATAAACAATTTGTCTTTAAGGATTTAAAAGACAAGACTTTTGAAAACTTATCCTTTTTGAATTGTTAGAAGGAAAACAAAAATATATTTGAGTTGTTACGAGTAAATGTTTTATTATTATTTCATTTTCTTACTTTTCAAAAGTAAGTTTGTTTTCAAAAATTTTAGTTCTTTAAGTTATCTACCAATTTTATTTCTAGTGATTGAAAATAAGCTTTTCAAAATATTCTTTAAGCTTCAAATATTTGAAGTTGTGTTAAATGTATGTTTTCCTTATATTTTTATATTATTTCTCCTTTTTAGAAAATGGATATACCTTTAAACTTTACGTTTGGCAAATTTTATTTTCTAAGTTGGTTTTCAAAATAGGGAGTTGGTTTTATCTTTGTTTGAAAAACTTGTTTTATTTTTAATATTTGTTAAATGGTACAATAACTTCTGTAGGCAAGTTTATAAGAAAAGCTTTCTTAATAAGGAATTGTTAACATTAGAACTTAGTAAAACTTCGTTTTAATTTTGGAAAGATAATAACAATTATAAAATTCAAGTTTTGAAGATGCTTTCATAGCATGTGATTTTCAAAGTCTAAAATGAACCTATTAAAAGGTTTAGTTGAGTTCAATTCTTTAGTTCAAAACTAAAAATTCTTATCTTGATGGAGTATTTAGCTTTTAAAAGAAAAGAGTTCCTTTTATTATTTTGAAGAAATCTATATTATTACTTCTTCTAGAATTTATGATTAGCTTATTTCGAAAAGAGCTTGTTAGAAAACTTAGATCTTTTTGTTGAAATTTCTTTTGTCAAGAAATCTAGTTTACTTTTTCTTTATTTAAAAAAAAGAACCCATTTTTATTTTTACTTAAGACAACAATATTATAATCATGTATGAATATGTAGCAATGTAAAAGTAAGTATAAAACATAATAAGATAGAAAGAAAGAAATACTTGTAAGTAAATAAACATAAATAAATAGTCAAGCATTGGGAACCTTAGCTTCATCAAGGTATCCCGATAATGTATTGGGAGCCTTAGCTTCATTAAGGCAACCCGGGACTAAGAATAGACTATTCCCAAAAGAAAAGAAAAGAAAAGAAATTGTTTTTACTTGATATGGACAAGTCTAAGACTAGAAAGACTAGTCTTCATAAATTGCATAAAATAAGTAAATAAATAAATTGCAAGACTTGGAAATAAATAAATAACAAATGAGCTTATATGCTCTAAATAAATATATATACATAGTATACATAATATTATATAAGTTAGATTAGAAACAAATAATAATAATAATAACAACAACATAATATTAACATAAAGAAAATAATGGAAACATGAACAAACAAAACATGAATCAATTGTTGCTTCTTTAACTCTCATGAGTCTAAGAAACATACACTAAACTCATTTTAAGTTGTATGAACATGATAAAGAATATAGGTAGGATTTTCACCTAAGGTTTAATGGAAGGTTTTAAAAGAGATGAATGGATTTTGTGTTTGATATTTTTCTTGAAGAGTAGAAATGGGTAGAGAGTATTTTGTGAGAGATTTGTTGGAGAGAGGTTTTGAGAGAGTATTTTGATAGAAATTTGTCATGTAAAATGAGTGTGTGAAAGAATGAAGGAGGAAGGGGGTATTTATAGAATTTTTGAAGTGAAATTTAGATGTAATAAAATAAATTGGAAAGAAAATAATATAGAGAAGAGGAAGGGGGTGGCCGGCGGTTTCAAGGGGTAAGGAGAGAGAGAAAATTATTTGTTTTGTAATTTTTGCAAAGAAAAGAAATAAAGTGTAAAGTTTGATGTGAATAAAGTAGTATTGGTAATGTAAAAAGTAAGAAAATAGGTATGTAGGTAGTAAGAAATAGGTGTAAGAAAAAGTAGAGATAGGTGAATAGTAATGAATAATAGGAATAGTACTATGAATAGTAGACTAGACATATAAAATATCGATAGTAATAAAAATACGTCTAAACGAGCTATATCTGTTATTTTTAGTTACCGAAAAATTCTAAAACTGATATTTTTGAAATCCTTGTTTAATTATGAGTCTTTTGGTGTTATTGGAATATTTTTAATATTCTGAGCTCCGGGACACGCTTTTCGAGAACTGATCCCGTTTGAGTCCGAAGGACACTTGAAATTCGCGAATCTGATATTTTTACGATATCCTATATTATTGCGAACTATTCTAAGTCATT
Source organism: Combretum micranthum (assembly GCA_024138025.1). Classification (NCBI taxonomy): domain Eukaryota; kingdom Viridiplantae; phylum Streptophyta; class Magnoliopsida; order Myrtales; family Combretaceae; genus Combretum; species Combretum micranthum. The sequence continues at coordinate 2,647,409 of JAMXBD010000003.1, forward strand.
AACTTAATTTCATTTTCTAGGGTTTGAGAACGTGGGATTGCCGGAGTTGAAATTGTTTGATTGTCTTGACCTTTGTTGACTTTTGGAACTCCGGTTTGACTAGGGTTAGGGTTTAATCCAATTTTACCCTATAAATTGAGTGGTTTATATCCGGAATCGGATAGGTGGATCTTCTCATGTCCAGGTGTTCAAATCGAATGATCATTGAACTTTCTATTTTTGTTTTTGAAAATTCTCTTATAAAATCTTGTGATTAGAATTGTTTAAAGTTCGGTTTCAACTTGGGTCAAACTTTAGGGTTTTCGATTTTGTATTCCAAAACCAAATTCGAAAAATTCGGGGGCTTACAGATTGTTCATCCATTTGGGGGTGATAAGCCGTGCTAAAATGCGACTTCGTCCCCATACACCTTTGTAAACTTGTCCAAAACTTAGATATGAATATGGGATCTTGGTCTAACACAATCCCGGTGGATACTCCATGTAAACGTACTATTTCCCTTATGTAAAGCTTGGCTAGCTTGTCCATCGAGTACGTCATATTGATTGGTATGAAATGAGCCGATTTGGTCAAATGATCTACTACGACCCATATGGCATCATATCCTGCCGATGTCCTTGGTAGTCCACACACGAAATCCATTGAGATTTGATCCCACTTCCATTTGGGTATCGGCAAAGGCTTTAGCAATCCTCTCGGCCTTTGATGTTCCACCTTTACTTGTTGACAAGTTGGGCACTTCATCACATAATTGGCTACATCTCGTTTCATTCCATTCCACCAGAAGTGGCTCTTAAGATCTTGATACACCTTAGTTCCTCCCAGATGTACTGTGTATCCTGAGTTATGAGCTTTACTCATGATTTCTCTTCTCATATCCTCATCATCTGGCACACATAACCTTCCTTTCATCCTTACTACATCCTCTTCATCTACGGTGAAATTAGTATACTTTTCTGCTTGCACTTTCTGTTTGATCCTTTGTATGACTTCATCATATCATTAAGCTTCTTTAATCCATTCCACAAGGGTTGGTTCCATCACCAAGCTAGATATTTCTACCTCCACATCTTTTCCAATGAATTCGATACTCAGCTTTTCGAATTCTCTTACCAACTCCTTTTGGTCGGTCAACAAAGCAGCAACTTCCTCATGATTCTTTCTGCTTAAGGCATCCACAACGGCATTAACTTTTCCTAGACAATAATTGATTCCAAGATCATAGTCCTTTATAAGCTCTAACCATCTCCGTTGTCTCATATTCAACTCCTTCTGAGTGAATAGGTACTTGAGGCTCTTGTGATCTGTATATATTTCGCATCTTTATCCATACAGGTGATGCCTCCATATCTTGAGTGCGAAAACAACGGCAGCTAACTCCAAGTCATGCGTCGGATAATTTTGCTCGTGCGGTCTCAATTGTCGCGAAGCATAAGCAATTACTTTTCCTTCTTGCATTAGCACACATCCAAGACCATTTCTTGATACATCACTACGCACCGTGTAAGGCTTCTCAGGGTTTGGCAAAACGAGTATCGGTGCGGACACAAGCTTTTGCTTGAGCTCTTGGAAACTCCTTTCTCTTTTATCGGTCCAAACGAACTTCTCATTCTTTTGAGTAAGTTGAGTTAACGGCTTGGATATAGTCGAGAAATTCTTTACAAACTTTCGATAGTAGCCAGCTAGACCAAGAAAGCTTCTTACTTCCGTTACCGTCTTCAGTTGCTTCCATTCCATCACTGCTTTAATCTTTTCGGGATCAACCGATATGCCACTTCCTGAAACAACATGTCCTAAAAAGGATATCTTATCCAACCAAAAGTCACACTTTGACAACTTAGCATACAACTTGTGTTCTCTTAATGTCCGAAGCGCCATACGGAGGTGTTCCTCATGTTCCTCTCGTGTAGTTGAGTAGACTAAAATATCGTTGATGAAAACTATAAAGCACTTATCCAACAAGGGCTTATAGATTTGATTCATCAAGTCCATGAAAGCGGCAGGTGCATTTGTTAATCCAAAAGACACCATTAAGAACTCATAATGTCCATATCGAGTTCGAAAAGCGGTCTTTGGTACATCCTCCGGCCTTACTGTTAACTGATGGTATCTGGACCTCAAGTCGATGCGGGAAAACACACTTGCCCCTTGCAACTGATCAAAGATATCATCAATCCGGGGTAATGGGTACTTATTCTTGATGGTAACCTTATTCAACTCTCGGTAATCGACACATAACCTCATGGAGATTACCTCATGGACCCATCCTTTTTCTTAACGAACAAAACTGGTGCTCCCCATGGTGATACACTTGGGCGTATAAATCCTTGATCCAGAAGCTCTTATAATTGCTTCTTGAGTTCCTTTAACTCTACCGGTGCCATGCGGTATGGAGCTTTCGATATTGGCTCGGCATTTGGCATCAAGCTAATCTCAAAATTGATCTCCCTCTTTGGTGGCAATCCAAGTAATTCCTTAGGAAAAACATCGGGAAACTCATTGACTATGGGTATATCTTCCACCTTTGGCCCTTCACTTTCTTCTTCTACAGCATTGATATGTTGGTCAATCTCCTCCTCATTCGTCACCAACTCGAGCAAACTTAATCCTTGCCTCCTTACGATCGCGGATTCTCCTTTAAACTCAATATCCTTCCCATTTACATCCTTAAAATTCACCTTCTTCTCTCGACAATCTACCGTGGCTTTAACATGGGTCAACCAACTCATTCCCAGAATTACTTCATACTTATTCATTTCCAACACGATCAAGTCACTTGTCGTATGGTATCCTTGGATCTCTAAAGGGCATTCCTTCAACATCTCTTGGGTGGTTACGACGCTACCTGTAGGTATCTTTATCTTGAAGCTGGTAGCGGTGGTGACTATAGGTAATCCACTCTTCTTAGCAAGGTTGGGGGATAAATGAATGGGTGGCTCCAGTATCAAACAAGGCATAAGCGGTCTCGTTAGCTACTCGTATACTTCCTGCGTTCAACACGCACTAGTTACTAACCATACTATGCTTATCTAACTTTTCTAACGCTTGAGACTAAAGATATATAGGGATTCTATTATTTTGGATTGATAACGTAAGAAGATGCTATAAACAAACAAAACGATAGCTTAAAGTTAAGGCTAACCTGCAACAAGTCCATGATCATAGCTTTCATCTCCCTCCAAGGCAGCAAACTCACATCCTTCTTCTTCATCATCAACTTCCTCGCACATCCACTGGCCCTTCAGATTGTAGACTCTCATTCCATGCATCGAGGTGCCAGAGCGGTTCCCATTTCCATTGCCATTATAGATTCTAACAAGGGCGGATCCTCCTGAGGTATTGGATGACCTCACTAAAGCATTTTTCCTCTTTGGGCATTCATTTACAAAGTGCCCTAGCTGCTTGCACACATAACAGACACTGGTGTTCTTCTTGGGACACTCCAAGATTTTACGATCCGGGCCACCACAAAAGAAGCACTTGTTTTGCAATTGTGGGCAAGACTTCGGGTAATGCTTTCCTCGGCATTTCCAGCATGTGACATCTACCTTGGTCACCTACCTCTGATTGCTTCCACTTCCTTTGAAACTTCCAAAGGTCTTAAACCTCTTATTTTTGAATCCAGAACTTGGTCCTTCATAAGGCTTCTTTCCAAACACAAACACTTTCTTATCCGGAGCTTTTGTTTTCATCTTTTTGGCTTCTTCTATAATTTGAGCCTTTTCCACTAGCCCCTTAAAACTTCTAACATCAAATTCTACCAAGCGAATCTTTAGGTCTCATCTAACCATTTAAGAAAACTTGTCTTTTAACTCCTCGCTGTGCTTGTAGGATCAGGAGCATACTGCAACAAGCGACTGAACTCGGTTTCGTATGCTCGATGGTTCTCCCCTTTGAGAATATTCAAGAACTCAGCACTGTACCGAACTCTGAGACTCCCTGGAAAATAGTTCTCTAAGAACTCTTCTCGAAACATATCCCAGGTAACTGGAGCAGGCAATTCTCGCTTCTTCGATTCCCACCATATTCGGGCATTAAACTTCAACATGAATGTCCCAAAACTGACTCTTAAGTGGTGGGGTACCTCATAACCATCAAACGATCTCTCGATTTAGGCTAACCAGTTTTCAGCTTCAGCTGGTTTTCCGAAGGTTCCATCAAAGTAGGTGTTACTTTTGATGAAATTGGCGAGCAAGTTCTGGTGCGATCTCGGCGGTAGTGGTGGTGGAAATGGCACGGCATGTGACTGTTCGCCGGGTGCTTCTACCGTAGCTTCAGGAGCATTCTGAGGTGGAGCAGGAGCTGGAATATTTTGATTTTGTTGTTGAATCAAAATAGCCAACAACTGGTTCATCTGTCCAAGGGCAGCTGCAAAGTCATTTTGTTGATTTGGGGCAAGAGCAGGGTTATTCTCCGGTTGGTTTTGCGGGGGTACCCTTCATTCAGCTGGTACGTTGTTGGAATCTCTTTGTTCTCTATTCCTACGTCTTCTTGGACGGCTGTTTAATCGTTTAGATTTTAGTTTCTACTTTATGCTCTATACTAATGTTTATAGAAATCACGGAAATCTCAAATATAAAGGCCAGAAATTTAAATCAAAATACAAAACTTTAAGGAAATAAATTTGCAAAATAGGAATTAATAGGAGCTTAATAAGAATTTAAGAAAATCAAATACAATTCAAAGAAATCACAAGGTAAAAAAAAAATCATGCATCTTAATCACAGAAAGAAATAATATAAATGCCATAAAAATAAAACAAGGAATCTCATTTATCAAGAAATCATTAGGTTACTTTTATTTGTTAAACACTTAACTATATCTTGTAATTGCTGCGAATTAATACTAAGGCGTTGCATCTTAGGTGAACACGACACTTTCTCCTTGTCGTTGCTCCTTACTTCTCTTCTTGATCCTTCCGTCGAAATTTGAGGGAATCTAGGGATGGTTCCGCCTTCTTCTTGCCTTCGATCCATTGATGACGTCTACGAGACTCGTTTCTGACATTACCTAAGGTTGGTTATATAGTCTTTTACGTAAACATATCTTTCTTTTAGTTTCAAAAAGCAAGTTAACTCTGTTCTTTTAGTAATTACAACTTACAACGGTTGTGTTTTCTTAAAGCTTAAAACGGTTTGGAAATCCTCCTATTCTTCTTAAGGGTATAAACTAGTTCTAAGGCCATCTACTTATCTTAGGCATGGTCATAAAACATGTGGTTTCCCCATAAATCCCCACTTTCCATAATTCTAGGATTCTTCCTAAAACTCTTATAGCTTAATCCTAAACTTATCATATCTCTAAGACTTCTACTTCTAACTTACTGTTTCTTTTCCTAATCTTGATGCTCTGATACCAACTTAAACTGTCACGCCCCAACGGATACCCTAAACATGACAGCCCACCGTACGCAATATTAAAACTTAAGAATGACTACCTCAGTCACTCAAAAGCTTCCATATCAGTACAAGGCACACATTCACATTAAAGGGAGACCGGTGAAATAATGCATTTTAAGATATTGGCAGCGGAACATACAAAATATCACTTAATATAATTCATAGAAACATAAAGTCTTACAACTTCTAAGGGGCATTCCCCCAATAAATATATAACAACATGGTTCTACTAAAGATAAAACAACTAAAGCTAGAAGATTTTAGAAGAAATCTACTCTATAACATTCAAAATAGAATTCCTCCAAAAGCTTCTCAAAATAAGGATTCTACCCGGGGAAACAAGGTGGTCTCGGGTGCAAAAGATAATCCTGCAATATCAAAAGTCTATAGGAGTATAAGCATAATTTGCTTAGTGAGATATTCCTTACACAATAGTATTCAGAACAAGCAATCAACCAAGTTTATTAATTCAAGCATATGAAATGCAACAGCCATATGAACAAACATTACATACGACTATCCGGTTTCGTATATATGATGGATTTACCCCTCCATCGGTGGTTAGGAAATGCTTTGAACTGGGCCCCGAATGACTTCCTTAAAGTCTGCACGTGTCTTGAGGTTCCAACGAATCGTACTACTAGTCCCCAGGCCTTCCATGCCCAAAGCGATCGATCCGGCTCGGCTACACCTTGAGGCCGTATTCCCCAAACATCCTAACCCTCAAGATGTAGCTAGGCAGCTTACCTTTCCAGTCCCACGCTGAGGAGTAGTAGCAAACTTCGAAATGATATTCTAAGTGATATGCATGAGCAATTTATTATATGGGTATTTCAATATGACATTAAATATTTAAAGCGATCAAACAATATTTGCACCATAATAATCCATACATGGAAACATTTATATCAATCACGAATCGGGTTCCGATATACTTATTGTTCATTGATCACACAACGATTCACATTCATAATTCCCATGATTTCCCCATGCATATCAATTTTATCTTTTCCTAACATCTAGTGCTCTATTCTACAAGCACATATGCGAATACATAAGCGTAAAGGAAACTCACTCGTCCATAGCGATCTAGGAGTCGAAGTAATCCTCGGGGAAGACAAGATCGTGATCCTCGACACCTAAACAAAAGAAATATCCAACATGAGTATTTCATCCAAGATCTATTCAAATTCTATAATTCTATCTTATTGAACTTGTCAAAAATCGTATGAATGGAAATCCTAACTTAAAATGGCCATAACTTGCTCATTTTAACTCAGAATTTCGCATATTATATATCAATTTCTACCTACTCGAAAAGATCTATCCATTTCTAAGGTTATTTTTATCAAAAGAAGTCAATTGGGTCTCGAAATAGTAGTGTACAAATTTGATACGAATTTCAAAATAGAGTTTTTCAAACTTTCTTCATTCAAGGACTTTTGTACAAGAATATAGATATATTGCATGGTTGAAAAATCCCTTGAATACATATATATATACTCAAACCATATGCATGAATCTAGTGGTGTTGTCTCAATAATGATCTTGTAAAACAATATGTCTTGAAAGTGAGATAAGCTTAAGACTTGTAAAGAAATTAGTTTTGTTAAGAAAATTTCTTATTTTACTATAAGTGAGTATTCCCTTCTTTTAGCTCCATTTCTTAAATAATAGTAATTTTAATCTTTTTGAATTCCTACTACTTTATTTCTAATGTTTTGGAAAACATTGTCTTTCTAGATACTTCATGGTTATATGTTCTATAGCTTTTCTAAAGTTAGATCCACTTTAAAAGAAATGATCTTATAAGTTAATTTTGAAAGACTTATCTAGACTTTAGTATTTTAAAGTGTTGGTAGAAAACTTTGATAAAGGAGTTTAAGAAAACTCTTAGTTAAATCAAAATTAAGTTTAAACAAACTTTCTTATTTTATTGGTTTGAAAAGAGGGTTTGATAACTTTATTTTTATTGATAAAATACCATATAATATTTTTACTAAAACTTGAACTAATCTTATCTAATTTTAGAAAGTATTTATTAAGATGAAGCTTTAAGTCTTTATGGAAAATAATTCCTTATGTGACAAAAATTTATTTTTAAGGAAAGTTCTTATTTTTATTACTTAAGAAAGCTCATTTTCATTATGGTTGAGACAATAACAACATGTTCATGCATGAATGAGAATATGTAACTATAAGAAATATAATAAAAACAACATAAATAAGATAAATTATATAAGAGCATAAAAGTGAAGTAAAGTATTGGGAACCTTAGCTTCATCAAGGTATCCCGGGACTAAGAATAGACTAGTCCTCAAAAGAAAAGAAAAGCAATGAAAGAAAATCTTTTTGACTTGATATGGACAAGTCTAAGACTAGAAAGACTAGTCTTAATATTTGCATAAAACAAGTAAATAAATAAGTTGCAAGACTTGAAAATAAATAAATAAAAAATGAGCTTATATGCTCTAAATAAATATATATACATAATATACATAATACTTATATAAGTTAGGTTAGAAACAATAATAACAATATCAACATAGCAGTAACATAAAGAAAATAAGAACATGAAAAAAAACAAAACATGAATAAATTGTTGCTTCTTTAACTCAATGAGCCTAAGAAACATACATTAAACTCATGTTAAGTTATATGAACATGATGAGTATATGGAAGAAACTTTTACCTAAGGTTTATATGTTGGTTGAAGAAAAAAAGAATGGGTTGTAGTATTATATGGGTCTTGGTTTTCTAATGAAAAGAGAGAGTTTGGGAGAGATTTTGGGAGAGTGATTTTGTGGAGTGATTTTGGGAGAGTTTTAGTAGGAAATAAGTTGTGTGAAAGAGTGAAAGAGGAATGGGGTATTTATAGATTTTTGGGAGTGGAAATTAAATGTAATTAAATAATTTGAAAAAGAAAATAATGTGATTGAGGAGAGAGGGGGATGGCACCGGTTCTAGCTTGTGTAGGAGGGGAAATTGATTTGTTTTGTAATAAAAGAAGTAATGTGTAAAGTATGATGTGATTAAAGTTGTATGGGGAAGGTAAATTGTAAGGTATAGGTGTGGTAGTGTGTATGAATAGAGTGTAAGAAAAAGTAGAGATAGGTGAATAGTAAAGAATAGAAGAAAAATACTATGAATAGTAGACTAGACAATTAAAATACCGGTAGCAACGAAAATACGCATAATTAAGCTATATCTGATATTTTTAGTTACCGAAAAATTCTAAAACTGATATTTTTGAAATCCTTATATTTTTATGAATCTATTGATGTCGTCGGAATATTTTTGCTACTGGTGCATCGGGGCACGGTTTTCGAAAACTGATCCCGTTCGGATCTGAGAGACACTTGAAAATTACGAATCTGATATTTTTAAGCTTTCTTATATTATTACGAACCGTTTTCCACAATTATCTCAATTTTGTTTTCTAGGGTTTAAAAACACAGAATTGCCGGATCTAGATTTACTAGACTAAACATATAACTAGGTTAACTTTAGGGTTTCATTTTGACTTTCGGTTCTTAGGGTTTGCTAATATTATCGAAAAATCTAGGGGCTTACAGGCCTTCAAGTTGATGTTTTCTCTAGAGTGAGCCATGCTTACATGAGAAGTCCATAGTTAACCCTGTTTATAGATAATTATTTTTTTGAAAATCTACTATTGTATAAGTACCATTACAGGTTTCGAAATTAACCTAAACATGATATAACAAACGACACTATGTTGAATTCTCTAAAAATTAAGAAAGGATTTCATAAGTGAAAATACATGTAGAAACCTCTCAAGTTTAGTGGAGTATTACCTTACATATATTGCCTAAGCAATATATGTGCAAAACTAGCACATCCGATGGACTTGGGATGTGACAAAATCTCTCTCAAGTCCTTTAGTGAGCGTACGTTAAAATCTAAACCCTATTGATAGTTTTCGAACTAATTATGTAGATTGTAATATATGAATAATCAATTTATAATGAAGGGTAAAGTTGTAATATAATATTGTTTAAGAGATATTTTTGTCCTCAAACATATCGATTTGAACCCAAAGAAGTTGTTCGCGAAGACCAAGAAGGTGACGACTTAGGTTGGCTATAAGCCGCCAGCTTTGACATGCAAGGGCATTAGCTTTATGGGAACACTGCCAGCTTTATGTCAGCTTTGAAGCTTTGGGAAATTTGCAAGAAAATTTGTAAAAGATGGCAGTGTATGAGGAAAGCTGGACTAAGGGCGTTGGCTTTTTACCGGCTTATGTGGTAATGTTGCTTGATTCATGTTTAAGCCGCCCCTGAGCCGCCAGCTTATCCTCCAGCCTATATTTGATGAAAAATAATCTCCTTTCTTTTATGCTGGGGTTTCCCAATCTCTATATATATCCCCTAAGTTTTTTGTTTTTGCCCCACATCTCTTCCTAAGCATAAATCCTCGCTAAGTGGTGTAAATCCTCGAAATTTTTGGATTCAAATTATAGTTTAAAACCTAATAGGAAGTCAACCGGATTTCCAGAGTCAACCAAACCCTAGTTTACCGTAACCGCTTAAGTTTGGCATTGCCGTTTTCCCAAGCCCTAGAAAAAGAAGTTAGAAAAATTAGCTACAGTAGTTCGTAATAGCTATAGGTTTTATAAAAATATCAGTTTTACTAAATTCGGGTGTCCTTTGAACCCGATCGGACACAGTTCTTGAAAAACGTGTCCGGGAGCTCGGAATAGGAAAAATATTCTGAATATACCGTTAGACTCGTAAAAATATAAGATTTTCAAAAATATCAATTTCGTAATTTTTCGGTAGCTAAAAATATCAGATATTGCTTTTATATGCGTATTTTCTTACTATCAGTATTTAATTGTCATGTCTACTTTTACATTACACTATTTTCTACTATTCTACACTATTCATCTATCTCTACTTTTTCTTACAACCTATTCTTACAAACCATACACCTATTTCTTACACATTTTCATTTTCAATACAACTTCACATATTTCATTTCTTATTTTTAATTAACAAAATAACAAAAAAATAAATTTTTCTCCTCCCCCCATGCATGAATGGTGCCGGTCCCCTCTCACTTTCCCTCTATTTGTTTATTTTTTCATTTATTTAATTAACACAAATTATCCCCTACATTTTCCTATAAATACCCCCTCATACCTTCACTTCTTTCACACCACTTCTTCTCTAAAGTTACTATACCAAAATCTCTCTCAAACTCTCTCAAAAATCCTCTCCAAGAAGTCTTACAAGAAAGCTCTCTTTAGTTTCTTCTTTAGGTAAACTTTCTTCAAGAAAATCCTCCAAGCTTTCTTTATGTTCATCTACTTAGTATGAACTTAATGTATGTTTTCTAAAACCATAAAGGTTAAGAAAGCAACAATAGGTTCATACTTTGTTTTTGTTCATAATCACAAATTCCTTTATGTTTTCTTTATGTTTATCTATATAGCTATATATACTATTTAGAGCATATAAGCTCATTGTTTTGCAATTTATTTATCTTTCATGCAACTTATTTACTTCATTGCGATTTATTTATTTGAAGTTGCTTTTAAGACTAGTCATTCTAGTCTTAGACTTGTCCTCATCAAGTCAAAACAATTTCTTTTTCTTTTCTTTTCGGGACTAGTCTTTTCTTAGTCCCGGGGTACCTTGGAGAAGCTAAGGTCCCAATACTTGATTTACTTTCTTATTTACTTAATCTTTCAAGTTATTATGTTCCTTTATATTTCTATAGTTTATGATTCATATTCATGCATTGACATAATGTTTTTGTCTCAACAAAAATAAATGAGGAAGTGTTTTCTTAAGCTAAAGGTTCTTTTTAAATAAATGTAGAAAATAGATTTCTTAAAGAACTCATGAACATGCTCAGAAATGATTTTTTCTTAAATAAACAAAAAGTTTTATAAAAACTTATTTTTCATCAAGTATTGGAAATTCTTTTGGAATCATTACAAGAAACAAAAATGTCATTTTATTACTTTTAAAGGTTGTTGGAATCTAAGTTTAGAAAATAAAACCACTCCTTAGGAATTTAAAGTAATCACAAGAGATTAAACTTAGAAAAAGGAATGTTCATCTCAAGTAACTCAAGATCTTTTCAAAAGCAAAATGAATATCCCAACAAATCTATGTCTTTTAAAAACCTTACTTTTCATAAGTTGAGACAACTTCATTTACTTCATCCATTTATTATGAGTCATTACATATATGTATATACCTTTCAAAAAGTTTACAAAATACTTGAAATATTTATCTTTTCAAATGAGCTTTGTTTATAAGAAGGAAAACAAGTTTTTATAAATTCGTGGCAAAGCTGGTCGCTGACTTTTCGGAACCCAAACGACCTAGTTTTATGAAAATAAGCTTAGAAATGTGTAGATCTTTTCGAGTAGGTAGAAAACGGTATATTATACGCGAAATTCCGAGTTAAAATGAGCAGTTATGGCCATTTAAGTTGAATTTTCCCTTAACTATTTTAACCGCGATTTTAAGAAAGATTAGAATCTTCAAGAATAGAAATTCATGAAATACTCATCTAAGGTATTCTTCTTTCTTTTAGATAATCTCGAGGAGGATTGTTCATATCCCGAGGATTACTACGATTAGTGGAAATCCCGAACGACTCATCCGTTTCAAGAAAGGTGTCATCATGGTTGAGTGAGTTTACTTCCCGTTAATTTTCTCATACTCTTGACTGTGCTTGTAAAATTAGTTGCACTAGAATTTAGGCAAAATCAAAAGGAAGTGTATGATAATATGTTAAAAGAATACTAAGTATATCGAAACTCGATTTGTTTGTAATAAAGTTGTATGTGCATTAATATCTTGAAGTGTTTGAAATTGGTTGATCACTTGAAAGAAGTTAAATGTAACTACTAGACCTTAATTAAAGAAATTATTCATGCACTTCATATGTTGAGTCACATTGCATTCACTACTATACAATTGGTAGGATAAGTGTATAATAGTGGTGGTAGACATAACCGGTATATCATGTAAGTGACGAGTAGGAGCCAGTAAAAACTACTTAAATTGGTGGCTAGTAGGAGCCTGTAATAACTACAAGTTTTTGATGGCGTATAGGAGCCGATAAGATCTATAAAAGTGTTTTTAAAAGTTGTGGCTATAATTGGCCTGAATACCCAACCCCGAATGAGGGAGTAATTCATTCAACATATGATTCCTGGAAAGTCATATGTCTTGTATGCTCACGTGGTTGTTGCATTTCATATGTTTGAATAATAAACTTGGTTGATAATTTTCCTTGAGTATAAATTTTGGGATTTACTCACTAAGCCCATAAGCTTACACCCCTATAGGTATTTGTATTCTCAGGGACACCTATTTTTGTGCCCAAGGCTTCCCCGTATCCGTGTAAGTTTTATATATTGAAGCTTTTGGAGGAAATCTACTCGAAGACTTAGATTAGAATTCCTTTGAAATCTTTAATGTAGTATTTTGGATGTTGTAAAAATTATCACGATCCTTGGGATTAGTGGGGGTATGCCCCTAAGAAATCATGTAATAGACCTTTGGATATTAATAATATAATATGTTTTATTTCTGGATTCTTGTATGTTCATTTTTACTTGCTTAAACTATGCTTCCCAAAAGCGTCTCCTATTACCGTGCTAGACGCCTTACATGTAATACTAAGGCTTTCGCATGACTAAGGTAGTCATTCTTGAGCCTTGATATTATATGTGGCGGGCTGCCATGTTTAGGGTACCCTTCGAGGCGTGACAATTGGGTTCTTCCCTTGTCCTTTTAATTAATCTTTTAGTATGATCCTTCTCATAAAGTTTGTTTCTTTGGTTTGAGGAATCAAGTTTGTGGAGATAGTTTCATCGAAGAAAAGAACCTAAAGTTGTGTTGGTGGTTTGGTTCTTCAATCAAGGAGGCATGAGATCTAAAAGTTTTAGGTAAGTATGAATCCATTCAAGCTTTATAATTCTAAAGAAGTAATCTTTTCTAATAGTTTGATTTATTGATTTAGAATTTTAGGAAATGTGTAGAAAATTTGTGTTTTGGGGATTCCGTTATCTTATGAACAAGAGGAAACAGGTATGTGAATCTGTTATCGTAGATTTTATGATTTGGATTGTGGATTTTAGGATTTATGATTTAATAATGTGTTGGAAAACATATTCTGATTTGAGATGTGTTAATGATCAAGAATTCTGGTGAAATTAGGGTTTCTAGTCTTTTAAAAGGTTTTGTTGGTGAAATTAGAGTTTTGAAAGCGAATCTAGGTACGACCATACAATGTTTGTTGATTGTGCCTGTAATCCCCCTAATTTCTCATAATCTAGTTTTAATAAATACTAAAAATATAATATAAATTTTTTTTAAAGAATGGTTAAAATGAGTAGCAAAAATCACTCCAAATTTTTCGCGATTTAAATTTTTTTTAAGTATTAACAAATTATAATCTTTATCACTAAGACCTTAAAAGTTCATAATAAAAAAATAAAGAAAACTATTTAATATTTACAAACTTAAGTTTTAATGTAAAATATATATATATATATATATTAAAACATCTAAGTTAAATAATTTTGAGTCTATAAAAACTAAAAGTCCGATATAAACCAGTAATTTATAATTAGTAAAAAGAACTGAATAACAAATATAAAATAAAAATTAAATTTCTAATCTAATAAAAAGCCTAGAATAAATTTATAAATAGAAATGATTCCATATGTAAGTTCAAATCTTAAAGATTTATAATAAAGTCGAATTAAGGGCAATATAATTATTAATTTATCAAAATACCATGAAACGAAATTTTTTTTAAACAAATAAAATATAATTTATGATAGCAGGTATAAAAATAGAAAAGCAAAAGTATTAAACTAAAGATTCTATATATACGATCGTATTCGGAATATTTAATATCGTTAATATGTAAATTTTTATCCAAAAATATTATCAAATCAGTTTTTATCATACGTGTCATTTAGAACCACAAAATTAATTTTTTTCACCAATTTATATTTTCCCCTACTCCTTACATATTTATTGGTTATAAATTTATCATCTTCTTTTTATTTATATATTTTCATATATCCTATTTGACTTGCATTTTTTTTCGTTTGTTATGTTACGATGTACGTATTGGAATTGTTTCCAATTTAAACTCCCCCTGCACACGGACAAATTCAAAACAAAAAGCGAAAATTCAAACACATATATGCAAATCTTTAATAGAAATTCTATATATATCATAGTGTTCAGAATATTTAATAACGCGAATATGGAACTTCTCATATAAAAATATTACCAAATCAGTATTTAATATACGTATCACTTAAACCCACAAAATTGATTTTTTTCACAAATTTATATTTTACTCCCTCCTTATACGGTTATAAATTCATTATCTTATCTTTATTTATTTATTTATATATATCCTAAACCTAAGATAATTATCAACTAATTAGTATAATAATATTTGTCCATGAATTGCGGTTATAGTGTCCAAGTTTACGGTGAAAAATTGCTTGGGATATGTGATAGCCGAAATCCACCCAAGTTGCTTAATGATTGAGTCAAAAGTCTACATATTCACACACACAATTCAGTCCAAAAAAAAGCAACATATAAACACACACAAATGAGGAGCCACACACTGCACCGTCTCCAATTTCCTCTCCTCCTTCTTCTTCTTCTTCTCTTCTCCTTTTTTCTTCTTCGTCTTCTTCTTTCATCTTTAAATATGGGCTCCTAATGAGCAAACCAACAAAGGCCAATAATACCCATAAAAGCACACTCCACAACAGCCCATAAAACACACACAAATACAACAAATTCGTCTTCCATTAAAGCTTCATTAAAGCTTGGACAAGAAAAACTACGGTACGTTAAATTTGTTTTAAATAAAAACTGTATTAAAACAATGTTTTAAATGTTATGATGATATTAGGATCATAACCAACACCAAGAAAACTTCAGAAATGGTTACATAAAGCTCCAAGCAAGGTAAATCCGAAAACCTTAATACACCATGCAAATTCGAAATTCTCGAATCATGGGTTATTTAGATGTTTTGAGTTGATATATGTGTAGAAATATCATGTATAAATGCTTAGGAATGAATTAGATGGATTTGGACGTGTAAAATGATGCAAAATCGGACTTGAACCAAGGTTGAAGATGATGAATAGTATCCTGATACTGTTCACGTGAATAGTATACGAATTTTGCAGAAAATTAAAAAAATATAATAATAATTTAAAAATAATTTTATTAATTCTGGTTGGTTGAAAATCTACTAAAAATATATATTTATTTTATTCTAAAGTGAAATTTATTTTTCTATAATTTCTGGAATTATTTTTATATAGTATTTGATATATGTATAAGTAGATACTTAAGCATTATTAAAAATATAGGAAAATATAATTTATTAATCTTGGTTAGATAAATTAATTAATATTATTGTATTTATTAATTCTGGAATATTACTAAATTTTTTTTAATTAATTTTGATATTAGTTTTATAGTATAAGCTAAACATGATATAGAAAATAGGTATATGTTTTAGTAATGTAAAAATGTTAAAAATTACTATTTTATTTATTACGAATTTTTATTTAAAATAATAATTTAAAAAATAATAATAATAATAATAAAAATAAAAAAATTGAATTAAATATTCCAATATTGGGGGGACGTAAATGACGTCCCTGGATGAAATCCGGCGAGGATTACATATAATAATAATAATAATAATAATAATAATATAATAAATTGATAAATTAATTTAATTAATCCAAATAAAATGATTATGATAATAAATATTCCGTAATTTATGTTTTAGCTAAAAATAATAGAAATATAACTTAAACTACTTATGTTATTAATGAAATAATATATAAAAATAAATAAATAAATAAATAAATAAATGAATAAATATTTTGATATTGATTTCATCATTAAAGTTTATTTTCTTAAGCAATATCATTGTTTATATTACGAATATTGTTGATCTATTATTGATATCACTAATGTTGTTAGTAGTAATATTACATTTATTATTAAGCCTATTGATATCACCAATATTAGTATTATTGATTTTGTTACTAAAATTATTAAATTGTTTTGTAATTATTTTTACTATTAGTAAAAATATTAAAACTAAACTATTATAATCACCATTATCTTTGATAGTAGTATTACTATTATTTTTATGAGTATCGCTAATACTAAGATTAGTATATTATATAAATAAAAGATATGATTTTTGGTAACTAATAAAAATAAAATTTTCAAAATTAATAAAATAATCTTTATATATAAAGAAAATATACAACAATGAAAAATTTTAAAAGCTTAATCTACGAGTAATGCGATCTATAAAATTACAAAATAAATATATGATATACACTAAGAAGAACTCTACGAAAATTAAACAATAGAAGATAAATAATAGAAACTTTATCAAATATAGAATATTTAGATAATCATAGGAATTCGATTAAATTAATAGATACCGTAGTAATTAAGTTTAATTTAAAATTAGGTGATTAAAGTTAGCATCCTTAATTTTAGGAAGACTTCTCTTACAGGAATAATCGTATAATAATAAATATATGTTATTTCATTTCATAGGAATATAAATCGGTTCTCGAACTACCAGTAGCTTATTACAGCAATATAGCGAGGACCACAGGTGAGGGACTTTGACCTTATCATATTGTTTGTGCTTGTAGTTAGTTGCATTGATAATAACATATCAAACTGAATTACATGTGGGTTGGGTAAATTGCATGCTGCTTGGTGTATGTATGATTGCCAAAACATCTTATTATAATTAACAATTTCTTTGTATGATGACAATTGTATGGAGCATGTTGATGTTTGTCTGTAATTGTATTATCGCCTGAACCTGACTAAAAACTATTGGTACCATAAAATGAAATGGGCATGCATCGCATATATTGCATATTTGCATCTCTAAAAGCGTAGTAGTCTATTACGTGTTGGCCATCCGGGACTCTGATAATGCTTGGTTGACCTAGGCTAAAGGCTAGTAGATCAACGCAAGGTTACCTTTGATCTGTTAGTACCATAAGAACTAAGTGGTAAATGAAGGACGCCGCTTATGGTATTGATTGGATGACTAATGCTTAGGGAGTTGCTAAAGGTATGTACAAGGGATGGTTTGTTAAGCTATCATATTAAAAGGGATAACCCTAATACGAGAAATCGTAAGATTCCCTTGTATGCTTGGCTTCTTCTGGATAGACTATGTACTACTGGTTCCTTCAACCCTGATGAGAGGGGTAAATCTCCATCCTGCTTTGGACTCCGGATTCTCCAGGCTTGTATTTTCATATGCTTGATTGTGGCATTACATATGTTGCTAAGTAAACTTGATTTCCATTGTTTGATATGTGGTCTGGTCAGGTCATCTCACTGAGCGTGTGGTTTTGCTCACCCTCCAACAGTCTTTGTGCAGGTATAACGTTAGCTGGGATTGGGTTAAGCATGAGTGAAGAGTGCTACATCAAAAGACCTTGCTGAGATAGTTTCATAGATTATGGTCTCAAAGAAAATTAGATAAATGGTAAAATTGATTAAGATCTTGTATTTTATAGGTTTGATCTCAATTTCATTATTTGGTAGGGGATACCGATTCTCTGCGGTTCTGGCAAACTAAGGAAAATCGGAATCCTTAGTATTTATATAATATAGTAGTATGACTACATTACATGTAACAATTATAAGATAGAGTCTTGTAATATCTGACTTGCAAGACGGTTCTCATATTACGGGTGCACACGTGTATGATGACTACAGGATGATACTACTAGGCCCTATTTTGGGGCGTGACAGAGTTTGGTATCAGAGCTTTAGGTTGTCAGAGATAGGAGTAACCTACCAAATGTGAGATTGGGTAGAACCTGGGTAGATAAATTAAGTTTATAAAACTAAAAGATGTAGACATATAGGCTATCTATATTTATATATTATAATATGGGCACATGTGGTCCACAAAAAGGTAAATGACAAACTCTTACATCTTACTCTAGTGTCGAAAGACATTACAACCTTAGACTAGAAGCCCAACCACAAGCTTCTAGGCTTGATAAGTTTAAGTCAGTAAAGTCATGAAGTATTTCTCTTTTCCTGTTCATATGGATTGGAACTGACAGGGAAAATCAGTGACTGTAGGTAATACAATACACCACTTCAATAGAATATTAGATGAGTCCTCAATCATACTCTAGATTGCAAGAACCCCTGTAGCAACACATTAGAAATAAATCGACAGATCATGGAGATTGAACGGAAGATAAGACTTCCTTCTGCATTTATAGTACTATTGGTTAAAGCAGAAAAGATAATTCTTGACCTCAGTATGTTTGAAGAATTATAAAGAATAAGAGAAGATTGGAACATAGTAAAATCATATCCTTAGGGTTGAATCAATAATAGAATCCATGCTTTTGACGATTAGAAATACTTTTATCTGGGAATATATATTAAGAAAATGAAATCCTTAAGTTAAATCTACGAATGCTGTAGTAGAAAATGGGAATAAGCAGTATGGATTGAATGAAGTTTAAATAGTGCTAATAACTAGTAATAAATAAGAAATTGGTGGAATGGTCGGTACAAATTTTATCTGTAGATTAGTATTAAATTAAGTGGAATAATGACTGTTGTCTTAAGAATATCCATATGAATAGAAATCAATCATGTAAGGAAAGTCATATTATACGAATTGAGTTTTGGAAATAGATCAATGATAATTAAAGATAGTTCCAGCATGAATAATCAGTTAAAGACTATTTTATAGCACTAATGTATGGAAGACAAAGCATAGTGCTGATTTGGTGAATCCAAAATAGTGGGATTATTGATGAATATGAATCAGAGTTCGATAGTGTAGAAGGATAAGAATGTCAATAACAATAAGACTACTAAAACCACACAAGCGTACGTGGTGTTTGGACTTATATAACATTGAATAAAAGTATGAATAACGGATATACAAAGTGTATTCAGGATTGAATTTTGGAATATTTGGAGAATTGGTATGTTATAAAAGCGGAAGGTATTATTAGTTGATGGTTGAATAATATATGAGATTTTATCAGAAGTACCTGAAGCAATCATACTTGTAAATTAAGGAGAAACTCAAGACAAATACAGTGGAATAAGATGGAATAAATGATCATATTTTACTATAATGATTCTATAGAAAGCCGTAGCGATTATGAATTATACCTTTGGAGATGATAAGTACATTAAAAGGAGAATCTCAGTCATTCAATTGATGTATACCCATAGTCAACGATTTTATAAGTGGTTATTGAGTTTTAAAAGTGTTATCCTACTGATAGCATATAAAATAAGGTAGTTACGAGAATTATAGGAAGAAATATAGTTGGTAAAATAAAACGTTTTATTAGTTTGACTGTTGTAGAGATATAAGACTATAAATACGAGATAAGCGTCTAGTAGAATAATTCCTAAATACAAAATTCACTAGAATTTTAAATAAACCCCTACAAGTTTCGAGGACGAAACTTTTCATAAGGGGGGGAGGATGTAATCCCCCTAATTTCTCATAATCTAGTTTTAATAAATACTAAAAATAAATATAAATTTTTTTAAAGAATGGTTAAAATGAGTAGCAAAAATCACTCCAAATTTTTCGCGATTTAAATTTTTTTAAGTATTAACAAATTATAATCTTTATCACTAAGACCTTAAAAGTTCATAATAAAAAAATAAAGAAAACTATTTAATATTTACAAACTTAAGTTTTAATGTAAAATATATATATATATATATATATTAAAACATCAAGTTAAATAATTTGAGTCTATAAAAACTAAAAGTCCGATATAAACCAGTAATTTATAATTAGTAAAAAAACTGAATAACAAATATAAAATTAAAATTAAATTTCTAATCTAATAAAAAGCCTAGAATAAATTTATAAATAGAAATGATTCATATGTAATTTCAAATCTTAAAGATTTATAATAAAGTCGAATTAAGAGCAATATAATTATTAATTTATCAAAATACCATGAAACGAAATTTTAAACAAATAAAATATAATTTATGATAGCAGGTATAAAAATAGAAAGTAAAAGTATTAAACTAAAGATTCTATATATACGATCGTATTCGAATATTTAATATCGTTAATATGTAAATTTTTATCCAAAAATATTATCAAATCAGTTTTTATCATACGTGTCATTTAGATCCACAAAATTAATTTTTTTCACCAATTTATATTTTCCCCTACTCCTTACATATTTATTGGTTATAAATTTATCATCTTCTTTTTATTTATATATTTTCATATATCCTATTTGACTTGCATTTTTTTTCGTTTGTTATGTTACGATGTACGTATTGGAATTGTTTCCAATTTAAACTCCCCCTGCACACGGACAAATTCAAAACAAAAAGCGAAAATTCAAACACATATATGCAAATCTTTAATAGAAATTCTATATATACCATAGTGTTCAGAATATTTAATAACGCGAATATGGAACTTCTCATATAAAAATATTACCAAATCAGTATTTAATATACGTATCACTTAAACCCACAAAATTGATTTTTTTCACAAATTTATATTTTTACTCCCTCCTTATACGGTTATAAATTCATTATCTTATCTTTATTTATTTATTTATATATATCCTAAACCTAAGATAATTATCAACTAATTAGTATAATAATATTTGTCCATGAATTGCGGTTATAGTGTCCAAGTTTACGGTGAAAAATTGCTTGGGATATGTGATAGCCGAAATCCACCCAAGTTGCTTAATGATTGAGTCAAAAGTCTACATATTCACACACACAATTCAGTCCAAAAAAAAGCAACATATAAACACACACAAATGAGGAGCCACACACTGCACCGTCTCCAATTTCCTCTCCTCCTTCTTCTTCTTCTTCTTCTTCTCCTTTTTCTTCTTCGTCTTCTTCTTTCATCTTTAAATATGGGCTCCTAATGAGCAAACCAACAAAGGCCAATAATACACCATAAAAGCACACTCCACAACAGCCCATAAAACACACACAAATACAACAAATTCGTCTTCCATTAAAGCTTCATTAAAGCTTGGACAAGAAAAACTACGGTACGTTAAATTTGTTTTAAATAAAAACTGTATTAAAACAATGTTTTAAATGATGTTATGATGATATTAGGATCATAACCAACACCAAGAAAACTTCAGAAATGGTTACATAAAGCTCCAAGCAAGGTAAATCCGAAAACCTTAATACACCATGCAAATTCGAAATTCTCGAATCATGGGGTTATTTAGATGTTTTGAGTTGATATATGTGTAGAAATATCATGTATAAATGCTTAGGAATGAATTAGAATGGATTTGGACGTGTAAAATGATGCAAAATCGGACTTGAACCAAGGTTGAAGATGATGAATAGTATCCTGATACTGTTCACGTGAATAGTAATACGAATTTTGCAGAAAATTAAAAAAATAATAATAATAATTTAAAAATAATTTTATTAATTCTGGTTGGTTGAAAATCTACTAAAAATATATATTTATTTTATTCTAAAGTGAAATTTATTTTTCTATAATTTCTGGAATTATTTTTATATAGTATTTGAGTATATGTATAAGTAGATACTTAAGCATTATTAAAAATATAGGAAAATATAATTTTATTAATCTTGGTTAGATAAATTAATTAATATTATTGTATTTATTAATTCTGGAATATTACTAAATTTTTTTTAATTAATTTTGATATTAGTTTTATTAGTATAAGCTAAACATGATATAGAAAATAGGTATATGTTTTAGTAATGTAAAAAGTGTTAAAAATTACTATTTTATTTATTACGAATTTTTATTATAAAAATAATAATTTAAAAAATAATAATAATAATAATAAAAATAAAAAAATTGAATTAAATATTCCAATATTGGGGGGGGGGGACGTAAATGACGTCCCCTGGATGAAATCCGGCGAGGATTACATATAATAATAATAATAATAATAATAATAATAATAATAATTGATAAATTAATTTAATTAATCCAAATAAAATGATTATGATAATAAATATTCCGTAATTTATGTTTTAGCTAAAAATAATAGAAATAACTTAAACTACTTATGTTATTATGAAATAATATATAAAATAATAAATAAATAAATAAATAAATGAATAAATATTTTGATATTGATTTCATCATTAAAGTTTATTTTCTTAAGCAATATCATTGTTTATATTACGAATATTGTTGATCTATTATTGATATCACTAATGTTGTTAGTAGTAATATTACATTTATTATTAAGCCTATTGATATCACCAATATTAGTATTATTGATTTTGTTACTAAAATTATTAAATTGTTTTTGTAATTATTTTTACTATTAGTAAAAATATTAAAACTAATATAATCACCATTATCTTTGATAGTAGTATTACTATTATTTTTATGAGTATCGCTAATACTAAGATTAGTATATTATATAAATAAAAGATATGATTTTTGGTAACTAATAAAAATAAAATTTTCAAAATTAATAAAATAATCTTTATATATAAAGAAAATATACAACAATGAAAAATTTTAAAAGCTTAATCTACGAGTAATGCGATCTATAAAATTACAAAATAAATATATGATATACACTAAGAAGAACTCTACGAAAATTAAACAATAGAAGATAAATAATAGAAACTTTATCAAATATAGAATATTTAGATAATCATAGGAATTCGATTAAATTAATAGATACCGTAGTAATTAAGTTTAATTTAAAATTAGGTGATTAAAGTTAGCATCCTTAATTTTAGGAAGACTTCTCTTACAGGAATAATCGTATAATAATAAATATATGTTATTTCATTTCATAGGAATATAAATCGGTTTTCGAACTACCAGTAGCTTATTACAGCAATATAGCGAGGACCACAGGTGAGGGACTTTGACCTTATCATACTGTTTGTGCTTGTAGTTAGTGGCATTGATAATAACATATCAAACTGAATTACATGTGGGTTTGGGTAAATTGCATACTGCTTGGTGTATGTATGATTGCCAAAACATCTTATTATAATTAACAATTTCTTTGTATGATGACAATTGTATGAAACATGTTGATGTTTGTCTGTAATTGTATTATCGCCCTGAACCTGACTAAAAACTATTGGTACTATAAAATGAAATGGGCATGCATCGCATATATTGCATATTTGCATCTCTAAAAGCGTAGTAGTCTATTACGTGTTGGCCATCCGGGACTCTGATAATGCTTGGTTGACCTAGGCTAAAGGCTAGTAGATCAACGCAAGGTTACCTTTGATCTGTTAGTACCATAAGAACTAAGTGGTAAATGAAGGACGCCGCTTATGGTATTGATTGGATGACTAATGCTTAGGGAGTTGCTAAAGGTATGTACAAGGGATGGTTTGTTAAACTATCATATTAAAAGGGATAACCCTAATACGAGAAATCGTAAGATTCCCTTGTATGCTTGGCTTCTTCTGGATAGACTATGTACTACTGGTTCCTTCAACCCTGATGAGAGGGGTAAATCTTCATCCTGCTTTGGACTCCGGATTCTCCAGGCTTGTAATTGTTCATATGCTTGATTGTGGCATTACATATGTTTGCTAAGTAAACTTGATTTCCATTGTTTGATATGTGGTCTGGTCAGGTCATCTCACTGAGCGCGTGGTTTTGCTCACCCTCCAACAGTCTTTATGCAGGTATAACGTTAGCTGGGATTGGGTTAAACATGAGTGAAGAGTGCTACATCAAAAGACCTTGCTGAAGATAGTTTCATATTGGTCTCAAAGGATAAATTAGATAAATGGTATAATTGATTAAGATCTTGTATTTTATAGGTTTGATCTCAATTTCATTATTTGGTAGGGGATACCGATTCTCTGCGGTTCTGGCAAACTAAGGAAAATCGGAATCCTTAGTATTTATATAATATAGTAGTATGACTACATTACATGTAACAAATATAAGATAGAGTCTTGTAATATCTGACTTGCAAGACGGTTCTCATATTACGGGTGCACACGTGGTATGATGACTATAGGATGATACTACTAGGCCCTATTTTGGGGCGTGACAGTGCCTATAGGATTAGATTTGTAAAACTTGACATAATTCTGTTGGACTTTAATTGAATTGGGTATTGCTTGTGATTGGTTATGGTTAGTAAAAATCACGCAAAGTGTGATGCTAATGCTGGCAACCTAATGATCCTTGCGTGGCGTTGTCTCAAATAGAGTTGCACCTAAAAATGATTCCGATAGTTTAAGAGTAGCGCGATTATGGCTCTCGGGTGTGTGGGAGGTTCCCAATACCATATATATATATATGTAATTACCTATTTTCTATATTGGATGTTTTAGGGAGTCATGAGATACTTCGAGTTTGAGACTAGTGTGCGATAGTTCTGAACTGTGTTGGTTGTAGGCTAATTAAAGATAATATATTTATGATTGTTGCATTAGTTATTAAGTCATATGTGATATTGCTTGTTGCTTGTTCACATGCATATGGTTTTGGTTTAGCGTACTAGACATTTTTTGCTCAATCCTTATTCATTTTTAGATACAGGTGAAGATCCAATTGTGTATGATCTGATGAGTTATGATGTATTTGTGGATTAGGGGAGAGCAATATTGGATTTGACCATCTTGCTGATAGTTAGATTGGTAAGATTAGAGATAGTGACTTGAGAAGAAAATATTATATTTTAATTAGCTTTCTTTGAGACTTTTAATATTTTAAGGATTTTCTTATTATGTTAAAGTTTGGATTTTTAGTTCATGATATAGGCGAATTGAGGAAGTGTTATTTCTTTATAGTATTAAAGTTTTTTGTGTAACCTTATTGTGAGCAATAGGTGATGCATGATATATATATTTATATATATTTGTGGATTATAGTGACTTATAGCCTTAGCGTGTCTATCATTACTAAGGACACGTGGCAGACTGATAACGCTTTTAGGTTAGGGCGTTACATAGACCACCTAAGTTTGTGTTGAACTTGTATGTTCAATATGGATTTTGATGAGACAATTTAATGCATAATTGACTTGTGTGTTTTTGTGGAGATTATGTAGGTTTTAACAGAAACTAATTAGCGATGAACAGTCATGGTCGATGGTCAAGTTGAGAGCTAGAGTACTTCATTCACTAAAATGTGATAAACTCAAGACCAAAGCTTGACAAGCCCAAAAATGCAGAGTCATTAGTCGAGAGTCATGACGATGGCTTGAAGAGTCCTCTCCTCATGGTGTGATAAGCTTAATGCAAAAGCTCGAGAAATAAAAAAAATGCACAATTTAGTCGACGATCACCTCAAGGGCTCAATATGTTGATTAGTTAAGGCGTGATAAGCTCAAAACCAAAACTTGTCAAACTCAAGAATACACAGCTCTGGTCGAGAGTCAAAACTAAGGCATGATGAATGTAGGGAGCAACACATCTTGAGGCATGACAAGTTTGAATTCAAGGCTCGATGAAGTCCACGTAAGGAAAGACTTATCGAAGGTAAATTTAAAGCGCGACACTTTATGGTGCAACAAGATTTAGGGCATGCAAGTTTAAAAGCATGACCCAATGTGGTAAAAATAGCCGTTGAAGGGCATTTAATGCTTGATGACTTAAAGACGTTATCTCTAACGAACATTTGAATTTTTGAAGGCTTTAATTACTTTATCCTTGGGATATTGAAAAAAAGATGCAAAAGTGAAAAAGAGCTTTTATTTGCAAATAGACAAATTCTTAATTTTCTTGTTCTCTTATTCATTAACTTATAAATCTAAGGAAAAATAGAGAAAAAAAAATTCTAGTGCTCTGTTTTTATATGTTCTATTTATTAATGAGCATCTAGAGAGAGTGTCACGCGTCAAACGGTTCTCTAAACGTAACAGTCCGCTACACTTAATATTAAAATTTAAGTATAACAACTTTAGTTATTCCCATAAGCTTAGATATTAGGTGCAAGGCATGCTCTCACAATATTAGATGACCATATTTTGAAATATGAAGCTTAAGAAGATATAATAACAAATTAAGAAATTGGAAATCATAATATTCGTTCATTCATAAATAATGTCTTACAAGTTTTAGGGGCATTCCCTCGTCAAAACATGCTAGAATCTTTTACAAGAAATTTTTCTATGAAGTCTACATCTAAGCTAATGTTAAACTTCATCTAAAATTCCTTAACCAAAAAAGGAAATACCTGGGTGCAAGGTCCTTGTGGCTTCAACCACAAAAAGTCAAACTGCAAGAGATATCTATAGAGGTATAAGCTAACAAGCTTAGTGAGATTTATTTCCATAAGTAAACACTTGAGTAGCAAAAATTCAAATAAGTTATTTAAGCATTCAAGTGAAATGCATCATACATGTGAGCAAGCAAGGCATATAGTTTTCTAGGAGCTATATGTTGAATGGATTTATGCCTTCCATTTGAGGTTTGGTGATAATAAGTAATCTCAGACCGAGTCATCTTAGTTAGTTCATGCTTTCGATCATTACCGCCAAGCATATTAAGTCTACTCGTGTCGAGCCATGCTTTCAATTTACTACCAAGCATTGCTTTAATTCCTTGTCGCCAAGCATTTGCTTTTGATCATTGCCACCAAGCATTACTTTCGACCTTGTTACTATCCTTTCACCCAAGGATAATAACCCCATGCAATGTGACTCACTTTGTGGTATGCATAAAAAATTTATTTAAGATATCATAGCATCATTATTGCCAATTTAAAGTGATAATATAATTTTAGATATATCAAGTTCTACGCTAAGACAAGCAATCCTTTATAATCAATTCCCGCCTCGATATTCTTAGTGTTCTTTCATACAATTTTACATACATAACATTTTGTATTTCCTTAATTCTAATGCATCTACACTACAAGCACAGTCAAGTACACAATTTAAGGAAATAAACTCATGTTGCCATGGCGATACTTTTTCTAAATGGAAGAGTCGATCGAACAATCCACTTAGTTAAAATAGTCCTCGAGATATGGATATTCTTCCTCGGGATCACCTAGTCAAGAAAAATACCCATAATGAGTATTTCTTGATAATCCTCTTGTAATTTGACAAAACTATGTTACAAGAACATCAAAATTTGTATAAAAGGCAATTCCAACTTAAAATGGCCATAACTTACTCATTTTAACTCGCAATTGCGCATATAATATACCGATTTCTACATATTCAAAAAAATCTATCCATTTCTAAGGATATTTCTATCAAATAAGGTCTTTTAGGTAAAAAAAACATGGGTGACCAGATTCATCGCGAAAATCCTATCCCGAAAACAATCATTTCAAACATTCAAAAATCTTTCGATAATTACTTAGTTATTAATATAGATTGAAAAATTCCTTTTTATAGATTTATAGCCATTTTTCATACATGTTCAAGTATTTGTTGTCCAACCAAAATTCTTTAGTAAAAACAATGTTAGTTAGAAGCTTGGAAAAATCATAATTTACTAGAAATCTTTTTGTAAATTCTTTAAAAATGAAGCTTTCGATTATTTTGTTTTCAAAGAGTATTTTATGTTTATCTCACTATTTTCTTTGGTGGCTTTTCCATAAAAATGAATTTCTCTATTTTTCCTTTTTGAAACTTGTAACACTAGTGTCACGTTTCCTATTAGTTTTCTATGTATTTCCTTTGACTATTATTTTTATCTTTTTAAATATTAGTTTGAAAAATTACATTTCCTTTTTATGGGGTTTCTTTTATATTATGTTGTTAAAGAAAAACATTTTTGTAACAAAGAATCATCTTTCTTAATTTTAGAAAACAACTCTATTACTACTATAGTTATGGTTTTAGAAAAACCTTTCAAAATAATGGTGTAAACCCTTGAAATTTTGGTTAATTTTAAGTTTAATCGTAGAATTAAAAGTCAACCGGAAACCCTAAAGATCAACAAAGGACTAGTACAAACCCTAGAATTTAGATTTGGCATTCTTGTAAAAAAAACGAAGTTAAAATAATTAGTAATAATAGTTCGTGATAAATTGAGGAAACATAAAAATAACAGATTTGCGAATTTCGAGTGTCATTCGGACTCCAACGGGATCAATTCTTGAAAAATGTATCTCGAAGCTCGGAATAGTGAAAGTATTCTGATCCATTAGGACCGATTTAATACAAGGATTTCAAAAATATCAGCTTCGTAATTTTTCGGTAACTAAAAATAACAGATATCGTAATTATACGCGTATTTTCTTACTACCGGTATTTTACTAGTCACATCTACTTTACATTATACTATTCATTACTATTCTACATTATTCATTTATCTCTACTTTTTCTAACACCTACTCTTACAACTCCATACACCTATTATCTTTACTTTTTATTTTTCCTATAACTTTATATCACATCTGCCTTACAAATTATTACTTTTAATACACAAAATTAAAAAAAAAAAATAAATCTCTCTCCCCCTCTCTTCATTGTGGCTGGCGCCCCCCGCCCCTGCCCCCCACCCCTCTTACACTCTCTCATATATTTTTTCTATTTTTCTTTTAATTAAATCACTCAAAATTCACTCCCCATTTTCCTATAAATACTCAACTGCTCTTTCATTTCATTCACACATCTACTACCCACATAAATTACTCTAAAAAATTCTCTTTAAATCCCTTCTCAAACACTCTCCCAAAAATTTTTTGTCAAAACCCTCTTCCATTACCATTCTTACTTCAGGTAAGAAATCTCCTCAAATCTTTCTTGCCATGTCATGTCACTTTACATGACCATGATGTGAGTTTCCTAAACTTAGAGTTATGGAAGCTACATTATGTTCATGTATTGTTCTTGTTCATGAATATGTATTTACATATTTTTATGTTGTTATTTTATTTTGTTCATATTATTGTTGATATTATGTTAACCTCTTATATATATTCAACAAACTATAATTGTGTACTTATATATAATCTTTAGAGCATATAAACTCATTGTTATTTATTTACTTCCAAGTTGTGCAATTTATTTACTTATTTTATATTGTTTTAAGACTAGTCTCTAGTCTTAGACTTATGGTCATCAAGTCAAAACAATCTTTTCTTTCTTTTGTCCCGGGATACCTTAATGAAGCTAAGGTTCCCAATACTTAATATTTCTACTAGCTTGCTTATTATATTACTTGTTATGTCTTTCTTATGTTTTCATAATTTCATGATTTCATATTTATGATCATGCATGAACATATTGATTTTTGTCTCAACAAGATAAAGAAGGAAAGATTTTCTTAAATAGGAGTTCTGTCACGCCCCATAGGGTATCATAAACGTAACAGCCTGCCACATACTATATAAGACTCTCGAATTCCCTATCCGAGCCCTTCGGGAGTCTTGTATAGATGTAAAGCGTCCCTTTACGACAATAGAATACTCAACCAATGGAGTTAAGAAGTTTAATGTGGCATTCATTAGCCATAGATAATAAGCCAAAACACATAAATATATATTACAAAATCTAAGGGGCATTCCCCCACAAAATAATATCAAGTCCATTACAGTCATCCAGAGTCCTTTAGTTTCCAACGAAAGTCTAAACAAAAGCAAAGTAAACTTCTATGGGAAACTCCTATCTCCGGTACTTGAGCTGTGGCTTGCCTCGGCCTAAGCCAGATAAACTCGTGCTGCAACAAATAAAAGCTATGGAGGCGTAAGCTAACTAGCTTAGTGAGTAAGAATTTCCATATCACAATTAAGTACAATTCATTCAAACAAGTGATTATTCACGCAAATGTATGCTTCAGACAAGTGAGTTCAACAAACATATGACCAACCGGAAATCATATGTGGATGGACTTACGCCCTCCATCCCGGGTTAGCAGATTAACGAATCCTGCGGTACGACGCCGTTTAAGCTCACAGTCAACTGAACAATAATTCGTTTTATTGATCACGATTAACCAACAATTTCGTTTTATGGATCACGATTAACCAACATATTCGTTTTATGGATCACGAAAAACCAGCCAATGCTAATGCTCCATCCCCATCGTGATATGAATGAATCCAATTACAATTGAAGTCAAATATACATTAATTCAATTCTTTTAGGTGGCCAACTATTATTCGCAGACATTCAATATAAAATACTAGCTAATCAATCAATAGCTTAACACCCGGTTTCGATATTCCTTAAGTTCCATTTCACACATCAACAACAGACAAATATATAACTCCCAGATACCCCATCATACATATCCATTTTTATCTTTGCCTACACCACTAGTGCCACTACATTACAATCACAATCATTAATTGAGAGCGGAAGTAGTACTCACTCGGCCATTGGACGCCGGTCTTTCTAGTAGTAATAATCGGGCGGTAAGGTGTCGTCTTGCTCGGGATCACCTACCAAGTAAGAACAATCCTAATGAGATTCTCACCATGTAACTAATCCAAGCTATGCATCTAAACTAGATGAATTAGGAATTCTCACTATTTGCGGAAGCTCCGACTTAAAACGGCCATAACTTGGTCATTTTAACTCGGAATTTCGCAAATTTTATATCGATGTCTATGTACTTCGAAAGATATATCTATTTCTAATATTATTTTCAGGTTTTGAAAACATTAAGGTCATGGAACAGTAGGATCAGATCTGTTCCGTAGATCCTCCAATTCCGAAAATTTGTTTTGCTTTTGATGAAAAATGTTCCTAGTTGATGATTCATGAATAAATGGTATATGAATGAATTCCTAACATGAATATCATGTAATGAACTCCATATGTGCATGGTTTTGATGATCTTTGATGGTGGACTCTTATGAATTCCTAATTATTAAGAAATTCCTTAATGATCCCTTATAAAAGTTATTATTATTATCAACCTTACATCCCCTAATGTTTTTATGATTTTATCCTTAAAAGTTACTTGGTCACCTAATAAAAAAATGAGTTCCCAACATCCATATTAGTCATGGCCTTCATTTATGCATAAAAATCCACCTTTTTCATTAAACAAATATGTTTTTGATTGAGTTACTTATAGAAATCCGAATTTTGAAATTTTCATTTTCTTGCATTTTCCTTATGAGAAAACTTATTTATTGCATCAAAAATTGAAGCTCCAATATATCTATTATCTAAAGACACCATTTAGTTCATAAAACATGCCATCTAAGCTTAGATACTAAGTGTTTATGTGGGCATCACCCAAAAATACGAATTTGCCTATACATCCCTATATCCATATTTTTTCATTCCAACTTTACTACTTGTTTTACATTTTCCTCATGCCCAAACTCATCTAAACTTATGAAAATTATTCCTTCAAGATACCTATTGCACATACCCTTCATTTTTCATGTGAAATATGAGTTTAAAGATGGTTTTGGTGGTTTTTAAGGTAGGGTTCTAAATCCATCCGAATTTCTAATAAACCATTTCTAACAAAGCCTTTTCTTTTTCAATCTTCTTGCCTTCTACATAAGGAGATCTACTATCTAACACATTTATACATATGCAAGGCTATATTTTTATGATCATCAATGCATGGAAATCAAAATAACTCTATGATCATACATGTAAATGAAAATGTGGATGTCTAAACATTAGATCTACTAAATATAATGCATGAATCATAAACTTCATGGCATGAACATCAATATATATGCAAGATCTCTACTTTACATGCATGAACAGGAAAATATCTTAACAAAAACTCATTTAAACATTAGATCCATGTCTTGTGATGGCTTGATATTCTTGTTCATGTGTTTTCATGTCCCTAGCATAAGCTCATTGGGATTAAAGGTGAAAACACACAAGAAATAGCTTTGCCATTACAAGATCTAGGAAGAACAAAGCCTAAAATCAACCTACCAATAGAGATCAAAGGTGGAAATGAAGAGGATTTGAGTTGAAAATGTGAGAGTGAGGAGGGGGGGGGCTCACGGCACAACTAGAAGGAAAAGAGAGAGTTTTTCTCTTGAAAGAAATTTTGAGCAAGTGAAAATGAAGAGAGAGAATGAACATTTAGTTTATATATTAAGTGGATTAGGGTTTTTAATTGAATAAAATAGCAAAATAAATCAAAATGAGAGGGGGAAAAGATGGGAGGGGCGCCGACCATGGGGGAGGGGTGAGAGAGGGAGTTTGAAATTTTTACAAATTTGTATTTTATGTAATTAAATGTAATAATTAAATAGGAAACAAAAATTCTTGGAAATGAAAATTGAAATGAGTAGTTGTAAGGATGTAAGAATAGAGTATGGGTAGTGTGTAGTGTAGGTTGTACTTGTGAATAGTAGACAAGACATCTACTTTACCGGTTGTAACGAAAACACGGGAAAATGCTATAACTGTAATTTTTATAGCCCGGAAAATTATAAAATTGATATTTTTGGAATCCTTATAAAATTACGGTTCTAATGAATATTCCGAAACATTTTTCTGAGTTCGCGGTCCGGGGCACGCTTTTCTGTAATTGAGCTCGGGAAGGCCCGGAATTGAAAAATTCCCGAATTTAAAACTTTCAAAGGTCTAAAATATACTTTAGAACAATAATTCAACTTCATTTATTTTATAAAATTTATTTTATTATGAAACCGAAGAAAAGACGGATTTAGGGTTCCTAAGCTTCTCTTACCAAGCTCAAACTGAACCGGATTAGGGTTTCGCTTCCAACTCCCGGGGTTTCCTAACTACTGGGATTACCGGGGTTTACAAGTTCTTTTCCTGTCATGCCCCAAGGGGTACCCTAAACATAACAGTTCGCCACACTCAATATTAAGCTTAAGTATGACAATCTTAGTTATTTCTAGATGCTTCGATATTAAGTGTAAGGCGTGCTCTCACAAATTTAGAGGACCATACATGGAACTGTGAAGCTTAAGAAGGTATAATAACAAATTAAGAAAAGAGGATTCATAATATTCATTTGTTCATAACAATAGTCTTACAAATCTTAGGGGCATTCCCCAGCCACAAATAACTATAGTCCATTACAAGAATATTTCTATGAAGTCTACATCTTATCCACTACTAAACTTTATCTAGAAATTACTTAATAAAAAAGAAAAATACCTGGCTGTAGGGTTCACGTAGCCTTAACCACAAATAGGTAAACTGTAAAAGATATCTATAGAGGTATAAGCTAATAGACTTAGTGAGAACTATTTCCATAAATAAACTTCTTGTGTAATGAAATTTAAACAAGTTATTTAAGCAAACATATGAAATGAAACATACACATGGGCAAACAAGGCATATAGTTTTTCGGGAACTATATGTTAAATGGATTTACTCCCTCTATTCGGGGTTTGGTGATACGTAATCTCAAAACAAGTAGTTTTAGTTAAAAAATTATGCTTTCGATCAATACCACCAAGTATATTAAGTCTACTTGATTTGAGCCATGCTTCCGGACTTCTGCCAAGCATTTAATTCCATGTCGCTAAGCAATCGCTTCCGATCATAACCTCTAAGTGTTGCTTTCGACCGAGCTACCATCCTTCTCACCCAAGGATAATAACCCAATGCAATGTGACTCATTTCGTGGTATGCATGAATCAATTTATTGATCATATCATAGTATCATTATTATCAATTTAAAGTGATCGTAGAATTTCATACAAATCAAGTGCTATACTAAAACAAACATTTAATCAATTTTGGCCTCGATATTCTTAGGATCCTTTCAGCAAATTTTTCGCATACATATCAATTTGTCTTTTCTTAATTCTAATGCGACTAAACTACAAGCACAATCAAGTAAAGCACTTTAAGAAAATAAACTCACGATGCCATGTTGACACTTCTCTAAACGGATGATTTGTTTACACAATTCACTTAGTCAAAATAATCCTCGAGGTATGAAAATCCTTCCACGAAATCACCTAGTTAAGGAAAATACCCAAAATGAGTATTTCTTGATGACTTCCTTGAATTTTGACAAAACAACGTCATAAGAACGTCAAAGTTCGTATAAAAGATGATTCCAATTTAAAATAGCCATAACTTGGGTCATTTTGACTAGGAATTACACATATAATATAGCGATTTCTACATACTCGAAAAGATATATGCATTTCTAAAACTATTTTTATCAAACTAGATCATTTAGGCCCCGAAACAGTGGTGATTAGATTCACCACGAATTTTCCTTAACCCAAAAGCATTTTGTTTTAAACATTTAAATCATTGAAAAATTTTGCTTTGATAACTATTTAGTTATCTATATAGTTGAAAATTTCCTTTTTCATAGATACTTAGCTCATATTTTATCCATGCTTAAGTGTTTGTTGTCCAACCATGTTTTTTGGGTAAAACAAAGTTAATTAATAGTTTAGAAAACTATAGTTTACAACAAATCCATTTTGTAAATCTTTTAAAATGAATATTTTGATTCCTTTGTTTTCAAAGAATCACTTTATGTTTATCTTACTATTTTTCTAAATGACTTTTTGATAAAATAAATTTATTCTTTT
The DNA here is from genome assembly GCA_024138025.1 of Combretum micranthum. NCBI lineage: Eukaryota > Viridiplantae > Streptophyta > Magnoliopsida > Myrtales > Combretaceae > Combretum > Combretum micranthum. The sequence continues at coordinate 2,682,319 of JAMXBD010000003.1, forward strand.
TTAAATTCTTAATATTATGGTACTTTTCCTATTTGTTTTCTTTGAGTATTTATTTGAAAATTCTTGGTTTTTGAAAATTCTCATTTTCATTTTAAGGGGTTTCCTTATATGATGTTTTTATGAAAATATTTTAGTACCAAAGTCATATTCTTTTAAAAAAATAAAGTAATATAAAAATTGATTCAAAAAGCTTTTTCAAGACAAAAGAAAATTTTAAAATTGTAGTGAGTGCTTAAAACTTGGAAAAGAATAACTTTACTTTTATTAAACCATAGAATTTATATTTTATATAAAAGCATTCTTAGGTGATAAAATCTTATTTTTGTCAAGTATTATTGAAGCTTTAAAGATTTGGACAACAATCTTAATGGGCATGATTATGAGAAATAATAACAAGCAAAAAATAACATAAATAATAAATAAAGTCAAGTATTGGGAGTCTTAGCTTCTTCAAGGCTCTAGGGACTAAGAAGTAGACTAGTCCCCAAAAGAATAAAATAAAAGAAAGAAAATTTGTTTTAACTTGATGAGGACAAGTCTAAGACTAGAGACTAGTCTTAAAACAACAAGAAATAAATAAATTGCAATGGAAGAAATAAATAAATTGCTTTGCATGAAAATAAATAAATTGCAAGTGAGCTTATATGCTCTAAAGAATATATATGTAGATATATAATAATACTTAGTTAGATATAATAACAATAATAATATGAACAACGTAAAATAACAACATAAATAGATATTCATGAACAAGAACAATACATGAACATAGTGTAGCTTCCATAATATTTAGTTTTTGGAAACTCATACCATGGTCATGTAAAGTTACATGACATGAGAAGAAGAAGAATGTGTAAAGAAAACTTTATCTAAAGAGGGTTTTTTGAAGTATTATGTGGGAATGGGTTTTGTATATGTAGAAGGTGGTTTGAGATTATTTTGAGAGAGTATTTAGAGAGAGTGTTGAAAGAAAATTTTTGGAGAGTTTTGGTAGTAAATTTGTGGGTAGTAATTGTGTAAAAGAGGTGAAAGAGGAGAGGGGGTATTTATAGGAAATGAGGAGTGAATTTTTGTGTGATTTAAATAAAAGAAAAACAAAACAAAAATGAGAGAGAGATGAAACAGGGGGGAGGTGGGGGGTGGGGTACACTGACCGCATGAAGAGAGAGGAGAGAGAGAGATTTTATTTTGTATTTTTGTTGATTAAATATAATAATAAGTAAGGTAGATGTAAAAGAAAGTTATGAGAAAGGTAAAAAGTAAATGTAATAGGTGTATAGGTCTAAGCATATGTATTAGAAAAAGTAGAGATAAAAGAATAGTGTAGAATAGTAATGAATAGTGTAATGTAAAGTAGATATGACTAATAAAGTATCTGTAGTAAGAAAATACGCGTATAATTGTGATATCTAATATTTTTACTTAGATATTTTTTAAAACCTTATATTTTTATGAGTCTAACGGTATATTTAGAATATTTTTACTACTCCGAGCCCTGGGACACGTTTTTCAAGAATTGTATCCGTTCGAGTTTAAAACAATTTGTGATTTTACTAATCTGATCTTTTTAAGCTTCCTTATGTAATTACAAACTATTCTACATACTAATCTCTTACTTACTTTCTTAGGGTTGCTTATATAGGATTTCCGGACTTAAACCATTTCGTCTAACTAGGGTTTTATTGACTTTAGGGTTTTCGGTTGACTTTCCAATTAGGGTTTAAGCTAAACCGATCACAAAACTTTGGGGGTTTACGTTTCTAAAATAAGTTTTGTCATAAAAGAAATGATTCTTCATAAAAACATAGGAATCTATCTTAACTAATCTTTTCTAAAAATGTAGAGAAGTTCATAACAAATTTTAGTAACCAAAGAATATAGGAATTTTTAGACAATACATACATACACTTTATAAAGTCATAAAATGGAAAAGTATTCTTTAAAATTAAAATTTCAAATTCTTATTTAACAAAAATTTTACTAGACTTCACTTTTTTTTTTCATCAATACTTTGGAAAATAAAGGAATAAACTACTTTGAAAAAATACCAAGAAAATGATCGTAAGGAATAAAATTAATGAACAACTTAGGAAATCATTTTCTTCTTTTAAGTGAAATAAACTTTAGGAAAGGTTTAGAAAGTATAAAGTTTGATAGATTTTAACTACTTTAAAAAAGTATTTACTATCCTAGAAATTAAGCTATAAGAAACTTAGAAAAGCAAAAATCCTTCTTTTGATTTAAAAGACTAAGGAAATGCAATTAAGAAAGAGAAAATACTCCTTTAAAATAACTTAAGAAATTTTGTAACAAGCTAAGTAAAAATTTTCAAAAGTTTTGCATTTCCAAATTTTTAGAAGACTTTGCTTTTACAAAAAAATTCATGGTTAAGACAATTTCATTAAATTCATGCATTTGATATGAGTCAATATATATATACACACTTTTTTAAAGGTCTTTTCCAACTGTTATGGTATTTATATCTTTGCTACAAGTTTTTGTAAAATGAAGAAAAGTTTACAAAATTAAGTTTTGCAAAATTCGTAGTGAATCTGATCGCTACTGTTTCAGAGCTCAAACAACTTAGTTTGACGAAAATAGTTTTAGAAATGGTAGATCTTTTCGATTAGGTAGAAAACGGTATATTATATGCACAATTCCGAGTTAAAATTACCAAGTTATAGCTGTTTTAAGTTGGAATTATCTTCTATACGAATTTTGACTATCTTACGACACAGTTTTAATAAGTACCATAGAATCAACAAGAAATACTTATTATGGGTATTCTTCTTGATTAGGTGATCCCAAGGAGGAGTATTCATACCCGGAGGATTACTTTGATTAGTGGAATTACCGATCGACTCGTCCATTGTAAACCCCTGAAGTTTTGAGATTAATTTAAGCTTAAACACTAATTAGAAAGTCAATTGGAATTCCAAAGTCAACAAAACCTTAGTCTTTTGCAACCTTTCAAGTTCGGAATTCCCATTTAAGCAATCCTAGGAAAGTTAGTAAGAGATTACTATGTAGAATAGTTCGTAATAACCTGAGAAAGCTTAAAAAATCATATTAGTCAAACCACGATTCATTTTAAGCATAACCGGACACAGTTCTCGAAAAGCGTGTCCCGAGGCTCGAATTAGTAAAAATATTCCAAATATACCATTAAACTCGTAAAAATATAAGGTTTTCAAAAATATCAATTTGATAATTTTTCGGTAACTAAAAATATCAGATATCGCAATTATACGTATATTTTCTTACTACTAGTACTTAAATTATCATGTCTACTTTACATTACACTATTTTCTACTATTCTATGCTATTCATCCATCTCTACTTTTTCTTACAACCTACTCTTACAACCCATATCTCTATTTCTTACAATTTTCATTTCTAATATAACTTCATATCTTTCATATCTTACTTTTCATTAACAAAAATACAAAAAAAATAAAATTTTCTCCCCCTTTCCTCTACAAGTAGTGCCGGCCCCCTCTCTCTTTCTCTCCAATTTGTTTTATTTTCATTTATTTAATTAACACAATTAACCCCCCACATTTTCCTATAAATACCCTCTCTTCCTTCCACTTCCTTCACAACTTCCATACACTAAAATTACTCTCCAAAAATCTCTCCACAAACTCTCTTAAGTTTCTCTAGTTTCTACTACTTCTCTAGGTAATAGTTTTAGCTTTCTAAAGTGTTCATTTACTTAGTATGAGCTTGGTGTGTGTTTTCTAAACCATGAAGATTAAAGAAAGTAACAATAAGTTCATACTTTGTTTTTGTTCATGGATCTAATTTCTTTATGTTGCTTTTATATATATGTTACTAAATATATCTATGTAGCTATATATATATATGTATATCTTTTAGAGCATATAAGCTCATTTGTTTTGCAGTTTATTTACTTTCCTTGCAATTTATTTACTACCTTGTAATTTATTTACTTTCATGTTGTTTTTAAGACTACTCTTTCTAGTCTTAGACTTGTCCTCATCAAGTCAAAATATTTTCTTTTTCTTTATGGGACTAGTCTATTCTTAGTCCCGAGATACCTTGATGAAGCTAAAGTTTCAATACTTGATTTATTTCTTTACTAGCTTATTCCTTTAAGTTATTATGTTTCCTTATGTTTTCATAACTTTATGATTCATATCCATGCATGAACATAATGATTTTTGTCTCAACAAAATAAATGAGGAAAGGTTTTCTTAAAATAAAGATTCTTTTCTAGAAATAAAAGTAGGAAGTAATTTTCTTTAACAAACTTTTCTAAGAAATCTAGAGGAGTTCATAAACATGCATAGAAGGAACTTTTTGAGTAAACAAAAGTTTTACTAAAACTTCACTTTTTTCATCAAGTACTAGAAATTCTTTTCATGAAAATGGAATGATATCAAGAAACAAGGAAATTATTTCTATAAATATAGAATTGTTATTACTTTCAAAAAGTCTTAGAAACTAAGCTTAGAAAACAAAAATCATTCCTTAGAGATTTAAAAAGACTAAGGAAATTAAATTTAGGAAAAGAAAATACTCAATTGAAATAACTTAAGATATTTTCAAAGAAAAATAAAAAGGAATTTTTTTCAAAAGTTCTCACTTTCTAAAATCTTTAAAAGACTTTATTTTTTTCATGGTTTGAGACAACTTCATTAACTTCATACATTTTGATATGAGTCAATAAATATATGTATATACATTTCAAAGGTTTTATAAACTATTATAATATCTATCTTTTCAAAATGAGCTTTTGTTAAAAGAAGGAATTCAAGTTTATGAAAATTCCTGGTAGATCTGGTCACCACTTTTCCGGAACCCAAATGACTTATTTTGATGAAAATATTTTTAGAAATAGAATAGATCTTTTCAAATAGGTAGAAAACGGTATGTAATATGCGAAATTCTGAGTTAAAATGAGCAAGTTATGATCATTTTAAGTTGGAATTTCCTCCAATCCGATTTTACCGCGATTTTAAGATAGATTTAGAGTTTTCAAGAATAGAAATTCTATGAAAGACTCATTGTGGGTATCTCATCTTATTTAGGTGAAGAAGGAACATAGATCACATTCCCGGAAGACTACTTCGATTAGGAAGCTACCAACATGGAGTGAGTTAATTCTTTACTAAGTTACATTTCCTTGTGTGTGCTTATAGGTAGTAGCACTAGAAGATAAGGAAAACATAAAATTATTGTGTGATTTGAATTTATGATTGGTTGAATATAAGTTAAGAATATCGAAAGAGGAATTGAAAATTAAATTGTGACTCTTGCATCGATATGATGAATATTGTTTTTGATCGCCTTTAACTTGAACTCAACATTATCTGGTTAAATTTATATTGAAAATAATTCATGCATATCATATTTGTGAGTCACATTGGTTTCACTACTATTCTTTTTGTGGGGAAATGATGAAGTAGTAGTGGTGGCTAGTAGGAGCCGGAAAGTCTACATGGGCCAGTAGGAGCCGGAAAGTCTATAGGGCGAGCAGGAGTCAGCGAATTTGCATGTATTGATGGTTGTATGGGCTTGTAACCTCCCAACCCTTGACATAGAGGGCGTAAAATCTATGCTACACATGATTTCCAGTTAAACTTGTGTATTTTGTTTGCTTATGTGTTTGGTGCATTTTCATATGATTATCTAAATACTTGTTTGATTTATGGAAATGTCTTGTAGATGGAAATTATCTCACTAAGTTAGATTTACTTATACCCCTATAGCTTTTTGTTACAGTATGACTATCTTTGGTTGGCACCGAGGAGCCCCATATGCCAGGTATGAGCCAAAGCCACTAGGAGTTTTTGGGAGAAGTTACATGTATTTAGTTTTGAACATAGACTTCTAAGAAAATCTCTATAGTAGGCTTATGTTATAGTTATGTTTACCTTGTTAATGATTTAGTTGAATCAAGACTATTTGAGACGGGGGAAATGCCCTTCAGATGATGTAAGAGTTTGTTATCTAAATAAATATTCCATGTTTATTTCTATAAGTTCTTGCATGCTTTTATTATCTACTTAAATGTAATGCCCCTATGAGTCTCCTACTATCTTGGAAGCACGCCTTGCATGTAATATGGAAGCTCCTGTATGACTAAGGTTGTCATTCATCAGCTTTAATATTATATGCGACGGACTGCCACGTTTAGGGTACCCTCTGGGGCGTGACATCCATAAGAGAGAAGTATCGATATGGCCGAGTGAGTCTACTCTCCTTATTTTTCATGCTTATGTTTGTGCTTATAAAATTAGTTGCATTAGATTTAGGGGAAGATAAAATGGAAATTATATGATAATATGTTCAAAGAATATTAAGTATATCAAAGCATGAAATGCTTGTAATAAATTGTATGTTTATTAGCATGTTAAAGTGTCTAAAATTGGTTTATCACTCGTAAGAAATTAAAATATAATAGCTAGGCTTTAAACAAAAGTTGATACATACACTTCATATGTTGAGTCACATTACATTCACTATTATACAATTAGTGGGATAAGTGTATGATAGTGATAGTAAACATAATCGATATTTATGTACATGACGAGTAGGAGCCGGTAAAAACTACATAAACTGATGGTTAGTAGGAGCTGGTAATAACTACATGTTTTTTATGGTGTAAAGGAGCCGGTAAATTCTATAAAAAAATGTTTTTAAAAGAAGTAGTGGCTGTAATGGGTCGGAATACCTAACCCCGAATGAAGGGCGTAATTCATTCAATATATGATTCCCGGAAAATCATATGTCTTGTATGCTCACGTGATTGTTGCATTTGATTTTCTTGTTTAGTAAACTTGCTTGATATTTTGTTTCAAGTATGAATTTTGGGATTAGACTCACTTAACCCTTAAGCTTACGCTCCTGTAGATATTTGCATTCACAGGAGCACCTATTTTTGTACCCGAGGTCTCCTCTTATCCACGTAAGTTTTCTTTTAGGAGCTTTTGAAGGAAATCTACTTGAAGGATTAGATTAGAATTCCTTTAAAATCTTTTTATGTAGTATTTAACTTGTTGTAAGGACTATTAGTTATTTCGATTCTTGGAATTTAGCGGGGTATGCCCTTAAGAATCATGTAATAGACATTTAATTATTAATGTTATGATCTATTTTATTTCTAGATTCTTGTATATTCATTTTACTTGCTTAAACCACACTTCTCAAAAGCGTCTCCTATTACCGTGTTAGACACCTTACATGTGATACCGAGACTTTCGCATGACTAAGGTAGTCATTCTTAACTCTTGATATTATATGTGGCGGACTGCCACGTTTAGGGTATCCTTCGGGGCGTGACAAATGGTAATCCTAAAATTATAATGAGTTCTTCCTAAGGCTTTGATAAAAATGGATTCCTTTTATTAATTTTAAAAAATCTGAATTTCTTTTAGAATTCTTCTTTGGTGAGAAAAATCTCTTTTGTAAAAAGTATAGTTTAAACTTTACGGTTTAGACAAAAACCTTTATTTTGCATGAATATGTGAATAATAACAAGAAAAATTATAATGACAAAATAATAAGCAAAATAATATAAGTCAAAGTATTGAGAGTCTTAACTTTGAATCAAGGCTCTCAGACTAAAAAATGGACTAGTCCCGAAAAGAAAAGAAAAGAAAATTATTTTGACTTAATGAAGACAGGTCTAAGACTAGAAAGACTAGTATTAAAATAGCATAAAAGTAAATAAAGTGCAATGAAAGTAAATAAATTGTATTGTATGAAAATAAATAAATAACAAGTGAGCTTATATGCTCTAAAGAATATATAGAGATACATAAATATATTTAGTTTGATATAAATAAAAAGTTAGCATAATAGCAACAATAATATGAGCAAAGTATAATAACAACATAAAAATATGGAAATTGATGTTCATGAACAAGAACAATACATAAACAAGAACAATATATGAACATAGTGTCGCTTCCATAACAATAAGTTTATGAAACTCACACGATGGTCATATAAAGTTACATGACATAATAGTAAAAATATGAGAAGAAGTTTTACCTAAAGAGAGGTGTGAACGAGTTCTGTGTATGAAGAAGAATAAAGTTTGGGAGTATTTTGGGGGAGTATTTGAGAGGAGATTTTAGGAGAGTTTTTGGTAGTAAATTTGTGGGTAGAAGGTGTGTGAATGAAGTGAAAGAGTAGGAGAATATTTGTAGGAAAATGAGGAGTGAAATTATGTGATTAAAATAAATGGAAAAAAGAAAAAAATTATGTATGAGTGAAAGGAGAGGGGGCGTCAGCCTTGTTGAGGGAGAGAGAGAGAAATTTTATTTTTTTTGTATTTATGTTAATTAAGTGTAATAATATGTAAAGTAGATGTGATATAAAGTGTATGGGAAAGATAAAAAGTAAGGAAAATATGTATGTAGAATGTAAGAGTAGGTGGTAGAAAAAGTAGAGATAGATGAATAGTGTAGAATAGTAATGAATAGTATAATGTAAAGTAGATATGACTAATAAAATACCAATAGTAAGAAAATAAGCGTATAAATGCGATATCTGATATTTCTAGTTACTGAAAAGTTATAAAACTAATATTTTTGAAAACCTTATATTTTTACGAGTCTAATGGTGTATCCGGAATACTTTTACGGTCCGTTTACTTCGCTGAATGAATAAGGCTGTAATGGAATTTCTATTACGGAGGAATGGAATAGAGCTGTAATATGATTTTTTTATTAATTTTTTTATTTAAATGGTGGTATTTTAAAAAAAGATAGTTCCAGCATTAAATTGATATTCATAGGTTTGAATAAAGAAAGGCTATTCAATGTTTTGTGTAATAGAGATTCATTGTGAAATCGCGATTCGGTGAACTAAATGGCGTAATAGCTATTCATAAGGAATAAGGCTGTAATGGAATTGCAATTACAACGAAGTGAACGAGCAGTTAGCATTTCGAGCTTCGGGACACATTTTTTGAAAACTGTATTCAATTGGGTTTAAAATGAATTGCAGTTTAACTAATATGATATTTTTAAGTTCTCTTATGTTATTACGAACTATACTACCTACTAATTTCATACTTACTCTCTCAAGGTTGCGAACATGGGATTGTCGGACTTAAACTATTATGTTTAATTAGGATTTTGTTGACTTTAAGGTTTCCGATTGACCTTCTAATTAGGGTTTAAGCTTAACCGATCGTATAACTTTGGGATTTTACAGAGAGAAAAGAAATATTTTATTTTCTAAGTGTGTTGTAAAAGCGGTGTATTACTCATCTTGAGCGTGATTATTTGGTGATTAATATAGTAGTGGTGAAGTCCTTGATTGAAGGCAATGATGAATCATGGAGAGTAGGCCTTTTTAAATTTCATATTGCAATTTGCTGTTATATATCTGCTGCCATTAAAGCTAACATTGATGTGCTGCATTAAAATTAATTGTTTGAGCTTGTTAAGGCAAATACTCAATTCACCCCCTTCCCCCCGAGTCTTTTATAGTACGTTTTTCTCATTTTCGTTTGGTGTCAAAGCCTCGTCTCTATCTTTTCTGTGCTTAATCGCACAATAAAGTGTAGATCATGGCATCTAATGCACTAGGGTTTCTAGAGAGTCGAGTTCTAAATGGGGATAACTACCCATATTGGAAGTGCAAGATGAAAATTTTTCTCAAAGCTCAAAATAGATTAATTTGAATGTTATAGAAAATGGGCCATTAAAAATAAAAGGAAAAGAAAAAAAAAATTATAGTAAAGAAGACTAGAAAAAATTAAATCTAAATAAAATTGCTATGAATATTTTGCATTATGGATTGAACAAAAGTGATTTCAATAGAATATGTACACGTAAATCTGCTAAAGAAATTTGGGATGAACTAGAAAAACTTATAAAGAAACATCTAGGGTTCGAGATATAAAAATAAGTATTTTATGTAGACAATTAAAAAATTTCAAAATCCTTCCTAATGAATCTATAGATGAAATGCATAACGGATTCATTAATATCATAAAAGCCCTTGAGTGTACTTGGAAAGAATATTACTAACTTGGAAATAAATTCTAAACTCTTTAGGTTACCACCTAAGGATTGGGAAGCGAAAAGGACTTCCATAAATGAAGTACGAGACTTAAGTGCTATAAGCAAGGAAGAACTCCTTGGGGCGCTCAAAATGCATGAGCTCATCAAAAAGCAAGGAGAGGAATTTAATAAGAAGGCTATTACCTTAAAAGCTATAAGTAAAGATTCCAGCGATGATGCTGGTGATGAGTGTAAACCCCGGTTTTCCTAGTAATCAAGTAAACTTCGAAAACCGGAAACCAAAACCCTAAAACGGATTAGTATAAGCTTTGTGAGAGAAACCTAGGAACCCTGGATCTGGCTTTCCTTTGGTTTCAAATTAAAAACTTTTATAAAATATTTTAATGTGGAATATTGTTTTAAAGTATATTTCAAACCATAAGAAGTTCTGATTTTGAAAAATTTTCTATACCGGGCCTTCCTGAGATCCATTATGGAAAAACGAGCTCCGGAACTAGAAATTTGGAAAAATATTCTGGAATACTCTTTAAAATTGAAATTTAATAAGGATTTCAAAATTATAAATTTTATAATTTTTAGGTTTATAAAAATTACAGATATAGCATTTTTCTCGTATGTTCTTTACTACCGGTAAAATAATTGTCTTGTTTACTATTCATTACTATTCACAAGTACAACCTACTACACTCACAAGCTATACCCTAGTCTTACATTCTTACAAACACTCAATTACATTTTCTTTTCCAATGAAAATTTGTCTCTTAACAAATTATTACATTTAATACTTTTTGTTACATAAATTACAAAACAAAATTTAATTTAACTCTCTCTCTCCCTCCTTCCCTTGTGACCGGCGCACCCCCCCTCCCCAAATTTTGCCTCAAATTATTTTATTTTATTTCCTTTTCATAATTGAAACAAACCCTAATTCACTTAATATAAATATTCTTTTACTTTTCTCTCTCTTCATTCACTTCATTTATTCAAAAAAATCGCAAACTCTCTCCTTATTTCCCTCTCTTGCCGTGAGCTTTGTTCTACACACACACACATACACACACACAAGCTCATTTCTTCTTCATGTTCCACTTGATTCAAACCTTAGGTGATGAATCCTAATCCTTTACTACCATTAAATCTTGTAATGGCAAGATTATTCATCAGTATTTTCACATTAAGTCCTCATGAGCACTTGCTAGGGACAAGAAAATACTACTACATGAATATCAAGCCATCACAAGAGTGGATCTTGTGTTTAAATGTGTTTTCATCAAATGATCTTCATGTTCATGCCTATAATAGTAGAGTAAAGTAGCGATCTTGCATAAAAAATCCATGTTCATGCTTTCAAACTTCATTTCATGTATCATAAGTAGTAGATCTAACATTTAGATACTCATATTATATTTGACATTCATGATCTCATGAATATTTTGTGTTTTAATGCATTAATGCTCATAAAAGCTTTGTCTTATGTATATAAATGTTGTAGTTAGTAAGTCTTTAAGTACATAAGACAAGAAACTTGAAAAAGAAAAACTTTTGTTGAAATGTTCACATGAAGAATTCGTATAAATTCAAAACCATGCTTTAAAAACCCTTTTATCAACTTTAAAAATTGTGTCTTATATAAAAAAATGAAGGGTATAGGTAATAGATATCATTAAGTGATGATTTTTGTAAGTTGGAATGAGATTTGATAAGAGGAATATGCAAAACAAAGAGTAGAAACAATAAAGGAAATTTTGAGTTACTACTCAATTTAGGAAATTCGTAATTTTGGATTATTGACATAAAAACACCTATTTTCAAGTTCAAAATGAAATTTTTATTTAATAAATGAAGTCATTAAGGGATACGTATAATAAAGCTTTAAATTTTAATGTATTAAACAAGTTTTCTTAAAGAAAACATTCAAAAAATTAAACTTCCAAAAATTCGGATTTTGGAATAAATCCTATTTGAAAACATGTTTACAAAGTATAAAATGGAAATTTTTATGTAGAAATGAAGTCTTAAGTAATAGATATAATGAAGATTCAATTCTAGCTAAAATAACTAGAAATTCCTAAGAAATAATTCCAAAACAAATAGAGATGATCAAAGCTAGGAAACTAGTTTTCTTAAAAGAAAATAATCATGGAGTCTTGCAAATAAAAAGTTTCTAAATTTTCCTTTTAGTAAATATTGTCAAGAGCTTGCATACATTAATCACATCACATGTCATTCATGTTAGGAAATCATCAATAATGCATGTATAATTGAATTATCAAGTAGAAATATTTCAAACATTTACAAAACTATTTTTCGGAATTGGAAATGGTTACTGATCAGAACTGATCCTACTGTTTTGTGACCCAAATATTTTCAAAACTAGAAAATAATATTAGAATTAGATAGATCTTTCGAAGTAGGTAGAAATCGATATATAATTTGAGAAAATGCGAGTTAAAATGACCAAGTTATGGCCGTTTTAAGTCGAGACTTCCGCAAATGACGAGAATTACGAATTTATTAAGTTTTGATATATAGTTTGGATTAGTTAAGTGATGAAATACTTATTAGGGTATTTTTTCCTTTTTAGGTGACCCCGAATTCAACGATTCTCTACCATTGGACTATTATTATTAAAAGACCGGTGATCCATGGCCGAGTGAGTGCCACTTCCGATTTCAATTATTGTATGTGGTTGTAATGATAGTTGCACTAGATATTTGGTAAAGATAAAAATGGATATGCGTGATGAGGATGAATGGGAATTTTGTATGATTGTCGTTGATATGAGAAATGGAGTATAAGAATATCGAAGCCGAGTGATTAACTACTGCTTGTGTAGATGATTTAGGATTGACTGTTTGCGATATTGATTTATCACTTAAAGAATTGGTATAATTGAATCTTCGGAATTGAAAATAAATATGGACTCATTCATATCATAATGGGGATGGAGCATTAGCACTAGTTGGTTGTCCGTGATCCTAAATGGTGTAAAAGTTGGTTAATCGTGATCCATAAACGAATTTATGAGTTGGTTGATCGTGATCCTAAATGACATATTCAGTAGTACCGTAGTATTCGTTAATCTGCTAACCGGGGATGGAGGGCGCAAGTCCATCCACATATGATTTTCGGCTGGTCATATGTTTGTTGATTCCATATGTTTGATGCATATCACTTGTCTGGCTAATCACTTGCTTGTATGATGTGTTATAATTGTGATATGGAAGTTCTCACTCACTAAGCTAGTGTAGCTTACGTCCCTACAGTTTTTATTTATTGTAGCACGAATTCATATGGCTTAGACTGAGACAAGCTATAGCTCAGGTACAAGAGCTAGGCATTTCCTCTAGAAGTTGTATTCAAATTTGTTTAGACTTTCGTAGGAAACCAAGAGACTTTGGATGATTGTAATAGATCTCTAATTAATATTCTTTTGTGGGGGAATGTCCTTTATATTTTGTAACTAATTACTTATGTGTTTTGATTTATTTTCTAATGCTATTGAATGCCAAATTAAACTGTTTAACTCCATCAGTTCGAGTATTCTGTTGTCATAAAGGGACGCCTTACATCTATACAAGACTCACGAAGGACTTGGGTAGTGATTTGTGAGTCTTATATGGTATGTGGTGGGTTGTTACGTTTAGGGTACCCCTTGGAGCGTGACAATGGGAATAAGGAATTTGTCCTGATGACGAGAAAGTCAAGAATTTCATAATGCCCAGCAACAAATCAAAGAGAGTAGACGATAACATTAGCTCATCTAGACAAAAATTGAAGGATGTGATAACTTTCTTTAAATGCCACAAACTAGGACAAATCCAACAATACTGTCCATTGCTCAAGAAGGCTTCAAGAGGACCCAAAAAAGAAGCACTCATAGCCACTTGGAGTGATGATGACTCCAGTGAATTGGATGAGAATGTAAATTATCCCTCTTCTCCTTCTTATACTAAGTTGTATGCCATGTATGATAAAATATGCTGTAAGCTAGTAAAAGTTGAGAAAAAGAACAACAATGCTCAAATCTTTAATGACAAAAATAGGAGGAGAGCTAAAAAATTTTCAAAACAAGCATGAAGAGATTAAATATGAAATTGAAAGACTGCATGAAGAAATAAATAGTTTGAAATTGGAAAATGATAAGACAAATAACAAGTATAAGGAGTTAAAAAGTAAGAATGATGAGTTAAGCAAGATCAATGAAAAATCAACAATTGAAATGACTTGCTTGATCTCAAAATTAAAACAATCAATAATGATTGAGTTGAATGTGCTTGTAGTGGTAATGAAATTCAAAAAGAGCTAGAGAATGAAAATGAAAATATATTACTAAAAGCTAGCTTAGATGATTCAAAAGCTACTATAGCCAAATTCAAAAATGGGAAAAAGAATTTGAACTCACTTCTTGGAAATCAAAGGTATGATTTAAATAAATATGAAATTGACGATAATAGAGAAGGTAGTAGCAAGTCCTACAAAACTCGTTTTGTAAAAGCCATCTATGGGACATGTAACTGCTGTGGGAAATCTAGTCATATTGCACACAATTGTGCAATAAGGAAAAAAATGCATTTGAATCATAGAAGCAAGCTGGTTTGGGTTCTTAAGAGAGAGATTCCGGTTTCACCTAACCAAAAAGGACCCAAACTTAAATTGGTACCAAAGAAATAATATTCTGTTTTGTGGGAATCTTCGAATGGGAACAACAAATGGTACTTAGACAGTGGCTGCTTTAGACACATGACTGAAGTCACATCCAAGATCACATTGCTAGATTTGAAAGATCAAGGGAATGTTATCTTTGGAGACAATCACAAATGAACTGTTCTTTGTGAAGGTAATAGTCTTGTAAACAAAGATTTAATTATTAAAAATGTGCTACTAATTGACAATCTAAAACATAATTTGCTTAGTGTAAGTCAATTGTGTGATAATGGCTTTAAAGTAACATTTCTTGCCAATAAATGTTCTATTGAAAGAACTAACAATAACCAAGCGCATTTTAAAGGTTGTAGACAAAGAAATATATACAAAATCAATTTAGATGAGTTTAAATCATCAAATGAAACTTTTCTATAGTCTCAAAATAACAATAGTTAGCTATGACATAGAAAAATAGGAAATGCTAGCATGAATGTAATTTCAAAACTTATTAAAAAGAATTTTGTCAAGGGTTTACCAAAAATAATTTTTCAAAAGGACAAGATTTGTCAACCATGTCAACAAGGAAAGTAAACTAAGACTTCTTTTAAATCTAAGGATGTTATTTCCACTTTTAAGCCATTTAAGCTATTGCAATTGGACTTATTTGGTCCTACTTAAATTTTAAGTTTAGGAGAGAAAAAATATACCTTGGTTATTGTTGATGATTTCACTATACATACATGGACTTCTTTCCTTGCATCTAAAAACAAAACAAACTAAGTCTTTTTTAGATATTGCAAGAAAGTCCAAAATGAAAGAGATTTAACATTATATCTATTCGAAGTGATCATGGGGGAGAATTTGAAAATTATGAAATTGATGTTTTTGCAGTAAATATGGCATTGAACATACTTTTTTAGTACCTAGAACTCCAAAACAAAATAGTTTAGCCGAAAAGAAAAACAAAACTTTAATTTAAATGGCTAGAACCATGTTGTGTAAAAAAAATTTACCAAAATATTTCTAGGCTGAAGCTATAAATATTGCTTGCTATATATCAAATAGAGTCTTTATAAGCTCAATTCTCAAGAAAACTCCCTACAAGCTTTGGAAAGGAAAAAAAGACTTAACATATTCTATTTTCATCCATTTGACACTATATGTAATGTTCTAAACAATGGAAAAGAACAATTGGCTAAATTTGATTCTAAAAGGGATCAAGAAATCTTTCTAGGTTATTCTTTAATAAGGCATATAGAGTGTTTAATAAAAGAACATTAGTTGTAGAAGAATCTATACATGTTGCTTTTGATGATTCTTTACCTTGTTTATGTTTGAATGATGATGTGGATGTTGTTTGTGCTAATTTAAATACATTCTCTCTTGAAGATAATAAAGAAGAAGATAATGAACATAAAATGGATGTTGTGCATGAATATGTTAATTATGATCTTTCTAAAGAATGAAAATATGGTAGATCACATCCAAAAGATCTATTAGTGTAAACCCCCAAAAATTTTCATAATTCATAGGAAAAAAATTCTAAAAGTTTAAAATTGAAATCCCAAAAAATCGACTCAAGTTAAAACCAAATTCTAAATCAAGACAAACGCCAGAAAGGAAACCCTAAAACACTAACCAAATTAAAACCTAATTCTAAATAAAGATAAAAAACGAGTTTGAGAAATAAGGGACCCTCAAAAACAAAAATAGAAAAAAAAATCCAACTATCGGTTGAAACAACATTCGTACATCAATCAAATCACCTAACCGTTTCCTAACACGCAAATCAAGACAATATATCCAAGTGACGATCAATAACAAAATTTTAAAACCCTCGATAAATTCGAAATCAGAAATTTCAATTTTCGCCAAAAGTCAAACTGAGTCAACTCATAATCCTAGACTCAGTTAAACGATCCCGAAAACTAAAAAACTATTAAATAATCACAAATAAAATAAAATAAAATATAAATGTCGAGCTAAAAATATAAAACGATCAAAACTCGAAAATTATACGATCTTACGAATATCTCGACAAAAACGGAAGTCAAACCGAAACCCTAAAGTTAACAAAGCCTATAATGAACCCTAGTATTTAAGATCCGGCAATCCCGCGTTTTCAAACCCTAGAAAACAAAATTAAGTTAATGGCCTAGAATAGTTCGTAATAAGATAGGGTAACATAAAAATATCAGATTCGCGAATTTTGAGTGTCCTTCGGACTCAAACGGGGACAGTTCTTGAAAAGCATGTCCCGGAGCTCGGAATATTAAAAATATTCCGTTTATACCAATAGACTCGTAAAAATATAAGGATTCCAAAAAATCAGTTTTAGAATTTTTCGGTAGCTAAAAATTACAGATATCGCCTTAATACGTGTATTTTTATTACTACCGGTACTTTAATTGTTTAGTCTACTATTCATAGTCCTTTTCTACTATTCATTACTATTCACCTATCTCTACTTTTTCTTACACCTATTTCTTACACCTACATACCTATTTTCTTACTTTTTATATTTCTAATACACCTTTTATCAAATCATACCTTACATATTAATTATTTTCTTACAAATTTCACTCAAAAATCAACTCACACCCCCTCTACATGGCCTAGAACTGGTGCCACCCTCCTCTCTCTTCACTCAATTATTTTTTTTTTCAATTTATATTATTACATCTAAAAATCACTCCAAAAA
This sequence comes from Combretum micranthum, assembly GCA_024138025.1. Taxonomy (NCBI): domain Eukaryota; kingdom Viridiplantae; phylum Streptophyta; class Magnoliopsida; order Myrtales; family Combretaceae; genus Combretum; species Combretum micranthum. The sequence continues at coordinate 2,699,674 of JAMXBD010000003.1, forward strand.
TTCTATAAATACCCCCTTCCTCTTCCATTCTTTCACACAATTCATTTCACTACCAAAACTCTCTCAAAATCTCTCCACAAATTCTCTCTTCAAGAATTTCCCTACCAAAACTCTCTTAAACCAATTCCTCACAAAAACCATTCCTTATACATAAACTATCTACCACATATCATTACTCCCATAATACCCATTTCATCTACCACCTTCATACCACTTACACACTTTAGGTAAATATTTCTTCCAACTATTTTTCACTCATGTCATGTAACTTAACATGACTATGGTGTTGTTTTGAAACTCATATGAGTAGTAAAAGCAACAACATGTTCATGTTTTGTTCTTGTATATAAGCTTCCTATTTTATTATGTTGTTATTATTATTGTTATTATTTGCTTCTAATCTAACTTATATTATGTATATTATGTATATATATTTATTTAGAGCATATAAGCTCATTTGCTATTTATTTAATTTCAAGTTATGCAATTTATTTATTTCATGTTATTATTAAGACTAGTCTTTCTAGTCTTAGACTTGTCCATATCAAGTCAAAACAATCTTTTATTTATTTTCTTTAATCTTTTGGGACTAGTCCATTCTTAGTCCCGGGATGCCTTGATAAAGCTAAGGCTCCAATACTTGACCGGGATACCTTGATGAAGCTAAGGTTCATAATACTTGATATTTATTTTCTTGCTTATTATTTGTTTCTAAGTATTTTCTTATGTTCTTATTATTTTACATGCTCACAATATTTGCATCTATATAGTGTTAATGTCTCAACTAACTTGAACAAAGAAATTTATTATGTTAAAGGAACTTAAAACTAAATTTTCTATTATGTAACTTGTCACAAAATAATGAGTTATTATCAACAACAACACTTGAAATGAGTTTTTCTCAAACGTTTTCTTAAAAGATGGTTTTACTAAGGAAATATAAGAAATAAATATTTTTCTTGTATATTATGATAACCTAAGTTGTAGTAAAATAAATTGTTAATATTAAAAGATTTACAAAAAGCTTAAGATTCAATTTTTTTTCATAATAAAACTAAGAAAACAAACTAGTTTTCAAAGTTAAGATGAATTCAAATCCATAAAGTTAAAACCCCTTAGGAAAACAATGATTTTCAAGTTTGTAAAAGAGAAACTATTTTCAAAGAATATAAATAAAAATTAGAAACAAATGATTTTATCAAATAAAGATGACTCTTTTCAAAAGAAATAAAAGAAATAGTTTTAGAAAGCAAAAACTTATATTTTAGAAATAAATATAAAGACAAGATTCATTTTCTAAAATCATCATAAATACAAAATTATGAAAAGGTTTCATCAACTTAATATACTTTTGATAAGTTTGATCTTTAACTACTAGGAGTAAAATTTATGCAAGACTAAAGGTTAAAGGAAAATTTAACTTGTTTTGGAAAAAGGAATGAAGAAAATAAAAATATGCTCAAAATATAACAACCTATGAAAATATGAAGTTTCTTCAAAAGGCTTGAAACAAAATTGTCAAAGCTAAAGTTTTAATAAATCTAAATGAATTGTTTTATGAGATAAATTGTTGAGACATTATCATTAGAAATTTTGCATATAAAGTGAGCTTGTCTATATACTCAAAGTATTTATCAAATATACGTTCATATTTATATATGTATATATTGTTACAAGAGGATTTTCTTTAAAATAAAGTTGAGTTAGAAATGGATTTTGTAAAAGTTTGGAAATAATTCGTTTTAAATCTGAACCCCATGTTATCAGAACCCAAATGACCTTATATGATAAAGATAAGCTTGGAAATAGATAGATCTTTTCGAATAGGTAGAAACAGTATATTATATGCGAAATTCCGAGTTAAAATGAGCAAGTTATGGCCATTTTTAGTTGGAATTTCCTCCTATACGATTTTATCGCCATTTTAAGAAAAGATTAGAATATCCAAGAATAGAAATTTCATGGAAGACTTATCCCGGGTATTTCTTTTGTCTAGGTGATGAAAGATACAAGATTACCCTACCCGAGGATTATTACGACTAAGAAGATCGCAAAATGGACGAGTGAGTTATTCCTCCTAATTTCGTTACCTTACTTGTGCTTGTAAAGTAGTAGCATTAGTATACTAAGAAAAGATAAAAACGGATATATTTGGGGGATTCGGGATTATGCGTATATAGGTGATTCTATGTTTATGCGTGAAATGAGAATTAAGAATATCGCAACTCCGAATTGCTTGTTTAAATAATTTTGTTTACTTACTTGTATGTCTGTTTATTGTTTGCTAAACTGATTGATTGCCCTAAATAAACCTTAATAAGGTTTGGCTTAAGAAAACTAAAATGCTCACGCATAGCATCCATCGAGTCACATATATTTCGGAAGGCTGCTACTCCTACGCGTAGAGTTGGATTGGCTGTGATCGTGCGGTGCCACGGGCCATGTTCCTTCCTGGAGAATCCAAATCGCTTGGGGAAAGCGACTCTAGGTTCGGAGCTGAGCTAACCGAACGCTGTGGGTGAGGACCTAGGGACTAGTAGTAGAGGGTCAAGGACCTTCAACCCCGATTCCCTAACCTTTGATACGGAAGGGTAAATCCGTTCTATATATAGTTTCCGGATGACTATATATATTTGTGTAATCATGTGATTGTTGCATTGTATGCATAGCATATGTGTGATTAAATAAATAAACTTGTTTGAAAATATGCGAATGAAAAGGAATATCTCACTAAGCTAGATGTAGCTTATACCCCTATAAATTTTGTTGAAACAGGTATACCCGTGGCTTAAATTGAGGATCATGACATTAAGAAAGTCATGGATGGATGGTTAAGCTTCTATGAAGGAAATAGGATCATAAGATAAAGTAATGTTGTAAGGATCTTTATATGAAATGACCTATATTATAAGTGATGTATATTTATTTGAAGTGGGATATGCCCCTAAGAATTGAAATGCAATATGTATGTTTTATGATAAGTATTCTCTTTACCTTGTTACTTATTTATTATCAATATAAATTGCGCTACTCCGATGCGTTTCCTTAGCTGTGATGTACGCCTTGTACATGATATGGAAGCCTTTGCGTGACTAAGGTAGTCATTCCTAGGCTTTAGTATTGTGTACGGCGGACTGCCACTTTTAAGGTACCCCTCGGGGCGTGACAATTAGTAAACCATATAATAACGTACAAATAAGATCATCTTTCAAGAATATGAGTAATCTTGTTTTTCTATCTCAAATTGAGCCAAAAAATATTGAAAAGACGAATTTTGCATACTAGCTACGCAAGAAGAATTAAACCAATTCACAAGAAATGATTTTTAGAAATTAGTTCCTAGATCTAATGGTGGACCTGTTATTGGAACTAAATGGATTTATAGAATTAAGCTTGATGAATCTAGGATAATAACAAGAAATAAAGCTAGATTAGTTGCTAAAGAATATAATCAAGAAGAAGGCATAGATTTTGATGAGATCTTTGCTCCGGACGCTAGACTAGAATCTATAAGAATGCTTTTGCCATTTGTTGCTTTCAAAAATTTCACTCTTTTTCAAATGGATGTTAAAAGTGCTTTCTTAAATGGTTTTATACAAGAAGTCTATGTAGAGCAACCATCGAGCTTTGAGAATAATGAATTCCGCGATCATGTCTTTAAATTAAACAAAGCTCTTTATGGTTTTAAGCAAGCTCCTAGAGCTTGGTATGAAAAACTCAGTAGCTTCATTTTAAATAATGGATTTTCTAGTGAAAAAATTGATACAAGTCTATTTACCAAAAGTCACAAGTTAGACACATTGATTATGCAAGTCTATGTGAATGACATTATGTTTGGAGCTACTAATATGGTCTTATAAATGAATTTGTGAAGTCCATGAAGAATGAGTTTGAAATGAGCATGATGGGAAAACTCAATTATTTTCTAGGTCTTCCTTCAAATAAAGCAATATGAAAATGGAACATTCATCAATCAATCAAAATACACAAGAGCTCTGTTGAAATGGTTTAAAGTGGATAATTGTAAAATGAGACCTACACCTTTGAGCACAAATGTAAAACTTGACAAAGATGAAAATAGGAAAAATGTGTGTGAAAAGCTTTATATAGGCATGATAGATAATTTGTAGTATTTAACAACTTCCTGATGCAGTGCGAATCACGATCAAACAATGAAATAAATGGGATAAATCAAAATAACCTAAAGAGAAGAAGAACGAAGCAATGATGAAAGATTGGATGAGCCAAGATCGAAGGACGAGCCTAGGAATGATGTAGACATGATAGCAGACACATTCTTGAACAAGCATGAGATGTCAAAGAAGTCAAAACGGAGGCTACAAGCGACAGGAGAAGTTCCACAGCTGGCCTTCAAGTCGGCTTCGATGTAAGCCGACTTAAAGCCGTCGACTTTGTTTTGGAAGGTCGCCGGCCTTTGTGCTTAAGCCATTGGCCTAATATTACAAATTGCTCTCTTTCTTTTATTTTTAGTGTTTTCCTTTTTAGACTATATATATCTCTTTAATTGTCTTTTGCAGGAGGCTTTTGATAATATTGAACTAAAAACGATTTTAGAGGAGTGTCCTTTGTGTTATCCTTAAGGTTATGGATTTAACCTTTTGAAGATTTAACTTGGTGAAGTAGATCTTTGTTTCCTTCACGTTTCTCGCACTGCGTCACTTCCAAACCTGATATTATGTTCTTGGTGTGTGTATGTGCATGATTTCAATCTTGCCCAAAAGATTCGCACTTGAGTGCAATAAGACATGTATTTAAGTATCTTGTAGATACGATTAAAATTCGCTTGTGGTATCCAAAATTCACCTCTTTTGATCTAATTGAATACTTCGATACTGTTTTTCCTTGGTGTAAAGTAAACCGAAAAAGCGCAAGTGGCACATGCCACTTTCTTGGAAATTTCCTAATATCTTGGCATTCAAAGAAGCAAAATTCGATTGTACTTTCAACTACTAAAGCTGAGTGTATAGATTTCGACTGCTGTTGTGCACAAATTTTATGGATGAAATAAACTTTACTTGATTATGGTTTAAAATTTGAAAATGTTCCAATTTGCTATGATAACACAAGTGTTATAAATTTGACAAAAAATCCTATTCAACACTCAAAGATCAAGCATATCAAAATTAGACATCCTTTCATTAGAGATCATGCTCGAAATAGAGATGTCAGCTTAGAATTTATTGATACAAACAATCAGATTGCTTATATTTTTACAAAACCTTTGAGTAAAAATTGTTTTTGTACTTTACGAAGAGAATCGGGCATGATCAATAAAGAGGATTGCTAAAATATCATGAAGACAAGATGATTTAAAAGTTGATCTTAGGATTCAAGAAGTTATCAAATGTTCAAATATGTTTCTGTGATAGTTGTCATTTGTTCTATTTGCAAAAATCTGTTATATGTGTGCTTCTTCAAACCAAAGTTTTTGCTAAAACTTGGTTTTGAATGTCTGAATATGCTTTGTGATGCTATTTCTTTTTAATATTAAGAATATTTGATTTTTTTTTATCAAATCGTGTATGATTGTCCATGCATTTCTCTTATTTGCAATATCATAAGTTTGCCATTTTTTTTATGAGTACAAATGGGGAGAAGTGTAGAATGCACAATTAACATGCATGAAATATGTATCTGATGAGTACAAATGGGGAGAAGTGTAGAATGCATATGGTATGCTTTTTATATATAAGTTCAAAGGGGAAGAAGAGCTATTATGTTTGTATGCTGTATGCTATATTTATGCTTGACTAAAAAGGGGGAACCAAATGATGAATTAAGTGAAGTTTGTATCTTCCTAGAATTAAGTATCAAGTCTTTGAATTAAACTTGAGAAAATTCCTTTGAAACCTAGTTATTTAATTGAGGGGGAGCAAATTAAATTGAAAAGGGTTTAATTGTTCATAATTTTCCTCATAAAAAAGAGTGAGATTATTGAACTTATACGTTCAATATGGATTTTGATGAGAAGATATAATGCACAATTGACTATTCAATTATGGTAAATTACACTAAGTTAGTCAAACAATATTATGTATAATATACTAGAATATATATGTATATGTTGCGTGTTTTTGTGGAGATTGTGCAGGTTTTAGCAGGAACAAATTAGTGATAAAGAATCTTGGTCGAGTGTCAAGTGGAGAGCTAGATTGCTTCATTCACTAAGGCATGGTAAACTCAAGACCAAAGCTTAATAAGCCCAAAAATGTAGAGCTGTTAGTTAGGGGTCACGTCAAGGAGCTCGACAAGTCCACTCCTCAAGGCACGACAAGCTTGAAGGCTAAAGCTCAATGAATTAAAAAATGCGCAGTCTTGGTTAAGGGTTACGTTGAGCGCTTGACGTGTTGATCAGTTAGGGCGCGACAAGCTCGAAACCAACACTCGAAAAACTCAAGCATACACAACTCTGGTCGAGGGTCAAAACTAAGTCACGATGAATGTAGGGCGTAATAAGTCTTAAGGCATGACAAGTTTTATTACACCCAAAAAGGTATTCTAAACATGACAGTCCGCTACACTTAATATTAAGACTTAAGTATGACAACCTTAGTCATCCCAAAAGTTTCGATATCGGTGTAAGGTGTACATTCACGATCATAGAAGACCAATCTTTTGAACAAGCCTTTTAAGAAAGTTATACATAATAGTAATTAAGAAGGTAAATCATAACAGTATCACCAAGGTTCTAAAATATAGAGAATCTTACAAACTTTAAGGGGCATTCCCTCATCAAAATAACTAAGTCCAATAGAATTCATTTTCAAAATAATTACATTTTTGAGTTTTACTTGGAAGTCTATATCTACTTCTAACTCTTGACTTCTATCCAAAAGCTCTTGACTCCAAAAGGTATTATGTAAACCCCTAAAATTCCGGTTAATTTTAATCTTAATCTTACAATTAAAAATCAACCGGAAACCCTAAAGGTCAACAAAAGGCTAATAAAAACCCTAGAGCTTAGATTCGGTGTTCCCATATTCTTCAGCCTCAGAAAACAAAGTTGAAATAATTAGTGATAATAGTTCATAATAATATAGGGAAACGTAAAATATCAGATTCGCGAATTTCGAGTGTTCTTCGGACTCAAACGGGATCATTTCTTGAAAAGCGTATCTGGAGCTTGGAATGGTAAAATATTTCAATGACACCATTAGGACCGATTTAATACAACAATTTCAAAAATATCAGTTTCGTAATTTTCGATAACTAAAAATAACAGATATCGCAATTATACATGTATTTCCTTACTATCGGTATTTTATTAGTCACATCTACTTTACATTACACTATTCAATGCTATTCCACATTATTCATTTATCTCTATTTTTTCTAACACCTACTCCTACACTCTATATACCTATTATATTTAGTTTTTACCTTTCCAATAACTTTATATCACATCTATCTTATATATTATTTCTTTTAATACACAAAATTACAAAAAAATAAATCTCTCTCCCTTTCTTTTCCTCATGGCCAGCGCCCCCCAATTCTCCCTCTGTTACGCCCCGAAGGGTACCTTAAACACGGCAATCCGCCGTACACAATATTAAAGCCTAAGAATGACCACCCATGTCACGCGAAGGCTTCCATACTATGTACAAGGCGTCTAACACATGGAAGAGACATATTGGAATGATACATTTCATGTTGATATAACTTGAGTAATAATGTAAAGGAAATTCAATTTACTATACTCCAAATACCAAAACATAATATACTTCAATTATATTCATCCAAAGACTTCCCTATATAAAACTATTACAAGGCAAATCATAAAACTAGCTGATAACTCCAAACATTCTTATTCATTGCCGAAATCCCGAAGTCATTCTCGGCTTCAACCATCTCGGTCCCCACTTAGCATTCTTGAGATAACCTGCTCATTTAAATAACTATTGGGATATAAGCTACACTAGCTTAGTGAGAATTCCCTTAACTCCGTACTATAATAGACAAGTTATAATCAATCATATGCTATGCATGAACAAATACATGAGCAAATAATTATGTATGGGTATCCGGAACCCACACACAGAACGGATTTACGCTCTCCGTATCTTAGGTTAGGAATGGTATTGAAGTCTACACGACCGTAGCTAGTCCCCAAGCCCTCGGCTCTTAGCACTTGACTCCGCTAGGCTCATCCAAGGAATGCATCCACATGCGCCTTAGTACCCCTGAATGAGCTCTGATACCAGGTTCATCATCCAAACGAGTCTTCGGACCATACCGATCGACCTACGTAGGAGTAGCATGCTACTAATGCAATATGTCCGATGCGATGCATGACCAATTTAATTTTTGCTTAGGTCAAAATATTTATACATTCTTTAGAGTGACCAACCAATGTCACACACATAACAGAAATAATATGAACAATGCAGTTATCCAATCGAATCGTGGTTTCGATATGCTTTAGTATTCTTTAGCATATATTCATCACAGCCTCATCATATATCCCATCCCCATTCATATCGATTTTTATCTTATTCCTATAATTCTAATGCGACTAACTACAAGCACAAACAAGGTAACAAAATAAGGAGAAAACTCACTCGGCCATTGGATCATCGGTCTCTTAGTACAAGAAATCCGGTGGTAGGGAATCGTCGATTTCGGGATCACCTAAAAAGGAAGAAATACTCTAATAAGTATTTCAACTCAAACTAATCCAAACGATTTTATACGACCTATCAAATTCGTAATTCTCGTCTTAAGCGGAAATTCCAACTTAAAACGGCCATAACTTGGTCATTTTAACTCGGAATTTCGCAAATTATATATCGATTTCTATCTACTTCGAAAGATCTATCTAATTATAATATTATTTTCAAGTTTTGAAAACATTTAGGTCTCAGAATGGAGGGATCAAATCTGATCAGTAACGGTTTCCGATTCCGAAAAATAGTTTTGTAAATGTTTGTAATATTCCTACTATATAGATTAGCTATACATGCAATATGAATGATTTCCTAATATGAATGACATGAGATGAGTTTGATGTATGCATGATCTTGATGATTCTTGCTAAAAGAAAATTTTATAACTTTTTATTTTGCAAAAGATCATAATAACAACTACTTATGAAAAATCTAGTTTTTCTAACTTTGATCATTTCCATTTGTTTTGGATTTATTACTTAAGAAAATATAATTATTTTTGTTAAATTTGAGTCTTTATTATATCTATTACTTATGACTTTCATTTCTACATAAATATTTCCATTTTGCACTTTGAAATCATGTTTTTAAGTGGGTTTGATTCCAAAATCCGAATTTTGTAAAAATTAGTTTTTGAGTGATTTCTTTAAGTAAAAATCATTTGATATTTAGGAAATTAGGGCTCAATCATACATAACCACTAAGGACCTCATTCTTACACAAAAATTTGCATTTTACACTTTGCAAATATGTTTTCCAATAGGATTTACTCAAAAATTCGAATTTTAGGAAATCCACTTTTTGAATGATTCCTTTGGGAAAAACTTGTTTAATGCATTAAAATTTAAGGCTTTGTGGTACCTATTACTTAAGGACTCCATTCATTACATAAAACTTTCATTTTGAGCTTGGATAATAGGTGTTCTCATGGCCTTCATCCAAAATTACGAATTTCACAAATTGACTACTAACTCAAAATTTTCCATTTTGATTCTACTTTTTGTTTTACACATTACTCATATCTAAACTCATTTCAACTTATAAAAATTATTACTTAATGATACCTATTACCTATTACCTATACCTTTCATTTTTCACATAAAACATGAGTTTTGGAGTTGATAAATGGGTTTTAAAAATTGGTCTTGGTTGAGATTTGAATTTACAAAATTTATTTTTGGACATTCCTTTTGATAAAATCTATCTAAACTTATGAAAATCCATTCCTTATATATCATATCTTAAGAGCCCTTCATATCTTGAATAAAAACTTCATTTTTGAGTTGGAAAATATGTTTTTAAAATATGTCTTGACCTAAATCCGAAAATAAGATTTTTATTTTGAAAATAACTTTTGATTCTTGTAAAAAGAAGTCTTGAAGATATACATATATTAAGCTTTCATTTTCTTAAGTAAAAATTACATTTTGACACTTGGAAAGTGGTTTGTAAATAGGAGTCTTGCCAAAATACGAATTTCACAATTTTGTTTGAGTTCAAAACTAAGATCTATACTTAATATGAATATAGATCTAAAAGAAACCCATGGTAGTAAACCATAAACTCATAGATCTAAACTTCACTCATCAAAATCACTCATTTATGTTATCTATACCTTAAGCCCCTCATTTTAAATGAAAAATACACATTTTGAAGTTGAAAAATAACTTTTCTAAATATGGTTCCATTTTCATCCGAATTTTCAAAAATGATTTTTGTTGAAAATAAAATAGATCTTGAGTTTTCTACAACTTTCCTACTATCATCATGCTATTACAAGTTATTTATGAACATAAAACAAAAGTCTAATGCATGTATGAACCTAAAAACAACTAGATCTAGTTATAAATGCATGAATCACTATAATAGTTATGTGAATGATGGATCTACGTATAAATCATAAGAAATAACAAAAATAACAACTTAAATAACATGATCTATGGCATAAACAAAAATCAAAGCCACAAAAAGTTAGATCTACAAAATATATCAACTTTAAACAAGAAAATAATTATGATACAAGATAATAATAGTGGAGAAGAGGAGTGTTTCATTTTTGGCATCATCATCCTAAGCTTTTAAGCTTATGGAAGATCATTTGATGCATGAAACTTCCATTACACTTTACCTATATAACCTATGGAGCTTTGGGAAGAAGATTTGCTTAGAAATCTTTAAAAATATGTGTGGGAGCTCATGGAAGAAGAAGGGGACAGCTTGTTCTTTGAAGAACAAGAGCAAGAAGAAGAAGAAGAAAAGAGAGGAAAAAAAGAGAGAGAAAAGGTTAAGGAATGAAAAAGGAAGAAGGAGTAAATGAAGGAGAGAGAGAAAATGAGTGTATTAATTGAATAAAAGAGAGAAAAAAATAAAACAAGGCAGCAAGGGAGGGGGCTGCTCGTGAATTATGTGGGAGGGAGAGAGAGAAATTTTCTTGAAATTTAACTTGAATTTGAATTGTGTAATAAATATGTAATGTAGCTTTCTTAAGAAGGAGTAGAATATAATTAATTTAGTCAAAATAGGAGTAAATAAAGAACAATGGCAGCCATAAAGGAGTCAAAATCTGCCATGAATAGATATAATGAAGTGTAAAAAGATTGAAGTGAAAAGGAAGTGATATGTGAAATGTGTACTTGAAAGTATGAGTTGTAAAAGTATTTTCTTAATAAAATAAAATAAAATAAAATAAAATTAGAAAATTTATTCCAAATATTTGTAGCAGATTTTTCATAATTAAAATTAAATAATTATTTGAATTATTTTAGTATTTTAAAAAATATGTTACCGGTATGATCAAAATACACGAATATGGGCTATAAATGATATTTTTATAATCCGAAAAATTCTAAAAAAATATTTTATGAAAATAAAAATGTTTTTAAAATATTTTTCAATTATTAAATTAATTTATTTTATTTTTAGTATCGGATCTTAAACAGAATCTGATCCTGTAAAAGCCCGAACTAACTAAATTTTAGAAAAACAAAATTTTCTATAATATATAAAATATTTATCTAAAAATATAAAGTATTATAAGAATAATAAAATTGTGTAATGAAATAAAAGTGAATAGTGCTAAAGACTAATCAATTATCGGTAATAATGGAAATACGATAAAAAGCTTATAACTGTAACTTTTATAACCCGAAAAATTATATAACTGATATATTTGGAAATCTTATAAAATTACGAGTCTAATGGTACTATTGGTATATTTTTTATATCTCGAGCCCCGAGACACGCTTTTCGAAGTCTGTATCCGAACGGGTTCGAAATAGATCAAAAATTTACCAATCTGATTTTTTTAAACAAACTTATATTACTACAAGCTATTCTACATATTTAAACTACACCTCGACCTCTAGGGTTAAGAGCACTAGATTGCCAGACTTAAGCTATTGTATACCACTTAGGGTTTCCGGGTGATTTTCCGATTTAGAATTTTGCCAATTTGGAAACTGATATTTTATGTTTATACAACATATTTAATTTGAGAAATTTATTTTAAATTTTATTTTTGTAAGTATTTAATATCTCTTAATGTTTTCGGGATTCTTGAATTGAGTTATATTTTCGAAAGTCAATCGTTATTTACTCTTTAATAATTTGTTTTTGGGTTTTATATTACCCGTTTTTATGTTTATACAACATATTTAATTCGTTTGTGATTTAGGACTAGTCAAAGTTCGGTTTTAATTTGGAGTGATTTTTAGGGTTTATTTTCGAAGTTCATCGTATAATTATTTACTGAAATTTTCCGGAGCTTACACCCTCTCTCTTATTTTTTTAAATTTTCTTTAATTAAATCACTCAAAATTACTCCTCATTTTCCTATAAATACCCCCTCCTCTTTCACTTTATTCACGCATTTACTACCCACAAAATTATTCTCCCAAAATTTCTTCTCAAAATCTTCTTCTACTCATGCAAACACTACTACCATTCTTATTTTAGGTAAGAAATCTTCTTAAATCTTTCTTACCATGTCATGTAACTTTACATGACCATGGTGTGAGTTTCCTAAATTGAATGTTATGGAAGCTACACTATGTTCATGTATTGTTCTTGTTCATGAATATGTATATATATATTTTTGTGTTGTTATTTTACCTCGCTCATAGTATTGTTGATATTATGTTAACTTCTTATATATATTTAACCAAATATAATTATGTACTTATGTATAATCTTTAGAGCATATAAGCTCATTTGTTATTTATTTACTTCCAAGTTATGCAATTTATTTATTTATTTATTTCATGTTGTTTTAAGACTAGTCTCTAGTCTTAGACTTGTTCTCATCAAGTCAAAACAACCTTTTCTTTCTTTTCTTTATTCTTTTTGGGACTAGTCTATTCTTAGTCCTGGGATACCTTGATGAAGCTAAAGTTCTTAATACTTGATATTTTTATTAGCTTGCTTATTATATTACTTAATATGTCTTTATTATGTTTTCATAATTTCATGATTTTATATTCATGATCATGCATGAACATATTGATTGTTGTCTCAACAAAAATAAAGAAGGAAAGGTTTTTCTTAAATGGAAGTTCTATTCCAAATAAATTTTGTCATGAAAGAAATGATTTTTGGAACCTATCTTAGTAAATCTTTTCTAAAAATATAGAGGAATCTATCATAAATTTTAGTAACCAAAGAACATAGGAATTTTTAGATGATACATACATACACTTTACAAAATCATAAAATGGGAAAGTTTTCTTTAAAAATTAAAATTTCAAATTCTTGTTTAAAGTTTTCCTAAACTTCATTTTTTTCCACCAATACTCTAGAATATGAAGAAATAAGATTAGGATGACAAAACACCAAGAAAGTTTCTTTCATAAGACTAAAATAAAGGAATAAAAATAGTAAACAACTTAGGAAATCATCTTAAGCAAATGAGATAAACTTTAGGAAATGTTAAGAAAGTATAAAGTTTGATAGATTTTAACTGCTCTAAAAAAGTATTTAGAAACTACTCTCTTAATCCTTAGAAATTAAACTATAAGAAACTTAGAAAAACAATAATAATTCTTTTGGAATTTAAAAGACTAAGGAAATAGAATTAAGAAGGAGAAAATACTCACTTAAAATAACTTAAGAAGTTTTCTAACAAGCTAAGTAGAAATTTTCAAAAGTTTTGCTTTTCGAAATTTCTAGAAAACTTTGCTTTTATAAAAATTCATGGTTGAGACAACTTCATTAAAATTCATGCATATGATATGAGTCAATATATATATATATATATATACATTTTAAAGGTTTTTCTAACCATAATAATGTATGTATTTTGGTACAAGTATTTTTTTAGATAAAAAAAAAAAGTTTACAAAATTAAGTTTTGCAAACAAGAAATTTCATGGTGAATCTGATTGCCACTGTTTCGAAGCTCAATTGACTTAGTTTGATGAAAATAGTTTTGAAAATAGATAGATCTTTCCAAGTAGGTAGAAAATGGTATATTATGTGCATAATTCTGAGTTAAAATGACTAAGTTATGGTCATTTTAAGTTGGAATTGTCTTCTATACGAATTTTAACGATCTTATGACATAGTTTTTGATAAGTACAATAGAATCAATAAGAAATACTCATTGTAGGTATACTTCTTGATTAGGTGATACCAAGGAAGAGCATCCATACCCAAAGAATTACTTTGATTAGTGGATTAACCGATCAACTCATCCATAAGAAAGAAGTATCATCATGGCTGAGTGAGTCTACTTCTCTTATTTTTCATGCTTATGTTTGTGCTTGCAAATGTAGTTGCATCAGACTTAAGGAAAGATAAAATTGAAGATGTATGATAACATGTTGAAAGAATATTAAATATATCGAAGATGAAATGCTTGTAATAAATTGTATGTTTATTAGCACGTTGAAGTGTCTGAAATTGGTTGATCACTTGTAAGAATTTCAAATATAATGGCTAGGCTTTAAATAAAAATTGATACATGCACTTCATATGTTGAGTCACATTGCATTCGCTATTATACAATTGGTGGGACAAGTGTATGATAGTGGTGGTAGGCATAACCGATATATTATGTATGTGGCGTGTAGGAGCTGGTAAAAACTACATAAATTGATGGTTAGTAGGAGCCAATAATAACTACATGTTTTGATGGCGTATAAGAGCCGGTAAGATCTATAAAAAAATTTTTTTTAAAAGAAGTAGTGGTCGTAATGTGCCGGAATACCTAACCCCGAATGAAGGGTGTAATTCATTCAACATATGATTATTGGAAAATCATATGTCTTGTATGCTCACATGTTTGATTGCATCCCATTTGCCTGTTTAATAAACTTGGTTGATATTTTTTTCAAGTATGAATATTGGGATTATACTCACTAAGCCTGTAATGTAAATCCCCAAAATTTTTGGATCCGAATCATAGTTTAAACCCTAATCGGAAGTCGAACGGATTTTTAGGTCAAACAAAACCCTAGTTTACCGTAACCGTTTAACTCCGGCATTGCTGTTTTCTCAAGCCCTAGAAAACGAAGTTGGAAAAATTAGCTCGAATAGTTCGTAATAACCATAGGTTTTATAAAAGTTTCAGTTTCGCGAATTTCGGATGTCCTTCAAACCCGAATGGACACAGTTCTCAAAAAAAGTGTCCGGAGGCCCGGAATACTAAAAATATTCCGAATACACCGTTAGACTCGTAATAATATAAGATTTCCAAAAATATCAATTTCTTAATTTTTCGATAACTAAAAATATCAAATATCGCTTTTATATGCGTATTTTCTTACTACCGGTATTAAATTATCATGTCTACTTTTACATTACACTATTTTCTACTATTCTACACTATTCACCTATCTCTACTTTTTCTTACAACCTTTTCTTACAAGCCATACACCTATTTCTTACACATTTTTATTTCTAATACAATTTCACATCTTTCATTTCTTACTTTAATTAATCAAAAGACAAAAAAATTAATTTTTCCTCTCCCCAATATGCCAAAATGGCGCCGGCCCCTCTCTCTCCATACATCAATTTGATTTGTTTTTCAATTTTTTAATTAACACAAATTATCTCCCACATTTTCCTATAAATACCCCCTCATACCTTCACTTCTTTCATACTTTTTCTTCTCTAAAGTTACTCTACAAAAATTTCTTTCCAACTTCTCTCAAGAGTTCTTTCAAGAAGTCCTCTTAGTTTAGCTTCTTTAGGTAAGAAATTTCTCAAGATTTCTTCATGTTCATTTACTTAGTATGAGCTTAGTGTGTGTTTTCTAAAACCATGAAGGTTAAGGAAGCAACATTAGGTTAATGCTTTTTTTTTGTTCATAATCAAAATTCCTCTATGATCATTTATGCTTCCTTTATGTTCTTTACTATCTAATATATCTATATAGCTATATATATTATTTAGAGCATATAAGCTCGTTGTCTTACAATTTATTTATCTTTCATGCAATTTATTTACTTCATTTCAAGTTATTTAATTTCAAGTTGATTTTAAGACTAGTCATTCTAGTCTTAGACTTGTCCTCATCAAGTCAAAACAATTCTTTTCTTTTCGGGACTAGTCTTTTCTTAGTCCCGGGGTACCTTGATGAAGCTAAGGTCCCAATACTTGATTTACTTTATTATTTATTTAAACTTTCAAGTTATTATGTTCCTTTATATAGTTATGATTCATATTCATGCATGAACATAATGTTTTTGTCTCAACAAAAATAAATGAGAAAATGTTTTCTTGAATTAAAGATTTTTTCTAAGGAAATAAATATAGAAAACGGATTTCTAAAAACCCATGAACATGCATAGGAATGATTTTCTTACATAAACAAAAGGTTTTATGAAAACTTATCTTTTATCAAAAAATAGAAATTCTTTCGGAATCATTACAAGAAATAAAAATGTCATTTTGCTACTTTTGAAATCCAAGTTTAGAAAATAAAACCACACTCTAAGAAATTAAAGTAATTACAAGAGATTCCATTTAGAAATAGAATATTCATATTAATAACTAAAAGATCTTTCAAAAAATAAAATAGAATCTCGAGTTCAAAGACTTTTAAAAACCTTACTTTTTACAAGTTGAGATAATTTCATTTACTTCATACACATGTTATGAGTCATTACAAATATATATATATATATATATACCTTTCAAAAAGTTTACAAAATAATTGAAATATTTATCTTTTCAAAAGAGCTTTGTTTACAAAGAAGAAAACAAGTGTTTGCAAAATTCGTAGAAAATCTGGTCACCGTCTTTTCGGAACCCAAACGACTTAGTTTTATGGAAAAAAGCTTAGAAATGCGTAGATCATTTCGAGTAGGTAGAAAACGATATCTTATACGCGAAATTCCGAGTTAAAATGAGCAAGTTATGGCCATTTTAAATTGGAATTTCCCCTTATACGATTTTACTAAGATTTTAAGAAAAGATTAGAATCTTCAAGAATAGAATTTCATGAAATACTCATTTTGGGTATTCTTCTTGATTAGATAATCACGATGAGGATTGTCCGTATCCCGAGGATTACTACGATTAAGTAGAATTTCCGAACGACCCATCCGATTCAAGAATGGTGTCATCATGGCCGAGTGAGTTTATTCCCCGTTATTTTTCATACTTTTGATTGTGCTTGTAAAATTAGTTGCACTAGAATTTAAGAAAAATCAAAAGAAAGTGTATGATAATACGTTGAAAGAATACTAAGTATATCGAAACTCGATTTGTTTGTAATAAAGTTGTATGTGAATTAATATCTTGAAATGTTTGGAATTGATTGATCACTTGAAAGAAGTTAAATGTAACTACTAGACTTTAATTAAAGAAATTATTCATGCACTTCATATGTTGAGTTACATTGCATTCAATACTATACAATTGGTGGGACAAGTGTATAATAGTGGTGGTAGACATAACCGGTATATCATGTAAGTGGCGAGTAGGAGCCGGTAAGAACTACAAAATTGGAGGCTAGTAGGAGCTTGTAATAACTACAAGTTTTTGATGGCGTATAGGAGCCGGCAAGATCTATAAAAGTGTTTTTAAAAGTTGTGGCTGTAATTGGCCTGAATCCCCAACCCCGAATGAAGGGCGTAAATTCATTCAACATATGATTCCCGGAAAGTCATATGTCTTGTATGCTCACGTGGTTGTTGCATTTCATATGTTTGAATAATAAACTGGATTGATAAATTTTACTCGAGTATGAATTTTGAGATTTACTCACTAAGTCCATAAGCTTACACCCATATAGATATTTGTATTCTCAGGAACACCTATGTTGAGCCCGAGGCCATCCCGTATCCGTATACATTTTATGTTGAAGCTTTTGGAGGAAATCTACTCGAAGACTTAGATTAGAATTCCTTTGAAATCTTTAATTTTGGAGGTTATGAAGTTTATCTCGATCCTTGGAATTAGCGGGGGTATGCCCCTAAGAAATTATGTAACAGACCTTTGGTTATTTATGATATGATATACTTTATTTCTGAATTCTTGTATGTTTATCTTTACTTGCTTAAACTATGCTTCCCAAAAGCATCTCCTATTACCGTGTTAAACGCCTTACATATAATACTAAGGCTTTCGCATGACTAAGGTAGCCATTCTTAAGCCTTGATATTATATGTGGCGGACTACCACGTTTAGGGTACCCTTTGGGGCGTGACATGTAAGCTTACGCCCCTATAAATATTTGTATTCATAGGAATACTTGTTTTTATACCCGATATCTCCTCTTATCCGTGTAAGTTTTCTTTTGGGAGCTTTTGGAGGAAATATACTTGAAGGGTTATATTATAATTCCTTTAAAATCTTTTGATATAGTATTTAAATTATTGTAAAGACTATTAATTATTTCGGTCCTTGGAATTTAGTGGGGGTATGCCCCTAAGAATCATGTAATAGACCTTTAAATTGTTAATACTATGATCTATTTTATTTCTAGATTTTTGTATGTTCATTATTACTTGCTTAGGCCATACTTCCCGAAAGTGTCTCTTATTACCATGTCAGACGCCTTACATGTAATACCGAGCTTTCACATGACTAAGGTAGTCATTCCTAAGTCTTGATATTATATGTGGCGAACTGCCATGTTTAGGATACCCTTTGGGGCATGAAATATTACTTGAATAAAATATCCCCTAGGCTCCAACCAAAGGTATGAGTGCTACGATGAATATCTAAGAGGGTATAAGCTACACACTTAATGAGAATTATTTCCACAATTAAACACCCATCAACCAATAATCAAAACAATTTAATTTAAACAACCGAATGAGATGCACAAGCACGTGAGCAAACAATACATAGAATTTTTTGTGAATCATATGTTGAATGGATTTACCCCTCCATTCAAGGTTAGGTATTCCAGGCCGTATAGACTGATTTTCATAAATGTAATTCCTTTGTAGTTCTTTTTCAAGCCACTACCCAACTGCAAAAATAAAATTCATTTCTTTGTAGTTTTTATTCAAGCCACTATTGTAAACTCCTAAAATTTTCGGTTTGATCTTAGAATTAAAAGTCAACCGAAACCTAAAGGTCAACAAAAGTCTAGTATAAACCCTAGAATTTAGATCCAACATTCTCGTATTCTTTAACCCTATAAAACGAAGTTGAGTTAAATAGTGATAATAGTTCGTAATAACTTGAGGAAACATAAAAATATCAGATTCACGAATTTCGAGTATCCTTCGGACTCAAACGAGATCAGTTCTCGAAAAGCATGTCCAGGAGCTTGGAATAGTATAAATATTCTGATAACACCATTAGGACCGATTTAATGAAAGGATTTCAAAAATATCAATTTCGTAATTTTTCGATAACTAAAAATAACACATATCGCATTTATATGCTATCTTCTTACTATAGGTATTTTACTAGTCATATCTACTTCACATTACACTATTCATTACTATTCTATACTATTCTTTTATCTCTACTTTTTCTAACATCTACTCTTACAACACCATACCCTATTATCTTTACTTTTTACCTTTCCCATAACTTTATATCATATCTGTAAGCCCCTAGATTTTTCGATAATATGAGCAAACCCTAAGAACCAGAAGTTGAAATGAAACCTTAAAATTAACCTAGTTATACGATTAGTCTAGTGAATCTAGATCCGGTAATCCCGTATTCTTAAACCCTAGAAAACGAAATTGAGATAATTTGCGGAAAATGATTCGTAATAATATAGGGAAACCTAAAAATATCATATTCGAATTTTTCTAGTGTCTTTCGGATCCGATCGGGATCAGTTTTCGAAAACCGTGCCCCAGAGCACCGGATAGCAAAAATATTCCGACAACACCAATAGATTTGTAAAAATATAAGGTTTTCAAAAATATCAGTTTTAGAATTTTTTGGTAACTAAAAATAACAGATATAAGCCTTTTACGCGTATTTTCTTAACTACTGGTATTTTAATTGTCTAGTCTACTATTCATAGTACTTTTCTACTATTCATTACTATTCACCTATCTCTACTTTTTCTTACACTCTACCATACCTATACCTTACAATTTACCTTCCCCATACAACTTTAATCACATCACACCTTATATATTACTTCTTTTAATACAAAACAAACAAAAATAATTATTTCCTCCCCCCTCTACACTCAAAACCGGTGCCCCCTTGTCCCTCTTCCATCACATTTTGTTTTCTTTTCCAATTTATTTTATTACATCTAATTTCCACTCCAAAAATCTATAAATACCCCCTTCCTCTTCCATTCTTTCACACAACAAAAATTCATACTAAAACTCTCCCAAAATCACTCCACAAAATTCCTCTCCCAACATATCTCTCAAGTTCTCTCCTTTCCTTAGAAAATTCATCCCCACATAATACTACAACCCATTCTTTTCTTCTTCAACCAACACAAACTTTAGGTAAAACTTCTCTTATTTACTCATCATGTTCATATAACTTAACATGAGTTTAGTGTATGTTTCTTAGACTCATTGAGTTAAGGAAGCAACAATTTATTCATGTTTTGTTTTTGTTCATGTTCTTATTTTCTTTATGTTACTATTATGTTGATATTGTTACTATTATTTCTAACCTAACTTATATAAGTATTAAGTATATATATTTATTTAGAGCATATAAGCTCACTTGTTATTTATTTATTTCCAAGTCTTGCAATTTATTTATTTACTTGTTTTATGCAATATTAAGACTAGTCTTTCTAATCTTAGACTTGTCCATATCAAGTCAAAATAATTTTATTTCATTGCTTTTCTTTTCTTTTGAGGACTAGTCTATTCTTAGTCCCGGGATACCTTGATGAAGCTAAGGTTCCCAATACTTGACTTTACTTTTATGCTATTATTTTATTTATGTTATGTTTTTCATAGTTATATATATTCTCATTCATACATGAATATGTTGTTATTGTCTCAACCATAATAAAAATGAGTTTTCTTAAGTATTAAAAATAAACTCTCTTTAAATATAAATTTTGTCACATAAGAAATTATTTTCCTTAAAGACTTGAGATTTTATCTTAAACAAATATTTTTCCAAAGTTAGATAAGTTTAGCTCTAATTTTAGTAATAATATGTGGTTTTTACCGAGAAATACATAAAGTAAAGTTATTATAAATTCTCTTTTCAAATAAATAAGAAAGTTTCTTTAGACCTAAATAAGGGATTTCTTAAATTCAATTGTTGAAGTATTCCACCAACACTAAAATCTAAGTTAAGTTTTTTTCAAAATTAACTTATAAGATGATCTCTTTTAAAAGTGGATCTAACTATAAAGTATTTAGAAAGACTTTGTTTTCCAAAACACTAGAAATAAAAGATTAAGATTTCTTTTTAAAAATTTAGCTAAGAAAAGGAGTTAAAGAAGGAAATACTCACTTATGATAACTTAGGAAATTTTTCAAAAATAAAATTCTTTTCAAGCCTTAAGCTTATCTCACTTTCAAGACTTTTGTTTTATAAAACCATTGTTGAGACAACACCAAATTCATGCACATAGTTTGAGGTTATACATATATGTATATACATATATTCAAGGGATTTTTCAATATATCTATATTTTTGTACAAAAGCCCTTGAGTGAAGAAAGGTTTGAAAACTCTAGTTTTGAAGTTTGGAAAATTCGTATCAAATCTGTACGCTACTATTTTGAGGCCTAAATAACTTCTTTTCATAAAAATAACCTTAGAAATAGATAGTTCTTTTCGAGTAGGTAGAAATCGGTATATAATATGCGAAATTCCGAGTTAAAATGAGCAAGATATGGCCATTTTAAGTTGGGATTTCCATTCCATACGATTTTTACGAATTCTTTAAGATAGAAATATAGAATTTGAATAGATCTTGGATGATATACTCATGTTGAGTATTTCTTTTGGTTTAGGTATCGAGGATCACGATCTTGTCTTCCCCGAGGATTACTTCGACTCCTAGATCGCTATGGACGAGTGAGTTTCCTTTACGCTTATGTATTCGCGCATGTGCTTGTAAAATAGAGCACTAGATGTAGGAAAAGATAAAATGGATATGCATGTGGGATATTATGGAAATTATGTATGTGAATCATTGTGTGCGATCAATGAACAATAAAGTATATCGGAACCCGATTTGTGATTGGTGTAAATGTCTTCATGTATGAATTTGTTATGTGTGCAAATATTGTCTGATCGGTTTAAAATGATTTAATGTTATATTGAAATCCTCATATAATAAATTGCTCATGCATATCACTTAGAATATCATTTCGAAGTTTTTGCTACTACTCCTCAGCGTGGGACCAGAAAGGTAAGCTGCCTAGCTACATCTTGAGGGTTAAGACGTTTAGGGAATACGGCCTCAAGGTATAGCCGAGCCGGATCGATCGCTTTGGGCATGGAAGGCCCGGGGACTAGTAGTACGGTTCGTTGGAACCCTAAGACGCGCGCAACTTTCAGGAGGTCATTCGGGACCCAATTCAAAGCATTCCCTAACCACCGATGGAGGGGTAAATCCATCAAACATACGAAATTGGATAGTCGTATGTAATGTTTGATCATATGGTTGTTGCATTCATATGCTTGATTAATAAACTTGTTTGATTGTTGTTATGAGTACTATTGCGTAAGGAATATCTCACTAAGCTAGTCATGCTTATACTCCTATAGACTTTTGATATTCCAGGGTTACCTTTTTGCACTCGAGACCATCTTGATTTCCCCGGGTAGAATCCTCATTTTGAGAAGCTTTTGGAGGCAATCTATTTTAAAGTTATAGAGTAGATTTCTTCTAAAATCTTCTAGCTTTAGTTATGCTATATTTAGAGCCATGTTATTATGAATCATCGGGGGAATGCCCCTTAGAAGCTGTAAGACTTTTATTTCAATGATATCTATATGTTAAGCGTTATTTTGCATGTTCCGTTGCCAATATCTTAAAATGCATTACTCCACCGGTCCTCCTTTGTTGTGAATGTACGCCTTGTACCGATATGGAAGCTTTCGAGTGACGGAGGTAGTCATTCTTAAGTTTTAATATTGTGTACAGCGGGCTGTCACGTTTAGGGTACCTGCTGGGGCGTGACAATATCTATCTTACACATTATTACTTTTAATACAAAAAATTACAAAAAATCAAATCTCTCCTCCCCTACACTCTACATGGCCAGCGCATCTCCCCTCTCTCTTCCTCTCATTTATTTTCAACTTTTCTTTAATTAAATCACTCAAAAATCACTCCTCATTTTCCTATAAATACCCCCAACCTCTTTCACTTCATTCACACATCTTCTGTTCACAAATTTCACTCCCAAAACTCTCTCAAATTTCCCTCTCAACTTCTATCCCAATATACTCTAAAATTTTCTCCACAAAACCATCTTGTTCTTCTTTTACAAACACTTTAGGTAAGAATTTTCTTTAGATTTCTCTTACCATGTCATGTAACTTTACATGACCATGGAGTGAGTTTCCTAAACTTAGTGTTATGAAAGCTACACTATGTTCATGAATTGTTCTTGTTCATGAATATGTATTCATATATTTCTATATTGTTATTTTACTTTTACTCATATTATTATTGATTTTATGTGAATCTCTTATATATATGTAACTAGATATAATTATGTACTTATATATAACCGTTAGAGAATATAAGCTCATTGTTATTTATTTACTTCCAAGTAATGCAATTTATTTATTTCATGTCATTTTAAGACTAGTCTCTAGTCTTAGACTTCTCCTCATTAAGTCAAAATAATAGTTGCTTTCCTTTTCTTATTTTCTTTTGGGACTAGTTCATTCTTATTCTCAGGATACCTTGTGAAGCTAAGGTTCCCAATACTTGACATATTTCTTTACTTACTTATTTTATTACTTATTATGTCTTTCTTATGTTTTTACAATTCTACATTCATGATCATGCATAAACATATTGATTTTGTCTCAACAAGATAAAGAATGAAAAGTTTTCTTAAAATAGAAGTTCTTCTCCAAAAATAAATATTGTCACGTAGGAAATGATTTTATCTTAACAAATCTTTTCTAGAAATTTAGAGGAATTCATCATAACTTTTAAATAACCAAAGAACATAGAATTTTTTCTTCAAAACATACATACACTTTATAAAGTTATAAAATGGAAAAGAATTCTTGTTTAAGCAAAAGTTTTACTAAACCTCACTTTTCATCAATACTTTGAATTTTAAACTAAACTAGTTTGACAAACACCAAGAATTTTCCTTTCATAAAAAATAGGATGATCTTAAGGAATAAGATTAATGAATGACTTAGGAAATCATTTCTTTAAATATAGAATCATTACTACTTTCAAAAAGTATTAGGAACTAAACTATAGGGAGTTTAGAAAAATGAAAATCATTCTTTTGAAATTAAAAAGACTAAGGAAATGGAATTAAAGAAAAAACTCATTTAAATAACTTGAGAATTTTTTTGGCAAAGCTAAGAAGAAATTTTAAAAAGTTTACTTTTCCAAAGTTTTTAGAAGACTTTACATTTACCAAAAATTCATGGTTGAGACAACTTCATTAATTTCATGCATTTAACATGAGTCGATGAATATATATATATATAATATATATATTTCAAAGGTCTTACAAACTACTATAATATCTATCTCTTTGATTCAATTTTTTAAAAAAAGAAGAAAATAGGTTTTGTAAAATTCATGGTGAATTTGATCACCACTATTTCGGAACTCAAACGACTTAGTTTGATGAAATTAATTTTAGAATTGGATAGATCTTTTTGAATAGGTAGGAAATGATCTATTATAAGCATAATTCCGAGTTAAAAATGACCAAGTTATGGCCATTTTAAGTTGGAATTACCCTCTATACAAATTTTAACGATCTTATGACATAGTTTTTGAAAAGTACCATAGAATCAATAAGAAATACTCATTAAGGGTATTCTTCTTGATTAGGTGATCCCGAGGAAGAGTGTACGTATCCGAAGGATTATTACGATTAGTGAAATTCTATCGACTCATCCATCAGGAAAAAGTGTCATCATGGCTGAGTGAGTTACTTCCCTTTTATTTCTTATTCTTCTGATTGTGCTTGTAAATTTAGTTGCATTAGAATTTAGGCAAGATAAAATAGAAGTTGTATGATAAAACGTTGAAAGAATATTAAGTATATCAAAGCATGAATTGCTTGTAATAAAGTTGTATGTGTATTATTACATTGAAGTGTTTGAAATTGGTTGCTCACTTGAAAAGAAACTAAAATATAAACAACTAGACTTTAATTAAGAATTTGTGCATGCACTTCATATGTTAAGTCACATTGCATTCGCTATTATACAATTGGTGAGACAAGTGTATGATAGTGGTGGTAGGTGTAACCGGTATATCATGTAAGTGGCAAGTAGGAGCTGGTAAGAACTACGTAAATTGATGGCTTGTCACGCCTCGAAAGGTACCCTAAACGTGGCAATCCACCGTACACAATATTAAAGCCTAAGAATGACCACCTCAGTCACACGAAGGCTTCCATACCATGTACAAGGCGTCTAACACATAAAGGAGACACATCAGAATGATACATTTTATGTTAATACAATTGAGTAACAATGTAAAGGAAACACAATCTACTATACTTCCAATACAAACCACTATACTTCAAAATACAATTCATTCGGCTTCAATTACATTCATCCATAGACTTCCCTACATAAAGTATTACAAGACAAATAATAAAACCTAACTAATAACTTCAAGCATTCTCATTTCTTGTCGGAATCCCAAAGCCATTCTCGGCTTCAACCATCTCGGTCCCCACTTTGCATTCTTGAGATAACCTGTTCATTTAAACAACTATTGGGGTATAAGCTACACCAGCTTAGTGAGAATTCCCTTAATTCCGTACCATAACAAACAAGTTATAATCAATCATATGCTATGCATGAACAAACATGTGAGCAAACAATTATGTATGGGTATCCGCAACCCACACACAAAACGGATTTACGCCCTCCGTATCTTGGGTTAGGGATGGTATTGAAGTCTACACAACCGTTGCTAGTCCCCAAGCCCTCGGCTCTTAGCACTCGCCTCGGCTAGGCTCACACATGGAATGTATCCCCGATGCGCCTTAGTTTTCTATGAATGAGCTCTGATCCCGGGTCTCATTATCCAAACGAGTCCTCAGACCATACCGATCGACCTGCGTAGGAGTAGCACGCTACCAAAAGCAATATGTCCGATGCGATGGATGACCAAGTTAATTTTTTTTCTTAGGTTAAAATATTTATACGTTCTTTAGAGTGACCAGCCAATATCATACACATAACAGAAATAATATGAACAGTGCAGTTATCCAATCAAATCGTGGTTTCGATATGCTTTAGTATTCTTTGGCATACATTCATCACAGCCTCTCATATATCCCATCCCATTTATCGATTTTTATCTTGTTCCTACAATCTAATGCAACTAACTACAAGCACAATCAAGGTAACAAAACAAGGAGAAAACTCACTCGGCCATTGGATCACCGGTCTTCTAGTAATAATAACCCGGTGGTAGGGAATCGTCGAATTCGGGATCACCTAAAAAGGAAGAAATACTCTAATAAGTATTTCAACTCAAACTAATCCAACGACTTCATACGAACTATCAAATTCGTAATTCGCGTCCTAAGCGGAATTCCAACTTAAAACGGCCATAACTTGGTCATTTTAACTCGGAATCTCGCAAATTATATATCGATTTCTATCTACTTCGAAAGATCTACTAATTCTAATATTATTTAAGTTTTGAAAACATTGAAGCTTCGAAAAGGTCAGATCAGATTAGGGCAGCAACAATTTCAATTTCCGAAAAATAGTTTTGTAAGAGTTTGTAATGTTCCTACTATAGAAATTGGCTATACATGCAATATGAATGATTTCCTAACATGAATGACATGAGATGAGCTTAATGTATGCATGGTCTTGATGATTCTTGCTAAAAGAAAATTTCATAACTCCTTATATTACAAGACTTCAAGGATAACTACTTTTAAGAATACTAGTTTCCTAACTTTGATTATTTCCATTTGTTTTGGATTTATTACTTAAGAAAATATAATTATTTTTGTTAAAATTGAGTCTTCATTATATCTATTACTTGACCTTCATTTCTACATAAAAATTTTCATTTTACACTTTGTAAATATGTTTTCCAATATGATTTACTCAAAAATCCGAATTTTAGAAAATCCACTTTTTGAATGATTCATTTGGGGAAAACTTGTTTAAAACATTAAAATTTAAGGCTTTACTATACAATTACCTAAGGACTTCATTTAACACATAAAACTTGCAATTTGAGCTCAAATACTAAGTGATTACTTATGCATCATCTCAAATTACGAATTTGACAATTGATCACTAACTCAAAATTTTTCATTTTAATTCCATTACTTGTTTAACACCTTACTCATGCCTAAACTCATTTTAACTTGTAAAAATCATTGCTTAATGATATCTATTACCTATATACTTCATTTTTCACATAAAACATGAGTTTTGGAGTTGATACATGGGTTCTAAAAATTGGTCTTAGTTGGGATCCGAATTTACAAAATTCATTTTTGGTTATATCTTTTGATAAAATCTATCTAAGCTCATGAAAATCCATTCCTTACATATCATATCTTATGAGCCTTTCATTTCTTAAATAAAAACTTCATTTTTGAGTTGGAAAACATGTTTTTAAAATAGGCCTTGGCCAAAATCCGAAAATGAATTTTTATTTTGAAAATAACTTTTGAAAATCACATTAGATTCTTGTAAAAAGAAGTCTTGATGATATTCATATATTAAGCCTTCATTTTCTTAAGAAAAAATTACATTTTGACACTTGGAAGGTGGTTTTTAAATATTGGTCTTGCCAAAATACGAATTTCACAAATTTTGTTCAAGTTCAAATCTAAGATCTACACATCATATGAACATACACCTAGATGAAACCCATGAAAACAAACTTTAAACTCATAGATCTAAACTTTGCTCATCAAAATTACTCATTTATGTTATCTATACCCTAAGCCCTTCATTTTAAATGAAAAATACACATTTTGAAGTTGAAAAACCACTTTTCTAAATATGGTTCCATTTTCATCCGAATTTTCAAAATCATTTTGTTGAAAATAAAATAGATCTTGAGTTTCCTACAACTTTCCTACCATCATCATGTTATAGCAAGTTGTTCATGAACATAAACAAAGGTCTAATGCATTTATGAACTCAAAACACTAGATCTAGTCTTTTAAACTAGTTTTAAATGGATGAATCACTAAGATAATATGTGGATGATAGATCTATGCATAAATCATAAGAAATAACAAATATAACAACTTAAATAACAAGATCTATGGCATAAACAAAATCAAAGCTACAAAAATTTAGATCTACAAAATATATCAACTTTAAACAAGAAAATAATTGAAATACAAGATAATAAAAGTAGAGAAAAGGAGTGTTTCATTTTTGGCATCATCATCCTAAGCTTTTAAGCTTATGGAAGGTCATTTGATGCATGAAACCTTCATTACACTTTACCTATATCACCTATGGAGGCTTTGAGATGAAGATTTGCTTAAAAATCTTCAAGAAATATGGGTGGAGCTCAAGAATGAGTTGGGGCAGCTTGTTGTTGATGGAAGAACAAGAGAAATGAAGAAGAAAGAGAGGAAAAATGAGAGAGAAAAGTTAAAGAATGAAGAGGAAAATGTAAATGAAAGAGAGAGAAAATGTGTGTAATAATGAATGAAAGAAGAAAAAAAAAATAAAACAAGGCAGCCAAAAGACCATGCTGCACGTGAATATTGAGAGAGAGAGAGGGAATTTGTTGAATTTGACTCAAATTAAATTGTGTAATAAATGTGTATGTGTAACTTCTTTAAGAAGGAGTGAAAATAATTATTTTGTCAAATATGAATAAATAAAGGACAATGGCAGCCATAAAGAGGGTCAAAAATCTGCCATCAATTGTGGGATAATGTGTAGAAAGATTGAAGTGAAAAGGAAGTGATATGTGTAAGGTGTACTTGAAGGTATGGGTTGTAAAGTACTTTTTAATAAAATAAAAAAATAAAATAAAATTAGAAAATTTATTCCAAATATTTGTAGCAGATTTTTCATAATTAAAATTAAATAATTATTTGAATTATTTTAGTATTTTAACAATTATGTTACTGGTATGATCAAAATACACGAATATGGGCTATAGATAATATTTTTATAACCCGAAAAATTCTAAAAAAATTATTTTATGAAAATAAAAATATTTTAAAAATATTTTCTAATTATTAAATTAATTTATTTTATTTTTAGTATCGGGTCTTAAACAGAATCTGATCCGGTAAAGACTCGAAACGAACTAAATTTTAGAAAAACAAAATTTTCTATAACCTATAAAATATTTATCTAAAAACATAAGGCTTTATAAGAATAATAAAATTTTATAATGAAATAAAAATGAATAGTGTAAAAAACTAACCAATTACCGGTAATAATAGAAATACGATAAAAATGTTATAACTATAACTTTCATAACCCGAAAAATTATATAACTGATATATTTAGAAATCTCATGAAATTACTAGTCTAACGGTACTATTGGTATATTTTTGATATCTCGAGCCCCAGGACACGTTTTTCGAAGTCTGTATCTGAACGGGTTCGAAATAGGTAAAATATTTACCAATCTAATATTTTTAAACAAACTCATATTACTATGAGCTATTCTACATATTTAGCTACGCCTCGGCCTCTAGGGTTAGGGGCACTAAGTTGCCGAACTTAGGCTATTGCATTCCGATTAGGGTTTCCGGGTGTTTTTTTCGGTTTAGATCTTTGCCAATTTGGAAACTGATATTTTATGTTTATACAACTTATTTGATTTGAGAAATTTATTTTACATTTTATTTTTGTAAGTATTTAATGTCTTTTAACATTTTCAGAATTCTTGGATTGGGTTTCATTTCCGAAAGTTAATCGTTATTTACTTTTTAATAATTTGATTTTGGGATTCTATATTACCCATTTTTATAAGTCGGGGTTACGTATAGAGTTTGTCGTACGTAGTGGTTTTGGAATTGAAATATGTTGAGTTCTTATTTTATTTTTAAGGATTCTTATTTTTCTCAAGCTTTGAAAATTTTTGGATTCGCTCGTGTTTTTGGACTAGTTGAAATTCGGTTTTAATTTGGAGTGATTTTTAGGGTTTATTTTCAAAGTTCATCTTGAAATTATTTATTGAAATTTTCCGGGGCTTACATGGCTAGTAGGAGCTTATAATAACTACATGTTTTTTATGGCGTATAGGAGCCGGTAAGATCTATAAAAATGTTTTAAACAAAGTTATGGCTGGAATATCCAACCTTGAATGAAGGGCGTATTATTTCAACATATGATTCTCGAAAAGTCACATGTCTTGTTTGCTCACGTGTTTGTTGCATTTCATTTGCTTGATTTATAAACTTGGTTGATATTTCTTTTCAAGTATGAATTTTTGGGATTTACTCTGTAAGCCCCAGAAAATTTCAGTAAATAATTTCAAGATGAACTTCGAAAATAAACCCTAAAAATCACTCCAAATTAAAACCGAATTTCAACTAGTCCAAAAACACGAACGAATTCAGAAACTTCTTAATCTTGAGAAAATGAAAATCCTTAAAAATAAAATAAGAACACAATAGTCTTCAAATTCAAAACCACGACATACGAAAAATTCCATATTTAACTCCGACTTATAAAATCGGGTAATATAAAGCCCAAAAACAAACTATTAAAAAGTAAATAATGATTGATCTTCGGAAATAAAACTCAATTCAAGAATTCCGAAAACATTAAGAGATATTAAATACTTACAAAAATAAAATTTAAAATAAATTTCTCAAATTAAATATGTTGTATAAACATAAATATCAGTTTCCAAATTGGCAAAGACCTAAACCGAAAAATCACCCGGAAACCATAACCGGAATACAATAGTGTAAGTCCGGCAATCTAGCGCCCCTAACCCTAGAAGCCGAGGCATAGCTAAATATGTAGAATAGCTCATAGTAATATGAGTTTGTTTAAAAATATCAGATTGGTAAATTTTTGACCTGTTTCGAACCCGTTCGGACACAGACTTCGAAAAGCGTGTCCCGGGGCTCGAGATATCAAAAATATATCAATAGTACCGTTAGACCCGTAATTCCATAAGATTTCTAAATATATCAGTTATATAATTTTTCGGGTTATAAAAGTTACAGTTATAACCTTTTTATCGTATTTCAATTATTACCGGTAATTGATTAATCTTTTGCACTATTCATTTTTATTTCATTACAAAATTTTATTATTCTTATAAAGTCTTATATTTTTAGATAAATATTTTATATGTTATAGAAAATTTTGTTTTTCTAAAATTTAGTTCGTTTCGGGTCTTTACAGGATCAGATTCTATTTAAGACCCGATACTAAAAATAAAATAAATTAATTTAATAATTGAAAAATATTTTAAAAATATTTTTATTTTCATAAAATAATTTTTTTATAATTTTTCGGGTTATAAAAATATTATTTATAGCCCATATTCACTTATTTTGATCATACCGGTAACATATTTGTTAAAATACTAAAATAATTCAAATAATTATTTAAATTTAATTATGAAAAATCTGCTACAAATATTTGGAATAAATTTTCTAATTTTATTTTATTTTATTAATAAAGTACTTTTACAACCCATACCTTCAAGTACACCTTACACATATCACTTCCTTTTCACTTCAATCTTTCTACACATTATCCCACAATTGATGGTAGATTTTTGACTCATTTATGGCTGCCATTGTCCTTTATTTATTCATATTTTGACTAAATTAATTATTTTCTACTCCTTCTTAAGAAAGTTACATTATACATTAATTATATAATTCAAATTTGAGTCAAATTTCAACAAAATTCACTCTCTCTTCTCACCATCATTCACGTGCAGCTCTCCCTCCCCTTGGCTGCCCTTGTTTTATTTTTTTCTCTCATTTATTCAATTAAAACACTCATTTTCTCTCTCTCCTTCATTTACTCACTTTCCCTCTTTCATTCTTTAGCTTTTTCTCTCTCATTTTCCTCTCTTTTCTTCTTCATATTGTTCTTGTTTCCTCAAGAACACATGCTGCCCCCACATCTTCCATTAGCTTCCACACCTTTTCTTGAAGATTTCTAAGCAAATCTTCTTCCAAAGCTCCATAGGTGGTATAGTAAAGTGTAATGAAGGTTTCATGCATCAAATGACTTCCATAAGCTTAAAAGCTTAGGATGATGATGCCAAAAATGAAACTCTCCTTTTCTCTACTTTTATTATCTTGTATTTCAATTATTTTCTTGTTTAAAGTTGATATATATTGTAGATCTAACTTTTTATAGCTTTGATTTTTGTTTATGCCATAGATCTTGTATTTAAGTTGTTATTTTTATTATTCCTTATGATTTATGCATAGATCTAGCATCCACATGTCTATCTTAGTGATTCATGCATGTAAAACTAGTTTAGAAAACTAGATCTAAAGTTTTGAATTCATAGATGCATTAGATCTTTGTTTATGTTCATGAACAACTTGCTATAGCTTGATGATGGTAGGAAAGTTGTAGGAAACCAAGATCTATTTTGTTTTCAACAAAAATCAATTTTGAAAATTCGGATGAAAATGGAACCATAGTTAGAAAAGTGGTTTTTCAACTTCAAAATGTGTATTTTTCATTTAAAATGAAGGGCTTAGGGTATAGATAACATAAATGAGTAATTTTGATGAGCAAAGTTTAGATCTATGAGTTTAAAGTTGTTTTCATGGGTTTCATCTAGGTGTATGTTCATATTATGTGTAGATCTTAGATTTGAACTTGAACAAAATTTGTGAAATTCGTATTTTGGCAAGACCCCCATTTAAAAACCACTTTCCAAGTGTCAAAGTGTAATTTTTATTTAAGAAATGAAAGGCTCTTAGGATAGGATATGTAAGGAATAGATTTTCATAAGTTTAGATAGATTTTATCAAAAGATATGTCCAAAAATGAATTTTGTAAATTCGGATCCCAATCAAAACCAATTTTTAAAACCCATTTATCAACTTCAAAACTCATGTTTTATGTGAAAAATGAAGTATATAGGTAATAGATATCATTAAGCAATGATTTCTACAAGTTAAAATGAGTTTAGGCATGAGTAATGTGTAAAACAAGTAATGGAATTACAATGGAAAATTTTGAGTTAGTGATCAAATTGTCAAATTCGTAATTTGAGATGATGCATATGTAATCACTTAGTACTTGAGCTCAAATTGCAAGTTTTATGTGTTAAATGAAGTTCTTAGACAATAGATGTAGTGAAGCTTCAAATTAATTATGCATTAAACAAGTTTTCCCAAGGAAATCATTCAAAAAGTGGATTTTCTAAAATTCGGATTTTTGAGTAAATCATATTGGAAAATGTATTTGCAAAGTGTAAAATGCAAATTTTTGTGTAAGAATGAGTTCCTTAATAGTTATGTATGATTGAGCCTTAATTTTCTAAATATCAAATGATTTTTACTTGAAGGAATCACTCAAAAACCAATTTTTGTAAAATTCGGATTTTGGAATCAACACCACTTGAAAACATGTTTATAAAGTGCAAAATGGAAATTTTTATGTAGAAATGAAAGTCATAAGTAATAGATATAATGAAGACTCAATTTTAACAAGAATAATATTTATCTTAAGTAACAAATCCAAAACAAATGGAAATGATCAAAGTTAGAAAACTAGATTTTTCATAAGTAGTTGATATTATGGTCTTGCAAAATAAAAAGTTATAAAATTTCTTTTTAGCAAAATCATCAAGATCATGCATACACTAAGCTCATCTCATGTCATTCATGTTAGGAAATCATTTATATTGCATGTATAGCTAATCTATAAGATAGGAACATTACAAACGTTTACAAAACTATTTTTCGAATCGGAAACCGTTACTGATCAGATCTGATCCCTCCGTTCCGAGACCTAAATGTTTTCAAATCTTGAAAATAATATTAGAAATAGATAGATCTTTCGAAGTAGATAGAAATCGATATATAATTTGCGAGATTCCGAATTAAAACGACCAAGTTATGGCCGTTTTAAGTTGGAATTCCCACTTAGGATGAGAATTACGAATTTGATAGTTCATATGAAATTGTTTGGATTAGTTTGAGTTGAAATACTTATTAAAGTATTTCTTCCTTTTTAGGAGATCCCGAAATCTACGATTTCCTACCACCGGATTACTATTACTAGAAGACCGGTGATCCAATGGCCGAGTGAGTTTTCTCCTCGTTTTGTTACCTTGATTGTGATTGAAGTTAGTTGCATTAGAACTATAGGAACAAGATAAAAATCGATATGAATGGGGATGGGATATATGATGAGACTGTGATGAATGTGTGCCAAAGAATACTAAAGCATATCGAAACCATGATTTGATTGGATAACTGTACCGTTCATGTTATTTCTGTTATATGTGTGATATGGATTGGTCACTCTAAAGAATGTATAAATATTTTTGATCTAAGCAAAAATTAAATTGGTTATGCATTGCACTGGACATATTGCTTTTGGTAGCATGCTACTCCTACGCAGGTCGATCGGTATGGTCCGTAGATGACTCGTTTGGATAACGAACCCGGTGCCAGAGCTCATTCAGGGATACTAAGGCGCATGTGGATGCATTCTTGGATGAGCCTAGTCGAGTCAAGTGCTAAGAGCCGATGGCTTGGGGACTAGATGCGGTCGTGTAGACTCAATACCATTCCTAACCCAAGATACGGAGGGCGTAAATCCGTTCTGTGTGTGGGTTCCGGATACCCATGCATAATTGCTTGCTCACGTGTTTGTTCATGCATAGCATATGATTGATATAACTTGTTGTTATGGTACGGAATTAAGGGAAT
Organism: Combretum micranthum; assembly: GCA_024138025.1. Taxonomy (NCBI): domain Eukaryota; kingdom Viridiplantae; phylum Streptophyta; class Magnoliopsida; order Myrtales; family Combretaceae; genus Combretum; species Combretum micranthum. Next base: position 2,734,786 of record JAMXBD010000003.1, read on the forward strand.
TCTCACTAAGCTAGTGTAGCTTATACCCCAATAGTTGTTTAAATGACAGGTTATTCAAGAATGCAAAGTGGGGACCGAATTGGTTGGAGCCGGGAATGATTCCGAGATTTCGGCAAAGAACAAGAATGTTTGAAGTTACAGCTAGTTTTATGATTTGCTTGTAATAGTTTATGTAGAATCTTGATGAATGTAATTGAAGTTTAATGATTTGTATTATGAAGTATAGTGATTTGTATCTGAAGTATAGTAAATTTGTATTTCCTTTACATTGTTACTCAAGCTATATCAACGTAAAATGTATTACTCCGATGAGTCTCCTCCATGTGTTAGACGCCTTGTACATAGTATGGAAGCCTTCGCGTGACTGAGGTGGTCATTCTTAGGCTTTAATATTGTGTACGGCGGACTGCCACGTTTAAGGTACCCTTCGGGGCGTGACATACTCACTAAGCCCATAAGCTTACGCCCTTATAGATATTTGCATTCTCAGGAACACTTATTTTTGTACTCGAGGTCTCCCCTTATCCGCGTAAGTTTTCTTTTGGAGCTTTTGAATGAAATAAACTTGAAGAATTAGATTCAAATTCCTTTGGAATCTTTGACGTAGTATTAAATTATTGTATAGACTATTAGTTATTTCAATCTTTGAGATTTAGAGGGGGTATGCCCCTAAGAATCATGTAATAGACCTTTCGTTATTAACATTATGATCTATTTATTTTTGGATTCTTGTATGTTCATTCTTACTTGCTTAGACCACACTTCCCAAAAGCGTCTCCTATTACCGTGCTAGACGCCTTACATATAATACTAAGACTTTCACGTAACCAACGTGGTTATTCTCAAGTCTTGATATTATATGTGGCGGGCTCCCACGTTTAGGGTACTTTTCGGGGCGTGCAACTATCCAGCTGCAAAAAATATAGTTTATTCAGGTGTTTATGCACCACAATTCAACTTGGGTAACTCTTCGCCATTTTGTAGATCTTTCAAGCTTTACGAACCTCACTACTATGCCTTTGTCCTAACAAAGGTATAGTAATGAATGCAATGAACTCACCAAATGGTATGCATGAATCAATTTAATTAAGTACTCTTGGCATGATTAAATATTTTACGGGTGATCATGGAATTTGTAAACAATCATTCTTATACTAGAGCAAACATTTATTATAAACAATTCCTACCTTGATATAATTAATCATAATTTCAACCATATATGTAAAGCACATGTACTTTTCCATTTTATCTTTTCCTAATTCTAATGCTACTAATTTATAGGCAAAAGCATAAGTGCAAAAATGTAAGAAATAAACTTACCCGGCCATTTGAATAGAAGTTTCTAGTTAAAATAATCTTTGGGGTATAGGAACTCAGTCTCCACATAACCTATACAAGACAAATACCCAAAATGAGTATTTCTTGGAAGCTATACTTAAGCTTGCTATTCTATTTCACTAAGATCATCAAAAATCGTATATAATGAAATTCCAACTTAAAATAGCTATAACTTGCTCATTTTAACTCGAAATTTCACATATCATACACCCATTATACCTACTCGAAAATGATCTATCTATTTCTAAGGTTATTTTTATCATAAAAGTCTTCCGGGTTGTAAAATATATCGGTATAGATTTACCACGTAAATCCCAACCCTTGAAACACGATTTTCCAAACTTCTCTTTATCCAAAAACTCTTTAGCAAAAATATAGATATTTATATGATTGAAAAATTTGTGTATATATATATATATATATATATATTAGACTCATTTTGTATACAAAATTTTAATGGTATTGTCTCGACGATTATTTTTCATAAAATAACTTGTCTTATGATGTTGAAAACTTGAACCTTGGCAATTTCCTCTTTAAGTGGTTTGAAAGAATACTATAAATTCTTGGGTTATTATAAATGAGTATTTTCTTATAAATTTTTATTTTCTAAATTTTTCTTAACTTGGTATTTTAGGATATGTACAAATTTTACCTCTAGTGATAAAAATGGAGTCCCTAGAATTTTTTTCCTAAGATGTTGATAGTCCCTATTAATTTGAGTTGTATTACATATATTTTCCTTTTTAAATGGTTTTGATTGAAAATTATAAATAAGTGTTTTCCTCTTATCTTTTTTTTTTTTTTATTTCTTAACTTCTTTAAAGATAAATTTTATTTCTAAAAATTTGGTCTTTTAAATTCTCTACCAATTTTTACTTAGAAGGAAACACTTTCAACATTTTCTTAAGCTGTTGATAATATCTCTTGTTACTGAGTTTATCATGTTTATACTCTTCTATTTATTTGAAAATGAGTTTATCATTTAGAAACTTACTTTCTTAAGTTGTAGGCAACCTTTTTATTTCTCTAAGTGGATTTATAAACTAGTGAGTTGATTTTATCTTAACTTTGAAAATTAGTCTAGTTCTTGGTTTTTATTATGAAGTTGGTAAAAATCCTATAATTAAGCTTTCATGAAAAATTTGCATACTAAAGAATTATTGACACTAAGTTTTAATAAACTTCATGTTATTTATCATGAAACGAGAGTGTTTATTTCCTTAGTTAATTTCTTGAATGAATTATCCTTATTGACATATAAGAAATTCATGATGAGTTTGTCTGAATTTTTTTGAAAAGAATTTATAAAATTAATCTTCTACGTTTTCTATGGCAAAATCTTTATTTAGTGACAAAATTATATAATAAAAGAGTTTGGTTCCATTTTCGTTTATTAAAGAAAATTCCTCTTTATTTTTGTTGAGACAATATCATTATGATGATGCATGCATATGATTATGTAGTTATGAATAAGACTAAAATATCACGTAATAATATAGGAAAGATATAAGAAACAATAATAACCAAATTAATAAGGTTAAGTATTGAAAATCTTAGCTTCATCAATGTATCCCGGGATTAAAAATAGACTAGTCCCAAAAGAAAAAGAAAAAAAAAAGAAAGAGAAAGAAAAGAGAAAGCAATAATAATAAGAACAATAAGAGCATGTTAGTGAGAGTTAGTAAGCATTTAGGCTCTAAGAAATATATAGATATACATATACTTAATAATATATATATATATATATATATAAGGTTAGATGAGGAGCATAATAACAATAATATCATCGTAATAACATAATAACATAATGAGAATTCTTGGCATGTGCAAGAATAAATCATGAGCATGTTGTTGCTTCCTTAACTCGCATGAGCTTTAAGAAATAACACTATGGCCATGCTATGTTACAGAACATGGAAAAATAAATGTAGGAAATTTTTACCTAAAGGTGTGTATTTGTTGAAGAAAGGAAAAGATGGTTGTAAGGATATATGGATAGTAATTTGGTGAAGAGAAGAAAGAGTTTGAAAGAGAGATTTTGTAAAGAGAAGTTCTATGGAGAAGATTTGGTAGAGTTTTTTTTTTTTTTTTTATGTAAGAGTAAATGTGTAAAAGAAATGGAGGGAGATGGGATATTTATAATTGAAGATGGATGGAAATCGAGTGTAATTAAATAAAATGAAAAAGAAAAATAGATAGATAGTATAGAAGGAGGGAGGCGCTGGTTTTGGAGGGATAAGGGAAGAGAAAAATATTTAATTTGTATTTTGTAAAGAAAAATAAGTAATATGTAAGATATGATGTGATTTAATATGTATGGGAAAGGTAAAATGTAAGAAAGTAGATATATAGGTAGTAAGAATAGACAATAGAAAAAAGTAGAGATAGGTGAATAGTAATGAATAGTGCAGAATAAGATAATGAATAGTAAATAAGACTAAAATTTATCAATAGTAAAAAAAAAATACACGTATATTTAGGACATATGATATTTTTAGATACCGAAAAATTATAAAACTGATATTTTTGAATTCCTTACATTATCATGAGTCTAATGACGTTATTGAAATATTTTTTATCGTTCTAGTGTTTGGAACCCAATTTTGAAATTTGATCCTATTTAGGTCCGAAATTAATTTCCAGAGAATATGATCTTTTTAGGCTTTCATAAGTTACTACGAGCTATGATCTATTATTAATTCAATTTTATTGTTCTAGGGTTAAGAGCACGGGATTGTCGGATCTAAACTCTAGGATTTGATACAGGTTTTATTAACTTTAAAGTTTTCGGTTGACTTACGATTCTAAGGTTTAAGCTTATGACTTGGCAAAAAATCTAGGGGTTTACAAGTTTGAATTCAAGGCTTGATGGTGTCCATGTGTGTCACGCCTCGAGGGATACCCTAAACGTGGTAATCCACCGTACACAATATTTAAGTCTAAGAATGACTACCTCAGTTACGCAGAGGCTTTCATATCATGTACAAAGCGTACATTACAACCAAGGGAATGCATCGGAGTAGCGCAATTTACATTTATAATAATTAAGTAACAAGGCAAGGGGAATACTTATCATAAAACATAAATATGGTAAATTACAATTCTTAAGGGCATATCCCTTTATTGTCTTCAAGTCAAAATAAATACACTTCTTAGAATTTTTTTTCAAAACACTAACATAGCATACCTACATATGAGGAACCTTACAAAATAACTTCATCCTATGTTTCCATTGCCTTCATGAAAGTTTAACATCCTTTCATGACTTCCTTAATGTCATGATATTCGATTTAAGCCACGGGTATACTTGTTTCAACAAAATCTATAGGGGTATAAGCTTACAACTAGCTTAGTGAGGTATTCCTTTTTATTCGCACCATGGTTTCAAACAAGTTCATTTAAATTTTCACACATATGCTATGCATACAATGCAACAATCACGTCATTACAAAAATATATATAGTTATCCAAAAATCATATATAGAATGGATTTATCTCTTCGTATCGAAGGTAAGGGAATCGGTGTTGAAGATCTGCGACCTTCTACTATTAGTCCCCACCCAAGGCGTTCGGTTGGCTCCGCTCCGAACCTAGAGTCGCATTCCCCGGGCAATTTAGATTCTCTAAGAAGGAACATGGCCCGTGACCCACCACGATAATAGTCAATCCAACTCTACGCATAGGAGTAGCAGCCTTCCGAAAGAGATGTGACTCGATGGATGCTATACGTAAATGTTTTATTTTTCTTAAGTCAAACCTTATTAAGGTTTATTAGGGAGCGATCAATCAATTTGGAAAGCAATAAACAATCATATAAGTAAGTAAACAAAACACTTAAACAGGCAATTTGAAGTTGCAATATTCTTAATTCTTATTTCACACATAAGCATAGAATCACATATATACATATCCCCGAATTCCCCATATATATCCATTTTTATCTTTCCTTAGTATGATAATGCCACTATTTTACAAGCACAAAGCAAGATAACGAAATTAAGAGGAATAACTCACTCGTCTATCTTGCAATCTTCTTAGTCGTAGCAATCATCAGGAAGGGTAATCTCGTATCTTTCGTCACCTAGACAAAAGAAATACCCGGGATGACTATTTCGTAGAAATTCTACTTAAACTTTCTAATTCTATTTTACTATGTTCGTCAAAATCGCATAGAATGAAATTCCAATTTAAAATGACCATAACTTGCTCATTTTAACTCGGAATTTCACATATAATATACCGCTTTCTACCTATTCGAAAAGATCTATCCGTTTCTAAGGTTATCTTTATCATATAAGGTCATTTGGATTCTGAAACCATAGGGTGCAGATTTAAAATGAATATTTCCAGATTTTGCGAAACAATTTTCCAATCTCAACTTCATTCAAAAATCCTTTGATAAAAATATAGATATATATGATTGATAAAATGCTTTAGTATATAGATAAGCTCACTTTATATGTAAAAATTCTAATGGTAGTGTCTCAATAATTTATTTCATAAAATAATTCATTTTGAAGTGTTAAAACTTAACTTGATAAATTTCCTTTTCAAGTATTTTGAAGAAACTTTATATTTTCCTAAGTTATTATAAATGAGTATATTTTTATTTTATTTTCCTCATTTCTTTTTCCAAAGCAAGTAAATTTTTCCCTTAACTTTGATCTTTTATAATTTCTACTTCTAGTGATAAAAGATTAAAGTTATCAAAAGTTTATTAAGTTGTTAATAACCTATTTATAAATTTGCATTTAGAATGGTTTTAGAAAATGAGTCTTTTCTTTTTACATTTCTTGTTTAAAATATAAGTTCTTGTTTTCTAAAACTTGGTCTTTTATTTCCTCTACAAATTTTATTTGAAAAGAATCTTTTTTATTGATAAAATCCTTTGTTTTTAATCTTATCATATTTATATTCTTGGAAAATAAGTTCCTTCTTGAAAATCATTATTTTTCCTAAGTGGATTTATAACTTTATGGGTTGATTTTATCTTAACTTTGAAAATTAGTTTGCTTCTTGGTTTTGTTATGGAGTTGAAAAGAGTTTAATCTTAAACTTTTTATGGAAACATTGAATACTAACAAATTATTTTACTAAACTTAGATAATCTTATTATAAAAAGAAAGTATTTATTTCTTATGTTTCATTAGTAAAGCTATCTTTGTTATTTGAGAAAACTTGTATTACTTCCATTTCTATGTTGTTGATAATAACTCCATTAATTAATGATAAGCCACATAATAGAAAATTTAGTTTTAATTTCCTTTCATAAAGAGAAATTGTCATGCCCCAGAGGGTACCCTAAACGTGGCAGTCCGCCGCATATAATATTAAAGCTAATGAATGACAACCTTAGTCATGCAGGAGCTTCAATATCACATGCAAGGCGTGCTTCCAAGATAGTAGGAGACCCACAGGGGTATTACATTTAAGTAGATAATAAAACAAGTAAGAACTTACATAAATAAACATAAGATCTTCATAATAATATCCTTACATCATCTTAGGGGCATTCCCCCGCTTTAGAAGTCTTTCAAAATAATCGCAACTATAAGACAAGCCTACTATAGAGATTTTCCTAGAAGCCTATGTTCAAAACATAAATACATATAATTTCTCCCAAAGACTCCTAGTAGCTTAAACTCGTACCTGGCATACGGGGCTCCTTGAGGCCAACCAAAGGTAATCATACTGTAACAAAAAGCTATAAGGGTATAAGCGAATCTAGCTTAGTGAGATAATTCCATCTACAAGACATTTTCATAATTCAAACAAGTATTTAATCAATCATATGAGAATGCACCAAACATATGAACAAATAAAATAACAATGATTAACCAGAAATCAAGTGTAGCATGGATTTTACGCCTTCCATGTCGAGAGTTAGGAGGTTACAGGCCCATACGACCATCAATATTTGCAGATTTACCGGCTCCTGCTCGCCCTATAGACTTCCGACTCCTACTAACCCACGTAGACTTTCCGGCTCCTACTAGCCACCACTACCATTTCCTCGTTTCCCCACACGAAGAATAGTAGTGAAATAAATGTGACTCACAATTATGATATGCATGAATTAATTTCAATATATATTTAACCAAATAATGTTTGGTTCAAGTTGAAGGTGATCAACATAATTTTCATCATATCAATTGTCACACCCCATAGAGGTATCCTAAACGTAATAGTCCGCCACATACTATATAAGACTCTCGAATCTCTACCCGAGTAGTTCAGGAGTCTTGTATAGATGTAAAGCGTCCCTTTACGACAATAGAATACTCTATTCAATGGAGTTGAGAAGTTTAACGTGTCATTCATTAGCCATAGATAATAAACCAAAACACATATTTAAATTACAAAGTCTAAGGGGCATTCCCCCGCAAAATAATAATAAGTCCAATACAGTCATCCAGAGTCTTTTAGTTTCCAATGGAAGTCTAAACAAAATCGAAGTAAACTTCTAAGGGAAACTCCTAGCTCCAGTACCCGAGCTGTTGCCTGCCTCGGCCTAAGCCAAATGAATCCATGCTGCAACAAGTAAAAGCTATAGGGGCGTAAGCTAACTAGCTTAGTGAGTGAAAACTTCCATATGGCAATTAAGACAAAACATTCAAGCAAGTCATTATTCAAGCAAGTGAAATGCATCAAACAGATGAGTTCAACAAACATATGAACAGCCGGAAATCATATGTGGATGGACTTACGCCCTCCATCCCGGGTTAGCAGATTAACGAATCTTGCGGTACGACACCGTTTAAGCTTACGGTCAATTGAACAATATTTCGTTTTATGGATCACGATTAACCAACATATTCATTTTATGGATCACGATTAACCAACATATTCGTTTTATGGATCACGAAAACCAACAAATGCTAATGCTCCATCCCCATCGTGATATGAATGAGTTCAAATTATAATTGAAGTCCAATACTCGATTAATCCAATTCTTTTAGGTGGCCAAGCAATATTCGTAGACAATCAATTCTGGCTCATCCCTACCCAAGCAATAACCTATCACTCAGCTTCGATATTCTTTAAGTTCAACTTCACATATCAACAGCTGACAATTATAATTCCCAACTAACCCCATCATGCATATTCATTTTTATCTTTGCCTAAGCAACTAATGCAACTATCATTACAATCACAAGCAATAATTGAAATCGGAAGTGATACTCACTCGGCCATGGTACGCTGGTCTCTTAATAGTAGTAGTCGGGTGGTAGGGTATCGTCATGCTCGGGATCACCTACCAAATAAGAATAACCTAATAAGAATCTCATCACTTAACTAATTCAAACTATACATCTATACTAAACAAAATCGGGATTCTCGCTATTTGCGGAAGTTCCAACTTAAAACGGCCATAACTTGGTCATTTTAACTCGGAATTTTGGCAAATTTTATATCGATTTCTATCTACTTCGAAAGATATATCTATTTATAATATTAATTTCAAGTTTTGAAAACATTAAGGTCACGGAACAGTGGGATCAGATCTGTTCTGTAAATTTTTCCATCTCCGAAAATTGTTTTGCAATTGATAAAAATGTTTCTAGTTAATAATTCATGCATAGATGGAAAATGAATGAATTCCTAGCATGAATGTCATGTAATGAGTTCAATATAGGCATGATCTTGATGATTTTGATAATGAACTCTTAAGAACTCCTAATTATTACAAGACTCCACAATAGGCATTTCTTAAAAATCTATCTTGCCAATTTTTGGCATCTCCTAGTGTTTTAGGATTTTATCCTTAGAATTCATTTGCTATCTAAATAAGAATGAGTCTCCATCATCTATACTATCCAAGACCTTCATTTCTTCATAGAAATTCACATTTTTCCCTTTGCAAATATGTTTTTAAACAAGCTTTTTACAAAAATCCGAATTTTGGAATTTTTCATTTCTTGCATTTTTTCCTATGAGAAAACTTGTTTAATGCAACAAAATTTGAAGCTTTATTATATCTATTGTCTAAGGACTTCATTTAACTTATAAAACTTGCAATTTGAGCTTGAATACTAGGTGCTTATGTAGGCATCACTCTAAATTACGAATTTAACAATTTGATCACTAACTCAAGATTTTCCATTCTAACTCCACTACTTGTTTTACATATTGCTCATGCCTAAACTCATCCAAACTTGTAAAAATCATTCCTTAGAGATACCTATTACCTAAACATTTCATTTTTGATGAAAAATATGAGTTTCAAAGTGGTTTCAAGGGTTTTTTAAAATAGGTTTCAAATTCCATCCGAATTTTCCACTTAGCATTTCTAACAAAATCTTTTCCTTTTCAAGTTTCTTGTTCTATAGCCATAAATATCTACCATCTAACACATCTATATACATGCAAGGCTAAGCTTTTACGACCATAAATGCATGCAAGCTCCAAATAATCACATGAACATAAATGTAGAGGAAAGTATGAGTGTCTAAACACTAGATCTACCATTTATAGTGCATGAACATGAATCTAATGGCATGAACATAAACTTTTCATGCAAGATCTCTACTTTACATGCATGAACAAGATGATATTTCAACAAAAACTCATTTAAACACAAGATCTACTTCTTGTGATGGCTTGATATTCTTGTATTAGTGTTTTCATGTCCCTAGCATATGCTCATTGGGATTAAAAGTGGAAAACACTCAAGAATGGTCTTGCCATTACAAGATTTAGGAATAACAAAGCTTGGAATCATCATCTAATGGATGATTTGAAGATGAAAAGAAGAGAAAATAAGCTTGTGAGTGAGTGTGTGTGCATGTGTGGGTCACGGCAAGCATAAGAGGAAGAAGAGAGGGTTTTTAACCTTTGTAAAAATTTGAAAGAGTGAAAATGAGGAGAGAGAGAGAACATAAGCTTATATATTAGATGGATTAGGGTTTTAGTTGAATAAAAGAAGTAAAAATAAAACAAAAATGAGGGGAAATTAGGAGAGGGTGCGCCGGCCAAGTGTGTAGGAGGGAGAGAGAGAATTGAAATTTTGATAAAATTTGTAATTTGTGTAATAAAGTGTAATAATTGTATTAATTAATTAGGAAACAAAATTTCTTGGAAAAGAAAATTGTAATAAGTAGTTGTAAGGATGTAAGAATAGGGTATGGGTAGTGTGTAGTGTAGGTTGTACTTGTGAATAGTAGACAAGACATCTACTTTACCGGTTGTAAAGAAAATACGGGAAAAAGGCTATAACTGTAATTTTATAGCCCGGAAAATTATAAAATTTATATTTTTGAAATCCTTATAAAATGTCGGTTCTAATGAATATTCCAGAATATTTTTCTGAGTTTCTGGTCCTGGGGCACGTTTTTCCGTAACTGAGCTCGGGAAGGCCCGGAATTGAAAAATTCTCGAATTTAAAACTTTCTAAGGTTTGAAATATACTTTAAAACAATAATTCATATTCATTTACTTTATAAAACTTCTTTTATTATGAAACCGACGGAAAGCCGGATTTAGGGTTTCTAAGCTCTTCTCACTAAGCTTAAACTGGACTGGATTAGGGTTTCGCTTTTCTATCCTCGGAGTTCACTTGACTACTAAGAATACCAGGGTTTATATCAATACAAGAATCACAATTTATTTATCAAACCTTCTTTTGATATTCTTAACTTGTATTCAACCAATCATAATTCTAAGTCACTCAACCAATATTCATTTATCTTTTTCTTAATTGCTAGTTCTACTACTTACAAGCACAAAACAAGGAAATGTAACTTAAGTAAAGAATTAACTCACTCCATGTCGGTAGATCCTAATCGAAGAAATCTTCCGGGAAAGTGATCTCGGGTCCTTCTCCACCTAAACAAGATGAAATACCCAAAATGAGTTTTTTATGAAATCTCTATTCTTGAAGATTCTAAATCTTTCTCAAAATCGCGATAAAATCGTATAAGAGAAAATTCCAACTTAAAATGGCCATAACTTGCTCATTTTAACTTGGAATTTCGCATATAATATACCGTTTTCTACCCACTAGAAAAGATCTATCTATTTATAAACTTATTTTCATCAAACTAAGTCGTTTGGGCTTCGAAAAAGTGGCAGATAGATTCACCACGAATTTTTATAAACTTGTTTTCTTTCTTTTATTCAAAGCTCATTTTGAAGAGATAGATATTATAACAATTTGTAAAACCTTTGAAATGTATATGCATATATTTATTGACTCATATCAAATGTATGAAGTTTAATGAAATTGTCTCAAATAAAAAATAAAGTCTTTTAAATATTTTTGGAAAGTGAGAGCTTTTGAAATATTCCTTTTTTTTTTTTGCTTTGAAAATATCTTAAGTTATTTCAAATGAGTATTTTCTTTTTCTAAATTTAACTTCTGTAATCTCTTTAATTTCCTGAGGAATGATTTTATTTTCTAAGCTTAGTTTCCAACTTTTCTTTTGAAAGTAATAACAATTCTATGTTTAGAGAAATAATTCTTTGTTCTTTGAGATCATTCCATTTTGATGAAAAGAATATTTTTAATACTTGATAAAAAGTGAAGTTTTAGTAAAATTTTTGTTTATTTCAAAAAGTTCATTTCTATGTATGTTTATGAGCTCCTATAGATTTCTTAGAAAAGTTTGTTTAAAAATTACTTCTTATTGCTAGAAAAGAATCTTTGTTTTCAAGAAAATATTTCCTCATTTATTTTGTTGAGACAAAAACCATTATGTTCATGCATGAATATGAATCATAAAGTTATGTAAATATAAAGAAACATAATAACTTGAAAGAATAAGCTAATAAAGAAATAAATCAAGTATTGGAACCTTAGCTTCATCAAGGTATCCCGGGACTAAGAAAAGACTAGTCCCAAAAAGAAAAAGAAAATGTTTTGACTTGATGAGGATAATCTAAGACTAGAAAGACTAGTCTTAAAAACAATATGAAAGTAAATAAATTGCATGGAAGTAAATAAATTACAAAACAAATGAGGTTATATGCTCTAAATGATATATATAGCTACATAGATATATTAGATAGTTATAAATATAAAAGCAACATAAAGGAATTAGATCATGAACAAAAACAAAGTATAAACCTATTGTTGCTTTTTTTAACCTTCATGGTTTAGAAAACACACACTAAGCTCATACTAAGTAGATGAATATAAAAAAAAACTTGAAGAAAAAAATTACTTAAAAGAACTAAACTAGAGAGAGCTTCTTGAAAGAAAATTCTTGGAGAGTTTTTAAGATAGTAACTTTAGTGTAGAAGAGGTGTGAAAGAAGTGGAAGTAAGAGGAGGTATTTATAGGAAAATGTGGGAGATAATTTGTGTTAATTAAATAAATTAAAAATAAAATAAATTGGGAAGAGGGAGAGGAGTGGCCGGTGCTATTTGTGAGGAGAGAGGGAGTGAAATTTTTTTTTTTTTTTTTGTATTTTGGTTAATTAAAAGTAAGATATGAAATATGTGAAGTTGTATTGGAAATGAAAATGTCTAAGAAATAGAGGTATGGGTTGTAAGAGTAGGTTGTAAGAAAAAGTGGAGATAGATAAATAGTGTAGAATAGTAGTAAATAGTGTAATGTAAAGTAGACATGACAATTTAAGTACCGGTAGTAAGAAAATACACGTATAAATGCGATATTTGATATTTTTAGCTACTGAAAAATTATGAAATTGATATTTTTGAAAATCTTATATTTTTACAATCCTAACGGTATATTTGGAATATTTTTACTATTCCGAGCCCCGAGACACGTTTTTCAAGAACTATGTCCGATCGGGTTCAAAACGAGTTACGGTTTTACTAAACTGATCTTTTTAAGCTTCCTTGGATAATTACGAACTATTCTATCGCCTAAACTCTTTCTTAATCTCCTAGGGTTTCTTAAACAGGAATGCCGGATTTAAGCGGTTACGGTAAACTAGGGTTTTGTTGACTTTAGAAATCCGGTTGACTTCTAATTAGGGTTTAATCGTTAAATTGATTACAAATCTTCGGGGGGTTTACAGAAATTCTACTTTTAAATTTAGTTGAGATAATATCAATATGCAGATGTAAGTATTTTGAGCATGTAAATTAATAAGAATATGAGAAAATACTAGAAACAAATAATAATAAGCAAGATAATAAAAATATCAAGTATTGGGAACCTTAGCTTCATCAAGGTATCCCGGTCAAGTATTGATAGCCTTAGCTCCATCAAGGCATCTCGGGACTAAGAGTAGACTAGTCCCAAAAAGAATAAAGAAAATAAAGAAAAGATTATTTTGACTTGATAAGGACAAGTCTAAAACTAGAAAGAGTAGTCTTAAAAATAACATGAAATAAATAAATTGCAAAGCATGAAATTAAATAAATAACAAGTGAGCTTATATGCTCTAAAAATTACATATGAATACATAAATATATTTAGTTAGATATGAATAAGAAGTTAGCATAATAATAACAAAGATAATAACGAATAATAACAACATATATAATATCAAGATAATAAAATAGGATTTTCATGTGCAAGAACAAAACATGAACATGTTGTTGTTTTTACTACTTATGTGAGTTTCAAAACAACACCATAGTTATATTAAGTTACATAACATGAATAAACTTAATGGTTGGAAGAAATTTTACCTCAAGTGTTTATGTGGTATGAATATGGTAGTGAATGTATAGTTATGTGATTATTGAGAAATGATAATTGGATTGTGTATAGAGAGAGATTTTGTGAGTATTTGATGAAACAGAGTTTTGGTAGAGGAAAATTTTGTGGAGAGTGTTTGTGTAGAGAATTTGAGAGAGTTTTGGTAATAGAATGAGTTGTGTGAAAGAATGAAGGAGGAAAGGGGTATTTATAGAATTTTGGAGTGAAAATTAGATGTAATTAAATAAATTGAAAAAGAAAATGATTGAGAGTGAAGAGAGAGAGGCGGGTGGACGGTAAGCATGAGAGGAGAGAGAGAGGATTGATTAAAAATTAATTTTGAAAAAAAAGTGTAAGAGAAGTTCAGTAATATGTAGTGTAGAATTTTTATGGGAAAAGAAAATTATAAAAAATAGGTATATTGGTGTAAGAATATGTAGTAGAAAAAGTAGAGATAGAGGAATAGTAATGAATAGTAGAAAAGCACTATGAATAGTAAACTAGACAATTAAAATAACAATAGTAATAAAAATACGCGTATAAATGCGATATCTGTAATTTTTAGCTACCGAAAAATTCTAAAACTGATATTTTTGGATTCCTTATATTTTTACGAGTCTATTGGTATTAATTGAATTTTTTTGCCATACGGTGTACCGAGGCACGGTTTTTGAAAACTGATCCCGTTCGGATCTAAAGGACATTAGAATTTTGCGAATATGATATTTTTAGGCTTCCTTATATTATTACGAACTATTATCAACAATTATTTCCATTTTGTTGTTTAGGGTTTAAGAGCGCGGGATTACCGAATCTTAAATACTAGGGTTTGTTGTAAGTTTTGTTGACTTTTAGGGTTTCGGTTTGACTTCCGGTTTTGTTGAGTTATCCATAAGATCATAAAGTTTTGGAGTTTTTCCCGTATTATATTTTTCGTTTGACGTCTATGGTTTATTTTATTTTATTTGTGATTATTTAATATTCTTCGGTTCTTGGGATCGTTTAACTGAATCTAGGGTTATGGGTTGACTCAGTTTAACTTTAGTGAAAATTGAAACTTTTGATTATAAAATTTACTGAAGGATTTAAGATCTTAGTATTTTGTTATCAATGTTATTTGGATATGTCGTCTTGATTTGCATGTTAGGAATCGGATAGATGATTTGATTGGTGTACGGATGTCAAATTAACCGATAGTTGAATTTTCTATTTCGTTTTGAGGGTTCTCTTTTTCGCAAGATTAAGAATTCTCGTTTTTGACTTTATTTAGAATTTGATTTTGACTTGGGTCGATTTTTGGGGTTTCAATTTTGGTGTTAGACTTTTAGGATTATTTTCTAAGAATTATGAAAATCTTAGGGGTTTACAATGTGAGCAAAGACTTGTCAAGGGCTAAATTTAAAGCGCGATACTTTGTGGCGCAATAAGATTTAGGGTGTAAACCCCTCAATTTTAGGGTAAAATTAGAGCAAACCTTAACCTTAGTTAAATTGGAAATTCAAAAGTCAATAAAGATAAAGACATACTAGTAGTTTTAACTTTGGTAATCCTGCACTCAAAACCTGAGAATAATAGAAATAAGTTTATGGTAGATTATAGTTCGGAATCATATAAGATAACTTAAAAAGATTAGATTTGTCAAAATTTGATTCGTTTTAGACTCAAACGGAGTCAGTTTTTGAAAATCAAATTTGAACATGTGAGACAGTAAAAATATTCTGATAACACCAAAAGACTCGTAATAATATGAGGATTCCAAAAATATCAGTTTCGTAATTTTTCGGTATCTAAAAATATCAGATATAGCTTATTTATGTGTATTTTCTTTACTATTGGCTATGCATGTTCCTATGCACAAATGCCTCTGTTGAAGCTTGTTGTGGTGGTGGGCTTGGTGTAGACACTGGGGCTGTCGCTGATGCTGTTGCTGGTGTTGCCTCTGGTACGGGTGCTTGTGCTGGCATATTTTGCCTAATCTCTTCTAATACGTGGGTTAGGTGTCCTAACGTGGCATGTAAGTCCCTTTGAGGTGCGGCGGCTCCTTGAACAGCAGGTTGATCTACTTCTATGTCTGGTTGGTTAGAGGCGCTTTGTTCCCTTCTTCGTCTACTCCTATTCCGGCTGTTTTAAACTTTCCTAAGTCAGGTTTTATAAAGTTTTGATAACTTAATTAAATTTTTGCCGGAAATTGGTGAATACAACGGAAATTTAAATATGCATAAAAGCTAACGAAATTTAAATCAGAACAATTTCTGAAATCAAATTCAAAGTATCATCATAGAAATAAAGTTCATACACGAAATCGGAAATAGGACAAATCACAAAAGAAAATTACATAGGAAATAACAAACATTGTTCCAAAAATTAAAAGATAGACTGAGATCATGGATCTAGTCTATGATTACAAAATCTAAGCTGGACTTCTAGGGATATGCTTCGTTTTTCTTTCCTCCTTTCTTCATTCCTCAGGCGCATCTCCCGGGTTGCTGCTGGACGATCCTGGGTTCCAGTCCCTCATGAATTGGCTGAAATATTTCCTCCTCTTCTGGGCTACCTCCCTAGATCTTTCGTGTACGTCGGTTAGCTCATCTCTAGTCATCTCTGGTACTATGTCATGAATGGTTCTCCAAGTAACGGCTCCATCGGTCTCCATGCTATTGTTCTCGTTGGGTGGGGCACTGTCTGTATTCATGGCCGAGTTTGGTTCTTGCCTTCCCTGAGTCTGTCGTCCCATTAAGTAGCGGATAATCCTTTCCTCAGTTCTGTTACGGGGTTCTTCGTCTGCAACAGTGGTCTGATTTCCTTCTTCTGGTCCTGCTTCATTCTCTTCCTCCGGGTCTTCCTCCAAATCTTCACTCTCTTCATCTTCTTCCATAGGCTCTTCCCTTATTATTGATCCATCATCCCGCAGGAGTAGGGGCTCATTCCTTCTTAGTTGGATTCCCATAAAGGTAGGCGGTTCCGTGGGCACTTGGGTTGGGGTTGTAGTACTTCCTGGTACACTCCATGCCAATGGAAGATATCGTTGATGTCCGCCTTCATCCAATCAAGGTGATCTATCAAGTTGTCGTAGGCGTAAACGAACATAGGTCAGATTTTCCTCCATGTCTGGAAATCTGGTGAAGTTCGTCCCCCGTCTTTCCTAAGAATGAATGTGGCTTCCTTCAATATAGGTCTATCTTCAGCAATGGCCGCAATACGTTCCACGGCGTATATCATTTCCAACTCGGTCAGTTTCTTCCCTATGGGACAGTTGTGAATGGTCTGTACCACTTCCCTCCATTCTGTTTGTATCATTCCTCTCTTCCATATTTAGAACATTTCTCGGACAGTCTTAGGTTGTCCAGCTAGGGCAAATTCTTCGCATAAAACTCTAAGTCTCAATCGATAATCTTCTGGTGTTTCGAAGGGCCCTTTTCGAAAGTTCTTGGCTTGGAGACGGGCCTCATCTATGGTGATCTACGTAAAAGAAAGATATTAGAGGACTTATTCTACCCATTCTATTTTATCTAGGTTTTTCTTGCTTCTATCTAAGTCAATTCTTCTTAAGTCCATTTCTATAATTATGATTCCTAGGTTCTTAAACCATGCTCTGATACCAACTTAAACTGTCACGCCCCAATGGGTACCCTAAACGTGACAGTCCGCCACACTCAATATTAAAGCTTAAGTATGACAACCTTAGTCATTTCCAAAAGCTTTTATATTAAGTGTAAGGCTTACTTTCACAATTTTAGAGGACCATATATGGAATAATGAAGCTTAAGGAGATATAAAAACATATTAAGAAAAGAATAATCACAATAATTATTTGTTCATGGTAAAAACTTTACAAACTTAGGGACAACTCCCTAAATTACTAATCTATTATATACATATTAACATGCTAATTCTAAGCTATACTTTATCCAGATTTCTAATGTTCAAAAGGGATTACCTACCCGCATGGTCCACGTGGCCTTAACCATAAGTACGGAAACTGCAAAAGATATCTATTGGGGTATAAGCTAATAGGCTTAGTGAGAACTATTTCCATAAATAACTTCTTATAACAAGATTCAAACAAGTTGATTTAATCAAACAAATGTAATGTACAATCACGTGGGCAAACAAGCATATAGCTTTCCGGGAATTATATGTTGAATGAATTTACGCCCTCCATTCGGGGTTTGGTGATACTTATCCTCAAAACAAGTAGTTTTAATAACAGAAAATTTAAGCTTGCGAGCACTCATCGCCAAGCATTCATTAAAAAGTTTTAAACTTGCGAGCACTCATCGCCAAGTATTTCGAATCTACTTGATTTGACCTTGCTTTCGGATCAACCGTCAAGCATATTCCATTAAGCTGCCAAGCAATCGCTTTCGGATATCCCGCCAAATGTTGCTTTCGACATGAGCTTACTATCCTTCTCACCCAAGGATAATAACCCAACCATGCAATGTGACTCTCTTCGTGGTATGCATGAGTGCATTAATTTATAAAGTCATAACATAATTATTTTCAACTTTATGGCGATCAAGGAATTTCACACAAATCAATATTAAACTAAAACAATCACTTAGAACAATTCCGGCTTCAATCTTCTTAAAATTCTTTCAAAGAATTATTTTACATACATATCGGTTTAACTTTTCCTAACTCTAGTGCAACTAATTTACAAGCACAACAAGTATAGCATTTAATGGAAATAAACTCACGATGCCATTGTCGTCTATTCCTCTAAGCGGATGAGTCGTTCACACACTCCACTTAATCGTAATAGTTCTCTGGGTAAAGGAATCCTTCCTCGGGGTCACCTAACCAAAGAAAATACCCACAATGAGTTTTTTTTGATGATTTTCTTGAATTTTGACAAAACAATGTCAAAAGAACGTCAAAGTTCGTATGAAAGGATGTTCCAACTTAAAATGACCATAACTTGGTCATTTTAACTCGGAATCGCGCATGTAATATACTGATTTCTACCTACTCGAAAAGATCTACCCATTTCCAAAATTATATTCAACAAACAAGGTCATATAGGCTCTGAAAAAGTAACGACAAAATTCACCACGGATTTTCAAGTAAAAACAACTTTGGTTCAAGAAATCAAAATTTGTTTGATAAATACTTAGTTATCTATATGGTTGAAAAATTCTCTTTTTATAACTATATAACTCATATTTAAGCATGCTCAAGTGTCTTTTTGTCCAATTATTTTTCTTAGGTAAAACAATGTCGGGTTGAAGCTTTTCGGAAATTGTTTTTGTAAATTTCTTTGAAATGAATACATTGTTTTCTTTTTTTTCTAAAAGCGTTTTATGTTGGTTTTATTTATCTTTTTTCTAAGTGACCCTTGAAAATAAAATTTTCTACTTTCTAAGTTACATTAATACTATATTTGAAGTTTTCTAGGAAATATGTTATTCTTCATTTTTCTTGTGTAAATTCCTTTGCTTACTTGTTTTGCAAAAATCTTTACTTGATATTTCTCATTCTTTTTCTCATGTCTCATATTTTTCAAAAATAATCATCCATGCATGAAAATTTGTTTTCTTTATAAAAGCAATGTGGAACAATTAAGGACTTTTTGTAGAAAAACTAATTTCTATAATCTTATTAACTTCTTCTTGTAACCTGAAAAGAAATAACTTTATTATTTTCAAACCATAAATTTTCTTTGCCTATTTGTTTGCAAAGGTCTTTACTTAAAAATTTCCTTATTCATCCATCTTATTTTCTTTCTTATGAAAAGAACCGTTTTTGTCAACAAAATATTTTCTTTTGAAAAAAAAACAAGGTGGGATAATAAGGATCTAAGTGGCTCTTTAAAGTAAAAGTAGTTTATAAAATTATAGTGAGTTCTTTTTGAAACATGAAAACGAATGAGTTTATTTTTGTTATCTTATATATTTTTATGCTTCATAGACTTATTTTCAAGTGACAAAAATCCTTCTTTTGTTTAATTATCTTTAGAAAATAAAATTTTTGGACAACAATCTAAATGAACATGATTATGAGGATAATAATAACCAATCATAAAGCATAATAATAAAGTCAAGTATTGGAGTCTTAGCTTTTTCAAGGCTCCCGTGACTAAGAAGTAAACTAGTCCCATAATGAAATAAGATGAAAGGAAGAAAAGCTTGTTTTGACTTGATGAGGACAAGTCTAAGACTAGAGACTAGTCTTAAAAACAACTCGGAATAAATAAAATGCATCGAAGTAAATAAATTGCATGAAAGGTAAATAAATTGCAAGATCATGAGCTTATATACTCTAAATAGTATATATAGCTATATAGATATAGTAGATAGTTATGAACATAAAAGAAACATAAATGAACACAAGAGAAACATAAATGAGTATAAAAGAATCACGAACATAAAGGAATTGTGATTATGAACAAAAACAAAGTATGAACCTATAGTTGCTTTCTTAACCTACATGGTTTTAGAAAACACACATTAAGTTCATACTAAGTAGATGAACATGAAGAAAGCTTGGAGGATTTTCTTGAAGAAAACTTACTTAAAGAAAGACTAAAGAGAGCTTTTCTTGTAAAAACTTCTTGGAGAGAAATTCTTGAGAGATTTTGAGAGAGTAATTTTAGTGTAGAAGTGGTGTGAAAGAAGTGAAAGAGGAGGGGTGTATTTATAGGAAAATGTGGAGGGATTTTTGTGTGATTAAAATAAAAGAAAATTAAAACAAATTGAGGGGGAAGAGAGAGGAGGGGGCGCAGGCCATGTAGGGAAAGAGAGGGGGAGTGATTTATTTTTGACTTTTTGAAGAAATAAAATATGTAATATGTAAGGTAAATGTGATATAAAGTTATGGGAAATGTAAAAAGTTAAGATTATAGGTTATGTAGAGTGTAAGAATAGGTGTAAGAAAAAGTAGGGATAAAAGAATAGTGTAGAATAGTAATGAATAGTGTAACGTAAAGTAGATATGACAATTAAAGTACCGGTAGTAAGAAATTACGCGTATAATAGCTATATCTATTATTTTTACTTACCGAAAAATTACGAAACTAATATTTTTGGAAAACTTATATTTTTACGAGTCTAACGGTATATTCGGAATATTTTTACTATTCCGGGCTTCCAGACACGTTTTTCGAGAACTGTGTCCGATCGGGTTTGAAGGACACCCGAATTTCGCGAAACTGGAACTTTTACAAAACCTATGGTTATTACGAGCTATTCTAGCTAATTATCCTAATTTCGTTTTCTAGGGCCAAAGAAAACGGCAATGCCGGATTTAGATGGATACGGTAACTAGGGTTTTGTTGACTTTTAGGGTTCCGTTTGACTTCCGGTTTAGGGTTTTATGCTAAACCGATTCCGAAAATTTAAGGGTTTACATATATTGATATTATTGCTCTAGTCTAACTTCATATATATATATATTAAGTATATATATATCTATATATTCTTAGAGCATATAAGCTCACTAACATAACTTTTATTTATTCATGCTCTTATATTCTTATGATTTATTTATTTCGTGCAACTTTATTAAGACTGGTCTTTCTAGTCATTAGACTTGTTTTATCAAGTCAAAACAATTTTCTTTTCTTTCCTTTTCTTTTATGGGACTTGTCTATAATCTTAGTCCGGGGAGCCTTGACACCAATCTAAGACTCTCATGATTTTCTTGATTTATTTTATTTCTTTTCTTTATGAAACTAGTCTATCTCTAGTCCAGAAGCCTTAATGCAAGCTAAAACTTTCAATACTTAACTTTATTTAAAAGTTCATTTGCTTATCTAATTTACTATATCTCTTAGATTCCATATGAGTTATTTTTCTTTATATAATATATTTATATGTTCATGTTCATGTATAATCATAATGTTTTTGTCTAAATAAAAGGAGTTCTTTTCTTTTGTTAAAATTTAAAGACTAAATCCTTTACAAAAATAATTTTGGCACTTAGGAAAAGTTTCCATTCAAAACTTAGAAATTATAATTCAACAATATCCTTTTAAGAATTTAAATAAGTTCAACCTAGAATTTTAAGTGATGATACTATGTGAAGTTTTTTTTTTTAAAGGCATAATTACGTAGTTCCTTTACTCTCTTTTTCAAAACATAAAAATAAATTTATTGTTAGATCTTAATATTGATAATCCTTTGCTATAAAAGTTTCTTAAAAACTTATTTAAAACAACTCATACCAACACTCTAATAAGTACTAAGAACTAGGTGAATTTCTAAGTCAAGTTAAAAATCAACTCACTAGTCAAGAAAACACTTAGAAAAGTAATAACGTTAAACAACCTAAAGTAACAAGTTTCCAAAAATATAAAAGCTTATTTTTGTAAAGTCTATAAAGAAGGAAATGGTAGTTATAATATAAAAAAAAAATTCAGTTAAGATAAACTAAAAATCTTAGTTTTTATTTCAATAATTTACAAAGGAAACGTGTAGATTCCAATCTTTAAATTCTTAAAGGAGATTGTTTTATGAAAAATCATAGTTTGGAAAACAACACTTGAATCATGCATGTAATGTGAGTTAATATATGTATAAAAAGGATTTTTCAACTATATAAATATTTATGTACTTGCTATTAGATTTTTGGTTGATGAAAAGATTGAAAAATAGTATTTTTGAGGGCGAGGAATTTCGTAACTATTATGTACCATATCTTTTAGGAACCCAAATGTAAACCTCTGGAATTTTCATAATTTTTAGAAGATAATCTTGGAAGTCTAATACCAAAAATCGAAACCCTGAAAATCGACCCAAGTTAAAACCAAATTTTAAATAAGGTCAAACACGAGAATTCTTAATCTTGAGAAAAAGAGAACCCTCAAAACAAAATAATAAAATCCAACTATCAATTGATTCAACATCCGTACATCAATCAAATTATTTATCCGATTCTTAACACACAAAATCAAGATGATATATCCAAAAAATGCTTGATAATGAAATACTAAGACCTTAAATACTAATTGTCATATCCCAACGGGTACTCTAAACGTGACAGCCTACCATACACAATATTAAAACTTAAGAATGACTACCTCAGTTACTCAAAAGCTTCCATATCAGTACAAGGTGTACATTCACATCAAAGGAAGACCGATGGAGTAATGCATTTTAAGATATTGGCAGCGGAACATACAAAACAACACTTAATATACCTCATTGAAAATAAAGTCTTACAATTTCTAAGAGGCATTCCCCTGATAATTTCCATAATAACATGGTCTTACTAAGATAAATAACTGAAGCTAGAAGATTTTAGAAAAAATCTACTTTAAGACTTCAAAACAGAGTTCCTCCAAAAGCGTCCCAAAATAAAGATTCTACCCGGATGATCAAGATGGTCTCGGGTGCGAAATAATGATCCTACAATATCAAAAGTCTATAGGGGTATAAGCATAACTAGCTTAGTGAGATATTTCTAACGAAAAAGTACTCATAACAGGCATTCATCCAAGTTCATTAAACAAACATATGAAATGCAACAACCATATGATCAAACATACATACGACTATCCGGTTTCGTATGTGTGATGGATTTACCCCTCCATCGGTGGTTAGGGAATGATTTGAATTGGGCCCCAAACGACTTCCTTAAAAGTTTACGCCCATCTTGGGGTTCCAACAAACCGTACTACTAGTCCCTGGGCTTTCCATATGCAAAGTGATCGATCTGGCTCGGCTACAACTTGAGGCCGTATTCCCCGAATGACCTAAATCCTCAAAATGTAGCTAGGCAGCTTACTTTTTGGTCTCATGCTAAGGAGTAGTAGCAAAATTTCGAAATGCTATTCTAAGTAATATGCATGAGCAATTTATTTATGGGGAATCAAATCCGATATTAATTTATTTAAAGCGATCAAACAATGATTGCACACGTAGCAATACATATATAGAAACAATTATATCAATCACAGATCGAGTTCCGATATACTCTTCATTTATTGATCGCACATAACAATTCACATACATAATTCCCATGATAACCCTCATGCATATCGATTTTATCTTTTCCTAATATCTAGTGCTCTATTCTACAGGCACATGCGTGAATACATAAATATAAAGGAAACTCACTCGTCCATAGCAATCTTCTACGAGTCGAAGTAATCATCGGGGAAGAGAAGATCTTGGTCCTCAACACCTAAACAAAAGAAACACCCAAAGTAAGTATTTCATCTAAGATCTACCTAATTTTTCTAATTTTATCTTATTGAATTCGTCAAAAATAGTATGAATGGAAATCCCGACTTAAAATGGTCATAGTTTGCTCATTTTAACTCGGAATTTCGCATATTATATACCGATTTCTACCTCCACGAAAAAGATCTATCTATTTCTAAGGTTATTTTTATCAAAAGAAGTCTTTTGGGTCTCATAATAGTGACGTACAAAATTGATACGAAATTTTCAGATTTCAAAACTCAAGTTTTCAAACTTTTCTCCATCCAAAAATCTTTGTTCCAAAAATATAGATATTTGTTTGGTTGAAAAATAATTTGAATATATATATAGACTCAAATTATATGCATGAATTTAGTGGTGTTGTCTCAACAATGATTTTTGTAAAACAATGTGTCTTAAAGTGAGATTCTGTTAAGACTTGAAAAGAAATTAGTTTTGTTTGGAAAATTTCCTAAATTATCATAAGTGAGTATTTCCTTCTTTTAACTCCATTTCTTAGTTATTGAGAATAATTAAATTTCGAAAAGTAATTTTAATCTTTTAAGATTCCTACAACTTTATTTCTAATGGCTAGAAAATGTAGTTTTCTAAATATTTCTTGGTTATGTGTTCTAAAGTTTTTCTAAAGTTAGATCCACTTTAGATAAATAATATCAATAATCTTATAAGTTATTTATTTTTATTTCTTAAGTAAGGCTTATCTTTAGAAAGGTTATTCTTTGATAATTTTGTAAAACTTGTCTAGATTTTAGTGTTTTAGAGTATTGGTAGAAAACTTCGATAAATGAGTTTACGAAAACCTTTATTGAACAATGATTTAACAATATTAATTTTTAAAGAAACTTTCCTATTTCCTTGGTTCTAAAAAGAGAGTATGTGATATTTTACTCTATGTATACTTGGATGAAATCCCATGTACTATTATTATTAGAAACTTGTGATGAGCTTTTCTAACTTTGGAAAAGATTTGTTAAGATAAAACTTTGTGTCTTTATAGGAAAATCATTTCTTGCATGACGAAGATCTATTTTTAAAGAGATTTATTATTTTTCTTTACTTAAGAAAACTCTTTTTCATAGTTGTTGAGACAATATCAACATGTTTATGCATGAATGAGAATATGTAACTATGAGAAAAACAACATAATAGGGTAAATGTAATAAGAGCATAATAGTAAAGTCAAGTATTGGGAAATTTAGCTTTATCAAGGTATCCCGAGACTAAGAATTGACTAGTTTCAAAAAGAAAACAAAAGAAAGAAAATTGTTTTGACTTGATAAGGACAAGTCTAAAACTAAAAAGACTAGTCTTAATAATAGCATAAAATAAATGAATAAATTGCAAAGCATAAGAATAAATAAATAACAAGTGAGATTATATGCTCTGAAGAAATATATATACATAATATACATAATACTATATAGAAGTTAGATTAGGACAAATAATAATAACAATAACAACAACAACAACAGAATAACAATAATAACATAATGAAAAATAGGAACATAAACAAAAACAAAACATGAATATATTGTTGCTTCTTTAACTCTCATGAGTCTAAAAAACATACACTAAGCTCATGCTAAGTTGTTTGAACATGATGAGTATATGTAAGAAATTTTTACCTAAGGTTATGTGTTTGTAGAAGATGAATAGAATGGGTTGTAGTATTATGTAGAAAATGGTTTTATGGAGAGAAAAAAGAACTCGGGAGAGATTTTGAGAGAGGGATTTTATGGAGTGATTTTGTTAGAGTTTTAGTAGGAAATAAGCTGTGTGAAAGAATGAAGGAGGAAGGAGGTATTGATAGAGTTTTGGAGTGAAAATTAGATGTAATAAAATAAAATGAAAAAGAAAATAAAATGATAGAAGAGAGGGAGGGAAGGTGCCGGTTTTGGCTTTGTAAAGGGGAGGAAATTAATTTATTTTGTTGTTTTGTAATAAAAAGAAGTAATATGTAAAGTGCGATGTGATTAAAGTTGTATGGGGAAGGTAAATTGTAAGGTATAAGTATGGTAGTGTGTAAGAATACAGCGTGAGAAAAAATAGAGATAGTGAAATAGTAATGAATAATAGAAATAGTACTATAAATAGTAGACTAAACAATTAAAATACCGGTAGTAAAAAAAATACGCGTAAACGGCTTATATCTGATATTTTTAGTTACCGAAAAATTCTAAAACTGATATTTTGAATACCTTATATTTTTATGAGTCTATTAGTGTTGTCAGAATATTTTCAATATCCAGTGCACTAGGGCATGTTTTTGAAAACTGATCCCGTTCGGATCAGAAAGACACTAGAAAATTGTGAATATGATATTTTAAAGCTTTCCTATATTATTATGAACCATTTTCCACAATGATCTTAATTTCGTTATCTAGGGTTTAAGAACACGGCATTGCCGGATCTAGATTCACTAGACTAAACATAGAATTAGGTTAACTTTAGGGTTCCGATTTGACTTCCGGTTCTTAGGGTTTTCTTGTATTTATCAAAAAATATAGGGGCTTACAATCTACCCTCCTTAAGGAAATTTTTGTCCTTAAAACTTGATTATCGTACCTGACTCCTCGAATAGATTCGAATATTTGCTTCGAATCTCATCCTCAGCCTCCCAATTCCTCCAAAGGACTTTGACATATCTGATTTCCTTATTTCGTAGCTTTTGGACTTTTTGATCCATAATTTGCAACGGGTATTCCTCGTAAGTGAGGTTCTCCTTTAGCAACACTGGCTCTAACTCTACTACTTGATCTGGATCCACTACATGTTTTCGCAAGACCGATACATGAAACACGTTGTGTACTCCTGACAAGTTTGGTGGCAAGGCTAGGCGATAAGCTAAATCTCCCACTCGATCAAGCACTTCAAAAGATCCAATGTACCGTGGGCTCAACTTTCCTTGTGAGCGTACTCTATGTATACTCTTGATCAGATTTATCTTTAAGTATACATGGTCTCCCACTTGAAATTCGAGAACTTGCCTTTTCTGATATGCCCAGCTTTTCTATCTATCTTGGGCCTCTTTCATTCGTTGTCTGATTATCCTTACTTTGTCTACTGCATCTTGTACCAAGTTTGGTCCAATAGCAAGCTTTTCCACATCATCCCAAAACAAAGGCAACCTATAGCTTCGTCCGCATAAAGCTTCATATGGCGGCATTTGCATGGTAGAGTGGTAGCTGCTGTTGTAGGAAAACTCTATGAGTGGCAAATGAGCATCCCAACTCCCTTTGAGTTCCATAACATAAGCACGCAACATGTCCTCTAGGGTTTGGATTATGCGTTCCGATTGTCCATCGGTTTGGGGGTGATAAGCCGTGCTAAAATCTAACTTTGTCCCCATATACCTTTGTAAACTTATCCAAAACTTAGATACAAATCGAGAGTCTCGATCTGATACAATCCCAATAGGTACTCCATGCAAACATACTATTTCTTTTATGTATAGCTTGGCTAGCTTGTCCATTGAGTATGTCATATTGATTGGTATGAAATGAGCCGATTTGGTCAAGCGATCTACCACGACCCATATGGCATCATATCCTATCGATGTTCTTGGTAATCCATATACGAAATCCATCAAGATTTGATCCCACTTCCACTTAGGTATCGGCAAAGGCTTTAGCAATCCTTCTGGCTTTTGATATTCCACCTTTACTTATTGACAAGTCGAGCACTTCATCACATAATCAGCCACATCCCGTTTCATTCCATTCCACCAAAAGTGGCTCTTAAGATCTTGATACATCTTAGTCCCTCCCGGGTGTATTGTGTATCTCGAGTTATGAGCTTCACTCATGATTTCCCTTCTCATTTCCTCATCATTCAGCACACATAGCCTTCCTTTCATCCTCACTACATCCTCTTCGTCTATGGTGAAGTCAGTATACTTCTCCGCTTGCACTTCCCTTTTGATCCTTTGTATGACTTCATCATACCGTTGAGCTTCTTTAATCCGTTCCACAAGGGTCGGTTCCATCACCAAGTTAGATATTTCCACCTCCACATCTTGTCCAATGAACTTGATACTCAGCCTTTCGAATTCTCTCACCAACTCCTTTTGGTCTGTCAATAAAGCGGCAACCTCCTCATGGTTCTTTCGGCTCAAGGCGTTAGCAACGGCATTAACTTTTCCTGGGCAATAATTGATTCCAAGATCATAATCTTTATGAGTGTCACACCCCAAAGAGTTCCCTACACATGATAGTCCGCCACACTCGGTATTTAAACTCAAGTAAGACAACCTTAGTCTTCCCTTGAGTTCGAATATAGGGTGTAAGGCTCACTCTCAACATACAGAGACCATACTTTGCTTCGTAGTAGTTTAAGAGGCATACGTAGCAACAAGAATGTAAATCATGACCGTCTAATAGAGAACTATTCTATTACATGAACTAGGGGGCATACCCCCGTTACCAATGCTAAGAATTCTCAGGCTCACAAAATTCCTTGTATTATCCTTTAGGCACTGGTTCGGGGAAACAAGATTAGAAGTCCATTTCTACTTTTAGGACCCGGCCTTATTGGAAGCTCCTTAACATCTAAGAGCTGTATTTGATGTCCACGGGTTCTCGGAGTTAGCCAAAGGTATTCATACTGCAACAGGAAACTATTGGGGTATAAGCTACACTAGCTTAGTGAGTGAAAACTTCCGAATCACAATTAAGACAAACATTCAAGCAAGTAATTAATCAATCAAGTGAAATGCATCAAACAAGTGAGTCAACAAACATAGGACCAGTCGGAAATTATATGTGGATGGACTTGCGCCCTCCATCCCGGGTTAGTAGATTTTCGAATCCTACGGTACGACGCCGTTTAAGCTCACGGTCAACTGAACAATAATTTGTTTTATGGATCACGATTAACCAACATATATTTGTTTTATGGATCACAAATAACCAACATATATTCGTTTTATGAATCACAAAAAACTAACAATGCTAATGCTCCATCCCCATCATGATATGCATGAGTTCAGTTATATTTGAAGTCCAATAACCAATTAATCAAATTCTTTTAGGTGGCCAAGCAATATTCGCAGATAATCAATTCTAGTTCATCTCTATACAAGCAATAACTTATCACCCGGCTTCGATATTCTTTAAGTTCAACTTCACATATCAACAACAGACAATCATAATTCCCAACTAACCCCATCATACATAATCATTCTTTTCATCTTTACTTAGCACTAGTGCGACTATCATTACAATCACAAGCAATAATTGAAATCGGAAGAGGAACTCACTCGGCCATGGTTCGCCGGTCTCTTAATAACGGTAGTCAGGTAATAG
Source organism: Combretum micranthum (assembly GCA_024138025.1). Lineage (NCBI taxonomy): Eukaryota > Viridiplantae > Streptophyta > Magnoliopsida > Myrtales > Combretaceae > Combretum > Combretum micranthum. The sequence continues at coordinate 2,764,209 of JAMXBD010000003.1, forward strand.
GGTATCGTCGTACTCGAGATCACCTACCAAATAAGAATAGCCTAATAAGAATCTCATCACTTCACTAATTCAAGCTATGCATCTAAACTACTCAAAATTGTGATTCTCGCTATTTGCGGAAGTTCCAACTTAAAACGACCATAACTTAGTCGTTTTAACTAGGAATTTCGCAAATTTTATATCGATTTCTATCTACTTAGAAAGATCTATCTATTTCTAATATTATTTTCAAGTTTTGAAGACATTAGGTCACAGAACAGAGGGATCAGATCTGTACTGTAACGTTTCCATTTCCGAAAAATTGTTTCGCATTTAGTAAGAATGTTTCTAGTTGATAACTCATGCATAGATGGAATATGAATGAATTCCTAGTATGAATATCATGTAATAAGTTCAATATACGCATGATCTTGATGATTTTTGATAATGAACTCTTAAGAATTCCTAATCATTACAAGACTTCACATTAGCCATTTCCTAAAATCCATTCTTTCCAAAATTTTGCATCTCCTAGTATTTTAGGATTCCATTCCTGGAATTTACTTGTTATCTAACTAAAAACAAGTCTTTATCATCTATATTATCTAAGACCTCCATTTATGCATAAAAATTCACTTTTTTCACTTTGTAAATATGTTTTTAAACAAGCTTTTCACAAAAATCCGAATTTTGGAAAATTCCATTTCTTGCACTTTTCTTAGGAGAAAACTTGTTTAATGCACCAAAATTTGAAGCTTTATCATATCTATTATCTAAGGACTTCATTTAACTCATACAAAATGCAATTTAAGCTTGAATACTAGGTGTTTATGTAGGCATTACTCCAAATGACGAATTTAACAAACTAATCACTATCCCAAGATTTTTCATTCTAACTCCACTACTTGTTTTTCATACTACTCATGCCTAAACTCATCTAAACTTGTAAAAATCATTCCTTAAAGATACCTATTATATAAAACTTTCATTTTTCATGAAAAATATGAGTTTTAAAATGGTTTCAAGGGTTTTTAAAATAGGCTTCAAATTCCATCCGAATTTTCAACTAGGCATTTCTAACAAAATCTTTTCTTTTTCAGGTTTCCTGCCTCCTATACATAAAGATCTATTATCTAACACATCCATACACATGCAAGGACAAGCTTTTATGATCATTAATGCATGAGAGCTCAAAATAATCATATGAACATAAATGTAGATGAAGGCATGAAGTCTAAACACTAGATCTACTATATATAATGCATGAATCATAATTTTCATGGCATGAACCTAACTTTTCATGCAAGATCCCTACTTTACATGCATGAACATAACATTATCTCAACAAAAAAACCCTTTTAAATACTAGATCCACTTCTTGTGATGGCTTGATATTCTTGTATTAGTGTTTTCATGTCCCTAGCACATGCTCATTGGAATTAAAAGTGGAAAACACTCAAGAATGGTCTTGCCATTACAAGATTTGATAATAACAAAGCTTAAAATCATCACATATATGGAGATTTGGAGTAGAAAAGAAGATGAAATGGAGTTGTGAAGGCGAGTGTATGTGTGTGCTTGTCACGGCAAGAATGAGAGGAGAGAAGAGAGTGTTTCACCTTTGCACAATTTGGAAAGAGTGAAAATGAAGAGAGAGAGTAGAAAATGAGTTTATATATCATGTGCATTAGGGTTTATTTGTAATAAAACAAGTAAAATAAAACAAATTGGAGGGAATTGGGGAGGGGGATGCGTCGGCCAAGTGAGGTGGAAGAGGGGAAGAGAACAAATTTTTATTTGAAATTGATATTGTGTAATAAAATGTAATAAATGTGATAATTTAATAGGAGACAAAAATTTCTTGGAAAAGAAAATATAATTGAGTAGTTGTAACGATGTAAGAATAGGGTATGGGTAGTGTGTAGTGTAGGTTGTATTTGTGAATAGTAGACAAGACTCTACTTTACCAATTGTAACGAAAACACGGAAAAAAGGCTATAACTGTAATTTTTATAGCCCAGAAAATTATAAAATTGATATTTTTTAAATCCTTATAAAATTACGGTTCTAATGCATATTCCGAAATATTTTTCTGAGTTTGTGGTCCCAGGGTACGTTTTTCCGTAATTGAGCTCGAGAAGGCCCGGAATTAAAAAATTCCCGAATTTAAAACTTTCTAAGGTTTAAAATACACTTTAAAACAATAATTCATATTCATTTACTTTATAAAACTTCTTTTGTTATGAAATCGAAGGAAAGCCGGATCTAGGGTTTCTAAGCTCCTCTTACTAAGCTTGAGCTGGACCGATATAGGGTTTCGTTCTCTAGTTTCCGAAGTTTATTCGATTACTAGGAAAGCTAGGGTATATATTACAAGAACAAAAATAAAAATTACTAAATGATTAATGGTAGATCGTACTGAAAGACCCATTAATTACTGGTAGTACTGAAATACAGATAAATTTGCAAAATCAGGAAATTCTAGCTATTGAAAACTTATAAAACTAATATTTTAAGGTTCCCTATAAAACATGAGTCTAACAGCATTAATAAAATATTTTTAATATTTCGAATCTCAGGGCGCGCTTTTCGAAGTCGGTACCTAACTGGATTGGAATAGATCGAAAATTCGTTAATCTCATCTTTTTAGAGCATCCTAGACTTAATACGAACCAATTACACCTTTTTCCTCTTATCCCGACTCCTTGGTTTAGGAATACGAGACTGCCAGATCTAGGTTACGGAGTTTCTTGGGGGTTTTGGGGACTTAGGTCTCCCGATTGACTTTCCGGTTTACACCATTGCTAATTTAGAAACTAATATTTTATGCTTATATGACATATCTGATTGGTGAGATTTATTTTAAGATCGATTTCCATAAGTATTTAATATCTCACAATGTTCTCGGAATTCTTTGGATTGAGTTTTATTCCTGAAGGTTAATAACTATTTGCTTATTAATAATTTGTTTTAGGGCTCTATTTTACCCGAATTAGAAGTTGGAGTTAAATATACAGTTTGTCGTACATAGAGGTTATAAATTAGAAGTATATTAAGTTACTACTTTATTTCTGAGGACTCTTGTTTTTCGCACGATTCAGAAATTTCTGGATTCGTTCGGATTTGGGACTTGTCGAAGTTCGGTTTTAATTCGGAGTGAATTTCAGGGTTTTATTTTCAAAGTTCATCTTCAGAATTATTTACTGAAATTTTCCAAGGCTTACAATGAGCATATTCAAATCGTTCTAAGTGAATAGGTACTTGAGGCTCTTGTGATCCGTATATATTTCGCATCTCTGTCCATACAAGTGATGCCTCCATATCTTGAGCGGGAAAACAATGGCAGCTAGCTCCAAGTCATGTGTCGGATATTTTTGCTCATGCGGTCTTAATTGTCGCGAAGCATAAGCAATCACTTTTCCTTCTTGCATTACCACACATCCAAGACCATTTCTTGGTGTGTCGCTATGCACCGTATAAGGCTTCTCAGGGTTTGGCAAAACGAGTGTTGGTACGGATACAAGCTTTTGCTGGAGCTCTTGGAAACTCTTTTCTCTTTTATCAGTCCAGATGAACTTCTCATTCTTTTGAGTAAGTTGTGTTAACGGCTTGGCTATAGTCGAGAAATTCTTTATGAACTTTCGATAATAGCCAGCTAGATGAAGAAAGTTTCTTACTTCCATTACCGTCTTCGGTTGCTTCTACTCCATCACTACTTTAATCTTTTCAGGATCAACCAATATGCCATCTCCTGAAGCAACATGTCCTAAAAAGGATATCTTATCCAACCAAAAGTCACACTTAGACAACTAAACATACAACTTATGTTCTATTAACGTCCGAAGCAACATACGGAGGTGTTCCTCTTGTGTAGTCGAGTAGACCAAAATGTCGTCGATGAAAACTATAAGGCATTTATCCAACAAGGGCTTATAGATTCAATTCATCGGGTCCATGAAAGCGGCAGGTGCATTTGTCAAACCAAAAACATCACTACGAACTCATAATGTCCATATCGTGTCCGAAAAGCGGTCTTCGGTACATCCTCCGATCTTACTCTTAACTGATGGTATCCAGACCTTAAGTTGATGCGTGAAAACACACTTGCTCCTTGCAACTGATCGAAGAGGTCATCAATCCAGGGCAATGGATACTTATTCTTGATTGTAACCTTATTCAACTCCCGGTAATCGATACATAACCTCATAAACCCATCCTTTTTCTTAACGAACAAGACTGATGCTCCCCATAGCGATACACTTGGGCAAATAAACCCTTGATCTAGAAGCTCTTGCAATTGCTTCTTGAGTTCCTTCAACTCTACTGGTGCCAAGTGGTATGGAGCTTTCGATATTGGCTCGGTATTTGGCATCAAGCTAATCTCAAAATCGATGTCCCTCTTTGGTGGTAATCCAGGTAATTCCTCAGGAAAAACATCAGGAAACTCATTAACTATAGGTATATCCTCCACCTTTGGTCCTTCGCTTTCTTCTTCTATTGCATTAATTTGTCAGTTGATCTCCTCCTCATTCATTACTAACTCGAGCAAACTTAATCCTTGCTTCCTTATGATAGCGGATTCTCCTTTGAACTCAATATCCTTCCGGTTTACATCCTTAAAATTCACCTTCTTCTCCCGATAATCTACTGTAGCTTTAACACGAGTCAACCAAGTCATGCTAAAAATCACTTCATACTTATTCATCTCCAACATAATTAGGTCACTTGCCGTATAGTGTCCTTGGATCTCTAAAGGACATTCCTTCAACATCTCTTGGGTGGTTACGACGCTACCCGTGGGTGTCTTTATCTTGAAGCTGGTAGCGGTGGTGACTATAGATAAACCAGTCTTCTTAGCAAGGTTGGGGACGATAAACGAATGGGTGGCTCTGGTATCAAACAAGGCATAAGCGGTCTCACTAGCTACTCGTATACTTCCTGTGTTCAACACGCACTAGTTACTAACCATACTACACCTATCTAACTTTTCTAAAGCTTTAGGCTAAAGAGATATAGGGATTCTATTGTTACAGATTCGATAACGTAAAAAGATACTATAAAAAACAAAACGATAGCTTAAGGTTAAGGCTAACTTGCAACAAGTCCATGATCATAGCCTTCATCTCCCTCCAAGGTAGCAAACTCACATCCTTCTTCCTCATCATCAACTTCCTTGCACATCCACTGGCCTTCCAAGTTGTAAACTCTCATTTCGTGCATCGAGGTGCCAGAGCGGTTCCCATTTCCGTTGCCATTGGTGGTTCTGACAAGGGCAGATCCTCCCAAGGTGTTGGACAACCTCACTAGAGCATTTTTCCTCTTTGGGCATTCATTTGCAAAGTGCCCTGGCTGCTTGCACACCATAGCAGACACTGGTGTTCTTTTTGGGATACTCTAGGATTTTATGATCTGGGTTGCCACAAAAGTAGCACTTGTTTTGCAATTGTGGGCAAGACTTTGGATAATGCTTCCCTCGGCATTTCCAACACGTGACATCTACCTTGGTCACTTCCCTTTGATTACTTCCACTTCCTTTGAAACTTCCAAAGGTCTTAAACCTCTTATTTTTGAATCCAGAACTTGGTCCTTCATAAGGCTTCCTTCTAAACACAAACACTTTCTTTTCTAGAGCTTTTGTTTTCATCTTTTTGGCTCCTTCTATAATTCGAGCCTTTTCCACTAGCTCCTTAAAACTTCTGATATCAAATTCCACCAAACGAATCTTTAGGTCCTCATCTAATCCATTCAAGAAAACTTGTCTCTTTAACTCCTCGCTGTGCTTATAGGATTCGGGAGCATACTGCAACAACCGACTAAACTCGGTTTCATACTGCTTGATGGTTCTCCCCCTTTGAGAATTATGCAAGAAGTCAGCGCTGTACCAAACTCTAAGACTCCCTAGAAAATAATTCTCCAAGAACTCTTCTTGAAACATATCCCAAGTAACTAGAGCAAGCAATTCTCGCTTCTTAGATTCCCACCATATTCAAGCATTAAATTTCAATAGGAACATCCCATAACTGACTCTTAAATGGTGGGGCAGCTCATAAGCATCAAACGATCTCTTGACTTGGGCCAACCAGTCTTCAGCCTCATCTGGTTTTTTGAAGGCTCCATCGAAGTAGCTGTTACTTTTGATAAAGTCGGCGAGCAAGTTTCGGTGTTGTAAACCCCTGTTTTCTAAGCCTTAACCTTAAGCCGGAAAGTCTACCGGAGACCTTAAGTCAATAAATCTTGAGTAAAACCCTACAGTTTAGATCCTGCAAACCCGAGTTCGTAAATCGAGGAGTCGAAAAATAATTAAAGTGTTTAGAATAGTCCGTAATAATATTTGATTTATTAAAAATATCAAATTGGTTTATTTTCGGCTTATTTCGAACCCGTTTGGATACTGTTTTGGAAAGCGTGTCCCGGGGCTCGGAAAATTAAAAATATATCTTTAATATTTTGAGACTCGTATTTTTATAAGGATTTCAAAAATATCAAGTTTATAATTTTTCGGATTTTAAAAATCAGTTATAGCTCATATAAGTTTATTTTACTCTTACCGGTAACTTAATTGTTAAATTTCTAAAAATAATTTATTTGATTATTTTATTTAAATCATAAAAATTCTGCCACTTAAATAAAAATATTTTTCTTAATTTATTTTATATATTTTCTTAGTCAAAAAGTCACTTTTTCAATCCATACCTTAAGTACACATCTATTATCATTACTACACATTATTATGTTTTCTTTTGCTTTTTCTTACACTCCAATTCCCCAAGATGGCAGTTGACCATCCCCCAAAAATTAGCCACTTTTCCTTATTTTTAATTATTTATTTGATATTTTAATGCCTCTTTTAGTTAGAAATGGATGCAACTAGTTACACTTTCAAGAAAATACAAGTTAAAATCAAGTTACACACACTCCCCCACCCATTGCAAATCGTGCCAACGCCCCCCCCCCCCCCCCCCCCCCCCCCCCCCCCCCCAATTGCAGCTGACTAGGTTTTATTTTTTTTTATCATTTATTTAACACACTTTCCATTCTATTTAAGCGTCTCATTCCATCTCTATTTCACCTTTACAAACCCTATATTTTTCCTCTCTCTTTTTCCCTTTCTTTTCTCTTCTTCCTTGCCTTGTCTTCTTAAGAACAAGCTGCCACCATTTTCTTTCCTTGCTTCCACATACATTTCTTGCAAATATTTAAGGTAATCATCCTCTTTTAGCTCTCATAAGATGTTATAGGATGATATTATGGATGTTTCATGCATCAAAGGATATTCCACAAGCTTAAAAAGCTATGGATGATGATGCCAAAAATTGAAACACTCCTTTTGATGATGATCTCTTTTGTTATTAGTATATTTATTATCTTGAAGGCTTGTTTATCTTCTTATTTTTGTGATAGCTTGTAGATCTAGAGTTTTACAAAGCTTTAGTTATGTTTATGTGTAGATCTAGAAGTTTAAGGTCTACTACCAAGTTTTTCTTATGTTTTTATGGTTGTATTTTGAGTAGATCTTAGATTTGAGTTTGAATGAAAAATTAAATTCGTAACTTGTCAAGGCACCATTTTAAAAACCCCCTTCCAAGTCTTCAAAAGGAAGTTTTTGTTAAGAAAATGAAGTTTTGATGGATGTATATCATCAAGGCTTCATCTTACAAGAATCAAAGTTGATTTTCAAAGTTTATTTTTAAAAACAAAAATTGTATTTTCGGATCAAGACAAAGATCTAAAATAATAACATGTTTTCCAACTCAAAAATGAGGATTTTATTCAAGAAATGAAGGGTTCTTAAGATATAATATGTAATGGGTTGTTTTTCATGAGTTTTGATGAATTTTCTCAAGAGATATGTTCAAAATAAATTTATGAAAATTCGGATTTAGACCAAGACCCATTTTTGGAACCCATCATTCAACTTTAAAATGAAGATTTAGACAAAAATATAAAGGGCTCTTGATATAGATATCTTAAGGAATAAATTCTCATAAGTCTAAATGAGTTTTCCTAAAAAGCATTGCTTAAATCAAGTGCTTTGTAAAAGACAAAATTTAGGTCTTTTTTTTTCATTGTAAATTTCGAAGTGGAAATTCGTAATTAAGGGGAGACCAATTTTGAAAACCTTCTTTTAGATCTCAAAACAAGTATTTTATATTGAAAATGGAATGCTTTGATGATAAATAATATAGGAAAATTATTTTCATTGAACTAAGTAAGTTTTAGTGAAAGAATTACTCAAAACAAGACAATGAGTTTCATTTCCAAATTTCGGTTTTATGAAAATGGATTTTTAGAAGTTTCATTTGAACTTTATGTTTGGTATTAGATAAGTGTGTAATCTCTTAATTTTTTTTTTGAGAATCTCCTTGCAAGCTTAGGACTAAAATAAGTTGGTCTAAGTAGTTAAATAGAGTAGATATGGCAATTTTTCACAAAGGCTCAAATTTTGGATTTTCGCAACCCTACTGTACAGTATGTTTCTGACCCTTAAATGACCTTAAATGTTTGAATTAACTTTTGAAATAGATAGCTCTTTCGAAGTAGGTATAAATCGGTATATTATAAGCTAAATTCCGAGTTAAAATGAGTTAGATATGACCTTTTTAAGTTAAGGATTCAACCTAGGCGAAAATTGACGAACTTAGTAAATAAAATTGTTAAGTTTAATGGAATTTCTTAAGAGATACTATTGAGGGTATTCCTTGTACTTAGGTGAATTGGAGGGCGGGTTACCACTTCCCGATGACTATTACGACTAGTGGATTTCACTACATGGACAAGTGAGTTCATTTCTCAATTAATTATGCTCTTGGATGTGCTTGTAGTAGTAGTGGCATTAAACTTAGGAAAAAATAAAATTGTGATTGAATGGTGATCTAAACTTGCATGAATGAACGATAAGTATATCAAGGCAAGCTTTGTTGCAATAACCTTATATGAGCTAGTATAGATTTGGAGTGTCTGAAATCTGTATGGTCACTTTTAAATTATCTAATTAATATACCATGATTATATGAATAAATTGTACATGCATATCATGCAGTGAGTCACATATCATTACCGAGTATGCCTTTGGTATGACAAAGGTGTATTTGGGAGGCAGCGGGTCTTTAATGAAGGGGACTAGGGTTGCATGACTTATGGACCACCCCATTCAAATAATGAAACTATGGTTGCATGACTTATGGACCAACATTAAAAATTGTGGTTGCATGTCTTATGGACCACCCCCACTTAAGATTGGGACTATGGTTGCATGTCTTATGGACCAACTTTGGAACTGTAGTTGCATGACTTATGAACTACCCCAAACCCTGAGTGGAGGGCGTAAATCCATTCACATATGACTACCGGAAGGTTATATGATTGCTTGCTCATTTGCTTGTGCATTCATATGATTGCTTAATTATAACTTGCTTGTATAGATATTTTAGCTTGGCTGAGTATGTTACTTGGAAAATAAATCTCACTAAGCATTAGCTTATACCCCAATAGTTTTTGTTGCAGTGTTCCTATTTTTGGATGTTCCGAGAGGACACTTTGTGCAGGTTTATCACATGGAATTAAAGAGCTTTTGAGGAAGTCAAGACCTAGTATAGGCATGGACTTCTAGGAAAATCTCTTTAATGTAGATTCAGATATTTGTAAATGGAGCTAAACGATGTAGACTCCTATTATTTTGGTAGGGTTATGCCCCCTTGGCTTTTGTAAAGTTTAACTATTTATCCTGTTGTGATTTATATTCTTAATGCTAGTGTGCTTTCTTAAGACTACTCGAATCAAAGTGTGATCCTAAAAGTTGTGTGAGTATACCTTACACTCGATATGTAAACTTATGGGATGACTAAGGTTGTCATACTTAAGTTTAAATATCGGCTGTGGTGGACTGTCGCGTTTAGGGTACCCTTTGGGGCGTGACAGGTTTTGATCTCGACGGTGGCGGTGGTGGAAATGGGGCGGCATGTGACTGTTCGCCGGGTGCTTCTATCATAGCTTCAGGAGCATTCTAAGGTGGAGAAGGAGCTGGAATATTTTAATTTTGTTGCTGAATCAAAATAGTCAACAACTGGTTCATCTGTCCAAGGGTAGCAGCAAAGTCATTTTGCTGGTTTAGGACAAGAGCAGGGTTATTCTCCGATTGGTTTTGCGGGGTTACTTCTTGTTCAGCTGGTATGTTGTTGGAATCTCTTTGACTATTCCTATGTCTTCTTGGACGGCTGTTTAATCGTTTAGATTTTAGTTTTCTATTATACGTTCTATACTAACGTTTTCGGAAATCACAGAAATCTCAAATATAAAGACCAGAAATTTAGATCAAAATACAAAAATTTAAGGAAATAAAATCGCAGAATAGAAATTAATAAAAGCTTAATAAAAAAATTAAGAAATTCAAATACTCAATACAAAGAAATCACAAGGTAAGAAATCAAAATCATGAATTTTTACTCACAAAAGAGAAAATATAAATGCCATAAAAACAAAACAAAGGAATCACTTTATTAAGAAATCATTAGGTCACTTGTTGTCTTTTAAACACTTTACTACATCTTTTAATTTATTGCGATTTAATAACTAAGGTGTTACGTCTTTGGTGAACGTGATGCTTTCTTCTCATCGTGGCTCCTTACTTCCTTTCTCGATCCTTCCGTTGAGATTTGAGGAAATCCGGGGTTGGTTTCGCCTTCTTCCCGCTTTTAATTTCTTGAAAGAATATCCTTGCTTTCAAAACAAAGTTCCTCCAAAAGCTTCCCAAAATAAAGATTCTACTTAGATGATCAAGATGATCTCGGGTACAAAATAATGATCCTGCAATATCAAAAGTCTATGGAGGTATAAGCACAACTAGCTTAGTAAGATATTCCTTATGTAAAAGTACTCATAACAGGCATCCATCCAAGTTCATTAAACAAGCATATGAAATGCAACAACCATATGATCAAACATACATACGACTATCCGGTTTCACATGTGCGATGGATTTACCCCTCCATCGATGGTTAGAGAATGATTTGAACTGAGCCCTAAACGACCTCCTTAAAAGTTTGCACGCATCTTGGGGTTCCAACGAACCATACTAGTAGTTCCTGGGCTTTCCATACATAAAGCGATCGATCTGGCTCGGCTACAACTTAAGGTCGTATTCCCCGAACGTCCTAAATCCTCAAGATGTAGCTAGATAGCTTATCTTTCCTATCCCACGCTTAGGAGTAGTACAAAATTTCGAAATGCTATTCTGAGTGATATGCATGAGCAATTTATTTATGGGGAATCAAATCCGACATTAATTTATTTAAAGCGATCAAACAATGATTGCACACGTAGCAATACATATATAGAAACAGTTATATCAATCACAGATCGAGTTCCGATATACTTATCGTTTATTGATCGCACATAACAATTCACATACATAATTCCATGATAACTCGCATGTATATCAATTTTATCTTTTCCTAATATCTAGTACTCTATTCTACAGGCACATGCACGAATACATAAACATAAAGGAAACTCACTCGTCCATAGCGATCTTCTATGAGTCGAAGTAATCCTCGGAGAAGAGAAGATCTTGGTCCTCAACACCTAAATAAAAGAAATACCCAAAGTGAGTATTTCATCCTGTAAACCCCCAAAGTTTTGTAATCAATTAAGCTTAAATCCTAATTAGAAGATCAACCGAAAATCCTAAAGTCTATAAAACCCTAGTCAAACTTAACTGTTCAAGTCTGGCAATCTCGTGTAAGCAACCCTAAGAAAGTAAGTAAGAGATTAGTATGTAGAATAGTTCGTAATAACTTGAGAAAGCACGATCGGACACAGTTTTCGAAAAGCATGTTTCGAGGCTCAGAATAGTAAAAATATCATGGATATACCATTAGACTCGTAAAAATATAAGGTTTTCAAAAATATCAGTTCCATAATTTTTCGGTAACTAAAAATATCAGATATCGCAATTATACGCATATTTTCTTACTACCGGTGCTTTAATTGTCATGTCTACTTTACATTACACTATTATTACTATTCTAGACTATTTATCTGTCTCTACTTTTTCTTACAATCTACTCTTACAACCATACCTCTATTTTCTTATCATTTTCATTTCCAATACAACTTCACATATTTCATATCTTACTTTTCATTAACAAAAATACAAAAAAAATAATTTCTCTCCCTGTCTTTCACTCAAGCATGTGCCGGCCATTCCCTCTCTCATCCTCAAATTGTTTCATTTTCTATTTATTTAATTAACACAAATTTCCTCCCACTTTTTTCAATAAATACCGCATCTTCCTTCCATTTCCTTCACACATTCCATACACTAAAATTAGTCTCTCAAAATTTCTACAAGAGTTCTCTCAAAGTTCTCTCAAGTTTAGTTTTCATAGGTAATACTTCTTTAAGTTTCCTTTATGTTCATTTACTTAGTATGAGCATAATGTGTGCTTTCTAAAACCATGAAGATTAAGAAAGCAACAATATGCTCATACTTTGTTTTTGTTCATGAATCTATTTTCTTCTATGTTGCTTTCATATATATTTAACTAAATATATCCATGTAGCTATATATATCTTTTAGAGCATATAAGCTCCTTGTTATTGCAATTTATTTACTTCTTTTGCAATTTATTTATTCACCTTGCAATTTATTTACTTTCAAGTTGTTTTAAGACTAGTTTTTCTAGTCTTAGACTTGTCCTCGTCAAGTCAAAACAATTTTCTTTTTCTTTTGGGACTAATCTATTCTTAGTCCTGAGATACCTTGATGAAAGCTAAGGTTCCAATACTTGACATATTTCTTTACTAGCTTATTTCTTTAATTTTTATGTCCTTCTTATATTTTCATAACTTCATGATTTCATATTCATGAACATGCATGAATATATTGATTTTTATCTCAACAAGATAAAGGAAGAAAAGTTTTCTTAAAACAGAAGTTCTTCTCTAAAAATAAAAGTTGTTATGAAGGAAGAAATTTTTCATCAAAATTTAGGAATTTATCTTAACGAACTTTTTCTAGAAATATAGAGGAGTTCATTATAAATTTTAAGAACATAGGGATTTTTAAACAATACATACATACACTTTACAAAGTCATAAGATGGAAAGAAATTCTTGATTAAACAAAAGTTTTACTAAACTTCACTTTTCATCAATACTAGCTTGACAAACACCAAGAAATTTCCTTTCATAAAAGTAGAATGATCTTAAAAAATAAAGAAATTATTTCTATAAATATAGAGTTATTACTACTTTCAAAAAGTATTAGAAACTAAGCTTAGAAAATAAAAATCATTCTTTAGAAATTTAAAAAGACTAAGGAAATGAAAATAAGGAAAAGAAAAATACTCATTTAAAATAACTTGAGATATTTTCTAGCAAGCTATGAAGAAATTTTCAAAAGTTTCACTTTTCAAAAATCTTTAGAAGACTTTACTTTTACCAAAAATTCATGGTTGAGACAACTTCATTAATTTCATGCATTTGATATGAGTCAATAAATACATATATAAATACATTTCAAAGGTTTTACAAAATTATTATAATGTCTATCTCTTTAATTTGAATTTTGTAAAAAAGAAGGAAGCAAGTTTTGTGAAATTCGTGGTGAATCTGATCATCACTATTTCGGAGCTCAAATGACTTAGTTTGATGAAAATAGTTTTAGAAATTGATAGTTCTTTTTGAGTAGGTAGAAAATGGTATATAATATGCGAAATTCTGAGTTAAAATGAGCAAGTTATGGCCATTTTAAGTTGGAATTTCCTTTAATCCGATTTTACGGCGAATTCAAGATAGATTTAGAATCTTCAGAAGTAGAAATTCTATGAAAGACTCATTTTAGATGTTTCATCTTTTTTAGGTGAAGAAGGAACCGATATCTCCTTCCTAGAAGATTACTTCGACTAGGAGCGATTGTCATGGAGTAAGTTAATCCCTTACTAGTTACATTTCCTTGTTTGTGTTTGTAAGTAGTAGCACTAGAAAATAAAAAAAAAAGATGAATGAACAAATTTTGTGTGATTTGTATTCATGATTGATTGAATAAAAGTTAAGAATATCAAAAGAGGAATTGATGAATAATTTATGTTTTCTTGTAATGATATGGTGAATATTGTTTTGATCACCTTTAACTTGAACTCGACAATAATGGAATAACCCTATATTGAAAACGATTCATGCATATCATTTTTGTGAGTCACATTTATTTTTCACTACTATCCTTCGTGTGGGGAAACGAGGAGTTATGGAGCCAAAAAATTTACATGGGCAAGTAGAAACTAGAAAGTCCACATGGCAAGTAGGAGCCAGTAAGTCTGCAAATATTGATAGACGTATGGGCCTATAATGCCCCAACCCTCAACATGGAGGGCGTAAAATCCATGCTACACATGGTTTCCAATTAATCGTGTGTATTTCGTTTGCTCATGTGATTGATGTATTTTCATATGATTGTCTTAATACATATGTGTTTTATGGAAATGTTTTGTAGATGGGAGTTATCTCACTAAGCTAATTTTGCTTATACCCCTATAGATTTTTGTTACAGTACGATTACTTGTGGTTGGCACCAAGGAGCCCTTTTTGTCAGGTATGAGCCAAAGCTACTAAGAGTTTATGGAAGAAGTTTATATATATTTAGTTTTGGATGTAAAGAAAAATCTCTATAGTAGACGTATGTTATATTCATGTATATTTTGAAAGTGGCTTGGTGAACAAGATTATTAGAACGGGGGAATGCCCCCAAGAAGTTGTAAGAGACTTTTATTCTAATGAATATTACATGTTTATCTATATAAGTTCTTGCATGCTTTTATTATCTGCTTAAACGTAATACCTCTGTGAGTCTCCTACTATAATGGAAGTATGCCTTGCACGTGATATCGAAGCTCCTGCATGACTAAGGTTGTCATTCATTAACTTTAATATTACGTGCAGTGGATTGCCACGTTTAAGGTACCCTCTGGGCAGTGACACATCCAAGATCTACTCAATTTCTCTAATTCTATCTTATTTAATTGGTCAAAAATTGTATGAATGAAAATCCCAACTTAAAATGGTCATAACTTACTCATTTTAACTTGGAATTTTGCATATTATATACCGATTTCTATTTACTCGAAAAGATCTATCTATTTCTAAAATTATTTTTATCAAAAGAAGTCTTTTGGGTCTCGTAATAGTGACGTACAGAATTGATACGAAATTTCCAAATTTCAAAACTCAAGTTTTCAAACTTTTCTCCATCCAAAAATCTTTGTACCAATAATATAGATATTTGTTTGGTTGAAAAATCATTTGAATATATATATTATATATATATATAGACTCAAATTATATGCATGAATTTAGTGGTGTTGTCTCAACAATGATTTTTGTAAAACAATGTGCCTTAAAGTGAGATTATGCTAAGACTTGAAAAGAAATTAGTTTGTTTGGAAAATTTCCTAAATTATCATATGTGAGTATTTCCTTCTTTTAACTCCATTTCTTAGATATTGAGAATAATTAAATTTCGAAAAGTAATTTTAATCTTTTAAAATTCCTACAACTTTATTTCTAATAGCTAGAAAATGTAGTTTTCTAAATATTTCTTGGTTATGTGTTCTAAAGTTTTTCTAAAGTTAGATCCACTTTAGATAAATAATATCAATGATCTTATAAGTTATTTATTTTTATTTCTTAAGTAAGGCTTATCTTTAGAAAAGTTATTCTTTGATAATTTTGAAAAAACTTGTCTAGACTTTAGTATTTTAAAGTGTTGGAAGAAAACTTCGATAAATGAGTTTAAGAAAACCTTTATTGAAAAAATGATTTAGCAATATTAAGTTTTAAAGAAACTTTCCTATTTCTCTGGTTTTAAAAAGAGAGTATGTGTGTCACGCCCCAAAAGGTACCATAAACGTGGCAGTCCGCCACATACGGTATTAAAACTTAAGAATGATTTCCCAAAGTCATGCGAAATTTTTCAACACCATATGTAAGGCATCTATCACAACAATAGGAGACACCGATGGGATGTATAGTTCGAGATAGTAAACACAACATATAAGAATCTAAATAATCATCCAATTTATCATTAAGAGAATATAATTCGTACATCATCTTCGGGGTTTTCCCCTATAATTCTCCAAACAATCACAATGTCAATTTAATCTTCCTCACAACAAAATAATACTAACTCCATAAGACATTAAAGGATAATTAACCTAAAATCTTTAAAAGATTTCCAGAAGCTCCTTAAATCATAATCCCGCTCGGGCATATGAAGTCCTCGAGCATAAAAGATATTGGACCTGATACAACAAAGGTCTATCGGAGTATAAGCATAACTAGCTTAGTGAGAATATTCCTAAATCAACGTACTTGTATAATTAATTTCAAACAAGTTATTAGGCAAGCATATGAATGCATCAAGTAAGTGATCAAGCAATACATATGATCTACCGGAAATCATATGTTTGAATGGATTTACCCCTCCATTCAGGGTTAGGTGTTCCAGGCTCTTTGAAACCCATCTTTAAATCCAACTCATGTAGTTTATTTCAGGCGCCTACTCACCCATCTCAAAATAGTTCTTTCAGGCTCCTAATCGCCCATCTTGTAGATTTCTGGCTACTGCACACCCGGCTACTATACTCTTATTGTAAACCCCAAATTTTCGGAATCGGTTTAGCATAAAACCCAAACCGGAATCAAACGAAACCCTAAGGTCAACAAAACCCTAGTTTACCGTTCCATCTAAATCCGGCATTGCCGTTTTCCTTAGCCCTAGAAAACGAAGTTAGGATAATTAGCTAAATATTCGTAATAACCATAGGTTTATAAAAATTTCGTTTCGCGAAATTCGGGTGTCCTTCGAACCCGATCGAACACAGTTCTCGAAAAACATGTCCGGAAGCCCGGAATAGTAAAAATATTCCGAATACACCGTTAGACTCGTAAAAATATAAGTTTCCAAAAAATCAGTTTCGTAATTTTTCGGTAAGTAAAAATACAGATATAGTCATACACGTAATTTCTTACTACCAGTACTTTAATTGTCATATCTACTTTACATTACACTATTCATTACTATTCTACACTATTCTTTTATCTCTAACTTTTTCTTACACCTCCTTACACTCTACATAACCTATAATCTTTACTTTTTACCTTTCCCATAACTTTATATCACATCTACTTTACACATTACATCTTTCATTTATCAAAAAGTCACAAAATTAAATCACTTCCCCCTCTAAAGGACAATGGCGGCGCTACTTTCCCCCCATGCCATCAAGTTTCAATTTTTCTTTAATTTAATCACACAAAAATCCCTCCTCAATTTCCTATAAATACCCCCCTCCTTTTCACTTCTTTCACACCACTTCTACACTAAAATTACTCTCTCAAAATCTCTCAAAATTCTCTCCAAGAAGTTCTTACAAGAAAAGCTCTCTTTAGTCTTTCTTTAAGTAAGCTTTCTTCAAGAAAATTCTCCAAGCTTTCTTCATGTTCATCTACTTAGTATGAGCTTAGTGTGTGTTTTCTAAAACCATGAAGGTTAAGAAAGCAACAATAGGTTCATACTTTGTTTTTGTCCATTCAAATTCCGTTATGTTCATGTTTTCTTATATTTTTATGTTTCTCTTAAGTTCATTTATGTCTCTTTTATAATCAAACTAATATCTACATCTAAATAGCTATATACTAATTTAGAGCATAGCTCATGATCTTGCAATTTACTTTATCTTTCATGCAATTTATTTACTTCAATACATTTTATTTATTCCAAGTGTTTTTAAGACTAGTCTCTAGTCTTAGACTTGTCCTCTCTCAAGTCAAAACAAGCTTTTCTTTCTTTCATTTCATTTTTATGGGACTAGTATACTTCTTAGTCCCGGGAGCCTTGAAAATGCTAAGACTCCAATACTTGATTATTCGATACTTTATTTATTTTGATCTTATTATCCTCAAATCATGTTCATTTAGTATTGTTGTCCAAAAATTTTATTTTCTAAAGATAATTAAACAAAAGAGATTTTTGTCACTTGAAACTAAGTTTATGAAGTCATAAAAATGTATAAGATAACACAAAAAACTCATTCCTTTTCAAAAAGAACTCACTATAATTTTATAAACTACTTTTACTTTAAAAAGCCACTTAGATCCTTATTATTCCACCTTGTTTTTCAAAAGAAAATATTTTGTTGACAAAATTGGTTCTTTTCATAAAGAAAGAAAATAAGATGGATGACTAAGGAAATTTTTAAGTAAAGACCTTTGCAAACAAATAGGCAAAGAAAATTTATGGTTTGAAAATAATAAAGTTATTTCTTTTCAAGTTACAAGAAGAAGTTAATAAGATTATAGAAATTAGTTTTTCTACAAAAAGTCCTTAATTGTTTCACATTGTTTTTATGAAGAAAACAAATTTTCATGCATGGATGATTATTTTTGAAAAATAGGAGACAAGAGAAAAAAGAAATATCAAGTAAGGAATTTTTTCAAAACAAACAAAGAAATTTACACAAGAAAAATGAAGAATAGCATATTTCCTAGAAAAGTTCAAGTATAGTATTAATGTAACTTAGAAAGTAAAAACTTTATTTCAAAGGTCACTAAGAAAAGAATAAATAAAACCAACATGAAACGTTTTTAGAAAATAAAGAAAATAAGGTATTCATTTCAAAGAAATTTACAAAAACAATTTCCGAAAAGCTTCAACCCGACATTATTTTACCTAAGAAAGATAAATTGGACAACAAGACACTTAAGCATGCTTAAATATGAGTTATATAGTTATAAAAAGAGAATTTTTCAACTATATAGATAACTAAGTATTTATCAAACAAATTTTGATTTCTTGAACCAAAGTTGTTTTTACTTGGAAATCCGTGGTGAATTTTGTCACAACTTTTTTAGAGCCTCTATGGCCTTGTTTGTTGGATATAATTTTGGAAATGGGTAGATCTTTTCGAGTAGGTAGAAATCGGTATATTATATGCGCGATTCCGAGTTAAAATGACCAAGTTATGACCATTTTAAGTTGGAATATTCCTTCATACGAACTTTAACGTTCTTTGACATTGTTTTGTCAAAATTCAAGAAAATCATTAAGAAAAACTCATTGTGGGTATTTTCTTTGACTAGGTGACCCCGAGGAAGGATTCCTTTACCCCGAGAACTATTACGATTAAGTGGAGTGTGTGAACGACTCATCCGCTTAGAGGAATAGACGACAATGGCATCGTGAGTTTATTTCCATTAAATGCTACACTTGTTGTGCTTGTAAATTAGTTGCACTAGAGTTAGGAAAAGATAAACCGATATGCATGTAAAATAATTCCTTGAAAGAATCCTAAGAATATCGAAGCCGGAATTGTTCTAAGTGATTGTTTTAGTTTAATATTGATTTGTGTGAAATTCCTTGATCGCCATAAAGTTGAAAGTAATTATGATTATGACTTTATAAATTAATGAACTCATGCATACCACGAAGTGAGTCACATTGCATGGTTGGGTTATTATCCTTGGGTGAGAAGGATAGTAAGCTCATGTCGAAAGCAACACTTGGCGGAAGATCCGAAAGCGATTGCTTGGCGGCTTAAGGGAAATGCTTGGCGGTTGATCCGAAAGCAAGGTCAAATCAAGTAGATTCGGAATACTTGGCGATGAGTGCTCGCAAGTTTAAAAACTTTTTAATGAATGCTTGGCGATGAGTGCTCGCAAGCTTAAAGTTTCTTTTATTAAAACTACTTGTTTTGAAGATAAGTATCACCAAACCCCGAATGGAGGGCGTAAATCCATTCAACATATAGTTCCCGAAAAACTATATGCTTGTTTGCCCACGTGCTTGTGCATTACATTTGTTTGACTAAACCAACTTGTTTGAATCTTGTTACAAGAAGTTATTTATGGAAATAGTTCTCACTAAGCCTTTAGCTTACACCCCAATAGATATCTTTTGCAGTTCCCCTACTTATGGTTAGGGCCACGTGGACCATGCGGGCAGGTAATCCCTTTTGAACATTAGAAATCTGGATAAAGTATAGCTTAGTATTAGCATGTTAATATGTATATAATAGATTAGTAATTTAGGGAGTTGTCCCTAAGTTTGTAAAGTTTTTGCCATGGATAAATAATTATTGTGATTCTTCTTTTCTTAATATGTTTTTATATCTCCTTAAGCTTCATTATTCCATATATGGTCCTCTAAAAATTGTGAAAGTAAGACTTACACTTAATATAAAAGCTTTTGGAAATGACTAAGGTTGTCATACTTAAGCTTTAATATTGAGTGTGGCGGACTGTCACGTTTAGGGTACCATTGGGGCGTGACACTTGTCCCATCGAGAATAACATCTCATGTAATGAAACTAACTACGTGGTATGCATGAATCAATTAGTATAATTCATAGTATATGATTAGAGTAATTTAAAGGTGATTATAGAATTTGCACACACTCCAACAAAATAATAGTAAAACATAAGTTAATTAACATCGATTCATGCCTCGGTATGCTTAACATTCTTTCAACCAATATTATCATACATAATTCATTTTCATCTTTTCTTACTTCTAGGGCCACTAGCTACAAGCACAACCAAGTACGAAAAAGGTAGGAAATAAACTCACTTGGCCATGAGGATCTATCTTTCTTATGGATGAGTCGATCGGTAAATCCACTAATCAAAATAATCCTCCAAGTATGAATAATCCTCCTCGGGATCACCTAATCAAGAAGAATACGCAGAATGAGTATTTCTTATTGATTCTATGATACTTATCAAAATGTATTTCATAAAATCGTTAAAATTCGTATAGAAGGTAGTTCCAACTTAAAATGGTCATAACTTGGTCATTTTAACTCGGAATCGCGTAAATAATAAACCATTTTCTACCTACTCGAAAAAAGCTATCCATTTCTAAGGTTATTTTTGTCATAAAAAGCCATTTGGGTTGGAAAATGCTACGGTACAGAATAGTTACGAATTTATAGTTTACAAAATATGATTTTTCCAAACTTTACTTTACTAAAAAATCCTTAAGCAAAATATATGTATATGTATATAGTTGAAAAGAATCCTTTAAACATATATAGGCACTCATATTATATGCATGATTTTTGTAGTGTTGCCTCAATATTGACATTTCATAAACAATTTGTCTTTAAGGATTTTAAAAGATAAAACTTTTGAAAATTTCTTCTTTTTAAATTGTTACAAGGAAAGCTAAAATATATTTGAGTTGTTATGAGTGTTTCACTATTATAATTCCGTTTCTTATCTTTTCAAAAGAAAATTAATTTCCAAAAATTTGATTCTTCAAGTTATCTTCTAACTTTATTTCTAGTGATTGAAAAATAAGTTTTTCAAAATATCCTTTAAGTTTTTTATGTGGTCAAATATTTGAAGTTGTATTAAATGTATGTTTTCCTTTTATTTTTATATCATTTCTCTTATTTAGAAAATATGTATACCTTTAAAACTTTACTTTCTTGGCAAATTTTATTTTTCTAAGTTGGTTTTCAAAATAGTGAGTTAACTTCATCTTGGTTTGAAAACTTGTGTTACTCTTAATACTTGTTAAAAAGTAGAATAATTTTCTTAGACAAGTCTATAAGAAAAGCTTTCTTAATAAAGAATTGCTAACATTAGAACTTAGCAAAATTTCATTTTAAATTTTGAAAAGAGAATAACAACATATAAAAATTAAGTTTTGAAGAGGCTTTCTTAGTAGGTGATTTTCAAAGTCTATAATGAACCTATTTAAGTTTTGTAAAAAGTATGGTTGAGTTAAAATCTTTTAATGCTAAAATTCTTCTTTTATGGAGTATTTAGTTTGGTTTAAAAAAAAAAGAATTCTTTTTATTATTTTGAAGAAATCTACATTACTAATTCTTTTAGAATTTATGGTTAGTTTATCCTTTAAAAAAAGTTAAAACAAAACTTAGATCTTTTTGTTGAAAATTCCTTTTGTTAAGAAATCTAGTTTACTTTTCTTTATTTAAGAAAGAACCCATTTTTATTTTTATTTAAGACAACAACATTCTTAATCATGCATGAATATGATTATGTAGTAATGTAAAAGTAAAGATAATACATAAAGAAATGCTTGTAATCAAGGTATCCCGATCATGTATTGGGAGCCTTAGCTTTGTAAACCCCGAAAACTTCCACCATATGATACGACCCTAGATTAGAAATTATGGGTTGACTAGTAATCGTAGGAGTTAATTAGAAACTCTAGTTTAGATAGATACTTTAAATTTGATCGGTTTGGGACTCATAAACTTTATAAAAGAACTTCTTTGACTCCAATAGATTCCAAAAACGAGATTTTGTATTCTAAGTTGATAATTCAAGATGGTGATCAAAGGAAACTTCAAATCCCAAACCCGAATCCTTGTCAAACAGACAGATTATACAGGAAAACCTAAATATGGATATTAAGTGATCACCTTAGTATTCAATAGAGACCGGGAATTAAAACAAGGTATATTAATGAACCTATATTTGGATTGGAACCCTAAAATTTGAGATTTCTAGTCAGTAATAAACTACATTGATAAGATTTCATAGTGAGTATCCAAATATAATATATATAACTAATTTAGCCTATATATTAGTGGTAATATTAATTAAATGACTCGATAGGGTTTTAGTTAGAAAATTTTGATCTTAAGATGAACTGTTATGATTATAAATACCTAATAAAAACATAAACTGATGTATATCTTGAGATCTAGACCTCAAATACAGAATTGAATCATACCAATAATCAAATTAGGGTTTTCTAAAGCTCTTGGAGCCTGAAACGAAAATTGACCCGAAAAGTTTATAAAACTTAAATCGCGTAGGATAAACTTTTCTTAAACAAATAAATACGTACTATTAAAACTTAAATTTGTACTTTTTGTTAAACTAAACACCTTGTAGGATTCATTTAAGACCTTTGTACATATATATTTACATATATAAGCTAAAATATACCCTAATAGTGTAATAAACTACCCGAAAACTCAACTAAATAAAATCTAACTAATATATAATTAATATATAAGTATAATACAACTTGCAGTAGACGTGATATTGGGTTTGAAGGGCTGTGATTCTCTTAAAATAAATGAGCCGGAATTTCCTCAATAATTTACATTAAAGTCAATGTAAATCTAACCTAAGCCAATACAAATCGGCCAAATCACCCCCACATTAATTATAAACCAACAAATGGATGAATGGACAACAAACAAGAGCAATTCGTTTCAGATTTGAGGAAGAAACGCGGCCAAAACTTTGCACTTCGTTATATATATATATAATATATATATAAGCAAACGAACTTAGATGGCTAAGCAAATGAACTCCAAACTCTCTGAAACTTTCCAGAATACAACTATAACCGATTAGGAGTCGAACCAACCCAGAAAACGATTTTTAAACCCTCACATCAACCCAGTTCGAAAATTCGAACAAAAACTAGAAAAAAACGCGTGGAAATTAGCTAAGGTAAGTTGATTTTATTCCGCGAGTTTTCTTTCAATTCTAAGGATTGAAACTGACTTCTAAACATCTTAGGAAGCTAACCAAATCCATTAGGAGCTTAGGATTTCACCGAGAAGTCACGACGAAGGTGATTTTCCCAAACCCTAGCCGAGCTTGATGATCCAAAATCGTGGATAACATGTTGTTTTTATGTTGTTTTTCTTGGATATTTAAGTTAATTAGGTTCCTAGGAGTCATTTGGATCCAAAATCCCGACGTTTTGACGTCGGGATTCGCTGGAATAGGCCGCGGCTCATCGGGGAAGACAATGAATAGTGAAACCCCGATGAGCACGGCTGGGTACACGAGCGTGTTCAACCCGTGTACCTCTTGGCCAATTTAAAAAAAAAAAAAAGAAAAAAGAAGAAAAGAAAAACGAAACTAAGTAAATATAATTATATAATAAATAATAATATAAGTAATTTTAGAATTTTTATTATTATTTCTTCATTTATTTATTTTTCTTGGAATAGTAATAATAATATTATAGTATAATAATATTAAATCAGAAATTTATTTATTTATTTATTTAAATTTAAAAATAAAATTATTTTTCTGACCTTATTAAATATGTGATGTTTAAATATTTAATCTATTAATATTAATCCAAAAATAATTTTTTTGAAATATTAATTACTTCTAGTAAGTAATTTAAGTATAATGGATTTTCTAACTATAATAATTGATATTTTTAATATTATTAAAAGAATTTTGTTAAAATTTTCAAAAATATTATTTCTGAAATAATAATAAATATGAATATAAGACTAAAATTATTTTAGTAATATAT
Source organism: Combretum micranthum (assembly GCA_024138025.1). NCBI lineage: Eukaryota > Viridiplantae > Streptophyta > Magnoliopsida > Myrtales > Combretaceae > Combretum > Combretum micranthum. Next base: position 2,788,507 of record JAMXBD010000003.1, read on the forward strand.
GAATAAGACAATTAGTATAATTACTAATGTGATGGAATATAATAATTCTATCTAATCTATTTCGGAAATTTTATTATTATATTATTATTATTATTATTATATTATTATTATTATTATTATTATTATTATTACTTTTATCATTGTTATTAGTACTATTGATGTTATAATTACTTTTAGTATTATTATTGATAATAATTATTAATATTCTTATTATTTATGGTAAAAGTAAAAATTTTCGAAATTAGTTTTAATAAAATCAATAAATCCTTCATTTAGTAAATATATTTTCATTAAGGTGATATTTAACTAATTTATAGAAATATATATAATTTATGAGTTTAGTAAATACTGGGTATATATTTAAATATTTGTACATAAATAGATAATAATGGAAAATTAAATAATCCAAATTTATGAGTATAGGAACATCTATACTCTATAAGAAAAATTTATTAAGTAAATTAAAAAGAAAATTAATAGTTTTGGACAATAAAAAATGAATTAACTGAGTTATTAAAACTTTCTAAATACCCAATCAATAGATTCAGGTATCCAACAAGAATTAATTAAATAAAACTGTGATCACAATGGTTTAAAATTTAGAGCTATTTCCAAAGAACTAGTTAAGAATAAAACACAAACCCAACAAACCATTAGGACACTTAAATATTCATAGGAACTAAATTGTATAGTCTGGAATTTAATAATTATATGATTTATCTCAATAGGTGACTCAGGTATTGGGAGGACCTACCTGAAGATTACTACGATTAAATAGGATGGGCAGGTGAGTAATCTCAGTCTTATTACATTGGATTGTGCTTGTACTAGTAGTGAACCTTAAATAAAAAGATATGAAAATTGGTGAGATTGTTTGAAATATGAAAGTTGTGTATTGTATACCATTGATTGCCATGTCACTCTAAAATAGTGATAACACAAATGCATGTATCTTGATAATGTATGTGGTATCTAATTGAGTTCTGTATTGCTTGATCACCTTCACATTGATTAAAACTACTGTACCATAATGGAAAATAATCAGCATTACATACAATCAAAAAAGCATTGGAGTAAGTGGTAGCCTACTACGTGTTAGTTTCTCGATCTCTGGTAATGCTGAAATTCTCTAGACCATAGAGCTATTATTAGTTAATTGCAAGATTACTTTGTTCTGTTAATACCATAAAACTACATGGTAAACGACTGGACGCCGCTATGGTATTACATGGGAATAACTAACACTTAGTGGAGTTTCTAAAGCTAAAACAGGAAATAAATAATGAAACATGATAAGCTTAAAGAGACAATTAAATTGGATATTATTGCTTCCTGAAAGCTTAAGTCTCTCCTATAGTTGGACCATAGATTGTGATCCTTCAACCCCGATGGAGGGGCGTAAATCTTCTCCTGTTTGGATTCCGGGTTATCCAAGCTTGTAATGTTCATTTTGTGATTGATGCATTTCATATAAGATTGATAAATAACTTGTACGTTATATGTAATAAGTTCTGGTTATTCACTGAGCTTGTATTTTAGCTCACACTCCCCAGTCCTTTCAGGTTCACTTTGCGACCCTGCTCATTACTAGCAGGACATGTCCCGGTAAGAGATTATAAGCCAGAAGTTTAAAGTTTAGTATAGGTTAGAATATCTATAATCTGTAATAGACTTGTGATGCATTTAAAGTGCATTAGAATCATCACTATAGTCGTAATGATTTATAAAGCATATGATCTGTAATATTATAGTTTGTAAAAGTTGTTTACTAGTTTACATCTTATATATGCTTGTTTATTCCATCCAAGCAACTAAAAGATCCTGTTTTTGGAAATCATGTCACTCCTAGAAGGTAACCTAATAATGGTAATCGAGTGATTCTTGATTATTTTTATTAGAATACCCTCGGGGCGTGACAAGCTTCATCAAGGCAACTCGAGACTAAGAATAGACTAGTCTCAAAAGAAAAGAAAAGAAAAGAAAGAAAATTTTTTTGACTTGATATGGACAAGTCTAAGACTAGAAAGACTAGTATTAATAAATTGCATAAAACAAGTAAATAAATAAATTGCAAGATATGAAAATAAATAAATAACAAATGAGCTTATATGCTCTAAATAAATATATATATACATAGTATACATAATATTATAAGTTAGATTAGAGTAAAAATAATAACAATAATAATAACAAATAATAACATAATGTAAAATATTCATGAGCAAAAAAAACATATGAACATATTGTTGCTTGTTTAGCTTTGAGCTAAGAAATATACATAAGCGCTTTAAGTTGTTTGAAACATGATGAAAGAAATTTAAGTAGGATTTTATCTAAGTTTAATAGAAGGTTTGAAAAGAGATGAATGGGTTTTGTGTTTGTTATTTTCTTTTGAAGTTGTAGGGAATGGTAGAGAGTATTTTGAGAGAGATTTGTTGGAGAGAGGTTTTGAGAGAGTATTTTGGTAGAGTTTTGTTATGTAAAATGGATGTGAGAGGAAGGGGGTATTTATAGAATTTTTGGAGTGAATTTTTGATGTAATAAAATAAATTGAAAAGAAAAATAAATGAGAAAGGGAGAGAGATGGCCGACAGTTTCAAGAAGGAGAAGAGAGAATATTTATTTGTTTTGTAATTTTTGTAAAGAAAAGAAATAATTTGTAAGGTTTGATGTGAATAAAATTGTATTGGAAATGTAAAAAGTAAGAAAATAGGTATGTAGGTAGTAAGAAATACGTGTAAGAAAAAGTAGAGATAGTAAAATAGTAATGAATAGTAGGAATAGTAGTATGAATAGTAGACTAGACATATAAAATACCGGTAGTAATAAAAATATGTGTAAACGAACTATATCGATTATTTTTAGTTACCGAAAAATTCTAAAACTGATATTTTTAAAATCCTTGTTTAATTACAAGTCTTTTGGTGTTAATGAAATATTTTTATTATTCCAAGCTTTGGGATACGCTTTTCGAGAACTGATCACGTTTGAGTCCAAAGGATACTCGAAATTCGCAAATTTGATATTTTTATGTTACCGTATATTATTACGAACTATTTTAAGCTATTAACTTAATTTCGTTTTCTAGGGTTAGAGAACGCGGGATTACCGGAGTTTGATTATCTTAACCTTTGTTGACTTTTGAAACTCCGATTTGACTAGGGTTAGGGTTTAATCCAACTTTACCCTAAAAATTGAGGGGTTTAACTCAGGGATCGGATAAGCGGATCTTTTCATGTTCGAATTTTCGAATTAAACGATTATTGAACTTTCTATTTTTGTTTTTGAAAATTTTCTTATGAAATCCTGTGATTGAAATTGGTTTAAGGTTCGGTTTCAGCCTAGGTCAAACATTAGGGTTTCGATTCGATATTCCAAAACCATTGTCGAAAAATTCGGGGCCTTACAATGTGATATTTTACTCTATGTATGCTTGGATGAAATCCCATATACTATTATTATTAGAAACTTGTGATGAGCTTTTCTAACATTGGAAAAGATTTGTTAAGATAAAACTTTGTGTCTTTATGGGAAAATCATTTCTTACATGACAAAAATCTATTTTTAAAGAGATTTATTATTTTTCTTTACTTAAGAAAACTCTTTTTCATAGTTGTTGAGATAATATCAACATGTTCATGCATGAATGAGAATATGTAACTATGAGAAAAACAACACAATAGGATAAATATAATAAGAGCATGATAGTAAAGTCAAATATTGGGAACCTTAGCTTCATCAAAGTATCCCAAGACTAAGAATTGACTATTCCCAAAAAGAAAAGAAAAGAAAGAAAATTGTTTTGACTTGATAAGGACAAGTATAATCCCCTTAATTTTACGTAACTTGATTTTAACAAATACTAAAAATATAATATATAATTATTTAGAATATTTGGAACAAGTAGTAAAAATCACTCCAAATTTTTCTCGATTTAAAAATGTTAAAGTGTGAATGAATTTGATTATAATTAGAAAGATTAGAATCGTTACTAATAAATTTTTTTTTGAAATACAAATTGAAACTTTTATGATCTCAAATAATTTATAAACGACGATAAACCAATCGTTAATATAAATTACTGAATCCTTTTTCCTTAAGCTCAATACTTAGAAAATAAATTCTACACTTGTTAAATAATGGAATAATAGTGTTCAAATTATTTTTAGTCTGATAACAATATTAAGTAGCACTAAACAAAAATATGTTGTTATTACCAAATTAATATAAATAACTCCTATATAGTAAAACTTTATATTTGGCAAAATGATCAATAGTTCAACAAGAAATCATAACTAACCTCAAATTTAAATCATAATAACAGACGGATAATATTTAGAACCTACAAGTTATAAAAATATAGACTAAAGATAAATTACTAGAATAACAAAAGATACGATAAGATCACAAATAGATTCATATCTAAGAATCTAGATCTTAAATAAATATTTAAATTACACTAATATTTTAATTAAAAGATTTAGAGATTTTAGAAATTGAAATCCTGAATGGTTAATGTAACCTTTAATAATTTTCATAACTAGAAAGTAAACAAATTAGCAAATGTGAAACTAATACCAAATGTATAACTCAACAAAAATCCTAGAATAGATCTACGAGTTGTAATAAACTCATTCCTAATTTGAAAAACCCGAATAAAAACTTCCTTAATCTTAATAAATACTGAAAACGAGATTTCGTATCTTGAATTGATAATTTAAGATATAATTAGAAGTAACACTAAATTTCAAAACCGATAAGATATAGTCTATTAACAGAACTTATTGGTACAAAACAATAATCTAAAGATGAATTACTAAGATTATAAATACATGATAGATACTAATACCGATCAATAATTACTAATCTAGATCTAAAATGAAAATTTCGAACCCGTTGTTATACTTGTTAGGAAATCCTGAATTTATTAGGACTTAGTTTCTAATTTAGATTATTGAAATTGAAAAATTTAATCACGTAAGTTAAAATGCTAGAAATAATTAATCATGTAAACTTTAAACTAAAAATTTGAATATATAAATAATCTAGAGTTTTTGTAATAACTTAGATAATTTTATCTAGATAAAACCCATACGTAATGGTCATAAATATACATTTATAAATTAATATTTGTTAGAATATTTTAGTTAAATAAAAAAAATGAAAATGAAATGGAAACAAATGATAGAAAACAACAATCACGGTATAAGTTAGATATCTCGGCTGCAAAATTTTCCTCACGCTGGAGCTCTTCATGAAAACAGAGGATGCTGCAATGGAATTTTAGAATGAGCAAGGGACACCACGGAACAACAAAGGAGGAGTTCGGCGTAGCCCTCCACAACTAGAACAAATGGAATCCAACTGAAGAATTCATAAGCACAGAGCAGAATTTCAAAGCTGGACAGAGGAGAAATTTCTCCACAATGCAACAGGAGAAGACCACATGAACAAAAGACCATATTGCAGAATTTCTGATATTGAACAAAAGGAGGACTTCCGGTTGCGGCAGGAGGCTTCACGTCCAACAACTTGCCTAATTTAAACACATATAGTCAACATGAAAATGACCTACCATCCAACCACAACACTCTACATAGGATCAACCATAAATGCAATGCAATTTCAGTTCAAAATAAGTCACAAAAAAGCTGAAAATGGCTCAACATTTACGTAGAAAAATTGCAGCATCCTTCACGCTAAATTTAAGCTCTGTTTTGGACAAAATTATAGACTTAATTGAGCTGAAATTTTTGACTAAATGGGCATTAATTAAAAGCCACTAAATGTACACTTCAAACACCAATTATTGGCTAGAAAACAACAAAGGAAATTTGATAAAAAAATCATGCAAACCAATATGGAAAAACAACAAGTAAAACAGCAGCAGAAAATTTTGATTTTTGGCCTCTATTTCACACGATTTTAGATCCGATTTTTGTGCAACTTGAGCTCCAAATTTACACCTATAAACGACCTTAATTTAACTAGCAAACAAAATCAATTAATGGCCCTTGAAATCAGCCACCAATTTCATACAAATTCATCCAAAAATCGTCCTTAAATTCGCACCATAAATCTCACCCGAGAACAATAGCTGAAACATGATATATAACCCTTCATTTGCTCCTATTTTTCTCAACCAATCTGTACTACAAATACACCAAATAAACCAATATTTAATAGCCTTAATTAACTATCAAACAAACCCCATAAATATCCTTCAAACAACTACAAAAAAAATTGTCAAAACACAAGTCAAAATTCGTCATCCAAATTTTCCAAATTCGTATCCAAAATTCCAACTGCAAATTTGAGTTATTCCTAAGCCCAAAACACTCTCTTTAGCCTCCTAACTTAAGCCTAAACTTAGTACATATATATAGCCTTAAGTTAGACACTAAATTAGCTCATAATCCCTACAAAAAAAAGTTGGATTTCTAGCTACAAAAAGAGTTGCGACTAGCCCTTTTCTTCTTGGATATTCCTCCATTTAAACAATCTTTAAGGAGCTCTAAAGCAAATATAACCCTTGTCTTATTTCCTATATCCTATCCAAGCATCAACACAATAAAAATATTCATTTTCTTTTTCCAACAACATCAAAAACCAATCCAAATAACTCTTGGTTTGCCATGACACCAAGCTAGAACTCAAGATTAACAAGGTAAAAATATGTATATACATATGCCATTATAGCTAGGTTAATTTTTCTTAGTTATTCATCTTCTTACTACCCTCTTTAGATCATTATTTTTATCAAGAAGGAGGAGCTAAACCCCATCTATTACCCAATCAAGATAAGAATTATATTAAGTTCAAATATTCGTTATGTTGATTTATAGGAATTTGTCTTATAAATTTATCAAGATTAATATAATAGTATATTTATGTTATTTAGACTATTTAGGATATAAACACATCAACTTAAAGATTTTTAAGTATAGAAATTCAAATCCAAGAAAGGAAAAACCAAAACCATACCTAAACTACAACAAGCTAAATTGAACTTTAAATAATTCATATAAATCGTTGGAAAGAATGAATAAAATGTATAGATATGTTTGTTATAAGCCAAAATTGACCCCACCAATGGAAAGAACACGAAAAATCCTATGAAATCGACTATTCATTTGTTAAAAACAGATAAGAAACGAATTAGATATTGCAAAAACAAAAATTGAAACCTTGCTATCAGATTTACACGGACAGAGCGAATTGTTCTTACATTTTTGGCCCCCTTAATGATCTTTTTTAATGAAAACATCTTTATCAATGGATTTTACTTGGAAAATACTATGAAAACGACTATTTATTCATCAAAAACACACTAGAAATGAGTTAGATATCATTAAAACAAGTTTTGACTACAGTTATTAGGATTCATTTGAAACCTACGCATGTGTTTCGTAAATTTAAAAATTGTACAAGTCTCTTTTCTTGAAAATAATTCCACTACTAGAAAGTAATCGAAGAGTACTATCAAATAGATTGTTTATACAGCGAAATCGGATTTAAAACAAATAAGAAATCGCAAACTAGAAAATCATTCAGTTTTCACTTAAAAAAATATTTAATGTTACTATTATTTATTAATATGATTATGATTAATACCATTTTTAGTACTACTGATTATAGTATTATGTTTATTGTATTTTTATCAAGAGTCATTAGAATTATTAATACTGTTATTATTTATGTAAGGTCACTAAACTCATATTATCATCAATTCTATTATCATTTTTGTCACTAATATTATTATTTACTAATAGTATGAAAATTGTTGTTATTATTATACTCGTATTTATTACTAATATTGATATTAACATTTTAAAACTAATATTACTGATAATACCATATCAATAAACTTAGCTTGTTTTGCAATAAAAAAAATAAAGTTGAAGTATAATAAAAATTTGATATATTTAAACTCCATAAACATACGATTTTATTAAAATAATTTTTGAAAGGTATAGACACTAGGACATACCCTTAAATATATAAAAATACTAATTTAAGAGACAGATAAGGTTGACAGGCAAAGAATTAATAAATGAAAATCTTCTACTAAAAATAGTAGGACTTAAGGAAAAGACAAACCTCTTAAACAAAAATATAGATAGCAATAAAAATCAAGAGAAACAAAATGAAAAAAAAAATAACAGATAAATATTCTTTACTATAGGGATTAAAACCTTAATAAAAACTGAATCAAATACCGATATGGAATAGTTAGGCACCTATAAAAATTCAATTAAATTATTAAATGATACAATAATTAATATAACAAGCTTAGTCTAATGACCGGCGATTAGGATCAGCACCTTTAATTCTAGGAAGACTTCTCTTACAGAAATAGTCTAATAATGAATCTTTGTTATTTCCTTTCATAGGAAAATAGAATAATTCCTGGACTATCGGTAGCTTATACAACAATTTAGCAAGGATCACAGGTGAGTTATTTGACTTTATCACATTATTTGTGCTTGTAGTATAGTTGCATTTGGAATAATATATATTCAATTGATATGCATGCAGGATTGGGGATAATGCATGATGTGTGATATATGATTGAATGAGAAATTACCATAACATAAGTGATAATTCTATTGTATGATAAATATTGTATGAAGCATATTGATGATTGTCTGTAAATAATGTGATCGCCTTAAACTTGATTAATAACTACTGGTACTATAAATGTAACGTACATGCATTGCATGATTTGCATAAATTGTATTTGGAGATGTGGTATCCTACTATGTGTTAGTATTTCAGTTCTTTTGTAATGATTGGTTTTTCTAGGCAAGAGGCTATTACTTCTACGCAAGATTACCTTTATTCCATCGGTTCCATGGGAACTAACTGGTAATGAAGGACGCCGCCTATGGTATCGATGTGAAATGCCTAACACTCAGTGGAGTTTCTAAGGTTTAAAATAGGAATTGAGTACCTAAAGAGATAACTACAATGAGGATCATGGCTTTCCTATATACTTAGTTTCTCCTGGGTAGGTGGGCCATAGTATCGAGTTCCTTCAACCCTGATGAGAGGGCGTAAATCTTCATCCTGCTTTGGATTCTAAATCATCCAAGCTTGTAATGTACATATGGTTGATTGTTGCATTGTATATGATTGATAATTATACTTTTTTGTTATTGGTTGATGTGTGGTTTGGTCAGGTTATCTCACTGAGCCCGTGGTTCGCTCACCCCCCAACAATTTTTGTGCAGGATTAATACTAGCTGGGATTGGGCTAGGAATGTGTAAAGATAGCTTCTCTAACGAACCCTATTGAAGATAGAGATATAGGATATGGTAGACATAGAATGTAAATCAGATAAATTTTGAATTTTGAAAGTTGTAGTTTGAAACCCACTTTCACCATTTGGTAGGGGATACCGATTCTCTACGATCTTGGTAGAAATTGGAAAATTGGATTCCAAAGTTGAAATCCAGTAATATAATATATTATTTATATGATAAATATTGATAAAATAATAGAGTCTTGTACACTCTGACTTATAAGACAGCTCTCATGTTATGGGTGCACACGTAATATGATAGCTTTAGATAAATCCTACTAGGCCCCATATTAAGGTCGTGACAACATGTCTAAGAAAAGAAAGCCTTGTCTTAATAATAGAATGAAATAAATAAATATATTGCAAAGTATAAGAATAAATAAATAATAAGTGAGCTTATATGCTCTAAAGAAATATATATACATAATACTATATAGAAGTTAGATTAGAACAAATAATAATAACAATAATAACAACAACAACATAATAACAATAATAACATAATGGAAAATAGGAACATGAACAAAAACAAAACATGAATATATTGTTGCTTCTTTAACGCTCATGAGTCTAAGAAACATACACTAAGCTTATACTAAGTTGTATGAACATGATAAGTATATGTAAGAAATTTTTACCTAAGGTTATGTGTTTGTTGAAGATGAATAGAATGGGTTGTAGTATTATGTAGAAAATGGTTTTATGGAGAGAAGAAAGAACTTGGGAGAGATTTTGAGAGAGGGATTTTATGGAGTGATTTTGGTAAAGTTTTAGTAGGAATGAGTTATGTGAAAGAATGAAGGAGGAATGGGTTATTTAAAGAGTTTTGAAATGGAAATTAGATGTAATAAAATAAAATGAAAAAGAAAAAGAAAATAAAATGATAGAAGAGAGAGAAGGGAGGCACCGGTTTTGGCTTTTAAAGGGGAGGAAACTAATTCATTTTGTTCTTTTGTAATAAAAAAAAGTAATATGTAAAGTGTGATGTGATTAAAGTTGTATGGGGAAGTTAAATCGTAAGGTATAGGTATGGTTGTGTGTAAGAATAGAGTATAAGAAAAAGTAGAGATGGTGAAATAGTAATGAATAGTAGAAATAATACTATGAATAGTAGACTAGATAATTAAAATATCGGTAGTAAAGAAAATGTGATATACAGAAAAATATTTTATAAAGAAGGGCAAATGAATGTCATTTGTTAATTAAGGAGAGAGAAATCTTAGTCATTCCTAATAAATGAGATATATAATAATCATCCATCACATTGATGATGGTCAATAAGTCTTTAAAAATAGTAAATGTTCAATAAATTATGATAAATGGCAAAATTTTCATATGTTGAAAAATAAGAGGGTTTTATGGTCCACCTTAGTATTAACTTGATGTTTTTTTATGACCTGGAAATGTTTGAAGAATAGCTTTTGACAAAGGAAAATTGGTCTCTAGGCCGCCAGCCTATATGTGAAAGCCACCGGCGTAAAGCTCTCGGACTTTTATGAAATTTGTGAAAGCTGGCAAGAAGGCTGCCGGCGTAAGGACATAGGCCACCAGCGTAAGTGCCAGCCTTTCCTGTCCGAAGTGTTTCCTCTATAAGAGATCCTAGGGTTCTTTTTTTTCATTTGTAACCTCCTTCCTTCAACTAATGAGAGAGAATTGAGAGTTTTGAGTGTTTTTTAAGAACAAGATTAAGGGATATCAGATTTGGATCAAGAGTAAGTAATCTTACCTTTATCTATCAAGATTCTTCGTATATCGTTTCGTTTCGTTAGGGTTTTGTTTAGATTTTGAAGGGATTTTTCTAGGAAACCCTTGTTTTGATCAAGATCCAATCTTTCGGGAAAATAAGCAAGGATTAAGATTCAAATCAAGTAAGTATATCATCTCAATCATAGATTTTAAATAAAGAGAATGATTTCGTGATTTGAGGTTTTGTCTATTTATGAAACCTAGGGTTTGGGTTTTGAAAAGATCTTATCATTTGGCGAATTATCAGGTATTAAGATTAATCAAAGTAAGTTTCATCCTCTTTATCTTAGAATTAATAAGGGATTTATGATGATAATGGATTTTCTGGAATTGTTAATTTATAAATTAGGGTTTTGAAAAGAAAAGTTGTTTTTATTGGATTTTGTGGAAGTCAATCAAAGAAGAAGTTCAGATTTGGTGTTCCTCATATCAGAAGATTTGGAGATTTTGTGTTGTTGTTCATAAGAGATTTGTGGATTTGGAGAGATTGTTCCTTTAATTAGAAAATGTACAACTAATCCCTGCTTGTTGTTTTTGCTTGTAAGATTAGTATTGCTTGATTGGTTGTAGGGGTAGAACTTTATAATGGACTTAATTCTATTCGGTTTAGTAATTGTTTGCTTGATTGTGTTTGGCTTTGACCAATAAAGACCTGGCAGACAGTGATACTGGTGAGGCATCTTGATGATCTATGTGTGAGGTTGTCCCGAGTGGACTCGTGTATAGAGATGATTCCGGTAGAATTAGGGGGAAACGGGGATGTTTGGGGAGTACCCACTCATCCATATATGTATATAATTACCTTATTTTAAAAGAATTGGTTCTTTTTAAAGAGGAGTCAAAGTTACTTTGAGTTTGGGACTATAGTATACATAGTTCTGAACTGTGTTGATTTGCTGACTATAAAAATAAAACAAACTGATTGCTTGCATTAGACTAAGTGCATTTGATATATATATATATATACCTATTGCGTGTGCATTTGCATTTACTTTAAAGGATTGGAGTTATCATACTAGGCTTCGCAACTCACTTTTTAAAATTTCAGATACAAGTGATGAAGACATTGTATATGATCTTTCGGGTTATGATCTGATCTTTGATCAAAGGGATGGCGATAGTGGACCTGACTACCCAGCTGAGAGTTAGATTTGCATTTTACAGGTTCATGGAAGAAGAGAAGTGTTTAGATATATTGTAGACTTGGAAATTATCTGTTTATGTTTTATGTTTTATGTAAAGACTTTAGGATTTTATGTTGTAGAAAGTTCTAGGTTGTAAAGAAGGTTTTCATGTGAATTGGTGGTTTGGTTTAGTTGGCTTGGTATTGCCAACTTGTATGATTGTTTTAAATCAGAAGTTTGTTCAGAAGCTATGTTCCAGATTATACAGGTTGTGTTGAGTACCCTATGAGATACCTTATGCATGTTTACAGGTGATATTTGAATAATTTGTGGATATTAGAGCCTTAGCATGTCTTATTCAAGAGAGGACACGTGGTGGGTTGTAATGCCTTATTTTAGAGCGTTACAGCTTAATTCGTATCAGAGCATAGGTTTATGATCTTTAGGGAAATTAGGTTATGAACTCCTTAGGACGGTGAGATGAAGAGAGGGGGTAGATCATGGGAAAGTTAGTAGCTATGAAAAGCATAGAGTTGTTTCTTTTAATGAAAATTTTCTAGGTTGACCTCTTCATTATGATTTCTTATTATTTCTTTCATTATAGCTTATTGCTTATAAGTATTATATTTATTTCATTTATGTCATTATCTTTCATAATTATTTTCACATATTTTCTTGGAATATTTGTTATTTTATTTTTGTTTCTGTTGTTGCTCCCTTAAATACATAGAAAAGTGATTAGTAAAACAAATAAAGCTCAACAAAAATCTAAAAATGATAATTTATAAAACCAAAATACCCTCTTACTAAACTTATGACCTTTTAGGATTCTACTATAACACATATACACATTTATACAAGAAGTTAATGATATCTAATGAAATGTAACAGACAAAACAATAATGACTAGAGCAAGTTAAAGAGAATATATAAATACATAAATTAATAATCATAACTTACATAAAGAAATTTAGAACTCAACCATTACAGTTTTAATGACTATAAATTCCAAAATTAATTGAATGAAATAAATGATTGAAACCTCCTCTTAACTTAACCAAGAGACAACTTACAATAGTCAACAAATCTTTAATGACAATCAACATATCCTTAATGACACAACGCCAACAAATCTTTAATGATTGTTAATTATGAAATTCAAAGAAAAGTTAAAAAAAGAAGAAGCGTTATTTGAATTAAATGGTGCAAATTCAAAAGGCACAAGGATTAAAAAAAAAGAATTTTATAAGCATCTCCAAAGATTTTCAATAACAAATAACAAAGGTAAAATATTAGAGCCATAAATAAAAGAGAATGAAAATGAGAACTACCACACAAAAATTTCCATAGTGGTAGTGACGATAAAATAATGATAACTTATAAAATTCAAGGATTAAGAATAATTATAGTAATTTAAATCTTTAATTAGTATACAAATATGTAATAACAATGAATCTAATACAAGAAAATGTGAAGTGGGACTGACGAGTTCATGGTTTGTTTTATTCGATAAATGTTATGTTTAGTAAGTATTGTCTGTTGTTTTATTATGCTTTGTCAAATCTTGTCACCTCCATTCTTGCCATATCCAGCCTTTTTATTTTGAGTCATGTTATTTTGAGTTTGTCTTAAAATTCAAGTCATATGTTAGTTTAGTACAGGTTAGTTTAGTTACTCTTGATATTTGTCAGCCCCTCTCACTATCAAATTTATGATAGAAAAAAAATTAAATTATTTTTTATTACAAGCAAAACAACAAAATATATGAGAATATATATATACATATATAAATGTATAACATAACTAAATGAGTGAAGAAAAGACAAAATAAAATTATAGTTATGATAGAAAAATAAGAAATAACTACGAGAATTGGTTGACCTTATAACTGTAACATTAACATTAATAACAAATGTAATAAAAGTTGTCAATTATGGCAAAGGCTAAAATTGTTAATGAAATGGTAAACTCATAAAATCAACTTAAATAAAAAGGAAGAATGCAAAATGAGTATGAAAAAAAAAAAATCGAGAATCAAAACGACAAAAGTCTAAATAATGATAATACCTGCAAGTGAAATATACCAATAAATAACTCATCTATTAAAATTTATTAGGCGCATAATAACCAAATTAATACCATTATATATATTAATGGTTTTTCTTTTGTTTCTTTTATATAATGAAGTGGAATAAATATGGTGTTTGAAGGAAGTATGGAAATAAATGACTGCTTAAAGTTATTGGCAAGTGTAAGGACGAAGAAAATGCTAATATAGTTGTTAGAGGAGTATGCAAAGTAATTTACGGTAAAGTTTGAGATAAAAAGTATTTGGATGACAATGAAGGGTCAGAACTATAAGAAAATGATTGGTGAAATGGGAGAGAAATAAAGACTGTTACTAAGATAAGATGATAGTATTAAAGATTATATGTAGATAGAAGTTAAAGGCGAAAGAAAGATGACCAAAGTTGATTAGAAGAAACTAGAGGTATAAAGAAAATCTTTATAGATGGTTGACAATTATATTATAGCCTAGTAGACACATGAAAGTAAGTGACAAAGGTCATGTTGAAGAATGAAAATAAGTGATAAAGATCATATTTAAGACTAGATGAGAAGGATTGGAATAATCAGTAAATAAGAGAATAGTTGAATCTTATATAGATATGAATGTATATGTGGAACAATAATTGCAAGAAAGAAATGTTATATTAGTAAGTTGTAAGGCATGAGAAATCTATTAATGATGGACGATAATGACATCTGAACTAATATATGATGATGGGTTTTAGGATGGATCTTAGAAAAGTATATACGATACTACATATATAAATCATTATGTAAAGTAGTTATAAAAGTTTAGGAGACAATTGGAATGGCACAAATGGTAAACAAAATTGTGGATTAACTATGGTGTCTAACAATAATGAAAAAAAAAAAATTGATTAACCAATAAAGACATAGATGTTATTATCATCTAAAATAACAAAGTAAATGTAAGGTTTGATCATTAGAGTTCGAGTTGAAAAAAAATATCTTAAATTTCGTGATTTGAGTTTCTGATTGTTATTTGAAGGATTATAAGGTAACTATGTCCTAATGAAGTTTCGATGGAAATGGTGGTAATTAGAGATAAAGTATAATGGTTTGATTGTGTTAATGAGTTGAATTGAGTTTTCTACAGTTTAATCTACAGTTATTTTAGAGGATGTAATGATTGATTTATGAACTAAGATAAAAGTATATAATCAAAGAAAATCTTTTGTTGAGAAGTAGATTTAATAGTTATATAAGGATATTAAATCCAAGTGAAGAACAATCACTTAATATTGGGCCAATAAATGGATTTGTATGGTGAAACCCTGGAGACAAAGTGCATTAGTAATCTAAATATCAAAGAATTATTGAAACGTTAGGAGTAATGATGTCAAAGGAAGAGTTAGAAGTCATTCGATGATTTTAAATGTTTACTTAAGGACATAAGTATTAATTTTAATCTTCATGTATATATTGATGGAAAATATAAGAAAATATATTAGAGATTGAGAAAACATATTAGAACAAGTATGGTTAGTTAATGAGTATTTTGAGATTAGATGAATGATATGCAAGTGATGTTAATTATTTTTTATATGGAACAATAAGGAATAAAACTAAGTTGAATCAATGGAAGTACAAGTAACACAGTGACATTTGGAGCTCCAGGTTAATGTAAGATTTGACTTTTGGAATTTAAATTGGGAACTATAGTTATGAGATTTTCAGCTTTCTAAACATCGCTCGAGGAAACTGAATTGGAGATTTAATACAATGAGGTCGAGGCAAGATTTCTTGATGAATATTGTTAATAAGTTTAAGTTATAGTCAAGAGGTGTTGTGAAGTAACAAAGGAAGTGAATCCAAATTGAGTAATAAAAGTTAAGAATTAAAGAGACGTCGATGAAATTAAATTCTAGTTAGCAGATATAAACATGAAGATGGGTTAATATAGTGTAAAGAATCAGAAACAAGAAGAAAAGGAGTGACAGAGAACTGATGGATGCATGGATAAATAGGAGATGGTGATTCGGGTAACTTTCGAGGACGAAAGTCTCTTTTAGGAGGGGAGAGATGTAATATACGGAAAAAAGTTTAAAAAGAAGGGCAAAAGAATGTCATTTGTTAATTAAGGAGAGGGAAATTTTAGTCATTCCTAATAAATGAGATATATAATAATCATCCCTCATATTGATGATGGTCAACAAGTCTTTAAAAATAGTAAATGTTCAATAAATTATGATAAAAGGAAAAAGTTGTCATATGTTGAAAAATAAAAGGGTTTTGTGGTCCACTTTAGTATTAACTTGATGTTTTTTTCTATGACCTAGAAATGTTTGAAGAATAGCTTTTGACAAAGGAAAATTGGTCTCTAAGCCGCCAACATATATGTGAAAGCCATCGGTGCAAAGCTCACGAACTTTTATAAAATTTGTGAAAGCCGGCAAGAAGGCTATCGGCATAAGGACATATGTTGCCGGCGTAAGTGCCAGCCTTTCCTGTCGAAGTGTTTCCTATATAAGAGATCCTAGGGTTCGTGTTTTTCATTTATAACCTCCTTCCTTCGACCAGAGAGAGAGAATTGAGAGTTTTTGAGTGTTTTTTAAGAGCAAGATCAAGGGATATCAAATTTGGAGCAAGAGTAAGTAATCTTGCCTTTATCTATCAAGATTCTTCGTATATTCTTTTGTTTCGTTAGGGTTTTGTTTGGATTTTGAAGAGATTTTTCTGGGAAACCCTAGTTTTGATCAAGATCCAATCTTTTCGGAAAACAAGCAAGGATTAAGATTCAAATCAAGTAAGTATATCATCTCAATCATAGATTTTAAATAAAGAAAATGATTTCGTGATTTGAGGTTTTGTCTATTTATGAAACCTAGGGTTTGGCTTTTGAAAAGATCTTATCACTTGGCGAATTATCAGGAATTAAGATTAATCAAAGTATGTTTCATCCTCTTTATCTTAGAATTAATAAGGGATTTATGATGATAATGTATTTTCTGAAATTGTTAATTTATAAATTAGGGTTTTGAGAAGAAAAGTTATTCCTATTGGATTTTGTGGAAGTCAATCAAAGAAGAAGTTCAGATTTGGTGTTTCTCATATCAGGAGATTTGGAGATTTTGTGTTGTTATTCATAAGGGATTTGTGGATTTGGAGAGACTGTTTCTATAATTGGAAAATGTATGACCAATCCCTGCTTGTTGTTTTTGCTTGTAAGATTAGTATTGTGTGATTGGTTGTAGGGATAGAACTTTATAATGAACTTAATTCTGTTTGGCTTAATAATTGTTTGCTTGATTGTGTTTGGCTTTGACCAGTAAAGACCTAACAGACAATGATACTGGTGAGGTACCCTGATGATCTATGTGTGAGGTTGTCCCGAGGGACTCGTGCATAGAGATGATTCTGGCAGAACTAGGGGGAAACGGGAATGTTTGGGGAGTACCCACTCATCCATATATGTATATAATTACCTTATTTTCAAAGAATTGGTTCTTTTTAAAGAGGAGTCTGAGTTACCTCGGGTTTGGGACTAGAGTATACATAGTTCTAAACTATGTTGATTTGCTGACTATAAAAAGAAAACAAACTGATTGCTTGCATTAGACTAAGTGCATTTGATATATATACATGTTGTGTATGCATTTGCATTTACTTTAAAGGATTGGAGTTATCATTCTAGGCTTCGCAGCTCACTTTTTAAAATTCCAGATACAAGTGATGAAGACATTGTATATGATCTTTCAGGTTATGATCTGAGCTTTGATCAGGGGGATGGCAATAGTAGACCTGACTATCCAGCTGAGAGTTAGATTTGCAGTTTACAGGTTCACGGATGTAAACCCCCAAATTTTTGTGGTCAATTAAGCTTAAACCCTAATTAGAAGGTCAACCGAAAATCCTAAAGTTAACAAAACCCTAGTCAGACGTAACCGTTCAAGTTCGGCAATCCTGTGTAAGCAACTCTAAGAAAGTAAGTAAAAGATTAGTATGTAGAATAGTTCGTAATGACTTGAGAAAGCTTTAAAATATTAGATTAATTAAACCGCAATTCGTTTTGAGCACCATTGGACACAGTTTTCGAAAAGTGCATCCCGGCGCTCAGAATGGTCAAAATATTACGGATATACTGTTAAACTCGTAAAAATATAAGGTTTTCAAAAATATCAGTTTCATAATTTTTCGATAACTAAAAATATCAGATATCGCAATTATACACGTATTTTCTTACTACCGGTATTTTAATTGTCATGTCTACTTTACATTATACTATTTATTACTATTCTACATTATTTATCTATCTCTACTTTTTCTTACAACCTACTCTTACAACCATACCTCAATATTCTTATAATTTTCATTTCTAATACAACTTCACATCTTTCATATCTTGCCTTTCTTTAACAAAAATACAAAAAAATAATTTCTCTCCCTCTCTTTTCACTCAAGCATGCGTCGGCCACTCGCTCTCTCATCCTCAAATTGTTTCATCTTCTATTTATTTAATTAACACAAATTTCCTCCCACTTTTTTCTATAAATACCACATCTTCCTTTCATTTCCTTTACACCTTCCGTACACTAAAATTACTCTCTCAAAATTTCTACAAGAGTTCTCTCAAGTTTAGTTTTCATAGGTAATACTTCTTTAAGTTTCCTTTATATTCATTTACTTAGTATGAGCATAATGTATGTTTTCTAAAACCATGAAGGTTAAGAAAGCAACAATATGTTCATACTTTGTTTTTGTTCATGAATCTATTTTCTTTTATGTTGCTTTCATATATATTTAACTAAATATATCTATGTAGCTATATATATCTTTTAGAGCATATAAGCTCCTTGTTATTGCAATTTATTTACTTCCTTTTCCATTTATTTATTTACCTTGCAATTTATTTACTTTCGAGTTGTTTTAAGACTAGTCTTTCTAATCTTAGATTTGTCCTCATCAAGTCAAAAAAAATTTCTTTTTCTTTTGGGTCTAGTCTATTCTTAGTCCCGGGATACCTTGATAAAAGCTAAGATTCCAATACTTGACATATTTCTTTACTAGCTTATTTCTTTAATTTTTATGTCTTTCTTATGTTTTCATAACTTTATGATTTCATATTCATGAACATGCATAAATATATTGATTTTTATCTCAACAAGATAAAGGAAGAAAAGTTTTCTTAAAACAGAAGTTCTTCTCTAAAAATAAAAGTTGTTATGAAGGAAGAAATTATTCATCAAAACTTAGGAATTTATCTTAACAAACTTTTCTAGAAATATAAAGGAGTTTATTATAAATTTTAAGAACATAGGGATTTTTAAACAATACATACATACACTTTACAAAGTCATATGATGGAAAGAAATTCTTAATTAAACAAAAGTTTTACTAAACTTCACTTTTCATCAATACTAGCTTGACAAACGCCAAGAAATTTCCTTTCATAAAAGTAGAATGATCTTAAGAAATAAGGAAATTATTTCTATAAATATAGAGTTATTACTACTTTCAAAAAGTATTAGAAACTAAGCTTAGAAATAAAAATCATTCTTTAGAAATTTAAAAAGACTAAGGAAATGAAAATAAGGAAAAGAAAAATACTCATTTAAAATAACTTGAGATATTTTCTAGCAAGCTAGGAGGAAATTTTCAAAAGTTGCACTTTTCAAAAATCCTTAGAAGACTTTACTTTTACCAAAAATTCATGGTTAAGACAACTTCATTAATTTCATGCATTTGATATGAGTCAATGAATACATATATAAATACATTTCAAAGGTCTAATAAAATTATTATAATATCTATCTCTTTAATATGAATTTTTGTAAAACAGAAGGAAGCAAGTTTTGAGAAATTTGTGGTGAATCTGATCACCATTATTTCGGAGATCAAATGACTTAGTTTGATGAAAATAGTTTTAGAAATAGATAGATCGTTTCGAGTTATGCAAAATTTCGAGTTAAAATGAGCAAGTTATGGTCATTTTAAGTTGGAATTTCCTTCAATCCGTTTTTACGGCGAATTCAAGATAGATTTAGAATCTTCAAAAGTAGAAATTCTATGAAAGACTCATTTTGGATATTTCATCTTGTTTAGGTGAAGAAGGAACCGATATCGTCTTCCCGAAAGATTACTTTGACTAAAAGCGATAGTCATGGAGTGAGTTAATCCCTTACTAGTTATATTTCCTTGTTTGTGCTTGTAAGTAGTAGCACTAGAAAATAAGGAAAAAGATAAATGAACAAATGTTGTATGATTTAGATTCATGATTGATTGAATAAAAATTAAGAATATCGAAAAAGGAATTGATGAATAATTTATGTTTTCTTGAAATGATATAATGAATATTGTTTTGATCACCTTTAACTTGAACTCGACAATAATGGAATAACCCTGTATTGAAAACGATTCATGCATATCATATTTGTGAGTCACAATTATTTTTCACTACTATTCTTCGTGTGGGGAAACAAGGAGTTGTAGTGGTGGCTAGTAGGAGCTAGAAAGTCTACATGGGCAAGTAGGAGCCAAAAAGTCTACAGGAGTAAACCCCCAAAGTTTTGTGATCAATTAAGCTTAAACCCTAATTAGAAGATCAACCAGAAATCCTAAAATTAACAAAACCCTAGTCAAACGTAATCGTTCAAATCCGGCAATCGCATTTAAGCAACCCTAAGAAAGTAAGAGATTAGTATATAGAATAGTTCATAATAACATGGGAAAGCTTAAAAGTATCAGATTAGTTAAACCGCAATTCGTTTTGAGCACCATCGGACATAGTTTTAAAAAAGCATGTCCCGTGGTTCAAAATGGTAAAAATATTCTGGATATACCATTATACTTGTAAAAATATAAGGTTTTTAAAAATATTAGTTTTATAATTTTTCGATAAATAAAAATATCATATATCGCAATTATATTCGTATTTATTTACTACCAGTACTTAAATTATCATGTCTACTTTACATTTCACTATTTATTACTATTCGACACTATTTATCTATCTCTACTTTTTCTTACAACCTACTCTTACAACCATACCTCTATTTTCTTACAATTTTCATTTCCAATACAACTTCACATCTTTCATATCTTATTTTTCATTAACAAAAATACAAAAAAAATAAATCTCTCTCTCTCACACACACACTTCTTTTTGCGCCGGCCTCCTATTCTTTTTCCTCTATTTTTTTATTTTTTATTTATTCAATTAACACCAAATTTCCTCTACATTTTCCTATAAATACACCCTCTTCCTTTCATTTCTTTCACACATTCCATTCACTAAAATTACTCTCTCAAGATCTCTCCATAAACTCTCTCAAGACTTATCTAGTTTCTACTTCTTCTGTAGGTAATAGTTTTAGTTTTCTATTTGTTCATTTAGTTAGTGTGAGCTTAGTGTGTGTTTTCTAAACCATAAAGGTTAAGAAAGCAACAATATGTTCATACTTTGTTTTTGTTCATGAATCTATTACCTTTGTGTTGCTTTCATATATATTTAACTAGATATATTTATGTAGCTATATATATCTTTAAGAGCATATAAGCTCCTTTGTTTTGCAATTTATTTACTTTCCTTACAACTTATTTATTATATTGCAATTTATTTACTTTCAATGTTATTTTAAGACTAGTCTTTCTAGTCTTAGATTTGTCCTCATCAAGTCAAAACAATTTTCTTTTTATTTTGGGACTAGTCTATTCTTAGTCCCGGGATACATTGATGAAGCTAAGGTTCCAATACTTGACATATTTCTTTACTAGCTTATTTCTTTAATTATTATGTCTTTTTTTATGTTTTCATAATTTTATGTTTCATATTCATGATCATGCATGAACATATTGATTTTGTCTCAACAAGATAAAGGAGGAAAAGTTTTCTTAAAATAAAAGTTCTGCTCTACAAAAATAAAAGTGAAGGAAGTAATTTTTCATAAAAACTTAGGAAATTATCTTAACAAACTTTTTCTGGAAATCTAGAGGAGTTCATTATAAATTTTAAGAACACAGAAATTTTTTTTTTTACAATACATACATACATGTTACAAAGTCATAAAATGGAAAGAAATTCTTGATTAAACAAAAGTTTTACTAAACTTCATTTTTTGTCCATACTAGTTTAACAAACACCAAAAAATTTCCTTACATAAAAGTAGATTGATCTTAAGAAATAAGGAAATTATTTCTATAAATATAGAATTATTACTACTTTCAAAAAATATTAGAAACTAAACTTAGAAAATAAAAATCATTCTTTAGAAATTCAAAAAGACTAAGGAAATGAAATTAAGGAAACGAGAAATACTCATTTAAAATAACTTGAGATATTTTCTAGCAAGCTAAGAGGAAATTTTCAAAAGTTTCACTTTTCTAAAATTTTTAGAAGATTTTACTTTTATCAAAAATTTATGGTTGAGACAACTTCATTAATTTCATGCATTTGATATGAGTCAATAAATATATGTAAATACATTTTAAAGGTTTTACAAACTATTTTAATATCTATCTCTTTGATATAAGTTTTTGTAAAAAGACGAAAATAAGTTTTGTAAAATTTGTGGTGAATCTGATCACCACTATTTCGAAGCTCAAACGACTTAGTTTGATGAAAATAGTTTTAGAAATAGATAGATCTTTTCGAGTAGGTAGAAAACGGTATATAATATGTGAAATTCCGAGTTAAAATGAACAAGTTATGGCCATTTTAAGTTGGAATTTCTTTCAATCGATTTTACCACTAATTCAAGATAGATTTAGAATCTTCAAAAGTAGAAATTCTATGAAAGACTCATGTTGGGTATTTCATCTTGTTTAGGTGAAGAAGGAACCGATATCGCCTTCTCAGAAGATTACTTCGACTAGGAGCGATCATCATGAAGTGAGTTAATCCTTTACTAGTTATATTTCCTTGTTTGTGCTTGTAAGTAGTAGCATTAGAAAATAAGGAAAAAGATAAGTGAACAAATGTTGTGTGATTTAGATTCATGATTGATTGAATAAAAGTTAAGAATATCGAAAGAGGAATTGATGAATAATTTATGTTTTCTTGCAATGATATGATGAATATTGTTTGATCACCTTCAACCTGAACTCAACAATAATGGAATGACCATATATTGAAAACTATTAATGCATATCATATTTGTGAGTCACATTTATTATTCACTACTATTTTTCGTATGAGGAAACGAGGAGTTGTAGCTAGAAAGTCTACATGGGCAAGTAAGAGCCAGTAAGTCTGCAAACGTTGATGGTCGTAGAGGCCTGTAACCACCCAACCCCCGACATAGAGGGCGTAAAATCCATACTACACATAGTTACTGGTTAATCGTGTGTATTTTGTTTGCTCATGTGATTGATGCATTTTCATATGATTGTCTTAATACTTGTGTGTTTTATGGAAATATTATGTAGAAAAGAGATATCTCACTAAGCTACTTTTACTTATACCCCTATAGCTTTTTGTTACAGTATGATTACTTATGGTTGGCACCAAGGAGTCCCGTTTGTCAGGTACAAGCCAAAGCTATTAGGAGTTTTTGGAAGAAGTTTATATGTATTTATGTAGACTTCTAAGAAAAACCTCTATAGTAGACTTATATTATATTTATGTATATTTTGATGATGGCTTAGTTGAACAAGACTATTAGAATGGGGAAATGCCCCTAAGAAGTTGTAAGAGACATTTATGTCAATGAATATTACATGTTTATCTATATAAGTTCTTGCATGCTTTTATTATCTACTTAAACATAATACCCATGTGAGTCTCCTATTATCTTGGAAGTACACCTTGCATATGGTATCGAAGCTCCTACATGACTAAGGTTGTCATTCATTAGCTTTAATATTATGTGCGGCAGACTGTCGCGTTTAGGGTACCTTTCGGGGCATGACAACAGAGCAAGTTAGAGCCGATAAGTCTGCAAATATTTATGGTCGTATGGGCCTGTAACCACCTAACCCCCGACATGGAGGGCGTAAAGTTCATGCTATACATGGTTTCCGGTTAATCGTGTGTATTTCGTTTGCTCATGTGATTGATGCATTTTCATATGATTGTCTAAATAACTATGTGTTTTATGGAAATGTTTTGTAGATGGGAGTTATCTCACTAAACTAGTTTTGCTTATACCCCTATAGCTTTTTGTTATAGTACGACTACTTGTCGTTAGCACCAAGGAGCCCTTTTTGTCAAGTATGAATCAAAGCTACTAAAAGTTTATGGAAGAAGTTTATATATATTTAGTTTTCAATGTAGACTTCTAAGAAAAATCTCTATAGTAGACGTATGTTATATTCATGTATATTTTGAAAGTGGCTTAGTAAACAAGGTTATTAGAACGGAAGAATGCCCCCAAGAAGTTGTAAGAGACTTTATTCTAATGAATATTACATATTTATCTATATAAGTTCTTGTATGCTTTTATTATCTGCTTAAACGTAATACATTTGTGAGTCTCCTACTATCTTGGAAGCACGCCTTGCACGTGATATCAAAGCTCCTACGTGACTAAGGTTGTCATTCATTAGCTTTAATATTATGTGCGGTGGACTACCACCTTTAGGGGTACCCTCCGAGGCGTGACAGTTGACTAGTTGTTTATAAAGGGAATTAAGGGAGATCTAACATATTGAGAAGCATCATTCAAATTTCTTACTATTGCTACCTCTAAACCATAACCTAATACCACATGACATGTATGGGTTTTCCTTTAAACTGTCACGTGTTGCACTTAGACCCTTCAACAATCCTATTGAGAGGTTGAGTTAGCTTTCCTATAAAAAAAAAACTAAAATACAATATCTAGAGAAGAAAACTTGTGAGGAATAAAAAAAATGTGCTCGAATGTGTTGAATGGTTTGAAGATAGAGGAAAAATGCCCTTATTTATCAAGAGTTTTTTACAAACAAACGATTTAGATTATTTTGACCTAGTAGCCATTTTACTATCTATCTAACGTAAATTAACTATTTCTACCATTAAAATTTAATGTATCATGGACTGGACCTTGGCCTTGAGCATTACATACATATTAGATGTCAATTAATAAGCACAAAAATGTGAAAAAGAAGAAGCAAGGAGGGATAGCCTATGACAGGCATAGGGGGTCAATTGAAATATTAATACTTCAATTTTGTAGTTTTAGATAATACATTTTTAAATATAAGAAGACATACCATCATTAGAAATTTAAGGTATCATGCCCAAAAAGCTAAATTCCTTAAAATCATTCCAATAATCACCATTATTTTTAACATTAGTTAATAAACAAATGCCACAAACCATTAAAAAGAATGTCACCTAAATCATTGATTGCGATATTTAATAAGAATATGATAATAGTATAAAGTCAGCGTGACTGGTAGATCCCTAAGATGATTTTTTATCTTTATTTTTTTAAAGAAACTTATTCTTTCTTAATTTATTTAGGTTAGCCCCATTTTGAGCACGTCAACATCCCACGAAGAGAACTGATAGATATTCCAATACATTGTTTGCATAGGTAAAATGCCCTTCACTCTTTGAGGGTAATAAATAAAGAAGACATATCGTCTTTTTAGGCTTAATTTTTTACCCACAAAAAATTAAGCCTAAATTGTCCCCCCTCCAAACAATTAACCAAACTCGTCTTGCAAGAATCTTTGTTCATTAATCTTCTTTCCTAATCAATATTAATTAATATTTTTGGTTATACTATACAATATTTTTATTATATTTAATCAATATACAATAATTGTTGATATATCCAATAACTATCAATGAAATGCGAATAGATCCCTTAAACTTCTAAGTTCTAAGCGTATATTTATCTTCTTATAGTTTTTCGAAGAATATGGGATGAAACTTGTGTTTACTGATATTTTTAAAAAATTACAAAAAATACAAACGTTATATCACATAAAGAATACATAATAATAGAATTTACACTACTATAGCATACACAAAATATGATATAGCAATATATGTCAAACCTCAGTAGTTGTGATTTACTGACTTGTGATGAGATTGAAAGAAAAATGACTGACTTATTAGCTTGTGATGGAATTGAAAGAAAAAAAAAAAGAAGGAAAAAAAAAAGCAAAAGTAATATGACTTATAGCTAAGAATTTGCAAGAATCGTACATCTAATGCATGAGAGGTGTAGCTATAGATTATATCAAATTAATGGCAAAAGACAAGGCAATATTTACCCACATAGAGTAGCATCAAATAGTGATTTGGAAAGGAAGACAAGTATTAAATTAGGAGTTATTATCATTGTACTATTATGCATTAGATACTTGTGCATTGCATGTTGCATATGCAATGTGTTAGGGTCCAACTCTTGTAATACTTTTGTAGCACAATCCCGCCCCTTTTGTAAACCTGATGTACAGTATGGAGGCCACTTTTCTTGTATAGTAATTTTCTTAGTAATTTCTACTTTTGATAATTTTAGGTGCAACCTCCTCAAGAGTTTTAATGTCTCCTCCTGCTAGACCTAGGAATGCATATAAAGCTCTTTATGGGGGTGTAAGTACTCTTGTGGATACAAGCTCTTACTCATCACTTGATTATGCAATCAGAGAACTCATTGTACACTTCTCACATATATTGTACTATTGCTAATTATTAATAAAGCCCAAGTTTCCTTGTGACCCTATTGAGTGAGTTTAAGCTTGCTTACTACTGCAAAGGCAAAACAGTAAGTACCGCACAGTCTAAAGTGTGCTAGCAAGAGCCCCAGACTATATAGTGTGCCTCTTTTCTGATCTATTATATTGTTCTTTCTTTTTTCTTGTGTTCATCTTTTTTATAGCTTTACAGTCAAATAGAGACCCTATTAAGTGAGTTTAAGCTTGCTTACCGTTGTAGAGGTAAAACAATAAGTACCGCATGGTCTAAAGTGTGCTAGCAAGAGCCTCAGACTGTGGCACAATACACTATTACTACATAAGTAACGTATTTGCAATGCATGATACCCATAGAATTTTAGTAATGCATCTTCACCATGTGATATCGTAACAAATATGATGTAAACTTTTTTTTATCTAATTCGTATTTATGTAATTTTTTTAAAACAAATCAATAAAAAAAATTATCCCAAAAATATGTATATACCTCCCAAAATTTCACCAAAGCTTGTAAAACTATTGTAAAAGGCCTATAATTAGCAACGGTTTTGGTGCTATACAAAAGTCTAAAATGTAGTTATATATTTCCCAGAAGTTATTTTGAACATCTAACTATATAGAGCGCAGATGGCCAGCAACATATTGTTCCAGCTAGACATCAGTAAATTGTAAAATCAAAATGACAAAGTCCAACTAGACTATAAAATAATTTGAGACTTGCTTGCAAAAGAGACGCATCGGTATACATGGGTTAACTTAGAAAGAAAACTTTAATACTTTTGCAATCAATTAACATTTTTTTTTTTTAAGACGTACTTTTTTTCCCTTTCAATAAATACATTAAATGTGTTCTAAACTATTATACAACCATCAAATGCTCCAATAGAATCCCACATGACAGCCAAATGAATTTAATATCCCCAAATCACACACACAAAAGCAAAAACTCAAATCAACAAATCACAGATCTCACTTTTCAGTTTGATTTAAATATTTGTTCGCTTAGGGTTAATAAAAAATAAAAAGAGAGAGAGAGAGAGAGAACTAGGAGAGTAGGGTTTCAGGAAAGTTGATGCAACATCATCTTGAACTCTTAAGTCTTACGTTTATAGATCAAGTAAATTCGCTATAAGAATCTCTTCATCTCTATTTTCTATAAGAAATAAGAACACTTCCACCTCCTTCCTTTCTTCTTTCTTGAACTTCTCATACAAAGAATAGCTTATTCCTTAGCCAAAATCTTAGTGAAACTACAGGATTAACTTTTAGTGCCACCTAATCCCTTCTTTTAGCTTCTATGCTTTGGTTCTCTTTTCATCATCACCTACATGTCGCATAAATTTATAGAGCACTTGATAATTATAAAAAAATAAATAAATAAATAAAAGAGGAAAGAAAAGGAAAATCGCAGGTTAGTCAAGTGCCAAGTTAACGAATCACGCTTTTATGATCTTCCCTGTCATCGAACAATGTAGAACTCTTTTGGTACTCAAACCATACATTATATTATAAAGTAAAAGTGTACAGAAGGAAAAAAATAAAAATTAAAAAAAAAAAAAAAAATCATTGCTGTCTATAAGACTTCTTCTCTTTCCCCTCATTCTCTTTAGTGCCCTCATCTATGAGACCAATAAGAAGAAATCTCCTTATTCACTTTTATCTTGCAACTGTACTTGATCCATTCAAAATCACATGGAGAAAGGCTTTGAGTAAACATCGAACGGTTGGCAGGCGGATAATTGCGGCTCCTGTTGACATTTAAGAAAAGGATTAAATCCATGCAGTGTGAGTTCCATCAAAGCCAAACCAAACGCGTAATTTTCTCACTTCCAGGAATTTAAACATAGTTCATTTCAGCATATATTCGATTCATCTAGATTCTCATCCTGATATAATGTAATATCAATCCCTAAGTCTATTCATACACAATTTAATCATCAGTTCTCATGAATGGAATTCATTGCTAAATTAAATTATTGCAGTAAATTTGATCTCCCAAGATTCCTATTGGATGACTACTAAACGGGCAGTAGACTAATGAAATATAGATCTAAGCATAATCTCTAATAAAAATTGACATCTGAAGGAAACACATTAGCATGAAAGACAGTTATTTGGAAAACAACACAACATGCCTCCCTTGATTTCCTAAGATATCTATCGAATAAATGTCGAAAAAAAAATCCTTTAAAAAAAATCACTAGAAAAGGCAGAAATTGTGGCCATCTATCATTTTCTGTCTAGTTCACATAAAAAAGCATATCAAGCAACAACCACCATAAGCACTGCAATTATGTTGTGTTGAACTATCTAAGAAGGGGGTGGTCCCTGATAATCAAGTCATAATTGCCAAACCTAGGAGGAGGAGGAGGGGGGGGGGGGGGGGGGGGGGGGGGGGGGGGGGGGGGGGGGGGGGGGGGGGGGGGGGGGGGGGGGGGGGGGGGGGGGGAAGCATCAATAAGTTACCTGTATAAGCCCACCCATAACGCTTCCTCCTGTCACAAGCATGGTAACGAGAGATGTCACAAGGCCGCCGCCAGCACCAATACCACCATCACTACCTGTATTTCGAATTGCAGCGCGCATGGCATTGAGCATGCTACCATATGTAGACCCTTGTCCTCGTTCAATTGCTTGGATAAAGCAGAAAGTCATGGCACCAGTAGATGTAATTTTTGACAATGCCTGGTCATCAAAGTGTGAAGTTCGATAAATATGTTTTTCTAGGAAAATAGTTTAAAGTTTTACATATTTGTGCATGATATGGAATCAAATGTTCCAAAAAATTGAGAATCAGTTTTATCATTTCAATTTTCAAAAACTTACAGATGTGTCTGCTGAGGTTTGATCATCATCACAACCACTAAATGAAATAGCTTCTCCACCACTTGTTCCTTTAATTATGCCAGATCGGGGACGATGATCCTCCCATACATATTGCCCACTCCTGTAACCAGCAACATAGTATAGAGTAAAGTGAAAACTGGCCAACTTAGGCATGGTTTGGACCAAAACTTCTACAATATAGTAGGGTGAAACTGCTGCAAGACATTAAGAGAAGACACGCATACAATCTTTTGACTGTTGAATCCATTGAATGTTTCTACAAGATACTTTGAATTTTGGCATAAACCTTGAACACAAACTGACCTGTTCATTCTACAAAGAAATGGTAAGTCTAGCACAGTGCCACTATGGCAAGCATCTATTATTGCATGAAGCTTGACGCCGTAAGGAAGAGGTCTGACAATTGTCGCATTTATTTCATCATCAACAATCATACCCTGAGTTTCGAAGTCAAGGGGACACAGAGTTTCATCATATCCATCAATTTCATCACCATTATAATTCCTCTGCCGTGAACCATGCCCAGAATAATGAAACACAAGGGAGTCACCAGGCTGACAGCCTTGTACCAGCCAGTAAAGTGCCATCCTCATGTTGTGTTTCGTCGGAATTCTATATGGATCTGTTTCTTCTTCTGCATTGCACATAATTTAAGCTGAGTATGATACAACAAGTACTTTAAGCAGCATCTCCTTTAGACCATACAGAAAAACCAGGTGCTTGAAATCAGCCTTTCATATTTTTTTTATGTGCAGACAAAGTTTGAAGAGTAACTGGAGACATCTCAAGATGTCACTACTCATGAAGTATTATTTTAATGGAGAATTTTGGACAAACCATCTCAGTTATGGTGGAACTAAAAAGAGGTGCTCCACTCTATCCATTGCAGAAACTTACATTTTCTAAATGGGTAAATTATATTAGAAGGTATTGATATTTAGCGGAGGTATCAATAATTTGAGTGGTTTAAAAAAAGTACTTCACGTTTTGCCAAGTGAGTCAAATGAAGTATCGAAGTTTCAACAAGTTCATCTAGGGAATCAACATTCAAAATAGTTTTTTATTAACTTCTCTCGATTTTTTCAATGGATGTCTTGTTAGACTCATTCTACAAAATATTGATTTCTTTTTTTAACCACTCAAAACATTCATATCTTAAATAAATTTTACTCTAACTGTTTGTTTTTTCTAATATAATTTATCTTTTTCTAAATTGAGAAGGTTATCCAAGAGGGGACAGCAATGGCCAGATTGAATGCGACTCAACATAAGTTAGGTGTACAACATTTATTCTAAGCAGAAAGCTCTGAACTTGCTTGGTTTAGATTCAGTGGATCCTTCATTGTCACTGAATGAAAACTCAAAATAGCAATTTTCTGAGTCAAAGTTGCACACCCTGCACTTTATCCCAGGCCATTCACGAGTTTCATTAAAAGTGCAATCAAATTATCCTGAAAGCTGAAACTACCATAAAGAAATGTACAATTTTCTTTTTCTTTTTGTTTTTTGTGTCTAGTGTTTGCAGTACCCTCACGTCCTAGAAGTGAGTTTATCTAAGAATAGAAGAACTTAATGGTTTCTTATACAAACCACTGTTTATAACAGGACCTTAATTGGTTTTTAAGGAACAGATTTCCAATGCTTATGAGTCTACTCTGTTGTTTGGTAAGAAAATCAAGGTATAATTCTATTCCTAAAACTCTATGTGATCACATTTCTTTTCTCACCCAACCACTTGAATTCTAATATTTAAAATACTCCTTAATGAAATTATCAATTCACTCTCTTCCCCCCCATCTTCTTCTCAGATTCTCTCTCTCTCTTATAATTCCAATGTTCACATCAAATCAATTAAACAAGATAACAAAATTCCAAGTCCAGTTTTCTATAATTTACCAAGCAATGAATCATTAATCAAACTCCAAGGAATTATACAATAGGAATTGGATTCTACGAAATGAATTCCATAACTGGAAACCAAACAAGGCCCAAAAGGGGTCTCCATAGCCAAGGTTGTCAAACTCGCGATTCTATGTAGAATCGCTAGGGGGTCAGTAAAATCGGAACGTAAAATCGAAAAGTAGAAACGTAAGTTTCTACAACCTTTGCAAAATAGCTTTGAAAAATTATAGAAATGCTTATAGAAGATGTAAAACGCATAATGGATGTTAAAAAAATAAAGAAATTAAGTTATCTTTTTCATAATTACTCTTAGTCTATAATATAACACCTATTAAAAAGAGCAAATAAAGTCAAAATTAATTTATTTTCTATTACTTTGTTTCAAAATAAGTGATAAATTGTAGGATAATCAAAATTTTCAACTTATTAAATGCTTAATTATATAAATGAAATAAATAAGTTTTCTTGTCAACTTTATAGCTACAACTTAACTTGAATGAATTTCATAAATGTAGAACAAGGGTTTTCAGGGAAGGGAGGGAACAAGATAGAGAGACTGTGTGGATACCAAATAAAAACGACAATAAGAAAAATACATCATTTTAATTCTTAATAGTTGATGAACTTATAAATATACAGTCGTATTTTTTATATTTTAGCTTAATTAACTCATATAGGTAGAATCGGTAAATTCGATTAAAATCGTAAGATTCTACCAAGTTTACATGTAGACTCGGTTGAAATCGTAAGATTCTACCAAAAAAAGATTCTACGCATGAGTCAACTCGGAATGACCTCCTAAAATCGTAAACACGTAGAATCGTATAGGTAAAATCGCGATTTTGACAACTATGTCCATAGCTTCTGGAACTGGTTCCGGCAACCTCTGGTCATGAGGGAGGATCCACAGTTTAAATGATAAGCAAGGGTTTTGCAAATAGATGTGGCATTACCCGAATGCAGAATTTGATCATGTGGAATTTAAAGAATATACCCGAAAATCACAATCAACTTAAATTACCAAAAAAAGAAAAAAAAAAAAAAAAGGATTGTTCCCTACTCAATACTAAACCTAACTATCTAATTAAACTCAGTATATATAATTCATCATCACCATCTTCCACCGTTGGACAGTGCATCATAGATATATCTGGATTAATAAATAATTAAATATATGATTAAAGCATAATACTAAATAATTAAAACAAAAGAAGAAAAAGAAGAAGAATAAGTGATGAATACATTACATCACCTGTGAGCATAAGAATAGAATGTTCGGGAAATTTGAACTTATTAATGAGCAAGAACTTCATACACTTAGCATCATTAAGACAACCCTTAAGCTCGTGGCGGGAGTAGCGGTACGAAATCCCGCAGATCACGGCCCGTTTCTTTCCGTGGGCGTTGGGTGGTTGGCCAGGTGAGTGAGGAGGAGGGGTTGTTGGTGCGTAAGAGGAGTGAGGGATGGTGGTGGTCGGGCGAGTGGAAGGGGCGCTGCGGGGATCCGCGATATTGGTTATGGCTTGACAGATGGCGCACCGGATGGATCGAGCGCCAGGAGGGAGTTGGAGAGGCGTTCGGCAATTGGAGCAGTTCACCAGCATAAGACCGTGTGGTGGTGGTGGTGGATACATTGTGGCTGTGAAGAGGGGATAGAGAGAGAGAGGGAGAGAGAGTTAAGAGACAAGGGGAGAGAGGGCTTGAAGTTGAAGCTGCTGATTCTTTTTTTCTTTTTGGCCAATGAAGCTGCTGATTGGGAAAGGCAACAGGGCCATGGCAACGGAAAGATGATTGGAATTTTAAGAGATATGCGCAAAATAGTTTGTGATTGGATTGTTTATTATTATTATTATTATGAGTAAATTGCACTAACACCGTCAAAATATTTTAAAATTATATGGATTTCATATTTTTAATAAACTACCTAGATCCTCTGAATTTTATTTATTTATTGACATTAAAAAATAAATAAATAAGTAAATAAAATGTTAAAAATTTAGTTTTTTAATTTCCCATCCATCCTTTTCCTTTTCTCAATAGATTACGCCCCCCCCCCCCCCCCCCCCCCCCCCCCCCCCCCCCCCCCCCCTTCTCCTCTATGGGGTCTCATTATTTAGAATATTTGCCAATGTATTCCATTCATAACAAACATAGTCAACGATCGAAACTTTTCAAAACACCGAAATCGAACTCCTAAATCATAATCAAACCCTCCTCCTATAAGGTTTTAATATTGAAAAACAAAAATCACAACATGAATTGATTTCAATGATCAGTTATATGAAATTGAAATCAAAACCCCAAAAAATGAGATATGTTATGAACTAAAAGAAAATGTGTATTAGCCCTTTTTATGTGATATCTATAATTAAAAATAAATAAACTTGATTAAAGTTGATGAGTTAGAATCAATGATTTGTCCATATAATTGTCGATTTGCATCAAATCTTAGAAGAAATGAAAATTCAAACTACAATTTTCAGTCAAGAATAAGAATTCACTAAAACTAACGCCAATGGTGAGAAACAACCAAAAATGAATAATGGAGTGGTGATAAAGTGAAACTCGTTGATTTCAATGATCGGTTAAATGAAATTGAAATCAAAATCGAAACTTTAAATAATGAGATTAAGAAGGGGAAGAGATAGAGAGAAAGAGCAATCAAACATTGAAGAAGTTCTATAAAAACTCTAAATAAAAGAAATTGGAAAACTAAATATTTAGCATTTTATTTATTTATTTATTTATTCATTTATTTCCACATCGAAAAATGAATACAGTTCATGGGGTTTAAGTACTGACTTATTAAAAACATAGAGCTGCATGCAATTTTAAAATATTTCAGGGGGTGTCCATGCAATTTATCATATTATTATTAGTGTTGTTTTATCATAATTTTTTAATTTTTTTTCTTAATATAAAAAATATATGATAAATTGTTTAACATATTATATTTATTTCGTCTTATTTTATTTTTAACTAATGAATATGCAACACAAATTGGAAAAAAAAAAAACATAAATTCTTAAAATATTTCACATTGTTATATCCTTGAGTCTTTATATAACAAATTTTATGCCTCCTTTTACATAGAAAAGAAAAAAAAAAGAAAAAGAAAAGAAAAGAAAAGAAAATTTCTTTTTAACTCGTTTTTTATTTTATGTATACATGATTTCTTGAAAATGAAAAAAAAAAAAACTACAAAGGTTACTAAATGAAAATAAAGTACAAAAATATCAAATAATACTAAACTTACAAAAATAATAAAGAAAATATAGATCGAGTCAAAATTTAAACCCTATACATATATGGGATTGGTAAATATGAAGATAAAAGTACTATAAACCATGATAATAAGTCAGTAATTTTAAAGATTTTAAATTGTTAATATAATTTCTTAATGCATCTCACATTTTTAATAAAAATTTTTAATATTAAATTTTCTATAAACTCAAAATTATTTCACCATTTATAAATCATGATACATAATGGTGAATTAATGAGACACTACGAATCATTAATTTTAAAATTTGAATTGCTTAAATTGGATGAAGTTATATAACAATCTGTCATTTTTCTCATTTTTCATAAATAATTTTAAAATTTAAATGAAGTGTAAATCGTTATTTTCATAAAGTTAGATTGCTTTATTTAAAGATATAGTAATTTAAAATATAATATAATTATTGAATCAAACTTTAAAAATAACTTATGGTTAAAAAAAGCAAAAAAAAATTAATAATCTTTAAAATTTATGGAAAAAAAAACATAGAGAGAGTAAAAGTAGATATAAAGAACCTTATTGTTGACATTTTTGAAGCTCTTGAATTAAATTTGGTCATTCTCTCTCTCTCTCTTTCTATAAACTTCTAGTCAAACCTTAACCGCCCCTTCTTATTAACCTTTTCCCATCATTCATCATCTAGAATCAACAAATCCATCAATGTAGATAGTCATATTTTGCATATTTACTATTTATCATCTCATATATGGATTTTTTTATATCCCCCTCATGATCATCAATCCATCGATATAACATTTCCATCTTCACAAGGTCACATCTCTAAATTTGGTTAGATTGAAGTTGAAGTTGTGAATAAGTAGGTTCTTTGGTTTTTCTCTTTATTTGTTTATTTTTCATCTCTTTATGAGATTTTACTTAGTGAGAGTGTTGCTTTTTCATTCTCTTTGTAGAATTCAATTTATAAAAGGGATATTTCTATCCTTAGTTATAAAAGATATGTACCCATTTTAGATTAGGTCTTTAGACCCTCATCTCTTTGATTGTTTTGTTAGGATTTCATACTTAGTGTGATGAATCTTGTTATACTATTGTCAATGGAATGAATCTCTAGCCTCCAAATAAAAAAAGAAGAAGAGTTTTATTGTTAATGGGAAAATCTAACCATGGGTTTCCTCAAGCCCAATCTAACCTATTTAAGACACAAACTAACTTGATTATTTATGAACCGATCTTCTTGGGTCCTAGATTCAACCATAAGACCGAGTAGATCTCTTATGTCCTTAGATTTGCTTGGACCTCCTCTATCTACTTGTCATCTCATTTCCTCACCTTAGCTACTTGTTGAACCTTTGTTCGCACCACTACCAAGAAACTCAAGATGTGGCTCAATTGCCACTACTCTTATAACCATGACAACCCTCAATGATTACCATGACTTATCTCCATTAGTTTTAATTGTCTACAACTGTCAAGATACACATCTTTATAACTATTACTTAAGGATCTTCTACTAGACATCTAGTAACACATAAGTCTTCATTTTGTTATCATTTTTACTTACATCTCCTAATAACTTGCTAACTTAATCGTCAGAGAGGTTACACTAGACAACTCATTGATTTCCACTAACTTATATTTATTTTACAATCCTATCTTACATTAGATTATATCAAATCATATTGACAAGCAAAACTTTAGCACCAACATTTTGGTGCCATCTTTAGGAAACAAGAAAGTTAGTTTCTCCTATTCTCTTGAAATTTTATAAGCATTTTAGTCATGATGGAAAGGATTTCAAAATATACTTGTAACAACTAAGGCAACTGCCAAGTAGAGGACATGTCACATTGAATTGATATGGCACTTGCAATCGACCCATAACATTTTGTGGAGTTGAAGAGGTTCTGTTGCAAGTTGGTAACTCAAAACAACAACATCTGAAGGATATACAATGAGGCTACAGAACATATCCATAAGCTCTAGGCTCATGTTGATGAATAAGAAAGCAAATGTCTCTACATGGAAGGTGGAAATCATACTTTCATACAATATCTTAATTGAATTATGTGTAATGATTAATAAAATCAGTGCAAGGAAGTCCTATATGCCCAGACAAAACAATTAGGAATAAGATTTGCCACCACCTCCACCTCCACCTCCATAAGCTATTAATCAGTAAGTACGATTTGTGAATCATCGTAATTGTGTTTTTGTTAGACTATAGGAAGTGATCGCCTCCAAAGGCTAAGCTATTACATCTCATATACCACTATTAACCCTCTACGAGATGTTTTTAAAACATGGAATCATGATGAAATTGATGGTGTAATTAAGAAGCTCTCTAGCATAAAGGAGCCTAAAAAAAGAGTGGAGCATCCAAGGCTTCACTCAGTAAGCCCCTTTTTGTGTAAGCCATCCATGATAAAGTACTACCTTCAAGTGCAAAACTTCTACCTTTAGACGCTTTCAATGGTATGGTATTATTGACCTAAAAGAAAATTTGGCTAACTTGCAGACATCAATTTCGATCAATGACTTTAGTGATATCATCACTTGCAAAGCCTTCTCGAACATTTTGAGAGGGGCCACTCATACATGGTTTAACCAACTTTCGTCAAACTCTATTACATGCTTAGAGGAGTTCACTAAGCTATTCTCAAAACACTTCATGGTGAACAAGCCCTCTAAAAAAGAACACTTCATCCTTATACTTAATGAGATAGAAGCCAAGTGAGATCCTATGAGATTTTGGGGTACATTTTCTCAAGTAGCCTTAAAAATTATAAAATTAGATCCGAGAGTCACTCTCCATGCAGCTGTCTGAGGCGTTAACTTAAAAGAAGACTTCTTCAAGCCTCTAGCAAAAAGTAAACCCATACCCTTATATTGGTTCCAAGAAAGAGCCAAGAAATACATTATCTAGGAAGACAATATTTGGGCTCAGTAGGATGTTAACAAACCAAGATCAAACCTAAGTAAGATAAAGGCAACAAGAAGAACAAAAGCTTGGTCAGGGATTATTTTGGCCAGCTGGTAGACTAATCCTCCTCTTCTTCTTCTTTAAAAAGTGGGGGTGGTAATGGATGAAAACATCTATTTAACACATACACTCAATCCACCCCTTAATAAGCCTTGAGAAGAAGTTTTCCTACAAGTCCAAAACAAAACCATTTTATAAACTCCTTCAAAGATGTGAAGTAATCCCAATCAACGCAATAGTGGCAATTATCATGACTATCATCGTGATCATGACTATAATACTTATGAATGCTTCCAACTTAAAAACGCTATCCAAGACATCATCAATGTGGCTACTTGAGGGAGTATGTTGTGGACCTTAACAACATCATAGAGAGGTCAACTCAGCATCATTGGCCGATTAGGATCGAGAAGATGTAGAGAATTGAGCTGATCATTAACAAAATTGATCCCCCTAATGGAGTCATTAATACTAGTGTTGTGGGTCCCTAGACTAGAAATACTAAGAGCTCTTTCAACTTGGCATCAACATTCAAATGCATGTAGATTATATACCTATAGGAAAAAAAATTGTAAGTGGATAACTTTATTTCTTTCTTTGAAGAAGACTTCGTGGAAATCTAATCCCCTTACTAAAGATGCACTGATCATCTTAGCTCGAATTGCTAGATTTCAGATAAAGAAGGAAATGGTTGATATAAGTAGCAGTGCAGATGTAACATTCATCAAGGCATTCAATAGATGATCCCAAAGCTCTAAAAAACGCAGAAGCCACATGTATCATTGACTTCCCAGCTTAGCTCAGATGCAATAATAGTGTCATCACTCTTGAAGTGGTTTTTTCGGTAGACTAATGGTTACTTCATAACATGATCATAAGATGACCCAATCAATCCATGCTTGGAATGATCTCTTCACTCATGCATTTGAAGGTTAGGTTCTTAACTCCCATTAGGGTTGCCTTCTACTAATAGGACCAAACATTATCTATGGACTTACATTTGAGGGCCTTAGCATGAGAAGAGGTCTTTTACATAAAGTACGAGCCAGAGGAAAAATGAAAAAAAAGGGGAAAGGTAACCAAAGCAATAGAAGAGATTGATCTTGGCAATAGCTCTAAGACCACTTTAATCTGAACTCCTCTACCTGTCGATCTTAAAAAGCAACTCATTGCTTTCCTCTAAAGCAACATGGACATGTTCACTTATTCTTGATTTACCATGCTAGGAATGTCCTTAAACATAATCACACACCGACTCAATATTAATCCCAAATGCTTAGCTTGTCAAATAGAAGTGGAAGCATTTCACACTTGAATGACAAACAATTATTATAGAGGAGGTTCAAAATCTGATAAATACAAGGTTTATTCGGGAGGAACAATATCCAACTTGTCTAGCCAACACAGTATTGGTTAAAAAGTGCAACAGAAAGTGACACATGCATACCGATTACACTAGCCTCAAAAAAGCCTACCTAAAGGATCATGTTACCCTCCTTAAAATTAGTCAATTATTTGATTCAACGTTTAGGCATGCAATTCTAAGCCACATTGACATCTTTTTAAGGCTATTATCAAATAAGAATGGAGTGAATCAATGAAGTCTATACTTCTTTTGTAACCATTTTTTAAACCTATTACTATAAGGCCATGCCTTTTGGACTTAAAAATGGTAACACAACATACCAAAAGATGGTGATTGAGATTTTAAGCGACTAATTAGATGAAACATAAAGGTTTATGCAAATGACATGATTGTGAAGAACCAAGTATCTAATGGCCACCTTCAAGATTTATAATAAATATTTAACCGCTTAAGGCATTATAAGATGAAGCTCAACTCTAAAAATGTGTGTTTAAGGCGACTCATGGAAAATTACTTAATATCCAGCAACCCAACAAGACATTTGTAGATGTAGCGTTCTTATTGATAGCGGTCACGCACGCGTCAAGTGGATCTTGTGCTTGGCACATGACTTTAGAGTACTGATGAGGAGATGAGACTTGATAATAGGATGGCTTGGAAAGAATGATAGGAGACGAGGAATAGACAGTCTCGATGTCTTAAATGCACAAGTGACAAGTAAGGGAGCTTGAGTAGGCCTCATGCGTCAACCTTATAGCTCTTAAGCAGTTAAGAGTACAAATCGCTTGAGTTGCCTTGTTTGATCTTCCTAAACAGAAGCTCCTCTGTAGAATATTGTTTATTTCTCTCTCCCCCAAAAGTTGGAAATGGGAAAGGGAGACTGAGTATTTACAAGCACTTGGCATGGATGGCAACCATCAGATCACCTCAGTGATTGACAGTTGAGATGGAGCAAGCTCAACTCATGGTTATCTTGAATGAGCTCCTCATGGGCCAAGGCCAATAGTCATCTCCTATGTGCATGAGCCTGCCTAAGAAAGGTTGGATCGGTTCAACAATCCCTATTCTAAGCTCACAAAGCCAGATCTCCCCAAGTCATCCCAATATAATTGAACCGGACTCATTGGGCCTACCACTTAGCCCATGAGTCAAACCTAGATAAACCCAGATAAAATATATAAATATATAATATTTATATTTTAAGCCCATTCACAACATTATAGCCGATTTTAACAAGATTCAAGCTATTTTGGACATGCAATCCCCAAAATCCATTAAGAATGTTTGAAGGCTTACTGAAAGAATAGTACCACTAAATAGGTATATGTTTAGAAGTGTAGATGGAGGTACTGAGTTATTTAAAGTTTTGAAAAACCTATGTACTACTAGTGGATAAACCACTATGAAGTAGCATTTACCAAGCTAAAAGCCTTCCTAACTTATCCTACTACCATGTCCAAACCAGTCTCAAGTGTATATTTACATTTGTATCTCTCAATTAGTAGTTAAGCCATCTTCTTAATCTTTGTTCAAGCTAAAGGAAGGGAGCACTGACCCATATGCCATGTTAGTCACTTTCTACATGGACCTAAAGTGAGGTATACTAAGTTTGAGAAATCCACCTTGGCTATAGTGATATTGGCTTGACAACTCAAGCCTCATTTCAATGCTCATTAGGTCATCATATTGACTAACTAATCATTCTAACGCAAACTACACAAATTGGATGTATCAGGTCAAATAATGGAATATGCTATCAAGTTAAGCACATACAGTGTCTAATATAAACCATGAGATGACATCTAGACACAAGTCTTGACCAACTTTATCACTAAATATACTAGTGAGGAGATTCATGCCAAGCAAAACGAAAAATCAGAATGGATACTCCATGTTAAAGGTCCTCTATGTTGGAAAAATTAAATTTAAAGCGCAATTAGGCTTGTTTACATATACATGCGAAAGAGGAAGTTACAATACAGGTTTTTAAACCGATTTTAAGCTCACTTATCCAAGCATTCTCTTTTATCCTTTTACACACAATTACAATAATAACAAAGAGATAAGGGAAGGAAAAGATTACACCAAATTAAACGTAAAGTTTGGCCCACTCGTTCGTCTCTAAGGTCAAGAATTGCCTCACTCAAGGAGGACTGCACATTTTATTCATTCAAAACAATTGCCTCACGAAGAGGACTTTACAAATGTCTCAATATAAAGGACTTCATAAATGCCTCACAATCGAGGACTTCACCAATTGCTTACATGTATGTAGGACTTCACACAAGTTGAGGACTTCACCTATTGCCCTCAAACATAGGAGGAGTTCACTAAAACACTTATAAAAAAACATGTGAATAGTGCTCTACAATATTAGCTCACTAATCTCACTTATGGTTCTATTCACTTAACAAAAACAAACACATACAAAGATTATTTTTACATAATCTATGCAAGTTAAGCTCTACTCTCCTCTCTCTCCTTATAAAAAAAAAAAAAAACACCCCAAAACAATTTTTATATATCAGCTTTAAAAACATAGTTGTTTTCTCCCAAAAATAACCTCCAACGATCGAATTTGAAAATATGGTATGGTTATTTTTTAAACTGTTGCACCTTAGACTTGTTGCACCCTAAACTCGTCATGCCTCGAGTTACCCCTCAATCAAGATATCATTGCAACTTAGATTTTACACTATCGAACCCTCAATTTGTCCCATGATCAAGGTTGTGCTTTTGAATTTTGTTCTAGTTGTTGCGCCTTGGATTTACTCTTGTCGTGCCTTTTATAAAACTTGTCGAGCCCTTGATTTGCCTCTCGATCAAGGCTGTAACCAAGGCTATGGCACTTAATTCATTCCTGCACAATCTGTAGAGAACAATATAATTACAAACACAAACATATATATGCACATTAAAGCTTAAACACATCAAAAACAAGTTTTGTTTATTAAATGTAGCTTAACTAAGTTGAAGAGCATTTGTGCAATACATTTTATTATCAAAAACAAGATTGTAACCAACCTTGGTTCATCACTCCACTCAAGGAGGGAGTGTACTTGAGGGACCTTTTAATGTCAAAGTATGGTATGCTCTTAAATTCGGTTTCAAGGCTAGTAATGATAAAGCTAATACAAAGCTCTAATTGGTGGCCTAAAGCTACCTAGAGACATTAGAGCAAAACGATTGTAGATCTATACAAATCATTAACTCGCCATCTAATAAGTCAATAACAAATATGAAATGAAAGCAAATGAAATAATCAAATACCTGGGGATCATTTGAGCTTTATTTTGGAATTCCTTTCTTAAAGTATCCATAAGATTCTAAGAGTTAAGAATGGTGAAATGGACAAACTTTCAAAGTTAGCATCAACAAACATCCCCAATTCAAATCATGTAGATAGTAAAATTTTCATTGAGTTCCTTCTCGAAAAGAGCATTGACAAATAGAACGAGAAGTCTTGGAGATATAACTTGCATAAACCAAGCCATGATAAATGGATCCTATAATGGACTATCTTGAACATGGTATGGTTCAAGCATATTAGACAAAGACAAGTAGATCAATGTATAATGCTACTATCTATACTTTGATTAATGAGACCTTATACCAACAAGATCATAGTCTATTTCTACTCTAACGCCTCCTACCCAAAGAAGGCTTAATAGTTTTGGAGATGCTGTACTTAGGAGTGTGTAGCAATCATGTCAAAAGTTTGATTCTCCATATTTGAGCTCTTTCACTCAATCAATATTGGCTTACCATGAAGTGACGTACCCCTGAAGTTCTACAAAAGTGTGCTCAATGCTAAAAGCATGCACCCCTCGACAACACATCAACTGGCTAATTACACTCTTTGACTAACCCCAACCCTTCACCCAATGGGGACTTGATATATTTAGCCCATTCCATAAGGCAACTGGCGAATCACAATATGTTATTGTTACCGTAGACTATTTCACAAAGTAGGCAATGATTAAAATAATCAAGGTGTATTAAATCAAATTCTCAGTAGATTCAGAGTCTCATGCATCTTTATCATAAATAATGGGACATGGTTTGATAGTAAAAGGTTTGGAGATTTTTGTTCTAACCACCACATTAACCTCGAATATACCTTGATGTCACATCCTCAAACTAATGGACAAGTTAAAACTATCAACATGATCATTCTCATAGCTTGAATAAGAAGGTTAGTGTCATGCCCCGAAGGGTACCCTAAACGTGGCAGTCTACCGTACACAATATTAAAGCCTAGGAATGACCGCCTCAGTCATGCGAAGGCTTCCATACTATGTACAAGGCGTCTAACACATGGAGAAGACACATCAGAGTGATAAATTTCATATTGATACAACTTGAGTAATAACATAAAGGAAATACAATTCACTATACTTTAATTACAATTCATCAAAAGATTTCATTACATAAAACCATTACAAAGCAATTCACAAAGCCTAGCTAATATCTTCAAGTATCTTTACTTCTTGCCGGAATCCCAAGGTCATACTCGGCTCTAGACATCTCAGTCCTCACGTAGCATTCTTGAGTTGACCTGTTTAATCAAACATCTATTGAGGTATAAGCTACACTAGCTAACTGAGAATTTCCTTAATTTCGTACCATAACAAGCAAGTTATAAATCATCCATATGCTATACATGAACAAACACGTGAGCAGACAGTTATGTATGGATATCCGGAACCCATACACAGAACGGATTTACGCTCTCCGAATGTAGGGTTAGGGATGGTATTGAAAGTCTACACGACTGCTGCTAGTCTCCAAAGTCCCCCAGGCTCATAGCACTTGACTCGGCTAGGCTCATACATGGAGTGCATTCTCGGTACGCCTTAGTTCCCTATGAATAAGCTCTGATACCAGGTCTCATTATCCAAACGAGTCCTCAGGCCCTACTGATCAACCTGCATTGGAGTAGCACGCTACCAAATGCAACATGTCATTTGCGATGCATAACTATTTTAATTTTTTTTTTTTTTTTGCTTAGGTCAAATTATTCATACATTCTTTAAAGTGACCAACTAATGTCATACACAAACAGAAATAATATGAACAGTGCAATTATCCAATCGAATCATGGTGTGGATATGCTTTAGTATTCTTTGGCATACATACATCAAAGTCTGATCATCTATCCCATCCCCATTCATATCGGTTTTTATCTTATTCTTATAATTCTAATGCAACTAGCTACAAGCACAAGCAAGGTAACAAAATAAGAGGAAAACTCACTCGGCCATTAGATCACTGGTCTCTTAGTAAAACTAATCCGATGGTAGAGAATTGTCAATTTCGGGATCACCTAAAAAGGAAGAAATACCCTAAGAAGTATTTCATCACTTAACTAATCCCAACTATTTAACAAAACTAGAAAATTCGTAAT
Organism: Combretum micranthum; assembly: GCA_024138025.1. Classification (NCBI taxonomy): domain Eukaryota; kingdom Viridiplantae; phylum Streptophyta; class Magnoliopsida; order Myrtales; family Combretaceae; genus Combretum; species Combretum micranthum. The sequence goes on from JAMXBD010000003.1 coordinate 2,833,086, forward strand.
TGTCATCCTACGCAGGAATTCCAACTTAAAACGGCCATAACTTGGTCGTTTTAACTCGGAATTTAGCAAATTACATATCGATTTCTATCTAATTCGAAAGATTTATCTAATTCTAAAATTATTTTCAAGTTTTGAAATTGATTGGGTCATGAAATATTCTGATCAGTTCTTATCAGTAGCAATTTCTCATTTCCGAAAAATAGTTTTGTAAATGTTTGTAATGTTCCTACTATATAGATTAACTATACATGTAATATTGATGATTTCCTATCATAAATGACATGTTATGATCTTGATGTATGCATGCTTTTCACAATATTTACTAAAAGGAGATTTTAGAAACTTTTTATTTGTAAGACTCCATTAATATTTACTTCTAAGAAACTAGTTTTCTAACTTTGATAATTTCCATTTGTTGTGGATTTATTTCTTAAGAAAATCTAATTATCCTTGTTAAAATTGAGTCTTCATTATATCTATTACTTAGGACCTTCATTTCTACATGAAAATTCCTAATTTATACTTTGTGAACATGTTTTCAAATAAGGTTTATTCCAAAATCCGAATTTTGTAAAAAAATTATTTTGGGTGGTGATTCCTTTAGATAAACTCATTTGATACTTAGAAAATTAAGACTCAACCATATCTAGCCACTAAGGACTTCATTTCTTTAATAAAACTTCTATTTTGAGTTTGAAAAATAAGGGTTTTCATACCATTACTCCATTATTACGAATTTCTTAAAATGACAAACAACTCAAATTTTCTTATTTTATTTCTACTCCTTGTTCTACATATTTTTCTTGGAAAATCCCATCTCAACTTATAAAAATCATTACTTGATGATATCTATGACCTATACTCTTCATTTTTCATATAAAACACAAGTTTTGGAGTTGATAAAAGGGTTTTTAAGGCATAGTCTTGAAACCATCCAAATTTCACAAAGTTAGGATAAAACTCAAATTTTATACTTTGTAATCTCTTCCTATTTTGAGAATCTCTATTATATACATATACAACTCAATACCATGCATGATTCATGAGTGTTGGAAATTTCTAATTTCTCATGCACTTAGATAATGTCAACAAGAAGTATGTGACATTACTTTTCTAACTTTGTTTCTACAAATGCATCATGTATATATGTAATACCTACAAGCTATTTTCATGAAGGTTATGAGATGATCTATCTATATGTATATATATAGTACTAAGAATTCTTTTTTAAAAACTTTTACTTTGCAAAACTTTAGAATTTACTAGACTTAAGAAAAATAGTTTTTTTTTCTTGTAAAATCATACTTGCTTTTATCAAAACTCAACCTTGATGACCTATATAGCCATCACCTTCATTATTTTAATAAAAACCTTCATTTTGGGATTTGAAAATAGATGTTTTAATAGGTGGCTTTCCTAATTACGAATTTTACAAAGCTTTAGAGAATAAAAACATTGTTTAAATCTATTCTTGGAAACCATCCCTTGTTCTAGGATTATATTTTGATAAACCTCTCTTATTCTTGTCAAAATTGGGTCTTTATTACATGTATCCCCTATGACCTCCATTTTTTATAAAAATCATCATTTTGGATTTTAGAAATAGGTGTTTAAAATATAGTTATTTTCAAATCCGAATTTTGAAAACTTTATTTAAGTTTGTTTTCTTTGTAAAACTCATTTAGTCTTTCAAAAACCATTTTCTAATCAAACCTACTCCTTAAGGCTTCCATTTCCTTAATAAAAATCTTGTTTTGAAGTTAAAAAATGGGTGTTTACATTTCAAGCTTCTTTTATTACGAATTTAAAACTTATTTTTGAGATTGAAATATAACTTTCGTAAACTTGCCTTTGTTTTGAAAATATTCCTTAGTAGATCTAAACTTTACTCATCAAGATCACTCATTTATGATATCTATTGTAAACCCCCAAATTTTTGGAATCGGTTTCGCTTAAAACCCTAAACTGGAAGTCAACTGGATTTCCAAAGTCAACAAAATCCTAGTTTATCGTAACTGCTTAAGTTCGGCATAGGCGTTTTCTTTGGCCCTAGAAAACAAAGTTGGAATAATTAGCTAGAATAATTTGTAATAACTATAGGTTTTATAAAAATATCAGTTTTACGAATTTCTAGTGTCCTTTGAATCCGATCGGACACAGTTTTTGAAAAACGTGTCCCGAGGCCTGGAATAGTAAAAATATTTCGAATACACCGTTAGACTCGTAAAAATATAATTTTTTTCAAAAATATCAATTTCGTAATTTTTCGGTAAGTAAAAATAACAGATATAGCTATTAAACGCCTATTTTCTTACTACCAGTACTTTATTAGTCATATCTACTTTACATTACACTATTCATTACTATTTTATACTATTCTTTTATCTCTACTTTTTCTTACACCTACTCTTACAAACACCATAACCTATAACCTTTACTTTACCTTTCCCATAACTTTATTTCACATATACCTTACATATTACTTCTTTTAATTAACAAAAAACAAAAATTAAATCACTCCCTCTCTCATATACATGCATGGCTGGCGCCCCATGTCCCCCTCTTCCCTCAATTTGTTTCAATTTTTCATTTATTTTAATCACACAAAAATCACTCCACATTTTCCTATAAATACCCCCTCCTCTTTCACTTCTTTCACACATTCACTACCCACAAATTTCTTACCAAAACTCTCTCAATTTCTCCTCTCAAAACTCTCTCAAAATAACTCCACAACAACTTCTACCAACAACTAAAACCCGTAATCACATAACCATACCAAAGTCTTCTTTAGGTAACCATTCCACATTTCTTTCTTTCTTCTCATGTCATGTAACTACATGACCATAGTGTGAGTTTCCAAAGGCTACAAGTTATGGAACCTACATTATGTTCATGTATTGTTCTTGTTCATAAAAATCTATTTATGTTTATGATATTATTTTTGTTCATATTATTGTTAATATATCTAAGTATTATTATCTATATATATATATATGTACATATTCTTTAGAGTATATAAGCTCACTTGCAATTTATTTACTTTATGCAATGCAATTTATTTATTATTCCATTGCAATTTATGTACTTATTCATTGTTATTTTAGGACTAGTCTCTAGTCTTAGACTTGTCATCATCAAGTCAAAACAAGTTTTTCTTTCTTTCATTTTATTTTATTTTGGGACTAGTCTACTTCTTAGTCCCGGGAGCCTTGAAAAAGCTAAGACTCCAATACTTGACTTTATTACTTATGTTATTTTACTTGCTATTATTTTCTTATAGTTCATATTCATTTAAATTGTTGTCCAAAGTTCAAGTTCTGAAAATAAATTGACAAAATGGAGATTTTTGACACTTAGAAATAAGTTTATGTAAAGAAGAAAATCTATGGTTTGAAAACAAAGTTATCTCTTTTCAAGTTACAAGAAGAAACCACTAAGATTTTTGAAACTACTTTTACTATAAAAGTTTCTTAAGTCACATATTGTTCCACTTTGTTTTTATCAAGAAAATAAATTTTTATGCATGAATGATTTCAATAAAAAACATAAAACATGAGGAAAGGATGAGATTTTTCAAATACAGATTTTGCAAACAAAAGACAAAGGAATTTGTATAAGAAAAATAAACAGGAAGAATAGTGTATTTTCTAAAAACTCCAAAATAATATTAGTATAGAAAACTTAGAAGGAAGAAAATTTACTTCCAAAAAGATACTTGGATATATATATATATATATATACATGCCAACATAAAAAAATTTTTTAAAAAGAAACAAAATATTCATTTCAAGGAGTTTACAAACATGAAAATTCTTGTAAATTATATTTCTAAACAACTCCAAAAATCGACATAATTTTACTTGATTAAAATAAATGGACAACAAATACTTGAGCATGAATGAATGTGAACTAAGTAAGCGTAAAAAGAGAATTTTTCAACTATATAGATAATTAAGTATTTATCAAACAAATTTTGATTTCTTGAACCAAAGTTGTTTTGTGTTGGAAAATTCGTGGTGGATTTCATCACCACTGTTTCGGGGCCTAAATGATTTAGTTTGACAAAAATAGTTTTAGAAATGGATAGATCTTTTCGAGTAGATAGAAATCAGTATATTATATGCGCGATTCCGAGTTAAAATGACCAAGTTATGGCCATTTTAAATTGGAACTTTCCTTTATACGAACTTTGACGTTCTTTTGACATTGTTTTGTCAAAATTCAAGAAAATCATCAAGGAATGCTCATTGTGGATATTTTCTTTGGCTAGGTGACCCCAAAGAAGGATTCCTTTATCCCGAAGATTATTACGATTAAGTGGAGTGTGTGAACGACTCACCCGCATAGAGGAATAGTCGACATGGCATCGTGAGTTTATTTCCGTTAAATACTATACTTATTGTGCTTGTAATTTAGTTGCATTAGAGTTAGGAAAAAGAAAATGCATATGTATGTTAATTAATTCTCTGAAAGAATCCTAAGAATATCGGAGCCGGAATTGATTTATAATGCTTATTTTAGTATAACACTTGCTTTTGTATGAAATGCTTTGATCACCTTAAACTTGATGATAAAATGTTATGACGTTATAAATAAATGGATTCATGCATACCACAAAATGAGTCACATTACATTTTCGGTTATTATCCTTGGGTGAGAAGGATAGTAAGCTCATGTCGAAAGCAACACTTGGCGGAAGATCCGAAAGCAATTGCTCGACGGCTTAAGGGAAATGCTTGGCAGAAAATCCGAAAGCAAGGTCAACTCAAGTAGATTCGGAATGCTTGGCGATGAGTGCTCGCGAGCATAAAACTTTTTAATTAAAACTACTTGATTTGAGGTTAAGTATCACCAAACCCCGAATGGAGGGCGCAAATCCATTCAACATATAGTTCCCAGAAAGCTATATGCTTGTTTGCCCACGTGTATGTTGCATCCCATTATTTTGCTTAATTAACTTGTTTGAAATCACATTACAAGAAGTTATTTATGGAAATAGTTCTCACTAAGCCTGTTAGCTTATACCCTAATAGATATCTTTTGCAGTTTCCCTATTTATGGTTAAGGCCACGTGGACCCTGCGGATAGGTAATTTCTTTTTGGATAAAGGAAATTTAGATGAAGTGTAGTATTAGTATTGATGTATATATATATATATATATTCTTGTAATAAATCGGTGATCAAAGGAAAATATCCCAAAGTTGTAAAGAACATTGTTATAAGTGAATGATTATTATGAATCCTCTTTTCTTAATATGTTTTTATATCTCCTTAAGCTACATAATTCCATATTTGGTCCTCTAAAGTTGTGAAAGTACGCCTTATACTTAATATAAAAGCTTTTGGGAATAGCTAAGGTTGTCATACTTAAGCTTTAATATTTAGTGTGGTGGATTGTCATATTTAGGGTGTAAACCCCGAGAATTCTAAAGAAATAGGATATTGAAAATTAAGATGGATATTGGAATTAGTTTACCCGGTTAGGCCTTAGTTAGAAATTTTAGAGTATTATAAACCTATTTATGATCTAAAAACCCTAGATCGGGAATTTTTAGATATTAAAAGAACTATAGCTAAATTTTTATCATCCAAGTTTAGAATCTAGAATACAAGTGTAAATAAAATTTTATTTCAAGAACATTAGAAAGCCAATGACTTATAGTATGTACAGAATGAAAATGATCCATTAAAGATAAATCGTTAGGGTTATAAATAAATACTAAAAAGCTATAAACGAGCCTATAACTAATAATCTAGACTTCAAATAAAGACTTTAGACCACACCGTAATGTTAATTAGAAAATTTAGAGTCCATAGATACCAATTTTATATTTTAACCTTTTTGGCCCCGAAACCCTAATCGCGTAAGACCAAACTTTAAAAATACTAAATCGCGTAAATTTTAAACTTAAAATTTGAAGTCAACCATATTGTAGAAATATTTGGGACCTAAATTAAAATTTTTAGAATAAAATTTTTACGTAACTAATATTAAAATATGGGTAGGGGATAGTTTTTGACGTAATTAGTTAGATATTTAAAATTTTTACTATTCTTACCAAATTGTAGACATGAATTACGGTTGATAAAGGGTCCAAGTTGCTGCTTTAAGGAGTCCACAAATCACTACTGTAGCAAGGAGTAATTAGGTGAAATAAAAGGCTAAGAACTTAGACAAGTGACCCAATCAAATTGTTCCAACAACACCTTAATTATTACAATTAATACACTTGTTCCAAATCAGCTAGGAAGACTTGGAAATCAGCTCCTACCCCCAAGAATCCACGTGATAGCCCTCTATCCACCAGAAATTAGACAAACAATTTAATAAATTAATTCAACACTTACTTTACAAGCTACCTACATATATAAATAGAGGATTAAGTCAATTTAGGAAGTCAAAGTTTCAACCACCAGCCCACTCTCCCTCCCCTACTCCACGTGAATCAGCACACACACACACACAACCCACATTCCATAATTTCAAATTTCCTTCTTTTGTATCCTCTAGCATTCAATGCAACATTCCAACAAATTAAATAGTACACAACCTAAGCTTCAACTACCATTATAGAAAGCCACCAATCATTCTACCATTAAGAAGGAAAGGGTAAGAATTTATAAGTTAGTTATTTATTTCATAAAATATAGTAGACTTACTAAATTGCTAAAATATGTAGGTCTTAATCAAAATAGAAAGGAGGAATTGCCATCTACACTCCTAAGCCCTCAAGGTAAGTCCTATACCTTTAAATTATTTCCTCATTCTAAATTAAGAAAATGAATGTCATACATTGCCATAGATACATTTTTAGAAGCCTCCATAGAGTTATGTTGATGGTAGAATAAATGGAAATGATGTAGGATAAATATTTTGAATGAATTAGAATAAGGAGGAGCCTTGAAGAAAATTGTCTAAATATTAGAAAACCCTAGAATTTCACATTGAAGTTACTACAAGACTTAATGTCTTGAAAACCCTAGCTCATAATCTTGTAAATTAGTAAACACATTATAATTGTCATCTAAACAATTTGAACTAGCTAATGCCTTACCCATTAGAAGTCTTGAACTTAAAACTCATAATGGGAAATTGCTAAAGTGTAGATAAGGGAAATTTAATGGAGTAGAAATACTCTTAAGAAATATACTATAAACCGAATACATAGACAATTAATTTGATGAACTTAAAAATAATGTAGAATGGTCATTAGTAATCTAGGTGGAAACCCCTTGGTTCTAATTGAGAACTCACTTTACGTAAGGTTGAAAGACAAAGTATATAATAGAAGAAAATATTGATATCAATAAGCACATTGATAGGTAAAATAAATTAGAATTCAAATAAGATTCCTTGCCATTAGTAGAAGTCTAAGAAGACTAAGAAATAAAAATGATCTTGAGAAAGTTTTACACTAATTATAGAAAACTATTTGCAAACAAATAAAATTAGTAACTAGCATGCTATAGGTAAAATAAGCTTTTTAACACTTAAATTATACATAAAAATATAAGCTAACATAAGTAATATAAGTAGACTTAAAGATTTGGTACAAAAAAACATGAATTTAGAATTAATTAGATCACTTTTAGTAGAGAAAGTGTATTCATATGAATTTTATAAAAATATAGAATATTTCATAAGTCTTTAAACAATTAAATATAAACTACCTTTAGAATTGATAGAAATGACTTCACTTAGGGAAAAAATAATATAGGACACTTAGACACTCATTAAAAATTATTTACAAAGTCAATTATCTAATTTATGGAACTTCATTCATCTAATAGGTGAATCTGAATCAAATTTAGACTTCTCGGAAGATTACTACGATTGAAAGCACCATGAGCAGGTGAGTAACTCTGATCTATTACATTGTTTGTGTTTGTAACAGTAGTAGCACCTAAAGTTATATATGAAAATGATTGTATGAAGCATGTGGGGTTGGGAATTGTTCTTGCTTGAGTGATGGATGAATTGAGTGCTAAATTGTGATTATTAAAAGTGATAACAAGAATTGTGTGAAAAATTGTTGAAGCATGTTGAGTATTGTCTGTAAATTGTTTGGTCATTTTATAATCAATTCATAACAGACAGGCTTATAACTTAAAGGATCATACATTGCATAACTTGCACAAATATTGCATAAAGGTGTGGCAGCTTGCTACGTGTTAGTATTTCGGATCTCGATTAATGTTTGGTTTTTCTAGATGTAAATTTCCTAGTTCTTCCAAAATTATCCCTGTTCTGTTCGGTTCCACGGGAACTACTTGGCAAAAGAAGAAACGCCGCCCGTGGTATCGGCTTGAAATAACTAATACTTAATGGAGTCTCTTTGTTCCTAAAGGAAATTGAGTGAAGAAACTATAATCATAAAGAAAAGAATAAAGTGAGAATTATTATTCCTATGGTTCTCTATTTCTCCTGAGCAAGTGGGTCATAAGGATATGATCCTTGACTAGGTTCCTTCAACCCCGATATGAGGGCACAAATCTACATCCTGTTTGGATTGCGGTTGTCCAAACTTGTAATTGTACATATGCTTGAATGTTGCATTACACTTGTTTGATAAATTACTTGTTTGCTGTGCTTGATGTGTAATATTTGATGGTTATTCACTGAGCTGTAGAAATGCTCATACTCCAACAGATTTTTTAGGGTTATTCTCAAACTGTGGCTAGTACCATCTTGAAGGTTAGAACGGGTAAGAAAGCCACGTTAGCAAGTTATGGAAGTAATTAACGAAGATTTAGATCTCTTGTATTAGTAAACTTACATCTATTTTACGTTCCTAGTTGTAAGTTGATAAAACAGTTTGTAATAAGTTTATACAGACTTTATATGGAAGTTATTTTATCTGTTTTGTATATTTTATGTATGTATATCATTTCTTATCAAGCAACTAAAAAGATCATGTTTTTATGTCATATCCTTTAGAGTAACTAGTTGTATTGTATAAAAACCAATACTATATACAATACAGTACAACTAGGGTACCCTTTGGGGCGTGACATCTATTCCCTAAGCCCTTCATTTTTTTATGAAAAATACACATTTTGAAGTTGAAAAATAGCTTTTCTAAATATGGTTTCCTTTTTATCCAAATTCTCAAAAATGATTTTTATTGAAACTAAAATAGATCTTGAGCTTTATAATACTTTCCTACTACTATCAAGCTATTACAAGTTATTTAAGAACATAAAACAAAAGTCTAATGCAGTTATGAACTTAAAACAACTAGATGTAGTTTACTATACTAGGTATAAATGCATGAACACTATGATGGTTATGTGAATGATGAATATATGCACAAATCACTAGCAATAACAACATAACTTGAAAATAAAACAAAATAATAGTAAAATAACTCAAATAACAAGATCTATAACATTGTGATGGCAAGGATCTCATGTTCAAGTGTTTCCACATCCCTAGCTTGAAGCTCATGGGGATTTTGTGTTGAATCACACATGAATGAACTTGCCATTACATGTTTTAAGATAATAAAGTATAGATTTAGTACCTATTGGATGTTTGGGACAAGAAACTTGAAGAAAAATATGTGAGTGTGTGTGCATGTGGGTTACGGTTTTGGCAAGGAAGAGGAAGAGAGAAAGAAAAATTTTGCAAGAGTTTTACTTTGTAAAAAGTGAGAAAATGAGAGGAAGTTGGTATAAAGGAGTATATATAAACTTATGGATTAAGGTTTGTCTAATAAAAGAAAAGAAAATAAAACAAATTGGAGAGACAAAGAGGGAGGGTGAGTTGCGCCGGTTTGGAGAGGTGAGAGAGACGGTCGTTTGAGTGGTGTTGTATAAGTTTTGAAATTAATTAAGTAATTTAAGTAATAAAGGTTATATTGGAAAAGTAAATTGTAAGGAAAATGATGAAATTGTAAGAGTAGGGTGTAAGGATGTAAGAAATAGGTTATGGGTAGTTGTACTTGTGAATAGTGTAGAAGAATTCAAAAAGTAGATTAAACATTTAAAGTACTGGTAGTAATGAAAATACGATAATAAGATTATAATTTTAATTTTTATAACCCGAAAAATTATATAATTGATATATTTAGAAATATTATGAAATTACGAGTCTAACGGTACTAACATCATATATTTAATATTTTGAGCCCAAGACACGCTTTTCGAAGTCTGTATCCAAACGGGTTCGAAATAGGTCAAAAATTTACCAATCTGATATTTTTAAGCGACCTTATATTACTACGAGCTACTCTACACACTTAAACTACACCTCGGCCTCTAGGACTAAGAACGTGAGATTGTCGGACTAAAACTACTATATTCCACTTAGGATTCCTGGGTGATTTTTCAGTTTAGATCTTTGACAATTTGGAAATTGAGGGTCTATGTTTATACAACACATTTAGTTCAAGAAATATATTTTAAATTTCATTTTTGTAAGTATTTAATATCCCTTAACATTTTCGGAATCCTTGAATTGGGTTTTATTTCCGAAGGTTTATCGTTATTTACTTTTTAATAATTTGTTTTTGGGTTCTATATTATCCTATTTTACAAATCAAAGCTACGTATAGAATTTGTCATACGTAGTGGTTTTAGATTTAAAGACTGTTGAATTCTTATTTTATTTTTAAGGATTCTCATTTTCTCAAGATTAAGAAATTTTTGAATTCGCTCGTCATTTAGGACTATTCGAAGTTCGATTTTAATTTAGAGTCATGTTTAGAGTTTATTTTCGATGTTTATTTTGGAATTATTTACTGAAATTTTCCGAGGCATACATTTAATGTAGAAAAAGGCAAATAGGTCAACAAACTTGCCAACATAATACAAGGATATTGAACCACCTATCATACCTCAAAAGGAGAGACAACTCACTGACTCATTTTTGGCTCTGAAGCAATTCACCCAATTGAATTGGAACACCCTAGTCTGCGAACTCAAAATCTCAATGTCATGGCTATTTAGATAAGGCTAAAGACCAACCTTGGTGTCAATAAAGATGTCCAAGATTTAGCTCAATAAAGATTGGTTATCTATCATCCTTGAATGGCTTGGTATTATAATAAAAAGGTCAAGTATAAGGTTTTCCAACTTGGCAACCTTGTATGTTAGATTCTTGAAGCCATGGGATTCCAAGAGGGAAAGGGGAGACTTGCTCCAAATTGAGAAAGCCCAATCATGGTTAGCAAAACCTCAAGAAATTGAGCATATCCAACTAAAAAGCTTAGATTATCAGTCTATTCATAGAAATGAAGTGTTGACAACCTTAAAAATTGTTTTGAGAAAATTTATTTGTGTATATCGCAATATGTTTGCCATAGCAGTCATATTGATGAAAGTGTCACTTGCTTAAAATTTTCTCTGTTCTTTTAATTATTTATCATGTAATAACAACCTAAAGCCACTCAAAGATGTTCTTGGACCTTTGATCGAATGCCTTTTCAAGAAAATCTAACTAAGCTCTTCAACTCGATCTCTTTGCCAAGCTCTCCAACTCGACCTCCTTGTCGAGCTCTTCATCTTAGCAATGGGAAGCTTTTTAGCTTAACTACTATATTAAGGGGGATTCCCACTCATATGCGCCCTATATATGGGCTAGAAGCCTTCTTATGCTCTTTCATACTAAGCTTTTAAAGTCAAATTAGGCAACCTTATCAATCTAAAACATCTAAGGGACTCCCCAATACTTAGCAAAATTTGAGGTAATCTCTTCTTAATAAAGTGTGCTACTAAACCACTTAAACTGTAAAAGTCACAAAGAAGCCTTTCTCTCATGATGATGGAAGAATAAATCAAGGCCATACATATTACGAACTAGATTCGAGAAGAAGAGTAAGAGTATTTGTAAAGGCAAAAAATTTCTTTTAGAAAAAGCAAAATTACAATAGTTTTAATCAACAATTTAACTAAGTCACTTCTTACAAAAAGCATTTCAAGGAACAAGAAATGCCTGATCTAGTTAATCTACTTGCTAGTCGATGTTTAAGCTAGCAACCACATTATGTATGATGAAATAAACTAACATCCCAGTGCAAATCAATACATCATACTAGTTGGTTGCTACAACATTTGAAGCAGTTACATTACTAATACCCGAGAACTTCTCTCGCCTTCCACGATGCTTATGATAGGTAAATGAAGCCTATACACCATGGGACCAACTCTTGAGCATGAGCACGAACAAAAGCCTTTGTCACTAATGAACACTTTACATAAGATCTTCAAATGAGAACTATTGGTAGAGCCATAAAAAACAATGGTGCTACCAGTCTTAAACTCCTATAAGCCACCATTGACAACTGGACCTCTACGATTTGGGGTCGATATGTAACATTAGCAATTAAGGCTTTAACCTTCATTTGATATCACGATTTGGGAATGTCAAATCTACTTTATCAGGGTCTTCAAACCTATTTAGGACATATATTACCTAATGAGTCTGTGAGTTATCTTAGGAACTTGCCTCTTCTAATGGAAAAATACTTATGAAAGACACATGAGAGGGGAAGAAGAAAAGTAGAAAGCTCAAAATGATGTTGATGAACATACCATTTTTCCCCTGTTTATAGAAAAAGTTGGAGGCACTATTATTAATATGATCATTTCACAAAATTAAAATTCTTATCCTTAATTTCTATCGTACAATCAATTTAAGGCAAGTATACCTATACAAACAATAATATAGGAATTAACTACTTGGTATCGTTCCCACAAGGATCTTTTTAAGTACTAGTAATCACTTTTTCCCTATTTTCAAATTGATAAATTCCGATTATCCTAATTAATTATCTATTACTAAACTAATTATAATTATTAATTCTTAATTATCACAATCACAAGTTTAAGTCAAATCAAACTAATCTAATTAAAAATAATGTAGATTCTGAATCACTATTAGAATTTAATCATGTAATTTCTCAAAATATTATCTAATAAGATAATTAATTTCTTGAGTTGTAAAATTCCTAGATTAATATAAGGGTTAATTACAAAAATAGTATATGAACTTTCACAAAATATTCAATCAAGTACCAAAAGTTTCGTTTTGAATAATTTGGTAAAAGTTAGTGAAAACTTTGTTTAGGTACCAAAATTGTCAAAACTAAACTTTAGGTACCTGATTGAATTTTTTGTAAAAGTTTAAGTACCAAATTATTTAAAATGAAACTTGAGGTACCTAATTGAACTTTTTGTGAAAGTTTAGGTATCATTTTTTATATTAACCCTTAATTTAATATCTTTCTCAAAATTATTAATTCCTAACCTTAAATTAATCAACAGGAATTGTTTCCTAGTTAGTAGTAACCTAGAATCCCATTGACGTTACATGAATTAGCTATTAGATCTCAACCACACCTAAGGTTCAACCTAATGCAGAAGATTTACACTATTTTATGTCTAGAATTGCATGAAAATATCTCTTCTTATATATATTCATGCAATCTAGAAATTAATGAATTGATATTCTAAAATTATTGATTCAAGAATAGAATAAAAACATGTAATCAAGAGAATCTATAATCTATAAAATAAATGCAAATTACATGAAAATTCTAGGGTTTATCAAAATCTAGACTAAACTCTCTACTCTTCTATAAATAATTGAGTGAACACATAAAGAGTATAATAGAACTTTGAAAGCACAAGCAAAAACTCTTTTACATTCGTGACCTTGCAGTCTTCATTGATCTTTGATTGTTCTTTGATTTATTATAATGTATTTCTCTCTCTAAAAAAGCTTAAATCTGCCAAAAGTTAAGCTCCTTTGCAACATAGCTCTATTTGTATGTAAACCTAAATCTTAAATCAGCACAAGCTCAACTCGATTGTATATAACTCATGTTACGCTGACTTTCAAATATACGAACTAATTTTAAACCAAACCTTGCTTAATACAAGCTATTGCATGACCCTGTACTTTGGTCATGTACTTCTCATGATTAAAATTTCTCTTCATGGGCTAACACGAGCTCATATGTCAATTCATATATCTCTTAGCTTCTATAAATCTTCAAATATGACCAAATTATATGGTTATATTCTTTTAGCGACTTTTGTGCAACCAAATGCACAAGCTCATGCATTGCTCATGTACAATATAGCTTCTCAAAATTTTGAGAGATCTTTCATATAAATTCCATGAATGTGTCCCAATTCTTCTTTTATGCTCAAATAACCTTCCAAAGTCTTAAAATCACAATTTTACAATTTAAGTACTAAATTCACGAAACTAACTTTCAAATATATCAAATTGAGTCCAAAACATACTTTCAACTAAGGATTAATTTACACATATCGAATATCTTCCCAAATAACGTTAAATCAAATTCAAAATCATAAATATCTTTTCAAATTATGTCAGTTCTTTGAAATTCAAACTGTTAAAATAACCTTAATCCTTATATTTCCAACCATTAATATCTCATGGTTTGCAAATATTAACAACTCCACAACCATATTAGAAAGACAATAATGATGTGGCACGATCCCGATCCTTCTAAAGAACAAGCATGAATATCAAGATTTTAGAAATTGAGCACAATCCAATTAAACCGATCTGGTCAATTCCTGATTTTATTTGACCTTTGAGCTCAAATAGCTTGACTATGAACTTAAGAAATTTTACTAATGGCTAGACTAAAATCTAAATGCATGTGATACAAAATGAATAAAAGGAAAATAGATAGAAAAGAGGAAACAAGAAAGTTCATTCATTTTATATAATCAAAGGTCAATGGACATCCATAGTAGTAAGCAATCCACCTAAATTATATTAATTAACGAACCATCATATAGGTAATAAACAAAGACAAGAGAAAGCAAAAACCATCATTATTAATTGATCATTGCTTCCTTAGTCAACTCTTCCAATAGGTTTTTAGTCTTCTCTTGAACTTCAACGCTAGACTTCGTTAAAGGTTAGGTGGATCGATAGAGATGCTATCATAATCGGTGGCCTTAACCATATGCACATCACTACTAAAGTCACCTTCATTAGTATTATTTCTTTCTCCTCTCCTATCTTCCTTCATGATTCAACTACATCAACCTTAAGCCCCATAAACTCAACACCAATAAGGACATAATCAAACTTAGCCATAGTACCTTCGAAGGTAGCAACAATAGATTGCAAGTTGACCTAATCGGTTTCCCCATCAGTTGGCTTGGCTTTCTCCAACTTGATTGATTTGGAAGATGCCTTAACCTTAGAAGGAAGAATAATACCATCTTGCCTTGTCCCATCCTCTAACTACTCCTTTTCATCCTCTTCTTCTTCAGGGTTTAGAACATGGTCAACCAATTGAAAGAGAAGTAGCTACATGGCCCTTGAACTTCTCAAGAAAGAACCTAAATTCTCTTCAACCAATTTTGACCATCCCATTTTCACAATCCCTGCGCTAAAGGAAAGCATCTTCCACTTTCTGCTTAATGAAATTTTGAACTTCTCTCCTTGCCTTCAACTTGGCATTGACATCCTCATGATTATTTTGCTCCACTGCGTAATCACCTGTACATGAAGCTTGGACAATTTGCAATGAAGCTCCTTATCCATCTTCAAAGCTTAGTCTGGCTACACTTTGACTCTAGGTCTTTAAAGTAGGTTCAAAACTATTTTAGCCAATGAAATTAAAAGTTCAAATTTCACTTATCATTGACTGAGTTTTTCAAATTTATAAATGTTTTGTAAACCAATAACTATGGTTTCACAAGGCAAGCGTACCCATCAAATGTAGCATAGTAAATTATTTAAGTAGGTCCCAAGAGAATGATTGACACTCTTAATCCCATTAATTATCTAGCCAAAGAAAGATTTAGAAAACCACAAAGGAAAAATAAACTATACCGAGTTAGAAATATTAACAAACATTTAATGGGCAAAATTAGAAGACTGTAACTTCTATGAAATAGTAGCTCAAGGTTACTTCACCAATTCATTATCAGAATGATTTCTTAAGGATAATAACTTCTTAAAAGCTGTTTGAAATGGTGTGTTTATACCGCCGGATTCTCTATATTAAACTAAAGCTCCTCTCGAAGTTAGTAGTTCTAGATCTAGCTAAAACCAGTAATTTGAAGTTTTAATTAGATCCACATAAATAATAGGAGTCCATTGTTTTAAAAAGATAACTCAATAAATTTTTGAAACAAGTGACAGAAAGTCTTCACCCATTCCTCGGCAAGAGGTAGGTAGGATCGACTCCATTAACAACCATAGATCTATTCAATTGAATGATCTCTCGATCTATTCAATTGAAATCAATCGTGGATCTAAGAGAATGTGCCATTCCTTTAAAAACCACAAATCAAATTCAAGTTACTAATTCCCAATCAAATTTACTTGAAAGCGCATTTGAAATCAGACTAAATCAGGAATTTGATTCGTAATCCCTAAGCTGTAAGAGTTTATTTCTCCATAGATTTATCAGAATAAGCACATATTAAAAGAAATAAAACAAATTTGAAAGATTAATCAATTAATTGCTCAGAAATTCATGGAAATTACAAACATTGGGTTAAATTGATTTTACCCATAAAACAGAAGAAATTTTCAAGTACAAAGAAATGGAAATTCTTTTACCCAAAAATCCTTCAGAAATCTACTTTACGTTAATACTGATTTATACTGTTGGTACATACTTTACAATGCACGCTTGCACGTTTATTTATAGACTACTAGGCACAGAAAGTATGACCATCTTTATTTGACACATGGTAGATTCGGTAGTTTTTTTCTATCGGAATTTGATAACTTTTCACCCGCGCAAATGAGCTGTGAAAACACTCGTCGAAGGTTGCATGTTTAGTTGGTCGAGGCTTGTATTTAAGCAAGATTGGGCTCGACTTCAAAAAATTCTTAAGTAAACCGTGTGTCTTTATCCATTGCTCTATCGAAGGTAAAATTGAGAGAGTCGATGGTCAAATTGTTGAGGTTCGAGGTAATTCTGATGAAGAATTGGTCTTGCCAACATAATTGTCGAGGGTAGAGTTTTGAGGCTAGACTTTGTGGCTCGACAACGTGTTTTCTTCAGAATGATGCTCAATCGCTTCGACTGAAGTCGAGGGTCATGTCGAGGGCTCGACAATAAAGCTCGATAGACCAATTTTCACTATCTTCTTTCTTTGTTTTGTCATTGGTTGTGTCTTTTCAAGGCTCGACTTCTGCACTTTTGACTTTAATTGTTGTTTTTGCTCCAAATCTGCATTAAAACACTTCATTACTTCCTTATTTGATTCTAAGAGCTTTAAAACAACACTATTTATCAAAAACATAATTTTTGCAGGATTTTATCAGAAATTCTTAGCAAATTAAGCTCAAAATCCTATGAAAAATATAAAGTAAAAATGACTTATCGGCCAGCAAAATGTTTTTGGTTGGTTTCGCAAAGTTTGATAACTTCCTCTTAGAATTGCCCTAGTTTCTTATCTCTAGCAGGAAAGGTCTTACTCAACTCTACTAGGGATTTCTCTATTGTGGATTTTTCATGCTTACATAACTCAAAGTTATGTTGTGACCTCTTTACTCTTTATAGTGAAATGAAATAGCCAACCTTTATACGAGTGCAAGTATCAACCAATTCATCACACCTATTATGGTAGAAATCCATACTTTTATAGAGAAGAAATGTCGTATTGACATCTTCAAATTTCTTGGTTAGCTTACCTACTCTTTTATTGGCTTCCTTGGCTTTTTACTTTATCTTTACAGATACCTCATGGATTATACCTTACCATGTATCAATTTACTACCAAAAACACACACACACACACAAAAGATTAGCAAAGCCAATAAGAGGTCTTCATGGCAAAAATGAATAATATGATACATACATCTTAACACTTAAGCCAATAATATCATCTCTACCCTTGCTTAGATCAACATAAGCACTTGTAAGACTCTTAATTATAGTCTCCTCCTACCCCACCTCTCCCTCCACCCCCCCCCCCCCCCCCCCCCCCCCCCACACACACACACCCATCCCCACCCACCCACCAACCATATTTGCTTGGGAAGATATATAGTTTTGGCAAGGAGAGCTAGAGTAGGAATGATCCTCATTTTAGTGACATCTGCAATTTTATTGGAGGATTCTAAGTCAATTTCTTCCTTTCGGTCCCCTCCTATGGGCGTTTGCCGACTACCTGGTATATTTAGCTGGATCAAATCCACAACCTATCTTGAATGCTAACTTAGCGAAATAATCAAGTCATATAGCTGGCTCCATAACAACCTTTCATTTCTTCCAATGCTTCGATTTTAGTACTTCAATTAGCTCCCTCTTTTCATGTTTTTCCTCTTCATTGACTTGTGGTGGATGATCAATAGGTTGGCCTTTGGTTTAGAAGAGATATAGCTTAGGTCAATCGAATTTTGAGTTCTTTTTTTTTTTCGTGATGGCCAATCCACTCCTTCCTTTTCTTCTTCATAAAAATGACATTGAAGTCCACAAATCTGTTAGCTTTTTCTCCTATAAAAATAAGGCAAAAGCTAGTGAATAAACAAGTAGATAGAATCAATAGACTCCGTGCTAAGTACGTACCAAGAGGGTAACCCCATTGCAAAATATCTTGGATGTTGGTTCTCCCCTAACTCAGCACGACATAAGAGACCTAACTATAACTCGAGCCTCATTATCCTTCTTCTTGAAGTAAGCTCTCAGCACAAGTTGGGGACCTTCCTTCCAATATAGATCTACCACTTCCACAACATTAAAAAGGATTTCCCCACATTTCTTCCTTTACTCCATAAATTGGAAAATTTTGCTTACAGTTCTTCATCATGCTTACCTAGCTCTTTCAAGGGTTTCAATCTATTGACCTTCACCCATCTTGTCTAAAAATCAAAATCGCTCTCACACCTAACTACGACAAATTTTTGTTTCTAATTCATTACAGAATAGGTCGAGCCATCGAAAAACCTTATCTTAGGGCATCAAGACAAGTACACCTAACCTTCCTCATCTTCATATGTAAAATAATATTGGACAAATGAAGGGATTGGTCTTCCAACCAAACTTTCATAAAGAGCCTCAAAAGATACCAACAATTGTAAGAAATTTATCTGTAGACAAATAGGATATATTCTAAAATATAAGAAACATTCCTCTTCAAATTTTGAAAGTGAGACCTTTAGACTAAACTCCAGTTTTTGGTATATATTCATAATTGCCTCTCGTAAACAAGAGGGACATAGTCTTCATTATTAGGTCGAATAATTTAGAACTCAAAGGTGCATTCTAGAGAATTAACTTATGGTTGACTTTAGTTTGCCCCCTCTACCTAGCTCGCTCAATCAATTGGTTCTAGCCCATCAATATATAATGATGACCTATTGTAGATTGCCACTACTTCCTTAGCAACCTCCCCATCATCCTCATACACATTGCAAGGAACGGATTCAATTATAGATTATACTTTCATTTCCTCATCAATTGAGCGAAATGGAGTCCCACTCGCCTTCAATCCACTGATTGAGCAAAATAGATAGTTGCACTTGCCTTCACTTAGAAACTCTAAACCTCCTGTTAGAGTAAGGCTTGCTTTTGAAACTTGATTCACTCATTATTGTCTCCATCAATTAACCTATTCCAGAGCAATTTGGTGATTAGCCAATCTTGCACTACTTGGAGCCTTCATAAACTCATTGTTGGTATGCACTTATTCGATTCAATTGAGCTGTAAAAGAATTGTTTCTCACACCTACCATAATCTTTACTTCACATTCTCAAGGAGCATGAAATTAATGTAACAAGAATTTCCCATAGAATGATGAAATAATAAATATGGCATCAACAAGATGAATATTACAAGGGTTGAGATCAAGTTTATAAACTCATGGAGGAATGATTTAACAATTTTAGAGAATTGGGATTAACATGTTTTCCCAAACCATCAAATCTTCCTTAAAGGAATCTTGTGGTCTTGAATTACTAACACGTTCTGACATAGGACTAACATGTACAAACATGACATTCCATTATTTAACTCTCACTTAACACATGTCATTGCATAATTTTATGCACCATAATTGAAATGGAAAGCTTCTTCAACGTATTACCTCATATCTAGCCTAATTGCCACTCTAAAAGAAAGGTGCGGTCATGCCTAAGTCTGTTTGCAATTGTCATAACAATTTTGTAGTATGTGTCCTCAAATGCCACTAAACCGCTCAACTTAGGGGAAGGGTAAGCCTTAACGAGCTCGGTTACAAGCCACCTCCTCTCACGAAGTTCAAATAACCATCTATTGCCCACTAAGTTCTAGTTGTCTGCATAAAAAATGAGAAATTATGAAAGTTAACTATCCACTCCACAAGATCAGCTCCAAGTATCACGCCCCAAAGGGTAGTCTAAACGTAACAGTCCGCCGCAAGCTATATAAGACTTAGGAATTGTTACCACGATCGTTCCAAAGTTTCGTACAGATGTAAGGCGTACCTTTACGACAATAGAATACATGAACTAATGGAGATAAATAGTTTAATTTGACATACTATAAGCATCAGAATATAAACCATAAGTCCACATAATTAATTACAAAAGTTTTAGGGGCATTCCCCCGCAAAATAATATCAAGTTTATAACAGTCTTCTACAGTCATCCGATAAATAATAGGGTTCCCTATGGAAGTCTACACAAAATCGAACATAAACTTCTAATGGGAACTCCTAGTTTCTGTACCTGCTCGGTAGGATGCCTCGGCCTTAGCCATACATAGGTATACTGCAATAAGAAAAGCTATGGGGGCGTAAGCTACACTAGCTTAGTAAGTGAATACTTCCATAAAGACATTTGTAACAAATCAATCAATCAAGTTAATTATTCAATAGTATGGAATGCATCAACCACATGAACAACAATCATATGATCAGCCGGAAATCATATTTGAATGGATTTACGCCCTCCATTCGGGGTTAGCAAATTAAAGAATAATGTTGTACTATCGTTGAATTAATAAGCCGTTTATGGATCACGGATAACCAACTTATGTCATTTATGGATCATGGATAACCAACTTATGTCGTTTATGGATCACGATCAGCCAACTCATTTATCTTGTTTATGGATCATGATCAACCAACTCATATATGTCATTTATGGATCACGATCAACCAACTTTTAGCCGTTTACAGATCACGGGTAACCAACATATGCTAATGCTCTATCCCCATCGTGAAGTGATTATGTACATATTAAGTTATCAAACTGAATAGTCATTAATACCAATTTCTTAGGTGATCAACAAATTTTCAGACAATCACTCCTACAATAATCTAAACAAGCATGATTTAATCACCCGATTTCGATATTCTTGATACCAATTCTCAACTCAACAATAAACGTACATAATCCCCCATAATTCTCATCATGTAATTCCATTTTTATCTTTTGCCTTATGATATAGTACAACTATTTGTTACAATCACAAGCAAGAAATGAAATTAGGAAGTAATACTCACTCGATCATTGGTCGTCGGTCTCTTAGTAATAGTAATCCGGTGGTAATGAATCCTCGAGATCCAAGTCACCTAAATGAAAGAAATACCCAAATGAGTATTTCAACTCATATCTAATCCATTTTATTTCATAAAAACTATTAAGTTCGTAATTGTCCTCATTAATGGAAATTGCAACTTAAAATGGTCATAACTTGGTCATTTTAACTCGGAATTTCGCAAATTATATACCAATTCCTATCTACTTCGAAAGATCTATGTATTTCTAGTATAATATGTAAATTTTGAAAACTTTAAATTCTCAAAAGATCCGAACAGATCTGGTCAATAACCGAATTTCCATTTTTGAAATTGTTTTTATGAGGAATTATGATAATTCTACTATCCATGCCTAATATGTATGCAACAATAATAAATCACTATCATGAATGGTATGTTATGAGCTTCCTATATGCATATTCATGATGATATTCTATTAGAAAATATTTTTGAAATTTCTACTTTACAAGATATCATGAATACTTAACCTAGTAAGTTCAATTTTTGTGTTCTTGACCAACCACACTTGTTTTAGAGATCTTCCTAAATAAAAATTTACTTATTCTTGCTAAAATTACTTCTTTATCATACATATTCCTTATGGTCTTCATTTTTTAACATAAATCCTCATTTTACACATTGTAAACAAGTGTTTATATATTAGCTATTTTTAAATCCGAATTTTGTAAAAATAGTTTTTGAATGATTTCTTTAAGAAAGACTTGTTTGATTCTCTAAAATTCAAGGCTCCATTATTCCTATCCCCTAAGGACTTCATTTCTTTAATAAAACTTCCATTTTTAGTTTGAAAAGTAGGTGTTTACATATCCTCTTTTCCTAGTTACGAATTTCATGCAACTATCTTAAGATCAAATATTTCTATCTTGTAAATATTTCTTATTTAGCAAATTTCTCTTAGTAGATCTACCCTTAACTTACAAAAATCATTTCCTATTGTTACCTATTCCATAAGCT
The DNA here is from genome assembly GCA_024138025.1 of Combretum micranthum. Taxonomy (NCBI): domain Eukaryota; kingdom Viridiplantae; phylum Streptophyta; class Magnoliopsida; order Myrtales; family Combretaceae; genus Combretum; species Combretum micranthum. The sequence goes on from JAMXBD010000003.1 coordinate 2,855,543, forward strand.
CTTCATTTTTCACATAAAAATCATGTTTTAGAGTTGAAAAATAGGTTTTCAAAATGTAACTCATTTTTCATCCGAATTTACAGAAGTTTATTTTTATAAAACTAAAGTTGTTCTTGAGCTTTTTGGCTCATCTTCATAAATACCCTAACCTTTAGAAGTAATAAAACATTCAATTACATAAGACAAGATAATCATGACCATTCACTCATCCTACACATAATAAATGCATGAGATCTATAATATTAAGTAAGAGAATAAATGTCTAAGAGCTAGATCTAAGTGTAATAGTTATGTTAAATGCATGAAATGAGATATACTACTTATGACCATGATATAGTAGCAGGACTCCTACATGAGCTCATCACTACATGAACATATATTATGATTATAAGGAAAACACAAGCTTTAATCACAAGATCCACAACTTGTGATGACTTGATCATCATGTTCTAGTGGTTTCATGTCCCTAACATGAAGCTCATAGGGATTTTTATGAATCCACACATGAATGATGTAGCCATTACATGTCTTTGTGGTAGTATGGTTTAGATCTATACTTAGCAAGCTTGTAGAATAAGAGGATTTGAAGAAAATAAAAGTGTATGAGAGTGTGTGTGTGTGTGTGTGTGTGTGTGTGTATGGTTCACAGCAAGGGAGGAGAGAAAAGAGAAGGTTTTGTGAATTTTTCCTAAAAAGTGCAATGAAGTAAGAGAAGGGAAAGGCATAAAAGAGTACATATAAGGAATGGGATTAGGGTTTATGTGTATAAAATAAAAGAAGAAAAATAAAACAAATGAGGGAAAAGGGAGGGGATTTCATGCCGGCCACAAGGAAGAGAGGGAGAGAAAATGACAGTTTTACAAATTTTTCAAATCTAATTTGTGTAATAAAGTGTATTGGAAAAGTAAATGTAAGGAATGTGATGTAATAAGGTTAGGCTTGATTGTAAGGATGTAGGAGTAGAGACATGGTTTGTGAGTGTGAGTAGGGTATGGGCATGTACTTGTGAATAGTAATGAATAGTAGATTAAACAATTAAGTTACCAGTTAGTAAAGAAAATATGATATAAAGGCTTTAATTGTAATTTTTATAAACTGAAAAAAATTATAATAAATACAATTTTGAATTCCTTATTAAATTCCAGTCTTAACAAGTATTACGGAATATTTTTCTAATTTCGAGTCTCGGGGGCTAGTTTTCCGGAGCGAATCCTGATCGGGTTCGAAACAGATAAATTCCCGAAAACTGATCTTTTTATATTTCGACATAGTCTTTGGAACTATAATCTAAGTCAACTTGCTCTCAAAAGATTTATGGTTTTATTCTCTGTGGAGCCAGAGTTAGGGTTTCTAGGTTTCCTGCTAACCCTAGCTATTCCGGTTAGGGTTTCAGTTTTCGATTTGACTTTCGAAGTCAAGCTTAGATACAAGGAAAACTGGGGCTTACACCAAGCATATGGAATCATGAAGACCGACCCCAAATACCTTGATAGCTAACCTAAAAGGCTCATACTAGAAACTTACTCTACTTACCGACCTCTCACCAAAGAGGTTTGAAGGGACAAGTGTTAACAAGAAAATTTCACCATGGGCTTTCTAGGCCCAATTATATCTATTTAAGATGCAAGTCAACTTAATTACTTATAGGTTGACCTTCGTAAGCCCTGGAATTAACAACAGGACAAAGCAAATCTATTATATCCATAGATTGGCTCTGATATCTTTTGTATCATTTCATTAACGTAACTTCATTGCCTATTGCACCTTTGTCCAGTACTAAGGAACTCGAGACATATTTTAGTGGCTCAGCCACCACTTCTCTTATAGCTACCACTACCCTTCACAGTCACCACAACTTATGTCGATTAATTCTAACCACATACAACTATTAGGATACACATCTTCATAAATATCACTTGAGGATCTCCTATAAGACATCTGGTAACACATCCACATTCTATTATCATCATTATTTACATCACCTAATGCGTCGTTGACTTCATTGTTGAAGTAATCACATCGGACAAACCCCTAGTACCACTAACTTATGTTTGTTTTGTAAGTCCATCATATGATTGGCCTAGATTAAATTACCACCGGAATTTGATCACACCGATCTATAATATCAAAAGATAGCATAGAAATGAATTATCCATCAATTATTAATTAGTATCTTTCCATGTACCTTTTTTTTTTTCTTGTTCCCTCCTTATCCTATTGTTAATCATTATGGAACATAATAGACGAAAAAAATGAGAGCAAAATTATAGTATTCAAAGGACCCAACCGTATGGTAAGAAAAGAAAAAAAAATTAAAAAAAAAATAACGTTCAACGAATACTCAATGGTTCGTCAAATTCATAATAAATTAGACAACAAACCAGTTGCTTCCTCTACAGTCACCCCAAAACTCAAGTAAGCCATTGTTAAATTTCAAGAAGAAAACTATATAATATATATATATATATATATATGTATGTATGTATGTATGTATGTATGTATGTATGTATAAGAATTAAAAAAAAAAAACACCTTTGCTAGGTACTTAGTTGAGACAAATAAGGAACATTTGCTTTAAATAACATATGAAATCGCACTATTAAAATTTCCAAGCAATAAAATTTGTTACAATGAAGAGTACTAAGGTAAATATAAATTAAAAAAAAAAAACCTCTCTTATTGTGTTATTTATAGTTAACAACGTGTCTTAGGATTAAATAAGAAATTCAATGTACTTTATATAAAAGAAAGGAATTACAAATCGGAAAGGCATAGATGATAAAATTGACAAAATAGTAAGAAAATAAGATAACCTTCGGGAAAGTACAGAAATTACGAATGTCATTTACGTGGGGTTCAACACTCTTTCTTCCTTTTTCTCGAAGATAATTAAAAAAGAATTAGGATTAAACTTATCTAGTAATAACAAAAAAACAATAAAAAAAACCATGTAAAAGAACATATTGAAAGCCACCTCTTTCGCCGATGGGACTATACCTCACCCCTCGGCAAAATAAATATTGGTCAAATGTATTGTACAGGTAGGAGGCAGACAATCATGGTCCATGTATCCTTTAATGAATCAAAGATCCGAAATGCAAAACACGCATTTCTAAGTATCAAAGTCATAAATTGGGGAGACATATCAATGTCAAACCTAAAATGAAATATATCGTGCATGTTACTCTTATAACATTCCAATCGACGTAACGTTTTTCAATTTAGTTTAAAAACACTAAACGGATTCTCTCTCTCTCTCTCTATATATATATATATACACACTCACACATATAGATTTTCCAGCTACCGCATTGTTTCGAATTATCGTTCCTAGATGCAATGTAAGAAAATTTCAAATTGATGTAATAAAACTGAACTAATAGTCAAAAAGCATCACATACTCATGATAAGAACAGATAAACATCATAAATTAAGAAAAGGCGTCGCATACTTAAATAATAGCCAATAAGCCTATAAATATTTTCACCAAATTACTTGTAAGTATTAACAATTATTATCATAATAAAATACATGAACTAAATAAGATTGAAAGTTGGTTGGTATCTATAGAGGATCATTTTGATAATTGGGCTTTTGGCCTAATTTAATGTTATGAGTCAGTCTTCTAGGTTAGTGGCAACGCTTAGAAGACTTGAATTCAATAATTTGGCTTGATAGGCTCGGAACAAGAATCGTCGCACGGGTTCATTCTGCTCTCAGCCTAATTCGAGTTTCTCTTGCACGAAAAATAGACTCCAAAAATATCTTCTTAAATTAATTTAGACTTTATTTGACTAAAATAAGTTTTTAAGCTCTTTTATATTGAAAAGACCTATTTTAAATAAATAATGGGCTTCTTTTATATTTCAAAAGCCCTTAGACATTTTCCAAGCCTATTTGCGAGCTCAGCCCATCACTAAAAAAGAAGAAAGCTTCAATCTCAGCCGTTGGATTCTTAGGAATGATAAAAAGGCTAACATTAGCTTCTAAAATCTATAAATAGGATGTTGCTTTTCTCATTCAGGTCTGAATTCTGCATATTGCTAAGTTTGAGAGCAATACAGAAACTCTGTTGAAATAACACTAGAGAAAGATCAAACCAACCACTTCACAAAGAATAAGTCAAGAACGATCGTATCTATCTAATTTGATCTTCTATCATACTCGCGCACTCGAAAAAACTAAGCTTGCATGTTCCTCCTCCTCTCTTGCCTCTCTCTACGATATCTTGCACATGTCATCAGTTCAAAACTTTTCCCAAGTCAACGCCATTCTTATCACACATGATTAACCAACTACACCAAACCCACCATACAACATCTTATCAATAGAAATGACAATCCAAACCTATTAACATCTATTTGAATTGTCTTATTTTCATCTATACCTTATCTATATCTGTATTTTATGCATATAATTTTATTTGATTTATTTATGAGTAAAAATATATGTTTTATCTATATTTGTATTTCAACAAACATCTATTGAAAAGCGATAAAATGCAAAAACAATAAGAGAAAAATGAACCAATATACCCTTAACAGATTGCATTATCTATACTATTAAAACAAAACTACCCCTTTTATTGTCTTTAATGTAAATATTTTTAGTATAAATGTTTTTAATATAATGTTTTTAGTATATGGGCATAAAATATTTTTCGTATCCCTAAAATCATGAAAATTAAATAGGGTTTGAATATAATTAAATATGAGTTGAATAGAGATAGTCTTTTCCTTTTTTGGCATATGAGCGTAAAATATTTTTGGTATCCTTGAAATTATGAAATTAAATAGGGTTTGAATAGAATCAAATACGGATTGAATAGACATAGTTTTTTCTGCGTAAAATATTTTTTGTATCCCTAAAATCATAAAATTAAATAAGAATTGAAAAGATATAGTCTTTTCCTTTTTTAGCATGTGGACATAAAATATTTTTGGTATCCTTAAAATCATGAAATTAAATAGGGTTTCAATAGAATTAAATAGGGGTTGAATATACATAGTCTTTTCCTTTTTAACCGAAGCATATACCTTTATATACCGATTTAAAGCTCTAATACCATATTCATACATGACAGATACCTAACATGGAGAAGTTTCCTATAACAAATACAATTAAAATTAAAATTTGTAATTAATTTCTTAATTTCTACGACTAATTAAAGTTGTTCTCTTCCAACTATCAAAACAATATATCTATTTAATTTATATATACTGGGTTGTTTTATTTACACACACATCGCAGGTGCATCGTCTACTTGTATTAATATATATATATATATAACATATTAGTGGTTCATTATAAATAAAACAAAAATCTCATTTTTAGTAAACATAATATGCATAATGAAGAGGAGGGAAAAAAAAGATAAAATTTCAGAAGAAAATAAGAGTTCAACCATAATAAGTAGATTATTAAGAATTGAGAAAAATATTAAAGTAAAATCATATGCAAAAACCAAATAATAATAGCTAAACCCTATTTCACTATATAAAAATGGTTATACAACTTTGCATTAGTTGTTCTTTTTTTTAGTCTCTTAGTAAGGAAATATGAGCCTTATGTCATATGTTTTTTTTCCCCCCCCTAAGCCTCTCATTAAGGAAATATGAACCTAGACATCATCACGGGTCGATTTTGAATTGGAACGAACCCCACCCATCACCAACGGATCCTAAACAAGAAACAAGTCCGGGAATGACAGATCCGAACAGGCAAAAGACTCGCCGATTCTTACAGATCCTTACAACTCCATCTCCCAAAACCTCCTAAGCCAGTGATTTTGAAACCGCCGATTCAAGAACTAACTAAAGAAACCACAAAAACGACGGTTCCAACGGTTCTACGCTATAAAAATTAAAAAAAATGAAGAAAATTATAAAAAAAATTATAATTAAAAACAAATATTTAAAACTATTTTCACATGAATTTAATGTGCTATTATTAACAACAAAAGTAATAAAATATTTAAAATCATATGTTGTTAAGTTTATGTAGATTTTTAACTAAAATGAACTTTTCTTTCTTAACTATGTATGACTTATTTTTATATTTTAGGGACATATTTGTATCTTAAATATTTTATGGTGACATTTTGCAAACAAGATAATTAAAAAAGTGCAAGTAATTATACATAAATAAAGACATAACTATAAAACTTCTGTTAACTAATAAACTATTAACAATTATTGCTAGATTCAATATTAATTTAAATTTAAAAAATTTATTTTACAATTATTTTCTTACTTAAATTAAGTAAATTATTTAATTATTTTTCTTAATTTCACGGTTCCTAATTCCTTTAGAACCAAAATCGATCCGTGAAAACCGATAGTTCCTAAAAAGCAAAAACCAAACCGGCTCCCACAAGTTCGATTCTGATTCCACCATTTTTAAAACCAGAAACCAGCGATTCGAGTCCAATTCCTATCTGGTTCTAACTCGTAACGATGCATAAGTTTTACCATCAACTGCTTAACACTAATCTAATCTTCCAAATGGGATAGATCAAGCTTGACTCTTCTCACTCCATTTTAATAAGGGGGGAAAATTATATAAGAAAAAAAAAAAGGAAAGAACCATCAATTCTATCCACTTATGGCAATTAACAATATCAATTCTTTGTAAATATTATTCCTATTGGAAGGAGAGGGGGGGGGGGGGGGGGGGGGGGGGGGGGGGGGGGGGGGGGGGGGGGGGGGGGGGGGGGGGGGGGGGGGGGGGGGGGGGTGGGGGGTGGGGTGTTGTCGAGACCCTTGAACTAATCGTAAAAATTAGTATAAAATTATTATAATGATTTAACCATCTAAGCTATCTAACAACTTAAAGGTTCGATCTATAAAAACGTAAACTTTCCTAGAAGTTGATAATATCAATGATATAAAGGTAACTTTTCTTTTTATACTACAAACGACATTATATATACGATTCGTATAAAAGGTTTTAAAAAATTCATTTAAAGAAACGTGATTTAAATTTTATATTATTCAAAATCAACCCACTAGGATTTTCAAATGAGTATATTAAAAGAAAAAAAAAATCTTTTCACAACATGAATTCCCATCTCCATAGTATTAACATCCAAATTCGACCTTATCTCAAATTCTCTTTCATGTGCGTGTATATATATAATCAAATAACCTTTTGTATATGACAAGTTAAGAAAGCAATTGCATTAAAAAATTAAGAAGAGAAGACTATTGGTCTACATCAACTAAAATAACTTCCTTATCCCAACTTCTTTTGAAGACTCAATAGAAGCTCACATCCTTCTGCCCTGAACATCAACTAACATAAGGCAATATAAAAGAAGGTCAGTAAATATATATTTTTGCATTGAAAAAGATGAAATGACTCATGAGCTTGAATTTATGACAGATTTGGTTAAGATGCTATGACTGCTAATTCAGTGTTTTCTATAAATTACGAAGCAAGCAATTGTTAAATTTATAGAAGTAAGAAAGAGTAAAATGCGGAAATATTCGTGATTTAAAAGAAAGCAAAATATGACTTATGGGAAAGCTACAAATGTTAACTTTCACATTCCTGTTGAGAAAACCATTTAACTCATCATCTTAATTATCCTAAGAGTTAATGCAATTTAATGATCCCATCAGGACTCTCAATAAAGACATGAAAAGCAAATAAAACATAATTAAAGAAACTTGTATTAAAAAATATATGCATGGAAAGCCGTTTTTATCCCCTCTTCATTTTTCTATTTTATTTTATCATCATATTTTTTTTATTGAGGAAAATACAAAAATAACTCCTAAACTTTACAAGTAACGTGAATGGACCTCCTGAACTTTAAAAATGTGGTTTTTGACTCCTTGAAGTATAAATAATTTGCAAATAAGGACACCCGTCTTCCTATTTCTGCTCTTGTCTGTACAAATCCATATAAAAAATAAACATGAAACAGTGCATTTTTGTACTTTTTTTACAGAAAAGTAAAAAATGTCTTAATTTGCAGGTAAAAAAACCACACTTATAAACTTTATGGATCAACTCGCGTCACCTCGAAAGTTTAAAGGACTGTTTTGTATTTTACACACCCACCCACCCCCAAACCCCCTTCTTTTTTTTTTTTCTAGGTTGACGAAAGGAATTTTTCTGGTTAACACGAGGGAAAAAAGATAGGAATTGAGAATAGTGAAAACTGAAAATCATGAAGCCAAACATCAAATGAATTATAACATGAAGACACACTCAATATCAGCACATGCCATCTGAAAGCGATACCTTTACAAGTAGAACAACTTAGGGCCTCTAGGTTTGTAGGTTCTTTATTTTCCCCAACAGATCTGTCGTATGGCTCATGAGATGAAACCCAATCTTTGTCCTCTTTCAACAGCTGCTACGGAGGAGTCCATTTCCCCGATCTGAACACTTTATAGAAGCTGGACTTATTTGACACCACAAAAAACACTGCATTTGCAGTGCCCAGATGGTCAGACAACAAGCACAAAATGCAAAACATATAGACCTAAAATTACATAATTGGATCCAAAATAACATGAAAGCCATTCACCAGGAATTCCAGGAATAATGAAATCAGGCTCCTTCAGAATGCTATTAAGCGTTCTTTTCTCGTTTACTCTAACCCACTTGCCAGTGCCAAGGCCTGAAGAGAAGACACACGTTATCAGAAAATGCCCTAAGCCTTATCATTAATCATAGTCAAAAGCCTCCACAGATGGCTTTCTGTAAGGAAACAAATAGGATAGCTAAAAGCAAGTATTAGCATCTCCTTGAGCTTAACTATTTAATAGATTGGCCATTGACCTCGAACAATGACAACTAAGCCACAACCCATCTTCGCTAAGTAAAATTATAAAAGCAGCACCTTATTTAGATAATTCTAGCATCCCAGTCCCTTTCAATACAGTAATGACATAAACAGATGAGAATAATATTCACTAATCCCTAGCAAAGATCAAATGTCCCAATTGAAACATGTGAAGATTTCCAGTTTATATAATGCACTCAACAGGAGCAAGCTTAACTTGTTGATGGACTCCTAGCTAATGCGGTAAGTGTCAGTGTCTGAAGATAAGGAATGCCATATCCAGAAAATCCTTCCCAACTTTCAAAACCTCCCTTATCTAATGTGCCATTGATACGAACTAAGAGTTCAAAAAACAAACAAAAGCCTAAATCAGCAATGGAAATTAAAACAGAACTTCTGAATATGGATGTTCATTAGCATCACTTGCTTCACAAGAATTTTACAAGATTTTTTCTGGCTAAGAAACTAACTCTACAAGCTAGAGGTATCTATAGTCTTGACTGTTTTCTAGAGATTTCTAGAGCTACTAAAAAGTAACTAGATGTACAACAAGAGAATTATCTACTTGTACAATCAACCAACCAAATGCAAACTAATAACACACACAAATAACAACAATAACAAAAAAACAAGAGTAAGTACTGCCAGGTCATATCAGCCATCACGTCTCAAAGACACCTTAGTAGAACTTGGATAATTCAGTTCCCCCCTCCCACAGTAAGTTAGCCATTGATTAAGGTCCAGTGTTCATTGAGAAGCCTTCTTTAGAAACTCATGCGGAACCCGAGTTATCTGGGAAACAAAGGTCTGAAGAGATGATGGACTTGGTTTCTTTTGAGTAGTGGTCAAAGCTCTGGCTCAACCAAGGGTAAAGAGAATAGGAAATTGTTCAAGCAGAGATGTCGGTTTAGATGGTCCTCATCTACCAACATCTTGTTCCCTTATCTTTGTGAATGTAACAACATAGAATGTTAGGGGTACATTTGTAACATATAGATACCATCACTTCATTAGAGAAAAGATGCTGTCTATCTGACATTATTACTAGCTATATTGATTCAAATAATCAATTAGCTGATATTTTGACTAAATCTATTAGAGTTTCTCATACTGTATATATATTTATAGCAAGCTTGGTGCCTACGACTTATATGCTCCAGCTTAAGGAGGAGTTATAGCTGTAAATAACGTTATATATACTAGAAAGTATAATTAATGTTGTGTTAGTTAGAAGTTAGTGTACCTATTGTAAGGAACATATCATCTATATATATCCTCTTTATATGTATAGAAACTATCATTCAATATAAACAATTTTTCTCCTCTCTCTTTATCTTCACAACCGTAACAAATCACTAGCAAATGAGGTGGATGTCAGTTAATACACCTGATACCATAGTGTGCAACTATGACCTTGGACATAATGGAGCGATGCTCAAAGCTATGGTGAGACCTTGACCCCATGTAATAAAGCTAAAAATTAAAATGTTTATTAACTTAGTCTAGTTATTTGTTCTATATGGGTATATGCTTTTGATTGGATCAAGGAGCCAAGGAGGTTGATGTGACACACAAATCCATTCCGTTAAGCAGGTAGAGCAAATGTCCCCATAATTTCATGTGTATGATGTGGGAAAGGACACAGTTGTAGCAAGGGTCACAATATCATGGATGGATCACTGGCCCCTAGTCAATCCAAGCTCAAGTTTAGCTCATTCTACCCATTCACCACATGTTGGATCATCAGCCCCTCCAGACCACACTGCTTTTTGGACCCTAGCACTAGATTTGGCCTCAGCTGCTATAGTTTGTAACTCAATCCAAAGCATGGACAACAAGATAGATGGCTTTAACATGGGAACGGCTACAATATTGCCTGTGACAGCACTGCATGACTTTTCACAGGCAACTATTGGGATGAGGCATAAAATAATGGACAGCCTTGTCCAGATCAGGTAGCATAGCTGAGCAGTGGTCAGTGTTAGAGATGCTAAGGAGATGTTTACAAAGAATAGTCCTATATTTACTGCATTATTAGAAGACATGAAGGAGGCTTGCTAAATCTATACAAATATGGTGTTTTTGCATGATAGTAGCTGGTTAGGTACTATGTTATTGCTTGATGATGAAAAGAACACTAAATCAGCTTACTGTGTTACAATAAAAAAAATTAAAATATTCTTGACTTATATTTTGTGATTTATATATTGCTTCTTTTGTATCAATGATGTTCTAGAGCACTTTTAGAATGCAGCTTAGTTGTTGCTGTTGATGTAGTTCCTGATATTAAATTACATGCTTGTTAATGATTTCACAGGAAACAAGGATTTCTGCTTATGTATGAGATTCTTTTTGCAGATGGTGAGTGCACAAGAAAACAGATTTTGATATTGCACATTAGTGAAAATACTTATGGAACAAAGTTAGTTGGAATATCATGGGAAAAGGCATTGCTCCAGCTATTAGGGATTGCTTTGCTACTCCAAACTTATTGAGGGAGGTCAATTTTACTTGTCTCTTCCTTGTTCCTAAGGTTGAGAACCCTTCTTCCTTGGCAGAATTCCATCCCATTACATGTTACCACACCAAATATAAATGGATTTCTAAAATCTTGGTTGATATATTGAAAATTGTGGTTCCTTCATTGGTTGGCAAAAAGTAAACTGCTTTCATTAAGGACAGAGTAATTGCTGATAACATCCTTAAAACCCGAGGGCTCCTTAAGGGCTATCATAGAAACGAAAAAGGAGCTAGATGTGCGATCAAGGCAAACCTGATGAAGGATTATAATGATGTTCATTGGAGCTTTGTTAGTGCTCTTCTTGAATGTCTTGGTTTTCCTTGCCGATTTATAAGTTGGGCGATAACTTGCATCTCCATGCCAAAATTCACCATCAGCTTAAACAGGGGTTGATTGGGATACTCTGCTTCTTCTGGGGGTTTAAAACAAGGCAACCTTATATTTTTGTTTTTGTGATGGAAGCCTTTTCTGCCTTACTATGGAAAAAGAGCCGACTAGAGGGTTTTTGTTCCCACTGGTGGTGCAAAAAAGAATCACCTTGCACATTTATACTTTACGGATGATGTACTCGTATTTGCTAAAGGTGATCCTACCACTATTGACCTGATTAAGGAGATGATCGATGATTTCCACTCCCTCACTGGTCTAAAAGCTAATGCACACAAGAGCAATGTATTTTTTATTGAGGTAAATGGCTCTTCTCAAGCCGAGGATGGAGTATTCTTGGTTTTGAAGTAGGGACACTCCCCAGTTCACTACTTGGGAGTTCCTCTAATACCATCAAAGCTATCTGTATCGATTTGCACGGCTCTTGTTAACAGAGTGGCAGCTAGAATCAATCTATAAAAAGTAAGTCCCTATCCTATGCGAGCCTCGCAACTTCAATTTATAAAGAGTGTTTTATTTTCACTACAAGTTTATTGATCCTCCATTTTTTTTGCCATCCCTGAGAGCAAACTTTTGTTGCTTGAATCAAAATTCAAAAGATTCCTATAGTGTGGAAGTAATGGTGAAGAGGCAAAAGCTAAGGTGCGTTGGAGTAATGTTTGCATGCCTAAAAATGAATGGGGACCTAGAATTTCTAACGTGGAAATGTGGAACAAATCAACTCAATTAAAACACATCTGGATTCTTTGCATGGATCATGGTGACTTCCTTTGGTCTACTTGGGTGAGATCCAAATCCCTTAGGGGGCAAAATTTTTGGTAAATAGGAATCCCACATGATGCATCTAAAGATCCTTTAATCTGGAAAGCTTACTCTTAAATTACTCATTTGAGAAGTTAGTGATGGCAACTCTTATCTCTTTTTGGTACGACTCGAAGCACAAGAAGAGCCCTTTGGTTAGTTGGCTCGATGAGAGGTCATTTTAGAGGTTGGTTGGCTTAAGGAGACCCATCTTTTTCTCCTTTATCAGTAGTTCTTCTTACGAATGGCCAGCTGAAGAATTTTGGAGACAGATCAGCTCAACTATTGGCACTTTAAGCCTAACCCTTTACTAGCTGATAGATTAGTCTAGAAAAACAGTCCTTCTAAGGACCTCTCTATTAAGATGGCCTATTGTCATACAAGAAAGGCATCTCCCAGGGTTGGTTGAAGCTCAACAGTTTGGAACAAGTCAGCTCCCCTTAGACATGTGTTTATCATGTGGCTAATTGCATGACAAAGATTGTATATTATGGACAAACTGCTAGCTTGGGGGATCATCAATACAAACTGTTGTTACCTAAACATGAGGAAGACCATGATCATCTTTTCTTCAAATGTGATTTTTCCAAGGAAATATGGAGATGGGTAGAGGTAACTTTGCATTGTATGGGTTTGAACCCTACAAATTTAGTCTCCGTCATCTTTTTTTTGTTGTCTCAGGAAGATTCCTTTGTGCAATACACAGAAAAGCTTTTGTTGTTGATTGTTTTCTTCTTTTGAAGAGCAGAAATGAACATGGAGATGTAGGAAAAGCTCACACGGCTGATCTCCCTTGAAATGTATTTGCCCTTGTTTCTTCTGAGTTTATCTCTGTTTTTTGTAACCATTCTTGCGTTTGCAAAACAGTACTATGAAGCTTTAGAGCCATTTCATCGATTTAAATATCTTTTTCTTTTTTTTAATGTCCATACCTATTTAACAGGTATATTGCATGCTTTTTTCTACCCCTTTGCATCTTTGTAATTATTCACTTATGATAGAAATGAAAATCAATAACCTCACTTGTGGTGGGGGAAGGGGAGGGGTTGGGTTGTGGGGGTGTTGTTGAAGAAGGCAATGCATGTGGAACTCACATTCTCCTCAACAAATCACTAGGTTGTTTTCTCGTGTGAAATGAAACTCAGGGGTAGCATTTTAACATGAAATTGCACTTTTTGCACACATTTCACCTTAAACGCATTCTTTAGTGTGGTTCATGTTGGAAAATCGCCCTAGGCCCAACAAAGCAACAGTACAACTTGCATGTGCATTTTTACTGTGGTAATTACCAAATTGCTTTTGCTACAATTTTTTAAAAATCTGCTCTTATTATTTATCAATTTGGTAATTTACCTAATTTCAACCTTTTCAAGTTTCAATCTCCCTTTATTAGAAAGCTAGCAAATCAAAACTCATCAAGACCATTGTCGTTGTGCAAACCCATTCAACTGACACTCAAAATGCCTCATAGAGAACAAGTTGGGATGACTGCATATGTAAACTATAAAAGAGGGAAGGCCGTATGTTTTGTAAACATGCATTTCAAGCTCCCCCCAACACCAAAAACAAAAACCAAAACCCCCCTCTTTTCCAATGGAAGAGGTTCCAAAATCAATGCAATATGTCTTGAAGTCATATATCATGTACCAACAATAAGAGCCAGAAAGAAACTGTGGCAAATGAGTGACCCACCGAATTAAGGTAAAAACTACCACGGGTCAATAAGTTTAATAAAAATTCCAAACCTACCATTCTTATTTTTAAATTTGTCATACCCATCAACAAAGTCTGAATTTTTTGGCAATGCCACCAATTCATTTTAGTTATGGCCAAAATCCTACTGAAATTTGTCTTTTATCATTGTTTGGGTAGCATATGGCTACTTATTGCATGTGAGACACATTAGTAAAGCCAAACAACCAAGTGACATTTTAACCTTGTAATAGAAAATACCCAATACTATCACTTAGAAATCAACGACTTGATAGATCTGACAGTTTTCAATGGAGTGATAAATATATGAATTGGTTGATAAATTCTTCATTAACTTGTGTATTCATGAAAAAGTCCCAAACTTAATGATATGTGTGACTAAAATTTGAGTGATAACTAATAAGATATGGATTTGAGTACTAAGCTTTAGCAGCCTGAAATGGTTGGTTTTAGCATAATTGGAGATTAGTAAGTAGCTCAACAAATTCCCAACCTATAAGGCTGGTCTTCGTCATAGCTTTTAAGAATATTTTCCTTGATTAGAACTCATAGGAGATTATTCCTTCGCTCAATGTATGTCCATAGAGAAACAACTAAAAATTCAAGTGCCTAGACACAGGACTGTAGAGATAATTCCTAAATTATTCTAGAAACAAGTGCAAATGACATTTGAATTGTAAAAGACAGAAAAAGGGAAAAAAATATTACCTGAAGGATTAATATCAGCATCTTCATCGTCGCCTTTAAGTTCCACACTCGCACCAGCAGTTCCCTCCAAGAAGTACCGAAGAATTTTTCCCCTTGATAAAGAAATTCCAGAACCAGCCTTTTCCATTCACAATGCAGAAAGAATAGAGGTTTATAAAACATTTAGTGCTCAAGTGAAAGACAATCAAAATATTTAAGTCAGATCTCCCAAGTCCAACATGATAATTCTGATGAATGGCCACATCCAAGTCCAGCAAATCAGATTCCTTCTAGCAAGGAAATTACGTGCAGTGTACTCTTTTGATTTACTATGCACATGCCCAAGCAACCACATGCACTTTTATTGTACAAGGAAGAGGCAGAGAATCATAGTCTATGCATCCTTTGATGAATCAAAGATCTGATATGCAAAACACGCATTTCTAAGTATCAAAGTCATAAATTGGAGAGACATATCAACTTCTATAAGTGGTAGTCTGTTTTGTTCATAGCTTACTATCTCCCTTTTATCTTTTCTATAGGACTAGGTTGATGGCATGTGGTTACAGCTACAACTAGACCCACATTGGTTTGTTGAGGTTTAATATACATATTTATATATTTTAATTAGATCTGACTAGGTTTTTGAATGGAAAAATTAATATAAAATAAAACAAAAAGATGTGTTGACAGTAAGTGAAAGTAAAATATGAGAATTCAGCTTCTTATTCGGCCTAATTCTAGATCACATTTTCTTAAGCTAGGCTATAAGCCATCTACCAGATAAATACCTTCTAGCTGGAAGAAAAACAGAATAGAGGACGAAAAATTGCTAAGCAATAGAAGCCAAACTACTGTAATGTTTATGATCACTGCATTCATCACCTTGTTAAAGAGAATTCAGGTACAAATTAAGTTTCAATACAATAACCTGCTAGAATTAAGAGTAGAATTATGATAACTTGATACCTTTTAAGAATACTAATTCATCAGCATTACCTTCAGCTCTGGTATGTACACCATCCAAAAATCAATCAAAATAATGAAACAAGGATTAAACTTCACAAGCAAATGCACCTAATAAGGGGATTAAAAAAAAAACCTCAATATAAATAAGTAAATAAAAAATGCAAGAAAAACCAGTGGAAAACAGCTTACCTCATAATATAACTCAATAGCATCACGGGTGTAATTATTATTTTTGTCCCATGTCAATGGAGGAGATCCCTCTGAAAACATGTTCAAAAAATTAAGGGACTACAAATTATTGACATAGAAAGATAAAATGCATGCTTCAGCTTAGCTTGTCACAGACAACAGAAGCAATCAAAGGCTGCATTGAAGGAAATTTGTAAGATGATCTATATGCATCATGATACATTTGCTGCTCGCGTAAATTTAAGAAAATGCATGTGGCAAAGTTCATCACTGCTGTATTAATCTGATAATCATTGTGCTGCTACTTTAAGGTGACTAACCAGTGAAGGCCAGATGTGGAAACTAACAAGAAGCAAGGATTTCTGCCATGTATCAATAAGGCATCAGACAAGAGATCATAAAATAGACAAGTCAAATGTTGCTTCTGGCAGGTTTGATAGACAACACCACCATATCTTAGAAATATAATATATAGGAAAGGATATCAAGTCAAGATGCGCTGTAAACATGTCAGTCTCAGGAAAATCCTCGATGAAATCACTGGACATAACTTCTGCATACAAAAGGAGCACAGGCCAATGAAGAATTTTGTTTTTATCTAATACAGGCTTCCTCAGACCAGTAAGCTCTTGATATAGTGCCTTTCCAATTTTCAATTTGCGGTCCTCAATTGCAGAAACAAGGTCCTGAAAATTTTATAGGGGAAGAAGATTCAGTAAAAAAAGAAATAACAAAGTGAGAGAAGATAGAGCTAGATTTAATTCAACAAGAAAGGAATACTTCAATAGGAAACCTTTGCCATTGCAATAGCATTAGAGATTTCAGTTTTGTGCTTCTGATGCTCGAGCAACTGAGATTCAATTCTCTTTCCAAGTTTCCGTAGTTCTTCATTATTTGGGTCAATCTCAAGTCCATGCTCACAGAATAATTTAGCTTCAGGTAACATCTCCAAGAACAAAGATGCTTTGGCAGCTCGATAGAATGCCTTAAGATAAGTAATGCCAAGAAAACCAGATCAAATTTATGAATCTGACAAGATCAATCAACTAAAATGTAAACTCTGTGGGAAGTATACTCGTAGTATAACTACCTTAACATTATTGGAGTTCAATTTTATTGCCTCCTCAGCATCATTAAGAGCACGTCTGTAATTTCCAAGCAGGAGATTAACATGCGCTCTATTTGAAAAAAGAACCGAGTTCTCAGCATCACTGAGAACCTTCTGATTAATTGCCCTGGTGTAACAATCTATAGCATCAGGGTAATGCTTCTTCCCCAACTTAACAAACTCATTTCCTTTGTCCTGAAAAATGTATGGTGGACAGAGCATGAATAAAAACTGAAAAGAAATGCCCTTTGATGGATTTATTTATTTATGTATACAACCACAGGTCTTATGATACATCAAGGAAATAGATACTATGTAAAACAGCAATTTCCATCAGAACATTCTTCATGGAATTTCCTTCTGCACACCCCCCAATGCACCCAACAATCCATTCACCACCACCCCACCCCCCCCCAACCCAACACCCACACACCACCACCACCCCACCCACCCACCCCCCCCCCCAAAAAAAAACCCAAAAAAGAAAAAAAGAAAAAAGCCAACAACAACAACAACAACACACATCTTTTTCCTTCTCCTTTAAAAGTAATTAATCAGAAGCTGTCCACTTCCATAGGTCCCCACCACGTGAACGGCCGTACATGCTAAAGCATAAAGGTGAACTCTAAAAATACAAGTGTGCTTGAAATTAGGCTCAATTTTACTGGAGCTCAAATATTTTTAATGAAAGAATATGGCTCAAACTTATGATTTTTCATTATCTCAAACCCAAATATGCACAGGAGAAGGAGAGAGAAAAATGAGAAAACAAATATATCCTAAAATGATAAATCTGCTGGAAATCGGCTGACTTGAAGAAAAGATCAGAATAAAAAAATGCAATAACAATTAATCCCTATATTCATCTTCCTCACTTATGACAGATTCAATACCTAGTCAGGCAAGGACTTAGTGAAAAAATCAACTTCTTGAAGATGTAAAGGAATAAAGAAGATGTTTATTCTTCCAAATAAGATGAACATGATACTTCATACAGCTGATGACTGAGATCATACATACTTATATAGGGTTTGAGTATAAAGATATAAGCCCACCATTGGTCTTTGTGACCAAATTACTTCACATAATCCAAAAGACATAGCTGTAAACTCTGCTCCTACACTACTTCTAGCAACATCAGTCTGTTTCTTACTCCTCATAACCAAACTCCCCATAATTTCATACAATAAAATATTACTCGTTTTTCCTTTTTGGTGGGGAACAATGAACATATTGAACTCCATAATTGTCATAAATCTATGTCTTCTTTTTTCAAATTTTTGGACACCAAATAAAATTCTTACAGGGCACTTTGGAGGAGGATGCTCTCATAATGTTTCCATACCATCAGTTTTTCCAGGTTGCTCGCAAATGGGGACAATCATTTGCAATGTCAATCTGCTGACATACCAGAGGTCAATGACAAGCTTAGATAATTCAACAGAGTTTGGTAACTTTGGTTAACCTGTGAACAACTATGGAGGGAATGGTTCTGATTCATATTTGGAAATTAAGGGGCCATTTGAAAGCCAAGGATCAAACAATAAGGAGAGGCTATTATCATTCCCAACTCTTTATTTAAACCATCGCACAGATAGAGGATATAACTTTATGATTTTTCACCAATTGCAATAGCATATTGAAGGAGTTTTGGCAGCCCAAAACAAGTTACCTTTCAAGAAGTGGGTGTTCAGCCATTCAAACCAAAATCCCACCACCATCACTCTGCAACACATGTACTAAAGCCGGGCTGCTTTAATCCACCCTTATAGCCTAGGTATGCCAAAGCCGTCTTCAGCTTTCAGTGAACTAGCAGTCCCCAGTCTCACCTTTGCAGTCGTTAGATTTTTCCAGCTTCCTACGCAATACGTAGCTGCGCATCAGTTTTCCATTTGTAGATTACCTACTTAGGCAAAAGAAACATAGAAGCCCATCTAACAAATCCCACAGGAGAGAGAGGGGGGTGGTTTTGGGGGGGGTGTAAAAGTCCAACATATTTGCATGGTGAATACAACAAATCATAAAAGTTGTAATCTACCAACATATTAGAGGAGTTTTGAAGTCCAACTTCCAATGCATTATGTAATTGCCAAGACAAGGCATCCACATTCTTCACTCCTCCACTTAAAGGATATTAAAGAAGCCCAAAGATGACAGAGAGGAAGTCATAGCACTAAAAGTATTCTTACTTCAATGTCATCGGGAACTCTACATTAGAAAATTTGACCTTTGTCCAGATATGCTTATAGCCAACTTCTGAAAGGCCAAGCCTATCATTCTTGCAATCTTCACCCTTTCAATCAAACTCAAGTTTCCTCCACAAAAAACTCATTAGGTCATTGACAAAGCACAAATGATGTACCCTCTACTCCTAAAATCTCTAATGATGAGAAAACTCATGGTTTGCAGCTGTACTTCTCATGATACCAGAAAATGCCTCACATTCCAAGTACAAAAATGTAATTAGATATGCCTTGGCACAACCCCTAGGAGCCTGAGGAAAAACCCACTAATCTACCATCCACATTGATATAAAAGCCTCAGGGTTGTTAAGTGAGTAAGAATATTTAAAATGGCGATGGAAATTCATACACACTAAAACTTCGTCTAAGAACCTCCATCCAAAGTGTCATGCCCTTTCATAATGTCCATTTCTATTGCACAACAAGAAGGACCTCTATTGAGATGGTGGCCATGAACAAGCTCTTGCATGACAATGATGTTATCCGCTATTTTCCTTCCTAATATAAATACTGATTTAGATGACAAACTAAGTTAGGAACTACTAACTTCAAACTCTACTCAAGCAACAGGGAAATACCACAGCATAAGTTTGCCATGCTAGAAGGGTTATCCACTTGAGTAACCGTTCACCTTAGATTATTGTTGGTAAAGGGTTGGGTTATTAAAGCTTGAGATTGCCAATAATAGGTCAGCAAGGTAGAAAGGAGTGAGAAGAATGATTGGGGATAAATTGGTACGGCCACTCCTATACTTAAATCAGCAATGCATTCGATATACGAAAAATGCAAAGTGAGGGCTAAAGCATGTGTAGATGATGTGTACCATTGACTCCCTAGCTCTATTTATAGAGGAGAAGGCTTGGCCAAATATGGCAAGTGGGTTCTTCAGTGGGAAAGTGGACCGGATACTGTACGAAAGTCCAATTTCCCATTAGGGCATGTTCCAACATCTTTAGAGGTGTAATAGAGACAGACGGTACGTCGGCTTGGTAGCATGGCCATAGGGTGATTAGTAGAGTGAAATTAGAGATTGATAGGATATGGCCAAGGTGTTACCAAGTGAGGGCAACTTGGTTTCTTTTATCAGATCTTGTCTAGTATCTTTCATAGGTCAAGCATGAGCCCTGACAGGTCAACCCACAGTCCAAATAGGTTGGCCAAGATCCAAATAGGTTGAATTGGACCTAGAGAACTCATACCCAAAATAGCCTATCAGCAGGAACTAAGGAGACAAAAGTATTATTAATTTTTTTGAGAATATTGCCATAACTAAAAACTCCTCAACAGCTACTCTAAACTCAGTCCTAATAATCCACCAAGAGGCTTTGAAATATCTTGATGAGAAACCATCGGCATTATTAGACCTCCCATTGGATTGGGAGAAGAAGGCTTGCTCTATCTCATTGTCAAAGAAAGATTCCTCTAAAGAAGTGGCTTAGCTAAGATTCAACTTCGGCACTACAAACTGGTCAAGTTGATCTGATTCATAAGTGCAGTTTTGGCCATTAAAAAGTTGCTGCCAACCAAAGAAATGTTTCCAAAAACAAAGTTCCCTCGTATACATAATTCAGGAAAACCCACAATATATATCATCTAAGGCCACTTCTCCATTTTTAAACTTAAGAGATAATAGTAGTACCTTATTATCACTGTTCTGAGAAATCAAAACTAAGCTTAAAGATGAAGATATGAGAAACAGAAAATTGTATTTAACCCTCAAGTTTGTTGACAAGATGAAGAGAGGAAATGCAGCAAACTTTCTGAGCTACATTGTTCCAATAAAAAATTCACACCATATTCTTCTTAAGTGTACTAACAACTAAAACATGGGGTGCAGGAGAGTCATTGCTTAACATTTTTCACTCGGTAACTAAATTCTTCAAAAAAAAAACTTCCTGGTCCCAACTTAAAAGGATATCAGCAATAACATATTCTTCAAAGGAATCCACTTCCTCATAAATATAATTTATAGTCTTTTTGGGTGAAAGTAATTTCTAGTTTCATCTTCCATCCCAAAATAAATGAGTGGTATTTATTTCCAAGGTAATTAAAACAAGCCCTATCACATAATAATGCTCGATAACCATTACTTATTTTTGTTAATTGAGAACATGGGAGGACGATGCCTAAATACCAACCTTCTCAACAAACATGCAGAGGACCTTCCGGGATACTTCAAAATTGCCTAAACTTTCTTGCTTCTCTGTTCAAATTTTGATTCTTTTCCTTTCGGTGCCTCCTTAACCCAGCACGTCAACATATTTGTTACCAAGAAAATGTACTAATCATGACATTTCACCCACATCGACCATTAAGATCCTCAAGAAAAACCCTGAGCAAGCAAATCAGCATTTCAAACTGTTGATTTAACACTAGCAATAGGCTCTAACACACGTGTGACAGGTAAGGGAGCTAAATAGCATCAACCTCACTGAGTACTATGGATTCGTGTATGTTCTTGAGTAAATTAAGTGTTTGATTCACCAAGACGGAAATCCGGCAGCACGACGGCGTTCGTCCAAGATTTCACCTTGTCCCAATGAGGTAAGGACCAAGAGTATTTATAGAGAATCTGGCCATCGATGTCGTCCGTCAGATGAGACAGACAATCAACGGCCAGGATGAGTCCCTCTCATTATGTATATGAATATGAGCTCCCTTATGGACCCAGGCCCATTGAGGCCTTCATTGTAATGTGTGTGAGCCAATTTGAGAAAGGTTGGAATTAGGCAGGCCAATTCCAACGGGCCCTACTCCAAGCCTTCCATGCCAAAACTCCCATGATCATCGCAATTGGATTGAGCCTAACTCTTTAAGCCCTGTCACATTAGCCCAAAGAATTAAATCCAAATAATAATTAGGCTCAAGGCCTTTGTAATCAGATTTGTACATCTACATTTTGCCCCCTGACCAAAGTCCTTCGGGTTTCATCGGAGGGGTTTGGGCATTATTTCAAGCCCTTTCGAATGACAGAAGTCTCATCCAGCGCATGTGCACTATAACTTAGCTGCACCGCTGCTTAGTGTATCAGTTTCTCGATAGCTTGCAATGCAAAAGTCTGGGGCAATATTGTCAAATAACTGAATTCTCTTGAGAGATATTCCTGTAGTATCATCTGATGAGCATACCATCTTCATATTGAAATTATACCATCACTGAAACAATAGTGTATCGGCATGTTTTCCTTTGTATATGAATTCATCTTTCGCTTCTATTCCATATAAATGATCCTTCTTGGCGAGTTGATTTTACTTGCGTTTTATGAAATCTTCGATCATACTTAGCTTGTTGGTCTCAACTTTATACTTGACTAAGTATCACCAAGTTGACGGATGCATCATACTACCATCGATTCTTATAGTGGGTAATACCCCCTTAACAATCTTTGTGAAATTAAAATGCCTTTGCTCGCGAAAAAAAAAATATATAAGTCTTAACGCGCAAAGTTATAATAACGTACTACTACAAGAATTTTATGTTCTTTAAAGAGCATAGATTACAACATGATAGAGCTTTGAATCAAACCGTTGCTGGCAAGTGAGAGTATCTCTCTGATGCGCAACACAATAATCGTAACAATATTTGTTGCTTCATGATTCGTTACTATTAAGTAAAAGCATTGCTACTTAGGTGCATGAGCATGTTACCAAGTGATACTTTACTATTCACTAACATAAACAAGAATCAAGCAATATCAAGCAACAATAATGACAAAATCAAGCCAAACAATGTTTTTACCCGAAAAGGGCGTTACAACAAATTGTTTTTGAAATTGAAGAGAAAATATCAGCTAATCTAAACTATGCCTGATGTCTGAGCGAACTCTGGACTCTAGGTCTTCACCTTCAAGCATAGCCTCCATCTCAGCGTTTGCTGCCTCAGCCTCTTGGCGAAGTTCTTGCATCTTCATCATTAATTTTTCATGGCGAATCTTCGCTTCATGATAATTTAGACACCTCTTAGCCTTGTCAGCAATTGGCCATAAGCTATCAACTTTGAATCGTAACAAACGGGCCCCCTCAACACATTGGACAAGTTGCCCTAATTCAGTCTTAGACAAAGAATTCCAAGATCCCTCAATCAACAGCATGGCTTCACCGAGCATTTTCATCATTGCATTAGCCAAGTCTGTTCCTGGCAGAGAAGAACCAACCAAAAATTCATTATCTATGGTAGCAAGACTCTGTAAAGGCTCCATTAAGTGAGATGGCACGATGTAACCGTGAAATTAAGTTGTATCATCTAAATGAGTTGCAACTCCAATAGACTTGTCTGCTCTTCGTTGCTGTGATTCACCACTAATGGAGGGAGGCAATACATTGGAAACTGAAGTAGTAATGGGAGCAATTCCATCAACTATGATATTGCAAAATGAAGGGTCTACTAATGAGCCATCTTCCATGTTTCTAGGCTCTTGATCATCTTGAACAATTATCCCATCAAGACGAAGGTCTTCCTCGTTCGCAAAAGGGCCTTCGCAAATCTCTAAATCATCTACTGAAGGATTACCCTCAATGCTGGCATCATTAACAAGAGACAATTCATAGTCAACCTCCTCACTATCATCTTCCTCTTCGGTTGTATCAGTAGTAGTCACTATGTGATCCTTGGTTTGTAACACCTTTCCTTGACCATATCGACAAGGGAAAGGTCGTGTAATTGGAAGAGTAGACCCTACTGTCGAATTATCAACGGTCTGAGTAATAATATCATGACTGCTACTATGTTTACTCTTAGACGACTGTCCCGCTGAAGCTGAAGATGCACCTTTCAAAGTTGTGTCCTGCAAATAAACAATGATGAACAAAAGTTATAGTTGACCTTGTGATATACATATGTGTGTGTATGTGCATGTATAGACAGCTTAAGTAACAAGATTTAATACCTCACAAAGGCGAGGACGCTTGATTTGACTGATGATTGATGCAGGAGGCATGGTCCGCCCAATCACCGCTTTTCCTGAAGTGTTATTCTTGTCATCTTTCGGAAGTTGAAAGTGGAACTCATGCTTATAAATGACCGACTCTGGCAAACTGTCATCTATAGCTGAAAGAGTATATTTCTTGAATGCCTCAAGACACCCTGTCCAATACGTTAACCATCCACTTGATGCAACACCGGAGCGATTGATAGACGGAAAAAAACATCTGTCTGACGGAACAATAGAGCTCATGGCGTTTCTCAAGACTAATTGTCTCACAGCATCTATTAAAATCTGTGTCAATAGCCACAATAGAAGGCACACCTTGATCAAACCCAAACTGACGTGCAACCCGATGAGGTGAGTACAACATTACTCTATGCTCCAAGAATTCAGTAGAAGAATCACACCAATCGTGAAGCGCAGGCAACCCTCGAGGTGTACACCAGAGAACATATACTACTTCAGCATCAGAAAGCTGCTCACCACATTCCATCAGATTCACTAAGGTCTTGGAACCCGAAGGGTAATATGTTGTGCACCACTCATATCCCTCCAATTCCTTTGTATAAGGGCGAAAGTCGACCTCATGAGCATCATCTATAATATCAAGTAATGAACCCAAAGGCTTTCTATCAACCCAAGCCCAAGCTCGAGGTTCAGGAGGATCATGTTTTGCAACAGGTACACCTGGATATCTTTTGTAATGTTCGCTGAAAAACAAGTGTAGAAATCCCAAATCTACATTTGATACGATGATATATCGCCCCTTTGATCAAACTGAAGTCTCACTGTAAAGGTCCAAGCGCCGATATAAAGACCTTAAATAAAAAGGCGCCAAGGCAACTCGTCCTCCACAAGCAAGACGAATTGCCAAGTTAAAAAATCGCGGACTGACACCTTTTCCTGGCCCGTCGGGAAACACGTACATGGATAACCAACAAGCGATGAAAGCTTCTAACTCATGCCTGAAATGAATTGTGGGTTATAAGTAAAGTCAGATTGAAGTGACGACATTCAAGCATAAATAAACAAAGTAGGGAATGCATACTTACTCGCATCCATACCGGAGGCCTTCGGATCGAGTCCTTTCGTGCTCAAAAAAATGTCTTATCCACGCACAAAATGATGCTTGTCTACGACTGTCTCTTGCTTCTTGTCTATCAGCTTCTAGTACTTCCACCAATTTTTCATCCTCTTCTGAAATCTCAGCTGTGACAATATCAGTTGACCCAGAACTAAGGAAACTTAGCAGTGTGCACACATCTTCTAAGGTTGGAGTAATCTCACCCCATGATGTCACAAAAGTATGTGTACACGTACTCCAACGTGCCAATACAGCTCGCCATGCTTCAACACTTTGAGAACGGATAACCATTTTAGAAGAAATCCATATAGCAAAATTGATCCCTGCACTTTCTAAACGAGACCTATAATGAGAATTCTTTATAATGTAATATACCCATGATTTTTTCTGGAAAGATATCAAAAAGAGGGATTTGTGTGCTCATCCTCCTAAAGATGGTGAATTTCATTTCATCCAACCAGAGCCCCGAGTAAATGATAGGAAGAACATAGATGAGAATTCCATTTTACGTTTCAGAAATGAAAGAAAGGAGCTTCCCCTTTCAGAGACACTGTTTAGTTACCCAAAACAGATATTGCAAGGGTGGCAGTCATGGGTATATTACATTGTAAAGAATTCTCATTATAGGTCTCGTTTAGAAAGTGCAGGGATCAATTTTGCTATGTGGATTTCTTCTAAAATGGTTATCCGTTCTCAAAGTATTGAAGCATGGCGAGCTGTATTGGCACGTTGGAGTACATGTACACATACTTTTGTGACATCATGGGGTGAGATTACTCCAACCTTAGAAGATGTGTGCACACTGCTAAGTTTCCCTAGTTCTGGGTCAACTGATATTGTCACAGCTGAGATTTCAGAAGAGGATGAAAAATTGGTGGAAGTACTAGAAGCTGATAGACAAGAAGCAAGAGACAGTCGTAGACAATCATCATTTTGTGCGTGGATAAGACATTTTTTTGAGCACGAAAGGACTCGATCCGAAGGCCCCCGGTATGGATGCGAGTAAGTATGCATTCCCTACTTTGTTTATTTATGCTTGAATGTCGTCACTTCAATCTGACTTTACTTATAACCCACAATTCATTTCAAGCATGAGTTAGAAGCTTTCATCGCTTGTTGGTTATCCATGTACGTGTTTCCCGGCGGGCCAGGAAAAGGTGTCAGTCCGCGATTTTTTAACTTGGCAATTCGTCTTGCTTGTGGAGAACGAGTTGCCTTGGCGCCTTTTTATTTAAGGTCTTTATATCGGCGCTTGGACCTTTACAGTGAGACTTCAGTTTGATCAAAGGGGCGATATATCATCGTATCAAATGTAGATTTGGGATTTCTACACTTGTTTTTCAGCGAACATTACAAAAGATATCCAGGTGTACCTGTTGCAAAACATGATCCTCCTGAACCTCGAGCTTGGGCTTGGGTTGATAGAAAGCCTTTGGGTTCATTACTTGATATTATAGATGATGCTCATGAGGTCGACTTTCGCCCTTATACAAAGGAATTGGAGGGATATGAGTGGTGCACAGCATATTACCCTTCGGGTTCCAAGACCTTAGTGAATCTGATGGAATGTGGTGAGCAGCTTTCTGATGCTGAAGTAGTATATGTTCTCTGGTGTACACCTCGAGGTTTGCCTGCGCTTCACGATTGGTGTGATTCTTCTACTGAATTCTTGGAGCATAGAGTAATGTTGTACTCACTCTCGGGTTGCACGTCAGTTTGGGTTTGATCAAGGTGTGCCTTCTATTGTGGCTATTGACACAGATTTTAATAGATGCTGTGAGGCAATTAGTCTTGAGAAACGCCATAAGCTCTATTGTTCCGTCAGACAGATGTTCTCTGGTGTACACCTCGAGGTTTGCCTGCGCTTCACGATTGGTGTGATTCTTCTACTGAATTCTTGGAGCATAGAGTAATGTTGTACTCACCTCATCGGGTTGCACGTCAGTTTGGGTTTGATCAAGGTGTGCCTTCTATTGTGGCTATCGACACAGATTTTAATAGATGCTGTGAGGCAATTAGTCTTGAGAAACGCCATGAGCTCTATTGTTCTGTCAGACAGATGTTTTTTCCATCTATCAATCGCTCCGGTGTTGCATCAAGTGGATGGTTAACGTATTGGACAGGGTGTCTTGAGGCATTCAAGAAATATACTCTTTCAGCTATAGATGACAGTTTGCCAGAGTCGGTCATTTATAAGCATGAGTTCCACTTTCAACTTCCGAAAGATGACAAGAATAACACTTCAGGAAAAGCGGTGATTGGGCGGACCATGCCTCCTGCATCAATCATCAGTCAAATCAAGCGTCCTCGCCTTTGTGAGGTATTAAATCTTGTTACTTAAGCTGTCTATACATGCACATACACACACATATGTATATCACAAGGTCAACTATAACTTTTGTTCATCATTGTTTATTTGCAGGACACAACTTTGAAAGGTGCATCTTCAGCTTCAGCGGGACAGTCGTCTAAGAGTAAACATAGTAGCAGTCATGATATTATTACTCAGACCGTTGATAATTCGACAGTAGGGTCTACTCTTCCAATTACACGACCTTTCCCTTGTCGATATGGTCAAGGAAAGGTGTTACAAACCAAGGATCACATAGTGACTACTACTGATACAACCGAAGAGGAAGATGATAGTGAGGAGGTTGACTATGAATTGTCTCTTGTTAATGATGCCAGCATTGAGGGTAATCCTTCAGTAGATGATTTAGAGATTTGCGAAGGCCCTTTTGCGAACGAGGAAGACCTTCGTCTTGATGGGATAATTGTTCAAGATGATCAAGAGCCTAGAAACATGGAAGATGGCTCATTAGTAGACCCTTCATTTTGCAATATCATAGTTGATGGCATTGCTCCCATTACTACTTCAGTTTCCAATGTATTGCCTCCCTCCATTAGCGGTGAATCACAGCAACGAAGAGCAGACAAGTCTATTGGAGTTGCAACTCATTTAGATGATACAACTTCATTTCACGGTTACATCGTGCCATCTCACTTAATGGAGCCTTTACAGAGTCTTGCTACCATAGATAAGGAATTTTGGGTTGGTTCTTCTCTGCCAGGAACAGACTTGGCTAATGCAATGATGAAAATGCTCGGTGAAGCCATGCTGTTGATTGAGCGATCTTGGAATTCTTTGTCTAAGACTGAATTAGAGCAACTTGTCCAATGTGCTGAGGGGGCCCGTTTGTTACGATTCAAAGTTGATAGCTTATGGCCAATTGCTGACAAGGCTAAGAGGTGTCTAAATTATCATGAAGCGAAGATTCGCCATGAAAAATTAATGATGAAGATGCAAGAACTTCGCCAAGAGGCTGAGGCAGCAAAGGCTGAGATGGAGGCTATGCTTGAAGGTGAAGACCTAGAGTCCAGAGTTCGCTCAGACATCAGGCATAGTTTAGATTAGCTGATATTTTCTCTTCAATTTCAAGAACAATTTGTTGTAACGCCCTTTTCGGGTAAAAACATTGTTTGGCTTGATTTTGTCATTATTGTTGCTTGATATTGCTTGATTCTTGTTTATGTTAGTGAATAGTAAAGTATCACTTGGTAACATGCTCATGCACCTAAGTAGCAATGCTTTTACTTAATAGTAATGAATCATGAAGCAACAAATATTGTTACGATTATTGTGTTGCGCATCAGAGAGATACTCTCACTTGCCAGCAACGGTTTGATTCAAAGCTCTATCATGTTGTAATTTATGCTCTTTAAAGAACATAAAATTCTTGTAGTAGTACGTTACGTAGTATAACTTTGCGCGTTAAGACTTATTTTTTTTTTTCGCGAGCAAAGGCATTTTAATTTCACAAAGATTGTTAAGGGGGTATTACCCACTACTTAACCATTCCATCAAATACGATGATTAATATAACATACTTAGACAAAAGTCTGTATGCATGTATAGTGCCACGCGCTTAGTAAATTTGAACAATTACAAGCCGCATGAATGAATAAACGAATGTCGCGCGCATAGGAGACAAGTCTCTTACCAAGCAGCAGCAACATATAAATATAATGTATAATGAAATTGATTGGTGAAAGAATCATGTGAAAGCAAGCCCATATTATTCAAGTCATCATCATCACTGATCATGCTATTACATGTGAAACTTCTTTACATATTGAAAATTTATAGGAGCTGTAATAGCATCAGTCTTTGGATTGAGGAGCTTGCAATACCCGCTATCATGGACTTCATGTATAATGAAGGGACCTTCCCATTTTGGCGTGAACTTTGGCGCAGGTATACTTCGGCGCACATGCTCGGCTGCACGAAGTACAACATCACCCACTTGAAATGACCTTTTCTTCACCAACCGATCGTAGGCCATACCAAGCTTGTGTTGGTAGTTGATCAAGTTGTTTTTGGCCATATCTCGTCTTTCATCTAAGGCTTCCAAGTCTATTATGCGTAAAGCATCTGGCTCAAGCTCAGCATTGATCGCTAATCGTGCTGAAGGGATCAGAACCTCTATAGGCACGACTGCTTCGGCACCATATACTAACGAAAAAGGTGTTGCTTGTGTTGGTCGCCGCTTTGAAGTCCTGTAAGCCCAAAGTGCTAGGGATAGTTTATCGTGCCATTCTTTATGGTTATCGTGTACCATACGACTCAGAACTTTTAAAAGAGTCTTGTTCGTAGCTTCCGCTTGGCCGTTGCCCTTAGGGTAATAAGGGGTTGACTTTACATGATCAATACCATATGATTCCAACAGTTGTCGAACATGTGAATTGATGAAAGGAGTGCCATTATCTGAAAGGATGCGTTTTGGAATCCCAAATCGGCATATAATGTTCTCCTTAATGAAGCTTGCAACTACCGGTCCTGTCGCCTTTTTTAAAGGAATGGCTTCTACCCACTTAGTAAAACATTCAGTTCCAGCTAGGATCCAAATACAACCTCTAGATGGCGGGTGAATAGGACCGATTAGATCAAACGCCCAAGTGTGGAAAGGCCATGGTGTTGTTAAGCTGTGAAGTGCAACTGCAGGAGCATGAATCACATCTCCATGTTCTTGGCAAGGAACGCACCGCTTAACAAAATTGGAACTATCTGATTCCATGGTTGGCCAATAGTACCCCATGTCTAGTAGCTGATAATACAACTTCCTTGCGCCTTGGTGCTCACCGCATTCTCCAGCATGTACCTCGGTTAATATCTCTTCTGTTTCAGGAGATGTAATGCATCTGAGAGGCTTTCCCATGAATGAGACTCTATACAACTCATCCTCATGCATTAGGTACTTGCGTGCCTTCCTTTTTACTAATTTGGCATCCGTACTATTAGTCGGTAGCACGTTATTCTTCAAATAGTCAATATACGGACGACGCCAATCTCCAGCACTTGCGACAAAATTACATTCTTTTGCATCTGGTAACTCAGAGCATTTAGGACAATGCATTTGTACCTGAGATGCATCCTTAGCCATTGAGGGCCAGTAATACCCTGCACGTTGAATGCGACGTACAAAGGAGGTCCTTCTTCCCCACACCAGATCTTATGATACTTGTCTAATTTTAATCGAGCCTGTTTCGCGCAAATGCATCGCGATAGAACGCCCTCCGGTCCTTTAAAGTACAAAGCACCATTGATACGAATAAAATTCTTCAAGGTTACGATGGAGGCTGCATTGGGTTGCGCTAATTGATTCTTGATACCAACACGCCAATCATCTCCTGTTTCATCGTCTTCCTCCAACAATTGCAAGGTTGTGCAAGGAATAGTTTTCTTGATAACTTTGACATCTAGGCTTTCATCTGAAGCATGCATTGGAATCTTAGATGCCAATGTTGCCAATGCATCTGCGTAACGGTTCGTAGATCGTTTGGTATGTTCATACCTTACGACTTCAAACTTCCCAATTAAAGCTTGCACTGCAGCCCTATAAGGCGCAAGTGATGGCTCCTTGAGGGCATATTCACCATTGGTCTGCTTAATGATCAAATTGAATCGCCACGAATACACAAGTGGTTTGCTCCAGCTTCCAAGGCAAAGACGATCCCGAGTAACAATGCCTCATACTCGGCTTCATTATTAGTGCAATGAAAGTCAAGCTTAAATGCCAAAGGTATTTCTTGGCCATTAGGTGATGTTAATACAACTCCTGCTCCCCACCTTGACTTCCTGATGAACCATCAAATTGAAGTGACCATTCTCCTTCTGTTTCGATCATGAGTGAGTCCTCGTGAAATTCTGCTGGTATAGTATCTGTGATCACATCTTCACTTTCGTTCGGAAAATGAGCCAAGAGATCAGCTAAGGCCTGTGACTTAACAGCTTTAGGAGTCTGTATTGTAATGTCGAACTCTCCAAGAAGCAACAACCATTTTGCAATACGCCCAGACAACGCTGGTCGTGACAATAAATACTTGATAGGATCTGACCGTGTGACAAGGTTAACCTTATGTGCCAGAAAGTAGTGACGTAATTTTTGAGTTGCAAACACCAGCGCGAGACAATGCTTCTCGCAAGCTGGGTATTTGACCTCACTTCCTTGAAGTGAGCGACTCAAATAATAGACCGGGCGTTCTTGGCCGTCTATTTCTTGTGCAAGTAAAGCTCCGATTGATCTGCTGGTAGAAGTGAGATATAATATCATCGGTACTTGCTTCACAGGCATAGTCATGGTATGAGAAGAAGTGAGAATTCCCTTAATTCTTTGAATCGCATCTTCATGGACTTGTTTCCATTCAAATGCAATTCCTTTCTTCATAAGTTGATGTAAGGGATGCGAAATCTCTGCAAGTGCAGGCATGAATCTCCTAATATATGAAACTTTCCCCATGAAAGTTTTCAACTCTTTCAAAGTAGTTGGCGAGGGCATAGACAATATAGCTTGTATTTTTGCAGGATCAACATCAATTCCCTTCCTATGGACCACGAATCCAAGGAATTTTCCCGAAGCAACTCCAAAGACACATTTCAAAGGATTCATGCGAAGCTTATACAATCGACATCGTTCAAAAACCTTCCGAAGATGGACCAAGTGGTCTGGTGCATGTTTTGATTTCACGACTATGTCGTCCACGTAATCCTCCATGAAATCATGCATCATATCGTGAAAAATGGCTGTCATTGCCCTTTGATAAGTAGCACCAGCATTCTTGAGTCCAAAGGGCATGACAGTATAATAGAAATTCCCAACAGGCGTTCGAAAGGCAGTACGCTCAGCGTCTCCAATTGCCATCTTGATTTGATTATACCCGCTGAAACCATCCATGAATGAAAATAATTCATGTCCTGCCGTGACATCCACTAAGGTGTCTATATTTGGTAAAGGGAAATCATCTTTAGGACAAGCCTTGTTCAAATCTCGAAAATCTACGCAAACCCTTATTTGGCCATTCTTTTTTCTAACAGGTACGACATTTGCGAGCCAAGTAGGGTGCTCGATTGGTTTGATAAAGCCGCATGAAGCAACTTCTCAATTTGTTTGATTTGAACCTCAACCTCAGGACGGAAAACTCGTTGTCCTTGCTTAATAGGAGTCGTGCCTGGGGCGATATTTAGTGTGCACTACAAGACTAGGATCTAAACCTGGCATCTCATCATATGCCCAAGCAAACACTCCCTATATTCTCTCAACAAATCAATGAGAGACTTTTAACATCTTGTAACAAGCCTTTGCTGACAAAAATTGGCCCGCGACTCCCCTGGACGCGCTAGATCCAATTCCTCAATTTCTTCATTCTGTGGCTTTATTTGATCTTGCATTTGTTGAGGGGCGGGTTGAATTTCTTGAATTGGTACAGGGTCTGAAGAAGAACAAACTTCTTAGACCTGGAAACCGTCATAAGAGATATACTCTTCGCCCATCTTCTCTAACATAACTTTCAACAGCGTCAGCTTGCTTGTTCTTCTTTTTACCTCCTCGACAACCACGCATTTTTCTTTCTTTTGTTGGCCCTCTTGAATTTCTTCCCAAGTGGGTAATGGTACACCTGAAGCTCTAGCAATAGCTGTCTCACCTTCATCAAAGTACTCATTGAAGAAGGTAGATTCAATGAAATTTGCCTCATCGTGCTCGAAAGGATTCTTTGTAGCAGGAATAAATATATCCTTCCCTTTCCAATGTCCTTTGATACATTGATGCATCGTTGATGGCACTAAATTGTGATCGTGCAGCCATTTCCTACCTATCAAGAGATGTAGGACACAGGCGCATCAATCACGTGAAAAGTAACACTACCACGGATAGGCCCAATCTTAAGATCAACATTAACTCTTCCAATGGTCTTTGTTGTAGTATGACTAAAGCCATTAACTGAAATGGGTTGCTTCACCAAACAACGATAGTCAATACCAGCAGCTTCAAATGTAGTCTTAGGCATGATGTTGAGAGAAGAACCAGCGTCAATGAATGTCCTCTTAACTGGATAGCCATTAAGTGTGCCCTCCACATATAATGGTCGATTGTGATTTGGACCGTCTACACACATATCTGTATCAGTGAACAAGATTGCATTTTCATGCGCTCGAGCCATTCTTTTGACTGGCTGCGCTGCACTACACTCGGCATATTGTCCCTCGGAAATTTGCGCAAGCATAGTTACTGCTACAAGTCTTGCCTTCTCATCAAAACCAAGTAGATCAAAGAAATTTCTAAAATTTGAAGTCTTCAAAAGTGCCGCGGCAATGGGTGCACAATCATTTTCCTCAATTACATGTTGTTTTCCTTTTGTGTTACTTGCCTCAGCAAATGGTGTATCACTGGCCTCGATCATGGCAGGATCATGAATAACGACGTTGACAGCACCACGCTGATTGTTATGGGTTGGAAGTGGATATTTCCTAACATCGTTATTTTCAATAACAAGCTCTCCACTCTGCACTCTTTCGTTGAAAATTCTCTTCAAAGTAAAACAATCCCTAGTAGGATGCCCTACAATCCTGTGGAACCTACAAAACTTGGGATCATTCCTCTCCTCTTGAGTTAGTAAACGCTCTACCCTCGGGAGCTTAAGATTTCCATCTCTCAACCATTGATCGAGCATAGCATGCACTTTTCCCATCGAACAAGGATATGTTGGCACTTCCTTTGTTCTCTCACGTCCAGACTTTTCAACTCTTCGTTTCTTCTCATCTTTGGGATCCTCACTTTGAGTTGCATTCACAGATGGTCCTCTTTTGTTAAAATTCACGCTTCCTCCTCTCTGTCGCGCGACAGAATTATTAGTCCTTCGCACGTTTTCAACCAGAGTGGAGAATGAAGCTAAAGAAAGATTCTCTAGATGCACCGCGCACTCAGTAAACATGCCTTGGATACAAATTTTCACCAGCTCTCTTTCATCACATATGTCTTGGATGTCTAGTGAACGTTCTCTGAAGCGCTCAATGTAATCCATCAAGTCTTCCTTGTGTTTTTGACGGATTCGTCCCATATCAGTCAAGGTCACTCGTTCTTGTGTGGAGAAGAATTTCTCTGTGAACATTTTGCACATGGTTGCCCATGAATCTACAGATCCAGGGGGAAGATTCACGTACCAAGTGTACGCTTTCTCTGTGAGGGACTTAGAAAATTCCTTCAACTTTAAATCATCATCAAATCCATAAACCTCTAGTGTTCCAATGAACTTCAACAAATGTTCCTTGACACTTCCCTTTTTACCATTGAATAGCATGAATTTTGGACTCACATAGTCCTAAGAATATGGCTTAGCAGCAACACGTTGATTGTATGGGAGCTTGAGATCCAATACTCCCACATCTGACTTAGCTTGTATTTCCCTTAGGTACATGTCCAGATCTTCCTTCGTGACAAAAGTACCTTTAGGGGTTGAAGTAGTAACTTCAACTGGTGTAGCTGGAGCGGCCGTTTGGAGTAAAGTTACATTGGGTTGAACAGTAGGTCCACCAATGACAATTGGTGGTGTAGCCTGTGAGGATGAAGATCCTCCGAGTTGAGCATTTAATGCAGGCTGGGAAGTTGATGGTGTTCCAATCTGAATTCCAGTGTTCATTACCTGAGGTGCAAGCGGTTGCGTGATTACAAGCTCTAATGGAGGGATTTGCTCTCCAACTCTGGTAGGATCTTGTTCAGGAATAGAAATAGGATTAGCAGGTGGAGCAGCTTGAGGTGCCTGAGAAGCGCGTTGTTGCACAACAACAACAGGGTTCGACGAAGTCGCACCTTGTTGCGTGGCAGCAATAGCAGCTATTCCAGGCAGGTACTGAGCAAATATTGTCATGAATTGTTGGAATTGTTTTGCAGACTCTTGCATTGATTGATTGACTTGCTTAGTATTTTCTTGCACAGCACGTAAGATCGCAGCATTGTCGATTTGAGCACTAGTAGGTTGGTTCACATCCTCAAGTGCCGGCATGTCATGTTCAGTAGCCTCGGGATCAACATTAAGTTCTTGAGTCGTACCCTCAGTGGGATCGGTAGGTCTCTTCCTTGGAGGTGCCATCACACAAGTGTTGATTTCCCTATCCCCAGTGGAGTCGCCAAAAATGTGTGGGTATGAATCCGGATGCAACGATCACGTGCGCGTCGCGTGACTATCGCGCTACGCGTGACCTAGAGAAACAACACGTGATAGGATGATCAAGAGAGAATCGCGTAGGGAGGAGGAGGAGTAGGCAATCTCAATAGGCTCTAACACACGTGTGACAGGTAAGGGAGCTAAATAGCATCAACCTCACTGAGTACTATGGATTCGTGTATGTTCTTGAGTAAATTAAGTGTTTGATTCACCAAGACAGAAATCCGACAGCACGACGGCGTTCGTCCAAGATTTCACCTTGTCCCAATGAAGTAAGGACCAAGAGTATTTATAGAGAATCTGGCCATCGATGTCATCCGTCAGATGAGACGGACAACCAACGGCCAGGATGAGCCCCTCTCATTATGGATATGAATATGGGCTCCCTTATGGACCCAGGCCCATTGAGGCCTTCATTGTAATGTGTGTGAGCCAATTTGAGAAAGGTTGGAATTGGGTAGGCCAATTCCAACGGGCCCTACTCCAAGCCTTCCATGCCAAAACTCCCATGATCATCCCAATTGGATTGGGCCTAACTCTTTAAGCCCTGTCACATTAGCCCAAAGAGTTAAATCCAAATAATAATTAGGCTCAAGGCCTTTGTAATCAGATTTGTACATCTACACAGTTGACCAGTTATTGCTAGGTTGGACATAATTATGCTCCTATTACGGACTAATAAGAGCAGAGGAAGTGCTTTCATGTTTCAACTGTAGACTGTAATTCTTTAACAATTTTAATTGTCCATTTACATTTGGATTCTATAACTACTTTGCCCTTGAATTTATGCAAATTTTGTCCGTGTGGAACCAGCACTATCCTTAATCTCTCTCTCTCTGTCTCTCTCTCTCTAAATACAGTTAGCCATTTTCGATAGTTAGCCACCTCCTAGGCTCCTACTATGCATTTCATCAAACAAGAGGAAGGCAAGTAAGCTATAAGGAATATTGTAATGATTCCTATTAACAACATAAACGCAATGAAACAAGAACTTACTTCAGTAGAAGTTTACGTGGAAAAGAACAGGTTGGCTTTAAATTGAAACATTAGGAGAGTATAGCGTACTTTGAGCTCTAGAGCAGCAGACTCTTTGAGAGCAGAGATAGCATCCAAATCAGCGATTTCAGACTCCATCTTGGGCTCTGCACCCGCTTCCATCCACAGTGCCATTTTCCGTCCTCTTTCTCCACTTCTTCTTCTTCTTTAACTATGAACTAGTAATAGTAATAGTTTAATGGCCTAAGGGAGTGCCTCGACACACCTCAGTCGTTAACGTTTTTTCCAGAATGTTCTCGTGCGATTTGGCTTTTATTCTTGGTAATTTTGCCTCGGTGGGATCGACGTAAATATACGTTTGTCTTTTAAGAAACATGGAGATGGTTGCCCAGAAATAATTTAATGTTTACAATTTCAATTGAGATTAATCATTTATTTTAAATTTAAAATAAAAAATTTATATACAAATATTATACGTATATCATATATTTGTATGTTATAATCGTAATATGTGCATAAATATCACGTTTATAAAACACAATATACACACAAATAAAAAAATCCATATCCTGATTGATAATCGCGATATTTGGTTAACTCCTATAACGGGATTATTCATCACGATATAGCAATGATATATAAACAGCATATCTTGTTTTATTCTCATAATTTATGTGTAAATTATCATATCATGTTTCTTAAACGCAATTTTAGTATGATATATTGATAATGAATTTCATCGGAGTTATATATCGATAATATTTTTTTATAGAAACCTTAAACATGTATTGTACTCTGGTTGCCCACTGATATTTTGTCACGGCATATGGATAAATATCTTAAATGTATTAAATAAATTAAAATTTTAAAAAGTTTCTAAAATAAAAAAGAATTATATCAGACATTTATCCACAGGATTTAAAAAAATAAAATTAACATTGATATTTAAAAAATTATAAAAATATCATTGGAATAAAAATAATTCTATTTTGGGCACGTTGAGTTTGTTTCTTGAAGAAACGAGATCAGCCACTTATAATCTTGTTTTTTAATAAATGAGTTCAAGTTGTCTATTTATTGTTTTGGAATTATTTTTCATCTGATAGGATTTGTGTAAATTTTTAAAAAAATAATAATTATTTTTTACCTTAATCTAAAAAAACAGTAAGCGTGAGATAGTAAATTTTTTTTTTTCCAAAGAACATCTATATCATTGGAAATGTATAAAAAGGAAGTGCCTGTTGTATATCAATTCTTGTTAGTCTCCAATATGTTTGAACTAATTAATTAAAAAATAATATTATTTAAAAACATTGATTCAATAAATTTATTGAAGGTAATTAAATAAATTGCAAAAAAAAAAGGGAAAGCAAAGAAAAAAGTTTACCACCATTTACCAACAATAAAGAAAAGAACTATTTTAATAAAAAATTATAAAATTGTCATCGAGTTAAAAATAATCCAAAAAATATCCATTTAAACTCGTATTGTAAGAAGACGAGTTTGGATTATGATAAACTTGTCTTTTCATAAATGAGTTTAACAAGTTTTGCATCTCATGATATCATTCCTCCCTATAAAGCATGGGGTTCTTAACATTTAGTTTAGCTTGATAGTGGGGCTCATGTCTAGATTTACACTCTAAAGATTGTAATGTTAAGATATGCGATGCTAAAGACACAATTCCCTCTTCTCGGCTTTCCATCAAGAGAGTTTCCCACTTGGGTATGTTCTTAAATTTGACTTTCTTTTAGTTTTGCTTTTGATTTGTAGTGATTTGGTTGTTCGGGGGGTTTTCTATGTATTTGAAAGAATTGGGTTGTTTTTGTTTGATTCTCAAATGAATGGTATGTTAAAATGACTTGTTTTTGTAACATG
The DNA here is from genome assembly GCA_024138025.1 of Combretum micranthum. Lineage (NCBI taxonomy): Eukaryota > Viridiplantae > Streptophyta > Magnoliopsida > Myrtales > Combretaceae > Combretum > Combretum micranthum. The sequence continues at coordinate 2,894,337 of JAMXBD010000003.1, forward strand.
TTGGATTGAATTGTAAATTAAACATAAAAAATAAGTTATTTCTTAAACACATAAGTTGAAATTTTTATTCTTACAATTATTTTCAACCCAGTGGCATTAATGTAATTTTTGTTAATATATATGTGTGTGTATATATATTTTTGTTAAGTCCACTTGCTAACCAACCCAAGGCTGGGGATGATAAGTGATCATCTATCTTTACACACATCTAACTATCATGGTACAAGAAGACCATAGCATCTTCGTGCAACTAAGGAAAAAGAATGTATTAAAAAGAATTACAAAATAAGATGTTTAGATAAAAATTTCATAAATAGAGCACTTGAACAACTTCATTTTACATAATATACAATTTCATTGTGTTATAGTGCAACCATTGCTCTGCTTATTCCTTGTTTATACCCTTTTATTTTCTTCAAACCAGACCCTATCCAAACCCCCTTTCACTCTAAATCAAAACAATGTGAAATTTTAACAAATCTCATTAAACTTTCCCTTGCTATAACTGTATTGTGGAATTGGAACTTGATTTTGCGGGAGATTGTTCCCAAATCTTTCAAACCTTAACCCGTAATCGCGCTACCAAGGTATGTTTGTTTAACCTCATTTTTGTTTTGATTTTTTCTTCCTACTGCAGTTTTTAAGAGAGGGATCTATGTATATGTATGTATGTATGTATGTATGTATGTATGTATAATCTATTGATTTTCTTTAGGATATTGAATATCAAATTTCACCAAGTTTATGGCATGCACGTTAATTATTTGGTCAAATTTCTAAATTGCATTGTGCGTGCACATTTCAGTTTATCACATTTAAGCTTGTGTATCCAGTTGAATAATTAATATGTGAATTATTTACTACATGATAATTTATCATATTGCAGTTTAAAATGTATACACATTCACATACGTAGGATAGATTAGGGTTTTGTAAACTCTCTAACTTTATTATTACCCAGTTATATGTGAGTCTAAATGAAACATACATATATAAAAAATACATTACATGAAGTTATGTCTTAAAGAAGTAGCAGACTTCATATTCAAGTTTAAAATGTCATTTTATAGCACATATTGCTTTCATAATCACACAAAATAAAATACAACACTAGGCTTAGTAGTTTCAGCTTATTATATCAATTTCCTATCAATTACTAAGAAGAAACTTTTAGGAATCGATAATGGGGTGAAATACATATTTACCGTTCTCGCAAAAAAAAACAAAAATATGTATTATAGAAAAAAAATTACCAAATTGTCACCTCTATATCGGATGTCAGAAAGAAGATATATAAGTATGGATAAGTATCCCATGTTGAAGAAGAGATATAGCGGCGATATATAAGTCAAACTTATAAAAATAGCGTTATCACATGTTAGAGAGGAAATATAGATCTAAATGTGTATCGCATATTGGTCATATGACACACGTTAAATAATTGCACGTGTGTCACATGCTCAACATGCAACACACAAAAAAACCTTATATCACATGTTCAATATGTGATACAATGATAGTAATTATATAATTATTTTTATCAAAGTTATATTAATGTGATTTTTTTTCAAATGATGGTTAAACATAAAATAATCTCATTGATAATGGGTGGTTTGATGAAGTAACTGGGTTTATTTTTGTTAAACGATGCATGAATTGTCATGCTTGAAATGCATGGATATAGAATAGTTTGATGAGGTAATTAGTTTTTTTTTTTTTTAATATCATCAATTATGTGTTTATGTGGAAATACAGTATGTAACCTTTTATGTCACATTTAACACTTGGGAATGGACCCTAAATGGAGTCACATTTACAGGTTCTATCCTCATTCCTATATTTAAATGCATTTTTTAAAAGCTAAAATCACAATTCTTAGAATTGATAATTTGCGCTTTGAAGGGGGATTTGGTTCCACCCTCAAGAATATGGAATCACAATTCCATTTCATCCCTATTAATAATTACTATTACGATTTTTTTTTTTTATTCCCTTACACATTTATTAATGAAGATATATTTGACAAGTGCATGTCAGTTCAATTTCATTTCATAATGTATCTAAACAAATGAATAAATTTATCACTTTACCTCCCATTTCATTCTATTTAATTCCTCTTATTCTAATTTATTCCACTTTGAATGATTCCTACGTATAAAACGTGACATTAGAGATTTCACCAAGGGTGTTCGTGGTTTAGCTCAATTTAGTTTAGGGGTTGAACCTATTGAACCAAAATGTCTATACCCAATTTTAATGAGACAAAACTATAAACTTAATTTTTTAGTGAGCTAAATTGGTATATCTCGATTAACTTTAAAGATATGTGATCTCATATCTAAAAATGAGTTGAATCAAAGCTCTTAATTTTGATAAATTGAATTTGATTGACACTAGGGATCTAATGTTCCCAAACTAATGAGTTTGATCTATTTTTTTACATAATGGTTCGGATCAAGTAAGGTATCTAGACTTATGTAATGGCTTTTTTTTTTTTTTTTGTGTATAGATTTTTCCGAAAAACTTTCAAGTAGTCTGGACCACTTGGAAGATATATTGTGAAAACTTCCTAGTTATCCGGATCAAGTGCAAGTGATCTTAATGAAATAGAGAACAAAATACCTTATAAAATAGAACAAATCCAAGTAGTTCGAATTAAATGGACATAGTCCAAATCAAGTCTAAGTGGTCCGGTCTCTTTATAAAATTTCTAGCTATTGGAGTGCTTAAATGCAAGGTGTCCTTTTAGGGATTTATGCCTAAAGTCTAAGGTTTTGCATACTTATATAAATGAGTTTGTCTGTAGCTTCTAAATGGTAGTCAAGAACCTTCATTTGCTATCGAACAAAAATCTCAAGTGTTGTATTAATTTGTCATCATATTTATTAGTTATCTTGTAATTAAAAGTTGAATTGAGCATAGTGCTAGTTTAGTAACTTAGAAACTGTTGTAAAGCACTACACTTCTAGCTTATTGAGTAAATATATTATTGTAGCTCCTTGAGCATTAATATTGTGTGATCAATAAAAGTGTGTGTGAAGATCTTGGTTGAGGCATTAAGTGATCGTGGAGAGCAAGAGATAGACTAAACTCCACATTAAAAATTCAAGCTTATTCTTTCTTTATCTCTTTTACATATCTAGCATATTATTACTACGATTATGATTGTCATCAATGCTAAACTTGCTTATTTGCATTAAGATTTGTAAAATCTATAAAAATAGTCGATATACTCAATTCAACCCCCTACCCTCTCCCTTTTTAAGTATATTATAGTGCACTTTCAAAACCAAACCAAATAGGATTTAAAATGGTTTGACTCAAACCCCTAATAAATTAAATCGTTGTTCAAGGTTATGAACCAAACTACTTTATATGTGATTCGATTCAGTTCGAACCACTTTATCAAGGAAACAATGACGTTTAAATTAAGGAATTTTATGTAAGTATTAAAGTCACTTAGCATTATGTCACAATGACATTACATCTTAGAAAGAAATTAGGTTTCAACTCATCAACAACAATTTCACATTTGATATCCAAATTAGATTATCCTACAAATATTGCTAGTGCATGTTATGTAATCCCCGGGTTTTTGCCTTAGCTTGAGTTAAAAACTAAAGAATTCAAATCTTGAATACTTTAGTTAGTAAAGACAATTTAGAAACAATTCAGGAGAACACTAGATACTAGATAATAACTTAAAATTTGTTTTCACAAGTTTTGAATCTTAAATCTCAATTTTAATTTTTGCATCCTAAACTAGTAAATGATTTGGTAGTATATTAATTAATATTTATCAGATAATATAATATGTTCGTTTTATATATATTAAATGGTTTTGATTTTCCTTTTTTATAATTAAATCTTTCCCAGAATTATCATAAATTACTTTGCAAGCTATCTACCGTAAATTTCAAAGCATAGGCATACAATCATTTCTTTTATTAAAGTTTCTTTCATTAAATGTTGAAATGACAATTCCTAATTAAACCATACTTCTTTTCTTTTATGTAAAAAGAAAGCAACTGGAGATTCAAAAATTTACACCAACTATACATCATTGTTTTCAGAATATTACCACCATATTTCCAAGATCTACTTTTTTAACATAATCTCTTTACGCACGTAAAATCGTTTATTTAAACCTTCACTTTCTTTACTTGAAAAAGCCCCTAAGATAGTGTTTACAAGCTTCACGACCACTATTTTAAAAAGAAGCGAGTGAAGTAATCTCAAAAAGCATGACAACTAACTTCATTTTACTTTATTCTCAAAAACTACAGGAAAAATATCTTTGTTAAATATACAAGTACATGTGCACATTTCAACGTTCACTTGTGAAACGTCGAGTTTAACAGATGTTATAATTTAGAAAGCTAAAACCGAGCCTTGTTTACTAAAAAGTGTTAAAAACAAGTAAAAACTTGCTTTGTGAGCTTGACTAGGCTTAAAGCTATAATATATCTGTTAAAAAGTTATAAGTAAAACTAACTTAGCTCAACTAAACAAAATATAACAGAACTTGCAGTAGAATAAAGTAAAACTACCTTAAAACTCTCATGTTGAACTAGAGTTAGAAATAAGAAGATGAAAGTCTTATGTTAGTTTAGTAAGTTAGCCAAAGCTAGTTGTGTTAAGTTTATCTCTATCCATGTTTTGATGCGAGTATCTATTAGACAAGAGTTAAGTTGTAAGATGGAGTAAGCTAAGTTGTTGTTCTGTATGGTTGTTAGAGATCGCGACCTAGTTTTACCTGTGGGTTGGTACCATGGTAGGCTTTGAGTAAGAATTAAGGGTAACAAAGTTTAAGCACAGCCTCAACTGCGGACCAAATTGCGCCTTCAATTGGACATTGATTGAAGCTATAGACATTTTTACATGCTCGTGATTCCTAGTTTATCAAGCACAACTTAGTTTCTACCTACAGTTGACCCTACAATTCTTCCTAAGCTATTCACGACTTGATCTAAGTAAGAAGTGACAAAGAAACACATAAATTAAAAAGTTTTAATTCGAATCTAGGATACTTAAGCACTGATAAGAGTTCCTTATCATTTATAAGTATAGTAATATATGCTTATTGCTCTGTAGGAACCATAAACCAAGATTAAGAGTTTCCAGTGGACTACCACAATCTTTAGGCAAGATGCACAAGTAAGTAACATTGATCTTATCATGTTGCTTGTGTTTGTAATGTAGCTGCATGTGTTTCCATATGAACATAACCGTTTATGTATTGGGATGAGAATAATGTGTGCGGCATGGTGTCTAGATGAGTGACAAGTTTTAATGGTAGAAGCGATAACCAGTTTCCTATTATTGATGTGTAATGCATATTGATGACTATTTGAATATTGTATGGTCACTAATAACTTGATCTAAGTCTTAGTCGACCCTTAAGTAAAATGGACATGCATTGCACAACAACATATTTGTAGAGCTGGACAAATGGGCTATGGCCCGCGGGCCAGCCCGTTTAACCCACTTTAAAAACGGGTTAGGGTCAGCCTTTTTTGGCCCGTTTAAAAGCGGGTTAATTTTACCCAACCCACTTAACCCGCGGGCCAAAGTGGGCTAGCCCGCGGGTTAAGTGGGTTGACCCACCAACCCACTTTTATAAAAATAAAATAAATAATTATAGGGTAAATATGTATTAATGAAGGTTATTCTTGAGATTTTTTAATACTTGAGATTAAATTTATGTGTTAATTATAACAAAGAATGACAAACTGATGCACATACACCATAAATTTTATAAAATATATTATTATTGTTTTAAACGAAATATATTATCTAATAAGTAATTTTAGAAAACTTATTTTTGTATAAAAATTAATTAAAATAATAATGAAATTAATCATTAATATATATAACCTTATAAAACTCTCTTTTTTATTATATATATCTTATTTAATTAGTATAAATAAGTTAAATGGGTCAACTTGGCCCATTTAACTCACAAAATATGTAAGTGGGTTAAAAGGGTCAAAAAGTGGGTTGGCCCGTTTAACCCACGGGCTAAAGTGGGTTGGGTTAGGGTTAGACAATTTTGGCCCGTTTTTAAAGTGGGTCAAAATTTTTTGGCCCGTTTAACCCACGAGCCAAAGTGAGCCGGGCCGGGTTGGCCCGTTTAACCCACTTGCCCACCTCTACATATTTGTATTAGCATGGTACCCATGTCATGTATTGATATTTCTATTATATGATAATGCCTTGTCATGCTAGTAAATCTGGGTAAGGTTACCATACGGTTGCCAGCCCCACGGGAACTAAGCAGGCACCGAAGGACGTCACCCGAGTTGGAGTTGCTTTAAGCTGTTAATACTTAGTGGAGTTTCCGAGGTTCTTAGGTAAAGTTGAGATTATGTAACATATGTCTAATAATAATAATATATAAATTTGGAAAACTTCTTCTTCTTTAGTTCTCAGTCTCTCCTAGGCATGGACTAGTTGAGTTGGTCCTTTAACCCCCCAAAAAAGGGCTTAAATCTCTATTAGTTTGGATTCCGGTCATCCAAACTGTGCATGATTCATATAGTTTAGTGTTGCATTGCATATGGTTGAAATTATACTTGTCTAGCATTTGTTTGAAATGTGGTCTGATTAAGTTATCTTACTGAGCTGTGGTTCGCTCACACTCCTACAGACTTTATGTGCTTTCATGGATCCATAGAGATGATCCTTGCTTGAGGCAAAGGAATATAGTATAAGGGGAAACCGGAGCTTGCATGAGAGTTGAAGATGGTACCTTTAAATAAGGATAACTCATATATGTTTCTTGTAAGTTTGTAAGGTAATGGCTGGGAACTCCCCCTAAGTTATATGTAAAGGATATGTTGTATGGGACTTATATGTATGCAAAAATCATATTTTAATAACCTTACGATCCTATTTAATTGTCAATGCTACAGAATATCTTACTAGTTTGATAGCCATGGAGTTTCTTAAAAGGCCTTAGCTAACTTACTTGAATATTGTGATTTCTAAATTGTTACAAGAGAACATCAATAATGCTAAGGTATCCTATGGGGGTTGTAACTTGTTATATTCTCAAGAAATCTCTAATACTAATTAAGAATAAGAAAGTTAATGATTTTCATTCATTTCATGAAAATCTTTATCATTATTTCTTTAGAATATATTTAAATTTCCACTAAATTAATTAATTAATTTGAATTTATAAAATTTCCTCAAATCCTATTTGTGAAGCAATGAAACCTGCTGGGACTTCCACGTACACTTCTTCTTCTAAATTCCCATGAAGGACTGCATTCATTACACCGAATTGGTGTAGTGGCCAATGTAGATTTGCAGCTAGTGATAGCATTACCCTGATTGTGTTTAATTTTGCTACTACTGAGAATGTCTCTCGATAGTCAATGCCATATGATTAGGTGTATCATTTCACGACGAGTCTCGCCTTACATCGATCTATTGTCCCAACCGCTTTATGTTTGAGGGAGAATACCCATTTGCATCCTACCACTTTCTTTTCCTTTGGTAGAGGCCTAAACTTCCAAATGTTGTTCTTTTGTAATGCTACCATTTCTTTAATAATTGCTTTAACCTATTTAGGATCATTCAAGGCTTCTTCTACCGTATTAGGAATGTTCTCAAACGATAGCTGATGCACTAGATTTTTGAGTGGTTATGATAACCCCTTGATGTAGTTGGCAATTGGATATCTTACTTTACCTTCTTCATTATCTAGTGTGTACCAATTTGGTAGCTTGCCACGATTGTTCTTGAAAGGCAATTTATAACCAGAAGAGGGATCAAGAGATTGTAACTCTGATTTATTCTCAGGAATATGGCCGGTTGGTATTAAACCGAGATGAGATTGCTCAAGAGAGGGCTATACTTGTGGAGACTGCTCAAGAGAAGGTTGTTCTTATTCTTGATTATATTCACTCTCAGTTTTAGTACTTCCTTCTTCTTAAAGAAAAAACTCATTGCCTTCATCATGACAAGTTGAGAAGTTTAGCTACTTTTCCTAACCACTATTAGAATTCTGCTCTTCACCAACTAGCTTCTCATGAAGAGGAGAATGAGAATCTAGATTTTGAAAGAAAATTTCCATTTCAAGGAAGGTAACATCCATCGTGACATAAAGGTGCTTAGCACATGGATGAAAGCATTGGGATCCTTTCTTATGTGTAGCATAGCCTAGAAGATGCAACAAACAACACATGGATCAATTTTAGATCTTTCATTTTTATGGAGGTGGACGTATATTACACATCCAAACATTCTTGTAGGAAGCATTAAAGTTGAGGGCAAAGGTTCATGCTGAGCCAAGACTTATAATGGAGTCTCAAAGTTTAATACCTTGGACGATATGTGATCTAGCAAATAAACAGAAGTGGTCACTGCATCTGTCCAATATCTTTGTGGTGCATTTGCTACTATCAAAAGTGCTTCGGCTTTCTCCAAAATATGTCTGTTCTTCCTTTCAGCAAAATCGTTCTGTTGTGGAGTTTGAGCACAAGTTGTCTCATGGTATGGACCATGAGCTTTGAAATAATCTTGTAATTCTTTGTTAACAAATTCCCAACCATTATCAATATGAAGTACTTGTAACTTATCTGAGAATTGAGCTCTAATCACAGATGAAATGTTCGAAATATTTCAACAACTTCATTTTTGTTTTTCATCAAACAACTAAGTCATACGAGTGCAATCATCAACAAAAATCACAAGCCATTTTATTCTAGAAGAAATTGAAATAGGGGTAGGTCCCTAAACATCTTAATGAACTAACGTAAATGGCTTTTGACATCTTTTTTAGATTATTGGGTAGGAGCCTCTATAACTCTTAGCCAAATTGCAAGACTCACATTTAAGTATAGTATCACTAATATTTGAAAACAATCTAGGAAATAAATGTTTCATATAAGAAAATGAAGGGTGTCCCAATCTACGATGCCACAACCAAATTTGCCTTTTTGTATTATCATCTTTGTTGACTTTGTTTGCTCTACCACTATTGAAATCTTCCATGTAGTATAGCCTCGTTCGTTTAGTACCATGATCTGTAATCTCCTTGGTGAGAATATCCTGGAATAAATAAAATTTTGGATACATTAGTGCACAACAATTTAATTCCTCAGTAACTAGTCTAACTGAAATTAATTTATTTGAAAGAGACGGAACAAGAAGGGTGTTAGATAATTGTAATGTGGGCGAGGAAGACACTTTTCCAACACTTATCACAGGATATTTGTCACCATTTGCATTTGTAATGCAGAATCATTTTGGTTTGGTAGGTTCAACAAAGTCTTGAGGATCAAAGGGCATGTGACCTGTTGCTCTAGAATCAATAATTGAGCTTTGGTTACCTGATTCATTTTTAGCCAACAAATAGTTTCCTATTGTTGTAGAGGACTCCTCTTGAGTAACAAGGGAAAGATGAGGTTTTGTAAGGGTTGTCCTCACATTAGAAAGTGATGCATGGCCTACTTCTCGTTTCTTCTTTGCCTTCAATTCGTGCCGCCAATTTGGATATCCATGTATCTTAAAGTAGGTTTCTTTTGTATGCTTCATGTTCCCACAATAAGTACAATTACCTTCTTTAGTTTAAGTCTTTATTTTTGTAGTAGAACCTCTTTTTCACTAGTAAAAATCTGAAGCGTAGGTTATTGCTATGATTTTTGTCCTCTTTAGATACCATTGCTAGGCTAGAAGTTGTGTCTTCTTTTGTCAACATCACCATTTTCTCTAATCTTCCCTACGTGCATATGCATAAGCCTGCTCTACTGTATGAAGGAGCTGAAGCCATAGTGCATAAGCTCGAATGTTGTCCAAACGATCATCAAGTCTATCCAAAAAAGTATAACATGGAGTTATATTTTTGTATATCAGCCTCACATTTCATGAGATTTAGGCATCCAAAATCAATTTCTCTCCAAAGTCCTTGAAGAGTATTATAGTATGTCTCAATTGACCCTCCATTTTGTCTCAGCTTTGACACTTTTCTCTTAAGATCATAAACCTGTGAGGTGTTTGTGCCATCAAAATATGTTATGGCAATAGCATCCCACGCATCTTTAGCAGTTGGAATCTAATATAATTGTCAATTAGGGTTGGATCCATAGAACTAATTAGCTACCCTTTAACAATTGCTTTCTTTGTTCTCCATTTTCTAAATGTTAGATTCGTTTCTGAGAGCTTTGGTAAATCTCCATCAAGGTACCCCAATTTGTCTTTAGTAGTGCTATACATCTCCATCACTTGGGACCAAATCTTATAGTTTTTATCATCCAGTTTTAGGCCAATTGAAGTAATAACAGGATTGTTAGTTGTTGGTATTGGTGTTTGGTTTAACATCTGTGATATTCTTGGTGTCAAATCATCAAAAACTAAAGGTCCTATTTGTGAATTTCCAGTGGAGGGTGTTTGATCCCCCATTGATATTTCTTCTCCTATTTCTCTAATCTACAGGTCCTAGTGCGGTTGCTCTAGCACCATAATCAAAAGAACCTTTTTTCTATTTTTTTTTTATACAAGCCCTCCTTTTATTGTGTTTAAATGTATAAATAAAAAAGACAAGTATACAGAAAAAGGAAATACATCTATTAAACATGGTATTACTATATTAGCTAATCTAAATCTTTGACTCCAATTATACATGCTATTACTATATTAGCTAAGCTAAATCTTTAACTCTAAGAGTGTAAGGATCACAAGGAAGGTTCTTAGCTCATGCCAACAGGTAGAGGCAACAACAGTAGTATTTTTTTTCTAGTTTTTCTTTTCATCTAACAATTATTTGTATATCTTTCTTGATCTTTTTTTTTTTTTTTTTGCACTTGCACGCATTGAGCTTTATCAGTGTTGGATTACTTGTTCTATTGCATTTTCTTTTTACTTTTACTTATTCTATTGCTTAAGAAGAGGGTGCATCTAAATGGAATTGAAGTGTTAGGTGGATATGTTATAAAGTTTATTGGCGTCTGATAGAGATTTGTTGACGTTGAAATCAAAATTAGGAGTAATTATTACAAACTTATGAAAGAAAAACGTATAATAGTATACATAATATTTATAGAAGGAAACATTTTAGTGGATACTTGATGCTCTGTAAAACACTACATAAATAAAAGTCTATTTAAAAGATTTCATAAGAAACTCTTCTTATATTTCTCAAAGATTATCTACATTAAACAATTCTTTTGAAAAAAGATATATAAAATTAAGGTAAGCAATATCATAAAATACTTCATATAAGCACAAAAAAAGTCATCAAATGAAATTTAAACATTTAAACATAAAAGAAAATCACTTCACTAGAAGTTAAAAAAGAAAAAATTGTTTTATATGTATATACGTATGTGTGTGTAAACATTATAAGAAATTTTCTAATTGTTAGGCTCCTTTCTCACTAGATTAGTTCATGATAATTAATAATCTAGTAAATTATCAATAATTAAATTTTTTTTCCTATCATTATAAATTATTAGTTGATTAAAAAAGTCTTTAAAAGCAAATGCATCAAGAACTATTAAAAAGATTGTTGTGACTAGAAGAAAAACAAGTTAAGGATATAAAAAAAAATCCAACCACGGTCATTAAGCCTATTTTAATTTACCATTAGTACAGTATAATTGCTAGTACAAAAAGTTTCGAATCTTTTTTATATATATTTTTTAATTTGTGTGTTTTTTTTTTCAAAAACTATCTAAAATAGAAGACTTCATGGCTAATTCATTGTATATATTTACAAAGTCTTTACTACTAATATCGTGTAATTAGTTAGAATAAAACTTGATATGCTTTTAGCTCGTATTATGATGTAGTAGTCCTTAAAAATCGAGTTGTAATGAAAATAAAGAAATAAATGGCGTTATTAATGGATATCACACACCAATAATAACCCGAGCTACACACTCTCTCACTTGATATGACGCACAAGAAAGATTGAGTGGTTATTCGCCACAATCACAAATAGATTAATAAGAACTAGGTATTTTGCTCTAAAAAAGAAGACACAATGAAAGAGTTTAAAGTTAAAATGTCTTGTCTAGGGTTTTCTCACTTAAGAGGGGTATTTATACATCCCCTACATAATGGCATAATTTTAAATAATACAAATTACAAAAGTAACTTTTTCATGCAAAAACAGAACATTGATCATGCCTTGCATCACCGATATTATCTCTTGTCACGCCCCCCATCGCAGTCTTATCATAGGCCGTGATTTCCTCTGAGAAAAATTTCAACATCGATGTGGGCTAAATCACATGCGTTATTTAAGATAACACCCCTCGTCACAGGTGTGATGTTGCCTGTGATCTCCTCTATTTCCTCCTTGTCTAATCACAGCCCGCATCATGGCTGTGATAGGCTTGCCTCCTTCATTTCTTACACATTTCCTTTTAATTTCCCTATAATTGATTCATGCCCATTTTTATGATACATCCTATAGCTATCTAAGATATACTCATCTTCAGAAGTCCAAATCCTCATCTTGTTTAAACTATTGATATGAACATGATAATCAATGAAGCAATTCTCCTTTTCTTGTGAGGATTTGGCAAGGATCCTTTGAGTTGGTTCTTAAGTTCCTCTAATGCAAAATTTCACAATAGATGTTAGAATTCGGTTCCTATCATTACTTTGGGGTATTGAAGATTCATCCTTGAATCTAATGGGTAGGAAATCTCCATGCCATAACATGCATCTAAAATCAACACGATAGAATATGCTTATACAATAAAACAAAGTATTTTCCTCACAAGTATATGTGAACTCTCTCATCACTTTTGTATTTCTTTTACACTCGTGTTTGAAGTATTTAGCTCTCAACACACTACACTTGTCTCTCATAAGAACCTTACCTACTCTCTTTGCATTAAGGAAGCTTGGAATATAATTCAAGCTTGTCTCATTTATAGATTTTGGTTGAAAAGTGCCCATCCACTCCTTTTTTCTCTATCTCCCACGTTGATTCCAACCCTTGGGAGAGTAATAATGGTATAATGAACACCGTACCTCCTCTACAAAACATTGTAATCAACCCTTATTTTCACAATCCCCTTCCAACTCGTAACAAAGTTTCTATCTTCAATCTCAAAATCTCCAATCATATCAAGATTTACACTATATCCTTTGCTAAGGGAATACTAAAGCTCATATTAATTCAAATAATGTATCTTATACAAATATGGTCGAAATTTCCTTTACACCATTTATGTCATTGTCATTGACAGCACAACATATCATCATGCCGGTATTTAGATGGTATTCATAATCCTCTAACAAATGTTTTGTCACTATGGAAACAATAGCATAATATCCACAATATTTCCTCATAGTATGAGACATCAGCAGCAATAGGAATTTGCACATGTTTGCTCCAAAGGAAGGTAATTCATGAACAATGGTTACACTTGGAAAATCATATGCCATCACCATAAAGTGAAGACCCAACTCAAACAGTTCGAGCTTTCTCCATTCATCAAACTACATAAGCCCTTCATTAATCAAGCACATGTCTACATATAAAATCAAAGGAACATTCGTGCACACATGCTCTTTCCTCAAGTCATTTCCACTAGTATAAACAATATCATCCCATAGCATATGGTCATCGATAGAATTGCAATCAAGTATAATAAGTAAACGTTTCATCACCCTATTTGATGACTAACAATTTTCAATTAAGGCCTTTTCTAAAGACGCATTCACTATTAGGGTAAGATAAAAATCATACTTGAAGAACATTCTTTGCTATTTAGCATATCCTTTTGGAAGAATCATAGCTATAGTAGGAATAAGGATGTGCTGATCTTCCAAAGACTCAATGGAACTCGATGATGATAAAATAAGTGCTAGCTCTTGAAAATTGGCTTCTCCTCCATGCCCATGCCATCCTATATCCCATTCATAAACTTCTAGTAAAGAATTACATGAATCCTCTTCTCTAGCATGACACAAAGATCTACTATAGAAGTAGTACTCATCCTTTATGACATAAATATGATAATAATTCAAAATACAGGAAAGATACACAACAACAGTAGGTGAGATCATCAATATCAAGCCATTTGTTACTCCATAACAAATAATGTGAGACATGATACAATCCATGAGTGATTGATCCAATTGGCTAATATCACAAATCGACTCAGCAGTCAATGTTCTTCACTTCATGACTCTCTCCATAACAGAATTATCTACATACAAGACACTCTTCTGATATAGGTATATATCGATAATACTCCAATGAATATCAACAAGCATCTCATTGGTTTTTCAAAGCCATTCATTATCACAATACCTGCCTTTACTCAAAACAGATTGGTAATCAAGCACAATCAACATACTCATTCTTAACCCATCATGCTTATAATCATCCTTGTCAACATCTCTTCGATTGCATCAATAAGAAGGCACTTCGAAACTTTCCCTCATAAATAATTCTTTCAGTGGCTTTCTTGAATTATGGAACTCCTTATCACAAGACATAGTTGTACTATAGGGGTAGCACCTATCCATAAGAATACTAAACTTGTCAACCCCCGAAGTTTTGTGATCAGTTTAGCTTAAACCCTGATCAGAAGGTCAACCGAAAACCTTAAAGTCAACAAAACCCTAGTTAGGCGTAGTAGTTAAGTCTGGCAATCCCGTGTTTGCAACCCTAAGAAAGTAAGTAAGAGATTAGTATGTAGAGTAGTTCGTAATAACTTAAGAAAGATCAAAAAGATCAGATTAGTAAAACCATAAATTGTCTTGAACCCGAACGGATACAGTTCTTGAAAAACATGCCCGGGGGCTCGGAATAGTAAAAATATTCCGAATACACTGTTAATCTAGTAAAAATATAAGGTTTTAGAAAATATCAATTTTATAATTTTTTCAGTAAGTAAAAATGACAAATATCACAATTATACGCATATTTTCTTACTACCGGTACTTTATTAGTCATATCTACTTTAGATTACACTATTCATTACTATTCTACACTATTCATTTATCTCTACTTTTTCTAACACCTATTCTTACACTCTATACACCTATTATATTTACTTTTTACATTTCTCATAACTTTATTCCACATCTACTTTACCTATTATTACATTTAATAAAAAAAAAATACAAAAACAAAACTCTCTCTTCCCTCTCTTCTTTGATGGCTAGCAACCCACCCCCCCCCCCCCCCCCCCCCCCCCCCCTTTCTTCTCTCTCCCACTCAATTTCTTTTAATTTTTCTTTATTTAAAACACATAAAATACTACCCACAAATTCACTACCAAATCTCTCTAAAATTCTCCTCTCAAAATTCTCTCCATATACACTCCCAAAAACCCTCCCAAAATACTCTTAAACCCCTTCTGCATCTACAAAACCCATATTACTCCAAAATCCTTTTAGGTAAATTTTTCTCATTATGTTCTTCTTACCATGTTATGTAACTTTACATTGACCATGGTGTGAGTTTCCTAAACTTATTGTTATGGAAGCTACACTATGTTTATGTATTGTTCTTGTTCATGGAAATCTATTTCTCTAAATTTATGTTGTTCTACATATTACGTTAGCTTCTTATATATAGTTAACTAAATATAATTATGTATCTACATATATATGTTCTTTAGAGCATATAAGCTCACTTGCAATTTATTTATTTTCATGAAAAGTAGTTTATTTATTTTTTTCTTTGTAATTTATTTATTCATGTTGTTTTAAGACTAGTCTCCAGTCTTAGACCTGTTCTCATCAAGTCAAAACAATTTTCTTTCTTTTATTTTTTTTTCTTTTTTGGACTAGTCTACTTCTTAGTTTCGGGAATCTTCAAGAAGGTAAGACTCCCAATAGTTGACTTTATTTATTATTTATGTTATTTTTTCTTGTTATTATTTCTCATAATCATGCCCATAAAGATTTTGTTCAAACCTTTAAGCTTCAATTATACTTTTACAAAAAGGAGATTTTATTACCTAAGAATGGTTTTATATGAAATTTAGAATCTATGGTTTAACAAAAGTAAATTTATTCCTTTCAAAACTTTAGGAAGAACTCACTACAATTTTAAAAGCTACTCTTGTTTTGAAAAGCTTTTTAATCATTTCTATATTACCTTGTTTTCCAAAAGAAGATGACTTTTAATACTAAAATGTTTTCTATAAAAACATAATATAAGGAAACCTCATAAAAAGGGAATGAGAGTTTTCAAAACAAGATTTTCTGAGTAATGATCAAAGAAAAGTTATAGAAAGAGTGACACCGATATTGAAAAATCCTAAAAGGAAAATAGAGAAATATAATAGTATTAAAAAGTCTTTAAGAAAAATAGTAAGATAAACATGAAATAATTCTTTGAAAACAAAAGAAACAAAATATTCATTTTAAAGGATTTATAAAATGGATTTCTTGTAAACTATGGTTTTTGTACACTTTTAATTAACATTGTTTTACTCAAGAAATTTGGTTAGACAACAATCACTTGAGCATGGATGAAATGTGAGCTATATATCTATGAAAAAGGAATTTCTCAACTATATAGATAACTAAGCATTTATTAAAGCAATTTTTGGATGGTTTAATGTTTGAAACAAAATGCTTTTGGGCTGGAAAAATTCATGGTGAATCTGATCGCCACTGTTTCAGAGCCTAAATGATCTAGTTTGATGAAAATGGTTTTAGAAATGGATAGATCTTTTCGAGTAGATAGGAATCAGTATATTGTATGCGTAATTCTGAGTTAAAATGACCAAGTTATGGCCATTTTAAATTAGAATCATCTTTTATACGAACTTTGACGTTCCTATGACATAGTTTTGACAAATTTCAAGAAAGTTATCAAGAAATACTCATTTTGGATATTTTCCTTGACTAAATGATTCCGAGGAAGAATACTCATATCCCGAGGATTATTTCGACTAAGTGGATTGTTTGAGCGAGTCATCCATTTAGAACAAGTGTCGACATGGCAACGTGGGTTTATTTCCGTAAAATGCTTTACTTGATTGTGTTTGTAGTTTAGTTGAATTAGAATTAAGGAGAGAAAAATTGATATGTATGTGAAAATTATTGAATGGATTCTAAGAATATCGAGGCTGGAATTGATTGTAAATAATTGTTTGTTTTAGTATAGCACTTGATATGTATGAAATTCTATGATCACCTTAAATTTGATAATAATGATGCTATGATATCTTAAGTAAATTGATTCATGCATACTACGAAGTGAGTCACTTTGCATGGGGTTATTATCCTTGGTTGAAAAAGATAGTAGCACGGTCGAAAGCAACACTTGGCACATATATTACATGGGGTTATTATCCTTGGGTGAAAAGGATTGTAGCACGGTCGAAAGCAACACTTGACGACTATGATCGAAAGCAATTGCTTCGTGACATGGAATCAAACCAATGCATGGGGGAAATCCGAAGGCTTGGCTCAACCCGAATAGACTTAATATGCGTGACGGTAATGATTGAAAGCATAACTCAACTAAACTACTCGTTTTGAGATTACTCATCACCAAACCCCGAATGGAGGGCGTAAATCCATTCAACATATAGTTCTCAGAAAAATATATGCCTTGTTTGCCCACGTGTATGTTGCATTTCACTTAATTTCTTAAATAACTTGTTTGAATTTTTCCTACACAAGAATTTACTTATGGAAATAATTCTTACTAAGCCTATTAGTTATACCCCTATAGATATCTTTTGCAGTTTAGCTATTTGTGGTTGAGGCTACGTGGATCTTGTAGCCAGGTATTTCCCTTTTTAGTTAAGAAATTTTTAGATGAAGTTTAATGTTAGTTAAGATGTACACTTCATAGAAAATTTCTTGTAATAGATTAATAGTTATTTTGGCAGGGGAATGCCTCTAAAACTTGTAAGACAATTATTATGAATGAATAAATATCATGAATGCTCTTTTCTTAATTTGTTCTTGTATTTTCTTAAGCTTCATAATTCCATATATGGTCCTTTAAACTTGTGAGAGTACGCCTTACACTTAATACCGAAGCTTCTAGGAATGACTAAGGTTGTTATACTTAAGCTTTAATATTGAGTGTGGCGGACCCTTTAGGGCGTGACAAGATCAATAGTTAACTATGCAAGGCATAACAGATGTATTAGCAATGGTAGGTGTAAACTCTTAGATTTTATGATAATTTTGTAAATAAACCCTAGAACCGGAAGTTAAACCGGAATCCCAAAGTCAACATAAGTCAACAACAAGTCTTAGTGGATCTAGATTCGGTAAGATCGTACTCGAAAGCCCAAAATAGAAAAAATGAGATAACCTTAGATTGTAGTTCGAAATAATGCCTTATAACCTAAAAAGATCACATTCGTCAAAAATTCGCTCATTTCGAACCCAAAAGAGATCAGTTTCTAAAATCAGGGCCTCAGCATGCAAAACGATGAAAATATTTCAACAATCAATTTAGACTCGTAAGTGGTAAGAAATTGTAAAATATCAGTTACAAAATTTTCCGGCTTTTAAAAACATTAGATATAGTCTATTTACGCGTATTTTTTTACTACCGGTAATTAATTTATCTTGTTTATTGTTCAATTACTATTTACTACTATTCATTACCATTTCACTATCTTTATTTTTTTCTTATTACCTATTTTTACATCTCTTATACATTTATTCTTACGTTTTCTTTTCTAATACAACTTTATACATAATTTATCTTATACATTACAAAAATTAATTTTTAATCATCTCTTCTCCTCTACAAGCAAAACTAATGCCATTCTCTCTCTCTTCTATCTATGTTATTTTGTTATTTAATTTAATTCACTCTAATTTCCATCTCAAAACTCTATAAATACCCCTTCTCTCCTTCATTCTTTACACATTCCTTTAAACACATACCAAAACTCTTGGAAAATTTCTCCACAAACTCTCCTTCTCCTGCTCTCTGCTGTGAGCTTTCCTCTTCTACTCCTTGTGATTTTCCCAAATTATTCTCTTCATCCATCCTCCATCTTCCAAGCTTGGGTAAAACACTAAAAACTCCTTCTTTAGTTTATGTTAACAAAACATGAACAACATGTATGTTATGATTTTAACAAATCCCCATGAGCTTATAATATGGAATGAAATCATAAGAAACAACTTATTGTTGATGTCTCGTTTAACTCCATGTTAAATGTATATTTATGTTATGTTCTGTATAAGAATGTATATATATTTTTTTAGAGCCTAAAGCTTACTAATCTAACATCTTATTATTGCTTTTACTTCATTGCTTATTATTTATTGCTTATAAATAAATAAGACTAGTCAATTTCTAGTCTTAGACTTATCTTTCATCAAGTTGAAAAATAAAGAAAAAAATATGAGACTTCTCCATTTCTAAGTCCCTGAAGCCTCGAACATAATCTAAGACTCCATGCTTTTCTTATTTTGCTATATTCATGAGGCCAAAAGTATTCAAGTCTAGGAGAGCCTTGATAAAGTCTAAGACTCCCATAAAAAGCTCTTTGCTATTCTTATTTTATTTATGAGATTAGTATTATTCTAAGTCTCGAAAAGCCTTGAAATTAATCTAAAACTTCTATGATTATTTCTTTATGCTTTTCTTTTTTTTATGGTGATTGTTTTATTCGAGTTCTAGGAAGTCTTGATGACAAACTAAGGTTTTTGTATCCTTGTTTTCAATATTTTCTCATTTGATTTTCTATCTTTAATTACCACATAGGTTTATGCCAAAAATTCATTTCTTAGCATAACTACTATATTCATATGCATGCATGGTCACAAAGTAATGTTGCTGTCTTAGTAAAATTTCCACAATAAGTATAATAATCATTTCTTATTTTATAAAATGAACCATGGTTTTCAAGAGAGTTAATTTTCGACACTTGGGAAAAACTTTCTTTAGAAATGAGAATAGTTATTCAATTATACTTTCTCGAAAATGTTCAAAATAAACTTTAAATGTTGATAATTATTTGCTATAAAAAAATCCCTTAAACTTCTATCTATAAGACATATATATATATATATATATATATGAATATTTTGCTAAAAATTAGGAGCAAACCAATTTTTTCTAGGACAAACTTTAAAAGCATTTCCTTAGTTAAGTCAACTTAAAATAAAAATCAGTATACAACATAAAGAATTAAGTTTTGGAAAATAAATTAATCTTCATGAAGCTAAGTAAATGTAAAAATAATAACTTTATTTATTAGATATTTTAATTACAACAAACTAAAAATTATAGTTGTTCTTTCGAAAAATCAAAAGGAGTTCCCCATAAACTTAACTCTTCAAACTTCTATAAAAGAGTGTTGAATGGAAAATTATTTTGAAGACAACACACTAGGGTCAAGCATATAATATGAGTAATATCAATACTAGATGGTTTTCACATATATAAATACTTTTATACTTGCTATAGAGTGTCCAAGTGGTGAAAAACTTTGAAGAAATGTAAAATTGAGGGGCTGGAACTTGTAGGATGAATTTTTACCTTCCCTTTTTGAAACCTTTATGGCCTTTAATGTTAAAAATAACCTTCGAAATAGATATATCTTTTTGAGTAGATAGAAAACAATTACTTATATGCAAAATTCTAAGTTAAAATGAGCAAGTTATAGTTGTTTGAAGTTGGAATTTCCACAAACGGGAAGAATGACGCGAATACTCAAATAAATCTTAAAAATTTAAGCAGAACTTCATGAAATACTCATTCTGAGTTTTTTTAATTTTATTTATTTATTTATTTTTTGTCTAGGTGACAAGAAGGGTGAAGTTTCATACCCTGACAATTATTACGACTAGAAGAATTGTTTCAAGACATGGCCAAGTGGGTTCCCTCACTTAATTTTTGTGCTTCTATTTGTGCTTGTAGCTAGAGACACTAGAAGTAGGAAAAGATAAAATGGAATATGCATGACAAGCTTTGTTGAAATTATATTAAGCATATCGGAATTCAAATTGTTGATAAATTAATGATTGACTTTCTATTATCATGAAGTGTTTGCGAATATCTCATTAATCACCCTTGAAAATACCTTATCCATATGTTCAGAGTAAATTAACAAATTGATTCATGCATATCACGAAGTAGGTTGCGTTGTATTCACTATTATACCCTTGGTGGGACAAGAGTATAGTAGTGGTGATTGGTAGGAGCTGGTAAATCTACAAGTGGTGTGTATTAGCCTGTAAAATCTATAAATTTTAGTGGCAAGTAGTAGCCGAAAAAATATATAAAAACTTATTTGCGAATTATGGTCGTAATTGGCTGAAAAAAATCTAATCCCAAATGGAGGGCATAAATCTATTCAAACATATGATTTCTGGATTATCATATGTATTGCTTGTTCACATGCTTGTTACATTTCATATAATTGACTAAATAACTTGTTTAAATTATTTGTATGGGTACTATTAATTCGAGGATATTTCTTACTAAGCAAGTTAAGCTTACACCCTTTAGATATTTGCTACGGTTTAACAATTTTTGTTTGAAGCCGACATGATACTTCTCCTAAGTACTAATCTTTTGACTCAAGGAGCTTTTGGAAGAAGTTCATGGTGTAATGTTAGACATAAACTTCTATAGAAATCTCCTAATGTAATTTATTTTGGAAGATAGACTTTGAGACTTGTGTAATGATTTTAATGGTGGTATGCCCCCTTTAGCTTGTAAGATCCATATTTTATTTTATAAGGTTATGCTTTCTATTCTTAGGCACTATTAATTATATCCTCTTAAACTACTGGTTTCAAATGAAGGTCATCTATTGTCGTGAAGTACGCCTTACACCTGATATCAAAGTTTTTGCATGACTAAGGTGGTCATTCCTAAGCTTTAATATTGTGTGTGTGTCCGATTGTCACATTTAATGTACCATTTGGGGCATGATAGTAGGCCTCAGTAATACTACATTATATGCTAATTTGTTACTAGGCATATATGCTAGGGTTTTACTTCCTAATGGTGCTTCTGCAAATATCCTGATAGGAGTAAATTTTTTAGTTTGCCTCCTGTACATAGCTATTCTCTCCACAATACTACCACACCATATCACAACACTTCTCCAACATACGTAATCATCAATAATATTCCAATGGATATCACGAAATATCTCAAACATCTCAATAGGTGAAAGGTGACTATAATACTCAAGAGTACTCTTCAATCCCAATAGTGGATCAAAATGATGCAAATGGAAACGAGGAACAAGAATATGATATGACCTAGAATGATTAGTAGCTCCTGGTGCAAGTTGAAGATGTAAACCTTCGATTTTTTCGAGAATGATTTTGGAATATCGAATCGAAACCCTAAATACTGACCCAAGTTGAAACCGAACCTTAAACAATTTCGATCACGAGATTTCGTAAGAGAATCTTTAAAAACAAAAATAGAAAAATTCAATAATCGTTCGATTCAAAAATCCGAGCATGAGAAGGTCCATCTATTCGATCCTTAATGTAAACCCCTCAATTTTTAGGGTGAAGTTGGATTAAACCCCAACCCTAGTCAAACCGGAGTTTTAAAAGTCAACAAAGATTAAGGCGATCTAACATTTCAACTTCGGCAAACCCACGCTCTCAAACCTTAGAAAGCGGAATTAAGTTAATGGCTTATAAGAGTTTATAATAATATAGGGAAGTGTAAAAATATCATATTCGTATATTTCTAGTGTCTTTTTGATCCGAAAGGGATCAGTTTTCGAAAATCGTACTTAGGAACATCGAACGGTAAAAAAATTTCGATAACACCAAAAGATCCGTAATTATATAAGGATTTCAAAAATATCTGTTTCACAATTTTTCAATAACTAAAAATATTAGATATAGCTCGTTTATGTGTGTTTTTATTACTACCGGTGTTTTATTTGTCTAGTTTACTATTCATTAAGAGTGGGCAAAAAAACCAACCGAACCGAATCAATCCATAATCGAACCAATCTAAACAAAAAAATGGTATTTTTAATGGTTTGGTTTAAAAATTTTCCAGTCCGAACCAATCCGTAAATTTATGGTTTGGTTTGGAAGGTAAACCAAACCAATCCGTAAAACCGAACCAAACCATTTTAGAAAAATATAATAATATTTTACTATATGCTCATATGATTTTATTTAATACTTATTATTTGGTAAATATTGATTCAAATCAACTTGTTCATTTTTAATTATTTTAGGACCATGATATGTATTTTTTTGTTGATGATAAACTATTGTTTTTTTTAATACCTTTTAATTTTATAAAGTATAAAATTTATTTATTTAGTTATAAACTCTTATTATGTATTAATTATTTAATACATTTTACCAGCAGATCATTTTATTCGTTGATGAATTTTGTTAATAGATAATTTTTTATTTTAACTAAATTTATTTGTAGATAATTGACTTGATGGTTTTATTAAAAATTATAAATTATGACTTACTATGTATTGATTGGTAAATATATTTTATTGGTAAATAACTGCTTTTATAGAGAATTATAAATTAAAAGTATGATGAATTCATAAAGTATTTTGTCGTCATTTATAATACAAGCTTTGTTAAAATGATATAAATATTTAAGTACCTAGATAAATGTAAAAAAACTAGAACAAAGAAAATTTTTAGTTAGAATTTTGATTTAATCCATAATCCAAACCGAACTAAACTGTTAATTAATGGTTTAAAAAATTTCTAATCCGAACCAAATCGTTACTTAATGGTTTGGTTTTTGATGAAAAAACCAAACTGTAAATTATGGTTTGGATTAGTTTTAGAAAAAATCGAACCATACTGATCCGTGCCCACCCCTACTACTCATAGTATTATTCTTACTATTCATTACTATTTCACTATCTCTACTTTTTCTTACACCTGTTTCTTACTACCTATACACCTATCTCTTACACTTTTACATTTCCAACATAACTTTATTCATATCAAACCTTACAGATTATTACTTTTCTCTACAAAAATTACAAAACAAACAAAAATCCTCCCTCTTTCTCGCTCTATGCCGTTGACCCCCCTCTCTCTTTTCTCAAATTATTTCTTTTTCAATTTATTTTATTACATCAAAATTTCACTCTAAAATTATATAAATACCCCATTCCTCCTTCATTTTTTCACACATTCATTTTATATAACAAAACTCTACCAAAATTTCCTCTCAAATCCTCTTTCCAATAATCCCCTCTCAAAACACTCTCTACCATTTACTACTCTTCAAGAAAAAGAACAAACACACTACTCATTCATCTCTTTTCAAATCCTCCATTAAACCTTAGGTAAAATCCTACCTATATCTCTTTATCATGTTCATACAACTTAGCATGAGCTTAGTGTATGTTTCTTAAACTCATGAGAGTTAAAGAAGCAACAATATATTCATGTTTTGTTTTTATTCATGTTTATATTTTACATTATGTTATCATGTTGTTGTTATTATTGTTATTATTATTTTTGCTCTAATCTAACTTCTATATAGTATTATGTACATTATGTATATATATATATATATATTTCTTTAGAGCATATAAGCTCATTTGTTATTTATTTATTTTCATGCTTTGTAATTTATTTATTTACTTGTTTTAAGCAATTTATTAAGACTAGTCTTTCTAATCTTAGACTTGTCCTTATCAAGTCAAAACGATTTTCTTTCTTTTTTTTTTTTGGACTAGTCTATTCTTAGTCCCGAGTTGCCTTGATGAAGCTAAGGCTCCCAATACATGATCGGAATACCTTGATGAAGCTAAGGTTCCCAATGCTTGACCATATTATTATGTTTATTTGCTTATGAATATTTCTTTCTATCTTATTATGTATTATTCTTACTTTTTCATTACTACATAGTCATATTCATGCTTGACTAGAATGTTTTTGTCTTAAATAAAAATAAAAATAGGTTCTTTCTTAAACAAAGAGAAATAAACTAGATTTCTTAACAAAGGAATTTTCAATAAAAGATCTAAGTTTTGTTTTTAATAAACTCTTTTCAAGGATAAGCTAATCATAAATTCTGGAAGAAGTAGTAATGAAGATTTGTTCAAAATAATAAAAGGAACTCATTTCTTTTATAAATCAAAACTAAATACTCCATAAAGATAGAATTTTTAGCATTGAACTTAAGATTTTAACTCACCCATATCTTTTATAAAACTCAAATAGGTTCACTATAAACTTCAGAAATCACATACTAAGAAAGTTTCTTCAAAACTTAATCTTTATATTGTTATTCTCTTTTCAAAATCAAAATGAAATTTTTGCTAAGTTCTAATATTGACAATTCTTTATTAGGAAAGCTTTTCTTATAAATTTATCTAAAAGAATTATTCCACCACTTGACAAATATTAAGAATAGAACAAGTTTTTCAAATCAAGGTAAAATCAACTCATTATTTTAGAAACCAACTTAGAAAAATAAAATTTGCCAAGAAAGTAAAGTTTTAAAGGTAAACTTATTTTCTAAAGAAGAAAAAGGATATAAAAATAAGAGGAAAACATACATTTAACACAACTTCAAATATTTGCCCACACCAATAACTTAAGGAAAATTTTTAAAAGCTTATTTTTCCATCACTAGAAATAAAGTTGGTAGATAACTTAAAAAACCAAATTTTTGAGAATTAACTTACTTTTGAAAAGATGGGAAATGGAATTATAATAGGAAAAACACTCACTTATAACAACTCAAGAATTTTTTTTCGTTTTCTTCTAGCAATTTAAAAAGGAAAAATTTTCAAAGTTTCATCTTTTAAAACTCTTAAAAACAAATTGTTTGTGGAATATCAATGTTGAGATAACACTACAAAAATTATGCATACAATGTGAGTATAAATATACATTCAAAGGATTTTTCAACTATATAAATATCCAATATTTTGCTTAAGGATTTTTTAGTAAAGAGAAGTTTGGAAAAATCATATTTCGAGGACTATGAAACTCGTAACTATTCTGTACCATAGTAATTTGCAACCTAAATGGCTTTTTATGACCAAAATAACCTTAGAAATGGATATATCTTTTCAAATAGGTAGAAAACGGTATATTATATGTGAAATTCCGAGTTAAAATGAGCTAGTTGTGGCTATTTTAAGTTGAAATTTCCTCTTATTCGAATTTTGACGCAAATGCTAGAATAGAATTAGAAAGTTCAAGAAGAGTTTTCATGAAATACTCATTTTGTGTATTTCTTTCGTTTAGGTAACGAAGTTTAGGAAGATCCATATTCGGAGGACCATTACGAGTAAAAAGTTTTTAGCAAAGATGGCCGAGTGAGTTTATTTCCTACCTTTTACGTACTTGTTCGTGCTTGTAGCTAGAGGCACTAGAAGTAGGAAAAGGTAAAAATGAATTTTGTATGATAACATTGATTGAGAGAATACTAAGCATATCGGGACATGAATTGTTGTTAAATCAAATTGTGTCTTATTATTACCATGCTGGAATGTCTACAATTCTATTATCGCTTTAAAGTACTTTAATTACATATTTCAAGTTATATATATTAATTGATTCATGCATATCACGTAATTAGTTTCATTTCATTAGCTACTATACTCGATGGGACAAGAGTATAGTAGTAGAGTTTGCAGGAGCCATAAGTCTGCAAAATGGGCGAATAGGAGTCAGAAAGAACTATTTCAGAATGGGCGAGTAAGAGTCAGAAATAAACTACATAAGTTGGATTTCAAAGATGGGTTTTAAAGAGTCTGAAACACCTAACCTTTGAATGGAAGGGTAAATCCATTCAAAACATATGATTCCCGGTAGATCATATGTATTGCTTGTTCACTTGCTTGATGCATTCATATGCTTGTTTAATAACTTGTTTGAAATTATTGATACTGGTACATTGATTCAGGAATATTCTCACTAAGCTAGTTATGCTTATACTTTGACAGACTTTTGTTGTAAGAGGACCAATATCTCTTATGCCTGAGGACTTCATATATTCGAGTGGGATTATGTTTTGGGGAGCTTCTAAAATCCTTTGAAGATCTTAGGCTAAATATCCTTTAATACCTTCTGGTGTTAGTATTGTTTCCTTGTGTGAAAGACTAAGCTGATATTATGATTGTTTGGAGATTTATAGGGGAAAGCCCTAAGATGATGTAAGGATTGTATTCTTATAATGTTGAAATTAGATGGATATCTAGATTTCTTGTATGTTGTATTTACTATTCCAAACTACACATTCCACTGGTGTCTTCTATTATTGTGATAGACGCCTTACATATGGTGTTGAAGCTTTCGTATGACTTTAGAAAGTCATTCTTAAGTTTTAATACCGTATGTGGCGGACTACCACGTCTAGGGTACTCTTTGGAGTGTGATAGAAGAGGCACTAATTTAGGAAATTGAGCGCTCTTGAGACTTATTTGATTCTTCTCTTGACACCAAATAAGGTGTTTCAACTTCTATGCAACATATTACACCATCTTGATCATCCATCTCCTTTACGCATTCATTCTTTTTGCATTCATCAAGGATTTCATTTTTTTCTTCTGTGACCACATCGGTTTGCTCTACAAGGCTCTTCTGAGCATCCCTTACTATTAAGTGCTTCAACAGTTTTAATTCCTTTACCATATCAGAAAAAGTACTATACATCTCCACCGACAATGCAACTTGGATATTTTGTTCCAAGTTTAGGAATCTTTGAGAACCCAATCTCTTGGCAATATCATAATTGAGACCCTTCACAATTAGGTAATGGTATTTGCTTGAGACTTGTGCACTTCACAACGTCTGATAAGGACCTTATATTCTCTTGTATATTCTTTAACACTCATTTTTCCTAGCTTTAATGCCAATAGATATTCATATTGCTGATCCAGGTATGGGGATGGAACAAAGTTTTTTCTCATTAATCTCTTCACATGATCCCATGTGATGTCCTATTGATAGCCATCTGATGTTTGATGTAACATAACCACAATCTTGTAAATCCTGTAAACTTCTTAGCAATAGCATGCCCCAGTTTATAGCTAGGGTGTCCAAATTTCTCAACAACTCAAGTTACCCAAAAACTCCTAATCCAAATACTTTCTTGGAGACATGAAACCATTTAATCTAGGTATGTTCATTTCTATCTCCTTTAAAATGGCATTTTATGATTACTCTCATGATAATGCCAGCTAGGCATGACTTCTATTGAGCAAATACTAAATGTATTATTCACAGAAATTTTATCAAACACTTGGTGTGCAAGAATATCACCCTTACTTTAAATGCAATTCCAATGTCACAACAACCCTACAAAGTCACAATACTTCACCAACACAACTATCAACACAAAGCAACAATAATCGCCACTTAAATGATTCAATACTAAAGAAGGACTTTGTTGAGACATTTTATCAAACACTTGGTATGCACTCTTCCAAACCCATAACAACACAACACAAACAAGATCACAACTCCTCAATATGTTAATATAATGATGACAACAACAACATTACAAGATTCTACAACTCAATTCACTACTACTACAAGCACTAGTTCTACAACTTCAACAAGAAGCATAATATACCTAAGATTTTCTATACTGTTGGTCCCAATAATGTAAGCAAGAGGGGGGGTGAATTGCTTTTTCACAAAAATAAATTCTTTTCAAAATTTTCAATTCACTTCCTTTTGATTACTTTATTAAACTTAGAATTAATTAAACTTGCTGTTTAGAAACTAATCACAGCTGATAATTACACTTGTATATCTATATTAATTCAAAACAGATCAAATATAATTTTATGCGGAATACAGACAACTCTCTGAAGTACTCTCTGAAACAGGTTCTGAAACATGAAAGTTTATCAAATACTTCAATATAAATTGCACGAAAATAAAAGGAGTAGGGTAGAGAAAAATGCAAATCGATTTATAGAGGTTCCGCCTCGAGCGTCAGTCCTCTCTTCCAACTCCACGTTGGGGACCCGGTATTCCACACCGGTTTGTTCCACTATATCCAAAATCAAAAGTTACAAGCTTGTCTTGCCAATCCTCTTGGCTACAAAACACTCTGTCCCAATTCTCACGGTTATCCTATAACTCACAATTGGTCTAACAGATAACTTGCAACACTCAACCTCACTAAAAAAAAATTTAATGAAACTCAATCAAGGAAATACAATAAATATCCTATCTTTCGAACAAAAATATTGTGAACACTTTGTAACGCAAGGACTTTTGAGAGAAATGCACTCGAAGACTTTTTCTTTCAACAGAGAGTTAGAGCAAGATTCGTTCTTCTCATTATATCTTCCTTGTTGTTGTGCTTCCTCTATATATTGTTTTATCTCAACGGCTAGCAAAGAAGTCGTTCAAAACAATTCGAATTCTTCTCAAATTGAAAATATTTGACTTGGCAAATTCCCTCCTTTGAAGTGTCTGTTACGTGTATGATCAATTCCGAATAATCTTCTTAGCTTTATCTAAATTTCGTTGATGCTGTCATCTGATAATGTCTCATATATCTTGATATGTTTATCCATAACAATTTGGATAAATACTTCAACAAACTATCCCATAAAAATAGTGATATCCTTTATCCTTGAAGATAAGCTTTAAAAGATCTTCGTTTCGAAAATTTGAACCAACATGAACTTGGTAAAGTATATCCCTTATCTTTAGGAATTTGCTGACCACGTGAAACATAAAAATCTGACGATCTTCTTTCTCAAGAAAAATAAATAGACGTAACTTATAATAAAATTGATGAAATAAATCCCCTTGGATATTTTATCCAACTTTAGTGGAACAAAATGAATATACTACCCAAATATATTCATTTCGTGGAGTCAGGCCTTCAGATGATAGGTATAAATAAATTCGCAACATTCTGTGCAGCTTCTGTTCTGGAACAGATTTAGTTTCTGATCTTCCTTCTGAAAATGAATCTGAAATACCTTCTGAAAATGACTCTGAACTACCTTCTGAAACAATTTCTAAAAAAATCTGATGATTAGTTCAATCATGAAATATTTTGGTTTTGGTTTTGGTTTTGGTTTTGATTGCTATACTTTATTTATTTGTTAAAAAGACTTTTACTCATTTTTGTTATCATCAAAATATTATGAGAGATTCCAACATTCTCCCCCTTTTTGAAGATAACAAAACCTTATGATTAAAAACAAATATAATATCATATATCAAAAACATATCAGATTTAACCAAAACTCATACATACGGATCAATCATTAACTCACAAATATAATCAAATCTCATATCATAAGCATATTGCACAAACTATATTGATTGCACAAACTATATTGATATCTTAAGATTTGTTTTTCATCATATATCTTCTCCCCCTTTTTGTTATCAGAAAAAATAACTCCCCCTGAAATTATGCATATAAAATCATTGAAGTCAAGGAAATATAGAGATTTCAGCATAACAAAAAAAATATCTTCATTACAAACCGAAAACAAAATATAGAAAATTCGCTAAGAGAAATTATCTGTAAAAAAAATAAAGAACTCTATTTCTTTCTAGATGTCTTCTTCCTTGCCAGAGATTTCTTCCTGCCAGAAAATTTAGCAGGAGTTGGAGTTGGAGATAGTGAAAAATCAGTTTGTTGTTCAGCAGGGGATTGTTGAGGGATGGATAGGAGAGAAACCGCAGCTTGTTGTTCAGGAGTAGGGTCAACAGGAATGTCTTTAGCTGCAACAGGGGTTTCCTCTTCTTTGATGTTTCAACACCATGTGGATCCTCTTTTTCTATTTCGTCCAAGATTCTTTTGAGAGTCAATTCTCTCTTGCGATTCTTCGGATGAACATAGAAAGCTCCATCAATGCTGTACCAAAATTTCTCCTTTATCGAAATACTCATGTGCTTAATCACTTTATCACCAATCTTCTTCATTATTTGAGGACTACGAACATGCTTAGGCATCTTCACATGATGTTTTTGCAAAATTTTCATGATTATGTTTCCATAAATCATGTGCTTTTTATTTCTCCACATGTGCCGTAAGATAATCCTAGGCAAGTCTAGTTGTTTTTGCAACTTCATCCCCAGAACAATGATTGCCTCCTCTTTAGAAATGGAAGTAGGACTTCCTTTCTTTGGTAATATACACTCGATAACAATTTTATGCAGCAACCTTATCAACAACTCGAATTCAGAAATGAAAATATCTTTGGCATGAAACTTTCCAATGCCATCATTCAAGAGTTGCATAGATTCATTTCTACCTAAGGTTATCAGCTCGTGATCATCCCCATGATCTAACAGACCTAAACAATCAATCAGCATCTTTCTATTGACCACGATCCTTTTTCCTCCAACTTTCGAGATCAACAAAGTCTCATTTTCAAATTTCAGATTCTTGTAAAATTCTTCAACTAATTCTCCAATTATATCAATGCGTAAATCACACAACCCTTTAGCTCCTATTCTGTCTAGCCAAAAACTAGCATAAAAACCTTTCTTTTCAAAGAATTGGAAATCGATAAAAGAACAAGGGTGGATTTTGGATTTAACCAACCTGACATTTTAGGGTTTCCTCCTTCTGTTTATTTCCCCTTTTTGATACCTTCTTAGGATCACTTTCTTTTTCTGAAAAGACGGAGAGGGTGAGGTAGATTCAGAGCTTGCTTTCGCACTCTCTGATTTTGCGTCTGAATCAGCTTCTGATTCAGCATCCGATTCTGAACCACTTTCGTTATCAACTTCCTTTTCCTTAGTGGATTCAGAAGCGAGTTCCTCAGATGAACTCTTTTCCTCAGTCACTTCTTTTTCAGATCCTTTGCCAAAGAAGGATCTTGAGATGTTTAGACTTTATCGCGGTTGCCTTTGGTGTTGTTTCAACATGAACACCTTAGATGATTTCGAACTGTGTTGAGAGTCAGAATCCACAGAGATTTCAACGGGGGTTTTAGATGGTTTAGATTTGAAACCCTTGGATTGAATTCGGAAGATTTTCTTGGAGCCATATGTTGAAGGAAAAACGTGAGGGTTTGAACAACACACGAAGGATTTTGCAGATTGAGAGAGAAAAGATAAATTTTGAAATGGAAGGAGAGAGAAAAATCGATGGTTAAAAATTGCACGATGCACAAGATCAGTTATTAATTCTGTTTAGATTTCCAACAGAAAACAAAATATCTTTTATTCATCCTCTTTCGTGTAATCCTCTTAACTACAATTTATGTTTCCAACATAAAGAATCTTGTAAATTGAGACTACTTGAGTATAAGAAAATGAATCTAATGAAATTTCTGATCGAGCAATTAATGCAAAATAAATATCAGAAATTACAAAGGATTACATATTCCTATTTCATTACGAATAAATTCAAATCGAGATTTTTCAAGGGGTTTTGTAAAAATGTCAGCTAATTGTCTTTCTGTAGGACAAAATTAATACTAATATTGCCAATATTTACATGATCCCTTATGAAATGATGTCTTATTTCAATATGTTTTGTTCTTGAATGTTGAACTGGATTTTTGGTTAAATTAATTGCACTAGTATTATCACATTTTATTGGTACATTTTTGCAATTAATTCCATAATCATTCAATTGTTGTTTTATCCATAAGATTTGAGCACAGCAATTTCCAATTGAAATATATTCTGCCTCAGCTGTTGAAAGAGCTACAGAATTTTGTTTCTTTGAAGACCAAGATATTAATTTATCTCCTAAAAATTGACATGTACCTGAAGTACTTTTTCTATCTACTTTACATCCTGCATAATCTGCATCTGAATATCCTAGTAATTCAAAATTTTTATTCTTTGGAAACCAAATGCCTATCTTAGATGTACAAGAAATGTACTTAAAGATTCTTTTAACTGTTTTTAAATGTAATTCAGTAGGTGCACTTTGAAATCTAGCACATAAGCATACAGCAAACAATATATCAGGTCTAGAAGCTGTAAGATATAATAAAGAACCAATTAAGCTTCTATATAACTTTTCATTTACCTTTTTCCTTTAGATCAAGATCTAACCTTGTAGTTGTGCTCATTGGAGTTGCAGCTCCTTTACAATTCTCAAAACCAAACTTCTTCACTATTTGTTTTGTATATTTCTCTTGATGGATAAAAATTCCATCTTTTGTTTGCTTAATTTGCAAACCAAGAAAGAAATTTAGCTCTCCCATCATGGACATCTCAAATTCAGCCTGCATCATACTAGAGAATTCTTTGCAATATTTCTCATTAGTTGATCCAAAAATGATATCATCAACATAAATTTGAACAATCAGAATATCTTGTTCAAAATGTTTTAAGAACAAAGTTGTATCCACTTTTCCTCTTGAAAAACCATTTGAGATCAAAAATTCACTTAATCTTTCATACCAAGCTCTAGGAGCTTGTTTAAGACCATATAACGCTTTTCTTAGCTTAAATACATAATCTTCTTTTGATGGATCTTCAAATCCAGGTGGTTGATGTACATAAACTTCCTCTTTAATATAACCATTTAAAAAAGCACTTTTAACATCCATTTGGAATAATTTAAAATCTTTGTAACATGCAAAAGCAAGTAATAATCTAATTGCTTCAAGCCTAGCTACAGGTGCATATGTTTCATCATAATCTATTCCTTCTTCTTGTGAATATCCTTTAGCTACAAGTCTAGCTTTGTTTCTGACTATTTTTCCATTTTCATCAAGTTTGTTTTTAAATACCCATTTGGTGCCTATTATTGATTTATCCTTAGGACACGGTACTAAATTCCATACTTGATTTCTTTGGAATTGATTGAGTTCTTCTTGCATTGCTTCAATCCAATTATTATCATTTAATGCTTCATCAATATTACTAGGTTCAATTTCTGATATTAAAGCAAAATGACTTTCAAATTCTTGTAAACTACTTCTAGTTCTTACTCCTGTATTTAAATCACCAATAATTTGCTCAGATGGATGTGCAGATACATACCTCCAGTTTCTGCTACTTTCTGAAATACCTTCTGAAATAGCTTCTGAAGGAGTTTCTGAGTTTTCTTCTGACTCAGTTTCTGTATCATTTTGAGGAGCAACTTCTTCTGATGTTTCAGAATTCTGCTCATCTTTTGCTTGAGAACTAATATCCTCCTTTTTAACTAATTCTTCACTCTCTTCATCATCAAAATCATCATCTCAATTTTCTCAATAAATTTTACATTTATAGTTTCTTCGATTATTCTTGTTTTTAAGTTAAAAACACGATAAGCTCTACTGTTCAAGGAATATCCTACAAATAAACATTCTTCGGATCTTTCATCAAATTTTCCCATATTTAGATTGTTTTTCAACACATAACACTTAGATCCAAAAGCATGAAAATAAGATACAGTAGGTTTTCTTCCTTTAAACAACTCATATGATGTTTTTGAAGTTAATGGTCTTAGATACACTCTATTTATTATGTAACATGCTGTTGATACAGCCTCTGCCCATAAAAACTCAGCTACTTTGTTTTCATTTAACAAAGTTCTTGTCATTTCTTGAAGAGTTCTATTCTTCCTTTCTACAACCCCGTTTTGTTGAGGAGTATAAGGAGCGGAAAAATTATGAGCTATACCATTTTCATCGCAAAAATTTATGAATAAAGCATTGTCAAACTCTCTTCCATGATCGGTTCTTAAACTTATTATGGACATTCCTTTTTCATTTTGAATTTGCTTAGCAAATCTTTCAAATACTTCAAATGTGTTATTCTTCTGTTTTAAGAAAAACACCCATGTATATCTAGAATAATCATCAACAATTACAAGACCAAAACGACATCCTCCAAGACTTAAAGTTCTTGTTGGACCAAATAAATCTAAATGCAACAATTCCAATGGTCTTTTAGTAGAGATTACATTCTTGCTTTTATGAGGTGACGAAACCATTTTATTTTTCATACATGTTTCACATTTAATGTCTTGTTTTATATTTATTCTTGGTAAGCCAAAAATAATTTTCTTCTTGGATAGTTTTTCGAGTTGATTGAAATTAACATGACCAAGTCTTCTATGCCATATTTTTATATTTTCAGACATAGCAAAGAAACATTTTTCGAAAGTTACATTTGAAGGTTTGACTAAATAAACATTCTTGTTTCTATATCCTTCAAATAGTTTTGTTCCATTCTTGTCATAAGCATAACATTTATCATGTTCGAAAATCATTTTGTAACCCTTGTCACATAATTGACTTATACTTAATAAATTATGTTTTAATCCAACAACAAGAGAAACATTTTCAATTGTATGAGGAGATAGACCAATAGTACCTGTTGCCACTATTTTACCTTTACTATTGTCACCAAACTTAACATATCCTCTTTCTTTCCAATTAATACTTGTGAACAAAGAAGCATCTCCAGTCATATGTCCCGAACACCCACTGTCGAGATACCATTTTCCTTTAAGCTTTGCTTCTTGTTCCTACATGTATCAACAAAGGGTTAAACCTTCTTAGGAACCCAAACAAGTTTGGGTCCTTTGAAATTCAAGCTCTTCTTTTCAAAGTTATCAACTTGTTGTTTCATGAGCTTGTTTTTCTTGTAGAAACAAAACTTCTCAATATGGCCAATTTTATTACAAAAATAACAAGCATAAGAATAACTATTCCCATATCTATTGTTCCTGTTCTGGAACTGATGTGGATATTTTCTAGAATATCCTCTTACCTGTTCCTTCACTTGCCCTCTTCTTGTAAAGTTTCTGTTCTGATCTGGGTACCTTCTGATATACCCTTGAAATACCCTCTGACTGGACTGTCAGATTTTTTCTTTGTTACAGTGTTGTTAACTGTAGATGTTTCCTTAAATAAGGATTCTTTTCCTTTAACAAATACAGTTTTTTGAACATTCTTACTACTGCTACCTTGTTCAAATCCTAAGCCATATTTTATTTTATCAGTTCTTTGAGAGGAAATCAACATATTTAACTTTTTGTCACTCTCATTGAACTTACTGAACGTATTCTTTAGTGATTGAGATAAGTCTCCTATTCTTCTGTTAAGTTCTTTAGTCTCTTCTTTTAGTATACTATTCTCTCTCATGAATTTATTCACTTTCACATGTAATTTTTCATTATCATGTTTCAATATGTCGTTTTCATCCATAAGTAACCTATTTGTTTGAATAACAACTTCCTTTTCATTTTTGAGAGATTTAACTTCAGAATCAAGTTTATTTATTTTAACATGTGCCTTTTTCAATGATTTCAATAAGTTTTGCATTTCAATCATTACATCCTCATCAGAAACATAATCAAGTTCTGAATTTACCTCAGATTGTGCCATTAAGCATATGTTTGAATCATCCTTTTCATCCTCTGAGTTATCCTCTGAATCTGTCTCTGATTCGTCAAGGTCACTCCACGTCGCCATCAAGGCTTTGTTTCTCTTTTTGAACTTCTCAATTTTCTTAATCAGTGATGGACACTCGTATTTAATGTGACCAGGCTTCTTGCATTCATAACAAATAATTTCTTGTTTCTTCTCTTCTTTCATCTCCTTTTTCTTGTCTTTGTCCTTGAAGAATTTACCTGCATCATATCTCTTAGTTTCGAATTTTTTAGTAAATTTCTTACCTTGCTTTCTTCTCAGAATTTTGCCAATTCTTTTAGCCAACAAGTTGATGTCATCACTATCATTGCTACTGGTCTCTGAATCTGATGCATCCGCATGAACTTCCTTTGCTTTAAAAGCAATGGCTTTCTTGCTTCCTTCTGCTTCTTCAGTAGCATCTATGTGAGATTGATACGCCATCAGTTTCTCCTTGAGTTGACTTAAGGTTAAAGCGCTGAGATCATTTGCTTCTTCAATGGCCGTTTTCTTTGCATCCCAAGCTATAGGTAAGATCCTTAGTATTTTCCTGACAAGATCAGCTTCCTCTATCTTCTTTCCAAGAGAAGCTAACTCGTTAGTTATAGAAACAAATCTATCAAAAGCATCTTTAATTTTCTCTTCAGGTTTGAATTTGAACAATTCATATCTTTGCAAGAGAGCATTGATTTTAGTATCTTTAATTGTTCTCGTTCCTTCATAGGTCTCACTAAGTGTATCCCATACTTGCTTAGCAGTAATGCAAGATGAAATTAAATAGAATTCAGATGGTGAGATAGTAGTTAGAAGAAGGTTCTTAGCCTTGTTGTTCTTCTCTATTGCTCTCTTTTGATCTTGAGTTAATTGTGCTTCAGCAGTCACGTTCACTTGATAGTCTCCAACTGTAATCACCTGCCATGAGTCAAAATCATTAGCCTTGATGTAAGTCTCCATACGCATTTTCCAATAAGGATAATTAGAACCATTAAAATAAGGTGCTCTATTTACTGCAATATTTGTTTCAGCCATGATACTTGGATCACTCAATAATAATTGAGGCAAGCTCTGATACCAATTGTTGGTCCCAATAATGTAAGCAAGAGGGGGGGTGAATTGCTTTTTCACAAAAATAAATTCTTTTCGAAATTTTCAATTCACTTCCTTTTGATTACTTTATTAAACTTAGAATTAATTAAACTTGCTGTTTAGAAACTAATCACAGCTGATAATCACACTTGTATATCTATTTTAATTCAAAACAGATCAAATTTAATTTTATGCGGAATACAGACAACTCTCTGAAGTACTCTCTGAAACAGGTTCTGAAACGTGACAGTTTATCAAATACTTCAATATAAATTGCACGAAAATAAAAAGAGTAGGGTAGAGAAAAATGCAAATCGATTTATAGAGGTTCCGCCTCGAGCGTCAGTCCTCTCTTCCAACTCCACGTTGGGGACCCGGTATTCCACACCGGTTTGTTCCACTATATCCAAAATCAAAAGTTACAAGCTTGTCTTGCCAATCCTCTTGGCTACAAACACTCTGTCCCAATTCTCACGGTTATCCTATAACTCACAATTGGTCTAACAG
The DNA here is from genome assembly GCA_024138025.1 of Combretum micranthum. Lineage (NCBI taxonomy): Eukaryota > Viridiplantae > Streptophyta > Magnoliopsida > Myrtales > Combretaceae > Combretum > Combretum micranthum. The sequence continues at coordinate 2,932,133 of JAMXBD010000003.1, forward strand.
ATAACTTGCAACACTCAACCTCACTAAAAAAAATTTAATGATACTCAATCAAGGAAATACAATAAATATCCTATCTTTCGAACAAAAATATTGTGAACACTTTGTAACGCAAGGACTTTTGAGAGAAATGCACTCGAAGACTTTTTCTTTCAACAGAGAGTTAGAGCAAGATTCGTTCTTCTCATCATATCTTCCTTGTTGTTGTGCTTCCTCTATATATTGTTTTATCTCAACGGCTAGCAAAGAAGTCGTTCAAAACAATTCGAATTCTTCTCAAATTGAAAATATTTGACTTGGCAAATTCCCTCCTTTGAAGTGTCTGTTACGTGTATGATCAATCCCGAATAATCTTCTTAGCTTTATCCAAATTTCGTTGATGCTGTCATCTGATAATGTCTCATATATCTTGATATGTTTATCCATAACAATTTGGATAAATACTTCAACAAACTATCCCATAAAAATAGTGATATCCTTTATCCTTGAAGATAAGCTTTAAAAGATCTTCGTTTCGAAAATTTGAACCAACATGAACTTGGTAAATATATCCCTTATCTTTAGGAATTTGCTGACCACGTGAAACATAAAAATCTGACGATCTTCTTCCTCAAGAAAATTAAATAGACGTAACTTATAATAAAATTGATGAAATAAATCCCCTTGGATATTTTATCCAACTTTAGTGGAACAAAATGAATATACTACCCAAATATATTCATTTCGTGGAGTCAGGCCTTCAGATGATAAGGTATAAATAAATTCGCAACATTCTGTGCATCTTCTGTTCTGGAACAGATTTAGTTTCTGATCTTCCTTCTGAAAATGAATCTGAAATACCTTCTGAAAATGACTCTGAACTACCTTCTGAAACAATTTCTAAAAAATCTGATGATTAGTTCAATCATGAAATATTTTGGTTTTGGTTTTGGTTTTGGTTTTGATTGCTATACTTTATTTATTTGTTAAAAAGACTTTTACTCATTTTTGTTATCATCAAAATATTATGAGAGATTCCAACATATACAACACTTACCTTGTTGTAACCTGAAGCTTTGATGCCAAAAAGATGTGAAAATCGATTTTGCAATGAAAATAAAGATATAAACAGCGTTATAAATGGATATCACGCACCAATAATAACTTGAGCTACACTCTCTGTCATTTGATATGACGAACAAGAAAGATTGAGTAGTTGTTTGCCACAATCTCAAATAGATTGATAAGAATTAGGTATTTTATTTTCAAATAGAAAGACAAAGTAAAAGAGTTTAAAGTTGAAATGTCTTGTCTAGGGTTTTTTAAATTAAGAGAGGTAATATATATCCCTTACATAATGGCATAATTGTAAATAATACAAATTTACAAAAGGAACTTTTTTATGCAAAAACAGAACATTGATCATGCCCTGCATCACGAGCGTTATCTCTTATCATGCCCCCATTGCGACCGTATCACTAGGGGTAGGCAAAAAAACCAACCGAACCAAACCAATCCAAACCAAAAATATGGTTTTTTCAATGATTTGGTTTAAAAAATTTTCCAATCCAAATTAATCCGTAAATTTATTATTTAGTTTAGAAAATAAATCAAATCATTCCATAAAACCAAACCAAACCATTTGAGAAAAATATAATAATATTTTAATATATGTTCATATGATTGCATTTGATGTTTTATTATTTGGTAAATATTGACTAAAATCAATTTGTTCATTTTAAAATTTTTTTTGGGCTCATAATGTTTTTTTTTTTTTTTTTTGTTGATGGTGAACTATTGTTTTTTTAACTTTTTTTTAATAGCTTTTAACTTTATAAAGTATAAAATTTACTTATTCAGTTATAAACTTTTATTATGTATTAATTATTTAATATATTTTGTTAGCGGATCATTTTATTCATTAATAAATTTTGTTGATAGATGATTATTTATTTTAGCTAAATTTATTGGTAGATAATTGACTTGATAGTTCTATTAAAAATTATAAATTATGACTTACTATATATTGATCAGTGAATGAATTTTATTGGTTGATAACCGATTTTATAGAAAACTATAGATTAAAAGTATTATGAATTCATAAAGTATTTTGTTGTGGTTTATAATATAAACTTTGTAAAATGATATAAATGTTTAATATCTACACAAACGTAAAAAAACTAGAACAAAAAATTTTTTTAGTTAAAATTTTGATTTAATTCGTAATCTAAATCGAACCAAATCGTTCTTTAATGGTTTAAAAATTTCTAATCCAAACCAAAACGTTACTTAAGATTTGGTTTGGGATAGAAAAAAAAAAAAAAAACAAACCATATATTATGGTTTGGTTTGATTTTAGGAAAAACCGAACCAAACCGATCCGTGCCCACCCCTACGCATCACAGACCGTGATTTCCTCTAAGCAAAATTTCAACATTGATACGAGCTAAATCACCGTGATATTTAAGATAATGCCCCTTGTCGCGGGCGTGATGTCACATGTGATCTCCTATGTTTCCTCCTTTTTTCTAATCACGGCTTGGATCATGGCCATGATAGGCTTGCTTCCTTCATTTCTTTCATATTTCCTTTTAATTTCCTTACAATTGATTCATGCCCATTTATATGATACATCTCGTAGCCATTTAGGATATACTCATCTTCAAGAGTTCAAATCCTCATCTTGTTTAAACTTTTGATATGACCTGATAATCAATGAAGCGATTCTCCTTTTCTTGCATAGATTTGGCAAAGATCCTTCGAGTTGGTCCTTGACTTTCTTTGATGCGAACTTTGGCAATAGATGTCGGAATTTAATTCCTATCAAAACTTGTGTTCAAAATTTTTTAAAATAATCTTTAAGGTATTAAAAATGTAATTTGTAGTATTTAAAGCCTTTTGTCTATATTTTATTGATGTGTGTGTGTGTTTTTTTTTTTTTAATTTTTAACATCTATATAAAGTAGAGAATTAAACATCGTTAATTCAAAGCATATGAGAAAATGTACTGCATGTAGATGAACTAAAGTGTGTTGGACCAAAAAAAAAAAAAAAAAAACCCAAAGTGAGTGAATAAACTAAAATGCAAAAACATACTTGTCAAAATCATAGGATCAACTTTAACCCACTACACTAATCGACAAGATGTTGATATTTCTTTTCTTCTTTTATATATTTACAACATTCTATCAAACACACACATCCCGAGGCAGCTCTTTGGGGAGGGAGGGGGTTGCGCAAGGCAATATATTGTGTTAATAAATGAATTGGTAAATGGTAGTAATTTGGAACAACTCACACATGCAACTAGTGTTGCAATATATTGCCACAAATTCGTTTTTCAATTAATACAAAGAAAATAAAAACAAACATATACAACAGATAGAAGAGATTGTAGACATAGACAAAGATGTAGAAATATAAAGTAATAAGAATATAGACTTGTTAAATCCTAGAATCTTGTATAGAGTAAGAAAATGGAAATTTGGTAAAATAGGATTAATAAGAGCAAATAAAGAAGAAACAATTTCAGTCATCGTAAAACCTATAAAAGTTAAATTATTAAGTGATACCATTGTAAATAAATTAAAGAAAGAAGGCAAAAGTTTAGTGCACTTAGGAATGATACTAATAAGAGTAAAATGATTAGTAAGGAAGGAATGTAGAGCCAAATTGTTAGTAATGATAATATATAAGTCATGGCAAAAAGATATCAAAAGGGTGATTATCGGAACCATAGAAGTAGATATGAATGAAAATAAAGGAATTTTTTTGTTGCACGCTAAATTATATGATTTGTCTAAATAATATAAAAAATCTTCAAATAGGATTATAGAGTAAAGGATATGAAGACCATATAAGAGAGAATATATTAATAAAGATAGGACTAATATGAAGAGCAGTAGATGGAAGCAACAAGCAGTATAAATTAAATATAGATAGAATCATATAAGAGATTGTTGGTTCAAGAATAATATTCATTCTAATAAAAATAGGAACCTAAGAATAAGAAGGAACATAATGGGATCTTTCTAGACACTTGGAAGTAATAATACAAGCAGAATTCCTAAAGAAAATTTGATATATAGAAATCCAGATATAACTTACAATATTAGATTTTTTGACTATAAAGATAAGGTATTAGGAGAATTAGATAACCGAGAATTGAATCATAAAGATACATAAGAAGCGAAAATGCTTGATTTTAGTAGAAGCAAACTTAGGTATTGGGGTTATGAGAAAAATCATACAAATGGTAGATTTTTTTTTATAAAAGATTGGGAAGACCATGATGAAGCAATAGGACAATTGAGAAACGAATGATACATAAATAGAGAAGAAGATTATTGTTTTGTTGAAAACAGACAAGACAAGTTAGGAAAAACTTATGTTAGACATAAGTTTTTAAGACCTCTAAAAAACAGACACTTTATTGAAAAATATGGTATTAAAGAAAGTATATTATATGAATAAGTAGAATTACAACAAGACTTAAGGGAGTGGTTTATACCTGAAACAAAGAAGAGACATACAAAAAAAAAAAAAAAAATACTGAGCAAAGTCATCCAATAAACACATAAGAAAATGAGAAAAATATTAGAAACTGAAGCACAGATAAATTATTTAAGTACAACCTTCATAGATTCCCAATAACCAGAAACAATCGACGGTATAGTTAGACAAGTAGAAGACATGATAGATAGTGAAACAAGTTCCCTAATAGGCTCATAAGCAACATGCACTAGAGAAGCTTAAGATCTCATGGAAAATGCAACAAGTAGTATAGGAAGTGGAACTAATCCAGTTTTTGATAACAAATTAGATAACCATAGAACAAGACAACCCCCTTAGACTTCCATACGTAGATTATAGAGAACCTAGTTGGGAAAGGACTCCTATGGGAAAAAGGATGCCTTTAGAAACAAATAGCACAGCTAGTATGATAGATTAAGGTAGAATACTAAATTTACCTGCACATGATACATTTATAGGGATAAACTTTAAGTCACTAGTCATAGATTGTAACAAGTGAATGGGAAAATTCCAATATACCTAGAGAAGCCACTGCAATGTATAATTCTTTGGAAAAATTTTTAGGAGATAGTACAAGAGCTTTATGGGAAAGTTATAAAAGAAGATTCCCTGAACAATTTGCAAATGATCTCCTATTAGGACTTAACCCTTACAATTTTACTAACAAAATAAATATGATAATTACTAGTGTACAACCTTATTATTATTATAGTATGGCAGGATGTTATTATGAAAAAGCAATAATAGATAAATTGTTTCTCAAATTACCAATTTCATTAGGATAGAAAATTAGTAGAAAAATGTACAAAAATAGATAAAAAAAACAACTAAAAGGAGAATACAGTTACTATGAAAATATTTATACATCATAGATTTATGGACATAGAAAAGAAAGAAGTACAAGAAAAAGAAATTATAGGTGACAACAAGAATATAAACCTAGACAAAGAAAACTTAGAAAGACTTACTACAGAAATGTAAGGAAATATACCAAGGACAAAAATTACAAGAATAAACTAAGTTACTTCACTTGTGGAGAGGAAGTACATCTTGCAAGAGACTGTGAAAGAAGTAACATTCATGATAAAAATGCTATATTAGTAAACTGTGTAGAAAAAGACATTTTAGAGGTAGATGAGTTTATGGACGATACTAAAACAATTTATAGTATAGCAAGTACAGAAGAAAATAGGATGCATGACTTTGAAAGCGAAGAAGAAAATCCTTTTATCATAGACATTTTAGAAAGAGAAGTTAATCACAAACCCAAATTTGGACAATTATACAAAGAAGAAGAACTAGAAGAATTAAGTGATGAAACATGAGAAGCATTTATAGAAGAAACATAAGCTACAATCATGATTAGATTCAAGAATCAGGATTAGATGATCACTCTTGTGAATATTGCAAAGGATACCCCCATATTTCAATTAGGTATAGATGTAAACACTGCTTAATAAACCTTGTAAAATGTGTCTAGAAAAACAAGGAGAGAAGATAGTAAATGCATAGAGAACGCAAGAACATAATAAATGGACAAGAAGTACAAAGTTAGTAGAAACTAGACTTCTAAGATTAGAAGAAAGAGTTGATAGACTAGAAGAAAATGTATTAGACAGAGACCTAAAAGCTAAACACGAAGGAATAGTTAAAGAAGAAAAGCTAGAACAAAATGCAAATCCTGAAAATCAAAGAGTAAAACCAATTTTAGACAACAAAAAACAATTGACTAAAACATTTTTTAAAAGAGAAGTAGACGATAAATTAGGAGTATTGATAACAAATGTAAGGATTAATGTACGATTTTACATAGGAGAAGTTATGTCACGCCCCGAAGGGTACCCTAAACGTGGCAGTTCACCGTACACAATATTAAAGCCTAGGAATGACCACCTTAGTCACGCGAAAGCTTCCATACCATGTACAAGGCGTCTATCACATGGAGAAGACACATCGAAGTAATACATTTTATATTGGTACAACTTGAGTAACAATGTAAAGGAACTACACTTCACTATACTTCAAATACAAATCATCATACTTCAATTACAATTCATCCAAAATATTTCACTACATAAAACTATTACAAGGCATATCATAAAACCTAGCTAATAACTTCAAGCATTCTTATTCCTTGCCGGAATCCCGAAGTCATTCTCGTCTCCAACCATCTTGGTCCTCACTTAGCACTCTTGAGATAACCTGTTCATTTAAACATCTATTGAGGGATAAGCTACACTAGCTTAGTGAGTAAGGACTTCCAAGAATACATTTATAACACATCATACAATCAAGTGATTAGTCAGACAAGTGATATGCATCAAACATATGGATTCAACAAACATATGACCAGCCGGAAATCATATGTGGATGGACTTGCGCCTCCATCCTGGGTTAGCAGATTAATGAATCCTGTGGTATGAACTATGCCGTTTCAGCTTACAGTCAACTTTAAACTATAAATTCATTTGAGGACAACGATTAACCAACAAATGCTAATGCTCCATCTTCATCGTGATATGAATGAGTTTAATTTCGTCTTCAATTCTGAATAATCAATTATACCAATTCTTTTAAGTGATCAATCAATAATCGTAGACAGTCAATTCTAATTCATCTATACAAGCAATAGTTAATCAGCCTGCTTTGATATTCTTATATCCCATTTCTTACATCAATAATAAGCATACATAGTTCCCATTCATCCCCATCATGCGTATCCATTTTATCTTTACTAAATATCTAGTGCAACTATTATTACAATCACATACAATAAATGAAATCGGAAGTAATACTCACTTGGCCATTGGATCATCGATCTCTTAGTACAAGTAATCCGGTTGTAAGGAATCGTCGATATCGGGGTCACCTAAAAAGGAAGAAATACTCTAATAAGTATTCCATCACTTAACTAGTCCAAGCTATCTCATACAAACTATCAAATTCGTAATTCTCGTCTTAAGCAGGAATTCCAATTTAAAACGATCATAACTTGGTCGTTTAACTCGTAATTTAGCAAATTATATATCAATCTCTATCTATTTCGAAAGATCTATCTAATTATAATATTATATTTAAGTTTTGAAAACTTTAAAACTTCGAAAAGACAGGATCAAATCAGAACAGTAGCAAATTTCAATTCCGAAAAATAGTTTTGTAAATGCTTGTAATGTTCCTATTATATAGATCAACTATACATGCAATGTTGATAATTTCCTATCATGAATGGCATGTTATGAGCTTGATGTATGCATGCTTTTGACAATATTTACTAAAAGGAATTTTAGAAACTTTTTATTTGTAAGACTCCATTGCTATTTACTTTTAAGAAAACTAGTTTCCTAACTTTGATCATTTTCATTTGTTTTGGATTTATTTCTTAAGAAAATATAATTATTCTTGTTAAAATTGAGTCTTCATTATATCTGTTACTCATGACCTTCATTTCTACATAAAAATTTCCATTTTACACTTTGTAAACATGTTTTCAAATAGGAGTTATTCTAAAATCCGAATTTTGAAAAATTAGTTTTTAAGTGATTCCTTTAAATGAAAATCATTTGATACTTAGAAAATTAAAGCTCAACCATACCTAGCCACTAAGGACTTCATTTCTTTAATAAAACTTCTATTTTGAGTTTGGAAAGTAAGTGTTTTCATGCCATTACTCCATTATTACGAATTTCTTAAAATGACAATAACTCAAATTTTCTTACTTTATTTCTACAATGCATCATGCATATATGTATTACCTACAAGCTATTGTTATGAAGGTTATGAGATGATCTGCCTATATGTATACATATGGTACCAAGAATTCTTTTTTTTTTTTTTTTGAAAACCTTTACTTTGCAAAACTTTGAATTTTACTAGACTTAAGAAAAATAGTTTTTCTTCTTGTAAAATCATACTTGCTTTTATCAAAACTCAACCTTGATGACCTATATAACAATCACCTTCATTATTTCAACAAAAACCTTCATTTTGAGGTTAGAAAATAGGTGTTTACATAGGTGGTTTGCCTAAATACGAATTTTACAAAATTTTAAAGAATGAAAACATTGTTTAACCTATTCTTGGAAACTATTTGTTATTCTAAGATTATATTTTAATAAACCTCTTTTATCCTTGTCCAAACTTGGTCTTTGTTACATATATTCCCTAGGACTTCCATTTTCCTATAAAAATTATCATTTTAGCATTTGGAAATGGGTGTTTAATGTGGCTATTTTCAAATCTGAATTTTGAGAAATTCATTCGAGCTTGTTTTCTTTGTAAAACTCATTTAGTCTTTCAAAAATCATTTTCTAATCAAACCTACCCCTTAAGGCTTCCATTTCTTTAGTAAAAATCTTGTTTTGAAGTTGCAAAATGGGTTTTTAAAATTAGTCTTGGTTGAAATCCGAATTTATAAAATTTATTTTTAGATATACCTTTTGATGAAATCTATCTAAACTTATGAAAATTCATCCTTTACATATCCTATCTTAAGAGCCTTCCATATCATGAACAAAAACTTCATTTTTGAGTTGGAAAACATGTTTTTAAACTATGCTTCGGCCAAAATCCGAAAATGAAATTTTGTTTTGAAATTTAATCTTTAAAAATGATCTTTGAACCATATAAAATAAAGTCTTGATGATATATATACATTAAGCCTTCATTATCTCAAGTAAAAATTTCATTTTGACACTTGGAAAGTAGTTTTTAAATAGGGGTCTTGCCTAAATACGAATTTCACCATTTTTGTTTGAGTTCAAAACCAAGATCTACACATAATATGAACATAAATATAAAAGAAATCCATGGTAGTAAACTATAAACTCATAGATTTAAACTTTACTCATCAAAATCATTCATTCATGTTATCTATTCCCTAAGCCCTCATTTTAAATGAAAAATACGCATTTTGAAGTGTAAAAATAACTTTTCTAAATATGGTTCTTTTTTCATCCGAATTTTCAAAAATGATTTTTGTTGAAAATAAAATAGATCTTGAGCTTTCTAAAACTTTTCTACTATCATCATGCTACTACAAGTTATTTCTGAACATAAAACAAAAGCCTAATGCATTTATGAACCTAAAACAACTAGATCTAGTTATAAATGCATAAACACTATAATAGTTATGTGAATGGTGAATATATGCATAAATCATTAGCAATAACAAAAAGAATAACTCAAATAACAAGATCTAAGGCATAAATGAAAATCAAAGCTACAAAAAGCTAGATCTACAAAATATAACTACTTTTAGCAAGAAAATAATAATGATACAAGATAATAATCATGAAGAAGAGGAGTGTTTCATTTTTAGCATCATCATCCTTAGCTTTTAAGCTTATGGAAAGTCATTTGATGCATGAAACTCTCACTATACTTTACCTATATCACCTATGGGAGCTTTGGACAAGAGTTTTATCTAAGAATCTTGAAGAAATATGTGTGGAAGCTCTAAGAAGAAATAGGGGCAGCTTGTGTTCTTGTAAGAACAAGAACAAAAGAAGAAAGAGAGAGAGGAAAAAGAGAGGAAAAGTGTAAAGAATGGTAAAGGGTAAAAGGTGTAAATGAAATAGAGAGAGAGAGAGAGAGAAGGAGTGTATTAATTGAAAGAAAGAAGAAAAAAAATAAAACAAGGTAGATTTGGGGAGGGGGCTGCACGTGAAAGTGGAGAGAAGAGAGAGAGGGAATTTGGTTGGTTTTCAACTTGAAATTGTAATGTGTAATTAATGTGTATGTGTTGCTTCTTTAAGAAGGATTGGAATAGATTTATTTTAGTCACATTGGGAGTAAATTAAAGGACAAGGGCAGCAAAAAGAAGTCAAATTTTCTACCATGAAGTGTGGAATAAAGTTAAAGTATAGAAAGATTGAAGTGAAAAAGAAATGATATGTGAAATGTGTACTTAAAAGTATGGGTTGTAAGACTACTTTCTTAATAAAATAAAATAAAAATAGAAAATTTATTCCAAATATTTATAGCAGATTTTCATAATTAAAATAAGATAATTAATTAATTTATTTTAGTGAATTATCAAATAAGTTACTGATATGATCAAAATATGCGAATATGAGCTATAAATGATATTTTTATAACTCAAAAAGTTCTAAAAAAATATTTTATGAAAATAAAAATATTTTTGAATTATTAAATTAATTTATTTTATTTTTAGTATCGGGTCTTAAATAGAAACTGATCCCGTAAAAACCCAAAACTAACTAAATTTTAGAAAAACAAAATTTTCTATAATATATAAAATATTTATCTAAAAATAAGGGTTTATAAGAATAATAAAATTGTGTAATAAAATAGAAGTGAATAGTGCAAAAGACTAATTAATTACCGGTAATAATGAAATACGAATAAAATCGCAAAATTAGATAATTCTAGTTATTGAAAAATTATAAAACTGATATTTTAGAAATCCTTATGAAAATACGAGTCTAACGGTACAAATGGTATATTTTTGACATCTCGAGCCCTGGGATACGCTTTTCGAAGTCTGCATCCGAACGGATTCAAAATAGGTCAAAAATTTACCAATCTGATATTTTTAAGCGAACTTATATTACTACGAACTATTCTACACACTTAAACTACACTTCGGCCTCTAGAGTTAAAGGCATTAGATTGCCAGACTTAAACTACTGTATTCCACTTAGGGTTTCCGGATGATTTTCTGGTTTAGATCTTTGCCAATTTGGAAACTGATATTTTATGTTTATACAACATATTTAATTTTGAGAAATTTATTTTAAATTTTATTTTTGTAAGTATTTAATATCTCTTAACGTTTTCAGAATTCTTGAATTGAGTTTTATTTTCAGAAGTTTCATCGTTATTTACTTTTTAATAATTTGTTTTTGGATCCTATATTACCCGATTTTATAAGTCAGAGTTAAGTATGAAATTTGTCAGATGTAGTGGTTTTAGATTTGAAGTATGTTGAGTTCTTATTTTATTTTTAAGGATTCTTATTTTTCTCAAGATTCAGAAATTTCTGGATTCATTCGTGATTTAGGACTAGTTGAAGTTCGGTTTTAATTTGGAGTCACTTTTAGGGTTTATTTTCGAAGTTTATTTTAGAATTATTTACTGAAATTTTCCGGGGCTTACAAGTTATCGTAGAAACACAAACACTAATTAACATAAGATGCTCTAACAATATCATAGACAAAAAGATCACACTAGATCATTTGATAACCAGAATGCTTTAACAAAACTATGTAAAAGTAGAACAAGTGGATGGAAAGCTTTTTAAATATTGTGAGATGTTAGTTGTAAGGACCTGCTATCACCCCTATAATAAAGACAGGTGATAGTAGCTCCTCAACTACATATAATCTGTACAACAAAACTATGTAAGGTTGTCCTAGAAGAAGTGTTCGAAGTATTATTTGCCTGAACCCACAATATCTCAACTAATAAATTTGAAAACTATTGATTTTTGTAAAACTTGTAATAAAAAAACAATATCATATTTATCATATATTACAAGGGAAATGAGTTCTAGATATACATCTAGCTAGGTTTATATATTACAAACAAATGTTTCTTACAAGCCATATATAAAAGCTACAAAAGGTAATTCAACTATATCATCTAATATAAACATCAACAGATTCCATAACTAGTCTATTACAAAATAGGAATTCCATCCTGATTCATAGTCATATCTAATCCTCCAGGTCATCTAGGAAATCCTCAAAGTCGGTACCATAACCTATATTTGCGTAAAACTTATCTTGATCGTCACTTGAAATAGTTAAAGTATGAGCCAAAGGCCTAGTACACAAGTAACGAATACAAATGCAAAGTGATCCACAAATACTTAAACTAAATGCAAGTGCGACAGTCATTAGATTATTAGTTAATCTTTAGTTAGCCAAACAACACTGGAGTATTCAAACTCCAGACAATAGGGATTTCTAGGGAAACCTGAGTAACGATCATGACGCTCAAGGGGTTGATATAAGTAGCTCGGATACTCATATTTCCTAGATATTTTATCCAACATGAAAAAGTAATCTCATTTATGGTTCTCAGTCGTTTCTCGACTTTACTTAACTCAATTCATAATATCATCTAATTCAAATGTTCCCATAAACATTGGATTAAATCATATTACATCTTTTCAAGAATAAGCAAGTGTTATACCAATATCGAATACCCTATCAATTACCCATCGAACCACTTATGAAAGTCATTTCAAAATGACAAGGGTGGTCTAAGCTCCTAAAACTACCATGCCCCCAATTTAAGTAGGATGCCGCTCTCCGAACCAAATTCAACATTATAAAAGATACTCATACAAGAAATTATTAAATTTCCTTAATTTAAAGTAATTTTAAAGAATGTCTATCCTAAACAAAGAATCAAGCAAGATACTGCGTACCTGAAATTGGTCAGCCGAGCAAGGATCTATCACTGTATAAGAAAATATCAAATTTCTCACTTAGTTCAAGTAGTAATCAACTAGTTTCAAACATAATCAATCAAAGAAATTCAAATAAATTATTACAAAGTCATAACATAGCATTTAAACATCATATAATATCATACAATGCTCAACAAATATTCAATTGATCATATATCAAGCTTTGGAAAATATTTGAGGAAGTTTTTGAAAATGAAAACTACAGAGGACACACCGGCCTTCAACGCTGATGGCGTTGATCCGGTGCACTCTGCACTAAAACTCAACACTTGCCATTGCTGGCAGCGTTCAACAATATTCCAGCAGCATTATAGTCTATGCCAGCGGCTTTAAGCCGGTGTAGACTGCAATTCCAATTTTCTAAAATTTCCGAGAGTTCTACGGGGTTGGTCTACGCCTATGGATACCCTTAACATCGGCAGCGTTGCTATGTACGCCATCAGTGTGGGATCCTATACTGGCGGCTTATTACCGGCGTAGACCCCTGGAACAAAATTACATGATTTTCACGAATTCTCCTGTTTTCTTTGTAAAATTTACACATTCAAAATTCCTCCAAACTCATTCTAAGTTTCCCAAAACTGGTTATATGTTCTTAAAACTATTCAACAAACACTAACTCCTCTTCAATCAATCAATCACTCAACTACAACATCACATAAAATTTGCATTTCAACTCCACATGCCCATTACACTACTCAACCCTTTGCCATCCTAACACAGTCATCCCAACACTTCCAAATTCATATAAAACATATACTACAAACTCCTCTAGCAACATAACACTACTCAAACTACCATCAATATATAAAAATCATCCTATCACCATTTAGCATATATACCCTATTCTAACAAAAGCATAACTTAAATACACATAAAGCAAGAGGGACGCACTTGTCATATGGACTATGTGCCTTGGTTTAGGAGTCTTGTTGCAAGCCTTTGAGAGTTTAAGTTGTAGAAGATGAAGGGTTTAATTGTACATGGACATGGGAGACTTTTTGAGAGAGTAGAAATGGGGTTTTGAAGCTTTTTGGTGTGTATTATGTTGGTCTGAAATTTTTGGACTAATTTTGCACTTTCAAAAGTTGATATTTATCCATTTGTTGACTTTAGTGGCTGCCATAATTAAGTCCTTTAATTGGCTTGGCTTTAGCTGATTAATAAGCTTGCTTTTTGGTTAATTAAAGGTGGTCTTGGCCTTTATCTACAACTAAAATTTTCTGCTAAGAGTTGGTTTAATTACATGCATAACTTAACTTGTTCTAATCATATTTCATACATTCTAATGCACTTAAAAATTTATGAACCCAATATTTAACCATTCTAAGATATTTAATTATTTTTAACACTACAACACAAATCATTTTTCATGCATAAGCATTATTCACATTTATTACATTTCAAAATCATATATAATTTCAATAACACATTTATAAAATATAAATTGGGAAATTCATGGCTATTTCATTAGTAAAACATAAAATAGCACTAGAAACTAATCAAGGATTGACATAAGGAATACCTAGTTCTAGGACTTATGCTAAAGACATGAATCTTCAAAGACATGTATGTACTTTAGGATTACAGTTTTTGTTAAATGACAATTTTGGATTTACAATGACAAATGAAGGAATTATTTATTTATTTTGGCTTCACCATTAGTCTCTAGGATTTTAGAAGATTGTGAGTGCGAAATAAGAAGAGAATGCAAGACTAAAGGCATAAACATAAAAGCATACACTAAAATAGAAGGAATAAAAGAAGAAATTGAAGAGATAGAACAATTAGATTTAGAATTGTATGAAGAAATAATAAACAATTTTGATTCCTTAGAAATATGTAAATAGCTTAACTTTTAGAAAAATTTACCATTTTCTAGAAATAGGAATTATAGAAATAGATCAAATAATCAGTAGATTAGAAAAAGAAGAAGAGCTAAGAGAAAATATTATTAAATTATGGGAATGAAATAAAATTTTGTGCTAACTAAATATAATAAATCAAGATATCCATATTAAGTAAAAAAAGATAGAATGCGATAATTTAGATGGAAAATATTTTAAAATCCACATAAAAGAACTTTTATATTTAAGATTAATTGGAAGATCTTGCAGTCCACATAGAAATCCATGTTTCATAGTAAGAAAACACAGTGAAATAGTAAGAGGAAAAAGTAGAATGATTATAGATTACAGAAAATTAAACAAAAATACTAAAACAGATGCATATGATATTTCAGATAAAATTAATTGATAAACAAAATACAAGGAAATAAAATATTCAATAAAATTTATTTCAAATATGAATTTTGACAAATAAAGATGCATGAAGATTCTATATCATAGACAACCTTCACTTGTCCACAGGGACATTTTGAATGGCTTGTAATGTTATTTGGATTAGCAAATGCACGTTCTATTTTCTAAAGAAAGATGGATAACATTTTTTCTAAATATGATTTTGTTTGTGTATATTGACAATATTTTAGTATATTTAAAAATAGAAAAACAGCACACTTCACATCTGAAAAATAGTTCTTTTGAATTTCTTAAACATGGAATAATAATGAGAAAAAAAGGCAAAATTTTTTAGACATAATATTGAATTTTTAGGAGTAGAAATTGGGAATGGGAAAATACAACCCCACATTTCCAAAAATGTGCTAGGTTTTGAAGAAAACTTTGACAAGAAAAAATTGTACCAATTTTTAGAATTAATAAATTATGTCAAACCATTTATCAAAGATTTGAGTAAATATACCATGCCATTGAACAAACAGGTTGATAATCAAAGAAATAAAAAGTTCGGTCAAAAAGCTTCTAGAATTAAGACTACCTTTATATTCATATTATCTATTAATATAAGGTAATAGATGTGAGAAAGGTTGGGGAGTAGTTCTAAAAAGAAAACTTCATAAATACTTTCCTAAGAAATGAGAGGAAAATTGTAGGTACAATGGTGGGATATTTAAAGAAAAAGGAGTGAAGAACAACATAAACATGGGTTGCATTAGGTTGAAAAGATTGGACAGGACAAGGGGAACTGAACATCACACTATAAAGAGTACTAGACAAAACAATTTCCTTATACTGCATTTGGTATGTGTAATACTGGATAAGGATTTTTGTGTTATCTAGTGTTTAGTATACACAAGTACAAGAGAGGACAAGACATGACATCATATTTTGACCATTATACCATTGTATCGTAATATATCTATTCAATTAATTTACTATATTATTTAATAAATACAATTTAAAAAGATAAATTTATATATAATTAAATTAATCGCACATGATATTAAATTAAAAGCCATAATAAAACTTTTTTTTCGATCATTCGCTACCCATTTAAAATATTAAATATTCATATAATAAATTAATTAGCTTAATATTTAATAAATGTAAAATTAGTTAAATTAATACTATCAACACCAAGCTAATTAATATTTAATTTTATTTAGATCAATATTAATTGTTACATTAGTAGTGAATATTAATATTGAACAATATTAATTATTAAATTAATAGTAAATTATCAAAAATAATATACCTTTACTTTAATTATATCTTAATCAATATCCAATTATTGAAAAGAATAATGACACAACTTAAATAATCATCACAATAGCCATATAAATATGCTTTAATTTCAAAGTCATATATAAAATTATACAATAGCAAAAAAAAGTACAACTAATTGACCAAAAAAGCAACTTTCTAGTTTCTACAACGTGCTTTCCATTCATTGTATATTTCTTGTTCTAGATTATTTCTCATTTGAGTCTATTCCACACCAGCCTCCCCATTCCAATTATATTGATACCATCTTCCCCAATAGGAATTTCATCACCTTTTATTGAAGTATACTCCAATGGATCTAGTGACATGTACATTCGAATGAAATTGTGCAGTAAACAACATGATAGTATTATTCACCATTGTATTTTGATGGGCTAAAATGATAGACCCCTTAGAATGTTCCATCGTTTCTTTGAAATTCCAAAGCATCTCTCTATGACATTCCTGACCTTTGCATGCCAATAATTAAATAATTCCACATCAATAAAGTTCATATAGAATAAACCAACAACAACCATTATAAGTGTGTTGATATAAACTATAAATCAAAATCCCATGTTGATCCATTATCTATAAAAAAAAATGCAAAACAAGTAATTGTAAGTGTTGTATGAATGATGGTTATATCAGAGAGGTGGATGGTTATAAGTGTTGTAATGCTCATTACATAGCATGAAGAATAACTAAGTTTCATTTGGCTTCAATTCAACACATCCTTTTTCACTAACCATGCTATGATATTTAAATATATTGTCAAATTAACATTGAATAGTTTATGGTTTATTGTTATTATATAGTGCAAATGCTGGCCTTTCTTTTATGCAATAATAATGGATATTGGTTTGATTTTCTAACTGTAAAAAAATACTGATATTGATAAAAAAACTATGCAGAGGTTAAAAAAAAAAAAAAAAGACAAGCTAAACCAAATCTTTCCTATCTTGATAATTATATCGATAGTAATCTAAAAATGAATTGGGACAAATGAAAGGAATTGAGAGAGCAGTAACTAGAACTGGAAATTCAAAAAACAAACATAGATTTCATAGACACAGATTGTTATCTATTATCATCATGCCACATATGATATGTAATCCTCATGAGATAACAAATATCCACTCTAACATCTCAATGAAATAATATTCATAAAACTAGGTTTAGAAGTAACATGCTGTTGGATAATGATATGCCATGAATATGATACATCAATTCTGTATAAGGGAATTTTTGTAGCAAGCTTCATAGTCCAAACCAAGACAAGGTGCGTATTTCATATGCAAGGTAGATGCACCACGGGTCTAGAAAGACCCAATCCATATTAGGTTTGATTTTACCCACCATATAAAACTTAAATGGGCTAACCTAAAAAAGAAAGGTTTTTTTTGTATATCGTCAAAGAACAAACTCCATTCCTTAGAGGAGAAAATCAAATTTCCACATATGAGTACATTATGATCAAACATCACCCGTAAATATCTTCTTGGTCTTCAATGTTAATGACAAGTTAGGGAAGAGGAGGATGATAAAATCAACCATAAAGTTTTTGAATTTAAAAATCAAATATAGTCAAGAAGATTAGATATTTTTAAACATTAAAATTGTTTTTATTTTAATTCTTTTATGCTTGTAAGCTTGTTTTGCTGTTTGAAGTCGATAAAAGTTTTTTGACACCTAATCACTCTCATACACATCAATGGTGACACTAACCTAAAACAGAGCTTCCAGCTGGCAATGTTTCTTCATCTTTGTTGGGATTAGAATGAAAATTGCATATTAGATTACTAAATTTACTTGCAACTCTCTCTTTAAATATCAAACAGACATTTTGATATACGGATAAGCATAAGTTTCGAACAAAGAGATCTACACGTTCATTATCTAATCCATATCATGAGACGTGGCAAAATAATGAATCAAATGCCCCTTTACAAGACAATTATTAAGAAACTTGTTGCTTTGTCTTTTTTCCTCCAAGTTTCACTTTAAGGAGGCTAATAGTACTTGAAGATGATCATCGCATACAAAATGATATAGTAAACAGTTACCACCAAAGTCTAAACCAAATCAATTCCTAACATTTGAATATCGATACCACTCTAGACTAAAACCAAATACCGATCAAACTACATCACCACTAATATCGTACAAATCTAAAGTAACCAAATACCCATTCGACTCGTCTCACACACTCCACAAACACATTTCCAACAAGGTAAATGGTCCACATCAAAATTATTTTCTTAACTTGCAAATCTTATAATAACAAGACAAGTCACTATTCCACAATGTCACATCTCTCGCACTCATGTCATTGAACAACTTCACCACATAATCAACTTCCTTACATTTCCCATAAAAACCAACCAAAGGACTACCAACAACTAAATCCAACACTAACCGTTTTTCATAAACTCCTAAACTCAACTTCCTTTAATTCATCGAAGCTTGGAGAACACTTAGGTATGTGTAACTATAAGATCTTAGACAAGGGTTGTTCTTGTTTTTCACCAGTTCCTTAAAAACCCCAATAGCTTCAATGTACATAGAAATAACTATTATAACAAGTGCAGGAAAATAAACAAAAGTGAGATTAAAGTAGTCATTTAAAGGAAATTAGAGAAAGATATGTACAATTAAAGAAAGATACATCAATCACAACTAATGGAGCATTGGAGTGACTCACCTAAGCTAAGGTTTTCGGTGTGAACGATGTAGTAGGTAGATGTTACAATCTAGACCTGGCAAAGAACAAAGCAAGATGATTACCAGAACAGAGAGAAAGTCACCTACTAGGGTTTTGGTATTGCTAGAATAATGAAGAAAGAAGAATGAATAGTAACAGAAGAAAGAAAGAAGACATGAATAATAGTAAGAGTATTTTTGTAATTTAAAAAATTTAAAATTACTTGTCCTATGAATGTGATTCTTGTCCCATGGAATATATGGAACAATTTTTTTGAAATTTATCTTGTCTCTTAACATCCTTTTTTTCTAGTCCCATTACTCGTTAAGAAAAAAAAAAAACAAAGGACAAGTGAGTTTGTCTTGTCCAGTCCAAAAAAATTGAACAACCAAACGCAACCATGGAGATATATTAGCTGTAATTTATGGACTCAACAACTTTAGATTATTCTTGATAAACAAGCATGAAATTTTAGTAAGAATAGATTGTGAAGCAATTGTAAAAATCTACAAGAATAAAAATGAGAAAATCACGTTACATAGAAAGATGAATAAAATTTGTAGATACATTAGTAAATGGTGCATATAATATTTGAACACACAAAAGGTAGAGAAAATAATCTTATTGATTCATTGAGCAAGTACAATAATGGAATAGAAAAATAACTTCTTTAAAGGGCAAACATTTGAGCATATTCATACTAACTAGATAAATATGGCCGAACAAAGACAAACATGGGTTCATTCTCAAGCCTAGTAAATATGTTTAAGAAAAGAATGTTTGATGCAAGAACACTTGATGTCAGGATAATGGGAACACAAAAATACAAACCTACTGGCAATTCATATTTTATCTAGAATTATACTCTAGCACAAAAAATGTGTTTTCGGAGATGTTGAACTTTTTGTACAAGCATAAGGAACACCAATTGAATTCAAGCACAATACATTACCTTTATTAAAAAACACAAAAAAATAGAAGGTGTTAACAGATTCAATATGGAACTTACAGACTTTAGACAAAGATAAGGTAAGAGTTTGCCTTTCTTTATGCTTCTATTTTCACAAAATTAAGACAAGTCTAGGAGCATCATCTTTATCTAGATAGATAAACAAATTCTATTGCTATGGAATTATTAAAGGGTCTAATCCTGGAATCTATAAATCATGGCTAAGAGCAAAAGCTTAAATAGAAAACTTTATCAATCCTCAATGGAAGGGTTGTTATTCTGTGGAAGAGACTAAAGAATTGCTTGAAACAACTCTTGGACATAGTGATTTTGGAGTTGAATCATGTTTAGTTAATGAACTTAATCTAATAGGAATTGGAGAAAGACAGACGGTGGAAAAGAGTAACATAAAAGAATGGAGCACCAACAGACAAATCAATCACAGACACTGCTTGCAATATAATTTAGATAGAGATGCTACTTATGAAAAAGCTTATTCATATGTTTTCTTTAACAAATAGACATACATAGATAAGTTACCGTGTAAGAGCAAATAGTTGAGAAATTTCTTTGCTATAAAAATTTTTTGGAGATCCTTCTTGGAAATCCAAGAATATGTAAAGAAAAATATGGACAAAGACTACATCATAGCTACTAGTTTTCATAAAAAAAAAAAAAAAAAAGAAGAGTTTGAGTTTTGTATATATAAATTTAATATAAATCTTGTACATTTCCAACCCATCTCCATAAATGTTGGAAAATCGACTAGACAAACATTAATGGATTACAGACTGATAAATACTGTGATTAGAACACTTTAGCAATACAAAAAAATAGAATTTCGGACAATAATAAAAAAATTATAAATAATTTAGTACAGATGAATGACTTAAGCCATAGAGGATATAACTTCAAAATAACCACAACAATAAAATCAATTCCTCTAGAATAGTTCAAATATGGCATTAGACCATCAATTCATAAGGTCATTATGGAAGGAAACTATAATGCATATCCTAAGCAAGTTAAGTAAGAATGTGACATTCCAATGAACAGACAACCTAAGACATGGATTGCTTATGAAATCGCCCACTCAATTGAGCATCCTCAGAATTGTTTTTTCTTTTTATTTATCAAAACAAATTTTCTAATATATTCACCTCAAACTAGATGGTAATTTGGACTTCATTTGAAACCAAATACTCAAAACTGGTGGAACTCTATGAAGAAGAAGAAGAAGCCAAGCATACAAAAGAGATATAGACAAATTAAACAGAAGGTATCCCAGCTCATAGATAAGAAAGAATCTCAAGCATAGTTTGAGACATGAAAGAAAAGACAAGAAATACTGACAAAAGATAATGTTTTAAATAAGACAGAACAACTTTTCACTGTTAAACATTGTTTTAAATAGACAGCTTTTTTAGATAGATAGCATAACCTTTATTGTATAAAGCTTTTTACTGTTTTTTACTATTTTATAGAAACACCCTTAGTAATAGGTATGAAGCCAGGGTATGCCCTATCCATGAGATTCCTATATGAAGGGATCTTAAGCACCATGCAAAAAGCCCATAGAACAACAAAATACCCTCTCTAGCTCTCTTGCTTTAGGAACATATACTATAGCTCCCTTAGGACTTACATATACTGCTTTATACTTCTCCGAGTTATTCTCAGACACCTTTGTAATATAAATTTCCTAACATTAAAATGCTGTAAAATTTTTTGTAAGATCTCTCTCTCACTTTTTTTTTTTTTTTTTATAAAGCTTGTTTTTGGGAACTCAGCGAAAGGGATCGGAGTTTGTTTCTCACCCAAAATATTTATAGTTTGGTCTTCTATTGTTACTCTTTTTTTTTCGGTAATTTAGTCTATTTCCCCTCCTATTTGGTCTATGATCCTTTCCTCCTCTATCTAGCATGTAGAGTGATTTTTTTTAAACGATTGAAAAGATATAAATATGACAATTTATCCATTTCAGCAAATGTATTATAGGTTTGTTTGGACGATCTGTTTTTTATTTGTATTTGTATTTATATCGAAATGATATATAAATATATTCGATTTACATCTATATTTAATCTATTTGATCTTTTAATGATAATTGTTAATTATTTTTTATTCATATCTTCTTTTAATAAATAATTTATTTTAACTTTTTTATAAAAATCTATATTGGAAATCCACCAAGAAACAATCTCAATATAAACTTCTACCCCACTGAAGAAATTTTTGTTGTTAACGAGTAACGACACATTAATTATTTCAACTGGTCCGTCTGCTTTAGAAAGGGTCCCACTTTTCTCAGCTTTTCCATAAAAGTGGAAGGAGGTGCCTCAAACTGCGCAGCTTCACAGTATACCAGTTTAGTTTTTGCCAGAAGGAAATTCAAAAAAACTGCTTTGTCCTCTTCTTTCAACGGCTACTGGGGACCACCATTTCTACCCTTTTGTCCGTAATCTCTGCAAACATCAACAGCACTGCACTAGCACAAGACTCCATTATATGGAAAGTCTCCCAACTCTCACTCTACCCCATCCCTTTTCTCATTTAGCCTATATGAAATATTGCCGATGGAAGCCCACGGAAAAAAATAATTGGGTTAAGCTGCATATCAACTACTTAAAATAAGATCCATGACAGGTTTTGGTATAAATGTAATAAGTTGATGAAATATAAAGGTTCATTTATACTAAGTTGGTATAGGTTTGTTTTGTTTAAATATAGTAGGTTTTGATGCAAATAAAGTAGGTTTATTTGTAATAAGTTGCTCCAAATCTAATAGGTCTAATATAAAAATATTGCAAGGTCTTTCACATCTTAAAATCCTTTAGATTATCTGTGAGACCCAGAAGTAAAGTCTTTTTGTTTTTTTCTAATAGTATTTTTCATATATTTTTATATTGTTATTTACATTATATAAAAATATAAACAAACCTATAAAACTTAAACAGTCTATTCACTTGACATCAATAGTTATCCATTTCCTCTTCATTTTAAGCAAAACTACTATTACGGATCAACAATTCGCAATGAATTACTACTATATAAAATGATAAATAGTAATCCATGTCCCTATACCCATGAATTGTTATTCAATGACTTATTTTTTATTTTTATTATAAATATTCCTATTTTCAAAATATCACATATGCGATAATCATCTCTTTATAATAAAGATAACGAACATTATTGATATGTTATATTTTACTTTAATAATTATTTATTTTATTTTTTACATAAAATAAATATTATATTATATATTACAACCCTATTATATTTTCATTGACTTGAGATTTTATTACCTGTCTATTCTATACAATAAAGTAAATAAGCTAAAAATAATTTAAAGACGCGAATAAAAACTTTAGGGGTAAAGAATGTTGATTTGTTAAAAAAAAAAAAAACACAAAGGTCTTTAAAATGGAATCTTATGGGTTATATGCTTTAATAAGCTCATTATAAAATAAATGACAAAATACTTAAAAGAATTAATAAAAAAAGAGAGAAAAACACCCCATTTAGAGAGACAGAGGAGAGAAAAAAAAAAAAAAAGGTTCGCGAACTAATAAAGAACACTTAGCCTTTTTAAGTCACCTTTTCTACGACACTGTCTCTCCCATACGCATATTTGGTCAGGGTGTGTAGCAGTTGCGTGGTGCGGTGTGCCAAGTTATGGTGAAGACTCTGTTCACTTGCTGTATGAATGAGTGGATTGTCTTGTTCCAGCTTCTTCTTCTTCTTCTTCCAGCTTTTGTTTCCTGCAACCACCATGGTGAGTTACTTCGACCTCCTTATACCATTTTATTTATTTATTTTTTCTTTTAATGAACGAATGCCTTGTAAGTCTCTGAAGGATGGAGAGTTTCGAATCAAATCGTTCCGGGTAAACGTACTGCACCGGTTTATACTTCTTTATGCTAAAGTTTTGGTTTTTGGTTATGTGTATTCTTCAACTTATTATGATACTTTTCAATGTTAGGATAATTAGGAAAAAAAAAAATAATAATAACAATCTGCCCTCTAAACCGCATGAAGACTTCTTCCATTTAGATGTGTGAACGAGTCAAGCCACTTCGCATCCTATTCGAATTCCGGCTCGAATTTTACGATTTTAAAATAGTTGAGAACATGAGCTCAAGCTTTTCGAGTAGCTAACTGATCTTCATAATGTTCAACTTAATTAGCTTGTAAACTTAATTAAGCTTGACTCAGATATAAATGTTAGTTAAGTTCAAGTCATCTTTGGAAATTGGTATTATATTAATTTTAATTTAAAATATATATTTTTAATAAATTAAGTCTAAACGTGCTTAATTAAGTCGAGCTAAAATAAAGTCGGGCTCAAATTTGTGCAGTACTACTTCGAGCTAAACTCGGACTTAAACTTTTAGCATACTCTGTTATGGAAATTTCTAGCCTTATGGGAATGAAAGCTTCTTTTGATTTATGATAGCCATCCCATTAAAGTTATAACAATTTACCTTTCCTCCTTGAAAGAAAAAAGATCTGCTCTGTTACAAAGAGGTCTGCATAGGATGTTCAAAATGATCTTCCTGCTATAATTAATAAGCAACATATCAATTGCTTTTATCAGTATAATTATTATGTGCCACTGCCAGTTCATGATACCATCATCTCCACAATCACCATCATGTTAATATGAAGTGAGGCATCATTACGTTGCTATGTTCTGCTGATCAGACAATTTTCCCCCACTACTTTCTTAACAAGATCCATATTATACTTGGAAACAAGATATATCATCACAGTGTATCTGGGCAATATGCCGATCTAGGTCTATAAATTAATGAACCTGCTGTAAAAATGATGCCTATCGCCTTCGTGTTAATATATTGGGTTACCACATCTAGCTACATCACTCATGTACATCCTTGTCAGAAGAGTAACTTTAGCCCAAGTCCTTAACGTGAGGTCCAAGCTAAGGACCACCATATCTTTAAAATACAGGAAGTTGCTAAACTGAGCATTGGTCTCTCCGTGCAGGACTAGCTCCCAGTCCCGGCTCCCGGCTCCCAGCTCCCAGCTCCCAGCTCCCAACTTCTTCTTTTTTTTTGTCCAATCAGTCATACACTTTTTTAGCCATTGCTTCTTTATGAAGCGAAACTGCTTCTTCTAGAAATTGCTTGCAGCAACACAACTAATTTTGTTCATTAAGTTAATTCTTTGCTTCTACATATAAGAGAACAAACGACACATTAACTTTTCCAATTTTTGTTCTGCAGATTATTTTCCATTAAAAAATCTCTCAAAATTTTAAATTTAGGTAAACATATGAATCCTAATGGCTATCATACTTTGCCTCATTTTCAGCATTCACAAAACATGTCAAAATATGCAAATGCCTCCAACTTTAGAAGGTTGTTCTTTTTTCAATAATATTCCATTCATGCATTTTTGTAAGGTTGCTTGGTTTCAACACCCTTAAAATTTTCCAAATGTAAATTTGAACCCACAAACTTTCATTCAACCATATTAGGGAATATGATGCTACCATATTTTCAACATACTTCTTACTTGACAATATTTGACAATACACCACAATCAACTCCCACTCTACCTTTGTAGGATTGATTGAGACAAACACTAACCAGTGCAAGATGTAAGTTGAAATGGGAGCACGACAATCAAGTTTCTCATTTCTGTGTTTCAATGGCTTCTTAAGTTGACAAATTGCCCTCTTGACTAATGGAAAGCGGATTAGTTCCCAAAAAATGCCTATTCATTTGAAGTTATGGAAAAATATATGACTTGTTTGTGCCTATGAACCCAGTAATGCGACCAATGAATGAACATGCATTGAGGTAGTTAGTTCATATAGCACATTTAGGAACTCTTTTGCAAAGTAGATGGCCCCCAAGGAATGATGAGAGATCAGACCATCTTCAAGGAAATGAGGATCAGGAATGGGAGAATAATAGGAGTTCGACTATGATGGCCAGTGGGCCACTGAGGACCTAACTACTGACAGCAACCAACTGTAATTTTTTTTTTGGCAGGGAGTTCATTGAAGTTTTGAGAAAGGGCAAGATTTTTAAAAGGAGTACACACCAAGGATTCAAACACGAAAATAATGCAAATCTTGATGGATGAAAATATCCAAAAATGTGATGAAATTCAGAGCTTATTATGATTAAATCAAATGACAAGCATAAAGTGAGAATTATGAATATGATTACATCAAAGATAGCGGGATGTTTTTGTTTGTTTAGCTCATTAATGAAATTAATTACTTAAATTTGGGTGAATATTACTTACCAAATTCCTATTTTAGAATGGCATGTTATGTATGGGTCTTCATCATCAATTGTTTTTCTTTATCAATGCCATTAAGAATCTGTTGTTATTAAATATGACTTTTAATACCTTTGAAAATCTTTCATCCTCAGATTTCGGTACAGTATTAAGTTTGGAAAGTCACAATTCTTAAATATGACTTTTTTCTTATTATTATTATTGTAGAGGGGCATAATTGACCAAAATAGCTATTGCATCTACTAAACATAAAACTTGAAACATGAAAGCTTGTTGGATAGTATGACTATAATGAGTTGGCTGATTGGCACATTGATTCCCTTCTGTAAAAGTGTTAATACTTGCACTTGCCATGATTGCATGGGCACTAGCAGTTGCTTGATTGGCAGATTAAAATTAATTATAAAAAATTAATTACTATATTACCAATACAAAACCGTAGCTTATAAATACGATTTTTGAAACGTATAAAAATTACCTGATTGTTTTTATTTATTTTTTTTTGAAATCACAGGTAATAAATATGATTTCCAAAAGCAAATTCAAAATCGCATTGGTAACCTACAATTTCCGAAAATACACAGAAATTGTAGGTAATAATAAATGTAATTTTCAAAAGCAAATTTGAAATTGCATTTATTACTTATGATTTTCAAAATCTACTTACCATCCCTAAATCATTTATAGACAGATATCTTCTCATTTGTTTATATAGAAGAAAAAAGAAGAAAAAAATTGATTTAAATTACGAAAACTAATGGTGCTAGAAGAAGTGTTTGACAAAAATGTCCAACAAAATAAAGAATATACATATAAATATTGATATTGCTAGGAATTTGATCCTCAAAGAGGTCCGGTGCTTAGTTTGACAAATTCTAGTATCATAGAGGTCCTTAACTTAGGTTTTTCAGAATCCTGTATAAAGTTGCTCCTATACACACATCAAGAAAGATAATCATATGTTAGTGACATTCCCCACATTCACCTGATGGTTAGTGAACCCAATAGGGAAAAATCGAAATAATTTATTATTTAGGGTCCTAATTGAAATTAATTACTTATTTAAGGTCAAAATAAAAATAATTACTAAAATACTGTTATAAAATCACGTGTGTTAAACAGAATATACGAAGATTTGTACGTGTACATATAACTGGTGCTATATCACGTGTATTAAATAGGACATACGAAGATTTATTACTAAACGTATATCATGGTTGGTAATCGTGATTCTAAATAGCGATACATGTGTATCGCTTTTCACAATCACGGTGTAGTGACCGTAGTGAAACACGATATCGCAGGTGCAACACCCGATTTACATATGAAAAAATGGGTCCTGTTTTTCAAACGTGATTTTATTACAGGATATTGGTAATTAATTTTATCTAACTTGTATGTTGGTAATTATTTTGTATAACATGTATTGAACCGGGAAAAATCAATACAGATTAGCTCTATTCAGTGTTCAATGACTTATGCCATTGTTTCTTATGCTGCTTTTTTACACTCCAAATGTGTAATTATGCTTTTTTCCACCCAGCCTAGATCATATCATTTGATAGGCAATCCATTCCGACGTTGTTTCAAGGGAAAAGTTGCCAAAATTTTGCAAACATTGGTAATAATTAAAGTATCAGAATTGTTTAGTTTTATCACAGCAATCTGAAGAAGTTATTGTTAGTGATAGCTTTTTGAAGCAAGTGATGGCAGAAGGCAAAAACGCAACTGATGGCTGAAGCCAATAATTGATAAAACAAAAAATGTTGATGAAAAATGAGGAAGATGTCATCCTGTTAAAAAAGAGTGAATCATTTTTTTTCCCCATTTTTTGTTTGTTCTCTGTGTAATTATTGACCACCACAACTAAAGCCTTGATTTGATACTGCATCATGTTCTACCACCACTTAATGTGGAAAGCCACTTGTATTGGCAATATTCTGAGGTTATTAGATAATATTTGACAAAAAAGTTTTATTATAATGTATATAAAAGAAGAGTTGGTAAGACATTTTCTGTAGACTCTTAAATTCTATTAAACACAAGCAGCCGTAACAACCTTTCTTGAGTATTTCATTTGGATTTGCCTTTACAAATCACAGAATTTAAAAACAAGAAACAAGTAATGGGGGGAATTTGACTTATGAATTTAACATAAAAACCCAAACAATAGTGGTAAACTTCTACGTGTAAAACTGGCAAATCTACTGGTATCACAACACATATACAATGGTTCTCACAACTGCTTGAAGCACTTGAGTTACATGGCCATTTCTCTGTTCTCTCTCACTTTTTCTCCAATGCACTATGACATACAAATATGTATGTACATTTGTACACGTGAACTTTTAATTGTTGCTACCTGCCCTGACAATTGTGAATGTTTGTTGAGTTAATGGTTTTTGCTGGTAGAGCACAAACCCTTATATCAACTATGTAAGGAACAGCTAAGCTTAATGGGCAGATATATTGGAAAAAACCCGACTCTGTTTTGATTTTTCTCATGAGATATGTTAGCGACAAATTTATGAAAATGGAGTAATATGGGTGAAGTTATCAACTTTAGTAGGACTGGAATCCCAGTGAGAATTTTCTATTAGTCTTAAAGTTTTTGTTTAATTGTCATTTTGCGATGAAAGAGATAACTGAGACTTGTAAATACTTTACGGCATATTGATTCTGTAGGAAAAGTCTAATTCTGTGATACACAGGAAAATTACAATATGAGAATCCGTGTTTTGCTTACAATCCTGAAATGGGATCTTGTCTTTTCAAATATGTTCATAAAGGATGCTTTTAAATGATGCTAATGTAGTAGACTCTTGTTCTCCAACAAGAGTTCTCTTGGTCCAAAACTTTGTAGTTGAGTTCTTCTTAAACCAATCTATTGGCCAAGTGGTGTGACTTTACTCTAATTTCAGGTTTTGAGAAAGTGTATTGGGTCCATATAGGATCATACAGGTCTAACCCTAAAATACTGGGCCAAGCTTCTCCTTGTTTGACCATGCTTGGTTTTGCATGAGATAGATCCACCTTTCCTCTCAGCTATTCTAAGAAATGTGCTCCTAAATAGCTGAGAAGTCACCTTATGGAGTTGGCAATATAAAATGGTGTGCAAACCCTATTTCTATAGATCTAAATTCATGGTTAAGAAGCTGGTGGGAAAGAAAAGGGATGCTGCCATCATTTATGATGGAAAGTTTAATTTGAAAAATCATATATGCGAAAACTTCTCTTTTTAATTGCCAATAGGCTATATTATATTACAGGAAACTCTGCTAATGACCTTGTGGAGATCATCAACAAAAATCGAACAGCCTCGAGACTTAAATCACTCAATGAGAGTCCTGGATTAGGATGCATGGCTTTGCAATATGTCGATATGTGCAAGGGGAACTGCACCAACAACCATCTCCACTGCAAACTGCCAGAAGACGACTTCACTGAAGTCTTTGCTCCAAATTGTGGTGTTGAACTACCAACATTTGGTTCAATTACTGGGCAAATTGTAGGCTGCCACTCCAAATATCTTGAATCATCACTAGCCTTTTCACAAGTCCTCATTAGAGACAACAAAACACTCTCTATTCTGAAAAACAAATCCCATAGTGAAGTTGGAGTTGGTGTAATTGGAAATCACAAAGGACCCTTTTTCTGGTGCATCCTATTCAGCAGTGACCGTGCGAATTCCACATTTGTTCTGGAAGATCACGGTATTGGCATCAAACAAAAAAAAGGTTGCTTCAGCGGAAGCAGCATTCCATGCAATGCAGAGTCGAAGAAAGGGACAATGGTCACTAGCCTTATCATTATAGTAGCTTTGTTTCATATTTTTCTGTTGCAGGGATAGAAAATTTGTCTGTGGCTTTCTTTCTTTCTTTCTTTCTTTTTTTTTTTTGATCGTCGTGGCAGAAATAGAAATAGTTCAAAAGCTGCTCCTTTTTTTTTTTTTTTTTTTTTTTTCAAACACCTGTTTGAAATTGTAATCATGTATGAGTTTTGTTCAATGTGAAGTAAGAAGAGGAAGCAACATTAAAAGCATTATGTTCTGGCAGCTTATTAGCAATTTAATCAGATCTGGGTAGTTTTCTCACGCATTCCAAAGAGTAGCTTTGACACTTTCAAGATCAAATACCTCCTCACATTCACTGAAAAATCTAAGCAGCATTCAAGTTAAAAAAAACCACCAGCCATCGCTGCCCTTGATAAATGCTGCAGGACTAGATACATTCCCACTCTGTAAGAATGGCTTTTTAGTGGAATTTATTTTCTTGAGGGTCACGGCATACGTGGGAATAATTGTACGCAAACAAAGTGTTATCAAGTACAAATAAGTGGAAGTACACGAGTTTGTGATTCCATGAAACCGGGAGCCAACACGAAGCTATGTTTCACCAGGGTTCCGATTCTTTGGATGGAACCAGAATTGAACTTTTCGTCATTCGGAAAAATTATGAGGTGACCCGATTAGAACCGATAGCAAATCCATCTAGGAGGGCATACTGATGGTTTACAACCCTTTATCTTCATTCCCTGTCAATTTAACAGTTTGTTTATCGCTACCATGTTACTATTGCAAAATCGTGTTTAGAACATGAAAATTTTTAAAATACACAAGACTGGCATGTAGCATTTTTTATGTACGCAATCATGTAGCATCGCAAAATTGCATCTTCAATGTGTAACTTTTTTAAAAATATTGCCAAGCAAAATAACATGTTTAATATACTATTTTTTAGTAAACTTAAATCATATATTTAGCATGTGATTTTGCAGCAGTATTATGGTTGTTAATTCTCGAGTCGTGTAGACAGAAAAAAGAAAAAGAAAAAAAAAACCGTAAATGTATGTTTATAAGCAAAATGAACATTAACGGGGGGGGGGGGAAGACAAGAAAAAGAAAACAGGACAAGCACGCTTCTGTGCTTCCAGCTAGTCGACTCCGCATCCTGCTTACATTCTTAGTGTAGGCCTTAGCCAACTTAGCTAGTTGTTGCTTGTGCAACCGTGAGGATTAAAATTTACAAAACCAAGTTTGATACTTGAGCTAATAATTGGCCAGCCCATCAAACATATTGCATAAATTGATGTTTCCAATTAACAAATAAATAATCTAAATTGCAAATGCAGTGAATTAAATATCCATTTTAGCTCTAAACTTTGAAGATCTATAAACTAGTCATTTTAAATGGGATTAAAGCACCGTTTGAAGCTTCAGTCTCATAAAATTATGTTCTATTTTATGAATAAAAAATTGAGCTAATTAATTAAAATAATTTATAAGGTTTGATAAATCACGGTACTCTAATTGTCTATAAAATATGCAATTCAAATTTAATTGATGTTCTGTTATGGGGCTTCTATTTTCTAAAATTATCTATTTTATGACATTTAGACTTTGGATAAAATCATGACAACCCTAAAAACCATTTTTCTTAATAGGATACTCGTAATTTACCAAGTCGCATATGCAATTTAGATTTTCCTTATCCATTCCATATTAGAAAAAATCAATTGTATCACTCTATGACCACCATAGGATCCAATGTGACATATTTTTAATATATTTTTCTCTTTTTCAATTTTTTTCTTTTTTATTATTTTTTTGCATTTTTCTTTTAAGCTAATACTATGACTATGATGAGAATTAAGATACAAGGGGCAAAATGGGGTGTTTACAAATCAAACTCAAAGGTACATGTTGAAGAACTAAGTACTGAACCGACCTGCTATGAGATCACTACGTGGATTAACGTTATAAGTGATTCTCATAATAACTATGTCATCGAATGCTTAAACTCAAAATCACCATGGATTCTAATATAAAAAACATTATGGTTCAACTCAATCAAATATTATCTTTAACTAGATAATTATAAAAGTTGTGATTGAGAAAAATGTGAATCATGTAAAGGGAGAGGAGTGATTAAGATGAGATTTGTCTCTCTCATTATAAAAGAGATATCTTTAGGCCCATTGATAAGTGAGACTGGGAAATACATGACAATGCTTGATAAATGCTTTTTACTCTATTATTTTCATAGATTTCGGCCATAATTCTGATACACTTTTTTTAAATAAATTCCTGTGAAAATGCTTTTAATGCTTAATTGTTGTTTTCAACTGTTAAGACAAAGAAGTGAAGAAAAAAAGAAGTTTTGGATCAGATTTTGGGCAAAACAACAACTGCAGGAAGATTAGACTTCTATTGAGGGCAAAACAGAACCATCAAGAGCTAAAATTTTGAAGAAAAGATCAAGTTGAGGCAAAAAATGTGAAGTTGCGTCCTAAGATCAAGGTCAAAACTCACCCCATGACAATGTACATCGAAGGCTTAGAAGTTTTGAAGCTGAAGTAAAGTCAAGCCCTGACATCGAGCCCTCGACAAGAGCACTATTTCACCCCGCGACAATGATTTTGGGTAAAAGATTCTCACAAAGAAGCTGTCCTGATAAATAAAGTTGAGTCTTGGAGAGAGCTTGACTAGCACCCCGTGACATAAATAAAATGCGTGTTTCTTTGGTTTGTATGCGAGTATAAGAATAAGAAGGCAAATCAGAATCCGAATGATTTCCTTCTAAAATAAGACTATAAATAAGCACGATAGGTGCATTGTAATGTATGTAATCTTATGTATAGTTTTTAACCTAGTTTTAGCGTAGAGAGCTCTCAGTGAAAGGATCAATTTCTTCTTACTGGGTTCTCTCGAATTTTCTAGGTAAATTCCTTTAAACTTGTGTTTGTAATTCCCTATGAGAGCATTGCACTTAATAGGATTTATTATTTGATCGAGTTTATTTCTTTGCTATTTTTTATCGTAATGCCTAAGCTCATGGAGGAGCAATCTCCTTGACTTAGGGCTTGTGGATCCAAATTTAGATTCACGTGATTTCAATTAGACATTTATGTTTATCGCATGAGTATTTGTATTCAATAGCTTGAGTTTAATGAGTGAGTCTAATTAGGTGGTGCATCTTATTAGATTCATGCTTGATATTCGTTAAATGAGACAGGGAGGAGATTTTAATGAATAAGATCTAAAGCTATTGATGAAGTTGATCATAGTTAGCTCGGGAGAGTAACCGTGAAACTTTCTATCACTTGTTTTTAACACCAAAGTTGGTTTTTAAAAAACAAATTCTTGAACTTTATGTGAATTTAAGGTCGTTGACGATTAGCTCGAGAGAGTAACAGTCTGGTTTTAATTCTAGGATTACTAAGCTCGAGAGAGGAAGTAGTTTACATTTGTGAATCCGACGGTGCAAATACACCAGCAAATACTCAATTTGAGTTTGAATCGAATCACATGATAGGGAGTTGGTGAAGCAATTCCTAAGTTTTCTCTTGCATAGTTACAAATAGATCTTTTGTTTTACCCTGAAAACTGCTTGTGAATAGTCTAACCTAGCATAGCTTCTTTGCTTTTTATTTTTTTATTTTTTATGATCTTCTAAATTTTCTTTAGCTAGATAATGGAAGATAAGTGAGTAAGATAGTTGTCACCATTTCCCTTGAGACCGACCTAATGTTTTCTATACTACTTTGTTAGGTGCGCTTGCCTAAAGTGTTGGTAATTACTAATCGAAGTTGAACAAAACATATTAGTGTTATAAATTTTGAAAACTTCAACTTCGTGTTCTCAAATCAGTTTCAATTTAATTGCAAATACTAAGGAACACGACACAACACAAACCAGTGCTCAAATAAATTGATAGTGTGATCAATATCATTTGTTTTATCAGTTTACTTAGAGATTGAGAAAAGATAAGATTGAACAATAAAAGGGTGATATTATCAATGTCTTATGTTTAATCTAGATATCATTTGACAAAACAATTATGACATAAATAATATATTAGGTTATATTGGATTGAAGACCTTCATTTAATTTAGGTAGTCATAATGTTTTACTAGAGACCACTTATGACTTATGGACCTAAAATAAGATTTAAGCCTACTACCAACATTAAATGAATGTACAAGGTTACACACAAAGGATGAACTAATGCAAACACATGGATAAATTTTGAAAGTGTCCAAAATTATTACATACACTACCTTAATTAATTATTCTATTCAAAATAGGAAAGTATGGTTTTATTACAAATTTATTTAAAAACAATTTTTAAAATAAAAGGTCATAGATGACAAAGTATCTTAATTATCTATTTAAAATAGGAAGGGACGTGATAAATAAGATCACATTACATTCTATATACATATATACGTTCATTCTTCTTCTTATTAGATATGAAATTGGAGAGTTTGAAAAAACCTTAAAAAAAGCTTTTGTGTAGAAAATAAGATTCTATGTATAAGAGAGAATCACAAGATTGATGGTGTTCAAAATCCAGAATGGAGTTGATAAGAATCATGGGTCACTTGGACTAATAACCTAAGCTAGAGCTAAAGGCTTGTTGAATTTAGCTTAAAGAATCCTTGCAAATGATTCGAATGATGATGAATTGGTTTTCTCAAAGGATATATGATATACTCGAATAGGGATTAATTTGATGTGCTTAAGCAGTGAAAATTCACCATCAAAGAAGATTGCACTTGCTATCACTCTTGTGGTCCAAACTGTAATAGAGAATATGGCTGCAATCAAGCTGGTGATAGAATCTAAACTTAGGTAGTGTGAACCAGTGGAGGTCACTGCCGTTATCACACCCATGATTGAGAATATGGCTAAAATAGAGTCTGTGAACACGTCACCATTGTATGATTTAAAGACCTAAAGAGATAATGGGCATAGCCACGCCCATGATTGCTTAAGGAAGGAAGAAGAAGCATGATCCGAGAGGATTACGATTCGAGTCATGGCCATGATTAATAAGGGGATCACCTGCCTTATTTTATGCGTTTTTAAAATGCTATTGAACACTGTTTCCTATTTTACCTATTAATCTTTATTTTTTTCCATATTTGTCCTTACCCAACTTATAGGAATATATAAGGGTTACTAGTAATATGTTTAGTAGTTTTGGATGCTTGTTTTTGCCCTTAGTAAACATTGTAATGTCCTTTGCGACAAATTACCTTCTTGAATAAGATCGACTTTTCTTTTCAAGATTGTTCTTTGTTGTTTCTTGTCATCATATATAATATCGATTGGTTAGAGCAACTAGCTCGATTCTATCTTTGGTACGTCATATCTAAGGATTGATCGTTCATATCCTTTAATTTTTTGTTTTAATAAATCATATAAACTCAAAAGCATAATGTAAACCCTAAATCGTAATCTAGGCACTAGATTCACAAACTAATCTCAGATTCTCCAATCCATATCAACAGTTCATTCATATAGATACTGTAGAGGGTTTTTGCGAGATGCTACACTTAAGTCCGACAAACTTGCACCTGAGTTTTTTAAACAAAGAAAATGTTGGTAAGTCTAATTCCTCCTATGATTTTATTGAATCGCTTAGATCCTAGTGGAATTTCCAAAAGAGTTTTATTCCCATGCGAAAGTTTTAATAGATATTTGTCGATGTAAGGATTCGATAAGTGTAGTCACATGCATGATACGTGAATATCACGCTACACGTGGCCTGCAAGGAGTGACACAATGATATGCCAAGGATGATCAAGAGATAAGAGGAATAGGGAAGAGAAGTAGACAATCTCAATGCCTCAAATATACTTGTGACAGGTGAAGGAGTTATCGATCATCAAACCCTATAAGTAGTGATGGATAAGTGTTTGATCCGTTGAGATAGGATTTCAACAACATGTTAGTGTTTTCAATTGATTTCTAGCTCTTCAAATGAGATAGACTTGAGGCATTTATAGAGTTTAGCCATCAACATCATTCGTTAAATCACGTTGACAGTCGATGGCTAAGACGAGTCACTATTAGTGCATAAACCAGACTGAGAAAGGTTGGAGGACGGACAAGCTGATCCAACAAGCCCTGCTCCAAACCCACCATGCTTAATTCCCTTGATCATCCTAATTAAAGGAACTAAACTCGTTGAGCCTTGTCACTTAACCCACGAGTCAAGCCTATATAATTAAATAATATATATATATATATATATTTAAGGCCATTTACAATATCGATCTCTAGAAATCCCAACACATTTCTCCATGAATCATGCCATAATAGAACCAATGAAAATGTTTGTTGCATATTGCTCCTTCATCAAATTGTAAACTTGCAAGATTAGTTTGCAAAATTGTAATTAAAGCATGCCTTTTAGATAACTCATCTACTATTGCATGTGCATTCCCCTTCATATATTTGATAACATAAAAGAAATCTTCCAAGAAATTTAACCATTTACCATGCACTTATATAGCTTATGTTATTCGTACAAATATTTTAAAACCTCATGATCATAATTTATGATAAATTCTTCGGGTAGCAATTAATGTTGCCACACAATAAGTGCCTTGATTAAAGAATAAAGCTTTTTGTCATAAATGGAGTATTTAAGTACCAGTGCAGCTTCTCACTAAAGTAAGCTATAGGTTGCATGTTTTGCATCAAAACCGCTGTACTTACCTGTAGATGTGTAACACTTGAGTTCAAAAGTCTTTTGAAAATTTGATGGCGCTAACATTGGAGTAAGAAATTTAACCACTTAAGATGCATTTTAGATAGTTTTTACTGCCTTTACAAATATTTTAGAATCTCATGTTCAATATTTACGACAAATTCTTTAGTTAGCAACTAATGTTTTGACACCGTAAGTGCTCTAATTAAGGAAAAAAAGCTCTTTATGAAAATTGGAGTGATTAAGTACATATCTACTATGCTTCTCATTAGTGCATACTATAGATTGCTTGTCTTACATCAAAACTACTCTAACAGCTACTCCTGATGCATTAGACTAAGTTTAAAAGTCTTCTCGAAATCCAGTAGTACTAATATTAGAATAAACACAAGTCTTTAGTTAACTTATTGAAATTTCATATAAGCTTTGTCCATCCATACAGGCTTCTTTGTTAGCATTATCAATGGTGTTATATTAACACTAAAATTCTTCGTGTTAAATTTGATACAAAAAGATGTTAAGTTATGGAAACTTCTAACATTAGTTGTTGTCTACGATATGGGCCATTTTAAAATTGCCTTAGCCTTTTCTGGATTTGCTTTCACCCTTCCTTCTAATACTACAAATCTTAAGAAGATTGCTTCAGACAAAAAAAAAAAAAAAAAGAGAGTACATTTTTGCAAATTTACATAAACTACTTGGTTCCTAAAATCGATAATACTTTCTTTACATGTTTCTAATGACTATCCATGTTGTTGCTATAAACAACTATACCATCAAAAT
This sequence comes from Combretum micranthum, assembly GCA_024138025.1. Classification (NCBI taxonomy): domain Eukaryota; kingdom Viridiplantae; phylum Streptophyta; class Magnoliopsida; order Myrtales; family Combretaceae; genus Combretum; species Combretum micranthum. The sequence continues at coordinate 2,969,856 of JAMXBD010000003.1, forward strand.
AAACAACAAAAAACCTACCCATGGAAATCTCTTAAGAAATTATTTATAAGCCCATGAATGTGCTTAACACATACCAAATGACATAACCATCCATTCACCATCTTAATTTTGAATGTTGCTTTTATTAATCTCTTAACTTCATGTGAATTTGGTGATAGCCACTTCTACGGTCTATCTTTGAAAAGACTATGACTCCATACACTTCAACTAACTTGTCTACTAAGTGAGGAATAGGATATTTGTATTAAACAGTTATCTTATTTATAGCACTACATATTCTCTATGTCTCATATTACTTTTAAACCGATCATGTTGGTACAACACAGAAGTTCGTACTTTCTTCGAAAAAAATTTTTGGCAGATAGCTCATAAACTTGCCATTTGAGTTCTCTAGTTTCTTATAGATTCAAGCAATAGTCAAGTTAATGAACTTACTACTAAAAGTAAGTTATTGCCACAAACTCTAATAGTAACGCTAGTCTTCTATGATAATTAATCTACCAAATCTCATAAGTATAATATAGTGTATGTTGGAAACTTTAAACATTTGGATGAGATAAACACAAGTACGTCATACAATTAATTGAAATGGGGTTATAATTATAGCCTATGTAAGGATCAAAAAGACTTAGTGTATCAATTGAGAAAGGCATTGTTATGAGGTTTAATTAAGAGTACAAATGTTAAAATGAATTTAAGTCCCTATTAGTTAATAGTAATGGTAATCCTACTCTATTATGGCATATCTCTAATTGAGAATTTCTTCAAAAGGTAATAACAAGTTACTATTGATTAAAAAATTATATTCCTTGGTAATTGATATGATGAGATATTTCAATATCTTAATATTTGAATATGTGCTGAATGGATTCCATCAATATGAATATAAAAGGGTCCTAATTCTAACAAGAGTTAATGGACATTTCTTTTGTAATATTTATAGAGGTAGGATAAAAGGTTGTAACAAATGTTACCTGTTAAATTCTACTTAATTGATTTTTAGTTGTGATAATGTGTAATTTATTTCATTATGACACATAACATGTGGGTTTAGGTATATATTCACCTAACAACAATTTGTAACTTTGAGATTTTTATAGTAAGTAGTTTAATGTGATGATATCTTCCTTTCATTCATTTCCATGTTCTGATGCTAATAGTTAATACAATTGACAATTGGGAGGAGCATCACTATGTTTAAATAAATCTTAATATATTAGGAACTTAGTGCTGGTTAATGGTGATACTAAGCTTGGCCATAAAATAAATAAATAAATAAAAATAGGTACTAAGATCAAAATTTAGTTTTGAGTGTTATGGTAAAAGTGGAGTTTGTTTAAGTAGTGGGGAATCAAGAACCTAAACAACCACTTTGTCTATATCTCATTGATGAGATACAAATGTAGTAGGGTGCTCTACTTTCTTGTACCTGTATATGAACAAATTATATGTTCTATATCCTATGAATAAGGATTGTGGTCAAATGGCATTTAAACGAGGTTCCTCAATTGTCTAAAAAGAATTAATTGCAAAGACTTCTTTCAAACAAAGTGTCTGTTATAAAATTTTGATCCTGCTCTTTTTTTTTTTTGTTTTTTTGCTTTTTAACTAAATTATTGTTTTCTATCAATTCAAGCATTACAAATTTGTTAATTACCTGATAGGGATCATGGATCATTTGGACTGATAACTAGAGCTAGAGCTAAAGGAATGATGAACTTAGCTCAACAGAACCTTCATAGAGGAACTGAATGATGGTACATTGGAGTATTTACAAAAATATTTGATACGCTTTGGTAATAGACATGATCTGATACGAGAACCCTCGCAATCACTAGTATACGTCACTTGAAATATATTGACCCGCACTTGATTTCCACTTGTTCCAAAGCTTTGATACCCATGTAATCCATCACTAGTATACGTCATTAAACTTTGGAAGTGTTGATTGAAAGCTTGTTGAATCTTCTTAGCTCGAGATCTCGTGATCGGTCCTTGAGGTAAGTTAATTGGACTTGAATTTCTTTGAACTTCAACCGTAGCCACTTGATCTTCATGTTGACTTGGCTCGCGATCCTGGATCGTTGGTTCATCTATAACATGATCTAATGTGCTTAAGTGTGAAGAAAAATTTTGGAAGATCACGCCCGTGCTACAAATAGTGATTAAGGCGGAGAGAGTAAATGACAACACATTGGAGGTCACTCCCTACATCATGATTGTAAAGGAGCCTATGATGTCAAAAATGGGCGTGATCAAGCTCGTGAGCACATTGTCATTGGAGAAATTTGAAGGATAAGGATATCACAGTTGTGCTTATGATTGTGACAGCGAATTTTGCACGATGACATGTATCAATTTAATGTCTGATTATGGGATCATAATGTTTACCCAATGACGCATGGTTGTATGTGACAGTGTGATGCCTTGCCCTGCTTTCAAAGTTTATTTTTTATTTTCCATGTTGATTTTTATGTTCCACATTTCCCTTTACTCGACTTGTGGAATATAAAAGGGTCCCTAGGGTTATGGTGGAGGACGTTTTGCCATCTTTGACATAATGTTGTTCTTTGTGACTGACTGCTTATAGAATATTATTGAGTTTTCTTCTTAAGATTGTATATCATTGTTTCTTTTGATCGTGCATTAAATCAGTTAGTTGGAAGAACTAGTTCAATTCTTTTTTTGGTGCATCATATCCGAGGATTGATTGTTCATATCTTTTAGTTTTAGTTTTTTTTTCTTAAGAAATCATAAAAACTCATATTACAAATCCCTAAATTACAATATAAAGCTAGATCCATAAAACACGTAGATTCACCAATTTGTATCATTACCTTGCATTTACTAGTTGGATACCAATTATATAGAATAATATTCAACGATCATGTCTAATTGAATGGATACATTGAATTATTTTTTAGTATTAAGAAAAACTACGAGGTCATTAGTTTTATCATTACCTCTCTCTCTCTCTCTCTCAAGAATAATGAGCTTGCTACTCATTGCTCTTGAAACTTAGTTACTTCTTGAAAATGATATAATGAATATAATTAGCAAAGCATATATAAAAAGGTGTAAAACATATTAAGGAATGGGAGCTTTCATGATTCTGAGGCTTAGAATTCCCGTCATTTTCTTAGTGCAATTCTCTAACATAGTGAATTAGTGTTGCTTTGTCCAAATTGGTTCACATTCCACACAACCATGCATCGCTACATTACATAATGAATTGATTTCAACATACTCCTCAAACTCATCTTTATATTTGAGTGTTAGCATCTTTAGTAGTGCCATTTGTTATCTCATTTACAGATCTTTGTAATGTACTTGACACGAGCTTGAGAGGGTTGAATCTTGATATGAATTTTTAAGGTTTTCAAATTTAAATGATATAGATAAAATTATTATTTGATAGGTTCCACAAATAATAAAATTAAACTAGTTTGCAAACAGATTATAGAACGATAGGATCCATGATCTATAAAATAATTACCATGTTAAAAGAATTGCAAGATTCTAATAACAAGATTCGCTACAATTCTATATTGCTCAAGAATTGATAAGAACTCGAGTATAAAGAGAATCAAAACTCTTAATACTCACAAAGGATTCACACATAAAAGTGTTCTCAAATCTCAAAACAAAGAAAAACTGCCTTTTTTTTACCCTAGGGTTTACATTATAAAAGAGACAAATAAAACTAAAAAAAAAATTAAAAAATTCATAAAATTGTCAAACCACAAATACCAGCTTAAAGCTGGTGGCTTTTAATTCAACACTGACAGCCTACATTATATAAGTTGGCGGCCTTGAAGATGGCTTTAATAATTTCGATTCTGTGGACTTCCAAAGCTGGCTATAGGCCAACGGCCTAAACCACCTACGCCGGCGGCATACTTTTGAAAGCCAGTGACTTTTATGTCGATGAAAGAACCTGTAGTCAAGGCTAGCCATTCTCTAATTCTAAGCCGGTAGGTTATGTTATCTCCACTTCTTTGTTGTCACCACTTGACCTTCATTAGTAAACTTCAAACTTGGTAATTCCTATCTGCTCCTTGGTTTAAGAAGATTCAGCCTTAAATTTTGTCCCTTCAATCTCTAAACTTCTGGAGGTAGATTCGGAGTTGTCATCCGGCTGGTCCATGCAAACAAACTCTTTAATCCTTTAATCTTCTTAATATGCATCATCATTGCTTGTTGTACCTCTACATGACTCATAGGTAGTAGTTTGTATATTTTGTCCCATTGATGAATGGTATATTCATTTTTGAACCCATTAAAGGTGGCTCTAAGATCATACTGCCATTGTCTTCTAAAGATCAAGTGTGTAGCATCCATAGGTACCACATCACACAAGAATTCATTAGTATAATCACTAATAGAAAGAGGTAAATGAACCTGTTTGTACACATGAACAACTCCCTAATGACTAAGCCAATAAAAAGCATATGGACTTGGATGCTACTCTACCAACAACCCTAGTTTGGAAGCCAATCCAACATAAATAACATTGATGCAACTGCCACTATCAATTACAATCAAACAAGATTTTCCCTGCACCAAACTCTGAACATAAAATAGATTAGTTCACTATTATGAAATCACATTCACCTGCTTAAGTACTACATCCTGAAAATTCAAAGGAACATTCGACATGTCGATCTTGTCTTCCTCATTGTTCTTTTGTTCTTCATCCTCGCTCTCAATTTAATTTTCCTTCATGACCATAACTTTCTTATTAAGACATTAAGAAGTGATGTGGCCATATCCCAAATACTTGAAACATTTAATATCTTAGCTCCTTTGTTATTGTGTCTGATCAGGTGCTTTGTCATCACCACTTTTCCCTTGGTCTTCTCTTTCCCATCCTCTTTCTTCTCCTCCTCATCTAGTTTACTATAATGATATGATTTCTAAGACTGTCTACGCTGATACCTCTCAACTCTACTAGCCAACTTAATTACATCTTCTAGGGTCTAATAGTGCTAGAGCTCTACTACACTGGCGATATCCATCTTTAATCCATCAATGAACTGAGTTATAGATTCATATGAAGATTCTCTAATGTCACACCTCGTTATCAAAGTTTCAAACTCCTTTACATATTTTTTTACACTTTGTTTTTCCTGTCTTAAGGACTGTAACTCCAACAGCATCTCCTATTTATAATAATCTGGCACAAATGTACATCTCATCAATTTTTTCATCAAAGCCCATGAATGCACCTTTTCTTCATCAGCCCTTCATCTTTAAACCTGTAACTTATCCCACTACAAATTATCATAGTTAGAAAATGCCAGCGATGCCATCTTCACTTTCATGCACTCATTCCACTCATAGCAGTCACATACCTTCTCCACCTGTGGCACCTAATCTCGAAATTCCTTTGGTTTATTAATACTAATGAAAGGTGAAATTTTCATTATTTCCATTAGATTCACTACTGGAATGTCTCCTATGGTTGGATCCACTATGACTCCTTCTATCTCTAACTTCTAATATCTCTAGAACTCTTCTCATATCTTGCATCCAATTAAACTCGGTTTGCAAATGCGTAAATTCCTACCTAGTCACAACATCTCCTTCACCACCATTGTTGTTGTTATTATTTCTTCTAGACCTAGCATTATTGTCATTCACGCTATCGCCACCATCAAACGATATCTTTTCAGTCAATCAACAACAATAACACAATTCAAAAAAAAAAAAAAAAAGGTTAACCCAACAAACCTGGAAATTGCGTCGAACAACAAACTCTGCAAACCTTTGCTCCGATACCAAATTTGACATGAGCTTAAGGGAGTTGAATCTTGATATGAATTTTTAAGGTTTTCAAATTGAAATGATATGGATAAAATTATTGTTCGATAGGTTCCACGAACAATAAAATTAAACTATTTTGCAATGAGATTATAAAATGATAGGATCCATAATCTATAAGATAATTATGATGTTAAAGGAATCACAAGATTCTAATAATAGGATTCGCCACAATTCCATGTTACTTAAGAATTGATAAAAACTCAGGAATAAAGAGAATCAAAACTCTTGATACTCACAAAGAATTCACACATAAAAGTGTTCTCAGATCTCAAAACAAAGAAAAACTACCTTTTTTTACCATAGGGCTTACATTATAAAGGAGACAAATAAAACTAAAAAATTGACAAAATTCGTAAAATTATCGAACCACATACGCCAACTTAAAGCTAGCGGTTTTTAATTCAATGCCAGTGGCCTACATTATATAAGCCGGTGGCCTTAAAGATAGCATTAATAATTTCAATTCTGTAGAATTCCAAAGCCAGTCAGAAGCCGGCAGCTTAAACCACCTACGTTGGTGGTGTACTTTTGAAAGCCAGCGGCTTTCATGCCAATGAACAGTCCTGCAATCAAGGCTAGCAATTTTCCAATTCTAGATCGGTGGGTTATGTTATCTCCACTCCTTTGTTGTCACCACTTGACCTTCATCAGTAAACTTCGGGCTTGCTGATTCCTATTAGTATTGCTCTAGGATATTTTATGAGAACTTGATCGTGTTTGAGTTGTGCCTAGTGTGATAGAAAATCACTTATAAAGGCATAAATATCATGAGGTTTATTTGTGTGTGGATTTGTGTTTGTCTTGTATGTAGCTCTTTGAGAGTTAAGAGAAAACATTATTTGAGAAATAAGTGGTTGTGAAGTGTAGACACCCCATTTTTGGATAGTTAAGGCTTTAAATATTATGCTAAGCCCAAAATTTACATTTTTTTTAAAGGAGGAAAAAAATATTAAAATATATATATAATAAAAGGGTGGAACACATGTCTAAGGTTTTTTTTTTTTGAAAAAAATACACAAATAAAAATTATTCAAAAAAAATTATCAAAATAGTATTGCTATATCACATCTTGGAGTGGAGATACAAATATTTATACTTGTATCACATCTTCAGGTAAAGATACAGCGACCTAGGAAAAAAAAAGGAGCTTGTGTATTGCATAAAGATTGTGTGATACAGTATTTGCTATGTATCGCATAACCAACAAACAATATTTGTACTATTATATATGTATCACTCATTAGTTATGCTATATATGTTAAAGTATATCGTATAGCTAACGTGCGATACACGTGTAAATCTAAAAAAAAAATTGTATTGTAGCACTAAGGTGCAATACAACAGCACTACTTATATGTATATTTATAATTTGGTTTTGTGGAATTTTTTTTGAAGCTGCATTATACATGTAATATCCTCTAAAATAAAATATATAATATATAAATAGGCATATATAAAGCATTAGTTATAATGTTATAGATTGTAATTATATAAAGCCTTGGACCCAATTATATGGCCCACGAGGGGTTAGCCTATTTAATTGGGCTTAAGTTTAAAGACTTAAATGCATTTTGTTTGCAATCCATTTTGAGATACAAGACAACAACTTATATGGATAAGTCATTGATATGCATTGGAGAGGTATTGAGTTTGATTCCTAAAGGTGTGGTCTTAATTCATAGTTTAATAGGTCAAAATTGTCCTTACAAATTAGGAAAAATTACAAACATGGATGAACTTCAATCACCATTAATGGTGATTTTGAACAAATTGGACCAAGACGAAGCTTCGTGAGCATCAGATTCAGGGGAATATTTGAATTATTTAAATTGGGTATATTATATAGAAAGGAATCAATGTTTGGGATGAGTTCATTTGAGGTATCAACTTTTTAAGTGATTAAAATAGATTTCGAGTAGTTAAAAAGAGGTATCAAAGTTTGGCAAAGTGAGTCAAATAAGATATTAAGATTTGACCATTAACAAAAACTAAGGAAACTTAATTACAAATTAATCTAAATGTTGATACCCTAAATGAACTTTACAAAACGTCGATATCTCATTTGATTCACTTTACAAAACGTTTATTCCTTTTTTTAATCATTTGAAACGTTAATAATTTAAATGAACTTATCCCCAAATGTTGATACATTCTAACATAATTTAACCCATTTTAATTAGCAAATTAACAATTAATGAAAAATTGAATTTTTACTTGAATGTTTAGTTAAAGCCCCAATTTTACTCAATAAAAAATTAATTGAATGTAATTCGTTTCCTTGTTAATTCAAGCTCCAACCTTATAAATATGAGCTCAAAAATGACATTTATCATCAACAATATCACCAAAATCTCACTTAAAAGTTTGAATCTTAAGTTGTGGGAAAGTTAGGGTTTTGAAGAAAAATTATTTGATTTGAAGTTTCTAGGAAAAATTAATCAAATTGGTTGGTATAGGAAGGCTCCGGTAAGTTAAGCTATCAATTGATAGCTTTATTGAGTCTTGAAGTCACCGGAATCCATCGCGCAGGATCTCTGCTACAATCCACAACCCTCGGAACCACCACCTACAGCCACTTTTGAGACAAACGAAACTCACCAGAGCATTCTACGCCTTTCCTTTGCCTTGTTCAACCAGAGTGCTGCCATCATAATCAATAGAGCCGCCCCTTTTCAGTCCACCGGCTACCTGCCTTATTCTCACCCAAATCTGACCTGATTGCCCACCGACTACCCAAAGTGCAAATCGCTTTACTCTAAATCTCGTTTATGCATTGCTCTAGGTAAGTTTTGGTTTCCATTTTCTTTTAATTAATTAAATTAATTTAATAGTATAAAAAGAAAAAGAAAAAAGAGAAAAGAAAAATATATGATAGTAATAAAAAATAAAAAAATAAAATAATATGTAAATGTAGGTATGTAAATGTTATATTTTTTGTTGTACATGTGTACCCCGAGAAATTTTTATAATTAAAAAAAAATAGAAATAATAATAATACGAGAATATAGTAGTTTCACGTAATGATAAACTCTAATAGATTATAAATAATACTGTAGAACTAAAAAACTAGTAATAAAATGAATTTTTATAATATCAAAATGATTAGAATCAACATTTTAATATTATAATTATGAAATAAAAGACGATATTAGGGAGAGAATCGATAAATTCTAATATAAACTTTAAGTTCCTAAAACTTTGATCACGTAAGTTTAAATCTTAATATTATTCAATCACATAACCTTAAATCTTAATAATATTTAAAGTACGAATCTTAATTTTATTTAATAACATAAGATTAAAATCATATATTATAATTTAAAACTATAAATGAAGTACTATAAATAACTTAGAAGCTTAATTTTCAAAGTAAATATTTTTATTTTACAATATATACTAAATTTGACCTTTTGTGCCTAAATATACTTATAAAACCTTAATCAAGTAAATATAAACCCTAAAAAATTTTTCAATCGTGTAAACATAAAATTCAAGATATTAACTTAAAATGATAAAGAAATTATTATAGAATACTTGGAGATTACAAAAAATAACTAACAAGTTTTTCTTTATATTCATCAATAACTACCTCAATCATTGTTTTTGTCTTTAGTCAATTAAGGAAACTTGAAGAATATCCGCCTCCGTGCATGTGTGGTGTGAGAAACAAGAGATAAGGCAATCGTTGCATAAAGATAGAGATCAATCTAATGAAACCCACAATAACCTCATGCATTAATGCATGAAGTGACCTAAAACTTATCTAAACTTGAGAATTTGCACTTTCATTTTCACCAACAATCAACTAGGGGCTTGTTTAGATAGTCAGTTTGATTTCAATTTGATTTCATTTTCAAACCAAAAATTGATACCGTTGAAAAATTGATAATTATACTCAGAAACTAACCAAACCAAACCGATATTGATCTGATACCGATAAGTTACCGATATAGATTCAATACAAATAAAATTTATCAATCCAAACAGGCCTTAGGTAAGTAAATCCTTATAGGCTTCTAACTCAGTAGTAATTTCCAATAATTATAGCAAATCTTAGAGATGACACGACATCATTAAACCATCTTGACTTTTTTTACTTTTCCCCTTCTCTTTTCTCTTCAAATGCTGTGAACCATTACCTCAATGACCCCATCTTCCTCTCTTCCAAAAAGTCCTTTAAAGTATACAAAACTTCCGTTCTAATTCTCTAGATAACCCCTAGAGAAATTACTAAACATTAACTATTATCTAAACTAATAGGAACAACAATTAATCAAGCAATAAATTTTAAAGGTAAAGTCATTCTTCTAAGCTCCATGAACAACTTAAATCACTTAAAGAATAAGCTTGATCATTTTTCTCTTTTCCTTGGAGGTAGCGGCATCAAGCTTATGGGAAGAATTCAATTTCTATCCTCTTCACAATCAAGGTAAACTACTTTAAACACTATGTGTCGCGACCCTACGGGGGGTCTAGTAGGATTTCCCTAAATCATCATATCACGCGTGCATCCCAACATGAGTATCGCCTTGCAAGTTAGAGTTTACAAGACTCTAATTAATTATCCTCTCATTGTATTATACATATATAAATTTATTTTGAAAATAATTTATTGGACATCGAAACTTCCACAGATCACAAAGACCGTCAAGAATCAGATATCCTACCAAATGACAAGATAAGATAAATCTAGGTTTAATACAAAATATCAACTAGGTCTAAGTTAAGAAAAAGACTACATTTTCATGTTTATTCTCTCAACTAGGTTTAACCTATCAAATTTTCAATCTTCTATCAGTCTTGTACAACTTGATCTTTATCATGCTTTGCACTCAGATCCTATCCCATCCATGTATTCAACTTACCTGCAAAAGCAAACTGTTGGGGAGTCAGCTACAACTAGTTGAGTGAAGTATACCCTTGCCACATACCGTTCAAGCAAAAGCAAACAAGTTATTAAACAAGCATATGCAATGCAAACAAGCAAATGAACAAATATATATGGCCAACTAGTAGCCATATATATATATTCGGATTTACGCCCTCCGAATCCGGGGTTGGGGTACATCCACATATCAGCACCCAGACTACTAATACCTCGGGAATCAAATTTATTCAAGGAGTTTTTCATATATAGAAAATAATATACATATAACAACATCCCATTGAAGCAAGATATCCTTAACAATGACCCGGCGCGATCATAGGAGGTGGGCCGTCTCCCCAGGACGACTTAGTTCCCATTCCCCTAGAACAAGGCTCATGGTATATACTAGGCATATACCACTTCGGTCCTCCATGTTCACCGTCCTCACGGGACAGTATGGCCCATCCGAGTCAAAGTATACTGGTGATGGCCTTCTACATGTAATCATGCAATGCATGATCAATATTATAATTATCATGCCAATAGTTATTAAGTCCATTTATTTGGCGATCAGACAATTATCAGACACTCGCAAAGATCAAAATGATTAAACAACACTCAATACTTAACGTTCAGAATAATGTATAGTATTTACAACACAGATAACAAACACGATCAACCACAAGTGTAAATTTCCCAATCCCATACTTGAATCATTTAATTTATATTAATAAAATATCATACTCTAAATCTACAAGCACAAGCAGATATGAAGGTCATCAAAATATACTCACCTGTTTATCCTTGCTTAATGGTCATAGAAGTCTACAAGAACACTTGAAGAAAGATCTGTATCCCTTGAGAATCGAGACAATAGATACCCCATTACTATACTCTTATTCATATAAAGAAACCTATTGTGTCTTTGTATCTTAAACTTGAGTTTTAGCATTTCTTAATCTAACCTTAACACATAATTAGTCATTTTGAAGCTTGTAAAGGCTACGCTTCGTAAGTTAAACTATAAAGTTCGTATAATCTTAGTTTTCTTAAGAGAAGTATTTTAAATGTTTTCAAATATCGAGTTAAATCATGATATCTTAAATTGGGCATATTACACTCGTTTAACTTAGATTTTAGCATATGAGTAGTCATTGGAAAACTTATCGAATGTAGTTTTTAATTGTCAAGTTAAACTAATCATTTTGTATATTTTTCCTATGTTACTTTAGGGGCTCGAAAGGTATCATAATGATGCATAGGTTTCTTGTTTTGTATTCTTAATTATTATTTCAAGCTCAATTCCTTGTAAATGTTTATTTCATAAAGTATTAGTGATTATACTTAATTTAAGTCAATTACTCAACTTTTTAGTTAAAGTATACATATTTATACTTATTTTCATTTTGATTGTCTTGATCTTATTTTAAGTATGTAACTCTAGTCAATTTGATTATATCAACTAATATTTATAATTTTCATTAATCTATACTTTATATCCTTGTAGTCTTATAAGCATTGAATTTTATACTTAGAGTTACGGAATTCTTGGTTAAGTTTAATCGTTCCATTGCAATTTATATTATCTTGATTTTCTAATTTATAATTGAATTACTTAAATTTTATTCTAGGAATCTTATTCTTTTATTGTGTTGAAATCTTCATATGTCTATATAGGTTTGTTATTGAGTATATCTAATAGATTTAAAGCTAAATATCTTTTATCTATATAATACTTAAATCATATCAAGTTTATCTATTAATATCCTATTTCTGCAGAGCCAGCTGAAGGAAGTGCTTACGCCCCTGCAATCTTTCTAAAGCAACAAGTGAGAAAGTTTACCTTGAGAAAGAAGGTGCTTGCTGCTCGCTCGCTGTCTACTAAACGAGCCTTCACTGCCTGCCCGGCCCTTTTGGACAGAATCTCGATAGTAATGTCTCTGTTAGATTCTAGGGTCGAAATAAGGGAAAACTCCATTCAATTCTCGATGGAAACGGAGTTTTGTGAATTCTCACTAGAACTGGAAGATCATTTTGAGATCTTCGAACATATTCGAAGGTTCAATGTGACTATTGTCACTTCGGCCAACACACAAGATGAGACTTGTATGATCTGAATCTTATATTTGTATATAAGGTCACATATTGAAGTTTAATTACATATCCAATCTTCTTATTGATCGGATAATCAAATATGTTTCATTTATCAAATTCAAGTAAAATTTTTCTTAAGTTTTCTTATAGGGATGAAACTTTTATTATAAGGTTCTAGAGTTTTCTAAGTTTTTATTTTCCTCCTTAATTCCATTTCTACTCATGAGTATATGTTGTGTGTGATTTAAATTATTTAAACTTGTCATAGAACATCTCTATTCTTTTTAAATGTCAGAACTACGCTATAGGTTTACTTTACTTAATTCTAATTGTTTCTTTAATTAAGTTTCACTTCATGAAACATAACGAGTGTTTATATAAGTGAAGAATATTTTTGTTTTAGTGTTTTTGATATTAAAATCTTAGTTTAAGTCTTATTTATGTAAATTATACCTAATATCTAGTTTTAATGGTTACATCTCAATCCTAGCGATTTATCTTTAAATCATCATTTGCTAATTGATATACTTTAAGGATCTAATAATTCAATTCTAAACCACTAGTTATTGTCTTTGAATTATATTTATCGAGATGTCACTCGTTTTGGAAAATTACTATTTATTTCCCAGTAGGTCACTCATCATAGGTCATGAGCACGCTTAATTTTTAATGTTTTGAGAGTTTTCAAATATTATACTAAAGATATCTCAATGGTTAGGGTTTCTATATTTTTCTTACATTGTTTTCAGGTTAAACTCATTTAATCTTTTTAAAATTAAGTCCTAATCAAACCTATTCCCTAAGGCTTTCATTTCTTTAATAAAACTCTTGTTTTAGGATTGAAAAATAAGTGTTTTCTTGGCATTTCACCCTAGTTACGAATTTGTATATTTTGGTTAGTGTTGAAATATATATCTAACTTAACTTTTGTAATTATTTTCTTGTTTTGAAAATTTCTATTAGTGAAACCATAATCAACTCATAAAACTCACTACTTTATAATACTTATTACCTAAGTCCTTTATTTTACATGTAAAACCTTCATTTTGAAGTTGGAAAATATGTTTTCTAAATGGGTTTTCTCAAGATCCGAATTTTAAAGTTTACTTTTTGATAGAATCAAAATGAATCTTAAGTTTTGATCAACACTTTCCTTAAAAAAAATCATATAGCAAGTCTTTCATGCATGAAAAACAAGTAACTATGTCATTTTAACTACTCTAAACAATAGATCTACTATACTATTCATGTTATGAATGTAAATGCATCATGAACAATATGTAGGAGAGAGTAATAATGGAAATATAAGCATAAAAACTTCATAAGAACAATATATAACAATAATATAGCAAAATACTAGTATATAAACTTTAATGCTAAGATCTACACATTTTGATGGCAAAAATGTCATGTTCTAGTAGTTCCATATCCCTAGCATGAAGCTCATGGGGATTTTTAGTGAAACCACACATTGATGACCTTACCATTACATATGTTTCGTGTGGTATGGTTAAAATCTATTACCTATTTAGATGTGTGAAGCAAGAAACTTGAGGGGAAAAAAAAAAAAGTTTTGTGTGTGATAGAGAGGGAGGGGGCTCATGACACACAAGGGGAGAGAGTGGAGATAAAAACTTTTCAAAAGTTTGATTTTGTGAAAAAGAAAGAAAGGTGTAAAGTGTAAGGCTTGAAAGGGTTTATATAGAAAATGAAATTATGGTCTGTGTGAATAAATAAAAGAAGAAAAATAAAACAAATTGAGGGCATATTGGGGGTGTGGGTGGGGTTGGTTTCACGCAGGCTTGGAGGGAGAGAAGAGAGAGAGGTGTGTGTTGATTTGTTTTGTGTAATAAAATTCAAACTTAATATGTAATTTAAGTAATAAAAGTTGTATTGAAAAATAAAATGTAAGGAAGATGATATAAGAATGTAAGAATAGGTTGTAAGGATGTAAGAATAGGTATGGGTGGTTGTACTTGATGAATAGTGTGAAAGAAAACAAAAAATTGATTAGACACTTAATTTACCATAGTAATGAAAATACGATAAAAAGATTATAATTGTAACTTTTATAACTCAAAAAATTATATAATTGATATATTTAGAAATATTATGAAATTACGAATCTAATGGTACTAATATCATATATTTAATATCTCGAGCCTCGGGACACGTTTTCAAGATTTGTATCCAATCGGGCTCGAAATAGATAAAAAATTTCCTCATTTGATATTGTTAAGTATTCTAATATTAATACAAGCCAATTTGTACTTCCCACTCATATTTCAACTTCTTCATTTGCGGACACGAGTTTTCTAGATCTAAACTGCTAGGGTTTTCTGAGATTTTGTTGACTTAGGGTTTCTGGTTGACTTTCCTATTTAGGGTTTTACTTTGGAGTTAATTCATTTCTATTCTTCCGGGGTCTCAATCTTGGCATTACCGGACATAGGGTTTCTAGGTCCCATTGGTCCAAGAGTATTCTTTTAGGGTTTCGGTTCTCGGTTTTAAGTTTTTCTGAAATCATGCTCAGGTTTGCTAAGAAAACGATGGTTTACATTTTCACTACTAACAAATTATAGAATATTAAAGGAATAATTCTTTCTTTAATAGTTTAAACGTGGTAATCAAAAGGTTTTAATAGGATAGCCTCCGAACTCATGAAACTCTGGTTCCTATAAAATTGATTTTTCCCAGCTTAGTGGCTAAATTATCACCAACCTACCCATTAATCTTAATTTATCTTTTTTTGACCTCGATTGATAGAGACTTCTAAAAAGTTTTGAAAAATTAAATTTCTTTTAATTCTTAGTCGAGGGTTTGTATTAAATAGGTTATGATTGGATACAAATCGGGTTAAAAGAAACTAAATAAAAAATAAAAAATGCAGGCTTGACATGAAGTCCTCCATTGAGAGGTATTTGTGGAGGTCAAGAGACTAGGGAGTGGATTGAACTCCATGATAAACCTTGCTTGTTTCTCTATCTTTATCTCTTTTATTGATCGCAATTTACTTTATTATTCTTCCTTATAGTGTAAAGTTCAGTGAATTACATTAATTGAGCATTGGAATTGTAAAAGAGATTAAAATTTATATAAAACTCAATTCCATACTCTCTCGAGTTTTAGCCTAGGTATAAGATAGGTTTTTCATTTGGTATCAGAGCAAGACTCTAGATCATAATGCTTGATTGCATCTAGAGAAAAGATTATGACTAGTAACACTTTGGGCTTTCTCGAAGGAAATATTATAAATAGGTCACCTATCTTAACAGGTAGTAATTATGCCTATTAGAAATATAGGATGAAAGTGTTCTTAGAAGCTCAAAATTATCTTTGTAGAATAAAGTTGAAATTGGACCTATAATAATGGATAAAAAAGATGAAAGTAATCATGCTAAGGCCAAGAAAGAAAAAGTTCAATAAAATAAAATTGCTATGAATATTTTACATTGTAGTTTGAATGAAAATGATTTGAGTATGATTTATACATGTACATTAGTTAAATAGATATAGGATAATTTAGAAAATACATACGACGTAATATTTAGAGTAAGAGAAACTATAATAAGCGTATTATGCGATGAATTTGAAAACTTCAAAATGAAATTAAATGAGTTAATTGATGAAATGCATGCTAGATACGTCAAAATCATAAATCAATTCTTAATACTTGGCAAGACTTTTACTAATGTTGAGATTAATTTAAAACATTTTGGGTCTTTATCAAGAGGACCACCATCAAGGAAACTCATGATTTGAATGAATTTTTTAATGAACAATTCCTCAACACACTCAAATCACATGATAATCAAGAGATAAGGGGAGGAAACGCAAACAAAAGCAAAATTCCCTTAAAGCATCATGCTTATATTCAAGCAAGGAAGAGAAGAGTGGAGAAGATGATGATGAAAAGTTGGATAAGCTAACAAAGAAGTTTGTAAAATTTTTGAAGTGCAACAAAATATTAAAGAAGAAAGATGAGACAGGCTCAAGAAAGGATAAAAGGAAAGTAGTTACTTGCTTCAAGTGCAACAAATTCAGCCACATACAACAATGTTGTCTTATGATAAAGAATGATGATAAAAAGGCTAAAAAGGAAGTCGTGGTGGCCACATGGAGCATTAAAACCTCTATTGATGAGGATAAAGATGTGTGCTTCATGGCTATTGACGATGAGGTATGTTCCTCCTCTCCTAACATCTTATATAATGAATTATGTAATATGTACAACAAATTATGTGGTGAATTGATTAAAATGTCTAAGAAAAATAGTATACTAAAATCAATGATGAAGATGGTAGGTGAAGAATTAGATGTTTTTAAAAGTAAGTATGATGAACTCAAAGAATATGATAGCTGAAGAAAATGACTACTAGAAATTTGAAAATGATAAATTAAAAAGTAAAAATGATGATTTGTGCAAATTGAATGAACAAATGAAAATTGAGAATGATCGATTTGATATTGAAAAAAAAAGGGAAATGGGTTTGTTAATACTTATGATGAAGAGAGCTAGAGGAGCCAAAAATGGGAAATGCTACATTGAAAACTAACTTAAACTATTCAAAAGCAACTATAACCAAATTCATCGATGGTAAAAAGAATATGAATACACTTATTGAAAAACAAAAGTGTGATTCAAATAAGCCTTAAATTGGCTATAATGGAAACAATGATTGCAAATCCCATACAACTTGGTTTGTGAATGTTACATATAGAACTTGCAATGATTGTGATAGAGATTGTCATACTACCCATAACCATGCAATAAGGAAAAATATCCTTTTGAATCATAAGAGCAAGTTTGTTTAGGTTTCTAAAAGAGAAATATTTGTTGCTAATAACCAAAAGGACCCAAGTACAAATGGGTAAAAAAAATTGAATTTTAATTTTGTAGGTACATACAAAGCACTTTAAGGGCATAAATAAGGTATTATCCTAACTTGCTTGAAATCTATGTTTCATGCTCTTGAATGTTGTGTTTTTGTGTGTTGATATGTTTTGTTTGTGCATTTTTTTTCCTATAAGAATCCTTGAGCATAAATCAGGTTTGTTTGAATTGTTTTTATTTTCATTTGTATATAATTTGTATCAGTATTTTATCTATACATTATCTATAGATTATCTATATCTTATCTATTTGATTTGTTTATGAGTAAAAATATTTGGTTTTTTAATATGTATATGTTTCTTGTCAAACAGTTTGAATTAATACGACGATGTGTTGTTGGCATGCTAACAAACCAAATAGAGCCATAAGCTTTTATATGCTGAAATGGGGATATAAAGGCATAAAACTGGAAATACTTAGACATTGTGCTTAAACAATGCTTTCTTATACTTAGTACTATAGATAAAATTTGTGAGGATATTAAAACATGTATAAAGAAGCGTCTAGGCAAATTTGTGCTTCTTGTTTATATGCTGCACATTCTAACTATATGTTGAATTTTATGAGTTCAACATGATCTTACATGTTTGAAATGACAATATGACTTGCTTTAAGAGTTTGATCATGTGTTTATGCAATTGTGAGCATGAATTTGTTGTTTGGGATAATGGTTGAAGTTGTCATGTAGCATTTAGACACTAAGCTTATATCATCTAGACAGTAAATGGAATAGTACATGTTTTTATGCCTATCTTCCTTCTTCTGACTTGGAGTGTTTGTGTCTTTTTAATAAGTCCATTGGGGGAGAAATATTAGATGCACAATTAACATGTATTTTTTTTTTGTGCATATGTTTGTTTTGTTTATTAAGTGTAACTCATATTCCCTCAAATTAAGCATCAATTTTTGAACCTTTTTGCTAAATCTTACTTGAACATAGATGCTCATTTGGGGGAAAGTGTTTTTTTGGGAAGGATTTAATTGTGCAATGGTTATCCTCATAAAAAAGGAGGAAACTATTGAAACAATGGGTTCAATACAAATTTTGATGGGGAAATATATTACACAATTACTCACTTGTTATAAGTTAGGTTATACTTAACTGGCAAAATTTGTCTGTAATATGATAAGATTTTGTTGTGCAATTATATGTGTTGTTTTTTGCGTACTTATATAGTTACAGGATTTAGTTGCACTGCAACTAGTTTGCGGATGCTAGACATGCCTTAGGGCATGGCATTCAGATGCTAGCATGATTAGAGAATTGATCATGTGAATTGCGGTTAGTGTCTGAATACTATAGGTTAGCATCTAGATGCTAGGCATTTTTCACATGATTAGAAAGTTTTTGATCATGATGTAGCATATAAATGTGATGTGTGTCAACGGGTAAAAGCTGAACATCAAAGGTCCAGTGGATTATTAAAACCATTGCCAATTCTAGAATGGAAATGGAATCAAATATCTATGGATTTCGTATGTTCATTACCTAAGACGAATGCATGTCATGATGCTATTTGGGTCATTGTGGATAGACTCATCAGATCAGCTCATTTCTTACCAATCAACATGATCTATCCATTGGAAAAGTTGGCACAAATATATTTGAAGGAAATTGTGAGATTACATGGTATATTTGTTGGTATAGTGTCACATCGAGATCCGTGATTTGTTTCCAGATTTTGGAAAGGATTGCAGAAAGCTTTGGGAATACAATTGAAATTTAGTACGGCTTATCATCTTTAAACTGATGGATAAACAGAAAGAATGATTCAGACACTAGAGGATATGTTAAGATCGTGTATCATCGAATTCAAAGGGAATTAGGACCGACATTTACCATTGGTAGAATTCGCGTACAATAACAGTTATCATTCAAGTATTGGAATGCCGCCATATGAAGCACTATATGGTAAAAAGTGTCAGTCACCATTATTCTGGGATAATTTGGAGAAAGTAATGATTGGACCTGAATTGGTATAGGAGACAATTGACAAGGTCACTGTGATAAAACGAAAAATGAAAGAAGCTCAAGACAGGAAAAAGAGCTAGGTAGATTTGAAAAAAAGCGAATTAAAGTTTACTGAAGGAGATCACGTCTATTTGAAGATAAGTCCAATCAAAAGTCTACATGGTGGACAAACAAAAGGAAAATTGAGTCCCAGATATATTGGACCATTTGAGATATTGGAACGAGTTAGAAATTTAGCATATCGTCTTGCATTGCCACCCAACTTATCTGGTATACATAATGTCTTCCATGAATCAATACTAAGGAAATATGTACCGAACCTAGATAAAGTGGTTGAATTGGAACCAATTGATCTGAAGGAGAACTTAACATATGAAAAGCACCCTTTTCGGATATTAGACAGAAAAGTACAAACTCTCCAAAATAAAGAGATCCGTTATGTCAAAGTGTTATGGGATTTCCAAACTAAAGAAATGACTTGGGAATTAGAGGACAAGATCAAGAAAAACTATCCTCATTTGTTTGAAAATTCAAGTACGTATGCAAGTTTTGGGGATAAAGCTTATTTTAGGGGGAGGAGAATGTAAACCCCGAGGTTTTTCATACAAATAGAAATAGATGAAAATATAAAAATAGAAAATAGAATGATAATATAGGACTCAACCAAGTCCTTAGAATTAAACCACAAGTAGAAATGAGCTTCTATATAGTTTTAAAACCTAAACCAAAAATTCCTAGATAGTATTAAATACTACTATTAAAATTTCATAGTGGGCATAAAAAACTCAAGATATAAGAATAATTTAGTTAAGATTTTAAATACGCTAATAATTAGAAAACGATAATTTATGGATGAACCATTAAGATTATAAATATACAGTAAAAATATTAATAGATGAATAGCTAATAATCTAAACTTCAAATAAATATTCAGATCACACTATTATTCTAATTAGTAAATTCTTAAGCTATTAGAGCCTAAAACAAAAATTAACCTATTAAGTTGAGAAAACCCTAATCGAGTGAGATAAAACTCTAAAAATAATTTATCGTATAAACTTTAAATCTAAAATTGAACACAATAACGATGTAGAAAACTCATAGAACTCGATGTAAATTTTTGGAGATAAAACTCTTGAATAATTGTCATATTTGTACCCGTTTAACTTAATAAACTATCATTAAACTAAGATAATTAACTAACTAATTATCATTATATAATAATTACACAATTTTCGGTGCAAATTGGACAAGCTTATGGCTGAAATTCCTTAATTTTTTCCTCAACCGAAAATGCAAGACAATTTGTACAAGAAAATCAAAGGAAAGTCAAGGCCAATTTATGTACAAACCAATGGAAAAGCTTCCAAATAAGCTAAGTCATTAAATGCTTAAGAACTTATTGCGCAACTTGTGTTTGGTGGAGAATTGCTTTGAAGGATTGCAGCTGCCTCTTCTTCTTCTTCTTCTTCTTCTTCTATATACCTAAGTATCCTTAATGAACATAAAAACAAGACTTTTATGCACACAAAAACAATAGCCAAATCAACCACAAACCACACCATTTATAACTCAAAAGTTCGTTCTACATCAATTCCATAAAATAGCCAATATAGTAGACAATCCAAACTTAACCATCTAAACTCCATTAGCAGAGCCCAAGTTTAGGAAAGGAGTAATAAAGGTAAGTTGATTTCATTTTGAGTAAGTTTATGCATTAAACATTGTCTTAAACAATTTTTCTTACTGATTTAGGTTCGAAACTAACTCGGGAGGGGAGCTTAGCACCTCAAAATCTACCTAGACAAGGTAATTTTTCACAAAAACCCTAGTTACACCTTTTAAAATTGTAGAACAAGGATTAACTATATGTTGAGATGTTATGAAATAATATATGTGTATATATAATACGTACAAACCCTTAGGAACACTCTAGGAATGCTTAGAAGCGGATCTGATACACATATGAATTGAGAAAAATAAGAAATAAACGAAGAAAAATTGGAGAAGATGATGAATAGTGCCAACATTGCCCCCATGCCAGTAGTGTATACGCTCAATGCTGGCAGCGTATATGGGTTGGCCGGCGGTGTTGAGACGGCTTACACCAGAATAGAAGCTATGTAAAATTTATTTTTACCTAATTTGAACGAACATTAGTAAGTTTGGATTATACGCCGGTAGTGTAGAAGCTAGCATACGTGGTAAAGCTGGCGGCCTACAAGCCAGCGTACCTTGATACAAAATAACATGTAAAACCTAAGATTTTCGGCATCTGGGTATCAACGCCAATGGTATTCGAGCTGCCGTACAAGCTTAATTCCCCTGCATGAAGTTTATTTTACACGAACAAAATATATATATAAATAAATAATAATAAACATAATATATATACCAAAACAGATTTTGCTAAGTAAATAAATAGATACAAAATAATAATAATAATAATAATAATAATAATAATAATAATAATAATAATAATAATAAAAGGTTATGTGGAAAATTATTAAACCTTAAGAGCTATAGGAAAATATTAGTGTTATTAGCAACTATAATTGTTACATACTTATATTATATAGATAAATATATAAGAATAGAAATCTAAATAAGCTAAATTTATGAATAATGTGACTTCTAAAAATGACAAAATAATTATATGAAGTAGATTAAGAGAAACACGATGACACTAAACCATAGTAAACAAATATGAGTTACTATAATAGGTCAGATAGAGAATAATATAAAAATAGTAATAATAACTATAAAAACATAAGCTTATTAAATATCAATCTTTCAAATACCAGATAAATGTATATAAATATCAAACAAGATCAAGACAAGTAAAATGAAAATAAATATTAAATAATAATTTATTATCATAAGACCATTAAAGGATCAATATAGTAATAGCAACAAAACCAAAATACTAATATATGACACTTAGATACTCATAGGAATTTAGTTATATAATTCATGCCTTATTGATGAATATTTTTATTCATCTAAATGACTTTGATACTATAGAGGACTTTTCGGCTGATTATTACGACTAGCTAATATGAGCAGGTGAGTAACTCAATCATATTATACTGTTTGTGCTTGTAAATAGTTGAATATGTAATGCAAATATGATAATATGATTGTGTTGATGTTATAATCGAAATGAGTTGTGATCTGATTGTATGATTGTTAATCTATTATAAAGAAAGTGATAATAGTGAATGTTTGATGACTATGGTAAGCATGTTATGTGCTGTGTATGTAATGATTGGACACCCTAAGTCTGATTAAGAATTATTGGCTTGTAACCAAAACAATCATGCATACACGAACTGCATTATTGCATATACAGAAAGGGTGACAGCTTGCAACGTATTAATGTTTCGGTTCTCTATTAATGCTTGGTTTTTCTAAAGTGTTAGTTCTTCCAAGGTTTTTTTGTTTCGTCAGTTCTATAGAAAAAAAAAACTAAATGGCAACAAAGAACGCTGCCCGTAGTATGGCTTTGAAATGATGAATACTTAGGCAGCTTTTAAGGATTGATACAGGAAATGGTAAGTTAAAATATCATTAAGCTAAAAGTGATAATCCTAAGATGAGAAATCGTTGATTTTCCTATAAACTTAATCTCTTCTGGGCAGATGGGTCATAAAGTAATTATTCTTCAACCTTAAAAAGAGGGGGTAAATCTTTTTCTTGTTTAGATTCTAGACCATCCAAACTTGTATTTGAGCATATGTTTGAGTGATTGCATTACATATGATTTGTTATTAAACTTGTTTGATGTGTAAATCATGGCTAGTTATTCATTGAGCTCGTGATTTTACTCACACTCCAATAGCCCTTTCAGGTTTACACTTCGACATTGGCTAGTCACTTCGAGGAATCTAGCTCTGATAAGGGTTTAGAAGCTGGATGCCTATAGTTCAATTCAGGATGAGTTATTTTTTATTTTTAGAATAGAATAGCTAGTAATGGTTTATCAGTTATGTATTTGAGGATCTATAAGAAGATTTCTTGGTTTGTAGTATTCTATGATACTTTTATGATAGTCATTTACTAATTTATGTCTTACATGTATTTATCATTTCTTATCAAAGTAACTAAAAGATCCTGTTATTTGAAAAATATGTCACTCTCCAAAGGTAATCTAGTAATAGCATTCAAGTGTAGCTTGTTTGCTACTACTAGGGTACCCTCGAGGCGTGACATTTGTATTTTAGTTAGTCCTTATGGTTAAGTACATGTTTCAACTATCCTCATTGAGTTTAAGTTGTAACTAATTACACACTTAATTCCTTTTAGTGGCTAAGAGCTTTCTATTACACTAAGCAACCTTATTTATGTTCATTTTATATGTAGTTACTCATAATTAAATCTTTTATTACATGATTGACAACGTACTAACTTATGTTACATACTCTTTACCATATCTCGATGTTGAAAAATATACATAGTGTAGTGTCTCATAATTTTGACTTTTTAAGTGTATTTTCTTAGTTATTCAAAACCTAAAGTCCTTTAGCATCAAGCTTCTTGATATTATTAAGTTAGTGCCCGTATTTATATTGTACATTAAGCATCAAACATACTTTACTTTCACATACACTTACTAAACTTCATATCATCATTCTTTAATTAACATGTTATATTAGCGTGCAACTTCATCTTCGATCTCCTATTTGTGACCGGGACAAACTTAAGCGAACACTAGATATACTTTAATAATTTTCAAGTAGTGGGAAATTCTGCTACCTACTTCTCATATTAGTGTCTTGTGTTTAATATTATTGATTCACCTAAGGGTAAGATCTTCCGTTAATGAGTTAGGACTTGTGAAAAACTTTAGTGCATAAGCTTCTATTTACCAATCTTAACCTCAACATTTGATTTTCAAATGTGAAAAAAAAAAAAATTAGAGGGTTTACATCAATCGTATTATTCGTTGTAAGTAGTGAGATGGGGCTGTACCACACTTGAAAAGTGAAATTTGAATTATTATTTCAGATCTTTGTTGTCAAAGTTGTATTGTTGTGATTTAGTTAAAGTTATATCTTAAAATTATTTTTTGTTTCATTTAATTAGTATGGATTGCACGTGTTTAATTGATATGGTATACTCGTTGCATTTTTCGCTCTCTTCGTTCAGGGAAATTATTATTATTATTATTATTTTTTCTAATTAACTAAATATAAACTTGAAGGCTTAGAGAGCGTAGGAGACAAATCATGCATATTCCTTTATATATATATAGCAGGCTAGTTAAGCCCTTTGGCTTTAGGGCATGACCCAAAAAAGAATTCAAAAATTACAATTACATCCTAAAACTATTATTTCGGCGTTGAGGAGCTCTCCAAATTTTCAACGTATACATTACTTTCACGTAAATTCTGATAATACGTACATACACCCTAATCATCACTCAAACTCAAAGTTATTGCCAATTATCATCATTCTAGCAGCAACCTTGGGGTTATAACAATGATTTGGCAGGTTTGTGCATGTTTTTTTTTTTTTTAATGGTAAGACCATAGTTTGCAAGTCTCATAATATGATTTATTTGGATTGTTGGATTTTTATCTGTATTGGATCTATATCGACAACTTATTGATGTCAAATCAATATTGGTTCAATATCGCTTTGGATTAATCAATTTATGAGTAAAACCATTAATTTTTTATTTGTATTATATTTATATTGATTTAATATTAGTTTGGCTTAAAAAAGAAGATAAACCAGCTATCCAAACAGACCAAGAAAGCAAGGGTTAGAAGGAAAGAAAAGTTGGAGAAAGAACCGGAAGGAAAGAAAAACTTGAGGTATTTCAATTTCTTCGTACATGCTTGATTAAAGGAAGTAAAAAAAAAAAAAAGGAAAAATAATTATTGATGAAGACAAAATAATGATGTAGCACAAATTACTAAGATACCATGTAAAATAAAAACAATCCAGTCATCTTTTCTATGTTCCATTTGCTTTCTCTCCACTTGGAAAGGAATAAATTTTAAGAAAAAAAAATGTAAAATTGGTATCTAAATTTTACACAAAAGTTTAGGTTGGTACATGAATTTTTAAGTGTTTAATTTAATAACTAAATATAGTTTTTTTAGATATTTTTATTATCTCACTAATACTATTTACCCTATCTTCCTATGTGAAAAAATAGTCTATCTACTAAATAGTATTAGAAGTATTAGTAAAAATTTAATAATATACTATTTTTTATATATCCATGAAGCAAATTTTGTTAAGAGGTAGTAGGAATGACCACATAATTTATTTGATTATGTATCAAATTAATCAATTTAAAATTTAAGTATCAATGCAGAAATTTTGTTAAGAGGTAGTAGGAATAACCACATAATTTAATTGATTATGTATCAAATTCACCAATTTAAAATTTAAGTATTAAACTGAATATACCAAATTTGACTTCGATTCTACTCATTTTGTTGTTTTCTTTAAAAAAAGAAATCTAGTTCTTTTTAAAATTTTACGCATGGTCTTGGGGAATTTTGCAAAATTATGACTGATTGTTTGCATTACGTGCTAAACAACGGTTTGAACATGAAATTCCTATAATTTCACAGCACATCATGCCGAGTCATCGGAAATTCAGTAGCTGCATAAGGGTATGTTAATGTCACCATTACATCTAACGAAATTATATACCATATCGTACGAGGGTCGTGTCATGTCTTTAAAGAAATAGATAAGGACAGGACAGGAAAGCTGAGCAATGTTGTTTTGCTTTAATTTGGTCAACAAACGAAACACAAGAAAACAAACACTTGCATGCCATTAACACTGAAAAATTCCTGTTTATCCACGACCCCCTTCTCCTCCTCCTCCTCCTCCTCCTCCTCCTTCTTCAGTAAACCGTAAACAAGAATTTAACTGGGGAGACCATTCTATTTGTTTGTAGGGCTATGGCAGGAGTTTAAGATGAAATGGTGAGTGGCGACACAGGCACGTTAAAATTGAATGCCCTCACCTAGACCTCGGTACGACGGTGGCAGTCTCATTTAAGTTTGTTGATATCTAGGTCACCTATCCATATCCATAATTACGCCAGTACCATTAATATGGTTAGTCGCCTGTCCGTATATTTTTCGTGACACCACCTTTCCTTGCAACCTTTATGTTTCCTCTTTTCTTTCTTTGCTAAATTTATGAATATACATAGTTGCAATAAATATTCTCTCTCCATTAAAATATATATATAAAAAAAAGAAGAAGAAGAAGAAGACAGCCTTCCAGTGTCTTACACTCAGCATTTCCACTTCTTCTCCACTACTACCCCAGTTTCTTTTTAAAATTTCAATGACAGCAGCTCAATAGGAAATAAACATCATCGTACGTGCAATCACCAGTCATTCATCAACTCTCAGCTAATTCAATATACATAAAAAGAAAAAAATAAAACCTCAAAAAATTAGGAAATTCTCTTGCATCCGGCATTCCAATTATTTGAGAAACACATCTGTTGTCTTCCGGATGCTGTCTTATTCTTATTCCAGCGAATGAGAATTTGATAAATATTTTTTTTACACATATCAAATACTAATTTACTAAAACACGGATAAGATAGGATCATGGGACAGCAAATTCTCATCCAATTATTTAAATAAAAGAATTGCTGTACATTACTTATTTGCCTATTATATTATCACAATAAATGTTGTTATTTATTTAGCTGCTTTAATTAAGATTACAATGGTAGCAATAACACACGAAAATAGTAAAAGAAGCGATAAATACACACATTAAAGAAAGCAGCACACACTAGTAAATATACCAGTGGGATATTAAAACGAATCTCTAATCCTAGCCGTCTAGCTATACAAAATCAAAATAATTTCTTCCGTCCGTTCTTTCTGAGAAAGAAATTTTGTGTTGAGCAGAAGAAATTAAAAAAAAAGAACCAAAAAATAGTTGGAAAAAGAAGGGCAAAAAAAAAAAAAAAAAAAACTCGCGTGCTTCACCGTCTCCAAATTTTGCTAAGTCCACTCAAGCCATCAGAGCATCAAAAAGTGTGGTCTTAGCTAATAAAAAGAACGTGTGAAACCAACAAAACAGGGAAAGAACAAAAAGAATCATTAAAATCTGCCACGTAGCACGTATATTTACCGCTTTCTCATACACCCGAGGCCCACCGGAAGAGCTCGCTTATTTCTTCTCCCACACGGCTCGAATCCACCTCCCATTCCCCGATGCCTGACACCTCGCTCCGACGACTACTTCCACTGAAAAATCTCCTCGACCCCCGAAAAGACCCCGCTCGAGATGACACCGACGCCGATAGCCGATCCATGTACTCTCCAAGCCAGCTCCTCCCACCTCCAATATCTGCAGCAAGGCTCGACTCTCGGAAGTACTGCTGCGCAGCCATAGGCACATTGGTCTCTTCCTTATCGGAGCTACTAACGACGGCGACCTCGGACTCGCCATCGACAATGTAGTCGAATGATCCAATGGAGTAGGATCGTCGCGCGTCGAAGGAGTTGGAGCCGGTGCCGCCGGCTCGGCGCTGGCTGATCGAGCCTATCTCGAGCCGGAAACTGTTGGTTCCTCTATCTGCGTTTGTAGTATTGATGATGGAAGCCACGTCAGCTTCGGATGCATAGACGTTAGAACGGCAAAGAGGACATGTGTGGTTGGAGACGAGCCAGGTATCGACGCATTGCGCGTGAAACGCGTGGCAACACAGAGGGAGCAGCCGGAGCTGATCATGAGCTTTAAATCTGGATAAGCAGACGGCGCAGTCATTGCCGTCGGAGGAAGACGAGCGGCGAGTGATGGAGGAGTAAGAAAAGAGAGGGAGGGAGTCGATGAGTGCGGAGGAGTTGTTGAGATTTGGTAAAGAATTGGTAGGGTTAGTGAGTGGATGTTGCGTGTGGTGGTGAGAGGAGAGGTGAACGGTGCGCTGAGAGGTGCGGCGACGGAAGAAGGAGGAGAGCCGGTGGAAGTGGCGGCAGATGAGGAAGAGACACGTGGTAACGATGATGGTAGCAGAGAGAATGAGGAGGGTTATGATAATGCTAGGGCTCAGGTTAGATAAGGACGATCGTGAAGAATGCGAGTTTTGATATTGTTGAGGTTGCTGTGGAATGTGGAGGCCGTAGTCGTACGTTGGGATTGGGAATGGAGGTGGTGGTGAGGACAAGGACATTGTGTGTGTGTGTGTGTGTGTGTGTTCGTACCTTTTTGTTTATTTTTTCTTTGTTAATGCCTGTTTTGTTTAAGGAGAGAAAGAAAACGAAGGAGAGAGAAAGTGAAAGGTGGATCAGTTGGGGTTTTGCGGAGGAGTCAGTTAGAAGTTATTTGTTTTTTTGTTCGGGTTTGGGTTGGGACATAGGATTGAAAAAAGTAATAATAATAATAAAAAAAAGCGAAGAATGTCGTAACAGTGACACAACACCATGTAATTTTAATACAATAAGTATATAAAATTATTAATACCATACAAAATTTATAAAAATTTTGGATTTTTTTTTTATAAAAATCTAAAATTTTATTTTTATCATTTATTTAAAATAGATTAGCTTTTTTTTTTTTTTTTTAACATCTTACTTTAAACAAGTAAGTGTATCACAAATATTGGATCTTTTTTTATTGCTTAGACATGTAATTTTAGCATCACTTTTTTATTAATGTTGTTAGATCTAAATTGGTTCATTTAGTTCAATTTTGAATGCGATTTTATTTTTAATCGGATTGATTCAATTATAGTTTAACTTCTAGTTTAATTCAGCTTTTTAACATTTTCACGTATAGGGGTCAAGTCTCCATATGTAGTGTAACAATATTGCTCTGTGTCCCTATCATGCCATCAAATACGGAGAAAGGGTAATTTGCAATTGCAACAATACGAAGGAACAGCAATGTGCTCCTGGGTATACCATACGAATCATGTGCTACTCGATTGGAGTCATGTCATCCTCCGTTTGTATCTAGGAACAAAGATTCATAGTCTGATACGCAACGTCTGGTGAAGAGAAATATTGGTGATCAATTTTGGACCGTTAATAAAATAAATAAATAAATGATGATGAGCAGAAATTAACAGGTGGGTTCATTTCATTAAAGAAAGATGTACCTACTACCTACCAAAAGTAAATTGGAGCACTGGAATAAATGCTTATGCTTGGATTTGTAATTCTGAAGAAAGAAGACACCGAAATGTATAAAGAAAAATCATGTCTGAATAGTGAATACTTGTTAGCAGAAGCCACGCTTCGTGGCAAAATACGTCTGTTAGGATGGACTGTTTATAATTATATTAGAATGACGTATAAATATGTTTGATTTATTTTTATATTTTATTTATATTTAAACTTTTTATAAGAACTCTCAATATTTTTTTTATTTTTATCTATTTCTTGATAAACAATTTGTTAAAAAAAAAGTTTGACTAAAAATATATCTATCTACCAAAAAAGCTAGCCAAACAGAAACATATGACGTGTGAGATCCGGTGGCCGGCCTATTTTTTTTTCTTTTTCATTAACAATTTTTCGATTAAAAGCAAGCAACCCAAAATGTCATATAACTTCTAATTTCAATGTAACGTCATACGGCTTTCAATTTTAGTACACATATATTTGCCATGTTTCCAAGTTGGATAGCATAGGTGAATAAATTTTAGTAAATCATGTATACATGAGAGATTGAGGGTGTATTACAAAGCTATAAAGAGAGAAAGCTTATAATATTAAAATGAATCTATTAACTCATATATACATATATGTGTTATATGCACATATATACCAATTATCTTATCTTATATTAAATCATATCATATATTTAACAGATACCGTTTATCACGTGGTTTGTGGCCTTAGCTTTATTTTCTTACAGACAGGAGTTAAAAAGAAAATGGAGTTATTTTTCTTTCTTTTCTTAGCCATAAATAAATTAAATAAATAATGCACTGGCACAAGCTTCTGAAATTTTCAATCTTCCAATTGACACAGCGAGTCCTTTCACAACTACTCAGGATTATTTTACGAGAAGGGTATTGTAGTAATTATAAAATCTCAAAGATGTATACATCTATATTGTTAAAGCAAAAAGGTACCATTTTGATGTTTATATTGGTTTTTTTTTTTGTCAAATTACAATAAAAACCTAATGTGTTTATCATTTTACTTTAAGTAAATTTTAATGGTCCCATCAATGGAATTATCCAGCCAATTATCTGACCATTAAAATAAATATAATAATTATTATATTAGTTATTTTAATAAGGAAAATATCAATAGAATGCTTTCTATGAACGGTCCATCTACGCAAAGTGAATCAATCCAACTAGATTTAGACGAAACACAGGTAAGTCAATTTGCGTTTCTTGCAATTACAGTTGTATATGGATATTAACCGTTAAATAGTTTATGAAGCTAGTCTCATTAGAATTAATAATGAAATCATAAAATTTTTTTTATTAAAAAAAAAAAAAACTAAAAGCTAATTTTATCAAGGGTATATTCTCTCTTGCTTACTCGCATTGTCACAATTTAAGTAACGATCTTTACCTACTTTCCTTGATTTTACGGGGAGTTTCCTTTATTCGAGTCGGGTTTCCTCTTTTTAACACTCGAATCATCTCCTATGCAATTAACCTATGGAAATTGTAAATACAATGCAATGTAAAAAGCAGGCGATAATGTGATTGTCTTTACATATATTTATTTAAAAAAAACTTAAGCAATCTTATTAGATAGTGCTTTTTGGAAATCAAAGATCCATTCCATATGTTTATATTAGTCTTTTACCTTTCTTATGAAATATTGAATTTTATGCTTTTTTTTGGAGCATTGATCTACTAAAAATTTGATGCAAGAAATATGTAATTTGATGATTTTAAGATCTCTTCGATTAATATGTTTGTTTTTATCTAAATCAATATTTTTAATGATAAGATATTTATTTGGTGTTTTTACTGATATTAATCTGTATTATTAAAGTAAATCATCTCATTTGGTGTCTTTAGGTTTTATTTTTATAAATTTATTTTCTTGGCCTAAGTCAAATTGTAATTGTAGTTTTTAGCTTTATTTTTCAACTTAATTTGCTTGACCATGTTTATCAAATTGCAATTGTAGTTTTCAAATAAATTTTCTTGTCCCATGTCAAATGGCAGTTATCATTTTTATTTTTTGAAGTTAATTTGCATGACCCATGTCATCTTATTAATGAGTGATTTTTCCATCTACTATTATAACACCTTGAAGAATTTAAAACTGTTCATCTCTTATTTCTCTCTTGACATTTTTACTGCTACTTCCATGAAACAATACCATCATTATGTACAAAGTAGTTATCACAAATTTCTTAAGTTTATGCTTTTAAATTATATTCTGTATATATTGATAGCTAAAGTGTTAAGTTGCGCGGTAAGTATTGTATGGTTGGGTTATTACAGTAGATCGATCACGTGCAATAGACATGCTGGTCGATCCAAGAGGAGTCTTGTGATGATGACACGTGTATAAATATCTTAGAGAGAAGCGTCAGATAAGGAATATACAAATCCAATTTCTTAAGCATATGAGTATGACAAAAGATCAAATCAAATAAACTTGATTGTTCTTGGCTCCATCTTTGCTGAATAGAGGCTTTGATATTTCTTGGAAATATTTCAACAATGTTTCCACATTGTTTTCTATCTTAGCCAGATATTGGAAGCTGATATTAAACATCAATTGACATCTAGATAGATAGTTGAAATTAAGCATGGTTGATTACCGTTAGTGTAATATCTTAAAATTTAATTAAGGCTTATACCGCCAAGTATAATACCTCATGTATTACACGCTTGGGCTTCTTTAAAAGAATTTTGTTTATGTTGAACATCTTTATCTGATTTTTTTAAATTCTGAAACTATTTAATTAGATTATGGATTTTTGTGATAAGAAAACAAACTTTATGAAAACATTTCTATAAAAAAAAATCTACTCATACAAGAGTGGATCAATTCTCATAAACCAAACAATACCATCAAGTATCTCACATATCTTCCTTGATGATACAACAAAACTTTGAAGAATTTAAGTTACAAAACTTGGGCTCTACCAGGCCTTCAAAAGAATATTACAAATTACAACATATAAGTCCAATCTTTTATACAAAAACAAACAAAATAAATTCCATGGTCCTACTTCAATTCACTCCTCCCCCCATAACTCCCATAACCCGAGTTAACATCATCATCACTGTGAATCATCAATACAACACCTGGAAAAAGACGACAACAACAATAATGAGTCGCAACCCAGTATACAGTAACACAAGCACACATGAGATGACATACAAGCTTAAGCTAAATGTGATGCAACCACAACAGTTTATTATCTTTAATTAAAATAAACAAATCAACACTGGAGCACTCGCACTCTAGAATAATTTCTGAGAATATGGGGGTCTTGAGTAGAAGCAACTGCTTAGGGAATTAATATAGGCAACCCGAATACTATATCTCCTACATAACATTTCAAGAAAATAATGTCATATAGGGTTCACAACCATTACACAACTCTACTCATCCTAGTCCATAACATCAGTTAGTTCAACAGGTCTCATAAACGTGAACTAAAATATATTACTTCACCCCAAGCCTAAGTAGACATTATACCGATACCATTTGCTCTATCTACTACCCTCCGAGCCACTTATGAATGTCATTGCATCGTGATGGGGGTGGCTTAAGTACCTAAACAATCGTATCCCCTCGGGACAAGGTTGTTGCTCCTCGTACCTGATTCAACGGCACATGCGTAAGCATCACTCATTAACTATTAAGTTGTCTTTAAGTTTTAGATTATTTAGGATGTCTATACTAACATACAACACGCAAGTTACTACTTATCTTTCATATATAAAATCCAATAAAAAACGGAAGGTAGCTCAGGGGTTATCTTAAAGAATAAAGCAAACATCCATATATGTTAAAGGAATGAACTCATATAAGCAATTAAATTAGGGCTAACTACAAAAAACTGACCTGTGCTTTGCTTTTTTTGCAAAGAGCTGACTTGTGATATTTTTCATGACAAATAACTGACCCATGTTTAATTCCATTTTGTTCTTTCATTTTTATCCTTAATTTTGACACATGTCAAGCATGCAATAACTATAAACCATCACGCTTTCCCAGTCTTCTTCCTCTTCTGATTTTTGTTTCTTTTCTTTTAAAACAAAAACTATACATGAACAAAATAGGAAAAATATTGAAAGACTAAACTACGTTGAATCAGTCTAAAGATCAAGTCAAACGGTTTAAAGCACACTGGTCACTGATATGAAACTCCAGTTAATCACTGACCATGATTTGATTCTTTAGCTCCATGGATTTAAATGAAATCCTATCATCTCTTGAAGATCATGGATCGTGAAAGAATAAAAACTTTTCCAAGCTTTTCTAAACTGAGTTGGTTTAGGTTTGCCGTGGTGTTTTTTTCATGGTCGGTGAAGTTTTTGTGTTTGGTGTCGATTTGAGATGTGATAAGTTAAAGAGAGAAATGGATGGAAGAAGACAAAGGTTTTCTAGATTCTTTACTTCACTTGAAAGACTCATTGATCTTGTCTGGCTCCTTGATACATCCCTCAAGAAATGTTGCTCTGTCCTCTTTTTTCTTTCTTTTTTTTTTATTTGGTACGTGATTGACATATTTTGAGGGAACATAACGTAGCATATCTTGGGTTAACTATTTGTTATGAAATTTTTTTTGCAAGAGAGGCAAAACAAGGGTAAGTTTTTTGCAAAAGAGGCAAAATAAGGGTCAATTTTTATTTTTAATTTACTCTTTAAATTAACTATCCACTTCAATTAATCTTATTTTAAAACCCTATTTGATCATGCACTAATTAGGAACCCTGTCATGGCTGCAAAGATCGCTCCATCAAGATATAGATAGTTCTTTGTTGTTTATCAAATTGTTTCTTTTGCAAAACATAGTTTTAGTCTAACATATTTTAAAAATTACGTACTCCTTATTACTTAAGGTTTAACCTATCATTTTGAGCTAAGCCAATTATAACTGATTAAGGCATATTATATTAGTCTTTATCAAGTTTATTAAACTTAGTCATTTAATTAAATTACTTAGTCAGATTCAATTATCTCCCTAATTCATTATCACATATCTATTTTAAGTTAACTTAGGCAAACTGATTAGAGTTAATCATTCAATTTCATTACTAGGCCAAGGTGATTAAACTTAATTAATCTAATTCATTTTAACTTATTATAACTTATTAAGTTAAGTTGAACTTAAGTTTATTAACAAAATTCATTTTATACTTAGAAACTATGTGAACTTAAATTAATTATTAATCAACAAATTATCCTAACACATTCTTTATTATGCAAATTAACTAACATGATATATTAATCATCTTTTATGTGTTTCATTTTTTCTTTCTTTATTTCTTTTTCTTTTCTTTTGTATGAACAACACCAGGGTATAGATCACACCTGTGATGGGGGCCATGATTGTCATCACCTGCCTCATCATGGTCGTGATGATCACCACAGGTCTTGTCATGCCTGTGATAAGGAGATAATGCTCCTTGTCATGACCACGATCAAGGCTAAGACATGTGAAAATAGTGATAAAAGGGGATCATACCCTTCGTAATGGCCGTGATCTAGGCTGCGATGAAGCTCACAAGCAATTTCACGCTCGTTATTATGCTTGATTTTTCTTTTCCTTTTATATCACGGGCCATGATACAGCCATGATGCACAAGGGAATTATGTTATGTTTTTCCGTTCTATTTTCACCTCACTTTGATTACTTTTTTTCAACATAAATCAATAAAAACATCTTATTATTAGCATATTCATGCATAATCTTGACTTATAAACACTTCTATATACAAATCTATATCATAATACCACAAATCATTCCACCAAACACTTAGTCTACACATGTATATACATATTCATATTTTGACATATATATTCATATCTTACCAATTTATCAATTCTATTATAAGATTTGTAGATATCTAGCTCTATTTTAACATTTACATACATAAACAACAGCAAAAGCAAAAAAAATAATAATAATAATAATAATAACAAAACTTATCTTTTAGACGATTTAAACATCTTGATCTTTCTATCACCACTTCTTCTAAGTTCTTGGAGTATGTTCTTGCATGATCTCCATTCTCTGTTTTATTTTCTATCTTCCATTTCCTCTATAATCTTGTTGAAATTGAGATTTGTGGTTGATCTTTGAGAGAAGAAAGAGAGAAAGAGAAGACGAAGGAAGAAACGTAGAAAGGAGAAGAAGGAAGAAGGAAGAAGAAAGAAAGAAAAGAAGAAGAAGAAAAAAGAGGCAGGTGCTTAAAAACAAAGGGAAAGGAAAAAAGTAAAGTTTTATAAATATTTTTTTAAAGTAGGAGTATTGGATTTAAATCTTTCTGATAATTATATTAAAAATCATAATTAGTTAGAAAATAATTTGAGAACATATATGTTAGAAATTTATGAGTTGATATGAAAATACAATTCAATGGTTTAATTTATGATAATATGACATTTAGTTCGAGTTCAGGTTTAAAATTGATATTTTTAAATAAGCAGTTGTTTTTCAAAAATTATAGGGATTTAAGAAAATGAAAGTTGACTAAAATTCAAGGATTTGAGAGTTTGCAAAACATTTAAAATCTCGATGTTAAATTAGATCTATTTACTAATTTGATTTACGTTAAATCATCTAGTCATAATCTATCTAAGATAAATTTCTAACTAAACTCAAATTCAATACCATATTTAACTATCTATTATACTATCCAATTAAATTATTTCTAATTTAACTAGGTGAGTGCTTGTGGTATTTCATTTAGATTATTTCATCATGATCAACGATTGATATTAAAGCCTTCTTTTCTTTAATAGTAGGCGGGGAGAGTTTGAGGGCTATTATAATAAAAAGAAGCACATTATTCTTTAAAATAGCTTATCTTTGATATAAAAGAGTTTGATGCCTATAATAGTCCACATAAGCATTATTTTAGTTAAATAAAGCCCAAATTAGCCTAAAAAATATTTTTGGAGTTTACTTTTCATGCACTAGAAAACTGAATAACGTTAAGAGTAAAA
Source organism: Combretum micranthum (assembly GCA_024138025.1). Taxonomy (NCBI): domain Eukaryota; kingdom Viridiplantae; phylum Streptophyta; class Magnoliopsida; order Myrtales; family Combretaceae; genus Combretum; species Combretum micranthum. The sequence goes on from JAMXBD010000003.1 coordinate 3,006,623, forward strand.
TAAACTAGTCAGGCAATCTTTATTCTGAGTTCACCAAGCCAAATCTTCGTATGACATCCTTTCTTGGACCTAGTCTTCTAAACCCTACCACTTGCCAAAAAATTTATGACACTAAATTGGCACTAGGCCCAATTATTGAATTGTCCCTCTATAAGTATTAATTGGTAATCCATGGAAATTTCTTTCGCTTTATGTTCAATGTTCTATGCTAATTTTGGATTCTTCATTATAGTATCATTCATTTGGTAGAAAATTATTTTAATTCTTACATACAATGTTTACGAATGTAGTAAAAGATTATTACAACTTATTTTTTAAGTATTAGATGCATAAAAAACACCTAATTTTTTTAATATGAGCTAATTCCATTGGTGATACCTAAAATTTTTGCTTATAATAAAACTATGCCTTAAAAAAATTTTGTGTCACAAAAATTCCTAAATTTTTCAAAATTTACTCCCATTGTATTTATACCTAAAATTTAACCAATTCTTAGGTAAGAGGCAAACATGTAGACCTTCTCTCTCTTAAAAAATAATTTATCTCTCCTCATTGGCATTGTATGTCTTCTCTCTCCTTCTTGATTGACTTTCTCTCTCCTATATTAAAAAATAATATGTTTGAATTTTAAATATATGAAGCACTTATAAGTGTTGAACTTGTATGTTTAACATGAATTTTGAAAGGAAAATTAGTTGTACAATTAACCACTCAATTGTGTTAAGTTACACTTTATTAGTTACATAATGTAAATTAACAAAATGCTTGAATACGTATATGTGTTTGTGTGTGCGTGTGTGTGTGTGTGTTTTTTTTTTTTTTTTTGTGCTTGTTATTGCAGGTTGTTTCAGGCACATTTTAGGACTTGATTCATTTGGAATCTCTTAAAGCTCAAAACATAAAAGTTGTAGAGCTCTTTTTAAACTTTTTCATAGCATCTTGAATCACCTCAGTCAAAGTTCAGATGAGAGAGATGTGACCAAAATATGAAAGCATATCAATGTTGCAGGGAGTGGATCAGCTCACTGATCTAAGTTGAGAGAATAATAGTTTCAACCATATCCTTGTACGCGAGTGCAAAAATAGCACCGGCTAGCCAATAGTGCTTTTTACTAGCAAGTTGATGCATCAGAAACTAGCTATAGGGGGTTTTTAATCCGATTATTAGAGAAAGATTTAAGGAAAAATGGCTTGGCTTTTTGAGAAACTATAAATAGAAGATGTTGAGGAGATTTTTTATTATTGATTGAGTTTATTTCTTGTACACAAAAATTTTGTAAATCCTCTCAAAGCAATTTGTATATATTTTGTATTATGAGAAAGAGAGTTGAGTAACAGTAGTATTCTTGTATCTTGTCACCTCTTGTAAAGCACTACCCAAGTAATTGTGAGTGTGAATTAATGAAGTTTTAAGTTGAGTATAGTGTATTTGAGAATTTATTATAAATACTCGACTCAAGCAATTATGTTATAGATGTATTGAAGTCCTCTATTGAGGTAAATTTTGTTGATTGAATAAAGTGATGAAGTCCTCCATTGAGGCAGACGCTTGTGTAGACAGTGGAGATTAGGGGGTGCACCGAACTCCACATTAAAATTACAGTGCAAACTTTCATTCCTTGTCTTCTTCTTATTATTGTTGTCTATATATGTTGTTGTGCATGAATTAGGCTTTGAGTTTTGAAAAGAATTTGATATTAGACATAATTCACTTTTCTTAGGTATTACTTAGTTTCTTCAATAAGATCGAGTGTGTTTACTAATTAATATTAATAAATAGAGATTAAAGATGCACACACACACACACACATATATATATAAAGTGTTAAACGTAAAAAGAAAAAGTGTGTAAAAGTGTACTTTACTTAAACTATCTAAATGATATATATTGCCACCTTTTTAATAATTGTTGAATAAATACAACAAATATGGTAAAATGATTCCACTAAACTAAATCATGAAATTTATAGTCAGCAACTCGTTTAATGTTGTGTAAATTTTCATGAGATCTAGTAAAGTTTTGGGGATATCGCAAATAATACCTCTGAATTTGATCTTAATGTACCTACTACTCTTGAACTTTTAAAGTGCATTTTTTTTCCAATACACTAAACTCTTATTTGACAACACTATGGAGATTTTGCATTTTTATTCAATAAATTGTATTCAAATAAAAATAGATGGTGTTAAATTAAAACAAACTTTCAAAATTCAAGGTTTTTTTTTTTATACTTAAAGCAAATTTTAGGAATGACTTTTTTTAATCAACATGACTATTTGCCATGTTATTATAACTTCAGATAATGTCATAAGTGTTACATGAAGTTTAACAAAATATGTAATTAAACACCTAAACTTTGAAAATAATCAATTTAGTACCTAAATTTTGAAATTGATTAATTTAGCACCTAAAAAACTTTTAAATTGATTAATTTGTTCCTGAAATAACTTGATGGATGTACTGTTATGGTGCATAAAAAGTTCTTTTAGATACTAAATTTATTAATTTCAAAGTTTCGACGCTAATTTAATTAGTTTCAAATTTCACTTAATTGTATATTTTGTTAAAGTTGAGATACTATGTCCTTAGTATTTTAGAGGTAGTGGAGCATAAGTTGTAAATTTTTAGATGTATCTGTGTTGGAATTAAAATTTTGGATCTATATTTACATTTTTTTCTTCCTTTTGAACATATCATATAAACCAGAAACCTCATCCACTATCCTATAAGGTCTATCAAACCTAACCTTATAACATTCTAAGGTTTTAAAGCTATATCCAAACTTGCCCATAGGGTCTGATTTAAAACCCAAAACCTGAGCCCATAATCCTATAACCCTAATTCTGTAACCTATTTTCAAATTTTAATAATAAATTTAAGAAAAGACGGTGCTTATGACACAAGTTTTTTATATATTAAAAAAATAAAAAGATACATGTGGAATTGATAGAAATATTGTAGACCACATTCATTATACAATATTTAAACATATAAATATATTATCTTTGCCACCGTATAAATCTTTAAAATATAATTAAATTAAATCTCCTATTGAGACTAAATACAACAGACAACCAATAATATTAATCTCCATAACAAACATGCATTGAACACAATTTAATAAAAAAGTCTAAAAAATATATAACTATTCTAGTAGACATAAAAAAAAAAAACAACTTTAAAGGTAAAAAAGATAGTGCTCATTTATGTCTCCTTTCCTCTTATTACTCATTTACTAATGTTTTTATTTTTATTTTTAAATTATAATACCAGGTTGTCGTGCCTTCGTCGAGTTTGTTATATGATCCAAATCTAAGTCTATAACCTTAGAGAGATTTTACTATATATGCAAACCCAACCTTAAAAACTTACAGGGTTTTTAATGGATCGAGCAGGTAGAAAATCATATAACAACCTATCTAGTTATATCCTAATAGTAAACCATTAAATCTACAAGTGCTACAAATTATTAATAGCTATATAATATTTAAAGATGCATGAAATCTAGTGAACTTGTCGATTGTGATAAACCATACCTTACTAAGGCTTTTAAGGTTTGTGTTGGACGTTCCTCCGGTCTAGTTAAATGTTTCCCTTCTGGTAAATCATCTTAATGACGGTCATCGGTCTTTTCTCACATGCCATAAAAGTAGATCAAGTAAGGAAGGACCGTTCCCTTGTCGTAACTCAAAAGATGCTAATAAATATGAGACCAAAGTTTCATTTTTGGTTAGAAATAAAGTGAATCATATATGTAGCAGACTGGTAGCTATTACCACCTTTATATTAATTTGGTAAAGGGACTATAAATATTAAATTTAGTATTTAAATTTTACATAAAAAATTCAATATACTATTTAAATTTGGGATTGATCAATTTAATATCCAATTGAATTTTTTATAATTATATTTTTTACTATCTCCCTAATAACGTTGTCGAATCTGAATTTTAGTTTTTTTATTCAATTTCTTTTAATCTAATTTATACTAAACCCGAATCCATTTAATATAAGTAAATGACTAGGAATTAAAACAAATTTTTTATTTTGAAAAAATTGAAATCGCCACCCGACTAAAGTCAGGAAAAAACCAAATTAGAATCAACCTACTTATTAATCCTAATTTAGCTATAACTACGAAAAATTATTTTTTAAAAAAACAATAACTAGAAATTACTAAATCCGGGAACTATCCGATTAAAACCTAATGGTTATCACTTTAATTCTCTAATTACAAGTTATTTCTCTAATGTCCTAAAATTAAGTATTATTTATGATATATATAAAAATTAGTCAATTTTATTAGAATGTACCAAAAAAAAAATAAAACTATTAACATGCAATTATTAACTAATTATACAAAATAATAATATTTACAAGATTACATCAATTTCACAAAAAAAAAATTTATATTTTAAATCACTCGTTAGGTACCTATGTACTCGCTATTCGGATCATACAATATATAGTTCTTTTAATGAAAATTTTAGTTTATTAGTTAATTTTAGCATTTTAAGATCTTATCGCCTTAAATTCATTAAATTTTATTAGTTTTTTGTTGTGAACCCTAAATATATCAATATGGATTTTGGCAATTTTATGAAAACTAATTTTTCTAAGTGACAAAAATTTTGAATAAGAAACTACAATCACATATCATAACAAGCATCTCATTTCAATCTATATGTTGTCACAAATCAAATTACAATAAGGGTTATCAATATTTAACATGTTAATTTTCAACAAAATCTCAACATAGGAATAGTGAAATATTCACAAGATTCAAAATTTTCAAGCATCATAGTATCATAAGATATATTACCTATCAATTACAAATTTAAGTCAAATCAAAAGTATCATGCTTTGAAACATCATGGCCTTAATAAAAATTTTCATGTTACACTATTAGACCAAGATATCAATTGAACATATCTATCATTATGGCAAATATTACATATTCATATTAACAAGTTATTAATAAAACGTCATGGTAGAAAATCAAAGAATATGTACATATTCATGGTAAAAATTTCATATTTACAAAATTATATGATATAAAGGAATTTCTAATAACGATTTAATAATACTTATAATTAAATTATAAGACAAATACGCACATATTTTAAAAACAAGCCATTACTATTATCATTAATTATATATTTTTTATGTTTTCAAAAGAACCAACATAACACACATACAATATTAACACAATTAACAATACCATATATTTTTATTATCTTTATTATAATAATATTATTATTTTTGTAATCTCTTATTATATTATTATTTAATAAATAAAAATTAAAAAAAGACAGAACAAGAAACTAATTTGGATATGCAGGCAGAGTAGGGACGTCGGTGGATCGGGTGCGCAGATCCAGGTTGGGTTGCACGAGATGGGCGATTGGTGGTGCTTAGAACCGGTGATTTGGCTGTGTTGGTGCTGATGAGGGGTGTTGGACGAGCTAATTGGAGGACGACACTCACTCTGATGGTGGCGGCGTGACTCAAGGAACCTCTGAAGATGTTCGAAACTCGTAGATGCGGCAACGACGGCAATTCTAGTCATCGGTCGTTTGGTGGCTATCGACAACATCCAATCATTAAAATTTGAAGATCCTTGACCCCCAAAGCTCCCTACATCCTTGGATATCTCCAATTTTGCCTACAAATACACGAACTAGGACATTAAAATTCAAAATTTTAGTTCATAATTCAAGAACACAAACTTAAAAATATAGGCAAATTAAGAGCCAAACCTCCTCAAACAAAAATGTATATGTCCTTTTTATGCTAGCTAGGGTTCCAATTTTGCTTTAAAACTTGTCAATTCTAAGTTATTGCGAATCTAAGGTTTTTGAGTTAATTTTAGCATGAATTTGAGAATTTGCCAAATTTGAGGATTCGATTGCGATTGATCTTGATATTTGTATCTTAAGTATCAATTTTGAAGCTTCGTATATCTTAGTAATTTCCTAAAATACTCAAGTTCAAATCAAATTTTGATATTTTTTGAAAGTGATGTCTTGACTTTTTTCAATTTTCCTTCTCCAATTTCCCCTCTCCAATTTAACTCACTAAAACCTAAGATTAATCTGGATGTTTGGTATTAATATGAAGTATTGCATGCCTAGTTTGCAATTTTACCATTAATTTGGTGAAATTGCAAGTTAAATGGGTGAAAAATGGAGCTAAAGTGAACTAATTAAGCTATGTTGTGTGTGTTCTTCCATCGATAGAGAAAGAAGATGATGATGTTGTCAGTAGTAACACCAACAAGCGTGGCCCAATTACATTCAACCATGTGTCCTCTATAATGCCAAGAAATAAAAGGTATTTTATGTCTTTGCCTAAAATTGAACACTCCTATGTGTGTATGTGTGTATCCTACCATTAAGTTATTTGTTTTTTTTTTTCCTTATCAATGTGTGCACATAAAATTACTTTCAAACTAATTAATTAAATGAATCCCAAATTAAATATGTGATAAAAACTATAATATATTAAACCCAAATAATTTTTAAAGGTTTATGAAATCAAATTTTCATGCCATTTTCATCCCTTAAAACATTAAAAATGTGAAATTTTGGTTTTAACATAACATTTTGTTTTTATTACATACTAAAATACATACATATTACTATATCAATATTTTTAAGTTTAACTAAACGAAAATAAGGTGTTTACGGCTAACCCTCTTTGTGTGAGATTTGTCGGAACCTTATCATAGAGACAAACATAGACCACGTTTTTATTTTGATGAGTTTAGAAACTTATCTGAAGTTCTAAATCCATTGGCATCTGTGATCATTCGTTCTCTTGTAGGTGCTCCTTGAGCTTGCTAATATCGAGTTTGATTGAGTTTCTTAAGCTAACATTGGTTTTTGACGTGATATTTGAATTGGGTTAGCACTTCTCGAACTTGTTTATTTCTTGAACAGATGCTTCTTGAGCTCTCCTTTATGGATTCGACCATACTTTTTGAGTTGGCATTTCCACTTGATTTGGCATTTCTTGAGCTGATGTTTCTAGATTTCATTGTGCTCTCTAAGCCAACATTTCTTCTTGATCTGGTCCTTCTAAAAGCTAACGTCTTTATTGGAGTGGTGCTTCTCAATCTAGCATTTTTCTTGGGTTGACATTTCTTTAGCTTACCTTTTTAGACTTGATTTGATGTTTCTTAAGCTAGCATTTTTCTTAAATTGTCACTTCTCGAGTTGGCATTTTTGTTGGTTTGGTAGCTCACCAGCTAGAACTTGATTTGGCACTTCTTAAACTAGCATCTTTCTTAAATTAGCACTTCTTGAGATGGCATTTTTCTAAAATTGAATATTATAAAATTAGGTTTTTCCATTAAATCAAATATATATAAAAAAATTGAATCATAAAGTGTAGCTTTTATATATTTTAGTACAACTTATAATTTGGTTTAAAAGGGTCTAGATAGTACCCGGTTTGATTGGAAGGTTGAACTGAATTGAATTGTTTAATGATCAAATTATTTCTTATCAAGAAAACAAGTGAAACTTTTTTGTTTTAAATCAACTTGACATTTCAATTCATCCAATTCACCTTTCCTTTTTTGTCGTCTCTTATATCACTCTCAGTCTTCACTGCCCACACCATTTTTTTCACTAACTCTCTAATGCTTATATACTTAGATAGTCTTCATCAATTTGAAAATTAATATTTGATTGAGAACATCCATGATTATTAGCATTACAAGTAGAGAAAAATACATTTTAAAAGCAATTTGAATATAATTGAAAAGATCCAATTTGCATTAAAAACAATTTAATTTAGACTTCTAAACCATTAAAAAGAGTTCATTAAAAATTTATACCAAACTATTTTAAATGCAGTTCAATTCAATTTGACCTTTTAGCTAAAATCTAATTGTACCAACCTATAAACACTCTTTGATAAAATGGTTATATTATGATAAATCACTAAAATTCATATGTTTATTAACTTTTTGCGGTATATATGGCCAAAAGTGGTACATATAGTCTAATTATATATATGGTATAGTTTCGACAAATAGGATATTATAGCTAATTAGCTATATACCAACCTTTTTCTTGATGTTAATAATAATTCTCCATTCGTCAGTACACATTTTCCATGATGGTAATTTGTTAACTAGATTGCTACTCATACCAAATTTTATTAGTTTTGATAAAATATGACAAAACAGTAACATTGTCATTTGTAGTGAGTTTAGTTTGTCCTTTTCTTAATTTTTGATGAATGATTATTAGAAACTTAGAGTCAAGCTGCCATAAGATATGAGGACTTAAGCCAATAATTTCCCCATTATGTCGATATATTTTATCAATCACGCCTCTGAAAAGGCTGAAATGCGTTATAGAGGGGCAGAGAGAGAGACAAATCCAGTTTATCGAAGAAATGATTGTTCATTCGAAGCTAGTTCAGCGAATAACTCCAACATCTGACTTGGACCGACATAAGAGATGCCATGCGTGTAAATAAAATAAAACCTTATGTCCACGCTCTCCGTTTTCTCTTCCAACTCTGATTATTATTATTATTATTGTAAGAACTAAGGTTAACGTCATAAGTAAGAAATAAAGATAATAGTATAATATTATTAGAAAATAGTTTAATAATCTAATCAATCTTAATATTGCCTTGAAAATTGAGAAAATTAAATTTAAAAAAAGGGAATCTAATTCAACAAGTTATTATTAGGAATGTAACAACGAGTTTGAGATAGGTCATATAAAACCCAAATTTGACCTCCTTCCTTATAGAGGCTCTAAAACATGATCCAAAACCATATAAAATTTTCATTATCATACCTAAACCCGACTCTATAGGGTCTATCTACCTTTTTTTTTTTAGTTTTTTAAGGTTATTTTTGTATGATATTATTTTTTTAAAGGATTTAAGTAAATGAGGTAGAACTTAGAAATCATTCATTTAATCTTCTTGCTCATTTCAATTAGGAAAAATGGGAGAAAAGTTATGTTAGATAATATTGGTAGCATACATCACAAAATCTAAACTAGTATATTTTATGAAGGTAGCATAAACTTAGAAAATATGCATGTATGAATTGTTCAAACATCTAATCAAACTATAAAAATATCATAAGTAATCTATATAATTATCTCCACCTAAAATTATATCTCAAGAGATTTTACTTCTTAGAACTTCTTTTTTTTCTTTTTTAGATTGAATTGAATAATTTATCGTGTCAGGTTTCCCATCAAGTCATAACTATAACCTGTGACTTGATCCTAAACCCTATAGGGTCATAAAATTTTTTATAAACCCGTCTCAAAACCTATAGGGTTAGACCGTTTAGGGTTTTTAGCGAGCCAAGTGGGTCAGGTACCTTATAACGACCGGCCCAATTACATCCCTAGTTATTATTAGGGCTGTGCGAAAAAACAACCAAACCGAACCGAAATTTCGGTTCTTTTTTGAAACTGTTCGGTTCGGTGAAGAGCAAACGGTTCTCGGTTTAGTTGTGGGACCATGAACCGAACCGTTTTATATATTAAAAAAATTAAACAATATCATTTTTACTCTCAATTATTTTATTAATGATACATATCTAAAAAAATTAATTGTTTTTAAAATTTGTGACTTAAATATATATTATTCATTAGAATAAAATTAGATTTTTTATAATATATTTTAATTGTTATGTTATCTATAAGTAAGATAGATTTTAGAATTTAACCTCTAGTATTCTAACTTATGCATATTTCTTTTCCGTTTGTCTTACTAATTAATCTACTTCTATTATTTAGTTACTTATTGATTTATATAATTGGTAACATATTAGTTAGAAACATACAACGACTTACATTTAATGTCTTATATTAAGATAAAATCTAGTATACCATTATAGTTCAAGATAATTCAAAAAAATGAGACTAGTCACAATTACAATTTTATAATGAACGAAATCTCTTCATTCTTATAAGTTTTACATGTGTACTTGGTAAATGATTAATTTAAAATATTGTTGTTTATATTTGCATTAGTGATAAGAAATATGTAATAAAAGTTTTTTGATAGAATATATATTTTATTTTATGAAAAAATAGTTCAAACCGCAAATAGAACCGTACCGAACCGTTTTTTTTTCAATTCGAAAAATTACAAACCGAACCATATGGTTAGGTTCGAATTTAAAAGAAAAATCGAACTATAAATTATGATGCGGTTCAATTCGAGATGCAAACCGAACGGAACCGAAGCGAACCAAACCGAACCGTACCTTGAACACTCCTAGTTATTATAAATGTAAGAGTTGATTGCTGATATCGTGTATGTATCATGCGTTTCATGTGCACAAATGATATGAATATAAGAGGCTAGTGTTGTATGGAATGATAAGAAAGGAATGAATTAGACAAAGCTAAAGAGGCCATATAGGTAATAGGAACAAATTTAGGTTTTTTGATCCATGGTATTGTCATGCATTTATTGTGAATATTAAGTCAGTACCATCATTTGATTTTAGGGACTATTAATTGATAAGATTTATTGGGGATTAGTAACTCTATTTGGTAAGTTACATACATATCTAATGAAATCTATATATTAAAACCTAAACGTCTTAGTTACCCAATATTCCTACTTACAATTTTAAAAAATCTCTAAGTGACTCAAATTAAGTTTGCTTGTTTGGAATCTAATATTACTTCAAATAATTATTTGACAGTAATTTATTTAATTTTGAGCTTGACCTACAAAATTATATTATAAAAATTTTCTCATATATGGTTATATAAATTATGTATGATAAGAAACTTTATGTGCACGGGTTCGATTTTTTTCATCGAAAGTTTTGCAATATGTGGTTTTAAAGTTTACAAGTCTACCTCACCGGGAAAACACAAATAAACAAACAAATAAAATAAATAAATAAGTCTCCATTCCAGGCTTGTGCAACATAAACTAGTTAGAGAAAAGGGAAAACAAATACTGACCAAGTGCCATGTTTTGCGAGATAACGACGGAATATGGATAATAGATCTAATAAAAACATAAAAAGTCAATTTGAATTTGCTCCATCGTTATCCTTTAAGATTAATCTACGAAAGTCAACAGTTTTATGTTGTCATGCACATGTACTTTGTTGGAATATACTCAAACCAGAATAGATTAGCTAGCTTGGCTCCTGATTAAACATTCCCATGTTGTTCCAATCATAGGCATTTCCATGTCGCTTCACGCTCTCTTTCTCGCAATCATTCTTGATCTATATGAACTCAGATAGTTGACAACTGTTTATATATATTTGTACCTTTCCTGAATGGCCACCGGAAAGCCTAAAAAAAATATTTGTATTCTCACGTCCTTGTGGGTTTCGTCCTCGGTGTGAGTGAGGCTTCCTTTTAATTTTTATATATTTTAATTTTTATAATGGAAAATCATTCCGATTCCCTTTGTCTCTTTTACTATTGCTTTATAATTATTAAAATAAGTTGAGATATAGATCTGCTGATCTCTCATGGATTCGCAATAGAAATCGATTATAAATACTAACGGAATTTCTAACACGATTAGCGAAAGCTCTAATTATGGAGGGTGATCATGTGCCAAAAAATACCTATGCCATCGGTTTATAACCTAATTGATTTATACCGAAGATGCTTTTTTGGACGGGTATTGGGGACATCCCGTTTTATGCCCCTCTAATATATTGTTTATTTTTACTCCATTTATAGCCAAGTTTATATATATTAAATATGAATAGAAATGAGAAAGAAACCAAAGTAAAGGAAAAAAGACAAAAATAATAATAAAAGGTGTGTTGATAGGTTTAATTTGATTTAAGACCCAATAGGTCCAACAATAGCAAGGTAGGTTAACTATAGCATCCCCAAGACCCAAAAAGCATCCCAAATCATCTCAGCCTAGAGACCTTAACCTCTCAGCCCAGCACCCTTGGTACATTTAGAGACCCGAATCGAGGTCTTTGCCCATCGAGGTCCCCCTTCTTTGTTAAGTCTCCTATCGAACAAGGTCACCTTGGTTTTCTATACCACTACAGGGTACACCACGCCTCCTTGGTACGCCACATCTCGATGGAGGTACTCAAATCCTCCTTAGAGGGTACATCATATGAATATGTGTTTAAGAAACAAAAAGGAATAGAGTGGAATGTGCATGTATTATTGATAGAAGTAAAATGGTACAAACAAATAGTTCAGCTTTGAGGTTCAAATGAATCTCTAGTTAGCTATTTATAGACAACTTAACTAATTTTCTATCTAACAAACTTATACTCTCACCAATTTAAAGATGACACTTGTTAAAGTAAAATAAATTACAAGTTAAGACCTTCACACATCAAAGGAATCGGTCTCCATCTTTCTCCAACCACCCTCCATAGATGATCACAATCACCACCACAGATTAGCTACCAACTATAGGATGCACCACATAGATAATGATTTGGTATAGCCATAATCTATAAATAGCAATCAAGGGCTCAAGGTAAGGGGTCGAATCCAAGCTAATTCACCTTGAATTATTACTCTCTCGTAATCTCACAATAACTTAAACATCGAAGTAACCACGCTAAACATCCCACCTAGCACATCACTAACAAATTCTCTTTGGTTACACATCCAGCAATATCTACAAGCGAATTATCACCTACAACAATATGGATTCGGTCAAAATTCATTTTTAAGGTCAATGGCTTTAGTAGAGTCAAAATATACATATGCATTTTAAGTGAATTTGAGATTTCAAACAAAATGAGCCAATCTTGTTCACAATTAATTTTTATAAACTTAGCCTAATTTATTAAGGACTATAATTCTATAAAATATTCAATGTAAATTAATTGTTATTTTAAATGGGACCTCAATTGGAATTAGAATGAATATTTTATGAACAATGTAAAATTGGTGTAAATAGGGTTTAAAATTAAAATTAAAAAGACACATAAAATATTCGAATTGAATTTTTTTTTTAAATAGCTTGAATATATGTGTTTTAGACTATTTTTTAAGAAAATTATGACATTTGGCTATTTAGAAATAAATGGAATCGGAGCGATTTGCCTGAATTGGCAAGTCAAGAATAGGCCCAATCAATTAGGTACAAAAATATTAGTGTTTTAAGCGGTTAAAAAGATATATCAATGTTTCATAAATAAAGTCAAACAATATATCAATAATTTACTGTTGAGAAAAATTAATTAAAAACTAATCTAGCTATTGATACCTTAAAAGAACTTTACAAAATGTTGTTATCTCATTTGATTCATTTTACAAAACATTGATTCCTCTTTTCAACCACAAAGACCTTGATACCTTAAATGAACTTATCCCAAAAGTTGATAGCTTATGATATAATTTATCCATTTTATTCGTGAAATCAATAATTAAATCTTTAAAATTTTTTGCAAAGTTTCGTATGCTTTTCCATGATTTAGAACTTTACAAAAACCTATAAAATCACATGTAACATATATAATATTTCCTAAAATAACTTATTCATAAACATGACCATCAAAAGGCCTCATCAAGTTAACTTAGCTAATAACTAAAAGCGTATGGCCTATAGGTCCTTCTCGAGTTAGAGTTTGAAAGAGTTAAGTAAGTATTTAATTACCATAGTTCGACATATAAAAACAGATTTCAAAAACCAACTATATAGTATGACAAAATCTATTCAAAGTGACCTTCATCCATCGACCTTCATCAATCAAAACTACATTCATACTAAACCATGAAGTCATCATTAGAACCTAAAATAATGAAAAAATGAGCAGCGAATCCTAGTGTGACAGTAATATCAAGAAAATATTTGCATGTCACACATACCTACCTTTAATTCAATAACCAACAATTTAAGTTATTTAAATGAAAGTTAACTAATCAACATGTTCTTATCATTGCAAAAACATGGAACACAGGAGTATCCATGGCTCCAGGCAATAATGGGGAATGACAGGGATCTAACTTCACTTTCTACCAAATGAAGGTTAACAGGGACCTAGTACCAAAAGAAAGAAGTAATCTTGTATAGACTTATCTGCCAAATTTAACCATCAATGAGCATCATCTATCATGATGTTTTGACTAAAAGCTCATAGAGCTTAGATAACCTCATCACAACTTTATCCTAGCTTAAATTGACTACACCCACCATGAATTTCTCCTATCAATTATCTATTGAGCTTACTTGTGTCTCTATGGTGGCTTAGGTGAATAATTTACTATATCCTTCTACAGTACAATCATACTCTCAACCCAAGCTATGGTTGCCACTCACTAGATCAAGTAGCCACGCAATAGGGATTAAGTAATTAATTATTCTAGTTTAAATACTTCCTATAATTTAATCTACCCTAGAACTCAACACACATTTACTGTGTACCTATACTCGACAAGCCACTCTCGCTTGTCTAAATTTTCAATTAAGTTTAATTATTTATTGCATAATCATAATTTCATACCAATAGTTATCCCAACTCATTATTCTCACCCATTTCTCACATTTGCCAATTTTAATTCGTGGGTTATTTGGTCAGGATCTATATGGTTATGAGTCCTTTTGATAAGACTTAACTAGGTTTTGGGACATCAAATCCTGTTAAGTATAGATAAGCATTTGTATTGTATTTTTAAGCCTTCAATTTTTAATATACTTGAGTTATTTATTTCATTGATAAGGTTAAGATAGGCTTAAGGTTTAAGTTCTGCCAATCCTTGGTGAGCTATATTTTTGTGGGTTTTGGTTCTAATGATATACTTCTTTAGGTATTATGACTTTGACCATAGTATTATTTCCTTTATTGATTATTAGTAGAGAAGAAGTTCATCTTTTGGGAAGAAGGTAATTTTATCCAGGATTTTCCAAAATTGAATATGATTTGCTTTAAAGGCCAATGAACAATTTTTCTTTAACTATCATTTTATAGCAAAGAAGAACTTTGAATGAAGCTTTACAAATAACAACCATAACCCTAAGCATACAACACCAAATACAAAAACAAGAAATCATATGTTGATATTCTAAAGATTGTATTTAACATGAAGTTAAAAGAATGTAATACTCAAAGCTTAACTAAAAGTAAAATCTAGAGGATACTTAGATATAATGAAACATACTAGTGTATAATTGCTGGTATAAAGTTGGAAGAATGGATTGATACATAAGGTAGAACCATTATCAATTGATGATTAGGTACTAAGGCCTTAATGGTGGAATGGCTAAGCTTAATGGGTAATTGATAGGTGAGGCATTTGGCTAAACTTGAGTTGGGACAAATTTGCGACAGTGTTATCAAGGGGGATGAGCTCTTGGACAAAATGTTACAATGTATTGTACCTATTAATGGTTATATTCAACAGACAACTCTATACAAGACTTCCTAAATATTCTTTTTAGTGGTGGTATTTGAAGCTCTATTATCCCCCCAATTAACATATGGCAAAGTCAGGCCCCTACCATCCCCTAATAATTTTGCTTGCTCAAAAACATCAATATTCTTGTGTTAGCGTGTTTTTGGGATGCTAGGTATATATTAGTTGTCTAACATTTATTTAAATAAATTAACCTATTAGATGTTCATTGGATTTAGGTATGTTAGCGTCACAGCTCACTTTTTACTATGTATTGAGCTTTACAGCTCACTTTTTACTATATTAGGTACCATTGACCTCTAAGTAGATATTCATTATAACTCACTCGGCTTTGGCTGTGTTGAGTACAGTTATTCATTTGATAGGGACAACGCTAGAGACATTAGACTCCTTTACTTATTTTATATTCTTTGATAAAGAGCATTCTATCACTATTATTGATTGCTTATGATATTTTGATTGGGTTGTAAACTCTATCTTAGCTCTCAACTTTAGTGCTACTCATGCTTTACTTAGTTTTGGACCAACGGGTCAAACTTATTGACGATGGAATTTTATCCCCCCTTTTATGCTTATAATGATGTAAATATATAAGTAATGTTTTAAATAATTTGGTTTGTAGGATTCATTTTTACATGTTTTTTTAAAACTCTAAAAGATGAATTCTCAAATGAAACTCTGTTAGATTTTCCACAAAATTGGATATTATTTCACAATTGAATTATGAATAGAAACACAGTTAGTTTAATGTAAGCCTTAGGGATGTCACTTAAGTGATATGCATTGCAAAACAAATAGGGTCTAAAGCATCAATAGTTCTGCTATGTGTAACATTTAAGTATTTTACATAAAGATTATTTTTAATTAATTGAGTTTCTAACTAGTTTCGGACTAAGAAAATGTTATTTAAATTTTATAAATAATCTCTCATTAATACATAAGAAACCTCAAAACACAACTATTATACTTTATGAAAAATAACAAATATCCAATGTATCTAAATGTTAGTACGTCAAGTCTCTCATCAATAGCCAATGTCTACTCTCTTATCATTTTGAATCAAACACTATTCTATATCACAAAGACACATTTTTTTTGTATCATTGGACATATACATGTTATAAACATATAATTATAAATTTCAATATTAAAATCAATATCAATTATACATATTAATCATATATTTTCATCATATTATTGTTTCGATCCAAATTTGTAATTCAGTTAACTAAATTAACACATGCATTGCATGTAATTGATAAAATGAATTAAAACTCTCATATTTATTTGTAAAATTATATCAAACTCATTTTTAATATGCAAACATTGATTTAAACTCAAGATCATATACAAAAATACAATCAATCATTAAATCACAATAATCATCTTACTGATGCTAAGATTACTTATTTTTAATAATAAACAAAAACCTAAAGTCTACTACAAGACTTTGCATACAAGTTATTGATGCTTCTACATTTTTCCAAACTCTTTTTATTCTACAATTTATTTTTCTTTGTTTTGTTGTTAGATTAGGTGTGGTTCTTTATAGAGTGAAATAGATTTTGTGTTAGGTTTTTAGAGAGAGAAGGGTAGCCTATAAAAAAAGATTAAGTGAGAAACTTGTACGAAAATTTTAAGAGGGTGGCTTGTAGAAGAAGATAAAGAAAGTAGAGAAGGTTTAGGAAACTTGTTGATGAAGAAATGAACAAGGAGAGACATTCAAGGTTTATGTATGTGAAGTTAATTAATGAGTTCAATATTAAAGTACCCATAGATTGTCATGTACACCTTAACTTCTAAATTAATTAACTTAACTTATAATTCTATTTAATTACATGTAATTGTTGTACTTAACACTTTAAATATTTAGTCACTTATAATTATGCCAATTGATATTTATTAATTAAATTAATTCTTTTTAATGTAAATTGATATTTATAATTTACTTGTTATTGAACGTACACTACTTAACTAAAAATTAAAGATTCAAATTTACCCGTAATTCCACGTTAACTATTATTATTCTAATTTAATCTTAATTAAATTTTAAGGATATTCACCCCACCCATGCCCCTTAACCCCCCACCTCCTCCTCAATCCCCTCCCCCTCCCGGCCCAAACACACACACATACACACAAACAACACAAAAGAAATTTTGCCACTTAACTAATTGCTAGAAGTTGACATTTGATATTAAGTTTTAAATTATTATTATTATTATTATTATTATTATTATTATTATTATTATTATTCATGGGTAATTGATCATTTTAAGATTAAGGTTTACCATGTCATCCACTACACTACTTTAATTATTTCTAGATTTTTGTATCAACTTTAGTTGTTTTACTTCATTTGGTTTACAATTTCTATTTTGACGATGTATTAGATTTGCAATTATTCTTATTAGTTGCCTTGAATATGTCAAAGTTACTAGCGAATTTTAAGTATCATTTACTATTCATTTATTTATTTTTCATTGTTTTTTTTTTTTTCCGTTTTGCTAGTTTTCTTCTAATCATGTCATGAGTTGGTCTTTGTAACTTTATTTTTTAATCATTTATCAAAATTCATGTGCGTTACTTTTAGAATTTCATTTTGGTTGTACATAAGTAAGAGATGATTTTGTTTTGGTTTTCTCTCACTATGTGGTATAGTGAGATCAACCAGTTCTATCATATTAAGTAATTATTTAAATCTTTTTGTGAGGTTACTATGACTTATCATGATATTTTTGTCATGTATATAGAATTAGTGTATAGGCAAATATCTATTTACTGTTTATAATGTTGAATTAAGGTCTCTATTTTTAGTGAAACATTAATTTTAGCAATTATTTATAGAAACTTTTAAGCTAGTACATATGAGATACATTCGAGATATTATGGAGAATATGGTTTTTGGTTTCTATTTTTGGTGTTTAGAGATGTATTATATTTTGTAAATTCACCAAGCATTTTAGTAGATTTGGAGCTAAGTTACCTAACAAGACTTTGGGGATATCACTCTTTGTAATCTTATATATTTTTCTTTGTTTTATTTGTTTAGCTAGATGCCTTTAATTAAAGGTCAGGGAATCTTTACATTAAGTCCAATAAGAACAAATTAAATCTAAGTCTTTCACTATTTAAGGTAATGTACTTTAAAAAAAAGGTAGTTGAGCCCACTCGAGAATATAATTTATGATAAAGTCACAAATAGTACATGAACATTGGCAATATATACAATTAGGTACCTATGTTTTGACATTGATCGATTTAGTACTTATACTTTAAAATTGATCAATTTAGTATCTAAAAAACTTTAAAATTGTTCAATTTAATACTTGAAAGCACTTAACAGAAGTATTATTGTCGTGCATGAAAAGTTATTTCAAGTTCTAAATTGTTCAATTTCAAAATTCAAGTATTAAATTGATCAATTTCAAAGTTCAAGTTCCTTATTGCATTTTTGTTAAAGTTCAGGTACAATTCGTGACATCAACCCTATAATTTATAGATTAGGTAGAATTGAGCTTTGGTATTGAAATTAAATCCAATTAGAGTAAAATAGGATATTGGACCTAATGAATGGATATAAACCCAATGGAATGAATTTAAGTCTTTAATTAGGTTATTGGCCCTTCCAATTGCTATTTATACCCGTTATTTGTATTTTATGGCTTTTGGATCAAAAAAGGGATATTTGAGCTCAATAGGTAATTCAATAACTAGTAGTGAGTAATGGACCTAAATATCTAAAATTAGGTCCAATTGGAAATACAAAAGGGGTATTGAGGCCATATATTAGAATTTAAGTCCACATAGCATAATTTGGTAAATGACTCGATTTTTAAGTCACAAGGCTCTAAAGTTTCTATGGAAAAATCATTTAGAGAATATTATTTCCATTTAAGTTTTAATGGCTAATTTAGCTAGAAATAAGTTAATGGGCCTAAAGATATTAACCAAGCTCTTTTATTAATTAAAGCCCACTTATATGTCCTTTAGCTAAATTAGATTCAAAATTAGTATCTAAGCCCATTTAAGTCATTTAAGCCCATTTGGATCTAAAATTATTGATTAATCCTATTTTAGCTTTAAAATTCCAAGTTAATCTTGAAACTATTATATAGGTTCATTTTTGTTTATTTTAGTCATGTGAGACCTAAACTTAACAATTAAGCCTATTTAAGTCTGTTAAATTATAAAAAATAAGATCCACCAAATATACATCACGCAACAGTATAACAATTTTTTAGATAAGGATAAGGGGCAAATCCTAGTGGTTGCCAAAGTTATATGTGCTCTATATTAATTTAGTCAAATTTTCATTTAAATCAATTTTCACACAATAAACAAGTAATAATACTCACAAAGCAAAATATCACATAACTCACACAAGGCAAGTAAAATGTCACATAACACACTTAAGGCAATGTCTTAAAATATCCAATTTAATCCAATTTCAAATATTAATAGAAAGTAAATTTAAACCAAATTGATAATTTAATGTGGTCAACTATTTGGCTTGGTTTTCAGTTAAGAATTAATCAACAAGCACAAAACACAAACCTTTACATCAAAACCTAGTTAGACCCTGCACTCATCTCAACATCCTAGAAAGTGTGTTGTAATTCACTATCAGGTTGAAACCCACTATGATACCATATAAAACTGTCAAGCCCTAAATATGGTCTAAAGTGTTAATAATTCCTTCACGTTAAATACTTAAACGTTATATGCAAATGCTACATTTAATTAAGTGGATTTCTAACCAATTTTAAATTAAAAAAACCTTATTTAATTTTTGTAAATAACAATATCTAATAAAATCATATAACCAAATCATTAGAAATAATCTCTCATTAACAATAGGATATCTAATGAATCTAAACGTCCAATCTCTCACAAAAATCCAACTCATAGATTATGTAACCATAACATCTAAATCAGATCATCTTCATAACCTTAAAAAGAAGAGATGAGTCAAAGCCTAATACAATATGAAATGATCTAAATTTAAATTCCATTTAATTTCCATGTATTTGTTTATTTATCTTAATTATTGAACTAAATGAGCATGTTGATTTTGAGAGTTGTGTTTGGTAATAGTTTAAATGTGTTTAAGTTAATGTAAGTTAAACATTTCATGTGTTATTTTGCATATGTAATGAAATTAATATCCTTGTTTTATATATATTAATATGTGTATAGTATAGTTAATAATTATGTTTTTTATACATTAATATGTTAAGTTAAGTTTAAATCTATAACATCAACTTTGGATTTGCTTAAAAATAGTTGACAGAAATTTCTATTAGTTAAGCTAGTATTTATGCCTAAATGAACCCAAATGAGACTCAAATTAACTCAAATGCAAACTAAAGTCATATAAGCCTTAAAAGTCAAATTAAAGATAAGTTTAAGACCAAAATTTGTTTAATTAGACTCTCTTTTGGGCAGCCCTTTCTTTTATCCGAAATTTCCTTTTTCTTTCTTTCCTTTTCTCTTCTTCTTTCACTCCAAATTCCAAGCCCAAACCAAAAACAACATCAAGCTTTGTGAATCAAAATTCTCTCCAAGACAAGGCATATTCGTGTGAGTTGATATAAGTATAACTTTTTTTTTATTTTCATTTCTTACAGTAGCTATGTGAGATCTTGGATATAATGAGTTTAATGTTATCTAAATTGCTTGTTCATGCATTGAAATTAGGTTGGATTGTGTTTTGTTAGTGTGTGAGTTTGTTTATGTGTTGTGGTAGTAATATGGAGTGTTGGGAAGAAATAAAGATAGTTTGAGTAGTTAAAGTTGAGGATGAGTGGAAGTAGGATTTGAAGTGATTTAATGTTCTAAGTTACTAGGATTGATTAGTGTAGATAGGAGTAAGTATATGAAGCTAAAAATGAGATTGAAGAAGATTTAAAAGTGTTATAGGCTAGAAAGTTGCAAAGTGAAAAACAGAGGAATGAGTTCTTTCGAATAGGTCTGTTTTGAACGTACGCCGGCATTTGGAATTTCAACGCCGCCGGCATAGAGGCAGCGTTGGAAGCAAACAGAAGTAATTTTTTTAACGCCGCTTTGAACACCGCCAGCTTTTACAAGAAATTCTACCAGCGTTTGTTTTTTTAAATGTACACCGGCAATTAGAGAGTCAAAGCCACCGGCATAAGGGGCGGTGTTGAAGTGGAACGGAACCAAATATTTAAACACCGGAGTGAAACGCCGTCGGCGTAAACTTCCCACGCTGCCAGCGTTCATTCAAATTTTGCAAGCGTTGGAAGGCAGCGTATCCCCTGAGTTTTTCAAATTCAAACTTCTTCAATCTTCAATATTTACTTCATATATGATTCCCTATCGAATATATAAGCCAGATAAACATGTTTTATGCATGAATTTAATATTAAAACTTTATGCAAAGTTTAATGAATTTCCTTGTATAATTGATCTAGGATCGTGATATGTACATATATATATATATATGTGTGTGGATGTGAAATCTATATTTATTTATTGATTATTTTGATATTCCTATTTCGGTTAAGGGTTCTTCGGTTAGTTCATCACCGAGTGACTATAGTGATATACTATTGGGTTCAGGTACGCAATAACTTGTTTGACGTTTGCTAGGACTAGGCATTCCTAATTTGACTTAATTTGATTTGGCTTAATATTTTGATGAATTGGATGTCTATTACGCTGTTTAATCTGGTCCAAGGAGCAGCAAACCTGTCATGATGCAATGACATGTTAGTTAGGCGCTTAACCAAGTCATGATGCAATGACTTTACCATGATGCAATAACGATTCTTTTTGGTTAAGTGGGTAGCCGATAGGGGGAATAGTATCTGAGTAACGTTTACTTAAACTTAGGGGGAAATACCATGGTTTAGTTCAAAGTTTATGGGAACTTATGAACTAAGCTCATGTTATGGACTGAGTTTAAGTAGAGTCGGACAACGACTTTTGAACCCTAAATGAAGCTATTATCTTCATGAAATAGATATAGGAGATATAAGTATTCGGACTGCTTATATCAACCCCCTGAGCAGCTCCTGTTACTCAGGATCCTTAAATTCCCAAAGCGTGATTCCGAGGTTTGAATACCCTCGTGTTGTTTTTTGAAAGAAAACTTAATAAGATAATCACTTGTCTATTGATGCATTTCATTTGATTTACGTGGACTTGATAACTTGTTTTGCATTGGTTATTGTGTACTGGGCCTTTGGCTCACTTTTGTTGCTTTGCAGGTAATGGAGACGAGTTTTATGATGATTTGTATTACGGGTCAGACTTCGAGAAATTCATGGATGAGTGGGACGAATAGGACTCGAACACTCTGGACTTTTGGAGGAGTTTTTGTTAAAGGAAAAGTTCTGTATAGAAGGCTTGATAGATAAGCCTAAGTTATAAAGACCTTAAGATCTCTTAGGATTCTTTTTGCTTTAAGAAAACTTGTAATTTTGTAGTGTCTTGTACTGACACTAAACAGTGTATATATAATGTAAATATATGTATATATTGCTTTTATTAGCAATCTTGTTTTGATAAAAGTTCTTTATAAAGTTTAGTAGCTTTGATCAAATAATTTTCATAAACTGTTAGTTTTAGGACAATCTTACATATAATGTGAAAACCTTATATGTGGTTGGGGACTCGGTACTCAAAATCTCGGGATTTAGAGGGGCGGGTCTTTACACAATAATAGCACAAGCACACACCATATGATCACATGCACTTATTTTGATGCAAATGGAACAACCAACAATTTAGATTTTTAATTTTAAGTATAGTAAAATAATAGTAGAACACTTACACTCCGGCAATATGACTGAGAACCTAGAGATCTTGAGTAGCAGCAATGCTTAATGGGTTGATTAGGCATTCAAAATACCTTTATCTCTGGTCTCTACATTAAGTAATAGTCTCACCTAAGGTCACAATCATTACACATCTCTAGCTATTTCGGTCCATAGTATAGTGCAATCTAATTGACGCTTATATTCATAAGCTATACTATATTAATTGTCACTGATCTTGGTAGATGTCAACCCGCTATCGTTTCCCCTATTAGCTAACCATCGAGCCATCTTCAATGGCCTAAGTACCTAACGACTATGCTGACACTACCTAGTAGGGTTACATCTCCTTAGACGAGGTCTTAAAACAACACAAACACAAGCAAAGCAATGATTTATTAGGTCGTATTTAAGTTTTAACTCAATTTAGGATGTCTATCCTAATCAAGCAATATACAAGTTATTGCGTACCTATAACTCAAATAGAAGATACATATTCGTTGAAAAACTAATGTCACGAGAACGTAGAATTAAAGAAAGGAAAAAAAAAAGATAGAACTCTTATTAATTCTCTATTTTGATTTAATTAATCAAGTTATTTTAGATTAACCAATTAATTAACCTTTAATTACTATACTAATCCTTGTACTCATTATTGATTAAGTCCATTTGGTTAATTACTTAAGATGGATACAATTATATAAACTTAAATTCCAATTATTATAAGTCTAAGTAAATATTAAATTTTATTTTACAAACCAATTCCAAAGGATTAGGTGAGAACTGCTTCATGCACAATTTATCAAACTGATTCAATTTTTAACTAGTTCAAGTTCTTTTCTCTCTTTTTATTTTTTTGATTAATGATCAAAATTTTAACTTATTTTTAATATTATCATATTCATTTATAATTATTTTTAAATAATTCCTAAATTAAAAGTCTCAAGCAAGTTTTCATAATTAACGTTCACTCAATAAAATCAAAACAAGTTTTCAAATGTTCTAACCAAATTTGATTCTAATCTTTAGTGCTAAATTTGAGACTTTATATATTTTTTTATTTTTTATTTCATGTTGGTTCCATGTTAATCTATAAGTTATCAATTTCAAGAATAATTGAATTCCAAAAATTGATGAAAAACACATTTTATGTTGAAATTGGCTTGAATTAAATATCTAGCTTGAATTTTCATGATGGACAATTTGAATATGAACTAAAGGTTTGAATATCTTCAAGAACATCCAAACACTATTATATATCACAAATATACATATCTTCTTTTACATCATTCGATATATACATGTTATAAACATATAATTATACATTTCTACATTAAGTCAACATCGATTATACATATTAATAATACATTTTCATTATATTACTGTTTTAATCCAAATTCATAGTTTAATTAACGAAGTCAACACAATCATCGCATATAATTGAAAAATCAAATTAAAAATCACATATTTATTCATATAATTATATCAAACTCATTTTAACAAGAAAACATTGATTTAGACTCAAGATCATATGCAAAAACACAATCAATCATTAAATTGCAACAATCATGTTATTGAAGCAGAGACTACTTACCATATTGTAATAACAAACAAAAACTTGAACTACTACTACAACTAAGAGTGAGAGGGTTCAGGATGGATAGAGTATGAAGTCTTGCTTGTACCCTATCCTGTAAAGTACAGAGGATGGAGTTTTATACTCAAAATCTACCCTATAGCACTTTATACCCTGTGGAACCTGTAAAATTTTTCTTTCTTTTTCAAATTTCAAGTTCTAATGTGCAAAACCACCTTACTCATTTATATTCATTAAAAATAACATATCAAAATAAAGTTAAAAAATAATTTATTAATATAACAAGTTTTATAATTTGTAAAACTTGTTTATGTGTTAAAGTTTGGGTTGATGACAAAATGTACCTATATTTTCGCAAAATGCTCAATTTGATACCTGAAGTTTGGTTTTAAACAATTTAATTCTTGAACAAAGTTCTCGCGAACTTTTTTCATACTTAAAGCAAATTTAATTGGGTATTAAAAAAGTCTGTGAAAACTTTGTTCAAGTATTAACAGTGTCAAAACCAAACTTCATGTAAGAAAATAATCCATAAAAACTTTGTTTAGGCACCATTTTGTTCAAAACCAAGCTTTTCATACCTAATTGAACTTTTTACGAAAGGTCAAGTGTCATTTTTTACATTATCTCTTAAAGTTTAACCTTTTAACAAATACTTGTAGAACCTTATTATATTATTATAATAAAATTGTAAAACATCCAGCAAATTCTAAAATAATTATAATTAAATTTTAAAATCACATATGTATTTAGTCTTAGAAGATAAATAACACTTTTATATAATTTAAAACTTCAAATACGTACCTTTGAAATTCTTCCAAAATAAAAAAAAAAAAATTACTAGTACTTCCAGTAGACACCCCATTTTTCCCTACTTAAGCTTTATTATAGTAAAAGTTAATATTATATTAAGCTCAAAAATTATGAAAATATATATTACAAAAAATATTAATATTATAATAAAATAAAAAATAACAAAAATATAAAAAGTAATAAATATAATAGGTTTATAATAATAAAAGTAATATGGACATGAAATAGTATATATTTTAATTATAAATATTTTTTTTTTGGACTCAATTAAATAGCTCATAATAACTTAGTTTATTTAATTGGGTTCAACTTGAAAACCTTAAATATTATTTCAATGTATATCAATTTGATGCATAGGTCAATAGTCTGTATGGATAAGTTATAACATTGTATTGTAAAGGTCATAGGTTTGATTCTAAGCGACGGCTAAAATTAGCCCTTTATTTTGTTTTACCTACACGTGCTGCGTGGCATGGCACCATTGGCGAGCTGATGTCAACTTCATCTTCTTCCCTTCATCTCCTCCTTCATTCATGCATGGAACAAGCTCACATATTCAACTTCTGAACCATTTTTTACCTACTTTTCTTCATGATTTCACCAAATTAATGGTGAAATTGTGAAGCATGCATGAGATATTATGAATCGAGACCACGATTCATAGATTTTCATTAAGACTTGAAGATTGGTAAAAATTGTGAATGAAAGTGTTGCTCAATCACCATTAATAGTGATTTTGAACGAATTGAAGTAAGAGAAAACTTCCTGGCAGCGTTATATGAACGAATGTGCTTGGAACATCCTCTTTTACTTGCTAAAAAACACAAATTCATCATTAGTTAAATCAAAGAAGAACCTTAAATTTACCAATTCGAGTCACAGCGATTTAGCATGTTTTCATGTTGATTCGAGCTGCAATCTTATAAATAGGAGCTCGAAAATGACATTTCCATCATCAATCTAAACAAAAATCACTTTAGAAGTTCAAATTTGAAAATTCTTGAAGATAAGGTTTCAAAATCAAGACCTTTGATTGTTGAGTTTATGGGGGAAAATTTGATCGATTTCCTTGATATGGGAAGATTCTAGGTAAGTTAAGCTATAATGTTATAGCTTCAGCTCGCTTTAAGGATAATACTGCAAGCTCCGACAAAGGGACACCGCCACTGCCACCGCCACCCTGTGAGCTCCAAAATAACTAATTTTATAGCTTCAGCTCGCTTTAAGGACATCATCGCAAACTCCGATGAAGGGACACCTCCACCACCACGGCCAACCTGTGAGCTCCAAAACAACCACTTTACAGTTGCTTCTAGGCGAAATCGAACCCATAGGATTGCTCACCACCTTCAGCTGGTGTTGTCCGATATCATCCTAGCCACCAATAGCCGCCAGAAAGCGACACTCAATTCCACCGGTCCTTGCATCGCAATTAATCCAACCGGAGCTTCGATCTCCGACCCGCGCATCCTTGTCCAGTCCTGGTTAGTTCTATCCTTTATTTCTCTTATTAATTAATTAAACAATATAAAAAATAATTAAAAAAGAAACTAATAACATTTGGAAAAGCATGCTTGTTAGTTTTCTTTTTGTAAATAAAATATATATAAAAAAATTAAAATAAAAAAATGATAAAGATAAAAAAATTGATAAAAATGGAATAAATTTTATCACCTAGAAAAATAAATTTTCCATAGTAAAAAAACCAACACACTAATGTTTTCACAAAAAAACTACGTGTTATTTGATCCTAATTAGTGGTTATAGGCACCTCGTGAGTAATATAAAAATGAAAAAACTTTTTTTTTTTATTTTTGCAAATATTGAATTGATTCATTACTTATTGTAAATATTGTAAATTTCGATAATAAATTGTAAATATCATAGTTTGTACATTAGTAAAATTTTGAGCATAAAAGGGATAAATTTTAACTAAAGAATTTCAAGTGGTAATCATATGGTTTCAATAGGATAGCCTCCAAATCTAGAATTTTGGGTACTTAAACTGATTTTTAAAATTGGTTTTAAATGTAGAATTATAGCTAAGTTAAAACCAATCAACCCATTGGTTCTAGCTTAAAAAAGTTTATTGACTATGTCAGGTGGCAACTCATTTCAAAATTAAGTATTTCTTTCGGTTCCTAGTCAAGGGTTTATATCAAATTGGTTAAGATTTGATACGGATCAAACTAAAAGAAATCAAACCAAAAAATAAAAATCCAAGCTCGATACTTCCATAATAAATTAGTACAACTTTTTCTAAATAAAAATTTTTGAAAGCTAGTCCATAAATGATAATCTTAACTAAAAGTGATTGCAAAATAAAAATAGAGTATTATTATTTATTGTTTATTTTATATTATAATTTATTCAATAAAGTATATATTTCAAGATACGTATAAGGTACCATAGAACTTGTATACTCATTGTATAGGTTCCAACATGGATATAGAATATGTAGACCTCATACATGTATCATACCCTAAGAAAACAGTTTCCAGAAAACAATACCCATATCCTACTTGTGGCTCTCAATACTCGCCTGGACCCTACCCAGTTGAGTAGGGTAAAGGTGGGTACCTTGCACGATAAGGTTATCGGCTCATCTCTAACTACAACACTTTGCATGCAAGTTATTGAAGTTATTGATACTTCTACCCTTTTCCAAACTCCTATTGTTTTACAATTTATTTTCCTTTGTTTTTTTATTGGATTAGGTGTGGTTTTTTGAAGGGAGAAATAGATTTTGTATTTAGGTTTTTAGAGAGAGAAATGTAACTTGTAGAAAAAGATTAAGTGGGAAACTTTTAAGAAAAGCGAGAGAGTGGCTTGTAGACGAAGATAAAGAGAGTGGAGAATGTTTAGGAAACTTGTTGATGAAGAAATAGGAGAGGAGAAAGAAAATCAAGGCTTGTGCATGTGAAGTTAATTAATGACTTAATTACTAAAGTACTCTTAGCTTATCATGTATAGCTTAGCTTCTAATTTAATTAATTTAACTTATAATTCTGTTTAATTACATGTTGTTGTTATCCTTAACACTTTAAATATTTAGCCACTAATAATTATGTTAGTTGATATTTATTAATTAAATTAAATCTTGTTGATATAAATTGATACATATAATTAAGTAACTTGTTATTATTTAACTAAAAAATAAAGATTCAAATTCATCCATAATTCCATGTTAGTTATTATTCTAGTTTAGTCTTAGCTAAATTTTAAGAATATTGCAAAGCCAAGATGAGCCAATATTTTGAATGTTCAAGGTCAACTCATTAAAAAAATTAATAAGCTCGAGTCGAACTAAGCTTATACCAAGCTTAAAAATTACAAGTTTTAGCTTAAGTGCATTAAAAATGATCAAACTTGAGCTTAGCTTGCGCGCCTTTAATCGAATTTGGCTAGTCAAGTTCAAGATTAACTCGAAATCTCGGCTCATATAACTCGAACTAAGCCAAGTTAAAAAAACTAGTGCAAATACATTTAATCAAGCCTAATGAAATGTTCAACTCAAATATTCAAGCTAAGCTTAATTAGCCTTGACTTGTCAAATAAACTATTAGGCTACCAAAAACAACTAGCCTGAATTGCTACTTAAGCAATTGATTATTTGATACTACAACAAACGGAAGAAAACAATGGCTTAAATAAAGTGACAATTATAAGAGCTTTTGTGAAATGATCCATATGGGACAATAATAATACTGTAACCACAAATTTTTATAATATGTCCCACATGAAAAACCTGAATAATAAATTCTTCTCTTTCTCCTTATAAAAGAGTAGAAGAACATGTCTAGCGGCTTTACTACGGTCTTTCAATTGAGATGTACTGGGTTAAAATTCCCCATCCCCTATTGTAATGGTTGAAAAAAAAAAACAGCAAGAACATACCTAGCGACATCACTCTTGGTCTCTCAACTGAGATGTATCAGGTTCGAATCCTCCTCTCCCTTATTGTAATGGCAAAAAAAAAAAGCAAGAACACATAAATGTTTGATGTTTAAAAGAATATAAATATGGTGTGTATGTGATAAATATGATGTTTAATGATAAAAAAAAAATGATATATAAGTGCTGCATTTGTAATATTAAAGATATAAAATGTTATGCATAATAAATATACATAATAATAAAAATAAATATATTATATATTAAAATGTACAATAAATAATATATTCTATTATATAATAATATATTATATAAAGCTCAAGAACCTAAACAAGCTTGAAGTTGGAACTTAATCGAGCTTAAGAACAAGTTTAATTTATATAGCTTGCGAGTAGCTTATGCACAATTCGACTGGTTTACTTCCTTAGCCTTAGTGCTTAGGGCGTGACATAACAAATATGAGTTGAGTGAGGTAGGCTCTACACAACAAGTTAGTTGAGTATACCAAGTGTTAATGAGCATAGCATTGGTCAATCAAGGTTAATAGAGAACTAAATCATGCTAGTTTTAAGATCAAAAGGGAGTTTTGATCTCATACTTATAACAAGTGAAGGAAAAGGAGTATATAACAGGAAACCTCTCCAAGATATCTCTTTGTGGAGCCGAGAGAGCTAGATTTTTTAGGTCAAAGGCGTTATAGTAGCAAGGTTACTTGTCTTAATAGATTTACTTGTTTTGAAAGGTTTGCTTACCTTGGAAAGGTATGCAGCGTCTAGCTTTCATCCTATGTCTAACCATTATTGCCATTGGTCTAATATGGATAGTCTTTAACCTTTGAATAGATTTGACCTTTAAGCTTCACTTTCATCATAAGTCGCATCTTGGGTCCATAAGAAACTAGAATTGGACCTTGTGGCATGCTTAGAAAATGACTATCAACGGTCATGTCCTTTGTTGATATAAACCACGCCAATCTATCGACGCAACCAGATACCAATACATTTGATTTCAATTCCCAAGATCATTCGTATTTGTATGGAAACCGCAACCTGTTGTCTATAGAGAGACAAGAACCTTGGTATCAAGTGTAGACGCCATAATTAAATATGGAAAGTTCAATTGATAAGTCGAAAAGTTGAACGCCACAGATTAGATCGATAAATTTAGAAAAAGTTCACTCAAGAACCTAAGAGAAATACTCTCAATTTTCATTCATGATAATCTGATTCAATTCATACAACTAAAGGACATATATAACAAAGCAAAGGCAAATCAAAAGACATAAACAAGAATTTAAATCATTAATTAATGAAAGCTGGCGGCCTTAAAAACAAAGTTGGCAGACTTTAATTCGCAAATAAAAATCCGATAGCAACTTCCACTTGTTGTTTTATTTTCCAATTATTTCTTCAATTAAGAGAAGAAAAGAGACTAGTAGAATACTAAATACTAGTAGGAATGGGGATAGAGGAATTTGAACCCTCCCGATTTTTAAAGTCGACGGATTTTCCTCTTACCATAAATTTCATTGTTGTTAGTATCGACATGTAGAATGAGACTCTATTTTTATTCTCGTTCGATCAATTCATTCTTCAAAAGATTTCTCAGACCATGAAGTAAATGATTTAATCAATGAATATTCGATTCGAGCAGACTGATCTATTTTTATCATTTAGATGAATAAAATATTATTGTGAAATCTAAGAACGTAGGGAACCAAATTCATTACCAAATAAAAAATATAACTTTAATAAATACTATGGATATGATATTTTCTCTTATAAATTTCTTCGATCAGCGACTTAAGTCTCTAAGCCGCCGACGTAAGCCATCAAGGCTGATGGCGTTCAACCGGCGTACAATAAAGGTCGAAAGTTGAAGACGCTTTCAAGGTTGGCTTGCTTGTATATAGGCCGACGGCCTAGAATGAAAGATGGCGGCTTTCCTTGCCAGCTTTGGTCCAATACACTTGAAACTTGTTCGGATCCATTCCCGAACTCGCCTTAATGATGTTAATTAGCTTGGATTCATTCTGGATTATATGAAACTGTGTCTCCTCCTCTTGAACCATCTAAATCAACCCATTGAGCGCTTCCTTGAACCTTTTAGCTCGGGTCCTTGGAGTCGGTCCAAGTAGCATCACAAGTGGATCTACTCTTGGTTTTCTTGCCATGACTCCATCATTCCCTTCCTCTTGAGAATGATTTGTTCTCAAATCTTCATCACCTGCATCAGAAGGACTTAGATCAGAAACGTTAAAAGTAGCGCTTACTGTATCCTCACCTGGTAGATCAAGCTTATAAGTGTTGTCACTTATGCGCTTTAGGACTTGAAAAGGACCATCACATCGTGGAAGTAACTTGGAGTGTCTTTGCTTAGGAAATCTTTCCTTATGCATATGTAGCCAAACCTAATCACCGAGTTTAAATACCATCTGACGTTATCCCTTGTTAGCTTGCTTGGCATACTATTCCGTCTGCCGCTCAATATTAATTCTGGTCTTTTCATGAATTTGCTTGACAAACTCTGCTTTCTCTTTACCATCTAAATTAACAGATTTAGAAACAGGTTAAGGCAACAAATCTAACGGTGTCAGTGGATTAAGACAATACACAATCTCAAATGGTGAATATTTAGTAGCAGACTGAATGGTACAATTATAAGCAAATTCCATATGAGGTAAACATTCCTTCCAAATTTTAATGTTCTTCTTAATGATAGCCCTTAACAAAGTAGATAAAGTTCTATTTACTACCTCAGTTTGACCATCGGATTGTGGATGACAAGTTGTAGAAAATAATAATTTAGTCCCTAACTTACACCACAAGATCTTCTAGAAATAACTTAAGAACTTTGCATCTCTATCAGACACAATTGTTTTAGGCATACCATGAAGTCGAACAACCTCTCTAAAAAACAAATCTGCAATATGAGAAGCATCAATAGTTTTGTTGTATGGAATAAAATGTGCCATATTAGAAAACCGATCTACTACAACAAATACATAATCCCTACCATTCTTACTCCTAGGCAATCCTAACACAAAATCCATAGAAAGATCTACCCAAGGCTCACTAGGAATAGGTAATGGAGTGTATAAACCATGTAGTTGTACTTGGGATTTAGCTTGCCTAAAAGTGATACACTTCTCACAAACTTTCTCAATGTCTCTTTTCATCTGGGGCCAATAAAAATGTTCCTGCAAAACACTCAAAGTCTTGGCTATCCCAAAGTGTCCCATTAAGCTACCACTATGGCGTTCTCTAACTAACAATTCCCTAACAGAACAATTGGAAATACACAACTTGTCTTCCCTAAACAAATATCCTTCATGCCTATAAAATTTTCCAGAAGCAATTTTCTTAAAGCAGGCATAAGTCTCAGATAAATCTTGGTCTACAAGATAGAGTGCTTTAATATGTTCAAAACCAAGTATCTTAGCATCTGAAGTAGAGATAAGAACATACCTTTGAGAAAGCGCATCAGCAACAATATTCAAACAAACAAAAATAGGGTTTTCAGGTTGTATAGAGATTATCATTCGATGCGGATTGTTTTCAGGTTGGTATAAAAAAATCCTGATTTTTATTATCTTTTGGAAAATTCTGCTATGGTTGTTGTTGTTGGATTACTACCGTATTTTGGTTGTTGGTGTTTGTGGAGATGTCATCGGATGGCAGTAACAGCATGAATGGGAATAGACCTATAGCTAGAAGGGATGGTGGTGGTGAAGAAGATGTTGTGACGAGACAAGATGATGTTAGGAGAATTTTGGAGAGATTAGAGGTTAGAGATAAGAGGAGTCAGAGTGGATCTAGTCACAGAAGACAATCTAGTGAAGAATCTGACTGGAATAGTGGAAGGAATAGGAGGCATGAGGGTAGATATGAAA
The DNA here is from genome assembly GCA_024138025.1 of Combretum micranthum. Lineage (NCBI taxonomy): Eukaryota > Viridiplantae > Streptophyta > Magnoliopsida > Myrtales > Combretaceae > Combretum > Combretum micranthum. Next base: position 3,039,971 of record JAMXBD010000003.1, read on the forward strand.
GACGGAAGGGGATAGAGAATATAAAATTGAAGATTCCACCATTCACAGAAAGTAGTAAACCTGAAGAATTCTTGGATTAGGTGTGTAGGGTTGAAAAATTGTTCGAATGTTATGAATGGGATGAGAGAACCAAAGTGAAAATGGCATCATTAGCATTTTCAGATCATGCTAGTCTTTGGTGGGATAAACTACAACTTGAAAGGCGCAGGACAGATGAAGAAAAAGTGCGTTCTTGGGCACTAATGAAGAGATTGATGAAGCGTAGATTTGTTCTTGATTATTACAAACAAGAAATATTGATGGATTTGCAATCTCTAAGGCAAGGAAAAATGAGTGTTGAGGAGTATGTTAAAGAATTTGAAACCCTAATGGCTAGATGTGACATTAGAGAATCAACTTTTGAATCTATACCCAGTTTTATTAATGGCTGAAGATGGATATAACCAATTTTTTTTAGCTTCAGCAATATCAGTCCTTAGAGGATGTGATCAAATTGGCTAGTGGGGAAGAAAGACAACAGCATAGGAGGTCCTATAAATCTCATTCTTATCATAAATCTAATGAGAAGGAAAAGAAGGAGGAAGGAAAGGATAAGAATAAGGGAAAAGCAGTTGAAGAGAAAGCTTCAGAACAAAAAAAGAGTAGAGAAATTAAGTGCTTTAAGTGTTTGGGACATGGCCACATTACTTCTCAATGTCCTAACAAGTGAGTTATGGTTTTGAAAGATGATAAAATTGAGAGTGAGAAAGAGAAGCAGGAGAGTAGTGAGGAAGGGGAGATTGAAATAGATGTGCCTAATTGTCCTTTGAGTAATTTAATACTTAAGCAGGAGGATGTGATTCCAGAACAATGAACTAATCTGTTTTATATTCAAAGTTTGGTCAAAGGAAAAACATGCCTAACTATGGTTAATACAGGTAGCTGTGCCAATCTTATTTCTGCAGGAATAGTTTCTAAACTGGGCTTGCAGTTGGAGCAACATTCAAATCCCTATGCTCTTCATTGCCTGAATCACCAAGGTATTATTCATGTTCATAAATAGGTTTGTGTTCCTATCTCAGTTAATGGTTATTCTGGTGAACTTTTATGTGATGTAATACCTATGGATACTACACATCTGATTCTTGGAAGACCATGGCAATATGACATCTGGGCTTTATATGATGGGTACAAAAATGAGTACATAATTCAGCATTAGGGGAAGACATTCAAGTTGATGGCCATGAGTTCTAAAGAGTTGTAGCAGACCAATTTGATTCGTGTTAAGAAGACCAAGGGTTTGAAAAGTTTATTTGCTTGGACTAGCAAGATGACCACCCCAAATGTTAAGAAAAAGAAGAATCAAGATTTGAAGACAAATCTTCTTAAACCAGGAGGTAATGATAGGAATTAGGTTACCCTAAGTCACGAAACAGGAACAGTCCAAGTTAATCAACATCGTTAAGGCGGGCTCGAGAATAGATCAGAACAAGTTTCAAGCATACTAGACCAAAGCTGGCAAGGAAAGCTGCCAGCTTTCATTCTAGGTCGCCGGCCTATATATAAGCAAGCCGAATTTGAAAGCATCTTCAACATTCGGCCTTTATTGTATATCGGCTGAATGTTGCTGGCCTTAGAAGTTGCTCTTGGATTTTTATTTGCGAATTAAAGGCCACCAACTTTTATCAATTGACAATTTAAATTCTTTTTTATGTCTTTTGATTTGCTTTTGCTTTGTTATATATGTCCTTTGGTTGTATGAACAAAATCAGATTATCATGAATGAAAATTAAGAGTATTTCTCTTAGGTTCTTGAGTGTAGATCACCTAATCATTGGGAAGAAGTGGATGAACGATAGTTGTTGGGACCTGAGTTTGTGCAAGATGCAGTTGGTAAAGTTAAGTTGATTAGACAGAGATTGTAAGCAGCTTAGAGTCGACAAAAGAGTTATGTGGATAAACGGAGAAGACCTTTAGAATTTTAAGTGAGAGAGCATTTATTCCTTAAGATATCACCAACAAAAGAGGTTGTCAGATTTGGATTAAGAGGGAAGTTGAATCCTAGATATGTGGGAGCATATGAAATCCTATAAAGGATAGGCAATATGGCATATAGATTGGCTTTACCACCTAATTTGGAAGGGGTACATGATGTGTTCCATGTATCTATGCTCAGAAAGTATGTCAGAGATCTTAAAGAGATAGTAGCTCTTGAACTACTGGAAGTACAACTGAATCTCTTGACAATTGAGAAGCTAGTAAAGATTTTGGATACAAAAGGAAAGGTCCTGAGAAGAAGTAATTAAGTACGTGAAGGTCCAGTGGACAAATCAAACAGAAAGAGAAGCAACTTGGGAGTTAGAGGAGGAGATGCAAGCCGAGTACCCCAAGCTTTTCAATGAATTAAGTAACTTTCGAGGACAAAATTTTCTTTTAAGAGGGAAAAGATGTAATATACAAGTAAATAATTTATATTGAAGGATAGAATTGAAATAAAGTGTTGTTAAAAGGGGTATTTTTGTCTTTGAACAGACAGTTTGGGACACGGGAAAGTCACACGACAAAGGCTGGATGAATACAATCAAAGCTGACCTTAAATCTGCTAGCTTTTAATCAAGGACATCAGCCTAAACATGTACAACGTCGACTTAAACAACGGCTTTGGAGTTTTGAGAAAATTCGAAGATTTTGGGAAAGCCGACTGAAAGGTTGCTAGCTTACGTATAAAGGCTACTGGTGTAAGTGGCTAGCTTTCTTTTGCAAAACGCTTTTTATAAATAGAGTTCTGCATTTGAGTTTCATATGTTCTTTCTTTCTTTTTCATCCAGGGAGTGTTTGTTAGGGTTTTTAGAGTGCTTGAGAGGGAAATATGAAGGAAAACAAGATCTTTGATCCAGATAAGTCGATCTAATCAAGGTTCATGCAGATATATATGGAAACAAAGTCTTTCTCATAGATTTTCGTGTTTTTGAAGGAGTTCTTTGGAGAAACCCTAGTTTTCAATCAAGATCTGTTCTTCGAGGATTCGATTAAGGAGTAAGATTTGAATCAAGTAAGTTACATCTTCTTTATCATAGATTTGAAATGAAATGATTAATTTTGACGAATCATGTCTATTCTTATTGATTTCTCGAATCTAGGGTTTTAGAGGAAGTTGTTCTTTTTGGATTTTTTTTTTTTCTGATTATAATTGGAGAAATCTAGGATTTGGATTCAGAAGATTATCTAAGTAACTTTTTTATCTTATTAAACATAGATTCTATAGAAGTTTGATTTTTCTTTATGATGATTTGTTTATAATTGCTGGATTTTACAGATTAGGGTTTTGGTGGAAAAGAATTATTCTTGTAAGAATTTTGTGGAGTTTGATTATAGAAGAAGGTATGATTGAGGATTTCTTGAAAGGTTAGGGTTTTGGAGAATTTTGAGATGTTAGGGTTTATTTATAAGGATGACGTTTATTTTGTTTCTATTAAATTTTGTTAATCAGGAGATTTGGAAAATTGATTTGTTGTTGCTTATAAGGATTTGTGGCTTTGGAGAGACTGTTCCTGAAATAGGAAAGGTACGACCATTCCTTGTTTGCTTTATGTGCTTGTGGGTTTAGTATTTTGTTTGTTGTGTTATAGGAACAGATTAATAATCGATCTAAATTTATTCGGCTTAATTAATTTGTCTACTGGGTGGATTTGTCTATGACTAGTAAAGACCTGAGAGACAGTGATACTGGTGTAGTACCCTGATGATCCTTGTATGTCGTTGTACCTAACGGAGTTGCACTTGGAGATGATTTTAGTAGATTTAGGTGATTTGGTAATATGGCTACGGATGTTTGGGGAGTACCCATTCACCAATATATGTATATAATTACTTATTTTCAAGAGTTGGTTGATTTCTCAGGAGTCTGAGTTACTCCAAGTTTGGGACTAGGGTTTCATAGTTATGAACTGTGTTATTTTGCCGGTTTGATAAAAATAATAATCTAATTGTTTGCATTAGATTAAGTTGCATTTGATATATATATATATATATATATTGCGTGTGCATATGCATTTGTTTTGTGGATTGGCGTACTGGGTGTTTTCGCTCATTCGTTTCATTTTTCAGGTACAGGTGAATATGACATAGTATATGATATATCTGGATATGATCTATATATAAATCAAGGGGATGGTGATAGTGGTCCAGACTACCATATTGAGGAATAGGTTCAGATACAAGGTTTGGAGTGAAGAATTTTTAGATCTTTTTCATAATTTGGAATAATGTTAAAGATTTTATGGATTCTAAAAGACTTTAGATTTTTATGTTTTGAATATCTTTTAAGGATATAAAGGATTATTATATAATAAGTGGATTTAGAATTATCTTAAATTTTATTGGCTTGCTTTATGCCAACTTTGTTTTGATAAATAGGAAATTTTTATGAGGAATTTTATTATATGTTATACAGGTTTTGAACCTTCTAATGTACCCTCTAAGAGAGTTTATGAAGATTATATTATATGTTTTTATATTGTAGATTAGATTGTTATAGCCTTTGTGTGTCTTGTAAAGAGAGGACATGTGGCGAGTTGTAATTACCAACAGGTTAGGGAGTTACAGCTTATTTAATAAGGAAAAAAACAAGTTGTCAAAATGCTACAGGAGCCTTATGCCGGCCTTAAGCTGTCGGCCTTGAAGTCCTACGCTGCCGATGTACCTTGCTTACACCGCTAGTATACCACCGACCTTCAACATGACTAGAATGCGAATTTTAAACACCCATGCTTACACTACTCGTGTTGATTACAAATGACACTAGTGTTGCTGCTTACATTGCTAGTGTTGTTGTTCACGAAGTTGAAGTTTTATTTGTGTCTTTTAATACTCCGTTTTATTTTGTGTCTCTTGGTATATTTTGTGTCTTTTGGTTTTTCCTTTGTTATTATTAGGGCTTTGTTTATTATTCGTGTCCTTTTGTCTTCCTTTTTGTTCTTATTTATAGGACCTTTGTTTAGTTTTCACATAGATAGTGTGATATGTTATTTCCACTGGAAAGACTACTCCTTTGAGAGTTATTTTGAGTTCTTGTTGATAAGAACTTTTATTGCAATTGTTTGCAATATTTTATGAATATTGAGAGATTTAGTTTCTTTATTCATCTTCATTGATTGAAATCATCAGATTCTTTTAACATCATGGGAGATTTATAGAATGTACGTTATATTGTTCTAGGATTCAAACACAAAAGCAGTTTGATATTGTGATTCGTGGCACCTATCGAATTACAATTTCATCCATATCTTTATGTTTTATTAGTTTCTTTTATCTTAGAAAATCCTAAAAAGAGATCAAGAACCTAATCTTGAGGGAAAGAATTTTTGACCCTTTGGATTTACATCATTTGTGGTTAACAAAGTCCTATCCTAGAGATTTGTGGGGGTAAAGAAAGATAGTGAAGAGCCTTACTCAGTCAATGGTCACTAGTTGAAGCATTGCCAGGACAAAGACACTTTAGGAAATTAGGAGAATGGATTGGATTTACGTAATCTAGAATGAGCATAAGAGCAAAAGTCTAGCTGATGACTATAAAATAAGTGTTTGGTGGGATGTAACTGCCATGAGATATTTTCATGTTTATTCATATGTTTTTCATCTTGATGTCTTTTGATGTTTTATGAGTCTTTTATGTCTTCTACTATATCATTATGATGTCTTCTCTTTTATCAAGTAGGCTTGCTAGCTTAAATTGGTTATGATGCTTATCTCAAGCTTAAGAGATTAATCATGGATTCAAGTCAACATGAAGGCGACCAACACATCGGCCAATATCCTAAGGAATTTCCTTTTTTTTTTTCATTACACCTTTATTTTCAGTTATCTTCTTTTAAATTAAACAACAAAGACATTTTTCTCCTAAAATTTGAGGGTAGATTTTATGATAAATTAAAATAGAGGTTAGGAAAAATGAGTATAATTGAGTAGATGGTGGTTAGTCTAAAGTGTAGTTGAGACGATGATGTGCCCAAAACGCTTTGATACCTAAATATGATGCGTCTAGGATGCTCTAATACCATATTATGATTTGTCTAAGAAGACAATTGATAAAGTCATATTTTTTACAACTTTCATTTAGGCAATTGATGAATAATTGTTTTTAATCTTTATGAAATTGTAAGAAATGGTACTTGGATATGTTTAATTTGATGCTTCAGGTCTAAAAGGAACATGGGAATCAAAGTTAATAAAAATAAGAAATTTGAGGCAATTTTGGAGAAGAAATCATTGAACACCGACCATGAAACAAAGTAACACCATCGGCTTTGAACAGTGCAGATGTCAGCCTTGAAAATTTTATACAAACGCCGGCAAATCAAGCATCTACACTAATGACATTGTGTTGGCCTTGCTAAAGAACATAATGCAAAATATTAAGGCCAATATCAACACAGACAGCCTTGAAGAAGAATTTCATCGGCCTTTAACATTTTCATCAAATGCCGGCAAATTTGATATCTAGGCTGCCAGTGTTGGGACGGCCTTGAGCATCCACAAAACCTAAAATTTAAGCACTGGCATGAATGCCGCCAATGTAGGAAGAAGAGACCGGACGGCTTCCGTATTTTCATTTAACACCGGCACAAGAAGAATAAACGCTACCGGTGTTGAGACGATGCTGAGTGTTCATAGAAAGCAAATTATTAAAGCCGTCCTCATTGCTCATGTGTAGCCTTATATGGAAACCCTACGCTACCATGAAGCTACCAGTGTAGAAGTTGAAAATGCTGACGTACGTTCTGTAACTGCAAAAATGATCTGAAGCGATTCAAATTCTACACGCATTTATTTATAAAAGAAGGATGGTTCCTTTATTCATGAGATATCAGAGATAGATAGAATACATTAGGGTTCAATTCTAGAATAGATATATTGAAGAGAGAGTTGTTCAGGGATTAAATTGTAGTGATTGAGAAGCTTTATATACACTTTGAAGGGATTGATTTTGCAATTGAAGACTTTATCATTTGAATTGGTGATATTTGATCTTATTTTCATATGCAATTCATTTGTTTGATCTTATTATTTATCATGATTTCATTTGCAAAATTTGATTTCATTTGTGAATCTATATCCATGAGTTGCTAAATTTTCTTATGGGAATTGATGAAGCCCTAAGCATGTTAATATGATAATTGAAATTGTGTTATGTGACTATTAGAATTGTGGAATATTCATTTTGAATTCCTATTATAAACCTTGTTTTTTAATGGAATTAGTGTTTATAAGAATCAGAATAACACGAAAGGGAAATTAGGGTATATAAGGAATTCATGAATTAAGGTCAAAGAACAATTGTGGAAGTGGCATGATTTGATCTGATTTAGAAATTGTCTTAAGGATTCATGCAATGTTTTAGGTTAATTTTTCACTAAGGGATTAGGGGAAGTTAATTAAGGGCATTAGTCAATTATAGAATTGGAAGCTTCATAATTGTAAATTTGATTCCATTGATAATTTATTTAGCGGAAGCTATTAGTTTATCTTATGGTTGAAAAGATATTAAAACTTCATTTAAGTTTTAGATCTTTGATAATATCCTAGTTGCCAATATAACATGATTTCAGTTTGATTGGCAAGATTAGGGTGGATCTATTTTCCCATACTCATTCATCATGTATCTTTTAAAAAACACTCTCTTTCTCTCATTAATAGCGATAGTTTAGGTTAACATTAGTGAATTAGTTTGTTAGTCAATCGATTGCCTAGATATTAGTGGAAACTGATAACTGTTTAGTAGTTAATTGCTCTTTGTGGGAACAATACTTGACTCATTTTTGTATTACTTGATTCGATCTAGTATACTTATTGGTAGTATTCGCACCTATTTTCATCTATTCATTTTCAACAGATCAACAATCACTAGGTTTTCCATTGATAAATATGGTAACAATAAATATAATACACCTAAGAGTATAATCACTAAGGTATCAAGATAATTAATTAATAAAGATGCTGATCTCAAGATAAAATTAGAGTTAAATTGATAGATAAAAAAATCCTTACTTACCCTGAATATTACTCACCAAGAAAGGAAGATTTTAAAGAAACTTATGAATAATTGATATTTTGCATAAAGATTAACTCATGTTTGCACTCACCACAATCTTACGATTGATAACAGTAAGTAATTTGCTAATGTAAACTCCGGTTTTCCTAGTAACCGAGTAAACTTTGGAAACCGGAAACTGGAAACCAAAACCCTAAATCGGATTAGCTTAAGCTTAAGAGAGAAACCTAGGAATCCTGGATCCAGCTTTTCTTCGATTTCAAACATAAAGAATTTTTGTAAAATAAATTGATGTAGAATATTGTTCTAAAATATATTTCAAACCCTAAAAAGATTTGATTTCAAAAAATTTTCTATTCCGGACCTTCCCGAGATCCATTACGAAAAAGCAAGCCCCGAAACTCGAAATTCGAAAAATATTTCGGAATACTCTTTAGAACCGAAATTTAATGAGGATTTCAAAAATATAATTTTTCGGTTTATAAAAATTACAGATATAGCCTTTTCTCGTATTTTCTTTACTACCGGTAAAGTAATTGTCTTGTTTACTATTCATTACTATTCACAAGTACAACCTACTACACTCACAAGCCACTCCTTACTCTTACATACTTACAAACACCCAACTACATTTTCTTTTCCAAGAAAAATTTGTCTCTTAAGAATTATTACAATTTAAGATTGGTTATTACATAAATCACAAAAGAAAACAATTTCAACTCTCTCTCTCCCCCTCTCATTGAACTGGCATACCACCCTCCCCCCCCCTTTATTGCCCTAAATTGTTTTATTTTTCTTCTTTATTCTAATTAAACAAACCCTAATTTACTTATTATATATATTCTTTTACATTTCTCTCTCTTTCATTCATTTTCATTTGTTTCAAAAACCACAAACTCTCTCCATACACTCACACAAATTTATTTTTTTCCACTCCATTCTCCTTTTATTCCAAGCTTTAGGTGATGGATCTTAAACTTTCTACACTAAACCTTATAATGGCAAGACCATTCATGAGTGTTTTCATATTAAAGTCCCCATGAGCATTTGCTAGGGACAAAAAAATACTACTACATGAATATCAAGCCATCACAAGAATAGATCTTGTGTTTAAATGTGTTTTGTTGGATTATCTTCATGTTCATGCATGTAATAGTAGAGTAAAGTGGAGATCTTGCATAAAAATCCATATTCATGTTTTCAAACTCCATTTCATTGTATGATAAGTAGTAGATCTAGCATTTATATGCTCATATTATGCTTGATATTCATGATCTCATGAATATTTTGTGTTTTAATGCATTAATGATCATAAAGGTTTTATCTTGTGTATATAAATGTTGTAGTTAGTAGATCTTTGAGTAGATGAGACAAGAAATTTAAAAAGGAAAAATTTTTGTTTGAAATGTTCAAATGAAAATTCGAATGACTTCAAAGCCATGTATTAAAAACTCTTTTATCCACTCTAAAACTTGAGTTTTATATGAAAAATGAAGGGTATAGGTAATAGATATAATTAAGTAATGATTTTTATAAGTTGAAATGAGATTTGATAAGAAAAATATGCAAAACAAAGAGTAGAAATAAGATATGAAACTTTAAGCTACTAGTCAACTTAAGAAATTCATGATTTTAGAGTATTGTCATGAAAACACCTATTTTCCAAACTCAAAATGAAAGTTTTATTTAAGAAATGAAATCCTTAAGGGATTTTCATGTAGCAATGAAGGTCCTAAGTAATAGATATAATGAAGACTCAATTCTAGCAAAGATAACTAGATTTTCCTAAGAAAGAATTCCCAAAACAAAAGAGATTTAGCAAAGACATGAAACTAGTTTTCTTAAAAATATGTATTCTTGGAGTCTTGCAAATAAAGAGTTCTAAAATTTTCTTTAAGTAAAAATCATCAAGATTATGCATACATCAAGCTCATAACATGCCATTCATGATAGGAAGTCATCAATATTTCATATATGGTTGACCTATATAGTAGAAACATTTCAAACATTAGAACAAATGTTGAAGTTCAGATTTCTACAATTTTTGACAAATTCAATGCCGCCATTTGGAGAATCTACATCGCCAGCGTAGAGACGGCGTAAGAAGGGAACCGTAGCATTTTCCTAACGCTGGGTGGAATGCTGCCGGTGCACACGAGAGTTTCTTTTAAAGCCGGATAGGAACGCCGCCGGCGTAGGTTATGGATTTGCCAGCGTATGTTGTTGGATCGAAGTTCTAGGAATTCAAAGCCTCAATGAACGCCGCCAGTGCTCGTGTGATTTTTGCCAGTGTAAGGTGTACACCAGCAAGATTTATACGTACGCTGTCGGCATAGGGCCGGCTTATGACCAAATTCTATAAATACGAGACACAAAAAACGGTTTTTGACAGAAACATTTACTTATATTTTTCCTTCGTCGAAGAAAGTTTTGGAGTGTTCTTGGAGATCTAGGGTTGGAGAACCATCAAAAGTGTGATCTTGATCCAAAGTAAGTGATCTTAACCTTCTCCTATAGATTATATATGAATTTGTATACGTTTTCTTAGGGTTTTGATGTGTTCTTGAAGGAAAAACGTGGGAAGGATTTAGATCTCGGATTTAATTTGTTTCAATTGGATAAGGAGTGAGTTTTGTGATTAAAACAAGTAAATATAATGTTCTCATAGAAGATTTATGCAAATTTCATGCAAGTTCTAAGGATGTTGTGATTTGTTTGCATGAAGGAAACCCTGGATTTGGTTGGAATCTAAATTTGTGGTGTGAGTCGAGTTTTGGTGATCCAAATCAATAAGTTTCGTTTCATCTTTTCGTTGATAAATTTAAACAATGTGAGATTAGATGATCTTTATATGTTCTTGTTGTCATGTAATATTAGGGTTTTGGTGAATTATCGGTATTGTGGACTTGTTGTGAGTTGTGATCGAAGAAGATGGTGCAAAATTTTGGAGATTCATTATCAGGTCAGAGTTTTAGGAGATCATGATATATTAGGGTTTGTTTCTTTTACCGTGTCTTATACATCTGTTTATGTATATATGCTTATGACAGGATAATTCGAGACTTTGGTGTTTGATTGTTGGTAGAACGAGAAGTTGTAGAGATTCGTGTTGGTGTTGATGTTGTTGATATTAGGTTTGGTTAATTTGGAATTGTATTCCTAAAATTGAGAAAGGTACGATCAATCCTTGCTTGTTGTTTTTGCTTGTAGTTTAGTATTGATTGAATGGTTGTAGGAACAAAATTTCCTAATAAACCTAATTATATTCGGTTTAATGATTGTCTGTTTAGTTGTGCTTGGCTTTGACCAGTAAAGACCTGACAGACAATGATATTGGTGAGACACCTTGATGATCTTGGTATCAGGTTGTCCCTAGTAGACTCGTGCCTTGATATGATTTCGGTAGAATTAGGTGTTTTGGACTCGGGGTGTTTGGGGAGTACCAACTCATCCGTATATGTATATGATTATTATTTTCAAAGAGTTGTATGATTTTCAATAGGGTCTGTATAACTCCGAGTTCGAGATTAGGGTATACCTAATACTGAACTGTATTGTTTTGTTGGCTTAAGAAAGATAATAATAATATGACTGTTTTCATTAGTTTAAGTTGCATGAATTATCTGCCTGTTGTATGTGCATATGCATTTGTTTTTGGATTGGAGTTATCGTACTGGGCGTCGCTGCTCATTCTTTTAAATTTCAGGTACGGGTAAAGAGGATATAATATATGATCATTCTGGATATGAATTATTCTTTGATAACGGGGATGGCGATAGTGAACCCAACTACCCAGCTGAGAGCTAGTCTTCAGATATCAGAATTTCTAAAGAAAAGATATGTTTAGATCTTTTCAAGTTGTAGTTGGATGTTTAGGTTGGTTTCAATGATAAAGGATTTTGATGTAAACAGTTTTTTGTTTCTGCTGAATTTGTTGGCTATGTGATGCTGACTTGGATTTTATGATTGAATCAGGAGTTCATATTTTATGAGATATATGTTTTTAGTTTAAACAGGTTTCGTATCCTATGAGATACCCTATATGTGTTTACAGATGAATTATGCATTATTGTGGATATTAGAGCCTTTGCGTGTCCTATATAAGAGAGGATACGTGGCGGGTTGTAATGCATTCAGGTTAGGACGTTACACGTGATATGATTACTTCGGGTTAATCCTACTACGCTCCTTTTTTGGTGCATGACACAATGAGGAAGAATCTGGTGAGGAGGAGGACAACGAAGTAGCTATTGGTGACCAAGAAAATGAGGAAGAATCTTCTAAGGAGGAGGATGAGGATAAATGATCATATCTTTATTTGTTTGAAGAATGTTGTATTGATATTTTTTTTTCTATTTTTCTTTTCTCTTTTATGACTATTCGCTACTTAGTCTATACCTATTTGAGTTCCCTTAGTGGGAAGACTCTTTTTCTATTATGTTTTGATGCTTTATGGTGGATGTTAGGCTACATTAACTTCTTTTTCTCTTTAGTTTTTCTTTGTTTTTCTTCTAGGTCGTGTTGATTCAAAACTCTTTTGGGGCCACAAAATCTAATGTTGTTACTACATTTTTTCCATCAGTTGGTCTCGAAATTTGACACCAAGCTAAGATCCGGGAAATCTTCATTTCCTTTTCTTTTATTTCATTCCTTTCTTTCCTTCTTCCCATTTTTGTGATTAAATTAGGATACATTGGCAACAGTGTCTCAATTAATTGTGGGGAAGGGGTGGCTTTGAATGGAATAATCGAGTTTTGAACAACATATGTCCCTCATGCACTTGATTGATCATATTGTTTTGTGATAAAAAAAAGATTGTGCTGAAATGAGTATTATACACAACTTAATCAAAAGTCCCCCACTTACAAGTTTGTAGTTATGCTTTGAGGCTAAATATGAATAGAATGAATATTGAAAATATACTAAAAAAAAAACTTGTTTAGAATTAGCATTCTTATTAAAGTAAAAGTGACTTACACGGTGCCTTACTCACCTATGTTGTGTTTAGTATACTTAGTCGAAATTGTAGGGTGAAATCTAGGTAAGGCAAACTTACTTACTTTTTAGTAATGTAATCTAAAGTCTAGAAGTGGATTAAAGTCTGAAGTTAAAATTTAAAAGGTTATATTTCTATGCTTGTTGACTTGTGTATTCTCTTTTCAAAGACTTTAAGAGCCTTTTTAATCTTTAGTGAAAGGGCATGTTAAGTTTATCACTTGGTGATTCTTTTAGAACAATCTTTTTAAAAATTTATGTGCTAATTGAATAATAAGGAGTTGAGTTGATATGGGAGGGCTTTGGTCTCTCAAAAAAGCTATTGACTATACAGACCTCTTATTTATGTGACAAAAAAAAAAAAAAATGAGCTCAAAAGAAACGGGAAAAAGCTGTCCAAAGAAAAAAAAGGAAAAGATGGAGGCTAAAATCTCTGGTTGGTTCATTAGATTAATAAACATCGAAGAACGCGAAGTTGAAATTTTCAGAAATTTGTAAAATATGCTAATAAGTTCTATTTAGCTTCGATCGCAACTACCAACATTAGGCAAGTGCACCTACCGAAGTAACATTGAAAATATTAGGTCATATTCCAAGGGATTGTTGGCATATATTATACTCGCTTTTCATCTATTATCTAGCCAAAGAAAATTTAGCTGAACAGAATAACAAAAAGAAGTTATACAAGGGTTAAGGCTAAGCATGTACATGTTTTCAAGTTAAATTGTAAGATAAGCTTGTTAATGTAAGAAAAAGCCTTATGAACTGCTTCACCAGGTCCTTATCATGTGATTTGTCAAAAAACTCATAGAGGTATTCACTAGTATATTTGCACCATCAAATTCACTAGGGTAAGTTAAAGCCTTTCTCAAGGTAAATAACTCTAGATCTAGATTAGACTACCAGAATCTCTTCTCAAACTATCAACAACCTAGATCTACATAAAAGCTTAAGAATCCTTTGTTTTAAAACCAATACCTAATGAATCTTAAAAAGAAGTGATAGAAAGTTTTACTATCCCTCTCTCAAGGTGATTATAAGTAACTCCATTAGTAGCTATTCAAAAGAATTATCTCTCAATCTATTCAGTTGAACTTAGATATGAATCTAAAAATACACCACTCATTTAGATCCACAAAATTAAGTTTTAGCCACTAGCTACAAATACCAAGTTGATATTCATTACAACACTTTAAAATCACATGAATAAGGTCTTGGATTCACAAACTTTAAGTTAAATGATTATTTCTCCATAGATGCAAACATTATGCGGATATTAAGCACAAATTCTAAAGAAATAATATGGAATTAAAGATGAAAAATACAAATTAAGCACGACGTCTTACAAAAACAAATGTCAGGTTTATAATGAATTTACCCAGAAAGTTTTGAGATTTCTTAACAAGAAGAAACAATTGTTTTGTCAAATAATTCTCTCTCTATTCTACATTAGGAATATGTTACATATAGCACTCTAAATATTGCATGCCCGCGCACATTTATTTATGCAAGATCAAGATTAGAAATCATGACGATTTTATTTGCTAACTTGACACATTCTCTATAATCAAATATTTCCTAATCTTCACGCGAGCATCTTGGATGCTAACTCATAGGGTCACTTTTTGCAGGATAGATCAAGCGCTTGAATATTGTTTGAATGTTAGGACTTGATTTAAGCTGTAGTCTTTTGCTAAAAAGATCGGATTCTTGTTCAGATTCAACCATGGGTGTCGTCGTGTTCATCTAGAGCTCAAATGTTGGCCTCGACAGGATTTGATCCATGACTTGTAAAGTGTAGATGTCTCATAGTTGATTGTGAGTGGTGTAAAGGGCTCGACTGGTCATTTTGCCTTGTTTTGGCTTATTATTTTGACCTCGATGGTTCTTTTGCAAACCTTGACTAAGTTCTACTGTGCACTATTATTGTTGTGTTGCTCCAAATCTGATTCAAATCACTTTGTTTCTTATTCTTTTTATTCTAGGAGCTAAAAAACATTATTTAAGCAATAAAAGTACAAAATTCATAAGATTTTGTTAAAAATAGATCAAATCAAGCTTACATTCCTATGAGTACAATGGACTCATCAACCTCCCTCTCTGAAGGTTTTTAAAAAATAATAATAAATAAATTTGGGGAGATTTAAATAATAGGAGAAAATCCAAGGAAAAGATAGGTGCAAATTACTTTTGCTCTAGATTATTATGCTTAGAAAAGTAGTTGAAGGGTTTATATGCTCGTTAGTGGGTGGTGAAGTGTAACTGGGTCTCTTTTGTTGTTGGTTGACTTTATGTTTACTTTGTGACTTTAAAGTCTACTGTTTAATCGTAAGGGTAAAGTTTGAATTACCAGGATTAGTCTTAGAATTTTTATTTTAATATGCTAATTACATTTTCATGGTAGGTTTGAGCAATATGTACAAAGTGAGTCGCTATGATTTAAAAGAATTAATGAATGCTATGTGAGCTTCAAACCTGTAGAAAATTTTAAGTATATTTAATGATAGATTTTTAATATCCTTAGTTGTTTGCTCGAGGACAAGCAAACGGTTAAGTGCAGGGAAGTTTGATAAGTTTCCTAAGACCCTTAATGATTGTGCTTTAATTATCATATCTTATATGACATTTTGTTGATCTACTAAAGAAAAGGATACTAATTAAATGAATTTTTCATTGAAGGGCTGAATGAGGAATGCTTGAGCTTTTCAAATGATTGATGATGAAAGGAGCGAAGATTTGATGAAGTTTAGAGCTTTTATTGCAAAATCAGAAGTGTACTATAAGGAATACATGACCAATGTACAATTATTGAAGCCAAATGTGAGGAAAAATTAGACTTCCAAGTTACACGATCCGAGGACATGAGTAGTGTACTTGGGGTAATTATGATTAAGAAGCGTGGATTCCCGAGTTAGTACCAATATACACTACCCATGTACATGGGCCATGTAGGGGTCATGTACGTTGATAGATTATAAATAGCACTCTATTTTCTTTATTTTTGAGATCCAATTATTTGTATTCAATTCCTAAGAACAAAAAGACATATTTTGAAGACTTTTACAAGAAGAAATTCATGGCTCAACATCCAGATTCATAAACAACATCATTACAAGTGTTTTATCATCATGATGCCTCTCTTCTCTTCCTTTATGATTATTATTGTTAAACTATTCATGGAAGAGTAGTTTTGTCATGTCCTTAGTTTTGAAAACCCTAGTCTTATGCATAGAATTGCTTTTTGATTGAATAAAGTTTTTGTCTTGAATTTATTTCGTGATTTATTTTGTTGTTTATGATGGTTCTAGGCCTAAATCAATATAAACTTGATTTCTATTGATTAAAAAGAAGATTCCTGTTAATGCATGAGTAAAGAAGATGTGTAATTCACCTAAAAGTAAGGTTTTTCAAACTTGTTGCCTCTTAACATTAATTTTCTTCAATGAGGGTTCATGAACTTTATGTGGTTTTAAATTCACATTAGTGAAGGAAGAAATTCCCACTTCTTCAATTTGGACTAGGAGTTAATTGACTTAAAGAGAGTAATTAATTCAGCTAAGTAACCCAGTAGTTCAAGACTAAAGAAGTATTCAATTGAATTTAGATTTTAAGGATACAAAGAGCTAAGGTGGGCTAAAATTGGGGGTATAGTTTTTGAATCGGTTAAACTTAAAAAAAAAAAAAACAATCACATCATTAATTTAGGTATATCAGAACTAATTTTAGTTAGAATTAACATTTAAAATTAGCACACAATTTGTGATAGATTCGACTAGATAATAGTAAAATGGTTAGTAGCTGCATATAGATCCTTAAGACGATATCTAAGTTAGTTTCTACACTACACGATAGGTGCACTGTCTTGTGTGAATCTAAGATTGATAGAATTATAAATTTTAAACTTTAATTTCTTAGAATTTGATTTTTCTGTTGTAAGATCTGCCGACCTGGAGGATGCTATTTGGTTCATAGGTTAAGTCTTGTTTGTATTCTTTTTGTTGAAGGTTCTACTTTGACTTGAGTCTTGAAAGAAGAGTGTAACTAATCCCATTTGATCTTCAAAAAGTTGGTACAAACATGAAGTGAAACTATTCCATTACAATATCAAATGCAACTACGAATGGGAGATAGAGCACGATTAAGTACCACTTAAATGTGTCTTAGGCATACTTGCTTTTGATCCAAGCAACACTTGCAAAGTCAAATCAAGTGCCTGGAGATTACAAGTTTGTATTGGTAAGTGGGGTGGAAATTCTAACCCTAATTGAAATTCGTTTTTCTTATTTTAATAAAAGACTACTTAAAAAGTTATGTTGACAAAATTTTGAGGCATGGGTCACATATTATTTACATGTAAGAAGTATTGCTCATGTAATCTGAGACCCTATTTTCATTAGGTGAATTTCGAAGCTTTTAATCATAACGCAAGAAGTTGCTCATTCTAATGTCTATTAGTGGTGGTATATAATTAGTCGATGTACTAATGAAGATTTTTATACAGAATCCATTTTACTATAATTTCTTTTTGCAATATTCTTAATACCAAGATAATTACACTCATAATCAAAATGAAAATTGAGCGTCTTATGGTTCAGAGTTACTAAATCATGTGATATCTTTAAAAATATCGCTATTGTAAAGTTTTCATTTCCAACAAGATATTATGTTAATTTTTCTTACCAAAGTAGACATTTGTAATTATTTTAACTGATTTTACCACTTATTAAACCTGAAATGATGAAGTACCAAGAACACCCAACTTTATAGGGAATAGATAAATACCGTGTTTGGTTCCTTTTTTTTTTTTTCCCTATTTATTTAGTGTCTATTTGAATTAGAATGGTTATTAAAAAACAGAGAGAGAAAAAAAAGATAGAGAGATTCAAATACCGATATATATATATTATATATATCTCATATATAGATTTGAAGCAATTAAATACAGTAAAAAGAATACTTGTCCAAAAATAATAATTTAATAATTTAGATGTTTATGTGAATATATGATAAAGATTTCAATTATGTATCCCTTTGAGTTATTAGATTTTATTTATATCATATTTGTATCTGATTTGTATCTATATCATATATATTCTATTTGTATCATATTCATTAGTTAGTTTATCAATAAAACTATTAATCTTTTATTAGAATCTAATTCTTAATAAATTTTTATTTAACAATGATAAAATATGATTGTGAATATGATAAAATAATGAAACCCATATTGACGGTAGTGTAGGACCACGGAAACATCATAAACCCTTGGAATACTCTAGAGTAGAATTGGGGCATCCACAGCCAAAGGGCCGCTGACAAACTTTATAACACTATCCAACACAACCGCCACCAAGCTTCTACTTCCTGACCTCCTCTAATTTGGTTGCAGAGTTCGTTGCATCTTATCCATGGCGTTTTCTTCAATGGTGACAATCCCCACAAAACCCTTCTCTCTCTACACCGCTAGAAACCGCTCTCTTCTCTCCACTCACAAGTCCATGGGTAAGGCAGGCAACTCACAATTATTCTTCTTCTTTTACATTCTTTGCTTAAGTTTTCATTCCCATGTAATGTTTCTTTTTTCTTTATGTTCTTGATGTTTTATTATGTCTCTGGAACCTTGTAAACAGGGCTCCGAAGGAACCCTTTGAAAATCAATGCCGTTGCCACGAAATGGGAACCCTCCAAGGTTAGGTTGCTTCCGCGTGCGCGCGCGCGCGCACACACACACACGTACTCACGCACACATATATGTATTTCTTCCGCATGAAATTTAGGAAGTTTTGGTGCCTTTGTCAACCATTTTATTGCAGGTTGTTCCACAAGCTAATAGGGTCCTTATTCGTCTTCAGGAGCTTCCTGAGGTTGGTGCCTTTGTCATTTCTATGTATCCTCTGTGTGTGTGTGTGTGTATTGAAAGTTCAAAATTGGATGCAGTAGAATGCAGTTTGAACTGTTTATCATGTTACATTCTTCTTTATTATGAATTGGATTTCCTTATAGCGTAAAACAACTGATATGCAGGGATTTCAGCTGTGCTAATTGCTTTTTGGTTGATGGGTCTGTTTGTTTTTTCATATTTTGGCTATTTTGATATTTTTATGGTTTTTAAATAGATGTTTTTTGAGAAATAGATATTGAAAAAAAAAATAAATCCATGATTTTACTCATAGACTGACCAAACAGATTAAATATAAATATGATATTTATAAATTAAAGATATAAATTAAATACGGATATGGTATAGAAAAAAATCCAACAATCCAAACATATCCAAATTGATTTTTGTGTTTTCTCTTCAGTTAATTAGTGGGATGAAATATTAGATCAATTGAAAGTGAGGTTGCATTTTAAAATTTGTATTTTAAAGCTTACTTTATGTCAATATTTAGATGCCTTTTATGAATATTTTCCTAGCATGTTTTCTCCCATTTTCAGCAGTAATCTTTATTTGGGTAGTAAAATTATTATATAGAAAAATTTATTGGTTATTCCTGATTTCCAAGTAAGTTGCATTCGTCTGCTTATTGTAGTATCTTGTTGATTCAGTTTCTGCACGTGCTTCAGACTATATGTAGTCATTTCTCAAAATGCCTCAAACAACACACAATTGAAATTGTCGACAATGTGCTGAACTTCTCCTACATTTGACCGTCTAAGAAGCTTGAATGGTAAATGAGAGGAAAGAGTTCATTTTGAAATTTGAAATTTGAAATGACCTGCATATTGTGTAACTCAAAACATGTCCTTGGAGATTTATGTGGGTTAATTTTCTTACATCTATGCAATATCTTAGTTTAAAATGCTTTGTTGGTTTCTATTTCTTCTTATATATGGCCATGATTCTATATCTTGAAGTCCACTTCAATTTATCCAGAAAATGTTACAATAACCTTGATTATGTCTATCCACTTCTTCATTTAGGTGCATAAAGCTTATTGTTCAGTTTAATTAGGGTTGATCATCATGAAAAAACATGTGCCAGCTGTTTCTATCAGAGACAAAATTTGGCTATTTGACTATCAATCTTATGGTTTTTCCATAGTGAAAGTGTTATAGTTAGGGAAAATGGAGGTAGTTTTATTGGTAGAAATCAAAGAATATTTCACAGCTTCCAGCTATAGAAACTCACTCTAGAGATTAAAGCTACCCTCAGTCCTTTCAATCTAGAGATTACAAATGTGAAGTATGCACTGCATCCTATGACTATCAAAGTACTTGTACTACTTATATTAACTAATTGGAACCAACCAACTACACTTATCTGGCCAATGCTAGCTGTCTCAATTCTCCCTACTCCCTTATTAAGCCTTGCACATATAAATTCTAGTTATAGGATTAAGTTGAACCATCTAGCTTAAGATATCTTACTTACAGTGGGTCACTCAACAAAACCTGTCTCAGTGGCAAAATATCAGTCTGTTCAGGCAAGAGAACTCCTAGCATCTGTTAAACTCCTCTTTTCCATTTGAAATATCTTTTGTCTATGATTTAATTGGTGAGAGTATGTAAGTTGCTGAGCACTCTGGCTTTTGACAATGACGCAGAAATCAGCTGGTGGAGTCTTGTTACCCAAGTCAGCAGTCAAATTTGAGCGTTATCTAATGGGTGAGGTAAGAGGCTTTATGATTGGTGTTTGAATTTCAGTTTGTGGTCTCGTTTTTTTGTACCTTGGATTGATTAAATATGCTCATGTTTTTCCCAGGTTCTCTCTGTTGGTTCTGATGTTGAGGAAGTGGAAACTGGAAAGAAGGTAAAAGTAGTTTAGTGGTTGTTTTCGCTGTTTCCTGTACAATTTAATGTTGGAGATTTCCTAGAAGCATTAATACGTGCCTAAATCAGTTTAGCGCATGGTTTTTCTAAGATTGATGGTGCCATATTATCTTTTCATGCAGGTTCTTTTCTCTGATATCAATGCGTATGAGGTTAGTACTCATTTTACAGTTCTTAATTAATTATTCTTTTGGACTTCCCTTTCATATTCTCACAGGGTTGTTTTTGGCCATTGGATTTCCTCTTTACAATGAGTCATCCTACAACTAAAACTGAGTTGTGGTCATGCTATTTGCTGTATCAGGTGGATTTGGGAACAGATGCTAGACACTGTTTCTGCAAAGCAGGGGATTTATTGGCTGTTGTTGAGTAGCAAAATTTAGGGAACTTGAAGAGGATTATTTACCTTTTACATGGAATTTTGTGTTCTTCATTGGGTTCAATAGTGTGTTATTATCAATTCTGCTAGAGCACAGCCTGATGTTATGAAGTGTATTTCAACAAAACAGCAGTGGTGTACGCTTCTAATTTGATGCAAGAATGATGCATTCAATCTGGGGCACTTGCAAAAAAGCTGACTCACATGCTTTTTTAATAGACTATTTTAGGTACTTGAATTAGAGCTGATTGTGCTTCTCATGAGTTCCATTTGTAGTCAGTTTTTTACATCTTTCTTCTTGGATCATGCGTTTTAGGTCCTACAGTTTTAGCGGCTTGCTAGTTGAGCAAGTCCTTGTGGGCATTTCTTTTTTATTGGAAGCCACTGGTTTCTTTCATCTTTCAGACATAGCACCTCATGTATGCTATTAATTTATTCATGGCATGCTATTATTAACTGCTAATATGTATGGATTGGAGCATTATCAAGCCTGTGATTGACCAAATGAAATTAGCATGATGAAAGGTTAAATGATTGCTATAGCTCGAAACTATACATATATGCATTTGAAACAACACAACCATTTGGGGTACACCATGGTGATATCAGTTAGGGTTTGCTGAAGATGAATTTTAAGGAAAAACAAGGTGTAGTGATGGAAGTACCTAAGCGCTCTTGCATGGGAAACGCTAGCAAAACTGGCCTAGCTAAGTGCTCCCACTAACTAAGCTTCTTGTATATATTTCCTCCTCTTCCTTGACTATAATAGCTGCCTTTAACTAGTCAGTCTCCCGCTCTTCACTGTTTTAAGACGTATTACACGTGGAATGACCTATTTTTCACTCAACGTGTTACACAGCATCCATACAAATTTCGCCTAGTTGCACCAACATTTCTCCCCCTAGTGTTGACAATGTGTGTTATATGTTATATTTCGTATGTATGTCTAAATGGATTCGCGTCTGAAGAATCTCGATTCTTGACTTATTTATTAATCATGTATGAAAATATAAACTTATAATCCAATTTGTTTATTCTATGTTTTATGTTGATCTATTTATTGATTGATAAAATAAATAAAAATATATAAATGCTACTGGAATTTAAATATTTTGTATTATCTTGAAAAGTTAATATATTTATATATAGAGTAATTATTATTTTAGGTAGACATAGTTAACAAATTATATATGATATATTACTCATATATAATTAAAAGAAGATATTATATAATATGTGGCTTAGTATGTTTTTAAATAAGTGTAATATTAATGGATAGATGCTATATATAATTTATAGTTTATATGTACTCTTTAAGTTATATATTTATTTATATAATTTTTACAAACTATAAATGTTACATATCAAATTTATAGTCTATTGTAGATAAACAATTTATATGGATATATATTCGTATATTATGTTTTATATGATAAATATTTTATAACAAACATAACATATCCATTTCATGTAACAAATAAATTATAACATGAACACACACACACACACACACACACATGTAACATATATATAACAAATATTTATAAACATATTTAAAATTTATAAGTTATTATGTTCTATCATACACATATATATTATGTTATATATATAAGCGATATACACCATAAGTAATTCATACTTTATATGTACTTTATATGAAATAGCCATAATTTCCCAAATCATATTTTCTAATTGTGTTAATGAATTTATGCATGGTCATGAAGCATGATGAATATGATGTATATTAGTATATGGTATATGTGTTGTGTTAATGTGTGTATTATTAATGTTAATATTATACTTGTATTGATATATATGTTTTGAGGTGATTAAAAATTTGATAAATAATGTTTGAAACAATAACTAAGCATAGCAGAAAATTTAGAACAAAAACAAGCCCAACTCATTTTAATTTTGACCCAAAACCAAGCCCAAACCCATGCAAATTAAAGGCCGTAATCTAGCAGCCCCTAAAGTCAAGTTTTGGATAAATATCAAGTCTAATTCTTGTAAAAATTCGTGTGAAAAATAAGACTAACCAAAGAGACCCAAAAGAGAAGCCAAAAACACCATTTTTCATGTTCCAAAGCTTACCCAATTCAGATCCAAACATCGCCTACATTTTCCTCAAGTAAGGCCATCATTTTCTTGTGGCAAGATCATAAAACCAAGCCCAAGACTCTAAAGGTATGTGTTTATTATGTTAAGAACATATTTGTTAGTTTAAGGTTTTGTTAAAATATGAGTTTTTATGTTAAAATGAGTTTTGATGATTTGCATGTGTTAATTATGTATTGAATGAATATCTTGATGGTATATGAGTAATTAATTATGCTAAGTAAGTGACAAGCAGTGTGGATGTGAGTAAAGTTAGAAATGAGTAGGGTTAGGGTAGTTTAGAGAAAAATGTATGGGCTAAATGAGGGTGGATGATGATTTATGATTGAAATGATAAAAATGAGTGTTTGATGAGGTTGAAATGAAGATTGTGTGTGTTAAAAGAAGTGAGAGCACATATAAGTTGAGATTGGGTGTTAGAAATGTATTTAAGTGAAGTTTGGAAATGAAAACTTAAGCAAAAAGTGTGTTTTCGAATAGGGGAGGTTTGCAACTTTTTCGAAAATCTATACTTGGTGGGTGTCGAATCCAACAAAAATAATAATTTATAATCAACCTGCTTTAAATATTTGTAAATAGAGTGAGCAGGATCGTCTCCACAGGGACTGGTAAAATTCCCAAGTTTCAATCGAGATTAAGAAGAGAAAAAAAAAATAAAATAAGGAGTTTTTGAAATCACACGATTAAAATAAACCTATATCTAATTAACAAGAATTTCTATATTAAAAAGATTATCTAGCCTAGGTCTTATTACAATTCAATTCCCGGGATTGATCCTTGACTCAATAATTATTATTCCTATTTTGAATAGGTTAGTTATAATTTTCAACAAGCTTTGAAAATCAATCTCTTTTTATATATTAAAAAACCAAGATAAGATCTTTGATTATTCCTAATGAATAGATAACCCTAAACAAGCTCTTAAGGTTTAATCTATCAATTGCATTAGAAATTAGAGAGACCTAACCCTAATCAACAATCTCATAGAGCATGGATCATTTAGAATAGATTATATTTCATCAACAACAACAAATAATCATCTATTTTATGACTATCGTGTTGTTTCATCACTTTATATTAGGAGATTCATACAATTACGGATATGAGTCCTAATTGATTGATTATTGTTTGTTATCTAATACAACCGGATCCAAAGTTATATCAATAATAGACAAACAATCACAAATAAATCTGATGAAATATAAATATTCAAAATAGAGAACAATGAAATCAAACCACTTTGGTCTCACAATCCCTCTTGAATTGATTTGCAATAATCCCTTTAGCTAGATTTGGAGTTTAGCCACTCATGACCCTTAGAATTCTCTCTAGGGTTTTCTTACAAAATTGTATCTGAATATGGAATGAATGAATCCTCTTGAAAGAAACCCTAAATAATATATAAATACAAGTTTGGAAGTTATGGAATTCATAGGGACAAAGGCTGGATCCGTTTAGATCATAAATTGACCGGCCTAAATGCTTCATGGCTTTTCATTTACCCAGCCGTTACAACTTGTCAGTTACCCGGCCGTTACAGCTTTCATTTACCCAGCCGTTACAACTTTTCATTTACCCGGCCGTTACAGCTTTTCATTTACCCAGCCGTTACAGCTTTTCTCCTTTGATTCAATTTTGCTCCAATCTTGTATTTTTCACTTCTTTTGGCTTCAAAGACCTGATATTCATATAAATCACGATTAAGTACCAATTCCATATAATTTCTATAAAATTAATAACAAATTAATCTAATTTAAACCAATGAATTATTGAGTAATATTCATCTTAACAATACTACAACGTACGCAGTCTCAATGCCATCGACATAGAGGTTAACATTGCTGGCGTACACGAAAATACCGTCAGTGTTGGGGGTATCCACGGTGGTGAACCAAACCCGGCTCAACCCCGCCGACGTAGACTACAACACTACCGGCGTTTGTGTTAACGCTGTCAGCGATGGTAAGCGTAGAAATTTTTGGTGCAGATTATACCGCCTGAATGGCGCCGGTGTTGAATGTCGGCATGACCCCTGAAGTTTTTCATTTTCAAAACTTCATCAAACATTTCCTTTAGCTTGCTAAATTGTCTCGTGATGATTTTATGGGTTTGTATGAGTTTTTTAGATCTATAAATGATATGTTATGATTTTGTTTGGATTCATTTGAATTTTTATGAGTGTTAAGCCTAGGATTAGTTATGTCCTATGTATGACCTTTATATTGATTTGAGTTGAATTTCCTTATAATAGTGATAGATACTCCTTTGAGTGCTTCTATTGGTTCTTCTCATAACACAGGTATGCAGTAGCATGGTTGATTCTTTGCTTAGGTTAGGTATACTCTAAATCTACTCTAATTTAAGAAAAACTTAAGGATTGTTTGTATGATTGTCATTTATGCCGTTGAATTTGGTTCGAGGAGCAGCACCCTGCTCAGATTAGGGGCATGGTAGTTTAGGCGCTTAAGCCACCCTTGTCATGATGCAATAACTTTCATAAGTGGTTCAACGGGTAGTTGATAAGGTATTTGGTATCGATATAACATTTGCTTGTTCTTAAAGAGAAATAATATGATTTAATTCAATTGTTTATGGAAACATTTGAATTAGGTGATATTATAGATTAAGTTAAGTAAAGTTGTAAAACGGCTAAAAACCATAGATGAAGCTACTTATTCGTTATTGGATAGATTTATCTAGGAGATATAAGCATCCGAGCTATTTATATCAAACCCCTGAGTGTCGAGATCGTTACTTAGGTTCCTCTAGATAT
Organism: Combretum micranthum; assembly: GCA_024138025.1. Lineage (NCBI taxonomy): Eukaryota > Viridiplantae > Streptophyta > Magnoliopsida > Myrtales > Combretaceae > Combretum > Combretum micranthum. The sequence continues at coordinate 3,066,038 of JAMXBD010000003.1, forward strand.
CCCTGTTGTCCGAAGTTTGAATACTCCAGTGTTGTTTGATTAACTAAAGATTATCTAATAATTTAATGATTGCAGCATTTGCATGTAGCCTAAGCTTGTATGACATTAAGCTTGTGTTTTCGTTACTTGCGTATTGGGCATTTGGCTCATATTTTATTAATTTCAGGTGATGACAACGATGAGTTTTATGCAAGTATGGGCTATGGTACGGATTTTGAGGACTTCCTAGATGATTTGGAGGACTATATGTTGACCATGGACCTTGATGGATTTTTTTTTTTTTTTTTTTTGGTAATAAACTAGCATGATGTAGCCTTAGATATCTGTAATAGATATTATAGCTTTGTTTATCTTTTATGTCTTTTGTATAAGGTAAGTTATTAGCCTATGTTTGTAATACCTATACTTAACTATGTATGTTTTAAATTTATACCTCTTATGAAATGTGGTGATAATGATGTTATGTTTTCTTAAGAGATGTTTTTTTAAAGTTAATAATTTTTAGATTTGTTGTTTTAAAGATTTAGACAAGCAATTATTCAAACACTTCTTGTAGGATAACCTTACATATAATACTACATATTATATGTGGTTGGAGATCCATAATCACCTATTTTAACTATCGGGGTGAGGTCGGATCTTTACGCTATAAGCTACATATATGTACTATATTATGTACAATCTAACTTTAAAAATGTTTTATGGATTATGTAAATATCATGCATAGATTATATTATATGCGTGAGCTATATCTATACATATAATTGCTATAGATATTTGGTTACATATCATATGGTATATATGCTGTGTATATATATGTACATATGCTATTTATACAACAAATAAATCAGTTGTATATCAATATATAAATTATATATTTTATTTATTAAATAAGATTTATATTTTGTACATATTATATATGCATGTTTTATTTATAATTTAAAATATGTTATGCTTATATATTATTTGTTTCTTATATGGATAGTTTTGTAATTTTCTAATTTAATTAGAGATAATAATATTATATGTTAACAAAATAAGCATACAAAACACTAACAACATATTTTAACGAGCCCTGTAACCTAAACTTAGACACATTTAAATTGTGTCATTTTCGAGTTTGACCCATTTAGTATTTGTGTTGATTTTTACTTATCCAAATCCTCTTATAATCATGTGATGTTTTATCTGGGTTCACAAGTTGATTCCTAAATTACCAGTGCTAGGTCCCCTTCAACCCTTTTATCTTTTCTTCTATACACATATAATATGTTGGTCTAATTTGCTTAGTATGTTAGGATTGCCCTTATCTTTAAGGACAGAATATGGAACTATAAAGGGTTAATGTTGTCAATGGTACTTGAATTTTGATAAAATATGCAATCAGTTACTCGAACTTTGAAATTGATCAATTTAGTACTTTAAAAAACTTTTCATATAAGTCAGTAGTACCCTAGTCAAATTAACTAACATTATCATCCTACGAGACATTGTTAACCAATATGATGAGGTACTGTTGAAGTTATTTTAGGTACTAAATTGATCAATTTCAAAGTTCAAGTATCTAATTGCGTATTCTACTAAATTTTAAGTGCCATTCGCAACTACTTTAATTTTAATGAGGCTATATCAATTTAAGAAGCATTACAAGCATTTGGCCTTGCCATTGCACTATTAACTACAAATCATCAATAACAATTTTAACCATAAGTTGAGCACCCTTAGGCTATTTTAGCAATGGAAACACAAAAGACAGGGTACATTTGACATCACTTGAGCAATTGATGTTTATATACATCTCGTTCAACCCTCTCAACAACTTGAAAAGAGCTAAAATATTATGTAGACAATTTAGAACTATCTTTAGCAACTATCCATGCTTGGAAAGGTGGTCTTATCATTAGTTAAGCATGCTCCAAATAACGATGCAACACTGGTAATACTTCATCTTTGGTGAAAAAGGTTTTCCTACAAAGTTGACGCAACTGTTTCACTGTCCACGTAAGTTGGTAACATCAGTAGAGTTCATACATACACAATTTCAAAAGGTGTCATTTTAGCTGATGAATGATAAAATGTTTTATAGCTATATTCCACCCATGGAATCTAGTTTACCCAAACCTTAGGTTGTTGCAAAATGAAGTACTGTAAGTAACACTCTAAACATTGATTCAAAACTTTGGTTTTTCCGCTTGTATTTGAAAAGCAATGCCAAAGTGAACTTGAGTACCCATTGGTTTAATCGCAAAAAGTAGGCAATGATCATTTATAACAGTTTTGGATATCCCACATAACCCTATGATCTCTTTAATGATAAGGTTACCCTCTAACTTTGCATTACAAAAAATGATTAATGTCAAGAATGATACTCAACCTTTGACAAAATATGTAATTACATACTTGAACTTTGAAATTAATTAAGTAGTACCTGAATTTTGAAATTAATCAATTTAATACTTGAAAAAACTTTTCTTGCATGCCAATGGTACTTCTATCAAGTTTTGTCAAGTTCTTTCAAGTACTAAATTAATCAATTTCAAATTTTTTTAGACAATGAATTGATCAATTATAAAATTTAGGTACTAAATTGATCAATTTCAAAATTTAAGTATCTAATTGCGTATTTTCCCAAAGTTTAGGTCCATTTGTGACATTATCCCTATTAATAATGTTTTAATAATAAATATAAACATGCAATGAACTTTGAAGAACAATCCAGAACAACTAATACCAGATCATAACCTTCACATTTTGGAAGTCCCAAAATAAAATATGTTGATTTATCTTATTAAATAGAATTGGGAATTGGTAGTGGATAGAGTGAACTAGCTAGAGACAAAGTTTGGTACTTTTGTCCTTAGCAAATCGCACAAGTGACCACATATTACTCCACATTTTTCTTCAAGCCTACCCAATAAATAGTTAATGCAATATGTTTATAGGTTTTAAGAAGACCTATGTGGCCACCCATAGGAGTAGCATGGAATTCATGAAGAAAAATATTCACCCATTTAGAACTAGTAGGTACAATTCAACCTTCCTTATAATACAATACATCATTGACCAATTGAAAACCACAAGTCAATTTCCCTTCTTTAGGAGGATGCACTTTAGAAGATAAAAAAGGATATTGATTAACAACTTCAATAATTTCCTTTAAATTTGTCAAAACCAAACCAAACCAAATATGGAAAGATTAGTAAAACCATCATGGGATTCATCATGAAGATGAGGTAATGCATCTACAACTTTGCTTTCATGTCCGCTTTGTATTTCAAAATCATAACTTAAAATCTTTACTAACCATTTTTTTTTAATCTAGAGTAGTGACTTATTGATGCAACAAAAACTTCAAACTCTTTTGATTGGTTTTCACTATAAATTTCCTTTTCAGCATACATGGTCTCCAATGGTCAGGAGAACTATACCGTAAGTTCTTTTTCATGTGTGGACTTAGCTAAAGAGTTATGGGCTAAATCATTACTAAAATAAGCTATCGGTTGATTATTTCATTGCAAGATAGGTCCCAATCTTTTATCTAAAGCATCAATTCCATCATAGAGGATTGAGAAAAATCTGGCATAACAAGAATAGGGGCACTTGTAAGAGCTTACTACAATTTAACAAAGGCACCAGTAGCTTATTCAATCTGCTTAGAGTTCTCTTTCTTCAATCCACCTAAAGTTCCCTTTCTTCAACAAATTTGGTAATGGTCTCACATCTTTCCGTAGTTCTTAATAAATTTTTTTATAATTCCCAAAAGTACTAGAAAAGCCCCTCACTCATTGGTTAACATTTATTTAGGCCACTTAAAAACATGTTCATTCTCTTATTATTTTGTCACTCAAAGAAGTAGAATCTTCATTCTCATATTAAGCTAATGACCTTACGAAATGGTTTCAACCAAGCTATAACAAGAACGATATCAAAACCTCTAAGTTCCAAAAAATAACCCACAACAATTAAAGAAACGGTCCGACACAAAACACTTCATTTAATAATATTCCCATCACCAAAACATTATTTTAAAACAAAGATTTTGTAGAGTACGGATTGTTCTTGTGGCACCAATGATTTAGAAATAAAATTTTGGCTTGTACCACTATCAACTCAAGTAGTAACAAAGCTAGCATCCCATGTAACTTGAAAATTCATTGATTTTTAGACCATTAACTCTCTAAAGCCAATAAAAAGTAGTTTAGTGGTATTACCTCTTGGCCCTTCAATCCTATCTATTGCTAGCAATTGTTGACACAACACGATAACACGACATAATTAAAGATAAAATTATAGAAAGGAAATACAAGCCACAAAACAATACACAACATGAAGACATGATTATGATATGTATAAACAGTATTACCTTATAACTTAATCATTTGTGATTTATAAATATATTCCTTTAAATTATTGTACGAAAGATTCTTAAATGTGCAAAAGCTGCCTTAGAAAAATCCAGATTCTTGTATCATTGTACTATTCTATTGTTGAAAAAGCATATTTCTTTAAATTATTGTATCATTACAAAAAGGAGCCAATACAAGGATATGTTCGATTCATTGAAAATCTAGATTAACCAAATCAATTAGAAGAACGTAAAAAAAATGCAAAAAAGAACAAATAAACATCCCTTCGCACGAATTGGTAGCGCTAAAATTATCAACTAGTGTTACAACATTATCATCATCGATAACTTCCTAGTCATCCCCTTCCATTTTTGTTCCTTTTTTGTAGTCAATAGACGCAATTATTTACTCGATCAATTATGATTTGCTATGACTAGTTGGCTACATCAAAAACAAAAGCCCTCAGCTTTCTTGTATAAACATCTTAAGTAAGAAAGCCGCATTTGAGTCTCTAACAATATAATCCTCTTGCATCACCATGAGAAGTTCTTTTTTCTAGTGCAACACTCACCACTAAAGCACCAATTTGAGTTGAAGTCTCTTTTGATTGAAAAGACATGTGACCGAACCCCTTAACATAAAAAATTCCATGGGACCTCCTAGGAGAAAATCAAGGATTGACATATTAACGCACAAACAAATGAATGAAAGTGCACACATAAGATGTTTGATGAAATGCCCAACCAACTTAATGTTCATTTTGAGCTATTTTCACATGTTCTCCCTATCGACTATTTGGTAACACATGAAGACCGTCTTTAAACCCTCTTTCCACAATAAATGAATACTCTGTGTCTTTTGCTAGGGTTTTAGGACCTAACATTTGAACATCTTTACTTAAATTGCCTAAATAATATCCTAACATTTGCTATTCTTTAATCTATAATTATGAGAGCTTTTGATGACAAAATTTTAAACTCACCAATATCTTGCTCCATTGTTTAAGTTTGTCTAAAGGTAAACTGATTGATTATTAAAAGAATTTTGACAATACCTCTACGTCAATTCATTACAAGTGTTTCTCAATTGAGACAAGGAATCACTTCTTTAAAATCTTTAACTAATATACTGATTTTTCCGTCATGGAAAGCAATGACATAGAAACTTTTAACTCTTCTCGAATACATCATACCTTGAAATATTGCTTTGTTGCAACTATCTAGTTGAGCAGGATTGAAGCCACCAAATATTGTAAGAGTAATATGAGTACATTAGAGTGATATTCTTCATCGAATTCCAAGTACCCTTGTTCAACTCCATCCTTGTGGGAAAAGAATTATCACTAGAGGCACTATAAAAGGATTTGAAGTCTCTCCTGACTTCCAAACAGTAGCAGACACTTTGTGACCACAAACAAAGTCTCGTAGCCTTTGTTAGATTGAAGTCACAACACCATTGGATAGCATAATTAAGAGAAATGATGTTGCTATCCATCGATTTTTTGTTGTAATCAAGTGCTATCAATTGATTTTAAAGTTTAGACATGTTACCTTGCACAACCTCAAGCCCTTCCTCCAATACTTTGACATGAGTGTCCTTACAAGTCATATGCAAAGCCATAGACAAAAAAATGATAGCAATTAGGGTCGCAAAAGATGAATTTCAAGGAAAAGTAAGATGTCGTCATTAAAGTAACTGAGCACTCTTGCATTATAGCAAATTTGTATGTACCTAAGTGGGTATGTGCTCTAACTAATTAAGCTTCTTGTATGTATATATCCTCTTCTCCACAATTGGCACCACTACTTACCTTTAACTAACCCGTTCTTACTCTTCACTATTCTAAATATATGTATTACACATGGAATCACCTATTCTCCATTCCAATATCACATAGCGTTCTTACAAACCTCACTAGGTCACACCAACGTTCCTTCTTCTTTGACATTCTCTATGTCTTCTCCTACAAACATGCAATATTGGTGGTCCAATTCAATGAGTTGTATTACGTAGGTTAACTTCAAAATGTTATTTTTCTCTTTTTTAGCAATCACATTGCTTTTTAATGTGGCTTCATTGAAATTATGTGACAACAGTGACCACAAATTCTGCTAACTAAAAGCACAAGAGGTTTGACTAATTGTAGTCTCAAGTGACTGTTTGATGAAGCATTCTTAATCAACTTTATCTAAAAGCATCACGATAACTACAACGTGGTTTAAGTTAAACTTCTCAATAGGTATATTTATTATCGATAAATTTTCAAAGGAACTTATATATTTTGCACATGAACAAAATCTTGGTTAGTTGATGAATGTGCAATTTTAGAGTTCAGTCAAATATGGATCATCGAGAACATTCATTTGAAGGGGTAATATTAGATTAGAACTTGGTTATGATCTCGCCAATAGACTACCTATCACGTGAGTTGATCGGGCCCAAAAATAATGTTCATGTAGAAACTTTGCACAAGATTCAACTTCAATCTTGGCTTACTGAGCATGAATATAAGTTCTCAAACAAATAGATGCACATTTTAGATGTGAGGATCCAATTAGAATGTTCATGTGTGTGTAATGTTTGGCTTTTACTACACATAGCCTCAAAGGAGTGACTTCGCAATGACACGTAAGGATGACATGGAAAAAGAGAATAGGTAGGAGAAGTAAGCAATTTCAAAATGTTCAAACATTTGTGTAATAGGTGGTGGTGCAATATAGCATCAACTCTATGGTTATTGTCTAGAGGCAATGCATTCTTATTTTAAATGTCATTTGATTTTCTAGGATTCTAATATGATAACATAACTGTATTTTCTGAATCTCTCAATTCTACCAAATCAAGAGGACCCTTAGATGAGTCATCTGCTAAAGGATCTTTCCATGAGCTCATCTTAAGCTAGGGCCATGGAGAGCCTCTTTAAATACATAAGCTTCTCTAGAAAAGTCACTAGCAGACAATCCAGTATAACAATACCTACTTCAAGTCTATTATGTTGAATCTCCCTTAAGTCATCCTAAAGTATGGACATGGACTCTTCAAAATCTATCGCTTAGCCCAAAAGTCAATCAAGATATCTTTTTAGTTAAATTAGCCCTGTACATACCTTTTTATAGTCTAATCATCCTCAAGCATATTTTTATAAAGGATAAATGCCTATTTATAAAAAGTTATTTGGTATATAAAATTGTTGATTACAGAAACTTATTTGACATATAAAATGCCAACTAAAAGTTACTTTCTCGCTTCAAAAGCTATTTCATCAAGTTAGTGCAGTGGTTGGGGTCCTATTCCTAAGAAATTTTTATTCTAATATTGTGCATCTTTTGTAAACAGAGCACAATGGATCAGCTAAACATAAAGAAACGTTTTCAAGCTTGGTGTTTTGGGTGAGAGAGAGCCTACTAAGATGCTTTTATCTTGCTTTTTTCCAAATGTTATTATGATGCTATTCTAATCTATTTTGGAGTGGTGTTGCAAATTAGTTGAAGCATTGTGAATTTTACCATTGTTTACGTCCACCATAAACTATGGTGTTGTATTGGTGATAGGTGTGTTCTGCTCGTTAGTGTATAAGCAAAGAATTGATATGTTGATGTTTCATAGTCAAAACTAGTTCTTAGTAGCACCCTCCTCATAATGTGTGAAAAGACAAAAAGACCTTTAGCCATTCTATATTAACAAAACCGTTTATTGAAAGTGTGATATATAAAAATACAATTTTATATAAAGTCCTACATATCAATATAATTTTATGCGTATCACATCTTAATGAAGGATCATAGTAAAAATTAGTAGACCAATGGTCTACCTACCTTTCACGTATATAAATGAACTAATAAAGATTACCCACCTTTTACTTGCATGAATGAACAAATAAAGATTAATCATGGTGGGGCATTTTGAGCAGGTGTGTGCTTCTGGATAGATGTAAGCCAGTGAGAACAAGAGAATTGTCATTTTCCACTATTGTTTCATGTGATTACCAGGAACAGAAGACTCCCTAATGTTTGGGTTTTGATCAATTTTGTGAAGACAATAAGCTTCTGCATTAATTCTGTCTTTGTTTGTCTAGATCTACCTTGATAGCAGTACCAAGCTTTTTTTTTCTTTCCTTGGGTTAATGTCAAGATCACTACCTTTACCTATTTTCAATTTTACACATAATTTGTTGCAAAATTTTATACCTAATCAAATTCTTGCCTAAAATTTAAATTGCTAAATCTCATATTCAGCTGATTTTTTGCATGTCAAAATTACCATCCCTTATCATTTTTAAAATGATGACATGCCAAAACACACCATTTGCCAAAAGTTTGAATATGGTATTCAACAATTTGAGACTTCAGATATAAAACATTTCTGAGTCTAAGTAATGTTTTTTATATTAACACTTTTATTGTTGTTGTGCAAAATCGTACCAGCAAATCAATTCACTTACCAACGGCAATATAACGAATGATCCTAGATCGGAACGTAGTATCTTAATATGCATTATGATAGATGACCAACAATGCCTCTATCCAAATCGAAACACGAGTTAAGAAAAATTTCTGAGGACCATAGAAAATGAAACGAAAAATCTTTAATCAAATCAAGACTTACTCGTGGAGGTATATTTATGTGAAACCTGAAGGGATTATGGATATGAAGCTATCCAGAGAGAGAGCTTTCAAATACCTGATTCTATACCCCAGGAGAAAGAAAACACCATCACTAAGTAATGAGCTAAACACAATTACTCAAATTACCCACTGAGCAGTAGAGAAACTCCCAAATGTTCAATAAGACCCGGTCAATTTTAGTTCTTGGAAAGCCGTTCTCTCAGGAGTAATGGATTATTTGCACCTTGCTAAAGGATTAATCAACACAAACACCAACAGAACAAAAAGGTGCTGAGGCGCTCCCATGTTCAACATAACATTGAGATTACAGGTCAACTAGCCATTGGATGATTATAGATGTATTCAATGGCAAGCTCGCAGGAGTCAATTTTATCAGCTTCCAGGTCTGGAATCTCCAGCTTGAATTCCTCTTCAAGTGCCATCACTATTTCCACATTGTCAAGGCTATCTAAACCCAGATCTTTCTGGAAATGTACATTTGGTTTTACCTGTCAAATACAACACAATGGAAGCTTTAAGATATGTAAACAGGTTATAACAAAATACTGCAACTCAAAATATTTTGGACCCTTTGAAAGTGAATATATGGAGCCAATAGAGAAAAAAAGAGAATACTTTGAAAATGTTCTTCAACGAAGTTTTTGAATGAATAAGTATCCTAAAAGTTTTCAAAAGAATTCAACGGAAACCATCAACTCGTCAAAGTGGAATTGAAAATTACACAAACCAGACAGACAAATACAAAATGCTCAAATCACCCAGCAAAAAGATATTTCTTGAACACATCAAGCCAACATAGTGCAAACAATACATGGAACATATCAAGTTATAGCTTCTCATTTCTGTAATATTAGCCAAAGTTTCAGATTCATGGTGCTTAATAGGTGCAACAAATGCATTGGTCCACTATGCAACAATAAGAACATAGACACAGAAAAGATATACAGAGATACTCCACAAGAGTTGGCTCTAGCAACATCAGCAAACCAAGTGGACCGCATACTTGGTCCTCAATTACCATGTATATATACATACACATATATATAGTCCTCGTCTACCCCTTTAAAAGGATATACAAATCCAGTCCAGTACAATGTCCTTTTGGAATGAAATTAGAAATGAAGGACAGGAGAATGCTTTCATATCGGTACCCTATGATGAAGGAAATTGATCACTACTCAAACTTTCTCAAATTTGGTGTCCAAGAAAAAAAAATGTGTGGGATCATCACATAAAAGTTTAGGGTAAATTATACCGGAAGGTCATTGCGATTAGAGATAAGTTCATTTGAGGTCACAACGTTTCGAATAGTTAAAAGAGGTTACAACGTTTAAGAAATAAGTTAATTTTAAATTATAATGTTTCGACTGGTTAGGAAAAAAAAAAAGATCACAACGTTTAGAGAAATTGATCAATTAAAATCAACGTGTTAAATCTTCTATTTTTTAATTTTAAATATTTCTCTTATTAACACATATATTAGATCTTTTAAGTTTTAATTTTAAACATTTCTCCTATTAACACATATCAATGGTAATCTCAATTGACCAACTTCTCTAAACATTATGACCTCTTTTGAACCTCTTGAAACATTGTGGCCTCAAATAAACTTACCTTTAAACGTTGTAACATTCCGGTGTAATTTACCCTAAAAGTTTAGTACCACAAATTCAGACACATGGAAGTATAGGATGAACAATGCTGCAGAAATTCTGTCAAACCAATCTTTTCTCAAATTTTGGATGCAGACATTCAGAATTTGTTCCTGTTTTGCTTATTTAAGAATTGTCAAGCAACTCTAACAAATTAATTGGTCCAAAATATCATAAAAAGTGTTTAAGAAGCCCGAAAACGTGTTTTGTGCACTTGATCACATATCTTCAATTGTTGAATATCTTAGATATGGAAATTAATAAGGGGATATTACTAGAGTTCCTTGGTAAATTAAATAAGAGTGTAGAAGAAATTTATAGAGATAATACCTCTCCAGTCATAAGTTCTATTTGCAAATTTTAGATACTGTACACTAAATCTACCATATTGTATGAAAGTTTATCTAAGAATGCAATCAAAGTCAATATGCAATCACTTACCCAAGAAAATGTACTATACAATCTGAACTAACATAGGATGAAACCTAAATCAAATCAAATGAAGATTTCAACATCAATTATGGTCATTATATTCTCATGAGAAGCATGAGCAATGGCTTCTGTAGGTATGATGGAGGGACACCACAGTTGTGGCGGATGACTAAAAAGTGGTAATGGTGTTGAATTAATAGAAAATGTTAAAGCTAAATGATGAAAGTAATTTAGCTACTATTGTCACCTCCTAGAAGTAACTAGTTACACTAATTTCTTAGAGTTATGACAGTAACATTTGAGATTTCTACATGCTATTTCATAGCATGTAACAAAAAAACTTGGAAAACATTTATTGCCGAAACTCTCACACAAAATTGATGTTTCCAATGAAGAAAATAACAGCAGAATCCTATGGAAGTGACTGAAACAATGATTGCCCAAAAAAGTGCAAGAAACAAAGTCCTTTCATCTTTCAAGTTGAGTCTTTGTTTAGTTCATAGTTATTCCTACAAACATGTCGTCACTGAGGCAGAAAAATCACTACATTTCTTCTTTCAGTAACATCCACTACGTTGGATTTATTTTAGATATAAATCCAAGTCCCATCGAGCTAATCTACTCATTCCCTTGCTGGCCAATCAGGTACTATTCAAGCTGAATCAGGTCTAGGATATATCAGAAGAGATGTCGTGATAATCTGTATGGCAGTCTATGAAAACCATAATAGTTGAATTAGAAATACATATCCCAGACCAAGAGATGCTTCTTCCAAATGAATGTACTATGCCTTATTACTATACACGACATAAACCAAGTTTTACAATACCCACCATCTTCCAGTTACTTTTCCCCCAACACAATAGTAGAAGATCTAAAACAGACATTGAGTTCTGCCAGAAAATTTTGCAAAAAAGAAAATCTTCCAGAAGGTAGCTGGATTAAAGATGGTCAATGTCTAAGAGGGCATCGCACACAATCCAATCCCATTTTTTCCCTGCAGCAGAGCAGCAATAGGCAATAGCAGTCCTCAACAGTTGAACTCCAATTACTGGTTAGGCAGTGCTCTCCACAAAATTCAATCCAATGACAGCTAAACAGATTAGATTAGACATTAATTAAACTAAGATAATGTCTTTAATTCTTTCCATGAAACAGTCAAATGGAGACATCCAATCTATACACTCATATAATCAGTCAAAAGTTGCATTATCGCACGAAGATGATTAGGACTTCATGGAATCTATTTAAAAAAAAAAAAAAAAAGAAGTGAATCTAAGTTAAAGAAGAGAGACATAGAGAAAGAGTATAAATGAGAAGAACGAACCGCAGAAGGATCGACTTTGGGGAAGCTCTTGACGACGGAGAGGACTCGCTCGACGACTTCCTCCTTCGTAACATGATCATCGTCGTGCGAAGACATGAATCGCACCAGAGAATTGCCGCCGACGCTCCATTCTCGCGATTTTAGTGCAGTTAGGGTTTGTGATGTTACTGGTAAGCGGATGTGTCGAAGAATCGCTGCTCTTAGTGCCATTGGTTCTATCTCTGTGTCTGTCTCGGAAGCGAAGAAGCAGCAGGATGTATTAGAATCTGGAACAGAACCCTTCGATCCAGCTTCATCGGCTAAGAGGTAGAGACACCCACTGCGGTCACGTGCCAGGCACGTGCCCTTCCATTGGAGGACTTATTGCATATTTTAATTTTCATTTCATTTTTTTATTATCATGGCTGCTGGCTAACCGAAATTAACTAAATTTTTATACTATATATATGTGTGTACGTGTAATTTAAATATTATTCATTATATATTCGTAAATTCAGTTATACATTTATTTTGTATATTTAGCTTTCTAAATTTAATACGAATAGAACTGTTCATAAGCTACTTTCTTTTTTTTTTTTTTTTTTTGCCAAAATTTATAGACTACTTGAGTTTACCTAACTTAATTTGTCTCAAACTCATATCTAAAACTCAATATAAAGTTGGGTCTATCTAAAGAAGTTAAATTTGTACCTTAATTTCAAACTTAGTAAATATATAGTTGAGCTCATTTGAGTTCTAACTCATTAAATTTTTAAGTGAGACATTCGTAAACATTGAAAATCCCATCTCCACTAGGCTTATTGCAATTTTATTTCTTACATATTCTATTACAAAAGAAGAAGAAATGAAATCATCTTTTTTCTTTTTAAGAAATGAATTATCTCAAAAATAATTCTAGAATGAGGTAAATATGAGCCCTCATTTTTTACATAAGACCTACAATGTTTTAGTTCTCTTTTTACAAAAATAAAAAAATAAACGCCAAAGAAAGGATTTAAAAGAAGAAGAAAAATAAATCAAAGCTCTCTTTTCTTCTTTTCTCTATGCATCAAATCCCTCTTCTTCCACCATTAATGTGTCATTGCTCCATCCAAATCTTAAAATGAAATAGTTAAAACTTATCTTTAACAATTCCTTTTTCACCATATTGAAAAAGATTTTTTGTTAATAAGGTGAAAGAGTTTGTTGGTGGGTATTTTTCAATATCTTAGTGTACAACGTGTGGTGAAGGATAACAAGTGGATTCTTTGTTCCTTACTATTTTCATTTAAACGTTACTAGGTTGATATGCTCAACTTAATTGGAGATTAAAAAAAATCACGAATTTTATTTTAAGCCTTGTTGATGGTCAATTTTAGTATATGGACTACCTAAGTCCAAGCTCAATTTAGCCCATTTGAAGTGGGTCCACTAGCTAAGCTTATGTCCGATGTTACTTAACTTATCAAAGGCTCTTAGAGGCTAGAATTAATCCCTTGACTCAACATGCCGACAATCCAAATTGGGCACTCAACACTTGTTTTAATGATCTCTGTCATTCTTGTTACTTGATGGAATAAAGACGTGCCTTCATGGTCTAATGCCTACAATTCTTGCAACTGCTTTCAACTTCCACTGCTGAATGTTCACCATGATGCTAACAATTCTAAGGAGCCATCATCCTATAAATACCCCATTAGAGTCAAGAGACATTCACCTACACAATCTATTACTATGCTAAACTACTAATTCCTACACTTTACCTTCCTCTACTTCCCACGTTAGGCAAACATTTGTTAAAATGAATTATTTTATATGTGATTTTGATGAGAGTAAAAGTTATGAAAAGATTTTATAAACACACTTCATCTTGAAAAGATTAAAGATTTGTTATGAGAATATATATATATATATATATGCAAATCTGTGTTGTGTCTATATGATGTGCTTTTATGCTTGTAGGTACAGCACTGGCGAGTCATTCCAGCGAATCAAAACACAGAAGCAATCGAGCCCAAAATCCAAGGCGTGACAAAGGCTCATATAGGCATAAATTAGGGAGCGATATGTGAGACCCATAGACTGGCAAGTTAGTGGACAATTAATTCGACCGTTGCATGCATTAATTATCATCGTCTGTCGGACATTATCTCCAACGAACATTCAAGTTTTTAAAAACTATAAATACGCTTTGCCTTAGAGATTTAGATAACTTTTTGAAAGCATTCATTTGCAAACAAATAAATCAAGTTTTCTCTCTTAAATTCTATTCATTATTTGTAAAATCTAAGTAAAAGAGAGAAAATCATTCTAGTACTTTGTTTTTATACTTGTAATCTATTAAAGAGTATCTAGAAAGTGAAGGAAATATTTTATTTCTTGAAGTATTTGTGACTTATGTATTGCTGAGCTTAAGCATGTATTTGGTGATCAATAAAGTGATTGTGAGATCCTCGATTGGAGACATTGATGGATTGTGGAAAGTAGGGAGTGAGCCGAACTCCACGTTAAAACTGGACTTAAAATTTCTATTAGTATCTCTTTTATGTTTCATATCATAATTTGCTATTGTATTACCCATTGCTATTAAAGTTAAATTTGATCCATTACATAGAAATTAATTAGTTGTGCATTTTAGGTCAAATACTTAATTCAACCCTCTCCCCCCAGGTCTTGAGTGTTCTTTAGTGTGTTTTCATTTGGTATCAGAGTCTCGTCTCTATTTTTCTATGCTTAATCATATATAGAGTAAAGATCATGGTATCAAATGCACTAAGGTTTCTAAAGGGGCAAGTATCAATAAACCACCACTTCTAAGTGCGGGTAACTACTCATATTAGAAGTGTAGAATGAAAATCTTTCTAAAAGCTCAAAATAGATTAATATGGAATTCCATAGAAAATGGACCCTTAACTTTAGAAGGAAAAGAAGAAAAAGATTATAATAAAGAATATTTGAAAAGATTAGATTTGAATGAAGTAGCTATGAATATCTTGCATTGTGGGCTGCATAAAAGTGATTTTAATAGAATCTGCACATATAAATCAACTAAAGAATATGGGATGAATTAGAAATGATTTATGAAGGAATATCAAGAGTAAGAAATACAAAAATAAGTTTTTTATGTGGACAGTTTGAAAATTTCAGAATGCTTCCAAATAAATCTATAGACGAGATATATAATAGATTCATCAACATTATAAATCCTTTTAGTATACTTCGGAAGAACTTCATTAACTTAAAAATAAATTCTAAACTTCCTTAGATCACTGCCAAAGGATTAAGAAGTAAAGAGAACAGCCATTAAACAGGCACGAGATTTAAGTGCTATGAGTAAAGAAGAACTCCTTAGAGCACTCAAAATGCATAAGCTCATTAAGAAGCAAGGAGAGAAATCAAACAAGAAGGCTATTACTGTGAAGGCCATTAATCATGATTCCAACGATTATGATAATAATGAAGAATTTGTCTTGATGCCTAAAAAGCTTAAAAAGTTCATGAGGCCTAGTAACAAGACAACAAGAGTGGGTGATGACAGTAGCCCATCAAGATACAAAAAGAAGGATATAATAACCTACTACAAATGCCATATACCTGGACAAATTCAACATTACTGTCTACTACTCAAGAAAGCCTTTAAAGGACCTAGAAAAGAAGCTTTTACCGCCACTTGGAGTGATGATGACTCAAGTGACTCGGATGAGAATGTGTGCTTCATGGCACTAGATGATGAGGTAAGTTCCCCCTATTCTCCTTCTTATGATGACTTATATGTTACGTATGATAAAGTATGCTATAAGTTAGTAAAAGTAGAGAAAACGAACAATATACTTAAAACATTAATGATTAAAGTAAGAGAAGAGCTAGATAAATTTCGAATTAAGCATGAAGAAATTGAAATAGAAAATGAAAAGCTGCATAAAGAAACAAATAGTTTGAAATTAGAAAATGATAAGATGAATAATAAGTGTAAGAAGCTAAAAAGTAAAAATGATTAATTAAGTAAGATCAATAAAAAATTAATAATTGAAAATGACTTGATCTATCTTGAAATTAAAACTATCAATAATGATAGAGTTGAATGTGATAGAAGTAGTAATGAAATTCTAAAGGAGCTAGAAGAATTGAAAAATGAAAATATTTTGTTAAAAACTTGCTTAGATGATTCAAAAGCAACTATAGTCAAGTTCATTAATGGGAAAAAGAATTTGACCACACTTCTTGAAAATCAAAGGTGTTATTCAAATAAATATGGAATTGGATATAGTAGAAAAGGTAGCTACAAGTCCCACAAAACTTGTTTTGTGAAAGCCATCCATGAGACATGCAATTAATGTGGCAAATTTAGTCATATTACATATAATTGTGCAATAAGAACCATACATTTGAATCACAAAAGCAAGCTAGTTTGGGTTCCTAAGAGAGAAATCCTTGTTCCACCTTACCAAAAGGGATCCCAACTCAAATGGGTACTAAGTAAGTAATAATCTGTTATGTAGGGATCTTCAAGTGGGAACAACAAATGATACTTGGACAACAACTGCTCTAGACACATGACTGGAGATGCATCTAACTTCACATCTTTAAACTTGAAAGATTAAAAGAATGTTACCATTGAAGATAATCACAAGTCAATAGTTTTTGGAGAAGGTAACACTCTTATAAACAAAGATTTAATTATTAAAAATATTGTTGGTTGATGAGTTAAACCATAATCTGCTTAGTATAAGTCAATTGTGTGATAATGGTTTTAGAGTAACATTTCTTGCCAACAAATGTTCTATTAAAAGAATTGACAATAACCAAGCTTATTTTGAAAGGCATTAAGAAAGAGATATTTACAAAATTAATTTAGATTATTTTAAATCATCAAATGAAACTTGTCTATAATCTCAAAATGATAATAGCTAGCTATGGCATAGAAAATTAGGACATGCTAGCATGGATGTAATTTCAAATAAAAGAATCTTTTCAAAGGTTTACCAAAAATAAATTTTCAAAAAGACAAGGTTTGTCAAGCATATCAACAAGGAAAGTGTTGGTCCCGAGAAGATAACCAAGAGGGAGGTGAATTGGTTATAAAAATTTACTTTTCAAAATTTTAAACAAAATTCACACCACTTGGTTATTCAACTAAAATGGCTTTAAAACTTTCTTAAAATAAAAAACTTTGAACAAAAATTCGGATAAAAAATGAATCAAAACTTTCACTCCTAGAAACCTTCTAACTAACTCTCTGAGTAAGAAAATATGAATGATTTACTCTCTGATTAACTTTCTGACTAAGAAACTATATGCAAGTTACTTTCTAATTAACCTTCTAACTAAGAAACTATATGCAAGTTACTTTCTAATTAACCCTCTGAGCATATATCACACATATAAAACATAAACAATAAGTCACGAAATTAAAGAGAGATAAGGAGTAGAAAGTGCAAAGCGATATATAGAGGTTCCGCCTTGAGCGTCAATCCTCTCTTCCAGCTCCAAGCCAGGGTCCTGGTATTCCTCACCGGTTGTGTTCCACTATCCAATCAAATCAATAAAAGTTACAAGAAGTTCTTGCCAATTCTCTTTGGCAACAATTCACTTAGCTTGATTCTCCTAATCAATCAATCAACTAAGCCTACTTGTAACTCTCAACTCTCACTAAAGTGTAAAATCAAATCAAGAGGAATAAAAAGTAAGTTTCCTCAAAAGAATTCGCTTAAGTAAATTTGACAGTAGACTATGACAGTTTTTGTTCACATAAAAAATCTTGATCACTGTTGCAAGTAATTGTCACGTTGTTGTTGTTTTGTTTTGTATTTTGTCTTTTTATTCCAGTTACTCTAACGGCTAGAAGAAGAGATGGATAAGCTTGTCCCATATTTTTGTGCGTGAAATATGCTCGAAATCCTTACAATATCAGCTCATGTTTATCATACTATTGACTCACTTTGAATTTTTGAATTCTTGAGGTAATCTTCGAAATCCCAGCTTCAGAAGATAAATTAAATATCTAACAACTTGTATGTTTATCTTATACTGAAAATTCGAACTTGAATTTATCCGTAGTTGCATAATTTCATTGCCTGGTACTGTTCATGCTTTATCCAAGCTTCCACGTTCTTCGTATTTTTCAAAAAATCTTTGCACATATTCCATAAAAATCTGAATTGTGTTTTGTAAGTACTTCATATTATGTACACTAACTTTCTCGTCAAATGTAATTTGTTGTGTAAATTGAAATTCAAATCTGAGCCATCCTTCTTCAACAGTGTGTTTATGAACTTCAAAAAGAACATATGTTCGAATTTTAATCCCTGTGGATTTTGAACCGACTTTGTGAAACACATTGAGTATAATACCCAAATTATACTCAATATTGGAGCTAGGTCTTCATAAATTAAATCTAAGTTGGAAAACACGTGATTCTAATATAGTTCATTAACCTTCTGATGTTTCCTTTGGTGAGTAAAAAAATACTTACAATTCTCATTGGAACCTTTTGAGCAACCTTTTGATATACGAATTTTGTTCAATATAAAACTTCCAACCTTCTGATATACTTTCTAATATAATTTTATCTCATTAACATCTAAGACTGCACACTAAATAAGATATGTAAGGAATCATTTAATTCTTTTTGTTATCATCAAAACCATCTTTTGAGAGAAATCAACATTCTCCCCCTTTTTAATGATAACAAAACCTCATGAACAAAATAATAAATTTTTGACAGAACAAAACAAAACTTTCATGATATATGCAGCAGCAGATGAATTCAGCATATATGCAGCAACAACAAAACATTAGTATCAGCAATTACTCATAAATCTCAATGGCAACAGCAATCACATAATAACATTATTTTGTTATCTCTCTTCTTCCCCTTTTTGTTAGCATCACAAAAGAGATATAATAAGAAAAACAGAAAGTTCATAGTAAATGAGCAACAAAGATTCCAGTTCTTACAAACCAAATTAAAAGAGTCTTTAGAGAATCAAAAAGAAATAACAACAGAAAAATTCATTTGTTTTTCTTATAAGCAAGAAAATATCCAGTTTTATGAGCTTTCATCTTTCTTCTTTGACGAAAAATTGGGCGAGTTGGTTGAATTGGTGTAGGAACCAAGTTATGCAGTTGAAGAAAATTAAGAACAAAGGTAATCACTTCAACTTCAGATGGTTGATGTGTTGAAGGAGATTCTGCTGGCTGTGGACATGGAACGATAGACATATCAGAGACTTGAGCCACTACAGGATCAAAGACAGAGGCTGTAGGTTCAGCTCCTTATGTAGCAGCTACAGGATGATCAGGAGCAGAGGGTGTAGGTTCAGATGGTACATCTTCTTGCACAAAGGAAGGCTGGTGATCAAAATGATCAGAAGAAGGAGATTGAACTGATGTTGGAGGATGATGAGAGGTATGCTCATGATCAAAGTGAAATTCTTTAAGAGAATCAAGAATAGATTCTATCAAGGGTTTCTTGATGGATTATAGATGTTAATCGATAAGCTTTTCTACAACCATTCAAAAAGAAGAATGGGAGTTTTCACCAATTGGATCATAAGGAGGCAAAGCTTTTGACTCACTCTCTGAGTCACTCTCATTTGCTTTTCCTCCACCTTCTTTAATCTCAAATTTACCCCCTGTTCGTAGATGACTTTCCGTTTCACCCTTGCAGCCATTTTCTCCTTTCCTTTGTTCTTTGAGGATTTCTCTTTTTCTTTCTCAATCTCATTACCCTCTGATGAACTCTCTGCTGGCACAACTAGCTCCCCCTCAGCTATTGTTATGATCTTTTGCCAATCAAATCCAACTTTGCTAAACTTGGGATGTATGTACCAAGACCCATCTTTGGAAAACCATAAGTTATTAACAACTTGTATTTCCATCTTTTTCAAATTTGTTTCTCCTATTTTCTTTAGAGAAATAGACACTTTAAAGGTTTTGGGAAGATGAATTTTCTCAAATGCAAAGAATTTCATCAACAAATTGCCATATGGTTTGTTGTTCCTAGTTCTCCATATGTGTCTTAGAATCATACTAGGCATATCAAGACTCACGTTTTTCTTCATAGCTAAAACCACCACAGCTTCCTCTATTGAAATTGTTGTTGTACTGCCATTCTTGGGCAGAAGGCAATCAACTCCAATTTTATGTAATAATCGTACCAACGGCTCAAATTCAATAGCAAATATATCTTTTTCTACAAATTTTCCCACTCCATCATTCAGTTCTTTATACAATGATTTCCTATCATACTGTAAAATTCTCTTGTTGTCTTTTTCATTTTTCATTTCAAAGCACTCAATTAAATCTTTCCTACTGAGTGTAAGAACATTTCCAGCCACTTTTGTTTTCAACTTTGCATCCTGTAATTCTTCTAGATGTTCATAAAACTCTTGGATTAGCCAGCCATCAACCATTCCAGAAATATTACATAGATGTTGACATCCTATACGATTCAACCAGTCTTCCCAGAAAAAGCCATTTTCTTTAAAAAACTTAAAATCGACAAAAGCACATTCAAGAATCTTACTTGATGTGGTTTTCTGCCTTTTGGCTAGGGGAGTCTTCCTAGTAGATCTTTGTGCTAATTTCCTTTTTCTTGGTGGTTGAGGAGCAAGATGGACATGGTCTGAACTACTCCCTGAGAGGGTTTCAGAGGATGCAATCGGTTCCTCTGAGGATGATTCCTCATCTTTTGTTGCCTTTCCTCGTTCTTGTTTCTTGGAATTTTTATCATGTTGAAACTTGGATCGTTTTTCTCTCGGATTACCTTCTTTTGTTAGGGTTTCGAGGGTTTCTTCAGAATCAGAGAGATCATCTTCCACGGATATTGTGCCTTCTATGGGTTTTGTTTTGAAGCCTTTTGATGCTAATCAAAAGGATTTTCTTGAAGACATGTTGTGGAAATTTGAAGATTCGAAAAGAATGAGAAGACCAAGATCAGAGAGAGGAAAAAGCTTTGATTTTTTGTGATCAAAACGTTAAAGAGGATGGACGTTTGGGAAGAAATGAAGAGACACCAACTGCATGTTCCCAAGAAAATTGCTGCCATTTTTTTTATTTTTATTAAATTGACTTTAAAAAATTTTATGGAAATAAACAAATTAATTCAAAAAGGATTACATATTCTAATTTTATTTCTTAAAAATTCAAATCTCATCTTATCCAAAGGTTTAGTAAATATATCAGTATATTGATTTGCAGTAGAAACAAATTCTATATTAATATTCCATTATTCACATGATCCCTTATGAAATGATGTCCAATTTCTATATGTTTAGTCCTAGAATGATGCACAGGATTTTTTGTTAAATTTATTGCACTTGTATTATCACATTTAATTGAGATATTTTTATATTTTAATCCAAAATCTTGTAATTATTGTTTTATCCAAAGAATTTGTGCACAAAAATTTCCAATTGAAACATATTCAGCTTTTGCTATAGATAAAGCAACTGAATTCTGTTTCTTTGAAGACCAAGAAATCAGTTTGTTTCCTAAGAATTGACAAGTACCAGAAGTACTTTTTCTATCAGTTTTGCATCCTACATAATCAGCATCTGAGTATCCAACTAATTCAAAATTTTCATTTTTAGGATACCAGATTCCTAATTTTGCAGTACTAACAATGTACTTGAAAATTCTTTTAATAGCTTTTAAATGTGTTTCAGTTGGACTACTTTGAAATCTTGCACAAATACATACAGAAAACAATATATCTAGTCTAGATGCAGTCAAGTACAAAAGAAAGCCAATTAAACTTCTATATAATTTTTTATTAACTTTCTTACCCTGAGAATCAACATCTAACCTTATAGATGAGCTCATTGGTGCAGCAGCTTCTTTTAAGTTCTCAAATCCAAACTTTTTTAGAATTTGTTTGGTATACTTCTCTTGATGAATGAAAATTCCATCATTTGATTATTTGGTTTGTAATCCTAAAAAGAAATTTAATTCTCCCAGCATGGATATTTCAAATTCAGCCTGCATAAGCTTTGCAAATTCTTGACAATATCGTTCATTAGATGATCCAAATATTATGTCATCAACATATATTTGTACAACAATTATATCATCATTATAATATTTTAAAAATAAAGTTGTGTCAATCGTACCTCTTTGATACCCACTTGATATGAGATATTCACTAAGTCTCTCATACCAAGCTCTTGGTGCTTGTTTCAGACCATACAAAGCTTTTCTTAATTTAAAGACATGATCAGACTTAAATGTATCCTCAAATCCAGGTGGTTGTTCAACATACACTTCTTCTTTAATGTAACCATTCAAAAATACACTTTTTACATCCATTTGAAACAATTTAAAATTTTTATAACATGCATAAGTTAGCAATAATTTTATAGCTTCCAATCTAACAACTGGTGCATAAGTTTCATCATAATCTATTCCTTCTTTTTGAGAATATCCTTTAGCTACAAGCCTTGCTTTATTTCTAACAGTTTTACTATTTTCATCCAATTTATTCTTATAAACCCATTTAGTTCCTATAATAGATTTGTCTTGAGGTCTAGGAACTAAGTTCCAAACATTATTTCTTTGAAATTGATTCAATTCTTCATGCATAGCATTTATCCAATTTTCATCATTTAATGCTTCATCTATGTTACTTGGTTCTATTTCAGATATCAAAGCAAAGTGATTTTCAAGCTCTTGTAATTTAGATCTAGTTCTAGTTCCAGATTCTATATCACCAATAATTAAGCTAGGTGGATGTGAAGATTTATATTTCTGCTTTTGAACTTTCAGGATTGTAATGTTTAGATCTATGTTACCTTCTGCCTTACCTCTGACATAGCAGATCTTGTGGACTTTCGGTATTATGATCAATATTCATACCAGCTGTATCAATCTTCTTCTCCCAGCTCTTTACACCACTCACCAGATTTCTCACTCATACATTATTTTTATTTTCAGAGCAAGCACATCGTCATCAAAATCATCTTTTACATCAATAAAACGTACATTATAGATTCTTCAACTATTTTTGTTTTTTGTTAAAAACACGATATGCTTTACTATGTTGTGAATATCCAAGAAAAATTGCTTCATCTGACCTTTCATCAAACTTTCCAAGATTATGTGCATTCTTTTTACAAAGCATGTACAACCAAACATGAAATATGAAACAGATGGTTTTCTACACGAAATAATTCATAGATGTTTTTGTATATGAGGTCTAATGTATACTCTATTCATGATATAACAAGCAGTTGCAACAGCTTCAGCCCAAAAATATTCAGCTATTCCACTTTCATTTAACATAGAACGTGTCATTTCTTGTATTGTCCTATTCTTTCTTTCAACTGCCCCATTCGGTTAAGGTGTATATGGTGCAGAAAAGTTATGATTTATTCCATGTTCTTCACAAAAGGAAATAAATGATGAATTATCAAATCTGTACCATGATCAGTTCTTAAAGAAATAATGGAAAAACCCTTTTCATTTTGTATTTGTTTAGCAAATTTTTCAAAAATCTCAAAAGTTTCTTATTTATGCTTTAAAAAGAACACCCATGTATACCTTGAAAAATCATCAACTATTACAAGACCATATATCTTTCCTCCTAGACTTAGTGTTCTAGTAGGTCCAAATAAGTCAAGATGCAAAAGCTGAAGCGGTCTTTTTGTTTAAATCAAATTTATGCTTTTATGTGAAATAGAGACTATTTTATTCTATAAACAAGTTGAACATTTAACATCATGCTTAACATGGATTTTGGGTAACCCAACAACAATATTTTTTTTAGATAACTTTTCCAAATGATTAAAATTCACATGACCTAGTTTTTTGTGCCATGCATAAATGTTGTCATTCATAGTCAAAAAGCAACATTCAACATTCATATCAGATGGTGTAATTAGATATACATTTCTTTTTCTAAATACTTCAAATAATTTAACTCTATTAGAATTATATGCAAAACATTTGTTTTTCTCCAAATTCATTTGATAGCCTTTATCACATAATTGACTTATGCTTAAAAGTTTATGCTTTAATCCTTTAACCAAAGAAACATTTTCAATCATGTATGGGGGATGACCAATTGTACCTGTTCCAATTATTTTACTAGGACTTTCATCACCAAATCTCACATACCCTTTTTCTTTCCAAGTTATGCTAGTGAACAAAGAAGAATCTCTAATCATATGGCTTGAACATCCACTGTCCAAGTACCATGTTCCTTTTATTTTTGCTCTTTGTTCCTGTAAATAAAAAAAAGGTGATCAAACCTTTTTAGGAACCCAAACAAACTTGGGTCCTTGATAAGTCAAGCTTATCTTATCTTGTTTCTTGACTTGATATGCACTAAGCTTGTTTCTTTTGTAGAAACAATATTTTTCAATATGACCTATTCTATTACAAAATGAACATGCATATGGCTATTTATGATACTTTTGATTTCCCTTTTGATAATTATTTTGTGTTGGATAATCATTATATGCATACCTGTACCCTCTGACATACCTTCTGATAGGATAGCTTTGTTGAACATACCTTCTGATGTACCTTCTGTTGTTATTGTTCTTACGGTTCTCAGTTTGTACAGTAGCTTGGCTATTCCCAATTTTGTTTTCTTTAACAAAAATCATCTTTTTCAAATTATTTGATGAACTCCCAGATTCATATCCCAATTCGTGTTTTATAAAGGAAGGTCTTTGACTACTAATTAACATATTCAACTTCCTATCACTTTCGTTAAATTTATTGAACGTGTTCTTGATGGACTATGATAGATCTTCGACTCTACTTTTTAAATTTTTTGATTTCGATTTTCAAAACTTCATTTTCTTTCTTTAAAACATCAGTTTTGACAAATAATTTCTCATTGTCATTCTTCAAAATATCGTTTTCATCAATGAATAGTTTATTGGTTTGTCATAAAACATCCTTCTCGTTCTTTAGAGCTTTGTTTTCGACTTCTAGTTTAGTTATTTTCAAATATGCCTTCTTAAGTGCTTTAAGTAGTTTTTTCATTTCATAATACATATCATTTTCACTAATTTCTTCATTGGAATCAAAGTGTACCTCAGACGCTGCCATTAAGCACAAATTGGCTTCCTCTTCATTCTCACTTGTATCCTCTGATTCATTCTTTGATGCATCAAGATCACTCCACGTTGCCATCATAGCACGGCTTTTCTTCTTGAATTTCTTCATTTTCTTCTTCAAGATTGAACATTCATATTTGATGTGGCCTGATTGTTTGCATTCATAACACACGATCTCCTTTCTTTCTTTCTTTTCCTCCTTTTCTTTATAATTCCTTCTTGCACTAAGCTTGTTAGTTTTATTAAAATTGTTAAATTTCTTACCTTTAAAGAACTTGCTTAATCTTCTTGCAAGCATGCCGATGCTTTCTTCAATGTTATCATCATCGGAGTCAGTTTCATCACTTGTGGCTTTCCTTGCTTTGAATGCTATTGCCCTTGAACTTCCTTCAGCTTCCTTAGTTGTGTTAATGTGTGACTCATAAGCTAGTAATTTCTCCCTTAGTTGACTGAGAGTTAACTTATTCAGGTCTTGGGCTTCTTCAAATGTTGTCTTTTTAGCATCCCATGACTTTGGCAATATTCTGAGTATCTTCCTGACTAAATCGGGATCATCCATTTTCTTTCCAAGAGAGGTTAGTTCATTTGTCACAGCAGTAAAACGATTAAAAGCTTCTTTTATTTTCTCATCAGGCTTAATTTTGAAGAATTCATATTGTTGTAACAAGGAGTTAATCATTGTTTCCTTAATAGTATTGGTTCCTTCATAAGTTTTGGACAAAATATCCCAAATGTCTTTTGTAGTTTGATAAGAAGAAATTAAATAAAATTCAGAAGGAGCTATTGTGGTGAGTAAGAGATTCCTAGCCTTGTTATTCTTCTCAATGAGCTTTAGTTCATCATCAGTGAAATTAGCATCATCAGTCAAAGTCACTTGTGTGTCTCCAAAAGCAATCACCTGCCAAGAGCCATAATCATTAGCTTTTATATAAGTAGACATGCACATTTTCCAATATAGATAATTTGTTCCATCAAAATATGGAGCTCGGCTAATAGCAATATTGTTTTCAGCCATTTGAAGATCACTCAAATAAAGTATATGAACACTGCTTTGATACCAATTGTTGGTCCCGAAAAGATAACTAAGAGGGGGGTGAATTGGTTATAAAAATTTACTTTTCAAAATTTTGAACAAATTTCACACCACTTGGTTATTCAACTAAAATGGCTTTAAAACTTTCTTAAAATAAAAAACTTTGAACAAAAATTCGGATAAAAAATGAATCAAAACTTTCACTCCTAGAAACCTTCTAACTAACTCTCTGAGTAAGAAAATATGAATGATTTACTCTCTGATTAACCTTCTGACTAAGAAACTATATGCAAGTTACTTTCTAATTAACCTTCTGAGCATATATCACACATATAAAACATAAACAATAAATCACAAAATTAAAGAGAGATAATGAGTAGAAAGTGCAAAGCGATATATAGAGGTCCCGCCTTGAGCGTCAATCCTATCTTCCAGCTCCAAGCCAAGGTCCCGGTATTCCTCATCGGTTGTGTTCCACTATTCAATCAAATCAATAAAAGTTACAAGAGGTTCCTGCCAATTCTCTTTGGCAACAATTCACTTAGCTTGATTCTCCTAATCAATCAATCAACTAAGCCTACTTGTAACTCTCAACTCTCACTAAAGTGTAAAATCAAATCAAAAGGAATAAAAGTAAGTTTCCTCAAAAGAATTTGCTCAAGTAAATTTGACAGTAGACTATGACAGTTTTTGTTCACGTAAAAAATCTTGATCACTGTTGCAAGTAATTGTCACTTTGTTGTTGTTCTGTCTTGTATTTTGTCTTTTTATTCCAATTACTCTAACGGCTAGAAGAAGAGATGGATAAGCTTGTCCCTGATTTTTGTGTTTGAAATATGCTTGAAATCCTCACAATATCAGCTCGTGTTTATCATACTGTTGACTCTTTGAATTTTTGAATTCTTGAGGTAATCTTCGAAATCCCAGCTTCAAAAGATAAATTAAATATCTAACAACTTGTATGTTTATCTTATACTGAAAATTCGGACTTGAGTTTATCTGTAGTTGCATAATTTCATTGTCTGGTACTGTTCATGCTTTATCCAAGCTTCCACGTTCTTTGTATTTTTCAAAAAATCTTTGGACACATTCCATAAAAATCCGAATTGTATTTTGTAAGTACTTCATATTATGCACACTAACTTTCTCGTCAAATGTAATCTGTTGTGTAAATTGAAATTCAAATTTGAGTCGTCCTTCTTCAACAGTGTATTTATGAACTTCAAAAAGAACATATGTTCGAATTTTAATCCCTGTGGATTTTGAACCGACTTTGTGGAACACATTGAGCATAACACCCAAATTATACTCAATATTGGAGCTAGGTCTTCATAAATTAAATCTAAGTTGGAAAACACGTGATTCTAATATAGTTCATTAACCTTCTGATGTTTCCTCTGATGAGTAAAAAAATACTTGCAATTCTCATTGGAACCTTCTGAGTAACCTTCTGATATACAAATTTTGTTCAATGTAAAACTTCCAACCTTCTAATATAATTTTATCTCATTAACATCTAAGACTGCACACTAAATAAAATATGTAAGAAATCATTTAATTCTTTTTGTTATCAGCAAAATCATCTTTTGAGAAAAATCAACAGAAAGCAAACTAAAACTTCTTTTAAGTTTGAGAATGCTATTTCCACATCTAGCCATTAGAACTATTGCATATAAACTTATTTGGTCCTCCTCAAACTTTAATTTTGGGAGGTAAAAAATACACCATGGTTATTATTGATGACTTCACTAGATATACATGGACTTTCTTCCTTGCATCTAAAAATGAAACAAATCATGCTTTTTTTAGATATTATAAGAAAGTCCAAAATGAAAAAGGTCTTAACATTATATCTATTCGAAGTGATCATGAGGGAGTATTTGAAGACTATGACATGGATTATTTTTGCAGTAAATATGGCATTGAACAAACTTTTTCAGCATCTAAAACTCCACAACAAAATGGTGTAGCTAAAAGAAAAAATAGAACCTTAATTGATATGGCTAGAACTATATTGTGTGAAAACAATATACCAAAATATATTTGGGCTGAAGCTGTAATTACTACTTGTTACATATCAAATCAAGTTTTTATAATACCAATTCTTAAGAAAACCCATTATGAGCTTTGGAAAGGAAAAAAACTTAACATATCTTATTTTTATCCTTTTGGCACTAAATGTTACATCTTAAACAATTAAAAAGAACAATTGGCTAAATTTGATACTAAAAGTGATGAAGGAATTTTTCTAGGTTACTCTTTAACTAGTAAAGCATATAAAGTGTTTAATAAGAGAACCTTAATTGTAGAAGAATCTATTTGTGTTTTCCTTATTTATGTTCGAATGATGTTGTAGATGTTGTTTGTGATGATTTGAATAAGTTTTCTCTTGAAAATAATAAAGAAGAAAATGAACATAAAGTGGATGTTGTGAATGGATCTATTAGTAATGATCTTCCTAAAGATTGGAAATATGCGAAATCACACCCAAAAAAACTAATAATAGGTGAACCCTCCAATAAGGTACAAACAATATCATCTTTAAGAAATATGAGTAGTCTTGTTTTTCTATCACAAATCGAGCCTAGAAATATAGAAGAAGCTTTAAAGGATGAATTTTGGAAACAAGTTATGCAAGAAGAATTAAACTAGTTTGCAAGAAACGAAGTTTGGAGCTTAGTTTCTAGACCTGATAGTAGACCACTTATTGGAACCACATGGTTTTATAGAAACTAACTTAATGAATCTAAAATAATAACAAAGAACAAGGCTAGATTAGTTACTAAAGGATATAATTAAGAAGAAGGCATAGATTTTGATGAGACCTTTGCCCTAGTTGCTAGACTAGAAACTATTAGAATGCTTTTAGCTTCTGCTGCTTTAAAAAATTTTACTCTTTTTCAAATGGATGTCAACAGTGCATTCTTAAATCGTTTTATAAAAGAAGAAGTCTATGAGAGTAACCACTGGAATTTGAAAATAATGAATTCCCCAATCATGTCTTCAAATTAAACAAAGCTCTTTATGGTTTCAAGCAAGCTCCTAGAGTTTGGTGTAAAAAACTTAGTAGTTTCCTTTTAAACAAAGGATTTTTTAGAGAAAAATTAACTCAACCCTGTTTATCAAAAATCACAAGTCAAATATATTGACTGTGCAAATCTAGGTGGATGATATTCTGTTTAGAGCTATAAACATGAGTCATATAAATGAATTTGTTGATTCCATGAAGAATGAATTTGAAATGAATGATGGGAGAACTCCATTATTTTCTAGGTCATCAAATAAAATAATCTAATGGAACCTTTATTTTGTTTTTTTTTTTTTTTGGTTAATGAAAATGGAACCTTTATAAATCAATCAAAATACACTAGAGATCTGTTGAAAAGGTTTAAAATGGATAATGACAAAACAAGACCTACACTTATGAGCATAAATGTAAAACTTGGCTAAGATGAAAATGGGAAAAATGTTTGTGAAAGGCCTTATAGAGGCAATATAGGTAGTTTTGTTATATTTCAGCTTCTAGACATGATATCATATTCTTAGTGTGTGTGTGTGCACAGTTTCAATCTTGCCTAAAAGAATCACACTTCAATGCAGTAAAATGCATATTCAAGTATCGTGCAGGCACTATTGAAATTGGCTTATAGTATTAAAAGTTTACCTCTTTTCATCTAGTTGGATACTTCGATGCTAATTTTGCTGGATGCAAACTAGATTGAAAAAGTAAAAGCAACACATGCCACTTTCTTAGAAAATCCCTAATATCTTGGCACTTAAAGAAACAAAATTCAATTGCACTTTCAACTGTTGAAGCTAAATATATAGCTGTTGGTAGCTATTATGCACGAGTTTTATAGATGAAACAAACTTTGCTTGATTGAGGTTTAAAATATGAAAATGTTCCAATTCGTTGTGATAACATAAGTCCATAAATCTAACTAAAAATTCAATCTAACACTCAAGGACCAACTATATTGAAATTAGATATTATTTCATTAGAGATCATGTTCTAAATAGGGATATCAGCTTGGAATTTGTTGATACAAACAATCAAATTACTGATATTTTTACAGAACCCTTGAGTGAGGATCGTTTTTTTAGTTAGGTTTATGGCACTTATGTTATCACAACGAATTGGAACATTTTCATATTTTAAACCTCAATTAAGCAAAGTTTGTTTCATCTATAGAACTTGTGCATAATAGCTACCAACAACTGTATATTCAGCTTCGGCAGTTGATATTTCTTTGAATATAGTACATGCATATATATATATATATATATATGTGATTTGTTTTTGAACAATATCTTTTGTAGCTGCTGATGGTTGCTAAGGATCGGCTTGTCGATCCTCTAAGGATCGGCTTACCGGTGTGCATGTTAAAGGCTCGACCTGAGAGTCGATTGCTTCTATTTTGCTAAAAACAAGCATAAGCTCGCTGGTATGCGCTCGAGGGATCTATCAAGGGCTCAATCTAACCCTTGATTGACTCCGTGGATTTAATGTTCAAAATTTGTAAGTATCGGCTCACAGATGGGTTGTTTTTCACATGCATATATATATATATGTATCTTTCTCTCTCTATCATTTTATCTCTTTTCTTCTTCTCTCCTTCATTCTCTCTCTCTGTTTTTTTTTCTTTCTTCTCTCTCTAAAATCCTTCAGTTTAAATAACACTCTCTCTGTCTTTTATCTTTCTCTCTATCCTCTATCTACTTCCCCACCATTACCCTACTGTCTCTTTTCACCCATTCATCTTTCTCTCTTTACCGCTCCTCTTTCTCTCTCATCTAGATCTGTGAGCCATGCCTCCAAGAACAACCAGAGGTTGAGCACTACCTACACTACCAGCATTTGATGGGTTTTTGTTCCCCTCTAGAAAACATTCAGACAAGCATATCTTGTTCAGAGATCTTCCTATTGATATGGGTAGAAACTATAATGTAGATGTGTCACAGTTCTTTAGAATTCCCCAAATGATTGGAGTTTCTATCAATAATATTATTGATACCATGTCTTTTCCTGCTAAAATAAATGAGGAGATAGTTCAATTTTTCTATTACAATTTAACTGATTATCTAGAGGACGATGGAAGTTTGGGCATTGGGATGGAGTTTGGTTTCAATAGCTCAAGTTTTGTGAGACCAATGTTATATTCATATCTATATGGTAGGAGATTTGAGATATCACATTATAATATTTGTAGCTTGATTGGGGTAAATGATTTTGGAGTTAAGACACCCAGTACATTTAATGGTGCTCAGTATTATGAGGAGCTATTTACTGTGTTTAATATGGGTCAAAATTGGCACAAACTGTGCAATCCATATTCAAATTGGTTGTCTCTTAGGCATTAGGTTCTTCACCAGTTTTTTACAAACAATTATGTACCACGCAAGGGACAATAGATTACAGTGACTTAGCAGGATCCGTGGCTTATGTTTCATATTGTAAGAGGAGATAAGATTTTTTTCTTTGATCTAATGCTTAGGACCTTCAAGAATGTGACTACTAAGCCTACTCAGGCTGTTTTAAGAGGAAGCAGACTGATTGCATAGTTATTGAGGAGCAAAGGTATGGAATTTTGCTTTGAGACTTGCCCTATTCAAATTCTTACCTTCTCCTTAAATACAATAAGTTAAGGGACTTGAAAAAGACAAGATGGGCAATGGGTAAGGAAGAAGCCTTTAGAGCCTTTAGTTGGTGGAGGCGTTCTGCTTCCTGGCTCAAGTATTGATATAGATCCTTCTGATAATGATGAGCCCCCAGCTCCACCTACTAGTTCTTTAGCTCTTAGTGCTCTATCTCTTCTCTACAGTAGCTTCGAGAGAATATGGACACCAAATTTGATACTATAAAGAACTAGATTTTTAATCTTTGCTATGATTTTCATACCTTCAGCTGTAATATTTGAGGATTTATGGATCACTTTTATCGTATCCATCCTTGCCCGCATCCTCCTGCATGATTTTTTATGTTTATTTCATGTACAAATCTCTATGTTTGCACCTTTATGTGACTTTTTATGCTACTCTGATCAATTTCTTTATTGAATATCTTACATGGCTGCTTTATATGAATGTTTCTCCTTATTCTCTTTACTTACTATCTTATATAAATCTTTTTGATGAGGTCAAAGGGGGAGAAATAATGGCACAATTATGGGGGAGAAATGGGATTAAATGTGCAAAATAATAAATAATGGATGGTTAAATGGAGAAATATTGGTATGGTTAAGGGGGAGATAATTGTATGATCAATGGATTTTTCTTAAAATATTTATTATGGGGGAGCTTCTATTAAGGTGGAGTAAATGATATATAGCCTTTACATAACTGTTTGCCCTCATTAAAATGGGGGAGATTATTAAAATGAATTATTTTATATGTGATTTTGATGAGAGCAAAAGTTATGAAAATATTTTATGAAAGCACTTCACCTTGAAAAGGTTAAAGATTTGTTATAAGAATACATATATATGGAAAATTTTTGTTGTGTGTGTATGTTATGCTTTTATGAATGCAAGTATAGCCCTGATAAGTCAATCTAGCGAATAAAAACACAGAAGCAGTCAAGTCCAAAATCTAAGGTGCGACAAAGCCACGAAGAAGCAAAAGTTAGAGCGCTACATGTGAGACCCATGAATTGACAAGCCAGCGGACAATCAATTCAACCGTTGCGCACATTAATTATTATCGTTTGTCAAATGTTATCTCCAATGAACATTTAAGTTTTTGAAAACTATAAATACGCTTTTCCTTGGAGATTCAAGTAACTTTTTGAAAGCTTTCATTTACAATAAACAAATCAAGTTTTCTCTCTTAAATTTTGTTTATTATTTGTAAATTCTAAGTAAGAGAGATAAAATCATTCTAGTACTATGTTCTTATTCTTGTAATATATAAAATATTATCTAAAGAGTGAAGGAAATATTTTATTTTATGAAGTGTTGTGACTTGTGCATTGCTCAGCTTGAGCATATATTTGGTAATCAATAAAGTGATTGTGAAGTCCTCGATTGGAGGCATAAGTGGATCGTGGAGAGTTGGGAGCGGGTCGAACTTGTCACACCCCGAAGGGTACTCTAAACGTGGCAGTCCACCGTACACAATATTAAAGCCTAAGAATGACCACCTCAGTCACGCGAAGGCTTCCATACTATGTACAAGGCGTCTAACACATGGAGGAGACACATAGAAGTGATACATTTTATATTGATACAACTCGAGTAACAATGTAAAGAAAATACAATTCACTATACTTCAATTACAATTCATCAAAAGATTTCACTACATAAAACTATTACAACGCAAATCGTAAAACCTAGCTAATAACTTCAAGCATTCTTATTTCTTGCCGGAATCCTAAAGTCATTCTTGGCTCCAGCCATCTCGGTCCCCACATAGCATTCTTGAGATAACCTGTTTAATCAAACATCTATTGGGGTATAAGCTACACTAGCTTAGTGAGTAAAAACTTCTAAGATTACATTTATAACACATCATACCATCAAGTGATTAGTCAGACAAGTGATATGCATCAA
This sequence comes from Combretum micranthum, assembly GCA_024138025.1. Classification (NCBI taxonomy): domain Eukaryota; kingdom Viridiplantae; phylum Streptophyta; class Magnoliopsida; order Myrtales; family Combretaceae; genus Combretum; species Combretum micranthum. Next base: position 3,100,046 of record JAMXBD010000003.1, read on the forward strand.
ACACGTGAATTTAACAAACATATGACCAGCCGAAAATCATATGTGGATGGACTTGCGCCCTCCATCCCGGGTTAGCAGATTAACGAATCCTGCAATACGAATCGCGGCCGTTTCAGCTTACGGGCAACTTTGAACTATAAATTCGTTTAAGGACAACGATTAACCAACAAATGCTAATGCTCCATCCCCATCGTGACATGAATGAGTTCAATTTCATCTTCAATTCCGAATAATCAATTATACCAATTCTTTTAAGTGATTAATCAATAATCGCACACAGTCAATTCTAATTCATCTATACAAGCAATAGTTAATCACCCGGCTTCGATATTCTTATATTCCATTTCTCACATCAATAATAAGCATGCATAGTTTCCATTCGTCCCCATCATGCATATCCCTTTTACCTTTACTAAATATATAGTGCAACTATTATTACAATCACATATAATAAATGAAATCGAAAGTAATACTCACCTGGCCATTGGATCACCGGCCTCTTAGTACAAGTAATCCGGTAGTAAGGAATCATTGATATCGGGGTCACCTAAAAAGGAAGAAATACCCTAATAAGTATTTCATCACTTAACTAGTCCAAACTATCTCATACAAACTATCAAATTCGTAATTCTCGTCCTAAGCGGAAATTCCAACTTAAAACGGCCATAACTTGGTCGTTTTAACTCGGAATTTAGCAAATTATATATCGATTTCTATCTACTTCAAAAGATCTATCTATTTATAATATTATTTTCAAGTTTTGAAAATATTTAGGCCATGAAACAGAGGGGCTCAGATCTGATCGGAAATAGTTTCCAATTCCGAAAATAGTTTGTAGATGTTTGTAATGTTCCTATTATATAGATTAACTATACATGTAATATTGATGATTTCCTACCATGAATGGCATGTTATAAGCTTGATGTTTACATGCTTTTGACTATATTTATTAAAAGGAATTTTTAGAAACTTTTTATTTGCAAAACCCTATGGCTATTTACTTTTAAGAAAACTAGTTTCCTAACTTTGATCATTTCCATTTGTTTTGGATTTATTTCTTAAGAAAATATAATTATCCTTGTTAAAATTGAGTCTTCACTATATCTATTACTTATGACCTTCATTTTTACATAAAAATTTCCATTTTACACTTTGTAAACATATCTTCAAGTAGGATTGATTCCAAAATCCGAATTTTGTAAAAATTGTTTTTGTGGTGATTCCTTTAAGTAAAAAATCATTTGATACTTTGAAAATTAAAGGACAACCATGCCTAGCCACTAAGGACTTCATTTCTTTGATAAATTTCTAATTTGAGTTTGAAAATATGGGTTTTCATGCCATTATTCCATTGGTACGAATTCCTTAAAATGACAACAACTCAAATTTTCCTACTTTATTTCTATAATGCATCATGCATATATGTATTACCTACAAGTTATTGTTATGAAGGTTAAGAGATGATCTACCTATATGTATACATATAGTACCAAGAATTCTTTTTGAAAATCTTTACTTTGCAAAACTTTGAATTTTTTCTAGACTTAAGAAAAATAGTTTTTCTTCTTGTAAAATCATACTTGCTTTTATCAAAACTCAACCTTGATGACCTATATAACCATCACCTTCATTATTTCAACAAAAACCTTCATTTTGGGGTTAGAAAATAGGTATTTACATAGGTGGTTTGCCTAAGTACGAATTTTACAAAAATTTTAAAAAATGAAAATATTGTTTAACCTATTCTTGGAAACCATTTGTTATTCTAAGATTATATTTTGATAAACCTCTTTTATCCTTGTCCAAACTTGGTCTTTGTCACGTATATTCCCTAGGACTTCCATTTTCCTATTATCATTTTGGCATTTGGAAATAGGTATTTAAATGGGGGCTATTTTCAAATCCAAATTTTGAAAAATTCATTTGAGCTTGTTTTCTTTGTAAAACTCATTTAGTCTTTCAAAAACCATTTCCTAATCAAACCTATCCCTTAAGGCTTTCATTTTCTTAATAAAAATCTTGTTTTGAAGTTGAAAAATGGGTTTTCAAAATTGGTCTTTGTTGAGATCTGAATTTACAAAATTTATTTTTGGACATACCTTTTGATAAAATCTATCTAAACTTATGAAAATCCATTCCTTATATATCCTATCTTAAGAGCCTTCCATATCTTGAATAAAAACTTTATTTTTTAGTTGGAAAACATGTTTTTAAACTATGCCTTGTCTTAAATCCGAAAATAGAATTTTGTTTTGAAAATTAATCTTTGAAAATCATCTTTGAACCATATAAAATGAAGTCTTGATGATATATATACATTAAGCCTTCATTTTCTCAAGCAAAAATTTCATTTTGACACTTGGAAAGTGGTTTTTAAATAGGGGTCCTATCTAAATACGAATTTCACCATTTTTGTTTGAGTTCAAAACCAAGATCTACACTTAATATGAACATAAATATAAAAAAAACCCATGGTAGTAAACTATAAACTCATAGATTTAAACTTTACTCATCAAAATCATTCATTCATGTTATCTATCCCCTAAGCCCTTCATTTTAAATGAAAAATAAACATTTTGAAGTTGAAAAATAACTTTTCTAAATATGGTTCCTTTTTCATCCAAATTTTCAAAAATGATTTTTGTTGAAAATAAAATAGATTTTGAGCTTTCTAAAACTTTCCTACTATCATCATGCTACTACAAGTTGTTTATGAACATAAAACAAAAGTCTAATGCATTTATGAACTCAAAACACTAGATCTAGTTTACTATACTAGTTATAAATGCACGAACGCTAAGATAGTTATGTGAATGATGAATATATGCATAAATCATAAGCAATAACAAAAATAATAACTCAAATAACAAGATCTAAAGCATAAATAAAAATCAAAGTTACAAAAAGTTAGATCTACAAAATATAACTACTTTTAGCAAGAAAATAATAATAATAATACAAGAGAGCACTCATGGATAAGACGAGTGTTTCATTTTGGCATCATCATCCTTAGCTTTTAAGCTTAGGAAAAGTCATTTGATGCATGAAACTCTCACTATACTTTATCTATATCATCTATGGAAACTTTGGACAAGAGTTTTATCCAAGAATCTTCAAGAAATATGTGTGGGAGCTCTAAGAAGGAATGGGGGCAGCAAGGTTTATTTGTAAGAACAAGAGAAAAGAAGAGAGAAAGAGAGGAAAAATTAGAGAGAAAAGTGTAAGGAATGGAAAAGGGTAAAAGGTGTAAATGAAAGAGAAAAAGAGAAGGAGTGCATTAATGTGTGTTAATTAAATGAAAAATAAATAAATAAAACAATGGCAGAATTTTAGGGGGATTCACTTGAATTGTAGCAAGAGAGAGAGAGAAGTTAAATTGTCTTGTAACTTGAAATTTGAAAGTGTAACTTGTATCATTCAATGTGCTAACTAAAAGAGGCTTTAAATCATTAAATAAATTATTAAAATAAAAGAAAAGAGACTATTATTAGGAGTGTGGTCAGCTGCCATTGTGGGGAAATGGAGTGTGAAATGAGTGAAAGAAAACTTGATTAATGTGTAGAAGTGACAAATGAAATGTACTTGAAGTATGGGTTGGAAAAAGTACTTTTTATTAAGAAAAATACTAAATAAAATTAGGAAAAATATTTTTAAATGAGTGACAGAATTTTCATAAATAAAATTAAATAATTATTTGAATTATTTTAGTATTTCAACAAATATGTTATCGGTATGACCAAAATATGCGAATATGAGCTATAAATGATATTTTTATAACTTGAAAAATTCTAAAAATTTATTTTATGAAAATAAAAATATTTTTCAAATATTTTTCAATTATTAAATTAATTTATTTTATTTTTAGTATCGGGTCTTAAACAGAAACTGATCCCGTAAAAACCCGAAACTAACTAAATTTTAGAAAAACAAAATTTTCTATAATATATAAAATATTTATCTAAAAATATAAGGATTTATAAGAATAATAAAATTGTGTAATAAAATAGAAGTGAATAGTGCAAAAGACTAATTAATTACCGGTAGTAATGAAATACGAATATAATCACAAAATCATATATTTCTAGTTATCGAAAAATTATAAAACTTATATTTTTGAAATCCTTATGAAAATACGAGTCTAACGGTACTAATGGTATATTTTTTATATTTCGAGTCCCGGGAAACGCTTTTCGAAGTCTGTATCCGAACGGGTTCTAAATAGGTCAAAAATTTACCAATCTGATATTTTTAAGCGAACTTATATTACTACGAGATATTCTACACACTTAAACTACACTTCGGCCTCTAGGGTTAAGGGCGCTAGATTACCGGACTTAAACTACTACATTCCACTTACGGTTTCCGGGTGATTCTCTGGTTTAGATCTTTGCCAATTTGGAAACTGATATTTTATGTTTATACAACATATTTAATTTGAGAAATTTATTTTAAATTTTATTTTTGTAAGTATTTAATATCTCTTAAAGTTCTCGGAATTCTTGAATTGAGTTTTATTTCCGAAAGTTTCATCGTTATTTACTTTTTAATAATTTGTTTTTGGGTTCCATATTACCTGATTTTACAATTTAAAGTTGAGTATGGAATTTGTCGTACATAGTGGTTTTGAATTTGAAGACTATTGTGTTCTTATTTTATTTTATTTTTTTAAGAAATCTCATTTTCTTAGGATTAAGAAATTTCTAGATTCGTTCGTGATTTAGGACTAGTCGAAGTTTGGTTTTAATTTGGAGTCATTTTTAGAGTTTAAGTTCGATGTTTATTTTGGAATTATTTATTGAAATTTTCCGGCGCTTACAGAACTCTACATTAAATCTAAACTCAAATTTTCTATCCTTATCTCTTTTATATTTCATATAATAATTTGTTGTTGTTGTTGTATTATTCGCTACGATTAAAGTTAAATTTAATCAATTGCATAAAAATCAATTGGTTGTGCATTTTAGGTCAAATACTTAATTCATTCCTTCCCTCCTCCAAACCCCCCTTCCCCCCCAAGTATTCTTTAGTGTGTTTTCAACATTGACTTGAGTGTCAAAGTGCCCAAACCAAACTATCCCTCAATGATCCCCTGACATTGTCTTCTTTCGCTTGTCCTACTTCGTAGGTCCTCAACCCAGCTTAATTACTTAAAAAGCACCTTATCGATTTTGAATTAATGACATTTTGGGACATTGTGAAAAATGACAATTAAAGTTGTTTCCTCTAGTTATTTTCCTTACCATACATTCTACCTTTGTGATCCCAACAACTTCTATTCTCAATGTTATCTACGTTTAAGGGCAAGAAAGTTGCTCAAGAATCTAGCTCCTAAAATCTAACCAACTTCGTATCAAATCTTAGCAACCCCCAATTGCTTGTTAGTTTGAATGCTGACCCCAATGCTTTTCCCATTTCTAACTCTTTTATGTGAGCAATGGTGCTTAAACAATCTAAAGAGTGTTCTACATTAAATTGTATAACATAATATAGAAATGAAAAATCATAACCTTTGGAGGGAAGATCGCCTCAAAGGCTTGAAATTGAGACCTAATTTATCCATATGCTAGGAAAGTAGCAATGAAAGTTAGCCACCACGTTCCCAAGCTTCAGCATCCCAACTACCTAGTGATATGCAGCTCCGTAGAGGCGTATGTTGGGTTCGAGCTTAGTCTTGAGTGCATGCCACTCCAGTAGTCTCTAAAAAACATGGCAAATTAGGATTCTACTATCTTAAGTGTCACCGGTAGCTTCACAAACGGAATAGACAACCCCAATTTAGTCGATCTACTAATGTATTAAGGGAAGCACTTTAAGGACTTGAAGCCAAAGGAAATGGAAAAGGATTATAAGAGGTGTCCAAAGCCAAAGAAAGTAAAAAAGAGTGCCTATACTCCAAAAACCTCCTCAATGACAATAAAGATTCCTTATATGCAATCCATTACGGAGAAACCTTTTCCTATGGGCATGGAATTGCCTAATTTTAAAATGTATGATGTAACAATTGAACCTTATTAATAAGGAAAATTTGGTTATAGGTTAGCAGGTCTAACATCAACTTGAATGAACCAGTATGCCCATGCTAAGGATGTAATCGGATCGGGTTTTGAATGGATCATATAAACTTGAAACCTGACCTGCTACCATATAAGGTCTACTAGACCCAACTCCAAACCCGTCCTATAGGGTTTTTGATTTTTTATCCAAACCCGTCCTATAGAGTTTGATTTAAAACCCGAAAATCGACCCTATAACCTATTTTTTTAACCCTTTTTTTAAAATTTAATAATAAATTTAGAAAAAGATAGTGCTTCTAATACAAGTTTTTTATACATTAGAAAATGAAAAGATACATGTGGGCTTGATAGAAAATGTTGCATACCACAGTCATTATACAATATTTAAACACATAAATATATTACTTTTGTCATTATATAATATCTTAAAAACATGACTAAATTAAATCTCCTACTATAACTAAAATACAATAGACAACAAATAATATTAATCTCCATAACAAATATGACTTGAATAAAATTTAATAAAAAGTTCTAAAATTCATAACTAATCTAGCAAACATAAAACAAAAGACATCCTTAGGAGGTAAAAAAGATGGTAGCTCTTTCATATCTTCTTTTCTCTCCTGACCCCTTTAATAATGTTTTTATTTATTTATTTTTAAATTATAATACCAATTTTTGGGTATCGTTCGAGTTTTTTATATGACCTAAACTCGATCCTATAACTTTATATGGTTTATCCTATATATCCAAACCCAATCATAAAACCCTATAGGGTTTTTAATGGGTCGGATTAGTAAAAAACCCTATAAGAACCTACCCAATTACATCCCTACCCATGCAAAGTCTCACAAGTGCTTAGACTAAGAAGTTCTACAAGGGCCCTTAGCCTACAAAAAAAACCCGTCTAAATAAAGACCTTGGCCTTATGATGAAGCTCCATGAGGGCATTAGTCCGATGAAGACATTGGCTCTTCGTTTGCCATCATCTTAGCTCTACACATCTAGGACCATACCTTCGCATCTCACTTCAACCTCCTCAGAAAATAACTTAAGGCTTGACCACCTCAACTACAAATAGGGGACCCCAAGTCTAAGGTTACCTAACTCTTTATAAGCTCAAGCCTACATGGAACAAGATCATGTGGACCCCCAATTAAGGTATGATCATAGACTATAGGTAGACCCTCACCTCCAAAGGTACAAATATCTCATCTTACCCTTTAGCAAAAAAAAAAAAATAATAATAATAAAAGAAGGGAAAAAATCTTATCTTACCTAATCTAGTATAGGCTCACTTTACTCTTTATTTTCTTAAGCCTACAAACTAACTTGAACATCAGCGTGCCCACACTAGACAACCCATAACACACTACTAACCATATATGGTGTCTGCAAGTCCACCATGCTCCAATAGACCTTCTAATGATAATTTATTACTTACAACAACCTTGATGCAATCTTATGAAGTGTTCATAAGAACACTAGAGAAAGCAGCCTATGGTTAGTATCACTAGTTACCTATTAGCTCCATTACCAACTTTGAGGAACTGACAACTGCCTTTAGAAACCACTTTACGGTCAATTGCCCACCAAGGAAAGACATTTCATCTCTTTTCTTGGACAAACAAAGGAAAGGGGAATCTTTGCGAGATTATGTTACTTAGTTTAATCAAGTGGTAATAGAAATTGATGATCTCAATTTGAGTATTGTTGTTCAAGAAATTATTCAAGGGGTTCACTAAAGTTAAAAATAATATATTATAATAGCATTTTATAGCATTTCTTTCTTTCATAATCACTAACACCCTTTAAATATTCAAAATATAAAATATTGCAAAAGTTCAAATAATTTGTTATAGAAAAAAGCCTTTTTTATGGTCTTTGCTAGAGTGAAAGTAATCCAAGTTCAAATAATTTCTATGTCTAGACACTAGCTTGGTTAGAAACTATTAATCTTGTAACCACAGCTAGAGTCCAGATGTCAAGGCATAGAGTCCAAACATTACCTTAACTAGTGGTTATTGATAATCTTGAATTTGCAACTAAAGTATGAATGCTAAGATATGGAATCCGGACATTAGCTACATGTCAAGCTACTATTCATTTTGTGATCAACAAAGACTTTGGACTCTTGTAAGCTAGGATTTAGATTTTAATCACTTTTTAGCTAGAGTCCAGGTGCTAAGGCTGAATGTAGCATGTTACAGTGCATTAATTGCAACAACAAAAAGGGGAAAAAATGGCTAACCTCTAAGTTTTGGTGGGGGCTTATAAATATATTACTTAGGGCTAGTTTTATGTAATTATTAGAGTTCATCATTTGCAAACAAGCAAATCTCTTTACTTTGTTTGTACTTAAATTTGCAATTAAAAAAATGAGAGAGAATAGTTCCCATTGTATGAAATTTACTATCTTGTAAAGGTACTCTTGTATTTATTGAATAATTGTAGAAACTTGTATAACTCTATTGAGCATCGCAATTGTTAAATGATAAAATTATGGTGAAGTCCTCAGTTAAAGGCATTGATGCCTATAGAGAGTAGGTAGTAATCTAATCTTTAAGTTAAATCTCTAAGCTTGCTCTTCTAATACTTCTCTCTTTATTTTCAACATTTTATTTTTTATTTATTATCCATATTGTTGTCATTTATTTGCTAAGTTGGATTAGAATAGAAAAAGAGGACATTATATGCATTATAATCAACCCATCCCTCCTATTTGAGTTTTAGCATAGTGTAATTTTAATAGTATTAGATGAAAGCTATCAGCTAATAGCTCTCGATAGTCTTTAGGAGGATAATAAGCCATTGCACAAGCCTGGGATTGATAAAGGAAATATTGGTTTGAGGACTCCTCAAAAATCATATTACATGAGGCTAATTTCTCTAGTCTCACAACGACATGAACAACACCACATGGATAGCATTTGATTTGTTGCATTGCACTTCAAAACATACTTGGTTATATGCTTACCTTGAATATGATTTTGGTTCCTTATCATTTACTAATTATGCGGTTTTGCCTCCTTCCCCCACCTTTAAACTTTTCCTTTTATAGGAACTTAACTGAACTTTAAAGTAGCAATATCTAGTGCTATACTAGTAGAAAAATAGCAAGGACAATGTGAGAAGTTTGAAAGAAATAACATATTTTGTTTTTGTGTGAAAGAAGCTAAACTATAAAGTTATGCTGCAATGTAATTGCACTTTGTATAATTATAATGATGTTATTCTTCATAATGATTACATTTACTCTTGATTCCCACTTAGAGGTTGTTATTACTATTGGTTTAATGTGATAAAATCTCATATCTACTAGTCAAATGGTAGTTTCCTTCCAAAGGCTATAATTAACAAATAATATATATGAAGGGCTTATTACAATAACAAATGGTGTATGGTTAATTCATTGCATCATGAACTATATCACCTTGATGTCTTACAATTTAATGGTTAATGGTAAAAGACCAGGACATTTTTAGTTTACGAAATCCAATTCACCTTAGTTGTTTCTTTTAGTGGCTAATACCTTATCAAAAATGATTTCTAAAGCAAATGGAAATAGATTACTTCATGGTTTAAAATTGGGATGAGCAGTCCAACTCCTACACGTTTATTATTTGTTGATGATGCACTTTTTTTTAAGCTTTATGTCTAAATCTCTAAGTCATGAAAATCACCATGGATGACTAGTGCATGGCTTTTGGTTAATTGATAAATGACCACAAGTCTTCCCTTTTTTTCTATAAAGATACTCCTAAAGAAACTAAGTAGGAGTGATATGCAATCCTCTAAAATCTACATATGAGACCTAGTAAGTATTTCGAACTTCCTTCCATTTAAGGAAGATCAAAATATCATATTTTAGGTTTTAATGGATAAATCTTGAATAAATTATAAGGTTAGAAAAGTAAGTACCTATTCATGAAAGGGAGGAAAATTCTAATCAATGTAGTAGCTTATGTTATTCTCACATATGCTATGAGTGTTTTAAGTTCGTCAAAATTTAGTGTAAATAAGTTGTCTTGTAGCACATTACTAGTTAGAGGAGTGGTCAATTGAGAGGAGAAAGATTAATTGAGAAGCTTAAAGTGACTTGTTTAAATAAAAAAGAGGTTTAGGTTTAAGAAATTGACTTAGGGAATTCCAATTTTGAGTTCTACATAAGATGACACATTAATCCAGCCTTTTGAGCAAACTGATATCTACTCTTCAAATTTAAGATGTCACAGATTAAAGGAGCATGATACCTAGTTTGATTAGACTAAAGCTTCATCATTATATACAATAGATGAAAGAATTTGGAATAATGACTATGAAACCACATTGAAATACTACCTTTGGAGAATGTGTAACAGTGCTTTAGCCACTAATCATAAACTTATTTGCTTTTTGTGACGAGACCGAAATGGTGGAACACATTTCATTTCACTATTGCTTGCACTTGGATTAATTTACAAACTATGGTTTAAAAGCTAAACAATGTTTGGTTAATGAGGTAGATGTCTAGTTGCTACAATTGGTAGAGAATTCCTCAAAATTCAAATCATAGTTCAAAGACCTTTGTGCAAAAGTTTTTATCACGTGTTAAAAATATTTGGGTTCACATAAACAGAGGTGCAAAAGAGCTAGGCTGAGCTAGACTAAGCTAGGCTTTTGCCGGCTTGGGCTCAGCTTCTTTAAAAACTTAACGACATTAAGCTAAGTTGAGCTCTTAATGAGTATGAAATGTACAGACTCGGCCCCAAGATTGTTAAAAACTCTTGAGCCTAAGATCGACTCGTTTAACTCGTTTAGCTAAACGAGCTTAAGCTTTCCTCGCTTAAGTATATCATTATATTTTTAATTATTTATATAATATCAAATTAATATAAATAATTATACATATTATTATATTAATATATAATAATATTATTATATTAAATATATTATTATATATATTAAATGGGCCCTTAATGAGCTGGATCGTAAGTAGAGGTATGCAAAAAAACCAAAAGTTTAGGATAACCGAACCAAAACCAAAAAACTAATAAAAAATCATGGTTAACCAATCCATTGGTTTCGGTTCAGGATTGGAGTTTTTAATTTTTTCAGTTTTTATTTCAGTTTTAGTTTATAAAATAAAAAATCAATGGTTTCGGTTAACCGTCCATCTTTATATATACAATTTATAATATACTTATATAATTATTTTGTTAAAAATATAAATAGTCAGATATTGAAATATCACATTTTTTCGTAAGTCTTTTATTGGTGTTTTTTTTTAACTATATTCCAATTTTTTAAGCCTTATTTTACAATACTAAACTGTCTTTTGTGTTTTATTTTCTTAAGATTGTAATTATAAACTACAAATTAGACATTTTGTTAAATCTAAGAACCAAGAGCATTACTGGTTGCATTGAATACGACTTTTTATCTTTATTAGTTACCATATGTATTCAACATCCATAAAATCCAAAATGGTCTGTCCATCTTGATGTATTTTTTTTAACTATTACCATACATATTCATCTATTTTGCTTCTGTAAAAAAACAAAAAAGGAAAAGAACTCTTGCAATCTGGTCTTTGTTGCATATGATATTAAAAAAATTGGATCTAACATTCTTAATTTATAGTTTTTAATATAATTATAAAAAAAAAAATTCTCTCAGTTTTTACGGGTATATTGAAAAATATGGTTAACTACAAATTTTGCATAACCATTATGTTAAATGGTTAAAAACTGAAAATCGAAAAAATTAACTAAAAGAAACGGTTAACCATTTATAACCGATTTATTCAGGATCGAGATATTAAAAAACCGATCATTACAATTATGTTCAAAAAATAGGGCTACGGATCAGTTAACCGAATCATGAATACCTCTACTCACAAGCCTGGAGACAAGCTCAGGCTTTGATCATTTAGTTAAATGAGCCTAAGTTTGAATTCGTGCTTGATTTATTTAGCTAAACGAGCTGAGCTAAGTTGGGCTGGGCTTGAAATGAGATAAGCCCGAGTAGTTTGGCTCATTTTCAACTCTACGCATAAATGATTATGTTTTTAACTAATTTAGCCTAGGGATGGAATCAGCCAGTTTCTTTAATCATGGTGAGTTATTGGAATGTTAAACTAATGGAGAAAAAAGAGAATAAATTTATAAAGATTTATTCTATGCAAAAATATTAATGGAATTAAATTTTCAGTGAGTAAACAAGAATAAAATTATGGGTATGTATGTTGGGGAAAAAAGGAGTTTTTTTTTTCTTTTAAGATAACTTTAATAATAAAATAACTGTAGTTGAAATATTATTAGGTTTATTGGGTTCGAGTACCCTATAGGTTCTATCAAGTGAGTTTTTGAGTTTATGAACAAAAACCCTATAGGCTTTTAGATGGATTTTGGGAACCCTACGGGGTATAGAGTTCGGCTTTAGGTATTATAAAACCTATCTCAAACCTATCTCAGTAGTATCTCTAATCTAGCTTGAAGCCGTTCAAAGTGAAATTTCTTGTTCACCAATCTATCTAGGACATATTTGTATTATATTTTGGAAATTAGGCAAAAAAAAATAAATAAATAAAACTAAATAGTTTCATAATAAGATGTGTATTTCTAATACCATAACAACAAAGTGAAGCTACTAAGATCGAATAGACATCGGCAGCAGCAGCAAATGGCAATTCATGTGAGTATAATAACATTTATGAACAAAACGGTGCAATATTAGCTATAAGGTATGTTGTTGACCAAATGTGAATGTTCATTGGACTCGTTTTGTTGATTATTTGATAGCAATAAGAACTTGTAGGAGGTGTAGTTTAACATATTATAAGCACCTTAGTTGTTGTTCAATTCATTTTGAAGAAGGATGTAAGTTATCTAACATAAGGAGATCTCTTGTTGATGGTCACTGTCACACCCTCACAGGATACCTTAGTAGTATCAATATAACATATAACAATCTAAAGTCACAAACATTCTAGTTAATCTATCTTAGACTTCCAAAAAGGTACATGAACATTGCATCACCGAAATACTCCATGGCATGAATAGTTATAACAGAACTGAAGATTGATTAGAATAAGAAAAATAATGCATACATATAATTCACATACTCAAATAACATTACAAAAAGTCCTTAGTCATTACATCACAACTTTACAACCATTGATCTTCACAATTTTCATTGCATATACAAAATACTCTCTTCAATTCCTATCTTAGCTTCTTTCCTATCATACATTGGCTTCCACTCCTTAAACTTGGTCATTTCCTTTAAGTCTTGTAAACAAACAATCTATAGAAGCATGAGCACAATGATAAAGTCATTTTATACTCACTTTTCATTGAACAAGTCATGTTTATTTATTATAGATTTTATAGAAATCGAATGAAAATGGTGTGTAATTGTGTTTACTCTGATATTTTAGGTCTTGAAGGACTTATCATACAGATACACGTAATTGGGAGAAGTTTCATGAAAATTTGGAAAAGAAATCAAGCAAGGCTAGCCATGCAAGCATATTAGGACAATTTTGGTGATGTTACGTAAATTCAAAATATCTCTCTCATTCAAGCTCCTATATAGATTATTTAAAATGGTTGAAAGATAAGAGAGGGTTCTTCAACTTTTATGTTTTGGGCATGAATGAATTCAGAATGCATCAGGGCCAAAATGTTTCATGAAGTTGCTGTTATTACAAGGATGGCGTTCACGTTTTAGAAAATGATAGACTTTGGTAAATTACAAATATCTCTCTCATCTGATCTCCTTTTGACGTGATTCAAAATCCTATAGAAAGATAGGAAATATACATACAATCTTCATGTTTTGATTTTTTGCTAATTATGAAAAAATGAAGGTTGAAAATCATCTTGAAGTTACTGCAAGTGTAAAACATCAGTAAGAATTGTAGCTCGACACTGTCTTAGTAAATTCGACATATTTCTCTCATCCATAGTCTGTTTGATATCATTCAAGATCCTATTGAAAGAGGATATAAAGATCTATAACTTTCATTTTGTAATTTTTGGAAAATTCCAATTGGAGTAAAGTCAAAAATCACCATGAAGTTTCTACACATCGACACTGCTAAAAGGCTGCCATTTATCTTGCTTCGGAAATAATTTTTACAATATACACTGGCTACTGGAGATTCAAGGCCACCAGCGTTGAAGCCGATGTACATTAAAAAATGCTCTTGGAAATTAATTTTCACAAAGAAGACCGGCTAGATCCAAAAGTACACCACCGGTATATAGTGTTAACGTATCTTCTTTGCAACTTTTCATATATAAACTTCTCTTGTTGTATCATTTGGTTATGAAAGAAACCCTAGGCACAAAAATAGCTTCTCTCTCCATTATTCTTAGATCTAGATTAGGGCTTGAACACTAGTTAAGCTTTTCTTGTTAATCTGATTAAGGATTCCACACCAGATTTAAGTGGAAAACGTCATTTGTTTTTGGATTCAAGAACAATATTATTCTAACAAGGTGATTTTATTCTTTTTCTTATATCTACTTATTGGGTGATGTTTGATTCTTAATTCTTTTGATCTTAATTATGGTTTTTGAGTTGTTGATCTAAATTATATGATTATTGATCGCTGTTGTTGATTGAACGATTGTTTATATTCGAGTGGTTAATGTTATTTCACATATCATGTATTTTGGCTTAGATCTAGAATTCATGATAGATTAGGATTATAATTAGGAAATTCTTTTCTAATCATTTTTGTGAATATCTAATTTAGATTATAGATCACATAGGGATATGGACTGAAATTCAATTAGGGTTTAGTAAATTGAACAAATTAGTCAATTAATCACTTTCCTTGGAATAGGTAATATTAATTAGTTAATTTAGGGTAATTGCTTTCTTTGGGAAAAGGAGTTGTTATCTAGTGCTTAATTGATTGAAAGACTAAATCTATTGACAATTTGGATCTACAATTGTATTTTTAATTGATAGCATACATTGATTGATTGTTCATATCTGTTGGCTCATTACCTAATCAATTTACAGGTGTAGGAAATCCAAGATTCTTGTAGATTAATCTTATATAAGAAAAAACAAAAAAGAGAAACACTTTTGATTTGCCTAGCTACATTTAGAACTGATATAATTGATAGCTAGTTCTCACTTCCTGACTCGACTCGATATTCACCGATATATTATTACTATACATGCACCCGATACACTGTCAATTAAAAATTGTGCTTATAAAGGAATTTCAATTTAACTAAAAAGAGTTTTAAAAAGCACATATAGAAAAAGCGTAATCAACATTTTGGCGTCGTTGCTGGGGAGTGAGCAGTGCTACTTTCAATTTTGAGGACTTTTGTAGACTATGCATTATTTGTAAAAATCTAAAAAAAATTGCAAAAAAAAAAATAAAAAGGAAAAAGAAAATTGCTTTCTTCTTTATCAATATATACTAGTCTTTGATACTTTTTGTATATTCTACGCGTTTTTCTTTTTCTTTTTGCAAGTGTTATTTAGATAAGCTATGGATAAAGATCAAGGATAAGTTTTCCCATTTTGCTGTCCTGAAGAGCTCAAATTAGAATTATATTCATTTAAGCAGTATGATTAAGAGCTTTTGACAAATGCTTGGGGACAATTCCACCATTTGATGAGCCAATGCCCTTATCATAATTCACCTACTGGGACTCATTTGAATTTTTTCCTTAATGGCATAAGTGATTATGGTAAGATGATGATAGATTTAGTTACCAGAGGGAACTTATCATTTATGTCACTTGAATTGGTGTTTGTAAAGATTGATGGATTTTTAGGAAGCCAAGACTCTGATCCATACAATTCTAATCCAGTAGTATGTTCATGGTATAGCTATTCATATGATGACTCTTAATATCAGAGTGGTATGCAAGAATTGGATTCCAGCATGACAAATCAAGAGTATCACCACACTTGCGAGACTCCAAGACAAGACATAATTGTCAATTCTTCTTCTATCCCTCTAGTTCCAGATCTGGGTAAGAAGAAAAGTTTTGAAGAGATTGTGAGGGGTTTAGAGAATAAATGGGAAGAAAAGTTTGAGAAGTAACAAGCGGTAATTGAGAAATTGGAGGCTCGGGTAGCAACTTTGACTGAATTTGTTTCATCTATTTTTAAGCTTGCTAATACAAGTGCAGATTGGGAGCTTTCTAGTGATGAAAAGGAAAATGTACCCCAGTTGACAATCAAGGGCAAGAAAAAGAGAAAGAGGAAACAATAGTGTCAAGTGCAGAAAAATTAGAAAGCACTTCTCCAGTGGTCAATGAGGTTGAATCAAAAGAAGAAAAGCCAGTGATGTGATTGTATCAAATTCTAAAATTTATAAACCCAATTTAAATCCTACGACCAAGTCAAGCAAGTATACCTATCTGTAGTAGTATAGGATTACAACAGGTGTTGTCCATAGGGATCTATGAAACAAGTACTGGAATCACCTTTTTTCTACTATTTAGTCTAATCATATGAAGAAATATCCAATCTTTAACTACAAATTATCTAAATTATCAACCCTAGAGTCAATTGTATTGCTTTAACAAAATTATATGAATCACAATACATACCCTTAATCTTAATCTATCCTAAACCCTAATTTTTCATAACAAAAGATTGATTAATGAGTTGCTTATGCTTTGCACTGTAGAATCACATAGTTAAATCAATTACTCACTAGAGTTAATTAATTCCTAATCTCACATGAGATAGTGGAGACCTCTCCTTCGCTAATATCATACAAGATTGCATTAAAGATTAGCATTCTTTAACAAAGATGAATCTTTATGCAGAAAATCAAAGTCTTCCTACCTTTGGGCAAAACTTGTAATCTTTCTATTCATAGGGATCTCTCTTATTAGATGAAACCTCTTTCTAATTAACAAGAATCATGCATACAATCAATCTTGTACATAAATCAATTGTAAGACAATTATAACACATGAATGGATACAAAGGCAAAAATTTTCATTAATCAAGAACAATTCAACTCACATGGGTTTAAGGTTTCACAAGACTTAGGGTGTAAAGATCTATTCCTCCATAGATTTCACAATCAAAGCAATAGATCTAGAGAAGTAATCTCTAAACATAATAAACAATAAACAATAAAACCATTTTGATTGTTGTCTTGTAATCTCCAATGAATTCATAGCAATTTTCTCTCTAAAGTTAGTGCCTTTTTCTCTCATAGGGTTTAGAAAAATGTGTAAAGATGTATGGAATATATCTTGGATGAGATCTAAAAGGTTGGGACGGCTATTTATAGAAGTCCATTTGTCACAAGACCTGCATGACCGTGCTAGGGGGCGTGTACTCTGGGAATCCTCCAATTTCTTCACTGATCACACTTTATCCTTCAACACTACTTTCTACACTCCTTGGGCAGCAGATAGGGCACTTTTTAGAGAACTTTCTGGTCACCTTTTAGAGCTCTGCCCCAGCATTTGCATGGGTATATTGAAAATAGTGTATAATAGAAAACCAACCTTTTACATTCTTTGTTAAATTTCATCTTGTTTTTGCTTGAATCATTCTTAAATCTTTGAAATATCATCCTTAAAACCCGAAACCAAATATCAATCAATTAAGTATCATTTTCTTAATGATTTCACATAAAATTCATATAAAATCATATCCAATAAGTACTAGAAATAAGGGTCTTTTGATACTTATCAAACTTCCCCATACTTAATCACTTGCTTATCCACAAGCAAAAAAAATGAGGACAAAAGAATCTCTCATCAATTATACTCATTGAAATACACCATATCAAAAATAGCATTGTTTTGTTCAATTAAACCAAGTGACTCATTAGTGCCTATCACTCAAACCTACCATAATTGTGCTTGTACTTAGCATACTATAGTTAAATTTTTAGGATTAATTCAAGTAAATGAAACTATTACCCTCATCATTTAAGAACCGCTTCCAAAGTTATAAAAGAAACACAAAGTCAATCAAAGCCAAAGCGACTTAGTTACATCTCACCATTAATTAGAGAGTATACAAACCATTCTACTACTTCTCTAAACACAACAACCTAGAATGAAAGTACATGGTATCTATGATTCCCTTAGATTTTTCCTCTTTGATTGAAATCTCTCCAAAAATTCTTTTCTTTTCTTTTTTAAGGCCTTCAGAGGGATAGGTTTTAGCCCGCATCTTCTCCTTTTCCTCTGGATAGGGTGTAGCCAGCATCTTTTTAGCTTAGTTTTTGTTTTGCATCGATTGTTCATAAGAAGCTTGTAGAGTCAATAGCAAAGTCAGACTTTATCTTCTGAGGGACCAAAACCTGCCCATATCAACTAAGCTTTTATATTAGTTAAGCACAACAATTGATTCATTTTTTTTAAGAGATTGTTCAAAAAGAATCACTAAGTGGTTGATTTCATATACCCCTTTCACAAAAGGTTAAAAGGGCCCTCAAAGTATTTGAAAAGTAAATATACTAACCAACAAGCTTAGAAACACAACCATTTAACTTTAGAACTAGGGACTTTTGCCCCTTCCACAACTCTAGATTCGGTCATTAAATAGCAAGTAAATTTGCCTCACTTAGATTTCATCTTAAAACTTTAACTATGTATACTAAGTTCAAAATAGGTGAGTAAGGCACAAAAAGTCACTATTTTTTTATATTTTGAATGCTAATTACTAATGAATGAATATAATTTCAAGATTCTCATTTAAGTTAATTGTAAACTTATAAATGAGGGGTAGTTCAATCAACAAGTGCATATAATGTATAAGCAAATCAAGACCCCAAATAATTTTCTTTCTTAGCATACCCCTTCCCCACACTTAAGTGAGACATTGTCTTCAATGTCTTCCCAATTCAAACACAAATAAGGAAAAAGGAAAAGAAAGAAAATTAAAAAGAAAAGGACCTTAGAATTTCCCTCGATTTCTAAGATATAAGCAAAGAATTTGCATATCCGATCATGTGAAAATGAAGTGCATCATCAAAGGTTGTGAACCCATCAAAAGTTATGCATGTGCACCAAAAACAAAACAAAAACAGCAAAAGAAAGCTAAAAAGAAGTTAACCTATCCTAAAGTCTAGCAAAATAATGATATCCCATGACATGCACATGAAACCCATTCGAAGTGATGAAAAACACAGCATATTTTTTTAGGTTTCAATTCACAAAAAGAATAAGAAGAAGAACTTTCTTGAGTCGTAAATCATAGAGGAATAAAATTGAAATGGATGAGAAAGTGTGGGAGAAATAAAAAGCAAATTTCGGTCAGCCCCTGTGAGTACACGACCGTGTTCGAGGTTGTGTAGGGTGCAAAAACATGACTAGAGGGCAAATTGAGTTCAAAACACTGTGCTCCACCTTGTACACGCCCGTGTTCGGGGTCGTACACTCCTTGAAAAACATGACCCGAGAGTGATTTTTAAGATTTTCCAAAGAGCCTTAAGGGATACACAAGCGTGTTCGAAGGCGTGCACACCTTAACAACTTGATCCGAAAGCTTGTTTTGAGTGCTTTTCAAAGTATCTCACCTCATACACAAGCGTGTTTGAGGTAGTGTAGTGTTCAAAGTATTGTCAAGAATATCTTTGACTTAAGTGGCTCCCATTAAACACTACTCATGCCCTTGGTAGTGTGGATACTTACAATTTTTTCAGATTCTCTAAGCTACTTAACCCTATCAAGATTGAAAAATTCATAATTAGGATCCTTAAAAGTGATAGTTAGAGCTTCTTACTTGTATTAGATGCTTCCCCACACTAAAAACACACGCCATGGTCATTCATTCAAACTTGATCTCCTTCTTTTAAAACCTGCAATTTTGACAATGAAACAGACATAGGATAGTGAAAACAAAAACAAAACAAAAAGAACTTAACAAACCTACGTTAGCCAAGGGTTGCCTCCCAAGAAGCGCACTTGTGTAACGTTGTTGGCTCGACTTCCTTCACTTTCTTTAATCAATCAAGGAGCATCAAATTTATAGTTGTAAGAACTCTTTGCTTTAACCTCAAAACCTTCAACAGCTATTACATTATATTTCTTGACCCACCTTCCACAATGATCACACATAATAAACCACAACTGGGCTGATCCCAACATTGCTACAGAATTTACATATTGATCCCTCTTCCCCTTACCTTTAGACTTTGGAGAGCATAGTTTGCATGACATCTTTACACATAGCCTTGATTGGTGGTTTATAGCTGGTGGTTTAACAACACTTTCCAGATGAAAATCATTGAGTGGATCTGTTATTTGCTCAACTACCTCTGATTTTTTAAGGACAAGTTTTTCAGAACTTAGTGTGGTAATTTTTACAACCATCTCCTCATTATCAACTCGCAATATCAATTGGCTACCTTCAACATCAATGGGTGCTCTTGTCGTGGCAAGGAATAGCCTTCCAAGAATTAAAGGCGCGTCCCCTTCTTCTTCCATGTCTAGGACCACAAAGTCCATGTGATATATAAAATTCCCAACATTCACCAAGGCATCTTCAATAATTCCCATTGGGCATGTTAAAGAGCGATCAATAAGTTGCAAAGTCATACGGGTTGATTTAAGTTCAGAGAAACCTAGCTTTTTAAAGAATGAATATGGCATCACATTGATACTCACTCCTAGATCAGCTAGGGCCTTATCAGCAGATATATCACTCACGATGCATGAGATTGTAAAACTTCCTAAATCCTTTAGCTTTGGAGGTAACTTATTCTAAATAAACGATGAGCAACTAGCTCCAACTTTTACTGTTGCTACATTCTCCAATTTCCTCTTTTTAGATAACAGTTCCCTTAGGAACTTGACATACTTTGGCATTTGAGAAATGGCCTCAACAAAAGGAATATTAATATGAAGCTGTTTAAGAAGCTCAAGAAATTTACCGTATTGTTCTTTTTCCTTATTTTGGTTGAGACGAGCTGGATAAGGAATCTGTGAGACATATTCTTTCACAATTGGAGGTGATCTTTTCTAAGGTTCTTTCTTCTCATCTTCCACTTTCTTCTTCTCAACAAAACCACCATTTTCTTTTTTTTCTAGCTCTTTTCTTGCTCCCTTCAAAAACCAGATTTTCCTCGTCCTCAAGCTCTTGTTCATTCTTAGATAGGAACTCCTTCCCACTTCTCAAGCTAATGGCATTAACATGCTCTCTTCGATTAGGTTCAATATTGCTGGGAAGTGACCCCGATGGCCTCTAAGACATCAACTTGGCCAATTGACCAATTTGCTTCTCAAGATTATGAATAGAAGCCTCATGATTTCGATGTCTGGCCTCTGAGCTATGGATGAATCGAGTCATGAGATCTTCTAAATTTGATTTCTTCTCTGACTGGAACTGCTAACTTGAAGATGATGGCATTTGTTGGTATGGGGGCATTTGTGGCCTTTGCAATCCTGGTGGAAAATTTTGCCTCTATGCATTTTGATTACTCCATGAAAAATTAGGATGATTTTTCCACCCAGGATTATATGTGTTACTGTATGGATTATAATTCTCAGTTCCTTTATTGAACTTGTTCATAAAACTTACTTCCTCCATGCTTGGAGTAACATTAGGAACATAGGAATCTTCCATTGAACAATTTGACTCATAGAAGCAACATCTTGAGGCAAACTGTCTATGCTTAGCATATAACTCGATCATGCATTTGACATAGGTGGCATTATGTTCATTTGAGCTTTGAGTGATGTCACCTGAGCCTGAAGTGTAGCAACAGTATCTGACTCATACATAGCAGCTACTGACCTTGGCATGTTCCTTTTACTATGCCGACTAAAGGTGTTCATTGCCATCTCCTCAATCAATTCATATGCATCAAGAGCACTCTTCTTCATTAAACTGCTACCAGCCACAGCATCAATCATTGTCTTTACTTGGTCACCAAGGGACGTGTAGAAAATCCTGACCAAATCATGTAGGGAGATCCCATGATGAGGATAACGCCTTAGGAGTTCTTTAAACGTTTACCACACTTCATAGAGTGATTCGCCCTTATGCTGATGAAAAGAGAAGATTTCATTTCTCAACTGAATGGTTTTATTTGGTGGAAAGAACTACTCCAAGAATTTCCGTGCTACTTGATCCCAATTGGTTAAGAAGTGAGGGGGTAATGAATTTAACCATCTTCTCGCCTTATCCCTAAGAGAAAAAGGGAATAGTTTAAGGTGTATTACATCATCAGATACTCCGTTACTTTTAATTGTGGCATAAATTTGAAGAAAGTTTTTAGGTGGTCATGTGGATTTTCAAAGGCTCCTCCACCAAACTGGTTTACCTCGACCATTTGAATTAAGATAAGTTTCAACTCAAAGTTGTTGGCCTGGATTGTAGGCCAAGAAATAGATGGTGCAACCCCGTCAACTGTGGGCAGGAACAATTCCCACATTGGTCCATGTGCTTCATTGGCAACCACTTGAATGGGATTAGTCTCATTTGTAGCAACTTGATTTGGATTGTTTTCATTCCCATTAACTGTTGGATTTGGGTCGTTTCCTCCTCCATTCCCATCCATGACTTCTAAATTTTCGGAATTGAACCTTCTTTCTCTTAATCTCCGATGAAATGTTCAATCGATCTCCGGATCAAAGCCTAAGTCTTCTGATGAAGAACTTCTTATCATCAAGTGCAAAAGAGATCAATCGGAACAAAGTCAAATTAATATGTCCAATAAGAGAATGAATCGAATTGAAAAATAAAATACATAACTAAATTAGTAGATACTAAGGTTCTTCTAATATTGCCTTACCAAATCTCGACAATGGCGCCAAAAACTTGATGTGATCGTATCAAATTCTAACATTTATAAACCCAATTTAAATCCTACGATCAAGTTAGGCAAGTAGACCTATCTATAGTAGTATAGGATTATAATGGGTGTTGTCCACAAGTATCTACGAAATAAGTATTAGAATCACCCTTTTTCAACTATTTAGTCTAATCATATAAAGAAATATCTAATCTTTAACTACTAATTATCTAAATTATCAACCTTAGAGTCTATTGTATTACTTTAACAAAATTATATCAATCACAAGACATACCCTTAATCTTGATCCACCCTAAACCCTAATTTTTCATAACAAAAGATTGATTAATGAGTGGCTTATGCATTGCACTACATAATCACACAGTTAAAACAATTACTCCCTCGAGTTAATTAATTCATAATCTCACATGAGATAGTGGAGACCTCTTCCTCACTGACGCCATACAATATTGCATTAAAGATTAGGATTCTTCAACAAAGATGAAATCTTTATGCAGAAAATCAAAGTCCTCCTACCTCTAGGCAAAACATGTAATCTTTCTTTTTATGGGGATCTCTCCTATTAAATGAAACCTCTTTCTATCTAACAAGAATCATGCATACAATCAATCTTGTACATAAATCAACTGTAAGACAATTATAACACATGAATGGATACAAAGGCAAAATCTTTCATTAATCAAGAACAATTCCATTCACATGGGTTTAGGGTTTCACAAGACTTATGGCATAAAGATTTACTCCTCCATAGATTTCACAATAAAAGCAATAGATCTAGAGAAGTAATCTCTAAACATGATAAATAATAAACAATAAAACCCTTTGGATTGTTGTCGTGCAATCTCCAATGAATTCCTAGCAATTTTCTCTCTAAAGTTCGTTCCTTTTTCTCTCCTAGGGTTTAGAAAAATGTGTAAAGATGTATGGAATATATCTTGGATGAGACTTAAAAGGTTGGGATGGCTATTTATAGAAGTCTATTCATCATAGGGCCTGCATGGCCTCTTGCACGAGCATGCTCAGGGGCGTGTATTATGGGAATCCTCCAATTTCTTCGCTGATCACACTTTATCCTTCAACACTACTTTCTACACTCCTTGGATAGTAGATAGGACACTTTTTAGAGAACTTTCTGGTCATTTTTTACTTTTTAGAGCTCTGTCCTAGTGTCTGCATGGCCATGCTGAAGGTAATGTACAATAGAAAACCAACCTTTTGCATTCTTTGTTAAATTGTTTTTGCTTGAATCATCCTTAAATCTTTGAAATATATTCCTTAAAACCCTGAAATCAAATATCAATCAATTAAGAATCTTTTACTTAATGATTTCACATAAAATTCATATAAAATCATATCCAATAAGTACTAAAAATAAGGGTCTTTTGACACTTATCAGCCAGCATGGGAATTAACGATTGAGAAACTTGCAAATCTGACCATAGGGGGGTTTAAGAAATTAGGATAGAAAATTGCAGATCTTGAGAAGCCCTCTACCCCAATTGAGCATGTAGATGAGATTAAAGTAGATATAAGCAAGCCTATTCAGAATAAAGAGACTCAAGCTTCTATATCAACTCAAATGGAAGATGTGGTACAATAGAAGCATACTCCTGTAGTAGCTAAGCCTTCTGTTAGATTAGATGTGCCATCAGTTCCTTTTTTAGGAAGATCAAGAAAGAGAAAAGATAATGAGGATTTTGAGAAATTCTTGGAGGTATTCAAGAAGCTAGAAGTTAATATTCCTTTGGTGGATATTTTAGAAGAATCACCTCTATACAGAAGATTTTTTAAAGAAGTTAGGACTAAGAAAAGGAAAATGAATGGGAGAGAGACAGTCATGTTAACTCAGGCTTATACTGAAGCTTTGAAAGATTCACTACCCCTTATTAAATGATCCAGGGAAATTCATTTTGGAATGCACCATAGGTGATAGTCAGTTCAAGAATGCTTTTTGTGATCTTACTGCAAACATAAAATTGATTTCTTTCTCTGTTAAAAAGAAATTAGGATTAGGGGATGCAATTAAGAAGACTAAGATGACAATTCAATTGGCTGATCACTCTATGAAAATACCAAGAAGGGTAATTTAGGATATGCTTTTGAAAGTAGACAAGTTCATTTTTCCAGTGGACTTTGTGGTAGTAGATATGGAAGAAGATCCACAGATTCCCTTCATACTTGGACGCCCATTCATGGCCACTGCTAGAGCTGTCACTGATATAAAGAATAGCAAGATGGTGTTGAGGGTTGGAAACAAGGAGTTGAATGTGAATATATTGAAGAGATGGAAAAAGAACCCTAAATTTACCAAGGCTAACACAACAATAGAAAATGCAACAGTAGAACATGAGAAGAAAAGGATAGATGATGAGAAAAAGACTAGTGATTTTGATCCTCCTTAAAGAAGAAAGTCAAAAAGTCAAGCTGAGACTTTTAATAAATGTTGAATTGGAGGCAACCCATCAATATCTTTTTCTTTTTCTTTTTCTTTTTGTTCTTTTGTTTGTAGCTTTGATACGAGTGCCCTATTTGTGCAGATGAGAGAAAATTAGGAGCTAATGAGCTTAATTGTAGACAACAAGAGGATGGACCTACAATTGAAAAACTTCTCTTTTGTTGTACCGATTGGAACTCAACATGCATCCGTTTTAAAAAACCAGGGAAGTATCGTTATTCCTTATCTCTTTATTTCTTTCTTATTGTTGAGCTAATTGAGAGACAGTGAGACATTGTTCAATTGAAGTGTAGGGGAAGGGATAATGAGATGTGGAGAATGGAGTTAACTATGACTGCTATTGATGTCTTGTTTTTGTTGAGCTGATTTGAAAATTTTTTCTTTCATGACATCTGAATTGTATTGTGTACCCACACTTTAAATCGTTTGGTATTAAGTATTATATGGCAAAATTAAGCCAAAATTTTTCAATTTTCATGAAATCTTGAGATTATGCAAGAAAAATGTTGATAGCATCTATATAAAGAATGTAAATCGACTTGTTGGGTGCCTTACTCACCAACTGATGTGATTAGAATACTTAGTTAAAATTAAGTAGTAAAATATTTAAGGAACAAATTTTCCTTGTATTTAGCTTTAGAATTGGAAATTTGAGAGTAGGTCGAATCCTTCTGTGAAAAATAAACAGATCTGCTTCTAAGAAAAATTTAGCTTTTATATACTTTTTTTTGTTCTTTTAAGAACATTTCAACACTCAGTAAAAGAGGTAGAAGAAATTTTTTCCTTAGTGATCCTTTATAAAAAAAGTCTTGAATTTGTATTGCATTCAAAAGGAAAGAAAGAAACAAGCATAGCCTCTACTCCAATAACTCAGGTAATTGAGTTATGAGTATCTGAACTTGAATGGTAAAGTGAGGAAGAGTTCTTAGGGATCCTTTAAAACTTGGTCACTTGAGTGATGAACTCAGGATGTGTCGACTCAATGAACTCATTGTAACAAGAAAAGAGGAAAGAATATATGAAATGAAAACAAAAGAAAATGAATGCAAAAGCTCTAAATGAAATAAGACTTATAATAAAAAGGGAGAAATTCTAGGAAAGGAGTGGATACCATATGCTTTCATTATGTGTGGCTTAGATTATATGCCTACCAAATATCCAGTGAAGTTTAAATGGTTGTTTTTCCTTAATGGATTGAGTGTCTACTTTTGAATAGAAGATTCTTTTGTGGAAAAATAGGATTAAAGTTTGTTTTGTCTAGATTAGCTGCTAAATTTTGATTCTACTAATCTAATTACATGCTCCCAATTTGATTTAAGTAGTAGGCACATGAATTGCAAGTCATGATCTATAAGAGATGCTTGAGTTGTGAAAGTTGAAGTTTTGTACATTTTATGATAGATTTCATTTATTGTTCTTAATTATTTCTCTTGAGAACAAGTGAAAGTTCAAGTGTGAAGGAGTACAAAATACTGATCACATTTTTTCTACATGTGCTTTTTAAAACTCTTTTTAGTTAAATTGAAATTCCTTTATAAGCGCAATTTCTAACAGACAATGTATCGTGTGTGTATGTAGTAATAATATATTGGTGAATATCGAGTCGAGTCCACAAGGAGTGAGGACTAGCTATCAACTATATCAGTTCTAAACGTAGCTAAGAAAATCAAAAGTGTTTCTCTTTTTTGGATTTTCTTATATAAGATTAATCTACAAGAATCTTGGATTTCCCACACCTGTAAATTGATTAGGTAATGAGTCAACAGATTCGAACAATCAATCAATGTATGCTATCAATTAGAAATGCAATTGTAGATCCAAATTGTCAATAAATTCAATATTTCAATCAATTAAGCACTAGATAACAACTCATTTTCCTAAAGAAAGCAATTACCCTAAATTAACCAATTAATATTCCCTATTCCTAGGATAGTGATTAATTGACTAATTTGTTCATTTTACCAAACCCTAATTGAATTTCAGTCTATATCCCTATGTGATCTATAATCCAAATTAGATATTCACAAAAACTATTAGAAAAGAATTTCCTAATGACAATCCTAATATATCATGAATTCCATATCTATGCCAAAATACATGATATGTGAAATAACATTAACAACTCGAATACAAACAATTATTCAATCAAAAACAGCGATCAACAATCAAATAATTTAGATCAACAACTCAAAATCATAATTAAGATCAAAAGAATCAAGCATCAAACATCATCTAATAAGTGGATATAAGAAAAAGAATAAAATCACCTTGTCAAAATAGTCTTGTTCTTGAATCCAAACACAAATGATGTTTTCCACTTGAATCCGGTGTGGAATCCATAATCAAATTAACAAGAAAAACTTAACTAGTGTCCAACCCCTATTCTAGATCTAAGAATAATGGAGAGAGGAGCTATTTTTTTGCCTAGGGCTTCTTTCATAACTAAATGATACAACAAGAAAAGTTTATATATGAAAAGTTGTAGGGAAGATACACTAGCATTGTACACCGGCGGTGTACTTTTGGATCTAGCTAGCCTTCTTTTTAAAAATTGATTTTTTGAGAGCATTTTTGAATATACACTGGCTTCAACACTGACGGCCTTGAATCTCCAGTAGGCGGTGTACATTGTAAAAATTATTTCTGAAGCAAGATAGAGGGCAGCCTTTTAGCAGTGTTGATGTACAGAAATTTCATGACGAATTTTTACTTTACACCAATTAGAATTTTCCAAAAATTACAAAATGAAAAATATAGATCTTTGTCTCCTCTTTCAATAGGATCTTAAATCATATCAAACGGACTTTGGATGAGAGAAATATGTTGAATTTACTAAGACAGTATCGAGCTGCAATTTTTACTGATGTTCTGCACTTGTAGTAAATTCAAGGCGATTTTCAACCTTTATTCTTTCATAATTAGCAAAAACTCAAAACGTAAAGATTGTATATATATTTCTTATCTTTCAATAGGATTTTGAATCATGTCGAAAGGAAATTAGATGAGAGAGATATCTATAATTTACCAAACTCTATCATTTTCTACAATGTGAACGCCATCACTATAATAGCAGCAATTTCATGACACATTTTGGCCTTGATACATTCCAAATTCATTCATGCTGCAAACATGAAAATTGAATATCTCTCTCTTAGATTTCATTACCATTTTAAATCATCTCAATAGGAGCTCGAATGAGAGAGATGTGTTGAATTTACGAAACATCACCAAAACTATCCTAATATGCTTGCATGGCCGACCTTGTTTAATTTCTTTACCAAATTTTCATGAAACTTCTCCCAATTGCTTGTATCTATATGATAAGTTATTCAAGACCTAAAATATCAAATTAATCACAATTAAGTACCATTTCCATTCAATTTCTATAAAATCTATAATAGATAAATATGATTTGTTCAATGAAAAGTGAGTATAAAATGACTTTATCACACAACAACTACAGTGAATAACTAAATCTTAGTACTATTCAATCAAAGTCGAGTAAGGATTAATTGACAAACATATGTAATACAACAATCAAGCATATGCAACAAACATAGTTGGATGGCCGAAATCCAAACTGATGGAGATTTGCACACTCTCTTTGGGGTTAAAAGACTAGCTAAAGTAATTCACACCTAGAAGAGACAAAGGACTAAGGAATGAGAAATTCTTTTCAAACTTATTTATTACTTATATGTACATATAAGTACTATAATCTCAACTTCACTTAAGAACTCAGAAACTCCACTAAGTACTAGCACCTCCATGTCAACTCTTGACAAGAGATGTCCTTTAGTACTTAGTTCCTAGAGGGCTAACAACTCAAAGGTAATCTTAACCATATTCACTGGACATAAGAAAGCATTAACCTTGGGCGAAGCTGCTAATACGTGATGTGAAAACCATGCAAATGCAAGTTATGTTGTTATGTAATGCATGCCCATTTAATTGATTAGTTGGATATATTTAAATCTATTGATTTAGTGATCACCCAAGTCTCAGATAGTCGTAAATACCCTTCACATCACACACTTCACAGTTCACTTCACACTAGTGGTTATTACTGTTAATATTAAAATTTTATTCACTCACAAAACAGGCAACATGCATTATTCGCAATCCCCTTGCATATAACCAATTTCAATTATACTTTAGAGCATATGCCACTATATCACAAACATAAACAACGTGAGAAGATTCAAGTTACTCACTTATGCATCTCACTTAGTTGTCGTAATAATCTATTGGGAATTGTAGATCTTGATTTGTATTTCCTATAAGATAATAAACATATATTACTAATGATATAGCTAGAGAAAATCCTATTAGTGCTTAAGTGTCTTATATTTAGATCATAATTCTGTATCTTATTTGTCATTTCATCACTTAAAGATATATTATAAAAGTTATTTTAAGTTTTTTAAATGTTGTTGAAGGAAATTTGATCATGTGCATGATAAGGATGGGGATGAAACAAGGTAGGTGATCACGGGCATGATCTAGGTGGTGATGGAAGAAATGCTTTTCTGCTTCTATTACAAGCAAGATCATGGGCATGATAGGGTAGACAACGGCCTATGACATGCCATGATAAGTTACAGTAATTTTCTCTAGAGAAAATCACGACCTTAGTCACGGGTGTGATATGAACCGTGGTTTCGATTGTGACTTCGATAAAACCCGTGAGTAAGAGAAAGAAAAAGGTTAATAGAGATCACAAGTTGTATCACGATCATGATTGTCAAACTCGCGAGTTAACTAGTACGTTTCTACGAGTTTATAAGTTGATGATGAGATTTCGATTCAACTTGCATAGAAAATCATTTTTTGAGTAAACTCGTAAGTAGAATCGTAGAATCGTGAGTAGAATCGGTAGAATTGATGGTAGAATCAGTAGTAGAATCGTAAGTAGAATTGTAGCAAAATCATAAAGTTGTCATTTTACACTTTTTTTTTTTCTATTTGAAATTTAAAAAATGCAATCAATTTAATATATTTAAATTTAGGTTTTTGAGGTTGGTTCTTGATATTTATCTTAATCTAACTTCATTTTTTTTTTTTTTTTCGTTTTATTTCCTTTTTTTATTTTTCAAAGAGTTATTTTCTTTTAGTTTATATGCTCTGATATATTTTGAACAATTTGAAAGAAAATTAAACTAATATATATTGTGCTATATTTTTTCCTTTTTTTAATAATTTTCTATATATAATTTATTTTCCATAAATGCAATGATTTTTTGTGTAAATATGTAGTGAACATGAAAATTTTCATTACTCCACAAAACTAGCTACTCACACATGATAATTTAAATAATTTGTAATACATCTTAATAATTGTAGATTATGAATCATCACTAAATAAAAATAATTATTTTAATTATAAAATTGCACTAAATATATTAATGACAGTATGTGAATTATGATTGGTAAAACTTAAATTCTGGTTGTATGTAACTAATTTAATACTAAATTATTTCTTTTCATAATTTATTTAAGGTTTTATTAGTTTAGTAAGTACATCAATGGCTTTTGCAAGCAAATTTACATTAGTTGTAGAATCTTACGATTCTATGTGTCGATTTTACGTTCTGATTCTACAGACCCCTTAGTAATTCTAGGTAGAAACTCGAGTTTGCCAACCATGATCACGGTAGTGATGGGTATGAATTTTACATTCTGATAAGATCACTCCCTAGGTTACGACCCTGATAAGTTTTAACTCAAACTCAGAGGAGATCATGGCCGTGATTAACACTTTTATTTTGCTTACTTGGGATTATCATCTTTTATGGAATGAAATGTCAAAGTATGAGTTTTTGTTGTGGTTCTAACTTTGTTTTAACCTTGTAAACTATCTTATTTGTCTTCAGTGCATTAGCTCATAGGTTATTAGGAAGAGTACTAAAACCCTAAATATTCAAAGTTATAAAGTTAAGTATGAACTTTCTTATTACATTTCTAAGCTTGATTTAGTTTATTTACTCATCATACTTACTAAAACTAGTATCACATAATAACATATGCAATTCCTAGTAGTTTCTAACCCTAGAGCAACTCTTAAATCCTTAAGCATGCGCACTAAAGTATTTGGCCTAAAACACAAAAATAAACATGGTTATAAAATTTGAGAAAGATAGAAATTACCTTAATTTGAGGAAGATTGAAGATAGTTTCTTCTTTTCCCTATGAATATAGAAACATTAAAGAAAGAAGGGGTTGGTAAAATTCTACAAAACTCAAAATCCTTGCACAAAGAAGTGTTAAGGAAGAGTTCTTACCTTTATATGAATTTGATGACTTCGTATTCCTTCTCTAAAGACTCGTGCATGGTATATTTCTCTTGAGGAAATATTTTAGGAGTTGTTTTAGAGTTGTTGTTATAGAATATGATGAAGAAGATGAAGGAAGAAGAAAGAAGAAAAGGAAAATGAGTTTTCTGTTTACATAGAAAATAACTTGTGGTGGAAATTTGCTAAGATAGATATTATATTTTATTTAAATTAACTAATTAAATATCTTATCTATTTTAGTGGTGAAAATGGTGTCTCGTAATGAAGAAAAGTAGTAGCTCATACAAATTATGCTTAGGTGTAAAGTGTTTATCTAACAAATGTCACTATTGACATTTATTGCAAAGTATGGTAGATATTTTCACTTTATCCATTTGATTTCCTTCTTCTAGCATGAATTCCTTCTTGACAGCAGAAATTGGAAAGTTTCTTTGAAAATTTCATATGTCGGTTCAACTTTAAGTAATAGTAATGTATATAAGATGAATAATTTATGATATTAGATCAATATTGATGAATATATGGATAAATTATTAATTTATATCAAACAAAAACATTTAAGTTAAATTTATATATTCTAAATTTTGTAATAAAAGAATTTTGAGTTAATTTCAAGTTTTTTATGTTTATGCGATTAAATAATATTAAGGTTTTTATCTACTCGATTAGAGTTTAAGGCCTTAAACTAAATTAAGATTTAGGCTATATAAGCTCAAAATCTTCTCATTTTTGTGTTTTCGATATTGAAATCATATTTAAAGTTAGGGGTGAGTGTGTACAAGGTGGGTAGGGTATGAAGCATTACCCATACCCTACCTTATAACATACAAGGAATTGAAATTCATACTCGGAACCTACCATATGGCTCCTTGTACCCATCCCGTGCCCTATAACTTGTAAAATCTACAAGATATAGGGTATACTATGGAACTTGTAATTTTTTTTTTTTTTACAAAATCTCTAATTTTTCTTTCTTTTTAAAACATCAAGTATATAGTTTTCTGATATGTTTTAAAATAATATGTAACACTATCTTATTTGCATATATTCAACATAAATAACATGCAGAAAGAAATTTAAAAAGTAATTTGTTAATATCACAAATTCTATAATATATAGAATATATTTATGTGTGAAAGGTGAAACCTACAATAAATACTTATGGAACCTACAAAATTATAAAACTTCCACAAAATTTTAAAATTAAAAATTTTGGAACTATCTCTATATATTAATTGGTATTATAATATAAGCAATATCTCTATATAATTTAAAGTTCAAGTACCTAAATACAACCATAGTTCTTTTAAAAATAAAACTAACAAGTCATTCTAAAATAAAATAGTATACATCTTTCTATAATATAACTTTTTGAAATGCAATGTACAAATAATTATCTTGAATATAAGTGGTTACAAAATAAAATATGGAATATCATTATTTATTATATATTAATATTATCTTATAATATTTAATAGAGTGGATACATGATACCCTGAACACACGTATCTTGTATAGCATAGTATAGGTACCAGGGTGGATACAGGATCTGAAGACCTCATATCCGTACCTTATTAAGAGAAAATAGGTTCCAAAAAATTGATACACATACCCTACCCCGTGACTCTTAATACTCACCTGGACCCTACCCAATAGAGTAGGATCTGGGTGGATATCATGTATGACAAGGTTATCTACTCACCCTTAGTTAGAGTCTTATGTCAATAATTCAAGCCATTTATTGAGTTTTGTCGTGTATATTTCGACCCTAACGATTATTTTTAAACTATCATTTACTAATCAAAACATTCTAAAAGTTTAACGATTCACTATACTTGGACATTAAAACTACACAACTATGTTTAGTGATATTCCAACTCTTAACATGTAATCTTAGATATCTCAAAAGACATAACTTACTATAGACAACTATGTAAATATCGTATCACCATCTAAAGTATGTGACATTAACTATCTCAGTTTTAAGATAAGAAAAAATTGGGGATTATAGACAGATTAAGATTGTAAGGGCGCTTTTGATCTTTAGTCAAAAGGAGGTTAGATTGGTATTGTCTATAGAAATTGTAGTTGTGTACTGGTGGTAAACTCAATAATACATTAGAGCAGTGATAACATTAAAGCCCTTATTTTAAAGGAAAGTTTGAAACATGCTATTAACAAGAGATGGACATATATGGTGGTTGAATATATGACGTGCCTATGAAAATTATCACTTGGTCATCAAGATTCTAAAGTCACTAAATAAATAAATAAATAAAAGCCTTAAATTTGTGTTGAACTAGGGATTTAGATTTTAGGGAAAACAATCTTGGCTACTGATATTTTATGCTGAAATATTATTTTAGTAATTAGCAATTTGATAATATAATTTACAATAGATTACAAATTTTAACTCTTCACAATCAATGGATTAATAACACTTAGACAAGAGAAAGTAAAGACTTTAAAATAAGGTTTAATGATATAAAATTGATGCCAATCCAATACATTAAGGAGTACCATATTTCCCCTTATTTTTAAATAATGTGATTAAAAATATGTTTGTTCACAAGGAACACAGGAGGAAACATGCCTATGTTCTTAGCTGTGTTCTACATTGAGACTACGAACACGTAAAATGCGCTTTCATAAGTGTTTGTCTTCTAATATCACTAGTACAGACTTAGGCTTTCAAGACCTTCAAAAGATGATTGCAAGACATAACAATTGTTAGTGAAATAGCTTAGAAGTTGTCCAACAAAGCTATTTGGATGCTTAAGTTAGTGTTGGGAAACAAATTTAATAGAGTATTGGCAAGGTTATATGAGTGTGTAGATGATTTACTAAAGGGTTGAAGGGCTTACTTATAGGAGAAGAGACTATGACATATTTAGTAAGTAGATGACCATTGTGGAAAGTTCATCCTGATATATTAGGAAATTATATCTCAACATTATGAAAATTTTTGAGATCTTTAGGTGTGAGTTGAAGACAATTGGATATGTATGTTGATTGCTCATTTAGTGTGAGACCAATCTAACAAGTCAGGGCTCTTTATGTAGCGCTTCAGGACATTTGATTGGCAGTAAGCAAGAAGTGACTGACTTGTTGTTGACTAGAGTAACTTGGTTTGGCTCTGGAAGCCTAAGATCCATATTAGGATTGGACAAGGATCAAAGAGTTTAGCTTAAGACCTAAACTAATTGGTCCGAATCCTAAGGAACTTATGTTTGAAATGGCCTACAAAAAATAGGTAACACTGGTGGAAACATACCTCGCAATCCTAACTGTGTTCCTCTTTGATCTTTTTGGTCATGCTCTAAGAGTTGAGTTATATGTATCCGTATGCTTGTACAAATTAGACAAACTTCATATGGATATGCTTACTAGACTTACAACACTATAATTATGGCTACCATGCAAATCAAAAGAGATTAACTTATATTCATTGGATTCAAGTTGATCAACAATAACTCTAAAGGCAAGGTATTATAATCCTTTAGCATGGGCTTTGGTGATGGGACTTAAGGTATTAATCCTATCAGTCTAAGGTATGTTGACCGTTAAGACAATTTTTCCAAAGAGCCATAAATCTTCGAGTTTCTAGGATCATCGAAAACATTGATGATATGAATTTATCTCTTTTTCTTTTATTTATCTTATATTAAGAGAAAAGTCACCAATGACCTTCTAATCTAGTGAGATCATTTCTAGTCTCTCAAGGAAGAGGTATTGGGTTTTAACCCTCTCTCCTTTATTGTAATGACCATAAAAAGAAAGAAAAGAGAGAAAAGTCAATGCAAGTGCATACTTGTAATTATATAAATAATGACCTTGTGGTTCAGTGATATTTTTTTTTTATCTCTCATATGAGATGTCCCGGTTCGATTCCCCTTCTCCTCGTTGTAATATAAATAAAAAAAAAGGAAATACTACACAAAGAAAACTAAGGATGTGTTGCAGTTTTAGGGAGTTTGACAATAGTATTGGTATCCGTTTGAAAACCTATTTGATTTATATTGGTTTCAAGAATAATATCTGAATGGATTGTCTTTTCTTACTGTAATTATAATGACCGTGATAATTGGATGATCAAAGTTGGTAGCTAAAGGTTCATGGAAAAGAAATGTATTTTTGATTTATTAAAATAAAAAACCTCATTTAGTTTTTTTCTTAAAAGATATTAAGTTAATTGTAAATTATAAAGATTAATAAAGGATTTAATTTTACACAGGAAGTGACTTATTCTTTTGGTATCTTACTTCTTAATAAATGTTCAAAATATTGTTAGACTTAGGCCTCATTTGTTTTGATGAAAAGTATTTATTAATGAAAATGTTTTTCCTTGAATTTTTTTTTTTTTGAAAAGTGGCATATTTTTTAATGTTTTGCTAATTCTATGAAAATGGTATTCATCTGTTTGTATAACTTTAAAATACTCATATATTTTAAGTATAAAAAAAAGTACATAAATTATTATTAGAAATAAATCTACATAAAGGAAAAATATTAAAAAAATAATATTAAATGCCTTTAGATAGTAAATGATTAGTAGATGAGCTTGTAAATCGATAAAAAATGACTTAAAATTTTATATCACATATGTTGCTTTCCTAAAAATAAACAATTGATAAGTCTAGAGGTTGTCACGATTTGGGTCGGTTCTAGACCCGAACCGGAACCGCAAGGTCACGGTTCCACTTTTCGTGGAACCGAAACCGGAACTGCCAAGACTGAGGCAGTTCATGGTTTCATGGAACCGCCGGTTCTGGCAGTTTCGGTTTCGATTCCACGAGAACCGAAAACTGCAAATATTTTTTTTATATTTACAAATTTATTATTTCATTTAAAAGTTTCAATTGTTTCACCATTTTTGTAGATATTTATTAACAGTTATGTCAATGAACGGCAAATTTTTTTCTAACAATTTAGAAATATTTCTTTTTTCATTTAGAAGTTGCATTTATTTGGTAATTATTGTAAATATATATGCACAACTATTTCAATGAACCGCAATTTTTTTTAACAATTTACAAATTTATTTTTTCATTTAGAAGTTCCAATTATTTTAATGAACTGCAATTTTTTTTTTTACAATTTACAAATTTATTTATTTTCATTTGGAACTTCCACTTATTTCACAATTATTTTAAATATATATGCACAATTATTTTAATGAACCGCAAATTTTTCTTTTTTTTTTTATAATATACAAATGTATTTTTTAATTTAGAAATTCCAATTATTTCACAATTATTGTAAATATATATGCACAATTATTTCAATAAAAAATAATGATTAGCACATAAACAATATTATTAACAAACACATACTATGGATTAACATACATCTGAATGTCGACGAGTACATTCCAGTGGGCCGGCATTACATCTTACATTCAGTATAAAATTAGCACACAAACTAGTACAATAACGAATAACTAACCATAATGGCACAGCTAATTAATCATGACGATAACACTAACATCTAGAATAATAGCAAATAATTAAATGTGAACTCAATGCTCAATGGGCTGGACTAGTCCCCGGTGAGGTTGTAGCTGTGCTCCCCGTGGAGGAGTTGAAGTCACTGAAATATTCGTCCTCCTTGCTTGAGTAGTCCTTCAAGTCTTGTTGTTGTCGTTCCGCATGAGTCCAATCATGGTTGCAAGCTAGTGCCTCAACTGTTGCAGGTCCATACTGTGACCTATGCTCATCTAACTGTTGCTTCGCGATAGTTTTTGGCATCTTCCTTTTTTATTGTTTTTATTTCTTTTTAATTCCACCGTTGCATTCCAAATGCATACAAATTCCAAGACCAATAAATTGAACAGTATTTCTTGTTCCTCTTAAGTCTAATCATATTTTCTATGTGTGTACCAGCTTCCAAAATTTGTTTTATTTCTTCTATGGTGTTGGACGTTCCAAATGCATGTGAGCGTCTGCAGGTTCAATAGTGCTTTAACTTTCTTTCTTTTTTTTTTTCCTAATCCGAATATGAACCGCTGGGTAACCATTCGTCGTTGGCGGTTCCGTATCCGGAATACTTATCGATTTTCTACTACAAACCGCCTGGATCCGCCGAAACTGACGAGTCCTCTAGCGGTTCATAACCGTCCACCACGGTCCGGTTCCATGGTTTAGAACCGGCGGAAACGGTTCGGGGCGAGTCCCGGTTCATACCCGCTCCGTGCCAATATTTAGATAAGTCCATATTTTCAAAATAAGAAAAAATGTTTTCTATTTGTTATCTCATATTATTTCCTACACAAAGATTAATGAGAAGATGTTTTCTTGAAAAAAAATTCATTAAAACAGATAGTCCTTAGATTATCATTTGATTCAACCAGTTTCAATCCATTTTTATAATTCCAGTCCAATTGTCATTTTAGCTTAAGTCCTGGTTCACCAGTCTGATGGAACTCTCCTTTCATTTGCTAAAGAGCGCATTGATTTGGCTGAAATATTAAATTTAGACAAAAGTGAAAGAAAAAAAATATAAAGTAAAAGGTCTTTATTTCTTCTTTTTTTTGCCAGCATTTACTTTCAAATTTCAGGAATGAAAAAACTGAATTATTTTGATTATATTATAAATAAACTATAAACTATATTTTGAT
The DNA here is from genome assembly GCA_024138025.1 of Combretum micranthum. Taxonomy (NCBI): domain Eukaryota; kingdom Viridiplantae; phylum Streptophyta; class Magnoliopsida; order Myrtales; family Combretaceae; genus Combretum; species Combretum micranthum. The sequence continues at coordinate 3,138,183 of JAMXBD010000003.1, forward strand.
ACTTTATAGATTCCATTCAATTTCAATTTCATCCCTAAATCATTGCTCTTATATTTAGATTCAATCGAGTGGGCCCTTTCTAAAAGTAATAGTACATTCTTCTACGAAGATATGGCCATTTGGATTATCATATTTTTATGGGCATCAAATTTGCATAAAATCAATATTTATAATTCACTAATATTACATTAGTATTAGTTTAATTTGATTAGTTTATAAGTAAAATTTTTAAATTCTATTAGCATCATATTAATATTAAATCAATATTAATTTAAATTAAAAATAATATCAAAATAATATCATACTAATATTAATTTCAAAAATACATGCTGAACAGACTATTTCTCTTATTTATTAGTAACCATATTAAAAGAGAGAAATTGTTCCAAAAACAAAATAATAACAATAATAAAATGGAGAGAGACCGGAGGGCAAAAGGCAGAAATTAGAAAATAAAAGACATTGAAACAAGCCGAGATCGAGATCGTCTTCTCTCCGAACCTTCGTCGATCTCGTTCTTGATCTCAGGCTTAACCTCAATCTCCATCAAATCCAATCGTCAGTTAATCGAAGCTTACCGATTGAATCGTAATGGCTCCGGTTTCAGCTCTTGCCAAGTATAAACTCGTGTTTTTAGGAGATCAATCCGTAGGCAAAACAAGTATCATTACTCGCTTCATGTACGACAAGTTCGACAACACTTATCAGGTATTGTGTTTTTATAGGTTTTAATTATGAATACACTTGCACGTGAATGCACGGATCTTGCTCTGGTTTTTTCAATTTGTGATCTGTGCAAGTCGAGTTCGATATAGATTATGAATCGAGCGATTTGATGGATATTGATATGATATGATCTTATTGACCTATGATGCGATTGAATGACGGTTTATTTTTATTTTTTTAATTTTTAGTTTAAAGTCCTTGTTTTGATGTTTGAACTAGCCTTAAACCTAGGAATAGAAAAATATATTAATGTTTGTATAGTTATTTTCATTTCAATGATTATTTTCCATTGAAATGATATATATTTTCTAATTCTTCATCCCTTTTCAATGCGTATATTTCTTATTACTTAGCATAATTGCCGTTCCCCAATTACATCTGTTGCAATATCGTGACAATTATAAGTGTTGAATTCTATCAAATATTGGAAAAGCACAAAGATGTGCTCTTTGCAACAAGCATGCCCCTGCGCAATTTAACTTATGATTTAGCCTTTTGAACATCGTACCTTTGCTTAATGATGCTAATTTTGAAGAACGGAGCTGGTACTCTGTATTATCTGATCGGAGAAGTCGACAAAGGATGACAAGTACCTCATATAATGCGTAATTGCTAATGAAACAGTTGTGAATTCTCATGGGGTTTAGAGCCTGGCCAAAAAAATTAAAAAAAAAAGGGAAAAACAAAAAAAAAAAAATAAGTTTTGCATTGCACTTTTTCAACTTTGGATTGTGATTGTATTAATGGATAGGTACTTTTAAAAGCTTAGTATTTTTGCCATTTTGGTATGAACATTTCTCCTTTATTTTTCTTTTTCATGTATTGTCTGTTTATAAGTTGGTTTTGCTCTTTATAAATCAGTAATTTTTATAATTTACTTGTATTCATGGTATATTTTCAGCAATACCTCTTACCCAAAAAAAAAAAAAAAAAAAAAAAAATCAGTGATACCAAAAGGAAAAAGGATTTTATTTTGTGCTAACACTTGTTTGTCAAGTTTCTGTTTCTTGCATATGTTTTATTGTTTGAGTACAAATCATTTCACTTTAAAGCAATGGAAGTAGCTTTTTAAAGTTTCTATATTATAAAGCTCTTAATGTCCTACACTGCAAACAGGCAACAATTGGTATTGATTTCCTGTCCAAGACAATGTATCTTGAAGATCGGACTGTTCGATTACAGCTTTGGTAAGCAGTTTCTTCTTGGTTTTTATTGGAATTGTATGTCTCCAATTCCTCCAGGTGATCCTTCTTTTAATATCTAAGGGTTTCTACTTACATAGTGATATAATTAGATAGGTGAAAGGTGGTTGAGTGTTAACTGTTGATATGGATGGCTTCATGTCTTGTGGAAATAGAACATAACATATTAAGCCAGAGATTAGTTGTTTGGCCTGTCGCATTGCTCATGTTGTCTTCCAGCATGTATAGGACATAGTTTTGCCCTCTTTTAGCATGAGCATTCCAGATGCTTTACAGTGTCATTAGACATGAAAGTTACAATGTGGCTTTGAACTTTATCTTCTATGGTGTTCTAATTGTTTCTCCTATGTAACCATTTGCAGAGCATTCTTGAATCTTTCTAGCAATTCCTTTTGTGCCATTGATATGTGTTTTCCAGTTCCATAGAAAAGTTTTATTTTTCTTATGAGGCCTTTTGTCACCTTTTTTATTGGTTGTGCATTTGCTTGCATTGAGTACATCACAGGGATACTGCAGGACAGGAAAGGTTTAGAAGTCTCATTCCAAGTTACATAAGGGATTCATCTGTTGCAGTCATTGTTTATGATGTTGCAAGTATGTCATTCTTTGGCCTTTTACTCTTGGGAACTTCCAAATTAACTTTTCTAAGCTGCATGGCCAACTTCCAAAATGCTTACACTGTGCCATACTTAGTGACTTTTCTCATCATATCTGATGATTTCTTATAGTAAATTCAGTGCTGCTCATTACGAATTAGCAGTATCAACTTAAGTGTTTTTGTTATTCTATATGCCCAAAGGAATGCACCAGTTGTGTGCATGGTTATTTTTCAAATAGAAATTTTAAGAACCATACTTACCTAGAAGTTTAAGACTGCATGTCAGTTGATTTTGGTTATATCAGCATTTATAATGGTTATAGAACAAAAGGCCTAAGTTCAAGTTCCCTTATGAAATTTGACTGTGTAATTACTCGTAGTATCGGCCTCAATGAGCATGAGAAACAATGTTGAATTTTTCAGTATACAAACAATAATAATCTATAGGTTCAACTTTTCACATCAACTTTGTAGAATAGTCTCTGAGGTATATTCTCAATGGATCACACAATGCTGTTACTTTCTTTTCAGGCAGGCAGTCATTCCTCAATACTGCAAAGTGGATTGAGGAGGTTCGCACTGAGAGGGGCAGTGATGTAATCATTGTACTTGTGGGGAACAAGACTGATCTGGTTGACAAAAGGTAATGGTTCTGGAACTAAAAATGAGGTTCATCATTCTTTTCCCTTTTTTAACTTAAATTCTTTTGCTTTTATTTTTGGGCAGCTATTCTTGTATTTAGTTGATTCTTATTGGGAAAGTAAATGAACATAATTATTTTTTTTGGTTAATTTTATTCTTTTTGCTGAATTCTTTTTGTGTCAGTGGTTTCTTGTTGTGGGATCATTAATGGAAGATGATAGATTGGATGTCCATGAATAACAGTAGAGCCAGTCTGTACTTTTTTATTTTTTATTTTTTTATTGCTGTCCAAAACAAAAGAAGGTCAAAGGAAATTTAATTTAAAAGCATCAAAGTTGGATTTTCTCATTTTGACAGAGATTTTTCAAAAGTGCCTCTACCCCTTATTAATAATGTATTCTTGGGCTGTTAACACTCTGTCACAATCAATAGATGGCACATGAAAACCATGAAGGATGGATTGAATATACAGATGTAAGATATTACCTAGTGCCTAGGATCAGTAATCATCTATTCTGGCCACATTCCCCTACCCTGCGCACCTCCTCTCCCACCCCCAACTGCACCCCCAATGCCAGCAAGAAAAAAAAAAAAAAAAAGTAAAAAATTGAAAAAACAAAGATCTCCTTGGGCAAAATGTTCCATCAGGAGCCCTCCTATGTGGGTGATTTGTTCTTGTTCCAATATTTTTCCAGATGCCAGACCTTGATGGATGCAATCTACTGAGTAAACCAACGAAGCATCTACATGTGAATGGAAAGGCATCTTCCCAAAATTGAAGTTTTTGTGTTTGATGATGATGTTTCAACTTTCACACCTGCATGGTTGCTGGTCTCTATATGGCATTCTAGGGAATAAAAGTATGTGCAACATACATGTAGAATTGGAACTCGTGCCCTTTGTCTATGCTCTTACTGAAAGGCATTAATATCTATTATCTTTTTTGATTAATGTCATGGAATATGATTCAATGAAATTGAGTATGGTCTTATTTTCAATGGGAGTTTAGTGAAAGATGTGGGAGCGGGATTGAAAAACGCTTATTAGCTACTTTGAATACCTAGGAGTCCTAATAACTAATGGGAGAAGATATAGGATTTGGAAGAACTGCGAGTGGGACAATTTGTACTAGGAGAGCCTGTGTTTTCATCATGTTTTCATTTTACAGTCTATTTTTTGTTTTAGGGTCTACATTTTAATAGACAATTGAAAAAAAAGCATCACTGTCCCTCTACCTTAAAAATGCCACTAGCTTTGCGACATGATGCCCAAAAATTTCCATTTGTCATCCTTGTGGCAAACACATCAGATGTTCTTTTTTTGATTAATTAAAATGGCTGATGTGGTTTACCATGTGAATGTTGGCAAAAACATTGAAATGAGGACAGAGGTCATTTTTTTCACTCTATGAAAATCAAGACCTTGTAGTGAAAAACACCAAAGATAGACCATAAAGAAAGTAGCAAGAACATAAGATCCTTCTGGCTTCTAGCGCATTGATCCTGAGTGGGTTTGATGGATGAACATTTTGTGATCTACCCCTCACATCCCTGTTGAGTTCTTAAAAATAAAAGCTAATTGGATTTGATAAGATCCCAATTTATGTGATTACCAAATGAGACCTTATTGTGAGTGCTGAACTTTTGTGCATGTGATCTTGCCTCATAGTATATTGATTTATATCAAAACGTGATGACTTCAATCTCAATTGTGAAATTAATATTTGAAGTACTGAGCCACCAACAACAATGGTCTCAGAGTGATAATACCCTCATGAGGAAAAGTGAGAAAGTAGTTTTGCAATTCCACCTAACATTCTTTCAGTCATTGGGCTCAAATTCATATCAAGCTCTTTCAGATTTCCTCCCTCTAAATCTTTTACACTTATTTGCCTTTTTGTCTTTTTGTCAATGGAACAGGCAAGTATCAATAGAGGAGGGTGAGGCCAAAGCTCGTGAACTAAATGTTATGTTTATTGAAACCAGTGCCAAGGCTGGCTTCAATATAAAGGTAAAACAAGCAATTTCTGGAATGAATAATATATATCAACCCCACTTAACTACACGTGAGGTTTCAGTTGAGTCGATTGGGACTTCCCTATGTATATTGTTTGATTCAATTTGATGATAAAAAAGTCGTGACTGCATATCTGTCAATAAGTCACACAATTAATTCGCAGTTTTCTAGCTTTTCTCTCTTGCGTAATTCTGCTGTTGCAATGCATGTAGAAAAAATCAAGAGCGTACTATATATTTGGAAAGACTGCTTCTGTCTTTTCCATTTTATATTTAAACTAATGCACGCTTGATTTGTCTTCTTATAAGAAAGATGTATAGTATGTGCAATTCCCTTGTTTGCAGCTTGCTGAATAATTTCCTTTACAGGCACTGTTTCGTAAGATTGCAGCAGCATTACCAGGAATGGAGACACTTTCTTCAACAAAACAGGAAGACATGGTTGATGTCAATCTCAAGTCCACGAATGCAAATGCATCTCAGTCACAGCAACAGTCGGGAGGATGCGCTTGTTAATGAATAACACCCGAGGACAGTTTTGCCTCATGTTTTCTCCTTGTTCCAATTTTTGCAGCCAGCTGAGATCTGGTTTTGGTGGTCAGTGAAGGTATATTATTGTTTGAAGGAGAAGACAATCATAAGTATAGTGAATACATGTTTGGTTGTTTTAGACGCTGAATGAATCCATGCATGTTATTGTCTTTAGCGTGATTTGGGTAAAGACAGCTTTAATTTTTTATGTTTCATTTGAATTTAGAGCATTATGTAAGAGTCCTGTGATAGTAAGTGTTGTTTCTTTGCTTTTATTCTACTGTGTGTAGCAATTTTATTTTTAATTACATATTAAAACCGTTGTAGCCTCAAATGCTTTAAATTTGCTTCTTTATTTATAGTGATGAATAAAGCCATACATAATAGTACCAGAACCATACTACCTTTTCTGCAATGTGGACTTATGGTTTATCCTATTGTTATATACTCGTCCAAAGATGAAGGAAAAAGAAAAAGGGTAATTAAGTATCTAACCCCTATAGATCTATGGATTTGAGTGAAGTGATTACATGCTTATTGTGTGTCTTACACTACATATGGCCTTGGAGAAATAGTATGAAATAACACCTAAAAGGATGATTAAGAGGGAAGTAGAATAGAGAAGCGTAGACAATCTCAATTGTTTCAAATGCATTGGTAACATGTGGATGAGCTATCAAACATTATATTATGCTGGCAATGATGAACAAGTGTGTTCTTCAATATGTATAAGTGTTTGATCTCTTGAGACGAAAAACGATAACATTTCTATCAAATTGTAGATCTTCTAAATGGAGAGAAGTTGGGTTATTTGTAAAACTTGACTATTGATGTCATATATCAAATCATGTTGACAATCAATGATTAGGATAAGTCCATTTTAGTGTAAAGTTAATCAATGGCTACCATGAGTCCCTTTATATAAAGAAAGGTTGAAATTTGACATATTAATTTTAATTGGCTTTGCTGTAAGTCCATCGTGCTAAAATTCTCATAATTATTTCAAAATAAGTTTGGGGCCTTTCAGTCCATGTTACTTTGCTTGAGGAGTCAAATCTAAATATTTTAATATAATTAATCTTTAGCCCTCTACAACTCCTTTTTAAATTTCTAGTGTGTGCAAGGTGCATTATCAGTCTTTATTTAAAAGTGATTTTTTCTACTTTGTTCTCTTGTTCGGGAGTCCTAAAATTATTTTCACAACTCTTACTATTGTTAAAGAAGAGTTCTTTTGAATTAGATATAGACAAAGTTTAGGCTACATCCGAGAACTGATTCGGAATTGCAATGGTGGGTGAAAACCCAAAACTGAACCATATATCCAATTAACGAATTCATTTGTACCCCGATTCAGGGATTGTTTTGCTCCTCGGACTTATAGAACACTAGTTCGGAACTGGTTTTCCAATACAACATAGAAAAAGGAGAAGAAGCAAAATGTAAGATGACATGCGAATGATAATGGATGTAGACATGTAAATCAAGTGAGTGGCAATGAAATTGAAATTTAAAATGAAAATAACATATAATTGCATATTGATAAACAAAAGTGGGATTTGGATTGGAAGAATGGAATTTGAAATCAAGAGGTAGACTTAGACATGAAAGTGGTGATAAATGCAAAGCAGATTTACATAGTCTATATATACATTTAATTGAGCAAAGATATTATCAATTTTCTTTCCATGTAAAATTTTAATTTCATATATATCATAGTAAGTTCTATCAACGATACATCTAGCTCTCTTAAGTAAGTATGATTCGACAAAGATAAAGGAAAAGTTCTTGCAACACAACCTTAGCAGATCTATGATGTTGAATGGCAGAAAAATTTATATAACTTCAATGAAGATCAAGTCAAGGAGTAGTGGATTACTCTCTACCTGATTTGAGCTTGCAACATCCCAAACGATGGCTTGGTAGAAACAATTAAAAGTTGCCACGTCATGTGTGTATACCTGACATACGATAACTATCTTCTTAATAAGAGGTTACAAGATTCTATCTACACATTCAATTATTATAGTTAAGCAAAGTACATATATTTAGATAATATGAAATAGCTATGAAATCCTAATCTTCGACAAATATCAATTATTACAGAGAATCAGTATTCCCCCATTAAACAATAATATAGGAATCTTAAACTTTAAAAACATAGGACGGTGTTTATATGTACCTTAGTTACTTAGGGCACAATCTACAACTTTAACTTAATCATTTAGACAACTATAATGGATGTCTTGGATTTGGATAGCTCTTAGTCACCTTAATCCCCATTCAGTCCTATGCATTTATAAGGTCACTTACAAAAGCAATATATCGAAAGCAAATCACATTAGTGAGGTGAGAGTATAACATTCTTCATTATTATGTAATAAGCAAGCAATTATCAATCATATGCCAATGCATAATCAAGCATATGCAAAGCAAACATTGCATACAATCTTCCTATATCTAGCAAGAAGTCTAAAGGAAATTCCCCTTTTGACTTTAGGTTAGACATTTAGTCGACACCAATAGTTCTTGGGTAATATTTAAAACCATAACAATAGTAATATCCAAATAATTTAAGGGTAAATTACATCAAAAGGTCACAATGTTTGGGGGGTAAGTTCATTTGAGGTCATAACATTATGAGTGATTAAAAAGAGATTACAAAGAAGTGAGTCAATTAAGATCTTTGTGTGACATGTATCAATAAAATAAATAATTTGTATATTTAATTAAATTTCAAAAGATCCGTCACGTTATGATACGTGCCAATGGGGATCTCAAAATTGACCCACTTCCCTCTAAATGTTGTGATTTCTTTTTAACCACTCAAATGTAAAGATCTCTAATGAACTTACCTCTAAATATTGTGATATTCTAGTGTGATTTATTCAATATTTTAATAACAATATCATCAACTTATCTTGGCATATCTTTTCAAAATAAGACCATATATCTAAAAGGATAGTGTAAGACCCTTGATTTCCATAAATGTGTGATAGTTTCCAAGTCACTTAGTTCATGAATGGTGTAACTTTACTTCTCTCCTAAGGGTTATTTTGCTTACCATGTAATAGTAATGGCTTTAAGAAAGGCAAGGGGAGATTGTACAATAGATGTCCAATTTTAATTTAGTTTAAGCACTTAGTTCATCATGAAGGTTGAAACATTCTAAACCCTCACCTAGTTAATTAGAATGGTTTAATTTAATAATACGATAAATAGTTAATTGTGAACTTAGTTTAGATAGTTTAATCAAATAAATGAAGTAAATAATAGGAAATGATTAGACAATTTAATGTAATTAAATAAGTAAATAGGGTAAATTGAGATTTGAGATTATATACATACTTTCCAAAATGTCTATTTGCTTCAATTATCAATTTTATAAATCAAACTATTCAACTTTGATTCCATTTAAATTCCTTTTACTCCAAATTTGAATTCCTAGATCTCAAAACAAACATATTAAACGTTTAGTAAACTCTTAAACCTTTGAAATTTGATTTTACTTTCATTTCCTCAAAGCCCTATAATTTTTGGAATGAACTACTTATCTGAAATATTAGTTTTAAACCCAAACCCGAATTAAATGTTAAATTTTCATAAATTAAATTTTTGAATTGTATTTTTTGTTTCAAGTCATAAATGTCTAATATATATGTTTTCAAATTATTTTTAGAATTAAATATAATTATCTGAAAAGTTTAATTTAGATACCCTTACTAAAATATCTTTTAAACTTTATCTTTTGTTTCTTGTTTCTTTTCTTTGCTGCAATCTTTTTTTTTCTTCATTTTCTTTCCTTTCTTCTTTCGGTTCTCTTCTTTCTTTTCCTCTATTCCTCCTTTCTATTCTCTTCCTCAAATTTCAATCACCAATTTCAATCTCAAGAAGATCAAAGACGAAATTAGAGTAAGAAAACAAGTTAGAATTTGAAGATCATACATGAACAAGCTTCAAGTATTTAGGAGATGTAATAATTAAGAAAATGAAGAAGTTGTATTATCTCCAAAGATAAGTTTTGTTATTTTTCTTTGGTTTAATTGTTGTTTACATATGTACATGATGTGTTAGTATTACATATAAGTTATGTTTGTGATAAAACTTGTAATCAAGTGAGATTTGGGCATGAAAGCTAAAAACCTAGGTTGTATGTGTATATGTGAAGTTAGAAATTAATGAGGTGGATTGGGAGGGGTTTAATGAACTAGATTGAGTATTGAAGTGTTAAAAGATGTGGAAATAAGTTTTATGTTATTTTTATGATGTTTTGATGGAAATACGAAGTGTAAACATTGCTAAATTTGTGTAATGAAAATAAAGGAAAAACATTTTCACTTATGGGGAAAATTTCCAAATCAACACGAGCTCTAGCATGGGCGTACATGTGCTCGTTTTGAACAAAAAAAGCATCATAGGCAAATTTTTTGAGTGTGTACGGGTGTGCATGTGCCCATGCAGGCCAGCACGGCCTTCAGCAGTAGCAGCCTGTGTAGAGAAGAAATTTGGGCAAATTTGCTTTTGATCAAAATTTTTCATCCTGCACGACCTCCAGCATTACCATGTAGCAGGCTATGTACGCCTATTGCCCTGTTTTAAAATAAAATAAAAATGAATTAGATAATTGATAGTTAATGCGTGTTACATTAGTTAATTGATATAATTAAGCATGAGTTGAATAGATTTAATAAATAATTAGATTACATGTAGAAGTTAAATATAAAATAAGCTTAGTTAATAGTTCTAAATTTAATATGGCTTAAAGAACTTGAATGAGCTAAAATGAATTAGATTAATTAAGTTTAATCACCTTTGCTTAGTAATTGGATTAAATAATTAATTCTAATCAATTGGACTAAATTAAGTTAAAGTGGATATATGATGATGAATTAGGGAGATAATTAGATATGATATAATAATTTGATTTAATAATTAGATCTAATAAACTTGGTTAAAATTAAGCTAAAATAGACTTAACTTCTAATTAACTTGGATTAATATATTAAGTTAAACCCTAGATAATAAGGAGTACGTAATTTCTAAATATGATAGACTAAAGCTAGATTAATTAAGATAATTTGACAAACAATGGAGAACTGTCCGTATTTTGGCGGAGCGATCTTCGTAGCTATAGTGAGATTCCTATTTTATGTCTGATCAAATAAAAACATAAAAAGGAATAGTTAATATGAAATTGATATAAGTTGATAAATAATTGAAATGCTTATATAATTTAATCTTTGAACATATGTTTGGATCTGTTTCTTGGATTGTCATATGATCTTCGTCCAATTTAAATAAGGTACGTAGTAACTTTCGTGATGATTGTCATGATAGACATTTTATAATGGATTAAAACTTAAAGACAGCTTAATAATTAATAAGTGATGCTGGAGCGTGTGCCATTGAATTCGGTCCAAGCAGCAACAACCTTGTCCCGAGTGGGGCATGGTAGTTTAGGCGCTTCGGCCACCCCCATCATGGTGCCATGATATTTGTAGATGGCTCATTGGGTAGCTGATGGGAGCAAACGGTATCTGTATAACGAGTAACATGATTTAGTTTAAGTTTATGGGATCGGTTAAACTAAGTGATATTAAGGACTGAGATAAATAAAGATGTGCAACGGCTATAACTCCTAGATGAGGCCATTTTCCTTTTCGATTATATCATCTAGGAGATATAGGTACTCGGGATGCCTATATCAACCCCCTGAGCGTCGTGTCATTACTTAGGACCTCTAGATTCCTAATGACTTGTTTCGGAGTACGAATGCTCCCATGTTACTTGTTTTATTAAAATAAAAGATAATAATTTGTTATTTGTTGCATTGTATTTAGCTAGGTTGTGTGACATTCCGTGTGTGTCTATATTACTGTCGTACTAGGCCTCGACTCATTATTATTGTTGTTGTTGTCTTTTTCCAGGTGATGCTTGACAATTGATGATGATGATGTTGTTGTTGCTGATGAGGATGTTTTGGGTGATGATGATGCTTGTCTCGGGTTTGGGCAATCTTGGAGATATGAGAGGAGTTGGACCGAGGAATTTATTTATATTGTTTTTCTTTATTTTTATTTTAAATAATTGGATTTATATTTTAAGTTTGTAACATCCTTTCAAGGGGCCGAGTAGAGCCTATGTTCTGTATTTTAAAGTTTTAAAGCTTTGATCTACCATCACATAAAGTATTGAGGATACTTGATGATACGATTTTGTTTTTGAAAGTTTATCTACTCATGAGAGTTGAAAATAAATGTATTATAAAGTTTATTTTGTAAGTTTTAAATCCAGTTATTTTGAGAATCTAATTACATAATTTCATAATTTAAAAGCGAGTTGCAAATGTTCATGATAAACATATCATTCAAGGAAGCCTGAGCTTGTAATACATAAAATATTATATGTGGTGGTAACTACCTTAAATTAGATTTTAGGGTGTTACAAAGGTGATCAAACAATATTTAACTAAATAATATAAAGCCAATGCACAAGACAAGGATATAGAGAATAGTTTGATCATAACAAGTGGTTCAATAGATTCAAGCCATCAAAAACTCATTCATATCGATACTCAAAATGTATTCAAGCCTTGATAGACCATATATGTTATTCAATTGATTATAACACCTTCTGTTAATACATCTTAGTAGCTTACTTATACTATGCGATGAGAAGATCATGAAATTTAAATTAGCGTTTAAGGTTTCTCGGTTTCTATGAAGACTTTGAATATAAATGTGATGGTAAGAAACAACATGCTTATAATAATGTTGGCCGTTTTTGTATATTGTTGGAAGTTTCTTAACTGAACATCATCTATATAGGATATATAAGCTACTTTTGCAATAATATATGGTATTTGTAGGTTCCATTTGATGAGTTAATAATGTAAAATATCCAACTTATATTCCCTTGTATAATTGTGTTAGTACTTTAATTGAAATCAAGCTTTGTAGATAAGATTATAGGTGAGTTCATTATTGAAATTGGAGGGCATATGGACATTTAAGTAATTTCCAGAGTGTTACTAATTTGATTTTGATATTTAGGTTTTTAAAATTGAAAGTGAAAAGAAAGAGAAAACAAATAATATGCAATAAGTTGGGACTTTCAAATCTTTTGGTGTTTATATGCAATGGCATTCAATATCTAGCTACCATAAAAGTGGCATTAAAACATCATAAATAGTGGCTACCACAACCCAAGCCTCAAATCTAGTTCTTGCAATTTTGAATTTGAATAGAGCATTTGTAAATCTCAATTCCTTCTTTAATTTAAACATCAATAAGTCCTTCCCTTGCTACAAAAACCTATCTACAATCTATGGACAAATCAAAATAACATTAAACAATAAAAGCATGACTCGGTCATAAATCAATAAAAAAATTGTAATAATTCATTAAAATTTCCAAACCTTAGTGTTATACTAATTCAATTAATTAACTTGGATTGAATTTACCTAAAAGAGAGAGTTGTGGTGTCTATCTATAAGAAGGGAGAGGAATGACACAATAGGTACAAAGGTTTTACTTTAAGTATAACACTAAGGTTTGGAAAATTTAATGAATTAACTTGGTTTGACTTTCACTATACCTTTAGTAGGCAATTTTACGAAAAAGACAATAGTCTCCCATTAAAAATTCCAAAGGCCATCTTTTTTTATCTACATAGCTCTTTCAACGACCCTTGTATTGCTAATTTCCTTTATTTAATCACGTTTACTTTATCTGTCATTCCTTTTACTATCTTAAGACCTAAAGGTTGTCTTTTTCTACCTTGTCCCAATGTGTAGGAGACTTCTCTTCCATAAAAAACCTCATATGGAGGTATTTATATGGTGGCTTGCTATATACTTTTATCTTTGAACTTGAGAATTTGATTATATTTTTCATAAGGGAAAACAATTTTTGATGTAATGTTTTATTCTTCTCTTTCTTTTGTTGGTTAAATTACCTTTATACAAGTTCATGGAAAAAATACCCATAAGGGATTTCATTATTAAGATCAGGATCTCATTGTGTGATTAGAAGCTTATTGGTGAAATCAAGAGCTCACTCCCATAGTGGGGATTTGAATTGGAGCTCATGGCTGAGTTCCAACTCTCATTTGTGTGCACTAAGACATGTGGCTGCAATCTAGCTATTACAGTAGGATAAAAGCGACAGATGAATTAGCAAAACAAGGAAATTATTATTTTCTCTTAGCGGTTAGTAAATACATCTCTTAAGGAGTTATATCCAAAAAATTTTAGAGGAAAAACATTGTGTCAATTGCTTTGATCATTCAATCTCTTGTACTCCTATTTTGCTTAAACTTTGTACACAAAATTTAATGCTTATGTGAGCTTACTTTTTTATGTAATTACTAATTATAGAGGGTCATTTTTGTATTTGGGATTGACTTAGTTTACTGTCTAGATTATTTATATTAGTTCTAATTAATGTTTTAGAGAGATCTAGCTTAGTAGAGACTACACTCAAAATAAGAATCACCGAAGTGGTTTAACTACTCTTGGCCTTTTTTCGATTGGCTTCTGTGCTTTAAAAGCCTTTTTGTGTGCTTATTTTTATTAAGTTTTTATTGACATATGTGAACCATAATTTAGAGGAAGTGAATTGCTAATTTAGGATTTTATGAAAAAATATTAACTTTTGATCTTTATTGATTTATGGGGTTTTGGATTGTTGTTGAATTTATGTTGTTAATCCACTAGCGAAATGGATTATTCTTATAATGGATTAAAAAATGAATTTTTTTCCCATAAAAAAAAAAAAAAAGAAAATTTTTATCAGAGAATTTTTGGGAAGTGCAAATGATTGTTAGAAATTTTGGATCCTAAAAGAGGTGATTTTGAAATCTATTGGAAGTTTGTCCGATGCATTTTCAAATTATGATGTCCTTGATGAAGTTGATAATATAATTGAAAAGATGAAATGAGATCAATGAATAATAGGTTTTTAAGATAAGTAATATTTTGCAAAAGAAGAGGTAGAAGAAGTAATTACTTTACGAAGTGGTGACAATAAACATTTTTCGAGTTCCCCCACATTCTCCACAGCCCACCCACCTACCCACCCACCCAAAACCAAAAAAAAAAAAAACCTCTAAAAAAAGTTTCTTAAAAAAGAAGAAGAAAGAAATGTTGATGACTAATCAACCAATCGACTAGTGTGTTAAAGGACCAACTAATTGGTCCATTGAAAGCGATCATTTTGCCCACTTCTAAAGGTTACTAACCCCTTGTTATGTGTTGTGGGCCTAAATGTAATATTATTAAAAAATAATTTATTACTGAATTTATTGTAAAAAAGGGTTTAGGTAAATTTTAAAGTCATTTAATATATAAAAGTAATGTTTTAATAGTTAAATTATAAGGTTAGAAGTTATAATTATGAGAGCTTTTGATGACAAAATTTTAAACTCACCAATATCTTGCTCCACTATTTAAGTTTGTCTAAAGGTAAATCGATCGACATAAGGATTATTAGAAGAATTTTGACTATATCGCTACATCAATTCACTAGCAAGTATTTCTCCATTGAGATCAAGAATTCTCTTCTTTAAATTATTCCACCAATATACTAATTTTCCCTCATGTAAAGCAATGTCATAGAAACTTTTAGCTCTTCTCGAATATAGCATAACTTGAAATATTGCTTTGTTGCAACTATCCAATTAAGTAGATCGAAGCCACTAAATATTGGAAGAGTAATACGAGTACATTAGAGTAATATTCTTCATTGAATTCTAAGTAGCCTTGTTTAACTTCATCCATGTGGTAAAAAAAATTATCACCAAAGGTACTATAAAAGGATTTGACGTCTGTCCCAACTATGAAACAATAGTGGGCACTTTGTGACCACCAACAAAGTCTCGTAACATTTGTTGGATTGAAGTCACAACACTATTAAGAGATTTATAATGATTTTCCAAACTTTGGATAGCACAATTAAGAGTAATGATGTTACTATCCATCGATTTTTTGCTATGATCAAGTGTCATCGATTGATTTTAAAGTTTAGACATGCTAACTTACATATCCTCAAGCCCTTCCTCCAATCCTTCAACATGAGTGTCCTTACGAGTCATATGTAAAGCTATAGATAAACAAAATTGAGAGTAATTGGGGTTCACAAAAGATGAATTTCAAGGAAAAGTAAGATGTTGTCATAAAAGTACCCGAGCACTTTTGCATTATAGCAAAATTATAAGTAGCTAATTGGGTGTATGCTCTAACTAGTTAAGCTTCTTGTATGTATATATCCTCTTCTCCACAACTAACACCACTAGTTTCCTATTTTGAATATATATATTACACACGGAATCACCTATTCTCCATTCTAGTATCACATAGCATTCTTACAAACCTCACTAAGTTACACCAACATTCCTTCTCCTTGAACCCCCTTTATGTCTTCTCCTATAAACATGCAATCTTGGTGGTCTAATTTGCTGAGCTGTATCACATAGGTTAACTTTTAAATGTTTAATTTTCCTTGTTTTAGCAATCGCATTGCTTTTTAATGTGGCTTCATTGAAATTATGTGACAACAATGACTGCAAATTATGCTAACTAAGAGTACAAGAGGTTTGACTAATTGTACTCTTAAGTGACTGTTTCATGAAGCATTCTCAACCAACATTGTCTAAAAGCATCATGATAACTACAATGCAGTTTGGGTTAAACTTCTCAATGGGTATATATACTCTTGGTAACTTTTCAAAGGAACGTGAACAAAATCTTGGTTATTTGATGAATGTGCAATTTTAGAGTTTGAACAACTTCACCGTATAATCAAATTCCGCACATTTCCCTTAAAAACCAACTAAACAACTACCTACTACCAAATCTGACACTAACTCGTTCTTCACCAAGTGACAATGTATAATGGGTCTAAACTCAACTTCCCCTAATTCACCAAAGCCTTGAGAACACCTGGGTATGTGTAACTACAAGGTCTTAAACATGGATTGTTCTTGTTTTTCACTAGTTCCTTAAAGCAGTCATCTAGAGGAAATTAGAGCAAGATATGTCCAAATTAAACAAAGATGCATGATAAGTGTCAAAAGACCATTATTATTCACATTGTTTTGATATTATGTTATATAGATTTTATGTGAATTATTAAAAAAAAGGACACTTATCTGGTTAAAATGTCAATTTTGGGAATAAAGAAAGATATTGAGCTTAATGAAGATATTTGGATGAGTTAAGGGAGACTTTAATGAAGAAATAGGCAAAGTGAAGATTTACAATATACATGACCTTTTGCACAAGCTGTGCAGAATACTGGTATAGAAGGTGAAAAGTGACCAGCAAGTAATTTTAAAGTATACAAAAAAGCTACACGAGTTGAGCAACATGCTTACATAGAAGCTAGGAAGAGATCACAACCTAAATAAAGTATAAATGACTTATCACGTATTTGAAGCCGAATTGTATTAGTAAGATGGTGATGCAAGTTTATGAGAATACATAATTTATCACGAGGCCAATATGAAACAAGCCAACAAAAGATTATAATTTGATATACAAAAAGAGATTAAAGATATGGAGACCCAATATAGTAAGTTAGATATATTTACATAATACATCTAAATGATATCAATCAATAAAAAATGATCCAATCAGTAATGATCAAATATACTTTTATAGATTATGCTTAAGATATCCAAAGAAATTCAAAATCTTTATTTATAAAAGAAGAATGACAGAGAGACACGGTATATCATTGAATGAATGAAATATATATATCGAATAGTTAAATGCTTAATTTTTATTATCAAGAATATAACTTTTCAACATCAAAGATGAAGACTACATAAAAAATCAATTTTGCATAAGAAGATAATTAAGAAGGAACCATAAAAATAAAAGTAGGGTAAATTGAAAAAAAACACCCCCTAAACTTTAAAGGTAGTGTGGATTGACCCCTTATACTTTAAAAGCATGTTTTTTCATCTCCTAATCTATAAATGATTAGCAAGTTAAAGACATTTTGTTCTTTTTGTCTAAAAAGTACAAAATTTATACTATTCCTAGATGTACTTTTTATACAACATTTGTATGGTTTTGTACAAAAAAGGATAGAAAAGTACAAAATATCCTTAACGTACTGATTGTTTATAGATTTGGGGAAAAAAGGCATTAAAAGTGTGTCTACTTTGAAATTTAGACAAATTAGTGTTCAAACTTTCAAATTTTGTATTTTTGATCTCTCTAGAGACACTAATATGAGCAAAAAAGTAAAACTACAAATACCAAAAATACAAAGTTTAAAAGTTCAAACACTAATTTGCCCAAATTATAAAGTAGAGACACTTTCAATGCCATTTTCCTTAGATTAGAGGGGGTTTAAAAATATGCTTTCAAAGTATGAGTCATCAATCTGTACTAACCTTAAAGTTTAGAGAGTGTTTTTACAATTTTCCCATAAAAATAATTGTATATCATTGTTAGAGCAAAAACATTCATTCTACTACTTAAGGATTTTTAAGCTAGACTTTTGAATCTTATTATAGTCCTTAAAGGAGAAACATTTTCTTTTTGAAAACTTTGAGTGATGTGTTTGATTGATAGGCGTAACATAATTATGGTGTTGATTTATGTAATTAATGTGTGTATTAGAATGTGCACAAATTGATATTTGTACCTTTACTAAATTATTTTTCAATTAGTAGATCTATACGAGATAGATTCCCAAACCCATGTTAAAATAGAGTATTAATCCATAAGGAGAAACCTTTGTTCATTGTTGGAATTTTTTTTTTTAAATCACACTTTTATTTTTATGTAACTTATTTAATCGTGTGCTTACATAGCAATCATACTAAGTATTAAAGCTGCTACAACGAGAACATGGTTAGTCAAAGGTTGAATTAGACTCAACAATTTAGCTTATGTAATGGTAAATCATATCAAAATGTATCAACGTGTGAAGTTAAGTTTGTTTAAAGTAGGGAGAATGTCCAATTGGTACCTGAACTTAAAAAAAAAGAAAGAAGCTTAATTACGTACCTAAACTTTAGAAAATCCAATTTCATTCCCAATTGAACTTTTTATGCCCCTAAACACCATCTTAATTAATTTTATTAAATCATTATTTGACATGTATCCATCACTTTAAAGGACAACAAAAGGTGGTATAGTATTTAGGGGCACGAAAAGTTCAATTGGGTTTGAAATTGGACTTTTTAAAGTTTAGATGCCTAATTGACCTTTTCGTCAAAGTTTAGGTACCAAATTAGACATTTTCTCTTTAAAGTATCAAAGTTTCAAGTGGTTAAAAAAAATAATCAACTTTTACGAATAAATTCATTTTAAGGTATTAACCTTTTAAGTAGTTAAAAAGAGGAATTAAAGCTTTGCAAAGTGTGTCAAATAATGTATCAATAACTGACCTTGACCTTGTACAAAAATTAACAAAATTTAATGTGATAATATCACAAATGGTACGTGAGCTTTAGCAAAATATGTAATAAGTATCTGAACTTTAAAATTGATCAACTTAGTACCTAAACTTTGAAATTAATAAATTTGATACTTGAAAAGCTTTGATATCGATTGACTTAATACCTAAAAGAACTTCTCAGAGGTACTGTTGATGTGCAAGAAAAGTTATTTTAGGTAGTAAATTGATCAATTTTAAAGTTAAGGTACTAAATTGATTAATTTTAAAGTATAGGTACCATTCATGACATTGACCTGATATTTAATTAAAAACTAATCCAAACATGGATGCTATAAATAAATTTTACAAAACGTTGGTACCTTATTTGGTTTACTTTGCAAAACATTGATTTTTGGTAGAAACCTAAAATGAGCTTATCCTGAAACGTTAATAACTTATGGTATAATTCACTTATTTGTGTTTGTATAATGCCTTTGAACCCAAAAGTTAATGTTTAATTTTCTCATGCAAATCTCTATTCTAAATTTGATAACTTTAATCCTCAAAATCGTGAACAAGATTCAATAGCAATTAAAATTTGAATAATCAAGAGGAGTTTTATTTTTATTTTTTATTTTTTAATTCCATACAAAAGTTTAACTTTAAATTATTTTTGTTAACAATCAATTTCGGCTTCTCTTTTGAATTTTCAATGGATCCACTTTCTTTTCTTTTGTTTTAGGTACATATTATGCTATTAATACCACGTGGAATATAAGTTGACTGAGGCTAACATTAGGGTAGTCTAACTGAGATGATTTGAATTGTTAGAGATAATAATGCTTTATTCTAAAACTATTATAGAAACCTTTGCCTTAGATATTTTGAATAACTAGCTTTACAATATTTAGTTGCTAAAAATTTTGACTAAGTTTTCATTTGAAGACTTCAGACATGTGATGTATTTAATGAAGTACCCTTTGTTAAAGTTTATATGGCATAAGTATCCGTATTTGTATATTTTAGGAAAAATTACATCGATCGTCCTTGTAGATTTTTGAAAGAAAAAACATGGACATCCCACTTTTTGACAATGCCACAATTTCTTTCCTACTTTTGTATAGGCCCCATAAAACTTAATAAAATAGCATATGATGTATAAATACGAAATCCACATGCCAATAAAATAAAATATTTATTAAATTTTCATATCATTTTAAATTTAATTAACAAGTATGAAAATATAAAAAAAAACTTATTAAAATGTATAAAATAATAAATCAACATGTATAAGTTAAACCAACAAACATATACATCATTCACGACCCAAAAATAGAAATTAGTGGTTGAATGGAATCAATTCCTATTTTTAGACATAAACCACCTATTTTCTTTTTTGTGTTAAGTTTATTCTTGATGTTAATTTTTTTTCCATGTGTTATGACAATAGAAAAATTAAACAAAAAGAGATGACAACGACGATGGTGATATCTTTATACCTTGATATTTTTTGCATCCTTTGAAGGAGTCCTTTTTTTTTTTAATAATAGCAAACCATTAGTGTTTTTCTTTTATCTATTTAATTTATACCGATCGCAATTCATTTTTGTTTTTATATATTAATAAGTAATATCACTTCAATATCTTTATTTTAATTAATAAGTTTAAAATATAATAAAAATTGATAAATATTTATTCTGTTATCATGCCGAGATCATATTTCCATATCATATGTCATTAATTAAGTTTTGTATGGTCTACACAAAAATAGGAAGGAATTGTAGCATTTTTAGAAAGTGAAGTGTCTATATATTTTTCACAAGTTCATAGAGATGATCGATGTAATTTTCTCTATATTTTAATATGTAGTTGGGTCTTAACATATCTATACTTTGCTATGCATATGTGCTATTGAAATTTCGTAGAGTTGTCACATCCCATATTGGCATGTAACATCATTGTCATGGTTCCAAATATTAAACACACGAGTCAAATATATACAAATTCCGAGCATCATCATAAAAAATATATATGCACTACAGATGCGATTGAACGTGTTGAAATTCTAAGTTGGCTTGCTTACTGGAGTTGGTATTGATTTTTGATTCTCTTCTTTGCATTCACTTGTCATATGCCCTCTTTGCTTACAATGAAAATATAACACTAAAAGTAGAATTGATTTCGAGCAAACGATACTCTCATGGTCCTTTCTACCACAATTAAAGCACATTCCTGGGATCCACTCACGATCTTTTTTCTTATGGATATATGGCAATTCTACTGTTTTATTGATTTAGTTTATTACTAAAAATCAAATTTAATAATAGTAGTAGCTTTATCTGACTTTATATATTAAGTAAATCACTGACATCCTTAAGAATTATGGTATCTCTATTTGCATAGAATGGTTAATTATGTAATTTAGACATTTAGTGTACTTTCTATGATGTACTTTTGGTTTGATAGTAGGCATCTCTTACAACCCATTCATTTGATATTAATAGTTATTCATTTCATCATCATTTGCTGTAAAGCTATTATTATGGTGTTCACTTGAGGAGAATGACAATTCATAACAAATTACCATTACGTAAAATGATAAATAACAATTTATATCCCTACTCCTATTTAATATTTTATTTTTCATCTTCATCCCTATGAATTATCATTTAATATTTTATTTTTTAACTTTATCATATATACTCTCATCTTGAAAATATCACCTATATGATTATCTTATCTTTATAATAAATATAGGAAATATCATATATATTTTACCTTTTGCTTCAATATTTAGTTATTTTACTTTTTATACCAAGTAAATATAGTAATAACCATTACAACCATTCTCCCCTTATTCTATACAATGAAGTGAATGAACCGTTAGTGCTTACTACTAGTAGTGTGCTATGTACTAAGAGTTACAATGTGTATATTTATTTGTATGCAAGTATTTTGGTTATATTTTTCATTTAAGTTCATTCTTTCCTTGTAATAATATTTTACTTGTTAGTAACCTTATGTATTGAATGAGCATGGTAGAAACTGAGATAGTTTAGTATTATTATATGGTAGTATATTTTAGGGATGTAAGTGACCTAAGCCGATTCACAAATTGTTCGAGATCGATTTACTGTTTATTAGAGTTCAATTCAAGAATAGTTGAGTCAAGCTCAAGCTCAAACTATTTGAATAGTTTATCAGGCCAAGCTCGAGCTTCATATATGTAGCTCGATTAGCTTGTGAGCCTAATTGAGCTCAAGCTTAGTATAAGTATTAATCAAATTTAAATCGAGTCTAAGCATTAATATTATTTAAATTAGAATTAAAAGTATTTTTTTAATAAATCACGCCTAAACAAGCTTACTTGACTTGAGCTTAAGCTTAAGTAGTATTACTTCAAGCCATATTCAAGCTTAAAATCTTAAGCTCGATCAAGCTCGAGCTTAATACTATACCATTTCAACTCGGCTCGATTGTAGCCTTAGTGTATATAATGTACTATTTTAATCAAGATGCAGCTTATACTGCGATATTTAGTACTCAATTAAATATTTAAAATATACATTAATTAGACATCAATAAAAGAATTGTAAAGAAGAACTATACTTGCTATCGGTCCTTTTTTTCTTTTCCTAATATTTTTTTTTTATATTATGTGAATGCTTTTCAAGTGAAAATTTTCATCACTTGTGAGCTATTAACAACTTTATTATCAAGATTTGTATCATTTTTAACAAAAATGTTAGTTAGTGTTCTATATTGGCTATAAATGAGCCAAGCTAAGTCAATTTTTATGGCTCAGACTTAACTTGTTTATAAGTTACCATGCTTAAGGTCAAGCTGAGGTTTTTATCAAACCTAAAATTTAGGCTCGGACTTGACTTTTTGAGCTAAATAAGCTTTATTTCAAGCTCGAACTCGGCTCATCTACAAATTGAGCTCAAGCCAAGCTGATCTTTTTATTGAACCTAACTGAGCTTTTGTTAATTCTAAAATTCAAGCTTGAGTCTGGCTCGTTAGATAACTCATATTCCATTTAAAATTTTCTATATGTTGATTTCTGTTAAACTTAAAAATAATATATAGGAGGAACTAAATATATATATACATATAATTAAAATTAAATTAATTTTTTAATTATATATTTATATATAATATAGCATAAATATAATACTCACAGGTTTGCTAGTGAGTTTATTCACAAGCTTGTCAATGAACCTACTCATAAGTCTATTCATGAAGACAATGTAAAATGAGTAAATCTAAATGAACTTACTAGATTTGATGGATACAAAAGTGAATGAGATCGATCTCCAATGAAAAATGAAGAAGCATATCGAGTGCATTTGTTGAGTGAATGATACTTTCTCAATACTATTATTACTGTCTATGACAAGTATATATACAAGGAGTAGAGCTGCACGTGTAAACTATAATTACTGACATGTGTCTAAGTAACTAAGTAAAAAGTAAAAGTATACATATATCACAACACCCCTCACCTCTTAAATGGGACTTGGTACAATTGAACAGTGCCAACAAATTTTGTGAGAA
Organism: Combretum micranthum; assembly: GCA_024138025.1. Classification (NCBI taxonomy): domain Eukaryota; kingdom Viridiplantae; phylum Streptophyta; class Magnoliopsida; order Myrtales; family Combretaceae; genus Combretum; species Combretum micranthum. The sequence continues at coordinate 3,161,845 of JAMXBD010000003.1, forward strand.
AGTCTACAAGTTGAAAGGCAAAGGAAACGTGAGAAATGTGATCCTTAGTGAAGTGAACATCCACTTCAATATGTTCCATACATGCATGGAAACATGGGTTCTCTGCAATCTATTTGGCCGCTTTGCTATTGGTGAGAAGTGTAACCGATAAAGGAATTGGGGATTGTAAATCTTAAAGTCAAAAGGATAAACACAGGAGTTTTACAGTGGTGTAGGTTATGCTTTTGCATTTAACCTCAGTAGAAGATGTGGATATAGTGATTTGTTTCTTCGTTTTCCATGAAATTAAGGATGGACCAAGAAAAACAAGAAACCTTTGGTATAACTTTCTATCAACACTATAACTACCCCAATCTACATTAGAATAGGCAGATAAAAGAAGGGAGGACTGAGATGAATAATGCAGTCCGATATCAATAGAGCCTTTGATATAACGTAGAATATGAAAAAATGCGCACAAGTGAGGCTCCCGTAGGTTGAGACATATTAGTTGAGTTATTGAACAGGATAAGATAGATCAGGCCCAATGATAGTCAAATATAAAAAGGTAACGAACAAGCCATTTGTACAAAGTAGGATCATGTAAGAGGTTATCTGATTCATTATCTGAGTGCATATGAGACAAAAAAGGTATCTGTAATGGCTTTGCCCTAGTAAGACCCACCTTTGTAAGGATATCCATGGCAAACTTGCACTAATTAATAAGAAAAAAAGTGGATGATTGACAAATCTCAAGGCCATGCAAATCAAATGGCACCTAAGTCCTTGATTGTAAATGAACAAGCTAAGAAACTTTTCAACTCAACAATATCAAGCAAGCTATCCCCTGCAACCAAAATGTCATTCGCCTATACCAACACTACCAAAATCTATGATCAATTCGTTTGGTAAATAAGGAATGATCATTACGTGACTGTGAAAAACTAGAAGTGATTTAAGTGTCTTGTAAGTTCTTTGTTTCACTATCTTGAGGCTTGTTTAAGGCTATAAAGTGAATGAACAAGACAACATACTTTCCATGATGGAAAGCATTGTTGATATCTAATTGGTAAACTTTCCAACCACAAACAACAGGTAAGGTTAAGACATGATGAATAGTAGATAATTTGGCAACTGGAGCAAAAGTATATGCATAATCAATACCCTCAATCTGATTGTACCTTTGGCAATTAAATGAGCTTTATAACGATCAATATTCCCATGTATTATTAGCTTCTAAGGCTAATAATTCTTTATGCATGGAATCTATCCAATTAGAATCATGTTTAGCTTCATGATAAGAATGTGGATCATCAACAGTAAGTATGTTTGCTAAAGAAACCACATTATCTTTTAGATAATGATTGAAGGATGTAAAGGAAAATAAAGGGCAAGGACAAATGGTGCTTGAAGGAGTAGTTATACTTTAGACCATATAAACAAAATCATGTAGAGTTTTCTTAATTCTAGTAGATCAATGTAAAGGATCAGTATGTATATGAGACGGATTGACAAAATGTGTATTAGAAGAACTAGCATGATCCAAATGTCTAATAGAAGAACCAATAGGACTAGCTAGAGAAATAATAGAATGTTATGTCTCTTAAGGCAAAGAGACATTGTTACTATCAAACAAAAACGTTGTTAGTATCAAACAAAGGTTAAGGGTACAAAGTCGCAAGAAAATTTTGGTGAGAAAATTGTTTTATGGATGAAGATGACCGGAATGGAAAAATAAGCTCATAGAATTGCACATCCCTATTAACACAAATGTGATGAGAATCCAAATCATAAAGTTTATACCCTTTTTTTTATATGGTTATCCAATGAATACACAACACTTACTTCTTAGATTAAATTTATCCCCTTGATGACTAATAGTAGTAGCATAACACAAGCACCCTATGACATGCAACTCTTGATAAGAAAGTAGCTTACGGAAAAGCATCTCATAAGATTGTAATGGCATTTTGTCAACTAAGTATATGGCAGCTAACACACACTCTCCCCAGAAGTATTTAGGAAGATTAGCATGAAATCTTAAAAGCTTTAACAGTATCAAGAATGTGTGTGTTTTCTTTTCACTAGGCTATTTTGTTGTAGAGTATCAACCACACTTCATTAATGAATAATTCCAATTTGTGAAAAAAAACTTGAAATGAAATTGAAAGAAATTCATAACCATTATCAGTTCTAATAAAGTTAGGAACACTTTAGAATTGATCTTGTACATAAGAAAGAAAGTTGGACACTAACTGAGGTGTTTGACTCTTATGTTTCATGAGATAGATCCAAAAACAACTTGTGTAATCATCTAGAATTATATAAAAAAAAATTATCTCCCAAAATAGATGGTGTATTAAAAGCATCCAAGATATCCTGTCACACCCTAAAGGATACCCTAGACGTAATAGTCCGCCGCATGCTAATCAAAACTTAAGAATCACTACCACAGTCATTCAGAAGTCTTATGTTAGTATGCAAGGCATTCCCTCACGACAATAGAATATATAAACAATTGGAGACAGATAGTTCAATTTGATAGGATAAGCATAAAAAATAAACCATAGATATCTCAGGATCAGTTACAAAGCATTAAGGGGCATTCTTCTGCTACACATAAGATTTAGTAATATCTTTTTTAGTAACCATTTATCCTTCTAGGTTCACTATTGAAAACTATACAAACCAATTGTGAACCTCTAGGGAGATAACTCCTGGTCTCTCATTACCTGATTTGGCTAGGTCCGGGGACGCAGCCATAAGTACAGAAACTACATTAGAAAGATACTGTGGGAGTGTAAGCTACGATAGCTTAGTGAGTTCCACTTCCAAAATTAAATGCTCAATAAGTAATATATAATAGATAAGCTATTAACAACCATATGAATGCACAAACACGTGAGCATACAATACAAAAGACCATCTGGAAGTCTTATGTTGAATGGGTTTATGCCTTCCATTCAGGATTAGGTGTTTCAGGCCCGTACGACCAACATTTAATTTTCTCACTTTTTATTGTGCTTGATACAGGTGCCCACCCACACACATTTCAATTTCGGCCCCCACGCCAACATTTAGTTTCCGGCCATTACACCAACATTCGAGTTTACAAGCCCCTCATTGCTCAGCTATTATGCCTTCTTCCCACAAAAGTATAATAACCTATGCAATGTGACTCACATATGGTATGCATGGTTAATTTGATTTCAAGATTATGGCATATTAATTTAACAATTTATGGGTTATCATAGACACTTCAGACATATCAATTTTATACTAAATCATACAAATAATTACAACAAGCTCATTTCGATATTCTTGTCGTCAATTCACTCATATAGAAATCATATTCATACAATTAATTTTATCTTGTCCTAATTCTAATGCCACTAATATTACAAGCACAAGCACAAGCATGTAATATTGAGATAGTGAACTCACTTGGCCATGGTCTCCGGTCTCTAACGGTAGCGATCCAAAAACAGGAATTTTCCCCCCGAATCTAAAATCACCTAAACGAAAGAAATACCCTTATGAGTATTTCATACCATAACTAATTTCAAACTTTTCAAATAAAACTCTTTGAATTCGTAATTTCCATAATAATTGGAAATTCCAACTTAAAACTGCCATAACTTGGTCATTTTAACTCAGAATTTTGCAAATAAGCTATCGATTTCTATTTACTTCAAAAGATCTATCTATTTATGATGTTATTATTAAATTTTGAAAACGTTTAGGTCTCAGAATGTTCGGATCAGATCTGATCAGTAACTAAAAGTTGTGATTCCGAAATTGTTTTGTGAAATTTGCATTATTTCTATCAAGTAAAGCATATGTACATGTAATATCTACATGTTATTATGATGCATGATATGATATGAGCTATTTATGTGTATTTCCTTAAAGATTTTTGGTTGAAAAGAATTCTTGGAAAAACTTTTACTTTGAAATAATATTATGAATGCTTGTTTGAGAAAACTAGCTTTATACTTTTAAAAATCATACATATTGTTACTATGGTAAAGTCTTGGTGAACTATATATTCAATGCCTTCATTATCTCAACAAATTTCTTCATTTAAAGGTTGAAAAATAGATGTTTAAGTGTGGGTTTTGCCTTTAGAAAAATTTTCCATAATTTTTGGAAATAAGATTATTGTTTGATCTTAGTTAGGAAACATTTCCTTTGTTTTAAGTTTCTACCTTGATAAGACATTTTTATTCTTATAAAAATCAAGTATTTATTGTATCTATTTCCTAAGACTTCTATTTTTCCATTAAAATACTCATTTTGACATTTAGAAATAGGCGTTTAAATAGAGATCATTTTTAGATCCGAATTTAGAAAATTGTTTTTGAGATTGTTTCTTGTGGAAAACTCATTTATTCTTTCTAAAACTAAATCCTAATCAAACCTACTTCATAAGACTTTCATTTCTTTAGTAAAACTATTGTTTTAAGGTTGGAAAATAGGTGCTTTCTTGGTATTTCACCCTAGGTATGAATTTCTACATTTTTATTGGAGTTAAAGCATAGATCTAACTTAACTTTTGTAATCATTTTCTTATTTTGAGAATTTCTGTTAGTAAAACCATGATCAACTCATAAAAATCACTACTTGATGATATCTATTACCTGATCCCTTCATTTTATATGTAAAACCTTCATTTTGAAGTTAGAAAATATGTTTTCTAAATGGATCTTTCTCAAGATCCGAATTTAAGAAGTTGCTTTTTGATAGAAACAAAATGGATCTTGAGTTTTGATCAACTCATTCCTTAAGAAAAATCATGTAGCAAGTCTTTCATACATGAAAACAAGTACTATGTCATTTTAACTACTCTAAACAAGTAGATCTACTATACTACTCATGCTATGAGTGAGAATGCATCATGAAAAATATGTAAATGAGTATAGAAATGAAAATATAAGCTCAAAGTTTCCATAAAAATAATATATAGCAAATGATATAGCAAAATGATAGTATATCAACTCCAATAGCAAGATCTACACATTGTGATGACAAGAATATCATGGTCTAGTGCTTTCCACATCCCTAGCATAAAACTCATGAGGATTTTGGTGGATCCACACATGTATAAACTTGTCATTACATGTTTCTAAAGAAGTAGGTTTAAGATCTATTATCTATTTTATGTTTTGAAGGAGGAAACTTGAAGTAAAAAAAAAATTTGTGTGTGTGTAGGGGAAGGAGGGAGCGGGTAGGGGCGGGTGTGGAAGGAGGGGCAGTTGTGGGGGAGGGGAGGGGAGGGGAGGGGTGGGAGGGCGCGTTATAGGGCTCACGGCAAGGAGTAAAGGGAGAGAGGAGAGAAAAAAATTCCAAGTTTGATTTGTGAGAAAAAGAAAGAAAGTGAAAAAGTGAAAAATGAAAAGTGAAAAAAGAGATTATGGCTTATAGTGGGGGTTTTCACGCCGGTTTGAGAGAGAGAGAGAGAGTGAGGAGAGCGTTTTTATTTGTTTTGTGTAATAATTTTCAAACATAATGAGTAGTTTGTGTACAAAATATATTGGAAAAGTAAATTTGTAAGGAAATGATGTAAAATTATAAGAATAGGTTGTAAGGATGTAAGAATAGAGTACGAGTGGTTGTACTTGATGAATAGCGTAAAAGAAAACAAAAGTTGATTAGACACTTAATTTACCGATAGTAATGAAAATACGATAAAAAGATTATAACTGTAACTTTTATAAACCCGAAAAATTATATTACTGAAATATTTAGAAATCTTACGAAATTATGAATCTAATGGTACTAATATAATATATTTAATATCCCGAGCCCCGTGACACGTTTTTCGAGACTTATATCCGATCGGATTCGAAATAGATCGAAAATTTACGAATCGATTATTGTTTAGCATTCTAATATTAACACCAACCTATCTACACTTCCCGCTCGTATTTCAACTCCTTGGTTTGAGAATTCGGAATTACCGGATCTAAACTGCTAGGGTTTTCTGAGATTTTGTTGACTTACAGGTTTCGATTGAATTTTCGATTTAGAGTCTTACTTCGGAGTTAACTCGTTTTTATTCTTTCAGGGTTTCCTTCTTGATATCGCTGGACTTAGAATTCCTAGGTTCGATTGGTCCAAAGATATTCCTTTAGGATTTCGGTTTCTAGTTCTAAATCTTTCCCGAAATCGAACTCAGGTTTACTTAAGAAAACAATGGTTTACATATCCATATGCAACAATTTAAAGGGTAAACTAACATTACTTGATCTAAAAACAAAGGACAATTGATGAAATTTACCTAACATACAAGCTTGACAAACTAATTCATTTTTATTACAAACTAATATATCAACCAAATGATATAATGAAGTCAAAGAAATGTGTCTAAGTTGATAAGTTTTATTTACTCTATTCAAATAAAGAGGAACGATGATTGTTTTGATGATAATTTTCTTAAATTCTTTTGAGGTAAGCACATAATTGTTAACAATTGTTGTTTTCTAGTTTCTATAAGTCAATTGAAGGAATTAGAGAGTTTTTAATGAAAAAAAGAAGGAAAATAACAAAATCAAGCAGAAACCATTCAATCGGTCTTGCAAATGAAATTTCAAGAGATCATATTTGCATCTTGATCTACGGTCATGGTCGGTAAAAGAAAAGACTAATGATGAAATTAGCAGTTTCAAACACTCTCATAAAGGTGATCATGTCTAAGGATAAATATTTTTCATAGAAACAATCGCACTTGTAGTTTGCACTTTCAAGTTTTCAAAATTAATTTTTAGCTCAGCAACCTACTTATTATAAATAGTTTACTTGCTATGAGTAAGAGGGGAGTGTAATATTATATTATGTACATTTTACTCACTTTAGTTATGTAACACCCTAACCTATTAGTATTATAACCTGCCACGTGTCCTCTCTTGAATAGAACAAACAAAGGCTCTAAATCCACAAATTTTCAATAATTACCTGTAAACACACATATGGTATCACAATGGATGCAAAACCTATTTAACTTGGAAACATATACTCCATAAAAACTCCTGATTCATACATGCATCCAAGCTGGCATAACTGCATGCCAACACACCAACATAAAACTAAACACACTACTTACATAAAAATCCTCCAAATATACCTTAAAGATTCATACAACATTAAATCCAGAAACTTTACAGGACATAGAAACATGAACATAAACTCTAAGCCTTCAACAAGTCTAAACACATCTTCTCTTTCAAACTCTCATAATCAGCAAGTATAATCCTCAGCTGGGTAGTCAGGTCCACTAACACCATCCCCATGGTCAAAGAACAGATCATATTCAGAAACATGAAAAACTACATCTTCATTACCTGTACCTGAAATTTAAAAAAAAGTGAGCTGCAAAGCCCAGTACAATAACACCAATCCATAACAAACAAATGCATATGCACAATCAACAGGTAGATATTAAATGCAACTTATCTAATGCAGGCAGTCAATTTATTATCTTTTTATAGCCAACAAATCAATAAAGTCTAGGACTATATACACTAGTCCCAAACTCGGAGTTACTCAGACCCTATTAAAAATCAACCAACTCTGTGAAAATAAGGTAATTATATACATATATGGATGAGTGGGTACTCTCCAAACATCCCGAATCCGAAACACCTGAATCTACTAGAATCATATCAAAGCACGAGTCAACTAAGAACAACCTCACACTAAGATCATCAGGGTGCCATACTAGTATCACTGTCTGCCAGGTCTTTACTAATCATAGCCAATCACAACCCAGTAGACAATCATTAAGTCGAATAGAATTATGTTCATTATGTGTCTGTTCCTATGGCCAACAAGCAAAACTAATCTTACAAGCAAATACAACATACATAGATTGGTCATACCTTTTCAATTTTAGGAATACTAATCCTCCCAATTCACCAAATCCAATATCGATAACAACTACACTAACATGAATCTCTATAAACCCCTCGATCAACATCGACAACAACCCCACAATCTCCAATTATCCTATCAACAACATATATACATAAATAGATATATAAAACATGGTAAATGGAACAAACCTTAACATACCATAATCTCCTAAAACTCTAACCTGATAAGGAAACTCCAAAATTCCCACTGTCTTCTTCGATCACAACCCACCACAAATCCATAACACCGATAATTCACAAAAAGCCTAATACATCATGACAACAAGAACATATAAGGATCATCTAACCATACATTGTATAAATCCATCAACAAAAAATGAAACTTACTAATTTGGATCACTAAAACCCGACATGTGTTCACAAACTTGGTTCCCAACCAAAGCTAGGGTTTTTCTCCTACAAATCCTTCAAGAACATCAACAAAACCCTAAGAATCATGCTTAGATCCATAGAAAACATGTTGTAGATGGTTAGAACACTTACTGGAATCAATCTTAAGCCTCACAAGACCCCAAGCATGAAGAACAGACCGCAAATGCTCTGGAGGAAAGAAGAAAGAATGAGGAAATAAATCTGTCGAAAACAATCTAACCGCTCCTGTATTTATAGAATTTTACTCATACGCTGGCGGCGTTCGTTTTAAATTTTCCGGTGTACACTCAACACCGGCTAAACACGTATACACCCTGGCGGCGTTCTTTGGAGAAAAGCAAATCAAATTTTTTACTCCAACACACCTACGCCGGAAAAATTGATACCTATGCCAATGGCGTTCAACTTTGCCATTAACGAAAACGCCACAGATCACTTCTATGCCATCCTCCACACTGGCGGTGTCCCCTTCCAGTTGGCGGAGTTGAATTTGCCGAGTTTCAAAACTTAAACAAATTTGTTCCAAATTCGACTTAAACAAAATAACTTGTTTTGTGACTTTGATATAAGCTTATATACATCTCAGAAATCATTTATCCTTCATTAAATCTTATCATCTGTGTGTTACAAGTTAGTTTTTTAGAGTGATAGTATTCTTCTTTTCTCTCTTTTAGGTTTTCTAACAGATTTTGGGTTTTTAATCAATTCAAGTGCTTTCTTAAAGATCTTTTGCAAGAATTCTATGCTAAATAGGTGTTATCTATCCTTATTTTTTTTATTACTTCTTTGAATTTGAGTTTGATTTGCGACATCTTATGGAGGAGCAATTGAATTTTTCTTAGATCTTGTGGTTCTAAATCTAAAACATGTGATCTAATTCGTACTTTTATTGAAATATTGTTCAATACTTGTAATTGATAGCTTGAACTTCTTTGATCTTGAATTTATATGTGCGTAGTATGAATTCATATTTGATTTCATCTTAATTGAATCAAGAGATCATTCATTTGAATAGATCTAAACTATTGATGAGAATTGCTTATAGTAGCTAGATATAGAGGTAGTAAAATTCTTCTGTCACTTGATTAATTGCACTGATTAAATGAATGAGATATGTTGTTAAGCAAAGGATCTTTTATCTTTATGCAAATCTAAGTTGCTAATATTCAAGAAGAGATTCCAGCAGTTCGACTTAGCTTTAGATTTTTCGATCTCAAGAAAGACTTAAATATACTCTAGTGAATCTGACAATATAAGTTTTATTCAACAATGCATCAATGATATTTGATGATTTTTCTCTTTAATTACATGTGAATGATTTAGAGAAACAATATCTAAGCAATCTCTTGTAATTGATATTAATCTTTCATGAAATTGATCTAAAATATTCTTTTATGTAAATAATTGATTCACTTAGTTGTAGAATCTTGACCTCATGATTTGTTGAATTTCTTGAGCTAGATAATAGATTAGAGTGAGTAACGTACAAACTAACGACCTATTATTCTAGACTACTTCGGTAGGTGCGTTTGCCTTTAAATCGTTGGTGGTGACCGAAGTAAAATGGAACTTTAGAATTTATAAATTTTTAAGACTCGGTTACAAGTTGCTTGCCACACGTGAGATCACAAGTCTTTTATGTAAAAGGTCAAAAGGTACGTTTTCACAAGTTTTATTTGACATTATAGCAAAATTGGAAACAGAAATTGTAGAAACACGTTAACTAGAATATGAACATCTACTTAAGTTATCTGAATTCGGTACATATAGTCCAAAATACACGTCTACAAATAGAAGTGATGCTTTAGAGTGTTGGTCCTGGAAAATACAAACATGACACTTAAATATGACATTCAAAGGATGTTGAGCAAGTAGTCTACTAATTGAAAGTAGGTTGAAATGAAAGTCAAGAACTAAAAGAACTCGATTTAGAATAATGGTTTCGTGTATTTGAACAGAACCAATTGTATCAATTGTTTTGATTCTGCCATAGGGTAATCTAAGTTTAATGGGAGGTTTCAAAGTGTGTTGGTTAAGTACATGGATGAGTATGGAGTAATGTGGTCAATAATTCCTGTGTCGACAATCCATTTTCCAAAATTCATATCAAAATTTGAAGCTAAACTATAAGTATTACCAGTAAAGTTCACGATACTTTGATATGCAACATGATTCTCCTTTAGTGCTTTAAGAACTACTTGACAAATTCTGGACACCACCTCATTATTCTGTCCTTATTTGTGTGATGCAGCAGTAACATTTTTTGAACCTAAAACACCACCCACATTTCCTGAAACATCATCTAAAGGATTATCTATAGTCTCAAATTGAGCTGCAACTCTCAGACCAATCTTGTTTTGTTTTATTCCTGTGAACCAATCAAGAAAACCAATAATTTCAAAACATCTATCTACTTTGTGCCATGATTTCTTATAGTGTGTATAGAAAAAGTTCCCTTTCCTTTATCTTTTATCACCAATAGCTTGCTTTTGAACTTTTATGGCTAGAAACGCTGCACTAACATTGTCCACATCGTTTCCAATAGATTTTATCAATTATTTATGCTTTTCAACTTGACATATTAAGTAATATACCTTACTTACACTTGGTAAAGGATCCAAAGACAAGATCTGAACATGTTCATATATTTCACTCAATCCCATCAAGAATTACATAAGAAGATTCTTGTTTTCCAGATTTTGTAGCTTATCTTTTAAACCACAAGTACACCTATCACAGGCACCATAATCACATACTGGATATTCATATAAACTATCTAACTCATCCCAAAGTTTTTTCAACTTACAAAAATATTCGATCACGTTTCAATTTCCTTGCTTCATATTAGCTATTTCAAATTGTAATTGATAAATAAGAGGATCACTCGTCATTCCAATATGTTCTATTAGATCAAAGTAGAGCTCTCTAGATGATTTCACATACATAAATTCCTTAGCCAAACCTTTTGACATTGTGTTCAACAACCAACACCTAATCATGCAATCATTCTTTTCTAATTTTTCATTCTCTAATTCATTTCCTTAAGGTTTTACATATTTACCATCGATAAATCCTATTTTAGCCTTTGTTCCCAACATCAATCTAATCGATTTACTCCAACCATGGAAATTGGTTCCATTTAACACAACATTCATAAGAAGAACACCGGGACTATTGGAACTAGAAAAATAATATGGATCATTATAGAAAATACCAATCGATGTATTTGTCAAACTCGACATCTTAATCTAACATATCAAACAAACAAAATCTACCCAAAGATTCATAATATAGGTCATCAGACTTGCTCTAATACCATGAAGACAATGTAAAATAAGTAAATCTATATGAACTTACTAGATTTGATGAATACGAAAATAAATGAGATCGATCTCCAATGACAAATGAAGAACAATATCAAAAACATTTGTTGAGTGAATGACACTTCCTCAATACTTGTTATAATCATTTGTGATAAGTATATATTCAAGGAGTGGAGCTGCACATGCAAACTATAATGATTAACATGTGTCTAAGTAACTAAGTAAAAAGTAAGGGTACAACAATATCTTATCAGTTCATGTGTTAGCTCGTGAGTCTAAATCGATGTTTGAACTCAATTTGTTTACTAATCAAGTTTGAGCGTAGACAAGTATAAAGCGAGCTGATCTTGAGTATCTCATGAGCAATTCGGTGTTTACTATCCTGACTATAATACAAATATCGTTTTTGGTCTATTGCTTTTTCATAATCAGGCAATTGACATTGAAAAGACTAAAACAATTCTTATTAAGTCTTTAATCATTTAGAAAAACTTGATTAATATGCTTTCATTTTTCACTTATAATGGGAAGAAAGAAACTAAGTGTCATCATTATAATAGAAATTTAACACATATCAATACTATTAGGACATAAGAATTAATGGTAAAAATGAGTGGCAATATGTGATGCGCAGGAAAAATGGAAAACAATTGAAGTATAGGTTCGATTTCAACATGGTAGATAGGCCAAAATTTTCGTTGTCCATAATCACCAATGGACGGAATTTGATATATCTACTGTTTCTATTTCAATGCCTTCCCTTGATTGACCCTGAGCATCCGGAACGACAACTGAAATAAATTTAAACTAATTTTATCTTATCAACACGTAGGCGGTTTTCGATGGACATTTATGGAGATCTTAAATTCAGAAATTCTTTCTCATTCCATCTTATTTAATTTTTTTAATGTGTAACAATATAAAAATTTCTCATATAATTAAAATAAATATAATAATTAATATATTAAATTAGGTCATCATCGGGTATCGATTCGAGTTATTAATGGACGAGATTAATATGTTAAAATTAAAGAAAAAGTATGTTTTTAATTTTTAATGTTTTATTATTTTTCTATTTGAGACTTAAACCAAAAATTTTTCTATTTAAGTCCTTAATCTTTGTTAAATTTTGATGCTTGGCTCATTTTTATTTGCTGAAAATTATTAGTGCAAATAAATGAAATAAATAGATTAAGATATATTTAACAAAATAATTAAAAGAACTAAAAATTCAGAAAATTGAAGTTGGTAGATTTAACTTGTAGTCTAGTACCCCGAAAGTCCGGCGTGGACGTTGACGAAAGACAAATCACTAGTCTAATGTTGAGCTAGCATATAGAAGATAACCTATCGATGTACTGTGAAATTCATCCCGAGCAGAATATGTATTGAGAAATTATCAAATCGGACTAATATTGAATTAATAAAGATCTAATATAAATTTAATATAGATAAAAATTTGATAATTCAAACAAAATATCTATATTGGCATCGTTTATTGGGGTGTACAAAAAAAACTGATGAAACTGAAAAACAGACCCAAAATCGAAAAATCAATTCGAAAAATATGGTTAATCAATCCGTTGGTTTTAATTAATGATTGCAGTTTTTATTTTTATTTTTATTTTTGTTTTGAGTTTCGGTTTCGTTTTGTAGTAATTGAAAACCTACCGTTAATGGTTAACTGATTAAATATTTATAAATATATTATATATAATTTATCTATACATATCATTATTTTTAAAAATATATATTTATACATATGATTTCGTTGGTCCCAAAAGATAACTGATGGGGGGGGGGGGCGGCATTTGGTTTTCTTAACTCAAAACCTTTAACTTTGCTTTTGAAAAATTTAAACACTACCCCTATTAGTTATAAACAACTATGGCGTGAATTTACTTTGCAATCACAATAGATAATTAGATTTGCACAAAAAACAAAAAAGAAGAGTAAGAGAAGTTTGCATGGTGATTTATAGAGTTCCACCTTGAACGTCAGTCCGCTCTTCCAGCTCCGAGCTGGGGATCTAATATTCCACACTGGTATGTTCCATTATATCCAATAAAAAATGATTACAAAATAGTATTACAATTTACTTTGTTAGACTTCACGCTAACACTAGCTGTTTTTGAACTCAGAATCTACTTGTAATCATCTCTAACTCAAATAATCAAAAATCAAATAAGGAATATAGTATAAGGTATCCTCAAGATTTCAGTACAAAGATGACAATATAAAGTAATAGTATTTTGCACAATTGTGAACTGAAAAAATAGTAACGGTGAGCTTTTCTCTTTCGCACAAGAAGAGTGTATTGTTTTGTTGGACTTCAGTAAGTATTTATCCTCTTTTTCTCCAATGAATAATGGATGATAATTAGAATGTTGGTTCCTAATATTGTGCTCTTTGAGATCTGCTCGATGTGATCAACGATTCTTTATGCGGATATATCTATTTGAATGAAACAAATGTTGCTGATATTTATATTTGAACGTTATTGACCGTATCTTGAGAAATATCCTTTGATACTGTTCACTTGAAACATATTTGCATTCCTTTAAAATAGGACCGTATCTTCTTTGTTTATAAACTTTTTCAAATTTAAAATCCTTATATTTGTTGAAACACGATATAAGTAGATAACTATATCATATCAACTTCTTATGATTGGACTTAGTCAAATCTTGAACAAACTTGAACATATGAACTTGAACTTGCTGTAGAAACTTAAATCTTTAAACTATTGAAAACTTGAATCCCCTTAGATATTTGAACCAACTTAGTGGAACATATTTGAATGCATTATCTGATGTCGAGCTAAAATTAGGGTTTTCCAAACACGACACACACAAGCCAAGAAAGAGGAACGAGCTGAGAAAGAGAGATGAAGAACAGAAAGTAGTGTCGGACAAGAGTGGAGTGAGTGGAAGAGAAGACCGGATCGTGGAGAAAGGGGCTGGGCCTAAAAGTAGCGGGCCGAACTTTCAATAAACTGAGTGGGCCGAATTATTCCTGTGTTGGGCCAATTCAGTTAGAACAAATTGTATAATTTTGCATTCTGTTACACAAGTTGTTAGCTTAGATTCTATTTTATTATACAGTAGGAATTTTACAGTTGTGTAACAAACTGAGCATCTTCCTTCTCTATAAAAGGAAATGACTCATATACAAAAATTATGAATGAGAAAATACAAAAACATTGCATCCTCAAATACTCTCTGTATTCGGAGAATTATTATACAAATTGACTAGACATTAAGTGGTATCAGAGCTGCTTTGGGTTGGATGGTCAAAACCCGAGCCGGAGTAGCCATGGAAGAATCCTTGACAGCAATGGAGGAAAAGCTGATGAAGACATTCACTGAAATTCTCCAATAGCAACAGGCGACTAGGGATCGTTTTGGAGTGGCCCTTTTGGATCTGCAACAAAAAATGCAAGAACCTGTCAACTCTGGACAATGCAACAATACACCTGTGACTAGTTCGGAACAGAGAAGGGAAAAAACAGTAGCGAATACTTCATTGATGACCGATGAAGCTCCTCATCAATTATCAACCAAAGCCACTCATCTAGCGTTTCCAATGTTCACAGGTATTGATCTTAAGTCTTGGTTAATTAAGGCTGAACACTTCTTTGAATTAGATGGTACACCTGTAACCTTAAGAGCAAAAGTAGCAGCCATGCATTTTGAGGACTTAGCTCTACACTGGTATCATGCTTTTGCGCAAAATAGGGTGCATTAGCACCCAATCACCTCAGAAGAACTAGTTATTGGGTTACAGCAGGGGTTTGGTATGGACCTATTCGAGGATCCTATGGCTTCCTTGAAAGAATTGATTCAGAAGGGGTCTTTGGAGGAATATTGGGTAGATTTTGAATACCTAACTACTCTGGTGCACTTAACTGAAAACTACAAAATAAGTTGTTTCCTAAGTGGCCTTAAACCTGAAATACAATATCCAGTCATAATGTTTCAACCCCAAACCCTACAGCATGCTTACACCTTAGCTAAACTCCAAGAGAACACGTTAGAGGCTACCCGATTCCCTCAGAAAAATTCCTGAACCACATATTTTAACCACAGTACTACTACCACAGGACAAACCTCACTACCCAAAACCCTCACTTATCCCAAATCCACACACAATAACCATAACTTCCAAAACACTTTCAAACCCAAACACTCAATTCCAAACACTCAATTCCAACCAAGCTCAACTAATGTTCGGATTACCCAAGCACCCACCACATTATCCTTAAACCAAAATAATACCCATAAACCCAGGAGGTTAACACCAGAGGAATTAGAGGAGAAGAGGAGGAAAAGGTAGTGTTTCTGGTGTGACGAATCCTTCGGCCCAGGACATCGATGCAAGAGTAAACCCCTGAGAATGTTGCTGGTAGATGAAGAAGAGGAGGATGTGTTGGAAGAAGAATTTAAGGAAGAACCAACCTTAGAAGATGAATTATCCAAATTAACATTAAGCGCAATTAATCAAATCTAGGTAGTGGAAATGATGAGATTGTTGGCTTATTATAAGAAGAGGAAGTTAGGGGTGTTTGTTGATTCTGGAAGTTCTTTGAATTTTTTGGATGAGAGAGCTGCTAAAGGATTGGGCTGCATAGTTGAAAATACTAAAGCAGTGAAGGTTGCCCTAGCTGATGGAACTCCTATGCTTACCAAGGGATTCATACCACAACTTAACTTGGTTATATAGGGCTACACATTCGAATTGGAGTTTCATGTATTACCTTTGGAAGGAGAAGATATTGTGCTAGGAATTCCTTGGTTGAGACAACTGGGAGATATCATATGGAACTTCTGTAACTTAACCATGGAATTCACTCACAGAGGGAAGCGTTGCAAATTGCAAGGAATGAAGGATCCCTTAAGGGTTATTGATGGAGATAATCTTAGTAAAATCCTTACTAACGAAAGATCTCCAATTGA
The DNA here is from genome assembly GCA_024138025.1 of Combretum micranthum. Classification (NCBI taxonomy): domain Eukaryota; kingdom Viridiplantae; phylum Streptophyta; class Magnoliopsida; order Myrtales; family Combretaceae; genus Combretum; species Combretum micranthum. The sequence goes on from JAMXBD010000003.1 coordinate 3,178,405, forward strand.
ATTACAATGCTGGATGGTAGTGGCAAAATAGAATGATACTCAGAGAACACTTTCTGAATCTATTCCACCATGTATCTTGGATCTATTGGAAGATTTTCATGAAGTGTTTGAACAACCCTATGCATTACCCCCAGTACGTGGACATGAACACAAGATTCACTTGTTAGAAGGTGTTCAACCGGTCAACCTTAGACCATATAGACATTCCACCATCCAGAAAAATGTACTAGAAGAAATGGTCAAGGAGATGTTGCAGCAAGGAACAATCAGACCCAGCCATAGTCCTTATTCTTCACCAGTGGTTTTAGTGAAGAAAAAGGATAACTCGTGGAAGATGTGTGTGGACTACCGTGAGCTTAACAAGTTGACCATAAAAGACAGGTATCCAATACCTTTAATTGATGATTTATTTGATGAATTGTTTGGGGCATGTTACTTCAGTAAACTGGACTTAAGGTGTGGGTATCATCAAATACTGATGGATCCCAAGGATGTTTATAAAACTGCTTTTAAAACACATGCTGGTTACTATGAATTTTTTGTTATGCCCTTTGGCTTAACCAATGCACCATCTACCTTCCAAGGATTAATGAATGATCTGTTTCGAGAGTATCTAAGGAAGTTTGTGTTAGTATTCTTTGATGATATTTTGGTGTATAGTCTTGATCTAAACGAGCATGTTAAACATTTGAGAGTGGTTTTGGAGATTTTAAGAAGGGAAACACTATATTTGAAGCGTAGCAAGCGTGTGTTTGGTGTTGCTCACATTGAATATTTAGGACATGTGATCTCTAAACACGGGGTAACCACTGATCCTAAAAAAATAGAGGCTGTGCAGAATTGGAGGAGACCCATGAACGTGAAGCAACTTAGAGGATTTTTGGGACTAGCTGGGTACTACCGCAAATTTATTCAAGGGTATGGATTAATGACTAAACCCCTTAACCAACTGCTGAAGAAAAACAGTTTTGAATGGAATCATGAAGCTGAAAAATCCTTCGAGATGGTTAAAAAGGCCTTAACCAGAACTCCAGTATTAAGGTTACCTAATTTTTCAAAACAATTCTTGATTGAGACAGATGCTTGTGATGACGGTATTGGGGCAGTTTTGATGCAGGACCAACACCCCATTGCTTACTTTAGCAAAGCACTAGGAGTAAAGCAAAGAGGGTGGTCTATCTATGAAAAAGAAATGATGGCTATAGTACAAGCAGTAGAAAAGTGGAGACATTACTTGATTGGAAGACACTTTATAATTAAGACAGACCATCAAAGTCTTAAATACTTATTGGATCAACGATTAATTACTAGCAGCCAACAAAAATGGTTAACCAAGCTGCTAGATTTAGATTATGAGATCCAATATAAAAGTGGTTGCACTAATAAGGTTGCTGATGCTCTTTCTCGAGCTGGTAGTGTAGGGTTGAATACCATGGTTTATACCTTGGATATGTCCACTGAATTAAAGAGAATATCCAGGCCAGTGTGAACTCCCATGAGCCTTATGCCTTAATAATTCAACAACTTAAGGCAGGGAAACCAGCTGAGGGATTCTCTATGAAAGATGAGTTGCTAAGGAGGAAGGGAAAAATTGTTGTGGGACCTGACATGGAGCTCAGGAAGAAACTGATCTCACTGTATCATGATGGAACGATTGGAGGACACTCGGGTGCTCATGCTACCTTCAAAAGAATACATGCCATTTAGTACTGGAAGGGAATGGAAAGAGAGGTGAGACAGTACGTGAGGGAATGTGAGGTTTGTCAACGCCATAAATATGAAAATGTGGCACAACCGAGTCTACTTCAGCCATTGCCCATTCTAGAAGGGTATGGGACTGATCTTTCGATGGATTTTATTGAGGAACTTCCAAGATCACATGGAAAAGAAGTGATTATGGTAATAGTTGATCGACTCAGTAAGTATGCTCACTTTATCAGCTTAGCACATCCCTTTACTGCTCCTCAGGTGGCTAAGCTATATTTGGATAACGTGTTCAAATTACACGAGCTTCCTAATTCTATAGTGAGTGACAGAGATCCCATCTTCGTTAGTCGATTTTGGAATGAATTTTTTAAATTGCAGGGAGTAGAATTGAAACTGTCTTTTGCTTACCACCCGCAATCGTATGGCCAAAAGAAGTAGTAAACAGATGCTTGGAGACATACTTAAGATGTCTGACCAGTGATGAGCCACACAGATAGTTGGAGTTTTTAGCCCTCGCTGAGTGGTGGTACAACACCAATTATCATTCGAGGGCTAAATCTACTCCGTTTGAGATATTATATGGGTATGCACCACCAATTCATTTACCCTACGTCCCAGGGAACTCAAGAAACGATATGGTTGATCAGCTACTAACAGAACGGGAGAAAACCCTAAGAACATTACAATTTCACTTACGACGAGCACAAAACAGAATGAAGGTCATGGCTGACAAGAAGAGATCCGAAAGAGTCTTTAAGATTGGAGATTGGGTATTAGTCAAGCTCCAACCTTACAGACAACAGAGCATCAAACAACATGCAAATCAAAAGCTCAACCCTAAATACTACGGACCGTACAAGATAATCGATAAGATCGGTGAAGTAGCTTACTGATTGGAGCTGTACGAAGGATCGACCATCCACCCCACCTTTCACGTATCCCAGTTGAAGTCATTCGTTCCTGGACAACACGTTACTTCCACCGATCTTCCTACACTGTACGATTCCGAGACCTGGGAGCCCAAATCCATTCTGGAGAGAAGGCTGGTGAAAAGAGGACCTGCATCAGACACGCTAGTGTTAGTCAAGTGGAAAAACAAACCCGACAGCGAGGCTACCTGGGAATTTTTCTCAGATCTGACCTTGCGATTCAAAGATGAATCCTTGTGGACAAGGATTCTTGAAGGGAGGAGTGATGATGTCGAGCTAAAATTAAGGTTTTCCAAATACGACACACACAAGCCGAGAAAGAGGAACGAGCTGAGAAAGAGAGATGAAGAACAGAAAGTAGTGTCGGACAAGAGTGGAGTGAGTGGAAGAGAAGACTGGGTCGTGGAGAAAGGGGCTGGGCCTAAAAGTAGCGGGCTGAACTTTAAATAAACTGAGTGGGCCGAATTATTCCTGTGCTAGGCCAATTCAGTTAGAACAAATTGTATAATTTTGCATTCTGTTACAAAAGTTGCTAGCTTAGATTCTATTTTATTATACAGGAGGGATTTTACAGTTGTGTAACAAACTGAGCATCTTCCTTCTCTATAAAAGGAAATGACTCATATACAAAAATTATGAATGAGAAAATACAAAAACATTGCATCCTCAAATACTCTCTGTATTCGGAGAATTATTATACAAATTGACTAGATATTATTATCCAAATACATTCAACTTTGGAGCTGGATCTTCAAATTAATGAAAAAATCAAATAAAATTCGATCTTCACCGTAAATTAGCATATTTTTCCATATAGTAGGTCAATTTTCTGAGTTACCCTCTGAGTGTTATTATTTTGTTGACAAGAAGAAGTAGTAAGTCTTCCTTCTAAGTTACCTTTAGAGTGATTTTGCTTTATTCAAAACCTTTCTTGGTAGTTTCTGAATTACCCTTGAGTTGAATCCCTCTTTGAAAAACACTACCATAGATCTTCTAATTATTTTTATAACTTGATGACTGCACAATTAATAATTTTGTTAGTAAACACACACTAACCTTTTTGTTATCATCAAAACCAATATTGAGAGAAACTAATAGATTTACGTATACATATAATTTACAAATGTTAATATTTCTTGGATTTTAATTAAAGTATTATGTTTTATCCTATGTTTGATGAAAGTTAATGTGGTAATTAATTTTATTTGATTTTGTTGATAATGATACATCCAAAGGCTTATTCTTCATTTTTCCTTAATTTGATTTTTTATTTTTTTAACTCTTATAATATATATAATAATTTAATGAAAAACTCTATGATAAAAGCTAAAAAATAAGTTTTATTGAAACTATCAATTTGATTTGTTGAAACTATTATATTAAATGGTTAAAAAACAAAAATAAAAAATTAATAAAAAAATGGTTAACCGTGGTGGTTAACTGTTTATAATGGACCGGTTAAAGATCGAAATATTAAAAAACTGATAATTATTATTAGATTCAAAAAATAGAATTATAGACTAATTAATTGAACCGTAAACATATAGAGTCAGAGCATGAACAGATCCTGGAGCAATAGCATTGACATGTTTAACAACGATATAAAAAACATAACCCAGGTTCCATAATAAATCGCATGCCAATTATGTTTTTATCTGCTACCTGACACAGAAGAATAGGATTCTTAGTGGAAAAGGAAATTAATATTATTTTTAATAAAAAATTATAAAAATTCTATTGGGATAAAAATAATCATAAAAATAGGCAAGTTGAATTCGTCTCTTGAAGAGACGGGGTCATTAGTGGCCGACCTTGTCTCTTCAAGAGACGAGGTTAGTGTATTTGCACTGACCTCGTCTCTTGAAGAGACGAGATTGAATCTTTAACCTCTTCTCTTCAAGAGACGAGGTCGTCCACTAATGACATCTTCTCTTGAAGAGACGAGTTCAACTTGTCTTTCTTAAGATTATTTTTTCATCTCATGGATTTATGTAATTTTTTTTGAAAAGATAGTTATTTTTTTCTTAATCCGATTCTTAGCACGTTCCACTATTTTTAAATGAATAATCATAACTTCATATAGCTATAAATGAAGCAGAACATATCACCGTACGCAACCCAAGCAAACCCCACATGATGTTGTTGGCAACTGTACGGACTGAATTGTGAAGATTCTACGGATCATGATGAAAGCGGCCGAGGCTTTTTTTTTTTTCCCCAAAAGTTATAGAGAGCAGACCATTTTCAAGCATTCAAATTCCAAGTGTAGCTTCCCAAAAGAAAATAATATTAGCAGGCAGAGCATGGGATGTGTTGGTTTTCCGTAAAAATAAATTAATTTTCTGAATTTTTAGTTATTTTAATTGTTTTGTTAAATTTATCATGATTTATTTATTTTATTAATTTACATTAATAATTTTCAATGAATAAAAATATGCCAAATATTAAAACTTAATAGGAAAAAACTAATGTTGTTAAGAAAATTCTCATTTACAAGTTTTTACAAAGGCTAAAGACTCAAATAAAAAAAATTAAGCTTAAGACTTAAATAGAAAAATACTAAGACGTTGAAAACTAACAACGTAATTTTTTCTAAGATTAATAATAAGAACAATAGAATTTAGAACTATATATATAAAAGTAAGCTTAAAAATATTAGATGTTCTTTTCCCTTTACCTCCTCTTTAACAAACGACCATCGTTGCATCTTAGTAGGTAAAATATTGTAGAATTTTCTTTTTTTATTTGTTAATTAAATAACTTAACCTATCTAGTGTTGGAAAAGCAATAGCATATATGACTCTATTATATCTTATTATATTAAATATAATTAATTTCTTTCTTTCAGTGTCATAAACTATTTTAGGAAAATTTTTCCTTCTCTCCAAAATCCAGGTGAAATATTTACACAAAGCTTTCCGACTCCCACCGAAATCCACCCCAGAAACAGCTACACATAGGTTTCCATTTCCATAATCTTACGCACGAATACACAAACAAACAAAAAGAAGGCGGCGAATGAATGAATTATAGAATCATAAACAGTAACAGAAGCCAACAACAACTTTTCGCCCTTTGTCTTCTGATTCTCCGATTCTCCGGTCACCATTGACAGCCAGGCTCTTCTCTCTTCACCTACACCTTCCTCGGGTATGTTTATGTTTATGCCTCGTCATGTTATTTATGTAGTAATTTTACCATTTACGTGACATTATGGGTTACATGACATGATAGTTTATTGTTATGTTTTGATTGTCTGTTAATAATTTCAAGTCACACATGAAGCTCGTCGTGTCTAGAAATAAATAAATTATCGATTATGGATGTTTTGTATTGCCCAGTTTCAATTTTTTTTTTTTTTAAATTCTATATTGGCATATAATGGGGCTAATTCGGACAAACTTCTCAAGCTAGAAGAAGACGATGCATGGTTAAAGATTTACATTGAAATTGATTTTGGTGAAATCATTTTGTCGTTTGTTTTAGTATTTGAGTAAGGGGTGAAAAAGTGTTTTTTTTTTTTTTTTTCTTTTAAAACTATGATAGAATTCTGAAGAGAGTCGGTTAAGAGAAAACATGGCATAATAGAACTGGAAGATCTCTCGGGGGTAAGCTAGAGATGGGTGATCCTAGAATGGACGTCTCAGTTGATGAAACCAGAGTCAAGAGTGCTATCAGGCTCTTACATTCCTAACTTCCCCATCTTCTCTGTCAACTTCACCGTGAAATTTGTTGAAATTGATGGAAACATAGTGCTTTTGATTAGGTTCCGGTGAAGAGAAAAGAATCAATATGCAATAGCAAAACATGTATGAATTGCAATATGGCTACTCCTGAGATGCCGTTATAAGAGGACAATGGGGTTTGTTGGCTAGCTAATTAATTGGAGCTTTTGAAGTATAGAAGGGATGGTGAAGAAACAAAGAAGAGAAATGTCTTTGCTCCATTTCGTACTTTCACAAAGACTAAAGTAAATGAGGTTTAGCCTGAAAATCTGTAATTTTCTGTATACTCTGTGCTGTAAATTTTATTAAGTTTTGCTCAAATTATTCATTGTTCATTCAATTTCCTTTTCTTCATTTTGCACCAAAGATAGACTTGCTTGCCCAAAGGCTGACTTGTGACCCCTCATGTTTTTTGCAGTTTTTGAGGAATTAGTCATGGGTGATGATGATGATGCAGCACTGGCTAATCAATTACACCTGGTTGAGCTGAAACGCTGGCAATGGTGGGCTTTGACAGCAGTGAACATCTTTTTTCTAGTCGGAGGACAATCTGCTGCAGTTCTTTTAGGAAGATTCTACTATGGTGAGGGTGGAAATAGTAAATGGCTTGCTACTCTTGTCCAGACCGCTGCTTTTCCAATCTTATATATCCCGCTTTTTCTTATTCCATCCTCTGAGGGCTCTTCACCTAACTCTACCTCTAGTTCACCATCTTTAAAAGTACTTGCTTTAATTTATTTTGGTCTAGGAGTCCTCATAGCTGGTGATAATATGCTGTATTCTATCGGGCTACTATACCTCTCTGCCTCTACTTACTCGCTAATTAGTGCTTCCCAATTAGCCTTTAATGCGGTTTTCTCATATTTTATAAACTCTCAGAAGTTCACTGCACTAATCTTCAATGCTGTTATCATCCTTTCCTTGTCGGCTGCCCTGATTGCTGTCAATGATGATTCGGAGGGACTGTCAGGAATCTCTAAGTGGAAATATCTTTTAGGCTTCTTTACTACTCTTGGAGCTTCTGCGCTCTATTCTCTCCTGCTTTCGCTCATGCAGCTCTCTTTTCAAAAGGTCATAAAGAAGGAAACATTTAGAGTAGTTCTGGAGATGCAAATCTACACGGCTTTTGTTGCTACTTGTGTTTCTCTTGTGGGTCTCTTTGCAAGTGGGGAGTGGAAGACGTTGCATGGAGAGATGGAAGTTTTTGGTACAGGAAAACTTTCTTATGTGATGACACTAGTGTGGACTGCAGTGTCCTGGCAGGTGTGCTCTGTAGGAGTGGTTGGCTTGGTATTCATTGTTTCCTCTCTTTTTTCCAATGTCATAAGTACTGTTGCATTGGCTGTCAGTCCAATAGCTGCAGTGATCATCTTTCATGACAGTATGAATGGTGTGAAGGTGATTGCCATGCTTCTGGCTATATGGGGTTTTATGTCCTACCTTTATCAGAATTATCTTGACGAATTGAAAGCAAGGAAAATTTTGGCTGATTTAGATAGAGCTCATGAATCTTCCTGTTAAAGACTTCTAGATTTTTTGAAGACTATTTTATTTAGGGTCTTTCTTTTATTACTACAACAATTTGGTGCGCTTGATCTCTTTTAGAACATTAGCACAGGCGTGCAGTTAACATCAGTATGTGACTATTTGTTGCTATAGTATGATACAATAAGTCAGAAATTTTAGTGTTTCTTCATTTTACAATGCTCATTTTTCCTTGTGTTTTGTATGATGGTTCTGCTTTGTGGAAGAATTGTATGAGAAATGATGTGGGCAAAATAAAAGGGGGAAAAAAAAGATTCATTAGGTATTACACACACACTGCTTTTCGATATCGGTGAAGTTCAACCTTTTAAAAGATCACAGTGCCTGAATTCATTAGACTTGCATGCTTTGCAAGGAATATTTCTCGTCATGCTTATTGAAGCATCGAATTTTGAAGCTCATAAGTTTGGCTTCAAGGGTTTAAATGCGGGTTCTTTGTGTTTAATGTATAAGTTTGAATTTTGCTAGCTTCAGTGCTTCTTGGGAATGATTTATCATTATTTATCATTATTATTACTACTAATACTGGTAAATTACACTACCATCCCTATAAATCTTCTAAAAGACATCAACATCCCACTTTTTTTAAATGTTACAAATTCTTCCTTACTTTTGTGTTGGTTCTATATAAATTGGTTGTCCGGCATATTATTATGATATTATTCACTTGACATAGCAATTTAAATAGTATTTGTTAATTTCGACATTATTTAAAACTCACTTGTCAAAAATAAGGTTAACAAATTATTAACAAATGCTATTTAAATTGCTATGTCAAATAAATAAATATAATCACATATCGTGATATAAATAATTACCAAAAACTCATATATGGGGGGAAGAATTATTTAGACTATTTTCGATGCTTAACATTAAATCTAAGCCTGTTTTCACTTGATGATTCTGTCTCTGTTCTCTCTCCTCCCCCCACCACCCACACACCCCACCACCACACCCCCACCCCACCACCACACCCCCACCCCCCACCCACCACCCCCCCCCCACCCGCCCCCCCCCCCGGGCGGCCCTTGGGCTTTTAATTTCTCTATTATTCATCTAAGAGGTAGTTATCTACAAATATATGTTCATATTTTCTTTTGATTTTTAAAGACTTAGACATTCATCACCGAAATTAAGTTAGCGAGCTGACTTACATATGATTATATACAATTAATCAAAAATATGTAATCAAATTAATTTTTTTATTACTAAAATCTGCTGGTTGATTAAATTTTGGTTTCTTCCTTGCATATGATTTTATTTTCTATTCAATAAACAAATAAACAAGAAAATATAAGTATTTGGTTTGACTGTGAGTAGACGTTATGAATGTTAAATAATTCATATGATAAGAATGCTCACTCCACTTAGATGAAAGGAAATATGATGCAATAATAAATTATGAAATTCTCAATGTTATTGAGAATTGGAAAGGCAAACTGATGATGATTGATTAATTTGAAAAAAAAAAAAAAAATTATACTGGCGATTGTAAGAAAAATACACTGATGGTGGAATTTTGAAACTTGAAGATTACCTCATAGTAATTGAAAAATTGGAAATGCAATTTGCGATGCAGACTTCCAAAGAGTTGATAATTTTGGGGGAAAAAATGTAAGATATAATTTGTAATTTTTTTTCTATATATAGATCTTTTTCGTGATAATTCAAATCATAAAATATGATAATATTTATTTTTTTAAATAATAAAATTATGTAATTAAGATCTAATTTACTAGCAAAAACGTCTAGATATATATTATTTAATTTGACTTATTATATTTTATTTTATTTTTGCCAGATGAGTTTTATGATGTGGAAATTAATAAGGACATAAATTGTTATATCAAGTGAATAATAACACATTAAAAGCCAGGCAACCAATTTTGTGTGGGACCCACACAAAAGTAAAAGAAATATGAAATATTTTGGAAAAGTATAATAAGAATGTATTTTGAAAAAGTTACATGGGTAGTCAATTATCCTTATATATCCAAGGGGATCTACTTTTATATAATATTTAAAGTTTTCTATTTAAAATTATAAAAATATTCACCTGTATTGGATATTGAAACCATATATTTTGATGTATAATATTCGACAAAATAGTATTTACCACCACTCTCATTCATCTCCCTCGAATATTTACGTATTTATCAGTTTCCAACTTCTTCTCCATTTAAATAGTAAAATTTCTCTTTTAATTATAAATTATTTGCATAATATTTAATAATATACAATTTTAGATTTGTTCAATGTTATGGTAACTTTTTTAGTTTCTCTTTTTAAAAATAATATATTTTATTAGTTGTTTCACTTTTATAAAATAGTACCCCTTTAATTCCATTATTGTACATTTTCAATTTGACCTATCTAAAATAATTTCTTAAAAAAAGTATTTGTTATTTGACAATTTTTCAAAATAAAATCCCTTTGGAAATAGTATCTCTTAAAAACAAAAAAAAGAAAAGGTTATAGTTGTTTCTCTTTTCTTAACTTTTATTGTACCTATACAAAAAGAAACATTATATTTTGGGAAATTTTGAAATTACCTTCTTCAATTTTCATAGCAAAGTTAAGGACTATTAATATTTTCCACTAAAAAAAAAATTGCACTTTGAAGGTTTAGGGGGTAACTACACACATAAATAAAAGTTTAAGAGGATGATTTGCAATTTTTTTTTTTAAATGTTAATTGTCTTTAACTATGCAGTTGTTGAAATTTTTAGGGGTTCTAAAGTTCACTTTGAAAGTTTAGAGGCGAATTTGCAACTAGGTAAAGTTTGAATAATTAATTTACAATTTCCCTTATATTTTTATTAGAAAGTATACTTTAGAAATAAGCTTTTTTTTTTCTTTGGTTAATTTAATAATTTCATTAAACCAAAGGAAGGATGTACAACTACAAAGTGTGGGATAGGGTGAAGCTTGATATTTGCAAACCTCAAAATTAGGACAAAACCACTAAACTAGTTACAATCAAGTGAAAAAAAATAAAATAAACATTAGGAACAATTTATGATAAAAACTGCTACAAATACAACGAAGAATAATGAAGAGTTACCTGAAAGTGAGCAGAGTCGTGAGGAAGAAGATAGAGAACTAGTTGTTAAAGAAGAAAGTTTATTACAAGAGTTTCTATCTACCCAATACACAAGTGAACTATGTTATATATAGTCTATCACACTATACACGTATCTAACACTGTATATTGTATGTACACGTGTCTATCATACTATACACGTATGTTATAAAATAAATAATACTCTCCCCAAAGATGGAAAGTAAATATTAAGTACTCCTATCTTGTCTAAAAGAAAACATGACTAATCTGCAACTAATGCCTTGTTAAAAATACTGCTAATTGCAATTTACAAGAAACATAAATTGGCAAAATAATACCTTGAAGAACTTTTCACGAACAAAATGAAGATCTATCTCAAGATGCTTAGTTATCTCATGAAAAACAAGATTTTTAGCAATGAGAAGCATAGATTGATTGTCATAAAATAATTGGACAGCATAATCATGAGTAACACAAAAGTCTTTTAATAAAGAAAGGAACCAAATCACTTCGCAAGTAGTACAAGTGAGAGCCAGATATTCTGATTTAACCGAGCTCTTAGAAACCATAGTCTACTTTTTGGATTTCCAACTAATGAAAGAACCACCAAGAAAAACAAAAAAAAAAATCCTGTGGTAGAACGATGTGTATCCGAGCAACCATCCCGGTCGTTATCACTATAGGCACAAAGAACAAAATCTGAGTCACGACTAAAAAACAGACCTTGACCTGGCTCTCATTTAATATAGTGCAAAACTCACTCCAATGCATCCTAATGTGTACAATGAGGGTTGTCCATACAATGACTGAGAACATGAACAGAATAAGCAATGCCTAGCTAATAAGAGACAAATACAATAACTTCCCAACAATCTATCAATAATGCCTAACATCTACAGCTGCTGAAGTATCAATATGACTAAGCTCGTTATTAGTTATAATAGGTGTAGACGAGGCTCTACAACTAAGAAAACCAGCTTCATGCAATAACTCAAGAATAAATTTTCATTGACAAAACATGAGTCCTTTGTCAGAACGTGCTAACTCCAAACCTATAAAAAACGCAAATCGCTCAAATCCTTAACCTTGAATTTTGTATATAAAAAGGCCTTTAATGCATCCATAACAACACGATCTTTGCTAGCTATGGCAAGATCATCAACATAAACCAACACAATAAGAAGTTGATCACCGCTCCCTTTAGTGAATAAAAAGTAATCAAAATAGGATTGCGTAAAACTATTATCCAAAAGACAAGAAGTCAGTTTAGCATTCCATTGTCTTGATGCTCATTTAAGCCCATACAAAGACTTATTTAGCTTGTAAACCATCTTACTACTAAAATCAAAACTCTCCCCTTGAGTAGCCAAACCTTTAGAAATATCCATATAGACCTCTTCATGTAAATCATCATTAAGAAAAGCATTATGTACATTATGAATGTGCCAATTGAAAGTAGCAGCTAAATAGAAAAAACAAACAAATAATAGTGTGTTAAACAATTGGATTAAAAATTTCAGTATAATCAAAAACCTTCTAAGTAACCAACCATGCTTTATATTTATCAACACTCCCATCAACTTTGGTTTTCAACTTATACACACATTTACAACCAATTTTATGTTTACTAACAGGTAAAGGCACAATAAAGTAGGTATTATTGTTTTTTAAAGCATCAAGTTCTTCATCCATTACTTTCCTCTAAGTTTCAAAATTCATAGATTACTCATAAGAAGAAGGTTCAAGATGTGTAGCTAATTGAACCAAAAAAGCACAAAAAGATGTAGACAAGGAATTATAAGAAAGAACACGATGAAGAGAATTAGAAGTAGAAGAAGAATGAATAGATTCTACACTAGCAGAGGAGTGATGTGCCAAAGAAAGACTTAAATTGTGATGATAATAAGCTAAATAAGATGGTACACATTGTGAACGAGTGCTATGACGGAAAGGATGATTAGAAACACTAAGATCAACCAAAACAGATGGCTGAGTATCATCAGAAACATCTCACTAAAAAGCTAGAGCAAAGATTATTAAACTAATAGAGCTCTATTAACAACTAGAAGATGTTGATGTTTCCATTCCACAACCCCATTTTGTTATGGAGTTTCAACACAAGACCATTGATGTATATACCCATGATTTGAATAGAATTCAAGTAAAAGGAACTCAGTACCATTGTCAGTGCAGATGACTTCTATTTTCTAATCAAATTGAGTAAGAATTAAACAACAAATCATAGGAATAATTGTGCCAACATCACGCTTAGTTCACATTAACTAAACCCATGTTACTTGGGTGAAATCATCTACAATTGTAAGAAAATACTTACAACTCTCTAAAACAGGAGTACTATAAGGCCCCCAAACATCAACATGTAATAACTCAATAGAAGAACTTATATTTCTTACATGAAGGGGAAACCAAGTACATTACTATTTAGCAAGTGGACACACAAAATAATTAATTTTATTACAAACCACTAACCAATCAAGTTGATGTATATGTTTTATACAACCAAAAGAAGGGTAACCAAGGTGATAATATCAAATGTCAAAAGAATCCAAAAAATTATTATGAATAGATGAAACAAAAGATGTCTCATGATATTATAAGACTAGTTAGAAACAAAACAACTTGAAGAATGCTCCATCATGTACAAACCGAGTTTAGCTTTGGCACAAAAGACGAAGATGCCATCGCAACAGCACAAGAAGAATCACTAAGCATACAAGAATTATTAAAAACATTGAGCAAACTCAAAAGATGAAGCACTTGATCTTTAGACAAAATTAATTGATAAGTGTCCTAAGACACTCTTAATAATTGTGCCTTATTGATTATATTTTATATAATATTTCATTAATCTACTAAAGGAAACAATGCTTATTGAATGAATTATTCATTTCAAGGCTAAGTGAGGAATAATTGAGCTTTTTGAAGGATTGATGATGAAATGAGCAAAGATTTGATGAAGTTTGGAGCTCTTATTGCAAAGTCAAAAGCACACTATAAGGAATACACAACTAGTATACAATTATTGGAGCAAATGGCAAGGAAAAATTGGACTTCTAGAGTACACGATTAGTGTACAATTAATAAATGAAGAATTTCCATGTTGTTCAGATGTACATCACCTATGTACATGGGTCATGTACATTAACAGAATATAAATAGCTCTTTGTTTTCGTCATTTTATATATCTAATCATCTATATTCGATTCCTAAGCCCTAAAGGGCATATCTTAAAAAGCTTTACAAGAGGAAATTCATGTCTCAACATTGAGATTCATAAACAGCATCATTACAAAGGTTTTATCATAATGATCTCTCCTTTCTCTTCCTTTATGATTATTGTTGTTAAATTTTTCATAGAAGAGTAGTTTTAATATGTCCTAAGATTTGAGAAACCCTAGCCTTACGTACAGAATTGTTTTTTGATTGAATAAAGTTTTAGTCTTGAATTTACTTCATGATTTATTTTGTTGTTTGTGATGGTTCTAGGCCTCGATTATTACAAACTTGATTTCTTTTAATTGGAAAGAAGATTTCAGTTAATGGAATAGATCTCTCATGAGTAAAGAAGATGTGTAAGTCACCTAGAAATAAGTTTTTTTTTCAACTTTTTGCCATTAAAGATTAGTTTCTTTAATTAAGGTTCATAGACTTTTATGCGGTTTTAAATTGACATTAGTGAAGGAATAAATTCCCACTTCTTCAATTTGGACTAGGAGTTGATTGACTTAAAGAGAGAAATTAATTCAGCTTAGTGACTTGGCAATTCAAGACTAAAGAAATATTCAATTGAATTTACATATTAAGGATAAAATGGGCTAAGGGAGATTAAAACTAGGGATATAATTTGTGAATTGGTTAAACTTAAGGAAAAGCAATCACATCATTAATTTAGGGCTATTGGAACAAATTTTAGTTAGAATTAGCATTAAAATTAGTACACAATTTGTGATAGATTCGACTAGATAATAGTAAAAAGGTTAGTATTAATAGCTGCTTATAGATCCTTAGGATGGTATTTGACTTAATTTCACACTACACGATAGGTGTGCTACCTTGTGTGGATCTAGGATTAATAGGATTATAAATTTTAAGCTTGGTGATTATAGACGTCATTAATCCTGATGCATTGCGATCTAATTTGTTCATATTCAAATAGAAAAAGAAGAAGTATTATTATGATTCACATTATCATTTTGCTCATATCCAATAGAAACTTGATTTGCAGAAGTAGTTCAAGATTTATTGAACTTAATATGTTGAGGAAAGCCTGTCAATTTATAACAATTCTCCTTTAAATGATCACATTTATGACAATAACTACACATCATATCATTTCATGATTTTTTATGTGAATAATTAAACCTTGCCATAACAACTAACAACTAGGTCTATTCATCTATTGAAATTTACCCCTAACAACTAGGTTATAAAGTTCATTTAGAGTATGAAAAGGCATCAAAACCAAGATTTGAGACCTCAAAGCAGAGAAATCATCATTTAAAGCATTCAAAAACTTGAACATATAATCCTTTTGTTACATTTCAACAAATTTATCAAAACATTTTTTATTACAAGACCCGTAAGAGCAATGTGGCAAAAGTCTATAATTGTGTAATTCTTCCCAAACAACATTCAATTTAGTAAAGTAGTCATTAATAGAACGATTTCCTTGAATAATAGAACTAAGCAAATGGTATAATTGGCAAATTCAAGTATCATCAGCTTGAGAAAACCTAACCTTTAATTTGTCCGAAATGTCTTTAGTAGAATTCATATAGTACCATAGATGCAATTTGAGGAGAAATTGACCTTAAAATCCACGCCACAATTAGGTTATTTCACCTATTCCAAATTAGAAATAGCAAATTTGTCTTCAAAGGAGTTTCAATCGATCCATCAAGAAATCATGTTTTATTGTGAATTGAAAGCTTAAGAAGAAACAATCTACTCTAAATATTACAGTTCAAACTAGTTAAAAAGGGAGTAACTGAAATAGTATTTTATGTATCGGAATGATGTATATAATATGGAGAAGAAACATCTTCTAAAGGAGAAATTAAACCTTCCATAGCTATGTTTAATGCTTTAATACCATGCTAGGAATACAAAGAATAGTAATGAAGAGTTACCAGAAAGTGAGTAGAGTCATGAAGAAGAAGATAGAGAACTAGTTGTTAAAGAAGAAAGTTTGTTACAACAATTTCTATCTAACCAATACAAAAGTAACTGACACTATATATAGTCTATCACACTATACATGTATCTAACATTATATACTATACACATATGCGTATCTATCACATTGTAGCCATATGTTATAAATAAATAAATAATAAAACATAATTCAAAATCTGTCTTGCTAGAGCATAAGGGTTGGGGAAGGATTGCCGAACTTTGGTAGAATTACAAGCTCGTCAAATGCAATAGATTGTAGCGGATAACGTAGCACATCTTCTACTAGTAGTAGAATTTTTAGGCACTTCTATAAGACCATCCGAATCAACTTGCCACAATAAGAAAGATTAGGATAGTTAAGGGAATGAGCCACGCCTATCTAAATTGATTGCAAAAATGGGCACAAGAAGAAAAGATACTAGTAGGTTTCAAAATTAATGGAATAAACGTAGTGTGAAGGAGTTGAGGTCATACCCCACTAACACAATTTATCAAGAGTGTATAGCTTCTTGCTAATAGCAACCCACATGATAAAAACATGCCTAAAGATAATATCTTTATTCCAAATTAGCTTATGCCAAGGAATTTTCTAAGCCATTCAATACAACCACCTTATAAGCGCTTTTGATGGTGAAAATATCAGATTTAGATGGCCTCCACATTAGCCTATCTTTAGTAGATCGATTAAGAGCAATATTTGAAAGGATGTTGAAAGTTTCACAAAAGAGGGACAGAGGTGAGCACCATGAACCAATGTTAATCAAGGAGTAAACCTTGGCATTTAAAGGAAGCCTAAGGAAGTTGTGTCCTTTCCATCAAGAAAGTTAAGGAGTGGTCCTTTAGGAAGCCAATAGTCAATCCAAAGGGAGATAGAGAACCTATTCGCAATCGACGGACTAAGCCACATAACTCTAAAAGCTTCCACTAGGACCTAGATCAAATAGAAAAAATCTTAATTTCACAGAAGCTTCTTCCTTTAAGAAAGACCATTTGAACATAATCTACCCAAATGCCTCTAGAACCTCCAGTACAAATATGTCATATATCCTTTAGTTGGGTAACCTTGTTCCAAGCTTCTAGTTCAAGAATCCTAAGTCCTTCTTCCACATGAGGAGAGCACACCAATTCTCACCTCACTTGAGCTTTAATAGCTATATCTGGCCTCCTTGACTTCCAACACAATTTTCTTAAGAAGAATGAAGATGAAAACTCAATATACCTACATAGAAAAAGATCACAAATTGTAAGAGTTATAGTTTACCTACATATGATAAGAATTTAGAGACGTGAATTAATCTTGAGAATCAGCAAATTGCAATCTTCACTCTTAGTTGAGAAGACACAAGCAACATAACAAGGTATCAAATTAGAAGTTGAACCTGCTAAAAACCCAAGGTTGCAACTGTTGCCTTCTTATTAAGAAGATCTACATTAGCAAAAAAAAAAAAAAAATGAAAAGATCATACTCTTTATTCCATTAGCATAAAGCCTAGATAAATCTTGGAAGTTCTTCAAATCTTATTGAAAGGTCGAGACAAAAACGATATCACCTTTACCGAAGATCATAAGGTCATCAACAAAGCATAAGTGAGTAATCCTATCATCCTCTCAATGCTAATGGTAGGAGAAAGCTAGATTACAAGCTATTTTCCAAAGAATACATGACAAAACTACCATGGCAAGGATTAATATGTATGGAGTGATAGGCTTTCCTTGATAGATACCACGTTGGGTAAGGAAAAAACCCATTTATTCTCCACTAAGAGTGATAAAAAATATTGATGTAGATATACACTTGACCAAGAGTTTCCTTAAATGAGAAGGAAAATCCATACAAACTAACATTTTCTCAAGAAATCTCTAATTTTGAGCATCATAGGCTCTAGAGATATCAACTTTGTTGGTACATCTTAGCAGACCACGACTGATGGTAGCCATTAATGAGCTCTTGAGCCAAGAAAAAAGATCCCAAGACATCTTTAAGGTAGGAGGTAAGAAGCTTAGAGATGGCTTTTTAAATCACATTACAATAGGAGATAGGCTAAAGTCCAATAACTTAAAGGCATTGAAAATTTTAGGAACCAATGTAATGATGGCGGTTTCCCTCTTTGAGAAGAAGATTAGGGTTAAGGAATTCAAGGATTGCTTCCATAACGTGCCCTCTAATAATTGACCAAGTAGCTTTAGATAATTTAGTAGAAAAATCATCCGGACCTTAAGTCTTACTTTGGAATTATGAGAAAAAAGTAGCCTTTACATCATCACCAATGAAAGGAGACTCTAAGACCTCAACTTGTTGCTAATTGAGCTTCCAAGTCATAAGGTCATCCAAGCTTGATAGGTTATGACTAGCCTTGTGATCTTTAAACAAGTTAGAAAAATAAGAGATTGCCTCTTCGTTGATAGCTTGAGTAGCAACAACAAAGGTGCCATCTTCTAATTTAAACCACTTGATTCTCAATTTTCGTTTAAAGAAACTCTGCAATGCATTCCTTAAGAAATAATATTTTTTGAACACTTCACGTTCCTCTTGAATGCGAGATGCATCCCGATTGTCATATAGTTCCTCAGATGTACAAACATTTTAAAGAGAGCATGTGAAGTTGAAGTTTTCAAAAATTTATAAAACTAATAGGTTCCATTTAACTTCAGAAGCAACTATCAACATTAGACAAGTGCACCTACCAAAGTAGCATAGGAAATATTATGTCATATTCTAAGGGATCGTTAGCATCAACCTTACTCACATTTCATCTACTATCTAGCAAAGAAAATTTTGAAAGATCATAATGAAAATAGAAGTTATACTAAAGTTAATGATTATGCATAGGTTTTTAGGGAAAAACATATAGCTTGAAAATGTAAGGAGAAATCTTAGGAAATGCTTCACCAAGTTCTTATCATGTAATTTCTTAACAAACTTATTGAATAGTACACTAGTATATTTACACTATTGGACTCATGAATATAAATTAAAGCCTCTCTCGAGGTTAGTAATTCTAGATCTAGATCAGACTATTGGAATCTCTTCATAAGTTATCAGTAGTCTAGATCCGGATAAAGTTTAAGAATCCTTTATTTTATTAAAACCAACATAAAGAATTTTAAAAACAAATGATAGAAAATTTCACCATCCCTCTCTCAAGGTGATTATGAGCAACTCCATTAGTAGCCCAGATCTATTCAAAGGAATGATCTCTCAATCTATTCAGTTAAAATCAGACATGAATCTAAAAGGTACACTGCACATTTAGATCCACGAAGTTAAGTTTCAGCTATTAATGACAAATACCGAGTGATAATCGTTACAACATTTTTGAAATCACATGAATTAAGTCTTGGATTCACAAACCTTAAGTAAAATTTTTATTTCTCCATAGATGTAGACATTAAGCATAGATTCTTGAAGAAATAAAATGGAATTTAAGATGAAATTACAAATTAAGCATAGATCCTCGTAGAAAACAAACATTGGGTTTATAATGAATTTTACCTAGAAAACTTTGAGACTTCTAAAGAAAAAAAAATTCTTTTTTCATGACCCTAAATAAGGGCTTAGGAAGATTATCCTAAAGTCATCATATCACATATATACTCATAATATGAGGATCGCCTTGCAAGTCAGAGTTTGCAAAACTCTAATTACTTATTCTCTCAATATGTTATACATGTATACATATTTAGAAAAGTAGTTTTGGATACCAATATTTCTACAAATCACAAAGACTACAGAGAATTGGATATCCTACCAAAAAAAAAAAAAGGTAAAGATACTTAGGTTAACTATCATAATTAAAGGAGATTGTAAAAGGAATAAATGAAGTTTTAAGTCTTTTCTCTCAAGTAAGTTTAATCCATCAACATTCTAATTCTTGACTTGATCTTTGATACACTCTGTGCTCAATTCCTACCCTAATCCTGACTTCATGAGTTTCTTATATAAACAAACTATTGGAGGGTAAGCACAACTAGCTTAGTGAAGCAATTCCTTACACAAACGTACCCACAATAAAAGAATCAAACAAGTCCGTTAACAAGCATAAGCAAAGTAACATCCATATATACGACTATCTAGATACATATGTAGAATGGATTTGCGTTCTCCATCTAGGGTTAAGAAATGATTTGAATGGGTCCAATGACCATCTTAAAATTTGCAGTGCGTCTTGGGGTTCCAATCAACCACGCAACTAGTCCCCAAGTTTTCCGTACCCAAAGCTATCGATCCAGCTCGGCTACACTATGATGTTGTATTCCCCGAACATTCTCATTTCTCAAGATGTAGCTAAGCAGCTTACCTTTTCGGTCCCCTATAGAGGAGTAGCGTATATGATTCACTAAATGATATGTATGATTCTCTAAATGATATACATGATCAATTTGTTATTAAAGGTTTCCAATCAACAATTAATTTCAATTAAGGTGATCAACCAATATTCACACATAAGTCATCACAATAAGGAAACAATTCACTTTATTCAACCAATCGAACTTTTATATACTTAATGTTCATTGATCACACATAATAAATCACATACATCAATCCCATAATATCCCATATGCATACCAATTTTATCTTTTCTTAACATCTAGTACTCTACTCTACAAGCACATGCACAAATATATAAAACATAAAGGAAAACTCACTTGTCCTTAGTGCAAGCCTTAGTCGAAGTGATCCTCGGGAAAGGGGGTCTCATATTCCTCATCACCTAGACAAAAGAAATACCTGGAATAAGTATTTCATCTTAATTCTACTTAAATTTTCTAATTCTATTTTGTTATAGCATAAAAATTCATATTAGAGAAAATTCCAATTTAAAACAGCCATAACTTGCTCATTTCAACTCAGAATTTTACATATTAATAGTCATTTTCTACCTATTCGAAAATATCTATCTATTTCTAAGGTTATTTTTAGTATTTAAGGTCTTTAAGGATTCAGAATGGGTCGATACATATTGCATTATACACGTTCCAACCCTTGTTTTTCTTGTTTTTCAAATTTTTACTTCACTTGAACACTTTCTAGTAAACATAAAACATTATTATCTTTGAAAGATATTTAGTATTGACATTAACTCATATGATATGCATGATCCTAGTGACATTGCTCAAAAATAATAATTTTGCAGAACAATTTTTGGTGGAAAGTAAATATGTTATGTTTTATATAAAACTATCTTTTAATTTGTGATATAATTCATTGTCTTAAATTTTGTAAGTTTATGGCTTAGTTAAAAAAAAAAAATAGCATGGTTTATTATTTCCTTTGAAGCTTTAAGGGTCTTATTTTTATTTCAAAATTTTCATTCAACGCTTATTTTGGGAGACATGGTTCTACTTACTCTTGTTATAATATTCTAAGTGCACTTACTTTATTTTCTCAAGTTTGGTTATTAATAAAAATTAAATTTCTTTTAGGGGTTCGTAAATATAACGCTTAACTTAAAGAAAATCATGGTATCACATTTATTTTGAATCTATGAATAGTTTATATTCCTATTAGTTTCTTAATTAACTAGTTTACAAAAGATAAACTTCTTTATGTTGATGGATGAAATCTTTTTCAAGTGAACATTTTCGTGATATTATTCTAGTTTTTATTACCTAAAAAAAATTAAGGAAAGACTTCTTTTAAGCTTCTATTTTTCTTGAAAGAGAAAATTTTGCATAAATTCTATGGGTAAGTTATAGACAATGTTTTTATATCAAGGAATTATCAACATTGTATTTTAGGAAAAACTCATTTGATATTTTAAAAGTTTAGTTAAGTACCTATTTTTATTCTAATGACAAATTTTCCCAAGTGTTGAAAATAAAGCCTTGAGAGTTAGTTTTATAAAATGAGGAAGTTCTAATATTCACATCTTTGAAGGTTTTATCATGACAACATCACTTATGACCATGTACATGCATGAGTAATAAAAATATAGCTATTATGCTAAGAACAAAATTTTTAGCATAGAATCAAGAAAAGAATTAAAGATAAATAATCAAGAACAAAAATATCAAAATAAAAATTATGAGAGTCTTAACTTGAAAGCAAGGCTCCTCAGGATTGATTAAATTCTAGTCACCACAAAAATAAGAAATAGCAAGAAAATGTCAAGAAAATGGGGGAGCCTTAGATTTATGTTAAAGCTCTCCGAAACTTAGAAATTGACAAATCCTCTTAGATTAAAAAAAAAAAGGTAATTAAGAGCGAAACAAATAAAATGGAAGCCTTAAAATTTTTGGACAAGATATTCCGGGGACTTAGATAATTGACAAGTCTCTTTTTGTTTTGACTTGATTAAGGACAAGTTTAAGACTAGAGATTAACTAATCTTATTTATTAGCAAGAAATAAATGAAAGCATGAAATAAACAGTGTTGGATTAGCGAGCATTAGGCTCTAAAATATATATTTACAACTTGTACATACTAGTATATAAAAGGTCAAGTTAGCATTAAGAACATTGTATGAATATAAGCATAAACATGAAATAGAACATGATATGAAAAATATGTTATTTTTCACATTTCTATCTCCTAGCATATGCTTATGGGGATCTGTAAGCCCCGAAAAATTTCAGTAAATAATTTCAAAATAAACGTCGAAAATAAACTCTAAAAAATAACTCCAAATTAAAACCGAACTTCGACTAGTCCTAAATCAGGAACGAATCTAGAAATTTCCTAATCTTGAGAAAATGAGAATCCTTAAAAAAAAAAAAAAAGAACTCAACAATCTTTAAATCCAAAACCACTATGTATGACAAATTTTATACTTAACTCAGACTTGTAAAATCGAGTAATATAGAACCCAAAAATAAATTACTAAAAAGTAAATAACGATAAACCTTCAGAAATAAAACTCAATTCAATAATTCTGAATATGCTAGGAGATATTAAATACTTACAAAAATAAAATTTAAAATAAATTTCTCAAACTAAATGTGTTGTATAAATAGAAACCCTCAGTTTCCAAATTGGCAAAGATCTAAACCAGAAAATCACCAGGGAACCCAGGTGGAATATAATAGTTCATGTAAACCCCTAATTTTTAGGGTAATATCAAGTTCAAATCCTAAACCGAAAAGTCAACCAGAAAACCTAAGTCAACAAATTCCCAGGAAACCCTAGTAGTTTAGATCCGATAATCTCGTATTCCTAAACCAAGTAGTTGAAATATGAGTAAAGGGTGTAGTTTGGTTCGTAATAATACTAAGATGCTTTAAAAGATAAGATTAGTGAATTTTATATCTATTTCGAACCCGATTGGGTACAGACTTCGAAAAGCATGTCTTGGGGCCCGAAATATTAAATATATGATATTAGTACCGTTAGACTCGTAATTTCATAAGATTTCCAAATATATCAGTTATACAATTTTTCGGGTTATAAAAGTTACAGTTATAACCTTTTTATCATTTTTTCATTACTACCGGTACTTTAAATGTCTAATCTACTTTTTGATTTCTTCTACACTATTCACAAGTGCAACTACCCATAACCTATTTCTTACATTCTTACATCTTACTCTTACAATTTCATCATTTTTCTTACAATTTACTTTTTCAATATAACTTTTATTACTTAAATTACTTAATTAATATTGAAACTTACACACAACTCATTCTCTCTCTCTCTCTTCAAGGGGGGCCGGTGCTACTCCTCTCTTTCTTTGCTCTCTCCAATTTATTTTATTTTATTTTGTTAAATACAAGCAAACCCTAATCCACAAGTCTATATAAACCTCTTTATACCAACTTCTTTTCACTTTCTTTCTTTCTTTCTTCCTTCTCTCTTTAGAAAAATTTTTCTTGCAAAACTCTCTCCTCTCCCTTTGTCAAAACCGAACACACACACATACACACACATTCACATATTTTTCTTCAAGTTTCTTGTTCCAATCTTCCAATAGGTAATAGATGTATACTTTATTATCTTAAAACATGTAATGACAAGTTTATTCATATGTGATTCCACACAAAATCCCCATGAGCTTCAAGCTAGGGATGTGGAAACACTTGAACATGAGATTCTTGCCATCACAATGTTATAGATCTTGTTATTTGAGTTATTTTACTATTAGTTTGTTTTATTTTCAAGTTATGTTGTTATTGCTAATGATTTGTGCATATATTCATCATTCACATAACCATCATAGTGTTTATGCATTAATGGCTAGTATAGTAAATTAGATCTAGTTGTTTTAAGTTCATATATGCATTAGACCTTTGGTTTATTTTCTTAAATAACTTGTAATAACTTGATGATAGTAGAAAAGTATTAGAAAGCTCAAGATCTATTTTGGTTTCAACAAAAATAACTTTTGAAAATTCGGATAAAAAAGGAACCATATTTAAAAAACCTATTTTTCAACTTCAAAATGTGTATTTTACATAAAAAAAAAATAAAGAACTTAGGGAATAGATATCATAAATGAGTGATCTTGATGAGTAAAGTTTAGATCTACTAAAGAATATTTTCAAAACAAAGATAAGTTTACGAAAGTTATATTTCAATCTCAAAAATAAGTTTTAAATTTGTAATAAAAGAAGCTTGAAATATAAACACCCATTTTTCAACTTCAAAACAAGATTTTTATTAAAGAAATGGAAGCCTCTTAAGATAGGATATGTAAGAGATGAATTTTCATAAGTTTAGACGGATTTTATCAAAAGATATGTCTAAAAACAAATTTTGTAAATTCGCATCTCAACCAAGACCAATTTTGGAAACCCATTTTTCAACACCAAAATAAAGGATTTGTTTAAAAAATGAAAGGCCTATGGAATAGGTATCAATAGGAGATGTTTTTATAAGTAAATGGTAGATTACTAATAGAGATTCTCAAAATAGAAGAATTACAAAGTATAAAATTGGAGTTATTTCTAACCTTTGAAATTCGGAATAGTTTCAAGATCATACTTAAAAACCCTTTTATCAACTCCAAAACTTGTGTTTTATATGAAAAATGAAGAGTATAGGTTATAGATATCATCAAGTAATGATTTTTATAAGTTAAAATGGGATTTGCTAAGAAAAATATGTAGAACAAAGAGTAAAAATAAAGTAGGAAAATTTAAGTTGCTTGTCATTTTAATAAATTCGTAATAATGGAGTAATGGTATGAAAACCCCTATTTTTCAAACTCAAAATGAAAGTTTTACTAAAGAAAGGAAGTCTTTAGTGGCTAGGTATGGTTGAGCCTTAAGTTTCTAAGTATCAAATGAATTTACTTAAATGAATCACCACAAAAATAATTTTTACAAAATTCGGATTTTGGGATGAACCATATCTAAAAACATGTTTATAAAGTGTAAAATGGAATTTTTTATTGAAAAACAAAGGCTTTAAGGAATATACATAATGAAGGCTTAATTTTAACAAGAATAAATAAATTTTATCAACGAATTTTTCTAGAAACAATGGGAATTGTCAAGAATACAAGACTAGTCTTTCTAGGTTGATTTTTCATAAAGTTTTACAAGGAAAAAGTTTTCTAAAAATTTCTTTTATTCAATATCATCAAGAAAATTTACATATATATCTCATGACATATCATTTATGATGGTAACTTATTCATATTGCATGTATACTTGCTTTGGATAGTAGAAACTTCATGAACTTTCAGAAAATCAATTTTCTAAAATTGTTTTCGCTACTGATCTGAAATGATCAAATATTTTCGAAGCTTAAAAGTTTTAAAAAATTAAAAATAATATTATAATTAGATAGATCTTTCGAAGTAGATAGAAATCGGTATATAATTTGCTAAATTCCGAGTTAAAATAACCAAGCTATGGCCGTTTTAAGTTGGAATTCCCGCTTAGGACGAGAATTATGAATTTGATAGTTTGTATGAGATAGAGTGGATTAGTTTTGAGTTGAAATACTCATTTAGGTATTTCTTTCCTTAGGTGTCTTTTCTTTTGAGGATTCGTTGCCACCCGACTATTACGATTAAAAGACCCGAGTCCATTGGACATGTGAGTTTTCCTCTTATTTTGATACCTTGTTTGTGCTTGTAGCTAGTTGCATTAGAATTATAAGAACAAGATAAAAACCGATATGAATGGGATGGGATAGATAATAAGACTTTGATATATGTATGCCAAAGAATACTAAAGCATATTGAAACCATGAATCGATTGGATAACTGCACTGTTCATATTTTTTTGTTTATGTGCATGATATTGGTTGGTCACTCTAAAGTATGTATGAATAATTTGACCTAAGAAAAAATAAATTGATCATGCATCGCATCGGTTAAGTTGCATTTGGTAGCGTGCTACTCCTACGTAGGTTAATCGGTATGGTCTGAGGTCATGTTTGGAGAATAAGACCTGGTATCAAAGTTCATTCATGGGAAACTAAAGCACACCAAGGATGCATCCCATGTATGAGCCTAGTCGAGTCGAGTGCTATGAGCCTAGGGGGCTTAGGGACTAGCAGTAGGTCGTGTGGACTTTCAATACCATCCCTAACCCTAGATCGGATGGCGTAAATCCGTTCTATGTATGGGTTCCGGATACCCATACATAATTGTCTGCTCATGTGTTTGTTCATGTATAGCATATGGATGATTCATAACTTTCTTGTTATGGTATAAAATTAAGGAAACTCTCACTAAGCTAGTGCAACTTATACCCCAATAGATGTTTGAATAAATAGGTTGACGGGAGAATGCTACCTAGGGATCGAGATGGTTGGAGCAGAATATGACTTCGGCATTCCGGCAAGAAGTAAGAATACTTGAAGATATTAGCTAGGTTTTGTGAATTGTCTTGTAATAGTTTGTGTAGTGAAATCTTTGGATGAAGTGTAATTGAAGTATAGTGAATTGTATTTCCTTTACATTGTTACTCAAGTTGTATCAATATAAAATATATCACTCTGATGTGTCTCTTCCATATATTAGATGCCTTGTACATTGTATGGAAGCCTTCACGTGACTAAGGTGGTCATTCCTGAGCTTTAATATTGTGTACGGCGGACTGTCACGTTTAGGGTACTCTACGAAGCATGACAGGATCTCATATGGAATTGGCAATATACATATTTTTCATGTTATGTTAATATGATCTAAAGAGGAGTTTAGTATTTTATCTAAAGATGGAAAATTGTGTATGAGTGGAAAAAGGAAAGAGAGTTGGAAGAGAAATTTAGAGAGGAAAATTTTGAGAGAAAATTTAGAGAGAGAAGTTGATAGATAATTATGGTAGAGTTTTGTTATGGGTAATGAAAAAGTATGTAAGAACTGGAGGGAAGTGGTATTTATAGAGGAAAATTGGAGGGAATTAAAATATTGAAAATAAATGAAAAAGAAAGTGAAAGATGGGGAGGGGACAGCTGCTATTGCAGCGCATAAATCGAGAGGGGGGAAGGGTTGGAGAGAGAGAGAGAGAGTAAAGAAGAAGTTATGTGTGAAGTATAGTGTAAAATAAAGTAAATCAGATGCGTGTAAGAAAAATTATGAGTAGTGTAAGACTTTTAAGAAAATGTAAGAAAAAGTAAAGATAGATGAATAAAAAAAAGTAAAATAAAGTGACAAATTGATTACCAGTAGAGATAAAATACACGTATAACAGCTATAACTGACGTTTTTATGAGCCATAAAAATTGTATCCAATATTTTTATGAAATGATAAATCATCAGATGATTTTTGAAAGATGAATTGATACTACTACTTTATCATTAATTGTTATCCAGCTTTGTATATCAGTTTGCATACTAGTGATTGGTTGTGGTAACGGTTTGGTTGATGAAATTTGATTTGAAAATTCAGATACCATATTATAGAAAATAATGTTGCATTATTTTATTATTAAATGTTAATTAAATTGTATTTTCTTGATTTACATATTCGTGATAGGATATGGAAATTGATCCCGCAGAGACTTCATACGATCGAAATTATGTCAAATTTGATCATTTTAGAACTTATAATATATATTTAGTTCATAATGTAAGTTCATAATATTTTTCTAGTTGATTTAGTATTTTGTGGTTTTAGAAGTTGTCTGATCGAGTCTAGATTTCTTAAGGTTTATGGTTGACTTGGTTTAACTTTAGGGTTTCAGTTCCATTTTCAAGTCTAAGGTTTTACTCATAATATTACAATAAAATTTTTACATTTTTCAATTATAAGAAATTATTTCTTATTATTTTATTAATAGATATTATTTAGATGTAATGCATCGATATGCGTGTTAGAGTTCAAATAGATTAATGGTTTAGCATAGTGTTTTTGGATTGAATAAGCTATTGGATCGTTTTGTTAGTGATATGTTTTTACTATATAATTTACTTTTAGCGTTCCAGTCTTTATTGAATTCATTTGATTTTTTAGAGTTATTGAATCTTTATCTGATCCCGTTTATGGTTCCTAGGGCTTCAAATTTTTGGAAATCCAAGTCTAATTTAATTTATATTATATTATAGGATTATAAGATTTAATTGGTTCAATCTAAGGTTTTGAGATTTTTGTTCTGATCTGATATGGTTCAGGATTTCAATTATGATTTGAATTTTAGGCTTCATGATGTGTTTTATTTATTTTCCTAAAATTCCAATTAATTTTCTGGTATGGTTTTAATTAATATAATATTATCATATTTCTTGATTTGCATGTTTTTTATTCTAATTATATGGTATTTATCATATCAAGTGATTTATCAAATATGTAGTTCATGACAATAATTGTAAGTTTTCTTTATTAATCTTAGGATCTTGTTATCTTATAGATTGTATTGATATTATGATTATATATAAACTATTACTATAATTATTAAATTATAATGGTGCTTATCACAATTACAATGTTGGATAAGAATCATATAGCATTGTTACAAGTTGATAAGTTATCATGATTAGTGTAATATTAGTAATATAATAATTAATACAGTTAACTTATCAAAATTGTTTTAATATTTGGATCAAGTATAGTGTTATTTATTATATGTCAAATAATCTGGTTGTTGTTGTTACAACATATATTGTTAATTATAGTACACTTTTAATGCTACTATTATGGTAAATTATAGTAATAGTTTGTCATATATTTATCATTTGCCTAAAATAACCACATGATTAAATTAGTAATGTAGAATATTTTATGGGTATTAATTTTAGAGCTTTCCTATTTATTATAATTACTTGTCTTATATTTTGGAAATTTTCTGTATTTATCTACATGATCTAAGTGACTTTCAAGAGGCTTTACTTTCTAAAGGAGGTGATGTTATTAGCTTCTTTAAGAGATTCCTTTTTGAAGGTTATTTCTTTTATGATTGGCTCCTTTAAGGGGTTACGATCATCTTTAATTATAAGTTCATAAGAAAATATTTATTTATAATTTTTTTGAAAATTTATTCATTGGACATTATTTGATTTTTATCTGTTTAATGAATTTGAAGATATATTTATTTTTATTTGTTGAAGTTAAGGTTTTGCTTAGTGATTTATTACGTTATTCTTGTTTGAGAATTTTTAGGGCATATTTATTGTTTTTTTAATTTTTTTTTCAAAATTGATAGATAATTCTTTTAAGTTTATTAGAGCCTTAATAATTACTTCATTAATTCTTTGGTTTATCCTCACTTATTGATCGCAAAAGGTTAGAGGAAACTTTTTTGATAATGATTATGATTTCTTAAACTATAATTGAATTGTTTACATTTTAATATTCTTAAATCGTGAAAAATCGGGAGTGATTTTTGGCAAATTTTCCAAAAGCTTTTCAAGATTTTATATTATATTAAAGTTAGGTTATACAAAATTAAGGGGTTTACATCTTTTGCCCTAGAATTCTCTCTCTATACTACGTTAGGAATTTGTTGTATATGATACATATTTGATCCTTTCTATTGTATACTTGTGCACGTTTATTTATAGGCTAAAGGCACAAAAATCATGATGATTTTATTTCTTGATATGGCAGATTCTTTATAACAAAATTCATCCTTTATTTCACATGCACGTGTCTGGATTGCCAACTCAGAAGGTGACTTTTCACGGGGTAGGTAGAGCTCTTGAATCTTATTAGAAAATCAAGGCTCAACCTAATCTATGGCATTCTATCAGAAAGACTCAAGTTCTTGTCTAGATTCAACTAAGGGGTAAATCGAGATCATCTAGGACTCAAAGATAGCTCTTGATCTTAGCTATGCTTTTCCTCTTGAAGGTGTGATTTTTGTCCAGCTTCATTCGCAGGGTAAATCCAAGGCTCGACATTGTGGCATGATAGAAGCTTTGTCATAAAGCTAAGGGCTTGATCACCTCAAAAAAAATGTCAATGGTCATGTCAAGGACTCAATGTAGGGCGCAATGGACTATTTTACCTTATTGTTTTGCCATCCATAGGTCTTTTGCAAGGCTTACCAAGTTCTATTTTGCACAATTGTTGTTATTTTGCTCCAATATAGTTCAGATCACTTTGTTTCTACTTCTCTTGATTGTAGGAGTTGAAAAACAACATTAAACGAGAAAAGCACTAGATTCATAGGAATTCATTAAAAAAAAAGTATCAGATTAAGCCTAAATTTCTATGAAGAGAATATAGTAAAATAGACTTATCACATCCCCTTATGCAATTGATGATTTCAATGAGCTAAGAGCTTGTTTGGCTTACAAAAATTTAGCTAAAATGTTAGAGAAATCTTTGTTATTTAGTCTTTTCAGCTCCTATCTCAATGTTTTAACTTATACATTACTTGAAAAATCTTTGATCCCTCTAATACACACTCTTAAAATGTTTATACCAAGTTAAGAATCCCATTAAATTTAGTCCCAAAGTTGAAGAACTTAAGGGAGATCTGTGCTGGCCAAGAGAGAATTTCCTAAGCACTATTTACGTAGCATGATCTAATAAGATTAGAGAGGAAATTAGCTTCAGAATAGGGGAAATTGACAATCCAATCTTGGTTAACAAGTATTTAGTCAAGCTTTTTCAAAATAGGTTTATTGACTTGCTTGTTAAACCAAGCATAGTGGCCCAGCCCCAAGCACGTAGGGCATAACAGTTACATTACATGTATCTCATCTACGCGATATGTGTAAAGCATTCTATTATCAAGTAAGCTTCTAATTAAGTTTTAATTTAAGAAATTGTTATTAATTTTCATAAAAATTCCAACAAAGTGTCGTCTGTTTGT
This sequence comes from Combretum micranthum, assembly GCA_024138025.1. NCBI lineage: Eukaryota > Viridiplantae > Streptophyta > Magnoliopsida > Myrtales > Combretaceae > Combretum > Combretum micranthum. Next base: position 3,209,717 of record JAMXBD010000003.1, read on the forward strand.
CAATGATTGAGGTTTCTTGAACATATAATGTTACAACCTACCATCTCAAGCTCCACCACAACGAAGGGGGCACCCCTAGGCCTTCAAGCCACCCTGGGCAAGGATTGTGATGCTAGATACATTGGCCTTCCCATCACACCCTCAAGCACAACCAGGACACCAGAGGCATTATGTAACAACTCAAAACTCTACCCATCAAGGTATTGTCAGCTTTGGCCACATGCTGCACGATTTTGTCCTTTTGGTGCTAATGCTTTCCCGAGGATCACCCATCCTGGGATTGCTTTGCCCAAAGCATGCTTAACTTTGGAGTTCTAACAAACTCTAAGCCATTACACCGAAAATGTGCCTTTGTGATTAGAGTTCCACCTGTTAGTGATTGTGCCCTAGGCCAATTACAGGATATTGTCATTTGATATTTATATATATATAAATAAATAGAGGCATTTCTTTTGTATTGTTTGCATATTTATTTTATAATAGAAATTCATGAATAATTTATTATTCTAAATATTTCTAGATGCTCATTATTATGGGAATAATAATGAATTAAATCTAGGATGAGTTTTTATTTGGTAAACATGGGATGTCTATTTGTATGGTGATACAAATGAAACTCATAGTCACATATTTGATGACTGTGTGCTGAACTAATCCACTATGAGATCACTACATGGAATATTATCATAAGTGATTTTCCTAATAATTATGTCAACGTATCCTTAGACTTGAAATTCACCATAGGTTCCAACATGAGAAACGTTATGTTTCAACTCAATCAAACGTTGTCTTTAACCTGATAATTATAAAGGTTAAGTTTGGGCATAATGTATATCATGCAGAGGAAGTTGAGTGATTAAGATGGAATTTATCCCTCTCGTTATGAGAGAGATATCTCTGGGCCCCTCAATAAGTGAGACTGAGAAATGCATGGCCATGCTCAAATGAATTGATAGTGTGATCAATTTCATTTGTATTATCAGATCACTTGAAAATCGAGAAATGATAAGATTGAACAATATAAGAATGACACTTTCCATGTCTTATGTTCAATCTAGATATCATGTGATAAAAAGGATAATGACATAAATTATAGATCAGACAAAAACCGGATTACTGATTTTCACCTAATTTGGGTAGACATAATGTCTTGCTAGAGACCAATGATGTCTTGTAGGTCTAAAAGGTGTTTAAGACCTACTGCCAACATTAGGTGTACCTATAAGGTCACACACAAAAGAACGAATGAAATATATTATGGGTTTATATTTAAACCTATAGGAATTATTATATTTATTATTCTTAAATAGTTTAAGAATAATAAATGATTTTGACATATAATTAATATTTAATGAAATAATGTATTTTATTAAATATTAAATAAATATCTCATCATATTTATTTTTTAGGGTTTCCTACATGTCTATCTATATAGATCTATAGACAGCTTTTTAGGTCAGACTCTTTGACGTCACATTATACGGCAGAGAAATTCTACAAACCTAAAAGAGAGAAAAGAAGAAAAATAATTATGACACGAATTGGATTCGTGTTCTTGAGTGCTAGCACACAATCGTTCGTGTGTGGATACCGTAGAGGGGATTGCGAGACTGCGGTTCCTACAAATCCGATCTGCTGATCGTTCTGAAAGCATCAATATAAGGTATATTCAAGAAACCTTTTTTTGTTCAGATCTAATCAAGAAACATGGATACTGGTATAGGGTTTTCGTTTTTCCGCTGTGTTTTTACAAAATTTTCGAAATTTTTGTATCAATAAAACCCTACACCACCATCTATATTTGAGGAGTATTACATATAAAATTAAACCTACTTGGAAAATAAATTTCTCGAAATACTTATTTATAAACATCGCCCATAGGATCCATCAAGTGAGTATAATTTGATAAAAAAAAAAAACTTTAGGACTTAAAGATCCATAAGAAAATCGAAGCAAAAGTATTTATTAAATGATTAGTTGCAATCATCCAAGTTCATAATGAAATAAAATAAAATCACTACGAAATTCTTTCATGAAAAACTCATAACGTCCATACTTCGCACAACGCCACCTATTTGGGCTATCATGTGTAGCACTCATCCTCATGGTACCACCAATAAAACCTAAATGTTAAAAAATGAGCTGCGAAGCCTAGTATACAGTAAGACAAACACACATACGCATGTCATACACTCCTAATCTAATGCAGCAACTACAGTTTAGGATATTTAATTAAAAGTCCACAAACAAGGTATCCCCACTGTCCCAAAAATACTAACACACACAAGAGTACTCACAACTCCCACCAAATAAAAGGTATAGGGTTTCTTCAATGGATCACACATTAAGGGAGGTATGCAGAACTTACTAGAAAAAAAATAAGGAAATAGTCTTGTCTAGGTCATCTCCTCAAGAGCTGCCATCAATAAGCATGGCCCATTGTAATGCTTCATACAAGGTCCCATCAATACAACAAAATGAGCCTTTAACCATGTCTAATAAACGTGGCTACACATTAATTAAATATGACTAAAGATTTTTTACCACGTTTTTTTACAAGTGGCCTATAGACATCATAAAAGGTTCAATGCAGATTAGATAGATAATGTTAAAAATTAAAACATCGCCAATATAAATTTGAGGGTCAAATAGACTTTATGGGCCACTCTTAAACATAGCCTACTATTATGTATTGGTTACACTTATGTATGGTTAAATATAATTAATAGTTATTCTGCTAATAATATATGGAGGGAAATTTATGATCCATGACATTTACACATGATTAAAAATTTTTATTTGTTACGTGTACCCATAAGTAAATTAATAAATTGACGATATTAAGACGTGTCCTTACACAATTCGAATAACCTTTATATACGATCATTATATTAAATTAGCGATTTACAAACGTGAAAAATCTCCTATTTCTAGCAATTTAAATGTGGCTATTCAAACACATTGGCGATGTCTACACATAGGCATTCAATTAAGATAGTAATTTTTAAATGTAGCTGTTAATTTACATGAGTTGATGTTTACACACGACTGTTCTTGTTGAGAAGTGATAAGCATTAATATTTAACTCAGTTTGATTTGTTCGTATATACCTGTTTATTGTACATTATATGCACAACTAGTAATATACACTTGATTGATCACATTATAATTCATAATTGTTATTATTTCTACAGATGAAATTTATTTGTGAATAGATATCACCAATACATTTTGGAGAGTACAATGCGCTCCATATATAATAAGATCTAATGACAAAAATTAATTAAAGTTGTGCGATCGATATATAATAAGATTTAATGACAAGAATTGCTTAAAGATCACCAATATCATCCTTACAATAAAGAGAAACAAGAAAATATTGAACAATATTATTTGGTGATCTTAGAAGAAACATAAGCACAAGCTCCAAATTATATGAAAATGAGCATGTGCACATACTTCATCACATTTGAACCCATTCATGTCAATTGATTTAGCCAAAAGAAAAAAAAACAAAAACAAAAAATTGATTCTTTAAATTTCTTTCTTATTATCATCACTATCATCACCATGTGATGGATTTTGCAAAGGATCTCGTACACTTAGAGAAGGATCTTCTTCATTTGGATTTTCTATCACACAATACATCGATATAATTACTGAATGAATAAAAAAGCATGAATGAGATTATGAGAAAAGACTCATGATAACTAACCTAAACTATTGGGAAAACTTGAGACAAGTTGTTGTACAAGTTGAGTTAGCTGAGCAAGCTGTAAATCCCTTGGATAGCAAATTCAATTCAAGTAAATAGGACAACAATGGTAATTAATGGGATGATGAGCTATTATGTTACATATCATAAACTTGATATGAGAAGATACCTTTTTCTATATCCAAAATGATCAAATTGGAAGACATTGTTATTTCTATTATATTTCTGACCTAATAAGCTAAATGGACCAATTCTTATCATCATCTCCATACCCATTACATCAAAGTGGAAGAAGAATAAAATGAATCTAACCAAAAAGCATATTGTATTGCAAAATTTTTAATATAATAAAATCAATCCCATCACTAAATTTATCCATGCACGGAATTTTAATGGTTGCATCATGGAAAGTACATGCCCTTTTGTAAGCTAATAAACTCATATTGTTATCTTTGCAAGCAACAAAAAAAGAAAGATCACATAAACAAGGAAATACAATTAGGAAATAGATAGTCAACTTTAACCAAGTTAATGATCACTGAACCATGAAAACAAAATAAAAGAAACTAGCAGTTTCATCAATTTGAAAACCTTGAAGCTACTCTATAAAACAAATTGCATATTGAGCTAATGAAAAGAAGGTATGGACAAGGTAAGATAAAACTAGCATCACTAATATTTATTATCCAATTTTCTAAGTGCAAATAAGATTAATTTAGTTTTTCAATACTATGAGAACCTTAGAGCTACTATCGAAGCTACAACCCAAAAATCAAGCCAAGTTAAAATTAAACTCTAAGAAACCCTAGATGAAATCAAATAAAAACTCAATAGCCCTAAAAGTCTAAAACGTGTGGTGGGATTAGAAAACTCTAATTACTCAACTATAAGAAAAAGAGTACTTTTGAAAAGGAAATAAGAATCCAATTAATCATTCGATTCGAAACTCTTAAGCTAAACAATTCATCTATTAGATCTTCAACACGTAAATTGAGACCATATATCCAAATAATATTTAATAATAAAATAATACGAAATAAATTGCTATAATATGGTATTAATTCATCAAGTTAAAATCTCATTAGTTAAACCAAACTACTTCTTAGCATGCAAATCGAGATAACCTCACCAGATAGCAATTAATGATTAAAACCCTAGATTCTTCAGTAACTTTATAAGTGAATCTTAGAGTCAAAATTTAAAATTAATACCAAAGTCAAACCGAGTCAACATTTAATACTAGAAGCCCTAGACTCGATTAGACAATCTCGAGAATCCTAAACTATTGAATGAATTATAAAAATAGAGTAAACTCCAATTATGAAACAAATGTATATTATAAGTGTGAAACACCCCAGATGTTATAACCTTACAAAAAAATCTTAAAGCCGGAATTCAATCGGAATCCTAAAAGCCAGCCTAGGTCAACAATAAGTTCTAGAAGATTTGGATCAAGCAAGACCATGCTAGATACCCTAAAACAATAAAAATGAGTTAACTCTACATCATAAACAGGAAAAATGTCATATAATTTAGGAACACTATATTTGCCAAAAACTCATTTGTTTCAAACTCGAATGGGATCGGTTTCTCAAATTAGGACACCTACACGCAAAATAAGGAAAATATTCCAATAAATAATTTAGACCCGTAATGTAGTAAGGATTCATAAAAATATCATATACAATTTTTATAGCTCCTAAAAACGTCGAATAGAACCCATTTACACGTATTTTTATTACTATCGGTAATTAATTTGTATTGTTTACTATTCATCTATATTTACTTTTTGTTACTACCTATTCTTACATTTTCTTTTCCAATATTACTTTTTACTCAACTTATATTACACTTTACTTATACTTCTTTACTAAAATTAATTTTTAAGCTCTTCCTCTCTCTCCTCTCTCTCATGGTCAGCTACCCTCTCTCTTTATACCCTCTATTTCTTTTTCTTTTTCATTTATTCAATTAGCTCCAAAAGTCTATCTCAAAACTCTCCCTCCCTCCTTCTCATTTTACACACGTATCTCTTCACATAATCAAATTCTTGTAAATTGAAAACTCAAACACTCTCCTCTCCTCGCTTTCAAAATCACGCCACCTATACTCACGCACAACCCCATTGTCTCCTCAAGTTTTTCTTCATCCATCTTCATCTACTTTAGGTAAAACACTAAACCCCTCTATAGTTCATGTTAACATAACATAAAAAATATGTATGTTTTGATTTCATATAAAATCCCTGTGATGTTGATGCTCAGGATTGGAATCATAGAAACAACATATTATTCATGTTTTGTTAAACTTTATGACCATATTTATATTAGGTTATTATTTCTAACATTAACTTTCCTAGAACCCAAATGTCCACTAATTTAACTTTTATTTAATGCTTTATTTCATGCTAATAAATGAGACTAGTCAATCTCTACTCTTAGACTTGTCCTTAGTTAAGTTAAAACAAAAATGGGACGTGTCCATAATTTAAGTCCCGGGGAACCTTCAATATAATCTAAGATTCCCATGATTTCTTATTATTTACATTGCTCATATTTATGAGACAGGAAATATTTAAGTCTCGGGAAGCCTTGGCAAGAATCTAAGACTTCCAATTTTATTCTTTATGTTTTGCTATTATTTATTTCTTATGGAGATTGCAATTATAACAAGTCTCATGAAGTCTTGATAAGATCTAAGACTTCCATATTTTCTTTTCCTTTATGATTTTCTTATTTTTATGGTGACTGGAATTTATTCAAGTCCCGGGGAGTCTTGATGACAAGCTAAGACTCCCATGCCTTTATTTTTTATATTTGCTTATTTTCAGTTATCTATCTTCAATTTTTTCTTTTCTATACTTTGATAAGCCAATGCTAGTGATTTTATCTTTAAGTATATTACTCATGTACATACATGGCCATAAGTGATGTTGTCATAATAAACTATCAAAGATGAGAAAATTTACAAAATAAACTTCAAAGATCTTAGTATCAACACTTAGGATATATTGCCAAAATAAGTTTTTTTTTTCTTCTAAAAATATAAATATCAATAATTCTTTGTTATATAAAATATTTTACAAAAATTTTAATTTCTACTTGGGAAACTGATAAATCATTTTTACTCTATATTTTTCATAGAATTTTGAGCTTAATTTGCTAAGAATTTCTGATAAAATCCAGCAAAAATCATGCCTTTGATAAATAATGTTTTTTTAAAACCAATTAAGGAGTAAACAAGTGTTTTATGCAGATTTGGAGCAAAAACAACAATTAAAGTGAAAAATACAAAAGTTGAGCCCTGAAAAGACATAACTGAGGCCAAAATAGAGAAAGAAGACAACATAAATTGGTCTATCGAGCCTCAAATGCGAGCCATCGACATGACCCTTGACTTCAGTCGAAGCGATTGAGCATCATCCTGAAGAAAATACATTGTCAAGCGTCAAAACTCGACCCTTGACAATTGTGTTGCTAGAGATTTCCTTAAGCGTCAACAATTTGACCATCAACCCTCTCAATTTTACCTTCGATAGAGCAATGGAAAAAAACGCACAGTTTACTTAAGAATTCCCTGAAGTCGAGCCTAATCTTGCTGAATACAAGCCTCGACCAATAAAGCACGCAACCCTTGAAGAGTGTTTTCACAGATCACATACGCGCGTGAAAAGTTACAAATTTTGTTAGAGATCTGCCAAATCTGTCATGTGTCAAATAAAGATGGCCATACTTTCTGTACCTAGTAGTCTATAAATAAACGTGCAAGCATGCATTGTAAAGTATGTACCAACAATGTAAATCGGTATTAACATAAAATAAATTTTTGAAGGATTTTTGGGTAAAAGAATTTATATTTCTTTTTACTTGAAAATTTCATTTGTTTTCTAGGTAAAATCAATTTAACCCATTGTTTGTAATTTTCTATGAATTTCTAAGTAATTAATTGATTCATCTTTTGAACTTTTTTTTTATTTCTTCTTAATTGTGTTTATTTTGACAGATCCATGGAGAAATGAACTCCTACAGGTTAGGGATTACGAATCCAATTCCTGATTCAGTTTGATTTCAAATGCGCCTTTAAGTAAATTTGATTGGGTGTTTGTAATTAGAAATTTGAAATTAATTTGTGGTTTTTAAAGGAATGATGCTTCCTTTTAGATCCACAATTGATTTCAATTGAATAGATCGAAAGATCATTCAATTGAATAGATTTGTGGTTGCTAATGGAGTCTTGCCTAACCACCTCTTATCGAGGAATAACTGAAGACTTTCTATCATTTGTTTCAAAATTTCATTGAGTTTTTTTTTTTAAAACAATGAATTCCTATTCTTTATGCGGATCTAATTAAAATTTCAGATTACTGATTTTACTTAGATTTAGAACTACTGACTTTAAGAGAAGCTTTAGTTTAATTTAGAGAATCCGACGGTATAAACACACCATTTCAAACAGCTTTTAAGAAGTTATTGTCCTTAAGAAATAAGTCTGATAAGGAATTAGTGAAGTAACCTTGAGCCATCTTTTTCATTGAAGTTACATGCTTATTTCTTATTTTTCCCATTAAACACTTGTTAATATTTCTAACCTAGTTTAGTTTATCTTTCTTTATGACCTTCTAAATCTTTTCTTTAGCTAGACAATTAATGGGATTGAGAGTATACTATATGTCAATCATTCCCTTTGGATCGACCTAAATCATTTACAATTGCTATAATTGATGGGTACGCTTACCCTGTGAGACTGTAGTTGTTGATTTAGAAAATATTTATAAATTTGAAAAACTTGATCGATGATCAGTGGAATTTGAGCTTTGAATTTCACAAATCACTTTTTATTAACAACACGACTAAAAACCCTTTCAATAAGAATAAGGAATTTGAAAGAAAACACTCAAGTATAATTTTCAAATTACCAAAACGAATTTCTCAAATATAAATGTTGATAATTCTTTGTTATGTAAAATTTTCTATAAAACTTATTTACAATACATAAAAAAGCCTTTTTATTGAAAATAAAATTTTGAAACAAGTCATTTTCCTAATTTTTCTCATATGTTAAAACTTAAAACATTCTAAAGATGATATAACTTAGAATGATTTTTCTTCACAAATACATAAAGATTCATGTTTTGGAAAATAATTAGTTAAAAGAAGTTTAATATGAAAGTAAAATATTCATGAATTTAAAATAAACATAGAACCATGATTTTCTTTAATCCAATTTTACATTTATAAAATCTAAGAATTAAAAGAAAACAAACTTAAGAAAAAAATTCAAGGAAAATACAACTTAGAAGTATTATGTCACAAGAAGTAAATTCCATATCTTGTAAAAATAGATTGTTAAATAAGTTTTCAAATAAATATAAGACCTTCAAGGTTCCAAAGTATATACACATATAGAACGATGAATTTTGGTTAGGTCTCATGTTTATAAAATTTAAGGTAAAGAATTGTATTACAAGTCTAAAGGTGATTTTTCATAAAATTCAATATTGTTACTTTCCATAAAAGATTGTTCTACAAATTTTTATTTTGGAAGAAAATCACTAGGATCATGTATGAAATATGAGTTATTATTATAAATATATGATTTCTAAAGAAAGGGATATTTTTATACTTGATTATAGAAGTCCAAATGAAGTAGAAACTTCAAAAATTTGAAAAACAAAGGCTAAAATGTTTAGGACGAATCTGCGCCACCCTATTCTGACCCTTAAATGACCTTCAATGTTTGAAATAATCTTATAAATAAATAGATCTTTTCGAGTAGGTAGAAAACAAAAACTAATATGTGAAATTCCTAACTAAAATTAGCAATTTATGATTGTTTTAAGTTGGAATTTCTGCAACCGGGAAAAATGACGTGAATAGAATAAATAGAATTAGAAATTTAAGTGGAGCCTCTATGAAATACTCATTCCTATATTTTTTGTTTAGTTGACGAAGGACTTGGTGTACCACTTTTGAAAGATTATTTTGACTAGGAATTGCTCTAATGGACGAGTGAGTTCTTCTCCTAATTTCGTTATTTTATTTGTGTTTGTAGAAATAGTGGCACTAGTAGGCTAAGAAAAGATAAAAATAGATATGTATGGGGAACTCATGGGTTATGTATGTGATTCTATGTTTATATGATCAAGAAAATTGCATATTGAAACCTCGAGTTGTTTGTTTAATTACTCTAATGACTTGTATGTATGGTTATCTATAAGTGTTAAATTGTTTGATCATCCTCCTAAAGAACCTTAACAAAGTTTGGCTTAAGAAAAAGAAATAATCAATCATTGCATGTCATCGAGTCTCATTAAATGCTGCTACTCCTATGCGAGGAGCCTAAAGACCTATAAATCCTGACACATGCATATATGTATTCATTCTCAAGGAAATTACAAACATTCGGGAAATACCTCTTTAGGAAGGAACCACACAAACCAATTGCTATGAGCAAGTTCTTGGGGACTAGCAGTAGATGATGTGGAGCCTCAATTTAAATTTCCTAACCCTCTTCATGGAGGGGTAAATTCGTTCTAAATATGGTTTCCAAATGACCATATATATTTGTGTGTTTCTTGTGGTTGATTCATAACATATGCTTGACTAATGAACTTATTTGCTTATGATTTTGGATGCGAATGATGGGAAGTATCTCAATAAGCACATTGTAAGCTTACGCCCCTATAGATCTTTGATTGAAATAGGAATACTTGAGACTCCATTTGATAATTGGGACATTAATGAAATCATCAGTGGACTTTTGAGCTTTTATGGAAGAATTGGGAGCATAGGACGAAGTTTCATTTTTAGAGAACTTCTTGATGAGCAATATGTGATAAATTGTCATTTTAGAGACTACTAGGAAACACTAAATATTTTGTATCTATTTGAAGGCATTAGCGGGGGTATGCCCCTCAGAATTGCACTTGACTTTTATTTTTAATGATATCTGTTTCTCTTACCTTGCTACTTAACTGTTATCATTATAAATTATGTTACTCTGATGTATTCTCTTTGTTGTGATGTACACCTTATACATAATATGGAAGCCTTTGCGTGATTAATGTAGTCATTCTGATGCTTTAATATTGTGTATGACGAACTGCCACGTATAAGGTACCCTTCGAGGCGTGACACATTCACTTTAATTCAGTCCAATTAGGTCCATAAAATTTCATGAAAAACCAAATCAATCCTTTAAATTAACAAAATATACAGATCAATACAAATATGGATGATCAAAGTGACTCTACCAAGTTAGCATCCCATGAACAACAATATGGTAGAGTTTAATTACCTATTGATAAGATTATAGTATAGTATAGATCATGATAAGAGGTAGTTGAGGTTGAGAAAAAGAAAAAAAAAAGTAAAGTAATCGGTCCGCATCTAAGCATGACTATTAGTATTACACTATTACTGGTAGATTTATGTGAAAAAGAAAGAGCAGAAATTCTTCATATGGAGTCTGAATGGGATTTCGCTAAACATGTCCTAATGACATCAACCCTTCACCACTAAGACACTTGTCCTTGATAATAGGAAAAGAAAGAAACAGGATTATCGGATTTTATGAGTAACAACACATTGTATTATTTGTATAAGGTGATTAATATTTGAAGAATATGAATGTGTTGAAATCAGATTGCCTTATCCTAACTTCATGCTCCCAATTTAAGGTGCCTTTGATGTTTCAGATTTTTTTTTTTAACTAGGTCTAATCAACACCTACAAAGTGGGATGTTGTAAATATTGTAACGCCCTAACCTGAAGGCATTATAACCCGCCACGTATCCTTTCTTATATAGGACACGCAAAGGCTCTAATATCCACAATTCTGCATAATTTAATTGTAAACACACATAGGATATTTCATAGGATACGAAACCTGTTTAAACTAAAAACTTATACTTCATAAAATATGAACTCCTGGTTCAAGCATAGAATCCAAGTCGGCATCACATAGCCAACAAATTCAGTAGAAACTAAAAACTGTTTACATCAAAAATCTTTTTCATTGAAACTAACCTAAACGTCCAACTACAATTTGAAAAGATATAAATGTTTCTTCTTCTTAGAAATTTGATATATGAAGCCTAGCTCTCGGCTGGGTAGTCGAATCCACTATCGCCATCCCCGTTATCAAAGAATAATTCATATCTCGAAAGATCATATATAATATCATCTTCATCTGTACTTGAAATTTAAAAGAATGAGCGGCGACGCCCGGTACAATAACTTCAATCCAAAAAGTAATGCATATGCACATACAACAGGCAAATAATTCATGCAACTTAAACTAATGCAAACAATCATATTATTATCTTTCTTAAGCCAACAAAACAACACAGTCCAATATTTGATATACTCTAATCCCGAACTCGGAGTTACTCAGACCCCATTGAAAATCATATAACTCTTTGAAAATAACAATCATAAACATATATGGATGAGTAGGTACTCTCCAAACACCCCGAATCCATAACACCTAATTCTACCGGAATCATATCAAGGCACGAATCCACTAGGGATAACCTCACACCAAGATCATCAGGGTGCCTCACTAGTATCACTTTCTACCAAATCTTTACTGGTCAAAGCCAAGCACAACCAAACAAATAATTATTAAGTCGAATATAATTAGGTTTATTATGAAATTCTGTTCCTACAAGTAGTTAATCAATACTAAACTTACAAGCAAAAACAACAAGCAGGGATTAGTCGTACCTTTCTCAGTTTCAGGAATACAATTCCAAATTCACCAAACCCAATATCGACAACAATAATACAAACACGAATCTCTACAACTCTTCGTTCAATACTAACAATCAAACACCAAAGTCTCCAATTATCCTGTCATTAACATATATACATAAACAAATGTATAAAACACGGTAAAAGAAACAAACCCTAATATATCATGATCTCCTAAAACTCTAACTTGATAATGAATCTCCAAAATTTTGCACCATCTTCTCCGATCACAATTCACGATAAGTCTACAATACCGATAATTAAAAAAAACCCTAATATTACATGACAACAAGAACATATAAAGATCATCTAATCTCACATTGTTTAAATTCATCAACGAAAAGATGAAACTTACTGATTTGGATCACCAAAACTCGACTCTATTTGGATTACAACCAGATCTAAGGTTTCCTTCATGCAAACAATCACAAAATCCTTAGAACTTGCATGAAATTCGCATAAATCTTGTGTGAACATTATACTTACTTGTTTTAATCACAAAACTCACTCCTTATCCAATCGAGACAGATTAAATCCGAGATCTAAATCCTTCCCACGTTTTTCCTTCAAGAACATATCAAAACCCTAAGAAAACTTATGCAAATTCGTATATAATCTATAAGAGAAGGTTAAGATCACTTACTTTGGATTAAAAACACACTCCTGATGATTCTCCAACCCTAGATCTCTAAAAACACTCCAAAACTCTCTTTAACGAAGGAAAAATATGAATAAACGTTTTTGTCAAAAACCATTTTTCGTATATCGTATTTATAGAATTTGTACGTCGGCGGCGTACATATAAATCTTGCCGGCGTACGCCTTACGCTGGCAAAAATTACACGAGCACTGGCGGTGTTCATCGAAGCTTTGAATTCCTAGAACTTCGATCCAACAACATACGCCGGCAAATTCATGACCTACGCCGGCGGCATTCCTAACTGGCGTTAAAAGAAACTCTCGTGTACACCGTCAACGTTCCACCCAGCGTTAAGAAAAACACTATTGTTCCCTTCCTACGCCGTCTCTACACCGGCAGCGTAGATTCTCTAGATGGCAGCGTTGAATCTGTCAAAAATTGCAGAAATCCAAACTTCAGCATTTGTTCTACAATCGAACTTAAACCTTTACAATTTACTTGTTTTGACCTTAAACTCATTCTATATCATCTTATGATTCATAATTCATTATATTTTCATCTTTATTTCCGGATTTTACAAATATACCTATTACTTCTTTAAAAGGAAGCCTATAAAAATATGTTAAATGCAAATAATAAAAATTTAAAATAAATTACAAAAAAAGGTGGATGAATTCACAATTAGGAAAATCCCATGTACTAATGAAAGATACTTGGGCATACCAAATTGATGAATATATCTCCAATTAAAGCCACAAAAGTGGTTATTTCCATAGATGAATTCTATGCTGATTGTAGTCCTTAAATTGCTTCAGCTAACTATCATCCTTTCGCTTCTTATCATATGGTAAGTGCTTTTACTTTTTGGTAGTTTATATATAAAGCAAAGGCTTTTAAGATAATTAATTGGTTAAGTTTTAAATTAGGCTAAAACATGTGTGGAGATCATGAAAAATTAACTTCTTAAATAATTAGGCAAGCTTAATTTCTTAAATACAATACTAAACATACCATAAAGTTTAATTACCTCTTGCACTTGTTGCTCACATAATGTTCTTTCCTCCTACAATGTAGCTCTTAACTTCTCCATCTCATTCTATCTCCATGTTGATTTCCCAATAGATGGTGGTATGTATCCTCTTTCAAGATGGTAGTTAGATTTGTTACTTGTATTCATAAATATGTCAATAATCTCCTCCAGAGTCTTTGGTTTGTCAGAAGTTTAAGAGTCCTCATACATTTTCACCATCTTTTCCTATATTGTGAACAACCAAAACATAACATTTATAGCATGTTGCTTATTTAATAATATATTCAAAATACAACTCAACCCGTAAATTTACATAATTTTCAGTAGCTTATTGTGAAGCGTAACCACCAATACGATCGAGCCTTGGTTAACAATAGTGAGTTAGCTTAAAGAACTTAATAACATTAGGTTTTTGACAATTTTGATTGATCTACATACATTTATATGTATGAAAAACGTAAAACTCTTGAGTAATCTTACCACTACATGTTAGAAATTATTTGAGTTGCTACTTGCGTGCCCATTCCTTTTACTCTCAAATGATCAAGAGCTAGACCTATACAAGTATTTCACACGGCGACATGCTTCTCTCCCGATCATTTATTTGGTTCTCTATTCATTAAATATGGTTACATATTTATGTAGTTATTAACTAAAATCTTAAGAAACATAATATGTAGAATTTACCTTCCTCGATGGTTCATTGGATTGTATAATTGCCCTCTCTTCTTCAATCTCTTCAGTCCATTGTTCCATCATCTTCTTCCAATCATCATCATTTGATCCTTTAGGTCTTGCTGCATCACCAATATCCATCCATCTCTTCATAGTTTTACTTCGATGATTTCTAAGCAGACTCCCCACCTATTTGTCGACAATTGTGAATTTGTCGTCATTTTTCACCAAATCATCAATATTCAATTGATTCTACATCAACCATGCTAGCCAAGATGAAAAAATGGTTACTAACTTCACCATAACAAGTACGCCATATGAAAGTAAATTTTATTCTGCATTTACCTTAACTCTCTGCCAACCTCATTGTTTCTCCACGTTAGGTAACTTTCTCCAATCTTCACCATAAAGAGACAACAAGCCCCTACATGCTTTCCCTATCTCAAAAGCTAATTTTGAGGATTGATCTGCTGTTAGTGGACGTCTTTCGAATGTAATAAACTCAATCAACATTTTTCCCTTTTGCTTGATATTCCCCCACTCAAGTGCTTGACCACAATATGCACTCCTCTTACTAGCAGATCGTGCTGAGCTCTCAGCTGCTTCAAATATATAAGAAAAAATTGGTTTTGATTTGCATACTTTTAATATTTTTGTTGCATATAATTAGAAAGCTTACCTGGAGATTTATAATGATTATATGTATTGCTACGCTCTTAGGACTTATCTACTTGACTATTGATCATTTCCTGTGTACGTGGAGCTTCATCTTCTACATTCAATAGGAAAAAAAATTTCACATCACATGAGTTAATTTTCAAAACTAAAAACATAACAAGCAACCAAAAGCTATTGTTACTTTAATGGGAATGGAGTTAGAACTAGAAGCATAAAGCATTTATATTGGACCATGTGGAAAAAAAAAACTAAGACCTAAAATCTATAGGACATCCAAGACTTGAATTTTAAGATGTTGAAAGCACTTACAAGTTCTATTAAAATATCATCATCAAGATCATCAATGATTATAAACTATTAGGAAAAAATTATCAGTTAAGAGACAATCCTACCAACAAATACAATTCATGACTCACAGAAAACACCCAACAAATATTAGTTGTTGAGCCATCATAATGAAAAATTTGGGAACAATCAGAGTTAGAGGAGCAAATAACAAGAGGCAATGGCATCTATACTAGCAGGAATTCTACTGCCGGCATTTTCCATCCAAAGGGTGGGTATGGTTTCTCAAATGTCATCTACTATAATGCAGTGGTTGAATTGAAAGAATCTGACACTGGTACTATAGTGTACATTAGCCATCTACATTGTACGAATGTCCATAATTGCGGCTCAGTCAAAATATGATGTGTAGA
The DNA here is from genome assembly GCA_024138025.1 of Combretum micranthum. Taxonomy (NCBI): domain Eukaryota; kingdom Viridiplantae; phylum Streptophyta; class Magnoliopsida; order Myrtales; family Combretaceae; genus Combretum; species Combretum micranthum. The sequence continues at coordinate 3,225,906 of JAMXBD010000003.1, forward strand.
GAAGAGGAAGTCAAATGCTTGATATTTTATAGAAGTAAATAATACTCTGTAATCATGCAATGACAGTCGACTGCATCTAAAGCAAAGTGTTCAATGACTATCACTAATTATCCTGTATATTAGGGTCAGAGAGCAAAATTCTTATAGTGCATGGCACTGTATAACTTGTCACAATTTCGTACCTGCTCTTAGTCAGCTGCTCGATCTTGGAAAATTCCTTATCGACCACTCACCAAGCCTAACCATGCATTCCATGGGGGCTTAAGTACTTGAACTACTACATCATCTCAAAATTTTGATTAGGCTCGCAACCCATTCCGTGGGTACCACTCTTAAAGTAAGCAGCTAAGCAGTAACCTACACTCAATTAAGATGTGTTTAAATTCTTAGTCCCATTATTAATTCTACCCTAGCAAGCAACGCACAATTACTGCACACATGTCAATTGGTTAGAGTTTTTCAAATCTCTTTCTGAAGCTCAATGAGTAAGAGCTATTCATAATCAAAGTTGGAAATTAGTTTGTGACAATTATCTTTAATCCACTTGTATTGTTTGTTATATCTAGGTTACTTTAATTTAACAATATATACTTAAGATCATGTTTAATGGGTTATTTTCAGTCTAAGAAAGGAATTGGGTCAAGTTTTGTGCGATTTAGATAAAGATTGATGAAGAAATAAGAGGCTGGAAAAGTACATGACTATTACACAGGAAAATGAACTTCCTTGTGTTCCTTTTAGGGTTCATTGAATTTGAGATTAGAGAGGAACACGAGTAAGTTCATGATCCTATGCTTCCAGCCGTGTTCTTCTGGAAAACTCGATTTCTTCAAGTTCTAAAGGCCAAAGAGGAACACGACTAAGTTCATGACCCTATGTTCTGGTTGTGTTCTTCTGGCAAACTTGATTTATTCAAATTTTAGGGTCAACGAGGAACACGTGCATGTACACAACCTCATGTACTTCTTCTATTCTTCTAGAAAACTAAGTTTTTTCACATTTTTTGGGTCACAGGGTTATATGGCTTGAGTATTGACCATGTCCTTTTGGGTTTTCATTGTTTCAAGCTCAAACTTGATGTTTGACGTGAAAAGGGGTTATAGGGCAACTTTTGGGGTTTCAAAGAGGTTAGTTAATCATATTTTTGTCTAGACCCCATATATGACATCTTCCTTTCTTTCTAACCATGTTTAATTAAGGGTTTAAAGGCCTAAAACATCTAATTTGATAACAATTTCAATTTCTTCATGGTTTTTCTATAATATTTCCATTATGTTCATACAAGAGTTTATCATTTTACATGCCAACACTACCTATGACAAAACCCACGTTCATAGAATCATATTCTCCAAAATTTATGCCTATTTACTCATTCAAACACCCATTCCACAATCAAAGGGTAATTCTCAGCAAAACTTAACCCTAAATCATGTTTGTTCTCCACTTTACACCATTCAGTCAATCTTATCTACCTTTTATTGAAATTCTTTAACATGGAAAGTTAGTCTCAAAGTCTTACCTTACTTTAAAGTGTAGTTTCTTCACTTGTTTTAGCTGGAATGAATATTCTAAACCCTAAAACCACTTGTTACCCATAACATGAACCAACATACCTAATAAGCTTTCATGCTTACATAGATATAAAACACTCAAAACATCTTGAAACCCTAGGCTCTTTCCTTATTACCAATTTTATGAAGGTTGTGATCCATCCTCCCCTTCTAGCACACCTTCATGTTCGAAATCCCTAGTGGCAAGTGGATAATCTTGGTTGGTTAATGGTAATCCTTCTTTAATTTAGCTTAACTAACATTAAGTGGAGGTTAGGGTTTAGAGTAGCTCACCTTAGGGTCTTAGTAGGCTTGGCTTCCTAAAAAGGAAAAGGAAGAAATGGAAAAGATTATTTATATGGAGCTTATAAGGTAGGGTCCTAGGGTTTTAGCCAAAAGGAAAAAAACCTCCTTTTATGGTTTTCATTATCTTGTGCGTCTAAATCCTATGTATATAAGAATCTTAGTTAGTTTTTAACAATTTAGTGTTTTTAATTAACCTCTTGGTCTAATAATGATTTAAGTGTATTAAACAAGTCTAATTTATTTACAATTTTGAATTTTTTTTTGTTCATGTAAGTTCCTAGTTTAGGGTAAACTCGTCATTTTGTAAAATCAAAGCTTCTAACAACATTGTTTTGATTTTTCTTGTAAAAATTATCTTTTAAAGAGCTATTATTGAATTCTAATTTACTTTGTTTCAACATTTGAATTTTTTTTTTAATTTCCTAAATTTAGGTTTTCGGTTTAGGATTGGGAATTTTGAAAAATTTTTCCATTTGAATCCGTACTTGACTCTAATTGGATTCTATTAACTTCATTTGGTTTTGATTTCTTATAATTGGTGATTGGACTACTTCATTGAGAATAGCAATTTCCCACAAAACATAAATAAAAAAGTTCAACACTATCTAGAAAAGATTTAAAGTCAACTATAGCTGAGTTCATCCTTCTATTGCCTCCCATGATCTCTTCAAGCAACTTATTGATGTTAAAATCCTCCAAAATGATCCAAGGCCTCCCATAAAAAAGAGAAAAGATGCCAAGAAGCTATGAACACAAATTCTTACATTCTTGCTCAAAATTTGATGCATAAACAAAGGTAATGACCAATTTTAACTAATAGTAACAATGAAGGAACTAGGCATGCACTGACATCCTAACCCAACTAAATGGGTTTTTTAATAAGAATGTTGATAGCAAAAGACCAATTTTAACTAATAGTTTGCTTGATTGTAACCTCATTTAATTGGTTTACTCTAGTTTTCAACAATCTCACCATAGAAACACCATTATCTACACGAACCTTCCTAACATGAATTGCTTTTAGAGGGTCAATAATGCCCATACAATCCAAGCAGAAAAATTCTTAAACATAAAACAACAAAAAGAACTAGAAACACAATTTGCAGGAGTGTTTCTTCTCTTAGAGAATTTTTTCTTCTTTTTCCTACTCAAAGAACTATTACCACTACCTGAAGAAGAAGAAAGGCCAGAACCCTTAGTATGATTTTACTAGAGGTTCCTTCTACAAATAGGGCACTATTGCATGAGAAACATTAGAGTTCAACCCATTATTTTTAACTGGGGCTAGAAGGACCTCTCAGAATTATCTAAGACTAGTGTCTCAAAGATTTCAGTTGGAACATTAGCAAAGCTTTAAGAAGGAGCAAGACTACTTAGAGCTTCAACAACATCTATAAGACCTTCTATTTGATCAGTACGAACTGTCTTCAAGGGAGACACAACTTTTTCCTCACTGTTCGTAGGATCCCTAGAGACATGACCAAGAGACCTAGAAAAAACTTCATTAGCTAAGTAACCTTCATGAGTAACAAGTTGCTTATCTTTCTTTTTACTTCAAGGCATAGAAGAGCCTTCATTAGTGGGCATTTGTTGTTTGATTCGATAAAAATAGCCAAAAATATAACATATTTTGCACCTTGGTGGTAGCTACTAGTAGACATATGTGTGGCACGGTTTTCCCCTTAAATGAAACCAAACCAAAACCATAATAATACAATTTGGTTCACAAATATTTCAAACAAAAAAAAATATGGTATGGCTCAATTTGATTTGTGGTTCAAACCACTATTGCAAATTTTTTTAGATGTAATCACTTGATTTTGTGAGTTTTTGCTTTTTCTTTTTCATCTTTTATAATATTTTCAATATTTTAAGGCATTTTCTTTTTGTTATATTAAGTGCCGACAGTTATTAACATTATTTAGGAATATTACAGGTTTGGGTAATTAACTATTTCTTTCATTACTTTCTACCTATAGTTATATGTTTCAATCTTTTGAATGTAATTCACTTTTGATAGGAACTATAGTTCGTTTGGACTAATAACTTGAGTTAGAGCTAGGGGCTTGATAAACTTGGCTCATTGAATCCTTATGGATGAACCGAATAATGATGAGTTGGAGTATTTTTTAAGATATATGATGGAATGCAGTGGTGGGTATAATGTAGTATGTTTACGCATGGAGAAAATACACAACTCGAAAGGAAATTCATTAAAAATGCATATTATGCCTGTAATCAAGACAGTGATAGAAGCAGAACAAGAAGATCAAGTTACAGAGGAGATAACGTCCAATGTCACGGCTATGATCCATCTCGTGATGGCGATCACCCCCTCCACAACCACTATGACTAAATCCGTGAGCACGTTATCATTAGAGAAAATTAAATATTAAAAGGAAAATGTCCCATCATGGCCAAGACCTTGCCCATAGTCTATGTTACAGCCATGATTGCACCGGTGATCACATTGTCAACTAAGTGTAATTTATAGTCGAGAGATTCGCGACACTTATCCTGCCCATAATGTATCCCATGATGGATGATGATATGTCAATTATGCTTGTTAATTAAATGTTCGTTTTTATGACCATAGGGATCATAATTTGAGTTATAGTCATGATCATCAGCATGATTTCACACTCTATTGTCGCTATTTAAATCTTGTTTGTTTTCAATTTTATTTCTTTTTTTTTTTGCTTTTTATTTTTCATATTTGCCCTTACTTGACTTATAGGAGTATATAAGGGTTATTGGAGTTATGTTAGAGAAATTTTTTTCCATCTTGAGCATTGTATTGTCCTTTGTGACAAACTGCTTTGAGTAATATTGAGCTTTTTCTTCTCAAGATTATTCTTTGTGTTTCTTGTAACTGTGGTTGATTAGAACAATTTGTTCAATTCTTTCTTTGGTGCATCATATCGAAGGATTGATCAGTCATACCATTTAATTTCTGGTTTTCCATAAATCATAAAAATCCTAAAAATACACTACAAATCCCTAAATTGAAATATAACATTAGATCCATAAAATATGCAGATTCTCCAATCTGTATCAACTATCCATTTTTAGCTTTGATGTCTTTAATGGATTATGTGAGCCTATAACTTGGCCATTAACCATATTACTTACAGAGTCTAGTTTTTTTTTTTTTTCCTCTTTTCATGTCAAATTATGCCATTAACAATTGTTGTCATTAAAACTATAAGTCTTGTTCTCTTGAATTCATATTGAGAGGTTTTTTTTTTTTCCATGATTGTTCTTATCAATTGCTCTACAATTGTGGCAATCATCATTAATTGAATATTTTGGTTCTTTTAACAACCTATGAGAGTTTCCTAAATTATATGTTAACAATTCACAATTTAAATATAAATCTAATTTGATTTCATTATTTGCAATCCACATCAAATAATCGATTTTATCCATATCTTTTTTTTTTTTTTTTGCAAATCGTAAATTAAGTCCAAAAATCACAAAAAAAAGAAAGTGTTTTTATTCATATCCTAAAATTTAAAAGCTAATCTTTAGAGAAATTTAGAGTGTACCCCAGATACGCATTTGTGTTTCACGCATCATTTGGTATCAGAGCTTTAGTAGACACACTATTTGTAGTAAGTGCATTTTTTTTATTTAGCAATCGATAGATTATTGTGTTTGATCTAGTGCATCTATGAATTTAGATTGTGGAAATAGATGGAGAATATAATTTTATGGTATATTAATAGTTATCCTTAACGTCGAAAAGGAACTAATATGAAAAAGGTACAATATTTAGGAGAATAGAATGAAAAATCAAATATTGTTTGTCAATCACATAGGTATGTAATGACAAATCAAACAGTGTTTGTGAATCACAAGGGTAATTACAATGGTGATTTGTGTTATTTATGAATGTTTTTATATGTGTTATTGAAATCTAATAAATTCTCTGATGTTGTTATTCTTATTTCAAATTCATATTCTTGTTAATTTTCGATAGATAGCTGGAGAAGACTTATTATTGGTATCCATTAACATTGCTTTAAGGATTAAAGTTGTATTTATCTATATGAATGAGGTGTGAACTAAATTAATGCATTAGATGAACGAATATTTACTATAAATTAATTTGTTAAACTTGATTAATTTGAATATTTACATGTTGAATCATAATGTCATTCTGTAAGAGTTTGTACTTTAAAGGGGAGTAGCAATTAACCCGCAATAGTAATATGGGATGCCATTGTAATTAGTTGTTGACCCTTTCATTAATAATTGACAATGTGATCCCCAGTAAAGATGATTTTTAAGGCTTTGCTCATATATATATATATATATAATATATTATATGCATAAACTATGGGTCTATTTGGATGGTCTGTTTTTCATTTGTATTTGTATCTGTATCTGTATCAAAACGATATGTGTAAATATGTTTGATTTGTATCTATATTTTATCTATTTGATTTTTTCATGAAAACTGCCAACTTTTTTTTTAACTATATATATATATATTTATAAATAATTTGTTAGAAAAAAAGTATCTGTATATACCAAAAAACACTAACCAAATAAACCCTATAAATGCTTGTTGGGTAGTTTGAACTATTTCAAATGTTGATATTGCTTATAGTACCTAACAAAGATAATTTTGTGTTAGCCTCAAGCATATATATGATTATAAGAATGGCATGTGTGTGTATTTTAGTGACAACTAGATTGGGTTATGTTGCTCACTTTTGAGGGACTCTTATTTTGTATTGTTATTATTGTTCAAGATCTACATGATGACTAAGGATTTTACCTATTTAACTGGAATGGCAAGACAATAGTAGATATAAGTACTATGATGACTAGATGGTGGTCAATTTTGTATCATCCTATGTTCTAAATACTCGATTGAGTTTTATTTAGTTTAAGAGAATATTATTTATTTGTATTCTTGGACCTGTAAATATGATGTAAAGGGTTTGAAGTGGATTACTCAATTTGAACTTTTTTTATTAGTTGAACTATGTGATGTTACCTTTTACAGGGAGATATTTTCTAATTGTGGCAATTGGTAAAGTTTTGACCTGTGAGAAGAAAAAAAAGTACAAATCGAATAGATTTTTCATCCTTATATACTCGTATTGATATCTCAATTATGTTTCCACCAAATCAAATAACTTAATATAAATATTACTCATTAAAACTGCGAGATGTTTAATTACGATTAATTAGGACAGTATCAAGACAACAAAATCAAGACACCGGATATTCATCCTATCATTATATATGTGTGTATATGTATGTACCTCATTGTTACCGTCTTGTTACGGCGGCATTACTATGAGATTGGATACAAATCTACCCAATTGGAGTTGTGGTGGTCTGGTCTAAACCTTAATTGCTAACAGTAAAGTCAATTGTCAAAGCATCCCACATTATTGACTATTAGCATTACAAACGAAATTGCTGAAATATTACTATTCCTTGAGGCTCCATTTTTTCCAAGAAAAAAAATACAAACGGAAATCATCACATGAAGAATGAAGACTAAAGAGAGGGATAAAAACCTACGTAGCTAGACTGGCATATGAAAAGGACTTGACAGGTATTTGATCGATTCATGTGCACTAATCTGCTCCACATAAAAAAGCCAGTCTTCTAGCTGGGCAGCCCTCGCCCTTTTCCCTCCCACTCCAGCTTCAATGGAAAGTCTTCTGTCAGGCAGCATCACCTTTTGGTCAACCCAAAAAAAAAAGCAACCACAACACGATAACCATGGAAGGTTCCGATACAATGAAACATTTGATGATTTTTTTGACTCGAATTCGTAATCCTCGAAACTCCAACTCCACATATTCCAAACCGAACATCCTTTTCCAATATCTAAGACTGACCCCCGCTTTCTTGTTATAGCAGGTTCAAACATTTGAAGAGGATCTTTCCACGAAAAATGTGAACAGAGCCTGTACATATTAGTTAATATGTCTAATAAAAGAACTTTGCCATTTTCAATGCAATTATTATTATTTTTTTCCTTATGAAACGTATAATCATGTTAAAAAATAAGAGAATTCAATTTTTGTAAACCCTCTAGAAGTGCCAAAAACATCCATTAAAGAAATCTTTTTCTATAATACGTATATGAATAGGGGTTGCCTCTGATGGCTTGCAATATTTGTAAAAACACTAATAAAAGGGAAAAGGAAGTAAAAAATGTTTTATGACAAAAAAAAATTTAAATCCAAAACTTTATAAAATAGTCTCACCCTTACCGTACTTATAATGGATTTTATTTTACTAAGGAATGATGTCTTCAAAATACATTTTCATTGCTTTTATTATTTACACTAGTAATTATAATGATAGAGCGAAATTGAAATTGTCTTTTTAAGATATGATTTTAAGTGTGCAAAATTGGAATTATTTTTCAAATTTTCAAATTTTAGGAATTTTTCTTTAGAAAACACTTTTTTTTTTCTTTTTTCCTTTAAACTCTAAATTATCTTTTATGTTATTGATAGGTAATTTTAGTCATATTTCTCGAACCAATCTAACATCTCTATACGATAGGTTGACTTGTTTGGCCTCCAAGTTATTCTGAATTATAAATTGACCTCTAATAAGATTCACGAAATTATGTCGAGCTATCTTACTTGATAGCTACTTAGCAATAGCTTAACAACCTCTTGTTAGTTTAATGATCCATAGCTAATGTCGCTTGCATATTATAGACAAGTGGATCACTTGTCTACTTGTCTCTATCTGGCATGGCAGATTTCTAGAGAGTTTGGAGCACTTGTCAAATCCTCTTAACCATATCTCCACACGATCAAAACACAACTGTCTCATTTGTATTGATCCACTTTCTTAATCAATGATAAGTAAGGCTATAAATGAATCGAGTCAAACTAAACTTCTAAAAACTTGAGTTTAACTCGTTTAAAGAATTAACAAACTCGAGCTAAGTTAGGCTTTTATTGTGCATGAAAAGTACAACCTTAAGCTCAAGCTCCTTAAGGATTCGCAAGCCCAAGCTTAGCTTGTAGGCTTGTTTAACTTTACAAGTCCAAGCTTGAGTTCAAGCTTATTTAGTTTGTGATCTTTTACAATATATATATATATATATATATAAATATTGTATTGTCATATTAACATAAATAATTATATGCAATAGAGTAATATATATTTTAAAAATTTATTGATGAGCTCTTAATGAGTTTATTTATGAGTGAGCTCACAAGCTTGAACAAAAGCTCATACTTAACTTGTTTAGTGGATTGAACACTTGTCAAGTCTAATAGGTGTGAATCAACGTCCATATATCTCTACGGGTAAAATTCCACTTATAAGTAATACCTTAACCTTCAAGGAAAGAAATTTTTTTTATCATTTGGTCTACCTATTTTCTTATAGAAATTGATCAAGAATTGGCACAAAATCTATGAAGTGGTCTTTAATGAATAAGCACCGTGTGACTGGAAAAACATAGGGGTGGAAAAAAAAAAGTACCAGTGGAGATTCTAGAAAGCGGTAAATATAATATAGCCATTTCTTTTGATCAGATACCGCTGAGGAATTGACAACAAATGAACAAAAACAATGTGGTCCACAAGAGAAGTAACTTTCATTATGCAAGAGTGATGTAGCCCTGACACTAGCACACAGACAGACAGAATCATAAATATGAAGCATAAATGAATAATAAATCCTCTCTAGACACACACACACACGCATATATATATATATATATTTATATATATTCGTGAATTATAACTACTCAGTACTGGTTAGACTCCGTCATTTACAAAGGCATTGAAAGAGGGTGAGGCAACCAGAGTGCATTGACTGCAATGCTGCACTACCTTAAATCTGTGGGTCCATTGTTCCACTGATTTATTCCTTTATTTAAAAAAAAAAAAAAAAAAGAAAAAGGAATTTGAACACAATGGATGAACCTGATTGCACCCACCTCACCATGAGACACCCACACTCACACCACCTCCACCCAATCTAATCAAAAATTTTCAACCACCTCGCCCACATTTCTGTGCTTGCTTTTTCCCAATTTAAATGGGGGAGTAATCATCATCCACCATACATCTAATTTACTCTTTTTTTTTAACCTAAAAGTCTCAATTCCACTGCACCCTCATTCTCCGTCTAACTAACCAGAGACCCTTCCATACCACTACATTCTTTCAATAAATGCTCCCTCAAGTGGGAATGCAAACAAGGAGAAAATACTTGCCGGTCTAACATTAACGGCTGGAGTCTGGACCCTTTCCAACGTTAATATAGAAAATTCATAAATAAAAAATAAAAATAAATAAATAGTTAGTTAGGAGTTGGGACTTCCGTTGTATATCACACGCGCAATAAATGATGAAAGGGGTGTTTGAATTGTATCATTTTATCAATAGTATTTTAGTCTAGTGGTATATTTCCAATTTCTCAAATAAGAGGTTACATGTTTGAATCCCTCCTTCAGTTATAATAACCAAAAAAACAAAAAAAATGACCCTTTTGGGATGACCCAAATATTTTTTCACAAGCAATATATACTACCATCCTCTATCAATTAATTAATGTTTATAAATAGGGTGAACCTCATAGGTAATACTTAAATTTAATCAATTTGTACAATTAACAATTTAAAGTCTAAATATATCAATTTACTAGTTATACTTTATCAATTTTTATAATTTAATTACTTAAACTTTATCAAATTTTATAATTAAATACATGAAATATAACTCTCTCTTTTTTTTCAATTACCTACCTCATATTGATACTATAAATGAACTCAAATAGTTTATAAATAATAAATTAACAATTGAAATTTTTAAACCATCAACTAGTTAATTATACAATACCTATCCTTATAAATATATAAAGTTCTCCCCCAGACTCAGATTGGACAGAAAAGGCCCCGTTTCAGCTTTTAAAATGGCATAACAACAAAATTACCAGCAAAACCAAACTGATGGCATTAATAATTCCACCATAATTAACCACGAGTACATATAGCATTTTACTTTTAAAACGTCAAAACACCCATGTGCTTCCCTAGAGTTATTCAAAACTTCCATTGATTACTTTGTTTCAACAATAACCCACTTTCAAAGTTTTCAAATAACTAATCTTTATCACTTACTCCAAATCCTGTCCCCTCCATTAACTTTTTCTGCTGGTTATCTATATCTTCCTCAGGTATCTAATAATTTCATTTATTTTCCTTTTCGAGACAAACAGGATATATATGTTCATATAAATAATTTAGCTAAAAAGGAACAAGCAAAATTACTGAAAGGACCTTCCATCCACATTCCAACAGCAAAACTATCCACAATAAACAAGTAATTAAATATCGGGTCTGTTTGTTTTTATCATTTTCAAACATATATTTATTAAGAAATAAATATCAATAAAAAGCTAACAATTTTATTCGTAAACTAATCAAATAAATATAAATTAAATATAAATACGACATAAATAAAAGGATCCATAATATGATAGACGGCATTGCAAGGGCAGATTTACAATTGTAAATATCACCTCATTCCTTATAATATGATATTTTATGCAAATTGCAAATACTTATAAAAACAGTATAATAACTATATTCTAATTCAAATTAATAATATAGTAAAAATTTATATGTTTGGAGCTGTAAAATCAAATGAGCATGTGATGTACCCAAGTGTGCTGTAATATACAAAGAGAAGAAAATCCAATTCCCATTTTACCCTGAACAATTAGTTGCTTTTACCGAAAACCCATAGCTCCATCGACAAACCACATGAGGGCAAAACAGTACTTTTCGCGACAATGCACGAAACGTTTCAACGTCAACAACCGTCGTTAACAAATTAATGGTTGTGGTTATGATTGTGGTTGTGGTTGTTGGCTCTCCCGAAATCCACCAATTTACGGGACCGGTTCCCGCAAAACGACGCCGCCGTCGACAGGTGCGGCTTCGCCGGAATCCTAAGTTCGCCGGAATATCCGATGTCGCTCTTCTGGTGGTGTAGCCGGCTAGGACTCGGTCTCACCAGCGGACTGAGGCAGAAAGCCAAACCGGACAAATTCCGCGAATGTCCTCCACGCGCCGTCCTCCTCACATGCGCCGGAGTCACTCCTGCTGCCGATGATGGGTATCCGCTCGCTGATGGGGACTGGTCGTACCCGCAATCGTCTTCCAAGTCATCACCTCTCTCCGGCGACATACCGCGGTTCGATATCCTAGAAGGCTTCCGGTTCCGTCCGCCGTGTGCGGGGGAGGGAAAATTCTCGACGGACGGTTTTGATTCCTTCTTGGAACGGCGAGGGAGAAAAGCGAACCACGATGGTGAAGACGAAGAGGCGGAGGCTTCACAAGGATCGCGCTGGAAATTACGATCCGGCCGACGATCCTGTTCCGAAGCAAGATCCGAATTGCATTTAACGGATCTGGACCTAAAGAAACTCTTTATCAAGGAGAACTTGCCGTGCCTCTTTTTATTGTAATCGCCGTAATTTGAGAAATCTCCTAATTTTGGACCGATTTGGGGAGTGCTGTAGAATCGACGGTGGTGGTCGTCCCGGGCCCACGAATCCGGGTCGTCCGATTTGCGGCGAGTAACGTATGGCGATACAGAACGAGGGAAGATCAACGGAGGTGGACGGGGCTGGCTATGGAACCGGTTCTCAGCGGCTTGGAGCTGAGAGTGGGCGTGGGCGTGGGCGTGGGCGTGGGCTTGAGCTTGAGCTTCGGCTTGGGCTTGGGCGGCCATGAGAGCGAAGAGACGTTCCCGGAGACACGTGGCGCATACTCCCACCGTGCTTGTTAGGTCTATAGGGTGGTGCTTCTTACACCTCATTGGAGATAAGTGAGTGAGGGCGGGAGGGAAGTTAGGGTTTCGTTATTGTTTTGACTGTGTGAGATTGGGAATTGGGAATTGGGAATTGGCGGGGTGTTTGGGGTATAATTGGGAATTAGAAAGACTATTCTGGGGTTTTGTTATCCATTCATTACATGGACAATGGAGGACTTAATTCTGTTAGGTAACAGATACTAAGAAAACAAACACAGAGAGAGAGAGAGAGAGAGAGAGAGCGAGCTCAACTCGGTCTAGCTGTGAACTAACAAGATAGTGAAAAACCTAGTCCAGCGCGCATAGATAGAGAGAGATAGAGATGTGTGTGTGTGTGTGTCTGTGGGTGCGTGGTGGGAGAGAATTGGAGAAGGTGTTCGCTTTTATTTAACGGGGTGCGGGCGTTCTGAGGTCTGTATGTGTGTGTGTGTGAGAGAGAGAGAGAGAGAGAGAGAGACGAGAAGAAGGGAGAGATGGAGTACAATAAAATGCAGAATAAAATGCAGGATTAATCTTTAAAGGGGAAAAATAAAAATAAAATAAAATAAAATAAGTGGCATTGACATCTATTTGATGAATGATTTTAATAGTCAGGTCAATTCCGATATCTGTCATATCTTTTTTTATTAATATTTCATAGAATTTGGTTTGGGGTTAATTTAGATTTTCTTTACAAATTTCAATGTCAAGTTTAACGATTTTTCCTTTTCTTTTCTTTTTTTTTTTTTTTGTTTTTGGGAGAGGAGATGCAAGATTCCTGCTGATTTGCTTTCGTTGAGAATTTATATGCTTATGGAAATTTATCTTTTACAAAAAATAGATTTTTCTATAATTTTTTCCTTTTTTTTTTTGTTGTTTTTGGGAAAGGAGATGCAAGATCCCTGCTGATTTGCTTTCGTTGAGAATTTATATGCTTATGGAAATTTATCTTTTACAAAAAATAGATTTTTCTATAATTTTTTCCTTTTTTTTTTTGTTGTTTTTGGGAAAGGAGATGCAAGATCCCTGCTGATTTGCTTTCGTTGAGAATTTATATGCTTATGGAAATTTATCTTTTACAATAAATAGATTTTTCTATAATTCTTTCCTTTTCTTTTTTTTAACGAGCATAAATAAATAAAGAAAAAGTAGGTAAATACTCACAGTGATGTGTCATAAATAGTCAAAGCCATACCGCATTTAAAAAGCTGTGAAAAAAAAGAAGTAATTATTAGTAATTTTGCTAGATCCTTAAGCTTAGGTACTCAGAAGTATTTAGGTTGCGACAAGTAGAATAGATTTGACTTATTTAATAATGTAATATAAGTAATCTTATTATATTTATCAATTATTATGGGATGATAAAATTTTCTTAAGTACTCTAATATTTAAAGATAGGCTTTAATCATCTGGGAAGATATATATAGATTAGGAAAAATAACAGGTAATGATGATATAATTTTTGCACAGATTTTGTTACTAGTATTTAAAAGGTGGGAGTTTTATGGCATCTTTTAGGATGAAAATTGAAGCAAGATATTTGCCTTTTTTTTTTTTTTTTTAATTGGTGTAATATTAGAGCGAAACATGATGGCCGGTTGTTTTAATAATTTTTGAAAATGATGTTGTTTTGTGATTAGTGGCAAAGGATGTGTAGGAAAAGTTTTCGTTGACTTCCTTTTAATAAAAAAAAAAAAATTGAGTGGATTTTTAATGATTATTATAGGACCCAGCGACACTTCGCAAAATGAGATTTCTTGCCCTTATCAACATTCTCCTTATCTCTTGGCTTTGCGTCAATTCTTATTATTTTCCCAATTTTCTTTTTAATGTGACTCTAATTTTTGTTGCTTTGTCTGTGTCCTTGTCTCTCGAATGAATTGGATTCCCCCACGATTAACCCAAGTTTAACCTCTCTCTCTCTCTCTCTGTTCTTTTTTTTTTTTTTAATGTTGAGAATTTGTATTGAAATATTATCTGAATGTCTAATTTATTGTCTAAATTTTCAAGTAGTCAAATCTTACAATTAATTATTATTTAAAGAAAAAGAAAAGCCAACGATTTGCTTGAAAATACTTTCTAGATGATACGGTACTAGCAGTAATATTGACAACGAAACATCTTTTAAGTGTCCAATTTGACAATTTGGAGCATTATGGAGCAAATTGAATAGTATTACAAAGTTTACGTGCCATTTCCAACAATATTTCTGGATACATCCAAAATCACAATTAACAAATAATAGATTAGCTAGAGGCTGCAGAGTTCCTAACCCATCTCTTTACGTAAAGTATCGGATTGCTCTTAGATCAAATCACATTTGGGACAAAATGAACTAACATAATCTATATCTTTCACGCAGAACAAATATATTAGATTTAGTATTTTTTTGTATCTGAAAAAAATAAATAAATAAGCCTAGAACAAAATATATTACGTGAGACATGTTGACTTATACACAAATAGCCATTAAAAAAAAAGCGCGACTTGATCTAAGAAATTTTCGGAAAGTACCCCATTTAACACATGTACAGTGTACTAGCTTTACCCATAGCGAATGTAAACAAACAACCATAGAACATAATTTCAAAATAAAGACATCCTTGAACACATTTTGGCTCTTCCAAGGAATAGCTTTAATTGTAGTAATCATGCCACAGACTCCTATAAACTATCCCCATTATTACTGTTTTTTAAGTTCCTTCTCGATGCCCTAAGGGGACGGATGGTCATTACTTCCGATTCATCACTATTGTCATCATAGACTGCCTGGATTATTGCTTCTTAGAGAAGTGTTCCATTTGAATCTTTATCTATCCCTTTACTTGCTATACTTAAAATGGGGAAATTAAATTCCAATTCAATAAGAATATAATAAAATCATAATAATTATTATAATATTTATTTAGTATAAAAAAGTAAAATAATTACATATTAGAATAAAAAATAAAATATTTATAATGTCTTTATCTTTTAATAGAGAAATCGAGACAATGATATTCATAACAAAAACTGAAAAAAATTATAAAATGACAATTCATATGCGTAGGAACATGACTTGCAATTTATTGCAACTTATTATAAATTATCGTTTCTCTCAACTAGACATCATAATAGTGTTTTACTGAAAACGAAAAGAGAATGAATAGCAATCGATTATCAATACATAAGAAAATTAAAAAAAAGATAAAGAATTAAAACAAGGAAGCTTTGCTAGCATCTCTTTCTCGAAGAGTTTTATCTCTTAGAAAATTTGGTTTTTAAATAAAAATAAACTAGATAAAAATTTGAAAAATTGGAGTCCTTTTATTAAATTAGAAAAAGTGTTTTTCTTTTTAATGGAGGAAC
Source organism: Combretum micranthum (assembly GCA_024138025.1). Classification (NCBI taxonomy): domain Eukaryota; kingdom Viridiplantae; phylum Streptophyta; class Magnoliopsida; order Myrtales; family Combretaceae; genus Combretum; species Combretum micranthum. Next base: position 3,241,915 of record JAMXBD010000003.1, read on the forward strand.
AAATGTTTTAAAAATAAAATTAAAAATTAATTACTTAAAATGATAAAAGTCCAAAATTTAAAAGAAACCAACATATTAAAGTTTTTTCCAAAGGAATTACTGCAATTTAATTCCGATAAGTGAATAATAAACATTATAGAGTGGCCTAAAATCTAAAAGGAATTGTTTTTTTTTTTCCTCAAAATTTTTTCTCAAATGAAACTTTCCCTAAAAAGGATGGAGAGATTAAAGAATTAAAAAAAATATAAAACCTTTATAAATAGCAACAAAGTTAGAACAAATAATTTTCAATTCAATAAGTTTATCTCGTACTTATTTAGATTTTAATAGGTTAGACACCAAATTCATGATATCTTCTTTTTCAATATTTTTTTAACAAAAGATTTTACTCAGATTAGTAGCTAAGTCAAAGTCAACTTAACCCGTGGTCATAACTTACTCTTTTTTTTAGACCATGGTTGGGTGGTGACTTGAAAAACATGGAAAATCCTCTTTTTTTTTTTTTTTTTAATAATTCCTAGTCAAGTTTATATTAAATGAGTTCATCATTTAATATGAATAAATCTAAAGAAAAGTTAAATTGGAAACTAAAATTTATATTTGAGAACTTGGTGACTTCACTGGGGCTTTGATTGTCCAAAAGCAAACTAGCCACATAAAATTCTTGAATTGAATATTATTATTTCTTATTTAATATTGTTGTTAATGATTTGGCTTTTGTCATTGGTTCACATTTGGTAGAGATTGGATGTTGGTAATTTGGACTAGACTTGATAGAATTATAGGCCTACAAAACTGGACACAATTAGTATCACATCGAGTTTAGGTCCGCCATGGCCACTCTAATGATTAAGTTAGTAATCATGTTGAGAGACTAGCAAAATATGTTTGTAGAGAGTAGTTTTTGCAATATTACCATTCTCATGGAGGGAAGAGGACTACTTATAATTGGTTAATCCCTAGTGGTTGGATGCACTGTGGAATCATGAGATAGTGGGTGATTGACAATAGTTATGGTAGAAGTGGGTCAAACCTACTAATTTATTTTTGGACATGCTAAGGATGATCAAGGAATATATGTCGAAAGAAGCAAGTGAGGTCCCGATCGAGTGTTGAAGGAGTTGGTTAGATGTTGAATTGGGGTGAAGGGTGTTCAGGTAAGTCTTTAGGTTGTTGCCAATGTTTGTTGTGCCTTGGCCCAAGTAGTTAGCCTAGTTAGTTCATAGACTAGACTTAGTTCGAGCGGCTCTTGATCTAAATTAGACCATCAACATTTGTTCCCCTGCCTCTCCCTTTATTCAGGAGTTGACAAGGTGAGTAAGCTAGGTGAAAAAGGTCAATCAAGGCAAGTTCAAAGCCCAAGTGGATCTAGGCAGAGGATACGTTAAAAGGGTATGATCATGGTTTCTTAATTTGGTGGTGAGCCTAAGCTGCCTTGTGCACTAAGGTAAGTGATGAACCCAAGCTGTGTATAATATTGACAGGTTAAATTAGTGATTAAGCAATATGTTCTGTCGAGTTGTGTTGGAGAAGCTATAGCTTTTCAAATTCTGGTGAGAATATCTGTATGTATCCATGTGTCATGGTAGGCGATTGTTGTCATATTTGTACCCAAGTGGTGTCATTCTACACCATCATTTTTTGTCCATTAGATCAAAAACAGATGCATATCTAACAATATGGAGATAAGTGATTAGTAGGTTTTTGCTTTTAAAATAAACACGAAGCTGAAGTTTTCCAAAATTTTATAAAAATATAATAAGTTCTATTCAATATTGCTCGCAATCACCGCATTAGCAAGCGCACCAGCCAAAGTATCATAGAAAGTATTAAGTCATATTTCTTTAGAGATCATTAGCATGTACCATACTCACTTTTCATTCATTATCTAGCCAAAAAAAAAAAACTTAGAAGAACATTATGAACAGCAAAACACTAAGCTAAAGTTAAGACTAAACATATACAAGTTTCCAAGGTATATTCACGAGATAAGTCTGTTAATGCAAGAAAGAGCTTAGAATTTGCTTGACCAAGTCCTTATCATGTGATTTCTTAACAAATTCAATGAGTAGCTTGCTGGATATACTTGCACTATCAGATTTACTAAGATAAACTAAAGTCTCGTTCAAGCTCAAAAGCTCTATCAGACCACTAGAATCTCTTCATAAGCTATCAGTAACCTAAATCCGCATAAAGATTAAGAATCATTTGACTGAAACCATTTTAATGAATTTAAAATTAAATGATAGAAAGTTTCACTATCCCTATCTCTAGGTGATTATGAGCAACTTCATTAGCAGCTTAAATCTATTTAAAAGAATGATCTCTCAATCTGTTCAATTGAAATCAAACATGAATCTACATGGTGCACTCACATAAACTTAGGAGTTAAGGTTCGAGCTACTAATTACAAGTATCCAGTCAATATTTAATTAAACTGTATTGAAATCACATTAATCAGATCTTAGATTCACAAACTCTAAATTAAGATAATTATTTTTCTATTGATATGAACATTAATCATAGATTCGAGAGAAATAATATGAAAAAAAGATAATGTTATCAATTAAGCGCAATGTCTTACAAGAACAAAATCAAGTTAATATGAAATTATCTAGAAAACTTGAATCTCTAGTAAGAAAAAAAGTTTCTCTCATTAAAAATTTTCTCTTTACTCTATACTATGTCAAGAACTTGTTACATATGATACAACACATTTTACAATATCTTTGCACATTTATTTATAGACAGCTAGCATAGAGAATCATGAAGATTTTATTTATCGACATGGCAGATTCTTTTAAAAGGATTTTGTCCATATTTCATGTGCTCTATTCTAGAGCATTGTATACATAACAGCAAAGACAGGGTCACTTTTCCATCAGAGGTGCAATTCATGTTTAGTTTGTATCGCGACCAGAGCTGTAGGCACGACTCTAGGCACAATTTAAGCTGCGCTCTTGAATTATAAGGCATAGTTCTCTTAATACAAATCGGGGTGTAGATCGAAGGCGCAATTGAGGGTGTAATTTGGGCTTTTGCTTTGTTTTCTTGCTCTTAGTTAAGATCTTTAGGTTGCAGTTGGAATTATCTTGAAACATTCTTGTTATTTTACTCCAATCTTGATTCAAACTAATTTATTTCTTCTTTTTATTATCATTAGAGCTGGAAAACAATATTTTCATAATAATAGCACAAAATCATAAGAATTTATCTAAAAATAGATAAAATAAGACATAAATTCCTATGAATGGATGGAGTATAAATGACTTATCAGTGACAATAGGTTTTTCCATCATTATCTCTTCTTTTCAGGACTCTTTGGTATTTATAAATTGTCATCCCAACCTAATCATTTTTTTCCCTTCTCATCCATTTATCATATGCTCATATTTTTTGAATTTTACTTACGCTTTTCAAGCTAATCATTGCTTATTTCGACCCATCATGGTTGGTGAGAGTTATAACTCTTCACAAACTTTGAGTGACTCAGCCAATAGTTGTACTTTAAGGAGCACTACTCCCCTTTCGACAACAATACCCTTAACCTTAGGATTACAAGCAAATCGAGATACTCTAGGTTGACACATTTTAAGCTTGACTCAGCTCAATCTTGATTAGTAAACGAACTGAACTCGAGCCTAAACTAAAGCTCGTTTATCTAGATAAACGAGCTTAAGTTTTGATTTAGGCTTATGAGTCTGCTCATGAACAAGCTCGTTTAAGCTCATGAACAAGCACATGGGTAAGCTCATTAATAAGCTAGTTAGTAGATTTGTGAATTTTTTATGCATCATATATCATATATAACTAAAAAATTAAAACAAAAAAAAACTAATTTCTATTTAATATTTATGTACATATATTTAAGCAACACTTATATATTAAATTTTCTATTTAAAAAAATGAAAAATGGGTTATCTAAATGAGTTTAGTTTGAGCTTATATATTAGGCTTGATAGGCTCGATGAAAACCTCAGTTTGGCTTGAGCTTGTTTCATAAACAAATTGGGCACAAGCTCAAATTAAAGCTTGTTTAACTAATTAAACCGACCTCGAGCCTAAATTTTAGGTGCGATAAAAATCTCAACTTGAGCTTAAGCTCAAGTTTTTAAAAGTTTAGCCTGGCTCAGCTTATTTGCAATCCTACTTAACCCCTATCTCCTACGAAATTGCAGCGAAGAGGGCCAATCAGTATGACATTCCAATGGAGCATTATTCTCGGTCTCTGTAAGATAATAGAAGTGTTTATGCCATCATGGAAGGTTTACCAAGGGATTTCTATCCCATTGAAGATGTGGATAGCGGTAATCTTTGTGATTCTTTCAACCATCCTTTTGCTATTGGCGCTGATAAAGGACCTAACATTTGTAGCAATAAGGTTACTAAAGAAGAGTTACGCAAATTATAGGAGCAGTTCTTTAGGAAGACTCTTAGCAAGTACACCATTATTGTCCCTAGCTCTAATGATCGCATCATATTGGTATATGGTGCTAAGTTTTGCATGTATCCAAAATGTATGGAGTTCAAATTGCATTTTCCATTAACGAGCTTTGAAGAGAAGGTGTTGACTCATCTCAATTAGAGCCTAATTCGTTGATGCTTAACTCATGGTGACTGTTGGTTATTTTTTAGGCTCTTTATGTAGGGTTATGCTAGAGGCCTTCTCCACAACTGATTCGGTGCTTCTTTACCATTAAGTGTACTAAGGTGAATTGGTTCAACTTATCAAAGGAAGGGGTTGGCATTGTTTACTAGACTAGATTCATCAATGAAGAACAAGAAGCAAAGGTTCATTTGTGGTGGAGCTTGATCATGATGTTCCTTTTCATGATTGTCAAAATCATGAGTCAAATATATGATTATATGATTTTATAATTTTATATTTTTTTCTTAATTAAAATGGATGAAAAATTATTAAGGTACAAACTTTAGGTAGAATTATAAATTTAGACATATAATTCTACATATTTACGATTTTACTGATTTTGCATGATTCTGTACGTTTCTATCGATTCTATATATACAAGTGAATAGTAAAATCACTATTTTGACAACCATGCTCGTTTTTCATCCTGCTGGATGTGTTTGTCAGTCACTAATGGAGGGCTAGTCGAAATTATTTTCAAATGACTTGGAGACTGTAAAGGAGTTGAGGGCATTCATGAAGTAGAGTCATTTAAGAGGAGTTAGCTACTTGGACATGAAAAAAGTTCTATAGTTCTATTTACAGTAGGCTCCTTTTTTATACCCGAAATTTTTTTAAGGAAAGATATAGGGATACCCAAGGTACATTTTATCCAGACAGTTTGTTTTGGGTATATGGGGTTAAGTGTCAACTCAATGGGGGGTGATCACTCAAAGTGTACCTGTCATGGGGTCATCCATCTGTGCTCTTCTTATCCTTTGGTTGGTTTTCTTTCCCTTTATTTTGCAAGAGGTGCAAGCGGAAGGGATAACTCATGTGTTTATCGGTTGTTTATGTCGAAACCAAGTAAGACTAAGGCCTATAAGCAACATCTACAGGATGCCTTAAGGACTTCTAGGGGTAAGTAGGAAGTACGGGATAGATGTTTAGTTTCTAAAGGATCCACAACTTAGAAGGAAAAAGCTCTTGAGTGGACATCTACCCCTATTAGTACTATCACTTAAAAGAGGAGGGTCGTAGAGTAGGCTGAGTCTGGCCAGCTTTAGACCTCAACTAAAAAGCCTCGCCATGAGGAAAGTGTTTCATTGGAAACTCCTTCACTTGGTAATCGTTCATCCTCGGTTGGTGAGGGCAACCATAGGGATATAGGTCGTGCATTCGAAGTGGTCAACCACTTAGGATTGGGTAGGAAAGCAAATGATTCAATCTACTTATGTTCAAAGGGGTCACAATGAGGACGAGATGGCAATTCTAATTTCTGTTAGGGAGCCAGTTAAGTGGACGGCTGCATTTCCTACAACTCCCGAAATGCAAAGGCCAACTTCCCATATCGAGCTACTACAAAATGGGAGGTATTTGTTTCCACTGGGGAAGCTAAGCAAGACGAATGATCCCTTAGGTCGTTTTGCTTATGTAAGCAATTTGTTAACATTACTTTCTCCAATTCTTTTCATATATATTTTTCTCTAACCCTTGTTTTTGTCTTATACAGAGACATCAAGGAGATAATTGAAATAGTAGTCAGGAGTAGGAGCATGTAGAGGGAATATTCGAATATGAGAGCTAAGTATGTTGATTATGATAACGCTCGTTTAGAGGTAAGTTTAACTTGTGGCCTTAATTGGTTCTTCGTTAATAAAGGTGAAGGTTATCATGAGTTGTATGCTAGTCTCAAAATTAATAATGCCATTCTTGAGCAAAGGCTTCGCAAAAAGGATAACATTATTTCTCATTACAAGGATGAGAAGCTTGTAGCTGAGATGAAAGTTGAGGAGCTACATAAGCAATTGAGAGATTAGGAGGGTGCTTCTCAAGCTGAGATCCATCATTTGAATTATGAGAATCACGAGCTTCATAAATCAAATTAAGAACTTCATGTAGAGGTCCAACAGTTGAAGCACCTTTTAAAGAATAATTAAAAATATGTATAGTGAACGAGGGGGAAGGTCCACGAGTGAGAGAAAGAATTACTATTGCAAATGTATGACATGTAAGTGATAGCAAACAAGGATAAGTTAGATGTGGATAAGGCATTAGATGCTTTAAGACCGGCCAAAAAGGAGGCTAATAATATGTTTGATCATATGAGGGCCCCAAAGGTTAAAGTTACCAAGTTAAGAGCTAAGAACCAGGGGTCTACCCTAAAAGACTATTTTGGTAGTGAGACCTAGTGGAGAAAAAATTAATGATTAAGCAAAACATGATCAGTGAGATTGTTCGATAAATGCGTTAAGGATGTGTTTGTGATGGATTTGATTGGGAGAATCTCCATGGATATTTATAGGATTAAGTCAAATGAGAGGGTGAAGAGGATGTCACTCCCTAATGGATACCTTAAACGTGACAGCCCACCGTACATAATATTAAAACTTGAGAATGACTACCTTAGTCACTTGGAAGTTTTCATATTGCTACAAGGCATACGTTTACAACAAAGGGAGACCAGTGGAGTTATGCATTTTAAGGTAATGGTAGCAAAACATTCAAGGCAATGCTATTATAATTTATCAAAATATAAAGTCTTACAACTTCTACAGGGCATTCACTTGATAAAACTTCAAACTAACATAGTCTTATTAAGACAAATAACAAAAACTGGAAGATTTTAAAGGAAATATAATCTAAAGTCTTCAAATAGAATTCCTCCAAAAGCTTCCCAAAAGCGTAGGTTATCTATAAACCCCTAATTTTTAGGATAATATCAAGTTCAAACCCTAAACCGGAAAGTCAACTGAAAAACCTAAGTCAATAAATCCCTAGGAAACCCTAATAATTTGGATGCAATAACCCCGTATTCCTAAACCAAGGAGTCAGAATATGAGTAAAGGGTGTAGTTTGGTTTGTAATAATACTAGGATGCTTTAAAAGATAAGATTAGCGAATTTTTGATCTATTTCGAATCCGATCAGGTACAAACTTCGAAAAGGGTGCCCCGAGGCTCGAAATATTAAATATATGATATTAGTACCATTATACTCGTAATTTCATAAGATTTTCAAATATATCAATTATATAATTTTTCGGGTTATAAAAGTTACAGTTATAACCTTTTTATCGTATTTTCATTACTATCGGTACTTTAAATGTCAAATCTACTTTTTGAATTCTTCTACACTATTCACAAGTACAACTACCCATAACCTATTTCTTACATTCTTACATCCTAATCTTACAATTACATTATTTTTCTTACAATTTACCTTTCCAATATAACTTTTATCATTTAAATTACTTAATTAATTTTGAATCTTACACAACACAAAATAAACAAACCCTCTCTCTCTCTCTTGGACCGACGCAACTCCCCTCTTTTTTTCCCTCTCACAATTTGTTTTATTTAATTCCTTTTATTATAACAAACCCTAATCCATTTCCCTATATATACCTCCTTATGCCCACTTCATTTCACTTTCTTTCTTTCTTCCTTCTTACCTTAGAAAATTGTTGCAAAACTCTCTCTCCCTCTCCTCTTTCAAATCGTGAACTCCCCCTCCCTCTATACACACACACACTTTGTTTTTCTTTCAAAGTTTCTTACTCTACACAACCAATAGGTAATAGATCTATTCCTTAGTATATTAAAAACATGTAATGGCAAGTTCATTCATGTGTAATTCCACATAAAAATCCCCATGAGCTTCAAGCTAGGGATGTGGAAACACTTGAACATGAGATCTTTGCCATCACAATATTTTAGATCTTGTTATTTGAGTTATTTTGCTATTATATTGTTTTATTATTAAGATATGTTATTATTATTAATGATTTGTGCATATATTCATCATCTATTCATATTCACATAACCATCATAGTGTTCATGCATTTGTGATTAGAATGGTAAATTAAATCTAGTTTTAAGTTCATACATGCATTAGACTTTTGTTTTATGATCTTAAATAACTTGTAATAGCTTGATGATAGTAGAAAAGTATTAGAAACCTCAAGATCTATTTTGGTTTCAACAAAAATAACTTTTGAAAATTCGGATAAAAAAGGAACCATATTTAGAAAAACTATGTTTCAACTTCAAAATGTGTATTTTTCATTTAAAATAAAGGGCTTAGGGAATACATATCATAAATGAATGATCTTGATGAGAAAAGCTTAGATTTACTAAGGAATATTTTCAAAACAAAGGCAAGTTTACGAAAGTTATATTTCAATCTCAAAAATAAGTTTTAAATTCGTAATAAAAGAGGCTTGAAATGTAAACACCCATTTTTCAACTTCAAAACAAAATTTTTATTAAAGAAATGGAAGCTTTAATGGGTAGGTTTGATTAGGAAATAGTTTTTGAAAGACTAAATGAGTTTTACAAAGCAAACAAACTCAAATGAATTTTTCAAAATTCGGATTTGAAAATAACCATTATTTAAACACCTAATTCCAAATGCCAAAATGATAATTTTTATAGGAAAATGAAATTCCTAGGGGATATATGTAATAAAGACCCAATTTTGCTGAGAATAAGAGAGGTTTATCAAAATACAATCTTAGAACAATAAATGGTTTACAAGAATAGGTGAAACAATGTTTTCATTCTTTAAAATTTTATAAAATTCGTACTCAGGCAAACCACCTATTTAAACATCTATTTTCTAACCCAAAATGAAGGTTTCTAGTAAAATAATGAAGGTGATGGCTATATAGGTCATTAAGGTTAAGTTTTGATGAAAGCAAATGTGATTTTTCAAGAAAGAAAACCACCTTTCTTAAGTCTAGTAAATTTCAAAAGTTTTGCAAAGTAGAAGTTTTTCAAAAAGATTTCTTGATACTATAACATTAGGAATATACATATAGGTAGTTCATTCTACGACCTTCATGATAATAGTTTGTAGGTATTGCATATATGCATGATACACTTGTAGAAACAAAGTTAGAAAAGTAAGGTCACATACTTCTTATTTGATAGTATCTAAGTACATGAGAAATTAGAAATTCCCAACATTCATAAATCATGCATGGTATTGAGTTATATATGTATATAATAGAGTCTTACAAGATATAATGATAGCTAAGTATCTATCAAAGCTTTAATATGATGATTGTTTTGAGGTTAGAAGTTGAATTGTAGAATGGGAAATTCGTGTAGTATTCTGTACCCTACTGTTCATGGACCAACCGACTTCATTTGTTGAAAATAACTCTAGAAATAGATAGCTCTCATCGAATAGGTAGAAATCGGCATATAATATGCGAAATTCCAAGTTAAAATGACCAAGTTATGGCCGTTTTAAGTTGAAATTTCTTCTTAGACGAATTTGATAGAATAAAATTTATAAGTTCATTCAAACTTCATAGAGATACTCATTAGCATTATTTCTTTTGATTAGAAGACTTGGGAGACGGACTTGACCTTCTCGAGGATAATTACGACTAAGTGGATTTCTGCGCCATGGCACAGTGAGTCATTTCTTAAATAGTTGTGCTCATGTATGTGCCTGTAATCGTAGTGGCATTAGAATTAGGAAAATATTAAATTGTGATGAGTTGTGATCTAATCTTGGTTGAATAAATGATAAGTATATTGAGACGAGACTTGTTGTAAAAAAAAACATTATGTGAGTTAGTATAGACTTGAATTGTCTGAAATTCTCTATGATCGCTCTTAACTTACATAATTAACATGCCATGATTTTATGAATAAACTGTACATGCATATCATGTAGTGAGTCACACTGCATTAGCTAGTATACCTTTGTTGGGACAAAGGTACATTAGCGGAGGTGTGGAGGCCAGTGTTAACATTAAGGATGCGAGATCGCTTAAGTTAATAGAAATGGGGTAGGCACTTGAAACTACCACATAAAACAACGGATGTTGTATAACTAAGAGAAAGGGATCAAGATTATGGTTGCATGACTTATGGACCACCCCAACCCCGAATGGAGGGCGTAAATCCATTCACATATGGCTATCAGAAAGTCATATGCTTGTATGCTCATGTGCTTGTGCATTTCATATGGTTGTTAATAACTTGTCTGTTACATACTGTTATTGAGTATTAAATATTTGGAAATGAATCTCACTAAGCTGGTAAGCTTATACCCCAATAGTTTCCTGTTGCAGTATGAATATTTATGGTTATCTCCGAAAAGCCACTTTCCTTAAGTACAGCTTTTGGACTCTAAAGAGCTCTTTGATGAAGTCGGGACCTAGATGTAGGCATAGACTTCTAGTTGAATCACCTAAATTGATATTTGATGGATGATGTAAGAAACTTTTGAGAACTTAAAAACTCTTAATGTTTTTTACGGGGGTATGCCCCTTAGATCATGTAATAGATTAAATCTAGATATAACTGTTATGATTCACATTCATGTTGCTATGTATGTCTCCTTAAACTATTTCAAAGCAAAGAAAGGTCCCTGTATGTTGAACGTGAGCCTTACACCCGATGTTCAAACTCATGAGAGACTAAGGTTATCTTACTTGAGTTTAAATATCGAGTGTGGCGGACTGTTGTGTTTATGGTACCATTTTGGGCATAACATTATCCCTGGACGGTCGGGGTGCTCTTAGGTATAAAACCAAAAGTCCTGCAACGTCAGAAATCTATTAGGGAATAAGCATAACGAGCTTAGTAAGATAATCCTTTCACAAAAGTACTCATAACAAACAGTCAAACAAGTCAATTAAACAAGCATATGAAATGCAACAACCATATGATCAAATAATACATATGGCTATCTGGTTTCGTATGTAAAATGGATTTACCCCTCCATTATAGGTTAAGGAATGCTTTTAATAGGTCATAATCGACCTCCTTGAAATTTGCACTTGTTTTGGGGTTCCAACCAACCATACTACTAGTCCCTAGGCTTCCTTTACCCAAAGTGATCAATCCGGCTCGGCTGCACAATGAGACTGTATTCCCCGAACGTCTTAATTCCTCAAGATGTAGCTAAGTAGCTTACCTTTTTCGTTCCCATGCTGAGGAGTAGTAGCAAAATGCGAAGATGATATTCTAAGGGATATGCGTGAGCAATTTAGTTTTTAAAGATATACAATCTAACATTAATTCATTTAAGGCAATCAATCAATATTTGCACACAGAACAATATACATATAGGCAATTTATATAAATTAAGCAATCAAGCTCTAGTACACTTATCATTTATTGATTACACATAATGAATCACACCCATAGCTCCCATGGTAATCCACATGCATATCAATTTTTATCTTTTCCTAATATCTAGTGCTCTATTCTATAAGCACATACATGAATACATAAAATGTAAAGGAAAACTCACTCGGCAATGGCAATCTCTATCAATCGAAGTAATCCTCGGGAAAAAGAAGGTCTTAGTCCTCGTCACCTAGACAAAAGAAATACCCAAAATGAGAATTTCATCTAAGGTCTACTTAAACCATCTAATTCTATTTTATCATTTTCATCAAAATTCGGATGATAAGAAATTTCAACTTAAAATAGCCATAACTTGCTCATTTTACACATTATGTGTCTTTTCTACATACTCAAAAAGATCTATCTATTTCCAAGGTTATTTTTTTCATAAATGTTAGTAATTGTACCCTAGTCCAATTACTAAGTATTTTCATTTCATGTGTAGTTAAATTTAGAGGCATTTTTATTATAAAGTTTGGATGTTTACTTTATAATAGAATTCATGAATAATCTATTTATTCTTAGATTCTCATTATAGTGAAATGATGGTGAATTAAATCTAGTATGATTTTTATTTGATGATCATGAGATGTTTATGTGTATAGAGATACAGATAAAACTCATAAGTATATATTGGAGATATATATATATTGGATTGACCCGCTATGAGATCACTACATGGACCAGAGTCGTAAGTGATTCTCATAATAGCAATGTCAATACATCCTTAGATCTAAAATCACCATAGATTCCAACATGAGTAACATTATGTTTCGACTGAATCAAACGTTGTTCTTAACCGAATAATTATAAAAGTTTTGATTAGGCATAATGTGAATCATGTAGAGGAGATTGAGTAATTAAGATGGGATTTGTCCCTCTCCATATGAGAGAGATATCTTTGGGCCCCTCGATAAGTGAAATAGAAAAATGCATGGTTGTGCTCAAATGAATTGATAATGTCATCAATTTCATTTGTTTTATCAATTCACTTAAAGATTGAGAAATAACAAGATTGAATAATATAAGGGTGACATTGTCCATGTCTTATATTCAATCTAGATATCGCGAGACTAAAGGATGATGACATAAGTTATAGAACAAGTAAAATCGGATTACCGATCTTCATTTGATTTGGGTAAACTTAATGTCTTGTTAGAGGCCACTTATGTTTTGTTTACTGAAAATAGTTTTTAAGTTAACTGCCAATATCAAATGAACCTACAAGGTCACATACAAAAGAATAAGCAAAAAAGGAATATGGATTTAATTTTAAAGTCTAGCGAGAAGAATAAATAAATAAATTATTATTATGAATAATAATTTAATTATTTTCAAAGAGTTATTATCATGTCCAACCCTAATAAAATTAGGGGCATTAATGTCAGTAAGAATTGCTGACATATTATAAATAGGAGTGATAGGGCCTCTTTAGAGTTATGACTTTTCACTGTCACATTAGATGGCAGAGAAAATCTGTAACCCTAACAGAGAGAAAAACACAAGAAATTAAAAACTCGATTCTTCCTAATCAATCTAGAAGCGTTCTAGATTGCGCTAGTATGCAAAGGTGATTCTTTTTTGGTGTGCTTGTTTATGTGGACTACGTAGAGGGCACAATAATATCGTGGTGCCTTGTAGATCCGGAATACAAGTGATTGAATGCAAATCTCTGGATACGAAATTGCAAGGTATTTTTTGAATTCATTTTTATTGGTATCTAATTTAATCAAAACACGTGGATTCCATTTTAGGGCTTTTGAATTTTCCGCTGCAGGATTTTTATTTTAAATTCGCTTGAAACCTTACAATAAAAAGCCATTTAGGTCTCAAAACAGTATAGTACAGAATTGTTATGAGAATTCTCAGTCTTAAAAATATATTTTTCCAAGCTTTTCATTAACAAAAAATCCTATAGTAAATACATAGATATTTATATAGTTGAAAAATCCTCTTGTACACATATAACTCACATTACATGCATGATTCAAATGTTGTTGTCCAAATTATGATTTTTCATAAAACAAGCTTCTTTTTAAAGGTTAGAATCTACAAGTTCCCTTTGAAATTAAAACTAAGATTTTTAGTAGCATTTTTCTACTTCATAGAGTTTATAAAAATAAGCTTTTATATTTTTTTAACTTGTTGCTCTAGGTTTTTTAACAATTTTCCTTTTCTAAGTGTTTTCTTGACTAGTGAGTTGGTTTTAATTTGACTTAAAAATTATTTAGTTCTTAGTGTTTGTTAGAGTATTGGTATGAGTTCTTTTAAATAAGTTTTTAAGAAAAACTTGTATAGTAAAGAATTATCAACATTAATATTTAATAATAAATTTATTTTATTTTGAAAAAAAGAGTAAAAGAACTTTATAATTATCTTTTGGAAAAAGCTTTACATAACATTAGCTCTTAAAATCTATAATGAACTTATTTAAATTTTTGAAAAGGATATTGTTAACTTATAATCCTATATTTTAAATGGAAACTTTTCTTGAGTGCTAAAAATTATTTTTGTAAGGATTTTAGTTTTAAATTTGTAATGAAAGAAAAGAACTCCTTTTATTTAGACAACGACATAGTGATTGTGCATGATCATGAGTATATGACTATATTAAATAAAAGAGTAATGACTTATATGGAAAATAAGAGATGTAGAAAATTAAATAAGCAAAAGAACATGTAAATAAAGTTAAGTATTGGAAGTCTTAGCTTTTATCAAGGCTTCCAGACTAGAGATAGACTAGTCCCAAAAAGAAAAGTAAGAAAATCATGGGAGTCATAGATTGATATCGAGGCTCCCCAGATTTAGATTATGGACAAGTCCATAAAACAAAAGAAAAGAAGAGAAAATAAAGGAAAAAGAATTTTTTTTGACTTAATAAGGATAAGTCTAAAACTAGAAAAATCAGTCTTAATAAAATTGCATGAAATAAATAAATTGCAAGAGCATAAATAAAAAACTATGTTAATGAGTTTTTATGCTTTAAGAAATATATATACATAAATATACTTGGTAATATATATGAAAGTTAGATTAGAAACAATAAATAAAAAATAACATAACAACAACAATAATATTATTTGAATATTGTTAAATAAGATATGAACATATTGTTGCTTCAATAAAAACCCATAGATTTAAGAAACACACACTATGGTCATATTATGTTAATATAAACATAAAGAATATTTTCATAAGGAAAGTTTACCTAAGCTAAAGAAATGGGTGGTAGAAGAAATAGAAGTTGATGTTGTTAGAAGATAATGATAGTGTGGGAATATGAAGAAGTTGAGAATGAATTTTTAGAGAGAGAATTCGGTAGAGTTTTGTTAAGGTAAGAAAGTGTTGGAAAATATTAAATGAGGGAGGGGGTATTTATAAAGTTTTGGAGTAAAAATTAGTGTGATTAAAATTAAATAAAAATGAAATAAACTTTGATGGATGATGGGAGGGAGGCACCAGCCTTAGCATGGAGAAGGAAGAAAAATTGATTAAATTTGTTGTTTTGTAATGAAAAGTAATTAAAAAGTAAGATATGATATGTGTAACGTTTTATGAGGAAAGTAAATGTAAGAAATAGGTGTGTAAGAGTAGGTAGTAAGAAAAAGTAGAGATAGTGAAATAGTAATGAATACTAAAAATAGTACTATGAATAATAGACTAGACAATTAAAATACTGGTAGTAAAGAAAATACACTTAAATGGGCTATATATGATATTTTTGGTTATAAAAAAATTCTAAAATTGATATTTTTGAAATCCTTATATTATTACGAGTCTATCGGTGTCATCAAAATATTTTCACTATTTTACTTGTCGAGATCCTGATTTTTGAAACTAATCCCATTCAGGTCCGAAAGGAACTAAATTTTGGCAAATCTGATCTTTTTAAGTTTTCTTATATAATTCCAAATTATAATTAGAAATTATCTCATTTTGATAATTTTTAGGTTTTGCGCACGGGATTGCCAGATCTAGATTTACTAGACTTAACATAGAACTAAATTGACTTTAAGGTTCCGGTTTAACTTCCGATTCTTAGGATTTACTTATGTTTACCAAAAAATCTAAGGGCTTACAAAGAAAGACCAAGTTGAGGGTGAGGGTGAGGGTGATCTGCTTAGTTTAGGTGCGAATGATGGGACAAGTTAGCTGAATGCTGTTAAGGTGCCGACTTGGGTGTTGTGGTACCTATTGCTAATCTAAGTAACCATAGTTTACAGGTTAGGGTTCAAGCCGTTCAACCTAAACCTTTAAATGATCAGGTCATGGATGCTATTAAGTTGGTAAGGTAGGCCATGGTCGTCCCGAAGCGTAAGATAAAAGTTATAGTAGCTGGCCCCTTTGAAGGTGTCACTATTGAAGCTCCCCTAGTTGCTTTAGTGCCCTCAGAGGTAAGTTGATTGGATAGTTAAGGAAATGTGTGGCTCTCCAAAAGGCACTTAAATGATGTCCAGTTCAACTTTGCTTCAATTGTCTTAGCAGTTCCTTTTTTCTTTATTCTTTTCATTATATTTCTTGATAGTAATACCGATTGCTCCACTGTAAAGGTCGTAATGGCAGTTCTTCATTAATGAGAAGTATATTTTGTTTATGCCTTTCTTGTTTCTTCTTGATTTCTCGTTCCTCTTTTTGCATTTTTCTTTCTTTTTTTTATAGTTATGATCGTATAGTTAATCTCTTTCGTTAGCATTCACAATTGTAGTCTAACCAAATAGTTAACAATGAATTCTAGCAAAGAATGTCTAGGGGCCAATTTCCATTAATAGCTAAAACTGCTTAGGTTTGACCTCTTCTGACCATATCATACAAAAAGATAGAATGACAATTCTATTCCTTAAGAACCTTATGTACCTCAGATCACTAAAATTCATGCACATAATCATGGTAAGTTTGAGATTCATGCCATGACATTTATTCTCTTTCCAATATTAGGCTTTTTCAATTGTCATTAGATGTGTGGTTGCTTGTATCTAATGGCTGTATGCACATGACAGATAATCTTCTAAAATTTCATTTCAACCTCCAAAGGATATCAATCTTTTCAAAATCTCTTCCTTATAAATAGGGTGGACTATTGAAGCCCTCCTTCATCAAACACGATCTTCTCTTGTTAGTGTTTCCATTGTCAAACACAGTCTTATCTTATTCTTTTTGGTCGGAACCATGACTCTCTTTCTTTTTCATTAGCTAGAGAGATCAAGCCCTTGGGGGTTAATTTATTTACACATTGTGTGAGTCAGAGTTTTCATGGACTAGTGCCTGAAGTAATGTCCATCTGCCTTACACTACGAGGATCTCTTTCTCACACTATGGCATATAATGGAGATTGTTAGCCTCATTTTCACAGATAATATGGAGATGATGAAAGAGGTAGGTTCAAAAGTGTGCAAGTTATGATGAGAAGCAAAATGCTACCATGTTAAGGCCCATTCCTTCCCTTTGTATGGTTGATGGAGTCGACCCTATCAACCCACCTTTCTTCTTCTTAAATTGTGGTTGCACGAGATTCTGATGTGGATGGTTTGTGAGAACATTTTGGTCATGTATTCAACTAAAATGTTCTCTACTTTCATCGAGGCTTGGTTATTTTGAGGAGGTGAGTGCAAAAAAAAAAAAAAAACCATTGTCTTCTTCTCCGTTTGTCCTATTAGTAGGGCACTTCGCTCTTGTCTTATGTTCCTTAATCATGCCACCATGGACCAAACATCCCTAGTGCTTAATGTAGCTCAAGTCATGATCATTACCTCTTTTACCTTCCTATAAGCATCCATAGTTGCTTGCGTAACTTAGGCTATAGAGGGGTTGACTTTGCTAAATAATGTGAAACACTGACATACAGTCGTTCAACTTGTGAAGACTAGGTGATCATGCAATGAAGCTTTCCTTGAAACTCTTATGAAGGACAAACAAGCGTAGATGTAGTTAATAGCATTCTAGAATTTTGCATTGCAATCTATGATCAAGACACCAACCAAAACTATTGTAGTCTTTTTGACATATCAATTAAAATCGCTAAATTTTTGTTTTTGCTTCCTTTCCTTATGCATAATTTGTTGCTTTTATTTTTCTTAGCTAATTTTCGATTAGCATTTAACGTTGCTAACCTTATAATGTTGAAAAAATAAATGTTCTACCTTTCTTTTAAGGCTCAAACTTGCATAGGTTAGAATGTCGAATGTGGATAGCTTAATTGAGTCCCTAAGATTATGGTTCATTCATAAGAGCACGTGCACTTGAGATTTTTTAAAAACACAAGTAATGAACATAGATAGCTCGCTTGAGGGTCCCTATGATAGTTCATAAAAGCAATTCCACTTAGGACTTAAAGGTTTTTTAGGACACAAGTGTCAAACATAGGCAGTTAAGTCACGGGTCCCCAGGATTATGGCTCATTCATAAGAGCACCTCTGCTTTAAGACTTAGAGGGTTTTTAGGACGCAAGTGTTGGACGTAGGCAACTTGGTCAGGGGTCCCTAAGATTATGGCTCGTTCATAAGAGCATTTCCACTTAGGACTTAAGGAATTTTTAGGATGCAAGTGTCAAATGTAGCTAGCTCAATTAAGGGTCCCCATGATTATGGCTCGTTTGTAAGAGTACTTCCACTTAAGACTTAAAGGTTGTTAGTGTTAAACGTAGCTCAATCATGGTTCCCTAGAATCAAGTCTTATTCATAAGAGCACTTCCACTTGGGACTTAGGGATTTTTTAAGATGCAATGGCGGTAGTAGGTAGCTTAGTCTAGGGTCCCTAAGATTATGGCTCATTCGTAAGAGTACTTCCACTTGGGACTTAGGGTAATTTGGAGGAGTAGATATCGCTTAGTTTCTAAAAGGATTACTTTACACAAATTTGTAACAAAAATGAGAACCATGTATTGCTACTAGACAATGGTATTTTCAATGGAAAGAAAAATGAATGTTGCATGAAGAGAAAAGGTAGAACTTAGGTAACTTAAGTGAAATATTTTCCAAGGCTATTGACGTTCATGTTTTGGGAATCAATTGGCCATCAAGCTACTCTAAACGATAGGCTCCATTGCCCAGTTTTTTTATGACTTAAACCAAGCATTTCCAAGTGGGGGCTAGCTTTCCTTGGCTTTCCCTAGCCTCATACCCACTAATTTGCGGCATACCAAGTTGTATTTGTCATAGTAACGGATAGCTCTTAGTTGATTAGGTGGCCTTGTCACGAATTTCCTTTATAGTGTCTAGGTTGGCTTTAAGACCAATTTTATTGTCATCAGCCATATTCTTGCATTTTTATGGTTAGGAATTACGATTTAATGTCATGCATGATTTTGGTACCAAATGGCAGTTTCGCCAATGAAGGTTTTTTGTGTGGTTTTGTCCCCCAATATCACATTAGGTAATCATTCCACCTAACCAATGTTGTCTCAATCCACCATCTTCTTTGAGCTTTCAACAATCACCCGATTGACCACTTTGACTTTGTTGTTAATTTACGGGTGGGAGACTAACCATATCTAATCTCAATATGGTGATACTTGCAAAACTCTCCAAATTTGTTGTTGTCAAATTGGGTGCCATTATCGTAATCAAGAACTAAGGCGCTTTGAATCTACACAAGATGTGATCAATTACGAACGAATTAGTACACTTTGCAATGATGCTAGAGATAGCTTAGGCTTCGGTCCATTGGTGAAATAATTTATTCCTATGATGGTGGCTCTCTTTCGACCTATGGTTTGAGGAAAAGGTTCAAGTATGTTCATTCCTCACTAATTAAAAGGCTTAGGACTGGTCAGGGTCTAGAGCTAGTTTCTTGGGGTGTACGCCATTACAACGTACTTCTGGCTTTGCTACATTGTGTTTCATGGTTAGCCAACAACACCAGAGTTGAAGTGCTTTCTTGTAGAAAGTTTAGCTTCTAATGTAATTGTTACATTCTCATAAATGTAGGTCTTTTAGGATAATTGAGCCTTCACTCGAGGGAGGCATATGAGGAGTGGCATGCTATGTATGTGCTTGTATAAGATGTCATGAACTAGTGTGAAATTGGTCATGTGGTACATAAGCTTTCTTGCTTTCTTTTTATCATCCAGGAGAGCTCGTTTTCTTATATAATCATCAATCGGGTCCATCCAGTAGGGTTACGTTGATGTTTCCCCTACTTAAAAGGTCTTGTAGGGATCTTTAATTATGGTACACTTTGGGCGATACTCCACAAATATCTCTTAGTTGAGCTGGTTGGGTTTTAAGAGGCTGCCAGTTGCAAATCAAGATAGTATATCGACTTCTACGTTATTTGCTCAATAGATCTTATGGATACTCCAGTTACTAAAGTTGAGGGCTAAAGATTGGACTATTTCTAGATAGTAGATCATAACATTCCCTTTTGTTTCATAATCTCTATTAACATGTTGGGCAACTAGTTGGAAGTCAGAGAAGACCTTCAAGATATTCACTTTGACTTTGGTAACATGCTTAAGGCCAGCAATGAATGCTTCACATTTTGCTTTGTTGTTGCTGGATTTAAATCCAAACTTGAGGGTGAAACAAATTTTTATACTATACAAACCTTGAAGAGTATAACTTGCTTTGCATCCCTCCTAATTAGGGGATCTATCCACATGGATGGTTCACTTAAGCTTTCTTTCTTTAAGTGGTTTGTTGGGAGGGCCAATATATTCTATGACAAATTTAACCAGGTATTGGGCTTTAATAGCATCCCGAGCCTTAAACTGCATTCCCCATGCTCTGAGTTATTGTGCATACTTCATCATTTATCCCAAGACATCGAGCTTGTGGAGGATGTTGTGAAGTGGTTGATTAATCAAAACTATGACCTAGTGGTCTTCCAAATACAACTTAAGCTACTTGACTAAGATGGCCATGGTTAAGGTGAATTTTTCCACCTTGGAATACTATTCCTCTAGGCCTTGAAGGATGTGATCAATTTAATATATAGGCCTGTGCTCTCGACTTTCTGCTCGGACTAGGACCAAGAATAGAGCTGTACTACTAATGACAACTAGGTATAAGAATCTCCATGTACTAGTTTAGTTAGGACGGGCAATGTGGTGAGTAGCTTCTTTAATTTAGTAAAGGCCATCTTACATCCTTCGTCTATGAGAAGTTGCCATGGGTTTTAGGATTTTGAAGAACTCAACACACTGTTCGCACTTTTAGACATGAATGTACTCAGGAAGGTTATTTTTTTAGTAAGTCTTTGGACATCTTTGACAAATATAGGGGAGTACATTTCTAGCATGGCTTTAATCTTTTCCAAATTTGTGTTGATCCCTCACCGTATGACCATGTATCTTAGCCACTTACCAAATGACTCTCCAAATACACACTTTTGTGGGCTAAGTAAGGGTGTAAAAGAGTAGGGTCGAATTAGGCTTTAAAAGGCTTAACCTCAACTCATGTAACAAATCAATGAGCTCGAACTGAGTGAAGCTTTTAGCAAGGCTAAAATGTATAGGTTTAAGCCTGAGCCCATTAAGGATCGCGAGCCCTGAGCTCCATTTGTTTACATAAATAATTATATTTATAATATTATATTAATATAAATAATTGTATACAATATTATATTAATATATATTAATAATATTACATTGATATATCACATTAATGTATTATTATGTTAATATATTATATGAGCCTTTAATGAGCTTATTCACGAGTCGATTCGCGAGTATGAAGAAAAGCTCAAGCTTAGCTTATTTAGCTAAACGAGCCAAGCTAGACTTAAAATGAACTTAGCTCAAGTAGCTTGGCTCATTTACAATCTTTGGGTTAAGTCTCATTTAAAATTGCCTCAAATAATTGAATGTTTCTCTTAAGTGTATAATGTGATCTTCTTGTTTTTTGCTCCTCACAATCATGTTGTCAACATAAACTTCCATGTTACGATTGATCTGTTCCTTAAATATTGTTGTTAGAAGCCTCTAATATGTGGCCTTGGTGTTTTTAAGACCAAAAGGCATCACTATATAGCAATAGGTACCAAAGTAGGTGATGAACTATGTATATACTTGGTCATGTGGTTCCATTAGGATTTAATTGTAGCTAAAGAAAGCGTAAATAATATTTAGCAAGGAATTCCTAGATGTAGAATTGACCATTTAGTCTATCCTAGGCAAAGAAAAATAATCTTTAGGGAAGGTTTGTTGAGATTGGTGTAATCAATGCACATCCGTCACTTTCCCTTACCTATCTTGACTATGACTACGTTGGCTAGCTAGGTTATGTATTTCTTTTCTCTGATGAAATTAACTTTGAGAAGCTTCTGGACTTCTTCTCTTATGGCGGCCTGGTGGGAGGTAGCGAAGTGTCAACATTTGTGTTTTGACTTTCAAATCAATGCTAAGCTCATGAGCGATCACTTGTGGATTGATCCTTGGCATGTCAGTAGGTAGCCAAGGGAACACATCTTTATTGCTTCTAAGGAAATTAACTAGAGAGGTTTTTATCTTGGGAGGTAGTTTGGAGCCAATTTTTGTGACCCTTAAGGGGTCTTCTATTAATTGAACTTCTTCAATTGATTCGATCGGTTGCCCATTTGGTCGAAAGACTCGATCTCAAGATTTCAACACTTAAGGGAGAGGTCTATCTAGCATACTTCATCCTTTGCAAGGGCCCTGACATAGAACTTGCATGATAAGTCTTGGTTGGTGTAGGGAACTTAACCCTTAGGTGGGTAAGAGATGGGACCTTGCAAAAAGAAATAGACTGGGTTAGTCTAAGATCATATTGTAGGGTGACGAACAATCAAATATTGCGAATTCTACATCATGTTAAGCCCGATGTTTGTCATCATCGAGCCTCATTAGGAAGGTAATAATCTCTCTGACCTTGACTGTTTGATTGTTGAAGTCATATATCTCGTGTTTATAAGGCTTCAAATTCTTCTAATTTGTTGTTACAGAGTCGATCAAAGGCATGGTTGAATATGATGTCAACACTGCTTCTTGTGTCCACCAAGACCTTCATTTAAGTCAAAATTAGCAACACGGCTTTTATCACGAGGGCATTGTCATGCCCTAAAAGGTACCCTAAACATAACAGTCCATCGCATAAATTATTAAATCTTAGGAATGACATTCCTTAGTCATGTAAAAACTTCAACACCAAATGTAAAGTGTACTTTCATATCCAAAAGAGACACTGGTGGGATATATTGTTTAAGATAGTAGAAATATAGCAATCAAGAAAATACTTAAACATTCATATTCTTAACTTAAAGGCCAATAGTCTTACAATATCATGGGGCATTCCCCCGATAAATCTCTAAAATAAACATAGTCTTACTTAAACAAATAACTATAACCAAAAGATTTTAAAGTAAATCTAATCTAAAGTCTTCAGATAGAATTCCCCCAAAAGCTTTCCAAAAGCATAAGTCCTACCTGGATGGACAGGGTAGTCTCGGGTGCAAAAACAGTTAACCTACGATATCAAAAATCTATTAGAGGGTAAGCACTACTAGCTTAGTGAGATAATTCCCTACGTAGATGCACCCATAACAAATCAATCAAACAAGTCCATTAGCAAGCATATGAGATGCAATAATCATATGATTAAACAAATACATATGGCTATTCGGATTCGTATATAGAATGGATTTATGCCCTTCATATCAAGGGTTAGGGAATACTTTGAATGGGTCCAATGACCTTCTTGAAATACACATGCGCATCTTAGGATTCCAATCAACTGTACTACTAATCCCCAAGCTTTCCTTACCCAAAGCGATCGATTTACCTTAGCTACACCATGAGGCCGTATTTCCCGAATATCTTGATTCCTCAAGATGTAACTAGGCAACTTATCTTTCTGATCTTACGCTAAGAGTAGTATCAAAATGAAAATATGATTTTCTAAGTGATATATATGATTAATTTAGCTATAAGGGATTTCCAATCCATAATTAATCTCATTTAAGGTGATTAACTGATTTTCGTACACATAGCATAAGACATAGAGACAATTTTATGTTGCTTAGCCAATCGAGTTCTGATATACTTCTCGTTCATTGATCACACATAACGAATCACGTACATAATTCTCATGATAACCCGCATGCCTGTCAGTTTTTATCTTTTCTTAAGATCTAGTGCTCTACTTTACAAGCACATGCATGAAATATAAAGGAAAACTCACTTAGCCATGGCGATTGCTATCAATCAAAGTAATCTTCGAAAAGAGAAAGTCTTGGTCCTCGTCACTTGATGAACTCATATTTTACATACATTTTGTGGATAAAATTGATACATATTTGATAGAAATCAAGTGGAATTTGTATTTATAAGTGTAAATTTTGTGAAATCAGGTCAACAAAGAAGTAATGAGCAAATTCCAAAACAATTGGTTGAAGATCAACATGTACGCCGGCTCAAAAGCATCCAACGCCGCCGGCGTAGAGGCTATGTAGAACGACCACAGAAGCCAATTTCTTAACGCAGTCATCAACGCAGCCAAGGTAAAAGACAATTTGGAGCAAGCATTTGGAATAAAGAGGTACGCCAGCAAATTCTGCATCAACTCTGCCGACGTTGAGCCTGTGTACTTTGTCCACAGAATGCAAATGCTTAACGCAGGCTCGAACGCAGCCAATGTAGGGTTTGATGAAGCAAGGAACGCCGGCCTTTTGGGATTCAACGTAGCCAGCGTATATCCCTGCGTATAATCCTATAGGAAATTTTGAATGATGATCTACACAGGCCAGATTTGAAGCAACAAATCTTTGATGGTGATTTTCCTTGCCAATCGTAGTTTAAATTTGTAAAATCCTTTCTTAAACTTCTACGAAAAACAATAGGCAGTGAACCTATCAACTCATAGTATAGTGTTTAGATCGGAGTCGTCCACGAGGAAGGAATAAGTACTAGTAATCACTATATTTCTACTATTTAGCCAGATTAAAAGAGATGATTGATTTAACACTAAATGCTAAAAAAAAAAAAATACAATCTAAAAATAAGAAGAAATCACAAACACTTAGAAATCAAGAAAGATTGAACAATCAATTATAACAAACGACCTAGATCTTGTTCTTCATTTAATTTCATCATGTATATCATAGAACACTAAAGATTATCCTATTGAAATCTTATACCGTTGAGTTCCTTATACAAATCAATAATCCTCTCGGATGTATCAACTTATCTAATCTTAGATTGATTAATTAGGATCTCTCCTTAACTAATTACAATCTAAAATTGCATGAAGATCAAGAACTCATAAAAATCAGAAAATTACGGAAGATTCTTGTAACCTATCTCTAGGATCACAATCAAATCTCTTCAAATTGCATAGATCTATTCATGAAAGTAATTTCTCAATTGACTTAAATGAAATCAAAATCAAACTTGTACTCCGAATATACAAATCTGAAGAACGATAAAGAATCATGCAAATTGAATATAAGATCATCAACAAGAATTCATTAATTTCCAGATCTCAATACATGATGAAAATTAAATTTGAACAAGATCTAGATCTATGATCTACTCCTCCATCAACATGATAAGAATCAATTGAATTTCAATATGAGAAAAAGAAATCATGATTACAACCTGTAAAGATTGAAATTCAATTCCAGAATTCAGATCTTCAATTTCAATGTAATCTTCACTTGAATCTTCGTTACTTGTGTTTTCCAAAAGAAGAAGTCTCTCCCAAAACAGAAGAAAAACGTATATGGTAAGTATAACAAAGTCTAACTAACTCCTCTTTCTCTCTCCAAAAAGATATGTATACTAAAAAGAAAACATCAAGACGCGGGGTTTGAAACGCCCTCCAAAACAGAGCTGTATAGGATGTTGTTTCACTCTCTGGATGTTGTTCTGGTTCGATACAGGGTTCAAAACAGTATTGTTTGGCACCCTGTTTCACTCTCTGATGTCTTCCCTGGGTTGATACATGCGTCCAAACACAGCTGTTTAGAAAGCTGTTTCAATTTCTGTTGGTTGCTTGATCCATACATGCTTTGATACCAAGCTGTTTTGAACTGAAAATCATCAAACTTGATTTTTTTCTTGTCAATTTCATTTGATTTCATCATGATGATTTTTATCTCCTGAAATGGACAATTTGTTTAATTAAGACCCAAATTTTGATGATTTTCATTCAAAATATTTCTTGAAAAATCCCAAATCATACTAAAATTAAGGGTATTAATGCATTTATCAATCTACACAGGCCAGATTTGAAGCAACACAGCCAGTGGTCATCAAGCGTAAGTTGAAGAGGCACTTTTCATACAACGAACGCCGGCAAGATCCACATTTACGCAGGCGGCGTACATTTTGTAACTGTCGGCGTACATCTATGTCAGTCTGCATTCTTCATGTGAATTTGCTCTATTTAACAGTGTTTTTTTTAGAGAAAAAAATATAGAGAAGAGAGATGCGAAAATATTCAAAAAAAATTAGGAAACAAAATGTTCTTGTTTGTTTCTCTTTTAAGGCACTAAGACCCTAATGTTCTAGCAACTTAGCGTGGATTAGGGTTTAGCTACAATCAAGCGTTGCCTACAATTGTGGGATTTTGGATTTGAAAATTCCCGTTTCTGAAAAGGAACCATTTTTAAGGTGTTTTCAATCTCTATTCTTTTATGTCTATGCTTGATTGTATATTGAGAGGCATATTTTCATTGTCAATTATGAATATGTATGAATGGATTCGATGATTTGATGCATGAATTAAATTGATATTGGTGTTGATTATTTGAGAATTTGATTATCTTTGTTTGTAATATGTTTAGTTTATGCCTGATCAATATAGATTAGATAGAAAGGATTAAAGATACCTGAGAAGGATTCAATGATCCACACAAGCAAAACTTAGGTTTTTGAATATGATTTGTCATAGAGATATGTAAATCTGTGATAGAACTTGAGAATTCATTAATCTTTATGCAGTTAGGGTTACAAATTTGGGTCACTTAACGGTGCTTGTTTTGTATTCTTAACTAGAATAGTAATTTTAGTGAGAGTAAAATGCTATTAACGTGAAAACATAGATAAATTACCTTAATAAGATAGTTTATGCTATGAAAGATTTTGTTACATCGAAAGGTGAGCAATTCTTAGATGAATTTGATCAAATCCCAAGTAATCAATGTTATATATCAATTTAAAGTATGAGTCATTTCACATGAGAATAGAAATACATCATTCATATATCATCTGCATCTCCTAAACCTAAATCCCTCGTTATAGTTGCTGGAACATATGGTTTTAGTTCTTGATAAGTCATTTGAAATCTAGTTGTTAATTTAGATCAATATAGATTAATTACACATATGAAAAATCAATTGCTTAGATTAGGGTAAAAGTTTAATTCTAATAATTAGCCATTAGCTCCCTGTGGATACGACTTGGACTTTCAGAATATACTGCTTTGTACCCGGCGATTTTGCTAACCGGTTAAGTAATCCACTCGTATTTGAAATTAAAATCTTTAGAATATTGAGAAGTGTGGTTTACTGCAGTTTCATCACTTAAATAAAAGAAATACCCAAAATGAGTATTTCATCCAAGTTCTACTTAAATTTTCTAATTTTATTTTATTATTTGCATCGAAATTCAGATTAAGAGAAATTCTAACTTACAATGGCCATAACTTGCTCATTTTAATTAGGAATTTCGCATATTAGTAGTCATTTTCTACCAACTCGAAAATACCTATCTATTTATAAGGTTATTTTTAACATTTAAATCCACTTGGGTTCTCAAATGAGTCAGTATAGATCTGATCAACATGTTCCAGCCCTTAAATTTGCACTTTTCCAAGTTTTACATTATCTAAATATTCTATAGCAAATACATCGATATTTATATAGTTTAAAAACCCTTTAATATGGATATATACTCATATTATATGCATGATTCTAGTTATGTTATCCCATAATGATTTTTCTTAAAACATTTTACTTTAAAAGTTTTAAAAGGTGAAGGTTACAAAAATCACCTTTTGAGTTGTTGGAAGAAAACTTAAAATTTTGAGTTTGTTACAAAGGAGTGCCTACTCATTGGATCTATTATTTTTATATTTTCTTAACTCCTTAAAATAATTTCACTTCTTAAAATTTGATTCTCTAAGTAGTTTACCAATTTTATTTCCGAAGTGGATTTTCAACTAGTGAGTTGCTCTTAAACTTGATTAAGAAAAATTGTTTGGTTCATAGTGTTTCTCATAGTGTTGGTATAAATGCTATAAATAAGTTTTTAAGAAAAATTTGCATAATAAAGAATTATCAATATTAAAATTTATAAAAATTTACTTTAACAATTTGGAACTAATGTATTTAAATCATTATCCTATGTTCTAGTGAAAATTTCTCTTAAGTGTCAAAATCATGTTTCTTGAGAGTTTAGTCTTATTTTTAAGTGAAAGAAAATAACTTCTTTTATTTCTTTGAAAATTTTATTAAGACAACAACATTATAACTATGAAAGGATATGAACTTGTAGCTATGGTGCATGATAAAAATAACTCATATAGAAAATAAAAACATAGAGAATTAAATAAGTATATATATGTTAAATCAAGAATTTGGAAGTCTTAATTTGCATCAAGGCTTCCCGGAACTTAGATATGGACAAGTTCCATAAAAAGAAAAGCATAAGAAAGCTTAAGGAAAAGAAAAAAAAAATTGTGGAAGTCTTAGATTTCCATTCAAGTCTTCTCGGGACTTACAAATCCATAGTCCCATAAAGAAAAGCAAAAAAAATAATATAAATAACATAGGAGCCTTAGATTTATGTCAAGGCTCCCTAGACTAAGATTATGGACAAGTCCTAAAAAGTTTTTGACTTGATGAGGACAAGTTTAAGACTAAAATGACTAGTCTTAGTTATTTGTAAGAAATAAACAATAAGTAATAAAAATAAGAGAATTAAATAAAAGTTAGATTAGTGAGCATTTAGGCTCTATTGATATATATATTACATATATTTACTAACATATACAAAGTTAATGTTAGCAGCAAGAATACAATTTATCATAACATGAACAAGAAGTTAATATGACATGAATAATATGTTGTTTGCACATTCCCAATCCCTAGCATATGCTCATGAGGATTTTTATTTGGAAACCATAATACACATATTTTTCATGTCACATAACATGAACTAGGGATGGGTTTAGGATAGTTACCTTAGAAAAAAAGAAAAAGGAAATATGTATGAGTATGGGAGAGAGAGAGATGCATGTGAGATAAAGAAGGAGAGAAGAAAGAAGAGAGGTTTTGATTTTTTATTTTGGTAGAGTTTTGTTATGTGTAGAAGAAGTGTATAAAGAATGAAGAAAGGAGGGGATATTTATAGGAAAAGTTAGCGGGAAATTATAGTTAATTAAATAAATAACAAAAGACAAGAAGGGAGTAGCCGACAATATAGAGGAAGAGAATGATTAATAATTAATTTTTGTAAAAAAAAAAAAGCAAGTAAAGTGCAAGAGAAGTTTAATGAAACGTAATATTGGAAATATAAATGTAAGAAATAGGTTTATGGGTTGTAAGAAAAAATAGAGATAGATGAATAGTAGTGAATAATAGTGGACAGTAAATGAATAGTAGACCGAACAAATAAAATACAGGTAGTAAGGAATATACGTGTAAACGAGTTACAACTAATATTTTTAGAAGTTGAAAAATTTTGTAATTTATATTTTACGATTCCTCATCTCATTGCAAGTCTAAATATATTATCAAAATATTTTTACCATTTTGCATACCAAGACCTCAATTTTACAAATTGATCGTTTGGGTCCGAAACGAGCGAACTTTTGGTGTGTCACGCCCCGAGGGGTACCCTAAACGTGGCAGTCCGCCGTACACAATACTAAAGCCTAGGAATGACTACCTTAGTCATGCAAAGGCTTCCATTTTATGTACAAGGCGTACATCACAACCAAGGGGACGCATCGGAGTGGCGCAATTTACATTGATAATAAATAAGTATCAAGGCAAAGAGAATACTAAATATAAAACATAAGCATATCACATTTCAATTCTTAAGGGCATATTCTTCTATTATCTTCAAATAAATATATGTCCCTAATCATATAGGTTAGCACATATACAGAACCTTACAAAATCTCTTCATCGTCTGATTACATATCCTTAATCATCCGTCCATGACTTCCTTAATGTCATGATCCTCAAATTTAATCCACGAATATTCCTGTTTCAACAAAATCTATAGGGGCATAAGCTACAACTAGCTTAGTGAGTAGATCCCAAAATTCATACTCGAGGAAAATTATCAATCAAGTTTATTATTCAAACATATGAAATGCAACAACCACGTGAGCATACAAGACATATGACTTTCCGGGAATCATATGTTGAATGAATTTACGCCTTTCATTCGGGGTTGGGGATTCAGGCCAATTATAGCCACCACTTTTAAAAACAATTTTATAGATCTTACCGGCTCCTATACGCCATCAAACGTGTAGTTATTACAGGCTCCTACTAGCCATCAAAAACTTGTAGTTATTACAGGCTCCTACTAGCCATCAATTTTGTAGTTCTTACCGGCTCCTACTCGCCACTTACATGATATACCGGTTATGTCTACCACCACTATTATACACTTGTCCCACCAATTGTATAGTAGCGAATGCAATGTGACTCAACATATGAAGTGTATGAGTAATTTCTTTAATTAAAGTCTAGTAATTACATTTAGCTTCTTTCAAGTGATCAACCAATTTCAAACACTTCAAGATATTAATGCACATACAATCTTTATTACAAACAATTCGAGTTTCGATATACTTAGTATTCTTTCAACATATTATCATACACTTTCGTTTTATTTTTCTTAAGTTCTAGTGCAACTAACTTTACAAGCACAATCAAGAGTATGAGAAAATTAACGGGAAGTAACTCACGATGCCATTGTCGTCTATTCCTCTAAGCGGATGAGTCGTTCACACACTCCACTTAATCGTAATTGTTCTCGTGGTAAAGGAATCCTTCATCGGGATTACCTAGCCAAGAAGATACCCATAATGAGTTTTTCTTGATGATTTTCTCGAATTTTGACAAAACAATGTCAAAGAACGTTAAATTTCGTATAGAAGAATGTTCCAATTTAAAATGGCCATAACTTGGTCATTTTAACTCGGAATTTCGCATATGATATACCGTTTTCTACCTATTCGAAAAGTTCTATCCATTTCTAAACTTATCTTGGTCATAAAAGGTCATTTGGGTTCCAAAAACGTCAGGTACAGATTTAAAACGAATTTCCTAAACTTTTGCAAAAATCCATTTTCTAACTCAACTTCATTCTAAAGAAAATCCTTTTTGTAACAATATATGTATAAATATATAGTTGATAAACACTTTGAATATATAGGTAAGCTCACTTTATATGCAAAAATCCTAATGGTAGTGTCTCAACAATTTATTTCATAAAACAATTTATTTAAACTTTAACTTTGAAATTTTCTTTTCAAGTATTTAAAGAAACTTTATATTTTTACTAGGTTGTTATAAATGAGTATATTCTTATTTTATTTTCTTCATTTTCTTTTCCAAAACAAGTAAATTTTTCCTTTTAACCTTAGTTTTTCATAAATTTCGCTTCTAGTGATAAAAGATTTATTTTTATCAAAAAGTATATTAGGTTGTTCAAAACCTTTTTTATAATTTTGTATTTAGGATGGTTTTAGAAAATGAATTTTGTCTTCTTATATTCATTTCTAAAATATAAGCTTTTGCTTTCCAAAACTTTTTCTTTCATTTCTTTTGAAAAGAATCATTTTTATAAAATCCATTATTATAAATCTTACCTTATTTATATTCCTTTGAAAATTAGTTCCTTCTTTTAGAAATTTGAAAATCATTATTTTTCCTAAGTGGGTTCATAACTTGATGAGTTGATTTTCGTCTTAACTTTGAAAACTAGTTTGTTCCTTAGTTTAGAAAAGAATTTAAGTCTTAAACTTTCGATATTAACGATCTATTTTTCTAAAAGCTTAGATTACCATAAAATACAAGGAAAATATTTATTTATGTTTTCTTGGTAAAACTATCTTTGTTATTTAAGAAATCTTGAGAAAATTTGTATTATTCTATTTCTAGGTTGTTGATAATAACTTCATGTTTTTGTGGTAAATCATATAATTGGAAACTTAGCTTTGAGTTCATTTAGTAAACAAGATTCTATTTTTAGACTAGTTGAGACATTAACATTATGCAAATGCAAGTATCATGAGCATATAAAATAATAAGAACATAAGAAAATACTAAAAATAATTAATGAGCAAGAAAATAAAATATCAAGCATTGGGAACCTTAGCTTCATCAAGGAATCCCGATCAAGTATTGGAGCCTTAGCTTTATCAAGGCATCCCGAGACTAAGAATGGACTAGTCCCGAAAGATTAAAGAAAATAAATAAAAGGTTGTTTTGACTTGATATGGACAAGTCTAAGACTAGAAAAACTAGTCTTAATAATTGCATAAAATAAATAAATTGCATAACTTGAATGTAAATAAATAACCAAATGAGCTTATATGCTCTAAATATAATATACATATATATATTAATATATAAGCAAGATCAAAATATAAACAAGTAATAAATGACAAAGTATATATATACATGAAAGTAGTTTCATGAACAAGAACCGAACATGATCTTAATGTGGTTTTCTTTAGTTTTCCAACCTAAGAAACAACATTAAAACCATATAAGGTTACTTGACATAAAAAGAATAGAATATGAGTTCTTCATTACCTAAATGGTTTAGAAGAAAAGAAGGATTGCTTGAAGGCTTTTGGTAGTGGTAAGTAGTGATGCTTTGGAAAGAAACTTTCTTTAGTAGTGGAAGAAGAGTGTTTTCTCTTTACAAGAAGAGAGTTCTTGTAAGATTATAGAGAGGAGTTTTTGAAGAGGATTTTGGCATAATTTCTTTGCTTTGGAATGGTGTGAAGAAATGAGAAGGGGAGAGGTGGTATTTATAGAATTTTGTGGAGGAATTAAGAGGTAATTAAATAAAAGAAAAATAAAATAAAATAGATATGGAAGAGAGAGAGAGTGCGCCGGTACAAGCATGGGGAAGATCAAATTGTACAATTTTGATTAATTTTGTGTAGTAAAGGAGTAATGTGTAAAGTTTGATGTGATTAAAGTTGTATTGGAAATGAAAAAAGTAAGAAATAGGTATGTAGGTGTAAGAAATAGGTGTAAGAAAAAGTAGAAATAGGTTAATAGTAATGAATAGTAGAAAAGTACTTTAAATAGTAGACTAGACAATTAAAGTACCGGTAGTAATAAAAATACGCGTAATAATGCGATATCTGTAATTTTTAGCTACCGAAAAATTCTAAAACTGATATTTTTGGATTCCTTGTATTTTTACGAGTCTATTGGTATAAACGGAATATTTTTAATATTCCGAGCTCTGGACACGCTTTTCGAGAACCGATCCCGTTTGGGTCCGAAGGTCACTCGAAATTCGCGAATCTGATGTTTTTATGTTTCCCTATATTATTACGAACTATTCTAGGTCATTAACTTAATTTCGTTTTCTAGGGTTTGAAAACACGGGATTGTCGGATTTTAAACACTAAGGTTCGTTATAGGCTTGTTGACTTTTAGGGTTTCGTTTTGATTTCCGATTTTACTGAGTTATTCGTAAGATCGTATAATTTTTGAGTTTTGATCGTTTTAAAATTTTAGCTCGAAATTTATATTTTATTTTGTTTGTGATTATTTATTTGTTTTTAGTTCTTGGGATCGTTTAACCGAGTCTAGGTTTATGAGTTGACTCGCTTTGACTTTTGTGGAAATTTTGGATTTTGTGATTCTAAAATTTTACTAAAGGAATTAGGATTTTATTATCTCGTTGTTAAGCGGTATTTAGATTTATTGTTTCGATTTGCGTTTTAGGAATTGGGTAGATTATTTAATCGACGTACGGACGTTAATTATATCGATAATTGGACTTTATATTTTGTTTCAGGGGTTCTCGTTTTCTCAAGATTGAGAGAACTCGTTTCTGTTCTTATTTGGAATTAAGTTTTAACTTGGGTCGAGTTTTAGGGTTT
This sequence comes from Combretum micranthum, assembly GCA_024138025.1. Classification (NCBI taxonomy): domain Eukaryota; kingdom Viridiplantae; phylum Streptophyta; class Magnoliopsida; order Myrtales; family Combretaceae; genus Combretum; species Combretum micranthum. The sequence continues at coordinate 3,275,741 of JAMXBD010000003.1, forward strand.
CGTTTCCGGTATTTGACTCGGTCTAGAATTGAGTTTTAATCTCAAGTTGATTTTTCGGGTTTTTGATATTTATACTTCTAAAATTATTTTTAAGGATTATGAAAATTTTTTTGGGGTTTACATGGTGAATCTGATCTTTTTAAGCTATAACACATTATTTCGAAGTATATTCCTAGGTTATATCATTTTTATTGTTTTTGGGTTTCGAGCGCAGGATTGTCATATCTAAATTCACTAAACTTAATATAGAAATAGGTTAACTCTAGAGTTCCAATTTTACTTTCGGTTCTTAAGGTTTACTTATAATTACCGTAAAATCTATGGGTTTACAAGAATCTTGATGGGGGACCTTGACATCATTAAGGTTGAGGTTGGTGAATTCGAAGGATAGGTGAAGCTCCCCTTTCACTAGGAGCATGGCTTCTTTTCCCTTATCATTCCTAAAAGACTTCAAGAGGACAAAAAGGTGACTCCACGCACCCCCTCCCCCCCCAATCCCTCTGCCCTATGATGGTGTTGATGAGCCCTCTAGTAGCATCATCAGAGCATTGGTCTGTGAGATCAAATGCTTCCCTAGTGCAATCAGGTCGTCTTCACTGAGTCAGCATTTCTATGTTATTGTTTGGATCGGTGATTTATTGCCTCAAAAATCCCTTCTTGATGGCTTCCTAGAAGTTAACCTTCAACTGGAAGCGATCATTGATGTTGTGTCCAATGCCTTGGTGGTAGTTATAAAATTTGCCAAAATCTCTTTTTCCAGGATTTCCTTACATTGTGATTACAATATGCTAGAGTTTCTAATCTCAAGGAATATTTCCTCTTGGGACCAACTAAAAGGGAAGAAATTAGGTTTGAAGAATCTCCACTTCCCTTAACTTTTCCTATTTCACCTTACCAATTCTTCCTTGTTGTTAGGGGCCCAAGATGGTCTTCATATACTCCTTATCAATTTTGTTTCGAGTGGCGATGAAGTCTTCGCATCAAACATACTTTCTAGCTCAATCTTAGAATTCTTCCAAGGTCTTTGTTTTTATTTTTGGCAAGAGAGTGGAGCAAACTTTCATTCTTCTGAACTCCCTAGATCGTTGCCTAAATGGCAATACTGAGATCCAGGCCGTTAACCTCAGTAATTGCTTGGTTAAAGGAGGTAGCAGTCTTAGAGAGACTTGTCCTTTTTATGAATCACTAGAAAAAGAGATGGCATGCCCTTTTTAAGCAATTTGCTGACCATGAAATGTGTCTTGAGTGCAGTAGCTAACTCATCAAAGATTGCAATTGACCCAATAGGTAGTTGGTGGTACTAACTATGGGTAGACTTCTCCAATGTTCCTAGAAACACTTTGTAAAAGATGGAATTAATGAAGCCAAAGACTAGCATTTGGTCTTTGTAAAGTCTCAGGTGTTCTTTTAGGTCGATGGTCCGATCATACATTTCAAACATAGGTAGCTTAAAGCCATGGGGAAAGGACTCTTCGATCACTAACTAAGCAAAGGGAGGTTTTATTGATAGGGGAACTACCTTGGGCGTATAAGTGTTTTGCTTGCTTTCCTTGGTTTTGGACATTCTTTTAACTTCTTTCTCTATCTCTTTAGGAATTTAGTCATCGAAAAATCTCCCTTAGTACATAGTGAGATCAATTAGGGAGGGGCTATCCATGTGACTTTTGAAAACAATTTGTGCAAGCGACTGGTTCTTAACACCATGAGATCCTTAGATATGAGACCCCTAAAGAGGGACTTGAGTTTAAGTCTAGCAGTAGCTTTCATAATATGGTTCTTGTTGAAGCTATTGAGAGAGTGAAGCAAAGAATTAGAGTGGTTGGAATTCGTTGTTGCTAACTTGCTATTGGGAAGCATGAATCCCCAACTCTAAGTCTTTATGATACGGCTTAACCTCTTTATTGTGGTTCATCATTTTGATGTTTTACGTCATAACCGACTGAAGTATGTTTTCCATGTTATCTAAGTAGCCTTGGCCTTGGTTAGTATCTTAAGCAAAGAGGATACTGGGTCCCGCCTATGAGTCCCCAAGTGCCTGCATGCAAGGTGGACTCATGGCAGAATTAGAAACACCTCCAAGGTCTTGGCCTTGGGGAGATTCCTGTTTTTGGGACAAGGAGACATTATGGCATTCATGAGTTCTTGTGTTGAAATAAAATGAATTTAGAGGAAAGAAGTGAAGGTGGAAAAGTTATGCAAAAAGGCAAGTTTCCCATAGACGGCACTAAATGTTGCTAGTTCAAATTCAACAAAGATTGGACATTGATAATTTATATTGGACAAGATAGATTTATGGGCATGTAAAACAAGACATTGTTAGTGCCATACCGGGTTCAAAATCAACGTGGCTACTCTAATGCTTGAGTCATCAATCATGTCAAGAGATAGGTGAAATATACTTGTAGAGAGTAGTTTTTGCAACATTACCGCTCCCATAGAGGGAAGAAGACTACTTATAGTTCATTAATTCCCAGTGATTGTGTGCATCGTGGGATCATGGGATAGTGGGGGTAGGCAATTAGTGATAGTTATGAGGGTCATGGGGTAGACTCATTAATCTACTTTTGGATGTGCCAAATCTAACTAAGTAGAATATGCTAAGAGAGTCAAGTAAGGCCTCGAATGAGAGCTAAAGGAGCCAGTCAAATGCTGAGTTGGAGAATAAGGTGTTCAAGCAGGTCTTCAAGCTATTGCTAACGTAGTTGGGGCCCTAGCCTAAGTGGTCAGCCTAATTAGTTCTTAGGATGGACTCAATTTGGGAGGCCCTTATTCTAGATTAGACCATCAACAACTTTCTTGTAAATATTTAATTGTTTTTATAAGTTTATCCTTGTAAGTATTTATTTATTTAGTTATATATAGATGTACTAACCCCTTTTGTACAGTGTTGGAGTAACTTCAATAAGCCCAAAGGGTATATCTCCTTTCATTGGGAAGGATTTTTATATTGAATAAAAAAAAAATTAAACATGTATTCTCCATATGGTTACAACCACACCATTAGGATCTTAGAAAAATGGGCCTTCATGTAAGCCTGTCAGGATGGTTGACTCACCTTATGGGATTGATAAGTCAACCTACAATTGTTTTAATTTGGCCCATGACCCATTAAACTAAAGGTTCTTTTAAGACTTACCCAGCTATATTCACAAATCATGGACTAATAAATAAATAGTATTAGGCTAATTCCTTGAAACAAAAAAAAATTACAATTTTATTGGTGCTCTAATTGTGAATAATTTGTCATCATATATAAAAATTTTATGAAAATATTTCTTTGTAGTAGAATCCAATAAAGTTGCAACTCAAACAAAAGTTCAAATGTTGTTACACTACTATTTAGTTGCCAGTCTATGTTTGCGTTTGTGTGATCTCATTCATTTCACCATTTTAATATATCATATTTTTTGTTACACTATATATATGTAAGATATATAAAATAATTAGAAAATGATAATAGAAAATATCACTTACTAAACTAGTAAGTAATCCATAAGCTGTCATCCATTACCAAGACTTTTAAAAAAGGAAAAGTAAAAACAATAACAATAAAACAAATAGAATAAAGAACTTGTAAAGTCTCCATAACATGTCCTTCATAGATCATAAACTAGGAAAATGCCAAATTTGGTACATAGACCTCGCACAAAAATTCAATTTGGTATATGAAATTTAAAGTGATCAACTCAATATCCATTTTTTTTTTTTTTTTTTGCTATTATACTACCTCACCAACACTATTTACTTTGTTTCCTAAGGTGAAAGACACAACTTATTGGTATTAGAAGAAATAGTGAAAATTCAATGATATGCTATCTCTTTTATGTCAGTAAACAAAGCAAACAGTATTAAAGAAGTAGTAAAAATAGTCATGAAAATTTTAGTTAAGTATTAAACTGATCACTTCAAAGTTTAGGTATGAAAGTAATTATTTATGCAAAATTCAAGTACCAAATTTGTTACTTACCCTTATAAATATTAGGAATCATTATTTTAACCTTTTGTAACTTTGGCTTTTATCTTTCCATCATCATATGTTGCCATCTTATGAATAAATTATGATATTTCAGCCTTCACCTCTATAAATAAGTCACCATCATACATATGTAAATAATTGTTTCTCTTAGTTGATTGCTGTCAACTTTTAAGTGTTACCTCCCCATTAATAATTTTGTTACTCTATTAGTATCTTTCAGTCGTCACTTTATCTATATAGGTCCTCTAAATGGTTTCTTTAATAATATTTAAATCTTTTTTTAAAACATATGTGTAATTAAAAAATTTAAAAAAAATTCTAAAATTATTCAAAAGAAAAAAGAATGAGAATTGATAAATAAAGGTTCTTTAAGACCTTGACAATGACTTTTAAGCGGGTCAGTCTAGCCCAAAAGATAAATCACTCTGAATTTAAAATAGCTAAAATGAATGAAACTAAGCCTAGGAGATAGCTAATGGGGTATGATCAATCACTAGTTAGGGACATTTGGTGGGCTCATCTTCTAAGGATCTACCCATTACAAATGAGGCATTTAGCAAACCAATTCAGTTTACGACAAAACAAAATGGAAAGTGAAAGATTAAAGATTGAGGAATGTATCTTATCATTTGAAAAGTTTATAATGATAAGGCAAACTGATTCCCATATAGTAACCTTTAAGGGCCAAGTGATATCATTGTAGGAAATTGGACTCATTCTCAAAAGAATGCCTATTTTGGACTTAGGTACACAAATCAAATGACACTAAACATTTGTTCACTATCCCTTAATATATTTATCCATTGATAACTCCTACAAGCTTTTTAAGAAAGTTCTTAAAAGAGAAGAAAAAAAAACCTATGTTAAGAACTACCAAGCCTCAATAGGGTGATTAGAATAATAAGGTCATTAAATAGGAATGAAATGCTAAACTAAGTAATACTTATCCAAATTGCATCAATTCGAGAACAATCAATTGGTATTGATAATTCATATCTCTTAAAGAATGTAGAACCTTTAAATCCAAAAGAGTGAAATTTTTTAGCTGTAAATAAATTAACCCAAAACTCTAATAGAAGATGAAGAATAAGAAAAAACCTAAACAAGTTAACGTAAAAAAAAAAAAAAAAAAGAAGGGAAGAAGAAGAAAAAAAAGAAGACCAAAAAAGTAAAAGAGGGGCAAGGAAAAGTGGAGAAAAAAAATGATGAAACCAAAGAGAAAAAAGAAAAAAAAAAGTATAGAGGAAAAAGAAAGAAGGTAAAGTTAGAAGAAGAAAATACAAGAAGAAACAAAAAGAAGGAAAAAAAAGGAGAAGCCAACAAAACTAGTGTTAGAGAAGAAGAAGCCCATGAAAGGAAAAAAGGAGCTTGAAGCCTAAAAATCCTCAAACCTATTTTGAAGCCAAAAAGAGTTGAAGCACTTTAAAAAATTAAAGCTAAATCCTATAATTTCAAACTTACAGCACAAAGCCTAAGATCAATGCTATTAGGCTTGCCCACAACATTGCCCTTTTTAAAGGCTTTTTAGATCATAGGATTTGACTTATCCTAACTCTTAAAACGAAGGTAGGCCCATTTCTAATCTTCTTTAAGGGTTTGTGGCTCATAAATTCGGAACTTAATGAAGATGATTTTTCTTTTTTCAAAATTTAGCCCATGTGTTAATATCACTTTTAGTTTGATTTGACAACCAAAATCCTATAATATGATCTAAAGAAAGACCTAGTAGATTAATTAAAGCGCATCATGCACAAGTTTGAACATGATTTTTAAAATTTGAGTCATGCATTAAAAAAAAAAAGCTAAAGAAAGTGTGAGGAAGTCCTCTTAAACTAAATAACTCAAAGTGAGATTCCTATTCCTAGGCAAGAAAGTCATCTAGAGGGACATGGGAAATAATTTTCCCCAAGTTAAATTTCATTTGTCCAAAGCTTTAAAGCTATTTTCTCCAAATTGAAAAATGATGCTTCAAGGAAAAAAGATCAGTCCTAGAAAGAAGAACCTCACCCCCTAATTCATAAAGCTTCTTGGTGACTAACCAAAAATCCTGGTCCAATAATCAAGTTTCCAATCTAAATTGAAAAATGAATGAGTGATTGTAGCAGGGCAAACCCATTACTTATATGCAATTTTTAGAGCCTGTGAGCTTCCTTTCATGTTAGCCAATTGATTTTTCAAAAAAAAAAATATATATATATATATATATAAATAAATAAAGAAAGAAAGAAAAAGGAGTTTTTGAAAAAGAAAAGTTCTTTCGATAAAGGCTTTTAGCCATGGAAAAAAAAAGAGAAAGAAAAAGTAAATAAAATTTAAAAAGTTTGAAAAAGAAAATAGAGAGAGAGAATATTATAGGGTTTAGGAACAATCATCCTAGCTTCCTATGAAACCTTTAGGAACCTTAATTATCTTATGAAATCTTCAGGGTTTTCCATTGTCTTATAAAGTTTTGAAGACCTTTAGTTATTTTATGAATCTTTTAGGAACTTCAGCCATCTTATGAAGTTTTAAAGATGTCGAGTTATCGTATGGAATCTTCAAGAGCTATAATTTTCATCACACCTTACGGGTATCATAATCGTGGCAATCCATCATGAACTATACAAAAGTCACATGATAAGCATATTATTTTATGTAAACTTCCAGTACAATGTGTAAAGTATTAGCACAAGATGATCACTTGAAGATCTTAAAGTGTTAGTACATGATCAATAAATTATGTCGGTGATAAAACTGTAAAATTACTTATTTATCTTTTCCTACATAGCTCAATTTCATGTATAGTAATGTACCACTATGTTGGTCATTGGAAAATCCATAAATTGCATGCTCCTTAGATAAAATGTGGAAAAAGATGAGATAGTGAAACGAAAAATGGAGTGGCTTGTTTCTAATTAATGTCTCACTATAAATTTAGGCTTATGTTAGATGTAATTTCAAGAAGAATGATTTTTTTTTTCAGTGCTTCAATAGGCAAATGGAATCTGTTATTTGTCTTAACAACGAGCAAACTAGCATTGCTATTTATGATTGAATGACACTTGTGATTTTATCTTATTTTTAAACAATAATTCACATTTTTAGCTAATATAAGATGATGATAGCTACAACTTTGGACTCAAGACAATAGTAGAGTAAAGTAAGAATATCTTTGAATCCAATCAATGTTGGTTCCTTATTTAGCTTATGTTTACTCTAAGCAACAACATACCTTATGACTCATTTTTATGTATATCTTATAAGGGATATTTTGTATTATTTTATGTGTCTTTATAGGAATATTGATTATCATTGTTATCTATTAGGTATTGATTTTGTTTTAGAGATTTTCAAGAGAAGATATGAATATTAAAGATAATTGATTTATTTTTAGAGATTATTGAAGATTTGGAAGAACTAATCAACTATATGCTCTGAAAAAGATTTGTGCTTAGTCAATTTCCATCAAAATTTAGGCAAACACAACCATTAAAATGGCCATGTTACAGATTTCACAAAAGTCTCGAAAATTCATTCAATCCCTCTCCTTAAGCTCAAGTGACATATTAAGACACTAAAATTGAAATTTTAACAAATGAATATCAATTTCTTCACATTAAACATCAAAATCAACTAATATGACCCAACATATTCTATTAAAATAAAGGTCTATTAACATAAAGGTCTACTAACACTTATCAAACTTTCTGACATTTGAACATTTGCTTGTTGTCAACATCTCATTTTTGCCCCATTAAAAAACTGAAAAGAATAAAAATTAAAAAAAATACAAAATGAATAAAAAAAATAAAAATTGAAAAAAATTAAAAATATTTTAGAATTAGGAAACTCACTCCCATTAAGTAAATAGTTTTACATAAGAATCATAAATAAAAATATTTCAGGAGAAAAAAAAAACTCAAGCTCTCTTTTTTCTTGAACCTTCTCTCTCTACTCTTTCTCTCTTAGAACCCCTCCCCCCTCTCTTTCTCTAGAATCTAATCGTGTTTCTCTTGTTCTCTCTCTTTGAACACTCTATCCATCTCTCTTTTTTCTCTCTCTAACTTCAACTACATATAGCCTCGCCAAACACACACACCAATCTAAACCTAACCTAAAACCAACATCACGGATTATCTACTAAGTTGCCATCTCCACCACTAACCTTGCTCACAAACCAAACTCTAAGCACCATCAAACACAACAAACTCAAAAACACCACTCCAAACCACCATGGCATCACCACATCAAATGAGACCAAACTCATATACAAACACAATAACCATCATTAAACCCAACTTCAACCAAAACCAAACCCAGACTTCAACCAATGAAAACCACTAACTTTGGAATCACAATCACCAATAATCACACCATCTCAACCATGCTTAACTGCCACTACTTCACCCCAAATCACCCGCAAATCAACAAACACAAACAAATATTGATAAGTATTAGAAGATCCTTATTCATAATACTAATTTGATATGATTTTGTATAGATTTTATGTGAATTTACTAAGAAAAGGGTACTTAATTGATTAATATTTGATTTCAGGGTTTAAAGATGATATTTCAAAGATTTAAGGATGATTCAAGCAAAAAGGGAAAAAATTGGCAAAGTATACAAAAGTTGAATTTTACAATGTACATAACCTACAACATAGGTATATATATATGCTAGTGTTCAAGGGTGAAAAGTGACTAGAAAATACTTAAAATGTGCCCAAGTTGCTGCCCAATAAGTGTATAAGGTTGTGTTAATGGAAAGAACTTGATCAGTAAAGGAATTGAAGAGTTTCCAAAGTGCCTTACCACAAGCACAACCATGTACATGGCGAGGTACAGTGAAGGACGGCTACAATTCTATAAATACTTGTCTAAACCTTTTAGTTTATCATCCTTTCACATGTCCAAAAACCCTAAGAGAGAAAAGAGCCACCAGGAAGGAGAAATTGCTTTAGATCCACTAGAGATTACAAGACAAATCAAGGGTCTCATTGTTTTATGATGTTTAATCTTTACTTCCTTGATTTGTTGTGTTTATTGTAAATTCTATGGAGGAGTAATTCTTTGTACCCTGAAACTTATGAAACCCTAAATCCAAATGATTTGAATTCATTTTTATTAGTGAAAAGTTTATGTTTTGCATCTATTCATGTGTTTTAACTTTCTTACAATTGATTGTTGTACAAAGTTGATTACTTGCATGATTATTGTTAGATAGAAAGAGGTTTGATCTAATAAGATGGATCTACATGAATAGAAAAATTACAAGTTTAACCTGGAGGTTGGGAAACTTTGATTTTCTCCATAAATCTTTGTTTAAGAATCTTGATCTTTAATGCGATATTATATGGTATTAGTAAGGGAGAGGTCTCCATTATCTAATATAGTATTAGAAATTGATCAACTCAAGGGAGTGATTGATTTAATTATGTGATTCTGCAGTGCAAAGCATAAATAATTCACTAATCAATATTTTGTTGTGATAAATTAAGGTTTAGGGTGGATCAAGATAAAGGGTATGTCTTGTGATTGATTTCTAAGTCGTTAAAGCATAAACAATTAATCTTAGGATTTGATTATTTAGTTAATCATAGATATTGCTTCATATTTTAGGTTAAATAGTAGAAAAAGGGTAATACTAATAATTGTTCTTTAAATCCCTGTAGGAGATACCCGTTTTTAATCCTATACTACTATAGATAGGTATACTTGCCTAGCTTGATCATAGGAGTTGAATTGGGTTTATAAATTTTATAATTTGATATGATCAGTAGTGGCACATCACATACCACAACCAAATTTGAATGCCCATAATCACCACCCAAACGCAAAATTATGTCCACAAACTCATCGACTGACAAAAAAAAATGTAACCATCCCATCATCACTAACTAACCAAAACCAAAGAGAGGGAATCGGTTTTCATAACAAAATGGTATGGATTAAAAAATAAAAAATAAGATCTGGAAAAAAAAACATATAGATCTAGGCTAGTGAAGGCGCTTTCCTTGAGAGCACCTTCAAAATTATACTATAGGCATTATAGGCACCCTTCATGATGACGCCTTCAATATAAATACCTCAGTGTGGAACTTGCACTTACAACACAAAAATCAGTAAACGGCTATATATTTCGTACAACCAAACTCAATTCAACAATCCAAACCTACAAAAAAAAAAAAATCATGATCCCATATTCCCTTAACTTCTTGTACACTACTCAACACCAACAGCAATTCTCTACACAAATCTTCTCAACTCAACCCCAAACAAGTCAATCGTTCAACATGGAAAATGATAAATTGTTGAAACTAAACACCTTTAGTAAATGGAAGGAAAGTTCATTACAAAGCAAAATGCAATAGTACATGTTTTTAGATAATAGAATTCATAAATATGAAACAAAATACTAAACTACAAACTATCATCACCTCTTATTACCCCTCTGGAGTTCTCGAGCAATCCTTGACACAATGGACCACCGATCGCATACTGGAGCTGTTGGCCCCTCATCCTGAGCTGATGGTGGACTAAAATCAAGCTGTTTAAGTGGGCTTGACTGTAAAGGGCACCTAAACCAAGAGAGCTACATCAATCCCTTACCCATGTTATGATCATCAATAGTAAACCTCTTTTATGCTGCAAGTGGAGTTGGACCTGAAGATGCTCCACACTCGTTGTATGGAGTGTAGTATCGTGGCACTAAAGAAGTACTATGCTGTCCACGAGAGGTAGAGGGTGCTCAATAGATAGTTTAGCACTCCTGCTCCTCATCTCATCATCCCTCACAGTATGTCTCTCATCATCGCTCTTGTTCTCTGTGGCTTCACCCTCCTCCCATGTCTCATGTCAAAACTCAAGATATAGATGATCGATGACTCCATGCTCGTTCACCCTCTCTATAGCTTCATCTATAAATTGCATGCCCCTTAAATGTTAGTGGTTAATCTTATATGTCAGAATTGATTTGCCTGCAAAACAATGGGAAACACGCGAAGTTAGTATGTAGCGAAATTATATTGCAGGTAGAATTTGGAATCATAACTTAACAAGTGACCAAACATAGCTCCAATGTAGCTGACATACCACCTAGTCACTCTTCTACACCAACGAGCATAATCTATCTCAGTACCAAATGGACAACAATAGGAGCTAGTCGGTCCTGCCTCATATTTTACATCCCTTGATAGACAACATGACGCATTAGCCAATTTGTTTCCACTCCCCTTCTCAAATCTATTTGATGTAAATCTGGTTCAATGTTCACAACAAACAAAATTTCTTCGGTATCCCCTATATTATTACATGACATGGTATGGGAAATACCACTCCACAAAGCAAAAGCAAATGAAAGGGACTCGTGTCATCCACACATTAATACCAATACAACAAGGTAGCGGAAGCTTGATCATAATCTCATATGTGTAAACCATCCACACAACCTATTTAATAGCACGAGAAGACCTTTCAGTTCAAATTAATGTATTTTGAAAGAATAAGATAATAATAAGAAAGCAAATGTACCTTTGAAGAACCTAGAATGCTAAATGCTTACATATATGCAGAAACCACATAAGATAGGTGACCGGTGGTATCCCAAACAATCCTCCATCAGGTAGTAAGGGGTGCCCCATCTTGCAATGGAGGGCTGAAACAAGCACAGGGTTGCAATACTAGGAAATCGGTCCTAAGGCCAAACCTGCAACAGTACAACTGCTCCACCAATCTAAATAACATCCTCAGTAGATGCTTGACACAATTATCAGTATAACCAACTTAGGCATACAGCCTCCCAACTCTATTGACCAACCTTTACCATGTACTCTACTAAGGATAAGAACATGGCATGAGCTAACAATCCTAACTTGTTAGGAAAAAGACATCCTCCTATGAGCTAAAGGATGTAGGCACGTGCATGTCTAATAATTCGCTCCTTCAATGCATCCTTACATAGATGACCAAAATTATTACGCATCCAAGCTAGATTCAGGTGACCTCCTCGCATGGTACCCCTCTAAGGATGGCCTCCAACAATCCCATATGTACTTTCCTCCATCCAGTGGAGAGGGAGGTAACACCTACAAACAACATGCCATCAGCTACCAGTCCAAGATATACCTTTACATGTTATAGGGTGATAGTCATCTCCCTATATGACATGTGAAATGTACGGGTATCTTGTCTCCTTTGCTTAACTAGCACTGTAATAACATGTTAGTCGAACTGAATGTACAAGAGGTGCGTAATTCTTACGAAGGCAGCTTGCTCCAGATAGGGTAAAAGGCTATCATCAATGGGCTTCCAACTTGCACATGCCTTGAAGTTTGTTCGCTAGCTAACGATAGGGGTAGTAGCTGAGGCTTGAAAAGTAAAAGAAAAAGGTATGATCAACGCATTGATTTTGATGCCTCTAGAAACAAGACAACTATGCATCGAGAGGATTCCTTACCTCATCCCTCTAGATAGATGATGAGTGATGCCTCTTATGCTGGTTAAACAAAGAAAGATCAACGGGTACTAGCTCCACCTATCCTGCATATAAGAAGAAAAGTGTTAGAGTAAAAATATAATGCAAAATGAACTAACATAACACAAGCATTTCTCAAAGCTACCCATACCATGGTTCTCCTTATCTAGATAACTCCTCTTATTATGCCCTTCTTAGCTGGGTTAGGCTAGTCCAGCTCATCACTAGAATGGAAAAAATGAGATCAGTAACATTGAATTCCATTCATCCATCGATACCAAGGCTCCACAAAGGAAGTCCAATCCACATTAGAATACCTTGTTGCTACCATTGTGTATGAACATGACATTTAGTATATTTTCCATTTGTTGTAGATACAGGTCTATTTTGAAATGTCCATCTTATGCACATGACCTCTTCTCTTAAGACAACCTGCCTCTCGTCGAGTGTTAGTCCACACCTTAAATAGTTTAGTGCATTTATTGAAACTAGTAATGTGATGTGCATTAGCCTGAGGAGACCACAAATCAAGCTTCTTTGCATATGGCATGAAAACATGGTTTCCCTTTATGGTATTTGTTGTACCATTAAGTCTCTCTTCCCAGTACATAATACAATTATAGAATATTTTCTTAACTAAAACTGTTGATGGCTAGCCTCTCATATCCTTAAGCATTGAGTTGTATGTTTTAGTCATATTAGTTATCATGTAACAAAAACAGTAAAACCATCAAATGCTAAAGTCCGTTCCTCCTTGTGTAGAACCAGATTACCTTTGAGTCAGTCTTATCGAACCACTCAATTGATTCTTTGTTAATGTTCTTCATAACTCCATATACTTTTCAAACTTCCAAGGTTGAGCTTCAAATGCAGTGTATGTCACCGAGTTTTTGTACCTTTGATTCTTATGTATTTTGTTGAAATTACTAGCAATGCGTTGGACGCAAAATCGATGCGCTACAAAAGGTGGCTACCAACCATTTGATCTCCCATCTACCATCCCAATTATATCAGCTCCCCCATATGAAATAAGGCATATGGTCTCCTCTCTCCTATGTCTTATAACTCCTTGCTTTAGTTTCCTTAAAAACTAAGACCATGTAGCCATAAACTTAGAAGGAACGAGACAAAAGGCACGGGGTCAAATGTAATTGTCTCCATCTACACTACATGGCACGAGTAAAATGTGCTTGAATTTATCATATAAAAATGTACCATCAATACGCACAATTGGCCTACAATGCTTAAAAGCCTCCATACAAGGGCCAAAATTCCAAAAAAAACCACTTGAAATATGTCTCATTTGGCCAAGACGATCTTGTCCAACCTTATTCTACCAGTGATCCCCGGCTTGGTGGCCTTAATTGTAGAGAAAAGCTTTAGAAGTTTGTTACAAGATTTCACCTAGTCACCATAGACAATAGCTATTGCTCTCATCTTACATTCCCATATTCTTCTATGGGATACAGTATAACCATATACAGTCAAGCAATGGGACTCAAGCTCCCGTACTTTGCAATCTGGATTTTTCGAACAAAACTAATAAATTCTCAGGCCAAGATATTAGAGTCTATTTGGGAGTAGTCTTGTCTAATTATTGGATTAATACACAAATGAGAGCCATTAAGTTTTACTATGACAAAAAAACCTTTGATTTTTTTTTTCTTGCAAGCTCTTATATTCCATGGACAACCTTGTTCACTTTTCATGCAATGAGTTGTCCATAAACCCTTCTTTGATTCATCCACACAAAAATTGTAGTATGTTCTTATATGGAAGGCTTTTACAACCTGAATTAGATCATCTTTAGTATTAAACATCATACCCTTCGCTAGGTCTTGGCTATCAGAAAGATTATTACACATTACATTCACATCATCTTCAAATATCACATAATCATCACCACATCTACCCACATTGAAATATGGAATTGCATCCTTCACCATTGCCTAGCTTAACATTTAGGGACAACCAAGTTTTCTATATTACACCCTTGAACCTCTTCTACCACTTCATCATCTTCTTCTCGACTTCCCTTATCTTTCATAGGATCTCCATTTTCATTGATGTAGTAATATCCGTCCTAGAGATCATCTTCTACCTTAGGGTTAAATAGCGGTACCAATTTCTCCTCAACTCTATGCTTAAAATTTGACAATGGCTCGTTCATAGGCATATGTTCATATTCTTCATAATGCATAAGCAAAAATTGAATCACCCCTTTTTTTTTTTTATGCACACTGGTGGATGTTCTAGATTAAGAATACAGGTAACCTAACATCTATGTGTTTTGCTTTAACACATAAGAACGATAGTTAGGGACATTCAGAGCGGCTTTTCTCCATGAGTAAGGGTGGAGGGGTAACTAACAAAATCATGCAACCCATGAGTAGTGTCTACTCAAGTAGTGGTTTTCACAAATATCTTGTGAATTAACCTAGCACCCGACTTACGGCCATTGAAATTAGATCCTCAAGACAATCATCATCCACAAATGGCATTAACATGCAGGTAAACCTATGGCTAATATAATGTGTGTGTCTATATATTATCTCTAATTCAAAATCATTCAAATCAACACCAATCTTCTCACATATCACCTCCTTAGATTATTAAAAATTCAAATCCGTCCTCACCTTTACCTTCATAACACGAGACCTACCATATTATGGCCCATGACTTCCATCTACAATATTCTCATTCACATAAATGATGAAACTTTACATAGTTGACCATCTCAAACTTATCAACAACAAACTAAGAATGTTAGATGGTGCTTCTCATAGATTAAATAGTGGAAAACATCTTTAGCAACTAAGCATCAATAATGAACACTTCAGAATCTTTCATTTCCAATAACGGACTAAGCTTAAACAATTGGGGCATTTCACCAAACATCATCTAAGCGTCCATATTTTTTTAGATAAACGATGCAGATTGACCAATGCAAGTACACAAACATCACCACGTAACGTACACTATTTCTATTATTTCTTATATTTCAAAGTCATCAATTAGATCAGATAAAAATAAGCATCCAATTATGTACGATATTTCACTAAGGAAATGGCTAAAACAATAACATTTAAAAGGTGGGGGGGTGGGAATACAACATTACCTGATGTTGGGAAGCCGATTTAATGGTCGAAAAGCCTGATTTGGTGCTAGATGATGGTTCTCGTATGTAGCTAACAGTAGGGTTATTTTGAAAGGAAGAAAGTACTATTTGAGAGGGAGAGTTCATGAAAGTTTTTTTTCAAATACTTGCACTGAGGGCATCATTCTGAAGGACGCCTTTAGTTTAAGTCCAAGGCGTTCTCTCGAATAACGCCTTCAATGTAATCGTATTTGCACTAAAGGCACTATTTGAGAGAGCACCTATAGTATAATTCTAAAGGCACTCTTAAGGACAGCGCCTTCACTAGCCTAGATCTATATTTTTTTCCATTAGATCCTACTTTTGGTTTTTTTTTTTTTTTAATTCCTACCATTTTGGTAGAGAAACCAGAGGACATCTCTAGATTCTGCCTTCTTTCCCTCTATCAACCCACCTCTAACTCATAGAGTCACCTGGCTAGGATCCACATTTGATCCACAATCCAGTTCTATCTTAGTACAGGTTTGATTGTATTCCATTTTCAAGCCTAGCCCTAATGTTTTCTTTCTTTTCTCTTTATTTATCAATATCATTCCTATTTTCTTTTGCCTTTTGTTTCTTATTTTCATTTATTTAGTTTAATAATTTGTTTATATATTAATTTGGTAATTCTTTTGTAATATCTCCTTGTATCCTTATACATTTAACAAGAAAAACAATAATGATATATATACATAATAGTATATTATTATATTATTTCATATGGTACGTAATTTGATGTGGATCATATATCATACGTACTATCAAAAAAAATAAACACATAATATATTGCATTTATACATGAATATATTATATGTTTATTCTATAGTTAGCATGCTATATTTTCATGTTAAAGGATCTTTTATCACATGCTTATAGTGTTAGGATTATAATATATTTTATGCTTGCCATGTTATAATTGTTGTTTGACATGCATGTTTATATAAAAAATGTGTTAATTTTAATAGATTTATTTAAATTTTATGGATTAAATTTTTAGGATATAAAGTTTTATATAATTTATTAGAAATTTTAGCATATAAACCTTGTATATTGTTGGACCCAAAAAGTAACCAAGAGGGGGGAAAGGGGTTTCAATTGGTTACTTTAAAAAATTTTATAAACTTTGCTTCTTGTAAATCTTAAACACAACCCCAATTAATTATTAGTAAAGAATGTCTTTGAAGTTGCTTAATAATAAAAAAAAATAATCAAATACAACAAAAGAGTAAAGTAAAAGAAGTTTACGCAATGATTTATAGACATTCCACCTTCAGTGTCAATCCTTTCTTCCATCTTCAAGCCGAAGACCCGATATTCCACATCGATATGTTCTACTATATCCAATCAAAATAATATTACAAATAGTGTCCTCAATTCACTCTGTCAGACTTCATGCTAACACTTAGCTACTTTTGAACTCAAAGTCTACTTGTAATCTATCTCACATAAAGTAATCTAAAGCAAATGTGGAATAAAGAATTAAAGTCCTCTCAAATTTCAGTGCAAGGAATGAAATTATAAATAACAAAGATTAGCACAATTGTGAGCTTGATGTTATACTAAAGATAGAAAGCTTTCTTTTTCATGCAACAAGTGTATTCTGTTTTTATGTCATCACTTCATCAACGAGCTAGTTAAAGATGATCTTTGTTCCTGATATTGTGTGCCTGCTAGAGGCAAGGATTCTCTTGTAACATAAATAAGCTAGACGTTAAATATTATCTTACTGTGGATAAGAATTGATACTGGAATTTGAAACGTTGTTGACCAAATCTTGATGTAAAACGACCTCTGATATGTTCCAAATTAAATTAGATTTATATCCCTTAGAAATTGGACCGTATCTTGCTGTCTATAATCTTCTACGAATTTAAATTCCTTATGTTGTTTGAAACATGACCTTGGTATCTCATCAATAAATATCCGTATCAAATAAACTCCTCATGACAAACCTGAACAAGTCTTGAAATTCGAATTTAGATATTGAATAGCTTGAACTTGATGTTAAAAGAAATTCTTCAAGAATAAATCTTCAAATCGGATATAAACTTGAATCACCTAGATATTTCAACCAATTTTATGGAACATATTTGAATGCATTACCCAAAAACATTCAACTTTGGAGCTGAGCCCTCAAAAGAATAAAACACGATATGCAATTATCTATTCAAATTTGGCATGTAGCGGGCCTACTTTCTGAGCATTTTATCTTCTTCAGAAACTTTCTAGATAGTTTTTGAATTACTTTTTGAGTTGAACCTCTCTTTGATAAACACTTTCATAAAACTTCCAATTATGCTTGATTTATTTTATTTTACAATTTAAAAACTGCACACTCAATAACTTTGTTAGTAAACATTAATCTTTTTGTTATTATCAAAACTAATATTGAGAGAAACTAGCATATATAACTTGTTGAAAAGGCATCGATTTAAATATAATTATGATGTAATCTTTTGATGCCTTGTATAGTTCTTAGGCAATATTGATAAAACATAGAATGTGCACTATTATTGAACGCCTTTAAGGATTAGATTTAAAAAGATAAAATCTCAAAGCAGGTTTATAAAGTATATCGAGATTGGTATAATTAATAATTTTTAGCAAACTTATGCTATATTTCATATCCAATACGGAGTAGGAATCATCAATAGAAATTATAGAAATGCTTAATAAATATAAAATTATCAATAACTTATTTGAGCATAAATTTTTTAATAGACATTTTAGGTCCCTATATATATATTCATTTTCATCGATAAAAAATAAAAACTTAAAAAGAAAAAAAATATATCATTTCACTTTTTCCCATGTATGAGGAGATTAGTTTTTATTTACCCATCAATTTGAAAAAAAAAATTACACAAATACAATTTAGAAAAAATTAATTACCTAAATACCATTGTTATATCATATATCTAAGATGCAATACTAATTTCTTTTTTGTATCACATATCCAACAGGCGATACACTTGTATATCACATCTTGCACAGGCACTACAGGCGTGTATCGCTCATGCAACATGCGATACTTATATGTACGCCCGCGTAAGATGCGCTACATGATTTGGTTAAATTGTTGTATCTCATCTTAGATATGAGATACACGTATAAAATTGTGTATCTCATATTTAAGATGCAATATAGTAATATTATTTAGGTAATTATTTTTAGCTAAATTGTATTTATGTAATTTTTTTCCCAAGGATAGTAGATACATATCGCACCACGCATATGAGAAATATAAATAAAAGTCATTTTCATGGCTTATAAAGATATATATGATGCACTTATTTCCTTAACTACCAATTTTAATCTCATCTGTGTTGGTTTTAACTCTCTAAACCCTGATCTCTTAAATAACTTTTATCACATAAGATTTATGCTTGCCTAATTCTACTAAAACTCTTTTAGCAAATAACTTATCAACAAAGTAGGAAATAGTAAAACTCTTTGGTCCTTGAGCTTTTTGGGTTGCTTGTTATGAAGGATTGCGAAACACTCCTCTCCTAAAGTTATAATTGATATCTCCTACAATTTCTACTAGTTGGACAACAAGTCCTTCAAAAACTAGGTATACCTTGGCATCTGTAAGAGTGCTTCTATAAATGACAAACTAATGTGTAATTACTTAAAGAGTTCCATAAATTTACCATAGTGTCCATCATTGTTTTTCTTAAGATGAGCCAAATAAGGATTTGGTGGCTTATACTCCTTTACTTTTAAGGACTGCTTCTTCTCCTTTAACATTTCATTCATCTCATCTTCTTCTCTTATTTTAATAACTTTCTCCTCATCCTTCTCCTTTAGGATTGATTACAACAACAACTTCCTTTTCATCCCTATCCTTTTCCATTGTGTTTGATCGCAATTCTATAGTATTTCTAAGGGTCACTACTTTCACGTGTTCCTTTGAGTTTGTTTCAATATTCCATAGTATTAATCCCTATGTTTTTTCAAATAACAACTTAATAATCCACCCAATTAGGTTCCGTGGTTATAGATAGAAGCCTCTTGATTTATCAAGGTTACCTATGCACTCTACTGGTGAGCTTCTTAAGTTTGAATTAACCATGTCATCAACTCTTCCAAACTAGGCTTCTTGTCCTAAGATGAGGGTTGATGGAAAATTTCTGACCAATCGTAGTTTAAATTTACAAAAACATTTCTAAAATCGACTACGAAGGACAATAGGCAACAGACCTATCGAATCGTAGAATAGTGTTTAGATCAAGGTCGTCCACGAGGAAGGAATAAGTACTAGTAATTACTCTAAATTCCACTATTTAGCAAATTGAAAGAGATTGATTGATTGATTGATTTCACTAATTAAGGAAAACTACTAACTAAAGAAGATCAGCCAACAAAATTACTAAAACAAAAAGTAAGATTTAAAAGATTCAATATCTAACACGACTTAAATCTTGTTCTTCATATAACTTCATCATATGAATCATGGAATACTAAAGATTATCCGAATCGAGATCTTATACCGTTGAATTCCTTATATAAACTTATCATCCTCTCGAATTGATCAATTTATCTAATCTTAGATTGATAATTAGGATCTCTCCTTAACTAATTACAATCTAAGATTGCATGAAGATTAAGAACTCAAGAAAACAGAGATTATACGGAAGATTCTTGCAATTTATCTCTAGAATCACAATCAAATCTCATCAAATCGCATAGATCTATTCATAAAATCGATTTCTCAATCTACTTTAATGAAAATCAAACATAGATATGCATTTCAGATATGCAATTCTAAGAAATCAATTAGGAACATGCAATTTGAATATAAGAACATCAATTGAATTTCATTAAAATCATATTCTCAACATATGATGAAATTAAAATCCGAACAAGATCTAGATCTATGATCTACTCCTCCATATTGATATCAAAGAACAAATTAAATTCAAAACAAAGAGTTGAATTCATGAATACAACCCTTAGAATTGAAGTTCAATTGATGAACTTGGATTTAGAAATCCAAATTTGATCTTCACTTGTGTTCATGTTCCTTATGACTTGTTTTGCAAAAACTTCTCCAAAAAGCCCAGAGAAAATATATAAAATGAAGCATAGGAAAATACGTAACTACTCTCTCTCTTAAAAGAAAAAGTATTTTAAAAGGATACCAAAGTTCCTCAAGACATAAGAAATAAAAAGAAGGACGCTCTGGTTGAAATATCCTTCAAAACGGCCTGTATCGGAGATTGTTTCACCTACTTGATGTGTTTCTGAGTTTGAAACATGCATTGATACAGCCTGTTCAAAAGGTTGTTTCACTTTCTAAGCGTTGCTCTGGGTTGAAACAAGCGTTTATATACCCTGTTTCAAGGAGTGTTTCATTTTTGTTTTCCCTGGAACCATACAGCCTTTGATATGGGCTGTTTCAAGGGCTGTTTTGTTCCAATCTTTTTCCAATTTGATCATTTTCTTGCCGAATTCATTTGATTTCTTCTCGATGAGTTCCAATTTACCTCGAATTGACAAATTAAACAATTAAGAACCATTTTTAGATGATTTTTATTTAGATTATCACTAAAAGAGCTCAAAATCATCTTTAAAATAAGGCTGTAATAACATTTATCAATTTTACCCCATACTTAAGTTTTTTGCTTGTCCTCAAGCAAAATAAATCAAAACATTGAAAACAATGAGGACTTCATAAACAAATGAACTTATCATCAATCATGTATGCAATCTTAAGAACAAGTTGGCTCAAAACTTCATCATTATTACTTGATTCTTTTCGAAATCAACAAATTATCAATCTTATATATGCAACTCCCATCCAACCCTAGAAGAATTAAATCAAAGATACTTTAGCCAGATTTCTAAAATTGATCTAAGTAAACTAAGCTTTACCCTTACTTTTTAAGAATAGCCTTGAAAGTTAAAATTAAAACCAAGATCAAACAGAGCAAAAGGAGACTTGATCCACTTCACCTGTTTACTTGGGAGTATATAATCTCATCAAACATCTCTCTAAGCATAGGAATCCAAAATAAAAAGATGTCGTATTGAAAATTCCCCTGCTTTTCTCTCCTTTGTGTAATCTTTAATGGAATTTTACTGAATCATATATTTTGTTTACTTAATTTCAAGTTAATAGCGGGGTCGAATCTTGCTCTTCTGAAGGACCAAGACCCGCCCATATCAACTGAATTTTTTCGTTTTAAGTACTATTTATTTTGGCCCTCAAAGGGACGAGCTGTTTGCCCACTTCTTTTCATTTTCTTTGGACGGGTTTTTGCACATTTCTTTTCAACCTTATTTACCTTTCTTTCCTTCTTGTTATACCGAGTTTATTAAGTCGGCATATCCCGGGCTTATCGCCCAAGTGACCAAGTTTTAAAGGGATCCCAACAGACTCTTCCTCACTTTAACATTCAAATTTTTATATTCTTAACTCACTTACCTGAGTCAGTGGAGCAAAGGCTTTTTTTTTTTTATTCTAAACAGATATTCAGGAGAACATTCCAAGTGAAAAATCTCATTTATCCTTTCACTAAAGATTCGGGAGCTCTCAAAATTTTTAATGAAAGCATATAATCTTAGTGAATTGCGAAATTGAATCCCTTAACGATTTACTAAGGTCTAAGTTTAATTCTAACTCTAAATTCCATCATTAAATGGTAAGTAAACTTGTTTCACAAAGATTCCATTACTTAATTTTGACCAAGTATCAAAAATTCAAAGAAGGCATGATGGGAATGCAAAATATATTTTACTAAATTTTGTGATGAAGTAATTCATGATTTCAAAGTTTAATTGTCAAAGAATGAAGTTAGGGAGAAATTTGAGAACAAAATTGATCATTTTCATTTCTATTCAAAGCATTAATTGTCATAAAACACTGTAAGCACAATAACACCCTTAGTTTCCATTTTTTTTATAGAAATAAAATTTATTTCCTTCCCTCACACTTGTTTTGGAAATTGTCGTCAATTTCCTATCATGAGAATTCAAAGAGGGAAAAAGAATAGAATAAAAGAATTCAGGCACTAAGAGAAGATAAGGATTGGTACTGCCCTGTTATTAGATTGAGAAAGATGATGTCACGAGCAAGTCAGAGTTGACATTAGAGGGTAGCTAAGGATTCAAGATTTTAATCCCAAGTAAATCTGATATCCCCTTCATCATCCTTTTGGTGCAACATCCTTGTCCATAGGCACCATTGGGGTGCTTGTCCCTGCATCATCTGAAAGTGAACCATGGTCAATGACTTTCATCCCTCCTGCTTCATTTTCATATTCATCAGTCTGCCTGTCAAAGTCATCATCTTCATTATTATTTCCACCATCTCTGGAAGTATCAGCGGCGTGAGTGTGAGAAGTCTTATCATGTTTGTCTTCTTCAGATGCATCATCATTATCACTACTAGAAGAATTCAGGCATTCAGGAAGGGTAATTTTCAATGCTTCACCAATGGCCTTAAGACTTGCAATCAAAAAATGCTTCATCCCTTTTTGTCTTTTTAAAATCTTACTCTGTTGGCGTTTAATAGTTTGGACTTCTGCAGTCAACTGTTTTATGGCCAAACTTTGGTTTTCCCCCATTGTAGAAGATGGTGGAGTGCTTGGAGTGCCTAAACTAGGGGCTGCAAGAATGCCCCATTGATGGAAAGTATTATCTGTCATAAAGCAGGAGTAAGTAGCTGTGTCTGTAGAGCCGGCTCAAGAAAGACCCTCATGTTCTTTAGTATCCTAGTGATATAAGCACCACGATAAACACCATGAACTTTCACCTGAGCTTGATGGCGAATAGCAAAAGCGAGCAGGTTTCCCACATTTTCCCTGAATCCATTAATCATACCAAGTAATGCCAAAAGATCAGGTTGAGTGACAACCCTTGTATTATGGATCCGGCCATCTAAAGAATGAACCAAAAGCCAATGAAGAATCCCGTGATTGATGTTATAAAGATGAGTACCCCATGATTTGGAATGATCATATGGCCATGTGTTAGCAGTGGAGTACCAAAAGTCATTTATAGAGATATGTTGTAGCCAAGATGAAGGCAAGGCATGAAATTCATCAGACTGAAGCGCTTCCTCAGAGTAGAGCCTAGTGTAAACACAAAATTGGTGCATGTGCATGTCGTAATACTTGCCAAAAGCAGAGAAAGAAACATGATTTCTCAAACCAAGCACTTGATGGGGAAATTAGATCTTAAATGTCGACAGGACTTCCAAAGTTACTCCTTTATAGGTTGGCTTACTGATCTTGAACAAATTTTCCAAAGCAGGGTCTGCAAGCAATTGTTGAAAGTCTTGGGTTAAGCTATATTTGTGGATAACATTGCAGTCCAACAAAGAATTGGCCTTGAAGATTTTCTTATGACAAAGCTCCCTGAATCTGTAACGGTGTTCTTCAATTAGGCTAGGCAGTGGTCTAAAGGAACCAGTAGATCTAGCCTCTGATTTACGGGGACGCTTTTTGGCTACACCTTTCTTACCCATCTACAAAAAGTAAAGATCATTTGTGAGGTTGAGATGGAGGGCAAAACACAGCAGTACATACTCAACATGGGTAATCAACTGTCTAGAAGTATAAAATAGCAAGGAACTTATTCATCATCTCATCTTTTACTAAATACACCACTTGCTCTACACTTTTACAACATAGCACTTCACCAATTCATCTCTAACAAGATACACCAAACCAACCTATCACAAATGAAAGCCACCCATCACGAGTCACAGAAAAATAATCTCTCACACAGCCTCATACATACATACACCCAGTAACATTCCAGAAGCAAGACTGAAATAAAAAAGAAAAAAAAACTATCGTTACAGTAAGAATGAATCAGTCTATTTGCAATGGAAAGTACAAGCAAGCTAGAATTAAAACAATTTAACAATTGCTATAAAGGATTTCAAAAACAGATCCTAAGTTTTTTTTTTTTTAAAGCAAGAATGCGTGTCACAACAGCCCAAATAGAGATTAACCAAGAAATAATCGAATTAATATCATTACAAACTCAAGCTAGGATGATCCCAGACACGCATATGTGAGCAAAACAATAACGGAGCAGCACTTTCACAACAAACCATTCGATGAATCAAAAAGCACAAAACACGAGCACGAAAACGAGTGAGAATAAAGCAAACACAAGATAATAAAACAAGGCAATTGCGTGATCAAAATAGCTTCACATATCATGGAATTCAACAGCTTCATAAACCCAATTATTCGACAACTTCATGAGTGAAAAATCAGACATGCATGTTGTAACAGTACGAAATAAAGCTCAAATTGAACATTCAAAGAGCAGAAACCCAAACAACCAATGGAGAAAAATTGACACAACACCCAAAGTTGGAGAAACACAACCTAAAACAAGAAGGACCCCGAGCACTTAAAACACGAATTACAAGCGGATACTAATTGATATTGTTCAATTTACCAAGAGAAGCCATGGAAGTAGAAATCAAAATAGGAAAGAGACAAGACGTACCTGAGATGCTCTACGCAAAGAAGAAAATTTGATTTGAGTGAGTTGTATGTGTAGAGTGTGCTCGGAGGAGGAAGCCAAGAACAGGGGCACGTGTATAAGCGATGAGCAGCTAGGGTGTAAAGAAAATAGGGTGAACAAAAGAGGATTTAAAAAGATGGTTTAGAACACCCTAGGAGACAGCCCCATATAGAGGCCGTATCACTCACCGTGTAGTTCAAAGAAATTACTTGGGTGTGAACGGTCTTGGAAACAGCCCTGGAGTGGAGCGTGTTTCACTCTCTGGTTTATTAAACCAGCTCACCTGGGTGAGAATGACGCATGATACACCCTCGTTCAAAGGGGTGTTTCACTTATTGGTTGGAGTGAAGAAAAATCCTGGGCTGAAACGCCCTTAGAAACACACCTCTTCAGCACCCCGTTTGGACTTGCCGCAGTTGTTGGACACAAGCAGAGAATGGAATGGGCACCAGTACACCTCGTTCATATCAGCGTTTCAAAGCTTGAACTATTGTTGTTGATGTCCAGTGAGAAACAGCCTTCCAAACACCCCTGTTTCAATTCCCACTCCTTAAAATTTGTCAAATTGTTGATCTTGTGAGCTTGAAATCTGGATTCCGCATCTTGTCTCTGTAAAATTAAGCTTAAACAAAGATAACTACCCTTACTCCCAAAGCAACAACAAAACCAGCAAAACAAAAATAAAACAAAAGTTAAGAGGTTAAGCATGGGTTGTCTCCCGTGAAGTGTCTTGTTTAATGTCGTTAACTCGACTTAGCAACCCAGTGGAGTCTAGACGATTGTGAGGAGGTTGAGTTCTTCCCAATCTTCAAAAATTTTAGTGCCTCCCAAATAGAGTTTGAGCCTTTGACCGTTCACCTTAAAGACACCTTTTTCAGGATGTTCTAACTCACTGTGCCATTAGGATAAACTCTTTTGACTTGAAATGGGCTCGACCACCTAGATTTAAGCTTTCCCAGGAATAGTTTCAATATGGAATTAAACAGAAAAATGAAATCACCTTCCTTAAATGTTCTCGGGTGTTGAATCCTGGAATGATGATACTTCTTAAACCTCTCCTTATAGATATGAGAATTTTCATACGCCATAAGTCTCCATTCATCTAACTCATTGAGCTGCACCTTTTGCCTTACTCTAGTCTTATCAAAATCTAAACTCATTGATTTAATCGTCTAATAAGCTTTGTGTTCTATCTCAACAGGAAGATGACAAGCTTTTCCATAAGCAAGCCTATAGGGTGTAGTACCCAAAGCAGTTTTATAGGTTATGCAGTAGGCCCATAAAGCGTCGTCTAAATTAGTAGCCCAATCACGCCGGTGATGTCAATTTTGTATCAGAAACCTCCACTTGGCCACTTGTTTGGGGGTGATATGGAGTGGCAAGTCAGTGTGTAACCCCATATCGCTTGAGCACTTTCTCAATTATGAGTGTTACAAAAATGAGTGCCCCTATCACTAATGAGTGCACGCGGGGCTCTAAACCAAGAGAAAAGCTTTTTCAAGAACTTCAACACCACTCGGGCATCGTTTGCAGGTAAGGCTTGGGCTTCAACCCATTTAGAGACGTAATCTACCGCTACAAGAATATACCGATTACCAAAGGAGAAGGAAATGGTCCCGTGAAATCTATGCCCCATAAATCAAAAACTTCATACTCTAAAATGAATTGTTGGGGCATTTCATGTCTCCTAGAGATATTTCCAACCCATTGACATCTATTACATTGGACAATATAATTTTGGGCATCCTTGAATAGTGAAGGCCAATAAAATCCCACTTCAAGGACCTTATGAGTTGTCCTGTTAGCACTGTGATGGCCTCCAGCGGGTCCTATATGGCCATGGAAGAAAAATTGCCAACCCTCCTTATGAGAGACACGCCTTCGAATCACCTGATCAGCACAAACTCTGAATAGATATGGATCTTCCTAAAAATAATGCTTTAAGTCTATAAAGAATTTCTTTCTCTTTTGTTGGTCCATGTCTTATGGAAGAACCTTTGCCACCAAATAATTGGCGAAGTCTACAAACCAAGGAGTGTCAATGTCCTCAACTGCACAAACAACATAAAGTTGTTCCTCTGGAAAATTATCATTAATTTCTGGTTCATTCAAGCTCCTCGAGTGCTAATTTTCCAGCCTTGACAAATGATCAGCCGCTAAATTTTCCAAACCCTTCTTGTCCTTAATTTCAAGATCAAACTCTTGAAGAAGTTATATCCATCTGATAAGCCATAGCTTTGCTTCTTGCTTTGCCAACAAAAACTTCAAAGCTGAGTGATCTGTATAAACAATAACTTTTGACAAGAGAAGGTAAGGTCAGAACTATCAAAGGCGAAAACCACTGCAAGCATCTCTTTTTCAATGGTTGTGTAGTTTGCTTCAGCAAAAGTGAGAGTTTTGCTCACATAATGAATGGGTTGAAAGGATTTCTCTCTTTGTTGTCCCAATACAGCACCCACGGCTGAATCGTTTGCATCACACATTAACTCGGATGGAAGATTCCAATCCAGTGTGACCATGATAGGAGAAGTGGTGAGCTTGTGCTTAAGAGTGTTAAAGGCATTAAGACACTCTTGATTAAATTCAAATGGTGTATCCTTCTTTAAAAGCCTGGTCATAGGCCGTGCAATTTTAGAGCAGTCTTTAATGAACCAGCGATAGCATCTGGCATGGCCTAAGAAGCTTCTAATGGCCTTTACAGAAGAGGGTGGTGGGAGCTTGGAGATGGCTTCTATCTTAGCTTCATCGACTTCAATTCCCTTCTTGGAGATCTTATGCCCTAAGACAATGTCTTCTTGAGTCATGAAATGGCATTTTTCCCAGTTTAAGACTAAATTGGTATCTTTACACCGCTGCAACACTAGATCCAACTGATGAAGACATGCATCAAAATTATTCTTATAAACAGAAAAATCATCCATATAAACCTCCATGGTGTTACCAACCATATCTTCAAAAATAGGCAACATACACAGTTGAAATGTAGTTGGAGCATTGCATAAACCAAAAGGCATACACCGATAAGCAAATGTGCCAAAGGGATAGGTAAAAGTTGTCTTCTCTTGGTCTTCCAAGGCAATCAGGATTTGAAAATAACTCGACATTCCATCCAAGAAGCAATAATAAGCATGTCCCACAAGCCTCTCAAGCATTTGGTCAATGAATGGAAGTGGAAAATGATCCTTCCGGATGACATCGCTTAACTTGCGATAGTCTATACATACTCTCCAGCCCGTTACTGTCCTCAAAGGGGTAAGCTCATTTTTCTTATTTGGCATGATGGTCATACCCCCTTTCTTTGGCACAACTTGCACCGGGCTTGCCCATGAGCTATCGGATATGGGATAAATCATCCCTGCATCTAAAAGTTTAATAACCTCTTTCTTAACTACATCCCGCATGTTGGGATTAAGTCGTCGTTGGGGTTACACCACCTGTTTAACACAATCTTCCATGAGGATCTTGTATGTACAAAAAGAAGGACTAATCCCTTAAATATCAGCAACCTTCCATTGAATGGCCTTCTTGTGTTGATCAAGAACAAACAAAAGCTTATCCCGCTACTCTTTACTAAGGTCAGATGCAATAATTACTGGAAGCTTGGAATCCTTTCTCCAGAAAAGCATATTGAAGATAATCAGGAAGTTACTTCAATTCAAGCTCTGGTGGATCTTCTATAGAAGGTTTTGAAGTCCGAACACCTGAGTTGGCAATTCTTTCATAATTCCCATCTTTCTTTAACTTCAAATTTCTATCAAGTTGATCTACCAAAGATTGGACAGCTGGACTAATTTTTGCAACTTGCTCCTCAGTCATTAAACAAAGCTGTAGGGAATCATCGCATAAGAGGTCTTGTAAAGAATTTGAAACTGCCAAATCAAGATAATCAATTGCATAACATGTATCATCATAATTCAAACCCTGTTTTAAAACATTCGGCATCTTCACAATAACTTCTTCATTACCAACTCTCAACACTAACTTTCCATCACCTACATCAATTATAGCACGGGCTGTAGCCAAGAAGGGTCTGCCTAAAATGAGTGGGATGTCAACATCAGTCTCCATATCAAGAATAATGAAGTCCGTCGGGAATATAAAATCTTGGACTTTCACCAATACATCTACAACTACCCCCCTTGGAGACTTCACAGAACAATCCACTAATTGAAGACTCATTCGTGTTGGCTTTAGCTTTCCCAACTCTAGGTTTTTATACAATTTATATGGTATCAAGTTGATACTAGCTCCCAAGTCAGCTAGTGCTCTTTCTTTAGATAGATTTCCAATTAGGCATGGGATAGTGAAACAGTAGGGACCTTTGAGCTTTTTGGATAACTTGTTTTGAATTATAGCAGAGCATTCGCCTCTTAAAGTCACAGTAGAACATTCTTCGAGCTTCCTTTTATTAGAAAGCAACTCCTTGAGAAATTTTGCATATCTTAGCATTTGAGATATTGCCTCAACCAATAGGAGGTTGATATGAAGCTGTTTAAAGATCTCCAAGAACTTTCCATAATGCTCATCCATCTTAGTCTTCTTGAGCCTTATGGGACATGGAATTATAGGCTTACACTTCGGAATGTAAGTTGGAGCTAATTTCTCTTCAGCTGGGTTTTCAACTTGCTTTTCTTCAATCTTACTAGGAGCTGATTGTTGAATTGGCTCAGCCACTGTACACTTTTGCACTTGAGTTTCAGCTTGACCTACCCTTCCACTTCTAAGTGTGATAGCCTTCGCATGTTCTCTCGGATTAATCTCGATATTTCCCCGTAAAGAACCTTAGGGCCTCTCGGAAAGCTTCTCGGCAATTTAACCAACTTGGGTCTTAAGGTTGTGAATCGAAGCTCCATGATTTCTAAGTGTTGTATCTTGATTTTTCAAAATCAAATCCAAAGATTTCTGCCTTTCATCCGAGTCCTTGATAAACTTTGTCAATAAATCTTCAAGATTTGACTTGGATACTTAACCAGGTGGCCTATGAAAACCAGGAGGAGACGTAGCATTTGAAATAAGATTTCCCTTCTACATGTTGTTAGTGTTACTCTATGAAAAATTCGAATGATTCCTCCATCCCGGATTATATGTGCCACTATATGGATTGTTTTGAGCACGCATAGGATTACCTAAATAATCAACTTGTTCCAAATTAGCTTCCTCACCAAAGGGTGGTTCAACATAAGCAAGCTGCTGCTGCTGTGATAGAGTCAATCTATCAATTTTTCAAGAAAGTGCTTCAACTTTTGACATAATGGTGGTAGCCATATCTACATCCAACATACCAACTGGTTTCTTGTCTCTAGTTCGAGAACGTGACCACTCATAATTGTTTATGGCCATGTCTTCAAATAATTGCAAACTTTCTTCCGGTGTCTTATGATTCAAAGTGCCTCCAGTGGCGACATCTATCATCTGTTGTGTCTGGTAGTTAAGTCCATTATAGAAAATCTAGACTTGTAACCACTTTGGGATAGCATGATGGGGACACATTCGCATAGACTCTTTAAATCTCTCCCAAGTCTCATATAAAGTTTCCATCTCCAGCTGATGATAAGATTGGATATCAGCTCAGAATTTTACAATTTTAAATGGAGGAAAGAACTTATCCATAAACTTCTTGAACAATTCTTGCCAATTTGTAATGGAATTTCTTGGCAAAGAATTTAGCCATTGTTTTGCTTTCCCTCGGAGTGAAAATGGGAAAAGCCGAAGACGGACCGCATCATCACTCACTCCATTAAATTTGAAAGCATCACAGATCTCGAGAAATGCTTGAATATGAGTGTTTGGGTCTTCATCTTAGAGCCCATCGAATTATGCATATTGTTGCACCATTTATATCACTGTCAGCTTTAGTTCAAAGTTGTTTGCCTCAACCCAAGGGCGAGTTGGTTCCTACTAGAGCTAGTCTTGCAAAATTTGACTTGGTTCTTGGTGCATTGACATGTAGATTGAGATTATCTTGATGAAACTCTCTTTCTTGATTCTCATCTGGATCAGCCATCTCTACGGTTGATAGAGAGCCTTCTAGAACACTAGCTAAAGATGAAATTGATTCTTTATGCTTCCGTCGATACTTCAAAATGATTCTCTCCAGTTCTAGAGTGTAATCAACAAGTTTCTCCCCACGGTTCCAGACCATGCACTACAAAATAGACAAAATAAGCACTATGAGGACCAATCTTGCAACAAGAACAAGTAACTCAAATGTGGAAGCAAACACGAAGCTAAATTAGCAAATTTAAAGTTTTCCTAATATTACTGCTATTCCCCGGCGGCAACAGTGCAAAAACTTTTGATGGAAAATTTCTGACCAATCGTAATTTAAATTTATAAAACCCTTTCTAAAATCGACTACGACGGGCAATAGGCAACGGACCTATCGAATCGTAGAATAGTGTTCAGATCAGGGTCATCCATGAGGAAGGAGTAAGTACTACTAATTACTCTAAATTCTACTATTTAGCAAATTGAAAGAGATTGATTTAATTGATTTCACTAATTAAGGAAAACTACTAACTAAAGAAGATCATCTAACAAAATCATTAAAACAACGAGCAAGATTTAAAAGATTCAATATCTAATACGACCTAGATCTTGTACTTCATTTAACTTCATCATATGAATCATAGAACACTAAATATTATTCGAATCGAGATCTTATATCATTGAATTCCTTATACAAACTGATCATCCTCTCGAATTAATCAATTTATCTAATCTTAGATTGATTAATTAGGATCTCATCTTAACTAATTACAATCTAAGATTGCATGAAGATTAAGAACTCAAGAAAATAGAGATTATACGGAAGATTCTTGCAATCTATCTCTAGATTCACAATCAAATCGCATAAATCTATTCATAAAGCGATTTCTCAATCTACTTTAATGAAAATCAAACATAGATCTGCATTCCAGATATGCAATTCTAAGAAATCAATTAGGAACATGCAATTTGAATATAAGAACATCGATTGAATTTCATTAAAATTAGATTCTCAACATATGATGAAATTAAAATTCGAACATGATTTAGATCTACGATCTACTCCTCCATATTGATATCAAAGAACAAATTAAATTCAAAAGAAATAGTTAAATTCATGAATACAACCCTTAGAATTGAAGTTCAGTTGATGAACTTGGATTTAGAAATCTAGATTTGATCTTCACTTGTGTTCCTCGTGACTTATGTTGCAAAAATCTCTCCAAAAAGCCTAGGGAAAATGTATAAAATGAAGGATATGAAAATACGTAACTACTCTCTCTCCTCAAAGAAAAAGTATTTTAAAAGGATACCAGAGTTCCTCAAGACATAAAAAATAAAAAGAAGGACGCGCTGGTTGAAACACCCTTCAAAAAAGCCTGTATCAGAGGTTGTTTCACCTACCGGATGTGTTTTTGAGTTTGAAACATGCGTTGATAAAGCCTGTTCAAAAGGCTATTTCACTTTCTGAGTGTTGCTCTGGGTTGAAACAAGCGTTGATACACCCTGTTTCAAGGGGTGTTTCATTTTCTATTTTCCCTAGATCCATACAGCCTTTGATATGGGCCGTTTCAAGGGCTGTTTTGTTCCAATCTTCTTCTAATTTGATCTTTTTCTTGTTGAATTCATTTGACTTCTTCTCGATGAGTTCCAAATTACTTAGAATCGACAAATTAAACAGTTAAGAACCATTTCTAGATGATTTTTATTTAGATTATCACTAAAGGAGCTCAAAATCATCTTAAAAATAAGGGTTACCCTAAGATCATCTTACATTTATCAGGGGTCTTTGAAATCCATATGAGTGGGGACTACTTCTCTAAGCATTCGAGTTGCCCTAAGAGAAATTTGGCTGATTTCTATAGCCTAGATTGTAGTGTTGCTGGAAGGCTAATTTTGGGGCTAAATTGGATTTCCTAAGTGGTCTAGCTTTTACATCTGATCTTACTCTATATTACCACCATTATTGGGGTCTACTCCTGGAAATTGAGGGTGTCGGACATTGTTAAACCATCAATTTTCTTAGTTGGGGCATTAACCTTTAAAGCTAATGTGGTAACCACATTAATATCGTAGACTCTAACGAGCTCGAATTTAGCTCCTATCTTCCTAAAGGTTTTATATCGTATTAAATCTGGCCAATTTAATATGAAACACTCAACAAGGCACTAATAGGGTTTTCATAAATACCTAGTTTCTTTTAAAGATGTTTGATTTGGAGTCATTATCAGCTAAAAGCCAGACAATAAGGGGTGAACTAGAAATCAAATGATAGTTTGATTCTGGTTTGACCACTAATCTATATGAAAACCATAAATTAATGGATTCTGGTGCTACTATTTTAAAACCCTAAAGTGTTTTCTAAGCTTTTATGGGTTTTGAAATTTTGAACTATATGGGTCAAAAATTGATAAGCAAAATGAGAATTACCTTTGATTTTGGTTTTTCAATTTTTTATTTTTTGTAATTTTTAGTTTTTTTATGAAAAATGGTTTAAAGGAATATCTTTTTTTTATTATTATTTTTATGAAAAGAAGTTCTAAAGAGAAAGTGTTTTCATGATAAAAAAAAAAGTCGTAATATGATTTTTATTATATATTTTAAGAAAATGCCTACAAAAGATTTTTTATTTTTGTAAATACTAAAAAATTTTTATTGTTGCGTCCGTCCCAGATGTGCCTATGTATTTGCTAGTTGGAACTAAGGTTTCGTAGTTCATTTTGATTTATAAAACTTTTAGTGTGTTGATTCATTTTAATTTGTGAAAAGCTGCCAAGTTTAAATTGTTATCCGCTTTTAATTTTGAATTTTTGAAAAATCCTAAAAGAATCTAATTTTTATTCCACAATTTTGAAAATATCTAAAATGATTCTAAGTTTAAAAAACCTCAATTTATTGCTTTTAGTATTTTAAAAAAATCTAAGTGATCTAACATATAAACCAGCAAAGGATTTTTATTATAGCGTATACCCCATATATGGGAAAAGGAAAAGGACATAAAAGTTTTGTTATTATTTATTTTTTTTATGTTTTTATTTTAGGATAGGTAAATATTTACAAGGAACTGCAAAACAATATTCTATATACAAGCAAGTTAAAAATCAAATCTTTTTATATTGATTCTTACTGGAAATTCTATCTTCATCCCACGCGTGGCAAAATATAGCAAGCACTATAATATCAATAATAAATCCTAAGCATATTAAACATGATTTGTGTTAGAAATTGTTATTTACAGGAGTTACTAAACATATGATTAGGGCAGGCAAAGAGACCAATCCAACTAAACCAATTCATAACTGAATCGAATATGATTTTTTCTAAAACAATTTGATTTAAAAAATTCCTAATACATAAAACCAAACCAAACCGATTTAAACAAATATAATAATATCTTACTTATAATTACATATTTTTTATGATGATTGATTAAAGATTGTATATTTTTTTATGATTTCATTGTGATGTTTGTTATTTGATGAATATTGATTAATATTAACTTGTTTATTTTTAATATTATTTTTCAAATTCATGATATATATTCCTTTGCTGGTGATGTAATTTTTTTTTCAATAGTTTTAACTTTATAGAGCGAGAAATTTTTTTTATTTAGTTATAAGTCTTATTACGTATTGGTTGTTCAATGTATTTTGTCAACGAATTACTTTAATTTAAGGATGATTTTTATTCATGGATAACTTGCTATGTATTAATTAGTATGTATTTTATTGGTGAATAACTAACGGTGACTTAATGATTTTATGGAGAACCATGGATTATGAGTATGATGAATTTAGAAATTTTTTTTTTTGTTGTAATTTGCAATATAACCTTTGTAAAGAGATTCAAACATTAGAACATCCACACAAATGCAAAAACAAAAAAAAAAAAAAAAAGAAGAAAGAATATTTTGAATTATAATTTTGATTTAACCCGTAATCTAAACCAAATCAAACTGCTATTTATAGAAAACTTTTAATCCAAACCAAACCATTACTTAATGGTTTTTTTTTATGCGGAAAAAAAACCGAACGATAAAATATGGTCTGGATTGATTTTTTATAAAAACCAGACCAAACCAATCCGTGCTTACCCCCACATGTGATACCCTTGATGTTCATGGAAACCTATATTGAATTTATTCGTCTATTATTTTATGTTGTTCCCAGTATAGGATCATGGCATCTAAAGATCATAACACTATGTTTACATATACCAATTAGCAATTATTAATCTAAATCTGTACCACTAATAATTTGTACATTTTAAATAAAAATCATAAACGAGGATTTATTTACATCTCCAGTTAAGAATAAGGAGATCAAAACTTCGCCTAATTTAATGACATCGCATAGTAAGTTTGTATCAAGATTGTATTGAGCGAGAAATCTTTAAGTTTACAGGAAATTGAAAAAAAAACTTCAAAATTCTATATCCTATAATTTCTAATTAATTTTAATTTTTCAATCAATTTATATCCTAAAGTTTTAATTTACACATTTTAACAAATATTTATTTATAATATAGCAATGACAATATTCATCAAAAGAATTGTTAAAACATAGATCTATATCTTATTGATTATTTGTGTACAACGTGATATCATATAGTTTTTCTATTTTTATCTACGTATTTTAACAAACTTAATGAACTTGACATATTCTTGTATATACATACACATTAAACAAGAAATCTAATATAGCAATTATAAAGAATATATTAATCCTAATGCCATGGCATGGCATAAGATATATCCAAATATGAAAATATAGCATGTCAAGTATAAGCATATAATATGTACGCGAATGAATATGATATATTATATACTTATTTTTAATCAA
Organism: Combretum micranthum; assembly: GCA_024138025.1. Classification (NCBI taxonomy): domain Eukaryota; kingdom Viridiplantae; phylum Streptophyta; class Magnoliopsida; order Myrtales; family Combretaceae; genus Combretum; species Combretum micranthum. The sequence goes on from JAMXBD010000003.1 coordinate 3,311,631, forward strand.
TATCACGTATATTGTACGATTCACTTAAAATTTATTTATCATACGATACCGTATAATATAATATATTGTTATCTTTATTTTTCCACTACACTTTTATTTATTTATTACAAGCACATGAATATTACAATAGGACGAATAAATAAATGAAATAAAGCAAAGGTGAATGAATGAAAAGAACATTATATAAACAATAATAGAAGGATATGCTGAAATCAACACTCGCATGGGTCGAACTTGGGTACTTATTGTGGGTTGGACTTGAAACAAAAATAAACAAGAGGCTGAGTGAATCAAAAGAACAAAGGGGAGGCGGGTTCTTGGGTATGTTTTGGGTTGGAGATGGGTTAAATGTGTGCTGGCTTGGGTTTGGGTCGGGTTTGTTCATCTCTCTCTCTCTCTGTCTTGTTCGATCGGTTTGAAATGGTTAATTTCGGTGATCTCCAGGTTTGTGTTTGACTAAGAGCGATCAAAGTTTGTGGGTATTCGGAAGTTTGCTTTATAGTTTTGCATGTATGGATTTAGTGGGTTTGCGTTTGATATGGTGGTTCGAAATTTCTAGATTATATGTGCGATTGGTTCTAGTGGGACCGTAAATGAGTCAAACTGCTTTCGTGCTACACGAGATCCGGTTGCTTCTAGCTCGGTTTGACTCGAGCTCAATTAGTAAATGAGTCAAGTTCGAACTTTGATTGGAGCTCCCAAACTGGCTCATGAATAGACTCATTTTAAGCTCATGGACGGGCTTGTAAGTAAGCTGGTTAATAAGTTAATTAGCAAATTTATAAGTTCTATATTTATAATATATTTATATATAATTGAAACAACAAAACTGATTTCTACTTAATATATATAAACATATATTTAGCAACTCTTATATATTATATTCAGGTATAAAAAAATGGAAAATGAGATATTAAAACGAGTCAAGCTCATGCTTTGATTTCAAGCTCGATAAAAGCTCGCTAGGTTTAATAAAAAGCGTGGCTCAGCTCGAGCTCTATTTGTAAACGAATCAAGCTTGAAATAAAGCTTGTTTAACTAAACGAGTAGAGCTTGAGCTTAGATTTCAAGCTCAAGCTATATAATTTTTAAACGAGCTAAGCTAAAGCCTTTAAAAGCTCAGCTCAACCCATTTGTAACCCTAGGATTAGGTTGTGTTCATCAAATGGGTCATAGCAGAGTCAAAGGTGGTTCTTGATTCAAGTTCATTTGTGTTCGTGCTGTTGTATGGTTTTGGTTATGGGTTTAGCGTTAGCATATGGCAGTAGTTGTCATGGTGTTCGTGACCAGTGGTCTTGAAAGTGCCAATCGAAGTGACATTAGTGTAATTTGGTTCAAAATTTGGGGATGATTGTGTTGAATGGTAAAGGTGGTGGTGTTGGACGTGTGTTGCTTTGGTGGTTCATGAATGGGTAAGGTCACGATGGTAGGCTTGTAGTGGTGGTTTCGTGTTCTGCTTTAGATTGTTTGGTTTTTGTCTATAGGTTTAACAATGGCATCATATTTGAATGGAGGTATCTTGGTGGCATTCATGAGGGTGGTTTTTTTATCGAGTTTGGAAATTGCTATTTAAAATGTGTGCTTATGCTAGATTGAGAATGGTGGTGATTCAATGTTAGTTCAGTGGGGAGTTTTCGTAAGTGTTCTTCAAATGTAGCAATTTACGGTTGATGTTAGATCATATCAAGAATAATAAATAAAGCTCGTTGTAATCCTCTGATCCAGCAAAGACAAGTGTACCTATCTTACTAATAGGCATGAAATGTCCATAATTTTAATGGTTGATTAAGTAAAATTTAGGGCTTAATGTTATGTTTCTATTCACGAATTGATACTTAATTTGGCAATATTTTCAATTCAGGTGACTTTAGAATATAACAACTCATTTTGGAGCAATTAGGAGGGATGGGAACTCAATTATTTCTAAAGCAACAAGGAACCAAGATATATCAAGGGCAAGATAGGAAAAACATTGTTGAAGACAGCAAGAATCACCCCCTTTTGGTCACCCATGATTGAGCTCGTGATAGGAGAATTTCAAGCAATCACTCCCTTTTTTGTCGCCCGTGATTGAAGTGGATACAAGAAGACATTTGGCCACAACAAGAATTACTCCCCTTTGGTCACCCTTGATGTGATGCCTGGGGGTGAAGTTCATTTTTTTTTTTTTCTGTTGGGTATCACCTGTGACTTAGAGAGGAGAGAGAGAAATTTGGAGTATAGAAGGAATCACTGGCTTTTGGTCGCTCGTGATCTAAAGCTTGAAGAGGCGCAATAACTTAAAAGGCACAAATACGACTTTTATGTTTCTTTTCATTAAATAATATGTCTTCTACTTTAGGTCGTATATTTTCATCAGATGCCTTTTCAAGAAATTAGGTGATTATAAAATACACACACCCATTCCAACATAAGGGATATATAGACATTATCACACCCTCTCATCTCTTTCATTGTAATTGTAGGACCTTATATCTTGTAGATCTCTCCCTCCTATAAGGAGGGAAAGGGTTAGTTCGTATTGATTGTATCTATTTATAGTATGTGTTGGTGATCTTATATTTGTTTGAAAGATGTAATTTTTCCTAAAGAACTTGAAAAAGTCAAAGGATTCATGTCGTCCATGTGTGTGCAAGACTCCAAATCTTCAAATTTAGTAAAAGGGGTTTTGTCTTTTCTCTACTCTCTCTTCTCTTGTATTATGTTTACTCTTCCTGTTATTGTTTATTTATTGTTCTGTCATTATGTATGAGTAGAGAATAGGATCTATTCACGTGATTAACTTGAATTTGATCATCAAAGTTCAATTCATCTAATGATTATCTAGTTCTAGTAAATAAAATTAATAATATCAAGAAGTAGTGAAGGCGCAACACCTTCTTGATGAGATTTCAATGGAAAACATTGAGAGATGATTCCATTGAATAGATCTTGTTTACTAGGCGAGTTGCTCATAGTGATAGAGATATTACGGTAAGACTTTTTGCATTTGTTTGGAGAATTCAAAAATAACTTAATCTTAATGTAGCATTAAAGTAGATGTTAATCAGGAAGAGATTTCGGTGGACGCACTTTTTGTTAGATGTGAATGCTTCTGAGAAAAACATTCACTTGCTTAATAGATTCTTGCATATAGTAATCATTAAAGAAACATATGTGTGAATTCATGTTGAGGAAATGAATGAATCTGATCGTTTTTGTTGTGTTTTGTCTTTAATCTATTTGCTAGATAATAGGAAGATTAGAGTAGTACTAGTGCTTGACAATGTTCCTTGTGGAGACAACCCTATTATTTGCTCTATGCTACTAAAACGATAGGTGCACTTACCTGTTAAAACCAAGTTTAGGAGTAGAATATTAGGTTTATAAATCATAAAACTCAACAAACACTTGCAGTATAGAATTAATCTTAGGTGTCATCCTTAAGGATCTACGAGCAAGTACTAGTATTTTTCTTTTACTACCATCTAGCCTAACTTATCAATTGATTATATAAATTCTAATTCACTAATTATAATTAAACTAATTACTAGACAAACACTAACTAATGATATGAGTGCTTTTCTTGGTTTTTAATTCAATTCACAAACAATGTCCCTAGCTATGATCTACCTTAGACCTTTTGTCCTTAATATGTCAATTCAATTGAATATTTCTTTAGTCTTAAATTGCCAGGTTACTTAGATTCATATTATTGTTATTATCACCATTATTGCAATTGTCATTGTTGTTGTTATTGTCGGCCATGATGTTTTCATGTGGCTCCGCTTCCTTAATTTTTAAAGGTGATGTTACAATGATTTTCTATACAGTCTTCCTAAAATTTCTAAGCTGGCTTGTTCTAACTCTAAGTCAAAGTTCAATAGCCCGTAAAGATTTGCTTCTTGTCATACACTACAAAAAGCAAATCACAAAGTTAAGTCAATTTTAGTACAATCAAGAGGATGAAAAGTAAAGTAAGAGAAGAATGGCCAGCTTAATAAGTGTTAAATTTTCCTTGTGTCGCTAATCCTTGGCAAGAGTGCCAAAAACAAGACCATTGTGTTTTAATAAGATAAAACCATACTTTAAATTTAATCCTATGATTATTTTTAAGCAAATATACCTATTGAACCTATAGTATAGTAACTAAGTAAAAGTATTGTCCCTTGAAGATCTTAAGTACTAATAACCACTCTATCATTATTGCTTAGCTATCAAAATCAAGTTAATCTACTTAATCAACCATAACTCCTAATTACAAGTATCAATCTACTAAACACAAGTCAAGATAAAAATATTGATATAATCCAATTAGATTGTAAAATTACCTAAATTTTGAATCTCTAGTTAACATTTCATATAACTTCCTAATTCTTTTAATGATTGTATTAATATTCTAGAACTATAGAATTCCTTAATTGAATTAATATTTTTCTCAAGATTACTAATCCCTTATGTCAAGTTAATTAACTAGAATCTTTTCTAAGTCAATAAAAACCAGTGTTGTCAAAACTGGATTAGAGGTTTGACATGTTATGTGGTTAAGGTTCGAACTAAGTTCAATCAGGGGTTAATAAAAAGTAAAAATATTATGCACATTTTAACTATAAAAAGAAAATATATATGACATCATTTAATTAAATCCACATTTGGATTAAATCCATTAATTAGCTATTAAATCAATACAAAACATGCATCTTAAAAGAGAAGAAATAAAATATAATGATTAGATTTTATAAATTTATAATATAGTATGAATATATTTACAGGTATATAACTTTCCAAGATATAATTACTATGTTTAAAAAAATTGTAGTTATTTTAATAATTAACTCAATTGTGCATTTTTAGGTTGTACTAATTTCCTTATACTCAACACTTTTAATAAAGTGAACGAAAAATTTAACACAAAAATCCTAGTAATTTTTTTTAATTGCACTTTGACCCGAGCTAGGTCGACTGAGTCGTAGTGCAACCATAGTCGATCACGTCCATCTAGGCTAAATGCATGGACTAGCCAAACCAGAAACTAGTTTCAGTTGAACCTACTTGGCTAGTCTAGGTTCGATAATATTGATAAAATCCTATACCATGATTAATTAATTCACAAGTAGATGCTAACTCGTGGCACACACTTTTAAACTTCATGGATATCTTCCCTAGTTATAATCAAATTAAGATGTTACTTCCTTCGTCACATCCTTTTACACCTACTACTACAAGGTAATGCCTTTCAACTTAAAGAACGTTGGGGCAAACCTATCAACATCTTGTGACTGAAGAATTCAAATATCATATTAGAAGAAACATGGAAGTCTATGTTGACGACATGATCGTCAAAAGCACAAAACCAATCGATCATTAGCAAACTCGAGGGAGAACTTTGATTGCCTATGACACCTTAACATGAAATTAAACCCCATGAAGTGTGTCTTTGAAGCTATGGCAAGAAAATTCCTAGGATACCCGGTTACCTAATAAGTAACTGAGGCCAATCTAGAGGAAAAAAAAATCCAAGCTATCCTAGATATGCAACCCTTTAGGATGATTAAAGAAGATCGATGGCTAAATGCTCGGATTACTACCCTGCACAAATTCGTATCTTGTAACGAAAACAAATGTTTGGAATTCTTTAAGCTACTCAAGTGTTGATTCTCTATTATCTAAAGTTTTGATAATAACAAAATACTCAATGAACTAACTATTCTATTAGTGTGTAGAATTATATATAGAACTTTTCATAGAATATTGTTGAATATTGACAAAAAAATATATGAGTTGAATGATTTTGAATTTTGGATGTTTTGTTTCTAAACAAGCTTTAAACAAGTCTTACAAGAGTTTGTTATAAGATAGGGAACACATAATGTTTCCCAGAAGGTTAATTAAAGGATAAAGAATTTTTTAGAAACATAGAAGATTTTACAGAATCTTTTCAAGAATGTTAAACAGCATTTCTAGGTAAATGCTGATTACTATCCATCTTTCCAAACAAGATCTACAATATTTCAGATGAGGAATTTCAAATATTTTTAAGGACCTAGCTTCGAGATAATAAGTATATTTGGGTAATGTACTTGTTTGTTCCACTAAAGTCGGATTATATCCTAAGGGATTTAAATGCTTTTAAGTTTCTCTCTCATCAACAAAAAAGTTTTCTTTAGAGACAAAAGCAGAAGTTACGAGATTTATTTCAAGACAAGTATTTATTCGTTCTAACATACTTCTTCAATATAAGGACGAATTTATCTATCTTTTAAACATGGATATTGTTAAGGAAATCAGAATAAGAAAAACGTTATCTTCAAATGAGATTACATAAGAAGATCACGATGGAGACCGAGATATTAGCAACGGTTATTTTCAAAAGGATTTATCTTTAAGTAGAACAACGTCATGAAGATTTTCAAGAAAAAAACAAACAAGATTATGATGAATCACGTAAATCAAGCAGGCCTTATCCTCATTTCAATGCCTCACGAATTTCAAATTCTAATCAAGAAGAAGTACGAATGAATTAAAGAACAAGTTCTATTCGTTGAAGCTATCAGCAGTATTTCAAAATTCAAATTAAAGATAAGGAACTACAGATTACTATCCGAGATTTTTGGGATATCATACTTATCTCTTCTATGTAGTTTTGTGAATGTTAGAAGAAAGGAAGAGGTTTATATACACGAACAGAACAAGAAACAAATATAGAACTTTCACTATTCACAAGAAAAGTCAAAAAGCTCTCTTCCTCTTCATCGAGATCACTTTTGCAAAAAGAAGAACAGCGCCTACTCTGACTTCTACAAACTGAATTGAGCAATTATTTTCTTATTAAATCTTTACAAAATTGATTCTTTTAATTGTGATAGAAGAAACTTGTTGTTGCCTTCTTGAGTGTTAGTTCATTTAAGAGTTTAGACTCTGTAGATCGAGTGTAGCTAGATGATAGCATTGAGAATCGAGCAGAGAGAATTGTACAAGCTTGTAAATTGGAATTTATTGGATATAGTGGAACGAAATCCGTAGGATAACGGGATCCCCGGCTCGGAGCTGGAAGAGTGGACTGACGCACAAGGTAGAACCGCTATAAATCATTGCCTGATCTTCTTCTCTCTATCCTTTTGATTTTACGCAATTTATTTTCATATTTTTTATATTGATATATTGTTTTCGTTTTTCAAAATTGAAAGGGGATCAATTTTTAAAGGCAAAAATTTATAATAGTCAATTCAACTCTCCTTCTTGATTATTATTTAGGACCAACAATTGGTATCAGAGCATGCTCATTTTATTGTTTTGAGTGATTCATTTAAAAATGGCTGAGAACAATGTAGCAATTAATCGTGCTCCTTTCTTTGATGGTTCAAATTTTTCTTATTGGAAAATGCGAATGGAAACTTATATAAAAGCTATCGATTATGATTCTTGGCAGGTAATTTTCATTGGAGATAATGTGATTACAATGAATGGAAATTCAGTCCTGATAGATGCTGAGAAGAATATCATTGAAAAGAACAACAAAGCTAAAAATTTGTTGTTGACCACTATTGTTGCCTTAGAATTTTATTTAATATCTTCATATGGCACAGCAAAAGCGATTTGGGATAGATTGAGTGAAACTTATGAAGGAACAAATATAATTAAAGAAACTAAAATTAATGCTTTACTTCAGCAATATGAGTTATTTAAGTTTAAAATTGAAGAGCCTGTTAAAGATGCTTTTAACAAGTTCGCTGCAATAACAAACGAGCTAGCACCACTTAGCAAAGTGATTGTTGACTATGATATTGTGAGAAAGAAGCTGAGAATTGTACCACCTTCTAGGGATGCAAAGAAAACTGCCATAGAAGAAGCTCAGGATCTCGACAAACTCTCGCTTAGCTAACTAAGAGAAAAGCTAATGGCTTATGAATCTCATAAGAAAACTACACAATGAGAGGAAAGTAGTAACAAATGAATTGCATTTAAAGCTAAGGAAGTTATTCAAGCTAGATCTAATAATAGTGAAGATGAAGATGAAGATGAAGAAGACATAACTCTTCTAGCCAAAAAGCTTAATCGATTCTTCAAAAAACAAAGAGGTAATAAATTTAGTGCATTTAAGAAAACTACTGAATATAAGAAAAATGATGCAGGAAAAGCATACAAAGAAAAAGGAGAAGAAAGAGATTTTGTGTTATGAATGCAAAAAACCAAGACATATCAAATATGAATGTCCCACTTTGATAAAGAAAATGGAGCAATACAAAAAGCGAAGTCAAGCAATGTTAGTAACATGAAGTGATTTAGATGACACAGAAAGTAGTCCAGAAGATTCTGATGAAGAAGAGGAAGAAGCAAATCTTTGTCTCATGGCTACCTCTGAGGTATACTCTGAATCTGATAATGAAATTACTGAAGATGATATGCTTATTGAAATGAAAAAATTATTAAAAGCTCTTAAAAAGGCTGACTTACAGATAACTAAATATGATAATGAAGTAAAATTGCTCAAAAATGAAAAGGAGGCTTTAAAACAAACAAATTCTTTACTTGTTGATGAAAATGACATATTAAAGCATGATCTTGAAAAGTTGCATGTAGATAATGAAAAACTAGGAAAAGATAATAGATTGTTAAAGGAAGAAACTGAGTGTTGAAAGTAAAAATAGACGAATTATCTAATTCAATAAGGAATACATTTAATAAATTTAATGAAAGTGATAAGAAATTAACAATGTTGATCTCATCACAGAGATCGTCTTTTGAAAAACATGGTTTAGGATATGAGCATGGATCTAGTTCGAAGACATCTAAGAAAACTGTGTTTGTAAAAGCTAAACCAAACAAATATAATAAATTAAGTGAAAGAAAGCAAGATTTAATATCAAATCATGTGAAAAGAAGTTATACCAACAACACCAAAAGGTATTCCAGAAGTTATCCTTCTTATGAAAACAATACTAGAAGGTATTACAAAAGTTATCCAACATATGAAAACAATGCCAGAAGGTATTTCAGAAGGTATTCTGCATATGAAAACAATACCAAAAGGTATATCAGAAGTTACGTAATACAAAATAACATGACACAAGTAAACAACAGGTATAGTCATAACATTTCATATGTATGCTTCTTTTGTAATAAAACTGGTCATATTGAGAAATATAACTATTATAAAAGAAACAAGCTCAGTAATGAATAAGTTAAACAAAGAAACCAAACGAGCTTGTCTTATAAAGGACCTAAACTTGTTTGGGTTCCTAAAAAGGTTTAATCCTTTTGAATTTTGCAGGAACATGAAGCTAAAATTAGAGGAACATGATACCTAGATAGTGGATGTTCCAGACATATGACTGGAAATGCTTCATTATTCACTAACATAACATGGGAAGAAAAAGGATATGTGAAATTTGGAGAAGACAGTAGAGGTAAAATTGTTGCAACTGGAAGTATTGGTATGTCTCCTTATATCATAGAAAATGTTTATCTAATTAAAGGCTTAAAACATAATCTTTTGAGCATTAGTCAATTATGTGGCAAAGGTTACAAAATGGTTTTTGAAAAAGACAAATATTTTGCTTTTGATCAAAATGGTACAAAATTATTTGAAGGTTTTAGAAAGAAAAACATTTATTTGATAAAACCAAATGAAGTTGAAAATACTTGTTGTTTGCTATCAATGAATGATAATATTTTTACTTGGCATAAATGTTTAGGTCATGTAAACTTTAATCAATTAGAAAAATTACCTAAAAAGAATATAATAAGAGGATTGCCTAAAATAAATATTAAATAAGATGTGAAATGTGATACTCGTTTGAAAAATAAAATGGTTTCTGTATCCCATAAAAGTAAAAATGAGATTTCAACAAAACAACCTCTTGAATTGTTACATCTTGATTTGTTTGGACCTACAAGAGTTTTGAGCATGGGTGGAAGTAAGTATGGACTTGTTATTGTTGATGATTATTCAAGATATACTTGGGTTATGTTCTTGCAACATAAAAGAGATACCTTTGATTCTTTTCAAAAATTTGCAAAACAAATTCAAAATGAAAAAGGAGTTTCCATCATTAGTCTTAGAACTAATCATGGAACCAAATTTCAAAATTCAAAATTTATAAATTTTTGTGAAGAACAAGGTATATCTCATAATTTCTCCGCTCCATATACATCTCAACAAAATGGAGTAGTAGAACGCAAGAATAGAACTATACAAGAAATGACAAGATCTATGTTAGATGAAAGTGGTATTGCTGAGTATTTTTGGGCAGAAGCAGTTTCTACAGCTTGTTACATCATTAATCGAGTATACATTTGACCCATGACATCCAAGACAGCATATGAACTCTTTAAAGGTAAGAAGCCTAATGTATCTTACTTTCATGTTTTTGGTTCCAAATGTTTTGTGAAAAAGAATATTTTTAATATTGGTAAGTTTGATGAAAGATCTGTTGAAGCTATATTTTTAGGATATTCCTTAAATAGCCGTGCTTATCGTATTTTTAATAAAACATCTTAAACGGTTGAAGAATCAAGAAATGTTAAGTTTGTTGAAAACATAAAGGATGATGAATCTAATGATGAAAAGAATCCAACTCTAAAGAAGAATCTTGTTCAGAACTAAAGTCTAAAGTACTAATTGCTAAAATCCATGAATCTGGAAATACAGAACCTTTTCCAGACGGTAATACAAAGGTTACTCCAGAACCTAGAGAATCTGAACCAGAAACTTCTAAGGCTTAGAAATATAAATCTGCTCATCCTCCTGAATAAATAATTGATGATATTCAATCTGATGTTAAAACAAGATCTAATTTAAAGGATTTTGAAAATCATTTTGCTTTATTATCTTAATTTGAGCCTAATAATGTTGATGAAGCTTTAAGTGATAATAATTGGATTGATGCCATGCAAGAAGAGCTAAATCAATTTCAAAGAAATAATGTATGGAATCTTGTGCCTAGACCTAAAGGAAAATCAATAATTGGAACTAAATGGGTATTTAAAAAAATTAGATGAAGATGGTAAAATTACTAGAAATAAAGCAAGATTAGTAGCTAAAGGATATCACAAGAAGAAGAATAGACTTTGATGAAACATATGCACCTGTAGCTAGGTTAGAAGCAATTCGTTTGATGCTTGCATATGCATGTTTAAGAATTTAAAGTTTTTCAAATGGATGTAAAAAGTGCATTTTTAAATGGATTTATAAAAGAAGAAGTTTTTGTAGAACAACCCCTGGTTTTGAAGATCTTTTAAATTGATTATGTTTACAAATTAAATAAAGCTTTATATGGTTTAAAACAAGCCCCAAGGGCATGGTATGAAAGATTAAGTATGTTTTTAATTTCAAAAGGTTTTCAAAGAGGAAATGTTGACATAACTTTGTTTTTAAAATCATATGATCAAAAAATTTTAATTGTTCAAATATATGTGGATGATATTATATTTGGTTCTACTAATGAAATATATTGTCAAGAGTTTGCAAAGAGTATGCAAGAAGAATTTGAAATGTCAATAATGGGTGAGTTGACCTTCTTTCTTGGACTACAAATTAAACAAACAAAAGAAGGAATCTTCATATATCAAGAAAAATACACAAAACAAATTCTAAAGAAATTCGGGTATGAAGGATGTAAAGGAGCTGCAACTCCCATGAGTACTTCAATAAGGTTAGATTCTGATTTAAATAGAAAAAATGTAAATAAAAAATTATATAGAAGTCTCATTGGTTCTTTATTATATTTAACTGCATCCAGACTTGATATGCTTTCTAGTATATGTTTGTGTGCTAGATTTCAAAGTGCACCAACAGAAACACATTTGACACTGTTAAAAGAATTTTCAAGTGCTTGATAAATACTTCAAAATTAGGCATTTGGTACCCTAAAAATCAAAATTTTGATTTAATAGGTTATTCTGATGCAGATTATGCTGGTTGCAAAATTGATAGAAAAATCACATCTAGTACTTATCAATTTTTAGGTGACAAATTAGTTTCTTGGTCTTCTAAGAAACAAAATTCTGTTGCATTGTCTACAGCTGAAGCAAAATATGTTTCTATTAGAAATTGTTATGCTCAAATACTATGGATTAAATAACAATTATAAGATTATGGTTTATTTTTCAAAAATATACCTATTAAATGTGATAATACGAGTGAAATTAATCTTACAAAAAATCCAGTGCATCATTATAAATCTAAGCACATTGAAATTCGACATCACTTTATCCTAGATCATGTAATTAATGCTAATATTGTTGTTGATTTTGTGCCTTCTGATATACAATTGGCTTATATCTTTACAAAATCTTTAGAAAAAATTAATTTTGAATTTGTTCTAAATGAAATTGGAGTTTGTAATCCTTTTTGTTGAAACTAATAATAATTATGTTAATTTTTTTTGGAAAAGGGGTGTACGAAACTTCGTGAAAAATCTTTTTGGCACTCAACGTTCTGCCTTTTCGTCTTTCATTCGTTCTGTCTTCTTATATGTCACCTTCGTTTTTGTTCTAAACAAAATCAAATCGTTTTTTTTAGAAACCCTAAAAACTCTTGTTGTGAAATTTCACCAAATATGTTCATCATGGCTCCTCGCAAATCTCAACGTATCTCCAATAAGAAATTCAAAACTGTTGCATCCAAAGATCCCATCTCCATACAAGATACCTCCTCCGATTATGAGAAAACCCTTTCTCAATCTGCTTCACCATCTAGGGTTCGTGAAATTCATTCCAAACTTGTTCAAGAATCTGGGCAAAGTTCTAAACAACCCAAAAGAATAAAGAACAAGGAAGAATCTAAGGAATAATCGTCTCATGGTTCTAACCTAGAACTTATTTAAGAGCTTTTAAAGGAAATAAAGAAAGAGAAATCTTCCAAAGATTCTTCAAAGAAAATGAAAGACATTCCATCGACTTCAGCTGAACAACCACAGTCTCAAAAGAAAAGGAAAATGAGAGATTCAGACGCAAGACGTTCAATAACAAAGGTAAAAATCCATGATTGTGCCTTTATAGATTTTGGATATTTTAAAAAGCATGGATTCTATTGGAATGAGTGGTTAGATAATGTAGCTTATAGAAAGATATGTAATCTCACTGGAGATGTTGTTGGAGAAATGGTTGAGGCGTTTTATAGGAATTTAACGTATGTTTGTTCTAGGAGTTTAATGTCACAGATTCAAGAAGTGAGTATAATAATAACTCGTGATGATGTGGTTAAATGTTTAGGATTAAAGGATTGTCACGATGACAATGCTTATGTTTCTTTGAGAAGGAATGATTTGTTCCTAAAAAAAAAAATGGAAACATAGGACAATTTCCAGACGATGATGTGTTCATATATGAGTTTGAACTAGTCGTTAAAATGCTCCACAAAATTATGCGAGAATGTATACTTCCTTGCAAAGGAAGTTCTATAACAGTGACCAAAGAAGATGGATTAGTCATTTTGGCTATGATGAAGAGAATCAAAATAGATTTGGCCAAGAGAATTTTAAAAAGAGTGTGGAAAGAACAGGAGTTTAAGAAATATGGAAATGTCTTATGGAACTTTTCAAGTTTAAAGGAATTTCATTCCCTAAAAGAGTACGGTTCCCTATAGATTTGAAAAGGATTGGAGAGAAAAGCATGCATCATATGCAGATTCGTCCATATAAGAAGTTGTGGCATGCAATTGATGGTGCAATTTATTTGCACAAGAATCATAGGAAGAATATTGACTGGGAAAAAGTCAAGGCAACAATTAAGGGGGAGAAAGAACCTACCCCAGAAGCTTCTCCAGAAGTTTCTTCTGAGGAGGAACAAAATCAAGGAATGCATAGATCTGGAAAGGAACCAATGAAGAGGAAAATGAAGAAAAGATTTGCTCCTATGACTAGTGGGAAGTTTCATATAAATGAAAATGTGTAGATGGACATATCTTCAGATAGTGAAGATTCAGGTTTGCCAAAATTTCTAGAAGGTCCTGGTGAAGCATCCTCTGTTCCATCTGAAGGTGCCCTTGCAAATCTATTGACATCCTTTAAACATGACCTTCAAAAGTTCATCTCTTCAGAGATCAAAAGTCAGCTATCTTCCTTGCACCAATCTCATCCACAACCGTTTAAGATGTCCTCTACCTCAGCTCGTCCATTCTTTCGTTCTTCATCATCAGAGCAAGAACCAATTCCAGAAGTTGTCACTACTGATACTTCAACTGCTAGTGGTGTTCCTCTATCTCGACCTCCTCATGACCCTACTCCACCAAATTTGAGTCTTGTACCTTTCATTCCTCTTGATGTTCTTCAACATCCTGAAGCCTATCTTCCTCTTCCTGAACGACGAAGACTTCAAAAAGTGAAAGCAAGAAAATAAAAAATTCCGTTTAAGAAGTTTGAATAGAATTTTTAAAAAAAAAAAGACTATGTTTGTTTGAAAAGACATATGTTCTGGTCTGTATAATGACATGAAATATTTTTCTATGTTATGTTTTTCTATCCTTTACATATCTTTTGTTGATAACAAAAAGGGGGAGATAAAAGTGTGATGGTTTGAATGGATTGAATGGTTGAATGGCTGATAGATGATGTTCAACATGTGGAATGTTGAATGTGATGTTTTATATATTTTTTTAAAGGTTGTTTTGTTATCATAAAAAAGGGGGAGAATGTTGATTCTCTATTATCTAAAGTTTTGATGATAACAAAATACTCAATGAACTAACTGTTCTATTAGTGTGCAGAATTATATACAGAACTTTTCATAGAATATTGTTGAATATTGATAAACAAATATATGAGTTGAATGATTTTGAATTTTGGATGTTTTGGTTCTAAACAAGCTTTAAACAAGTCTTACAAGAGTTTGTTACAAAATAAGGAACACAGAATGTTTTCCAGAAGGTTGATTAAATGATAAAGAATTTTCCAAAAACACAGAAGGTTTTATAGAACCTTTTCAAGAATGTTAAACAACATTTCTGGGTTAATGCCAATTACTGTTCATCTTCCCAAATAAGATCTATAATATTTCAGATGAGGAATTTCAAATATTTTTAAGGACCTAGCTTCGAGATAATAAGTATATTTGGGTAATGTACTTGTTTGTTCCACTAAAGTCGGATTATATCCTAAGGGATTTAAATGATTTTCAGTTTCTCTCTCATCAACAAAAAAGTTTTCTTTAAAGACAAAAGCAGAAGTTACGAGATTTATTTCAAGACAAGTATTTATTCGTTCTAACATACTTCTTCAATATAAGGACAAATTTATCTATCTTTTAAACATGGATATTGCTAAGGAAATCAGAATAAGAAAAACGTTATCTTCAAATGAGATTACATAAGAAAATCACGATGGAGACCAAGATATTAGCAACGGTTATTTTCAAAAGGATCTATCTTTAAGTAGAACAACGTCATGAAGATTTTCAAGCAAAAACAAACAAGATTATGATGAATCACGTAAATCAAGCAGGCCTTATCCTCATTTCAACGCCTCACGAATTTCAAATTCTAATTAGGAAGAAATACGAATGAATTAGAAGAACAAGTTCTATTTGTTGAAGCTATCAGCAGTATTTCAAAATTCAAATTAAAGATAAGGAACTACAAATTACTATCTGAGATTTTTGGGATATCATACTTATCTCTTCTATGTAGTTTTGTGAACGTTAGAAGAAAGGAAGAGGTTTATATACACGAACAGAACAAGAAACAAATATAGAACTTTCACTATTCACAAGAAAAGTCAAAAAGCTCTCTTTCTCTTCATCAAGATCACTTTTGCAAAAAGAAGAATAGCCCCTACTCTTACTTGTACAAACTGAATTGAGCAATTATTTTCTTATTGAATCTTTACAAAATTGATTCTTTTAATTGTGATAGAAGAAACTTGTTGTTGGCTTCTTGATTGTTAGTTCATTTAAGAGTTTAGACTCTGTAGATCGATTGTAGCTAGATGATAGCATTGAGAATCGAGCAAAGAGAATTGTACAAGCTTGTAAATTGGAATTTATTGGATATAGTGGAACAAAACCCGTAGGATAACGGGATCCCCGGCTCGGAGCTGGAAGAGTGGACTAACGCACAAGTTAGAACCACTATAAATCATTGCCTTATCTTCTTCTCTCTATCCTTTTAATTTTACGCAATTTATTTTCATATTTTTTATATTGATATATTGTTCTCGTTTTTCAAAATTGAAAGGGGATCAATTTTTAAAGGCAAAAATTTATAATAATCAATTCAACCTCCCCTTCTTGATTATTATTTGGGACCAACATCAAGAATCTTACAAACTTCCAATGGATGGGCACATGCGAATAGACCTTTACGCAATTAAAGAAGATGTAACTAAACCATCCATCCCCCCAGAAAGCTTCCTAAGCGAGGAATTATACCTATACTTTGCAGTAAGTGACCAAGTCTATTCATCAGTGCTGGGAAGGAGCAAAAGCCTGTCTACCATGTCACTCATGTTCCATAAGGATTAAAGCCTTAGTACACCAAACTAGAACCACTCATAAGTCATTTTCCACGTGAGTGACTAAGCCCATGCATCAGTGTTGGTAAGCATTTAAGGTTCTTGAGTTAATTCTTGAGCTTATTTTGAATTCAATTTGCAAGCATTCATGTGCTCATAGATGTTTTCTATCATCAATTCTCGTTATTTCTCTTTATTTTGGGCTTGTATTGATGAACATCATGGAGAAATAATTATTTTAAGCTTAGATTTTGTGGAACCAAAACCTTATTCATTTGATTTTTGTTGTGCATTTATTATATATTGTTAAGTACTTGTAATTAATAGCTTAAGCTGTATTTTCTTGAGTTTACGTGTGTGCACCATGTGAACTCAAGTCAGATTTCAACTTAATATATTGAGAAATCATTCTTTTGACTAAAATCTAAGCTATTAATGAGGATTGCTCATAACAACTAGAGATAGAGTGGTGAAATCCTTCTATCTCTTGGTTAAATATTTATGAAATATGGTTTTTAATCAAATAATTTTTATTCTTAATGTGGATCTCGTTGTTAATGGCTAGGAAGAGATTCTAATTGTTTGACTTAGGTTTAGATATTAATAACACTCGAAGGAGACAATAATATATTTTATGAATTTGATAGTACAAGCATATTCAATAATGAACTCATTGAGTTTGTCTTCTAAGAAATCACATGATAAAGATTTAGTGAAGTAATATCTAAGCTATTGTTTGCATTTTAAACATATCTTTTGCGAGTTGATCTTGAAGCATGCATATAGTAGTTTAGCTCTGTAAATACTTAGTTAGCTTGTCTATACCATGCATTCTTGAGTTTTCTTAAGGTATATGATAGACAAAAGTAAGTAGTATAGATTCTAACGATTCCTTAGAATATAAACTAATTGTTCTATGCTACTTCAGTAGGTGCACTTTCCTATAAAGGTTGTCATGCCTTAGAGTTTACCTTAGACAAGACAGTCTGTCACACTTAATATTAAAGCTTAAGTATGGCAACCTTAGTCATCCCAAAAGCTTTGATACTGGGTGTAAGGCGTACCTTCACGATTATAGAGAACCATACCTTGAAACAAGTTGTTTAAGAAGATATAATAGCAATTAAGAATGGAAATCATAACATCAAAAATTAATCATAATATAAGGAGTTTTACAAATATCAAAGCGGCATTCCCCAATAAAATATATGTAGTTTATCAAAGTCTATTTTTAAAAAGAAAATACACCAAAGTTTTACTTAGAAGTCGAAGTCTACATGTAGTCCTTGACTTCTTTCCAAAAGCTCCTAAATCCAAAAGATGGTACCTAGGTGAAATAGTCCCCTGAGCTTCAACCATAGGTAGAGGTGCTGCAAAAGATATCTAAAAAGGTATAAGCTTACTTGCTTAATGAGAAATATTTTCATAATAAAGTACTCATACACCAATAATCAAACACATTATTTAAATAAGCGTATGAAGTGCAATAAATACGTAAGCAAACAATACACATGATTAACCGGAAATAAGATGTTAAATGGATTTTCGCCCTCCATTCAGGATTATTTATTCCAAGCCATATAGACCGCTATTCACGAATAAGATTTTTGTAATTCATTCAAGCCACTACTAGCTACTAAAATATAGTTCATTCGAGTGTCTACTTACCTTTAAGTAAATTCGGGGGACCATTCGCCATTATGTAAAGTTTCGGGCTCTGTGAACCTGACTACTATGCCCTTGTCCCATCAAGTGTATAGTAATGAATGCAATGTAACTCACTTTGTGTTATGCATAAATCCATTTCATTTAATATTCTTAGCATGACATTAGATATTTTAAAGGTGATCATATAATTAGCAGACATATCGACACTATACCGAATCAATCAATTTACTTAAGCAATTCTCGCATCAGTATACTTATCGTAATTCCAATCATGTGAGCAAAGCATATGTATTTACCCTTTTTATCTTTTCCTAATCTTAATGTCGTTATTTTACAAGCAAAAACATAAGTACAAAATGTAAGAAATAAACTCACTCAATTGTATGCGGTAGTTCACTAGTCAAAATAGTCGTTAGGGTTGGAAAAGTCATCTTCCACATCATTTAAACAAGAGAAATACAAAAAATGAGTATTCTATGGAATTTCTACTTAAACTTGCCAATTCTATTTTACCAAATTCGTCAAAATTCGGATGGAGTGAAATTCCAACTTAAAGTGGTCATAATTTGCTTATTTTAACTATGAATTTCACATATTATATGTCGTTTTCTACCTACTTAAAAACATCTATTTATTTCTATGGTTATTTTTATCATAAAAGGTCATTTCGGTCTCAAATTGGTACCGTACGAAACTGTTACGAAAATCCGGCCCTTAAAAACACATTTTTCCAAGCTTTTGATCAACCAAAAATCCCATAACAAACACATGGATATTTATATAATTGAAAAATCCTTATACATATATAAACTCACATTACATGCATGATTCAAGTTTTGTTGTCCAAACTATGATTTTTCATAAAACAATCTCCTTTAAAATTTTAAAAATTGGAATCTATAAGTTTTCTTTATAAATTTATTAAAATGAAAACTAAGATTTTTTGGTCTATTTTAAGTGAGTTCCTTTTATATTCTAACTACCATTTCCTACTTCACAGACTTTACAAAAATAAGCTTTTATATGTTTGAAAACTTGTTACTTTAGGTTGTTTGATGATAATACTTTCCTAAATGTTTTCTTAACTAGTGAGTTGATTTTAATTTGACGTAGCAATTTGTGTAGTTTTTAGTGTTTATTAGAGTGTTGGTATGAGTTCTTTTTAAATAAGTTTTTAAGAAAAACTTACTTAACAAAAGATTATCAACCTTAAGCTTGAATAATAAATTTATTTTTAGTGTTTCGAAAAAGAGAATAAAGGAACTACTTACTATATCTTGAATTTTTTTTTTTTTACATAATATCATCACTTTGAACTTAATTAAGTTCTTCAAAGGAAACTTTTTCTAAGTGCCAATATTACTTTTATAAAGAGTTTAGTCTTTAATTTTAATAAAAAAACTCCTTTTATTCAGATAATAACATTATGATTGTGCATGAACATGAATATATAATTATATTATACGAAGAAAAATAACTCATTAGAATATAGAAATATAGGAAATTAAATAAGCATGTGAACATATAAGTAAAGTTAAGTATTAAAAGTCTTAACTTGTATCAAGGCTTTTGAACTAGACATAGACTTGTCCCATAAAAAAGGAAAAGAAAAGAAAATAAAATAAAATTGTTTTGACTTGATAAGGACAAGTCTAAGAATTGAAAAACTAGTCTTAATAAAAATTACATAAAATAAATAAATTGTAAGAAAGAAATGAATAAATTACATAAGCATAAATAAAAGTTATATTAGTGAGCTTATTTGCTCTAAGAATATATATACATAGATATATTTAGTAATATATAAAAGTTAGATTAGCAGTAAATATAAAACATAACAATATAACAATAAAAATAATACTTGAACATTGTTAAACAAGACATGAACATATTGTTGCTTTCATAATATCCATAGGTTTAGAAAACATACACTATGGTTATGTTATGTTAACATGAACATAAAGAATATATTATAAATTTTTACCTAAGGTAAGAAAATGTATGGTAGAAGAAAAGGAGTTGATGTTGTATGAAGATAGTAATGGTATAGGAAAAAAAAATAAAGATTTGGGAAGAAATTTTAGCTAGGAATTTTGTGGAGAGAATTTGAGAGAGTTTTATTATAGTAAAGAAATATGTGAAAGAAATGGGGGGAGATTGGGTATTTATAGATAAATGCAGAGGGAAATTAATTGTAATTAAATAAATTCAAAAAGAAAGAAAAAAGATAGAGTGGAGAGAGGGGGCGCTGACCATGTAGAGAGAGGAGAGAAGAAATTGATATAATTTGTATTTTTGTAATGAAAAATAATAATATGTAAAGTATGGTGTGAATAAGGTTTTATGGGAAATGAAATTTGTAAAAAATAGGTATAGTAGAATGTAAGAATAGATAATAAGAAAAAGTATAGATAGATGAATAGTAATGAATAATGTAGAATAGTAACATGAATAGTAGACATGATAAATTAATACCGGTAGTCAAGAAAATATGCGTAAACGGGCTATATCTGATATTTTCAGACACAAAAAATTATAAAACTGATATTTTTGAAATCCTTATATTATTACAAGTCTAATGGTATCATCAGAATATTTTTACTATTTCGCGTGTCGGGACTCATTTTTTGAAAACTGATCCCATTCGAGTCCGAAACGAATTAAATATTTAAGAATATGATCTTTTTAAGCTTTACTATGTTATTACGATCTATAATCTATGATTATATTAATTGTATTGTTCAGGGGTTAAGAGTGTGGGATTGTTGAATCTAAGTTCACTAGGAATTGTTATAAACTTGTTGATTTTAGGGTTTTCGGTTGACTTCCCATTTTAGGATTTAAGCATAAAATGTAACATAAAATCTAAGGGTTTACAACAGTTGTAACTGAAGTTGAATTGGAACCATTAGCTTTTTCTTGTAAAATTTTAAAACAACTTGGTTTACTAGAGATTGAACTACGAATATCCTATCTCTAACAATGAAGCTAGAAGAAATGATTGATTCATAATAAGAAATCTTTATAAATCTCATACCTCATTTACTTTTCAGCACTTTATTTTTGTTTGTTGTTTAATCTGTTTAAATTGTGTTATCACACCATTATACTAAGTAAGCTATAGGGGAAATTCAAATACAAAGGCTTATTTCACTAAGTATAATTGAAATATTTTAAAATTAGCAATCAATTCACCATCCCCTCTTAATTGCTAAGTTGGAGCTCACCCTCCTCATACTTAAGCTTGCTTTGCCACTCATGTGCCTATGGACGTTTCATATGATTAGTGACTTTATTAAAAACACCATTCATTGGTTGATGATCTTCCCCATCATCGGGATAAACATCCTGAGGAAAAAGGGGAACCTTTCGTGCATGCTTAAAGCAATCACCAAAGTGTCATCGGAGTTATCGTAACCAAAACTCGAACCTAAACCTACCATTGATCCCATGAAGTTATACTTTTTTGATAAGGAAAGACTAAAGAACAAAGAGATAATGCAGATAATGGGATGATGGAAAACTGAAAGAAAGTAAATAGTCTTTCTAACTATAGTTTTTTACCCTACGTAACTGTTTTAGTAAAGCACTGAATCGATGGATAATTGTGATCGCTAACTCCCAATAGAATCTTTTTAATGGCTCATAATTTTTGACATTAATAGATACAAATGGGGAAATTAACTGCTAGACGTTAAATTGGCAAACTTTGATATGATACCCATCAAGAGAATGAAAAGAAGCCTCTAAATTAAAAATGGTATGAAGCTTCCCAGGAATAGAACTGACGTTCTTACAGGGCTTAAAGAAACAACTCAACAAATTGCCTCTTTGGATTATTATACAAAATCACATACCAAGCCTGCCTAAAGTAGGTTGAGTGCTTATAAGGAAAAACACAATGTTGCAACAAAGCAAAGTATTAAAGGTGCATTAAATAAAATACAAACAAACAACACAAATAAAGAAAATACTTTATTTGATTTCATCACTTAGTACATCATCAAGTCAGCCTATGGACCGAGCTATAAGTGTGTAATACAAAAGATTGAAACCAAGCGTGCCCAGTAGATGTTTTTGCTATAACCTAAGGTACTACTCTACAACAAAGTACATGAAAGAGGTTGGCTAAATAAATAAATAAAAAAGACTCCCACAAGAGAGCTTAACTACACTTGACTTGACTCGCGAAAAGCAAAGCAAAGTTGATGGAGCTTTGAAACGCTTTGTTGTGACATGATGAGGTCACTTGCATCACTCCTTCAGCTTAGCCACATCCTTAGGAAAACTCCAGCACCGTGATGGGAGAAATGGATCATAACAGGAGGAAGATATGAGAGTTACTTAAGTAGCCTCCTCGTTACGTTGCAGGAGCCTCTAAAAACTTGTACCCCTCCTAATGGGAGAGAATCCAAAGAAGCAAAGGTGATTATAGTGGTCGGGAAATGAATCACCTGCCCTTGGGTCACTTGATGGCCTGATGATAGTAGGAACCTAGAGAGACTCTCATTTCCTACCTCTTCCACCTTAGTGCATAAGCAAACAAGCAACAAAAGTGGACTTTACAGGCCCTTGGTTCTTTAAATCTACAAAGCACCCCAACTTAGACAAGAAGCAAAGCTATGAAGACCATTTCCCCTCTAGTGGGGGTTTAACAATGCCTTCAGTCTTTCATACCGATAGGTACTAACCCTGGTAACATCAAAAACTGTCATTGTCCTCGAAATCTTGTTTCATCTCCTAAAACGAAGCAAGAAAAACTCTTAGAGAAGCAAACATAAGACGTAGAGGACAAGAAGCCGCAATAGATGCCATACTTATAGGTAGAAGTTAGAATATGAAAGGGTAAAGATATCAAAGAGATCATGCTAAATCTACCTCATTAATGACATTGATAAGATGATCTCTGAAAATGATAAGATTTTAATTCAATGAAAGTACAAGTAGTAGCATGGAGTAGATTAAGAGATAGGGTCTCCATTTGATCACCTGGCAAAATTTTTTGCAAATGAAAAGGCTAATTCACAAGAACTAATTAGAACTCAACACATGTCATAAGCTACAAAGACCTTAGTCAAATAGCACTGATTACCAATGAATAATTAGAACTTAGATTGTTTGAATGTAACCTCAAGTGTTTCACCACATGTGAGATTCACCTAAAGCCAAATGATCTAAAAAAAAAAAAATTAATTATGGTTTGGTTTGGTTTGGTTTTCATTTTTTAGTAAAAGATGAACCAAATTGATCTGTAGCTGTCTATAATGACATCTTAATTAAAACCATGTATTACTAAAAGAATTTTCAATGTTGTCACATATTATGTTCGGCATTCTAATTGAAGATGATTAAGCTTGTTTAGTGAATGAGCATTAGTCCTTTTAATACTTTAGTTCAATCATTGCTCTAAAAACATGCCTTTAAGCACATGATTTTCTTCAGTAAACAATTCCAATGTAGTTTAAAGTAATATATTACAGATAGGACATTAACTACAGTATCATGAGATTATTTTTCAAATACCATATTTTAAGATTTTTTTCTTTTAAAAATGCATTATTTTTTTTTCCTTTTCTCGATCAATAAGAGATGAATATATTCAAAGAGTGGAGAGAAAATTCATAGGTAAAAAATTTCCTAATTTTGCAAAAGTTAAAAAAAAAATTTTGAATATAAAAGGGAAAAAAGTTATTAGGGAGTTTAAATGGAAAAATAGCTTTTTTAAGGAAAAGAAAAAGTTTTAACAAAAAGCTATGTTAAAATCTTTCCTTGACAAAATTTGATCTTCCCCCCTTTCCGATCCATAGGGCCCAAATGAGATGCAGCATGATCCCATGATCAAGGATAACATTTTACCGACAAAATTGAAGTTGACCAAAAGGAACAACTGAAAATCAAAGTAATTAAAAACGAAAACAACACACATACATCAGCCATAATTAATCTTATACCCTTTGTGTGTATCTCACTCACACCCTGAACTCTCAGTGTAACTGTATATTATTAAGCACTTAATCACCAGTTTGTGTGGATCTGAGAGAGTGGTTTTTGGGGAGAATGTGGAATCATCGGATCAGAGCATCATCGTCACTAGTCGAACGCCTAAGACAGACACTTTACCAGAAGCGATGGTTCACTTCAGCAGAAGGTCAGCGCCTTAGCATAGTGCACAAGCGCAGTCTCGATATCCTCCATGATCCTTGGTTCAACAAGGTTCTTTGTCTTGCCTTCTTTACTTGATTCAAATTGTGTAATTTGGTCTGAGTTTACTTAGTTTTGATCGCAACTTGGTTTTGGAGCTCTTATTATAATGTGTATAGATTCTCAGTTGCTCTGTAGATTGAAACAATTTGTAGTCTCTGAGTCAATAGCTTTCAGTGTT
Source organism: Combretum micranthum (assembly GCA_024138025.1). Lineage (NCBI taxonomy): Eukaryota > Viridiplantae > Streptophyta > Magnoliopsida > Myrtales > Combretaceae > Combretum > Combretum micranthum. Next base: position 3,336,108 of record JAMXBD010000003.1, read on the forward strand.
ACGAGTAATCTTATATAGTTTGATGATATTGTAAGCATGCGATAAGACATTTTTTGTTTTTTGTTTTTGATGTCGATCGTGCTTTTGGCAGTGTTGGTTATTAGTTTTTGTGATAATTTAAGCATGAATTTGGTATCTAATCAGGGTTCGCATACAATTATTGTAGCGGTTTCAGCGAATGCAAGGAGTCGAATGGGAAATTTTATTAGAAGGAATAGATATTGCCTTATAAAAGTTTCTTTTCAAGTCATTATTGATTTGTATGACTAGTGGAGAAAAGTGTAACGTAGTGGGAATATAGATAGCGTTCCTCTTATGTTGAGTTTAAGTGCTCTTCGGATTAACATGCTAGTAAATTTGAATTCATGCTTCAATGATTTATGTAATAACCATTTGTCTATATTAGTGGAGGAGGATTTTTCAGTTTTGGAAATGATAATTGTTTGATCCTTTTTTTTTTGTTCAATTTCCTGATTACGTGAGCCAACTGTTTGATCAGTGATTTGTTGCTTGATAAGTTCTTGAAAGCAAAGTAAATATAGCAGTTAGATTGATGCAGACTTTTGGAGTCTGTGTCACTTGTTTGTCTTAATTATGTATCTATTTTAGTTTTCATTCTATCATGCTCAATTCAGGCTTCCTTCTTTTATTTAACAGGGAACAGCATTTTCAATGACAGAACGGGATCGTCTAGATCTCCGGGGTCTTCTACCTCCCAATGTTATGTCTTCTGAACAGCAAATTGAACGTTTTAGTATGTATTTAACTTCCTCTTGCTTTCCTTATGGGTAGGTTCTTGCATCTTGTTTACATTTGATTTAGTTAAGTGACATCATTTAGGAAATTATTTAGACTAAAAATGCTGGTGTGATGCACAAACATAGTTTGCTACGTAGGAGTCTTTCGTTAAGATCTAGCTCAGTTTGAACTGTCCATTGCTTATATTATCATCCAATATGTTATCTGATGCTGTATAGATGCACAAGCTGCAATTTATCCTCTTTGATTTTGTCATGAAGGATTTATCTAAACAGTCTTTTTCTTGCGCTAATATGTAAGAAATAAGATGTTCTAACAAAACCCCACCACCACCTCCCCCCTCATCCCCCACAAGAATAAATTAATAAACAAAAAGAGAGAGAAAAAAAGTAATAAGATGTCCATTAGAAGAGGGAGTTGGATTATATTACAGTTAACCTACAGAAGGCTTCTAGTTATGAATTGCTTTGAGGTCAAGAGATGTATATGGAAGAATGGATTAATTCACATTATAAAAGTTATATCTGAGTTTGTGGGAGTTAATGCTCCCACCTCCAGTGCATCAAGCGAACTCAATTAGCAGGCATGTGATAATGGATAATGGAGGATTGAATTCTCTAGCAATGTCACTTTTTGTATCCCTATGATCAAATTGCATTGTGACTATGGACATATCATCTTTTCTTCCTTCAAGAGCTAAGCAACTTATGAAACCTAATTGCTCGTTCAATTCACTGTATTAATAATTTTATTACAGTTTTATTCCTTATAAAGAGTTGTTACGATGTTTAGCCGCCTATAATAACAATTTCATATGGAATCTTTATTACAAAAAACATTAAATAGTAATTCATTATCAAATTTATAAATAACAATTTACTGCCAGAATTGATTTTTCTTTTCCAAAATGCCCTCATTAAAATACAAAAAAAATCAACAAATAAAAATCCTATTATAGTTCTGTTGTATTTCTTAATAATAACAGTTACATTACAACCTTATTTACTTAATAAAGTGTGGTAATTGTAAAAATAAATAAATTGGAGGTACCAACGTGACAATCCCCCATTCCTTAACCCTACTGGTATTAGGCATATTTCTAGTGTGGTAGGGAATCCCCTGTAATCTGACTTCTTTATTGCCCTTCAAGGGAGAGTAAATAAGGCAAGAGAGCTGTTGACCTCAGTGGAATGTTCAAGTCAAAAAGGAGCACCACCAGTTTTACATGTCTTTTGCACAAATGGAGCAAATCAGTTTTTCTTTGCTTTTACTGTTTATGAGCTCAACTCAGATTTTGAGCACAAGCTTTTGAGAAGAGGTCTCTTAAGTGTTGCTTCAACCCCAGTCAACAAAACCTTTGATACTTCTTGCAACTTAGCATCACTAAGTCAGTCCTTGAAAGTAGTGGGGGTATTTCCAGGAAAACTTCAGCAACAGTTGACTTAACATGTACTTGGATGAAGCAGAGCTTGATAAAATTCATGTAAATCAGCATTGGCTTAACTCTTACTCAAGGTGTGGAGCCAAATTTCTTTCTTCTTTATCATCCAATTACTTAGCTAATTTGGTGAATTTGGACTTTGGTTTATTGTCTAATTAAATCCCCTTTAAGTTTTCGACTTTTAATTGAATGCATCATCCTTTTTACCTACTGTTGAAGGGGTGTAGAGTTGAGAAGTGATAGGTTCTAGCTGTTTCAGGAAGTAATCAAGCTTTGGGCACCCCGGAAGGGAGGGGGGGGGTTTGGTGGGGGTGGGTGGGGGGGTGTGTAGGGGTAACAAGAAGAAGAAGAAGGCAGTCACCTAGCTGAAACCGTTAGGAGCTTTAAAGTCTTAGTTCTTTCAAGTTCTTCAACTTATGTTCATGAGTGGCCCTAGACTAGGCTAATCTTGAAGCAATATAGTCATTCATGTTTTAATGGGGATATTTTTCTACTTAAAGAGGAACAAGTTGCTTTTTAATTGTTATTTGCTTAGATATGTGGAGGAAAGCATTCTTAGGCAGACTTTTTAGGTGTAATGGCTAAGGAACAAGGACACTACCTTTTTCCACAGTTGCTTATCCAAAGGAAAAATAGAAATGCCTATTTACTGTGTATGAATGATGATGGATGTAACATTAAAGGTGATTTGAATTTCATAGGGAGGTTGTTTCTTTTTCTGAACTATTCCTATGACATTTTGATATTATATCTATTGAAGTCCCGAAAGAATTTATCAGTCGGAGATTATTTAAAGACCATGCTTGTTCTAAGGTTAGCACTTTAACCATTTAACAAAAAAACTTAAACTTATAGATATGATGTGGGCTATTGCATTTATTCTATAATACTTCTCTTCACTTATGAGCTTAGATTTTGACTCCGACTAAAATCCATCAAGTGGACGATTTAATTTTAATGGGACTGTAATAATTACACATCGATTTGAACTTATGACCTCTTGCTATGATATTATATTAATATTAACACTACAACCATTTAATCTAAAAATTTAAACTTGTGGATATGGTGTATGCTATTATATTTATTCTACAATACTTGTCAAGCTCTCTTTTTCTGACAACAAAATTAGGGCTTCCTTTTCTGTTCAATCCAATGGCAATTCCTTGACTTCAAATGGTTATTGAGCCCCTTTTTTAAGGAATCATCTTCAATTGTTGGAGCTGATGCGATTATTGTTTTCTTTTGAAGGGATTGGTGATAAAATTATTTTTGTTCTCGTGAAAGTTGCTAATCCCTCAAAATTATCTAATTATAAGCCCAATTTTTGTCATAGTCAAGTGTTCAGTTTGTTTGGATGGTCTGTTTTTCATTGGTATCTATATCATGTCTGTTTCATATCAGTATCTAGTCTGTTTGATCGGTATATAAGTAAAAATGTCTATTTTTTATTGGTGTCTGTTTTTGACAAGAAGTCTGTCTGAAAACGATAAAAAGATAAAACCAAAACAACAGAAAGATGATAAAACAAACAAACCCTTAATAAAATGCTTAGCCTGTTGAGATAAGTGTTATTCTTTGTACTATACCGTAAGGCCATTAACCCTGTTTGCTACTAAGAGTGGTTTTATCATTGGAGCTTGAAAAACAAAAGTGTGGTGCACTTGTATGAAGAATTCTTTCAAGCATTAACTCTTAGACCATCTTCTCTCATCATGATTGTTGCAATCTAATACTAGCACTAAATGGCAACATAACATTTAATTCTCCATAAATCTTTTTAAAATTCATAAAACTTGCCTAAAGAAACTAATCATTTTTCTCAGGATGATAAAATGCCTTAAAAACTTCATAAATGCGAGAAAAATTATCTTTTTTAGAGTATAGAAACTCTTATTACTCCATTAATTCCTTCACATACATAGTGATTAATCAGACCAACACCTTAGTAACAATAAAATTCTTTATTTGCAAAAATGATCTCGCATTATCTTTTAACTACTTTCTAGTCTCTACAAGTATCATCAATGGATGAATTGTTAGTAAGATGATTGTTTTTAGAAATACTCTGCAAATATATTCTAATTGTCTTACTCTGTTTTACATAGTTTGGCCAGTAAGTTTATATTCTATGATTTAGACATCACAAGAACAACATATTTTACTATAGTTTTTTGGTCATTATCCATGAGAAATCGCAAATAATATCACCAAAATTATATTCTAGGTAATAGCTAGAAACCCTAATATTTGAAAGGCCAGCACTAAAAAAGAAGGGGGGGGGGGGGGGGGGGGGGGGGGGGGGGGGGGGGGGGGGGGGGGGGGGGAAAAAATCTATTCAATTGAAAGAGAAAGCAGCAACATCAAATATAAACATTTTTTTTACCTTCATTAAGTTAACACACCACCTACTAGCCAAACTCCATCGACACCTAACAAAGGCATAAGAACCTTGCACTAGTAGTCACCACCTCATCAAGTTAGTCATGCGAATCACCCTTCAGCCAATACACAACAAGCCTACGACACACAAACTCTGGTGACCCTTATACAAATGTTGACCACTATTCATGTACCAACACCTATTGCTTGTTAACACCAATAAACCATATGGCTACATGCATAAACTTCAATTGCTACCATGCACAACTCATAGCGAACCCTATGCCACACACAACCCACAATGTATGGACAAGACCAAGAGTATCACTCTAATAAGATGATCCAGATGCACAAAGGTAAGTGCGAAAAGAATTTTAGGATCGTCACTACGATACCATGTAAACAAATGAGATATGATGTAAAATATTGTACCATTAAGTGTATATGTTATTGTGTTAATTTTCCATGCTATAAGACTCACAATGTAATAACTCTAAACTATGAAATTGAGGAGAAAGTTTCTTCAACAAGGAAAGAGATGGATGACCCAAGCGACAATGTGCTTTAAGCAGGGTATATCTCTAGAGCAAGCAATAGACTTTGGTATTTCCATATCTAGGATGTAGAGACCCTTAGATTCATGTTTTTTTACTAATAGTCTTCCTCAACATAAGATCCTAGAAAAGATTATAGTTAAGGAAAATTGATATGCAACAGTTAAGTAAATAGGTGAACTTAGCAATAAAAAGTAAATTGAAGGACAAATCTAACAGGTTTAAAATGGACGACAAATGAACTATTGGAGTTGTATTAGTTGTGCCAAGCCCAAGAACATGATATGTTAACCCATTAGCTAAAGTAACAGGAGAGTAAGAGGTATGAGATGGAAAAATAGACAATAAACTAGAATTACTTGTAATGTGATTTGTGGCACTAGAATCATGACCCATTTGAAAGATAAAGAAACAAGACACATGTTTGGTTTACTTGATTTAGCGATAGCAGTAACAAAAGTAGATGAAGACTTTAATGATTCTTGATATTATGAAAACTTGGCAAATTCATTTGCAGAAACCATAATGGACTTTTTAGATGCATCACTGGAAGAGGTAACATGTGCTAATCAAAATCCCTTATTCTTATGCTTGAATTTTCAACAACCACGCTTCATATGCTGTGGTTTATGACAATAGTGACACACGACCACTTTAAAATTTTGTATTGTTGTCTTCCAAATTCATGTTCATAATGACGGCATTTAAGAGCAATACTAGATTGAATAGGTTGAGGATTCTTTGTACAAAGTATCCTGCTAAATGTATCTTGCAAGGATGAGATCGTAGAGCTAGTGAGAACATGAGATTTAGCTATTTCAAACTTAGATGGAAGACTAGCTAAAAAACTCTCAACAACCATTGTTCCCTTTAAGCTTGCTGAACTTTCACATCAAGGCTAAAGAGTAATAACATATTAAAGTCTTCGTAAGTTTTCTTAAACCCTATGGAGTAGCTTATTAGAGACCTATCCTATTTCTCAGTACAATTGAAGACCTTGCAAACCTCATAAATGCAGAAAACATTCCTTATTCCAAAATACATAAAATCTAGATATTCCATCAACTATTTAACAAATTCATAGTGGTTAATCAACCTAATTACCTTACCATCAATGGAATTGCATATTTGCAAGGATAATTGAGCATCCTCCCTTAACCAAGTTTGTTTCAAACTCTCATCTTTGGGTGGATTGCTAGTCAGATGATCATCCTTATCAATACTCTGCAAGTAAAGCTTTACAGTTTTACTCCAATCTAAATAGTTAGACCCATTGAGTTTATGTTCCGTGATCTTTGACATCACATCAGACATAGCAATGGATTTTGTATCCTTTATTTCACCCATGACTTCAACACAAATATCCACAAACAGCAACAACAAATGAAATAGTCACAATCGAATTCCAATTAAATCTCCAGTGTATGAACCAATCCCTAACCAAACATCAACACACAAGCTAGAGAGGGCAACTGATAAAAATATCAGACCAATACTTTAATGTACAAACTGGTGAAGGACAACTAAATACGTTAGAAGTACAAGCAAAATCCTAATCTTCACAGAAGCTCTACACTCAAATATGTAATAACCAGAGGAACCACAAATCTCTGTCATAAAACCTTAGGCGAGCAAAACAATGCAAAAAAGGAGGTGATTCCGATGTTGCACGTGTCCTCACATCTTGGCGCATGAAACTAGATGCGAACCTTGTGGTGGCACGTGTCCATCACGTGTGAGACTTTCGACCTCCAAAATTTCCTAACAAGCTATTCAGTGGGCGGCGCATCTTCTTAGGTCAACAGTGATGAAAAAGAATTACTTTGAAAATCATTCTCTTAAAAATGAGCACGTATATTGCTCATTAGGGCGACATGAGAAGAAGAAAGAAAAAATAATTTTCTCTATAGCTCTTATACCATGTAAATTTAGAGAGTGATGGGAAAAATATATTATCTTCATTGATATATAGAGTTACATGCATATACATGATTTAATGGACTACAAAAGGAAAGAGAGTCCCTATTTAAGAATACTCAATATTTTACATTAATTTACATTCTATTTTTAACCTACAACACTATGGAAGCATGATGTTTTGGGGATCGTCACTATAAAAAGTGCATATATTGTTGAGACTTGTGGTAGCAGTCCTTGGCATTAGGTAGTTTAATGTACCAAATTAAACCCAAAACTTTTTTTTTTTTTTTTCACTTTGGCCAGTATGGCTATGAAAATTACATACCCTTGACAAGCTAAATCAGTGGGGTACTTCTACTTCCATAGCTTGTTTGCCGTACTCCTCTGGTGTAGAAGATCATGATTACTTACTTTTTCAGTGTCCTTTCACTAATGGTGTTGGATATAGAAGGCTTTGGCACTTTTGTCCTTTGTCCCATGATTCATGGATTAGTGCCACACTGTGTCTATTTGCTTTAGCCTAAAATCATCATCTTGGCGAATTTAACTTATGGGAACTGTCTATTTTGTATGGTGAGTTCAAAACACCACACATCTTGGCGGTGCAACTCCCCCAAGATGCTCTAACTAGGCAAATTTTAGCCTATGGTAAGCTTCATGTGGTAATCTTGATTCTGGTTTATATGGGCTCCCATAGTGTTTTTGTGGAGCTCTTGTAATAGTATGGGGTTTCACCGGAACCCTTATACCATGTTTTTCTAGTAGATTTACATGCTTCTTTTTAATAGAAAATTATTCGTTTACCCCTGAAAAAAGAAAAAGAAAAGAAAAAGTAAAAAAAGAGAAAAAGACAAGAAAGGAAAAAAAAAAAAGCTAGCAAAGCTGGCATTCTTATCAGTTATGCAAAATAGATTTTTAGCTATTTTGATACAGCACATGGATTCATGTTTGTGTAATTACATGGGTATGGTTAAAGCAATTTATTCTACTTTTCATGATGGAATTTGATCTTGCAATCATGTCCCATTGAATGAACAATTGAAGATATATATATGGTGCTCAAAGTTTTTTCTAAAAAAGGAGGGATGATGGTCTGGTTGAACGAACTCGAGAGAATTCATGTGATGTTGGAGGAACAGATTATCATAGCATGTCTAGCTTAGAAAGGAACATTTTCACATTGGCAATATAACTCAAGAGAGATCTCCATCTACTGCCTAATAGAAAATCCTCAATATAGAATACATCTATCATGTTGGTTTCTCGTTCAATGCTTAGAATCTTGGTCTTTTTGAATAAAAAATTTGTGTTTTCTAATCCTTTAGCTTCAACATTAATGAGACTGTCTTTATTATTGAACAGTGATGGATCTGAAAAGGCTTGAAGTGAAAGCAAGAGATGGACCATTTGACCCAAATGCTTTGGCTAAATGGCGTATTTTGAACCGATTGCATGACAGAAATGAGACAATGTATTATAAGGTAAGATGGGACAAGACATATTTGGCTATTAAGTGAGTGTGCATTAATTGCCTTATTGGCAAGCAGATTTGGGTTTTTGGAATAATGAGTGATATAATTTTACTATTCTTGGTCTATGACAAGAATGTTGTAACCACTGATGCTTGGAGACTTTCTGTAATGAAACATCCTGCATCTAGGAAAACAGTATCTCACACATTGATCAAAAGTCATTTCCTATATGAAAATTTTTTTACTGTCGACTTGATACTTACTGATTTTTAAGATTGATTTGACAGATTTTAATTGCCAACATTAAGGAATATGCTCCTATAGTCTATACTCCCACTGTGGGGCTTGTATGTCAGAACTATGGTGGCTTGTTTAGAAGGCCAAGAGGAATGTATTTTAGTGCAGAAGATCGTGGTGAAATGATGTCATGGTGTACAACTGGCCAGCTGAACAGGTATTGGTTTTTTCTAGCCATACTTTTTTCTCCAGTACCATTGTTTGCATTACTGCTGTATTGCGTTATGCAAGTTTGCTGTGAGAATGTGCCTGCAACAATTCATTAATGTTTTTTTCTCTGCCACTGAATTTCTTCTTCAACGTGGTAATCAGCAATGAGCATGATCCTCATAAATAGACATACTGGAGTTTTAATTTATGTCAACATGTAGTAGCTCTTAAGATGATAGCAAGCATTTTCTGTAACTTGTGCTGCAGTAAAAGTCTTTGGAAAGTTTATCTTGGAAAATATACTAAACTAAAGCTTAAGAAGGAGGTCAATTGAGTTTTAATACAATTTAACAAATTTTTGATTTAATAAATTTTCAAGCTTCAAGCAACAAATGTAAGATCAATAACGTTATTTAAAGTATTGAAAGTAAAAGGAGAAGGGTTTGAAGATCAAACACGGAGTTTAACATGAAGTTTTGACCATTGTAATACTCTCATGAAACCAAATGTCTCCAATCAAAAATTTCACATGCCACTTTTCATAACTGCTAGAAGTTCAACGACCAAATAAGTTGCACTAAATATCACACACGAGAAATTACAAGTTTAGTCATAGTTATCAAAATCACAAGTCTATTCATACGTTTCTTTGGGTTTATGATTCTATAGGCCTCTTTTGAATTAAAATGAATACAAAATCATTTTTGTGTGAACTCGTCGTAGAATCGCGAGTTTAGTTGATTGCACAAGTTTATGATTCTGCATGATTTTGTGTGATTCCATGCGATTCTACTTGCTTTGGGTCTAATGAGTTATCAAAACTAAAGAAAAAGAACTGTTCTTCCACAATTTAGGACAAGTTATCAAGTTATGAGTGAAATTACATCATATTTTCTTCTTTAATTTAATCAAGCGATATAGCTAACTTTACTATTAACGATTTTCAACTAATGATTAATAAATAGTAGAGAAAGAAGATATAATCAATTTATTGGATATAGATTGGTTCGATTATTCAAAACTAAGAAATAAAGAAACATATAAAAGTGTTATTATGGAGGAAATTGGTACACTTATTAATTTGGAGAGTTATAGGAGTAACGTGGAGTTGATGTGATATTCATGATATTGAAATTGAAGTATAAATGAATATTTCAAATGATTTGGAATCAAGGGATATGAAGATTATTGATATTAGTACAAATATTGATTGACAAAGAAGATGGTGATGATAATGACAATGGTGACTATGGTTAGGAGAGCTTGTAGTAATTTTGATAATGACAAGATGACTGATGATTTATGATTTATATTTAGTTTTTATAATAATAATAATAATTTTTATTGTAATTTAATTTGTATCGACAGTAATATGAATATATTAGTTTTATGCTGTGGGTAGTAATTTGCAATTAATTATTTATGTTATAACCTTTATTGTGAGCAAAAGTCTTATTTTCTTTATTTCCATAAAATATTTTAAGTTTAATATGAATATTGTTAACACATTTATAGTATTTCAGCACTAGTTAACATATGTTGTAAAAACTTACGTTTCTTCATTTTGATTTTACGTTCCGATTCCATCGTCCTTTTAGAATCGTGAGTTTGACAACCTTGAGTGTAGTGCTTTTACATCAGTTGCAATTATAATCTAATCAAGTTCTACCCTAAACACTTTCACTTAACTTCTACAGATTTTAAGAATAAGAAGACAAGAAGAATGGATGATCCATAGCAAATGAAAGCTTAATGACTTGCTTTTAATTCTACCAAAAAATTTATATTTATAACTCTTCAAATATCTGACACAAAGGCTCTTCAAGGGCTTTACATCTTATAAAAGGTATGAATCAACTTGACATGCTCTGGACTCCTAGGGCTTCCCGGTTTCTTCTTAACATTCTATTTGCTAAGTAGTTCAAACTTTCTAGAGAAGATTGAGACTCTTTGTCATTTTGTGTAACTGTCCAAGCTTCTGCTTTCCATATACTAAGGACTTTTTGAATTCTACTCATGTCCAAGCTTCCGATTATCAAGTAGTCTAAACTTTTTCACCAGTGATTCAGACTATTGGGTGATTTAAACTACTGGGCATGTCTAAGCTTCTAATCACTAAGTGGTCCAGACCGCTTGTGAAAGAGTCCAGATTTTTCAACACTTTCAGCAGCAAACATATTAGAGAGCACACATACAGGTCTAGATCTCTTGGAGTTCATCTGGACCACTGGGCACTGAAACAATCTATCACACTTAAAAAGCTTCTCAATCCAATTTTGTTTAATATTGATTGATCAAATTAGTTTATTCACATCAAAATACCCTTAATTTCATCACTTAGAAGTAGTTCAGTTTAGCATTAGCACTTAATCATATTTCAAGATGATTTTTTACGATTAAAACATATTTGCTAATAGAAGTTCCAAGCCAAAACAACCACTAGATTAAATTCATAGTTTTATCTTATTAAAATTAGTCGAAAACCTTATGATTTAGCATATCTTACCTTTGATTCTGCCAAATCTAGCACCCTTTTGGTGCATTATTTTGAGTGCACATTTTTCCCATATGAAGAATATCATTTCATGATTTGTGTGGATTTTTTTGGGGGGTTTATTGTCCTCTTATGAGCTGGCCTTCTTTTTAGTTATATTTAGCTAATGTGGTCTCCTTCAATTCTAACTTCTCTACCACTTGTAATACATCCTTTCATTGGGTATGGGTCGTAGAGTAATAAATTTCTTACTTTTTAAATTAATTAATTATATTTTCTTTAATTGCAGGAACATAAGCATATTTCCTGCTTCTTGAGTCATTTCTTTATTTGATATGTAGATCTAATTAGTTGTACTGATTATACAAGATTAAGCAAGCTTCAAGAAGACTATTATTATATTGACGATTATTGTGCAGGTTGACATGATTGTTGTGACAGATGGAAGCAGAATTTTGGGTCTTGGGGATCTTGGAGTTCAGGGAATTGGCATTGCAATTGGGAAGCTGGACTTGTATGTTGCTGCTGCAGGAATGAATCCTCAAAGGGTATTTTTTTGGTTTATGTGGCTCATATTTTTGCCTCTTGAAGCTCTTAATGAATATCTTAGATTCATTGCTTGATGTTGAGGCATGATTTTAAGCTACATGGGACAATCAATTAGTAATCAAGGTGACATTTTGTTTGTTTCATTGTAAATACATACAATTTTCTTTTCAGCTGTTGTTGAAAGATAGAAATTGCAAGAAATGTAAAACTTTTATGATGTTTGAATTATAAGGGAAAGACATGCTTTGCCTCTTCAAATAATGTAATCACTTGGTCATCCCACTTTTTCCTGGTATGAAAATGTGGGGCACCTGAATCACTAACAAAAAAGCCAGCAAAGTACTTTATTTGATAGCAGATTCCCTTATTACTGCCTCATCATATAGAATGTTTCTCAACAAGCAGCCATTAGGAAACTGAAAATTTATGCTGCTTAGATTGATAATTTATTTATGAACAATCCCTATTTTCACAATTGTCAGGATTTGTCAACCAGTGTTTAGTTAATTGTAAGGCTGGTGCTTTTTACATACTCAAGTGCTTCTCCTTGTAACTTTTGAGGATTACTGATTTTATAAGGCTCTTTCCACCTCTCCCCCCCTGCCCCTCTCTTTTTCCTTACTAATTTGAAGTATGCTTCATTTCGTCTCATTGCATATATTTATTTTCTCCATGAATAAATTAACTAAATCATGTTATTCTTTTGGGTAATTGGAAATAGAAATATGTGATTAATGGAATATGCCTCAATATAATGAAAATATTCTTTTGGGAATCAGGAAATGGATTTCTGTTTCAAAATGTGGAAATTACTTTCCTCTTTTATATACCACTTTTAATGTAAATCAACTCCTACTCCTACCACTACCACCAGCTCACTAGCTGCCTCTAGGTGGTTATCATTAACCATGATACATACCATTGTACCAAGAACTGAGAGGAAAAGGGAAATCATGCTTGAAGCAAATATTTACTTAATATCCTTACATTAGCACAAAGATGTCATCCTGTTGTCAGTGTAATTAATGCCAAAGTACACATGCAAACTGTCACTACATATGATGGAATTTGCTTATCAAGCTTTGAATTATCTTAACTTCTTCTATACAGGTTCTTCCTGTAATGATCGATGTTGGAACTAACAATGAGAAGCTGCTGAAAGACCCGTTATGTAAGTTTGCCTTCTCTTTATGCTTTTTGCTAGCCTTAGAGAAGGTTGCATTTTTCACTGCATCAGCATCGATCAAAAGGTTGGGATCATTATTAATCAGTCATGTTAAATCGCTGGAATTATGTCATGAAAGTAGAAAAGAGAAGGAACAGGATATCTACTTTGTTTATTAATTCTTTTTCATCTGCTTGCAGGTATTATTTTCATGCATACTATATGATATCTGTCAATCCTGCTATTCTCTTGCCTAAAGTAACTTATGTAGGTTATGTATCTCACCAATAGTATTATTTAGAGGTCTATACTTTTAGCTTTAGATGCCTATAAGTTGTCAGGATTTGATGCAGTTTACTTATGATCTACTATCTTTTTAAATTTCTTTTTTCATGTCATTATTTTATTAATAGACTTGGGGTTGCAACAACATCGCCTTGATGGGGAGGAATACCTTACAGTCATTGATGAATTCATGGAAGCTGTATTCACTCGCTGGCCCCATGTTATTGTGCAGGTTTTACACTTGCGTTCAATCAGTGTTCAATGCATTAATTAGTTTTTTTTTCAGTACAGTGAATATTACCAGAATCACTTTGTGCAGTTTGAAGATTTCCAAAGTAAGTGGGCCTTCAAGTTATTGCAGCGATATAGAAATGTGTATAGAATGTTCAATGATGATGTCCAGGTAATATGCTGCTTCAAGAACCTTTTAGAAAGAGAAGAATTGTTGAGTGATAAAGAGACATCCCCCTCATTATATCTAATAATTCTTTTTATTGAAATCCAGAGTCCCATTTTTCTCAATGATGTAGACTGGGGGTTGTATGATAGCTTGAAAGTGAAGTTAGATCATAACAGAACTATTTTATATTATTTAACAAAAAAAAAAATTATTTTATATCAGGTAGCGCTAATAGAAAGATTTTGCTTTGAGGCACCCATTTTCTTTTAATAGGGCCACATGATTGTAGCAATGGGTCCCCTGGCAAGTAGACGCCAATCTTATAGTCGTAATAAACTTATGAGTATCAGATGATGAGCAGGGTGAATCTAAATATGAGTTTTTGTCTGTTTGTAACTCATGAAGAAATTAATTATCATAATAAGATATGTAAAACTGTTGAAATGAAAATAATTACAGCAATACCATTTTAAAATCGCATCTTTAAAATGCGATTTTTGGATTACCAAAGAACTTATATGTGAGTAGTTTTGTAATGCAAAAATCGTATCTTGAAGATGTGATTTTACATTTTATTTATTTATTTATTGTTTTGGGGGGTGGGTGGTGTTGTTGGGGGTTTGGGTTGGTAAATTCTTACAATGAATTGTGTTGAATTATAAATGTAGAACAACATCTACTTGGAGGCCAAAAATCCCTTCAAATTATCTAATAGGGGATGATTCCACTTCAGGAAACTCATACTTAGAGGCCTGGAAAAACTAAGTTACCTAATTGGAGCAACATAAGTTGCATAACTTGGTGATAAGCTGTTACAAGTTCTAAAAAGACAGATATCTATATTTTTCATTAGTAGATTTATTGCAAGAAACATCAATATATATATATATATATATAGACAATGCATACCTAGGAGGTGTACTAATAGTTAGTGTACCTACTCTATCTAATATATCATCAATTATCTTAGCGGAGGGGGAGGGGAAGGGGGGTGGGGGGGCTGTAATGTTATCTACAAAAGATGCACAGCTCAACATTGTCCCTCAAGCTGAGAATAAATGTCTTTCATTCTTAACTTGGAAATCATCTCTAAACGTACAAACTAAACTTTGTTCTAACTTTTCTTTAATGAAATAGCTATCAATATAGATGTCTTTCATTCTTAACCAGGAAATTGTCTCCTAAACGTACAAACTAAACTTTCTTCTAACTTTTCTTTAATGAAATAGCTATCAATATAAATGTATTTCATTCCATCATGTCATATAAACTTATGAGTACGTTGATTTATTGTCATTGTAAAACTTTATAAGTCTCTCATCTAGAATAATCTTCAGCCATAGTTACTCACAAATTCTTTTGGCAATTGTCTTAAATTCTAATCTTGTAGTTGACCCTACCAAATTTCCTTAAAGAATCGTACAAGAGCCCAAAGCTGACTTTTTGTCCACTATTGAACCTACATTAGTATAGACTTATAATGTGAATATTACATTTTTTTAACACAATCCCCTTTTATGCACTACCTTTAAGATGATGTAAGACATTATCATGCATGAATTAACTTGTTACACTCATAGAGTACACTATGTCATGGCGGATATGTGCAAGTCGTATGGGTTTTCCAACTAGTCATCTTACTATCAACTTTGGTTTCCTTTTAGCCTTTCTAAGTTTTTTATTGGGATCCATTAGAGTGGACACCATTTACACTCCATCTTTCTTGCTTCCTTCAAGAGATTGGGCACATATTTTTGTTATTATATGAAGATCCTTTAAGTTGAGTAATCAACCTCAATACCTAGAAAATACTTTAATTTCCCAAGCTCTTTTTTATTCAAATTCTTTGGTAAATTGTTGTTTCAACTCACGCTTCTTCTTTTTATTCTGATGTGCATTAATGTCATTAACATACAATAAGAGTGCAGATACTCACTTAAGGTTGAATGTTTAATGAATAGAGTATGGTCACTTTGGTCTGCTAATAACTTGAAGCCTAAATGACTTTTGAGTTTTGGTTGGATGGATCATAAGGGTGATTTTCTGGCTTCTTCCCAAGTCAGATGGTTAGTTGTAATGATACATGTTTTCAAATAGGGGTAATGAACTTGAATATGGAAGGGTGATTTAATTTGCCTACAAAGGCCAGCTGTAGTAATGATTTAGGATCATATCTTTGATACCATGTGAAAATTGTTGATTTCATTCATAATTAGAAAAAAATACCCTACAAGCTCTTAAATGGTGCAAGCTACAAAGCTAGATAAGGATACAAAAAATAAATAAAATAAAGAATGAAAATTGATAAAGGTAGCTATCTTCTAGAAATACCATAAATAGATATGCAAGATACACTTGACTTACATAAGACAAACCTGTAACAAGATTTAACAATTAAGTGCACTGATAGACACATCATGGACACACCAGCATAATGTCTTCAAACAAGCTATCTCACATGTAATTTAAGCTGGCATTCTGACTCTTAAAATTTCCTACTTCTTTTCTATTGTATTCTTTTGTATTGTTAAAAGACTTATATATGGAAAATTGGCACATTGTTTCTTAGTGGTAGAGTAGAAAGAGTAAGTACAAACCACACTCTCCTTAGAGGAAACAGACAATGATATTGGACCTGATATTTGAGAAAGGGGAACTAAAGAGTAGGAATAGGGGGAGTATAAAATTTTGTTCAACTGAAAAAGAACTTCACTCATAAGTATGACTGGCATTACTTTTTGAAATATTAGCTTCAATCAATCTGTAAGCCATCCAGATCCAATAATGATTATGATGAAAGAAAAAGAATATAGTCCAAATCCCATGATAGATTTCCTTTCTTGCTTTCTCTTTCTTCATTTTTCTTATTTTTCCTTTGAACATAACTAGGGGACGGCTGGAGTTGCAATTGCTGGCCTTTTAGGAGCGGTAAGAGCTCAAGGAAGGCCGATGATAGACTTTCCCAAACAAAAAATTGTTGTTGCGGGTGCTGGCAGGTTATTTTACTTACTCTCTTTCACTTCAAACTCATAAATGAAGAGCTTCTTAAAATTCAGCTTCTAACCCTACCTAATCCATCAGTTTACGATTTTAAATGATGGGCCTAAGTCAAGGTCTTGATTCATACTTGAGAGGATTAATGCAATATAAAATGTAAAAACCAACTTCTTTGTAAGTTTTGAGATTTTTAAATTAGTTATTTAGGTACTAAACTCAGGATGGAAGTAGAGCGAGAGTATATGAACATGAATCCTCATGTCATCATTTCACATCTATATTGTGAAATATAAGTATAGAAGAAAAGTATTTTTATGTGATGAATATTTCTGTACATACAAGAAGATATATATTGATGATGTGTTCCTAGTGGTTGGTACCAATCCCTACCTACCATTGTATTAATTACACTGATAAATGCAATATTATATATTTTTCCTATAACATTCCCCTTCAAGCTCGAACATAGATATTAATCATGCCGAACTTGTTACAAAGGTAATCAACTCGAACCCCATTTAGAGTCTTTGTAAAAAGATCTCTTAATTGTTTTTTAGATTTCACAAACCCTGTGGAATTGATTTCAATGTCCTTGGTTCGATCATGGAACACCGGATTCGATGCAACATGAAGAGCAGCTTGGTTATCACACCATAATTTCGTGGGTAGGGAAGTGTTGAGGCCTACTTCGTTTAGGAGTTGATATATCCACATCACTTTACACACTAACTGCACCATAGCTCTATATTCTGATTCTGCATGTGATTAAAACGCAACACTTTGCTTGTTGCTCCTCTATGAAACCAAATTTCCACTTACAAAAACACAATAACCTGAAGCAGGTCTCCTGTTTTTCTTACATTCTATCTAATCAGCATATGAAATTCACTCAATATTAGTATGACCATGATTCTTATGTAGTATACTTTGCCTTGGTGTTCCCTTCAAATAGCACAAAATTTCCTTTACAATAGCCCAATGATCAATTGTTGGAGAGGACATATGTTGACTAACCACACTAACCGAAGATGCAATATCCGGTCGAGTCATTATAAGATAGTTCAATTTTCCAACTAATCTCCTCTACATTTCAAGATCCTTAAACAACTTACCTTCTCTTTTTAGTTGCAAATTAGGAATCATTGGTGTATTATATGGTTTAACACCTAATTTTCCTGTTGCAGACGATAAGTCAAATACATATTTTATTTGAGGTAGAAAATTTCCTTTCTTACTCCTCATTACCTCAACACCCAAAACATATTTTAACATCTCTAAATCCTTTATTTGAAATTGACTGTGAAGAAATGATTTGAGAGCTGAAATACCTATAGTATCATCACCAGTAATGACAATATCATCCACATATACTACTAGCAAAATAATACCAACTGCAGACCGTCTGTAAAAAAATTGAATGATCATATTTGCCTTTATTCATCCCTTTTGAACATGAGAATACCCAAGAAAAATACACTTCGGTGACTTAGGATCAAGTTTTGTAACTTGAGGATGCACATCCCGAACAAAACAATTACAACCAAATATCTTTAGTTCAATAGGAAACAAAGGATTATTTGGGAAAAGTGTATGATAAGGAGTCTTACCATCAAGAATAGCTTAAGGCATAAAAACATGTTGTGGATATTGCGTTGGCCTAAAAGTGTTTGGGAACATGCATTTGAAACAACAAAGCTCTAGCAGTTTCAATAAATATCTATTCTTTCTCTCAGCAACATCATTTTGTGACGGTGTATCTACACATGAAGTTTGGTGAATAATAACATTTTTAACCATGGAAGATTGGAAAAATTCAGACAAATATTCTTTGGCACTATCACTTCGCAGTATTTGGATTGAAGCATTAAACCGGGTCTTAATTTTAGCACAAAAGGAACTAAAGTGAGAGAGCAACTTAGGACGATTCTTCATTAAATATAACCAAGTCATATGAGAGTAATCATCAACAAAAGTAACAAAATACTTGAATCCAGTTTTAGACGTTACTGGACGAGGACCCCGTACATCTAAATGGACTAGCTCAAAAGGAGCATTCACTCGTTTATTGACTCTAGTACTTAAATTAATGCGATGATGTTTCGTATATTGATAAGATTCACAATGGAAAGATTCTAGACTATGAAACTGAGGGTAAAGTTTCTCCAATAAAGAAAGAGATGGATGACGGATGACCTAAACAACAGTGTGCTTCAAATGGGGTTACAACTCCAGAACAAGCAATAAAATGTGGTGCTTTTGTGTCTAGAATGTAGATACCCTCAGATTCATGACTTTTACCAATAGTCTTCCTCGTCATAAGATCGTGGAGTAAGCAATAGTCAGGAAAAAATGAGATACTATGGTTAAGTGAATGAGTAAGCTTACTAATAGAAATTAAATTGAAGGACAAATCAAGCAAATTTAAAACGGACGATAAATGAATTGATGGAGTTGTATTGGTTGTACCTAATCCAAGGACATGAGATGTTAACTTATTAGCTAAGGTAATAGGAAAACAAGAGGTGTGACATTAAAAAGTAGACAATAAATTAGAATTACCTGTCATGTGATCTGTGGCACCAGGATCAATGTGAAAGATGATGAAATAAGACACGTGTTTGATTTACCGAACTCAGCAATGGTAGTAGCAAAGGTAGATGAACACTTTAGCGATTCTTAATACTGTAAGAACTTGGCATATTTATTTGCAGAAACCATAATGGATTTATCAGATGCATTAATGAAAGAGGCAACATGTGTTGAATGAAATCTCTTATTCTTATTTTGCAATTATCTACAAACACCCTTCATATGCCTTGACTTATGACAATATTGACACATAATCACTCCAGACTTTATGTCTTTCATTTTTCCCATAACTTCAATAGAAATACTCATAAACAACAGTAGCAAATAATATGGAGCAAATAAAACAGTCACAATGGAACCCAACTGAAAAACTCAATATATGGATCTAAACCTAGACTAGGGAATCATTACACAACCCTGGTACGTCAAAAATTTGACCGAAGCCCTAATCACAACGAACTGTGCATCTTAGAATATACCAACCCGAAACCTATTCTCCACAAAATTTCACACCCAGATACATAATATGCGAAGAAACCGCTCACCTAGGTTGTACTGTCTCAGGTGAGTCAAACAATGGCGACTAGAGTTGAGTCCGACCTCACATGTGCCCTCATGCACCGGTGCGTGAATGTTGTGCACCAACCTTGTGACGGCGCGTGTGTCGCATGTACTATTAGGCCTTGAAAAACTCCAAACAGGCTATTTAGTGGGCAGCACGCCTTCTTAAGACAGTGGTGATGAAAAAGTAATCACCTCAGAAACAAGTATTCTCAAGATGTACACTTACATTGCTCGCTAGGGCAACCCGAAAAAAAAAAAATTTCCTAGTAAGAAAAGAATTTTCTAAAGCTCTGATACCATGTGAAATATAAGTATGAAAGAAAAGTATTTTTATATAATGAATATTTCTATACATACAAGAAGATATATATAGATGGTGGGATTCTAGAGGTTGGTGTACCAACCCCTACCTACCACTGTATTAATTACACTGATAAGTACAATATTGTATATTTTTCCCATAACACATATAATTAAGTGATCCACTTCGTATGAGCCAAATTGAACAAGTGAAGGGTGTGTTTAGTAATAAGTCTAAAAATCCACATCATATTTACAAGCTTAAGGTTTTAGATCAAACATTTTTAGAGCTAAATTTGACATAAATTAACATGCTGTAACCTCCCTCCCCAACCAAAAATATATATATATATATACACACACATATATATATATATAAATGAAGAAATAAAAAAAGAAAGAAGTGGAGCTGTGAGTTCAAGCCATGTACTTCACCCACATGATAAGTATTTTACTTCATGTCTCAGCCACAGATGAAGGTACTGCTAGACAACACAAACAAAACCATCAATATCTGTGGTGTTGAGATTTCAGAGAATTAGTTGCAGTATAAAATTTACAGAGCTACTATTAATTGATCATGAGAAATGGATATTTCAACATGGAGTGCTGGAATTATTTATTGATAATTTGGTTTGGCTATCAAATATATAGTGAGTGATCATGATCCTTATAAAAATCTTTCCTTTTGTTTTTTCTTCTTTTTCTACTTTTATCATATTAGCATCAACAGGATATTGCTGAGCACATTCATTTATTGATTAATCAAGATTATCATAGAAAAATATCTTTTACTCAAGAGAAGCTGCAAAGATCTGTGCCCAGAATGCTTTTGAATCTCCATTCTCTAATTCAGAAATCTGAATATTAGAGGACACACAGTATCTTTAGTTAGCACTAGTGCAAGTACTTTCTGTAATATCTGACATTAGGGAGAATAAAATTAATTTACTATAAGAATGAGAATCCATATAATCATGCTTTAAAAAGAAAAGACTGATAAAGAGTGCCACGAAGGATTGCTCTAATTTATAGAATTGATGGCACTAATAATCATTGAAACTTATCTATTCTTTTTGTGAGTACTAAGGCGATGAAAAGTTAAACAGCTGAGTAAAGTTTAGTGGAATAACTCCAAAGTAAAACCAATCTTTTGAAAAACAAAAAGTGATGAATTGTATAGGCATTGATGCTTCATGTGCATTATTTGTATTTTTTATTTTATATTATATGTATACATACAAATCGATGTATTTTTCTATTGGCTAAGCTCAATTTAATTTTTTAATAATGGGATCATTGACCTAGATATCATCAGTTCTTTAGCTACTTTGGCTGCAAGAGGGATGTAGTTTGGATTCTATAATATATCTTTCCATGGGTTTAGAATCCTGCATTAAGTGCAAAGTCCAGGTTTATATTTGTGCTTATCATTTTTTTCTAAGTATAGGGTCAAGGCCTTTTTATTAAACTCTTTATGCTCCTGCAGCGCTGGAATAGGTGTTCTGAATGCAGCAAGGAAAACAATGGCAAGGATGTTGGGGAAAAGTGAAACTGCTTTTGACAGTGCAAGTAGTCAATTTTGGGTGGTTGATGCAAAGGTTAGAGCTTTTGTCATTATCTGGATGATGTATTTTCTATCTATTCGGTGTCTGTCTATCTCATTTGCCAGAGAAGTTAAACAATATTTTTGTGTACACATAGGGTCTCATCACTGATGAACGTGAAAATATTGACCCAGAGGCTCGCCCATTTGCTAGGAAAGCTAAAGAAGCTAATCGTCAAGGATTAAGAGAAGGCGCAAGTCTTGTGGATGTGGTGTGTGCATAAACACCTGCTGTTTGTTGCATAAATAATATTTGCATGTACATTGATCTCTTTTTCAGGGGAAATTTCTTGAAAAGATTATTCCGCTGCTATACAGAGACATTGAAATATAGGTTTTAAATTGGTAGTATTCTGCATTTCAGCACACAGACTCTCATGAAGCTTATTAATGAATGGCTCTTATCTTATGGATCCTGATGTACTTGACTGTCTTTCTCTTCTCTTGTAGTAAGAATCTCAATAAGGATGATGGTAGAGAATATATAGCTTTTAATCACTCTATATCAGTTGTCAATAATTGATTTGTGCTTGAGATTCATGTATTGACCAAGATTAACTTGACCTGCCGCTTTTATGTCCAAGTTAATGGGATTATTGGTCACAGAAATTACCACAAGTAATTCCTTTTAAACTAAATCAATTGAAAGGAATGGCAGTTCTTTGATTTCAATGCGGTGCTTTACTTTCTAACTTCTTATGCTTTTCCCCCAACCCACCAAACACCCACCCACCCGCCCACCACAACCCACACAGCTGCTGGGTTCCCATTTATACTGATGTTCATCCAAATGGTCATGCACACTGCATGAGTTCAAATCGCTTGGACCATTCCACTTTTCTAATCAAGAGCTTTTCCATCTCCTTCCCCTTTCCTTACTTTATCTCACCCTGCTCCTTTGCTAATTCACCTATCATTCACAATTAAAATTTTGCCATATGGTTGAAGTCCTTTACTTGATAATTTCTTATGTATTTTCACCATGCCATATAATGCTTGTAAGAAGCATTTTTGAAGTTTGTGAAAATGTGTCTTCACTTATCACCCATGATTTTCCAGGTGCGTGAAGTAAAGCCTGATGTGCTTCTTGGGTTATCTGCTGTTGGGGGATTATTTTCAAAAGAGGTAAACATTTTACAAGATTTTTGTTAGACCTTCTGCATAAATTCAGAAACTGTCTGTTTAGGCTCAGAAATCTCCAAATAATGTATGGACATATTTTTATGAGGTTATTCTATACAAAGACATTAATTCTATGTGAAGCAGAAGAAAGTTTTCATAAACTCTTATCATTTTTATTCATAAAACCAAACCGTGTGAATACAATCTGAAATTTCTTTAACCCATGTGCCTAGGAGTTACAAGAAAAGGAAGAGAAAAGAAAAATAGGAAACTAAAAATTCTATCTAAATCTAAAGGTATCAAATCTAAACCCCATACCTATAAAACCATAGCACTAAAAAGAAGATAATAATAAAAGATACACGGTACAGATAAAGGAGATAGATGGAAATAAAAAAGAAGCTAAAAGATGCTATATTAAACTATCTAAAAATCTCTACTGAAGCTGATATGTCATGCATGTACAAGAGGTTACAGAACGGGACCAGCTCTAGAACTCTCTGGACTTGTCTAGATGTGTCTAGAATGTGTTATCTTTTAGTTATCATTGGTTGGTTGTATAGAGTGTGTTAGTCATTGCATACAGGGTTAGTTAATATTTTTTTTGGATGTAATGTCAGATTTTCATTAATATAAGAATAATCATAGGAGCTCTTATGTAGTTTCATCAGATGAGATTTTTACATTTTATAATTGTTAGAGAAGCTGTTGAGATCTTGCATTAGTATGAGGAGTTTCTAGGCTCTTGTGAGCCTTCATATTTGAATGTTGTGTATTTGTTTCCTTTTTCAATATAACAAATTTGCCCCCTAAAAACCCATCAGTCCAACCTACTCTAATTTCCCTTTAGATTCAAGTCAGTTATCAAGGACACACAATGACAAGTTTGGAGAATTGAGTAGCAGATCTAGGGTAAAAGAGATCTTTGCTGAACCTTAATGCTTCTCAACTGTGTTATTAGAGATGCAACAAAGATTATCGACTCTTGATGACATTAAAGACTTTCTAGAGAATTTGTTGCATATACTAGTCAATGAGTAGAACTTGCAAGAGATTCTCGACTTTGGCAATGGCAATTTTTTATTGCAAATTGATGATGAATAATGGACAATACAATCAAGAAGTGACATGTGAAAATAAGTGTGTCAAGAAAATTCGTGATGCAAAATGAATTTTGTTGCCTATGTTTGATGGAAATGATTTAATTGTTCGGATCACACGAGCAAAGACATGTTTTGATATCCATGTGTTATAAGAAGAAAATAATGAGTATTTTCTCTTCAATTTTATTCATATGTAAGGATGGATATATATATATATATATATATATGCACATATACATAAAAGAAGACTAAAGCTATTGTAGGAAACAAAATCTTCCTAATGATGTGCATTAATATTTTTCACATTAATAGGAAATATTATACAATAATTTACCCCCTCATAATACTCTCCCTCAAGTTAGAGTATAGATGTTGATCATATCCAACTTGTTACAGATATCATTAACCTTAACTTCATTCAAAATTTTAGTGAAGATATCTGCTACCTATTCTTTAGTGTTGATGTGCATTGTAAAAATCAAATTTTGTTGCATCTTTTCATGAATAAAATGGCAGTTTATTTCAAGATGCTTGGTTTGCTCATGAAACACAAGGCAAGATACAATATGAAGAGTTGTTTGATTATAACATCACAACTATGCATGTATTGACACTTTAGAGCCACATTTAATTTAGAGCTGATGAATTCATATTATTTCACATGATGATTGTACTATAGCTCTGTGTTCAACTTCTGCACTTGAGCAAGATATAACATTTTGTTTCTTGCTTTTCTAAGAAACCAAATTTCCTTCAACAAAAACACAATGCTTAGAGGTAGATCTTTTGTCTATCTTGAATCTTGCTCATCAGCATCTGAAAAATGCTCAATAAGGTTATGTTTGTGGTTTCCATGCCCTAAGCCATGGCTTGGAGCAACCTTTAAATAACACAAAATTTGTTTTAAAGTTGCCCATTGATGCATTGTAGGGAAAGGCATGAGCTGACTAACAATACTGTGAGATGATGTGACGTTCCAACCAAATGTCTATACCTCTTTAGGCCCTTGATTGACTCATCATCTTCAGTAAGCTGCATATTAGGAATCATAAGCATACTGCACGGCTTAGCTCCCAAATTAATTGTCTCTATTAGTAAGTTAAGCATATATTTCCTATGAGATAAGAAAATACCTTTCTTGCTCCTTGTCGACTCAATTCATTAGAAATATTTTAGCTGCCCCATATCCTTTATGTGAAACCAAGTGTTAAGGAATGATTTTAGAGACGATTTCCCTACACTATCACATTCCATAACCATAATGATAACCTTATCAACATATTCTTCTACCAAAGTGTTATGGTTATATATGTGTGTCCATATTGTATGGTGCGTACAGTATGTATTTGTACTGGTGTTGTGTTGTTATTATAGTGTTACAAGTACAGAGCAGTATTGGCCATGTGATCAATGTTATGATAGGTTATGTGACAATTTTGCTTCTTAGGGAAGTTATTGTACAGTTATGATGTGCATCAAAATAAGAGCAAAAATAGGAAAATCAGTTGTAACATAACTGCTGCCCATGTACTCTATCTAATGGCCAGAAATGAAATGGAAAAAGACAAGTCCTATTTTTTAGAAACTAAATCAGATTTTGTATCTAAAGAGTAGGGTTCTCTTTTTAATGGAGCCCTAAAAAGAGATCGCAAGGTTCTCTTTCTAATTGAGCCCTTTGTTAGATTCTCTCTATAATGAGCTCGAAAATTTATTCATAATTAATCCTTTAACACAAAGTTAGAACACCTAAAAAATACCGAATGATCAAACTTGCTCTTTCTTAATTTAGACTTCGATTACTTCCTTTCTGATTCAATAACATTACAGCTCCTAATCCATTACTACTAATAAGTGCACTTGTAGAGAGTGCTTGAGAGATGATGCTAGTCAACTTTTGCAAATCAGGAATTTTGTTGATATTGAAATGGTTCGTCTAATTAATCACTATGAGTATGAAGGAATTGATGGAGCATTTGCAATTTCGATATTCTAAAAAACAAGTCCACTATGTGAACATCTAGTGCAATAGGTGAATTATCGGTACAATGATTGTCTTTAGATATACTTCACAAATATATACTAATTGTCTTACTCTGTTCTAAATAATTAGGATCAATAAGTTTATGTTCTGTGATTTCAAGCTTCACAGAAACAGCATTTGCTATTATAGTTTTTAAAAAAATGAAATGTACATATATATGTATGTATATAATATCCAGAAACGATAAAATGGCCAGCACACAAAAGCTACTCAATGGAGAGAAAACGGTAACCCTGAAGAGAAAATAGCAACATCTGACCTCTGATCTTGCAACCAAACCTGACAGCCAGCCACCACACAGCTAGAAACTTCCACATAAAATCATGTGCAACTTGACACTAGCCACTACTGACTGCTAACATTCAGCAGCACATTTACATGACCAGACCCAAAAGCACCAACCACTAAGCGGCAATGATCTAAGTTTCACACTGCACACAATCCATGGATAGTTTCACTCAATATCATGAGAAGGGCATAGACTACACTCATCGGCTTTGGTCATGCCAATAGGCATTTGATTTGGACACCAAACAAAATCATACAACCAGAAGCATCGGTAAACTCAGCAACCCTAGGCAGCAAGATTCCACTGCACAACACTGCAGCAACTTCAGTATGGCAAAACTCTAATGACCACTAGACTTTTCCTCTGAAAACCAACTACAATGCTAATCCTAGGAAAGATGCTGTGATACCATGTAAATGTTTGTAATATTAAGTGTAGAGAAAATATAGAAAAATTGTATATTGATGTTTTATTCCTGTACAGGATATATATAGACAATATGTTCCTAATAGTTAGTGAACTGATCCCTATGTAACATTGCATTAATTACATTGTCTAGTAAATAAAGCAATATTTGCAATCCCTATTTTGTACAAATAAGATATAGTGGAAGACCAGCCATATATCCTTATGTGCAATTGTTAACATTAAAACAAAATTCATTTGTCGAAGTCCAGTGTGGAATTTGAAGTATGGACTACAGAAGATGATGACTGGGAAGTTGTATATCCTTAAGAAGAAGGTGATTCATTCGAAAACATAATCTGGCATCACTGGAATGAGATGGCTGAAGAGACATTTAGAAAAATAAAGCTACAGAGCCTCATCTGTTAAGCCGTTTGTTTGATTCTGAGCTGGCTTGTAAAAAGATGGAATTCTTGATAGAAGTGGACAGGTCAGCCACATGTACATTATTGAAGATAATTCCTGTCAGACCTACAAAATCTTAGTGGTTTTACAAAAATGTTAATTTGCACAAAAAGGGTGATGGAAGATGAGAAGCACTTGGCGTCAAGTTTCACAAGAGGAGACTTAGGTCAATGATGTGAGCAAGGAATTGGATCTGTATCACCTCAAGCAGTCAGGTTGAAAGACCATTGCTGTTTGATTCCATCAAGATAGTTATGGAAATGTTGTGCTTGTGAATGTTGATAAGTGGCACAGGCTCTCTTTAGCCGAAGTCAATTGGGAGAAGGACGTTACAATTGCAATTATTCAAGATGTTCCATATAAGTACACTCTGTAAGCTTGTTGTCAGAATTTCTTTGAGGGAGAAATTTGGAAGAGAGAATTTTGTATATTTCTTCTATATAACTATTACATCAATAGATATAGAGAATGTACTTGTTAGGGGTACTAAAAGTTGGTGGACCAACCCTCATCTAACACATCATTAATTATCCTATCTAAAAGATAAAGAGGGGGGGGGGGGGAGGGGGGGAACTACCTACAAAAAATATTACAACTCAACACTTGTCATGACTGCACTTGGCATGATAGAAGATCCCCATACAGCAGAGCTTCCTGGGGTCACTTCTTGTCATTGTCCCCTTGTCCACACTGTCTACAAAAAAATATTACAACTCAACACTTGTCATGACTGCACTTGGCATGATAGAAGATCCCCATACAGCAGAGCTTCCTGGGGTCACTTCTTGTCATTGTCCCCTTGTCCACACTGTCTACATGGGCTAAAGCATTTGGAAAATGGCTTCCTGATGTGGATGAAATTGTGTATGTCGGGACATGTGCTAGTGGAGGGGTGCATCATCATTAGAAGTTTTTCTGCCTACCCCCGTTTCTTTAACTTAACCTTGGTGACACGGTCAAGCTTGAGGGGTGGTGTTGATATGTTCCTACATGCATGTACAAGAGGAGATAACAGGGGACCATTTCTAGATATGTCTAGATGTGTCTAGAATGTCTTAGTTTGTAATTAGTTACATGTTGGTTGCATGTAGTTTGTTAGTCATTGTATGTTAAGTTTGTTAATAGTTTGATAAAATAGAAGGTCTTATACCAGTTAGATAGATTTTACATTCTGTAATTGCTAAAGGAGCTCTTGAGCTCTAGTGCTAATGTGAAAAGCTCCTAAGTTCTCGTGAGCTTTCATATTTGGGGGATGTGTGCTCGTTTCCTTTTCCAATTCAATAAAACTACCTAATTTGCCCCTACAAACCTGACAGATGCTGAAGCTTTGGTTTCTAGAGAGAATTCTGATGGAAGAAAGAGTTGAATGACAATCATTTTGAGTAAAAATGATAAACATGGTAAATGCATCTTGGATGTGACACTATGGCCTCATGTATTCTCTTTCACTAGCAATTGTCTTGCATGCATTGCATGAATATGCTTAAAGCTGTTCCTGCCTGTGAAACTCCCCTCAATAAACATGATGATTTTTTTCTTATTGATTTCCACACAATATCCCTGTAGTCAAACTACTCACTTAAAAATAGGAGCAGCTTTTATGTTCTACATAGAATTTGATTAGTATTATTTTTTTTCCTTTTTAATAATTGATGTTCTTCCGATATGCAAAGCATGATGAGGGAGATACTCTTCTTTTTAAGAAAAGTAACTAAGAATACGGGGACGGCATTATTGCTTAAGGATGTATGTAACTTCACCAATACTAATAAAATGATACAAAGGTACTTTTAAAGTTTAAGATCATGTATTCTGCTGAAGACTAATGCTGTAGGTATCGTATTGCTTGGAGAGTTTAACCCATGAAAGTTCCTTGATTCTACTTTCCTGGATGCTCTTCCAGATACTAAATGGTTTTGATTCCATACTTCTTGTAATATATGAGTATGGGTATACGTATGAATAAGTGGCTTGTTCAAGCTAACTCTTTTACTCTATTTGGAAAATTTTCTTTTCATTATTCAGTCTGAGTGCTTGCATGGTAAAATTAAAGACATCTGGTAGTTTATTTTTCTTATTTTAATTAACAAACGGAGCGATGCAACATTGGAGAACCACAAGAGGTCAAATGCAATATTGACAAAGGTAGCCTTAGAAGTTACAAATCTGTGACAATTTTTGTTTTTCTCATGTTGAAACAATTATGGGTCATGCCCTTATCGATGCAAAATAGTTTCTTCATGACCAAACTGAGATGGCTTGAAATCTTAAATTAAGCAATGTCTCAACTAATATGACAGTGAAAGCACCCGACTGCACCTTTCAACTCTCCAGGCAGTACTAAAATTAAAACAAAGTAAAGAAGGCCCTCTAGTTGCATGCAGATTAAAGAAGAAATCAGTTACATTAGTTGACATTTGTCATCTTTTGAACTATTAGGTTTTAGAGGCAATGAAAGGTTCAACTTCAACAAGACCAGCAATTTTTGCAATGTCAAACCCTACAAAATATGGTATGCTATTTATATTCCATCCTCGTTTGGTAGAAGAAATGAGTTCTCTATATCCGTGGTGTGATTTAGCTCATCTGTTTTCCTTCTTGCAGCTGAATGTACGCCAGAAGAAGCATTCACCATTGTTGGTGAGAATATCATATTTGCAAGTGGAAGCCCATTCAAAGATGTAGATCTTGGTAGGTACAGAATTAAGACTGTTGGACTATGTGATATTCCAAATTTTATTGGTGTCATCTCAAAATTTTGTCACAATGTGATATTTTAATCTTGATTAAAGTCGCGGAAAAAATTTTTGTCACAGCAGTTACCTGAGTGGCTAAGATATGCTTCAACATCTTTCTAGAAGACTTATGATACAAGTGCTGAATGTTACTCCCTATTCTTCCTTTGACTTGAATAAACAATTGTTCTTTACTCTTTATCTTTTAACAATCCTATAAATAGCCCGTGTTTCAAATATGTCAGCCAGACTTAGTATTCCTCCTAACATTTCAGGGGAATGAACACTACACTTTTTCCTAGAAATCCATCTTTTTGTGCTTTACACAATACAATTTCCAGAGGCCCTCGTTCAATTTCTTTAGTTGGCTGGTGAAGCACTTGTGTCATTCAATATTATTCTGAAGATGTGAATTACAATTCCCCAAAAGAAAGTTACTGAACCATGAATGTTCCTTCAGGCGGTTCTTTGTTCATGAATTGTTTTAACTAAGAGTTGCATTCAACAGGGAATGGTCATATAGGATACTGCAACCAGGGGAACAACATGTATCTGTTTCCAGGGTCAGTACGAAATCATTTTCATTGAGGAGTTTCATGCATTATTAAATCTCTCAGTTTAATCCTCCATGCATTTTTCTACATGTTTATTGTTTCAGAATTGGGCTTGGCACTCTTCTTTCTGGATCAAGGATCATCTCTGATGGAATGCTACAGGCAGCAGCAGAGCGGTATTTTAATATTATCTCACCTATCTTTTATTGCATCGGTCTGCTAAATCCATTATACAGAAGTCTTTATGACCATCGAATGTAGAACATAACAAAACGAGGCACAAGATAAGCCTTCAATAAGGTATTGCTTTACTATATGCTAAATATGTGGAAGAAATTGGCCTATGCAATCAGCTCAAATCGATGGGGGCTGCATGTGTCCTGATCTGGGGTACCTGGCTCAATGAAATATCTGCATGGACAAAGAGCTAGTCCTACTTTTGCATTTATATATGTTATAGCTTATCACTACCAAAATAGTTTGTACACAGGATGGTCCCTTACAAGATGTGGAGTTCAACTCTTGTTTGAGATATGAACATGTGTACTCCCTTCCTATCATATAAGGAAAGTGTAATTCTTCTAATATTTGTGCGCACTTCAAATTTTTTATAGACTTGCATTCTGCAAACAGTAAGTTCACAAGTGCAGTTGTATTTGTCCTGTCTTTATAGTTTAAATATCATATTTGGTTGGTGGTAAATTTTATTATTGCACAGGGAAGACTCGTTATATGCCATATAGATAGTCAGATTATTCACATATGCAATACTGCCTAATAATTGTCTCTGATGCTCGTTGTTGGTGCAGCTTGGCTTCCTACATGAGTGAGGAGGAGGTTCTTAAAGGTGTTATATATCCATCTGTATCTAGGTACTTGTTCAACTCTGGCCCGCCCTTTTATGCTGATAGCCAAATTTATGTTGGTTTCATGGAATTTCACTTAGTATTAGACGGTTGACTTTGATCCATTGATGCAGCATTAGGGATATCACAAAAGAGGTTGCGGCAGCAGTAGTAAAGGAAGCCATAGAAGAGGATCTGGCAGAAGGATACCGTGACATGGATGCTCGAGAGCTTAAAAAACTCAATGAGGAAGGTTTTCTATATTCTATCCTTTTAGTCCAAGCTACACTTACGAACTTAGATCTTGTCTGGAACATAATTGGGACGATTTGTTGCAAATTTGCAGGAAGAAATCGCAGAGTATGTAAAGAACAACATGTGGAATCCAGAATACCCGACATTAGTTTACAAGAATGATTGATTGCCGTCACTCTATAATAAAATAGAGAACCAAAATGCCAGTCGATGCAAGAGTTATGCATACAGCAGTACCTCCAAGGAGAGGAACAAAACTCGACACCATTTTAGCTGCATACGGCATTAATAATTCTAGGACTATTTTTGTATTGTGTGCAAAGCATGTATAGCTCCCTACTTTATTGTATTAGCATTCATTGCTTTGCCAGTCTAGTGTCGTTTAGGGTGGGAGTTTTGTATCTGTACTATCATTTTAAGAACAATGTTTACAGTTTCCTACCGGACAGAGATATATTATCTCCCATATGTTTGCTTTTTCATAAAGTATCCCTTGATATTGAAAAGTATGAAAAATTTCTCTTATTGGACCGTAAGGAGAGATTGTTGACAGGATCCTTATTTGGTGGACCAAATAGCTCTCTCTCTCTCTCTTTATTTGCCCTCCACGAAGAAGATGTCTGTGTAATGGTTTCGGCAAAGCCCACTTGCATGTTTTTACATTTTTCTCTCTGTAGCATGTTTTTCCCCCCTCTTTACATAAACAAGTTCCGGTTATTCGATGATATTTCAGTATTTGAAAATAAGAAATTAACATGCCCAAAAATTTTTTAGATTGTCCTATTGTAGCGAAGTGCATTCCCGACTAGATAGAGAATGGTGTATTTATTTATTTTTGACAAGTAACTGACATCATCAAAAAGAAGGAAGGGTATACAACTGCCACAGCGGGAAGGTTTAAAACTAATCCAAACGAACAAGAGAAACAAAAAAATCTGTTTGAAACAAGTATAAACTCAAGTGAGCACTGACTGATGTGGACATAAGTCAAAACTTGGTTCGCTGTACTATTCAGTGGAGGAGTCGCTAAGACAATAAACTATGAGGTAGCTGCCTGCCAAGTGTAGAAAGGTGTTGGGCATTTTAAATTGTAGACCAATGCCTAGGCTTGAGAAGAATAAGGACATCCAAAAGACAAGTGGTTCTGATTAGGAGGAAAAAATGTGATCAAAGGAGATTACGCCTCATGTCATGGTTGTGATCTAGGCTGTAGCTTTCAAAAAAATTTTATCCAAAAAGATCATGAGCTGCATCACACCCGTGTTGCATAAGGTATTAAAGTTACACCTTTTTCTATCAATTTATCCTAATTTTATCAACTTGTAACCATCATAATTCAAATAAAACATCATGAAAACAACATACATACTTATAACCATAGTTTATAACACTTATATACATATTATTACTTCGCATTTCATCAAAACCATTTCATAAATCATTTAGCCTATTCATGTCTAAACATATACTAAGGGTTTTAGTTACATATTCATACACTTCTTATTTACTAATTTTATTACAAACCCTACTTATATTTAATATTTAGTCATCATACACATACATATAAAACAATAAAAACAAAGAAAACAACTATACTTGTTTGGCAAACTTAACTAACTCGATCTTTTTTACTACTCCTCTTTTCTTGTTGATGAAGTTACTCTAAGCTTGTTTTCCATCTCCTATCTTCTTTTTTAATTTCAATTTCTCCTATGATCTTCTTGAAATTGAGATTTAGGATTGATTTGAAAAAAAAAAAAAAAGAAGAGAAGAAGATCAGAGGAAGAAGAAAACATATAGGAGAACGGAAGGAGAAAAGAAGAAGAAAGAGAGGTAGCAACAAAAGTCAAAGGAAAAAGAAATAAAGGATAAGGATTAAAGATTTTTAAAAGATATTTATGAGTAGGGGTTTTGAGTTTAAGTCATTCAGATAATTAGATTAATTATCAAAAACAATTAGAAAGAAATATGAGGATTTATAAAACAGAAATTTATTACTTGAATAAAAGATTTAGCTTAGGAGTTTAATTTGTAGAAATTTGATATTTAGTTTGAATTCGAGCTTAAAAACTGAAATTTATAAATAAGAAGTTGTACTCAAAATTTTTAAGGATTAAGAAAATAGAATTTAAGTTAAAATGACTAAATAGGGCCTTTAAGAAATTTAAACCATTTCTATTACATGCAACCAATAGGCTATGTGGATATTTCCCATATAAATATGTCTCATCGATACTAACGATGGATTCAACAATGTTTAAAGGCTTGTATGCATGGTCCAAACACTTAGAACAATCTTCCTAAGGTCACCTCATTTTCTTTTTCAATTGATTATATTTTCCATGCTACATGAAATTTATTTTTTATTTTTTGACCATACATGAAATTTATTTAATAATTGTATTATTTTTTAAGTTTTATCATATCAATTTTAATTTTTACACGCGTATTATAGGTCACATTTAATAATAAAGACGAACAATATTCAAATTATATGTGTTAGAACCTATTCTCTTTCTTGATTTGCATTCAATTAAACAAGTAAGCTCATATTATAATTATTAGAATAGATTTACTTACATTCCGCTAATTATTTATTCTTGTAAAATGAATGATTTGTGAGAAAAAAAAATTCAAAGTATAATGTTATGTAATTATGTTCTTACATTTGTTTGTATACTTTTTTTTCATCATAATTGAGAAGAAGGGGCCAAACCTGATACTTCTTAAGATAATACCGTTAGTCTACAGTGCCATTTGAGTGTATATACTTGTTTAGTTGTGGAACTATTTAAGGCAAACATTGAATCCTTTCCTTATTTCACTTCTACCAAACGATTAACTTCAAATAAAGAAAATCCAATGGAGCAGAAGAGTTTTAAGAGTCCTGTGAGAAAAGAAAGATAAAAGAAAGCTCATATATTTTCGTGTAGGCGTGCGCATACTTTTGATGTCAATATACTTCCTTTATTTTAATTAATTATTTAAAATATTCATATGCTCTTCCCATAGTGTTTTAAGTTTTATGTGATTCCAATAGTTAATCAGATTATAATTATTTCATTTATTTTTTGGAATAACTGAATTAATTTATTTATTTATTTTTTTTTACATTTGGATGAAATGAAATTCAATAATTGTGCCAAAATTCAAATATGTCCACTATGCTATTCTTTTTCTTTTTGTATCTGTATTTTTACTCTATATAAGTCCCTCATTTGTATCTCCAATGACCAATGGCATAAATAGGGAGAACTTATTATAAATATATATATATATATATTATATATATATAAGAAACATAAATGCCACATGTCGAAGAAATATTAAATGAAACAAACAAAAAAATTTAAACAACGCATCTCGATCATGAAGAGTATTAATATACCATTTCTCTGTATTTCCTCTCTGACTTGAAAATATTCTATTGTACTTGTTGAACCGATCAACAATTTTATTCCCAGCAAACGAGAAGCTTCCATTCCCACCGCGCACCGAGTTCAAGCCATTTCTTAACCCTTTTTTTTTTTTTTTCCTTTGCCAACAATCCATTTCTTAACTATTAAGAGTTGAACTTTGAAAGGAAAGATCACCCTTCATTTTCCAATAGAAGCTTCCTGCAAAAGTACAAATGTTCTGGCTACAAAATTATATGGAGAGATATTTTTGCGTGGAGTCTTCATTGGGCTAGAAAAGCAACCCAAAATTTTTTTCATATGGAATTCTATATTAAGTATACGGCGAAAAGGAACGTAGAGCCTGGTCTATCTAGTTTGTGGGATCGCATGTAGGATCGTTATGGTACCATAATCTTATTTGGAGGGTGAAAAATATGTCTATTGTTCTTGAAAAGAAAATTATATAAATTCAAATTATATATATAAAAAAAATTAAATTGTCATCTCTATATCGCATGTTAGAAAAGAAATATATAATTTTCTACATATGTCACATGTTGAAGATGAGATATAAGACGGTATTGTGCAATAATTGAAAACATTGGGTGTGTGTGATACATGTTTGAACGTGTATCCATGGATGGATCCACGCGGGGTTGATATGGAAATGGTCCCCTCCCACAGTCGAATTTTTTTTAAAAAAATTTTAAATAAGAAAAAAAATATATGTATTATATGTATATTATAAAAGGCAAATAATAACATAAAACTAAAGATAGTTTAGTGGATAAATGCTTGACTTTATCTCCATGAGGTCATGGGTTTAATTCCTTATGAGTGTATATTTTCTTTTTCAATACACTTTTTCTTCCTCTTTTCAACAATTATATTATTACACTTTTCTATCTCCCAATTTTTTAAAACTTTGTTCATTCACAATAACTAATAGAATCAAATTCATTTATCATAAAATTATATCTAACTAAATAAATTTTTGTAAACAATTAATTTTTTATTCTTAATCCACTACAACTTATAATTATATTATCCATATTACAAATGTTATGATTTTTTTGCATAAAGTATCTCTAAATAATAGATTATATTATCTATTAACCCTATTTTTTAATTAATAATTAATTCTCAAGTAATATATGCACGATATGTTATCAAATTAAATAAATGCCCTTAATTATTTATTAAAGATTTTTTTCATACTTGTGAAGTTAGAAAATATCATAGTGAAATCATTAATAAAATTTTCATACATATATAAAATGTAATATAGTTGTAACAATAAGTAAATAGATATCGATAATTTTAATATCAACTTAATTAAGATCCAAACCCCCAATGATCTCATCCTATGTTCGCCTTTGTGTGTATCGCACGATCTTTGTGTGATGTATATATAATTATATGTGTATTGCATGTTTGGACATGTATCCTATGTCTAATACACAATACACATTGTATAGCACGTTGGAGGTGGGATACAAAAAAAAAAAAAAAAAAAAAAAGCTATATCCCATATCTTATATAAAAATAACAACAGTATATCCATAATATTTTTTATATAAATTGTATATGTATAATTTTAAAAAGAATGATAAATAAGTAATAATATTCTTATTTAGCATTGGAGATATTGCCAAATTAAATGGACCAAAGATTACCTACTTGTTTTTCCCAAGTATCTCACGTCTTTTAGATCATATAAGATGGAAGGATTCTTAAATGTTTTGAGACTCTCTGCATGGAACCCAAAAACAGGTTTACAACCTGGAAGGGGTCAAATTTTGCAATTATATCCCATTTGGTGCTATAAATTGTATCATTCTCTTTTCCTTTTAATTTTCTTCTTTTTAATTTCCTACGCTATCTCTAGCCATTGCATGGCTATTAAATTTGCAATAACAATGTAATATTTTTCGTTTTAATTTCCAACATTCTAGCTGTTGCATTAATTTATCCTTAAATAACTTTATAAATTATTAATATCACTTGAAAAAAAAAAGAGTATTTAATATTTATGTAAAAGGTATATATGACATATAAAAATCTTAGAATATTATAATAACACGGGATATAGCTTCTTCACTGTCTTCAAACATGTGAGAATAGTTTAGTTATAAATTTAAAAATTTTTTAATAACAAACAAAATTAGATTTTAAATAATATGATATAAGAGTCAATTTAACTTAATGGGTAGCCTAAATACTAATAAACGTGGGCAGGATTTGGTTCACCAGCCCTGGTACTGGAACCATAACCAACCTTATGTCTTTGTTTTATAACCACTGAGGGATAGATATAGACACGGTTTCAGAATCGAATCAAAATGGAATTGGAAACATTAATTTTGAGTCTTGAAAATGAGAAACTGAAATTGGAATCATGTCTCATGATTCCGGTCCTAGAATCATGAAACTGTTTTTTAAGTAAAAAAAAAAAAAATGAACTTTAATTCTTAATAAAATAAATTTCAAACTCAAAAAATTAATTATTGGGTCTAAAGTATTAAATTATTTAACCAAAATTAAAAAAAAAAATTGTTTAGAATGCGCATCTATTTATATACAAACATAATCCATATCAATTGTGGCTAGTAATATGAGATCGCAAATTACTCTATAGGATAAAAAAAAATTACAATACAAAAAATAATCTCACATGATTAAGGAAATGAATTTTTCTTTAGGAGAATTTTATATAAACTAAATTATATATAATTTTAAGTTATATTGATTTTTGCTGTTGATAATAATACGTTATATATTATAAATATGTAATAAATTTTGATATTTATATGGAATAATATAAATATTAATAATTATGCATTTAATATAATTTTTAAAATTTTTCTCTAATTTTCTTATTTTTTTAATGGAATCGACTAGAATCATCAGTTCTATCTGGTTCTATGTCCTAGAACTGTTTAAAAACCGGACAATTAGTGGTTCCTTTGCTAGTTCTGAAACCAAAGAAACGGTCCAGTTTCTTTGTTTGGAGTCAAACTATGCCTAAATCTACTGAGGGGCCTAAAAGGTAAAGCCATAATCGTCCATAATTTATTAGTGATTTACAACTATCGTGAATAAGAAAAATTAAAAAAGAGAAACTGGTTATAATTATAAAATTAACTGAATAAAACATAAAATTAAGAATTTAGACTTTGTGATATGAGATTTTTTTTTGTCTATTTACTGTATTTAACGTTTTTATCAATAACAAAATATAAAAAATAAATAAAAAAGCATACAACCCTTTTACCTTCTGAAATAAAATAGGAGAAAGAGAGAAAAAAAAGAAGAAGATAGAAGTGAAAATAGGCTAGGGACATGTTTGGTATTTAGGAATGGACCGGAATGGAATCGCGATTCTGACTTCCATTCCCTTTCTTACGTTTGGAAGCGTTATGAGAAGGTGGAATCGTGATTCCCTGAAATCAACGATTCTGACTTTAAGGTGGAATTTCGATTCCACTTTCCATTGCCCTTTCTATTAAGTATTTGTACTTAAATTACATTTTTATCCTATATAAATTTATTATCTTATTTTTTGTAGCGGGTATTTTTGGTAAATTCTAATGTAAACTAATTCATATCCATTTCATTCCGTGTCCATATCCAAACAAAGGAATGGATTTGTCATTCCCTTGTTGATTCCATTCCATTATTTCGATTCCAATCCATTCCATTCTGAACGATTCCCGTATAGCAAACGTGACATAGGAGTTTTATTCCGTCATTTATTTCGTTTAACCAAAACGGCCCATGGAATTAATCTTCTCAAAACAATCTATACTCTATAAGTTTTTTTATTAAAAAGTAAAAATTAATAACATATTCTAGAAAGTAAAAAAAGATGTATATTTTTTTCATTAAAAAAACACCTTATAATATAAAAATATATGATTTTTTTTTTCTAATAAATATGGTTTTTTTTTTTTTTCAAGAATTTTGAAAACATATGAGTTTCTATAATTTCCAAAAGTAATGTTTTTCTTCCAAATTATAGTTTTCCGTAAAAATCAAGTTATAAAATTATTTTAAATAAGCGATCTAAAAATTTATAAAAATAGGGAAAAAAAAAACTACGTAACTTTTCAAAAATGAACTATGATGATTCAGTCCTAAGAAGCGGATTATTATTCTTTCAAAAAAATAAATGAGTAAATGCATATTTTTCCTTAAAAAAAAAGAAACAAACATTTTCCCCCTAAAATAATAACAAGGTATTAAAGTCAAAGAATTCACTTTGGCGTCTCACTTTTTTGCCTCTATATTTACATAAAATACCCTTAATTACATACACAATATTTAATATGATGAATTCTATTTACATATTAGTCATATAGGGCTATGCAATTTACAATTTTTAAATTCAGTTTTTCATCTTTCTCCATTTTATATTATTTCTCAATTTACAGTTAGTCATGATTTTTCATTTCTCTAAACTATTACCCATAATTAAAGCAAGAGATTGTATGGGGAAACGACCAATTTAAAGTGATTGATGACAAATAAAAACGAGAAAATGACGACGAGTGTGTTTTCTGCTAATTTATATTTAAGCCCATTATTTTGGTAATTATTTTTGACAGTTGTTCAGTTTTTAAAAATTAAATATCCAATAACATGGTGAAAGACTTTAGAATAATTCCACCTTTTCATTTAAATTTTTATCTTCTTTATGGACTTTGATCAGTATGGTGGCTGAAATGTAAAAGCCGACTTAAATATCCTTTTAATCCATAGATCTTTTTAGTTAACTTTTTTATTTTTACAGTCATTTTTTTATTCCCTTTACTACTAAAAAAGGAAAAATTTCTTTGTCCCTATAACCTAAACTTTTCTTTTCCGTTGGATAAGGAAAGAACTAATAACATTTGAAAAAAAAATTTACACAAATCTTACTAGACTAAAGATGATCCTAAAAATAGACAAGTTAAATTCATTATCAATCTCATCTTTTGAAGAGATAAGGTTTAGTATAAATACACTAAATCCATATTTAAAAAAAATAAAAACAGAATCAACACCGTTTCTTTGAGAGACGATGCCGCTAGTGACATCGTTTTTTAAAGAGACGATGTTGATTTTGATGAAATAATTTTCAGTTTAGGATTCTTATAAAAATTAATTACTTATTTAAGGTTAATATAAAGATATTTACCAATATACTGTTCCTAAATCGCGACTTAAAAACACGATATACAGAAGGTACAATACCGTACCTATATCGTGAAAGGAAGAAGTGATATACGTGTTATTTTCATACGTATATCGCGTTTGGTAGTCGTGATATACATGTTATGTCGTAATTTCTTTACCCAATATACGTGTATTGCCTTTTACAAACGCGATATAGCGACGGTAGTGAAACATCATATCGCGTGTGTATATCATGATTTGCATATTAAAAAACTTGTCCGATTTATCAAACGCGATTTTGATGTGGTATATTAATAATTAATTTCATTGGAGTTGTATATTGATAATATTTTTTCATAAGAACCCTAAACATGTGTTGAACCCTTATTTTGATAATACTAAACTTACTTTTTAAAAAAACGAGATCATCTACTTACTATCTTATCTTTTTAAGAGTTGAATTTAATATACTTAATTATGAGATTATTTTTATCTTAATAATATTTTTATAATTTTCTAAAAATAATTAAAAGAATAATACTATTAATTCCCTTATCCCATCTTTCCTTTACGAAGAAAACAGTGTTGAAAATGAGAAATGAGGAGCAAGGCGTGCCGCGGTTAGTCGTCATTTCGTCGTAATGACTTGTTCTGCCTGGTGGTCCAAGTCCAACTCAAAGCCGTCCAATGAGACTGGGATCTTCAAAATGTCCCGTCACTAACAACAATTAATCAAAAGACAACAAAACGGTCGTGTATTGGACCTCAACAGCCACGCCGTCACTGATTTCAAATTTCAAACTCTTATATTAAAACTATAAAATAAAAAAGAAACTTAGAAAAATATTTACTGCTTTTACAACGGACACGCAGGATCATCATCATTTCACACGCCATTTTTCTTTCCAAACAATATACACGGCACCACCGCTCCCCCTTATCTCTCTCTCGCTCTTTCTCTCTCGTCGGTCATAACTTCTTCTTCTTCGTCGTTTCAAGTCATCGAGTAGCTAGGGTTTTTGAGAAGTTAGGGTTTAGTTTCTAAAGATGGCTACCATGGAGAGCTTGATCGGGCTTGTGAACAGAATTCAGAGAGCTTGTACTGTGCTCGGTGATCACGGTGGCGGTGATAATGCTTTCTCCTCTCTTTGGGAAGCTCTGCCTTCGGTTGCTGTTGTTGGTGGACAGGTAACTCCTTTCTTTAAGCTCATTCTTCTACTGTTTTTTCTTTTTCTTTCTTTTCTTTTCTTTACTTTTCTTTTTTTGGTATGTATTGTATTATACGGTAGGATAGGATAGAGAAGTTGATCGATGGCTGAAATAAATCTTCTTTGTTGAGGATTGACATCTCGTTTACTGAGTTCACTTGAATACAGACTTCATTGCTCACAGAGAGAGAGAGAGTGAAACGTAATTGGTTTCTTGGCGATCATGAGTGTTTTAATCTGAAAACTGGAATGAAATTTGTTTTTTCTCAAGATAGACTAAGTTTATTTATTTATTATTTTGTTTTAGAATGAGGTGATATTTTGTTCATATATATGAGAGAAGAGAGAGAGTGATTGAGTTGAATTGGCGTTGGGAAACATTATCGTTCCTTCATGTTAGTCATTTTTATGAATTAAAAACAAGACAGCTTTATCATCGGAAATAGATTATACATTTTTTTATTATTTCGTTCGTATGTGTATATGTTGTAAAGATGGGGAGTCATGAATACAATTTCCCATTGGTTAACTGATTTATTGCTTCCTTTGGAAACAGAGTTCTGGGAAGTCTTCAGTGCTAGAGAGCATAGTTGGAAGAGATTTTCTTCCACGAGGATCAGGTTAGTTTTGCTTTTACATTTTAATACATAACTTTGCTTCTGCAGTGGTTCGGCTGTAACTTTGGCTTTGATCGGTGTTTGTAGGTATCGTCACGAGAAGACCTTTGGTTCTTCAACTCCACAAGACAGAGGATGGATCACAAGAATATGCAGAGTTTCTTCACCTTCCTAGGAGAAAATTTACTGACTTCTGTAAGTGTCCTCCCAGCCGAATTTCTTGGTTGACTTGAAATAAGATTTTTTATTCTCTATGTTTTTTTTTTCATCCTTAATTAAAAATGAGCTCATGTTTGCAATGCTATGATATTTGAAATGGAATGATTGGCAACCTAATCTTTAAAATGTGGTCAAATAATAGTAATTATAGGAGATGCAGTTTCTTCTTACGGAAGGGGTCTTAATATGGAAACTCATAACGTTATGGAACAGCATCGTGTGTCTTTTTTTTTTTTTTTTTTGGTGTGTGTGTGTGTGCACATACACAGCAGAGCAATAGATATATGATAACCTTAAATCTTCGGCCTATAATAAAATAGATTCTGTGAGGTACAGAGTTTTCATTAACCAAATCAACATATAGTTTCTAGAAAATTTAGCAAAAATAGAATGCTCACAATTGAGACCATAAATTTCTTTATTATTGAAAAATGGATACAAATGATGCCAAACAAGAGAAGTTTGGTTTGCCTGGGCATGAAGACCTAGACTTAGACTGGACTTGGGACACTTGCTTACCTCCTGTGAAATAGTAAATCCATGTTATATCTCACCACTATTAATTGTCCTCTTTGAAGATTGGTCTTGTAATTCACAGCCATCAGGACAAATAATCTAAGGCAGCTTTGGAACAAATGATACAGATTTCAGATGTGGCATTTGATCTAATGATGTAGACATTATTCATTGACAAGAAAGTGTTATGCAGATTTTGGAACAAATGACGTAGAATTCAAACATAAATTAACATCTTCATTGCAACCCATGTCTTACAATTCTCACTGTTAAAATGTTTCAATAAATGATATGTGGTCTGATGCATCAATTGTGGATAATCTACAGACTCTCCTTTTGTTGTAAGTGTAGAATAGTAATGTTCCCTATAAGCAGCAGTGGCTGATGATGTAGGGATTCTCATGATCACTCAGGGGCAACAGACACATCTGTTTGGTTTAAAAACCTTTGTATAAATTGAAATTGCTTAGAAATAACACACGTGGCCTGATGCACCCCTTGTTGATAACCCACACACACTCTTTCATGGTTGTAAGTAGAGAATAGGAATTACCTCTATAAGCAGTTGTGGATGATAGAGATTCTGATGATGGCTCAAGGGCAATAGAAAACATTTGTCTGGTTTAAAATCCTCTGAATGGACTTCACTTGGTTAGAGATAAGATTGGGGCACCACTCAACTGCTTGGTTGATTTCCCTTCAGCCCTTTGAGCAAGCCGAGGGGTGGGGTATCCTTCTTTGTGTGTTTTTCAGGTTTTCTAGCCTTCCATACAGCTTCTAATCAACATTGTTTCTGGGAGTAGAACTACTAATGTTGTATTCAGTTTGTTGGAATGGAATTGCTATTCCATCTTTATTATTGTGGAATAATGATTCTCTTAT
This sequence comes from Combretum micranthum, assembly GCA_024138025.1. Taxonomy (NCBI): domain Eukaryota; kingdom Viridiplantae; phylum Streptophyta; class Magnoliopsida; order Myrtales; family Combretaceae; genus Combretum; species Combretum micranthum. The sequence goes on from JAMXBD010000003.1 coordinate 3,379,843, forward strand.
TTCGTTTGTAAAAATTTTTGCCATAACAAATGTTTATTTTGTGTAATATAGAATAGATGGGGAATTTATATTTCTTTCTTTTACCAGGGGGGTTGCTATTTCTCACTAAATGCAATTATTTTTACAAAAATACCGCCAATGATGAAAATAAAGGAATAAAAATAAAGGAGTTGTTGTTCTTTTTTAAGCCTATTTCATTCCAACGAACCAAACATAACGTAAATGCTTTTAGCTAACCTAACTTTAGTTATATGTGATTTCTCCTGTGGTTTTGGAAATAAATCACTCATGTTGATGATTTCCATGTGAGCAGGTCCATGATTGACCAATGCTGTGATGCCATGAAGAGAATTTTAATATGAAAACTCTCATAGCTTATTTGAATTGTCTTGTGCCAAGAGATTCTAGGCGAGAAGGCCAATCTTCACTAACCGAATCACCAAGTAGGACAGCATGTAAATATATTTTAGCACATGAACGTAATCTGAACAAAAGGACCTAAATCTAGCAAGCTTATATATTTTAGCACATGAACGTAATCTGAACAAAAGGACTTAAATCTAGCAAGCTTCAAAGTTCTATCAACCATTTTGAACAACAGATGAAGGGAGCCAACTTAACTGTTTTAAGATATAGGTGTAATATGAGTGATTTTATAAGATTGATAATAAGAGTTTTGACATGGTATCTACAGCTGGGATTTCTGAATATGTTTTATGACATGAAGACGAAGTGAGAAAACTAACATGAAAATTGTTCCAATGTTGTTGTTATTCTGTGTTTGAGATAGTAAATTCAAATGCAATGATACAACTCTTTTAGACATGATTGATCATGTCTAGTATTAATATTTATTGGTTTCCAGTAAATTGACTTTGCACTCATGAGTAATATTTAGAAACTAGATTAATGGATTTGAATTAAATATTGCTTTATTGGTTATCTTTTCTCTATTTAAGTTCACGTGTGGTTAAGAATAGTGTAGATTTCATGACTGTGGCTGTATCAATGTTTGTTTACATGTTTCAAAGGATGCCTTAATTATATGAATGTATATCAGTACATTACTCATTGTGTTTCTTTGATTTATTACTTATCTCTATCAAATCTATCTGTGCAGCCTATGTTCGCAAAGAAATTGCTGATGAAACTGATAGAGTCACTGGGAAGACCAAACAGATCTCTCCTGTTCCTATTCATCTAAGCATTTATTCTCCCCATGGTACATACTACCTGAAAACTTTTCTGGTTTCAGCCCCTTGTACTGGCAAAGTACTTCTTTTATTCCTATATAAGATTTTTCATTTACCCTTAGTTTTGGTCCTCCTACCTAAAAACTTTTTTGGGTTCAGTCCTTGCACTTAAAAAAGTACTTGTAACGAAATGTGTTACCATTGTTTGTTATTCCTAAATAAAATTTTCATTTCTTTTATAGCCTTTTGTTTGGTGTTCCATTTGTCCTTTACTTCACACACACATGGCACATGTTGTGGTGTTTTTCAAAGAATTTGTTCACTTCATCTATTATTGATATATGATAAGAAATTTGCACTTTGATTTAATAAATATTGTATGTCTCTATTAAAAGTTCCACAAGGTGTTTAAAAGCTTTTATCCAAATGATAAGTTAGAGGAGTGCATTCTTAAAATCAAATTATTTTAGGTAGAACTCCCTCCAGTGATGTCCCTTTGCTTCTCTGTTTCTTGATAGATACAACACTTCTCTTCAACAAAAAATCATTTTATCTTTTCATCCCTAGGGATTGTCCATTTCTGTGATTGTGTTTCTTTACTGTTATCAATCTTTATGCATCTTGGCCTATCTTGATATATGCTTATTCAATTGTTTATTAAATTGGCATGAGTATTATGTATCTATGTCTTAGAACAATCTATTAATCTATTCCTTAGTTTTTTTTTTCAATGTATGGTTATATAATTTTGCTGAGAGATGTGTGAGGCACTTGAGACTCTTTAAAATATCCCCTGTTTAAATTCGAGAACAACACTTATCAAACAAGAATTTGACAGTTGCCTGTGTCAATTTATGGTTTTGTAATACTATCTTAGCATTCCACCAATAACTTGTGATGGTTACCTGCCACATATTTATACTTTAATGGAGAAATACATTGAACGTTACCCAAAAAAAGAATTGCATGAGACAAAGTGTTCTAATATGTATATATTTTGTGTGGCAGTTGTCAATTTGACCCTGATCGATCTGCCTGGTTTGACAAAAGTTGCTGTAGGTATGGTGTCTTTCATTTATTTATTTTTTGTTGTTTTCTTTTTTATGTGTCTTCCTCTTCCATTGATGAATCGATTATCATATCTTTTTTTCCAGAGGGACAACCTGAGAGTATTGTCCAAGATATTGAAACAATGGTTCGATCATATGTTGAGAAGGTATTAAGATGTTGCAGATTAATTGGCCTGTTTTCCTTTCAGTAATGGTTCTATTTCTATTGGATATTGAGAATTTAAGATACCATATTAATTACCCTTGTGAAAATGGGTCTTAGAGAGAAAGTCCTTTGATTTCTCTCTTGAGCTTCCAAGCTTAGAGACCACTTCTCTTGGGTTATAAACTCAAACACAAGTGCTCAAATATCTTACACTAATTTTAGTTTTAGATATAGTGTGAGATTATTAGTTAAGCTGCTTAGAACAATCCATTGTTGGGGCTTTTAAGCTTTCTCATTATTCAACTTTTCTTCCGTGCACTTGCTGGTATTCCTTTTAAGTTTTTTACAGTGTACCTCTCTCCCTTGCTTCCAACCTAGCTTCAGCTCTAGCTGCAGCAATTTACATTTGGAGAGAGGTATAAATCATGGGAGTTTAGGAAATATTGATTAGATCTTGCAATGCATATGTTGAGGTTTGTACAGAAAGATCATTGGCTAATCTAGTGATCTATCTGTCCTCTGTTTCCTTTGTCCTGCATTTAGGATTCTCATTGAAACATTTGAAACAATTAGTGTTCAAGTTAAAGTTGTCTAGTTTAGAAATTCTCAGTTATGAAGAAATGGGATTGTGCATCCAGAATCATATAGACATCCTTGTGGAACTTTCTCTGTTTCCACCATATTTGATTTAAGTGTAATAGTTACGCAAAAGAAAATTTGTATATGTGATTGTGGTTCTCTCGACTTGATATTCTCTAAAGTTTCATTATCTGCTTTTGTGAAATACTGTGGTGTGTGCTTTGCAGTTGTTTCCACCAAATTGTTAGTATGTAAAGTCGCTATTGTATGAATATTGAGCAAAGAGAAAGTAGTATGAGATGCACGTGTCTTTTGATTTATTACTTTCTATCCAACTTGCTGAAAATTTTCATTTCTAGAATGCCCATACTTCATGTGCATAATATTCTAGAAAAGTTAGAAATTTGAAGATGACACATTTTTAAATTCTTTTTTTTCCCCCCCTCCCCCCTTGCTGAGCATTTTACTGGCATTGTGATGTTCTCGTCTTTATATATTTCACTGTCTTAGATAACATAATGACAGACTTAGTTTTTGCAGCCTAATAGCATCATCTTAGCAATAACTCCAGCTAATCAGGATGTAGCAACATCAGATGCTATTAAGCTTGCCAGAGAAGTGGATCCCACAGGTGTAATATGACCTCCTCTACATTTTGCATTGCTCAAGGCATTGTTAAATACATACTAAACACTTATAAAATTTCTGTTGATATATTAGGTGATCGAACATTTGGTGTGTTGACAAAGTTAGATTTAATGGATAAAGGGACCAATGCAGTAGATGTGAGTTCTCCTCTTTCTCTCTCTGTGGTTTTTGGTGCATATGGTCATGTCTACCAAATTGGGGTTTATCTAGATAGATGTCTGCATCAGTCCTTGGATGAAGGGCTGTAGAAGACGGAAGACATAAAATGCATTTGGAAGCATGTGGAACTGTTGAAGAACCTTCCCTTCTAGGGTCACGAAATACTTGTATACTCTCATTTGATTCTGTCTTGCAATGTTAAATTCTAGGTTCTTGAAGGAAGATCATATCGTTTGCAATATCCTTGGGTTGGGATTGTCAACCGATCACAAGCTGATATAAATAGAAATGTTGATATGATCGTTGCAAGGCGCAAGGAGCGTGAATATTTTGCAACAAGTCCTGACTATGGGCACTTGGCCAGTAAAATGGGTTCAGAATATCTTGCCAAACTTCTCTCAAAGGTTTAGTCATTTTTATAACAGCTATGCTATTACTTTCTTCTACTATGGGTCTTCAATTGATGGTGACTTTGTTTTCAGCACCTAGAGACTGTAATTAGGGCACGTATACCTAGTATTACATCCTTGATCAACAAAACTATTGATGAACTTGAGTCAGAGATGGATCATCTTGGTAGACCAATTGCTGTTGATGCTGGGGTTAGTGTTTAAAGTTTTATGTTGTTGCGCATGCTTACTGTTTTATGCTTTGCTTATTGACAAAAGTTATTTTCAAGGCCCAATTGTACACCATCTTGGAACTCTGCCGTGCATTTGACAAGATCTTCAAGGAGCATTTGGATGGAGGGTAATTTTTCTCTAACTTGTTTTCATTATTAAAAGTATCTTTTTCAATTGGACATGGCTTGTCCTTAAGATCTCATATTGAAATGCATGCTTCAAGTATCTTAATGTGTTTGTTTTGGTAATTTGGTATTTCAATTTTTAATGGAAAACATAAAGGCTAGCATCTATAGTATAACTAACATGTTCGAGTGAATTATATCTACCCTCTCGAAATCCATTTTTTGAGCTTCAAAGTTGATTGAAACACGTACCCCACATATGCTATATTCTGCATGATGTAAGTTTACTTGACTTTTTGGTGTTGTATGGCTGTCCTTTCTGGAGTAAATAGCTAAAATTAAATGTGTGAGTTGTCATTTAATTGGTATGTTGTACGTAGTTATGTTGCTTAATAGCTAAATTGGTTCCGTTTCTTGATTAATCTCTGCCAAATAATTTATTGTGCTTAATTAGTATGCCTGTCTGCTAAATATAATTTTGTTAGATCTTGAAATGTGTGTGTGTGTGTGTGTGTGTATTGGATAATGATGTGGGATTCAGGGGTGTCATTAAGCATTTGGCTGCAGAATGTTGCTCAACGAGCATATCTTCCCATGGCTTTGCTCCAACCCAGGGCTGATGTTTGTTTAGGAAGCATATTTCTCATATGATCCCCTTCTTTTTACCTGTATGTATACCTGTGCTCTCTCAGAAGATGGTTCTCCAATGTAGCAATCTGATGGCTGGTTAACACTGAACATAGATTGTTAGTGGTTTTATTTGACATTTACGAATTCAAAAGATTTGCAATAGTTCTTTTCCCAGTTTCCAGTCCAATGACATGCCCTTGTGTTGAAGTTTTCGTGTTGAAAATTCTTTTAACAGCTCAGCTTTTTGTGTCCTAAGATGAGAAGAATGGCAACATTTGTTCTGAAGTAAATTTTGTTGATGTTGTGCTAAAGAAGTATTAAGATTCTCTCTAATTACCACACAAAAGAAGTTTCTCCCTAAATTTTTGGAGTAATATTATTCAGTGTGTACTACAATTTAGTTGAAAAGCAGATGGGTTGTGGCCTGTGAAGTTGTTTGTGCTGATTTGTGTTTATGGTTGTCACTGCAGGTTTATGTAAAAATTAGTATTTTGGTTTTGAAATTTGTAGTAATAGCCCTTTGGAAATGATCGTACAACAGCAACCAACTTTCTGAAATACAGCATATGTACTCCAGTTTTTGTATGAAAATGGTACGGAATTTAAAAAAAATTCTGAAAATGGTTTGGCTTTAAAAGTTATTCCCAATATAAGCATTGAAGGCACATGTAGAGGATGCGCCTCAATTGTATTTTTAAAAAGAAGGTGCATGCTGTGCCCTCACCACAATGACTAAAACACATAACACCACCACCAACATTAACAATGCAAATTAAACTCAAAATGGAGGCGGTTTCTCTATCCAATTCTTCTTCCATTCTTTCATTGAATTTTGAATTAGATTACGCTGTCTCGATTTCTGCTGCTTCCACCACCGAACTTTCTTCTCTATCATCCTCCTCATCCCTGCAGTTCCGATTCTCTTCTGGGCTTTTGCTTCTTCCACTTCCGAACTTTCTTCTCTGTCCTCATCCCTGAAGTTCTGATTTCCTCCCAGTTTTCACAAACTCCAGATCCAGACTCAAACATAATGAAGTGAGCTTTCTCTCTCTTTCAAACTTGGAGACTTCCCCCTCATTGTAAGGGTCTTGCTCCTAATATTCTGGTGTCCATAGTGTCGAACTAAAGGCGCATGCCTTCAGCACAAATGACATTAACTGCTGAAGTTGCACAGACAGTAGTGCCCCTAGTACGAATTTGAAGGTGTTTTATTATGTGCCATTACAATATAAAAACCCAAGTACTCCTTAGAAAATGTTGAAACTATAAAAATTTCTCATCTGTTATAATACCAAATCTTTCATATTAATATACGCTTTTTATTTCTTCAAGCCAATTATGAGTATGTTGAGAAATGTGTAAGTACAAATGACTGACTTAATGTGGTGACAACATTCTTCATGGGTCCAAGCTACTTTGGAAATTCAAGAAGGTTATTGTTATTTTGAGAGTTTCTAGGGATTGTGGCTTGAAGTTTCCCTTTGAGTTCTGGTAGATCCTTCCCAGTTAATTTATTTATGTAAATCAATACTACTTTACTTTCATCTTTGTTTTGACATAAGCATCTCTGTTTCTAGTGGAGATAAAATATTAGCAATTAATGCAAATCTTTATCTTAAGCCTTCTCAAAGTTCAGTTGAGGGGATTTGTCATAATTTTTTGCTGCAAGGCCATGTTTCCTTGTGTTTGCAGTTTTATTTCAAAGTATATGCACATGGTTGGAAGTTCATGAGCTCTAGAAGGATGGGTTTTTTATTCAAACCATTAATTGACCACTTAAATGTTTCTCTCTGATTCAGCCGACCAGGAGGAGATCGGATTTATGGTGTCTTTGACAATCAGCTTCCTGCTGCATTGAGAAAGCTTCCATTTGACCGTCACCTCTCTCTTCAGAATGTAAAGAAAATTGTATCAGAGGCAGATGGCTATCAGCCCCACTTGATTGCCCCTGAGCAAGGTTACCGACGGTTGATTGAAGGTGCTCTAAATTATTTTAGAGGCCCAGCTGAAGCATCTGTTGATGCTGTAAGTGTTTCTTTGTAAGGGAAAAAGGTTACTCAATTCCAACGAGGAACTTCTATTTTCTTGCTGACTTTAATTTACTTCACAGGTGCATATTGTCTTGAAAGATCTTGTACGGAAGTCAATTGGAGAAACACAGGTGAATTTACATTCCAGCCATAAGATTGTATTTTCTTTTTCCAATGGAATGAGTCCAATCTGAGTTTGTGACTAAACAGGAGTTGAGGCGCTTTCCAACTTTGCAAGCTGAAATTGCTGCTGCTGCTAATCAAGCGTTGGAAAGATTCCGTGAGGATGGTAAAAAGACAGCTGTCCGGTTGGTGGACATGGAATCATCTTATTTGACTGTGGATTTCTTTCGGAGGCTTCCACAGGAAGTGGAAAGAGGTGGAAACCCTGGTGAAAGAGGTGGAAATCAAGGCCCTTCAACAGTTGACCGTTATTCAGAAGGACACTTTAGAAGAATAGGCTCAAACGTTTCATCATATGTGGGCATGGTGTCTGACACACTGAGGAACACTATTCCTAAGGCGGTTGTTTATTGTCAAGTTAGAGAGGCTAAGCTTTCACTTCTAAATCACTTCTACACACAATTAGGCAAGAAAGAGGTATTCTCTCTCTCCCTTCTATCTGCATTCATCTTTGGACACCCAACTCAACAGCATGTTCGATTATAAAACTCTTATCTTTACACTGCATAATTTCTGAGCATATAGCAAGTTGTAAATGGTGGTTGGCACATCATAGTATGAGCATCGTAATGTGTATTTTGTTACATGGGGCCTTAATAGAGCTGGAAAGCTGATATGCAACCTGCAAACCATGACATGTCACAACAATTTTAAGCAGGTTTCGCTTTTAGCTAAACATTTTCCGTGCTATTCTTTCTAAACAGGTGGAAACCCTTTATGGCCCTTGTTTGTAAATGTCTAGGTTCGTGCCACATGCAAAAACATGTTATTTAACGGGTTCATAATTAGGTCACTAAATGGATTATTAAACAAACAACCCTATTCTTTTCTATTAATGGTCTCGTGTTTTAATAATGAATTTCTAACGCTCTTAATAAGCAGGCCATTTAGGAATTTTGATTTCTGAACAGTCCCTTTATAATTAGCGTATGAAGCATTATTTATGAACATGAATTTTAGCTTTAAACAACACACATCTAGGAGCATGAGTATATGACTATATAGGCATCCTGCCTAAAATAAATAAATATATTTTTGTAGAGACTTCTTACCTTGCTCATAGTCATAGACCATCTATTGATAAGAAGCGCACAGAAAGTCTTGCGTTATTTTATGTTTTACTGTGAGGGCAAAGCTCCATTAGACTAATTGTCCTGGCATGATGTTTATAGGGAAAACAGCTAAGCCAGTTATTGGATGAAGACCCGGCAGTAATGGAAAGAAGGCATCAGTGTGCTAAGAGGCTTGAGTTGTACAAGGCTGCAAGGGATGAGATTGATTCGGTTTCATGGGCTCGATGAAGTGGAATCATTTTAGCAATTGATTGTACCATACGGGTTAAGAGGCTTGGATAGTTATCATTGTCGGCGGATCTGAGAATGTGATATATTGTATTCTTATAAATCTTTCTTTCCTTCTTTATCTTTATTTTTATTTTTATTTTTTTATTTTTTAAATTGTTGATTGGAGTTGGTTATCTAGTCATCCCTGCTGTGGCAGGCCATTGGTCATAACTGATTATTTCGTTTGCAAAATTTATTTATAGGTGCAATGTCGGTGCTTCTGCTATTTATTATTTAAGCTATGTTTGGATTGAGGGAAGGGTAAGAGGGGGGAAAGAATTTTGATCACTAAATTAACAATGCTTCAAAGGAGCTATGCATAACTACCCACAGTATAGTTGTATTTTTATAAAAGTATTAATGATAAAAGTAGTACTTGAATTTTTAATAAACGTTTAATTAGATAATTAAATTTTAGTTTTGAACAATTTGATACTTGAAATAAGTTTTCATGCATCTTTTTTCCTACTTGGATTAACTTGGTTATAATGCCATTTAGGTGGAAGGACCAATTGCAAAAGGCCATGTCGCATGTAGTGTAGTTGCTAGCACCGAAGTTTTTTCCTTGTATGTAGTTTCCATGCTGGATTACACTCTTGTTGAAAAACCCCAAGTTGAAAATCAATTAACGATGGAATAGGAGGTTTCATTAACAAGACAATATACCAATTCACAGCCCTTCATCTTAGTGTAGACTAAACCTCATAGATCAACATTAGGAAAAGGTAAGAATTTAGAAGCATAGCAAGATGAGAACTTTTTCCTTCAGCTAAGGCATGATGGCGGGCCGTCCATGTTGCACTTCAACCACTACTAATTGAGAACCTCCACCAATTCTTCGACAACGCATGAAGGTGGTTCTTCACTTCATGAGGTGATCTAACCTTCCTATTCGTCTTAATTGAGGATTAAGGTTACTCTAAATGGGGGCTTCTCTAAGTAACGAGTTTCTATCATAGAGGTTTTCCAAGTTCCTATCCCCATTGACATGTTTTAATTAGTGCATCTGCAAACTTACAATTCAGGGTTAAGTTTCCTTCGACTGGGGCTTCTACAATTTAGGGTTTCAAGCAAAAAGGATTTTTAAATCTTTTTGTTCCCTTGGGCTTATTTTAATTAGGGCATCTCACCATCCTTACTCGAATTAAGTTTTTTAGTAAGGATAACTCTTCCTTAGCTTTGTACAACTAACTATACCTGAGGTTTCTTTTTTTTAATTGAAACTTCATCCATGTGGACACTTGTGGCTATATTGCTATTATTCATTACACGACACGTGTCCATATGGTCTTAGTAGAATTTGTCCAAATAAGCTAATGTTATAACAGAGTTAATCCAGGTAAGAAAAATATATGCGACAACTTGCTTCATGTACCAAATTGTTCAAAACAAAAATTTAGGTATATGATTGAACTTTTTGTGAAAGTTTAGGTAACATTTTTTCTTATTAACCCTTTATAAAATGCAAGAATAGTGTTTTCCAACTCAATCTTTCTTTGACATACATAGACAAAGAATATAAGAGCAGTGTTTTACAACAAATAATTATAAATGATGGATAAGAGATAGGAATAGTGAATAGAAAATTTTGTTTATTTGCAAGTTAATAGCTAGCCAAAAACTTATTGAAATTGGCTAAAAATTTCCTATTTGCCCCTGTAAATTATGGCCATTGTCCTTTTTCTTCCTCTTTTATTCTTGCATTAATTGCTTTAAACATTTAGGTTTTTAGAGATTATGGGCTGAATACCTTTTTCTAACTATCGATGCTACTTGGATTTCTTGATCTTTAAAGAGTTTTAGACTTCACTTGCAAAAGACAGAGCATGTACTTACTAAATGCCTTAACATCGAAGTCATAAACATATAAGACATAAATAGAAGCATTGTTATTATGTGCAATTCCCTTATATTTAGACACTAAACCATTGTAGCATGATCAGTAGCTCATTGATTATCTCTATTCTTATTGACATCGAGATACCTACTGCAGAGCATAACAAAAACTTTTCAATCATGTTAGTGCCCAGATTATGCCCAGACGTCTAAATGCTAGTTTGCAGAGTAGGAAGGTCTAGAAAAACATAAGATCAAACCACACATGTTTATATTACACATGCATCAAAATATTCATAATTTAAGAACATTGTGTGTTTTGCATGTTTTGATTTAATTCTTATATGATTGTAAGATAGGCCAATTTAATGCAATTCGTTCATGAGTTATATTCTTAATTTTATAATATTGTCTCATCAAAATTTAATATGGATCTTTAGGTTCAACATGATGAAACTATTTAACAATGCAAGAAAGGATCTAAAGGATTAATGCGTGTAGTTTTAGGGAAGGAGATGCTCCACAGTTCATAGGTAATGACAAACCTATTATTAAGCTAAAAAATAAAAGAGTTAGAGAGTGTGAAAGTTAAAAGGTAAAGTGAAAAGAATGAAAGGATACTTATTGCTCTAAACTTCCTTTTCTCTTCTTCTTTTTCTTTTTTTTTCTCCCTCCCTCCTTTCTTACCTTACTATGAAAACTTGAGATTATTTGATACTTAACCACCATTTAAAAAAAATTACATAAATACAATTTCAATAAAAATAATTACATTGCTATTGCTATATCGTATGTTGAACATGTGATATAAGTTTTTTTTTTTTTTTTAATGTGTGCAATTATTTAACGTGCATCGCATGATTAACATATGATATACATTAAGAACTACATCGCATGTAGAAATAAAATACTTATGCAAATCTTTATATCACATCTTTAGCATGTGATATAGCGCTAGTAATTATATAATTTTTCTTCTTTACTTTATAATTTAAAAAAAAGGTAATAATAGACATGTTTTTCATCCACGAAAACTTTATATGACTATAATGAAAAACCATGACTAAAGATAATCACTGCCACTAAAAGCCCAGGCATGTTCTATTATTCAAACTTATGTGTGAGTTTGACTTGGTCTAGACTCAAGATTCGAAGCTGATGGGGTCTTCACTTCAAGTTGTAAAATGGAAGTGATCTAACTAGGTCCGCTTTCGAGTCAAGAGCAGAGACCCGCAGGATCTCTATCGTCAATTGCGAAGCAATTGTAATTATTTTTCCAAAAGAAAATTATTTATACTTTAAATAATGTAGACTTCAAACTTAAAAAAAAAAAAAAAGAGAGAGAGAGAGAGAGGGGCAGGTAAATTGTACTGACACCACTTGAAAACCTTTAAAATTGCAAAGATCCCCTACTTTTTAAAAAGTTAGCATTTAGACCCCTTGAAACATTTTGTAGGCCTATTTATATATATATATATATATATATATTGGAAGCTAACATATATCATTTTATTGATATGGAAAAAAAATAATTGGATTAAATGCCTAGTTGAGTTTATGCGATGACGCGGCTGATTTAACCTAATTATTCTCAATATACCAATATTAAATGAAAAAAAGAGAAAAAAAAACCGACTTTATTCTATACCAAATCATCATTCCTTATACCCACTTTTCTTTCGATTGTTATTGGTGCTACCATCTTTCAAATGTTCATGATGGAATTATGTGAAGAAGAGAAAATAGGAGAAAATCAAATAACAACAACATATAACAATAATCATAATCTTGATGCTGGTTCAACTCTTACAGGCTTACAACTCCTCCTCCTCAAATTCTTGAGGATATTCTGCTGTTACTAGTTTTAACAAATTTATGGCATTAATGCATTTTACTACTCTAAGCACATCGATGTTCTCAATAACACAATTCTTATTATGAGCAACTTTTTCAACCACATATTGTTTAATTACAAAATTATGATTAGTAGGGATGTCAACTAAAATCAATCTCTTATCACACTACATCAACTTCAATTCTAGTGTTGATAATTAAAAAGAAATTTAAAAAAAAAATTCTTTTTATGGCAAAAAAAGTTTTTTCTTTTTTTTTTTTCCTTTTCCTCTCTATTCTAACAGCTACCTTATTTTCTTTTGCAATGAAGTGGCCAACACTTATGAATGAGTTCTTTTATAAATGACATTGAACTTCAACAAGAGTTAGATTCCAAAGGTTTGACATTTCCCTAGGCGTTTTGTTTTCTGTATCTAAATTACAATGTATCGTTACATTCATTTAGTAAAATTGGAAAGATATTATATGTAACAATCAGTTATGTATTTTTTTCATTATGTTTTATCTCCTATTTATGAGTCTTGTCCCTTCATACTAAGCATTTTTTTTTTTTTGTCCGTAATTCATGCCAAGAGTTAAGTTAGGGTTGTTTGGCATAAAATAGAGATGGTTTCTTTTTTTTTTTAATATATTATTTGACATGTTGAGGTAAAAAAAAAAAGGTAATAGGTTAAATTAGGTATGTCAATGCATAAATATAATGTGGCATTTAATCTAATTATTTTTTTTCACATCAATAAAATGATACATGTCAGCTTCCAATATTAAAGAAAAGGACCCACAAAATATTTTAAGGGGTGTAAGTATTAACTTTTTAGATAATAGAAGGTTCATGTAATTTTAAAAATTTTCAAGGGGGATTCTGTGCAATTTAAAAAAAAAAAGAAACAGGAAAAAAAAAAAACAAACCTTTTATCCAAGAGCCCTACAGCTTTTAGCATATTTCTTGAAAAGTTGTCAAATATGCATACGTATTTATATACAATTGTATCCAACTTAAAATATTAACATTAATAATGTGGAACACAAATGTGAATGTCACAATCAAATGACAAATGTCATCAATTTTTAAGAAAAACGAAATTTTTATCTTAATAGAACTCTATATAAATGAAAATGGATCAACTATTATTTATTCTTTATGTTGTTAATTATAGCATAATGCATACTTTGAATGGTGAATAATTTTTTTTAGTTAACATGAAAGATAGTTTAAATTTTCAATCTAATACCACATTAGAGTTTTCTTGTCCAAGGAAGGTGAATTTGTTTTTAATCCACTTTTACCCCTAATTAAAGATTTTCCATGAAAATTTCTGTGATGTTACGATTGTATGACTGATATGTCACATCTTTGAATGCATTCAATTTTTCATGACAGCATTGAATTTGAAGGGAAAAGGAATAAAATATTATAATTTTTAAAATAAATTACGAAAATACCATTGGAAAGAAAATATTCCCGATTTTAGGCAACATGGCTTTGTCTCTTGAAGAGATGGGGTCATAAGTGCCTGACCTGGTCTCTTCAAGAGACGAGGTCTCATTCTGAGAAAGACCTCGTCTCTCGAAGAGACGAAGTTGCACCGCATGTGACCTTGTCTCTTCAAGAGATGAGGTCATCGCAATTTAAACCCCGCACCATCTTCTTCTTCCCCATTTCCCCCTTTCCTCATAACACTAAATTGCGTGATTTTTTTTTTTATTTCGGCAGCCGCAATTCTCAAATCCACCTCTAGTTGTTCCTCATTTTGATGATTTAATTGCTCCCAATTGATTATATTGCAATTTCGTCGGTAGGAGGATCAAAAGCGAGAGATTTTGTGCGAAACCACCGACGGCGAACATTGAGGTTGGATTTCCACCTTTTTTCGTATTTTTTTCAATCATTCATGCTACATTATTGAATGTCGATTATATTTGTTGTTAGAATATTATTGTTGCGTGATTCCAATGCCGACATTTTTTTTTTTGTCTTCTTGTATGTTGCATAGATATATATATATATATATATGTTTAATATTTGCATAAAAAAAAATATTGTCCTAAGTAGTTGTTGTTGGATAATTAATTTTAGGAATTTTAGTGTGGAAAAAAAAATAAAAAATAACTTCTATTGCTGTTAACAGGGTGTATTCAGTACTTTAGCTTTGGTATGGCATGAAAATTTGCGATGAAAAAATCTAATATTTGTAAGAAAGTAGAGTAGCTTAGAAAATTAAATTTGAACTTTGAAAGTGGAGCTGTAACTTTAGAAATTATGTTAAATATTACGAGGAATGCAATTCATAAGTGTGATTTTATGAATTTGATGCATTGAAGCTAATTTTGATGAGATGACAGGATTTGTGAGGAAATGGATAAGGCGAAGTTCATACTGTACGCTCATGGTAAAATTGTACAAGGAGATGATGGTTTTGGTTATGATAAGCGGTCGGTTGCTATGGGCAGTACTAATAGGAATTCAACATATGAGCAGATAGTGGAGATTATTTGCAATAGACTAAAGGTAAATAGGTGTACACATCGGGTGGAGCTATGTCATAGGGTAGCTATTGGAGATAGGACGCTATGTTATGATATTATTCCAGTGACCAATGATGATGCGGCACAAGAGATGTTGGTGTACACAGAAGGCTCGATGGCTGTTTATGTGCAGATATTGGAAACTGAATTGTCACAGGCACCTGCAGGGGAAATGGGCATTAATAGAAATATTAGGAGCCAGGGGTTGGTAGACTCAAACTCTACTCCAGTTCAGACAATAGGCAGTGCACAAGTGGAAATAGGTCACTTTGAATTTTTTGGACCTACATCGATAGGTGGTGATGATATGGATATTGTGCAAGACTCATCGGCAAGTGAATCCAGTGACGACTATGATGATGATGAAAATGTTAATGTCGAAGTTTTTCGACAACAATATGCATTGCCCAAGGTACAACGAAGGGGAAATAACTGGGATCATTTCATTGCTCCTACTGTCGTTGATGCAGTGGGGAGCTCAGCGCCAGTTCCGTTTTTCAATGCTGAAGTTGGTAGTGCTTACGCAGCATATGATGATAAGCAGGAAATGAGTGCTGGGAATTGGAGCTTCGGTGATGAATTCAAGGTCGCGATGCGTTTTGAGACCAAAGATCATCTCATACAGGCAGTTAAAATGTGGCACATAACGAACCATTATAATTTCAAAGTGGTAGATTCGGACCCAAGAGCATGGGCAGTGAAATGTACTGATATCCATAACAGAGGTTGTAAGTGGAAACACAGAGGCAGTTATAAGAAACATGGTGGGTGGTTTCACATAACTAAATATGAAGGACCTCACACCAGCTTGTCCAAGGCCATAATATTGAAGATCCGCAATTCTCCAGATGTGAGGGCGAAGGATCTCCAAACGAATATATTAAAAAAGTTCGGGTATAATGTTCATATTGAGAGAATTCGTGAGGCAAAGAGAAAGGCCATTGGGCAGGTGTATGGAAGTTGGTAGGCGTCTTATGTGGAGCTTCTGCATCTACTTAATGCAATTACTGAGGCAAATCCAGGAATAAAGGTTGAATGGCAAACTCAAGATTCAAATATCGCCAGCCACGTATTCCTAGATAAGCTTTTTTGGGCATTTGGTCCTTGCATTGAGGCGTTCCACTACTGTAGGTATGTATTATAATCATGGTTAAATTTTGTTTTAGCTGATTGATATTCACTGACTAAGTTATATACGTTAAATCATTGCAGATCTGTGATCACAGTTGATGGTACCTTCCTGTATGGCAAATACAAGCACAAATTGCTTATTACAGTGGCAGTAGATGGGGGAAATCATATAGTCCCATTGGCGTATGCTCTTATTAATGAGGAGAAGGCGAAAACGTGGACTTGGTTCCTTGCAAAAGTGTTGGAACATGCTATCAAAGACCGATCCAACATTTGCTTGATATCGGACCGGCATGCCAGTATCAGGAGTGCGATCGAAGGTGAGAATGTGGTGTGGCCTAGAGGGTCACCTTAGCGCTGGTGTTTCCGGCATGTTGCTAGCAACTTTAATTCGAAGGCTAAAAGCAAGGAATGTAAGAAAATAATAAAAAGTTGTCTATCAGGCCCAGAGTCAAAAGTTCCACATATACTTTAATGCAACACTTCAAAGTAATCCTTGAACAACACTATATTTTCGCGGATTGCCTCCATGTATGTGGACTTTATCTTACGATGAAGGTATTACATTTGGCCAAGGTACAACAAACATGGCAGAAAGTTATAATTCAGTTATAAAAGATGCCAGGTGCTTACCTGTGGTAGCATTGGTAAATAAAACCTTCTACAATTGTTATATTTAATAAGCAAAGGCGTGAAGCCAGCGATGCCATGAGTATAGGTAAGTTGCTCATAGAATATGCTACAAAGAAGTTTGAGAAATGGAACAACATATCCAGTTCTCATAGAGTTACATGTTTCGACTACCAAGAACAGATATACGAGGTTATAACTGCACCACGTCCAACAATGTATGGTCAGAAGGGGGACCATATACAAAAAGTTGAGTCAAGAGCATGTAGATGTACGTGTAATAAGTGGCAGACATACAAAATTCCATACTCACATGCGATGGCAGTAATGGGCACAATGCACATGGATTTTGTTGCCTACGTAGGATAGTGGTACAGGTGGGACCACCAGCTAAGAGTGTTGGTCGTTCCTTCATTCCTGCAGCCGATAAGGCAAATTAGACTCGTTTGGACTTAGCAAAGTGGCATCCTAATCCAGGACTTATTAGAAAAAGGGGTCGGCCTAGGGAGAAACGATTCTAGAATGAGATGGATATTCGAGAGGACCCCCGAGGTTATTCATGCAATTGTTGTGTGTTGTGGGCAGCAGGGCCATAACATAAGGAGTTGTCCAAATGCGGGATCAGTGGGTAGAGTAGTTACAGGGCAGTCGATTCGTAGTTGTAATTCTTTATTCTCATATGTTTTTATTACTGCATCAATGAGTCATGATTTAACGTATGTTTGCTATGCTTGTTTTTAATCAACATATGTCGACAATAACAACATCTATTTATTTTTCCTTGACAAATGGATGTAGGACCTATCGATAGCTCATTACTCACCTAGCAGCCTGTACATAGGTCGATTCTAGCCTGGGATGGGCAGGTCCGTTTATTTATGTATTTCAGTGATTGCATATTTGATGGTTGAGTTGATATTGGTTTTTAATAAATATGTTAACTTTACTGTAGGAGCATGAGGTATTGCATTGTCGGCATAGAGAGGCGAGGCTCAGGCGACCAACTGGCATACCTATAGAGGTTGACGAGTGACTGCTGCCATTCCTGTCTCAGGCAGGGTTCATAAGGGCGGCCCAGATGCCTTTCATTCAGCTGGATTGGCATCTCCTTACAGCTTTGGTCGAGAGGTGGTGCCTAGAGACGTATACATTCCACATGACCACGGGAGAGTGGTCTGTGACCTTACAGGATGTTGCTGTCCTCACGGGCCTCCCCGTAGATGGATTGGCAGTTACGGGCATGGCTAGGCTGGATTGGCCTGATTTATGCAAGGAGTTGCTAGGACTCTAGCTCGAGCCCGACGTAGACATGGATGGTAGTCGCCTGAAGATGTCGTGGTTGGATAACCACTTCACCGACCTACCTGATTTTGCTGATGATACGATGAACAGACGCCACGCTAGGGCGTATATTTTGCTGCTGCTGCTTGGGGGATTTATTGTCGTAGACAAGTCCTCCAATTATGTCCATCTTATGTACCTCTAGTTGCTCCGAGACATTAAGAGGGCCGGGCAGCACGCGTGGGGAGCAGCCTGTTTGGCTTGGCTATACAGGCAGCTATGCTTGGCTTCCCACGTCGACACGGGGGACATGGCAGGACTATTAGTTGTCCTCCAGATATGGGCATGGGAGCACTTCCCCCACATTACCCCAGTACGTTGACTGCACACATCAATTACCGCAAGGCCCCCGCTCATCAGCCATTGGGGTGCGACTTTTGACGTGACTCGTGTATCCACCCATCTCCTGATTGAGTACCGTGCTTCTTTTGATCGACAAATGGTGCATCAAGTATGATATCCGTTCCCTCCTATACATCAATTGATTTCCAATGTCTTATACTCTTAAATTGCCATAGTACGATCGTTTTTTATGTAATAGTTCACTTTTCCTACTTCTTCAGGTGGTGTGGGACCTCTATGGTTCCATCTTGCCCTACCTGCCTCCATACTGCTTAGCGAGTAGCGATGTTTGGCGTGCACGGGTCCCACTAGTTTGCTTCTACCTAGTCGAGCACTACTATTCTGATAGAGTGCTTAGACAGTTTGGTGGCTTCCAAGGGATCCTACCCCCCCCCCCCCCCCCCCCCCCCCCCCCCCCCCTGCTGACATGAGATCCCTCCATGAGATTAACATGAGAGGACATTCCGAGTGGAACTGGCAGGTCAAGCACGCCAGGTGGATAGCTGAGTGGGATGCTCGACGTGATTGTGTAGTTGAGCTGCCAGATTTGCCTACTGGGACATTTGATGATTACTTCCAGTGGTATCATGCGATCACTCGATACTGGATCGCTCGCACGAGAGCTATCATACGATACGTGGTAAGATCACTATCTCTGTAAGTTTTATATGGACTTGTACTGACTTGGCAGCTATTCACCGATATACATTTTTGCTATTACTCGTAGGCTAATTTCATTTATAGCGTCCCAGACATGCCCCCAGAGCATACTCCATCTACTGCACGAGATATCTGTCGCGTAGTGGAAGAGTTCATGGGGTTGAATTTTAATGATCCAGTACCACCAGCTCCACCATCAATAGCAGCTCAGGGTGACCCACAGTCTCCGACCGTACAGAGACAACATCCTCCTAGAGAAAGGCGTGGGCGGGAACAGGGTTGGAATCGGGAACGAGCTCGTACACCAGGTATATAGATCAGAGATGAACCTGAGCCGTCCGATCTACCTTCACTTGATGAGCTTGGTCCTTCCCAGCTCATTCATGATGAGGTTGGCCCGTCATCCACATCTTACGATACGGGGGACACCCCCATGCCAGACCCGTTATACACTGAGTTTCATACCCTCCTGACTTCACAGAAGAGGCGATCGTCATCATCACATGATATGGGGGAGGGCCTCACACAGGTCTAGTCAGACCCTGTCCCATTCCATCAATACATTGCTGCTACTGGGGATGAGGCTGTTGCAGTTACAGAGATTGATCCATCTACGCAGCATCCTCATCTGCATACCTCGTTACCCAGGATGTACGTGAGGCAGGGTAAAGACCAAGGACGAGGGAGGCGGGACACACAGCAACAGTAGTAGTAGAGGATAGATTTTTTTATTTTGATTGTTGCATATAACTTCTTACTTTTTTGTATTATTCTTGTATGTATATTGTACTTCTTTTTTTCTTGTAATTTTATGAGAACAATCAATCAGCATTTTAATTCATATTATGTGTTACGAGTATATAAATTCCCATATTTTGATTGTACTGTGCGTAGAAAGTATCACAATACTTCTGTGATTGAATGATTGGGATTGAAAATATGTGTTCAGACGGACTGGTATTATAACTGTGTTGTATTTGGATTGGATTTGAGAATAGTACAGTTTCTTTGTCGTTTAGCCACGATGGAGCATAGTTAATGGATTGTATAGCTGTTTATATTTATATTTGACAGGTTTTATATATAATTTTTTTGTTTCTCAAGTAATAAAGTAATATTTGTAGAGGTAAAGCCTAACCTCGTCTGTGCAAGAGACGAGGTCCTTCTCAGAATGAGACCTCGTCTCTTGGAGAGAGGAGGTTAGGCACTTATGACCTCGTCTCTTCAAGAGACGGGGCCATGTTGTTTAAAATCGGAAATATTTTCTTTTTGATGGTATTTTCGTAATTTATTTTTTAAAAAGTAATATTTTATTCCTTTTCCCAAATTTGAACTCTGCACAAGAGGAATAAATTTAAGGTGGGGAAAAAAAAAGAGTTTGCAAACAAATGAAGGCTTCTCTCTAATTGTCAGCATGAAGTTGACACTTCTCAAGATTGCAATCTTAATATTCACCACCACCACCTCGTCCATCCACGCAATAGGGCAGAAAGTTTGTAAAAGGTTAAAGATACTAGTAAGAATTTCTTTAGTAGAGCAAATGCACTTGCTGGTCTAAATATTCATTTTCTGAATCAAAACATCTTTTCTCCATCACATTATCATCCTGGCAACACGAGTTATATTAGAAGGAATTTTTCATGTAAGCAAGCTTTTGCTTGTCACCATAGGTGATCTTGGTTAATAGGAAGAAGGTCGGCTGTTGATCTACTTCTTTACTTCTGCAGGGATCAACCAGGGTAAGATCACTCAGAAAATTTTTTCCTGGTTGTTGTCAGAACAAGCAAACCATCCTGGGCATTACATATGGTCATGTTATCATCAATTGTCTCTGTCGAACATGAGCCTATTGATTTCATCAATACCAATGTCAGATATGGGATCAATAGGACGCTCATCTCCATAATCTCCATCTGCCAGTGAATCAAAACTTGAAGGTTCTCTGGTGAATTCATCTGTGCAAAAAGAAGACCATAATGCAATAATGTAAATGTCTTCATCCAATCCTGATTCCAAAAGGATTCAATAAACACATCTCCAGTTTTCTTAAGGACATTTATCAAAGTAGATGAGAACCCCCTGTAGCTTTCCTACTTATATCAACATTCAGCAGATAGAAACATAAGCCTCTTACCAAACAATGTGTTCAAGGATGTTGGTGGAGGGGTGGCCAGAAAATTGAGGCCAATGTAGAGCCCCAAGGCTAATGCAATTGTGACTACAACATATGTTGGCACTGCCAGAGCCCAATATCTGCAAAGGAAAATGCTATAAGATTAACTGGGGTAAAATAAAGGTTCTGCGGTCACAGGCAGCTAACATTGATAAATTTAATTCCAGCACAGACTTAAGCTTGTATATTGGTGTGAGCTTTGTATATTATTGTTAATAGAGTGGGGAAAAAGAAATTTTTTAACAGCTACAAGTGGACCACTTAATGAAATCAAGATTGAAGGACAACTGCGAGATTGAATTCATGACCTCCAATAACATAATAAGTTTAGCCCCACCATCAACTAATCTTGAAGCTTAAACTTGTACACTAGTATGAACTTGATATTTTGTTATTAACAAATATATCTATATAAAGTTAGTCAAGATAATACTATGACAGAAAATAAATAAATAAATAGTTAAAAGGACCACATCCTGAAAATTTCCAGGCAGCTGAATGCAAAGGACCATGCAATGGGAATTCCATTTTCTTTTGACCCATCAATCATCATATTTAACTAATATGGAGAAAAATCCAAGAGTTCTCCAATTGCAAAATAATCCAGCTAAGATTTTTGCTCACCTGAGTTGAATCTATGCAAATGTTATTGGTACCATAACAATTCAACAATGCCAATCAGTTTGGTTTATCAGTATCTACAGAGATGAATATCATTGACCTGATCACAAACAATGCAGGCACAATACATGGATACATTAAATCCCTATCATAAATCTTGCAAAATTTAGGAAACTCAGTTACTGCCACTAGAAAGTGAGGTTGTTGTGATGTCTCTCCATGAATACATGGCAGATAGATCCTTTAGTAAATCGTCCACATAGAGAAAGCAGTTAGATTTATTTTTGCATTATAGTTTCCAACATAAATAATTCCCAAATTCAATTTGGTTTGCTCACCTACTAGGGTAATAGTATATTCCAACAGAATGAAGCCAAGGTTCAGGAACATATGCCCATATCAAGAAAACTACTGCAGAAGAGGAAGAGAGAAATAAAATCAATAAGAAATCAAAGTGATCCCACCACAAAATGAGCAAAAAGAGGACCTGTGGCTACAATGATTGTGATGGATCCAACAAACCCATAAACCTCGGAAGGTTTAGGTCCACGATCTCCTGAAACTCCGAAGCCAGAAGATTTATCATCCGGCTCAGAAAATGACACACTTGCTCGCCTCCTCTTTGACAGACTCAGAATTCTTCTAGGACTGCTCACAGAGTGAGGTTCATCCATTTGCAGACCAATTCAGATAATTTCTGCTTTAAAAATCAGGATCAATCACTTTAAAACTAATCAACAATAAAATGCTAAATTCACACTCTCAACAAACATGTGCTCAGGAACAAGAACAACATTTGGTGTGTTTGGAAACTTACAGGAAGCAGAAACTTTTGGAAACGAAAGGAAAGGAAATACAGATTTCACCTTTTGTTTAGATGCGTGAAAAGGAAGTGGAAGGAGATGGAAGGAAACATAGACAAAATTGTCTTTACCTTCTTTCTTTTACTTGGCTTGGTTTTTGGGGCATTTGAATAATTTTACATCCATTCCAACCATATTTGCTTAAGAAGAAAAAACATTTCGACCCATTTCTCTACAGATCCACTCACTTCCACTCTGAATGAAACTTTCCAAACGTCAAATTTCCAAAAGTTTTCATAATGTTCCTTCCATTTCCATGATTTCCCCTATCACAAACACATTAAAAAACTATCTCCAAAACAACCCATCTCCTATACGCAGAAGGGACTTCTATACAGAATGTCTTAGGAATAAAGATAGGGGAGAAATTTCTATCCTGTATCACCATATGCAGAATTCACCAAAGCAAAAGCTGAAACTTTGATTAATGGAGGTACAAACATGGAAGCTTCATGGATATCATTGTAAAGATTTCCTGATAACAAACGTAGAGAAAATGCTTCAAAAATTCAGTGAAACTTACGCGTGCTTATTATATAACAAAACTATGGGCCACATTTTTTAACAAACAGCACTGAGAGGAAGAGGACATCACATAATTCACAATGTTATCTCAACATGTCTGATAATTTAATCCAAACAAACCTTGTACGATAATGTCAATGTAATGTCGTAGCTCTCAACGGATGGGCCAGCGCTGCTGACTGATCAGAGTTCCTTGAGAATCCTACAAAATTAAAACAAAAAGAAGATTGAAATTCAATCAAGATGAGAAATTTTTGGGTTCGTTTTTCACTATCACATACTTAATTCTCTTCCTGAAATATGAAACCTAGGCTAAGCGAAATAAAGGATGTGAAAGAAGCAAGATCACATGCCCGAAACGCGAATGTAAGAAAGACCAAAAATTTAACTGAAAATATCCCAATTCATAAACACGTTGAAGCATCAAGATTGATAACAATGGAGGATCGGGCGGGTGGGAGTGGGTGGAGGGAGCTCAACAGACGAAAGTGAAAGCAGAAAGACAAGCCGGAATGGGGATACGGGATAAAAAAATTCAGTGAAGTAATAGTCATCATTCATCATCATCTTAAACTTAGAATTTCATTTAATTTCTAATTTTAATATTATTACTTTTTTTTTACAGTTTGACGTAGATAATAAATATATATATATAGATATATATATATATTAATAACATAAGCAGTTTTTAAAATAATTATTGTTAATGTAAAATTTATTAACAAATAACATATAATATAAATGAATCTTTGCTAGACTAGGAAGGAAAATACTAATGGCATGATTATTATAAGCATTAAGTAAAGAAATTTTATACTTGTTTTTTCGCCCATTGAAATTTTATACTTTTGTATATTTATTTTTCAAAAATATTCAATTAATATAAAAAAGGAAAAAAGATTTCTTCCCTTTTTTTTTTTTCCTTTATAATATCCTAGTTCCAATCAATACTCATCAATTACATAAAAGAAAAACCTAACAATCTTAACCATTTAAAAGAAAAACAAAAAAACATTAAAATAGAAATTTTGTATGATTAAAAAGAAAGAAAATACAATGGATATTGAGTAGTCGGTTAAGGCATATTTTAGTTTAAAATTATCTAGATTTTCAATGTTATCCTGTAAAATACTAAAAGTTTGCGAAGGATTTTGATATTACGGATAAACATTAATGAATTCAAAAAGAACTTTTCAATAAGTTAAAAGAAGAATTTCGTATATCAATAAGATAATATTAATCATTCTATTTGTACCAAAAAAAATAATAATAAAAAAGAAAAGAGAATTATAAAAGAAATAATCCCAATTTTAGGTAACTTGACCTTGTTGCTCCAAGAAATGAGGTTTTTATAATTATGAGGTATCTCGTCTCTGGAAGAGACAAGATCTGTACAATATACTAACCTCGTCTCTTTAAGAAGTAAGGTTTAGATTTTGTAAGATCTCATCTCTTGAAGAGAGAAGGTCCCTACCCCCCACCAAAAAAAAAAAAAAAAAAAAAAAAACTCATATTTAACTTCTTATTACATTAGTTATTGTAACATGTCAAAATCATATACAAACAGGCTATATAAATCATTAATGTGCCATCTACTACGGATAAATAACTTCCAGACTACGTAGTCCAACCACAATAGTATTTCAAAACCTAATCCATTTAAAGAAAATATCAAACCCAATCCATCCAAATACAACAGTATTGTAAAACTTTTCACCGCCAATGGAATAAAAATCTCATAAAACATAATACAAAATGGTTGCATTATCGTTCAATTAATTACATCAAATGTATGTGAAATTCTCTTGCTTTATGTTGATGATATGATCATTACTAGTGAAGATTTTGCTAAGATTTATAGCCTGCAATAATACCTTAGTCAACATTTTATGATGAAAGACTAAGGATCCTTGAGTTACTTCCTTGGTCTTAAAGTGTCTTCTAATTCTAATGGTATAATCTATCACAGGCTAAATATGCATCTAACTTGCTCTCTAGATCTAGTATTACTGATTCCACTATTGCATCTACTCCGTTGGATACAAATGTTAAGTTGACTCCATCAAATGGCACACCTCTTCCTGATCCTACTTGTATCGGTAACTTGTTAGCAGTTTGATTTATCTAATAGTGAGCTATCTTGATATTGCCTATGCTATTCGTATAGTTAGCCAATTCATGGCTGCTCCTTGTACTACTCACTTTATAGTAGTTCTTCATATTCTCAGATATATGAAAGGCACCCTCTTTCATGGACTCTATTTCTTTGCTCACTCCTCCTTAGTCTTATCCAGATGATATGATGTAGATTGGGCTGGTGATCCCATTGATCATCATTCTACTAGTGGATACTACTTCTTCTTGGGTGACTCACTTATTTCAGGGAGAAGTAAGAAGCAAATGGTTGCGCTTTGCTTCAGCACAGGATTTGAATATTAGGCACTTGCAGATGCTACTTCTGAATTGCTTTGGCTCTGTTGGTTAGTTGAGGATATGGGTGTTACTCATTTGTTTGCTACTGTTCTACACTATGACAATTGAAGTGCCATTCAAGTTCCTCATAATGATATCTCTAATGAATGAATAGAGAATATTTGACAGCATTTTTTGTGTGGTACATTTCAACTTCTCTTTGTTTCTTCTATAGATCAAATAGTTGACATCTTTACCAAAGCTCATCATTAGGGACAATTTAATGTCTTACCTACCAAACTCAAGTTTGAGTTTTTAGGTGGTTATGGGGTGTTAATGAAGTAGGGTTGTTAAGGAAAGTCTATATTGTGTTGAACATATCTTGTAAATTTAAGAAAAGTCAAGCATGAGAAATATATCATGGATTAGTATAATAATAAGGATTTATTTTGGAGATTTATTTCCTTTATTTTTTAGATTCTTCATCTTGTATATACATATCCCCTTGTGTGTATATATTCTAAACTCAATTCTTTTTCATCAACTATCCCCTTGTGACATTAAAAATTACTTTTTAATTTCTTTTTGCAAGTTAATTAAAATTAATTAATATATAAAAATAAGATAGTTTTTCATATTACATGAAATTATATATTATATTAGATAAAAATATAAGAAGAATTGAAAAAAATTACAAGATTTATAAAAACATTTACAAGTTTTATAAAATACTGTATAGATTTTACAAGGTACAAAATACATGATTGATATATATAAGACGTTATATGATAGGTTTCAAGTATAAAATTTATTATTCTATTACTTACAAAGTTTGGTATGATTAAGACATCATAACTTGGTACCACTCACCCTCCATTTGCAATGCCTTATTTACCTTACTATGCCTAATGTTTGTCCTTATTTTTTTTTTAACCAACCAAACTTTGATCTCTTAGGGTTAACAAAAAATCTATATCTTCTTTAAAATTTACACTAGGTATAAATATTTGTGAAGCAATTTTCCCATTTGACGAAGGCTATTTTGGTAAAATACATGCTAACTAAAATCACTCACTATCATAAATATCACACTCTCTTTAGATAATAAATCGTTACCAATGTATTGTTATATATTTTTATTAGTTTTTTCTAATGATTTTTTAAAAATATTTTTATTTGTGATAGTATGATATTTTTTATTTATACTTAATACTTATTTTACCATAAAATAGTTGATAATTTATTATTTGCATCTTTAACCTTCATAAAATGGGTGAAAAGGTCCAATAGCTAATGTTAGCAAAATATAATTATCTTTAAGCCATATTTGTTTCTAGACAAAAAATTTTTAATTTTTAATTATTTGTTAAGTGGAAAGACATATTTTAAGTGAAAAAATATTTTTCTTTTCATATAAAACCTTATTATATGTTTAAGTAAATGTGCTAACTAAACTTAAACTCTTTCAATAAATAATATTTTATTTTATATACCATGCCATTCTTTATATATAATCCATGTCATTGGTTTGGAAAACCTTTTCTTAAGGTATATTTATAAATTCAACTAATGTCACAGGTGGTATGCTGCAATGAATCCAAAATGGAATCTAGATTCCAGTTTTTATTCTTATACTCATGTTTGGATGCATTTATAAAAGTTGGAATCACAACAAAAATTAATGATTTTGGCTAGGAGAGGAAATTTACTTCTGTCCTTGAGAAGGTGTAATTAGGTATTTCTTTTTTTTTTTTTTTTTTCCTATAGCACACGCATTGTCCACTAGTCTTTATCTATTTTTATTATTCTTATGCTAAACCTATTGATTGGTGTAAAAAAATCTATTCTTATGATATGATAGTTATTTTATTATACTAAATGATTATTGCTATCTTTTTTTCTCCTCTTCCTCTCTTTTCATAGCAAACTATGGTCATTTTCTTTCCTTTCCAATTTTGCACACGCATGGGTGCATTTTTTTTCATTTCCCTAGTAAATATATAGATCTCCCAAAAAAAAAAAAATATATATATATATAATATATATTATATATAATCACATTACAAAAGCACAAAATAAGGTACCGACGAAAACGCGTAAAAGACCGCAAACACAGGATTTTGATTCAAAATCACTTGTTCCCTTCCCTTCATCTTTATGCTCTCTATTTAAAGTTGAATATACATACCCAACCAAAGGTTCTCTAATCCATCCCCACTATTCGTATCGCGTCCTCATTCTCCTTCTCCTTCTCCTTCTCATTGTCTCTGCTCAAACCCAATAGCCCACAGGGGTGAGTTTCGTATCTCCAGGATCCGCCAAATTGTATTGGATTGATAACGTTGTCGGTCGTATGCTTTGTTTGATCCTTTGTTTCCTCGTGTCATCTTGCGCGGTTTGTTGGTTCAAGGATTTTATTGTTTTAATTGGGTCGTATAGTATATATAGTACTCTCAGATTTTGACTCCATTGTCGTGTTGAGTTTGATCTTATTCTTTTGTTAATGCAAGTGTTGTTTTTAATTTGATTGGGCGGTAAAAGGCTGGCTTCTTTATAACTTTGCGCTGTAGATCAATGGATGGTTCACCGATCCAGAGTTTAATAAATGAGATTTTAGCTTATGCTCTTTGATTTACTACCAATCATGCACGTCTAATACTAGGGAGCAGAGAGAAACGATGGATCTAAGCATATAATTATAGATGCACAACCTGCGTGTTAAAGAAAGCAGGTTGGTCTACTTCTCACAAGTTGCTATCGTGTTGTGCAGATCTTGTTGAGATTTTTTTCATCTGATCAGTATGGGCACTGTTGTTGATTCTGCCAACAAGGTGAGCTTTTGCTTTCTGCAAACTATTATGTTGGTACATGCAGTTGTTTTCGCTACGTGGAGACTTGAAAAAAGAGGAACTTATCACGCAGTCAGTTATCTGTAACAGATGCACACAAGCAACTTGGGATAGCATTACGATATTCAATGAAGGGAAAGGATCCTACTTATTTGTGGCAATATAAGAGATCTGATGATTTTTTTCCCCCTTGCAGGAAGCCAATGGAAGCATGGCTGAGAAGAAGCCTAAAGTTGTTTTTGTTTTGGGTGGGTTTGGTTTCTTTTCTTCTCTTTAAGGAATTTCCCCATGGGCGGTTTAGTCCTCTCTAGTTCTAAGGGCCTTGATCAACCTTTTATGTGAATGGATTTTGTTTTTTTGGGGAACCTTTTAGTTCCTTTCTGCTGCTCATTGATTGTTGTACGATGAGACTGTCACGACAGAAGCATCCATCCAATGTATTTGTAATAATATTCAGTGTGGTCATCCTCTTCCTTTTCTTGATTCCATGCATGGAGATGATACTTTTGATCCCATGTAAACATTCTTGTCAACATGGTTCCGATTGGCAGATTTTATGATTCACCTTTTGCCATTTCATAATGCTTGCTTTTTTGTATCATGGTGATATGATTTTGGCTTGTTTGGGTATATTGGTTTGATATTATTTTGATATCATTTTTAAATTGAACCAAAACTAAATCGATATAGATATGATATCGATGAAAAACCGACAGTGATACTTATAAAATGACCAAACCGACTGATATTGAAATGATACTGATTTGATACTGATAAGTTACTGAGATCCGTTACAGATAAAATTCCGATAATTCAAACAGGCTTGGCATTATGAGAATGAATTTTTGTATGCATTTCGATGTCTGAAGATATCATTTGGCATTGCACTTCTTGATGTTTAGAAGTTTTTTTGATATTTTTCTATTGTGATTTGAGTTTCAGGAGGCCCAGGCAGTGGAAAAGGTACCCAATGTGCTAATATTGTCGAACACTTTGGATATACCCATCTCAGTGCTGGTGATCTTCTGCGAGCAGAAATTGCATCTGGGTCCGAGAATGGGTAAAGGATTTTTTCTATTACTTTTTGGAATAAGTTTTAGCATGTCTTTGTGGATGATCCAAAATGTCATAACTATATCACAATCATTTGATAGCACGTTTGGGACAAATTTTAGCAGTTCCTACCTACAACAATTAAGATATGCAATTACTATTATTATTATTATAATTTTCAATTTTATTTCTTATTTTTTGTTCTATGAAGTGGTTTTACCTAGTCAAATTGTGAGACATCTACTTTTCCATACTGTATATCAAATCAGATCTTTCTGCAATGGTTCTCCCGGGGGGCATCACTTTATTAAATAGTATATCATGTACCCAGCCAGAATGAATAATGCACTCACATGATAGCTGCTTGAAATTGTCTGCTAGTTGGATGTTGGGAGTCCTTTTGGCTTATATTGGTGCTGAGACAACTGTTTGATTTTAAAGCTTCCTCTTCCCTTCATCGTGCAGAACCATGATCCAGAACATGATTAGAGAAGGACAGATTGTGCCTTCTGAGGTGACAATCAAGCTTCTCCAGAAGGCTATGCATGAAGATGGGAATGACAAGTTTCTTATTGATGGTTTTCCTCGCAATGAAGAGAATCGTGCAGCATTTGAGGCTGTTGTAAGCTCTGGAGATCACCTATTGAGATTAAAATAAACTGGCTACTGATTTAAAAACATATTAAATTAGTAACAGTGGAAAAAAGCATTGTCTATGCGATTATTGAGGCTAAAATTGTTTAAACCGTGCTATATGCTGATTTACCAACAAGCAGTTGTTTTGCAGACCCAAATTGAACCAGAATTTGTGTTATTCTTTGATTGCTCTGAAGAAGAGATGGAGAAGCGTCTTTTAAGCAGGAACCAGGTAGCTGTCACAAGCTCTTGCCCTTTTACTATTCTAAGTCAAGATGTGCAGGCACTTGATATATTGCCTATTTTATAGGATCTTAAATTCTTCCATGTTTTTTGTGGTTATGAAGGGAAGAGCTGATGATAACATTGAGACTATCAGGAAGAGGTTCAGGGTTTTCATTGAGTCCAGCATCCCTGTGGTTGATTACTACAAAACAAAAGAAAAAGTTCGAAAGGTTGTTTTCATCTCATGAGCTGTTTGGAAATTGCATCTCTTAGTAGATGAATATGACATACTTAAAGCTGCTTACCTTTTCAGATTGATGCTGGCAAATCAGTTGAAGAGGTCTTTGAGTCTGTTAAAGCTGTTTTCACCCCAAAAGATGATAAGGTAAATTTTTTTATTACAATTTTTTCCCCTTTAAAATTCTTTTATTAGTCAAGAAGCTTCTCTCATTTGAAAGGTGCAAGTTCTGGAGCTTGCATATCATTGTTATGCTAGACTGCTTGAGCATGTGAAAAACTGAATTGTAAAAATTGCTGGGGCATGTTTGTGCAAGATCTTTATACTCTAGTTATGCAAAACATCCCATATTTCTACTGAAGTTCTGGAAAGCATGTCAATTCAACTACATTTGAATACCTAAACTCTGAGATGATGTTCTTGAAAGTACGCTGATCAGTGTTTGATATATATGATGCTCTGTTCATAACAAGTTTTGCATTTTTCCTTAATTTATTTATGAGGACTGTGCAGGGTTTGAATAATTAGTATAACAATCTTACTGTATAACTCTGTAAGTTGCTATGCCATGTTATTCTTAAAAATAATAATTTTTTTTTTTTTTTTGGATGTGTTGCCATTGCATTTCAATGCTTTAGCCTTATAAACTGCTGTTATAAGAGATATGCAACCCTAAAGGAATAAGCAGATAATTGATGAATGTAGTAAGTTTTTCAGGTTGCGGCCTAGTCATTGCAGATCTTGAGATCATGGATCAGCTAGCTATTGGAGGTATCGATGTCTTCAATTTTCAGATTTGCCCTTTGACTCATCTTGTTTTTATAGTGAAACAGAGAGTTAGATTAGTATGAGCAAAATTTGGCTGGAAATTTCTCTTAGGGTCCTATATCAGGAATAAAACATACCCTCTTAGAAGGAAACTTGTCGTTTTCAGACGGTTTTTGACATGCTATGAATAGGGTGTTACAAGTAATAGACTCATCTTGTTTTTATAGTGAAACAGAGAGTTAGATTAGTACGTGCAACATTTGGCTGGAAATTTCTCTTAGGGTCCTATATCAGGAATAAAACATACCCTCTTACAAGGAAACTTGTCATTTTCAGACGTTTTTGACATGCTATGAATAGGGTGTAACAAGTAATAGCTTTCTTATTTCCAAGATGCTTCTGTGTCTATTATACTCTGGGTCAGAATTTCATGAAATATTTCTCACGTGCCTGAATCTTCTTCATTATTTTTGTCACAGGTGAAGATTTTATAGTAGCTGTATATTAATATTCTTGTTTGAGAGGGGATTTATCGGTTCGAACTCCCAGGAGAATGGCTTTTGCATTACATTACGAGGCTGTACCTCCTTATTCTTGTATCAGTACTGGCTATGGATAATAAACTATTGGCTTTAAGTGTCATTTTTGAGTGGCCTTGAATACTTGTTCTTTTATCTTATTTTTAATTGTTTTGCCCACCTTTTATTTTTCTTCGGTTACAGCAGTTACTAGCTTTTAGTTCTTGCCAGAGCAAGATGTTGTATTTATGTTGCCTCTTCCTATATTGTTCTGCACATCCGGTCTATCCTGCCTGCTTCTGTTTATGTCAATCCTTTGGTCCGTCCATCGATATAAACCGCTAGAAAGCAAGTATGGTGAAGTCTTCTCGATGGACATCGTGATCCATATTACCCCGAATCCAGACAAGTTATTGAAGTTTTGTTTTTGGTTTTGGATATGAAATTTGTACTATGCTAGTTCCTGTTTTATTCTGGTTACGTATATAGGCAGTTTCTTAGGATTTTATACTAGCCCTTTTTTTTGCCGGGGGTTGGGGTTGGGGGGTTCCTTTGGTTACTAAAATAATTAGTTGCTTAGAGCCTGTTTGGATTATTGTTTTGACATCATTTCTGCGTCGTTTTTAAACTGAATTGATATTGAATTGATAAAGATATGATATCAATAAAAAAATCAATAGTTTTACTCATAAACTGATCAAATCTAGCTGATATTGAATTGGTACAAATAAAAAATTGATAATCTAAATAGACCCTGCATGTTTATTGTTTTCAAAGGGAAAAATTGCAAGTAACCTCTTAAATTTTGACTCTGGATGAATGTAATCCCTAATCTTTTAAGTAACCTCTAGGTTTGACCTTGGTATTAAACATAATTTAAACTTATTAAAGTATTTTATATCCCTTACTTTAAGTTTTTTAATTTTTATTTTTAAGCTAAAAGAAGAGTATATCTAATTATGTCTTTTTCAGGGGCTTTTCCTTATTTTCTAATTATGTCTTATTCATACCACTGAAGCTAGAGATCTTTGAGGTGTGGTGATCCAGTGCCGTCTCATAACCCTTATGGGCTGGTATGGTGAGGAAGTTCTTTCGTGTTTTAGTGTGCGATATTGTCTTGTTCAATTTGCGATCTAGTCCATGCTTCCTTTTGCATCGAGTTACCCACTTCGTTTGATACAAAAGAACTATTATCTTTCGTCTGTTAGGTTTGGATTTATACGGAATTCCCCAAGCTTGCGAGATCTTGTAATTATTATTATTATTTTATTAAGTTGATAAATAGAGCTGTTAGAGCGTTTGTTTAATAGGAGGTATCTTTTTAAGTGTCAGATATGAAAAAGAGAGAACTTTGCTTATTGGTGAATCAGAAATCGTGAATTTTATGGATTTCCATGAGATGTTTGTGGTGTTACTGCACTTGAGTTATTTTTGGTGGTTTGGTTTCTTGAGGATTGTGGGCATAATGGATTAGATTCATTTCGATGTTAAAGATTTACTATGTGAGAATATTTAATAGGTTATCATGATGCACACTAATAGGAGAAGTGAATGAAATCCTCTATATTTTATTTAAGTCATTTAAATTCTTGGTCTTGCCCAAATTCAACCAAATTCTTTATATGTTAAGTGGATCATTTGAGAATTTTATATGATTGCACCTACTAGTGTTTCTTATAAGATATACATATATATATTATATATATATATATAAGTTATTTTGAACAAAAGTTCCCTAGGTTGGACTTTCTAGGCCTTGTCCAACCATTAATGTGTCTCATCTAAGTTGTATGGGGTTAGATTGAGCTGCGACTAAGTTGCCTCAATCAGTAACAGCTTGGTCACTCCTTACTTGACATTGGATTAGACACCATAGGATGGTCGTCCTCAAAATTACGATTTGCCAGGTTGGTCTAGCCCCTAGTGAGCAATTAGTAGCTGTAACCAGTTGTATCCAACATATCATGAGGATCTTGGAAACTGTCATAATGGGAAGATAACTTTCTTAATATATCAAGATGTACTTTCTTGATATAATGAGATAGATTTTTCCATTGTGGTGATCCACTTGCCAAATTTTCCATAAACTACTCCCCTAGAAACAAGCCGTTAGAGTTAATGGTCAATCATCTACATAGATATACTCCCTTGACATTACTCTACCAAATTTGTTTTCCACATCACTAACTCCAGTTTGGAATGGTCTTGTTGGACAACCTCTCGATTTTTTTACTCACAAACTCTTGCTCTTTGTGTTAGGGTTTTTGAAAGTGGAAGCAAGGGTTTTAGAAGAAAGGGGAAATGTACTGGGGTTTCCTTAAGTGGAAGATAAAATTAAAGACTTGCTGAAGTTGTCGGTATTGTTGGAGGAAAATGAAGACATAAAGAAATGTTCCAACACACAAATAAGTAAGGCAAATGGGCTTCAGTTGATTGATGGAGTTATGGAGCTTGCTGAAGTAATTATTAACATGGATTTGAACAATTCTAATGGACCATAAGTTTAACCTTAAGTGTCGAAAGCCCAGCCTTAAATATCAATATATTAGTAGAAATAAATTGTAGTAGTCTAGAAGTTGTTATAACTAATTGTGACATGGCAATAGTTACACATGCCACCTCATTATCATTATTATTATTACACATGTAGGAAGCATTTTGTTATAGTATATATATCACTATTGTGTAACACAAAAAGCATAAGAAATGAAAATACAAAATTTTAGCTCCCTTATGGTTGTATTCATGCATCCTAGCTTGTATTTGAACTGAATTTCTTATTGTTCTGTTGATTCTCTAGTATTTCACACTTCCACATTGTAGTTTTGCAAGCTTAAAAGAATCTATCAGAGGTTACATACATAGTGGACTTACATGATGTGAAAGCATGAATATAAAGGATTAAATAATTCATTTAAAATTAAAAAGAAAAGCTTTTTGATTTTAGCAAAAACTTGAGTAGAGCCTTAACACAACTTAAATCGAAAATATGATTCTTATCTTCGTAATCCCTCACAATTTCATAACTATGGGTTTCTTTTTGTTTTACTTGTTTTGACATGTTAACTAATGAGTTGGATCACATTTTCACCTAATCATCCCTTATGTGCCACTCCATGCCACTCTTCTTAAGTTACGTGTAGTGTGATATGCATGTCACATGTACACAATCACTTTATTTATATCCATAAACTTGAAATTTGGTGGTGCTACTGTGATGGGAATCAAAGTCTTGACCCAGTCCAAAATAAAGAAGAACTTGATATGTATTGAAAAAAAGTTTTTGTATGTTATTCTTAACTTTTGTAGAGGTTTTAGCTAACTTTTGCAAAAGTTAACCCCTAAAGTATTATTTGATCACACCACTTTGCTAGCTTGATCAGTTTGGCAAAGTTAATGAATTCTAGTTTGTGTTAGATTTGAAGCTTTAGTCTAATTGACTTGTTGTCGAAGATTCGATATATAGAATATTGGGAAGTCCTATTGATGGGATGATCCTATTAATTATCTCTCTATTAAAATAAATATAGTATATGATATATTAAATATTTTAATGGTGCTATTAAAATAAGGTATGATTCTAAATTGCTAAATAACTGATGGGATTGCAAGTTAAAAAATATGAAGGGACCATAAAATGTTCCATAGAATATTATAGTGGTAAGATGTCAAATTGGAAAAATAATGCTCTTTACAACTTAGATTAGAAAGTTATTGTTATTCTGTATTTTGAATATTAGTAGATAAATCTTTAGTTTCCTTTTTCAATTAAGGAAATTAGTTTTATTATGAATAATGTTGTATTGAGGGCTCTTCTTAGCTTGTTGCAACTAAGACAACCTGCTTGTTCAGATGGTCATTCTCGAGTATCACTCTCAGTGTTACTATCTGATCCTTGTATTTGAGAGCACTCATCACAAAATTTGCTTAGAGCTCCTTTAAACCACCACGCTTAGCCACCCACCACTCAATGTTGTGCTTGCTTATAGATGCCATCTAGAAAGATACCAGTAACAGTGGAGGCTCTTGAACTTGTGAAGCACAACAAGGGATATCAATTGCCTAAGGTTCCCTAAAACACACCTAGATGATTGTGAGGAGGCCCAAAAGTTGTTAAAGGGGGACAAATCAGTAAACTCCATTCACTTAGCCTAAGTAGTCATAACCATAAAGGAAGAAGCCCCCTCTTAAGCCCCCCATTGGAACCATGGTTCTTGGGCCTACACTAAAGGGGACACACCCTTAGAGGACTTAGGTGAAAAGTAGAGAGGGAAAAGGACCCCTACACAAGACAATGCAAAGACATGGACAACTTGCACACCAGGTCCTTTGCTACTCCCAAACCCATGTAAACAAGGATGATGGAACAATCATCATCGATAAATAGAGATAACGGAGCAATTGATTCCCTCAAATTTAACATGAACTCTCCATGGAATTGATTTTTCAAGCGAAAAATTTAGACATAACACCATAATTTTTATACTGACACTTACTAAAGAATTTTTGAAAAAAAAAAAAGGCATTTCATGATATGCCGAGAGTCGAACAACAAGCCTTTGGTGATGAATGAGAAGGGAGCAATGGATCTACCCATGACCCTAGCTGTTGGATATGAAGCAGATAATCTAATGGATGGAAGCACAGTCAAACCTCAAAAGACACAATAAAGGCAATTAAGGACAATTAATGCTCTACGGCTACAAGAACTGCGAGCCTAGGGAATGATACACACAGAAGATAAATAGACATATCCATGAAATGCCAACATCATGTTGTTGTCACGCCCCGAGGGTATTCTAATAATAACAATCAAGAACCACTCGATTTTCATTATTCAAAAACAGGACCTTTTAGTTGCTTGGATGGAATAAACACACACATATAAGATGTAAATTAGTAAACAACTATTACAAACTACTATATTACAGATCATATGCTTCAGAATTCCTTACAACCTTGACTGATGATTCTAATGCACATTAAATGCATCGTAAGACTACCACAAATATAGATATTCCAATTCTATACTAAACTTTAAACTTCTGGCTTCTATTCTCTTACCGGGACCATGCTCCTGCTAGTAATGAGCCACGGTCGCAGAGTGAACCTGAAAGGACTATGGGAGTGTGAGCTAAAACACGAGCTCAGTGAATAACCAGAACTTATTACACATAGCATCCAAGTTATTTAACAATCATAAGAAATGCAGCAATCACACAAATGAACATTACAAGCTTGGATAACCCGGAATCCAAACAGGATGAAGATTTACGCCCTCCCATCGGGGTTGAAGGATCACAATCTATGGTCCACCTACCCAAGAGAGACTTAGCTTTCAGGAAATACTAATCTCAAATTTAATTATCTCTTTAACTTATCATGTTTCATTATTTATTTCCTGTTTTAGCTTTAGAAACTCCACTAAGTGTTAGTTATTCCCATGTAATACCATAAGCGGCGTCCTTCGTTTACCATGTAGTTCCTATGGTATTAACAGAACAAAAGTAATCTTGCAATTAACTACTAGCTCTCCGGCCTAGATAATTCAAGCATTACCAGAGATCCGAGAATCTAACACGTAGTAGGCTACCACTTACTCCATGCTTTTTATGCATAGTATGTAATGCATGATTATTTTTCATTATGGTACCAGTAGTTATTAGTTAATTTAGGGGTGATCAACCAATACAGACAATTCATTATATACTACAAACATTATCTAAATACAAGCAATTGTGTTATCACTTATTTTAGAGTGACATGGCAATCAATGAAATACAATACACAACTTTCATATTTTAAACAGATCATCAATTTTCATTATCTTTTTATTGAAGGTTCACTACTAGTACAAGCACAACCAATGTAATAAGACTGAGTCACTCACCTGCCCATCCTAGTTAATCGTAGTAATCTTCAGGTAGGTCCTCCCCAATACCCGAGTCACTTATTGAGATAGATAAAAATTAGAATTTCAGACTATACAATTTAGTTTCTAGGAATATTTAAATGTCCTAATGGTTGGTTGGGTATCTGTTTTACTCTTAGCTAATTCTTTTGAAATAGTTCTAAGTTTTTAATCCTGGTACTCACAGTTTTATTGTGTTGATTCTGGTTGGATATGTGAATCGATCAATTGGGTATTTGAAAAGTTAATAGTTTCGTTAATTTATTTTTATTGTCCAAAAATATCCGTTTTCTTTTAAATTGCTTAATAAATTTTTCTTATAGAATATAGACGCTTCTATACTCACAAATTTGGAGTATTTAAATTTCCATTGTTATCTATTTATATATAGATATTCTAGTATATACTTAGTACTTACTAACTCATAATTTGTACATATACATATTTTTCTAGGAAGACATAATCACAAACTAAAGAATTGATTAACTTAATTATAACTATTTTCGAAATTATCTTTCTCTTTTCGAAAATCGTAAAAGCATTAATGATTATCATTAATAATAGCACCAAAATAATTATACTATCAATAATACTAATAATAATGATAATAGCAATAATAATAATAATAACACTAATAATAATAACATTAATAATAATAATAAATATAATAATAATTAAATTTCCGAAAATAGATTGGATAGGATAATTATATTTTATTACATTAAGAATTATACTAATGGTTTTATACTTTAGTGAAAGTAATTTTTGTCTTATATTCATATTATTTTATTTTAAAAAATAATATTTTCGAAAATTTAACGAAAATTCTTTTAATAATAATAATAAGATTATTAATAATTATAATTAGAAACTTATTATCCGAAAATTACTTACTTAGGTAATTTATATTTCAAAAATTTCTTTTTAAATTAATAATAATAGATTAGGTGTTAAAACATCCTATATTTAATAAAGTCAGAAAAATAATTTATTTTTAGATTTAAATAAATAAATAATTAGTTTTGGATTTTATATTATTATAATGTTATTATTACTATTCCAGAAAATAAATAAATAAATGCAGGAAAAATATAAAAATAATACTTATATTATATTTATCATATAATTATATTTATTTAGATTCGTTTTTCTCTTTTTTTTTTTTTTGGCCGAGAGGTACACGGGCCAGCCCGTGCTCATCGGGGGAGCATTGTTCGTCGTCTTCCCCGATGAGTCGCGGCAAAATTCGACGAATCCCGACGTTAAAACGTCGGGATTTTTGATCTAAATCACTCCTAGGAACATTAGAAGCCTAAATATCCAAGAAAAACTAAATACAAACAACATGTTCATCGTGAATTTGGATCATCAAGCTCAGCTAGGGTTTGGAAAGATTACCTTCGTTGTGACCCTCCGATGAAATTCGAAGCTTCTAGCTACCTTGTTTAGCTTCCTAAGATGTCTTAGAGTTAGTAGTAATCCTTAAAACTGAAAGAAAATTCGCGGAATAACATCACTTACCTCGAGCTCGTTTTTCACGCGTTTTCCAGGGTTTTTGTTCGAAATTTCGAACTGGGTTGATGCGATGGTTTAAAAATTGTTTCCTGGCTTTGTTCGACTCCTAATAAGCTATGGATGAATTCTGGAAGGTTTGGAAGTCGTTTGCTTCTCCAACCGAGTTCATTTGCTATATATATATATATATATATAACCTAGTGCAACTTCCTAGCCGCGTTTCTTCTTCGAATCTGAACAAATTGCCCTTGTTTGTTGTTCATTTAATCTTTTGTTTGTTTGTCATTAAGGCAGGAGTGAGTTGTCCATCTTAGATTGGCTTAGAAGGAGATTAGGATTGACTTTTATACAAATAATTGAAGAAATTCGGCTCACCAATATTAAGAAGATCTCAGCCCTCCAAAACAAGTATAATCCGTCTCCAGCAAGCTAAGAATATATATATATATGTATTATATATTAATTAAATATTATTTAGTTAGGTTTTCGGGTAGTTTATTACACTATTACGATATATTTTAGCTTATATATGTAAATATATGTATACAAAGGTCTTTAATGAATCCTATGAAGTGTTTAGTTGAACAAAAAGTACAAATTTAAACTTTAATAATACGTATCTAATTGTTTAAGAAAAATTTATCCCACGCGATTTGAGTTTGAAAAGCTTTTTGGGTCAATTTTCGTTTCAGACTCCAAGGGCTTTAGAAAACCCTAATTTGATTATTGGTATGATTCAATTCTATATTTGAGGTCTAGATCTTGAGTTATACATCAGTTTATGTTTTTATTGGGTATTTGTAATCCTAACCGTTTATCTTAAGATCACAATTTCCTAGCTAAAACCTTATTGGGTCATTTATGTAATATTACTTCTAATATATTGGCTATACTAATTATATATATTAGATTTGGATACTCACTATGAAATCTTATCAAAGTAGTTTATTACTGACTAGAACTCTCACATTCTAGGGTTCCAGTCCAAATATAGGTTCATTACTATACATTGTTTTAATTCCCGGTCTTTATTGAATACTACGGTAATCACTTAATATCCATATTTAGGTTTTCCTATATAATCTGTCTGTTTGACAAGAATTCGGGTTTAGAATTTGAAGTTTCTTTTGATCACAACCCGAGTTATCAGCTCAGAATACAAAATCTTGTTTTTGGGATCAATTGGGGTCAAAGAAGTCCTTTTATAAATCTATGAGTTCCAAACCGATCAATTTTAGAGTATCTATCTAAACTAGGGTTTCTAATTAACTCCTAAGATTACTAGTCAACCCATAATTTCTAATCTAGGGTTGTATCGTATGATGAAAGTTTTCGGGGTTTACATTTTCTCCACCCCTTAAAGTAAGCTTTGTCCTCAAAGCTTGAAAGCGTACCTGGATGCTCGAACAGCTGTGGAAAATTCTTCTTGATTTCTTCTTCCAACTCCCAAGTTACTTCTTCAGTCCGAGGATCCCATAGCACTTCGACGTAGTGGATTTCTTTATTTCTGAGGACTTGTACCTTCTTGTCTAGGATTCGGATAGGGTACTTTTCATAGGTCAGATTTTCTTTCAGATCATTCGGTTCCAGCTCAATAATCTTATCCGGATTTGGTACATACTTCCTTAGTACCGACACATGAAAAACATTATATATACCAGATAGTTTGGGTGGCAATGCAAGACGATATGCTAGATTTCCCACCCGTTCCAATATTTCAAATGGTCCTACATATCTAGGACTTAGCTTTCCTCTTACTTGTTTGCTATGAAGACTTTTGATTGGACTTACTTTCAGGTAAACATGTTCACCTTCTTGAAATTCCAACTCTCGTCTCTTCAAGTCTGCCCAACTTTTCTGTCTATCTTGAGCTTCTTTCATCCTTCTTTTTATCACTGAAACTTTGTTAATTGTTTCTTGAATCAGTTCGGGTCCAACTAGTACTCTTTC
The DNA here is from genome assembly GCA_024138025.1 of Combretum micranthum. Lineage (NCBI taxonomy): Eukaryota > Viridiplantae > Streptophyta > Magnoliopsida > Myrtales > Combretaceae > Combretum > Combretum micranthum. The sequence goes on from JAMXBD010000003.1 coordinate 3,421,148, forward strand.
CAGATTATCCCAAAATAATGGAGATCGACATTTTCTACCATATAAAGCTTCATAGGGTGGCATCCCTATACTCGAATGGTAGCTATTATTATATGCAAATTCTACCAGTGGTAGGTGTTGATCCCAATTTCCTTTAAATTCCAAGATACATGATCTCAACATGTCTTCCATTGTCTGAATTGTTCTTTCTGTTTGTCCATCAGTCTGAGGATGATAGGCCGTACTAAATCTCAACTGAGTTCCCAATGCTTTTTGTAATCCTTGCCAGAATCTAGAAACAAACCGTGGATCTCAATCTGACACTATATTAGCTGGTATCCCATGTAGTCTCACAATTTCCTTTAAATAAAACCGGGCCAACTTCTCCAAAGGATAGGTCATATTGATTGGTAAGAAATGGGCTGATTTAGTGAGTCTATCTACAATAACCCAAATAGCATCATAACCTGCACTTGTCTTGGGTAACGAACATACAAAATCCATAGATATTTGATACCATTTCCATTCTGGTATAGACAATGGTTTCAACAATCCTCCTGGTTTTTGATGTTCCGCTTTTACCCTCTGACATATTTCACATCTGGCCACGAATTGAGCAATATCATTTTTCATCCCGTTCCACCAATATGCACTCCTCAGCTCTTGATAGGTCTTAGTTTCACCTAGGTGTACGGTATATCCAGAATAGTGTGCTTCATTCATTATTTCTTTCCTCAAACTTTCATCATGTGGTACACACAATCTTTTATTCATCTTTAATACTCCATTTTCATCTATTTGAAAGTCCTTATATTTCCCTTGTGATACTCTTTTGATGATTGCCTGGAGTTCTTCATCCTTTCTTTGAGCCTCCTTTATTCGTTGTAGTAAAGTGGGTTCCAAGGTTAAGCTGTTCAATTCTGCGTCAGACCTTGTATTGAAAATTCCAATTTTAAATTTTCAAATTCCCTAATGAGTTCTTTTGTTCTGTCAACATTGAGGCTACTTCTCCATAATTTTTACGGCTTAAAGCATCGGCTACCACATTTACCTTGCCAGGATGATAATTGATGGTTAAATCATAGTCTTTGATTAATTCCAACCATCTACGTTGCCTCATATTCAATTCCTTCTGGGTGAATATATATTTCAAGCTCTGATGATCTGTGTATATTTCACACTTCTGCCCATACAAATAATGACGCCAAATTTTAAGTGCAAAGACAATAGCAGCTAATTCTAAGTCATGAGTAGGGTAATTCACCTCGTGAGGTTTTAACTGCCTGGAAGCATAGGCTATTACTTTTCCATTCTGCATTAATACACATCCCAAACCATTTCTGGATGCATCACTATAAATAGTGTAAGGATCCTGGTCATTGGGTAAAACTAGTATTGGTGCAGAAACCAGTCTCTTTTTAACTCCTGGAAACTCCATTCATGTTTTTCATTCCACAAGAATTTTTCATTCTTCTTGGTTAATTGTGTCAGTGGTCGTGCAATTCTCAAAAAATCTTGTACAAATTTCCGATAGTATCCTGCCAATCCTAAGAAGCTTCTTATCTCGGTAACAGTTCCAGGTCTTTTCCATTCCACGATAGCCTTAATTTTAGCAGGATCCACAGAAATTCCATCTCCTGACACAATGTGCCCCAAAAAGGATATACTTTTGAGCCAAAACTCACATTTGGACAACTTGGCATAAAGCTGATTCCTTTGTAGTATTTGCAATACGGTTCTTAAATGTTCATCATGTTGTTCCTCTGTAACCGAGTATATTAATATGTCATCTATGAAGACAATTACACAAACATCTAATAAAGGTTTAAAAACGCGATTCATTAAGTCCATGAAAACAGCAGGTGCATTCGTCAATCCAAATGGCATAACTATGAATTCATAATGACCATACCTAGAAACTTGATTTGAGGGAAAAACACTTGGACTAACAAGAGGAGCAAACTACAAAATAGGTGCTTCCACTCCTTCCAAGCCATTAACTTCCTCATCTTCATCACTACCTTCAATGCCCTCCTCATCCACATCTTCCTCCCTAATGCTGGGTACCCTATTCGAGTTATTTCTTCGAAAATCTAATTCAAGCTTAAGGTACGTGTCGTGCACCAGGTCTTGAGCAAGCTTTGGAGTCTGTAAGGAAACCTTCTTTTGGGCATCTACCCACTTTTGGTTGCCTCTCATGTTCTCGAAGAACGAATACTTAGTTGCAGGAGGGATAACCTTCCTGAGCTCCACATCTTGAGCCCAATATTAGAGTTTGTGGACCTTCTTCTACAATGAAAATGACACAATTAAGCATAAGAAAAGAAGGGGGACAATAGCTGCGAGTAAATTTAGTGGAGAACTCACCTCGAGCTGCTTGATGGTCTCAACATACTTGGCCATCTTGTCCTCTACAAGAGTTTAGGCAGCCTCTACCTCCCACAATTTTGATTGGAACTTGAGCGAGTTAACTTCTCCTCATAATACTTCTTGGATAGCTTATCTCTTTGCTGAGTCATGACGTATAGATTTCGGTTACCTTGCTGGACCTTAGCCTCCAACTAAGCAACTTTATCCTTGAGACCCTTATCCTTACCATTGGTGATGCTCCTATCCTTATTACTTACCGACAGCAGCTCCTTAAATTAGTCAACTTAGGCGTTATGTCTCTAAATGAGATCGTGAATCTTAGCCACAGGGACACTAGCCCTCTCCTTAGCCTCTTGAACTTTTCTCTCCCACTCTTAGACTCTATCACTAGACACCCACAGCTCCTGGGACCAAAATGAAAATAGAGGATTAGGATCATGTGTGCTAGATAAGGATTACCTCAATGACATGCTAACATGAAATGTACGGCAATACTAATAGCCCATTCTCTTAGAAAAGCTCAAAGCTTGAGCTGTACCAATTGTAACCTGAGAATAAAGGTGCATAGTGAGAAAACTCCCGAGGTAGGCAAAACAATTTAATAGAGTAAGGATCGATCTACTTACCACATAACTTTGCCATGCAAGTAAATCCAGTATACCCTTCATGGAGCTCTGTATCTCCAGCTCCTGCCTGAAAGAATCTTGTAACCTTACCTTATATGGGGGCCATGTCACCTTCTCAAAGAGGATAAATGTCATACCCCTATAGGATACTTTAGTAGTATCCATGTAACATTTAATAAATTGAAGTCATTGACATTTATTTCATTCCATATCAGAATTTTAGAAAAATACATGAACATAGAACTACCATAATACACTACGACATGGACATATTAAACATGATTGATGGTTATTTAGAACAAGAAAGAAATTGCATACATATAAGTCATATATAAGAATAACTTTACTAGAGTCTAAAATCATCACATAATAATTTACAAGTTTTCTCTTCAAAGACTTCACTATTACACTTATATAAGAGAACTTAAAAAACATTACATACTATTGCTTATACTATTACAAACATTAATCTTTAAAACTCCATTGCAACAACTAAACTCTCTCTTAAGTCCATGATTAAACAACCCCACTCTCTATACTAACTCCCATTGTTGGTCTTGGTCTTAGTCTTGATCTTCCTTCTTATAGTCCTGTAAACAACAATCTATTGGAGTGTGAGCACAATAAGCTTAGTGAGTAACAATATCTTAACACAGCTCAACAAAATCAAACAATATTTTATTAACAATCATATGCAATGCTACACATAATCATATGTAGCAATCATAGTTTGGATGACCAAAATCCAAACTTATAGAGATTTATGTCCTATCTAGGGGTTGAAGGACTTACTTAAGTAATTCACATCCAGAAGAAAATACTACACTAAGGAAGGATAATTTCATTTCAAAATTACATACTATTAATAAAATATAATCTCAACTTCACTTAGAATTTAGAATCTCTACTAAGTATTAATATTTCTAGGCCAATCCTTTAGTGCTTACTTAATTCCTATGGAGCTGACAACCTAATAATAATCTTTGCTAGCTTCATTGAGTCCAACAAAGCATTACTATAGAATTGAAATAATAACACGTGACTTGAATACTATGCGAATGCAATTCATGATGTTACGTAATGCATGTCCATTTAATTTTGAGGGTCCAATAATGTTTATTCCATATTGCTTAGAGATCACAACAATTTCAGACAATCATCAATTCAAACTATATAATCATTATCAAGCATTAGTTATCACTTTGAAGATTATAACTTGTCGCTCAACCACATATAACATACATTAATTCCCAATCCCCATGCATTTAACGAATTTCATTTATAATTAAGAATATGTGCCACTACGTTATAATCACAAGCAGTGTGAGAAGATTTCAGTTACTTACCTATGCATCTTGTCCCAGTTGTCATAATAATCTACCGAAAAATCCAAATCATGATTGATAATCCCTATAAAATAATAAATAAATATTACTAAGTAAGAATATCTATTATTACCTAAAAGTTCTATATTTCATGTTATCATATCCTTAATTCATTGGTCTCTATGAAGTTATAAGGTGATATATTTATATATGTATTACTAAACTACTTAAACTTAATTAATTAGTTAAATTTAGGTGTTATAACTTAACATATTCTCATTCTATAGTTCCATAGTTCAACCTAAGTAAGATTCTATTAAAGATCTTAAACTAACATTAACATATATATATATATATATATTATTATTTACTTTTTTCTAAAGGTCGAAACAGGAGAGGTATTATGGCCATGATCAAGGTCGTGATCTTCATCATCGGCACCAACACGCCTGTGTTCAAGGGTGGGGTAAATCTTGTACTCATCATAGAGGAGATCACACCCCTCATCATGGCTGTGATATAGGCAAAGATATGGCTGTGGCTTGGATTGTTACCTTGACCACGCCCGCGACAATTGAAGAAAATTTGACCCGAGACAATCACGAGCTCAATTACACTCGTGATCAGACAAAACTATTGTGATATGAGAAGATCAAACTCTATGCCATGCCCATTATCAGCTAACCCTAACTTGTATTTCCAAGTTCGAGTTTTTTACATTTTCCTTCCTATTAGGATTCTATTTTCATCAAAACCCTTGAACATCATCATATCAGGTTTATATGCTTCCCTTACAACTCTAGATTAGTTTTACACATACGAATTTTCATTACACCTACTACACATAACATCAATCTTAGCTAATAAACGAAAGTCCATTATATTTATGATTTGAGCTTTAAATTATCAATTTCATTACTTATCTTCACTTATCTAACATCTATGTCCTTAACAATTGCATATCAACATTAAATGAAATATCCTAAACCTTCATCTAGATTAGAAATTGAGTTTAGATAGGTTTAAATGAATCAAATAAATTATAGGATAATTGGACAAGTTGATATAATTATAATAGTAATAAATTAAGTTAAAATTGAGATTTTGGATTCCTAAATCTCTAAACAAGTCATTAAAATGTTTAGAGGATTCATAAACCCTCAATCTTTAGCTTAAACCCAATTCTTAAATCCTTATAAAATTTGAGTTCATTTGCTTCTATACAACTATCAGTTCTTAGACCTGAACTCAAATTAAATATCGTTAGGTCTAAAATAAATTTCTAAATTAAGTTTTTATTTTAATTTCTTATTTTAATTTCTTAATTTCTAACCTATTAGTTCAGAAATCATCTTCTAAATACTTCTGAAACTATCGATATTGATCTGATAGTTCTAAATCTAATACCCTATTTTGAAAATACATTTATATTTATCCTTTCCCTTATTTTTTTCATTTTTCTTCCTTGCCTCTTTATTATTTTCCTATTTTTTCCTTTCAAATTTGTTTCTCTCTTTCTCTCCTTTCTTTCTCTTTTCTTTCTCTCCTTTTCTCTCTTCAATCTCTTAAATTCTTCTTCTCTCTTTCTTGTTTCAAGAAATTTCAAGTTCAAGAGAATCAAAAGACAAATCCAAGTTAGGAAACAAGATTGGAGAAGGAAATCAAGTAGAAGTAGCTCCAATAACAAGAAAGAAGAGAAGTTTCATGTCTTCCAAAAGCTAAGTATGTGGTTTATATTGTTTTATTTGTAGTTTATGATTTTATATATTGCTTTGATGTTGGAAATGAGTTAAAGTGCTATTTATAATTGCATTTGTTGGTTTGAAGTTTGATATGAGTTAAGGTTGTGACGAAGAAGATGATGAATAGTAAATTGGGATGGTTGGGTTGTGTTTAAAGTTGTTGGATGAAGTTTGAAGTGTTAGAAGTTGTTATAGGTGTTTATTTGATGTTAGAATTAATGTAAGAGGCGTATAAGTTGATGAAAATATGTCAAAATGAGTTTTCAAAACAAAGAAAATTCGTAACAACTGTCAGGAGATCAATCACGAGCATGATAGAGGGAGTGAAATGCTATGATCATGTGATTTTCTCAAATCACGGGCGTGATAGGTTCCCCTATAGCTTGACATGTTTTTGTAATTTGATCATAACTTTTCATACGATATCGGATTGAGGTGATTCAAGTTGCTATTGAAAGCTTAAAAAGAGATATACAACTTTAATGTTTTAAGTTTTTAAAAATTCCAAAAGTATTAATACTTAAATTTTACTTCTTTTTAGCTAATACATTTTCCAAACAAAGTTTAAAACTTGTTAATGTTTGTTAAATGTGTGTTTGCTTAGGAAAAGATTCTTTTTGAGCTAAAATGAGACATATAAATAATATTTGATGTGTTATATTAGTTAATTGATGTAATTAAACCTGATTTAGGTGGATTTATAGATTAAGTTAGTTATAAAATGAACTTAGCTAACAAAGTTAGGTTCAACTTGACTAAATAGACTTAAATGAGTTATAATGATTTAGATTGAGTTAGTTTAACCATCTTTGACTTAGTTTTTGAATTAAATGATTAAGGTTAATTAATTTGGCTAAGTTTAAGTTAATATAAGCTCAAGTTGACATGGATCCTAGATGTATAATGAATTAGTAATGAATCTAAGTACCACATAACTTAATGAACTTCACTAAGCTAAAATGAGTTAGATTTTTTTAAGTTTAATTAACTTGACTTACTAAATGACTTAAATGACTAATTCTAATCAATTTAGCTAAGATTAAGTTAAAATGTGTTAATAGCTAATAATTGGTATAGGTTAATGAATTAGGTTGATCTTTAAATAACATGAGGAATATGTTGTTTTGAATGTTTGCTTGTTTTAGTTATAAATGTTTTTGTATATGAATGCCTTGATTATACTTTTGTTGATAAAAGACTATAGACAAAGTGAAAATAAATACTTTGATGAACAAAGGAGAATTGCCCATATTTTGGCAGGGCGATCTTCACAGCCATAGTGGGATTCCAAATTAGTGTTTGATCCAATAGGGTGTTAATAAAAGAAGTTTGAGATGAGTGGATAATTGATATATGTTCTTATGTGAGTTTGATATAAGTGGATAATTAGTTTAGGTTCTTATAAGAGTTCTTCTTGAAACAGAAGTGGATACATGAATTCTCTTGTGAGATAGTTTCTAATTCTTCTGGATTATCTTCTGAAAGGTTTCTTGAGATTCTCTTTGGATTTCATATGAGAGGTATGCAGTAACTTGGTTATTTGCTTGCCTAGGTAGGCATATCTTAACTTAACTATAATTCTAGATAACTTAAGTTTTGTTTGAAGTAGTTATGATTTACGTGGTTGAATCTGGTTCGGGGAGCAGCACTTTGCTCAAATTGGGGGCACAGTAGTTTAGACGCTTAGGCCACCCCTGTCATGATGCAATGACTTTCATAAGTAGTATGGCGGGTAGTCGATGGGATTATTGGTATAACGTTTACTATATGATTTAATTCAAATGTTTATGGGAACAGTTGAATTAGGTGATATTATGGATTAAGTTAAGTGAACATGAGAAATGGCTAAGAACCCTATATTAGACTATTTCTCTTTTATGGATATATCATCTAGGAGATATAAGTATCCGGGCTATGTAAACCCCTAATTTTTAGGGTAATTTCAAGCTTAAACGCTAAGCCGGAAAGTCAACTGGAAACTCTAGGTCAACAAATTCTTAAGAAACCTTAGTAGTTGAGATCTGGCAATCCCGTGTTCTTAAACCGAGAAGTCGAAATATGAGTGAAGAGTGTAGATCGGTTTGTAATAATATTAGGATGCTTAAATATATCAGATTGGTAAATTTTTAGCCTATTTCGAACCCGATCGAATACAGACTTTGAAAAGCATGTTCCGGGGCTTGAGATACCAAGAATATGCTATTAGTACCGTTAGGTTTGTAATTTGATAAGATTTCCAAATATATCAGTTATATAATTTTTCGGTTTATAACAATTACAGTTATGATCTTCTTATCGTATTTTCTTTACTATCGGTAATTTAATTGTCTAATCTACCTTTTGATTTCTAATCACACTATTCACAAGGACAACCACCCATACCTTATTCTTACAATCTGACATCATTTTCCTTACATTTACTTTTTCAATACATTTTATTACTTAAATTACTTATTAAATTTGAATTTTATTACACAAAACAAAATCACACAACTCTCTCTCTTCCTTTTCGAACCGGCACCATCGCCATACCCCCTACCCCCACCCCCCCCCCCCCCCTTTTGTACACACACTCCCAATTTGTTTTATTTTTCTTCAATTTATTAATCACACAAATCCTAATCCAATTCCGTATATAAACCCCTTTATACCTATCTCATTTCACTTTTTCTTTCTTTCCACTAAACAAACTCTTGCAAAATATTTTCTCTCCTCTCTTCCCCTCCCTTTTGTGCCGTGACCCTCTCTCCCCACACACACACACACTTATTTTCTTCAAGTTTTTCTTACTCCACATATCTAATAGGTAATAGATCTAAACTCTACCACAATTATGTAATGGTAAGATTATACATGTGTGGTTCCACTAAAATCTCTATGAGCTTTATGCTAGGGATGTAGAAACACTTAAGCATGATATTCTTGTCATCACAATATTGTGGATCTTGTTATTTAAGTTGTTTGGTTATTATTTTGCTATATTATTATTTTATGTTGTTCTTATTGATATTTTGTGTATATACTCTCTCTTTAACCTCATCTACATAATGTTCATAGTGCATTTGCATTCAAGACTTGCATGATATACTAGATCTAGTTGTTTTGAGTACATAAATACCATAGATTTTTGTCTTATGTACATAAAAGACTTGTAAGAGCATTACAATAGTGAGAATATGTTAAAAAGTTCAAGATCTATCTTTGTTTCAACAAAAATGATTTTTGGAAATTCGGATGGAAAAAGAAACCTATTTAGAAAAGCTATTTTCCAACTCTAAAATGAGTATTTTACATTAAATATGAGGGGCTTGGGGAATAAGTATCATAAAGGAATGATTTTGATGAGTTAAGCTTAGTTTTACTAAGATAAATTTTCAAAATAAGAAAAAGGTTTTAAAGGATAAGTTAGAACTTGATTTAACCCCAATAAAAACTTAAAATTCGTAATTAGGGTGAAATGACAAGTACACACCTATTTTCCAACCCTAAAACAAGAGTTTTATTAAAGAAATGAAAGCCTTAAGGAGTATGTTTGATTGCAATTTAATTTTTAAAAGATTAAATGAGTTTTACACAAGAAACAATCTCAAACATAAATTTTAAAATTCGGATTTAGAAATGACCCGCATTTAAGCACTTATCTCTAATTACCAAAATAAGGATTTTAATAGAAAAATAGAAGCCTTAGGGGATAGATATAATAAAGACTTAATTTTGACAAGGATAAGTGGATTTCATCAAGGTATAATCCTAAAACAAGGAAATGTTTCAAAATATAGATCAAACAATGTTTTTATTTCTTAAAATTTTGTAAAATTCGTAACTAAGTAAAACACCTATTTAAACATCTATTTTCCAACTCCAAAATGAAGAATTTTATTAAAATAATAAAGGTGTTAGGCATATAGGTCATTAAGATTGTGTTTTAATAAAACAAGTGTGAATTTGTGAGAAATAAAACTAGTTTTCTTAAGTCAAGTAATTTAAAAGGTTTTGTAAAGCAAAAGTTTTCTAAAAGAATTCTTGTAATCAAATATCATTAAGGATATGTATATAGATAGCACATATCATGGCATTCATGATAATGACTTGTAGATATTGCATGTACATATAATATACTTGGTAGAATCCAAGCTTAAGAAAATAGTTTCTTTCAAACCCCATAAAACAATGTCTAAGTACATGAAAAAATAGATTGATCAAAACCCATGAATGATGCATGATATTGAGTTATATATGTATATAAAAGAGTCTTTCAAGATATAATGATAGCTAAGCATTTATCAAAGCTTATGAGTGATGCTTGAATTGAAATTAGAACATGATTTGTGGGGTGGGAATCTCGTATAACATTATGTACCCTAATTTTCATAAACAAAATGACCTTGTTTGATGGAAATAACTTTAGAAATAGATAGCTCTCGTCGAATAGGTAGAAATCGGTATATAATTGCAAAATTCCGAGTTAAAATGACCAAGTTATGGCCATTTTAAATTGGAATTTTCTCTTAGGCGAATTTTGATGAACTTGTTAGAGTAGAATTTATAAATTTCATTTAAACTTCATAGAAATACTCATTGGAGGTATTTATTTTGTCAGAAGACTTAGGAGATGGACTAGACCTTCCTAAGGATTATTATGATTAAGAGGAATTTTGCACCATGGCAAAGTGAGTTCACTTTTTTTAAATTACATGCTTATGATTTTGCTTGTAATGATAGTGACATTAGAATTAAGACAAGATAAAATTGGAAATGTGCATGTGAATTCCACTTGGTTGAATTGATGATAAGAATATCAAAATGGGAATTGTTATAAATATTTGTATGATTCAGTATAGGATTGAAGTGTCTGAAATCTCTATGATCACCTATAATTCAATTAAATGATATGCCATGACCATATAACCAAATTGTACATGCATAACATATATTGAATCACACTACATTTTTTATTATACCTTTGTGGGAAAAATACATAATAGCTAGGCAATGGGTAGGCCTAAAAACTCGGATATCAATGTAGGGTCGCCTGAATTAAACTGGAAGTGGAGTAGGCGCTTGAATCAACTACATAATTAACGAATGGGTGGGCACCTGAAACAACCACTAAATGAATAAGAGGAAAAATTGAAATCTATGGCCGTATAAGCCTGAAACACCTAACCCCAAATGGAGGGCTTAAATCCATTCAACATAGGACTCCCGAAAAGTCTTATATATTGTATGCTTACGTGCTTATGCATTTTATGTGATTGTTTAAAATAACTTGCTTGCCCTATTGTTTGATTGAGTATTTAATTTGGAAGTGAAACTGACTAAGCTCACAAGCTTATACCCTTATAGTTTCCTATTGCAGTACAATTATCTATGACTATCCCCAAGGAGACATTCCTTTCAGGTAAAGCTTTTGGAATTGAAGGAGGTTTTTAAAGAAGTTGGGACCTAGATGTGAGGTATAAACTTCTAGTTAAATCTCCTTAAATATATATATATATATATATGTTGCTGTAAGAGACTTTGCGGACCCTAAAGACTCTTAATATTTTGATGTGGGTATGCCCCTTAGATCTTTGTAATAGATTAATCTTGGTCATAACTGTTATGATTTATATTCTTATCACTATGTGTGTTTTCTTAAGCTATTTCGATTCAAAGTATGGTCCCCTACATGGTGAATGTAAGCCTTTCACCCAGTATCTAAACTCATGAGATGACTAAGGTTGTCATACTTGAGTTTAAATATCGAGTGTGGCAGATTGTCGCGTTTATGGTACTCTTTGGGGCATGACAGGCTACTTATAGCAACCCTCTAAGCATCGAGATCGTTACTTACGACCCCTAGATTCATTGTTGTTTTAGAGTTTGAATACTCCTATGTTGTTTGACTAATTAAAGGTTATATAATAACTTGTTGATGTTGCATTGCATTTAACTAGGCTCGTATGCCATTTCGTATATGATTGTGTTACTGTGTATTGAGTTTCAGCCAATCGTTGTTGTTATTGTTCTTTTTCTAGGTCTTGAATTGATGATGGTGATGATTATTGTTATTGTTATTGATGATGATAATATTGGTGATGATGATGAGATGATGAGGAGGTTGATGATTTGATGATCATGAAGATGATGATGTTGTTGATGATGGAGTTGTTGTTGATGATGATTGATGTGATGATGCTTGGCTCAGGTTTAAGGGGATGTTTGAGGAGTGATACGGTATAAGGCCATGGATATCATTTTTATTTGTTTTTATTTATGTTTTAAGAGCTGGATTTATATTTTGAAATCTATAATATTCTTTAGGGGCCCGTGGAGCCTAAATGTTTTGAAATTGTAGATCTACATTTAAGATAGATTATAAAATGTTCTTATAAAGTTTTGTTTCATAGAAAATTTGTCTACTTTGATGAGAGTAGAAATTTTTAAAATGTGTTTAATAAAGTTTAGTATACAGCTGCTAACTCTAGTTATTTGAAAATCTAATTAAACAATTTCATAACCTAAAATTGAGTACTAATGTTCAACATAAACAAAATTTTTTTTAAAGAAAGCCTGAGCGTGTAATACTTTAGAGTATTATATGTAGCGGTAGCGCCTTAATTGATTTAATGTTTGATTAAATTTTTAGGGCGTTACATTAAATGACAAGAACACTAAATATACTTGATTATCTTACAAGAATTGACAAAGTAAAAGTAAGTAATACTTGCTTAATTTAACCTTGACTTGATAGTGGAGCCTGAAATGAAATTTTTGATGAGTTTTAGAAGAGAAAAAGATGGAGAAAATGTGATGTGTCTATGTTAGAAATGGAGCCTGCTATGGGGTTTTTGAAGGAGATATTTTGACATATTAATTTGATAACTATCCTTATATTTGATAAACTAACTTTTTACTTTTGAGGCATATTAAAGAATCATTGTGTGTGTGTGTAAGTGTACGGTGGTCAATGTAGATAAATAGGCTTTGTTTGCATGAAAAGAAGTGGGCTTAGGTCTTCATATGGAAATTAGGCTTCTTTTAAACTCAATGCATTAAAAACCAATAATTAGGAATTATTGTAAAGTTTGATCAATTTAATTTAGTAATTTGTTTAAATAGCATTTTTTAAAAATAAATCATAACAAAATTCTTATAACTGAGGGATTAAGTTTTAGAAATATAAGTTCATAAGAAAATTTTGAAAATAGTATAAGTTGATAGAAATTTTGAAGTAGATCAATTGAAATTTTTGAGTTCCTATTTCTACTTAAATCGTTTTACAATTGTTATTATAATTAAATTTACTAACTATACCATTCACTCTAACTTTTATATTAAATCTATATTGATTTCAATTTCTAAACTCTATCTTAATTTAGTGAAAAGCTTAGGTATTATAAGAAAGGTTGGAATGTTGATTGAGGGGCTTGGAACATGTCTTTGGGACGAAACACCCCCCTGTTTAGCCTCTTGCGGTCCCCTTACCTTGAGGTCCATTGACCTCGATGACCCCTCGCAAACCCTAGCACTAAGTCTTATATCACTAATACCCGTAGGCATCACATCTCTAAAAGGACCCGAACTCTAGCTGAAGTCAACTATAACTCTGTAAGAGAGGAATAACCCCGCATCATCGGAGGATTGGGCAAAGCAGCGATCCGTACCTCAAGAGACCAAGCAAATTGAGAAGCATTGGACAATGGTACAACCTTCTCTAAACTTGACTCCTAAAGAGAAGCCTCTAACCTTGCCCTCTTTGCGGGTGGCTTTGCTTCGACTTAAACAATAAGAGTGTCATCACTTAACTTCCCCAAAAGAGCCTCCCCCTCATCCTTCTTCTTCTTCCCCACTTTCCTTCTCAGAACACCAATTTTTCTAGTGAACAAGTTGGTTGCATTTTTTGTAGGGAGCTTCGCATCTAAAACAAAATAAAGACACTAAAGTGAAGTTAGTAAGTACATAAAAGAAAATGCCTTGTCGGTTCTCTACTCGACTTGGCCTAAAGAGGGGAGGGGTGGGGGGGGTGCAGTGGGGATATAACAAGCCATACCTCTTCCCGAGAATTCACAAATAATGTGACAAATGGGCAAGTCCCTCACATAATTCTCTATCATAGCCTTGGCATTCAATGGGCGCCACCCTTGCTCCCTCATAAATTAATAGATTTTCCTAGTTGCTGTAAAGTCATTAGGTGCTCATTTCATTCTTATAAATTTATCTTTATAAAGTCAAGAAAATATAAAAATAATAGTTTTAAATAAGTAGGCTCTCATTTATAACAAACTCAAAATTTTAATTTTTCTTCCAACAACTTAAAGAGAGATTTTGTAAACTTCTAAAGTAAATTGTTTTATGAAAAATCATTGTTGGGGCAACAACACTAGAATCATGCATATAATATGAGTTTATATATATATATATATTTATATATGAAAGGATTTTCAACTATATAAATATCTATAGAATTTTTGGATGATGTAAAATTTGGAAAATTATCAGATAAGGGTTGAGATTTTTGTGTCAATTATGTACAGACCTACTTTGGAACCTAAATGGCTTTAAATGTTGAAAATAACCTTATAAATAGATAGATCATTTTGAGTAGGTAAAAAACAACTTTGAAAATGCAAAATTCCGAGTTAAAATGAGCAAGTTATAGTCATTTTAAGTTGGAATTTCTCTTAATCCGATTTTTGACGCAAAAAATGGAATAGAATTAGAAAGATTAGGTTGAACTTTCAAGAAATACTCATTTCTGGTATTTCTTTTGTTGAGGTGATGAGGAAGGAGAAGTTCCCTATCTTGATGACTATTACGACTAGTGGATTGCTCGAATTATGGCTAAGTGAGTTTTTTTATTTAATTTTGTACTTACGTTTTTGCTTATAGTTTAGTGACATTAGAAATAGGAAAAGATAAAAATGAAAATGCATGTGCGTTACAATGTTGGTCGAAATTATATTAAGAATATTGTGGCTTGAATTGCCTATAATTAAATGGTTGTTTTAATACCATATTGAAGTGTTTGCTATAAGATATCTGTCACGCCCCATAGGGGTATCCTAAACGTAACAGTCAGCCACATACTATATAAGACTCTCGAATTACTATCCGAGCCCTTCGGGAGTCTTGTATAGATGTAAAACGTCCATTTACGACAATAGAATACTCTATTCAATGGAGTTAAGAAGTTTAATGTGGCATTCGATAGCCATAGATAATAAACCAAAACACATACATAAATTACAAAGTCTAAGGGACATTCCCCCGCAAAAGAATATTAAGTCCATTACAGTCATCCTGAGTCTTTTGGTTTTCTGTGGAAGTCTAAACAAAATCGAAATAAACTTCTAAGAGAAACTCCTAGCTTCGGTACTTGAGCTGTAGCCTGCCTTGGCCTAAGCCAAATGAATTTGTGCTGCAACAAGTAAAAACTATAGGGGCATAAGCTAACTAGCTTAGTGAGTGAAAACTTCCATATCGCAATTAAGACAAATCATTCAAGCAAGTGATTATTCAATCAAGTGAAATGCATCAAACAAGTGAATTTAGCAAACATATGACCAACCGGAAATCATATGTGGATGGACTTGCGCCCTCCATCCCGGGTTAGCAGATTAACGAATCCTGTAGTATGACGCCGTTTAAGCTCACGGTTAACTGAACAATAATTTGTTTTATGGATCACGATTAACTAACACATTCGTTTTATGGATCACGATTAACCAACACATTCGTTTTATGGATCACGATTAACCAACACATTCGTTTTATGGATCACGATTAACCAACACTTTCGTTTTATGGATCACGATTAACTAATATATTCGTTTTATGGATCACGATTAACCAACATATTCGTTTTATGGATCACAAAAAACCAACAAATGCTAATGCTTCGTCCCCATCGTGATATGAATGAGTTCAAATTTATATTGAATGTCTAATAATTGATTAATCCAATTCTTTTAGGTGGCCAAACAATATTAGCAGACAATCAATTCTAGCTTCTCTATATACAAGCAATGAATTATCACCCGGTTTCGATATTCTTTAAATTTAACTTCACATATCAACAACAAACAATTATAATTCCCGACTAACCCCATCATGCATAATCATTCTTTTTATCTTTACTTAGCAACTAGTGCAACTATCATTACATAATTGAAATCGGAAGTGATACTCACTCGGCCATGGTACGCCGGTCTCTTAGTAATAGTAGCCGGGTGGTAGGATATCGTCGTTCTCGGGATCACCTACCAAATAAGAATAACCTAATGAGAATCTCATCGCTTAACTAATTCAAACAATACATCTAAACTAAACAAAATCGTGATTCTCGCTATTTGCGGAAGTTCCAACTTAAAACGGCCATAACTTGGTCATTTTAACTCAGAATATCGCAAATTTTATATCGATTTCTATCTACTTTGAAAGATCTATCTATTTCTATTATTAATTTCAAGTTTTGAAAACATTTAGGTCATGGAACAGAGGGATCAGATCTGTTCTGTAACTTTTCCATTTCCGAAAAATTGTTTTGCATTTAATAAAATGTTTCTAATTGATAATTCATGTATAGATAAAATATGAATGAATTCCTAATATGAATGGCATGTAATGAGTTCAGTATATGCATGATCTTGATGATTTTTGATGATGAAACTTTTAAGAACTCTTAATTATTACAAGACTCCACAATAGTTACTTCTTAAAAATCCATTTTTCCAATTTTGCATCTCCTAGTGTTTTAGGATTTTATTCTTAGGATTTACTTGTTATCTAAATAAAAATGACTCTTTATCATCTATACTACCCAAGACCTTCATTTCTACATAGAAATTCACATTTTTCACTTTGCAAGTATATTTTTAAATGAGCTTTTCACAAAAATCCGAATTTTGGGAAAATTCATTTCTTGCATGTTTCCTTTGAGAAAACTTGTTTAATGCATCAAAATTTAAAGATTTACTATATCTACTACCTAAGGACTTCATTTAACACATAAAACATGCAATTTGAGCTTAAATACTAGGTGATTACATATGCATCATATCAAATTATGAAATTGACAAATTGATTACTAACTCAAAAATTTTCCATCTTAATTCAACTACTTGTTTTACACATTACTCATGCCTAAACTCATTTCAACTTGTAAAAATCTTTACTTAGAGATACCTATTATATATACCTTTCATTTTTCATGTAAAATATGAGTTTCAAAATGGTTTTAAGGGTTTTTAAAATATTTCTTGAAGTTCATCCGAATTTTCCACTAGACATTTCTAACAAAAATCTTTTCTTTTCAAGTTCCTTGTCTTATATTCATAAAGATCTATTATCTAACACATTTATATATATGCAATGCTAAGCTTTTATGATCATTAATGCATGAAAGTCCAAAATATTCACATGAACATAAATGTCAAGAAAAATATGAATGTTTAAACACTAGATTTACAACTTATAGTGCATGAATATGAGTTTAAAGACATGAACATAAATTTTCCATGCAAGATCTCTACTTTTATATACATGAACATAATATTATTTCAACAAAAACTCATTAAACACAAGATCTACTTCTTGTGATGGCTTGATATTCTTGTATTAGTGTTTTCCTCTCCTTAGCATTTGCTCATTGGGATTTAAGGTGGAAAACACTCAAGAATGGTCTTGCTATTACAAGATTATGTAATAACAAGACTTGGAATCACCACCTAAATGAAGATTTGAAGAAGAAAAGAAGGTGAAATGAGCTTGTGAGTGTGTGTGTGTGGGAGGGGGCTTGGTCACGGCAAGAAGAGGAAGGAGAGGGAGAGTTTTGCTCCTTTGTAAAATTTTGAAATGAGTAAAAATGAGGAGAGAGAGAGAAAATGACCTTATATATTAAAGGAATTAGGGTTTAGTTATAATAAAAGAAGCAAAAATAAAACAAAAAAGAGGGGAATTGGAGAGGGGGTGCACCGGCCAACAAGGGTGAGAGAGAGAGAGAGATTTGAATTTTGATAAAATTTGTAATTTAAATAATAAAATGTAATAATTGTAATAATTAAGTAGGAAACAAAATTTTCTTAGAAAAGAAAATATAGTGAGTAGTTGTAAGGACGTAAGAATAGGGTATGGGTAGTGTGTAGTATAGGTTGTACTTGTGAATAATGGTAAATAGTAGACAAGACATCTACTTTACCAGTAGTAAATAAAATACGGGAGAAAGGCTATAATTGTAATTTTTATAGCCTAGAAAATTATAAAATTTATATTTTTGAAATCCTTATAAAATTTCGGTTCTAATGAATATTCCAGAGTATTTTTCTGAGTTTCTGGTCCCAAGGCTCGTTTTTCCGTAATGGAGCTCGGGAAGGCCTGGAATAGAAAATTTTCCGAATTTAAAACTTTCTAAGGTTTAAAATATACTTTAAAACAATAATTCACATTCATTTAATTTATAAAACTTCTTTTGTTATGAAATCGAAGGAAAGCCGGATTTAGGGTTTCCTAGCTTCTCTCACTAAGCTGGAACTAGATCGATTTAGGGTTTTGCTTTTCGATTCCTGGAGTTTACTTGGCTACTAAGAATACCGGGGTTTACAATATCTAATATCATGTGATAAGTACCTAATTAAATGAATTTATGCATTACATAAAGAGTCTCATTGCATTCACTGTTATACACTTAGTGGGATAATATCATAGTAGTGAGGTATGTAGAGGCCTATAAATTTGCATTTGGCGCTTAGGAGTCTATATGAGCGACAATTGCAAGGCGAGCAATAACTCAAAAGAACTACAAAAAATTTTATTTGTGAACTATGGTCGTAGAGGCCCAGAACACCTAACTCCTAATGGAGGGCGTAAATCCATTCAACATATGATTTCTGATTAGTCATATGTATTGTTTGCCCACGTATTTGTTATATTTCATACGCTTGAAAAAATAAATTGTTTGATGTTGTTGTACGAGTACTTTGTTATAGAAACATTTCTCACTAAGCATGTAAAGCTTATACCCTCTTAGATATCTATTGCAGTTTCCCTTTTTGTGGTTGAAGCCCCAAGGATATTTTACTAAGGTATCGACTTTTGACCCAAGAACTTTTGGAAGAAGTCTTGGTATAGGATAGACCTATACTTCCACAGAAATATCCTATGTGATTTTATTTTGAAGGACAGACTATGAAGGTTATGTAATTAATTGATAGGGGTATGCCTCCTTTCAGTTTGCAAGGCTCCTATTATATTTTGCTTAAGTTATGATGTTATGATTTCCATTCTCTAATGCCATTTCTATAATTTCTTAAACTGCTTGTTTTAAAGAATGGTCTTCTATGATTGTGAAAGTATGCCTTACACCCAGCATCGAAGCTTTTGCATGACAAAGATAGTCACGTTTAAGGTACCTTTTGGGGTGTGACAATACCTGCTCGGAGAAGAAGCAGTAGATATTTTGATAAATTTTTATTTGATAATTATCTCTTAATTTGGTAAAGTGACTTTTGACTTTTTGAAGCATCATGCAAGAGCTATTGTGTGTGTGTAAGTGTATGTTTGTAATGATGGAGGAAAGGCTATGGGCTTGCATGAAAATTGGGCTTTTTCATATGAAAATTAAGCTTCTTGATTCATCATGGGTAAAGAAATAAGAGATCAAAAATAAAAACTAAGCTTTAGCCCATTATATTTAGAAATTTATTTGTATAAAAATTCCTTAATTTAACTTATAATAAAAATTTTATGATTTAAGATTTGAATTTCAAGAATACTAGTTCATAAAAAAAATTGAAAATAACATCAGTTTTGAAATAAATTTATTGAGAATTGAGTCTCTATCCTTATTGAACTCATTCTACATATGCTAATATAAATAAAACCCTTGACTATAACATTAATTTTAACTTTGATATGAAATCTATATTGATTTCAATTTTTTAAACTCTATCTTATATAAGGAAAAACTTAGGGATTATACTTTAGACATTTGTTATATATGTTATATGATTTATAAAATATATAGATTATATTGGTTATATACATATCAATGTAATATATGATATATATATATATATATTATACGTTCTACATACCTATTATTTATAATCTATATGGAATGTATGCAATTTACCTTATATACTAATATAATTTTGTATAATATGTTACATATAATTTATATATTCTATTGTGAATATACACATACACAATATATTCAATTTATATAATTAATAAATTGTAACATGTATATTATATATATGGGATATTATCACAAATGGTTCTTGAACTTTCCCAAAATATGTAATTAGGCACATAAATTTTGAAATTAGTCAAATTAGTAATTGAAATTTTTTGATATAAATCAATTTAGTATATGAAAGAACTTGGGAAGATACCATTGGCATGCATAAAAAGTTCTTTTAAGTACTAAATTAATTAATTTCAAAGTTCAAATATTAAATTGATAAATTTCGAAGTTTAAGTACTTAATTGTATATTTTGTTAAAGTTTAGATACCATTCATAACATTAATCCTTAAATGTATTATATTTATAACATATAGATTTTATATAAGCATAGTTATGTTATATACATACACATATTATATTACATAAATCTATATAATATATATTATACATAATTTATTATTCATATATATTTTTTAAGTTATATATTTATATAATTTTTTCAAACTATAAATGTCGTAAATAAAATCTATAGCTTAATGTAGATATATAATTTATATATAATAAAATGCATCAATATATATATATATATATATATAGCATATTCTAACAAATAAATTATAACACACACACACACACACACACACACACACACACACACACACACACACACACACATATATATATACAAAAAATAAAAATTGTGTATCTATACTGTAAGGACCCGCTATTACCCCTAGTTGAAATAAGCAATAGCAGTTTTCCAACCGCATATAATCTGCAGAATTATATGCAAGGTTGTCTTAAAAGGATTGTTTGATGAATTGTTCACCTAATCTTAAAGAATAAATCATTTTGAGAAATAATTACTTAGTAGCTTTTCAAAACATATTAACATATATATACACAACTTCAAACAAAGGCAGATCAAGCTAGATATATACATACATATATTACATCCACAGGCTTCTTACAAGCCTTAAACAAAATAACAAAATATAAAGCTTAACAAAGCTTTACAAACATCCATTCTAACTAACTATCTAGTCTATTACAAAAAGAATGGTTCCGTCCAGTCCTGGTCAAACTCTAGTCCTCATATTCCTCCAA
The DNA here is from genome assembly GCA_024138025.1 of Combretum micranthum. NCBI lineage: Eukaryota > Viridiplantae > Streptophyta > Magnoliopsida > Myrtales > Combretaceae > Combretum > Combretum micranthum. The sequence goes on from JAMXBD010000003.1 coordinate 3,442,465, forward strand.
GAAGTCCTCAAAATCGGAGCCATAACCCATGCTCGCATAGGACTCGTCCAGGTCATCACCTGAAATTGTTAAAAGAATTAGCCAGAGGCCCAGTACACAGCAACGAATACAAAAGCGAGATGAAGCACACAAGCTTATTCTAAATGCAATATGCAACATCCATTCAATTATTCTTTAATCTTTAATAATCAATCAACACGGGAGTATTCAAACTCCGGACAACAGGGATCGCGAGGGGACCTGAGTAACACTCGGACGCTCAGGGGGTTGATATAAGTAGTTCGGGTGCTCATACCGTCCTAGATATCGTTAAGTCAAAGAGAAAAGTAGCTTCCTCCAGGGTTAATAGCCGTTACTTAGCTCTATTTATACTCAGTCCATATCATAAAATATAGTTCACCTTCTCATAAACGTTTGAACTAAACTATGGTACTTCCTACCAAGTTTAAATAAATTTTCACCGATCTATACCCCCCGTCGACTACTCGCCGTACCACTTAATGAAAGTCATCTCAAATGACAGGAGTGGCCTAAGCGCCTAGATCTACCGTGCTCAAACCGAGCAAGGTGCCGCTCCCCGAACCGGATACCAACTTCCATCCCAAACTCATCAAACTATGAGGGGTCGCCGTTAGGTTCATACATGACCTGGCGTAGGAATTGGATTTTAACGGCATAAAACACAAGCAACAATCACATTTTAAGTTTTCTTATTATATATTTAAGTTTTATAAATGCCTATCCTAACAGAGACAAGCAGGTTACTGCGTACCTGTATTAGATCGAGAGTCAATGGGAATAATCGAAAGGGAATCAATCACTGTAAAAAGAAATAATTACAACTCACACTTAGTTCAAGTATAATCATCCAAAGAAATTCAAATAAATTATTATAACATCATCACATAGCATTTAGATATCATATACTATCATACAATACTCAAAAAATACTTAAATGACCATTTATCAAGCTTTGAACAACTTTTAGCAAACAACAATAAGTTTTAAACTTTGTTGGAAAGCGTATCAGCTGGAAAGAATTGAAATTTAAGAACTAATACTTTTGTAATTTGTAAAATCTTAAAACATGAAAGTTTTAGATCTTTTCCTTAGCTTTCCAACGCAACTTGAATCACCTCAATCAGAGATCGGATGAAAAAGTTACGGCTAAAATACAAAGATCTGCGAAACAGGGGAAGTCTACACGACCGGGTACACGGCCCGTGTACGGAGGCCGTGTTGGGTAAAAAAAATGACCCGAGAGCAACTTTTAAGAATTTGAAGGCCTACACGGCCATGTACACAGGCTGTGTACACTGGAACAAAAAAATGACGAAATCCCCTGTTTTCAAAACGCACTTTACACTTCTTAAAATTCTTTAAACTCATTCTAAAGTTTCCAAAACTTGTTATATGATCATCCCATCATTCAAACAACACCAAACATCTCCAAAACTTCATCAACTCTAAATCACTATTCATCATCTTCTTCAATATTAGGTCATCCAACCACATGCATTCACCAACACTTCCAACACTTTAAAACTCATCCTAAGCACATAAAACTAACAAATCTAGTCCTATTACACTTCATATAATATCCATACAACATGGATCACGAATTCATAAACAAAATATCATCAAGAACACATACAAGCATGAAAATGAAAAATAGAGAACACACTTACCACTTGGACTTCTATGCTCGGTTTAAGGACTCTAGATCAAGCTTTTGATGGTGAGAATTGTAGAAAATCAAACTTTAACTTAGGGGTCACCTTGGGAGCTCTTTTGATGAAGAGAGGAATGAGTTTAGGGCAAATAGAGGGCTTTTGGTTTGGTCTGAAATTTTTGGCCGAATTTTTGAAGTTAAAAAGTTTAAACTTATCCTAAGTTGACTTTAAGGGCATGAGGGCATTAAAGGCTTAATGACTTTGTTTTGGGTTAATTAATTTAACTTGTTTTACTCAATTAAATGGCTTTGTTTTAAGGCATTAAAAAGGGGGTTTTATTGGCTCTATTTTTACTCAAATTTTCTGCTACTTAGGGGCTTTCATATGCATACATTCCATTTATTTCTAACATGTATATTTCACCCTAAAACATATTGATATTTTATAAAATAACAAATAACTAATTCTAACATATTTAAATAATTCTACACATTCACATATCACATAGTTCATCAAAATTTAAATTAACCATCAACATATATTTATCATGCATAATTCAACAATTCATTCATAAAATAAAATTAGGAATTTCTTGGCTATTTCATATACCCTATAGATCCTATATATGTATAGATAAATACACACACACACACACACACACACACACACACACACGCACATACACTTATGAATGTTTATTCGTTATATATGTCATTTATACTTTAGATGTATTTTATAAGTTACATATGTGCAATATATATAATTTGTACACTTCATAAATGTTCTTTATACATCTCTATTCTAGTATAGATATTTATATAATATGTTATATGCATAATTTTCATATAACATATAGATTACATATTTATAAACTATAGATTTTATTATAGGGTAAATGCTATGAATGGTAGTTGAACTTTGATAAAATATGTCATTGGATACCTAAACTCTGAAATTAATCAATTTAATATCTATAATAATTATTTGTGCACGATAATATTACTCTTGTCATATTGGTTAAAATATCATATAGGATGGCAATATTAGTCAATTTGATAGAAGTACTATTGACTTACATGAAATTTTTTTTAGGTACTAAATCGATCTATTTCAAAGTTTAGATACCTAATTGCGTATTTTACCAAAGTTCATGTATCATTTGAGACATTAACCCTTTGTTAGATATGTGTGTTATATCTATAAATATGTTTATTATAAATATCTAATCAACATATGTCATATGTTGTGTATATATATGAACATATGCTATACATAGAGCAAATAAATCTACTATATATTAATATATAAATTATATATATTTTTATTTTTTAAATAAGATTTATATTTTATATATGTCATCTTTTTGCTTGGTATATAATTATAACTGTCGAGCTCGAATTTTGCTCTTACTCTCCTAAATGTCCTGATCCATATCAAACACAACCCGTTTAACACAGAACACTTGATAAGGAATCAATAGGATTTTCATAAAAAGCTTGATGTTTTAAGAAATAATTTGACTGGAGTCGTCACCGACTAAAGCCGGAAAAAGATGACCAGAAGCCAAATGGATGGTTTGGTTTCCAATTTAGCTACTGGTATGCGTGAAAAACCAGAAATTGATGAGTCCAGGGATTGCTACTTTAAAACCTAAACTGTTATCTACGCTTTTAATGGGCTTTAGGAATCTTGAATATATGAGCCAAATTGATTTTGGATTTTTCAATTTTTTTGTCTTTTTTGAAAAAGATATATATATATATATTTATAAAAATATTTTTTTTTTGTTTTTTGAAAAATGCTTAAGAGTTTTTTATTGTTGTGACCGCCCCACAAGTGCCTACGTATCCACTAGCCGGAATCAGGTCCTTAGAATTTGTTTTGATTTTTGTAAAATTTTTATTTTGTTTGTTCTTTTTTAATTGTGAGAAACCGCTGGGTTTAAGTTATTTACCCGATTTGTATTTGTTTTCTTAAAAATTCCTAACGATTCTAATTTTATTTTTTGCTGCCTGAAAAAGTTTAATAAATTCCTAAGTTTAGAAAAGCCCCATTTATTTTATTTTTAATAATTTAGAAAATAACTAAGTGATAGTATCCATATAAGATGAAAAGATTTTGTTTACTAATACATCCCATATATGAGAAAGGGAAAAAAGAAAAGCTATTTTGTTCTTTTCATGATCTTTTATTATTTTGATTTTTATCAACCAAGATAGCTAGATATGTACATGGAACTAAATGAGATTATACACATGCAAGTAGATTATAGTAACTTTCAAAAAAAAAAAAAAAAAAACGAATTCACTATACATGAGGACCATTAACCACATCAAACTTAAGATATTGCACAAGCCATGTCCAGAAATACTCATATTACGTCTATTTACTCAAAGGTGATTTGCAAATATAAGGTGATATAATAAGCCAATACATATAAAAAAAAATCATATAATGGAATGTATTGTCACGTAAGAGACCAAATAGCATATCAGAAACACTTTCACCACCATGAACTTAAGTCTACGTATCATATGAACTAATGGATATACGAATATATCATAATAAGTAAAATAATTATAAAAAAATCCAATAACAAAACATGATATGATAAATGATACAACATCATCAACAATTCCTTATCCTATCATATTTTATTATTATTTTAAAAAAATCTCGTAGAAACATTATTCGTACATTTTAACAAATACAATGGATCCAATAAATTCCTAAAGTAATAATAATTTTTTTTATTATTATTTCTTTTGGTATGATATGACAAGAAACAACTTATATCAGGATCAAGGGCTAATTTTATGCCTTTCATTTATATATAAATATATACATACACGTTGTAAATTTATTTAAGCATTCTAATCAAATAACGAATCAAATAAATTGGATTTGGTAAAACTTTATATACACGCTTCAATTCAATGAATTTAATATACTATATTTATATTCTGTTTAAAGTATGAAATATCTAAAGACATTTCTATAACATAAAGAAAATCACAAATACAAAAGAAAAATAAAAAATCTCCCGACTTTTCGAATTGAAAAATGAAGGGGATTAATTTCGGATTAAAAGGCAGTTATAGGAATTATGGGTTGGTGGTTACCATTCCAGCTTTTGAATGTCTAATTTCCAAATGATGATTTTAGAAGCAACTTGTTCTTGAGGATAATCAACAGACATCTAGATGCCTTTTTTTTTTTTTTTTTAAAGAATAAAACAAAACTCAAAATAAGGACTTTTAGTTCAAAGCTTAAGTTACGGATTGTAGGGGTGTTCACGGTTCGGTTAACCGGTCCGTAGCTCTATTTTTTTATCATAACTGTAATAATCGGATTTTTAATATCATGATCCTAAACCGATCCATTATGAACGGTTAACTATTTTTTTTCAGTTAATTTTTTTGGTTTTCGGTTTTTAACTGTTTGACATAATGGTTATGCAAATTTTGTAGTTAACCATATTTTTCAATATGTCCGTAAAAAAAATTAGAGTATTTTTTTGTATAATTATATTAAAAACTATAAATTAAGAATGTAAGACATATAAAATAGTTGTTAATATATATTGGTGCCATCAAGATAATCATCATAATAGCTTTTTACTCATGTGTTCTTATCAACCTTGATCAATTGAACTCAATACAAAATCTCAATCAAACACCACCATTCTAATTTTCAAACATATATGCATTTATGTCTTCTTATTTGAATAATTCATTTTAACATAATCCATATTGATAATACTAAAAAAAATAATTATATGGGTATATTATAGATTGTATATATTTATAATTATGGATCGGTTAACAGAATCCATCGGTTTCTAGAATCTAAAAACCGAAACCGAGAACCGAAAAAATTAAAAATGCTAAACCTAAACCGAAACTGATGGATCGATTAATTATTTTTTTCGGATTGATTTCTTGATTTCGGTTCGATTATCCTAAACATTCGATTTTTTTGCACAGTCCTCACGGATACCTTAGCTTTAATGCTGAATAAACAATGGTCCCGCTTTGGCCGGAAAAAACAAAAACAACGGTCCCACCAACTGAGCTGAGCTCGATTTCGGTAAACATTTGGGCATTTAGCCCAATACGATTTTAAGCAAAAAAGGCTGGCTTGGATAAAGGGCCAGGGTCCAAAATAAATAAATCCAACCCAAAATCACTATAAGACCAACATCAAACTTATAACAAGCCCAAAACCTTTTTATTATTTTTTAAAAGACTTTTTATTTATAAGCCTATTTATTAAAAAGATACGGTTTTCTAAATTTTATTTTTTTTAATTTTTTAATTCTGTAATTTTTATTCTTTTTTTTTAATTTTTAATTTAACTAATATTTTTTTGTATTTTTGATAGTTTCCATTTTTTATTGTATTTTCTACCTTCTCATAATTTTTATGACTTTTTATTTTTTTATTAGTTTTTAGTGGGGGTATAAAAATGAGGTATCGATAATAACATGCTATATATATTTTTATATTGTTTCTTATGTGAATAGTTTTTCATTTTGTAATTTAAATAGAGGTAATAATTTTATATTTTAACAAAACAATTATATAAGAAATAATATTATATTTTAACGAGTTCATAGGTTTATAAATGGGTTAAGTCATAAATCCAAACCTAAGCAGATTTAAATTCATGTCGTTTTCAAGTTTGACTCGTTTATTTTTCATACTGATTTTTGTTTACCTAAACTTTTTTATAATTATGTCATGTTCAAGTTCATAAGTTAGATCTCAAATTTCTAGCACTAGTTTCAATAGTTTATTCCTAAAACCTAAGATTTATAGTTTTCAATCTTTTTCAAAATGATTTTATGTGGATAAGTAGTTAAGTTAAAACCAATCAAACCCATTGGTACTAACTTACTATTTATTTCTGATTATAGTCACGTGTTGGCTCCAAGATCATTAAAAAATTAGTAATTTTTAATTCATAGTAGATGGGACCATTGATAAATGATCATAACTAGGTATGAATTTGAGTTGTTAATTAGTCAATTGGACTAGTCTCCTTAATATTAGTGGTGAGACTATATAATTTTCCTTCAATAGAGTTGTGTCTTTTTGTAACTCTAACAAATGGCAAAAGCGATTTATAGAGTGAGGGGAGCGTATCCAACATTAAAAGATTTATATATGGAAAGAATATTAGAGGTTTAAAATTATTCCACTACCTTTTGTTTTGAAATATTCTATAGGGTATTCTAATTTTTTTTTTATTATTCATGTTTTCTTTTTCTTTTCATTTTGTCATTTATACCATTAATTACTATTGTTGTAAATTAAAGGAGAAATTGCAAATTACTCCCATAAACTTTTACCTAGGTGCAGATTCACCTCTTTAACTTTCAAAGTGAGCCTTTTGACCCCTTAAACTCAAAAAAATTAGCACGGTTAAGGATATTTAGCATTTTTAGTTAAAATAAAACCAAGAAAGTTACAAAATAACCCTTCAAACTTTCATCTAACCACGGATTCACCCTTTTTCATTTATTTGTGGATTTACTCCCATAAATTCATAGAATATTTTAATTATCCTTAGCTGTGCAAATTTTTGAAAGTTTCAAAGGGTCAAAAAACACACTTTGAGAGTTGAGGGTAAAGCTGTACCCTGGTAAAAGTGTAGGGAAGTTATTTGTAAATTCCCCTAAATTATAAATATATATATATATATATATGTATATTGTAATTTTCACAAGACTAATACAATTTTATATTTTTTTGTCTCATGTAACATTTTAATAGTAATATCATTTTTCGTTATTTATAATACTTTATGTTGTCATTTACATCTTTTCATTACTAACTATTTTTGCTACTAATGCATTTTTTTTATCCTTTAATTTATGTAGTTAATGGAGTGGTCCTATCTTAAAATAAATAAGATACTTAGGAATTAATTGTAGAATATCTTATCAAGAAAATAAAATATGTCCATTATGTGGACAATTAAGCAAGCTTTCCATGAGCTTAGACTCAAGAGAAGCTTATGTGGAGATCCATTAGAAGAGGTGTCGTATTAGTGGTTGATGGTTAGTGTAATCCAATGGAAGATGTCAATGGCTAAGCACTAAAATACTTGAGAGCTCTTCCATTTGTGATAACAAAAAAATTGAGAGAAATACTATCATGTTATCTGATTGTTGTTTTTAAAGATCAAACAAAGTTCAAAATGATGAACACCATCACCTTTTGCAAGACTAATGAAATTGATGTTATATAATTCCTTCACTTGACATGCATATGTCTGATCTCCCTAAGATTGCTCGATTCTTCTCTATCCCTTTCTATTTGAAGTCATCTCCATGTGCTATTGCTAAATACCACATTTACCATGAGACACACATTGTATGCATGTGATTGTTATAACCATCCTGCTTTTATAATCTTCTAGAGTAAGGCTTCAATAACATAGTGACATTCATCTAAAGATTCTAAATTCTAAATGAGGAAAATGAAGCCTCAATATATAGATTTTAGAGCTTATTCTTGACTATTGAATGGCTTCATGAGTTGATGGGTGACATAAGTCTTATATGACATCAATTGGATTGTTATAATAAACAATAATTATCATGCATCCGTGATTTAGTATATATACACACACACAAATATGGACAACTCATCTTTAAGATTTAATATATGTAACTTCTTATTAGAGGTTTTCATATCCCAAGACAATGCATAAGCTTTTTGTCTATGTAAATTTACTTAGAAAGGCTAACAGTGGATAAATCGGTTTGATAGTCTTTATTCCATATTCATCAAGTCTAATGTTTCTAAGACATTTCTAATAAACGAACTTGATTGCTTAATCTTACAATTAGCTAAAGAAGCTAGTTTGAAGAAATACCTTGACAAGACCATTACCAAATAGATCTACGGTAATTTATTATAATATATAATTTTAGTCAAGGAGCTATTGTAGAAATATCAATCTAGTAGGGTCAAAAGAAATTGATTATATTGTTATAGTTACTACTGGTCAAGAAATTAGTTTTCACTGAAGCATAAATGATAGAAATCAAATCACTGGATGATTTTTGGAACACACTTAATTGCAAAAGCATGCAATCTCCAAGAGAAAACTCTCTCAATTAGGGTTTTAAAAGTGTATAAAATATTATGAATACAAAGGCAAGTCTAAAGGCATATTTATACTATTACATAAAAATCCTAAAAAAAAAATAATAAATACAAATAGATCGTGTAATAAAAGCCAACAATTAATGCTGGAAATAAAAGTTGGTGGCCTATAATTAATGCTAACAGTTTTAAACTCAAAAGATGAAACTGTCAGAATTATAAGCCAGCTTCAATGCTGGTGGTGTTTCTTCTAAGGCTGGTAACATTTCTTCCAAGGCCGGCGACGTTTGGGCGGCCTAATACTCTTTCTCATATCCTTTTTGGACGACTCCCTTTTATTCAAATACATGCCTACTATGTCGTTCGCATCATTCTCTTCCACTTGAGAAAAACTTGTCCTGGGGTTTAGGGTTAAATCTAGATATAATGGGGAATTGTCGGGTTGGAATAAAAAAAAGATCAGCAACATTGAAGGTCTTAGCACATGTTGTTAGGATTTTCTAAAGCATGAAGCCCATCTTCAGTGGTAGTAATTACACTGACATAATCCTTATTATAACCACATAACTTCCCATCACTTTCTCTCCTTATTATACAATTGATAGCTCCAATTGACTTGGCAACTAGATTAACCTCATCACAGCATTTAAGTGCATCCTCTATGTAAGGAATGGTACAACTAAACCCATCTAATTGTCCCTTGATACTGTCTGGTATCTCTTCAGTCTTCTTCTCCATATCAGCTATCAATACTTGTATTACAATCAATGCATTTATAGTTTGGGATTCGTTCATAACACCATCCATCTCCTTCTCTGATGATGTAATTGTAAGAAAGGAACATCCTTCTACTTTGGAAGTTTCATGATGTTCTATTGACTTTTAATTTCTTCATCTACCTTTCTCAAATTATTGTTTTATGCTAACATTATAAAATTTGTGGTACCTCTACGTAATTAATGACATATTTGGTGCTATTGAAACATGATCTACTCATAATCAAGAGGAAGGAATTCATCTCCAATAATAACTTCATTCTATACCAGGTTCTAACAGGTGTTTTTCTTTCATAACTTATCTTTTTTTGTAATCTCTCCCACCATACAAATGCATAGCCTTTTAATCTATACACCACCAATCTCACCCTTTTCTTTTTAGAAATCTCTATATATTTAAAGATCCGTTCAACCTCAATAATCAATCAACAAAATCTTTAAGCCCTATTTCTCCTCTAAAATATGGAATATTTATCACTAGCTTTAAATCATTCATTCCATATTCATTCCTATCTTTATAATTACGACCTCTACCTCCGTATTGACATCTAACACTACCATATGCCTTACCTTTTCCAGATCTGCCACCAATGCCTCGTCGTCGTCACTGCTTTTCCTCCATCAATTAATCTTTCTCCTTAGATTCATCTTTGCTAGCATGTAGCCTACAATTCATAGTAATGGATCTGACAATAGGATTACTGCATGCATACTCTGCCCTTGGTCTTCTCCCATAACTATTTATGTTCTTGTTGGTATTGGATTGCTCAATCAAATCATCAAAACGTTACTCAAAACACCAGAGTCTCTAACCCGTGCTACCCAACACTGCCCTTTGAACTTGTGATTTGGTTCACAAGACTTCCACATCCTGAACAATGTCTAAGACGTGACCATCGTCAACAGTATCTGTAGACACCTAATTTTTGCCCAATTAATTAAGGCTTAAATTTATAATAAAAATCAGTATTATATTGAGCTCATAAAAAATGAGAGAGTGAGAATAAAAAAGAGAGAAAATAAAAAAAAAGAGAGAGAATAAAAAAATAGAAAGAAAAATAATAAAATGAGAGATAATTATATAGAAAATTATTTGAGCTCATATATATATAGTTTTATTATAAATCATTTTTAAAGTTAATTAAACAAAATTCTCATATTTGTTTAATTAAACTCATCATTTGAAAGCCTTAAGTATTGATGAAGTTGGCTAAGTGATTAAGGCACAGGCCAAATGGCCTGTTGGTTAAACACATTGACCCAAATACACACCCAAGCTCAAGGACCTAGGTTCAAAACCTAGCAAAGGCAAATTTTTGCCTTTTTATCATCTTATTCCTCAAAGTGACTTTTTGCCTTACTTTGCATCAATTTTTAACTGACAAAACATCATTAATTGTTGAAATTGATGATGCCATTGCAAAGTAGACATGGAATATGAAAGATCAGTGCACAATTCATGTGTAAAAATAACCCAAAAGTCACAAAATTCATATTGGAAAAATTGAAAAAAAATGCAATTTATGAAGCTTCAATTGTCCATTAATGAGGATTTACAAGAATTGATGAAATTGGACGATTCATCTACCCACATTGAATGATCTGATGAAGAATATGAAAGATCAATCATCAATTCATCAGTTTAAAACGAATTAAACACGAATTATTGGATTAAATTCGTGCAAATGAAGAGGCAAAAATTCGATTGGTTTCTGAAGCAATACGAAACGTTAAATTGAGCTTGCAATCTATAAATAGAGGATACTAGGATCAAAAGGCACAATTCAATTGCAAGAAACACACACATAATAAGATCAACTCGAAATTTTCGAATTAAGGATTTAGAATTCGAAATTTTCAAATTCGAAGTTCTTGGATCAGATTTGATCCAAATTGAGTGTTTTAGGAGCTTTAGGAACTAGTTTCTAGTGATCAAGTGTGCTTAGATTTGATCAATTTGTTCGAATTGAGCTCTGCAAATTTTTTTTGAAATTTTCCGATTGAGCTGCCGAGAAGCACCACCGGAGCCGCCCCTTACCGCCGTTCTGGGTGCACGCCACCACCTCCAGGAGCTTCGTTGTTGCACCAAGAGTCAGGCTGACAAACTCCCAGCCGCCGCCGACCACCAGAAGCCGCCGGAATCCTCCCCGAAGTGCCGCGACTTCGTCTTTTTGGCCCGATCGGGTCAGATCCGACTCGAAATTTGACCCGAAAATCCGAAGTCCAACCCGCTACCTGGTCAACGGTCAATGGTCAACGGTCAGCTCAGATCAGACTGTCCAGATTTAATCAAGCAGATCAGACGGTCCAGATTCGATCAAGCAGATCAACTGTCCAGATTTAATCAAGCAGATCAGACGGTTCAGATTTGATCAAACAGATCAACGGTTCAGATCCAATCAAGCAGATCAACGGCTCAGATTCAATCAAGCAGATCAGACGGTCCAGATTCGATCAAGCAGATCAACAGTCCAGATTCAATCAAGCAGATCAACGGTCCAGATTCAATCATCCAAATCAGACGGCCCAGATTTGATCAAGGTGATTAACGCCTCAGATTAAGTCAACGAGATTAGACGGCTAGGATTGGTCTTCAAATCAGACGATCCAGATCGCATCCGCTCCATCCAACGGCCCAGGTCAATTCGCATTATTTTATTATATAATTAATTTCAGAAAATAGCAAAAAATAGTAAAAAATTCAGAAAAATTCATAAAAAATTCAAAAAAATTCAGAAAAATCCAAAAAAATCAAAATAATTATTTTTCATATAAATTTATTTTTTTTTGATATTTTTGAATATTTTTAATATGTATTTATACATAAATCGCTTTTACAAATGCGTATTTGATGCATGAAAAATAATTTTAATATATTGTAAAATATTTCGAATATGTTGTGAATTTATATGATTATTATTAAAAAAAATATATATATAAATAATAATAATAATAATAATAATAATAATAATGATAAAAATAAATAAAAATGACAAAATTGAATTTTCCAAAACCAAAATTTTTAAATAAAAAAAATGATTTTTGGACTTAGAAAAATATGTTTTCATGAAATGAAAATCAATTGATTAGATCATAGGATCATCAAAAATGGTTTTCACAAAAATTTAAAATTTAATGAACTTAAAGTGAGAAAAGTTCAAAAATATAAATTTGATCAACAAATTAAAGTTCTTTTTAAAAGAACTACGTTTTGTCTGATCTCAATTAGCGAGTACGTAGGCACCTGCGGGGTGACATTAAAAAATAAAAAAAATGTTTTTGTTTTTAATATTGTGAATAATTATTTTCTAAAAAAAAATGAAATATATTTGTTGATATTGATATTCTAAAAAAATAAAAATAAAAATGAAGAAAAGCACATAAAAAATAAAAAAATGAATAATGTGATTTGTGAATATTGTTTCATAATATATTATTTGAATTTTTGAGCATATAAAGGATAGATTATAAATTTAAAATTCCAAAAGTGGTAACCATTTGGTTTTAATAGGTTAGCCCCCGAATCCATGATATCTGGTTTTAAAAGTTTGGTTTTTAAATCAAATTTTCGCAGACTAGTAGCTAAGTTAGGATCAACCGACCCATTGATCCTAGCTTTTTATTTTTTCCCGATTTATATCGGGTGGCGACTCTAAAAAGTTTTTAAAAATTAAAATTTCTTTTAACCCCTAGTCGAGGATTCATGTTAAATGGGTTCGGGTTTAATGTGAATCGGGTTAGAAGAAATGAACCAGATAGTGGGAAAATCCAGGCTCGATAGTATCGTTCGTTTCCATCTTCGCAGGAGTTTACTTTGCTCTTATATAGAGCTGGGCATACGGGCCTGGCAGGCCGGGCCGGGCCGGCCCACTTCAGCCCGCGGGCTAAATGGGCCATAAATTTTTGGCCCGGGCCCGGCCCGCATTTAGCCCGTGGGCTAACGGGCTGGCCCGTTTGGCCCGCATTTTATGTCCCTTTTTTTTTTTTTTTTAAATTTCTGAAGTTGTTAGTGCGAGACTAAGTTATTGAATTAGGTCAAATTGACCCTAAAAAACTTGACTTTTTTTTTTTTTTTTTTTTATGTTTGAACTCTTGGCCCGCGGGCCAGCCCGCTTTTGGCCCGCGGGCTAACGGGCCGGGTAAATTTTGGCCCGTTTTTAAATGGGCCAAATTTTTTTGGCCGCAGCCCACTTTTTTAAGTGGGTCCACGGGCCGGCCCGCGGGCTTTGGCCCGTATGCCTAGCTCTACTCTTATACCAATCTGACGTAGCGCAGAAGCGTAAAGGATAGAAATCAAATCACCAGATGATTTCTAAAACATTCTCAATTGCAAAAGCTTGCAATCTCCAAGAGAAAACTCTCTCAATTAGGGCTTTAAAAGTGTATAAAATGTTTCGAATACAAATGCAAGTCTAAAGGCCCATCTATTCTATTACATAAAAATCCTAAAAAAGAAAATAACAAATTCAATATAGACAAATAATAAGTACAAATAAATCATATGATAAAAGCCGACAATTAATGTTGAAAATAAAAGCTGGTAGCCTATAATTAATGTTGATAGTTTTAAACTCAAAAGACGAAATTGTCAGAATTATAAGCTGGCTTCAATAGCGGCAGCATTTTTTCCATTGTTTTGATAGTATTTTATTCACATTGTTTTGATAGTATTTTATATAGATTTTATGTGAATTATTAGAGAAAAGGAATCTCATGTGGTTAAAATGTTAATTCCAGGGTTAAAAGAAAAATTTGAGCTTAATGAAGACAATTGGATGAGTTAAGCAAGGTTTTGTTGAAGAAATAGGAGTATGGAGGATTTACAACATATACAGTAATCAACACAAGTTGTATAGAATATTGGTGTTAGAGATAAAAATACGACCATCAAGCATTTTAGAAGTACACAAAGATCATACACAAGCCGTGTAGGGTGCTCACCTAGAGGATCAAAAGTGACCAGAACTGATTTTAAAAGTACACGGTTTCTCTACATAAGTTGTGTTAGTGGTCGTGTAGCATTGGATTTCAAGAATTTTGACAATCTTGAAGGTACGTCAGCTTAATGTTGACGGCATACGTTTCAAAGCCATCGGCATGCCAGGTGGCGTACATTCTCTTGTCACGATTTTGTACCAGTTTTCGTCCTACACGGCCTCGAACATGGGCTGCGTAGGATGGTTGTGTAGAAGACAAATTTTCCCTCCTATAAATAGCATTCTTAGCTCATCTGTATAATGATTCAATATTCTTTTTCGAAACCCTAGAGAGCACAAGAAGTGCTTTGAAGAGAGAAACGCCATACCTTATTTGGAGATCACAAGACTTTATCTTTCAAGGGTTTAATCATGTTTTATATCCATTTTTCCATGCTTTATCATTGTAATCACCTTCATATGGAAACTTAGATCTTTATGCCCTAGGTCTTGAGAAACCCTAGCCTTAATATGGATTTGAATGTATTTGTTAATGGAAGTTAATGTTTCTTAAGTCTATTCATATTTTCTTATTGTCTTGTGATTGATTTGTGGCCAGAATTAATTACATGTGTGATTTCTTTTAGACAAAAAAAAAAAAAAACTTCATCTAATTGAATACTTCTATATGAATAGAGGGGTTTGAATATGATTCTAAAGATAGATTGCATGAAATTTTTGCATCAGGTTTTAATCCTTTTAGGGAATCATGTACTATAGTGCGATTTTATATGAATCTAATGATGAAAAAAAATTGCATTAGACATATAGGATTAAAATTTAATCATCTTGAAAAGGAGATTAATGAATCTAGGGTTCCTGCAATTTAGGAACATAACTTTTCATTAATGAATGTTTATCATGAAGTTTGATAGGGTTAGTGGTGCATCAAGATTTAGGTTATTGTTTTGTGATTGATTTTTGCTAGAGGCGTGATTGTCTTATTATAGGGTTAAACATCTAGCTAGATATTAATTCTTAGTATCAACAGTCAATTTAGAATTGCTAAATAGTAGATAAAAGGGTGTGAACTAGTAATCTACAAGTCTTGATGGAACGACCCATATGCTTACATCATTACTATAACTGATAGGTATGCTTGCCTAGGATTAATCACAACGAAGAATAGGGTTTTTAATTTAATTTGATTGATTGCGATTGTAATATCTCACATCAAGTTTTTTGCACCTTTGTCGGCGACCTGGCAATATTAGGAATGCATGAAGTCTACTAGTTTATCTAACTTCTTTTATTTTATGATTTTTATTTCTTTCTCTTTCTTGATATTCTTGATAAGAATCTAACTCCGTTTCCTTTTCTTGCAAGTGCATGACAAGAAGCTCATCTATTGGATTTCTTGATTTTGATCTAGAGATCGACATAACCTTTCATTGGAGACTTAAATTTAAAGCTAAAGACATTGTGGGATCATTGGATTTTGACATAGGCATGGCTGACAACAATGAAGAAACTCCAAAACCAACTTAGATTATGCTAAACCTACTTTAAATGGGATTAGACCAACTCTGGTGAAACCACCCATTGCAACAAATAATTTTGAGATCAAAAGTGTGGTTATTCAATTGCTATAGCAGTATTGCCAATTTCAATGGATTGCCTAATGAAGATCCACATGCTCACATACATACATTTTTGGAGATATGTAAGATGTTTAGAAACAATGGAGTAACTAATGATGCAATAAGAATGAACTTATTCCCTTTCTCATTGAGAGGCTGAGCGAAGGCATCGTTGTCATTGTTCGGGCTAAGTGCCATCACGACTTGGAAGGATATGGTTGAACAATTCCTAGATAATTATTTTCTACCTTCGAAGACTGCTAAATTGATGAATGACATATCATCATTTATACAGTAGGATTTTGAGACACTTTATGATGCGTGGCAGAGATGGAATGTCACGCCCCAGCGGGTACCCTAAACGTGACAGCCCGCCGTACACAATATTAAAACTTAAGAATGACTACCCCAGTTACTCGAAAGCTTCCATATCGGTACAAGGCGTACATTCACAACAAAGAGAGATCGGTGGAGTAATGCATTTTAAGACATTGGCAGCGGAACATGCAAAATAACACTTAATATATATATATATATATATATATCATTGAAATAAAAGTCTTATAGCTTCTAAGGGGCATTCCCCTGATAATTTCATAATAACATGGTCTTGCTAAGATAAACAACAAAAGCTAGAAGATTTTAGAAGAAATCTACTCTAAGACTACAAATAAATTCCCAAAACCCCAAAAAACGACCCGGGTGGTCCAGATGGTCTCGGGTGCAAAAAGATAATCTTGCAAAGTCAAAAGTCTATAAGAGTATAAGCATGACTTGCTTAGTGAGATATTCCTTATGCAAAAGTACTCATAACAAGCAATCAACCAAGTTTATTAAACAAGCATATGAATGCAACGACCATATGATCAAACAGTACATACGGCTATCCGGTTTCGTGTGTGCGATGGATTTACCCCTCCATCGGTGGTTAGGGAATGCTTTGAACTGGGTCCCGACCGACCTCCTTAAAGTTTACGCGCGTCTTGGGGTTCCAACAAACCGTACTATTAGTCCTCGGGCTTTCCATACCCAAAGTGATTGATCCGGCTCGGCTACACCTTGAGGCCGTATTCCCCGAACATCCTAATCCTTAAGTTATAGCTAGGCAGCTTACCTTTCCGGTCCCGCGCTGAGGAGTAGTAGCAAACTTCGAAAATGATATTCTAAGTGATATGCATGATCAATTTATTATATGGGTATTTCAATATGACATTAAATCATTTAAAGCGATCAAACAATATTTGCACCGATAACAATTCATACATGGAAACATTTATATCAATCACAAATCGGGTTCCAATATACTTATTATTCATTGATCACACACAACGATTCACATACATAATTCCCATGATATCCCACATGCATATCAATTTTATCTTTTCCTAATATCTAGTGCTCTATTCTACAAGCACATGCGCGAATATATAAGCGTAAAGGAAACTCACTCGTCCATAGCGATCTAGGAGTCGAAGTAATCCTTGGGGAAGACAAGATCGTGATTCTCGACACCTAAACAAAAGAAATATCCAACATGAGTATTTCATCCAAGATCTATTCAAGTTCTATAATTCTACCTTAGAAAATTCGTAAAAATCATATGAAATGGAGATTCCAACTTAAAATGGCCATAACTAGCTCATTTTAACTCGGAATTTCGCATATTATATACCGATTTTTACCTACTCGAAAAGATCTATCTATTTCTAAGGTTATTTTTATCAAAAGAAGTTATTTGGGTCTCGGAATAATAACGAACAGAATTGATACGAATTTTCCAATTTTTAAAACTAGAGTTTTCAAACTTTTCTTCATTTAAGAGCTTTTGTACAAAAATATAGATATATTTGTATGATTGAAAAATCCTTTGAATACACACACATATATATATATATATATATATTCAAACCATATGCATGAATTTAGTGGTGTTGTCTCAATAATAATCTTGTATAACAATATGTTTTGAAAGTGAGATAATCTTAAGACTTGTAAAGAATCTAGTTTTGTTAAAAAAATTTCTTATTTTACTATAAGTGAGCATCTCCTTCTTTTAACTCCATTTCTTAAATAAAAGTAATTTTAATCTTTTTGAATTCCTACTACTTTATTTCTAATGTTTTGGAAAACATAGTCTTTCTAATTACTTCATGGTTATATGTTCTATAGCTTTTCTAAAGTTTTGATCCACCTTAAAAGAATAATATCAATGATCTTATAAGTTCTTTATTATTATCACTTTTATTTCCTAGGTAAGGCTTATCCTTAGAAAAGTTATTCTTTAATAATTTTGGAAAACTCGTCTAGACTTTAGTATTTTTAGAGTGTTGATAGAAAACTTTGGTAAATGAGTTTGAGAAAACTATTGGTTAAATCAAGAATTAAGTTTAAAGAAACTTTCTTATTTTATTGGTTTTAAAAGAGAGTTTGTGATAATCTTTACCCTATGTATTCCTTGGTGAAATCACATATTATTACTAAAACTAGAGCGAAACTTATCTAACTTTTGAAAAAAATATTTGTTTAAGATAAAAATTTCAAGTCTATAAGGAAAGTAATTTCTTATGTGATAAAATTTATATTTAAAGAGAGTTCATTTTTATTCTTTAAGAAAACTTATTTTTATTATGGTTGAGACAATAACAACATATTCATTTATGAATGAGAATATAGAAATGTGAAAACAACATAAATAAGATAAATAAAATAAGAGCACGAAAATAAAGTCAAGTATTGGGAACCTTAGCTTCATCATGGTATCTCGGGACTAAGAATAGACTAGTCCTCAAAAGAAAAAGAAAAGCAAAGAAATAAAATTGTTTTGACTTGATATAGAAAAATCTAAGATTAGATAGACTAGTCTTAATAATTGCATGAAATTAAATAAATTGCATAACTTGAAAGTAAATAAATAACAAATGAGCTTATATGCTCTAAATAAATATATATACATAATATATATAATACTTTATATAAGTTAGGTTAGAACAAATGATAATAACAATAACAATAATCAACATAATAATAAAGAAAAGAATAGAACATGAACAAAAACAAAACATGAATAAATTTTTGCTTTTTTAACTCAATGAGTCTAAGAAACATACACTAAACTCATGTTAAGTTATATGAACATGACGAGTATATGGAAGAAACTTTTACCTAAGGTCTATGTGTTGATTGGAGAAGAAAAGAATGGGTTGTAGTAATTTGTGGGACTTGGTTTTCTAATGAAAAGAGAGAGCTTGGAAGAGATTTTGGGAGAGTGATTTTGTGGAGTGATTTTGGGAGAGTTTTAGTAGGAAATAAGTTGTGTGAAAGAATGAAAGAGGAAAAGGGGGTATTTATAGATTTTTGGAGTGGAAATTAGATGTAATAAAATAAATTGAAAAAGAAAATAATATGTTGAAGGGGAGAGAGAGATGGCACTGGTTCTAGTACTTGTAGGGGGAGGGGGGGAATTGATTTATTTTATTTGTTTTGTAATAAAAGAAGTAATGTGTAAAGTATGATGTGATTAAAGTTGTATGGAGAAGGTAAATTGTAAGGTATAGGTATGGTGGAGTGTAAGAATAGAGTGTAAGAAAAAGTAGAAATAGGTGAATAGTAATGAATAGTAGAGAAGTACTATGAATAGTAGACTAGACAATTAAAATACCGGTAGTAAAGAAAATACGCGTAAACAAGCTATATCTGATATTTTTAGTTATCGAAAAATTCTAAAATTGATATTTTTGAAAACCTTATATTTTTACGAATCTATTGGTGTTGTCGGAATATTTTCATAATCAGGTGCACCGGGGCACGGTTTTCGAAAACTGATCCCAATCGTATCTGAAGGACACTAGAAAATTACGAATCTGATGTTTTTAAGCTTTCCTATATTATTATGAACCATATTCCATAATCATCTCAATTTCGTTTTCTAGGGTTTAAGAACACGGGGTTGCCGGATCTAGATTCATTATACTAACATAGAACTAGGTTAATTTTAGGGTTTTGTTTTGACTTCTGATTCTAGGGTTTTCTTATATTATCGAAAAATCTAGGAGCTTACATGGAAAGATCTATTGAGACAGTGTCCACATCACCAAATGCCTAATTGGATGCAAGTGCAGACCTTTTACAATGGTCTTAACACTACTACTTGGTAGTTAGTAGATGTCGCAGCTGGCGGTACTTTGAATTCGAAGACACCTGAGGATTCCCCGAAATTGTTTGAAGAAAGGGCAAAGAACAACTACTAACAAGGTAACAATTGAGTAAAGTAGAAAGTGGTTGGAATGTATGAAGTGGACATGATGACTACTCTGCTTGCTAAGATGGATGCCTTGGGTAAGCAAGTGATAGAGTCGAAGAATCGACCACTGCCTCAATTCCAATATGGGAATTATTGTGTTGAGAACTTTTATCTTAAGGCTCTCGAGCAAGTTGATTATATAAGCACTTAAGACAGATATTAGAACAACCTGTATGGGAATACATACAATCCAGGGTGGAGAAATCACCCACCACCTAGCACCTGGATTCCAAAAGCCACAACTGCCACTTCTTCTATAACTTCTCCAGCTTCCATTATTCAGGAACTTCCATAACTTTCTCCACCTCCATAGGAGAAGATACCTGGTTTAGAAGAATTGATGGCTTAGTTTATTCAGACTTCTGAAGCTCGCTATAGGAACCAAGAAGCCTCTATTCATAATCTGGAGAGCTAGATTGGGTAACTAGCCAAGATGTTATCTGAGAGGTAACCTGGTTCACTTCCAAGTAATACAAAGTCAAATCCCAAAGAGCAAGTAAATGCAATAACCCTTATGACTAAAAAAGATCTGCAATCTAATCACCAAGGAAAGGTTATTCTGGACAAAAGAGAGATGCTTAAGAGAGAAGAGGTTCAGA
This sequence comes from Combretum micranthum, assembly GCA_024138025.1. Classification (NCBI taxonomy): domain Eukaryota; kingdom Viridiplantae; phylum Streptophyta; class Magnoliopsida; order Myrtales; family Combretaceae; genus Combretum; species Combretum micranthum. The sequence goes on from JAMXBD010000003.1 coordinate 3,463,487, forward strand.
CAAGAAAAGAACAAACTCCTAAGGCATAAGCATACAACCTACGGATACCATGTCCGGCTTGTTTAAAGAAGGATCATGACACTAAACAGTCAAGTAAGTTCTTGGAACCTTGTAAAACATTACATGTTAACATACAACTTTTGAAACATTGTCGCAAATGCTTGAACATGTAAACGTTTTAGAGGAGACATTCTTTGATAAAAGAGGATAAGAAGAGATATCTATGGAGATAGTTGGAAATGAATGTTCAACGATCCTTCCAAGTGCATTGCCAACAAAGCTCACGGGTTCGGGAAGTTTCATAGTCCTGTACCAGATTAGGGAATTACATGAGGAAAGAGCTTTGGTAAATCTGGGGGCGAGCATCAATTTTATGCCATATTCGTTCTTCAAGAGCTTAGGTTTGGGTGAGCCTCGTCCTACCCAAATGAGGTTACAAATGGCAGATCGTATAGTGAAGCTCCTAGAGGGATTATCAAGAATGTGCTTATAAAGGTGCGGGATTTTACATTCCTAGTGGATTTTGTAATACTTGAGATGGATGACACTGAGGAAGTTTCCTTGATTTTGGGAAGACCATTCCTAGCAACTGCCATAGCTATTATTAATGTGAGGGATGGCAAGTTAACACTCAGAGTCGGGGAAGAGGAGTTTGTAATGGAGATCCAACAACATTTGATCAATCTGTGACATATAATGACTTTTGTTTTAATGTTGATGTTATTGATGATTCTGTTTGAGAATGTATGCAGGATATGCTTTGTAAGGATGTTGTGGAGTTAGATACGACACATTGAGAAGAGAAAGACCCAAAGAACCCTGAGATGCAGAACGTTATATAGATGCAAAATGTTGTAACTCAATCATGAGCTATTGAACAGATTTTTATTAAAAATGGGTTCCATGAGATACCTGTAAGTTCTAAGGAGCGATTAAGACCATCTATTGAAGAATCGCCAACATAAGCTGAATTTGAAGGTCATTGAGCTATCAATATTAAACAAAGCGCTTCATGGGAGGCAGTCCATGTTCAACTTAGGTATGTTTAGTTCCTTTTTCTTAGTTTTCTCATCTCTATCCATAGCTTTTGCTTTATATTTTTGTAGGTATCAAAATTTATGGGGAAGAGTTGATCCCTACAATGGCTTTAAGAATGAAATGCGGTTGGGTTCTCATTTTTCAAAGATGCATATGAAATTGACTTCACATGAATGACTCCTTGATGTTTTGCTATGTTGACAATCTCAAACCAGGGAAGTCTCCGTTCCTTTTCTTTTTATTTTCTTTCTTTTTATTCCTTCTTAGGCTTTATTTGCTTTAGTAGACAATGAGGATAGTATCTCATTTTAAGTGTGGGGAAGGATTGCTAACATAAGAAAGATTTAGGATTTAGGTCATGATTATATTGTTTTATGCACTTGTATTCAAAAGTCCCTCACTTAATGGACATGAAAATTTTAAAAAGGAAAAAATTGTTGAAAATCCTACAATTATACTCATTAAATGTGAATTAGCATTCAAATGTTAAAGTAAAAGTGATTTTGTGTGCCTTACTCACCTATTTGGTATACTTTGTCAAAGTTTTAGGATGAAATCTTAGTGGGGCAAATTTACTTGCTATTTAATAACTAAATCTAGAGTTGTGGAAGAGGTTGAAGTCCCTAGATTTAAAGTTAAATAGTTGTGTTTCTAAGCTTGTTGGTTAGTATATTTGCTTTTCAAAAACTTGAGAGCCCTACTAATCTTTAGTGAAAGGGGTATATGAAATTAATTTCTTAGTGATTATTCTTGACTAATCTCTTTGAAAAATTAATCAATTGTTGTGCTAAATTGAATGTAAAAGCTTAGTTAATATGGGTGGGCTTTGGTCCCTTAGAAGAGCGAAGTTTGACTCCACTATTGACTATACAAGCTTCTTATACCAATTGGTTCTTGAAAAAAAAAAAAGAAAAGAAAAGAGGGAAAGAGCTGAAAACAAACGGGCTAAAACCCATCCAGAGAAAAATGAAAGCAAAAACCCGTCCCTCTGAAGGTCATTAAAAGAATTTTGGAGAGATTTAAATTAAAGAGGAAAAAAATTCTAGGGAAATGATGAATGCCATATACTTTCATTATGGGTTACTGTGCTTAGAGAGGTGGTTGAACGGTTTATATGCTCTCCGATAAGTGGTGTGATGTAACCAAAGTGCTTTTGCTTTGTTTGACTTTGTGTTTCTTTTATGACGGGGAAGCGGTTATTAAATGGTGAGTAACAGTTTATTTACTTGGATTAATCTTAAAAATTTACTATTAATGCTAAATATAAGTACAATTATGTTAGGTTTGAGTGGTTGGCAATAATAAATTACTAGTTGGAAATTGAAAGAATGTTATGTTGAATTGCATTTCCTTTGAACTTTTGATTATAATTGATGATGGATTTCTTTGTCCTTAATTATTTACTTGAGGATACACAAACTGTTAAGTGGAGGGAAGTTTGATAAGTATCTAAAGACCCTTATTATTCACATTATTTTGATAGTATTTTATATAGATTTTATGTGAATTATTAAAGAAAAAGTCATGTGTTTAAAATGTTAATTCTAGGGTTAAAGGAAGAATTTGAGCTTAATGAAGACAATTGAATGATTTAAGTAAGATTTTGTTGAAGAAATAAGAGTTTGGAGGATTTAGGACATACACAAGAATCAACACAAGCTATGTAGAACATTGGTATTGGAGATAAAAAATAAACAATAAGCATTTTGGAAGTACACAATGATCGTACACAAGCTGTGTAGGAAGCTCAAGTAGAGGATCAAAGGTGATTAGAATTGATTTGGAAAGTACACGGCCTATCTACACAAACTGTGTTCGTGGTCGTGCAGCATTAGATTTCAAGAATTTTGGCACTCTTGAAGGTATGCTGACTCAATGCCTATGGCGTACATTTGAAAGCCGTCGGTGTACTAGGCAACTTACATTCTCCTATTGTGATTTTGCACTAGTTTTCATCCTATACGGCTTCGAACACGTGTTGTGTAGGATGGTTGTGTAGAAGATAATTTTCCCCTCCTATAAATAGCATCCTTAGCTCATCTTTATAATAATTCAACATATTTTTTAGAAACCCTAAAGAGCAAAAAAAGTGCTTTGAAGAGAGAAACGTCAGACTTTATTTGGAGATCACAAGACTTTATCCTTCAAGGGTGTAATCATGTTTTATATCCATTTTTCCATGCTTTATCATTGTAATCACCTTCATATGAAAACTTAGATATTTATGCCCTAGGTATTGAGAAATCCTAACCTTAATGTGGATCTGAATGTTTTTGTTAGTGAAAGTTTATGCTTCTTGAGTCTGTTCATATTTTCTTATTGTCTTGTGATTGATTTGTGGCCAGAATTAATTGCATGTGAGATTTCTTTTAGACAGAAAGAAATGTCATCTAATTGAATAGATCTATATGAATAGAGGAGTTTAAATGTGATTCTAGAGATATATTGCATGAAATTTTTGCATCAAGTTTTAATCTTTCTAGGAATCATGTTCTATAAATGAAATTTTGTATGAATCTAATGATGAAAAAAAATTTCATTAGACATATAGGATTAGAATTTAATCATCTTGAAAGGGAGATTAATGAATGGTTCATGCAATTCAAGAACATACCTTTCCATTAATGAATGTTTGTCATGAAGTTTGATAAGGTTAGTGGTGCATTGGGATTTTAAGGTATTGTTCTGTGATCGATTTTTACTGGAGGCGTGATTGTCTTAATTCTAGGGTTAAGCATTTATTTAGGTATTAATTCTTAGTATCAATAGTTGATCTAGAATTTCTAAATAGTCGATAAAAGGGTGTGGACTAGTAATATACAGGTTCTGGTGGAATGACTCATGTGCTTACATTAGTGCTATAATTGATAGGTACGCTTGCCTAGGATTAATTGCAGAGTGAGAATAGGGTTTTTAATTTAATTCGATTAATTGCGATTAGAATATTCCACAGCAGACAACAAGGTAGCAATCTAAATAACTCACAATCTAGTCCTTCATGATCACACAAAACATATGGAGGTTGACAAGCATTTCATCAAGGAGAAGATAGATAATGAACTAGTTCATATGGCACGCATTCCTTCCAGAGAACAAGTGGCCGATATCTTTACCAAGGGACTACTCACAAGATAGTTTGATTCTTTAGTTGGCAAGCTGGTTGTGGAAGATATCTTCAAACTAGCTTGAAGGGGAGTGTTAGAAAATCGCAAAAAATATTTGTTGTAATTTTATATTAGCCGTAATATAGTTATTTAGGTGTAAATCTGTGTATTTTAGGAAAAATCTAATTAGGAATTATTCTCTCATTAAATCAATGATTTAACGATTTGTGTATATAAGTGAACAATTTCAATGATAGAATGAATTATTTCATGAAAACCTATTTTTTAACATGGTATTAGAGCAGGAGGTCAAGAGTTTGAATCCCTAGACACTCATTATAGCCCCTTTAAAATTTAAGTCATCCACTCCAAATCAAAATCCGATCCACAAGCGAGGAAGAGTGTTAAATAATAAATATAATAAGCCATACCATATCTATAAGCTTAAATTTTTAGATTAGATGATTGTGATGCTAACTTTTGTTGAACTTTATGTTCACGAATGATTTTGATGAGAATAATTATTACATAATTAATTATTTAAACATCTTTAATTGTTCAAATACTTAAAATTATATATATATATATATACTTTGTACTTGTTCTACTGTTGTTTAAGTTTTAACAGAGCAAAAAGTTAAAGAAAAATCAAGGGCAAAGCTATCGAGCCTAGTAGAACAAAGGTGGAGGCACTATTCATCAGATAAAGATAAAAGACTGAGTTTTGACCACAACTGTAAAGTCAAGTGTTAAAGTTTTGGGAAAAATTGTGAAGTCAAGGGCTGGAGTTTTGGGCAAAATTTATAAAGTCAAGGACTGAAGTTTAGGTCTTGATATCAAGCCTCGACTTTATAATTTTGCTATCGACTTTAGAAAATTTACCATTTGGTAAAATTTATAAAGTCGAGGGCTGAAGTTTAGGCCTCGACCTTAGACCTCGACTTCATAAATTTAGCATTGGGCAAAATTTATGAAGTCAAGGGCTGAAGCTTAAGCCTCGATCTCAGACCTCGACTTTAGAAAGAAAAGAGCTATTAGAATGCATTTAATGCATGTGTCAGACATATTTAATGCTCTTTCTCTGCTTTTGACTTTTACATGTTTTTAAAATATTAAGTTCATTAAACACAAGTATGGGCTGTCAGAAACTTTTTGATAACGGGCAAATTTTTATCAAGAGCTATAAATATAATTTTCCTCCTCTCTTTGAAATAAAATGAAATATTAGAATTTTTGAACGCATAGTAAAAACGAAAACAACGTTCTGTAAATTTTTTTTTACTTGTGTTTTTGTTCTTGTTCTCGTTAATTTGAAATTTTTTTTAAGAGAACAATTAGTGATCTGTTTCTAAATTTGTTGATACACTCTAAACGAGAGTTTTTGAGCACAGTTTAAGATTTACAGAAGTTATTTATCTGCTCGTTTAAGGAGCTCAATTTGTAAAATTCTCAAAGTATTCTCTGTTGTAAATCTGCTCAAATAAGAGCATTTCTTTGTAAAGGAAATTTGTATATTTCCTTAAGAGATTTTCAATTTGTAAATCTTCTCATATAGGAGCTGTTTGTAAAAAATCCTTAAAAGAAGCATTTGTAAAAGAAGTCATCGTAGAGGCAAAGTTAAAAGTCCTTAGTGAGAGGCATTTGAAGTTTGGTCGCGTGTTACCAACACAACACTTGATTTATCAAGTGGAAGTTATTTGTGAAAGACAATTGTAAAAGTCCTATTGTGATAGGCATTGTTGTAGTTCCTCGTCTAAGAGGTGTATTGATTTTGGAATAATCAATATAGTAGTAAAAGTCCTCTTTGAGGCATTTTCACAATGGAGAATAGGCAGTGGGCCGAACTCCACGTTAAACCCTTATATTGCTTCTCTTTCTCTCTCTTTGAGCTTCCTTATCTCTGCTTATTTATTAATCAATTTTAATTAGTTTATTCCACTGCATCTGTCTGTTTAAGTTTTCTCTTGTCTGATCTTAGTTAATTAATCTGGTTTGATAAAATAGAAAAATTTGTAATACTTAATTCACCTCCCCTCTTAAGTATTCCTTGTGTATTATTTCTAACAACCTTAACAATATAAAATATATACATGCATATATATTACTACCTATTTAATACTTAAATAATTAAATAATATTGTGCAAATTTTTCCTTTTGAAGTTTAATTAAATAGTAATATCAACTTTTAATATGTAGTGTTTTGCATTATGACATATATTTAATTTACGTTTAAATTTGTATATATTGTGATCAATAGAAAGACAACAATATCAAAATGAAAAAATAGTCTAATCATAAAAGCAATAAAATGAGCTGGAGTCCTCAAGTCACTAAAGTGGTATGAAACATATAAGTCTAGCAGAAAACAACAACATATCCAGGCAACAAAAATAACAAATCTAGACCCAAATAAGCTGGACTTGAGTTGATCCAATACTTGAGGCAATATGTGATGTGGTGGTAGAAATGATAGAAGCTGGATATGGAGGTGAATGTTGCCTCTTTATATGACTTTTTTTTTTTTTTTTTTTGCATATTATGCATTTAATTAAATATTAAAATTCAATAAATAATACTTTTATTATTTATTTAATATTTTAATTATTTAATAATATGATGCCAATTGTTTTTTGAAAATTTATATTAAATAATAATTTTTAATATATAATATTTTATAATATATATTTAATTGTTGTTTAATTTTTTATTTTTTATTGCAAATAAAAACAAAGAAAAAAATTGTAAGCATAGAATGAGAAATCTTTTTATGGGGAATTATACTATAAGGTCCTAACGTTTGGAGATAAGTTCATTTTAAGTTATAACGTTTTGAAAAGTTTACTTTGGGTCCTAATGTTTGAAGAAGTGAGTCAATTTGGATTCTTAAGAACATGTGTCAATAAGAGAGAATATTTAATAACGCGTGTTTTTGGGGAATCAAATTGATGTATTTTTTCAAACTCTGGGACTTTAAATAAACTTATCTCTAAACGTTGAGACCTTCTAGTATAATTTATCCAATCTTTTTATTAAATACTTGCAAAAGAAAAAAACATAATAATAATTGGTAATTATTTAATAAAAAGAATATGAAAGAGGGGATTTGTTTGCACAATATAAGGGGTTAAGAGGAAAGTTTCGCCAATTTTAATTAAAAGAGGCGAATAGCCAAATTTGTCTCTTTTGTGAATAGAGGGGAGTTTGGCTATTGACTGAGATAAGGAGACGAAACTCGTCTTTTTGGCCCAGCCAACAGCCAAACCTTTTTCTATTAGCTTGATTGTTATTATTTTGACAAGGAAATCGAGTTTCGCCTCATTTGAATGAATTTTTTTTATCAGTGTTGGTGAACTAAGCCTATGCCTCAGAATTTTATATGAATGGGCTTCCATTAAAGATGTAGATGTATGATGGAGAGAAAATCCATGTTGTATTTAATTTCACGATGAGAATGAAAAATTATTTTAATTAAAGAGAATTTTAATATAATCTGTTCAATATATTTAATGTACATTTGCTGTGTTAGATTGTTCTCAAAGGAGGATACTACGATGCCGGAGACAACGTCAAAGTGGTGTTTCCAATGGCATTCACAATCATAATGCTTTCATGGGGTACAATAGAATTGGCGACAAACTTGAACAAAAGAGAAAAAAAAAAAAAGCTTAATAATGCATTGAACGCCATTAAATGGGGTACTGATGACTTCATCAAAGCACATCCACAGCCGAACGTTCTCTACGGCGAAGCCGGCGATGGCGATATTGATCATGTCTGATAGTAAAGACCGGAGGACATGACCACTCCCAGGACAGCGTATAGGATTGACAAAGCTCATCCTGGGTTAGATCTTGCTGCCGGAACAGCAGTCGCAGTTGCCGCAGTTTCCATTGCCTTCAGGCGATCCGGCACTCATGATGCAAATACTCTTGGTACCCCAGCGACACAAGTATGCAACTATCTCTATCTAATCCATGTGTTAAAGTATAATTGGTATTCACCCACCACATGGGAATATTTTTCCATAATACTACTAGATATGTCCGACTAACAACTGAGACAAAATATTCAACGTTGTAAATAATGGAATAGTCATGAAAAAAATTCTCTCGGTGCATTTTCTTTTAGTACTTCAAATTAAGATACTTGATGTTACAAATGGTATTTGAATTTTGACATAATATACCATTTGGTACCTAAATTTTAAAATTGATTAATTTAATACTTAAATTTTAAAATTGATCAATTTAGTATCTCAAAGAACTTTTCTTGCATGGTAATAGTACTTCCGTCAAATTCTTTTATGTGCTAAATTGATCAATTTAAAAAATTTTCAGTTATTAAATTAATCAATTTCAAAGTTCAGTACTAAACTGATCAATTTCAAAATTTATATACTTAATTACATATTTTGCCAAAGTTTAGGCACCATTCATGGTATTGTCCTATTAATGATTTCTTCATTTTCATCTATTCAATTTCGCCCGAGATCATCCTGAGATTTATAGTTGGGAAGTTTTACTCCAGCAGTGGATACGAGGTGGTAGCTCCCTTTTCTTTCGACCATATCTTTCATTTCAGAAACGATGCATACGTCACTAACTTTTATTCAACGATCGTTTTCAAGATGAGTTTATATGGCAGCGGCCTGGCTTAGTCTTGCTACCGGTAAGAATAGCTTCCTATCTTACATAAAAAATGCAAACAATAAAGGAGGACCAGGAAAGCATTTTCTTGGGACGACGAGTTTGTAGATGCGCAAGTTCTAGCCGCCAAGGTTCGTTATTAAAGAAGCTTTCTTAGATTTTTAATTCTTACCTAAACATTTAAACCAAGGACGAACGCATAAGGCTGGACTCTGGGATTTCAACCAACGAGCTCGTGAATGGAAAACCAAGTATTCAATTATTAGACTATATTTATTTTGGAAAAATGTCATATATGGTTTGTATAAAAATTCAATTTAGTATTTAAACTTTAAAGTAGTCAGTTCAATATTTAATCAAAGTTTTCATTGCTATTTTAACCACTTTACTAATACTTTTTGCTCTATTTTCTAATATAGGAAAAGTAGCTATTAGTGTGTGATAGTATTAGTAGTATGAGTAAAAATTTAATGACATGTTGCAGTTTTTTCATTTGCAAAGACAATAAACTTTGTTTACTAGGAGTAAAAATAACTACAAAATTTTAAATGGGTATTAAATTGAGCACTTTGAAGTTTACGTATTAAATTAAATTTTCGTATAAAGTTTATATACCAAATTTGGTATTTACCTTTATTTTATATATATATATATATGTATTTTTGCTTTTTGTAATATATGACAAAGTTATAACTAGTCTATTTTAAATAATTCGAAATGATAATTTTACTCCAAGATCCCCCCGTTTAAAACTGCTAGAGGGAGAAGATGTGATAAATCTCTCAGACTATAAGTTGATCTCAAGAGAAACCTAGTATATTGGGTTGAACATGCTTCATTGTACAGCCAAATATGGGAATCTTACTGAATAATTTAAATATGTCTGGTAATGCAAATGCAGATGATTCAGCATAATGGAAGTAAATACAACTTGGAAGGGCTAAAGAGAAATGCGGAGGAGTTCATATGCAATCTCGCACAAAAAGGAAACAATAATATTAGTAAATCCCCTGGAGGACTATTGTGGTTTCTGCCCTGGAACAATCTTCAATGTACAACCGGTGCTGTTTTTGTCGCCTCAGTTTATGCCAAAGATCTTTCAGCAAGTTCCGCTTCTATTAAATGCCAACACGCCACCTTCGGTCGTTCTTGGGAGTTCTCTATAAGCACTCTATTCTTCATATTGTTCTATCGCTTCATAGGGCATTGTTCATGGAAGATTATGATTTTTTTTTCACGAGTTCTATTGGCTGATTCTTAGTGCTTTCACATGGTATTAGAGCTTGCTAGGTAACATACTTTCGAATATCAGTTTGTTTCATTGTTCTCGTTGATACGGAGATTGCGAATGATCAGAATCATAGACTTCAAGGTGATCAAGTCAATTATAATCCATTATATCTTTCCAATTTAGATACTCCAAGCATGATTACTGGTAATATAGCTTTTAATGGTATTGATTTCTTGAGCTAGAATAGTGTGATTTGTATGGGATTGGCCGTGAAACTTAAATTAGGGTTTATAGATGGTTCTATTACTAAACAAGTAGATAGTTCACTAGATTTAATTAGATAGAATCGGTGTGATAATATGGTGAGATGTTGGACACTCAATTCAATGTTGAGTGAGATAGCTTAGAATTTCCTTCATGCTTCTTCTGCACAATCATTGTGGAACGACGTATTAGAAAAATATGCATAGAGTAATGATCCGCTTATCTTTCAAATTCAATGCGAATTGAGTAATTTGAGACAAGGAAATCAACAAGTTGGAGTTTATTATAATACGCTGAAAAGATATTGGGACGAATCAACTGCTTTACATCGTTATCTAACTTGTGAATGTGGAAGGATAGATTGTTGTTCTTATGCTTTGGAAGAATATGTTGTTGATTTTGAGAGTCAAGCTCGCTTAATGCAGTTCTTAATGGGTCTTAATGAAGGTTTTGAATTTGTGAGAAATCCATTGCCATCAACAAATAAGGCTTTCTACTTGGTACAACAAGTTGAGAAGCAAAAATAGATCACCTTAGGAACTAATGAGTTGGATGTTGCCGCTTTTGCTTCAAGCAAGGTTGATTTTAATAGAGGTGTTGATCGAAGAAAGCAAAGAACTTATAACAGTGGGAAGTTATTATGCAAACATTGTAAACAAGATGGACATACTATTGACTCTTGTTTTCAGTTGAGTGGTTACCCTTAATGGTATAAAGGAAAACGTTTGAGTGAAGGAAAGCAAAGAGTGGCTATTGTGGCATGTTAGAAAGAAGGAGATTTGATAGCCCCTTAATAAATATATATAGAAATGCCTTTATCCCCTAATAAAAATATGTTTAGAAAATATATAGAGGGCTGTGGTCTTAAAAGCCTAGCAATGACTTAGGTTTGACTCTTTGGGTTGAGTGATAGAGTTTGGAGAGTCAAGTCTAGGAAATTTGGATGACTTAAGGAGATTTAACATGGTGGATTTAGAGTAGGAATCATTGAATCGAGCTAATCCATCTACTCTTTGTAGAGAATAGGGCTTTAAGATATTATATATTGATATGAGTTACACATGATATATATACAAGTATGTAGAGATACGATCAATTAGGCGTAATACAAGATAAGATTAAAATAGAAAAATATAATCGATATCAAGGCAATCCATATCCTTATCCTTAACACCTCCTTTCCCCTGAAAGCCAATAAGTGTGAGGAACCAAATGAAGCTTTGGAGTAATTGCTTCAAAATGTCGATTACTTATTGGCTTGGTAAAGATATCACCAAGTTGATCCTTTGAAGAAAGAAAACACACTTTGATATTTCCATTAGTTGCTTGTTCTTGGCAAAATGAAAATCAAGTTTGATATGTTTTGTTTGAGCGTGAAAAACAAGATTTGATGACTTGTACATTACTCTTATATTATCACACCATAAGATAGAGGGTATACTACAAGGAATACCAATTTCCAAAAGAAGAGATTGGAGCCATAGAAGCTCAACAATAGTATTAGCAAGAGCCTTATACTCACTTTTTAAGAATAGTAGGTTGCTTCTTTACACTCCAAGATATAAGATTGTTGCCTAAGTAAAGGACATAGCCATTAGTTGATCTTTTATCATTAGGACAGCCACCCAATCACTATTCGAAAAGCACTGCAATTGAGAGTTGATTGTTTTATCAAAGAGTAGTGAATATTTTAGAGTATGTTTGATATACAATGGCAATTGTTTCAAGGTTGCCCAATGGATCTCTATTGGTCAATGCATAAACTAGTAGAGCTTATTGGCAGAAAAGGCTATCTCTAGCCAAGAGAGAGAAGCATATTGCAAGGCTCCAACAATCTATCTATATCATTCAACATTAGAGAATAAAGAACTGGAGTCTTGATGAAGAACTGGTGTTGTTGCCATAGGTATAAGACAACCATTGACATCCTATAAACCAGCTTTGTGTAAAACATCTGTTAATTATTTTTGTTGATTAATTAGAAGACCATTGTTAGTATGTTGAACTTGTATACCAAGAAAATGCCACAATTGACCAATGTCTATTACTAGGAATTCATACCTCAATCATTTAAGAAAATGTTGAATTAAAGAAGTAGATGAACCAGTAAGAATAATATCATCTACATATACCAAGAGGAGCATTACATGGATATCATCATGATAAATGAATAAAGAAGTGTCTGCTTTTGAAGACTGGAAACCTAATTGGAGGAGAAATGCATTGAGTCGATGAAACTAGGCCCATGGTACTTGTTTAAGTCCACACAGTGACCTCTTAAGGAAACATACATGATTAGATTTTGATAGATCATTGAAACCACGAGGTTGTTCCAAAAATACCTTTTCTTCTAAATAGCCATGCAGGAAAGCATTAGAGATGTCTATCTATTGAAGAGCCTAATCATGCATAGAAGCCAATGATAGAACCAATCAAATAGTAGTAGCTTTTACTATTGGGCTGAAAGTCTTAACGTAATCTATGCCACTTTGCTGATTGTAACCCTTAGCAACTAATTTGGCTTTATAATGAGCAATGAAATTTTTAGGATTACATTTGATCCGATAGACCCATTTATTGCCAACAATATTCTAATCCTTTGGCCGGAGTATTAAGGTCCATGTTTGATTCTTAATAAGAGCATTAAACTCAACTTGCATAACTTCACGCCAAACATAGTGTTTTTGTGTTTCAGTAAAAGTTAAGGTTTTAGTTGAAGGTGGAGGGGATTGGCTTGAGAGGGATAGGAAAGAAAGGTGAATTGATCCTATGTACGTTCTATAGTGGTGGTCTTAAGGTTATAGAATGAGTATGTATTGGGGTTGTTTTAGGTGGTATAGCTATGTGAAGAGGATTAATAATTTTGAGTAGAGAAAAATTAGGGTTGGTTAATATTTCATTTAAGATTAGACAAGATATATATAAGGTGGTTGCAATGTTGTTAGATGGTGATTGGATCGGATGTGGTGATTGGGTACGATTAAAAGGGAGAGAGATAAAGATTGGTGAGGTTATTGTAGTTGGGTAGTATGAGGAGACTCAGTTAAAGAGCAAAAATGAGCATGAGATGTCAATTGCAACAAAATATATATATATATTATATATTTGAATGGGTATTTGAGGGACTTGATGGAGAAGAAGAATTATGACATGGAAAAATTGACTCATTGAATTGAACATGATGTGTGATATAAATCCTACCATTTGTAAGTCTAAACATCTATGACCATAATGTATTGTAGAGGTACCCAAATAAATGCAATTTTTACTACGCAAAAGAATATTTTACTTTATTACATGGCTTTAATAAATGAAAAACTAAACACCTAAAAATTTTAAGGTCAGCATAATTTGGTTTGTATCAAATAATTGTTGAAATGGAAATTTTATCTTTTAGAATTGAAGTAGGCAAACCATTAATTAATGAAGTCGCAGTATCAAATGTGTACGCCAATAACAAAAAGGAAATGAGCTATGTGCAAGTAAATTGAGGAAATATTAACCAAGTGACATATTTTTCTTTTAGCTAAACCATTTTGTTCATGAGTACATGGACAAGCAATACAATAAATAATGCCATTTTTCTTGAGAAATGGATTTAGCTTTTGAATCTCTCCCCCACAATCAGAACAAAAAGCTTTAATAATACTACAAAATTGATTTTTAAATAGAGCCTTGAAATTTAGAAAAGTATCATAAACCTCACTTTTATTTTTCATAAAGTAAAGTTAAGTAAATCTAGCAAAGTTATCAATAAACAAAACAAAATATTTAAAATCGAAATTGGAAACAATAGGAGCAGGTCCCCATATATCAGAATGAATAATTTCAAAAAGGTTATTAGTATGATGATAAACAAAAGTTAATTAAATCCTACTAAACTTTCCTAATAGACAAACACGACACATGGCATTTTTATTTTTGCTAGAATATGAAGTAGAATTGTCTTGAATGATTTTATTAGTGACTTCATCATGACGATGTCCAAAGCAGGAATGCCATACTTCAAAAGGTACTTTTTCAACAAGAAACATAGAAGGAGAAGAAAGGAAGCAATATAATCCATGCTCATTCACGTCCTTCAAGAGTTCTTGTCTTGTTCTCTAATCCTTAATTACAAAGAAAGAAGGATAACATTCAAAATGACAGTTATTATCAGCACATTATTTTTAAATAGAAAATAAAAGGTTTTGAGATGTTTGGAACATGAAGGGTATTGGGAAGCACAAATGAGCTATCTCTATCAGTAATAAAAGCAGTGCCATAATGAGTTATAGACAGACCTTGACCATTTCCCACAAGCAACTGATTGTTACCAGTGTAATTTTGAGGCAATTGTAAAGTAGTAAAATTAGGAGTGATGTGTGTTGTGGCACCTGTATCAGCTACCCAAAGGTGAAAAGCTAGAGATGATGAGCGATGATAGACAATATTGGCTTGTGAAGGAAACTGAGAGGTTCCATGATTGAAGTGTTGATAACGCTTATGACAAATATTTGTAGTATGATTTGTCAATCCACATATTTGACATCTGGCTTCTTGTCTGTAAACCTTGAAATTTTTCCTAATTTATAGAAAATAATCCTAGAAGCTAAAAACCAAAACCGAAACCCTGAAAAATCGATCCAAGTTAAAACCAAATTCTAAATAAGATCAAATATAAAAATCCTTAACCTTAAGAAGAAGAGAAGCCTCAAAACAAAATGGAAAATCCAACAATCGATTGACTCAACATCCGTACACCAATTGAATCATCTATCAGATTCCTAACACGCAAATCAAGATTATATATCCAAATAATACTCGACAACAAAATACTACGACCTTAAATCATTCAGTGAATTTTAGAATAAAAATTTTTAATTTTCACCAAAAGTCAAACTGAGTTAACCCATAACCTTAGACTCGGTTAAACGATCCATAGAACTGAAAATATTAAATAATCACAAATAGAATAAGATAAACCATAGATGTTGAACCAAAAAATATAACACTGGAATAACTCCAAAACTTTATAATCTTACGAATAAATCAACAAGCCAGGAGTCAAACCGGAACCCTAAAAGTCAACGAAGTCTACAATAAACCCCAGAGTTTAAGATCCAGCAATCCGGCGCTCTTAAACTCTAAACAATGAAATTGAAATAACTGTTGATAATGGTCTGTAATAATATAGTGAAGCTTAAAAATATCAGGTTCGCAAATTTCTAGCATCTTTCCAATTCGAACATGATCAGTTTTTGAAAACCATGCCCTAGTACACCGGATGGTAAAAATATTCCATTAATTTCGTTAGACTCGTAATAATATAAGAAATCTAAAAATATTAGTTTCATAATTTTTTGGTATCTAAAAATATCTAAAATAGCTAGTTTATGTACATTTTTATTACTACCGGTATTTTATTTGTCTAGTCTACTATTCATAATACTATTTTTACTATTCATCTATCTCTATTTTTTCTACTACCTATTCTTACAACCTACATACCTATTTCTTACAATTTTCTTTTCCTATAAACTTAATGTTATGGAAGTTACACTATGTTAATGTATTGTTCTTGTTCATGAACATTCATTTCTTTATTTTTATGTTGTTATTATACTTTGCTCATATTATTGTTGTTATTATGCTAACTTCTTATTCATATCTAACTAAATATATTTATGTATCTATATATATTCTTTAGAGCATATAAGCTCATATGTTATTTATTTATTTTCATGCTTTGTAATTTAATTACTTATTTCATGTTATTTTAAGAGTAGTCTTTCCAGTCTTAAACTTGTTCTTATCAAGTCAAAACAACTTTTTCTTTTTCTTTTTGGGACTAGTCTATTCTTAGTCTCGAGATGTCTTGATGAAGCTAAGGCTTCCAATACTTGACCGGGATACCTTGATGAAGCTAAGGTTCCCAATACTTGATATTATTATTATTATTATTATCATCATCATCATCATCATCATCATCTTTCTTTTTACCTTTCTCTTATATTTTCATCATTTGCATATTATATACTCATATACTTGCATCCTCATAATGATATTATCTAAAAACATTTAAAATGGAATTTTTCTTTAATAGAGGAACTTGAAACTGAAACTCTTTTATTATGTAACTAGTCACTAAATAAAGAAACTTGTAAACAATAACTTAGAAAATGTATTTTTACAATTTCTTCGCAAACTTTTCCCAAAGTTTTCCTAAGTATCACCAAAGATAATTTTACCAAGGAAACAAATGAGAAATGAAACCAAACTCTCTTTATATACTTCAAGATTTTGTTATCACCCACCTAGGAAAAATTATTTCTACAACCTCTTTTCAAAACCACCAAGACTTTTCTTAAATAACAATGAAAATGATTTTTCTAAAAAAAGAGTTAACTAACAAAATCAACATTTTCTTTTATTATAATAAGTCACATAAAGTTTATTAAGACTTAGTAATAATAATTATTTGATAAATAAATTTTTCTCAAAAAACTTACTTATAGGAATTTTTACCAACTCCATAATAAAAAGTAATAACCAGACTAAGTTTTATAAGTTAAGATAAAATCAACTCACTAAATTATAAACTCACTTAGAAAAATAAAAGTTTGCCAAAGTTTCCAAATGATAAACTCATTTTCAAATAAATAAAAGAATATAAACAGTAGAGGTTTAAATAACAATAGATATTATCAAAAACTTAAGAAAATGTTAAAACATGGTTTCTTTTCATGTAAAATTGGTCAAAGAGTTAAAAGACTAAGTTTTAGAAATAAAGTTTATTTTTTTTAAGAAGTTGGAAAATGAAAATATAAGGAGAAAAAGACTTGTTTATCAAAGTCATTTTTTTAAAAGAAAATATACACAACTCAAATTATTATAAGTTATTAACAACTTAATAAAACTCCGGAAAACTTCATTTTTTGTCACTAAAAGTAAAATTTGTAAAAGACCAAATCTAAGAGGAAATTTATTTTAGAAAAGAAATTAGAAAACAAAATAAGAAATATATTCATTTACAATAACCCAAGAATTTAGGAAGTTCTTTCAAAACAACTAGAAAAGAGAATGTTAAAAATTCAAGTTTTCATTACTATAAGATGAATTACTTTGTGAAAAATAATTGTTGTGACAACACTATTAAATTTTGCATACTATATGAGGCTATATATATATATATGTTTCCAAAGGATTTCTCCAACTATACAAATATCTACATTTTGATACAAGTATTTTTGGATAAAGAAAAGTTTGCAAACTTGTGTTTTGAAAACTACAATTTTCGTGATGAATTTGTACCCTATGGTTTTGAAACCCAAACGGAATTATATGATAAAAATAACCTTAGAAATGAATAGATATTTTCGAATAGGTAGAAAATGGTATATTATATGTGAAATTTTGAGTTAAAATGAGCAAGTTATGGCCATTTTAAATTGGAATTTCATTCTACACGATTTTTAATGAACATAGTGAAGTAGAATTGGAAAGTTTAAGTAGAATTTCTACGAAATACTCATCCCAGGTATTTCGTTTGACTAGGTGATGTGTAGGAGTGTGCAAAAAAACCGAATATTTAGGATAACCGAACCAAAACCGAGAAACCAATCCGAAAAAAGCGGTTAACCGATCCATCAGTTTCAGTTTAGGATTAACATTTTTAATTTTTTCGGTTTTTGATTTCGGTTTCAGTTTTTAGATTTTAGAAACAGATGGATTCGGTTAACCGATCCGTAATTATAAATATATATAATTTATAATATACCCATATAATTATTTTTTTTAGTATTATCAATATGAATTATGTTAAAGTGAATGATTTAGATAAAAAGAAACAAATGCATATATGTTTGAAAATTAGAATGGTGGTATTTGATTGAGATTTTATATTAAGCTTAATTGATCAAGGTTGATAAGAACACATGAGTAAAAGGCTATTATGATGATTATCTTGATGACACCGATATATATTAACAACTATTTTACATGTCTTACATTCTTAATTTATAGTTTTTAATATAATTATATAAAAAAATACTCTAATTATTTTTACGAACATATCGAAAAGTATGGTTAATTGCAAAATTTGCATAACCATTATGTCAAACGGTTAAAAACCGAAAACCGAAAAAATTAACCGAAAAAACGGTTAACCATTAAGGCGGTTAACCATTCATAATGGATCGGTTTAGGATCAGGATATTGAAAATTCGATTATTACGGTTATGACCAAAAAATAGGGCCACGGACCGGTTAACCGAACCGTAAACACCCCTAGTGATGTGGAATATGAGATTTCCTTTCCCAATGATTACTATGACTAAGAAGATTGCGAAATGGACGAGTGAGTTATTCCTCTTAATTTCGTTACTTGCTTGTGCTTGTAGAAGAGTGGCATTAGAAAACTAAGGAAAGATAAAAATGGACATGTATGGGGAATTCAGGGGTATGTATATATGTGATTCTATGCTTATGTGATGAAATAAGAATTAAGAATTTCGCAACTTCGAATTGTTTATTTAAGTATTTTGTTTACATAGATGTATCTTTGCTTATTTTTGCTAAATTGTTTGATTGCTCTAAGAAACCTTAATAAGGTTTGACTTATGAAAAATAAAACGTTCATGCATGGCATCCATCGAGTCACATTTTTTTTGGAAGGCTGCTACTTCTATGCGTAGAGTTGGATAGGCTGTTATCGTGTTAGGACACGGGCCTTGTTCCTTCCTAGAGAATCTACATCGCTCGGGGAATGCAACTCTAGGTTCGGAACCGAGCCAACCGAACGCTTTGAGCGGGGATCTGGGGATTAGCAGTAAAAGGTCGAGGATCTTCATCAATAATTCCTTAACCTTTGATACGAAGGGGTAAATCCGTTCTATATATGGTTTCCGGATAACTATATATATTTGTGTACTCATGTGATTTTTGCATAGCATACATAGCATATGCGTGCAAAATTAAATGAACTTGTTTGAAATCATGGTGCAAATGAAAATGAATACCTCACTAAGCTAGTTGTAAGCTTATACCCCTATAAATTTTGTTGAAATAGGTATACTCGTGGTTTTAATCGAAGATCATGACATTAAGAAAATCATGGATGGATGTTAAACTTTTATGAAGGCAATGGGAACATAGGATGAAGTTATTTTGTAAGATTCCTTATATTTAATATATGCTATGTTAGTATTTTAGAAATTTCTAAGAAGTGTATTTATATTAACTTGAAGACAATAACGGCGTATGCCCCTAAGAATTGTAATCAACCATGTTTATGTTTTATGATAAGTATTCTCTATGCCTTGTTACTTAATCATTATCAATGTAAGTTGCGCTACTCCGATGTGTTCCTTTGGTTGTGATGTACGCCTTATACATGATATGGAAGCATTTGTGTGACTAAGATAACCATTCTTAGGCTTTAGTATTGTGTACAGTGGACTGCCACATTTAAGGTACCCCTTGGGGTGTGACATCATAGTTGGTGTGGCTGCCATTGATTGTGAGAAAATGAGGTATTACCATGTATGAAATGATCTGTTGATTAATGAAGCCGAGATGGTGTATGTAGCAAAGGTCATTGATATATAGTATTTGCAAGAGGAGACTCTTGCTTGCTCTTGATTAAGATCTCTTGTGCCAAAAGTTGACTTTGTATTTCATTCAAGGATACAAGTTTAGGAAAAAGATGGGGTATTGTTATAACTCCATGATATTCGACTCTTATATTATGAAAAATGATGGCACTGATTTTAGAGGAGGTGAGAGATGAGCCTACTGTAGCTAGTTCATCATCCAAAAACTTGGCTTTGAGAAGGTATTGGCTTACTATTAGATCATTCTTCTTTAGTTCTTAAAGTTTAATACGAAGTTGAAGTTTTTTATTTTGAGAAATAGCACCAAAGGTAGAAGATAGTGAATTCCATGCAGATTTAGAAGATGTGCAGCTAGTGATATAAGGGAATATCTCTTCAGAGAGGAAGAAAGAACCCATGGCAAAAGGAGTTAATCTCTTTTAAACCAAATATGATATTTTGGATTTGGTACAGGAATAAGACGTGTATTTGTGCTTATCATAGTTGCAGAAGGTGCGAGTCTAAGCCATCTATGAATCCCATCAAATCTTGAGAATTGATGAGAGGAAGAAGTTGAATTTTCCAAGCCAAATAACTTTTTATGTTAATTTGATAGAGAAATTAACATTAGTAGAGGCAAGAGGAGTTGTATTAGAAGAGTACACAGAGATGATTTAAGTATTTATGTTGGTAGCCATGGCTCTGATATCATGTAGAGAATAGGATTTTAAGATATTTTATTATGTATTGATATGAATTACACATGATATGTATATAAGTACATAAGAGGTGCAATCAATTAGCTAGAATAAAAGATAAGATCAAAACAGAAAAAGGTAATAGGTAATCCATATCCTTATCCTTAACATAACCTTTCTCAAAAAGTTTATGCACTTTAAGATGTTTTCTATAGGATAGAAATCCATCATTAAGAAGACTTGTTTCATCCGTTGATGATCAACACAATTCGACGAACATCATTAAGGGCCATGCTCTATAATTATTTAGAGCTCCTCCTCATTTGGTGGATTTCAAAAATTGATAGAAATGTCATTGTGCTATCGGAATACTCTTACAAGAAATCAAATAGACTTCAAAGTGAAAAACACACAACCTCTTATATAAGATAGTAGAGTTGATGTTATAAAACTCCTCCACCTATCAATACTGCATTTGAGCTCATTAAGATTGTTTACTCCTCCTCACTATGTTTTTATTCTTAGCCATTCCTTGTGTGTGCTTCCCTACACTCCTCTAAGGCCACATGTAGTGTGAAATATACATCACATGCATGTGACCACTGTAACCGTATCCACCCTACTACATTCCTATCATGTTTTTTAATGGGTCAATTCCATAAATTATTGTAAAAGTTAAATATCAATTGTTTTCAATGACTCATATTCATATCCATGCAATCAAAATAGTTAAATATCATTTACCATATTTATTTAAATAGTTAAATAATTGACTGAATAGTCCCATTAACGGGACCGTAGGAGTTCTTAATATGTTTATAACATTTTCTAATTATTATGGTAAGGGGAAGGGGTCTAAAAACACACACACATCTATATATATGTATATATATATATATTTCTTTGGGTTTATTTCCTCGATTTCAAAAAGAAAATATAGAGGAAATTAACTTTTATCTATAATTTACTCAAATTGGAAAAGAAATGTCTACTTTTATAGTGACACATTTTTATGTTTGTTGAATGATAATGTTTTACATCCTGGGTGGATTATATACTTGATCATAACCCTAGTGGCATGAGCTACATAGTTGGGTTTGGATCAAAGTTTCCAACTCAAGTTCATCATAGAGGAGCATCTATAGTTCCCATCAAGAAAGATGCAAGACTAGTACAATGCAAGTTAGGGTTCTAACTTTGGCTTGGCAAGAATGCACCCAATTCTAGTGTGTTGGATAGAGCAATAGTCAGAAAGATGATAAGGATTCTTTTTCTGACAACAGATCCAATTTCCAGCAAGCAGAGCCTGCTACTACTAACACTGCTCTATTTGTTGGTGTTTTAGCAAGTCTTGCTTGAAATATCAATGCTTTATTACTTTGAATTAATAATGTTTAGTTACTCTTCATGTAATTGAAAGCTTAAGTTATTTTATAATATATCTCCATTATATGTATCTAAATTAAAATGACATTATATGTAGACTGTAACTCAGCTTTTGATGCATTTAATTGACTAGGGTTTCTTTTTTTGCAATGGTGTACTAAGCTTTAAAAATACATCTAGAAAATTTTAGTTGTCCCAAATATATTTGTTTGGTTTGTTACGTAAAGCCTTCACAAGGAGAAGGAGAAGGCGAAAAAGAAGTAATATGTTATAGTATTTAGGACAACGAACCCGTCTAACCCAACCATACCCTTTTGAGGATTTCAAGTTATATGAGGACAACACATCTAAATTGTAATTAAATATCCAATGGTTCGTGCGAATGGTGATAGTTACATTAAATCGATTTTCATGTTCTTTTGTTAAGTTAATGTGTAACACACATTAATGATATGACTTAAAAAGAGAAAGATTAGGTAGAGACCAAGGTAGCTGCAAGGAATCCCTGCTCTACAAGTTCGGAATATATATATTATATATATTGGTTGTTATAATTTATCAAAAGGAAAAAATTCACACCGTTTTTTATATATTTAAGACATAAAGTTATTATGATGTCTGGAGAAAGAAATGTGGAGAATGTATGCCTGAAGAAATCAAAGGACAAAGACCGAATCGAAGTAGAAAAATAAATATTCACATGTCAGTGAGTTTATAGCTCATTTTGTCACGTCCCGAAATTACATCAAGGCATGATAATGCCTCGTATAATACTTTATGTAATGCACGTACAAACATCTTTAAAAGATATGTTTATCATGAACATTTGGTAGCCAGTTTTATATTTTGTAATCATTTAATTAGATTCTAGAAACAACTGGATTTATAACGTTAAAATAAACTTTACAAAAACGTTTCATATTCTACTCTCGTGAGTGGATAATCTTTCACATAAACAAAAACATACCATCAGGTATCTCATGTACCTTTCATGATGGTAACACAAAGCTTTAAAAGCTTATTACAAATATGACCTTCATAACTAAGCCTTTAAAGAATATTATAATTTTAAAAGAATAAATCTCGTTCTTAAACAAATTAGAATAAAATAAAATAAATCCACGATCTTAACTTGCCTTACTCTTCAACAAACTCTTCCTAAGTCATCCCATTCACCCATTTCGATCATCATCGGCCAAAGCATCACCTGGAAAGATAACAATAATAAGCTGAAGCCCAATACAATAGTAACATATGCACACACAAGATGACACACATGAATAAACTAATGCAATGTAACAAACAATAGTTTATTATCTTTTCATTAAAGTGAAACAAGCAACACTAGAGCACTCACACTCCAAAACAATCTCTAAGGATTTGGTGGTCTTGAGTAATAGCAGCTGCTCAGGGGGTTAATATAAGTAGCTCAGATGCTCATATCTCCTATATTTAACCAAAAAAGAAAAATAGCTTCATCTATGATTTGCAGCTGTTACGCATTTGTACTTATCTCAGCCCGTAATGTAATATGGTTCAACTGGTCCCATAAATGTAAGCTATACTAATATTACATCCTTCTAAGTCAGGATAAAGGCACAGGCGGTGCTTGTATTTTTGGATTTTAGCAATTTAGTGTCTAATGTTTGGTTTTGGATAAAAATGTGCCTGTACTTTCAAAATGATGGCATTTCAGGCACCTAAGATGCCCAATTTTAAGCGTACAAAGGCACTAAAATGCTTTATTTTTGAAAGTAATGGCTCTTTTTAGCTCAAAATCAAACATCAGGCATCAAATTGCCAAAATCCAAATGTAAGCCCCGGAAAATTTTAGTAAATAATTCCAAAATGAACATCAAAGATAAACTCTAAAAATGACTCCAAATTTGAAATTGAACTTCGACTAGTCCTATGTCACTAATGAATATAGTAATTTCTTAATCTTGAGAAAATGAGAATTCTTAAAAATAAAATAAGAAATCAATAGTCTTTAAATCCAAAACCACTACGTATGAGAAATTCTATACTTAACTCTAACTTATAAAATCGGGTAATATAGAACTAAAAAACAAATTATTAAAAAGTAAATAACGATAAACTTTTAGAAATAAAACCCAATTTCAGAATTCTGAAAATGTTAAGAGATATTAAATAATTACAAAAATAAAATCTAAAATAAATTTCTCAAACTAAATATGTTGTATAAACATAAACCCTCAGTTTCTAAATTGGCAAAGATTTAAACTGGAAAGTCATCCAGGAACCCTAAGTGGAATATAGTAGTTCAAGTCCGAAAATCTCGCGCTCTTAGCCCTAGAGGCTAAGGTGTAGTTTAAGTGTGTAGAGTAACTCGTAGTAATATAAGGTCACTTAAAAATATTAAATTGGTAAATTTTTGGCCTATTTCGAACCCGTTTGGATACAGATTTTGAAAAGCGTGTCTTGGGGCTCGAGATATAAAAAATATACCATTAATACCGTTAGACTCTTATTTTCATAAGGATTTCAAAAAATCAGTTTTGTAATTTTTCGATAACTAGAAATATCTGATTTTACGATTACATTCGTATTTCTTTACTACCGGTAATTAACTAGTCTTTTAGAACTATTCACTACTATTCATTACACAATTTTACTATTCTCGTAAACCCTTATATTTTTAGATAAATATTTTATATATCATAGAAAATTCTGTTTTTCTAAAATTTAGTTCGTTTCGGGTTTTTACGGGATCAGTTTCTATTTAAGACCCGATACTAAATATAAAATAAATTAATTTAATAATTGAAAAATATTGTTATTTTCATAAAATAACCTTTTAGAATTTTTAGGGTCATAAAATATCAATTATAGCTCATATTCGCGTATTTTGATCATACTGGTAACTTATTTGATAATCCATGAAAATAAATAAATAAATTATATTATTTTAATTATGAAAATTCTGCTACAAAAATTTTGGAACGCATTTTCTATTATTTTTATTTTATTTTATTTATAAAAGAAAGTACTCTTACAAACCTATACTTATAGTACACTTTTCACACATAACCTCTTTTTTAGTTTAATCTTTTTACACTTCATGTATCACTTCATGGCAAATTTTTAAGACTTCTTTTGCCTGCCTTTTGTCATTTGAAACTGTCACACCTCGAAAGGGGGCCTAGTAGGATTAATCTAAAACTATCATACCACATGTGCACTCGTAATATGAAAGCCGTTTTGTAAGTAAGAGTGTACAAGACTCTATTTATTTATCAGTGTCTTTCATATAAATATATATTATATTACTCGATTTCAACTATGGAATCCGATTGTCCTGTCACGCCCTAAAGGGTACCCTAAACGTAACAGTCCGCCACACTCAATATTAAAGCTTAAGTATGATAACCTTAGCCATTCCCAAAAGCTTTGATATTAAGTGTAAGACGTGCTCTCACAAGTTTAGAGGACCATACCTGGGATTATGAAGCTTAATAAAATATAATAACATGTCAAGAAAAGTGGATTCATAATATTCATTCACTTATAATAATGATCTTACAAACTTAGGGGTATTTCTCTTATTCACAACTCTATTACAAGAATAATGTACATCTTATACACCACTAAACTTGATCTAGAATTGATTTATCCAAAAAGAAATTACTTGGCTGCAGGGTCTTCGTGGCCTCTACCACAAGTAGGGAAACTGCAAAAGATATCTATAGGGGTATAAGCTAACAGGCTTAGTGAGAACTATTTCCATAAATAACTTCTTGTAACAAGATTTCAAACAAGTTGTTTAAGCAATCAAATGAGATGCAACAAACACGTGGGCAAACAAGGCATATAGTTTTCCGAGAGCTATATGTTGAATGGATTTGCACACTCCATTCGGGGTTTGGTGATACATAACTTCAAAACAAGTAGTTTTAGTTAAAAAGATTTATGCTTCCGATCAATATCGCCAAGCATACAAAGTCTACTTGAATTGAACCTTGCTTTCGGATTTTTCGCCAAGCATTTCCTTAATGCCGCCAAGAAATCGCTTTCGGACACTTTGCCAAGTGTTACTTTCAACCTGAGCTTATTGTCCTTCTCACCGAAGGATAATAACCCAATGCAATGTGACCACTTCGTGGTATGCATGAATTCATTTATTTATGATATCATAACATTATTATTATCGAATTTAAGGCGATCAAAGAGTTTCATACAAATCAAGTGTTATACTAAAACAAACATTTAAATCAATTTCGGCCTCGATATTCTTAGGATTCTTTCAAAGAATTATTTTACATACATGTCCATTTTTCCTTTCTTAATTCTAATGCAACAAATTTACAAGCACAACAAGTATAGTATTTTAAAGAAATAAACTCACGATGATATGTCGACTATTCTTCTACATGGATGAGTAGTTTACACACTCCACTCAATCGAAATAATCTTCGAGATATAGGTATCCTTCCTTAGAGTCACCTAGCCAAAGAAAATATCCACAATGAGTATTTCTTGACGATTTTCTTGAATTTTGACAAAACAATGTCATGAGAACGTTAAAGTTTGTATAAAGGAGAGTTGCAATTTAAAATGGCCATAACTTGGTCATTTTAACTCGGAATCACGCATATAATATACCGATTTCTACCTACTCAAAATATCTATCTATTTCTAAAACTATTTTTGTCAAACTAAACCGTTTAGGCCTCGAAATAGTGGTGACGAAATTCACCACGAATTTTCTAACTCGAAAACAGCTTTGGTTCAATCATTCAAAATTTGCTTGATAAATACTTAGTTATCTATATAGTTGAAAAATCCTCTTTTTATAGTTACATAGCTCATATTTATTCATGCTCAAGTGTTGGTTGTCCAATCACGTTTCTTGAGTAAAATAATGTTGGTTTTGGAGTTCTGGAAAAATATAGTTTTAAAGAATTCATTTTGTAAATCTCTTGAAATGAATATTTTGTTTCTTTTGTTTTCCAAAGATGTTTTATGTTTTCTTTATTATTTTTCCCAAGTAACTTTTTTTTGAAAATAAATTTTCTTCTTTCTAAGTTTTCTATATTAATACTATTTTTTCCTATTTAATTTTCCCATACAATTTCCTCTATCTATTTGTTTGTAAAGATCTTTATTTGAAAATTCCTTATCCTTTCCTCATGTTATGTTTTTCGTAAAAATCATTTTTTTTACCAACAATTACTTTCTTTTGAAAAACAAAGTGGAATATTAAAGGATTTAAAAAGCTTTTCATAGCAAAAGTAGTTCCTAAAATTTGTAGTGGGTTCTTTTTGTAACTTTGAAAAGAAATGAATTTATTTTTGTCAAATCATAGATTTTATACATAAACTTATCTCTAAGTGATAAAATCTCATTTTGTTAATTATTTTTAGAACTTGAAATTTTGGACAATTTAAATGAACATGATTTATGAGAAATAATAGGAAACAAATATAACATAAGTAATAAAGTTAAGTATTGGAAGTCTTAGCTTCTTCAAGGCTCTTGGGACTAAGAAGTGGACTAGTCCCAAAATAAAAATAAAATGAAAGAAAGAAAAACTTGTTTTGACTTGATGAGGACAAGTCTAAGACTAGAGACTAGTCTTAAGATAGCAAGGAATAAATAAATTGCATTGCATGAAAATAAATAAATTGTAAGTGAGCTTATATGCTCTAAAGAATATGTATATATATATATATATATATAGTAATAGTACTTAGATATAATAACAATAATATGAACAAAAATATCAACATAAACATAAATAGATTTTCATGAACATAGTGTAGCTTTCATAACATTTAGTCTTTGGAAACTCACATTATGGTCATGTAAAGTTACATGACATATGAAGAAGAAAAATATTAGGAAATGGTTACCTAAAGAAGACTTTGGTAGTATTATGTGGTTTTGGTTTTTGTTGTAGGTAGAAGTTGTTTTGGAATTATTTTGAGAGAGTTTTGGGAGGATATTTGGAGAGAGTTTTGAGAGGAGAATTTGAGAGAGTTTTTGTAGAGAATTTGTGGATAGTAAATGTGTGAAAGAAGTGAAAGAGGAGGGGGGTATTTATAGGAAATTGTGGAGTAATTTTTATGTGATTAAAATAAAAGAAAATTGAAACAAATTATGGATGATGCATTGGGGGGGGGGGGCGCCGGCCATGAGTGAAGGTAGAGAGAGTGTGTTTTATTTTATTTTTTATATTTTGTGGATTAAATGAAATAATAAGTAAGGTAGATGTGAAATAAAGTTATGGGAAAGGTAAAAAGTAAAGATTATAGATTATGGTGTTTGTAAGAGTAGGTGTAAGAAAAAGTAGAAAGAAAAGAATAGTGTATAATAGTAATGAATAGTATAATGTAAAGAAGATATAACTAATAATGTACGGTAGTAAGAAAATACGCGTATAATTGCGATATCTGTTATTTTTACTTGCTGAAAAATTTTGAAACTGATATTTTTGAAAACCTTATATTTTTACGAGTCTAACGGTATATTCAAAATATTTTTACTATTCCAAGCTCCAGGACACGTTTTTCAAGAACTATGTCCGATTGTGTTCGAAACGGGTTGCGGTTTTACTAATCTGATTTTTTTACACTTCTTTAGATAATTATGCACTATTCCATATTCTAAACTCCTACTTACTCTCACCGAGTTTCTTATTCTGGATTGCCGGACTTAAGCTATTTCGTCTAACAAGGGTTTTGTTGACTTTTAGAGTTCTGGTTGACTTTTGGTTTAGGGTTTTAAGCTAAACCGATTTAAAAAATTTGGGGGTTTACTTGTCCACTTCCTACCAAGATCGCAGAGAATCGGTATCCCCTACCAAATAATGAAATTGAGTTCTAACTTACAAAATATGAAGTCTCATTTGTTTATACAAATAATAAATTTTAAATTCTAAGTTCAATGCCACTTATGTATCTAACTTCACTATAGTTTGATGGAGAAGTACTCTTCACACATCCCTATCCTATACCCAATTAGCGTTATACCTTCACAGAAACTATTGAGGGGTGAGCGAACCATGGGCTCAGTGAGATACCCTGACCAAACCACACATCAAACAATAACAAACAAGTATAATTACCAATCATATGCAATGTAACAATCAATCATATGCACATTACAAGCTTGGATAATCTAGAATCCAAAGCAGGATGGAGATTTACGCCCTCTCATCAGGGTTGAAGGATCACAATGCTATGGCCCACCTACCTAGGAGAGACTAAGCATACAGGAATACAATAATACTCACTTTAATTATCTCTTTAAATTAATCAAATCTTAAATATCTCATTTCCTGTTTTTCTGCCTTAGAAACTCCATTAAGTGTTAGTCCTTTCAAAGTGATACCATAAGCGGCGTCCTTCATTTACCATTTAGTTCCTATAGTATCGACAGCTCAAAGGTAACCTTGCGTTGATCTAATTGCTTTTAGCCTAGGTCAACCAAGCATTATCAGAAGGCCAAAATACTAACACGTAGTAGGCTGCCACTTGCTCATATGCTATTTATGCAAATCATGTAATGCATGATCATTTTCTTTTATGGTGTCAAAAGCTTTTAGTCAGGTTTAAGGTGATCATACAATTCACAGACAATATCAACATGCTTCATACAGTAGTTATCATACAATAAACTTATTGCTTATAATAGGATAATTTTGGCAATCAAGCATACAATAAACATCATGCAGTATACCCAACCACACATGCATATTAGTTTAATGTATTATTATTATAAATGCAACTATATTACAAGCATAAACAGTATAATAAAGTTAAAGTTACTCACCTGTGGTCCTCGCTAAACTATTGGAATATGCTACCAGAAATTTGAGAATTGATCTATTTTTCCGATGAAAATGAAATAATAGATATTTATTATTTAACTAATCTATTCTTCTATTAGTTCTGAAAATAAGATATTTGAAATAAAATATTCACCATATTAGTTATGGTATAACTTATACTATTATTTACATTAATTCTAAATTAGACATATTTTAGAAATTACGTACTCCTTTCTTTTTATGGTCTTACTTACTATATTAATCTAAGCTGAGTTAATTGAAACTAATCGCCTAATTCAATTACTAAATCTATTTTAATTAGTTTAATCAATCCAATATGATTTTACTTAGTAAAATAATTCATTTAAGATATATTAGTTTTATTTATATTAATTACAATTCATTGTCACTTATTATGACAAAATATTTATTAACATAATATAAATATTGTAACTAAACTTCTATAATTATCTAGGTGTCCTATCTTGATATTTAATTTAATTTCCATTACCTGTATTGGTCCTTTAATGGTCCAATTTAATTATTATTTAATATTTATTTTCATTTTGCTTATCTTGATCTTTAAAATATTTTATGTTTCTATCGAGCATTCGAAAAATTGATATTTAGTAGGCTTATATTTTTATAGTTATTATTATTATTGCTATTTTTATATTGTTCCTTACCCAACCCATTACAATACTCGTATTTATTTACTATTATTTAGTGTCGTCGTGTTTCTTTTTATATATTCCATATAATTTTCTTTCTATGTAAAAGGTATTACATTATTCAAAAACTTATCTTATTTAAATTTCCATTCTTATGCATAAAATAAGTATTTTACAATTATTATACTTTATTTTCATTTATAAAGTACAATAATATAAACAATAATGATATTAAGTTAGCAATATTAATAATGCTAGTTATAAGGTAATTTGCTAGTAATACCAATATTATTTTTCATAATAACTGTATTAAAATAGTAGTAATAATAATCACATCATTATTGATAATAATAATAGTGGTAATGATAATATTAATGATAATAACATTAACAACATTAACAACAACAACAACAACAACAACAACAACAATAATAATAATAATAATAATAATAATAATAATAATAATAATAATAATAATAACCCAGAATTAATAAATGCAATAATATTAATTAGTTTATCTAATCATAATTAATAAAATTATATTTTTCTACACCATTTATATTGCTAAAGTATTTACATACACATATATTTAAATAACTATATATTAATAAAAATAATTTTCACTTTAAAATTAATAAATATATATTATTAGTAAATTTTCAACCAACTAGAAAAGAAAAAAAATATTATATATATGATTTTTTCTACAAAATTCGATTACCATTCACGTAAACAGTACTAACGGTACTATTCATCATCTTCAACCTTGGATCCAAAGCTTATTTTGTATATTTTACACATCCAAATTCATTCTAAATCATTCCTAAGCATTTATACATGATATTTCTACACATATAACAACTAAAAACATCAAAAATCATCCTTAGTTCATGCTTTTCGGATTAAATGGTGCAAATTAAAGTTTATACACTCTTACCTTCTTGGAGCTGTTTGGACATGATTTGAAGCTTGTTTTGGGTTGTATTATGATCCTAAGATCATTTGGAGTTAATTTAAACCAAAATTTTTGACAAATAACAAATTAAATTAGCCTAACTTACCTTGAAGAATTTAAAACCGAGCTTGTGAGTGTGCTTTAATGGTGGTAGGAGTTGGGTTCGGTTTTTGGAATTGTTTGGCTATGGTTTTGATGCTGGTTTGAACTGGATATTTGGGAGATTAGTGAGCATTGTGTGCTTGTCCATTATTATGCATGAATACATATATATATAGAAGGAAGGAAGGAGAAGAGAATAAGACGGCTTCGGATGCAAAATTTTCACCGAAAGCTACCTCTTCCACTTGCCAATTTGCTTCATTAAATGAGGCATACAACTGGCTAATAATTGTGTGGAGGGTGTGTGTATATTATTGACTTTAAAGAGATCAATTTGGAGCAAAATAGGAATGATTTCGGCCTACATAGCTTGCATGCGAAAGTTCTCCAGAATTTTAAGGAGAATTGTGGAACGTGCAAATGGAAATAAAAAAATGCAAAAAGATGGGGTCTATAAAAATACAAAAATAAAGAGAATATGGTGAATTTATAACCAACAACAACTATGTAAGGAGTGAGGAAAAATATAAACTTGTGAAAAAATCAATTTTGTGGGTCTAAGTGATATGTATGATAAATATTGATTCGGTAATATTTTTAGATGAAAATTTACATATTCTCGTTATTAAATATTTTGAACACTATAGTATACATAAAATTTATATTAAAGATATGTGTATATGTGTTTGATTTTTCGATTTTTATTTAGGATTTGTCACGTCCATGGGAAGTTCAAATTGAAAAACAGAGAAGAAACGTAAATCGTAACAAAAAAATGTAAGTGAGTTAGGATGAATGGAAATACAAAAACTAAAAGAAGATGATGAATTTGTAACCAATAAATATGTAAGGAGTAGGAAAAAATAAGAACTTGTGAAAAATATCAATTTTGCGGGTTTAAGTAATATGTATGTTAAATACTGATTCAGTAATACTTTTAACTGAAAAGTTTCATATTCGCATTATTAAATATTTTGAACGCTACGGTATATATAGAATTTCTATTAAAGATATGTATATATGTGTTTGATTTTTTGCTTTTTGTTGGAATGGTTCACGTTCCTGTGAAGTTACAAAATGAGAAACAAATGAGAAATACGTAAAATGGAAACAAAAAAAAAAAAATGCAAGTGAGTTAGGATGAATGGAAATACAAAAACAAAAAGAAGATAATAAATTTATAACCAATAAATATTAAGGAGTAGGCAAAAATATGAACTGGTGAAAAAAAATAATTTTGTGGATCTGAATGATACGTATGATAAATACTTATTTGATAATATTTTTGGATAAAAATTTACATATTAACAATATTAAATATTTTGAATACGATAGTATACATAGAATCTTTAGTTTAATACATCTACTTTTCAGTTTTTATACTTGCCATCGTAAATTATATTTTATCTGTTTAAAAGTTTTGTTTGATGGTATTTTGATAAATTAATAATTATATTGCCCTTAATTTGACTTTATTACAAATTTATAAGATTTGAAATTACATATGAATTCATTTTTATTTATAAATTTATTCTAGATTTTTTAATAGATTAGAAATTTAATTTAATTTGATATTTGTTACTTTGTTCCTTTTACTAATTATAAGTTACTAGATTAGATCGAAATTTTAGTTTCTATAGACTAAGAATTATTTAACTTGAAGGTATTAATATTTTTCAAACATTAAAACTTAGGTTCTTAAATATTAAATAGTTTTTTTATTCTTTATTTAGAATATTATGAACTTTTAAAATCTTAGTGATAAAGATTCTTTATTCTAATTTGTTCATACTTAAAAATTTAAATCGCGAAAAATTTGGAGTGATTTCTGATATTTTTATTATAGTTTATTTATGATTTTACATTTTATTTATAATATTTATTATAACTGGGTTATGTAAAATCAAGGGGATTACAGAAACACTCCAAAAATTGATTAAAATAAACCTATTTCAATCCTTCTTTAAGAAGCAACACATATACTTAGTAACACATGACAATTTCAAGTCAAAAACCAACTAAACTCTCTTCCCTCTCTCTTCCAAATCACGCCAGCTATAGGGCTTTTAATTGCTGCCATTTCTTTTTTTTTTTTTTTATCTCATTTTAAAGTGCCTTTAACTCCTCCTATCTTTCTATATATACCCTCTCTCATTCACACATTTAACCTTTTATCATTCTTTACATTTTTCCTCTCTTTCTCTCTTCATTTGTTCTTGTTCTTGCAAGAAACACTTGCTGCCCCTATACTATATTTGAGCTCCCACACATATTTCTTCAAGATTCTTTGGTAAAACTCTTATTCCAAGCTTCTATAGTTGATGTAGGTGGAGTATAGTGAGAGCTTCATGCATCAAATGATTTTTCATAAACTTAAAAGCTAAGGATGCTGATGCCAAAATGAAACACTCATCTTGCTCATGATTATTCTCTTGTGATATTATTATTTTCTTGCTAAAAGTGGTTATATTTTGTAGATCTAACTTTTATGTAACTTTGATTATGTTTATGTTTAGATCTATGAGTTTATAGCTTACTACAATGGATTTCTCTTATATTTATGTTCATAGTAAGTATAGATCTTGGTTTTGAATTCAAACAAAAATGGTAAAATTCGTATTTAGGCAAGATCCATATTTAAAAACCACTTTCCAAGTATCAAAATGGAAGTTTTACTTGAAATAATGAAGGCTTAATGGGTATATATCATCAAGACTTCATTTTATATGGTTCAAGGGTGATTTTCAAAGATTATTTTTCAAAAGAAAATTCTATTTTCGAATCTAGACAAAGGCATAACTTAAAAACATGTTTTCCAACTCAAAAATGAAGTTTTTATTCAAGATATGGAAGGCTCTTAAGATAGGATATGTAAGGGATGGATTTTCATAAGTTTAGATAGACTTTATCAAAAGATATGTCCAAAAACAAATTTTGTAAATTCGGATGGTTTCAAGACCATGCCTTAAAAACCTTTTATCAACTCCAAAACTTGTGTTTTATATGAAAAATGAAGAGTATAGGTCATATATATCATCAAGTAATGATTTTTATAAGTTGAGATGGGATTTGCTAAGAAAAATATGTAGAACAAAGAGTAGAAATAAAGTAGGAAAATTTGAGTTGCTTGTCATTTTAAGAAATTCGTAATAATGGAGTAATGGCATGAAAACACTTACTTTCCAAACTCAAAATAGAAGCTTTATTAAAGAAATGAAGTCCTTAATGGCTAGGTATGGTTGAACCTTAAGTTTCTAATTATCAAATGAGTTTACTTAAAGGAATCACCACAAGAATAATTTTTACAAAATTCGGATTTTGGGATGAAGCATATTTAAGAACATATTTACAAAGTGTAAAATGGAAATTTTTATTGAAAAATAAAGGCCTTAAGGAATATACATAATGAAGACTTAATTTTAACAAGAATAAATAAATTTTATCAAGGAATTTTTCTAAAAACAAGTGAGAATTGTCAAGAATACAAGACTAGCCTTTCAAAGTTGATTTTTCATAAAGTTTTACAAGGAAAAAGTTTTCTAAAAATTTCTTTTATTAAATATCATCAAGAACATGTACATATATATCTCATGACATATCATTTATGATAGTAACTTGTTCATATTGAATGAATACTTGCTTTGGATAGTAGAAACTTCATGAACTTTCACAAAATCAATTTTCTAGATTGGATTTCTCTACTATTCTGAATTGATCAGATCTTTTCGAAGCTTAAAAGTTCTCAAAACTTAAATATGATATTAGAATTAGATAGATCTTTCGAAGTAGATAGAAATTGGTATATAATTTGCTAAATTCCAAGTTAAAATGACCAAGTTATTGCCGTTTTAAGTTGGAATTCCCGCGTTGGACGAGAATTACGAATTTGATAGTTTGTATGAGATTGAATGGATTAGTTTTGAGTTGCAATACTCATTTAGGTATTTCTTTCCTTAGATGACTTTGCTTTCGAGGATTTGTTGCCACCCGACTATTACGATTAAAAGGACTGGAGTGTAATGGACATATTGAGTTTTTCTCTTATTTTGTTACCTTGTTTGTGCTTGTAGCTACTTGCATTAAAATTATAGGAATAAGATAAAAATCGATATGAATGGGATGGGATAGACGATGATATTTTGATGTATATATGCCAAAGTATACTAAAGCATATCGAAACCATGAATCGATTGGATAACTGCACTGTTCATATTCTTTTTGTTTATGTGTATGATATTGGTTGGTTACTCTAAAGAATGTATGAATAACTTAACCTAAGCAAAAATAAATTGGTCATGCATCACATTGATCGAGTTACATTTGGTAACGGACTACTCCTACACAAGAAGATCGGTATGGTCCGAGATCACGTTTGGAGAATGAGGCCCGGGATTATAGTTCATTCATAGGGAACTAAAGCGTACCGGGGATGCATTTCATGAATGAGCCGAGCCGAGTCGATTTCTAAGAGCTAGGAGGCTCGGGAACTAGCGGCAGGTCATGTAGACTTTCAATACCATCCCTAACCCTAGATACGGAGGGCATAAATCTATTCTGTGTAGGGGTTCCGGTCACCCATACATAATTATTTGCTCATGTGTTTGTTTCATGCATAGTATATGGATGATTTATAACTTGCTTGTTATGGTATGAAATTAAGGGAACTCTCACTAAGCTAGTATAGCTTATACCCCGATAGTTGTTTGAATGAATAGGTTGACTTAAGAATGCTACCGAGGGACCGAGATGTCTGGAGCCGAGTATAACTTCGGGGTTTCGGCAGGAAGTAATAATACTTGAAAACATTAGTTAGGTTTTGTGAATTGCTTTGTAATAATTTTATGTAGTGAAATCTTTTGATAAATTGTATTTGAAGTATAGTGAATTGTAATTCCTTCACATTGTTACTCAAATTGTATCAATATGAAATGTATCACTCCGATGTATCTCCTATATGTGTTAGACGCCTTGTACATAGTATGGAAGTCTTCGTGCGACTAAGGTGGTCATTCTTAAGCCTTAATATTGTTTTTAATCCAAGTCAATTATAAGTTAACTCCATAATATTTAAGTTACCCATGTTAATTAGAATTAATCATTTCATTTCATGACTGAGTTATTTTCAATTATTGCACTAGGTTTATTTACTTATTCTCTATAAATTCAAGATCTATATTAAACCTACCTTAGTGACTAAGTCATATTAAAGTATTTCATTAAAACTGCATATATCTTATAAGATCTTAATTAGTCTAGTTCATTTTAGTCTACTAATGTTCTTTAAATCAATAAAATCTTATATTTATTGACTAAGTTCATTTTATTCTTAACTTCTATGTTAGTTGTTAATCTATAAATTCTCCTAACTCATTATTTATTATATAAATTGACTAACATATCATATTAACTATCATTCATTCATCACATTTCGTCTCTCTGTCTTTTCTATTTTTTTTGAAGTAAAGGCTTGATCACGCCAGTGATGGAGGGTTGATGGCCCATCACGCCCTCTATTATGTCCATGATCAGAGGAGCATGCGTGATCAATGGCCATCACACTCTTGATCAAGCCTGTGATGGCCTAAAATTTTCAAAATAAAGATCATCACGAGATGGATTACACCCATGATATAATAGGCATCATCACACCCATGATCATTTAGGAATAAAAAATATTAAGGAACAGCGACCATCACAGGTTAGATAACACCTATGATGAGTGCCCTAATTTTCACATTTTTCTTGTTTGTTTCGTCAAAATTTAACTCCTTAAACACAACATATTTCATAGTAAACATTATATAAGCAACATACCAACTCATATCATGCATAACTAACACTCCGAAACATGTTTCTATTATCATATATCATCTAATCATGCCATCATTTCTAATTCCATACATGCATACACAAGCCTAGGTGTTTGATATTCATGTTCATATGTTGTATGTTTACAACTTTTCTCTTAGGCACCACTT
Organism: Combretum micranthum; assembly: GCA_024138025.1. Lineage (NCBI taxonomy): Eukaryota > Viridiplantae > Streptophyta > Magnoliopsida > Myrtales > Combretaceae > Combretum > Combretum micranthum. Next base: position 3,500,925 of record JAMXBD010000003.1, read on the forward strand.
ATAACTAGTACTAATTCATCAAATACATGCATATTCAACAAATAAAACAAGAAAACAACTTAACTTATATATTTGGCAAACATAGGCTTCTTGATATTCACTACTACTATTCTTAAGTTGATGCTGCTTCTACATCCATATTTCTTAACTCCTATCTTGATTTTCTATCCTTACTTTCTTTTATGATCTCTTTGAATTTGAGATTTTAGTTGATTTTAGAGAGAGAAAGAAGGGGAAGAAGGAAAAGTAGAAAAAGAAGAAAAAGAGAAGATGAAGAGGAGAAGAACAGAGAAAAAGAGGTAGCAGATGGGAAAATGAAAAAAAAAAAAAGATAAGGTTTTAAAATATTTAGGGGATAATTATGATTAAGGGTTAAGATTTTTAAACAATTGTCTTAAGTACTTAAGATAATTAGAAAGCAATATGAGAATTAATTAAATAGAAATTAATGACTTAAATTAAAAAACTAGTTTAGAAGTTTAATTTCTAAAAAATTGATATTTAGTTTGAGTTTGGGTTGAAGAACTAACATTTTTTAACAAGCAATGGAATTCAAAATTTATGGGGATTTTAAAAATGAAATCTTGATTAAGAGGGCTAAATGGGGCCTTTAAAAAAATTAGGCAATTGAACTTAAGAAATTTATTTCATTTTAAAATTGGAAAGAAAAACAATCTAAATTGATAATTGGGAAAGAATTGAATAATTTGATTTATTGAAAAAGGTCATTGAGGCAAATAGATGATTTAAAAGGATATTTTAAATCTTAAATTTTATTTTAAGTCTATCTACTAATTTATATCAATTTATCTAATCATATGCTATAATTTACTTTACTTAATTTAATTAAACTATCTAAATCAACTTCTAAACTAAATTCAAATTCAAATTCAAAATTAACTATCTATTATACTATTTAGTTTTGAGAATTCTAACTTAGCTAGGTGAAGATTTAATGTGTTTTATATTCTTTTGTGTGAGAAATTATTAATAAATGACTTGAAAATCCAACAAAATTGTAGTATGTGGATTAAAATTTAATGCTCAAGAGTTTTACGAAATTTGTAAAATAATCATAAGAAATTTTCAAAAATATAAATTATTTAATTTAAATTTAATTTTATAATAGAATTGTGATGCAAAAATTTATATATTTCAATAAAACAATAAAATTTTATTTTAACGTAAACTCATTACACATCTATTATTAAGGGGAAAATATTAAATGTCACTTAATTTAATTATAAGCATGGCATCAAATATGGTAAATGGACCTAAGATAGCCATATTTGAATTTATATTAAGATTCTTTGAAAAAATAAGGAAAAAAGAAAAGAAAATGTAATTTTATGAGATTGTACGAGTGAGCTTAAATTTCCTTTTTTCTTTTTTATTTTGTATATTCATTAATCTTTAATTTCACTTATTTTAGTTTCCGTATTTGAACGATAAGAAAAAATAGCAACCAATATTTGTATTAATAAATTGTGTTAAAATTTCATTTGCTATCAAATTGTTTAATTTTCCTATCTTTAAAGTGTAATTACACTCAAGCTAAGGTAGTTTCAATTATACACGTAGGGTATTTATAGATGTATGAATTTGATTATCGAGGCTTTGAGCTTAACTTTTATTTAGATTTAACTCTCTAGACTAATGTGACAAGAGTTAGGACTAACTCATTAGAATGATCATGAGAGAATTGGTAAGGAATGCTTGGATTAGGGGCCATTGGAATTAACTTGCCCATTTCTAATCTTTCTTAGATTGGTCCACATACATTACAAATGAAGGCCTTAATGGGTCTGGGTCCATAAGGGAGCTCACTTCTATATCCATTACGAGAGAGACTCGTCCTAACCATTAGTCGTCTGTCTCATCTAACAGATGATATCGATAGCTAGATTCTCTATAAATACCTCTAGTCCCCACCTCATTTAGATAAGCGATATCTAGAACAAGCACCATCGTGTTGCCGGATTTTCATTTAGTGAATCAACCATTTGATTTACTTAAGAATGCACAAGATATTTATGGTACCTAGTGAGGTTGATACTTTCTAGCTCTCTCATCTGTCACGAGTGTGTTAAAATTTACTAAGATAGCCTACACGATCCTTTCTTGACCATCTTCGTACGTGTTTTTTCCCTAGGTTATGTGTAGCGCGAAAGTTACGTAGCATACACGTGCTCATTACATCTCGATCTTTACCCACATATTCTTGTCGACTCCATTGGAGAAACAAGGGAAATTGACACTTGCATGATGGCACCTCCAAGAGAGAGACCTATTGACCTCACTGAAGGTACGACCCAAGAACCCGATGCCAATCTTGAAGTTATTGGGCATGACATACCAGCATTAGAGGATATTATTTAACCTATTAGTACTTAACCTAACAATGTTACGATCCTACGCGCTATGCAAGAAAGTATTGTGCAAGTCAATCAATTGATGCAAGAGTCCACGAGACAATTCCATCAATTCATGACGATATTTACTCAATACTTGCCTAGTATAGCTGCTATTTTTGCTGCGCAATAGGGTGCAACTTCATTGACCCTTACTATTGCTATGCAACAACGCGTTCCCTAGGTACCTTAGGCTCTTCAAGTACCCTAACCCACCAACTCCCTTCCTGCTCCTAAATAAGATCCTGCTAGAGTGGGAGAATAAGTTCCTCTGTTGGAGCCTCTAGAACTACACCTCATGCAAGTAATCTTATAGCTATAAAACCCTCTGTACCTTAAGTAAGAGGCATGGGATTTAGCTTAGAGGATCCTCATCTTCACATACTATGCCACATATTGTTATTGAAGGACCTGTTACTTAACCTAATGTAGCTCTGCTCTGGACTAATGCCCCAACTACACTAGCTAAAGCTACTGCTTCAACTCTTAAAGGCACTTTTGTCAAGAAGGAAGATTTAGACATGTATCTAAAAGAAATATAAGCTAAGTCTAATGTGGGAGTATTGGATCTCAAGCTATCATACGATCAACATATTGCTGCTAAGCCATACTTTTAGGACTTTATGTCCCAAATTCATGCTATTCAATGGTAAGAAGGGAAGTGCTAAGGAACATTTGTTAAAGTTCATTGAAACACTAGAGGTTTATGGATTTGATGATGATTTGAAGTTAAATGAATTTTCTAAGTCCCTCTCAAAGAAGGAGTACACCTGATATGTCATTCTCCCCCTTGGATTGGTAAATTCATGGGCAAGTATGTGTAAGATGTTTTAGGAAAAGTTCTTCTCCACACGAAAACGAATGACCTTAACTAATATGGACAGATTCGCTAGAAGCCTAAGGAAGACTTGATGAATTATATTGAAAACTTTAGGGAGCGTTCACTAGACATTCAAGACGTATGCGATGAAAGAGAATTAGTGAAAATTTGCATCTAAGGTATGCTCACTAAATATGCAATGCATCTAGAAAATCTTTCCTTAGCCTCATTCTCTATGCTGGTTGAGAATACACGAAGGACCAATAATTTGGTTGCACGGCAAAGGAGAGGAAGTGCGAATTTTAATAAAAGAGAACCATCTGTAAATTTGGCTCATAGAAAAGATTCCAAAGAGGAGAAGAAACCAACGGTTGAGAAACTTAAGTGCGAGAAGGCAAAGGAAACATTGACATATCCTTTCTCAATGGGAAATGTGCATACTATACTAGATCAGTGGTTGACAGATGGAAATCTTAAACTCCTAAGAGTAGAACATTTGCCAACTCAAGAAGAAAGGAATGATCCTAAATTTCATAGACTTCACAAGATTATGGGGCATTTTACTAGGGATTGCTTTACTTTGAAAGGATCTTCAGTGAAAGAGTACTAGACGGGGAGCTCATTATCGAGAACAATGACGTTAGGAATAACCCACTTCTAGCTCATGACAATTGGCATGGTGTTGTGAATGCCATTATCCATGATCCTATCATAATGAAGTTAATAGACACACAGCTGATTGAGGCACGTGAAGAAAATGATAATGCACTCAAAATTGAAACTCATGGGGATGATAATGTCGTCTTTACTTTAGTGAAGACTTCAAATTTTAAGAGCTTCTTTGATCTCCTCGGATTTGATGATCACATACGACTTGCAGCAACGATTTCTCTTAATCAAATTGCACAAGGTCACCATAATGAGCTCAATGTTATTCGACCTAAGGAAGCAGCAGTCTCTAAAAGAAATATGCCATTACATTTACCATCACTAATATGCGCTTGAAGAACTTTAATTAGAATCATCCTTTGTACGTGGACAGTATACTTAATGTCTATCTCATCAAGATGACTCTTATCGATAATGGATCCTCACTTAATATTATACCCATGTCTACTTTCAAAGCTGCAAGAATAGATATTTGACACTTAATAAAGCATCCTATTGCAATGAACAACTTTATTGAATCTTCTACAATGACAATAGGTTATGTCAAAGTAAGCTTTAAAGTTGAGCCTATTCATGGCCTTGCTACATTTCATGTGATTGATGCATCAGTGTCTTACCACCTTCTCATAAGGACATGGCTGCACAAGTACAATATGACACATCATTATGTGAAAGGTCATTGGAATGGAAGTGATATCTTAATCCATGCGACAAAGAATCCATTCAATCGTAATGAACTTCACCTTGCTGAAGCTAGCTTCTTCTATGAACATGAAAATGAAGAGGATATGATTTTAGTGGAATCCCATGTGAAATCACTACTTGCAAGGGAAGAAATTAAGACTCAAGAATTTAAAAAGAGAAAGAAGCACGGTTGTCTTGAGGTATAAAGTAATGTAAGAAAGCTTATAGCAGAATGAAAATGAAAAGCACTACATGAATCGAAGAAAGCATTTCTTATAATCAAGAGCGTTATTGGTAAATCTTGCTCATTTCCTTTCTCTTTGTGTGTAAACAAAGCATTAGACACTTTTAACTAATCAATGAGTTGTACTACTCAGTCAATGAGTATGGTTCATGAAAATATGATGATATACTCACTTATTTTCCTTTTTATTGCTATTGTCACTAAAAGTAAGAAACTGGCTTTTTAGTGAGCAAAGCTATTAAAAAAAAAAACAATTGAAATTAGATCCAGTAATATTACCCTTTATTAATGAAAGAAAAATAATAACAAATGTAACATACGATTTATACATCATTGCAGACGAGTTAGAGCTTAGCTCCTAGGTGCACAATATTGATAACGCATCACTATGTTTTTCTCAGTATTTCTAGTTGTCAAGTAGTGGAGGTAGTCCCATTAGCAAGCTCCATTAAACTAAGTAATCATTGGCACATGGTATTCTACACTCAAGTGATACCCTAATGGGTGTCATGTGGTCGAGTAGTGGGAAATACCCTCTTAACAAATAAAAATTTATTGATCTAAATGCCACTATTGCTACATCAGCGTGATTGATAACAAATGCTACTATTGTTGCACAAGCGCGATTGATAATCAATGCTACTATCACTGCATGGGTACAAACGATCATTTTCCTGAACCGATCGTTTAAACATTGTCATGAGGAAGCAACCATGCTAATTCAATGCACATGATAGTGTAATAATCCCCTTCATTTCTAACACTATAAAATCAGATAATATCACTAATTGGCTGAAGCTTTTCTTCTAAGTGCGTATGATCATAAAAAAAAAAAAAAACACATTCTAATATCAAGTGTTGTGTCTAGTGACATGGCTTGTTACTATGACATGCTTCTTTTTCATGATTCTTATCATGATATCATAAATGTCTAAGGGATTGAAGTAATCCAACCATTGTATCCCTTTAAGTATTGCTGCTAAATGAGAGCTAACACTCCAAAGCACCTGACGATTAGATATCGAAGAAAAAAATGGGTATTAAGAAAAATAGAGTTAACAAGTTGATTCCATCATTGTGGTCAATTTTACATGGTTTTATTACAATTCCTGTTGAATAAAAAAAAATACATTGTATGACTAAGAAGGTTATAGTGAAAAGACAAAGTCAATGTCTATCACAAAGCAATGAGTTTTATGTGTACTGCATGTTTGCATAGGATGCTTAAAGCACAAAATGTTTGTTTGAGTGTGATCTTAGTTATGCGAGTATGCATGAAGTTCGTTTGCACAATACGCTCAAAACATGTACCTACATGTGGCACTAGTTTGCTCATGATGCTACATTGCTCTCATATGATGTTATTGCAATTGGTCAATCAAAGGTGCATGCATGAAAATAATTCATTGCTTTCAAACCAAGTTGATTCACTTCTTCAAGATATTGCAACTCTTGATTGCTATATGGTTTTAATGCAAGACACGATTTATAACTGTTATACAAAGGAGCAGGAACATCGATAGTTGCTAAATTTGTCTTTTGTAATATATCATCAACTGGGAGGGAATGGCCAATGATAAAAGGAACTTCCTATGTTACGCCCCGAGAGGTACCCTAAACGTGGCAGTTTGCCGTACACAATACTAAAGCCTAAGAATGACTACCTCAGTCACACAGAGGCTTCTATATCATGTACAAGGTGTACATCACAACCAATGGAGTGCATCGAAGTAGCGTAATTTATATTGATAATAATTAAGTAACAAGACAAAGCGAATACTTATCATAAAATATAAATATGTTAAATTACAATTCTTAGGGGAGTATCCCTCTATTGTCTTCAAATAAATATACATCTTAGAATTTCCAAACACTAACATAGAATACATTACATATAAGGAATCTTACAAAATAACTTCATCTTATGTTTCCATTGCCTTCATAAAAGCTTAACATCCTTCCATGACTTTCTTATCATCATAATCCTCAATTTAAGCCACAGGTATACCTATTTCAACAAAATCTATAGGGGTATAAGCTACAACTAGCTTAATAAGATATTCATTTTCATTCGCACCATGTTTTCAAACAAGTTCATTTAAATTTTCACACATGTGCTATGCATACAATGCAACAATTACGTGATTACGCAAATATATATAGTTATCTGGAAACCATATATAGAACAGATTTACCCCTCCGTATCGAAGGTTAGGGAATCGATGATGAAGATGCTCAATCTTCTACTGCTAGTCCCCACCAAAAGCATTCGGTTGGCTTGGCTCGGCTCGGTTCCGAACCTAGAGTCGCATTCCCCTGGTGATTTGGATATCTAGGAAGGAACATCGCCTGTGTTACAACACGATAACAACCAACCCAACTCTACGCGTAGGAGTAGCATCATTCCAAAAGAGATGTAACTTGATGGATGCTATGCGTGAGCATTTTATTTTTCTTAAGCCAAACCTTATTAAGGCTTATTAGGGGGCGATCAATCAATTTAGCAAATAATGAGCAGTCATACAAGTAAGTAAACAAAAACACTTAAACAGGCTATTTGAAGTTGCGATATTCTTAAGTTTTATTTCACGCATGAACATAGAATCACATATATATATACATATCCTGAATTCCCCATATATATCCATTTTTATCTTTTCTTAGTATACTAATGCTACTACTTTATAAGCACAAGCAAGGTAACGAAATTAAGAGGAATAACTCACTCGTCCATTTCGCGATCTTCTTAATCGTAGTAATCCTCAGGAAAGGTAATCTTGATCCTTCGTCACTTAGACAAAAGAAATACCCGCGATGAGTATTTCATAGAAATTCTACTTAAACTTTATAATTCTATTTCACTATGTTCGTTAAAATCGCATAAAATGAAATTCCAATTTAAAATGGCCATAACTTGCTCATTTTAACTCGGAATTTCGCATATAATATACCGTCTTCTACCTATTTGAAAAGATCTAACCATTTCTAAGGTTATTTTTGTTATATAAGGTCATTTGGGTTCCGAAAACATAGGGTAAGATTTAAAATGAATATTTCTAGATTTTACGAAATAATTTTCTAACTCAACTTCATTCAAAAATCCTTTGATGAAAATATATATATATATATATATAATTGATAAATCCCTTAAGTATATAGATAAGCTCACTTTATATGCAAAATTTCTAATGGTAATGTCTCAACAATTTATTTCATAAAATAATTCATTTTGAGTTGTTAAAACTTCAACTTTGATAAATTTCTTTTCAAGTACTTTGAAGAAAATTTATATTTTCATAGGTTATTATAAATGAGTATATTCTTATTTTATTTTCTTCATTCTTTTTCCAAAACAAGTAAATTTTCCTTTAACTTTGGTTTTTTATAAATTTCTACTTCTATTGATAAAAGATCAAAGTTATCAAAAGTTTATTAAGTTGTTGAAAACCTTTTTATAAATTTGTGCTTAGAATGGTTTTAGAAAATGAGTCTTGTCTTCTTATATTTATTATTTAAAATATAAGTTTTTATTTTCTAAAACTTGTTCTTTATTTCTTTTGAAAAGAATCCTTTTTATTGATGAAATCCTTTGTTTTTAATCTTATCTTATTTATATTCTTTGAAAATAAGTTTCTTCTTTAGAAACATTTTTCCTAAGTGGGTTTATAACTTTATGGGTTGAATTCATCTTAATTTTGAAAACTAGTTTGTTTCTTAATTTTGTTATGGAGTGAAAAAGAGTTTAATCTTAAGCTTTTTATGAAAAACTTTGAATATTAACAAATTATTTTACTAAAACTTAGGTTACCATAATATACAAAGAAAGTATTTATTTCTTATGTTTCATTGGTAAAGCTATCTTTGTTATTTGAGAAAACTTGTATTACTTTATTTCTATGTTGTTGATAATAACTCCATTATTTTGTGACAAGTCACATAATAGAAGATTTAGTTTTGAGTTCCTTTAATAAAGTAAAATTCTACTTTTAAATTAGTTGAGACAATATCATTATGTAGATGCAAGTATTATGAGTATGTAAAATAATAAGAATATGAGAAAATACTAGAAACAAATAATAATAAGCAAGATAATAAAATATCAAGTATTGAGAACCTTAGCTTCATCAAGGTATCCCGGTCAAGTATTGGGAGCCTTAACTTCATCAAGGCATCTTGGGACTAAGAATAGACTAGTCCCAAAAGAATAAAGAAAATAAAGAAAAGGTTGTTTTGACTTGATATGGACAAGTCTAAGACTAGAAAGACTAGTCTTAAATAAATAGCATGAAATAAATAAATAACAAGTGAGCTTATATGGTCTAAAGATTATATATAAATATATAAATATATTTAGTTATATATGAACAAGAAATAATAACAACATAATAAAATAGGAAGTTCATGTGCAAGAACAAAACATGAACATGTTGTTACTTTTACTACTCATATGAGTTTCAAAACAACACCATAGTCATATTAAGTTACATGACATGAGTAAATAAATGGCTAGAAGAAATTTACCTAAAGTGTTTATGTGGTATGAAGATGGTAGATGAATGGGGTATTATGTGAGTAGTGATATGTGGTAGATAGTTTGTGTATAAAGAATGATTTTTGTGAAGAATTGGTTTAAAAGAGTTTTGGTAGAGAGCAATTTTGAAGAGAGGATTTGTGGAGAGATTTTGGGAGAGTTTTGGTAGTAGAATGAGTTGTATGAAAGAATGAAGGAGGAAGGGGGTATTTATAGAATTTTGGAGTGAAAATTAGATGTAATTAAATTAATTGAAAAAGAAAATAAATGAGGAGGTAAGATAGAGGGAAGTGGACGGCAATAGCATGGGAGGAGAGAGAAATCTGATTAAAAATTAATTTTAGAAGAAAAGTGTAAGAGAAGTTTAGTAATATGTGGTGTAGAATTTTTATGGGGAAAAGAAAATTGTAAGAAATAGGTATGTAGGTGTAAGAATAGATAATAAGAAAAAGTAGAGATAGAGGAATAGTAATGAATAGTAGAAAAATACTATGAATAGTAAACTAAACAATTAAAATACCGGTAGTAATAAAAATACGCGTATAAATGCGATGTATGTAATTTTTAGCAACCGAAAAATTCTAAAACTGATATTTTTGAAAACCTTATATTTTTACGAGTCTATTGGTATTAATGGAATATTTTTGCCATCCAATGTACCAGGGCATGGTTTTTAAAAACTGATTCCATTCGGATCCGAAGGACAATAGAAATTCGCGAATCTGATATTTTTAAGCTTCCCTATATTAGTACGAACTATTATAAAAAATTATTTTTATTTCATTGTTTAGGGTTTAAGAGCGCGTGATTGCCGGATCTTAAACACTAGGGTTTACTGTAAGCTTTGTTGACTTTTAGGATTCCGATTTGACTTCCGTTTTGTTGAGTTATTCGTAAGATATAATTTTGGAGTTTTGACCGTATTATATTTTTAGTTCAATATCTATGGTTTATCTCATTTTATTTATGATTATTTAATAGTTTTCAGTTCTTGGGATCGTTTAACCGAGTCTAGGGTTATGAGTTGACTCAGTTTGACTTTTGGTAAAAATTAAAATTTCTGATTCTAAAATTTACCGAAGGATTTAAGATCTTAGCATTTTGTTGATGACTGTTATTTGGATATATCGTTTTGATTTACATTTTAGGAATCGGGGAGATGATTTGATTAGCGTACGGATGTTGATTCAACCGATAATTGGATTTTCTATTTTGTTTTTGAGGGTTCTCCTTTTCTCGAGATTAAGAATTCTTGTTTTTTGATCTTATTTAGAATTATGTTTTAACTTGGTTCAATTTTTAGCGTTTTGATTCCGGTGTTTGAATCTTAGAATTATTTTCTAAGAATTATGAAATTTTTAGGGGTTTACATCTTACTTAACCCTTCATGAATAACTTTTGTTATGTGTGGCACCCATGTGAAAGAAGAGAATGTGATGAAGAGTCAACACTTGAGAGTCATAGCACCTATATTTCAAAGAATGAAAGATGAATCAGTTTCACAAATGAAAGGAATACAAAAGCTAATAAGACTTCATGGGAGACATTCACTTATCATCAAGAAAACACATGCGAGTAACAAAAAGGTATAAGCACAAATAATTATTTCAAGAAAGCTTCAAAAATCATCGCAAACATGCTTTGAGGTTCAATTTTTAATAATGAGATGCAGCTATCGTTCATGATACGGTGATCAAGTTCATTTTCTGTAAGTGCAAGTCTCATGGATGAATATTAAAAGCAATAGGGATAATCAAATCACCAAATGTACAATGTTATAGTGCTAGTCATGCCTTTTGTTTTGGACTTGTGAAGATAAGAACAAAAGTGAAAGTTACCATAGAGCCACTTGCTTCAAATCTATCATTCTCAGAGTCCCATTGTGTATCAAGCTCTCTTAACAACTTTGCCTACGACAAAAACACTATGAGATTCATTTAGTACTTTATATACAAAAGGGAGTTCATATACTTTGGAATTCATAATTTTGTGGAAAGGAGCATGACATGAATACTTGAGCTGCTACTCGAATCATTAACATAGCAATGGTCGGATTGAGTATATTCAAACTTAAATCAAGTCCTAACAACTAAATTGTCTTGGACCTATGCCCCTTGTTACATTCAAGCCAAGGGATAGCAAACCAGGTGTAGCACATAAAATCAACATGTTGAGCACTCGGTAGTTTCAAATAAATACAACTGCAATTAGAGCACACTTGATAGCAGCCTCAAACAAAACAATATAACAACATAAACACAATAGCTTACAAGTGACACACTAAGAAATTGCTAGAATTTAAGTTCATTTCAACACATCATTTAGGCTCCATGAGATTTTGCACACAACAAAGCTTTCTTAAAGGGTGAAATAAACTTTAGCAAATGGTTAAAGCATCAAGTCAATCAATAACACGCCAAACATGGGTTAAGCAGAATAGTCTATGCATATTTTGTAAATTTGCCATATCTCTCTTATACGAACTCCTATTGAGATTATTTAAAATGCTATATTTGGAATGAGTCAATATAGAAATAGACACAAAGTTGTTGCATCTACAAAGTTATGTTCTTATATATTCATGTTTAGCTCAATTTCATAAATTATGTGAATTTTTATCTTCCAAGATCCTTTAAATGTGATTAAAAATTCTTTGGAAAGAGAAGAAGAAGATCTAAAGCTTTCAATTTTGAGTTATGATGAATTTGGAATGCATCAATACTGAATTAGTTGTGAAGTTACTACATGTGTAGTGCTAGTGCCTAATTTTTACAGATTTGACATAGTTAAGTAAATTATGGATATTTCTCTCACTTGAAGTCCTATTGAGATGATTGCAAATCCTACTGAAAGATAAGAAATATATCTTCATTTTTTTTATGTTTTGATTTGGGCATGATTTCGAAGATATTAAGGTCAAACTTTATTATGAAGTTATTGCATGTGCAATGGTAGTTCCTAATTTCTGTAGATTTAATGCATTTTAGTAAATTGTGGATGTCTCTCTCATCTAAGCTTCTTTTGATGTGATTCAAAATCCTTGTGATACATAATAGGGAGCTTCACAACTATTATGTTTTGGCTTTTGAGAGATTCTAAATGTATCAAGGCTAAAATTCATCATGAAGATATTGCATTTGCAATTATAATACCTAATTTTCACAGATTGGCGGAGTTTAGTAAATTATGGGTATTTCTTTCGTTTGAGCTCCTTTGGGCTTGATTCAAAATCCTATGGAAAGATAAAAGAGACATTTACAAGTTTTATGTTTTGAAATTTTAAAGATTACAAATGTGTCAATGCTAAATTTTGTTGTAAATTTCTATAATAAACAAAACACTTTGATAAATTGGAATCAGATTTGTTTAGCTATAATATGTGCAAGATGTGTATGAGTAGAAAGCCAAAAACCATGCAAGTCACAAAGAGGCAACATCAAGAATCCAGATGAATGACTATAAGATATATGAACCAGAACATACAAATTTGCACGGAGTACATGAGGGTCCCAAACAACCTAACAAGGAACTACTAGTGAATCCCAACAGAGTAAACAACCAACTATCCCTGTATTAAAACGATGGTGAATAACCTGCAAGGCAACCACAAACAAACCAAACAATTTTCATATGCCTCACATCAATTCCTTACATAAAAGCTTAACATTTCACCTTCAAATCATGAAAAATCCAGTTGCTCATATCAACATACAGATAGAATAGAATAAAGCCTGCAATTATCTTTTATAAATAGAATGCAGACAAAGGAGTAACTCAAGACGGTAAATCAAAGAGACTCAAATTACCAATGAAAAATTGTATTTATAAAGCCTCTAGATCCTCATTCATTATTGCTATTCAACACTCGATTGCTATTTGAATGATGTTTTGCTCAACCTATTTCTGCTACAATTTTTTAGTTCACTTATCAGTATAGCTTGACTTTAATTAGATCCAACAATAGCTCTTAAAAAAAAGGGCATTGATGCTTCATTTGGTTTTGAGAGAATTCAAATGTTCGTTTAATTCACTTATTAAACAAATTTCTTCATATTGAATGCATGAAGGCTTATGAAAATAGTACTGGGTGGCTTCTAAAACAAATATATGTTTAGAAGGCATGTCCATGGCACAAAATGTACAGATTCAAGTGCCTTTAAAGTCTCCTATAGCAATTTATTTCTATGCAACATAACTCCAAGGATACAGTAGAAGATTTATAGCAAAGTTTGATACAAATAGGAGGCAAAGATAATGACTTCCAATGGATGCAATGACTTCTAATGGATGCAATGCACATGGATTTAAATCTCACCCTCAACAACATGATGTCACTAGGAGCATGTCATGACAAAAATCCCTGAATAAAAAACTACTAGACCAAAAATCTTAACCCACCCCCCCTAGCACATGTCATTTATATAGAGAAAGAAGTTAGCACGAAAATGAAGAGATTGCAAAATAGCATGCTCCTAGTTGCCTCTGTTTTCAAATTTCCATTTTATAGCCTGGTCTATCTTTTACCAACCTCACGAGAGTCCTGGGTATAGCTTCACAAAGCAAATAATTCCAATGATACTAGAAAACCAATAAAGACAGCTATGAGATCAAACAGGCAGACCTCAACATGAATTCTTCAACAACAATAACACTAACTACAAAAGCATGCATCTAGCAACAATACTAGTAGTTTAAAAATTGAGCTCATCGTAGTGAAAATTTTAATAGATGGTAGAGTAAAAGCATTAGGCACATGGTCCATCAAGCCAGATACACCACATCAACGAAGGGATAGTAGAGTACGTGGGAAGAATGGGGCTTATAAATCACAAAACAAGAAACACATAGCATTTAGTGGAACATACGAATGGAATACAATGACGAAAAAAGGTGTGACCTTCAATCTGCTGAATCAAGCTAAAAATCCTCAACTAGACAAGGACAAATATTTTTCAAGACCAATAGCAACCATGATCATGAATGAATTCCATTTCAGTTTTTAGTTGAGAAAGGATCCAAAAGATTGCTCAAGCGACTGTAATGGAGTACCCACACTGCTAGAACTCACCCAAACCAACTAGAAGCTCGATTGTACTCAATTCATCAAATAGAGAATACCATGATCAAGCAACTAGTTTCCAAGTAAAGCTATTACAATGTATGCTATTACACAATGCCTAAACATAATTGGTCAAAACAAAAAGGAGAACTAGCTTTTGAGGATTGAGTAGCTCTTCCATATAAACACAAAATTTTTAGGGAAAAATAAAAAGCTTAACAACAAGTCATAAACTATGGGTATACTAAAAAAAATAAGGGAACTAGAAACCTACATTAGAAATTTGAAGAAGAAAGAAGCACAATATGCAGAAAACATGTTGAACTGACCTTTTGTTGCTATTTTTATGATGAGAAGGGAGTGTAGAGGATGAACCAAGGAGAAAAGGGTTTTTTAGTCATCAAAGTAGGAGATGAAAGCTAATCCAATGTAAAAAAATGAAGAAAGCTTTATGATTTTTGTCTTTTATTAGAGGAAATTCTTGTATGTGGTGAGATAGAAGAAGGCGAAAAAGGCATGCTTTCTTTTTGAATTGCTAATTATCCCAGTGAAAATGCTTTCTGTTGTACAACAAGCTTATCAAATTTCAACACCTTACTATGGTATAAAATTGTACCAGTTACCTCCTTCACAAAATGTTTGTGATGTACAGGCATTCCAGGACAATAGGAAATGGATTGATATTTATGGGCTAGGCACATTATTAGAATTAGTAGTTTTATCAATAAAGATGTGTGTAAAGTCTTCAATTGGAGGCAACTAAGATCCGTGGAAAATAGGGTATGGTTAGAACTTCATATTAAATTTGGACTCGATTCTCTTATCCCTTCTCTATTTAATTTCCAACACTTTATTTGTTGTTTATTAATCTTATTGTTATTGATTAACTAGAAAATCTTAATTAAAATCATAATGTGGTTAAAATTTGCAATAAACTCCATTTAGCCCCCTCCTTGCTCACCTCTTCTTATGTTTAGCCTACTATATTTTTAACATCTAGTATTAGTAGTTAATACTTTTGTAAATGTAGTAAAAAGAATATGTACTCAATAAAAGGAAAAATTTTATTTTAACATGCACACTCTTCACTATCCCCAAAACTCAAGTCCTTATATTCGTACCCAAAACCATCTCAAACATAATGCTAATTCACATCAATGCCATGAAATGTAATAGAAAACAAGTGAGCAAAATGAGTTTAACTACATAATAATTGAAATACATACCCACATGTCACATGTACTTATTCTAACGATATATACAATATGTTAGTTTTTTGTAATTTCATGCTTGGCAATTGATAGTTTCTAGTATCTTAGGAAAACTGTGACATAAGTGTGCACCTGACGCCACAAATTGAGAAACATAGGGGCTTGATTCGATACCTATTTTTTAGGGATTCATAGGAACATCCAGATTCCATGCTAAAAAGAGAACAAAAGAAGAAAGTCTCATACAAAGTTCATCGTTGGGTCTAACATCAAGAGGTATAACATTTTATCTAAAGTCTCATACCTTCCAATAACTTTGTCACAATTTTATCCCATCTAAAGTCAATGGTTGTAGCCATAGTTCCCTCTTATAAATTATTAGTCATGTTGTACTAGATCATTTGCAGGGAACTAAGCACCTAAATTATAACATCCTCTTAATATCACAACATGAGATAGTTTGAATATGTTGCTTATAAATTAACTAACCGAATAACAATAAACACATAAGTTTTTAGTGAGGCCTTCATTTTATTTCTATTTAGATTTCTATATTAGTAAAAAGACCTATTAATTTAGTACTAATTAGTCATCCTAATTTCAATTTTCTATTTTTGTGTCATTTAAACTATAATCAATGTTGTTATGAGTCCTATACTAGTGGGTCAAACTAGATTTATTAAGGGTAAGCCACAATAGGTATAATAACTATTAAATTCGAGGTTCTAGGTTATCCAAAATTTATTTTCACAAATCAATTTAATTCAATCAATGAAGGGTTAAACTAGTCTTTAGAGCGTATGGATCAAACCGATTTGCTAGTAGACCAATTTTGAGGTAGCTACTCTTTAACATTGAAGCATTGATCTGCCTTGATCCATTAGAGAAATTTTGAGTCCTTGTATCAAATTTAGATATATGACTTATTTATCCAATATTATTCATAAATTATTTTCTCTCTAGTTGTTGAAGTTAAGATCATCTAGCATATAATTAATCTTGGGTTTATAAGTACCTAGGTTTATATTTAGGTAAATGTCAAAATAGGTTCTCGAACTTTGACACATTATTACAGTTAACTATTTAAAATTTAGAAATATCAATTTACTACTTATAAATATTTTGAATTCATTTATAGTAGCTAGGTGAGGTAGTTAATTACAAAAATGGATAAAGTTCTAATCGTTAATTGCCAAAATTGGTACATTTTAGGTAGTTAATCATAAAAATAAATAAATTTTTTGTACCAATTTGATACTTTTAAATTTTAGAAATTTAATTGTAATTTTTTTTTCACATAAAATTGTTGTGTCTTATAGGACCACAGCTTAGGGAAGGTGACTAGAGTGGTTGGTTAGGTTGAAGGACTTTATCATTGTAAGGAAATAAATGTGGTACACACTATCCTTAATAAGGGTGTCAATGATGTATGAGCATTGTTGTCTTGGCATCTACCGTTTCATTGCTTATTTGTTTTATCTATGTTCTCTAATTATAACTTGAGTAATTTAAATTTCTTACTTGCGAGTGACACAAAGCACGACAAGCTCGTAGTTCTTTATCTAGTCACATCAATGAAGCTTTTTCATATTTTGAGCTTGTTCTATTAGTACTACTATTGAAGAACATTACAAATTTAAGCCAAGGTCTAAACCATGTATTTTCCTTAGATATTGATCAGGGAAAACAAAGGCTATATGGTTTTACAACTTTCCGAGGATAAAATACATGAATCTTATGATGTTTGTTTTTATGAAAACATATTTAATTTCAAAGAAAATCAATTCTCCTCATTTGAAAGTTCTTCACAATAAAATAACACTCTTGATCAAATTAATGAATAACCACTTAAACTATTTGTAGGCATAGTTTTATTAGTCTATGTATATTGAACACCACACGAGTTCTTGCCAAGTTAAATTAAGAACTCAAAATTGTCTCATAATGATGGATTCCCTACTATAAATCAACACAAATCATTATTCACCACATCCTCAAAGAACACAAAAAGCTTCAACTAATTTGGAAGACTATGTACTATTACTTCTAACAATGAGTGTCCACTTGACCACATATTTCAATCATCACTACAAGGTATGGAATTTGCTAACACCTCAATGAGTTCACAATTTGAATGAGCAAAATCTATTACTTATGAACAAGGAATGGAAGATCTACAATAGGCATTGACTGTTGATGGAGAATTGAGAGCCTTAAACAACAACAATATATGGGAGTTTAAAGAAATATCAAAGAAAAGAAAGCAATTGGTTACAATTAGGTGTTTCACATCAAGTATAAAGTTGATGGCTTCATTGAGAAATACAAAGCATGTCTAGTGCAAAAAGCTTTTAATCAAGTGAAAGGGTAGATTATATCAAAACTTTTGGACTTGTTGCAAAAGTAAACTATTGTCAAATGTCATTTAGTTGTAATTGCAATGAAAGACCCATATCTACTTTAACTCAACATAAAAAATGTTTTTTTTTTAAACATGGAGATCTAAATGATAAAGTATTTATGTTGCCTCTTAAGGTATCAATCGACTAACTTCCAAGTGCATTTGTCAACTAAATATATCTCTTTCTAGGTTGAAACAAGCTCAAGGTAGTGATTAGAAAACTTTTGAATGCTCCCATTAACTATGAATATAATCAAAATAAAAATGATCATTTGTTTATTATAAGTCATAATGGTATTGAATTGCTAATTTTAGTTTATGTTGATGCTTTTATATTTGCTAGTAATAATACAAAGTGTTTATAATTTATGTAATATCTTTATAGTTGCTTTCAATTTAAAGATCTTAGCAAATCAATCATTTTTGAGGATTGAAGATTAACCAAGACACATAATGGATTTCCTAACACCAAAAAAAAAAAAAATATATATATATATTTATATATACTTATGATTTATTACAAAATTCAGGGATGGAATGTGATAATGCAATGTGCAAATCAATCGTACAACAATATGGTCCTCTTGCAAATATTGTAGAATATGATCTAAGAAAGTATAGAATACTAATCGATCAATTGATTTATTTAACATTCTATGTCATGCCTTAAAAAGGGGTATAGTAGAACTAATATGAAGTTATCGTATCACGTGTGCACCTACAATACAAGAACTATCTTGCAAGTAAAAGATTGTAAGGCTCTTCGTAATTATTTACTTTACAAGTTTCAATTGCATAACTACATTTTGATAATTAAATGAAATCCAATTTCTCATAGTTCACCAGAATTGCAGAGAGTTGATATCCTTTATCATATAGTAAAATATGATAGATCACATACATAAAACAAAATCTCATACTATTATGTAATTAATGTAATTTGTAATCTAGGTTTAATTTACTTAAAAACAAAGTCTCAAATAACTATATAGTTTATCTAATTCTTATTCTAAGTTTGTATTTCAATCTTCTAATCTTCACATAGTTTAATGAAGGAACACTCTTCACATAGTCCTAGCTCATTCCCAGCATGAGTTAATCCTACACAAAAACTATGGGGGTATGAGCTAAACCTAACTTAGTGAATAATTAAACCAAACCACACATAAACCAAATGCCAAGTAAGTATAGTTAGCAAGCATATTGTGCTTAATCTGATTAACTTTTGTATGAAATTCTCATAAATCTATGCTATTATTGTTCATTTGTTGTTTTTCAGCGGCATTGAGCATTAGAGGAAGAAACAAAGTTATTTGATCAAGAATTGGAGCAAAAACAATATGGGATGTTCAAGCCATAGCCCCTGCATTTGCTATTGAGAGCAAAGAAAATGGAAACAGAGCCAATTGTGGCCATCAACCGAGTCTGTGATGCAATCCCAAGGTTCGAACAGAGAGTAACCGCGCTCAAATGAACTTAAAACAAGTTCTACCTTGCCCCACAACCGAAGTTGCAATCAAGGCTATGATTTGATCCTATCATGCACATCATGTTCGGATAAAGTTTGTTATAACAGATTTGCTACGTCAGCTTCTTTTGTATTATAAATACTTGCTTTTCACGAAACCTTAGGTAGGGGGTGAGTACGCAATAGATAAAAAACAATCTAAATAATATTTATTTTGTATAGAGAATGAAATTTAAAGAGGGTTTCATGGACTTTTGCAGATTTTAGGGTTTAAGAATAGCTTTTGGACTTCATTGCTTCAATTCACTAAGTATTACAGTTTTATTACTCTATCTCATTATGCTCTTCATTTACTTCTTTGAACTATTGATTTGTATTGTTACATCCATTGAGGGGTAGTTGATTTAGCTTGGGTCTTGTTGATTCTTAGATCAATTTCATTAACTATATTGTGCTTAAATTTAACTAGTGTTGATTTATTGAATTCAATAGCTTGAGCTTAATAGATCTTGAATTTGTATAGTGCATGATATGGGTTCATGTCTCATTTCATTAAAATAGATTGAGAGGTCATTTTAATAAATAGATCTAGGCTATTGATGAGGTTACTCATAACTGTTTGGAGAAAAAAGTGGTGAAACCTTCTGTCACTTGATTTTAAATCCATTAAAATGGGTCTTTATCAAAGGATTCTTGATCTTTATGTGAATCCAGGTTGTTGATAGCTTATGAAGAGATTCTGGTGGTCTAATCTAGATCTAGAATTCTTGACCTTGAGAGAGGCATTAACCTGCATCAGTGAATTCGACAGTTCAAGAATTCAACAAAATATTTACTGAGAATTTCTTGACTTACATGAATGGACCTAAGGTGAAGCATGACCTAAGCATCTAGTGAATTGATTTATCCTAATTCTTTTATGCTTGCTATGAAACTTGAGGCTTGGCTTAGTAGAATTTAGTTAGGTAAATTCCTCTCTATTTTTACTAAACTAAATAATAGGAAAAGCGTGAGTAGAAGTAATTGCCAACTTTCCTATGAAATACGACCTAGATTTTTTTACTATGCTACTCTAATAAGCGTTCTTGTCTTTTGGAGACCATAGCTAGATAATGTCACGCCCCGAGGAATACTCTAAATGTGACAGTCTACCGTACACAATACTAAAGCCTAAGAATGACTACCTTAGTCGCACAAAGGCTTCCATATCATGTACAAAGCGTACGTCACAACCAAGGGCACATATCGGAATAGCACAATTTACATTGATAACGATTAAATAATAAGACAAAGAGAATACTTATCATAAAAATAAACATAGTTGATTACAATTCTTAGAGGCATACCTCGCTATTGTTTTCAAGTCAAAATAAATATACTTCTTAGAAATTTCCAATACACTAACATAGCATACATTACATATAAGGAACATTACAAAGTAACTTCATCCTATGTTCCTATTGCCTTCATAAAAGTTTAACATCCTTCCATGACTTCTGTAATATACAAATAAATAAATCATAATGAAGGATAACATGGTAATGTAATGATTTATTAAAGAAGAGAGTTATTTGGCCAACCCTAATAAATGAGATATAATAATCATCTCTTACATTAATGATGGTAAAAAAAAATAGTAAATCTTCATTAATTTATGATGTAGGGTTGCGTTTTTCCTAAACCATCTTTCTTTATAAATAGGCCTTAGACCCCATAAGTTTTCCCACATTTCTTCTCAGCCAAAATTAAGGTATGTGGGTCTAAACTCTCTCTTTTTCAGTTCCTTTCCTTTAGGTAGATAGTCTAATTCCAGTTTTATATATCGATTGAAGGAGATTCAAAATCTAGAAGCGAAACACTAGAGTGGTTTTGGAGAATATAAGATTCAAATCCAATTGAAGGTAAGATCTCTAACCTAATCTTTGTAATTCATAGATTATTAGGAAACATGTCATGATGATGGTATTAATTGTGATAGGAGAAAGATTTAAAGAATTAGGGTTTTTGATTTCAATCAAGTTCTGCAAATTATAGGTATGTATGAATTTGCCCTATCTCTATAGATTCAAAGTTATAAATTTTTATAAGGGATCTATTCATAGAAGATTATATATATATATATATATGTTGTGAAGGATTGTGGAGATCAAGGAAGATTTGAAGAGAAATTGATGTTAAGGTTTTTGTGAAGTAAAAACAAAATTAACAGGTGAGTTAAGATTTAGTTAGGGTTATGGTATTAGGGTTAGGGTTTGACATCATGACATCATGATTACAATTGAATTTTAATTGCGACATATAATGATATACAAGAGTATTGTGAGATTAGGGTTCCATTTCAATTAAAGTTTCTGTTGAGTAGATTTGGATTGGAAGCAAATCCAGGTACGTCCTTACCTTGTTTGTTGCTTGTGCGTGATAGGTTTAGAATTTATAACCTGATTAAAGAATATACGACTTTAATTAAAATTGAGTGTTGGTTGTGAGTGGTTTCGACTAGAGTAGAACTTATGGCGAGGCCATGGTGGAGGGTGATCTCTAGTGAGACAACCTGATGATCCTTGTGTGAGGTTGTCCCAAGTGGACTAATGCTTGGAGATGATTCTGGTAGATTAGGAGTCGTGCTTTTGAGCTTTGGCTGGGCATGCAAACTGTATATATATTATAATATGTGTTTCGGGATCTGAGTTATTCCGGGTTTGGGTTTATATCATGAGTTTTCCCAAACTGTGTTGGTTGCAGGCTAATGAAAAGATAAATTAATTTGTGCTTGTTGCATTAGAAGTTATAAGTTGTATGTGATATTACGTTATGTATGATCATGTGCATGTGCTTATGGTTTGGATGTACTGGGCCTTTGTGCTCAATCCTTTATTTTTACAGGTGCAGGTGATGATCCTATTATATATGATTTGTCGGGATATGATGTATATGTTGATAACGGGGAGCACGATAGTACAGATGACCATTCAGCTGAGCATTAGGGATTTGGATGGAGACGTTTATGAGTACTTTTATTTTAATAGAGACTTTATTTTGATGGATTAGTTTCATTGGAAGTTTTATTTGTAAAGACTTTTTATGTTCTTATGTTTTTAGATATCTTTAGTTATCGGATTATGTAGTGGAGCAACTTTTATGAAATTTTGTATTGAAGATGTTTATTTTAGAGAGTTTTGATGATGTTCTATCTATTGTGGTTTAATAATAGCCTTGGCGTGTGCCTTTGAAGAGAGGACACGTGGCGGGTTGTAGATGCCTTTGATTTAGGGCGTTACAACTTCCTTAATGTCATGTTCTTCGATTAAAGCCACAGGTATACCTGTTTCAACAAAATCTATGGGGGTATAAGCTTACAACTAGCTTGGTGAGGTATTCCTTTTCATTCGCATCATGATTTCAAATAAGTTCATTTAAAATTTTCATGCATATGCTATGTATACAATATAACAATCACGTTATTACACAAATATATATAGTTATTTGAAAACCATATATAGAACGAATTTATCTCTTTATATCAAAGGTTAGGGAATTGTTGATGAAGATCCACGATCTTCTACTGCTGGTCCCCGGGCCCTCACCCAAAGCGTTCGGTTGGCTCAGCTCCAAACCTAGAGTCGCATTCCCCAAGCGATTTGGATTCTCTAGGAAGGAATAGGGCCCGTGTCCCAGCACGATAACAGCCAATCTAACTCTATGCATAGGAGTAGCAGCCTTCCGAAAGAAATGTGACTCGATGGATGCTATGCATGAGCATTTTATTTTTCTTAAGCCAAACCTTATTAAGGTTTATTAGGGGGTGATCAATCAATTTAGCAAACAATAAGCAGTCATACAAGTAAGTAAACAAAACACTTAAACAGGCAGTTTGAAGTTGCGATATTCTTAATTCTCATTTTATTACATAGGCATAGAATCACACACACATATATATATCTCGGAATTCTCTATACATATCCATTTTTATCTTCTCTTAGCATACTAATGCCACTACTTTGCAAGCACAAGCAAGTAACAAAATTAAGAGAAATAACTTACTCGTCCATTTCGCAATCTCCTTAGTTGTATTAATATTTAAGAAGGAAAATCTCGTATTCTGCGTTATCTAGACAAAAGAAATACCCGGGATGAGTATTTCGTAGAAATTCTATTTCAACTTTCTAATTCTATTTTACTATGTTCATCAAAATCGTATAGAATGAAATTTTTATTTAAAATGGTCATAACTTGCTCATTTTAACTTGAAATTTCGCGTATGATATACCGATTTCTACCTATTCGAAAAGATCTATCCATATCTATGGTTATTTTGGTCATAAAAGGTTGTTTGGGTTCTGAAACCATAGGGTACAAATTCATCACGAAAATTATAGTTTTCAAAACACAAGTTTGCAAACTTTTTCTTTATCCGAAAATACTTGTACAAAAAATGTCGATAGTAGGATAGTTGAAAAAGATCCTTTGAATATATATATAGACTCATATTATATGCAAGATTCTAATGGTGTTGTCTCGATAATTATATTTCATAAAACAATGTCTTGCGGTGTTGAAGACTTGTATCTTAACAATTTCTTTCCTAAGAATATCATAAATTTTTAAGTATATTTTTGTTTTCTAATTTCTTTTCTAAAATAAATTTTCTCTTAGCTTTGGTCTTTTACAAATTTTACTTTTAGTGATAAAAGAATGAAGTTTTCAAGAGTTTCATTAAGTTGTTGCTAACTTAAAATGATTTGAGTTGTGTATATTTTCCTTTAAAAAAATGACCTTGATAAACAATTCTTTTTATACTTTCATTTTCCCACTTCTTTAAAAATAAAATTTATTTCTAAAACTTGGTCTTTTAATTCTTTGACCAATTTTATTTGGAAGGAAATCATGTCTTAATATTTTCTTAAGCTTTTAATAATATCTATTGTTTTTGAAACCTCACTGTTTATATTCTTTTATTTCTTTAAAAACGAGTTTATCATTTAGAAACCTTAGTAACCTTTTATTTTTCTAAGTGAGTCTATAATTTAGTGAGTTGATTTTATCTCAACTTATAAAACTTAGTTTAGTTAATATTTTTGGTAAAAAATCCTACAAATACGCTTTTTAAATAAAGTTTATTTATCTAAACTTTATGTGGCTTATCATAATAAAAGAAAATGTTTATTTTGTTAGTTAACCTCTTTGAGAAAATCATCTTTATTGTTTTTAGGAAAAATCTGAGTTTGAAAAGAAGTTGAATAAGAAAATTTTTCCTATAGATGTGTTACAAAGTCTTTATTTGGTGATAAATATACATATAAGAAAGGTTGGTTTCATTTCCTTTATTAAAGAAAACTCTACTTTAGATTTTTGTTGGGACAATATCATTATAGTTATGCATATACATGAGTATGTAAAATAATAAGAATATGAGAAAGATACCGAAAGCAAATAATAATTAGCAAGATAATAAAAATATCAAGTATTGAGAACCTTAGCTTTATCAAGGCATCCCAGGATTAAAAATAGACTAGTACCAAAAAGAATAAAGAAAAGAAAGACAATATTGTTTTGATTTGATAAGGACAAATCTAAGACTCGAAAGACTAGTATTAAAATAGCATGAAATAAATAAATTGCAAAGCATGAAAATAAATAAATAACAAATGAGCTTATATGCTCTAAAGATTATATATAAATACATAAATATATTTAGTTAGATATGAATAAGAAGTAAGTATAATAACAACAATAATATCATTAATAATCAACATATATATGAACATAATAACAACATAATAAAATTTGAATTTTATGTACAAGAACAAAACATGAACATGTTATTACTTTTACTACTCATATGAGTTTCAAAACAACACCATAGTCATGTTAAGTTACATGACATGGATAAACTAAATGGTTGAAAGAAGTTTACCTAGAGTGTTTATGTGGTATGACGATGGTAGATGAATGAGATATTATGTGGGTAATAAAAAATAGGAGATGGTTTGTGTGTAGAGGAAGATTTTTATGAGTGTTTGGTTAAAGGGAGTTTTGGTAGAGAGAAATTTTTATGGAGAGTGTTTGTGTAGTGAATTTGAGAGAGCTTTAGTAGTAAAATGAGTTGTGTGAAAGAATGAAGGAAGAAAGGGGTATTTATAGAGTTTTTAGTGAAAATTAGATGTAATTAAATTAATTGAAAAATAAAATAATTGAGAGTAAAGAGAGAGAGATGTGGACGACAATGAAGGGGGAAGAGAGAGAAAAGTGATTAAAAATTAATTTTAGAAGAAAAGTGTAAGAGCAGTTTAGTAATGTGTGGTGTAGAATTTTTATGAGAAAATAAAATTGTAAGACATAGGTGCGTAGGTTGTAAGAATAGGTAAAAAGAAAAAGTAGAAATAGATGAATAGTAATGAATAGTAAGATATAACAATGAATAGTAGACTATACAAATAAAATACCGGTAGTAATAAAAATACACGTATAAATGCAATATTTGTAACTTTTAGTTATCGAAAAATTCTAAAATTGATATTTTTGGATTCTTTATATTTTTTTGAGTATATTGGCATTAACGGGATATTTTTGCCGCCTGTGTACCAGGGCATGATTTTTAAAAACCGATCCCCTTTAGATCCGAAGGACACTAGAAATTCGCGAATATAATATTTTTAAGCTTCTCTATATTATTAGAAACTATTATCAATAATTATTTTCGTTCCGTTGTTTACGGTTTAAGAGCACGTGATTGCCGGATCTTAAACACTAGGGTTTATTGTAAGCTTTGTTAACTTTTAAGGTTCCAGTTTGACTTCAGCTTGTTGATTTTATTCGTATGATTATAAAACTTTGGGGTTTTGTCCATATTATATTTTTAGTTCAACATCTATGGTTTATTTCATTTTATTTATGATTATTTAATTTTTTCAGTTCTCAGGATCGTTTAACCGAGTTTAGAGTTATGGGTTGACTTAGTTTGACTCTTGGTGAAAATTGAAAATTTTTATTCTAAAATTTGCAAAAGAATTTAAGGTTTTAGTATTTTATTGTCGAGCGTTATTTGGATATATCGTCTCGATTTTCATGTTAGGAATATGATAGATGATTTGATTCGTGTACGGATGTTGAATCAACCGATTGTTGGATTTCCTATTTTGTTTTGAGGATTCTGTTTTTCTCCAGATTAAGAATTCTCGTATTTAACCTTATTTAGAATTTGGTTTTAACTTCGGTCGATTTTCAAGGTTTTAGTTTTGGTATTAGACTTCTAGGATTATTTTCTAAAAAAATTATGAAAATTTCATGAGTTTACAGTTAAGGATTTAGTAAAAGAAAATATACAAATTTCAAAAACTTGGTCTATGGTTATCTCCAAGCTACATTTGCAATGCAACAATCAACTATACGGGACATGCACAATTTGGATGATAGAAATCCAAACTAATGGAGATTTACGTCCTCTCTTGGAGGTAAAAAGAACCAGCTCAAGTAAATCATACTTAGAAGAGACTAAGAGTTAAGGAAGGAGAAGTTTTTTTTTTTTTTTTTCCGTTCTTATTTATTATTTATATATATAGAAAATATTATAAATTAGCTTTTCGTTAGAACATAGAAACTCCACTAAGTATTAAACATTTCATGTCAACAACACATGCGACATCCTTTGGTGCCTGCTTAATTCCTGTAGTATTGATAGAACAGTGGTAACCCTTCTTGTAGAACCAAATATTCATTTCTATTTACTAGAAAACTTTAGAGTTACTATAGAACCGAAATGCTAATATGTAGTATGTTTACCATGCAAATGCAAGTTATGCTATCATGCAATGCATGTTCATTTTATTTAGGGGTCAATTAAGAATTATGCCATATTACTGAATGATCACATCAATTTCAGACAATCCACGATTTTATAATTTCATAATCAATACCATGCAAATAATTATCACTTTTAGCATTAAATATTGTCATTTATTTAAACATCATACAACATGCATTGTTCACATCCCCATACATAGCTAGTTATGTTTATATTAATACATATGCAACTATATTACAAACACAAATAATGTGATAAGGTCGATATTACCCACCTGTCATTCTGACTCAATCGTAGTAGTCTTCTAGAGGATCTAAAATTGATCCGTTTATCCTATGAAAAGAAATATTAATCACTCATTACTTTTCTTAATGTCTTAATGTATACTTGATTAAATTTTAGCATTTAACTCACATTTAGTTCATTATCTCACACTTGGTTGAAGCATACTCATATTTTAATTATCTCACTTTTATTTTCATTATGATTCTCTTGATCTTACTTTAAACGTATATCTTCAATTAATGTGATTATATTACTCATAATTTTCATGTTTTATACTAATCTATACTTCACACCTTTATTATCTTATGTATGTCAAAATTCATGCTTATAGATTCATAAGTGTTTTTTTGAGTCTAATCTCTTAATTATAACCTATGTCACTACATTGACTATTATGTACTTAATTTACTTAAGTTTTGCTGTCAGAACTCTATTCTTTCTATATATATGCCGAAACATATATATACTTATATAGATCTATTCTTGAGTTTTAGTTATCAAATTCAAGGTTAAATTTACTATTGGAATTATATCATATTGAACTTCAAAATTCTAATTCTTTTAAGTGAACTAAAACCTATATATGCATATATAGTCATATTATCTTAATTAAGTTTAACTACTAGATCTAAAACTAAACATCAATTGATAAATTGATGCTTGAATTATATTAAGTTATATTCCAAAACTTGAATTTTCATATATTATATATATATATGTATAAACTGAAACCTATATATCTATTCAAAGTTACCTTCTCAAGCTTAATCATATAAATGTCCTTCTTGATTCATTACTAATTTAAGCATCTGTTTTTTTTATGTAATTCAAACACGGATTCCCCATATTATTCATGGTCTAACTTATCATATTATAATTATATTATTTCTAAGTTATTTACAAGTTAAGTCTACTTTAGCTTAAACTTAATCAACTTGATTAGACTTAATTATTTAATTTAATTACTAAGTTATATTCATTATCTCACCAGATCAGTATCATATTTCTTATAGGATTTAATTAGGCTAGTTCATTTTTTCTCATTAAGATTTATTAACTGTTTATTTTTTAATTAAAATTTATATTAAGTCTAATTAGTTATTAAACCTATCAATTCTCTTAACTTATTTTCTCATTAAGATTTATTAACTGTTTATTTTTTAATTAAAATTTATATTAAGTCTAATTAGTTATTAAACCTATCAATTCTCTTAACTTATTTCTAATTATAAAAGTAATAATATATATCGTTTTATTTTATTTCTTCTTCTTCTTATTTTTTAGGTATATGTGAACAGTGACATGGGATAGATCATGCCCGTTATTGGGGCTATGACTCTAATCAGCCCTTGATCATGCTTGTGATCAAGGGTCAAACCCTCAATCACAACAGTGGCTGCAAGATAAACCACGGTTGAAAATCACACTTGTGATCGTCCTTCAAAATTTGATCAGTGTGTACTAAGATCTCTATCACGGCCATGATTTTTTTTTTTTTAAAAAAAGACTTAGATCAATTTGTATCAAGGGCATCATCATGCCCATGATTGTCCAAAAATTTTTTAATTTGAGCTTACTAAGGGTCATTTCACGCTCGTGATTGATAGGGCATCTAGTGTTGCGATTTCTCTTGTTTCTTTTACCCAACTTTAACTACTTGTTTTCAACATCCTTTAACAAAAACACTATAAAAGCAACATACCCATCCATAGTCATACCTTATAACATCTATATACATATTATTACATCTTATATCTTCAATTCATATCATCAATTATCTAACCTATGCATATATATACATAACCCTATGTCTTAAACATACATGTTCATCCATCACTTGTTTTCTAATTTTATCACATACTCTACTTATATTTAGTACTAACACATCATTTATATGCATCTACAACCATCCAAATAAAGGAAATAACTAACTTTCTTGTTTTAGAAAAACTCAAGCAACCAACTTCACTACTACTACTCCTTATTGTTGATATAACTCCTCCATGCTTGATCTCTATCTTCTATCTTATTTTCTATCTTCATTTTCTTCCATAATATTGTTGAAATTGAAATTTAGAGCTTTGGGTTTTTGAAGAAGAAGGAGGAGAGAAAGAAGAAATGTAAAACGAGAAGCAGAGAAGAGGAAGAGAAGGAAAAAGAACAGAAAGTAGGCGAAGAAACGAAAATTGAAAGGTAAGAATAAGGTTTAAAAGATATTTAAGGGATATTTATAGGTAAAGGATTCGGCTTAAATCTTTCAAATAATTATTTTAAGTATTGAAAATAATTAGAAAGTAATGTGACAATCTATAGAATAGAAATCAATAACTTGATTTAAAAATCTAGTTTATAACTTTAACTTATAAAAAATTGATACTTAATTTGAGTTTAGACATAATAATTGATAATTTTAAATAAATAGATGAATTTAAAATTTATTGGAATTACGGAAATAGGATTTAGGTTAAAATGGCTAAATTATGGCATTTTATAAATTTAGGTAATTGAATTTGAGAAATTTCGGTCATTTGTAGATTGAAAGAAAAAGGGATTCAAGTTGATGATTGCAAAGAACTTAATAATTCAATTCATAAAATAGACTAAAGCTTAGGGTTTACAAATTTTCTAAACATATAAATCGAAATTTTCAAGGGTTTAGAGATTTGAAATTAAAAGAAAAGAAGTTTAGTTTGAGAATTACAAAAGATGATAAAATTTGATTTGTTTAAAAAGATTGCTCAAGCAAATAGGCTAATTGAAGGGAACATTTGAAATATCAAATTTCAATTAATCTATTTACGAATTTTGATTATGTCAAATTATCTAATCCTACTCTATAATTTTTTTTTACTTAATTTGATTAAACTATCTAAGTTCATTTTCTACTTTAATCATTTTTAGATTGAGTTTTGTTATTACGTTTCATTTCTAAAAATTTTGAATTACTTGTCAAGCGTTTATATTTGTTAAGTTTATCTACTACAGATATTGTGATTATATTGTTTCACTCTTTTATCACATTTATTTGATGTTTTTTACTATTTTCGTTTTCATAAAGCATATTTAAATTTATTGTTGTTTAGATTTAGTATCACTTCTTTATAAACATTCATCTATTCATCATTTATATCTTAATTTCATAATGTTGAAAAATTTTCAATATTTCTTTAACTTTATACGACTAATATTTCATTTAATCATAGAGTTATTATGGATCATTAATTGAGAAAAGTTATAAGAAATTATATCTTGAAAATTTTATTATGTATAATTCAAACTCTTAAACAACAAGTACACTATTCATATTTTAATATCTTAAAGGCGAAAAATAAGGATTGATCTTTGCAACTTTTCTTATATTATATACTTGTTGATTATCATATTCAAGTTGTATATGCTAGGGTGTTTACATTCTGTACACCTAATATATGCTACATTGTTTAGGTGTTGAGCTAATTTATGTAATGTCCTCATCTTCCTCATTGAAATATTCCCTTAAGACTACTAAAATATATCAAAGGGATTGTTTCACATAGAGTGTTCTTTCCTACTAATAATTCCAACACTGTCATAGCCTATTGTAGCTCAGATTGGGAAACTTGCCTAACTACTTGGTGATCGGTGTCTAGGTTTTTTATATTTCTTGGAAATTCACCAACTAGTTAGAAGTCCAAGAAACAATGTAGTTGATCATTCTTCAACAAACACGACGATCATCACTCTGGAGTTTATTTGGTTGAAACCTCTATTTAACAATTTATTGTTGCCATTGAACTTGCCCATTCACATGTTTTGTGACAACAAATATGCAATTTACATATCAACTAATCCAATATTTCACAAACATACCAAACATATCAAAGTCAATTGTCATTTTATATGAGATTTTATTCAACATTTATTTTTTTACCACAATATCTCCAATACGTCAATAATTAGCTGATTTATACATTAGAGTGATTTGTTGTGATTCGTTTTTGTATCTAATTAGCAAGATCAGCCTTTGTGTCCACCATGTTGATCTTGAAGGGGTATGTTAAAGACAAGGCTTAATTTGGTTGCTTCTTTTATTAGATTTTATTTTTCATTTTATGGCTGGTCATTTTACATGGGTTGATTTGTTTACTGATTTTAGCTATTTTGATCGTTGATTTCTTTGGGATCTAATTGCTATTTTGAGAAATATTGTGTTAATCATATTTATCATAAAAGATTTGTTCAAGATTATTATCATTTTAATTCTTGTAATTTAGATTTGAGCTAATCTTGTAATTTTTCATTATGTATTCGAGTCAGTGTAAAGATCTTTGTATCAAAGTTCATTTTTACAAAAATTTCACTTATTTATCTATATTCCTTCTGTCATATTCTTTACTTTTTTTACCTATTTATTAATTTCACTTATTTATCTATATCCTTTATGTGATGGATTTCTCATAGAGTATTGTTTAGTAATCTGTAATCAATTGTTATTGGCTACAATGACTGGGCATTATTATCAATCTAGATCCTAGATTGTGGCAAACATACCCAATTAACTATAAGAAGTCGTGGGTAACATTGGTTTATGTATGTCAATCAACCCCAAGTTTGATTCATGAATTGGTGTCTCATTTCCAATTTTATCGATTGTCCGTATCCCATTTCACTTGAGTACTTTTGTATATCATAAAACTCTTCCAGTTTTACTATTGAAGCTAACTCAGTTATTGCCCTTTTCATTTATTCCTATTAAATCCTTTGAAATCCCATAAAAGTATTTCTTTTCTCTGTATTTATCCCGGAAAACTCAAAAAGAATCGAACTTCCTTGTTTGCAGTGCATAAACATGCTATTTTTATTAGCTTTTGATATTTGTGAAGTTATTTTTGAAGACTTGGTAATTGACTATGCCCTGGAGATCATGTTAGGAATCTGCTCTAGATTTTTTTTGGCAGATCGTCTGTCAAATAGAGTACATGAAGCATATAGAAGACTTCTATTTGCCTATAACATACTCGTCTATTGTCGCATTTGTATGTAACCGTGGTCCGTGAATATCAATAAAATTTTCACGGGTATAGTAGTAAAATGGGTAGTTTTTAAATTACTACCATTTTGCTACATCTTTTAAGTGTGTAACATGTGTGGTGTGTAACATGCGGACATTGTTGAGTGTCCATCTCAATTATAGACGTTTCTTAGGTCTGGGTCCGATCCCAGTTGGTTTGGGTCTAAAAAATATAGATTTAGAATGGTCCTAAGGGTGTGGCAAGGCGGGTAGGATCCGTGGACCCGTTGGTTCAGAGAGTGGGTCCTACGAGTCCAACCTGCATATTTAAAAAAAAAAAATTTTCACAAGCCAAATTTTTTTTTTTTTTAAACCAAAAATCAAACGGACCCTCTTGAACCTTTTGGATTCATTGGGTCCTCGAGATGAACCCGGATAGGACCCCCCAACCTGGTAGGTCCACAAGACGGGTTGGGTCCAATGGAGGACCCAACGTGGCCGGTTCTCCCCGGGTCCCTATTTGAACCCAACCCGGAGAGATATCTACTCATTTATTATAATGTGAACTATAAGTAAAATATTCTAGTAGTAGAACCTTATTCTATGTTGTCAAAATGATTTAATAAGTGTGATATGCTACATGTCCAAATGAGTAGCAGAAAAGTATCAATGTGTTTTAATCAAGCAATGAGAATGATGTATAATGTTTATAAAATTATATATATATATATATAAAATTACCAATACTAAAAAATCACTAATAATTATATAGGACGTATCACACTTAATCAAACCTTTTCTCTGTCTGGCAAGAATGTCTTGTGTTCGAGTCTCCATGTGTTAGCCTTTTATTTAATATTTAAACTTACAAAAGAAGATACCAAATGAAAATAATGTAGGGCTACATTTGTATTCAAAAAGTTAAGCTTCTTACATAAATTCTAACACATGATGCAAAAAAGATCAGCCTGTCCAGTCATAGCCAAAAGGATTTAGTTTTAGGTTTGCTTGTCTAATCATCGTCTATCAAAACTTAGAAACAACATAGATGTTTCCCATTCAATATTTTAAGATACTTGGAAAAGATTGACACGGCAAAAGCCTGTCATCGTCATTTACTAAGAAAAAACACAGTAACCCAGACGAAGACTTTCTTATGTAAAGCGGCTAAACACCAATTTTTGAAATAAAATACATTAATTGAACAAAAGAAAATTGCAAAATACATTAGATAATTACGTTATAACTATGACAGATGAATATGCATAAGAAGAAACGGGCATGACCAGAAATTTCTTGTCACGTCCCTGCTAATATTAAAAACATGAAGTACGTGCGAAATTGAAGCTGATGGTTACATTATAGCTTGACTTGGACTAGGGCTGCTAGTGCATGTATTATATAATCTATCTTTATATGGACTATACAACTGGAATTTGGAATTTGGTGTATGGGACCTCATCATCTAGATTACTTGTATATACACACTCTCTTTGTCAACTTGATGCGATGCTTCTGGGTAAATTACATGTAGCCACTCTCATACATCAACATCTATATGAGAAATGAAAAAGAACAATAAGAGTAGCAAGGACTATCCTGTGCACCTTGCGGCTTTCCAATTAAGGTCCAAAACTTGACGAATTAAGACCACGTACATATATCTTTCTTATGTTATTTAAGATGGTGATGTGGTTATGTAGTTCGAAAAATGATTATATAATTGTGACAAACATTTCATCAAGTTTAGGTCTCATGTCAATAATATTGTTGAGTAGATTATTGATTATTTGTTTAAGGTAATCTTATCCTTATCTACTAGGAGAGAGTAAATATGAATGTAATTTCATCTAGATGGCTTTGTTGAATAAGTTAAGTCGAGATCACTTTGAATGCAAAAGAGAAGTATATTTGAAAAATAATTTAAAAAAACATTTGAGAAAATTCGGACAAAAGTCACTCGGTAAACAAATTAATAGTATATTTATTTCGCTGAATGAATAAGGTTGTAACAGAATTTTTATTATTAAAAAATGGACTAGAGCTATAATAAGATTTTATTTTAAATTGAAATGTTTTAGAAAAAAAGATATTTCCAATATTGAATTGTCATTCATAGATTTGAGAAAGGAATGACAATTCAATATTTTTTATAATAAGAATTCCTTATGAAATTGCTATTATAGTCAAGTGAAAGTCATAATAGTGATTGATAAGGAATAAAATTATAATGGAATTATAATTACAACGAAGTGAACAAATATCAAATGGGTAAATCAGAGAAGGACTTGTGCTTTGGAATTTCGCAGAACAATATTGTGCACAAAAGTGTCGGCCTAGCTCAAAGAGGTGTCTTGTTTCAATCTTTGGGTTGGCCCACAATTAGAATTGCCATTACGAACATCGATATATATATATATATATAGTTATAAATGCAATTATATTAAATCTTACATATGCAAAAAGATTTTGTTAATTATGTGCCAGATTATTTTCTGAAACTTAATAGGATGAAAGATTTTATTTAAGAAATGATTAAAAGCGATTTGGTACACTTCATATGGTTGAGAGAATAAATTTTTTAATCTTTCCTCAATACACAAAACTTGTGTAAGTATAGAAAATCGCAAATAGAGTCCAAAAGAGCAAATTAATATACGTATGAATACTCTACAATTTCTTTTATAACTTTACAAGATCCTTCATAAGCAACGTTACAAAAATACATTTTTTTAGATATTATACATCAAGAAAGGGAATATTCAATAAACATTCATTATTATGACATTAACCATGAAAAAAGAAAATACTAAATCAAGTCATATATCGGCCAAAAAAAAAAATCAAGGCATATAATTCTTATTATTTATTAATACATTAGGCGGCAAGATTTAAAATTTTGTATGGTGGCAATGTAATTATTATATATGGTCTTTTACTAATATAAAACAAAAATTTGTGAGAATTTATTTGGTTTATATAATTTTATAATGGATAAATTTAATCTTTATTAATGACTATAAATGAAAAAGAACATAAATAGTAAAGAAGATTAAAGAGAGAATGTCATTCAAGTAATAAATATATTTTCAAAAAAATATAAAACATAGTGATAAGATTTGCACTTAAGATGATTATGGTTGAGCCAATATAGAGTTGATAGGGTTTGAGGTTTTACTCGTATCTTTCCTATATGAACAACCTTCTAGAATTTGGAGCAAAAACCTTCTTTGTTGCTCCATTGAACCATCCTAAAACCAATATCTTATAGAATTTATAGGGTATAAGTGCTCTATAGAATAAAATATTAAATAACCTAAATCTATTAATGTTTCTATAAAGATTTAAAAGAGCAAATTCCATACATGATTCAATAACATTTATAGTTTTTACATTTCAACGTCATACTTGTACTTCTAGCACACTATTATACTAATCACATAATTAATGGTATAAAATTGATGACCACTTGTTCAAATTTCTAAACTTGATTGTAACTTAGAAGAACTCCACACAACTAGTAAAAATTTAGTCAGTAGATGCGAAAATGAGAGCAAGAGTCGCCTCTCATTGGCTAAAATATATTGTTTAGCTAATGAGAGGCGAGACTTGCCACTGACTAGGACACTAAACTTGCCACTAATTAAGACGCTGAGGCGAGTCTCCCCTCTGATTGGGCTATAAAGGTGAAACTCATCTCATATGGGCATAGAGGTGAATATCGCCTCATTGCCGAAGCAATTGGTGATATTCACCTCTTTTGACTAAACATAGCCAACCTATTGAGAGGAAATTTTGAGGTGATTTACTTACCTTACTAGGTCCAAAGATGCGAAAAATTGACCTATTGAGGTAGACAAATTTGGCTCTATAGCCTATATAACTACTAGTGCACTAAGTGAATAACTTAGCAATATATTTATAGAAGTGTCAAAATTCTCAAAGGAAAACGATTTATTATGCCTCTAAATCATCATTTTACATATTATATTCATCCATTTTTTAGACTAATATTCTAACAAATTAGTATTTATTATGATATAATATGAGATGGACGAAGAGTTGTACAACTAAGGGGGACTCACTTTAATTAAGTTAATATGAAAATCACCTATAAGATATTACTCATCTATTGTTGCAATTATTTTACATCTTATATATATATATAGGATCTTAAAAAAAAAAAAAAAAAAGAAACCTAGCATATGGGGCAACAACTAGGTCACATAGTGGCTACCTCTTTTTTCTAAACGTTTTTCCCTTTCTTTAACCACTATTAATCCATTATTTTTATGACTGCTAATATCAATATTTTTATATCAACAATTCTTTATCTTATAGCCATTTAAGTTATCAGTCTTTCTCATCATCGTTGCTATTAGAATCATGATTTCTTTACTACGGGTCCACTTCTTTGTAATATAGTTTAATTGAAGATTTGGAGGTTGATTAATATTGTTTGTTTGTAGTATGTTAAAATAAGTGGGTTTATTGTATTTGTTGTTTTTCTTTTTTTCTTTTGTTTTTATCCCCTATATGGGATTGTGCTATCCCTTCTATGGGACTTATTTTACCTACTAGTAGGGTGGGTTTCATTCTTCTAGAAAAGATTGTATCCCTTGAGTGGGATTTTTAATACTTGAAGAGATATGCCCGTTTACTCTGATGGGCCTTTATAACCCCAACTCTTCGTTAGTTAATTCTCTTATATCGATCTATTTGATTGATGTAATTTTATTATATTGAATGAAATTCCATTTTTTCTTTTAAAAAAAAGGATTAAAGAGTTTTTTGAATAAATGATTAAGGATGCTCTATAGATTATATAATGGGATGAAAAATACACATTTTATCTTTACTATTGTGGTGTATATATTAACGTCGAAAAAAATAAGAAAATTATGTTAATAAAAAAAATTGTGTAAGTTTTGTTTTACATATAAATATATTAGAGAAAAAGGTATTTTAGGAAAAAATTGCAAGTAGAATAAAATATTTAATTAGCATAAATTTAAGTAATCTATAATTTTCTTTCATGATATTTTACCTTATTGTTTCATTAATGTTGGTCCCGAAAAGATAACCAAGAGGGGGGGTGAATTGGTTTTCCACAAAAATAAATTCTTTTCGAAATTTTCAATTCACTTCCTTTTGATTACTTTATTAAACTTAGAATTAATTAAACTTGCTGTTTAGAAACTAATCACAGCTGATAATCACACTTGTATATCTATTTTAATTCAAAACAGATCAAATTTAATTTTATGCGGAATACAGACAACTCTCTGAAGTACTCTCTGAAACAGGTTCTGAAACGTGACAGTTTATCAAATACTTCAATATAAATTGCACGAAAATAAAAAAAGTAGGGTAGAGAAAAATGCAAATCGATTTATAGAGGTTCCGCCTCGAGCGTCAATCCTCTCTTCCAGCTCCAATGCCGGGGTCCCGGTATTCCTCACCGGTTGTGTTCTACTATCCAATCAAATTAATGAAGTTACAAGAAGTATTTGCCAAACTTTTGGCTACAATTCACTTAGCTTGATTCTCACAAACAATCAATCAACTAAGCCTACTTGTAACTCTCAACTCACACTAAATGTGTAACAACAAATCAGAGGAATAAAAATTGAATTTCCTCAACTATTTGCTCAATGAACAGTAACAATAAAAATATGACAGTTTTCGAATGGGATCTTGAACTTTCTGAGATCTGATGTTCACGTTGTTCTTTTTCACGTGAGATTTTTCTTCTGTTTTCTCTCTCTTGGATGAATGCTAGTTTTATCTTCATAACACCAACGGTTAGTAAAGAAATGGATAAGCTTGTTCCTATTTTCTTGTGCATGATATCAGCTGGAGTTTATCGGTAATATCTAACAAGATATTATCTTATCTCTTTCTTCAAAATCTGTAAATTTTGAATAACTTGAGATCTTGTTGTTGTAATCTCGAAATTCTTGCTCCAATGGATAAGTTTAAATCTCCAACAACTTGTATAATTATCTTGAACTTGAAATTCGAATTTGAAATCACCGTTGTTGACTTGTTCCTTCGTCTGGTACTGTTCATGCAACAAAAATATCATATTTTCCATAAATTTCGACTTCCTTATATGGATAAATAATCATCAGACAAGTTCCTTGCATATTTGGATCATGTTTTCCATATTTCCAACTAAATTTGAATAATCTGTTGAAGATGCATCATTGCAAGTCACGTTCTTTTTCTTGCTGTCAAAACATAATTTTCTCAAAAAAAATGAACTTTAATTCGACGAAATTCGAATCCCCATGGATATTGAACCAACTTTGTAGAACACATTGAGTATATTACCCAAATATACTCAATCTTTGGAGCTGGGTCTTCAACATATTAAATCTAAAAAGAAAATTCGAATCTGGAGCTGAAACTCGTCTTTTTTTTTTGTTGTTGCAGTTCACCTTCTGATGTACCTTCTGATGAACCTTCTGACGAACCTTCTGATAGTTTAAAAAGCCAGCGGCGAACCTTCTGATTAACCTTCTGACAGCTCATTTGTTCTTGAAATCTTCTCCAAACACTTTCTAAAGTAATCTTTGCATGGAGTCTCTTTTGAAATCATTCTCTTAAGTTATTGTAAACCACTTTGATTATATCTCTTAAGTTATTGTAAACCACTTTGATTATATTAAACCTTACACACTTAATGAATATGTTAGTAATTATTTACTCCTTTTTGTTATCATCAAAATCATCATTTGAGATAAACCAACATTCTCCCCCTTTTTGATGATTAATTATTTACTCCTTTTTGTTATCATCAAAATCATCATTTGAGATAAACCAACATTCTCCCCCTTTTTGATGATAACAAAACCCATATAAACAAAATATTTTTTTTTTTTAAATGTAAAGTGCAATCTAAATATTTATCTCATATTTTTTTTTTCTTTGTTACAGTATTGTTAACTGTAGATGTTTCCTTAAATAAGGATTCTTTTCCTTTAACAAATACAGTTTTTTGAACATTCTTACTACTGCTACCTTGTTCAAATCCTAAGCCATATTTTATTTTATCAGTTCTTTGAGAGGAAATCAACATATTTAACTTTTTGTCACTCTCATTGAACTTACTGAACGTATTCTTTAGTGATTGAGATAATTCTCCTATTCTTCTGTTAAGTTCTTTAGTCTCTTCTTTTAGTATACTATTCTCTCTCATGAATTTATTCACTTTCACATGTAATTTTTCATTATCATGTTTCAATATGTCGTTTTCATCCATAAGTAACCTATTTGTTTGAATAACAACTTCCTTTTCATTTTTGAGAGATTTAACTTCAGAATTAAGTTTATTTATTTTAACATGTGCCTTTTTCAATGATTTCAATAAGTTTTGCATTTCAATCATTACATCCTCATCAGAAACATAATCAAGTTCTGAATTTACCTCAGATTGTGCCATTAAGCATATGTTTGAATCATCCTTTTCATCCTCTGAGTTATCCTCTGAATTTGTCTCTGATTCGTCAAGGTCACTCCACGTCGCCATCAAGGCTTTGTTTCTCTTTTTGAACTTCTCAATTTTCTTAATCAGTGATGGACACTCGTATTTAATGTCCCAATAATGTAAGCAAGAGGGGGGGTGAATTGCTTTTTCACAAAAATAAATTCTTTTCGAAATCTTCAATTCACTTCCTTTTGATTACTTTATTAAACTTAGAATTAATTAAACTTGCTGTTTAGAAACTAATCACAGCTGATAATCACACTTGTATATCTATTTTAATTCAAAACAGATCAAATTTAATTTTATACGGAATACAGACAACTCTCTGAAGTACTCTCTGAAACAGGTTCTGAAACGTGACAGTTTATCAAAAACTTCAATATAAATTGCACGAAAATAAAAAGAGTAGGGTAGAGAGAAATGCAAATCGATTTATAGAGGTTCTGCCTTGAGCGTCAGTCCTCTCTTCCAACTCCACGTTGGGGACCCGGTATTCCACACCGGTTTGTTCCACTATATCCAAAATCAAAAGTTACAAGCTTGTCTTGCCAATCCTCTTGGCTACAATACACTCTGTCCCAATTCTCACGGTTATCCTATAACACACAATTGGTCTAACAGATAACTTGCAAAACTCAACCTCACTAAAAAAAAATTGAATGATACTCAATCAAGGAAATACAATAAATATCCTATCTTTCGAACAAAAATATTGTGAACACTTTGTAACGCAAGGACTTTTGAGAAAAATGCACTCGAAGACTTTTTCTTTCAACAGAGAGTTAGAGCAAGATTCGTTCTTCTCATCATATCATCCTTGTTGTTGTGCTTCCTCTATATATTGTTTTATCTCAACGGCTAGCAAAGAAGTCGTTCAAAACAATTCGAATTCTTCTCAAATTGAAAATATTTGACTTGGCAAATTCCCTCCTTTGAAGTGTCTGTTACGTGTATGATCAATCCCGAATAATCTTCTTAGCTTTATCCAAATTTCGTTGATGCTGTCATCTGATAATGTCTCATATATCTTGATATGTTTATCCATAACAATTTGGATAAATACTTCAACAAACTATCCCATAAAAATAGTGATATCCTTTATCCTTGAAGATAAGCTTTAAAAGATCTTCGTTTCGAAAATTTGAATCAACATGAACTTGGTAAAATATATCCCTTATCTTTAGGAATTTGCTGACCACGTGAAACATAAAAATCTGACGATCTTCTTCCTCAAGAAAATTAAATAGACGTAACTTATAATAAAGTTGATGAAATAAATCCCCTTGGATATTTTATCCAACTTTAGTGGAACAAAATGAATATACTACCTAAATATATTCATTTCGTGGAGTCAGGCCTTCAGATGATAAGGTATAAATAAATTCGCAACATTCTGTGCATCTTCTGTTCTGGAACAGATTTAGTTTCTGATCTTCCTTCTGAAAATGACTCTGAAATACCTTCTGAAACAAGTTCTAAAAAATCTGATGATTAGTTCAATCATGAAATATTTTGGTTTTGGTTTTGGTTTTGGTTTTGATTGCTATACTTTATTTATTTGTTAAAAAGACTTTTACTCCTTTTTGTTATCATAAAAAACAAAATACTTATTCAAAGATAACCAAGTACTCTTTCATATATTAACATATTTGTGTTAAATCATGCAGATTTTTTTTTTTTAAAACAGAAATGTTTAGTGCAGAAACTTGTAGAAAAAAAATGCAGAATTTTTTTTTTTTTTTTTTTTTTTTGAAAACAGAATATTGACAGATTTTATAGAATTTGTGCAGAAAATTACATAAAAAGTGCAGAAATTTTAGAAAATGCAGAAAAAACAGAATAGTGCAGAATTTTCAAAAAAAATGCAGAAAAATGCAAGATTTCCTCAAAAAGTGCAGAATTTTGTCTTAAAAAGTGCAAAAATAACATAAATTTGTTCATATATTGCAGAAAATTGTCTTTTAACATACACATAACAAGAAATTGCAAAGTAAAACAATTTCAACACATTTGTTCAATGTACTTATCTTGTTTCAAACATTTCTCCCCCTTTATAAATTTCTTTTAGAAAACAAGCTCCCCCTTAATATGATACCAATTGATTTTAAAAAGTATTCAATAATTATTTCCATATCAAAACATAGAGAGCAAATAAAATAATATATAAGGGAGTTGGAACAATAGTACCAAATTTTCATATTTTTCCTTCTTGCTTATGAGTGCACATATATATATATATATATATATTTTATAACCGAGGCAATTATTGATCATGATAATATCTATGTGCATTTGCCTTTAGTACCTGCACTTCACTCACAAACAAGTTAAACTTCTTTACGAACCCATACAAGTTTAGGTCCATTGAAAAATTTGTTTCCTTGTTGATCACTAAGCTTGTTTCTTTTGTAAAAACAATATTTTTCTATATGACCTCTTCTATTACAAAATGAACATGCATATGGATGTGTATTGTACCTTTGATTTACCTTTTGATAATAATTTTGTCTTGGATAATTATTATATGCATACCTGTACCCTCTGCCATACGTTCTGATAGGATAATTTTGTTGAGTATACCTTCTGATGTAGCCTCTGCTGTTACAATTCATACTCTTTTTGACAGATTGCATAACATTTTTTCATTCCCAGATTCATTTGCTTTTACAAACACTGTTTTATTCATGCTATTTGTCGACTTTTCATGTTCATATCCAAGTCCATGCTTAATAAATGATGGTCTTTGACTACTTATAAGCATGTTTAACTTCTTATCACTTTCATTAAACTTACTAAAAGTGTTTTTAATAGATTGTGATAAATCTTCTACTCTTCCTTTTAAATCTTTAATCTCATTCTTCAAAACATCATTCTCTTTCTTCAAAACATCAGATTTGACAAACAATTTTTCATTATCATTTTTCAAAATATCATTCTCATCAACAAGCAATTTATTTATTTGTTTCAAAACATCTTTTTCATTTTTCAAAGCTTTATTTTCGGCATCTAGTTTTGAATTCTTCAAATCAGCCTTTTTAAGAGCCTTTAAGAGCTTTTTCATCTCAATATACATCTCATTATCATTCATTTCAATTTCGGATTCAGAGTTTACCTCAGATGTAGCCATCAAGCACAAATTGGCTTCTTCTTCATCTTCACTTGTACTTTCTGATTTAGTTTCTGACTCGTCTAAATCACTCCATGTGGCAAGTAATGATTTATGCTTCTTCTTATGCTTTTCCATCTTCTTCATAAGCACAGGACATTCATACTTAATATGACCCGGCTTCTTGCATTCATAGCACACCACTTCCTTTTTCTCCTTCTTCTTTTCTTTCTCTTTATAACCTTTTCCTACATCACAAGTGGAGTAATATTTCTTATACTTAACAGTTTTCTTACCTTGTTTCTTTAGAATTTTGTTGAGATGTCGAACTAATGAGTTGACTTCCTCGTCTTCATCACTACTAGAATCAGAATCTGAGTCATCATCCACTTTTTCTGTTTTGAAAGCAGTTTCTTTCTTGCTTCCTTCACTCTCTTCTGTCACATCTATGTGAGATTGATATGCCATCAACTTTTCTTTGAGTTGGCTTAAGGAGAGAATGCTAAGATCATTGGCCTCCTCTATTGCTGTCTTCTTGGCATCCCAAGATTTCGGTAGGA
The DNA here is from genome assembly GCA_024138025.1 of Combretum micranthum. Taxonomy (NCBI): domain Eukaryota; kingdom Viridiplantae; phylum Streptophyta; class Magnoliopsida; order Myrtales; family Combretaceae; genus Combretum; species Combretum micranthum. The sequence goes on from JAMXBD010000003.1 coordinate 3,544,657, forward strand.
TTCTTAGAATTTTCCTGACAAGATCAGATTCTTCTAACTTCTTTCCAAGAGAAGCTAGTTCATTAGTAATAGCAACAAATCTATCAAATGCATCCTTAACTTTCTCATTAGGTTTAAACTTGAACAACTCATATCTTTGCAAAAGTGCATTGATTTTAGTATCTTTTATTGTTCTTGTTCCTTCATATGTTTCACTAAGAGTATCCCATATTTGTTTAGCAGTGCTACATGAAGAAAATAAATAAAATTCAGATGATGCAATGGTAGTTAAAAGAAGATTCTTAGCCTTGTTGTTTTTCTCAATGGCTTTCTTTTGATCATGAGTTATATGCCCATCGCCATTCATAGTGACTTGTGTGTCTCCAAGCAAGATGACCTGCCATGAATCAAAATCATTAGCTTTGATGTATGTCTCCATTCTCATTTTCCAATAAGGATAATTCATGCCATCAAAGAATGGTGCTCTATCAATTGCAACATTATTGTCAACCATTGTTCAAGGATCACTCAATATGAGAAAAGAGTTTAGCTCGGATATCAATTGTAGTTATCAAAATTTTAAAACAAAAACTCTTTCTAAAAATTGAGCCCCGCTCTGATACCAATTGTTGGTCCCGAAAAGATAACCAAGAGGGGGGGTGAATTGGTTTTCACAAAAATAAATTCTTTTCGAAATTTTCAATTCACTTCCTTTTGATTACTTTATTAAACTTAGAATTAATTAAACTTGCTGTTTAGAAACTAATCACAGCTGATAATCACACTTGTATATCTATTTTAATTCAAAACAGATCAAATTTAATTTTATGCGGAATACAGACAACTCTCTGAAGTACTCTCTGAAACAGGTTCTGAAACGTGACAGTTTATCAAATACTTCAATATAAATTGCACGAAAATAAAAAGAGTAGGGTAGAGAAAAATGCAAATCGATTTATAGAGGTTCCGCCTCGAGCGTCAATCCTCTCTTCCAGCTCCAATGCCGGGGTCCCGGTATTCCTCACCGGTTGTGTTCTACTATCCAATCAAATCAATGAAGTTACAAGAAGTATTTGCCAAACTTTTGGCTACAATTCACTTAGCTTGATTCTCACAAACAATCAATCAACTAAGCCTACTTGTAACTCTCAACTCACACTAAATGTGTAACAACAAATCAGAGGAATAAAAATTGAATTTCCTCAACTATTTGCTCAATGAACAGTAACAATAAAAATATGACAGTTTTCGAATGGGATCTTGAACTTTCTGAGATCTGATGTTCACGTTGTTCTTTTTCACGTGAGATTTTTCTTCTGTTTTCTCTCTCTTGGATGAATGCTAGTTTTATCTTCATAACACCAACGGTTAGTAAAAGAAATGGATAAGCTTGTTCCTATTTTCTTGTGCATGATATCAGCTGGAGTTTATCGGCAATATCTAACAAGATATCATCTTATCTCTTTCTTCAAAATCTGTAAATTTTGAATAACTTGAGATCTTGTTGTTGTAATCTCGAAATTCTTGCTCCAATGGATAAGTTTAAATCTCCAACAACTTGTATAATTATCTTGAACTTGAAATTCGAATTTGAAATCACCGTTGTTGACTTGTTCCTTCGTCTGGTACTGTTCATGCAACAAAAATATCATATTTTCCATAAATTTCGACTTCCTTATATGGATAAATAATCATCAGACAAGTTCCTTGCATATTTGGATCATGTTTTCCATATTTCCAACTAAAATTTGAATAATCTGTTGAAGATGCATCATTGCAAGTCACGTTCTTTTTCTTGCTGTCAAAACATAATTTTCTCAAAAAAAATGAACTTTAATTCGACGAAATTCGAATCCCCATGGATATTGAACCAACTTTGTAGAACACATTGAGTATATTACCCAAATATACTCAATCTTTGGAGCTGGGTCTTCAACATATTAAATCTAAAAAGAAAATTCGAATCTGGAGCTGAAACTCGTCATTTTTTTTTTTTGTTGCAGTTCACCTTCTGATGTACCTTCTGATGAACCTTCTGACGAACCTTCTGATAGTTTAAAAAGCCAGCGGCGAACCTTCTGATTAACCTTCTGACAGCTCATTTGTTCTTGAAATCTTCTCCAAACACTTTCTAAAGTATTCTTTGCATGGAGTCTCTTTTGAAATCATTCTCTTAAGTTATTGTAAACCACTTTGATTATATCTCTTAAGTTATTGTAAACCACTTTGATTATATTAAACCTTCACACTTAATAAATATGTTAGTAATTATTTACTCTTTTTGTTATCATCAAAATCATCATTTGAGATAAACCAACATTCTCCCTTTTTGATGATTAATTATTTACTCCTTTTTGTTATCATCAAAATCATCATTTGAGATAAACCAACAATTAATAATGAAAAAAATTAGTATTTGAATATTCATTTAATACAATCAGTCGCTCAATAATCTATGCATTCATTTTTATGACATTAATTATTAAAAAAGGTTATGATAAACCAATTCAAACAACTAATTGTTTTTGCGGTAAGATCATATTTTTTGCGATATGGGAAATGTAATTAATATTTAAGGGAAATTTTATGTATTTAAGTAGAATTATGTATTGAATGGATTTAATGTTAATAGTTATTGTGAGAAATTAAAAATAAAAAAGAAAGAAAATGTTGAAGAGAGAAGACAAAAAGAGAGTATCAATCTACCTTGAACCTAAGAGCTCACCATGATTGTAAAACCTAGCATATAATGACTCAATTATGCCTTAGGTTGTGTTTTAACTTACTTTCCATATATGTGTATGTTCCTTTCTATTTCCTTCCAAACTCCCCCCTTCCTCCTCCTCTCAAATAAATCTATTGCTATTTATAATTAAAATATACCCATAGCACAAAATAATGATTAAAGCACAACACTAAAGTACCAATTTGGTTTTTTTTTTTTTTTTTTGGTGGGGGGGGTGGTGCGCTGTGGTGGGTTGTGGAGAACAAGATAATTGAAGAGAATAGAAAAGATTCAATAAATGTAGAGTTAAGACTAGGGTACTTTTATTTATTTATTTTGGAACTTTTTACCAATGATGTAAAGGAGGCTTATTGGTGACGTGGTAATAAGGCGTTATAACTTGCTTGGCGGGTCTTTAAATCCTTTGTTTGGTTTGGTTAGTTTAAGTTGTATAAAAAATCATTTTAAAAGAACAACTCAAAGTGGAAGCTTTCAAAATTTATAAAACTAATTGGTCATATCCAACTTCAGTTAGCAACTACCAATAATGATGGCAAGTGTACCTACCGAAGTAATATAGAAAGAATTAGGTCGAATCCCAAGGAAATGATGGCAACTATCATACTCACATTTCCTCTATTATCTTAGCCAAAGAAAAATTTAATAAATCATAATGAAAACAAAAGTTATGCTAATGTTAATACTATTCACAAATGTTCTTTGAGCTTAGGGAATTGGTTTGCAAGAGTGCAAGATGACAGGTCAGGAATTGCTTCACCAACTTCTTATCATGTGATTTCTTAAAACCAAACTTAAAGAGAGAGTTGTTTGCTGGAGTATTTGCACCGCCGGATTCAGTGAGGTAAACTAAAGCCTCTTCCAAGGTCAGTAGTCTTAGATCTAAACAAGACTATTGGAATCCCTTCTTAAGCTATCATCGGCCTCCATCTGCATAAAGAATAAGAATCCTTTGTTTTTAAAACCAACTCAATGAATTTCAAAACAAGTGACAGAAAGTCTTCACCCTCCCTCTCTCAAGATATTTAGGATCAACTCCATTAGTAGCCACAGATCTATTCAAAAAATGACCTCCCAACCTATTTAGTTGAAATCAAATATGAATCTAAATCGTGTACTAAGCAATTAGACTCATGAAATTGAAGTCGAGCTACTAATTACAAACACCCAGTCAATATTGAATTGAAACCGTATTTGAAATCACATGAATCAGGATTTGGATTCACAAAACCCTAAGCTGTAGGAGATTATTTCTCCATGGATTTAGAAATTACGAACATGATATGAAGAAATAAGATGAAATTAATTGAAAAATATTAAAATTCAGCACAGATTCTTGTAGAAATTACAAACAAGGGGTTAAAATGATTTTACTCAGAAAACTTTGAGATTCTCTAAAGTAAGAAGAAACAAAATTCTTTCGCTTCAACAATTCTCTCACTACACTATGTTAGTACTATTCTATTGTATTCACACTGTACAACATGCTTATTACAACACTGTGCATGCTTATTTATAGGACAAGGACATAGAACGAAATGAAGATTTACTGTAGACATGGCAGATTCCTTATAATGGAATGCAAATTCTTTATCCACGTGTACTGCATAAAAAGTAGGGCTCGACTTGAGCTGATGCAACGCTATAATTTCTGTCCATTCTTCCATCGAAGGCTAAATTTCAAACCATCGAGGGCTTGATGCTTTGATAATTTGAGGTGCGACATAGGTCAAGTAAAATTCTGATCCTTCTTGAGCAATTGTTGGAGGTCACATATTGGGTGCGACATTAAGACGCAACAGAAGATTTCTTCAAGTTGGGTTTGATCTTCTCAGAACAAGTGTAGAGGGTCATGTCAAGGGCTAAATTTAGGGCACGGTAGACCAATTTTTGCTTATTTTGCCTTACATTTTGGCCTCGATTAGTACTATTCAGGGTGCTACGGTTCTGCTCTTCACTTTTGCTGTGTTTTTGCTCCAAATCTGATTAAAAACACTTTGATCCTTCTCCTTTCGATTCAAGGAGCTAAAAAAAAACAATTTAACATTAAAAGCACGAGATTTATAGGAATTTAATAAAAAACTCACAAAAATAAGCTTGAATTCTTATGAGAAGAATAGAGTAAAATTAACTGATCATAACTCTCTTGAGGTGATCGAGCCTATTAGGTTGAGAATTTCAATCTTAATCTTTTAGATAGTTGTGAGCTTGGTAAATTAGTTTGAAGCTATACTATTACTTGGTGGTAGGGTTAGGCAAAAAAACCAACTGGATTGAGAACTGAATCGAACCAAATAAAAAATTTGGTTTTTCTAATTCGATTTGATTCACAGTTTGATTTAGATATGAATGTTTTGTTAATAGTTCAGTTTGCAACCTCAAACCGAATCGCATCGTTGTCATTTAAAAAATATACACCCTAGTCCTTAGCTATTAACCAATCTTTTTAATCAAATTGCTGAAACCAAAATACGAAATTCTCTCTTTTTTTAATTTATGTGTGCCAGGTAATAGGGTTGATGTCTTTTATGTTAATAAAGTTAATATATTTATGTAAACAAATATTATCACATTTAACATGCCATTAATGGTATGTGTGTGTTTATATATTCATACATGGGCATTATTTGTCACGCGCCAAATAAGGTCTAGTGCGTTAATAGTTCCACCACGTATAACACTTGAGTTTTATATGCAAAGGCAACTCTTAATTATGTGAGTTTCTAACCAATTTTAAATTAAGAAATTCTCATTACAATTTCATAAACAACAGTAAATAATTGCTCAATAATACATCAAAAATTTCATAAAAAAATATTAAACTCTCCTATTAACAATACAAAAATATCCTATGCATCTAACGTTCATCTCATCTAGTCGCTCACTAGGATTCAATCCATAGCCCAAGTAATCAAAGTATTCATATCAACATCATCATTATAACCTGAAAAAGAAGAGAATGAGTTAAAGCCTAGTACAACAGCAACATAAGTACAAACGATATTTATATCTCTTTCTATCTTATTATGTGATATTTTTATCTTTCTCGTAACTGTATATTTATATTCATGCATAATCATATTGATATTGTCTTAACAAAAAGGAAGAGGAGTTTTTCTTAAATAACGAAAAATAAGACTAAACTCTCCTTTAGAATGAATTTTGTCACTTAGCAAGGATTTTTCCCATCAAAGACTTAGAGATTATTTTTAATAAATTCTTTTCAAAAACTTAAAAAAGCTCATCATGAATTTTTAAAGTATTAATAATAAAGATTCCTTCAAGGATGTAGCTAAACGAATACATATTTTCTTTTCAAAATGGTAATATGAAAATTTTGATTTGAAACCTTAATGTTGATAATTCTTTGCTATAAAAATTTTTTTCATAAAAACTTATTTGTAAGAATTTTTATCGACTTCATAATGAACAACAAGAATTAGACAAGTTTTCAAAATTAAGGTAAAATCCACTCACTAGTTTATAAACCCACTTAGAGAAAAAAATTGGCTAACGAAAGGAGTTTTAAAATTGATAAACTTATTTGCTAAGAAATAGAAGGACATAAATATGAAGAGAAAATATACATGTAACACAACTCGAGACATTAGAGACTATCAACAACTTAGGAAAATTTTTTAGAACTCTATTTTTCCATCACTAGAAATAAAATTTTTAGATACCTTAAAGAACCAAATCTTCTTTGGAAAATTAATCACTGATGAATTAAGAAATAAAAATATAAAAAGAAAACACTTATTTATAATAACCTAAGAATTCATAGTTTCTGTTCTAACCACTTAAAGAAAATTTTGTCAAAATCCAATTTTTCAAACCCATAAGAGAAATTGTTTTATGAAAATAATTATTAAGACAACACCAACAGCATCATGCATAAAATATGAGTCTATTTATTTATCAAAAAGATTTTTCCAATCATATACATATCTATATTTTTGCTTAAAGATTTTTAAGTGAAGAAAGTTTGGAAAATTATGTTGTTAGGGGGCTGGAAAATTAGTTATGATTCTGTATCGAAACATTTTGGGACCTAAATGACTTTTTATGATAAAAATAACCTTAGAAATAGATATATCTTTTCAATTAGGTAGAAAATGATATATAATATGCGAAATTTCGAGTTAAAATGAGCAAGTTATAGCCATTTTAAGTTGGAATTTCCAAAAATCCAAATTTTACGGCAAATAGAAGATAGAATTAGAAAATTTAAGTAAAAATTCTATGAAATACTCATTTTTTATATTTCTTTTGCTTAGGAATCGAGGCGGATGAAACATGTTATCTTGAAGACTACTTTGATTAGGGGAGCTATCATCAAGTCATGGCCGAGTGAGTTTACTTCCCTTATTTTTCATACTTATCCTTATGCTTATGCTTATGCTTATAGTTTAGTGGTACTAGAAATAGGAAAAGATAAAATGGAAATGCGCATGTGATTTATAATGATTGGCGAATTCAAGTTAAGGATATCGAGTCTTGAATTGCCTACAATAAATTGTATGCTCTACTACCATATTGAAGTGTCTAAAAATTGTATGATCACCCTCAAAATAATATAACTAAATGCTAGACGCTTAAATAAAAAATTGATTCATGCACTTCATGAATTGAGTCAAATTGCATTCACTATTATACATTTGGTGAGACAAGTGTATGATAGTGGTGGTCGGCATAATTGATAGTATCTGCATGTAGTGAGTAGTAGCCGGTAAAATCTATATATTTTTTATGGCGAATAGTAGCCAGTAAAAACTATAAAATTTATTTGTTGGCTGTAATTGGTCAGTATACCAAACCCCAAATGAAGGGCGTAAATTCATTCAATATATGATTCCCAAAAAACCATATGTCTTGTATGCTTATGTGTTTGTTGCATCTCACTTACTTGAATAATTAAACTTGTTTGGTATCATTTGTTCTGAGTATAGTAAACTAGAATGTTCTCACTAAGCTAGTAACACTTACACCCCTATAGATTTGTATGTGTAGGATCATTTACCATTTTACCCACGATCTCTGTTTATCCACGTAAGTCATCTTTTGGGGGAAATCCAATCATGGATCTAGATCGAACTTCCTTTAAAATATTTTGGTGAAGTTATTTAAGTTTTATTGTAAAGACTTAGAATTTATGATTTAATCCTTAGAGATTTTAGCAGGGGAATACCTCGAAGGCTTCTGTAATGAGCTTATGAATTATATTATTTGGGTTAATATTAATTTAGATTCTTACATGCTTTATATTGCTCACTCAAACTACACTTCCCACCGGCATCTTCTATTACTGTGTTATACGCTTTACATATAATATCGAGACTTTCGTATGACTAAAGTAGTCATTTTTAAGTCTTAATATCATATGTGGCAGACTACCACATTTAGAGTACCCTTCGAGGCGTGACAGCAAGTTTAGAAATGACCACACATAAACAATCAATTATTTATTAAGCTGTCTTTAAGTATCAATTTATTTAGGATGCCTATCCTAAACAAGCAACAATTAAGTCACTGTGTACTTGTACTCAAGCAGGAAATCTTGTCACAAATAGATAATAGGTGATCCATAGAATAAGAATCTTGACTATGTCGTGGATGTACCACTACCTTGAAAGTGAATCCCACATGACCAAGGTGTAAATCGCCAACCACCAACTGCTCCCCAAGGTTAACACAGTTTACTTCTATCTCGTGCACTTGCAGTGGAAGCTTGGAACAACCAGATTTTCAATTGCCCAATGCAAGAAAAAGAAGGAACAAACGGATTTGTAATTTTTGTCTCTTAGGTCGGTCCTTTTTTATAGTGAAAACAAGAACTATATATATTTATTCAAAAGTAATAACTGAAAATTGATTGTTTTAGAATTGATTTAAATTTTCTCAGATTTAGAAGAATAATTTTTCCATTTAAAAAATAATGAGAATTTTGGTTTCAAGAACAATAATTTTCGATTATGGAATTTAAAAATAGATTTTAGGTAAGGAATGCTTGAGATATAATTTTCTCATATGCTCCCATGAGTTGATTGAGTAAGTTATTACCTAAAGTCTTTTTTATCCTTGACACATATTTGTTAATATTTCCCTTTTTAAATTACTTGATCTTATTATATTCTTAATTTGTGTGCTACTTTATTTATTCTTAAAACTTTTCTATTGTATTTGTTGAATACCATTATTATTGCTATTGATTATTTTTATTCTATATATTTTATTTCAATATAATTATTATTGGTTATTAATATTATTATTTTTATTTATTTATAAGAAATTTTCTGGACATTTCATATTATTAAGTTACAAAAAAAATCTAACATATATTGTAATTTATTCGTGTTGATAGGACTAGTCAAAAGATAAAACCATGAATTTTGATCTTACACAAGCTATGTTTTCATCTATAACACCTTTAGATGTTGAGAAGCATGAGGAAGGGACGCACATGAGAAGCTTGATTATATAAGAAGAATACATAACGATAGCCAAGTAAGAGTAACATGGTGAATAATGGAACTAGTAACAAGATGTTATCTAGAGAACAACCGTGTACGCTTTGTGTTCTAGGAGATTCCGAAGCACCCGTGAATGTGTATATATATATATTATATTTATATATTATTCTTATATCAAATGGTTCGAACTATATACCAAATCATTTTATAGGTTTGAAATGTTAACGTACTAAGCCGTATGGTTAGGTCTGATTTTTAAAAATAACCAAACCATATATTGCAGTTTAATTCAATGCAGTTCAGGAAATGAATTGAACCTAACCATACCGAGCCGACCCCTATTTGATAGTTGTTGTTGTGTGCTTAGTTGGCATATATCTAACAATGGTGTCTTAAGTGGTGGTTGCCAACTTTAATGAATGAAGTTTTCCTTTTTGGGTATCTCTTTATGAATATTATTAAGCATTATACTAAGAAGTTGAAGGATGATTGTAGTGATTCCTTTTGATTATGCAACGTGAGCTTATCAATGTGCGAAACTTTCAGGTCAAACTCTTTTGGTTAGAAAATCTAGCTATTTTGTCTTGATAAAAACTTATTTCATTTTGGTAGATGGCAAATACTCCTTTATGTTTGATTCATATGTGCTTAGCCCTTATATTTGAAGCTGAACATTTATACTTCCTAATCATAAAAAAAGAATAAAAACATATAGAATCCTATAAAGCCATTTTTTAGCTTGGTTTTAAGTTTTTTTTTTTTTTTTAGATTTTAAGTGTTCTTTTAATTATTTTATCCAAGGGTAAAATAGTCAAATAGGATTTAAAAGTAAATTAAACCAGGTAAAATGTTAACTAGAAAACCCATGAGAAGGTGAAGCAAGTTCCTTCATTACCTTCAATCTATAATTCTATCACTATTGCTATTTGTACTTGCAGATCCCCCACTTTTGATTTTAGATTTTTTTATCATCTTTCTCCACTTTTGTTAACCATCGATATCGCAATTCCACCAATTTAGCTCTACTTATAACAAATCTAGTTAAACTCAAGATTGTGGAGGATGATTGATATTGTTTTGTCATTAATATTTTAGAATAAGCAAATTTTTATGTATTTGTTTTTTTTTTTTTGTTTAATTTGTTTTCATCCCAATATAGAATTATGTTATCCCTTATATGAGATTCATTTTACTTATCCATTAGGGAATACAAGAAATTATATCCTCTCTGATGGACATTATGATATTTGAAAATAAGCATCTATTTATATGATTTTTGTATCCCTAATTTTTGTCAATGAGTCAGCTTGTTTCAATCCATTTGATTGAGTGAATTTTAAGCTGTTAAATGAAGTTAATCCTTTTTAGCAAAAAAAAAAAAAAAAGTGTAAATCAATATTAAATATTGAGAATAAAAAAAGAAAAAAAAAAAGAATAGAAGAGAGATACATAAAGCTCTATTTGAAGTAGAAATGTCCATCTGGTCCCCACATTATTAATACCTCTTAAGAGGGTTACACACACACTTTTATTCATTTTGTCAATTATGCTACTTAAGGTCAAGATAGATAAGTTTTGGAATACTAGAAATGTTATAAGTCTAGTCAAGATTGTGTAATTTCAACTTTAACAATATCTATAAACATCATTCTTATCCCTCATTAGGGAGATTAGATTAAAGTCTTGCCTTCTAGAAAAATGGCTGCATCACTCCAGCTGAATCTCATCAAAAGAGATTAAAATGAAGTGACATTTGTATAAATCAAAATCTTGAAAATTCATTAGTCTTTAGGTCCACGTGATTTTGCAAGTAATAAAGAATTTTTTGTTTGCTTTCCAATTAGTACAACACATTAGTCTACTAGAATCATATGTTTGCAAAATCATTTGTCTTTTCTCATAAAAATTCAAAACTATAATCATACCCTATCAATGATTTTAGTTGGTTCACGATTTTAATCCTTGTCAAATATATATTGTTAGGGCATGATGGACTCTCAGGACATTTTTTAATTGATTTTGTACCTACAATGCTTGTTATTTCAATAAAAATTTAACAAGAAATTGTTCTTTGTGAAATTAACTTTTGTTTCTTCCTTTTTTTATTTTCCCTTTGTTGACTTTCTTTTTCCTTTCAATTATACAATATCACATGAATAATTTAATAACATATAGCGCATTGTTACTAGCGGTTGAAATGCCAAGACATTTGGTTAGATGTTATTTCGAGATAGTTATTTATATATTTATGACATGTCATTCCCCATTAGATCAATAGTATTCATAAGACAGTGGAGTTTATAAAGGTAATGATATCAAATTTTCACCAGCTAAAATTTCAATTAAATATATAATTTAACAAGTTGTAAGTTGATGTGTCAAATTGGAAAAAAAAAAAATGATGAAATTTCGATAAAAAAGCGAGATTAGTTTCTGTCAGCTGGGGCAGTGGAGACAACTTTAGCACAACTTCCATCATTTACTAAATTTCACGATATTTTTGCTTCAATATTCCATTACAAAGTTTCAGGTAGATATTGAAATTTTGGAGATCATGGGCTTTTTTTTTTTTTTTCCCCTTTATTGAAATAATGGGTTTAAACTCAATTAATCAAATAAAAATGAGTGAGTTTACAACTTATTTACTGCTCATTCATTTCATTAAATAAATAAAATTATAATAGAGTTATTATCAATAGAGCTATTGTAGAATTTTAATTTGTCTTTTGCCTTTTATTTAAATCAAGATATTTTAGGGAGGAAAAATCAAGTTTGGTATTCATAGATTTTCGCAAAAAATGGCTATTAAATGTTTTCTGTTAATAAGAATTCGTTAACTTAAATATGGTAGTAGCACTTCATAATGAATAAGATTATAACAAAATTGTTTAAAAGTGAATAGTTGTTAATATTTTTGTTAATTAAAACTTGCTCAAGACCTATTATTCTATGTGAGAAATCCTATGATCCCATCATTAATTTTGATGGAATCAATCCCATTACCATCCAATAGATCACACCATACCCAATTGCGATGGAATCATTAAAATAGTTAATATTTCAATCACTCTATTTATTTTAACGATTAGATGATTAACTAATTGGTCCTGTCGACGGAACCGTAGAAACTCCTATTTTATGTATAATTACATCTTTTAATTTCATTTATCCTTTTTTTTTGCCAAAATAATATACTTGTACCTATTAGGAATGGAGAATTGAATATGATTTATTCTTGAGCAACCACTATTCGTATTAAATTATAAGAACCTCGAGCTCATCTAACTTAGATTATTATATTAACCAGGAAGAACAACATTATGGGTGGTCCATCTCTTGAGATCTATTGTCGTCTTCGTTCTCTTGTCATCTTTATTTTGCTATCTTTTGCAATTGAATTTTCTATACATTCAGTGGAGACTTTTTATGTACAGCTAAGTGATTGGCCCATACATTGAAAGCCTCCATTTTATAAAATTAAGGGATGTCATCACCGTCAAGCTAAGGCTTATGCGTCATTAGCATGATATCACCACGCATGTTATGGCCAATGGATATCATTATTGGATGTAAGAATACCAGCCCAATTATGGCAACTGGCATATGACCCAATATGCAAATGCTAATCAGCTTATTCATGGCCTTCTAGTAGAAACTAAGGGAAAAAAGACAAAAAGCCAGTAATTTTCAATTCATAATTCGTGAAATTTGGGGATTGAATAAACGAGAACACAAGCCAAATGAATAAAGAGAACATAAATTGTACAACTAGATGGATGATGGGACAACTAGAAGATTATACAAATCCGGCGGAATTGACCAAGAAGGTATAATTTAACATTAGGCAGGAGTCCATCCACTTTAAAAATATTTAAAATATATACTTTTTGAAAACTTTTAAAATATATCTGTTTATTAGTTGGGGTCTTTCGCATTTCCTTTAGATGACGAAAGATAGGCCAAATTGTGTATCTATGCTTTCAATTTTTTGCCGAATAGCAAAACCAATCCATAAGCTAAAGAGTTTGTGTATTTATTAAGATAATAAGATTTTATGGAATTCCCAAATAATTACATTTAATCCCTCTTTTGACAATCTTTCTCTTTTTAAGATTGTAAAATGATGATGTTTAGTTAAATCTTTGGCAAACATTAATTAAAAAAACACACATATTATGCTATAATAGATAGGCTTGGAAATTGAGGCAACTTAAAGGAGTTGGCCTACGATGTCAATACAAGCATCTTCATCTCATAGGATTTCTTTTTTTGAAGAACTTCACTACTTTATTCTTATGGTATTTCACAAAAGTTTCTTCATATCTTTTTATCTATGTAGGTCCCATATACTTTACATTATACGCATAAAAAAAAAAAGAAAAAAACTATGACAAGACATAAAAGACCTTACGTTTTAAGGCCTTTGGAAGAAGACATTAAAAATTTTTAAGAGCCCTCTCCATCTTGTAGGATCTCAAAATGTGAGATCATTCACATAGTGTCCTGTGTCAAGGACTCTAGGATGGGAAAGTTCTCACAATGTTGCTCCTACTATAAATTTTTTAGGACTACAATACTTTTTGAATTGGGTCATGCTTCTTGTTTGGTGGTAATCACACCTTGTTTAGGCTGATGGGCACCGACTACCACCACCTATTTCTTGAAAAGATTGAACAAATGTTTAACCAATGTAAGAATGTTATTCTTTATAAATTAAGTTTTGATGATAACAAAACAGTTAAAGAAAACTAATCAAATTATTAATTGTGCAATTTTAAGATGATTAAGCATTGGGTTATCCAAAGACTGTTATAGAATGTTGTTTGAATAAAGAAAATCAAACCTAAGGATTCTATAGAACTTTACTTCAATATTCAATAGTTTATGCATAAGCTTTTACAAAAGGTTCATCGGTTCAATTTTGACCGAATTCGTTCCAAATTAGTTCAAATAATTATATTGAAGACCTAGCTCCAAGAAAATAGGTATATTTGGGGAATATACTCATTTGTTCCACTAAAGTTGGTTAATATCCACGGGGTTAAATCAAGACTATTTTTATCAAGGTTTTAAAAGATTTTTCTACAAAACTTTATATTAAGGCTGCTGCAATTCATGTTATAGAATTTATACTTGCTCCAGCCATTTGAATTATTGAAGTATGGGTAGATATGAAGTTTCAAGATAAGGATTGTTTACGTTACAGAAGAAGACAAGAAGATATTTGTTCCAGTCCTTCTATTCTTGCAAGATTCTTTTATTTGAAATAGAGTGGAAATTATCTGTTTCTCTATCAATTTTTGAAATGAAGAAATAAAGACATCGACAACAATTTAGTTACAAAGCATATTATTAGTACACAACATATAGATTATCTTTTGAATTAAATTCAACATATCATTCGAGATTTTTGTGGGAAGATCATATCCAAACCTTTGAGTTATTGAAGATCAGAATATATCCCAAAGACTCCTTGAAAAAGATATAGAATGTGACTACCAAAAGAAGAACCCTCCAATATACAAAAAAAGAACATGTTGCTTCTTCTAAATTTTTGTTATCCGAATTTTTCAAATCATTCCTTGCTATAATTTTTCTTATTCTTATTTCTTATTGATAGGAGGAACTTATTGTTGCCTTCTAACTTGTTGGCTTGATTAGTTTATAAGATTAGTTTCTGTAGTATCGATTGTTAGCTTGAAGAAAGCTATGAGGATCGAGCAGAGTGAATTGTACTATCTTATAAATTGTTTTCTTTGGATATAGTAGAACAAACCTGAGTAGATTATGAGGTCCCTACTCTTTTAATTCCTACAATTTATATTTTATTTAATTAATTGCTTAACTTGTTCTCACAGTTTAAACAAAAAGGGATTTAATTTAAAGGCTTAAACTTTTAATTTTTGGTTATAATCAATTTAATCCCCCTTCTTGATTATAAAAGTGAGACCAACAATTGGTATCAAAGTAGGCTCTTTTATTAAATTAAATTTAGTAATCCAAACAATATGGCAAAGAACAATGTTGGAATTAATCGAGTACCTTTCTTTGATGGTTCGAATTTTTTATATTAGAGAACATGTATAGAAATATATATTAAAGCTAATGATTACGATTCATGGCTGGTTATTTCCATAGCAGATAATGTAATCACTTTGAATAGAAATTCAACCTTGTCAGATTCTAAGAAGAAGATCATTGAGAAAAATAAAAAGTGAAGAATCTGTTGCTAACCACCATTACTGCATTAGAATTCTATCTGATGTCTTCTTGTGGAACTACGAAGGAAATTTGGGATACATTATTAGAGACATACGAAGGAACCAATACCATTAAAGAGACTAAGATAAATGCTTTAGTTAGCCAGTATGAATTATTTAAATTTAAAGCTGATGAGACTGTCAAAGATGCATTTAATAGGTTCACGGCAATAAACAATGAGCTTGTGTCTCTTAGGAAGAAGCTTCCTGATCCAGACCTTATAAGGAAAAGGCTAAGAACACTACCGCCATCTTGGGATGTGAAGAACACAGTCATAGAAGAAGCTCAAGATCTAAATAAACTTACTCTTTGACAACTAAGAGAAAAGCTTATGATGTATGAGTCTCACATAAAGACCACGTAAGGAGCTAAAAGTAATATCAAAGGAATTGCACTCAAGGCTAAGAATGTTGTCACTAATCAAGATCAATTTGACGACAGTGAGAATGTTGAAGAAGAAGACTTAACCCTCATTGCCCAAAAGCTAAATAAACTTCTCAAGAAGTAAAGAGGTAAGAAGTTTAGTGTGTCTAAGAAAACTACTGAATATTAAAAAAAATGATGTAGGAAAAGCCTGCAAGGAAAAAGAAAAGAAAAAGGAGAAGAAAGAAATACAATGTTATGAATGCAAAAAGCCAGGACACATCAAATATGAATGTCCTACCTTGATAAAGAAAATGGAGAAGTATAAAAAGAAGAGCTAAGTTATGTTAACTACATAGAGTGACTTAGATGACACAAAGAGTAATCCAGAAGATTCAGATGAAGAGGAGGAAGAAGCAAATCTATGTCTTATGGCTACTTCTAAGGTAAATTCTGAAACCAATTATGAGATGATTGAAGATGACATGCTTACTGAAATGAAAAAGCTTTTGAAAGCTCTTAAAAAGGCTAACATAAAATTAGCTAAGTTTGATAATGAGATTAAGGTTCTTAAAAATGAAAAAGAAACACTAAGACAAACGAATTCTTTACTTGCTGATGAAAATGATATTTTGAAGCATGATAATGAAAAATTCCATGTTGATAATGAGAAACTAAAATGGGAAATTAATGTACTTAGAGAAGAAACTAGTGTATTGAATGTTAAAATAGATTATTTTTCTAATTCAATAAAGAACATCTTTAATAAATTCAATGAAAACGATAAAAAATTAATCATGTTGATCTATTCACAAGATTATCAAGTGAAAAGAACGGTTTAGGATATAAGCATGGTTCTAGTTCAAATGCATATAAGAAAACTGTATTTGTGAAAGCTAAACAAGTTGTGAATGCTGAGTCAGTTATTAAAGAGAATGGATCTAAAACAAATAATGTGAAAAGAAATGACGTTAGAAACACTACAAGATACCCCAGAGGTTATTCTAGGAAAAGGTATCATTCCTACGGATACCATTTATATAACTCCACAGGGCATACCAGAAGGTACCTAAGGTAGAACAATTGGAGACAAGGAAACACTAGGTATTGAAATAACACATCTTACACATGTTTCTTTTGCAATAAACCTGGACCCATAGAAAAGTATTGCTATTATAAAAGAAACAAGCTCAACAATCAATAAGAGAATCAAAGAAATCAAATGAGCTTGTTTTTTAAAGGACCCAAACTTGCTTGGGTTCCTTAAAAGGTTTAATCCTTTTGAATTTTATAGGAACATGAAGCTAAAATCAAAGGAACATAGTATCTTGATAGTGGATGTTCCAAACATATGACCGAAAATGCTTCATTGTTCAATAGCATAACATGGGAAGAAAAATGATATATGCCATTTGGAGATGATAATAGAGATAAAATTGTTGCAACTATAGATATTGGTATGCCTCCTTACATCATAGAAAATGTTTATCTTGTAAAAGACTTGAACCATAATTTACTCAGTATTAGTCAACTATGTGATAAGGGAGATAAAATGGTTTTTGAATAATATAAATGCTATGCTTTTAATGAATATGTTATTAAGATATTTGAAAATTTTAGAAAGAAAAATGTATGTCTTATTAAACCTACTAAAGTTGAATATGCTTGCTGTCTTTTGTCCATGAATGATCATGTTTTTGCTTAACACAGATGATTAGGACATGTTAATTTTTTTCAGTTAGAAAAATTATCTAAAAGAAATGTTACAAGATGATTACCCAAAATTAATATTAAACATGATATAAAACGTGATACTTATTTAAAAAAATAAAATGGTATCTGTTTCTCATAAAAATAAAAATAAAAATATCAACTAAAAGACCTCTTAAATTGTTGCATCTTGATTTGTTTGGATCTACTAAAGTTTTGAGCATGGGTGAAAGTAAATTTGGATTTGTTATAGTTGATAATTTTTCAAGATATACTTAGGTTATATTTATGCGACATAAAAGAAATAGTTTAGATTCTTTTAAAAAATTTGCAAAAAAAATAAAAACGAAAAAGGAATTTCCATTATTAGTCTTTAGACTAATCATGGAAAAGAGTTTCAAAATGCACATTTGATAATTTTTTTTTTTAAGAATAAGGCATATCTCATAATTTCTTAGCTCCATACACTCCTCAACAAAATGGAGTTGTGGAATGCAAGAATAGAATAATACAAGAAATGACAAGATCTATGTTAAATGAAAGTGGTATTGTTGAGTATTCTTAGGCAGAAGCCATGTCCACAACTTGCTATATCATTAATAGAGTATACATTCAACCCATGACATCAAAAACTACTTATGAACTTTTTGAGGTAAGAAGCCTAACGTTCCTTGTTTTCATGTGTTTTGTTCTAAGTGTTTTGTGAAAGAAGAATGCTCTTAATCTCGGTAAGTTTGATGAAAGATTTGATGAAGTTATATTTTTGGGATATTCCTTAAATAGTCATGCTTATCATGTGTTTAATAAATCCTCAAAATCCGTTGAAAAATCAATTAATGTTAAGTTTGTTGAAGATATAAAAGATGATGAGACTAATGATGAAAGGGAATTCAAATCTAAAGAAGATTCTGGTCTAGAATCAAAGTCTGAAGTACCAATTGTTGAAACTAGGGAATCTGGTCATCCATAACATATTCCAGAGGATAATAGAAAAGGTACTCCATAACCTAAAGAATTTGAACCATAAACTTCTAAGATTTAGAATATAAATCTATTCATCCCCTAGAACAAATAATAGGTAATGCTCAATCTAGTGTTAAAACAAAATTTGGTTTACAAGATTTTGAAAATCATTTTACCTTATTATCTGAAATTGAACCTAATAATGTTGATGAAGCTTTGAATGATAATAATTAGATTGATTCCATGCAAGATGAGTTAAATCAATTTCAAAGAAATAATGTATGGAATTAAATGCCTAGACCTAAAGAAAAATCTGTAATTGGAATTAAATGGGTGTTTGAAAACAAGTTAGATGAAAATGGCAAAATAATTAGAAATATAGCAAGATTAGTAGCTAAAGGTTATGAACAAGAAGAAGGAATTGTCTTTCATGAAACATATGCACTTGTTGCAAGATTACAAGTTGATGCTTGCATTTGTATGTTATAAAAATTTTAAAGTTTTCCAAATGAATGTAAAAAGTGCCCTTTTAAATAGTTTACTTAATGAGGAAGTATATGTTGAGCAACATCCTAATTTTGAAGATCCTTTCAAAAATGATTATGTTTTCAAACTCAACAAAGCTCTATATGGTTTAAAACAAGCCCCAAGAGTATGGTATGAAAGATTAAGTTAGTTTTTAAACTCAAAATGATTTCAAAGAGGAACTATTGATATAACCTTTTTTTTTAAAGATATATGATCAAGATATTTTGGTTGTGCAAATATATGTAGATGATATAATATTTAGATTTAATAATGGAATGTATTGTCAAGATTTTGCATAGAATATGCAGACAAAATTTGAAATGTCAATGATGGGTGAATTAACATTCTTTCTTGAACTTCAAATTAAAAAAAAAATTGAAGAGGGAATTTTTATCCATTAAGAGAAGTACGCTAGACAAATCCTAAAGAAATATGGATATGAAGGGTGCAAACGAGTTGCTATATCCATGAGTACTTCAACAAGGTTAGATCTTGATGCAAATGGAAAAAAGGTAAATGACAAAATATATCAAAGTCGTATTGGTTCTTTATTGTACTTAACGACATCAAAACCTGATATTCTTTTTAGTGTGTGCTTATGTGCTAGATTTTAAGGTCCACCAACTAAGACACATTTATCAGCTATTAAAAGAAAATTCAACTATCTATCTAATACTGCTAAATAGGGAAACTTGTATCCTAAAAATAAAGATTTTGAACTCTTAAGATATTCATATACTGATTATGCAAGATGCAAAATAGATAGGAAAAGTACATCAAGTGCTTGTCAATTCTTTGGTGACAAACTAATTTCTTGGTCTTCCAAGAAACAAAATTTAATTGCTCTATCTACAAATGAAGCTAAATATGTCTCTATTGATAATTATTGTGCTCAGATGCTTTGGATTAAATATCAATTGCAAGATTATGGTTTATTATATAAACATATCCCTATTAAATGTGATAACATAAGTGTAGTTAATTTAACAAAAATCTAGTACAACATTCTAGATCAAAGCACATAGAAATTCGACATCACTCCATGTTAGCAATGGTAATATTGTTATTGAATATGTATCAACAGACATCAATTTAAAGATATTTTTACAAAACCTTTAGAAAAGATTCGTTTTGAATATATCAAAAATGAGATTGGTTTGTGTTATCCTTTTTATGAATATTTTTTTTAATTCTGTGATCTGATTGGATAGGAAAATTAGTGAATTTTTTTTATGGCGCTTATTTATAAATGAGAAATTTGGTGGCTTTTCAAATTCTTTCCTTCCTTTTAATGTTTCTTTGAGATTTTCTCAATCTTCTCAATCTAAGAAACTCCATGGTACCAAGAAAATGCCAATGTTTCTTGAACAAAAAATTCAAAACCATTACATCTTCTAAACCCATTTCCATCATAGATGAATCCATAGACTCTAAATAAACCTTGTCCCAAAGTTCTCGATCTCCATCTCCTAGGGTTAGGGAAATAAAGTCAAAACTTGTTCAAGATCCTGGTTGTATAGCTAGGAAATTGAAGAAAAACCCATAAAGAACAACCAAGAAAGCGGAAGAAATGACAATGGAGTCATCTGACGAGAAACCAGAATCATCCCTAGAACCTTTGATAAGACAGAACCAAAGGAAAAGGAAACAGAATCCAAGAATTCCTAAAGAATAATCAAAACCAAAGAAGAAAAGAACACATGATGATGAGGACATAATCTCTATGGTTTCATCAAAACAAGTAAAAATCCATGATTATTCATTTATTGATTTTATTTTGAGAAAAATGGATTTTACTGGAATCAATGGCCGGATAAGTTAGGGTATACAAAATTGTGCGGTTTAACAGTAGAAGTTGTAGGAGAGATGGTGAATGAATTTTACAATAATTTGAGTTATCATGCTGGAGATATATTGAGATCATCTGTTAGAGGAATACATATTGATATTTCAAGAAAGGATATAATACAGTGTCTTGGTTTGAAAAATTACAAGGATGATTATGAGTATGTTTCTATGAAAAGAAATGATTTGTTCACATTGTTCAATGATAGGATTGGAGAACTTTCAGATGATGATGTCTTTGTACATGAATTTGAACTACTGATACGAATTCTACATAAAGGTATTCTTGAATGTATCTTTCCAAGGAGAGGTAGTACTACTACTATAACTAAGGAAAATGTTTTGTTACTATTGACTATGGTTAAACAAATCAAAATTGATCTTCCTAGGAGAATTATCAAACATATGGGGAAAAATAAAGCATTCAAAATGTACGGCAGTCTATTGATGGAACTGTCTAAATTCAAGAAACTAAAAGTTCCAAAAGGTATAAAATTTTCTATAAGTCTTAAATGATGGGAAAAGAACTTCAAACATATGAAAATTGGGACTCATAAGAAATTTTGATATTCAATTGATGGAGGAATATATTTACATCAAAAGCATAGGAAGAAAATTGATTGGAAATTTATTATTACAAAAATTGAGGAGGGAACTGAAAGGATATACAAAAGGTTTTTCAAAACCTTCTAAGAAAGGGACAGATTCACAATGCAAACATAGCAAGGAACCCATGTATCCAAAGCAGAATAAGGAGTATTTTCCAATCACTAAAGGAAAGTTTCAAATCAATAAAGATGCTATGATTAATTTAATTACTAACAATGATGAAGAAGATGTACTAAAGCTTTTTGAAGGTTCGAGTGAATCATCAAACTCATACCTTACGAGTTATATTCTCAATCTTGTGGATGAAAAGTTTGAATCATTCAAACTTAATTTAAAATGTTACATCTCAAATGGGATCAAAAGCTTTTTCACCACAGAACATGAATCACCACCTCATTAGACTTTTGAGCCTTTTAACAGATCTATTCCATCACATCAAGCATCTCCTCCAGTTAAAGAAGAACAAATTCCAGAAGTTATGTCAACTAAGACGTCTAAAGCAAGTTTCCTTCCCATACCAACTCCTGATCATCTCAATATTATTCCTTTTAATCTTTAGATGTTCTTCAAAATCCAATGAAATATCTTCTAGCTTCTCCAACAAGCCCAACTCTTTCAGCCACTGTTCAATCTCTTATATCTCTTACAACAGCATCTTCTCTATCCCTATTCCCCTTTTCCTCCAAATTATCGTAGACTCCAAAAGATAATTGCTAGAAAATCTACAAATGGGTCCAACAAAAAATGAATGTTTTTAGTTGTTTTTATTTTGACATCATCAAACTTGTTATGTAATTTTGTTATGCTAATATTATGAACTTTTTCTTTTGGTGATAACAAAAAGGGGGAGAAAACTCATGTTTTTTTTTATATGAAATGTATGTTGGAAATGTCTGTTATTTTTTGGTATATGTGATTGTTGAATGTATCTTGATGGTTCATGCTTTTTAAGAGGAGAAAAAGTTTTATTATCATAAAAAAAGGGGAGAATGTTATTCTCTATAGTTAAAGAAAACTAATCAAAAGAATAAGGGTGCAGTTTTAAGATGATTAAGCATCAGGTTATCCAAAGACTTTTATAGAATGTTGTTTAAATAAAGAAAATCACCAAAGGATTCTACAGAACCTTACTTCAATACTCAAAAGTTTATGCATAAGCTTTTACAAAGGGTTCATCGATTCAGTTTTGAGCAAATTTGTTCCAAATCAGTTCAAATAAATATATTGAAGACCTAGCTCCAAGAACATGGGCATATTTTAGTAATATACTCATTTGTTTTACTAAAGTTGGTTAATATCCACGGGGTTAAATCAAGACTATTTTTATCAAGTTTTAAAAGAGTTTTCTACAAAACTTATATGTTTCTCCATCATTTTTTGAAATGAAGAAATAAAGACATCAACAACAGTTTAGTTACAAAGCATCTTATCTAGTACACAACGTATATATTATCTTTTGAATTCAATTTAAGATAAGAAATCAAAGATATCATCTGAGATTTTTATTAGAAGATCTTATCCAAACCTTTGAGATGTTGAAGATCAGAAAATATCCCAAAGACTCCTTGAAAAAGATATAGAGAACATGACTACCAAAAGAAGAACTCTCCAATATACAAAAAAAGAAACCAAGCTATTAAAAGAACATGCTACTTCTTCTAAATCTTTTCTATCTAAATTTATGAAATCATTTCTTACTGCAATTTTGCTTATTCTTATTTTTTGTTGATAGAAGGAACTTGTTGTTGCCTTCTAGCTTGTTAGCTTGATTAGTTTATAAGATTAGTCTTTGCAGTATTGGTTGTTAGCTTGAAGAAAGCTGTAAGGGTCGAGCAAAGTGAATTGTACTATCTTGTAAATTGTTTTCTTTAGATATAGCAGAACAAACCCGTGAGAATTACGTAGTCCCTAGCTCGAAGTTAGAAGAGTAGACTAACTAACAAGGTAGAACCACTATACATCATTGACTTTTCTTTTCTTTCCCTACTCTTTTAATTTCCTGAAATTTATATTTTATTTAATTGATTGCTTAACTTGTTTTCACAATTTAAACAAAAGGGGATTTAATTTAAAGGCTTAGATTTCAGATTTTTTGTTATAATCAATTCAACCTCCCTTCTTGATTATAAAAATAGGCCCAACAAAGAAGATTAGTATTGGCACTTAGACGTTGTCCCCACTTGTTACAGTGGAAGATCAATTGATCCACATTTAAAGGGACATAGGTCGAAAGCCATTAGCATAATTAGCTAATGTAAGCCCCCTAAGCGATGACATTATTAGCCTCAATATAAGTCAAAGGATCCCTATATCCATTTTTCTAGTAATGCATGCATTTCTTTCATGTGCTCCGAAATTTATTAGACTTTGGGTGGATCTAAACCAACAATTCAAACATAAACTAATCATCAAGTGTTAAGTAATGTACTATTTATGAGAAAATCAATATGTTTATGAAGTTAAATTCTACAAGGCCAAAATAAAACATTAGTTTCATATAGTAAATTTCTTCATGAAGTTTACCTTATTTTTCCTTATAGTCATTTATGAAAGATCATTTTGGATGACTGTTATTACGTAGCAATGATTTTAATGGTAAAGTTAAGGTGATAGTAATACTTACTCCATCAACTAGGTCAATAAAATTAGTAACAACCATATGTAACATTATAAGAAAAATGAGATTATGACCCATTATTTATGTGTCATGTGCTAAATTGATAGGACCACACATGAAGAATAATTCTCTTTCTTCTTGAGACATAATCTTGTCATCAACATTACAATTAGCGTAGATCTATCAAAATATGTGTAAATATTCCCAAGATGTGTCTTTAGGGCCTAATCATTGCCATTGAACCAACATTTGATGCAAGTGTTTACGCCCTTCTAGAAACACTCTAGCATTACTTTAGACAAAGGTATTAGAATAAGGTGACTTGCAATAGCTACTGAAGGTAACCCTAGAAAAGGGAGTTGTGAATTGCAGGCTATCTTCAATATGAAATAGAAAAAATGTTATGGATGTCACTATGAAAGGATAAGTCAACCTTTTAGGCTTAAGAGCCAACATATTTAGTACCTTATATGGCCCATTAAATCTTATAGAAAACTTATGAAATATTTGCTAAGATAACAATGATAACAACCTTAAGGGAACCTAGAAGGAATGCTTTAAAGTTGTTATATCATGTGTCTTATGAGAACTATCTTACAAGTCAGAGTTTACATGGCCTTAATTAATTATTCCATGCTTACATTTAATTATAATATATATTACTACGAAAATAACTATGGAGACCAATGTTTTGATGTCTACTAAGAACGTAGAGAATTAGAATCCCATACTAACAATAAAATCAAGAATTCAAATTTTGAAGTTCATGAGACTCAAGGATTAAAAAATCAAAATAATTTTTGTTTTAAAAGAATAATCAAGTTTAAAAACACTCATGATGCAACCCAAGGATGTAGTTAACAATGAGAGGCTAAATTAAGAAAATTGAAATGAGAATTAGGGATTTAGGGTTCAATAGAATGCTTAAGGGTTGAGAATATGAACAACACTAGATAAGATATGACACACCAATTTAACTCGAGATGCTCTAATTACTAAAACGAGAAACTAGAGGTTATTCACCCCGACCACAAATTGATAAGAATGCCATGGTTTACTCTCAAAAGAAAATAAATAATATTATTCAACTGATAATTTATTCCCTCACATTATGGGATATTTATATGACCCCCTCAAAATGGCAAAATCATAACTATTACATAAAACAAAAGGAATATTATGCAAGACTAGTGGAGGCCACACTTTAGGCTATGACATGTGCTAAAGGGTGCGAGATTATGAGGAGTCTTCAGTAAGTCTAATGGCTCATGCCACGGCCCATATCCTAAGTTGTTATCTTCTCCCATGCTCATGGCCATGGCCCGTATCGTAGGCCATGTCCACCCAAGGGTTTCCCCTGTCTAAGGCCAAAGGCTTCCCAACCCATCTACTACTCATGCCTTAGGCCATGAGGCTTGGTTAGCCATTTGAGCTTTCATCCATCCTTTGTTTTTGCTTTCCTTCTTTGTCGGCTTGGTGATCTTTGTTCCTCAAGGCATCTTCGCAAATCCTGATCAAGTTTAGGCATAAGGTTTAGGTTTGTTCTTGGTAAGCTTCAACAAAATCACTTTCCTCTTCACCGGTGGCCTTTATAAAGACTCCATGGACTAGTCATTGAATCCCTTTTGCTCGTGCTCATGTAATGGGTTCTCCTTCGAGTGGGTTCCCATCACTTTATCACCTAATTAAGTTAAAACTACACAAATGCTTAATCTTCTATCTAATTTGTAATATCTCAACTAAGACACTCTCCTCGCTTATATCATAGCCTAATTTCAATGTTTAATGAGACTTGCAAGAGAGACCATTGGAGGGTGAGCAAAACCATTTCTTAGTGAGTTTGTTCATCACCACTACTTTTGAAGAAAGTTATCATGCATTAATTAATATACATGCAAGTTGTCTTTGCATGATAAGAAAGCATAAGCGACAAATCTAAGCAATACATCCATGAAAGTCCAAAACGATGGAAGTTGTAAATTTACATTATACACACATTAGTTATCTCAAAGTACTTATACCTAGAAGGTACCCCACTTTAACCAAGTGAGGTTGTCTATAAGTATCGTCTAGCCAAACCAACTCAAATATTAATCACAAATAAGAAAATGACACACAGGCTAAAATAGATAGGACATCCATCATCACATTAATGCCACAAAAGCCAACTTTATAAATCTTAACTCGAGCCATTCACCAACATCTCTATGCTACATAGGCTAAAATAGGTAAACCTTGACTTACGTCATTTACCATTGAAATAATGCCATAAATGCCTCAGATACAAAATGTCCATAGTTTTATTAAGTTGTTTTATAAAATCATTTTCTAAAACCTCAACAAATGACGGCTTGAGATGCCTTAGGCTAATTTTTTTTAGCAAATCTCTTCTAAGGATATTTTTTCAAAGAAAATTTGTAAAGCTTGGACACTTCCTACCTTAATCATAATGATTCAAACACCTACAAAATAAACATCCGATTTTACTTTAGTATTTAAATATGCCTATTAAATTTGGTGGTCATACTAATGATATCATACATGGAAACCTATCATTACACAAAGAATATGACCAGCATAACATCACTCAATTAACAACTAACAAGAAAGTAGTAGATCATCAGAATTTCTTCACATGGGCATATATGCTCACTTAAAGAAGTCCTTTAGAATTTCTCGACATAATGATTAGTGCACCTAAGAAAAGAAAATGAAATGAAATGTAATAGAAGTCAAAATATAATGAAGGGAAGCATAGTGTAAGCCTTGGAAAATTTCAGTAAATAATTCTAAAATAAACATTTAAAATAAACCTTGAAAATGACTCCCAATTAAAACCGAACTTCAACTAACCTGAAATCTAAAACAAATCCAGAAATTTCTTAATCTTGAACAAAGAGAAAATCCTTAAAAGTAACATAAGAACTTAATAGTTTCCAAATCCAAAGCCACTACATGTAACAACTCTATGCCTAACCTTGCCTGGTAAAAGCGGGTAATATAGAACCTAAAAACAATTTATTAAACAGTAAGTAACGATAAACCTTCAGCTATAAAACCTGATTTAAAAATTCCGAAAACATTAAGAGATATGAAATACCTACAAAAATAAAATAATGAATAAATACTCTCAAACTAAATACGTTGTATAAATATAAAACATCAGCTTCCGAGTTGGCAACGATCTAAATCGGAAAGTCAACCGGAAAATTAAAGCCAACAATTCCCGGGAAACCTTAGTAGATTAAACCCGGCAATCTCGTAATCCTACACCAAGGAGTCGGAATATGAGCAAAGAGTTTAGTTTAGGTCGCAATAATACTAGGACGCTTTAAAATGTAATAGTAGCAAGTTTTCTATCTATTTCAAACCCGGTCGGGTACAGACTTCGAATAGCGTGCCCTGGGATTCGAAACATTAGATATATGATATTAGTACCATTAGGCTCGTAAATTCATAAGGATTCAAAGTACCTCAGTTGTACTAATTTTGGATTACTTGTAAACCCGGTTTTTCTAGTAACCGAGTAAACTCCATAAATCGGAAACCAAAACCCTAAATAGGATTAGTACAAGCAACCTAGGAACCCTAGATCCGGCTTTTCTTCGATTTCTATATATAAGAACCTCTATAGAATAATTTAATGTGAATTATTGTTTTAAAATATATTTCAAACCATAGAAATTTTAATTTTAGAAAAATTTCTATTACGGGCCTTCCCGAGCTTCATTACGGAAAAGCGAGTCCTGGGACTAGAAACTCAAAAAAATATTTCGGAATATTCATTAGAACCGAAATTTTATAAGGAATTCAAAAATATAAATTTTATAATTTTCCGGGCTATAAAAATTATAGTTATAGCATTTTTTCCGTATTTTCTTTACTACCAATAAAGTAGATGTCTTATCTACTATTTACCACTATTCACAAGTACAACCTACACTACACACTACCCATGCCCTAGTCTTACATCCTTACAACTACTCATTATATTGTCTTTTCCAAGAAATTTTTGTTTCTTACTAAATTATTACATTTTATTACACAAATTACGAATTCAAATAAAACAACTCACTCCCTCTCTCACACTCCCAAGTGGCCGGCGCATAAAGCCCCCTTTTGTTCTCTATTTGTTTTATTTTTCTCTTTATTTACTACAAACAAACGTTAATTTCACTTAATATAAATAATCTTTAACTTTCTCTCTCCTTCATTTCATTTTCATTTGTCCAAAAATCACACAAACTCTCTGTCTATTCCCTCCCTTGCCGTGAGCTACATCTCCCCCTCACACACTCACTTCAAGTTCATTTCTTCTCCATTTCTTCATCAAATCTCTCCTTAGGTGATGATTTTTAGCTTTACTACTACTTAATCTTGTAATGGCAAGATTATTCATGTGTGTTTTTACTTTAAATCCCCATGAGCAAATGCTAGGGATAAGAAAACACTAATACATGAATATCAAGCCATCATAAGAGTAGATCTTGTGATTGATGAGCTTTTGTTGAAATATTATCATGTTCATGCATGTAAAATTCATGCATGTAAAAGTAGAGATCTTGCATAGAAAATATGTGTTCATGCTTTTAAACTCTTTTTCATGCACTAAAAGTAGTAGATCTAGCACTTAGACACTCATGTTTTTATTGACATTCATGTTCATATGGATATTTTGTGTTTTCATGCATTAATGTTCATAAAGGCTTAGTCTTGTATATATAAATGTGATAGTTGGTAGATCTTTATGTAAATGAAACAAAGAACTTAAAAAGAAAAGGTTCTTGTTAGAAATGTTCAAAAGAAAATTCGTATGATTTTCAAGACCTATTTTAAAAACTCTTGTAACCACTTTGAAACTCATGTTTTATATAAAAAATGAAGGGTATGAGTAATAGGTATCATTAAGTAATGATTTTCATAAGTTGAAATGAGTTTAGATATGAGTAATGTGTAAAACAAGTAGTGGAATCAAGATGGAAAATTTTGAGTTAGTACTCAACTTGTAAAATTCGTAACTTTGGATGATGCCTAAGTGAA
The DNA here is from genome assembly GCA_024138025.1 of Combretum micranthum. Classification (NCBI taxonomy): domain Eukaryota; kingdom Viridiplantae; phylum Streptophyta; class Magnoliopsida; order Myrtales; family Combretaceae; genus Combretum; species Combretum micranthum. The sequence continues at coordinate 3,573,785 of JAMXBD010000003.1, forward strand.
CACCTATTATTCAAGCTCAAAATGAATGTTTTATGTGTTAAATGAAGTCCTTAGGTAGTGGATATAGTAAAGCCTTAAATTTTGATGCATTACACAAGTTTTCTCAAAGGAATTATTCAAAAAGTGAATTTTCTAAAATTAGGATTTTTGAGAAAAGCCTATTTAAAAACATATTTGCATAGTGAAAAATGTAAATTTTTATGTAGAAATGAAGGTCTTGGATAGTATAGATGATGAAGACTCATTTTTATTTAGATAACAAGGAAATTCTAAGAATGAAATCCCGAAACACTAATGAGATGCCAAATTTGGAAAAATTGGATTTTCAAGAAGTAGTTATTGTTGGAGTCTTATAAGATTTAGGAGTTCTCAAAATTTTCTTTATCAAAAAACATCAAGATCATGCATACATTGGACTCATCACATGTCATTCATGATAGGAACTCATTCATATTTTATATATACATGAATCATCAACTAGATACATTTTTAAACAAGTGCAAAACAATTTTTTCAGAAATGGAAAAGGTTACTGATCATATATGATCCCTCTGTTCCATAACCTAAATGTTTTCAAAACTTGAAAATAATATTAGAAATAGATAGTTCTTTCGAAGTAGATAGAAATCGATATAAAATTTACGAAATTCCGAGTTAAAATGACCAAGTTATGGCGGTTTTAAGTTGGAATTTCCGCAAATAGCGAGAATCACGATTTTGTTTAGTTTTGATACATAGTTTGGACTAGTTAAGTGATGAAGTTCTCATTAAGGTATTCTTATTTGGTAGGTGATCCCGAGACCGACGAATCCCTACCACCCGATTATTACTACTAAGAGACCGGCATACCATGGCCGAGTGAGTATCACTTCCAATTTCAATCATTGCTTGTGATTGTAATGATAGTTGCACTAGTTACTTAGCAAAGACAAAAATGAATATGTATGATGGGATTATTTGGGAATTGTATTGCTCTGCTGTTGTTATGTGAAGTTGAATTTAAAGAATATCGAAGCCGGATGATAATTCATTGCTTGTATAGAGAGGAGCTAGAATTGATTGTCTATGAGTATTGCTTGATCTCTTAAAAGAATTGGTATAATTGATTATTAGACATCAAAGAAAAACTTGAACTCATTCATATCACAATGGGGATGGAGCATTAGCATTTGTTGGTTTTTCGTGATCCATAAAACGAATATAGTTGGTTAATCGTGATCCATAAAACGAATACATGTTGGTTAATCGTGATCCATAAAATGAATATATAAGTTGGTTGACCGTGAGCCTAAACGGCATCATACCGCATGATTCCTTAATCTGCTAACCCGGGATGGAGGGCGCAAGTCCATCCACATATGATTTTCGGCTGGTCATATGTTTGTTGAATTCACGTGTTTGATGCATACCATTTGACTTACTAACACTTGTTTGAATGTTATGTTTTAATTGTGATATGGAAGTTTTCACTCACTAAGCTAGTGTAGCTTATACCCCAATAGTTTCCTGTTGTAGTATGAATACTTATGGCTATTTTCGAGGAGCCGCTATCATCAGGTATAGCTCTTGGATATTAAGGAGCTTTTGATGAGGCCGGGACTTAAAAGTAGGCACAGTCTTCTAAATGAGACTCCTAAATTGGTAGCTAAAGGATAACATAAGAGATTTTGAGAGTCTGAGAAATCTTAACGTTTTGACGGGGGTATAACCCTTAGATCATGTAATAGATTAAATCTAATTGTAACTGTTATGATTTACATTTGTGTTGCTATGCATGTCACCTTAAACCATTTCGAAGCAAAGCATGGTCTCTATATGTTGAAAGTGGGCCTTACACCCGATGTTCAAACTCATGGGAAGACTAAGGTTGCCTTACTTAAGTTTAAATATCGAGTGTGGCGAACTGTCACGTTTAGAGCACTCTTTGAGGCATGACATATAGAGTTACACGATGAGAAAATAAGTCAAGTTTCCTTATTACAAATTAAATACATAATTTTCTCATGACTTTCCCATTTTATGTAAACTTTTCAACCTTATAGTAAATTCAAAGATTTTTTAACGTGCTTTCACATGATAGGTTATTTTTTTGGGGGGTTACAATATTATGTAATGGCTAAAATATTTGTTAGTTGAATTTCATTAGAGTTTTGTTAAGTTTTAGGTATTATTTACTCACAACACTTAATGTAGCTTCTTCAAATGATGAAATAGCATGATTGTTGTTGAATTTGGGTGTTTAATGTGAATTTTAATGAGGAAATTAGTCGCACAATTAACCACTCAATTGTGTTAAGTTACAATTAATTAGTCAATTAATTTGAATGAACAAATTACTTGAATATATATGTATTTTTTGTTTTGGTTGTGCTCTGTTTTTGCAATCTATTTCAAGTACATTTTAGACATTAATTCCTTTGGAATCTCTTAAAGCTTAAAATATAAAATTTGTAGAGCTCTCTCTAAGGTTTTACTAGAATCTTGAATCGCCTCAATCGAACTCTGGATGAGAAACATATGGTCAAAATTTGAAAGCATATTGAAGCTACTATAGAGCATACCAGCTTGTTGATACAAGTTGTTCAAACAACAATTTGAATTGTGTTGTTGTCCACGAGCACGAAAATTGCACCGGCTAGTTAGTATTGCTTTAGACTAGCAAGCTGGTAGGCAAAAAAACAGTCATTACAGCTTTTTCAATCCGATCGTTGGTAGATATTTTTAGGAGTAATGGCTAGCTTGTTTTAAGAACTTATAAATAGAAGTTCTTAAAGACTTTTTGTGGGGTTAATTGAGCTTATTTCTCGTATACAAGATCCTTGTAAACATTCCCTAGCTTATATTGTAATTTGTATATTGTGGTAAGTAAGAAACGTAGTATAGTTAAATTGTTTTGTAATTGCTATCTTTATAAGAGCACTATACTATAGTTTTGTTAAGAGTTTGATACAAATGGGAGAATCGAGGTAATTGCGAATATTGTGCTTTCAATTGTGATTTAAGGTTTATAGTATATTTTTTGGTTTTTATGATTTATGAAACAAAAAAATTAAAAGATATCAACGATTAATCCTTAGATATGACGCACCAAAGATAAAATCTAACTAGTTGTTCTAATCAATTGATATTATGTACGATGACAAAAAAAAAAAATGAAAAACAATCTTGAATAGAAAAATTAATCCTTTTCAAGAAGGGAATTTGTCAGAAAAGATATTACAAAGTTTACCAAGGGTAAAATAAGCAACAAAAACTACAAAACACATCACTAATAATTCTTATATACTCCCACACATCAGGCAAGGGAAAATATGGAAAGCTATAAGACAGACAAATAAAATAGGAAACTAGTGCTTTAAAAAAGCGTAAATAGGGCAGGGGATCCCCCTATTAATCAAGGTCATAACAAGGGCCGTGATCCCCTCAAATCAAGCTTCTTCCTCCATCTTTAAGCAATCATGGTCATGATATAGCCAGTTATAGCCAGCATCGCAGGAGTGTTGATGCCCATTATTTCCTCGAGTCTTCAAACTATCTGATGATGGCATGATAATGCCCTTGATTATGGGCATGATGCCCATCATGGCCTAGATCACAGGCATCATGGTGGGCATGATCGCCTTTGATGCTCGAAATCCAAATACAAACTTAATCACAGGTTAGATCACAGACATTACGGTGGCGCGTGATCTCCTCTATTTATGGATTTTCGAGACTTAAGCACTTCAAATCTGTCCATAGTGTACCATATATCGTTTGAGATATTCTAATTCATCATAGTTCGGATCATTTGCAAGGATCCTTTGAGCTAAATTCAACAAGCCCTTAGCTCTAGCTCTTGTTATTGGTCCAAATGACCCATGATTCCTATAAGAGTTTCTTAGTAAAGTCTAGAGTTGAATCTAGTGTGTTTGATATTTTAAAGATTCAACTTAAGTAGTTGTATTGTTGATGTGCTAAAGTTCCCTACTAAGGCATTTTGTTTATTGTGAATAAAGCGATGAAGTCCTCCATTAAGGGAGGCATTTGTGTGGACCATAGAGATTAGGGGGTGGACCGAACTCCATCTTTTATTGTGGTGCAAACTTTTCTATCCCTGTCTCTTTAATTATTATTGTTATTTATATTTGTTGTTGTGAATGGTTTAGACTTTATGTTTTTTAGAAGAAATTGAAACTAGGCATAATCCACACATAAGGTATGTTGCATAGTTTTCTACATTAGTCACTCATCAAACTTAGTTTTAAACATTGATTATCAACTTTACCTTACATTACATCAAATGATAACTGAATCTATACTCTAGATTCATCATTCATTAGTCATTATATGACATAGGCATAAGAATATTGAAACCATTTTTATTAAGGTTCAATCATGGTTATGGGCCCCTTAGCTTGTTCATTTGATGGTTTAGCTGTTTTAATTTTATCTCCATTATGGATATACTTGCATAAGCTTGTTAAAAAGTAATTTATGAGAAAAATATGTAGGTTATTTTTGGGATAGCTAGGATTCTTAAAATATTAACATAACAACATTTTTAAAGATAGATTTATTACTTAACCCATGGAGGCATGAAACTTTGAATAAGATTGCAAGTGGAAGAACCTTGCTATAGCAAAAAGTGTGCCCTCTGCTAGCTTGATCTCCAATAGATGATAGCACTATACCTCTCTTTACTCTTGCAATTTAGCGCTAAGCTTCAATCATAATGGGTGTAGTGATTAGTTAAGAAAAGGTACTAAAGAAAACTCTAAGACAAATTTTTGTACTTACTATTAGAGACGACAGGTTCCAATTCAAACTTGCTTTTGAGCATTTCTGTATCCATGTTGGGGAGGGGTTGTGATCGACGACATTATCATTAGTCTCACATGGAAGAAGTCTTGAGAAATGGACTTGTGTATGATAAATTTAGAGCAACTCATGTTTGAAGAAGAAAAGTCTATGAAGGAACTATGGGCTATCATTACTAGTTTAGATAGGCTTAGACTAGCTTGGGCTTCAACGTGAGTTTAAAATTCTTTTAAATAATAACATGATATTAGTTATAATAAAATAGAAAGAGTATAATGAAAATAAATAAAAATTAGTAAGTTGACATGTCATAATGAAAATATAAATAAAATGTTAAGATACCATATTAGATGGCACATATCATGTCGTAATTGGTCTGTGTATCCACATCAACAACGGAGTTAACATCATCAAGTGAGGTACCAAAAATAGCATCGAAAAGTTTAATTGGATACTGAAATTGAACTTTTGAAAGTCCAAGTATCTAATTGCACTTTTCGGCAAAATTTATGTACTAAAATCGACATTAACCCTTAGGAGAAAATTGCAAGTAGGATAAAATAACTAGTTTGCATAAATATAAGTAATTTATAATTTTCTTTCATGATATTTTACCTTATTGTTTTATTAACAATGAAAAAAAATTAGTATTTGAATGTTAATTTAATATAATCAATTATCCAATAATCTATCCATTCACTTTCATAAAATTAATTATTAAAAAATGGTTCTCTTAAACCAATATATAAAACAAATTGTTTTTATGGTAAGACTAGAATTTTTGTGATCTATGGGAAACCGTAATTACTATTTGAGGTGTTCAACTCATAAAAAGTAGTAATCCAAGAAAATTTATGTATTTAATTATAATTTTGTATTGAATGGATTTAATGTTAATAGTTATTGTGAGGAAAAGAAAGCAAGAAAGAAAACATTGAAGAAAGAAGGTAAAATGAGAGTGTCAATCTACCTTGAACCTGAGATGTCACCATGATTTTAAAAGCTAGTATATAATGACTCGGTTATGCCTTGGGTTTATATATGTGTATATGTTCTTTTTTATTGCCTTCCAACTCCACACCCACCAACCACACACAACACCACCCCACCTTCCCCCTGAGCAAATAAATCTATTGTTAGTTATAATTGACATATACCTATAGCACAAAATAATGATTAAAACATAGCACTAAAGCACCAAATAAGGAAAAAAAAGAACAAAATAATTGAAGAAAATAGAAAAAAATTCAATAAATCTAGGGTTAGGACTAGGGGACTTTTATTTATTGTTTTTGAAACTTTTTACTAATGTTGTAAAGGAAGGCTATTGACAAAAGTTGTCGAGAATGAGCTGAGTAGTTCAGAAGTTAGGGGTTAGCTGTAACTCTCTTAAGGTGATTGAGCCCATTGGGTTTAGAATTTCAATCTCAATCTTTTAGATGGTTGTGAGCTTGGTCAATTAGTTTGGAGATATACGATTGCTTGGTGGTTGTAGTTGTGTGCCTAGCTGGCTTATAACTAACATGGTGGTCGCCAACTATATTGGATGAAGTTTTCCTTTTTGGATATCTTTTTATGGTTGTTATTTAGCATTGTACATAGAAGTTGGTGAATGATCGTAGTGATTCCTTTTAATTCTTCAACATAAGTTTATAATTATGCAAAACTTTCAAGCCAAACTCTTTTGTTAGAAAATCTAGTTTTTGTCTTAGTTAAAATTGTATTTTATTTTGGTAGATGGCAGGTAATCCTCTATGCTTGATTGATATGTGCTTAACCCCTTATATTTGAAATAGAACATTTATACTTCCCAATCATAAAAAAGAAAAAAAAAACCATATAGACTCCTATAAAGACACTTTTTTCCTCGGTTTTATGATTTTTTTTTTAGATTTTGAGTGTTTTTCTAATTATTTTATCCAAGGGTAAAATAGGATTTAAAACTAAATTAAACAAGGTAAAATGCTAATAAGGAAACCCATGAGAAGGTGAAGCAAGTTCCTTCACTACCTTAAATCTATAATTCTATCACTATTGTTATAGTACATGCAGATCCACCACTTTTGATTTTAGTTTTTTTTTTTTTTTTTTTTTTTTTCATCTTTCTCACCATCGTTGACCATCAATATCACAATTCCACCAATACAGCTCTACTTAAAACATATCTAGTTAAACTAAAGATTGTGATGGATGGTTGATATTCTTTTATCATTAATATTTTAGAATAAGCAAAGCTCTATTTGAAGTAGGAATGTCCATTTGGTCCCCACATTATTAATACCTATTAAAGGGTCTTACACACACTTTTATTCATTTTGTCGATTATGGTACTTATTAAAGGACTAGATAGATAAGTTTTGGTATACTAGAAGTATCATAAGTCTAGTCAAAATTGTGCAATTTCTCCTTTAACTATCTGTGTTTGAAGCTTTTGGTAGGATTCAAACCTCCCTGAAGTATTTCACTCAAATGTCACTTTGGGAGACTTGAGCATAGTGTTTATTCATGCATATTGATGCATTGTGCAAAACATCATTCTTATCTCTGGTTGGGGAAATTAGATTAAAGTCTTGCCTTTTGAAAAAATGGTTGTTTATAGCAGCACTCCAGCTGAATCTCCTCAAAAGAGATTAAAATGAAGTGACATTTGTATAAATGATAACTCTTAAAAATTCATTAGTCTTTAAGTCCACATGATTTTGCAAGTAATAAAGAATTTTTTGTTTGCTTTTCCAATGAGTACAACACATTATTCTACTGGCATCATATTTTTGTGAATTTATTTGTCTTTTCTCATCAAAATTCAAAACTATAATTAAAACCAATTAATGATTTTAATTGATTCACAATTTTAATCCTTATCAAATACATATTGTTAGGTCATAATGGGCTCTCAGGACTTTTTTTTATCGATCTTGTACCTACAATACTAGTTATCTTAATAAAAATTTAACCAGAAATTGTTCTTTGTGAAATTAAGTTTTGTTTCTTCCCTTTTTTTTCCCCCCTTTATTGGCTTTCTTTTTCCTTTCAATTATACAATATCACATGCATAATTTTATCAACACACAGCACATTGTTATTAGCGGTTGAAATAACAAGTAAAACATACATCTTGGTTACATGTTATTTTGAGATAGTTATTTATATATTTATGACATGTCATGCCCCATGAGATAAATAGTATTCAGAAGACAGCTGATTTTATAAAGGTAGCGATGTCAAATTGCCACCAACTAAAATTCCAATGGAAAATATAATTTAACAAGTTGTAAGTTGATGTGTGAAATTGAAAAAAAAAAATGATGAAATTTGGTTAAAGAAATTAGTTTGTGTCAACTGGGCAGTGGAGACAGCTTTAGCAGAACTTCCATCATTTATTGAATTTCATGATATTTTTGTTTCTATATTCCATTACAAAGTTTCAGGTAGATATTGGAAATTTTGAAGGTCATGGGCTTTTTTTTTTTTTCGCTTTATTGAAATAATGGGTTTAAACTCAATTAATCAAATAAAAATGAGTGGGTTTACAACTTATTTACTACTCATTGACTTCATTAAATGAATAAAACTATAACATAATTGTTATCAATCAATAACAAAACAGAGCTATCGTAGAATTTTAATTTACCTTTTATTTAAATGAGGATATTTTAGGAGAAAAATCAAGTTTTTTATTCATAGGTTTTAATAAAAAATGGCCATTAAATGTTAATAAGAATTTGTTAACTTAAATACTATAGTAACACTTCACAATGAATAAGATTATAGCAAAATTACTATTATACAGAAGTGAATTAACAATTAATATTTTTGTTAATTAAAACTTGCTCAAGACCTATTATTCTATGTATAATTACATCTTCCAATTGTCGTTTATCTATTTTTTTTTTTTTTTTTTTTTTTTTTGTGGCTATTGAGAATGGAGAATTGAATATGATTTATTCCTTGAGAAACCAATATTCTTATTAAATTATAAGAACTTCGAGCACATCTAACTTAGATTATTATATTAACCAGGAAGAACATCATTATTATGGGTGGTCGATCTCTTGAGATCTATTGTTGTCTTCCTTCTCTCGTCATCTATATTTTGCTACCTTTAGCGATTGAATTTCCAATACATTCAGTGGAAATTTTTTATGTACAGCTAAGTAATTGGCCCATACATTGAAAGTCTTCATTTTATAAAATCAAGGGATGTCATCACCATCAAGCTAAGGCTTATGCGTCATTAGCATGATATCAGCATTTAAATTATGGCGATGGATGTAAGTATGCCAAGTCAACTATGGCAAGTATTACCAAGTTTTCGAATGCTAATTAGCTTATATATGGCCTTATAGGGCAAACGAAGGGAAAAAAGACAAAAAGCCAATAATTTTCAATTCATAATTCGTCAAATTTGGGGATTAAATAAACGAGAACAAGCCAAATATAAAAAGAGGACATAAATCGAACAACTAGACGGATGATGAAACCACTAGAAGATTATACAAACCGCGACGAATTGACCAAGAGGGATTAACTTAACATGGGGCAGGAGTCCACCCACTTTAAAAATCTTTAAAAAATCGAATTTTTGAAAACTTTTAAAATATATCTGTTTATTAGTTGGGATCTTTCGCATTTCCTTTAGATGAAAAAAATATAGGGCAAATGTGTATCTTTACTTTCGATTTTTCGCTCAATAGCCAAATATAGGGCTAAAGAGTTTGTGCATTTATTAAGATAATAGGATTTTCTGAAATTCCCAAATATTTACATTTGCACCCTTTTTTTGACATTCTTTCCCTTTTGTAGATTGCAAAATGATGATGTTTAGTTAACTTTTCGGCAAATATTAATTAAAAAAGTACACATGCTATGCGAAAAGAGTAAGGCCTTGAAATGGAGGCAACTTAAAGGAGTCAGCCTGGAATGTCACTCAACGCATCCATATCCCATAAAATCTCTTTTTTTTTTTTTTTTTTTAAGAACTTTACTAATTTAATTTTAAGAATTTCTTACAAAAGGTTCTTCACACCCATATAGTATATATAATACACATAACAAAATAGAAAAAAAATTATGAAAATATGTGAAGGACCTTGCTTTTATAGTTCTTGGCAGATGATCCTAAAAAGTTTTGAGATTCTTCCTTATCTAGTAGGACCTCAAAATGTGAGGTTTTTCATTTAGGGTACAGTGTCAAGGACCCCAGAATGGGTATGCTTTCACAAAATTATTCCCTACCAACTTTTAAAGACTATAATCACTCTTCAAATTGGGTCATGCCACCTACTTTTATTGCCTTGCCACCTATTTGATGGTAATCACATCCTATTCAGGCTGATGGGGGGATGACTATCACCACCTATCTTCTTGAAAAGACTGAACAAATGTTTCACTATTGTAAGAAGATTAATACTGGCACTTAATAGATTTATTCTCCACCTATTAAAGTAGAAGATCAATTAATCCACATTCAAAAGGGCATGAGTCAAAGCCACCAGAATAAGTATCTCACGCAAGGCTCCTTAAGAGGAGCCATTATTAGCCTCAATAAAAGAGGTGCCATTTATCTAATAATGCATGCATTTCTTTCATATGCTATGAAATTTTATTTGACTTTGAGTGAAATTAAACCCAAAAATTCAAACATAAACTAATCATCAAGTGTTAAGAAATGTACTATTGATGTGCCTAGAAACTCTGATACCAAAAGATGATATGCTTAGATTCTCTAGAAGTCTTGAATTACAAATTGGAACAAACTTGTATTTTTTTTTTTATTAAAGGTGAAAGAAATTGATATGAACAGCGTTGGCAAGGATATTACCCACCAAATCAACTCCAACTATGCTAACCTTATATTGATATGACTTATGAAATAGGAATAAAGGTTTGTTCACCACAATTCCTATAAAGGATTGATAAGAACAGACACTTGCCACAATCAACAAGATGATTGATAAGAGGAAAATTGAGAAAACTCTCAAATATCAATGTCAATATGTCAAAAGCTACTTAGGTCTAATTACAATAGGGTATATATAGTATTACCCAACAAGCAAATAAAAGAAACAAATAATGAAAATCTACGTTTTTGAACAAAGGTTGGCCAGGTATGCCACTGGCTTAGGGTTAAACGTTGCTCACATTGGACATAATCACTGTGGGCCTTGAGTCGATGTACATGGAAATCTGAGGCTTCTACGCTGTTCTTCACGTCTATGACTTCAAGCTTTTAAAGAGTATACTGCCATCTTTGAAAAGATGGTTGCCGGCCTTCAACTGTAGTAATGCTTGCTTTGATTGCTTTGATTCATTTGCTTCGTTTGTTGCATTTTTTGGGTATGTAGAACACATTTGATTAATCGCAAATTGATCCGCATCATCATCCCAGGTTTATTGAAAATATACCCTCAAATCTTGATGGAAAATTAGTGGAGTGAAAATCAACTTTTAAAATTTTTAAATTCTTTTCTAAATCATTGTCTAACTAGAGTCTCCACAAGGCAGCATACCCATTAGATATAGCATAGTAGAAAAAGATCTAGGTCGTATTTAAAGGGAAATTGGTGAGTACTTCTACTCTCGCTCTTTTTCTATTATCTAGCCAACAAAAACAAAGGAAAATATATCAACTAAAAGCTAAAGTAGTTCTAACCTAACAAATAACAGCAAATAACAATAGCAAATTTCATAGCATCATGCAAGAATAAAGATAAATCAATTCACAAGATTGCTTGGGTCATGCTTTACCTTAGGTCTATTCATGTAACTCAAGGAGTTTCATAGAAAATGTTTGTATTGATTATTGAACCGTTGGATTCACGGATGTAAATTAAAGCCTCTCTCAAGGTCAGTATATCTAAATTTAGATGCTAGATCCGCATAAAGAACAAGCTTCTCTCTATAACAAAATGACTCACTGTATTATATTCTTTTTTAATATTTTTTCCTAAATCTCTATTTACATGAATTCTTAAAAAGAAGGCAAGAATGGGTATTTATAGTCTTCTCATTTCTTCCCTTCCCATCCTGCCCTTGCAGTGTTGAAGAAGGGGATGAAGAGATAAAAGCCTTTGTTCGTTGTAAAGTTTGACCCAATCTTGCTTTTTTTTGCTTGAAATCATCGTATAATCATCTAAATAAGCCTTTGAAACCTAAAAACAAATTTTAACAAGATAAATGTCATTTTCTTGATCAAATCACAAAAATTATATAATAAATATGTCTAAATAAGCACAAAAAAATATGGGACTTTTGACACTTATCAAATTCCCCCATACTTAATCGTTTGCTTATCCTTAAGCAAACAAAATAAGGACAAAAGAATCTATCATCAATTATACTTATCAGAAAATAGCAAATCAAGCATAACATTCTTTAATTCAATCAATTCAAAGTGACTCATTAGTGCCTACAACTCAAACCTATCATATTTATACTTGTACTTGGCTTACTATAATCAAAATTTTAAAATTAATCCAAGTAGGTCAAACTATTAATCTCACCGTTTAATAACCACTTCCAAAATCATATAAGAGATAAAATTCAATCAAAGCAAAAGTAGTAGGGTCACATCTCACCACTTATCAAAAAGCAGATAAACCATTCAATTATCTTTCTAAGCACAATAACCTAAAATGAAAGTATATGGAATCTATCATTCCCTTGTATTTTTTTCCTCTTTAGATAAATCTCTCTTTTTTTTACTATTTTACTTAGCCTTCAGAGGGGGAGGTTTTTGCATCCTCCTTTTCTTTTCCATCTAGATAGGTTTTAGCCCGCTTCTTTTCAACTTGGCTCTTTGGTTTTTTTATATATCTATTCATTATTATATATATTTAGAGATTATTTGAGAAGAATCAAGAAGAGATAGATTTCATATGCTCCTTTCACAGAAGGTTAGAAAAGCTCTCAAAATGGTTAAAAACCAAATATACTACTAATAAGCTTAGAAACACAACCATTTAACTTTAAATTAAGGATTCTAACCTCTTTCACAACTCTATATTTAATCATTAAATAGTAAGTAAATTTACCTCACTTAGATTTTATCCCAAAACTTTGACTAAGTATACGAAGTTCAAAATAGGTGAGTAAGACACACAAAGTCACTACACTTCATTTTTCTGAATGCTAATTTCTCAAACAAAATGAGTATAATTTCAAGATTTTAATATCTACATTACAACTCATTTGCAAACTATTAAATAGGGAAAGTCTGATTAACAAGTGTATATATGCATCATGAAGCTCAAAACAGAACCCAAATATTTTCTTTCTTTCCAACATATCCCTTCCCCACACTTAAGCAACACATTGTCCTCAATGTGTATCCAATCAAGCACAAGTAAGGTCAAGGACAGGAAACAATGTAAGAAAAAGGACATGGAGAATTTTCTTGGTTTGTGAAGAAATAATCATGTGAATCCTTTAACAGGTTAAGAAATGAGAATTTGTATAGTATCTATCAACAACAACTTTATTTGTGAACTCATCAGGTTATAAACCTACAAAAACAAAACAACAAAACAAACTAAAATAGAGAGATAGCTTATCCAAGTAAAACAACGAAGCTCAAAAAAATATACAGGATGTGGGTGGGTGTTTTGAAAATGAATAAGAACATAGGTGGAGAAAATTTTGGTATGTAAGTGTGGCAAAAGAAAGTGGGACTTATTCTTCTTCTTCTTCTTCTTTTTAGGAAATGCTGATTTTGTCAACTTAAGCCTTGCACGCATATATCTTTCTTTTTTTTTTTTTTTTAAACATGCTGCAGATATATCCCACCTTTGTACATGGGTAAGATCAGGGTCCAGCAAAGCAGTACATCGCACATTGTTGCATGCATCGAGTGCTCGACTCTTGAAAATTTTCGGCTCAACATTGGCTTTTTCCTCTACACGGGCGTCTACACCAGCGAAGATCAAGGGCCAGCAGAATGGAAATTAGCTCATGTAGCACTGCATCAAGGGCTCAACATTTGATTTTCTTATTTGATTACGACAAAAATTAGTCGACTCTCGATATGTGATTATTTTAGGCTCGATAGTGCTTTTGAGCACTTCAATAGCTGTAGATTTTAGGCACTGAAGGAAATATGTTTAGCACAGCAAACATTTGAGCGCAACATCATCTTTAAGGTTTAAATTGAAGGGAAGTTTGAGGCACAACAGTGATCTTCGAGGCTTTGACATGTTGCAGGGACTTCTTTTTGAGGCTCGACCTACTGCAAATTCATCATATACACTATCCAAAGCTTAAATAAACAAGTGTAATTCAATTTAGCCCAATTTGCAATAGGAAAAATCAAATTTGTAGCAGCAAAATTCAAAGTTTTCATCATAAAATCAACGTGAAAAATGCTCAATACTCCTAAAAACTAGATGAAAACTTTCTTCGCTTTTTATAAAAGATAAAATCATTGAATATTTTATTCTTCCTACACTTAAAAAAATGAACTGTCACCTTTTTACAAATATGGACAAACACATCTAGACCTGCAACATTTTTTTTCCCCAAAAAAAGACTTTTTGATAGCAAAAACAAAAATAACTTTACTTTTCCTAACAGAATTATTCATGGGTTACCTCCTAAGTAGTGCACTTTTTTTAACGTTGTTGGCTCAACTTATTAAGAAAAATCATATCAACATCTACCCAGATCCCAAACACAAATTTTTTTAAATTCATTTCTCATCCTAATGTTATTTCTTTAAGCACAAGTTCTTTTAAAATTAGAAAATTTCGGTCAAGAGACGGGTATTGGAAGATGGGTTCCATTTCAAACTCAATAATATATCCATTAGATTCACAACACAAATCTAAAAGTTCATCACCTCCAATACATTCGGACATAATAAATAATGCAAAACATCCAATTTCTGCATAATCCAATTCTTGTTCATCCTCTCCATCCTCCTTTTTCCTCTGTGGCAAAATGAATTTCTTAATTACTCAAATCACATGAACCTTCCACCACAACTTTACCTTGCTCATAGAAATTTTCATGCACAGGAAGTTTATAAACAAAAATTTCATCAAACATAACATTGACATCCTCCACAATCATTTCATACTCATCATGTTCAGAATCATACATATGATCTACTTCATTAAAAAGCTCTTGTGATGATAATGTGGTCAGAACAGAAGTTTTTGGTGCATAAGCTAAGGTTTCTAAGTTCTCATCAGCATGTTCTTCATTACAAAGTTGGGAAGGCAATTGAATGCATGAAGGAACATCATGAAAATAAGGATAAGCACATAAACAATACCATTCCCCTTCATTAAAAAGCTCTTGTGATGATGATGTGGTCAGAATAGAAGTTTTTGGTGCATGAGCTAAGGTTCCTAAGTTCTCATCAGCATGTTCTTCATTACAAAACAGGGAAAGCAATTAAAAGCATGAAGGAACATCATAAAAATAAGGATTAGCACATAAATAGTACCATTCTCCTTCACCACAGTTCAAGCACACAACATTCACTTCATTTTCTTCAATTTCAGGTTCATTTTGTTGAGAATAAATAAGATCATTCTAATAGTGGTCCTTAGGAATCCACCAGCCAAAATCCATGATATCAAAATGTCTTACACAGATTTAGCTCAATGAGAAAAATTCACCATAGGTTTCAGCAAAAACAAAAGAAAGAAAAGAAAAGAAAAATGGCTAGACTAATAGTATAGAGCTTTTCAAAATATCACCAATCAATCCCCAGCAATGATGCCAAAACCTTGGTAGATTGAAAACATAGTTTTAAAATTTGCAAATTCTTTTCTAAATCAATGTCTAACTACGGTCTCCTCAGGGTAACTTACCAATCAGATGTAGCATAGTATAAAAAGATTTAGGTCGTATTCCAAAGGAAAACTGGTGAGTGCTTGTACTCTCGCTCTTTTCCTATTATCTAGCCAACAAAAATAGAGCAAAATCTATCAACTAAGAGTTAACAAGTCATAATCTAACAAATATTAAGAAATAATAGTTGTAGATTTCACAGCAACATGTAAGAATAAAGATAAATCAATTCACTAGGTTACTTGGGTCATGCTTTACCTTAGGTCTATTCATGTAACTCAAGGAATTTCTTAGAAAATGTTTATGTTGATTATTGAACCATCAGATTCATGTATGTAAATTAAAGCCTCTCTCAAGTTTAATAATTCTAGATCTAGATGCTAGATTCGCATAAAAAACAAGAATCTGTTATTTTAGAAACCAACTCAATGAAAACTAAAACAAGTAATGGAAGGTTTTCACCCATCATCTCTCAAGGTATATAGGATCAACCTCATTAATAGCCCTGATCTATCAATTGAAATGACCTCTCAGCCTATTTTAATGAAATCAAACATGAACTCATATCATGTACTATACAAATTCAAGATCTATTAAGCTGAAGCTATTGATCTCAATAAATTAAACACGTTTTCAATATAAGCACAAAATAATTACATGAAATTGACCCAATGATTTACAAACCCAAGCAAAATTAACTACTCCTCTATGAATATGACAATACAAAGTAATAAATCAGAGATATAGCCAAGACCCATAATCAGATAAAGAAATAAAGAGCAATATTGATAGTTTTTCCTTCAAGCATAGTTTTAAATTTATAATGGCCCGTTTTTAATTATTATAAAGGCAATAGGCAATGTACCTATCAAAAACATAATATAGCGCTAAAATCGGGGTCATCCACAGGGAATAAGCAACTACTAGTAATTACTCTTATTCTACGATCTAACTGATAATTTTGATGATTTTCTATTACTAATATACTGTTAACTATATTAAATTACTAGGAGAAACAAATACACTAGCACTAATCAACAAGCAAGATTCAATTGAAACAAATGATCTAGGTTTTGTCTTCATCCAATTTATCATGTGAATCCTTGGAAATTACATATTTGATTTAGTTCTTAAGCTGCTGAGTTTTTTAACAAAATGATAATTCTTTTGAATCTATCAATTTTTCTAAAGCTAAGTTAATTAATTAGGATTTCTCCTCAATCAATAGCAACCTAAGCCTGCTTTAAGAACATGAACTCATTGAAAATTCAATAGTTATAGAATATTCTTGTAGTTCTATGTCTGGAATTACAAACAAATCTCATCAATTGCATAAATCATTTCATAAAAGCAATCTTTCAATTAGCTTAAATGAAAATCAGAAATAAATTTGCATTTCGGATATACAAACTTAAGAAACAGTTAAGAAACATGCAATTGATCAAAAGAATAACAATCTTTTATTAAGCCCAAATCCTCATCACAAGATAAAATTAGAGTTCAACGAAATCCAGATCTGAAAATTTTACTCTTCCATAGTAATTAACGAGAATACATGAAATTCCAAAAACAAACTAGAATTCATGATATAACCCAACAAAATGAAGCTCAATTTTATGGATCTTCAATCCAAGATAGTCTTGACTTGTTGTTAAACACCTGAAAATCTCGTGTATATTTTTCTGTACTTGCTCTCTCTCTCTCTCTCTTTTTTTTTATTCAACCTCCATCTTCATTTTATAATGAATATTACATAAATAGAAATAAATGCTCATTATGGAGAAGGTGGGAAGTTATGGGAGTTATGGTTCTCTTGGCTTTCCAAAATAATACCCCTTTAATGCCCAATAGTTGTTACTTTAATAAATTAGGGTTACTATTCAATAAAAAAGCTGTTTCACAAAAAGTGACGGACTGTCAAATCGATAAGTTTGGGGACAGGTCGTGTCACTGATCATGTCTGGCAAATTTCTTTAACGAGGAAATTGACATAACTTGGACATGGCTTGTCTCAGAGTCGTGTCCCTTGCTATGGACTTTTTTTCTTCATTGACATGACTAGGACATGGCTTGTCCCAAAGTCATGTAACAAGCTATTGCTCATTCTTCAAAACGATATGCCCAGTGACAGGTCATGTCATGGTCGTTTCCTTACAAAGTGAAATTTGTAGTTTGACATGGTTTGTGACAAGTCATGTTATTGAACTTGTCCTTTCAAAACTTAAGATTTAGACCTCGATTGTTCTTTTTCCTTGACATGGTTGATAGATATGGATTGTTTTTGTTGTGTTGTCCACTTTTTGTCTCCAAGCTTTACATTTTTGACCCGTTTTGCTTTCTTCTTATAAAATAACTCCTTTAAAAGCCTGAAAGCATAAATTAATATTTTTAAGTGCCAATTCATAATATTTATCAATAAAATGACCAATAAAAGTCCATTTTGGCATTCATAAAATAAGAACAAATTTGGATGATCAAATTCCCCACACTTGAGTATTTGATTGTCCTCAAGCAAACAATAAGGATAATAAAAATCTATCATCAAATATACTCAAAAACTTTTTTTCACAAGTTAAAACTCATAGAGCATTCATTAATCATTTTAGATCATAGTGACTTGCTTTTGTACCTACTGCTCAAATCTATCATGTAAATGCAATTAGCATACTGTAATCAAAATTCTAGGGCTAATCCAGGTAAATCAAACTTTACCCTTACCATTTAACAGTAGATTCCAAAGTCACAAAATAAAAGCAAAGTCAATCAATAGTAAAATGGACCTAGTTACATTTCACCACCAATTAGTAGGTATATAAGTGTAGACACCCAATTTTTGCTCAATTTAAGGCTCAAATTTATGATAAAAATTAGTATTATGTCAAGCTCACCAAAAAATAGTAAAAAATAGAAAAACAAAAAAATAGCACAAAAAAATCAAAAATAGTAAAAATAAAAAGTAGTAAGGTAAATAAATAAAAAATGAGAGAAAAAAAAAAGACAAGGTAAAAAAAAAAACACAATGTGTCTTTTCCAAAATTAACCAAAAAAAATTAAAAAAGAAAAAAGAAAAAATATATTATTATTAAAAAATTATTTGAGCTTGATATAATACATATTTTTATTATAAATTGTTTTTAAAGATGATAACAATTTTTTAAAATTATTTTTTTAATTAAATGATATTTTAAGAGAGCCTTGAACATTATTTCTGGCAAACCTAATCAAGCACATGCCAATGGCCTAGTGGTTAAGACCACTTACCCAACCATCTGACCAAACCAGAGGACCAGGGTTCGAACCATGGTGGAGGCAAATTTTTTTGTCTTTTTATCCTCATTTTTTCTGCAAAAACAGCTCAACCCCACCATTTTGGCATTTAATTTGGTCAACTAATCATCTTTGATTTTCGAAATTGAAGATAAAAATGGAAAGTAGGCATGGGATACTTTGAATTCACATCAATTTTTGGCAAGAAATCAGTCTCGAACAAACCCAAATTATTGATTGAAAATCTGAAAAAATTGATTTCCAAAGCTTTGAAGAATCATCAATGTGCTTTAAAACAAATTTATGGTGAAAATTTCGTAACCCCCGATCCTTGGAATCAATTTGTAACCGACGAGTTCAAGTTTTGCAACGGCCATTAATGGTCGTGATCCATAACTTCCCCAATATTTCAAATTTCGTAACCCCCGATCCTTAGAATCAATTTGTAACCGACGAGTTCAAGTTTTGTAACGGCCATTAATGGTCATGATCCGTAACTTCCCCAATTTTTCAAAATTCGTAACGGCCGACGATTCCTTCATCAATTTGTAACCTCCGATCTTTTCACTTGCTTGTAACGGCCATTAATGGTCGTGCACCCCTCCATCTTCCTCCATGCTCCTATAAAATGATAACCAATTCCTCCTCTTCAAGACAGAAAGATCGAAACATAGAAAATAGATTATAAAAACAAAATTAGATCTCTCTCGCAGCTCTCTTTCTTTAATCTCTCTTGTTCTCTCTCTCTCAACACCTTTATCTCCGTTAATAACCCCAGAACCATTTCCACCATCATCGAACCCTCAGCGTAACAACCAAGTACCCATACCTTGATTCATGCTTACAACCATTGAGAGAAAGGGAGAGAGCTCACTGCCAACTAACGTCCAATCCGCTTTTAGTCGAGGTCCAAGCCGTGTGATGGTAATCTCATTTCACTGTCATTCCGAACCAATTGCAAGTGATCAATTCGTTCCTGGGGAAAGAAAGCAAATTGATTGTTGGTTTTAGTCTACTCGTGCAGTCAGCGGTCAACAGTTAAAGGTCAACTGTCCACATCCAGATTAGCACTCCAGATCTTATCCGAACGATCCAACGGTCCAGGTGAGTTTGGATTAAATTTTTCAATCTAAAATATTTTCATATAGCATTAAATTTGCTATGAAAATAATCAAAGTTTTCATCAAATTGTTTTCACAAATTTGCTATGAAAATAATCAAGTTTTCATCAAATTGTTTCATAAATTTGCTATGAAAATAATCCAAGTTTTCATCAAATTATTTTCATAAATTTGCTATGAAAATAATCAAGTTTTCATCAAATTGTTTTCATAAATTTGCTATGAAAATAATCTAAGTTTTCATCAAATTATTTTCATAAATTTGCTATGAAAATAATCAAGTTTTCATCAAATTGTTTTCATAAATTTGCTATGAAAATAATCCAAGTTTTCAATCAAAATATTTTCATATAGCATTAAATTAGCTATGAAAATATTCAATCAAGTTTAATCAAAATTGATTTTTCATGTAGCATTAAATTAGCCATGAATTATCATAAAATGATTTTGGACTTAGAAAAATTGCATTTTCATGAAATGAAAATCAATTAATTAGATCATAGGATTATTAAAAAATGGTTTCATAAAAATTCAAAATTTAATGAATTTAAAGTGAAAAGATTTCAAAAATTAAAATCGATCAACAAACTAAGGTTCTTTTCAAAAGAACTACGTTTTGTCTGATCTCGATTAGCGAGTACGTAGGCACCTACGGGGTGACAATAAAAAATGAAAAAATATTTTTTGTTTATCATTTTGGTTATTTTTGTGTAATTTTTGAGAAATAAAAAATATAAAAATATAAAAAGAAAAACAAAAAATGTGACTTGTAAATAATTTTATTTGAATTTTTGAGCATATAAAGGATAGATTATAAATTTAAAATTCCGAAAGTGGTAACCAATTTGGTTTTAATAGGTTAGCCCCCGAATCCATGATATCTGGTTTTTAAAAAGTTTTTTTTTAAATCAAATTTTTTCGCAGACTAGTAGCTAAGTTAGGATAAACCGACCCATTAATCCTAGCTTTTGTTTTTTTTTCCCGATTTATATCGGGTGGCGACTCTAAATTATTTTCAAAAAATTTAAAATTTCTCTTAACCCCTAGTCGAGGATTCATGTTAAATGGGTTCGGGTTTAATGTGAATCGGGTTAGGAAAAATGAACCAGAATGTGGGAAAATCCAGGCTCGACAATAAGCCTTCAACCATTTCTCTAAATTCAGCAACCTAGAATGAAAGTGTTTGGTATCCATCATTCCCCTAGATTTTTCCGTTTTGAAATTATTATTATTAGGAACAAGAATTTTATTAATAGCCTTCAAAGGAATTTCCTTTGGACGAGGTGTAGCCCACATCTTTTCAGCTCTATTTACCTATTTATCTTCTTGTTATAGTGGGATCCTTGAGTTGGCACATCCCGGGCTCATCACCTAAGTAACCAGGTTTTAAAGAGACCCCAACTAACTATTAATCACTCTAACTTTCATATTTAATACTCTTAACTCGCTTACCTGAGTTAGCAGAGTAAAGGCTATAATAATTTTTTTTTTATCAATTGTCTATAGAAAGCCTGTATAGTCAATAGCGAGGTCAGACTTTCTCCTCTGAGGGACCAAAGCCCGCTCATATCAACTAAGCTTTTAATTTTAGTTAAGCACAACAATTGATAATTTTCAAAAAGAATCACTAAGTGATTTATTTCACGTACCCCTTTCATAAAAACTTAGAGGAGCTCTCAAAATGTTTGAAAGAAGAATATATAAGCTAACAAGCTTAGAACTATAACCTTTTAAATTTCAACTAAGGACTTCACTCAATTTGTAGACTCTAGATTCCATTGCTAAATAGCAAGTAAGTTTACCCCATCTAGATTTCATCTTACAATTTTAACTAAGTATACTAATCACAAAATAGATGAGTAAGATACTATAAGTCGCTTTTACTTTAATATGAATGCTAATAAACAAGAGAGTATATTTTCAAGATATATCAATTAAAGCACATTAGCAAAGTGTAAATGGGGAATTTCGACAAAATTCAAAATCAAGCTCAAGATAATGTGACCATGAAAATCATAGAGAAACCAATTATTCCTTTAAAAAATATCCCTCCCCCACATTTAGTTGGGACATTGTCCCCAATGTCAAAATATATGCAAAAAGTGAGGAAAGAAAAAGAAAATGAGCTTCCTATTTAAGTACCAACATTCAGCTGCAAGATAGTCATATTTTCAGCAAAATTGAGTAGCTTTGAAAACAAGTCATATCAGAGTGCATCTGAGCTACAAGACAAAAGACAAAAGAAAAAACGAAGAAATCAAAACAAAATTTAGCACTCATGATCCTACTAGTGAGCCCTAAAGAGTCTAACCCAAGGCTAGGTGCAAAATAATACAGTCATCCAAAAATAGAAATCAGCAAAAAAATCATCAGAAATCATCATCAAAGCAACAACAAATCAAGGAATCAATCTCCTTGATAATCAGTATCATCCTCATCCTCATTCTTTCTCTGTTTCTTTTTCTTACTTAGTAGTATGGGAGTTGGTGTGTCCTCTTCTTCCTCTTCAGATCCACATCCTCCTCTTCATCCTCCTCCTCATCATCAACTTCTTCCTCCTCAGATGCTTCATCAGTGATATGTTCCTTGGAGGCTCGAATATGTGCATCTACTTCTTTATCATCGCTATCCTCTAAAAGTGTCTAAAGAGAATCTACCTGAACATCATCCGATGATAATGGAAAGCTCTCTAATCGGCTAGCCTGAGATGGAGAAAACTCCACATTGTTGTGAGTTACGATTCCTTTCAGACAAGAATAAATGGCCTCTTGGTGTCGAGTCTGACGTTTTGTGGTACGAATGAGAGTTTTGAATTATGACTTCATCTTTTGCAGTATATGATGATTCTTTTCAACTTTCTTAATCAGCACTTCATAGAGAAACTGACCAGGAGGAGAAGACCTTGAAGTGGAAGGTCCTAGCTTCTTGAACCATTTCTCTAAAGTTGAAGTTTCAAAGATGTGTGAACATCCTACTACATTCTTTGGCTCCTCAGCAGGAAAGATTTGGAGACCCTTCAGCAAGCGAGTGATATAGGCTCCACAACAGATTGTGTCCTTAGCCTTGTTGGTCTTAGCTTATTGATGAAAAAAAAAAAAAAAAGCCAACATCACCCCTAAATTCAAAGGATGTTGCTCAGTTATGCTACATAGATATAGCAACTCATAAGTCCCAACAACTCCAGTACTCTTCCCCTTCTCATTAACTGAGTGAGTGATTATCCAGTGAATCACTCTATGATTGATATTTATAAAGGTAGAAGCCTTAGACCCTTAGCTTTATAGGGAGTGGCTGGACTTAGCTTTCCCCAATACAAGTAGTTGAACTCCCCTAGTGGCCAATCAATCGGTAGACGCATAAATTCCTCGGTTTCCAAAAATTCATCAGTATAAAACCCCATAGCCCTACAAATCTCTTTAATAGAAGCTATTTTTTCTCGGCCATTTACTCTGAAAGTAATACTATTATTGATCCTTGAATGCTTAGCTTGACTTGCAATCTTGAATGTGGAAAGAAATTTAAGTGTGATTTGTCCATAAACATTCTCATTAACAGCGAACCATTTGTCCCATCCATTATGACTTACCAAAGCTCAAATCTCCTTGTCCTTATTGAATCTTTCCAAACCTTTCCAATTGAATAGCATATTTCCAGCTAATGGCCTCCCTAAGAAAACATTATATTTTTCTTGTTCAGTTCTTGACATTGGTTGGGTAGGTATTGGAGGATTTGGAGCTTGTCTTAGAGTAGGGTGTTGTGAAGACAAATGCTTTCTTCCTACTTACTTTTGCCTCATCCTGAAATCAATCAATAGTTTAGATCAAAATTGAGATATTAAAAGAAGGAAAATAAGATCTAAGCTTGTTAATCTAAGTCTAGCTTTACAAAAGTCATGTTAACAAGTCATCTTATTAAAATTTGAAATCATTTTTGAAACAAAAATTCTAAAAAATTTCATTCCTAGCATGACACGACCAAGTGATAGGGCATGTCACAGTCGTGTCTTCTTAATAGCCCCTTTTCTTCACTAAAGCTCACATTTTTGAAACCCAAACTTCAATTCCAACACTTCCTTCAATTTCAACTTTCACAACAGCCTAACGACCCAACTAGATTGAATCAATCACGTACGCATTCACCTTTAATATCCCTAAATTTCAAACCATGTAAGCATTCATCCACAATTTCAAATCAGGCACACAAGCAAATAAGTTTATCATCCCTTATTTTTAGATCTAGGTAATCACGCACACTAAGGAGTCCAAAATTTCATATTACGCATGCATCAAAGATTTGTATGCATTTCTCAACATCAACAATGAATTAAACCCACATGCAACACGTTTCAAGACTCCTAAAGCTTTAAATCAAACCAACTAAGTTCTTCCATGGAAATCATGAACTAAAGGTGAGTGAAAGAAGAGAGAAAGAAAGAAAAACTTACCGTAACACCTTAGATTTTTCTCTTGAAGTGGCATGGATGGATGAGAATGGATGGTAGTGTTTTATGTGTTCGCAAGAGAAATTGGCAGGATTGTAAAACGTAGAAAATTTTAAGCTCTATTTTTTGAAAAAAAAATTAGAGTGAGTTTATATAGGGCTTGTGACATGAGTAAAGGAAATGGCTTGTCCTTTTCATGTCACATTTTGAATAACATGGCAGTGAGTTACACGGCCTAGGGATAAGTCATATCCTTAGGCGTGTCGTGTTAAAGTGCTCATTACAGCAGGGTACACGGCTAAGTGACAAGCCATGTCCCTGGGCATGTCAACCTGCAAAAAGTTTTCTTGCTTGAAAATCATGAAACATGGCTAAAGACAAGCCATGTCCAAAGCGTGCCATACCAAAACTCATTTTCACAATTTGTTACACAACCCAAGGACAAGTCGTGTCCCAAAAATGCCGTTCCAAAATTTATAAAAACCATTTGGCCACTAAAAGATACGACTTTAAGACAAGTCATGTGTAAAGACCTAGCCCACTTAACCCATATATTAAGCATGCCAAATCCCCCAACCACACATAATATTTAAGTATTAGGAAATACTCAAGTATTATACGTAAGGTCGTCTAAAAAGAAATGCTTGTAATGATTGCTTGCTTAAAAATAGATATAACATTCACATGATTTGAATTAAGAATTACTACCACTACATAAGTAGTAGATTGTCACACACACACACACACACACACATATATGTATATATATATATATAACATACTTCATAAACATTACTTGAGGATCTCCTGAGGATCACACCAACATATAAAGCTTAACCACATGCAAGCTACATTACATAAATAACTTAAATCAAAATTACATTCCAAGGCCTAACAAATAAGCCTAAATAATTCACAAAATACATCAAAAATCCTAAACAGCTACTATTAGGTCACACTCCTAATCATCCATAGATGTCTCCTAGTCAATCTCATAGCCCATATCGTCGTAAAGCTCATCGTCATAATCACCTGCAAGATAGCAGCATAAGCCAAAGGCCCAGTACACAATAGTGCAACCAAATACATATGCCATGCATGCTTAATTAAATGCAATACAATAATTCACCATAACTTCATTATCTTTAGTTAAGTGAGTAAAATAACATTGGAGTATTCAAACTCTGATTTAAGCTTGGGAATTATGGGGGTCCTGAGTAACAGTAGCTCTCAGGAGGTTAATATAGATAGACCGGATACCTATATCTCCTATATCTCACAAATAAAGATTAGTAATAGCTTCATCTAGGATTTACACTCCTTCATACACTGCACTTATCTCGGTCTATAACATCAATTAGTTCAACGGTCCCATAACCGTGGACTAAAACATATTAGTTCCTCCAGAGCCTAAGTAGAGAATATACAAATATAGTTAACCCCATTAGCTATCTACTTAGCCATTAAGATAAACCACCATTGCATCATGGTGAACCATTGCATCATGGATTTAAGTCATTACATCATGATAAAGATTTGGACTAAGTGCCTAAACTACCATGCCATTGCATCATGATAAGGTTGTTGTTCCCTGGACTAGACACAACTCAACCACAAATCATTTCAATAAACTTTTCATTAGTCTTTAATTAAAGTCAAATATGAATATACCTATCCTAAGCAATAATCAATCAAATTATTGTGTACTTGGATCGAATTGAGAATTAAAGGCAATCTCCAACTGAGTATCTATCTCTGTTCCATATAAATCAACTATATCAACATCACTATCCTAAGTCAAGCTTATACTCACTAGTTTAAAACTTAGGAAGTTATTGAATCTTAATTAAAAACAATCCAAAGTCATCACATGACATATATATATATATATATATCATATCATATAACATCATATAAGGCAAATCCTTGATCAAAAAGTCATATATCATGTATTGGAAGATGTTGGAAGAAAGTTAGAAAAATTAAAATTTGCAAAGCCCACGCTGGCAATTAACGCCGACAATGTAAGCATCAATGCCGGCGGTGTAGGGATTATATGCCAGCGGCGTTTAAGCGTCCTTAAGAAAATACATTATGTATAAAACTTTTGGGTCTTTACACCGGCAATATAAACATCAACGTCGGTGATGTTCAACTACATTTCAAAAGATCAGAAGCCACAACCTTAACGCCAGCAGGTACGCCAGCAGCATTTAAGGCAGTGTACACTACAATTCAAGTTGCAGAATTCCTCTCTTTTTCAAACACGAAAATTTTTACATTTAACTCTTCCAACTCCTTCCAAACCACAATATAACCTTCCTAATACATGATATAAGAACCTTATATCATCAAATACACACATAAACTCCCTTCCAACATCATTGAAACACACTACTTCTCCTTAACCATTAAAACACACAAAACACTATGATTTTATTTTCTTCACATTCGCTACTTCAACATGAATCCACTCTTCAATACAACTCTACAATATCAACTTCTCATCACACTACAACTCAATTCCATCATTGCACTTCCATAACAAGTCCTAAGCTATCTCAACATCATAATATAACAATTCACGTATATTCAACATACATTATATTTGACAGAAAATTCATGGATTAAAAGAGAAATAAAGCATCTTAAACATCATATAAACTTACCTTAATGTATATATGATGGTTGGGGATGGATTCTTGGTGTGTTGGCTGCAAGAAAACTTGGTTTGGCTGTTGGAAAATATTGCCTTCCTAGAGTTACAAATTTTTCTTCTCTTGGTTCTGTTTTTTTTTTTTTTTTTTAATGTCCAAAGTGTAAAAATAGGGCTGGATATTATCCAATTAACATTGACTTTTGAGGCTGATTTTTCTAAGGCTTTAAGCTTTAATTAGGCTTTGATTTTTGGCTTAGTTTAGATTTAATAAGGCCAAAAACAAAAAATCTGCGAAGTTTATGGGCCATAAACTTAGTTTAAAACAAACTTAATTCATCATGTATTAATCACCACAACAACAATTAGCATTAACATAATAATTGTTAACATGAATAAACTATCAACCTAAACATATTTACCATAGATTATTATCTAGTTAATACTTCATAACACGTACAATTATTTCAAACACCACAATTCACACTAACACATACACACATATAACAATCAAATTTACATGCATTAATTATGAATTTAACTTTGTTCATTTCATCATGTTTCAATTGTGTCGATTTTTCAGTGACTTACTTGGAATTTTCTGCCTTATTTCCTTTAAAATTCCTATTCTTCAATTAAGAACAACACTTAGCTATCAGAAAAAGATATGATCATGAGTCCAACCAAGAAAATAAAATAAAATAAAAAGAAAAGTTAGACATGGGGTGCCTCCTAAGAAGCGCACTTGTTTAATGTCATTAGCTCGATGTTATTACCATAGCTTGATCATCTGTAATATATTAAATAATTTTAAGTCGTAAGTGTTCACAAGCTACTAGATTCTAATGTGCCTTTTATGTTGATGTTAAAAATAGGTTAAGTTTGATCAATTTCGTGTTAGAACAAGATTGGCATCAATTGGATTATTTTCTTAACTTCTACAATAAAGGCTAGCATCTCTGATGAAGAACGCCGCCGGCCTATGTATTAAGTTTGCCAGCGTACTCTGTAACAGATTGTACACCGTCTCCTGGAGAATCTCCGACGCCGGCGTACAGACAGCGTAGGATGGGAACAGTAGCGTTTTTCTTAACGCTGGGAGGAAAGCTGTCGGCATTCATAGGGTTTCTTTTCTACACCGGCATGAAAGCCGCCAGCGTAGGTCCAAGATTTGCCGGTGTATGAAGGGACAATTTGAATTCTGGGAATCAAAGCCTCGACGAACGCTACCGGCGTTCATGTAGATCTGGCCAGCGTATGGTGTAAGCCGGCAAAATCTGCAGGTATACTGCCGGCGTAGAGCCGGTGTATGACTAAATTTCTATAAATACGAGATGCGAAAATCATTTTCGACAGACATTTCCTTATATCATTTCCCCTTCGTATAAGAGAGTTCTGAAGCGTTCTTGGTGATTTAGGCCTGGAGAATCATTCGGAGGGTGTTACTAATTAAAAGTAAGCGATCTTAACCTTCTCATTTGGATTATATACAAATTTGTATAAGTATCTTAGGGTTTGGATGAATATTTCATGAAGGATTTTGAAGAATAAACCCTAGCTTGTGTTTTGATCAGAATAGGAAGAGAAGAAACAAGTATTATACGTTCCATATCAGTAAGTATAAGTTTTGAATCCTCTTTATACGAAATTGGACAGCTTTGATATTTCGATATTGATCATATGAAATGTTTTATAGGGTTTTGGTGGAAATTCTGATTTGAGGATTTGAAATATCCGTTCTTTGATATTATTGGAGGTGCTTAGGGTTATTGATCAGTATAATTCGAGTTTGGGAAGTTCTGTATCAGGATAGTTTAGATAGGTTGTTCTATGTTAAGATATTGCGATAATGTCTGTTGATATATATATATATTGTAACAGGACATTTGGAGTTGTGAAACTGTGGTTGATTTGGATATAAGAATTGCTGGAGTTTGGGTTGACTTTGTGTTGTTGGTATCAAATTCTGAGGATTTGATTTGGATTCTTGAAATTTAGAAAGATACGACCAATCCATTGCTTGATGTATGTGCTTGTAGATTAGAATTTTTGTGAATGGATGTAGGAACAGAATTGCATAATAAACTTAATAAATATTCGGCTTAATAATTGTCTATTTGGTTGTGGTTGGCTTTGACCAGTAGAGACCTGGCAGACAGTGATACTAGTGAGGCAACCTGATGATCTTAGTGTGAGGTTGTCCCGAGTGGACTCGTGCTAAGAAATGATTCCGATAGAATTTAGGTGTTCAGGAATTGGGATGTTTGGAGAGTACCCAGTCATCCATATATGTATATATGATTACCTATTTTCAAATCAGTTGGTTGTTTTTATAGCAGAGTTTGAGTTACTCTGGGTTCAGGATTTATGTATACTAGATTCTGAATTGTGTTGTTTTGCTGAACTAAAATAGATAATAAACTGTTGTATGCATTTAGTTTAGTTGCATTTATTTATACATGTTGTTTGTGCATAATCTTGCTTGAACTGGATTGGATATTATCGTACTGGGCTTCGCCGCTCATTCTATTACATTTCAGGTGCAGGTGATGATAATGTGATTTATGATCTTTCGGGTTTTGATATCATCTATGAGGATGGGGATGGCATTAGTGGTCCTGACTACCCTACTGATGACTAGTTGTTTAGTCATAGATGATATAGGATGGAACTGAGAAGACTTTAATGATTGATTTATATTTTGTTTATTGAAATTTTAAATTGTATTTGGAGATTTCATGTGGTGACAGTTTTGGGGCATAGTTTGACTTGTTGACCTGCAGTTATGTCAACAAGGTCTAGTTTGTTGATTATGGGAATTATATTCTTATCATATGATTTATTTTATTGAGGACTACAATATTTTTATATACCTTGTGAGTTATACAAGTGACATATATATGGTTTGTGGAAATTATAGCCTTAGCGTGTTCTATGAAGAGAGAACGCATGGCGGGTTGTAATGCCAACATGTTAGGGCGTTACATCATCAATCTAGTGAATGGAGTCAAAAATCCTCACGTCCTTCTTGCTTAGAATCAACTTCTTGGTAAAGCTTCAAACGTTGCCCATTTACGTTAAAAGTTCAACTTTCTAGATGATGCATCTCAACTACCCCATGTGGATATACTTGTTTGACTAGGAATGGTCCAGACCATCTTGATTTCAATTTTCCCGGAAAAAAGTCTTAACCAAGAATTGAACAACAAGACTTAGTCACCTTCCTTGAACTGTTTTGGATGATGGATTCGCTTATTGTGCTATAGCTTTGTTTTTTCCTTGTGAATCCTCACGTTGTCGTAAGCAATCCATCTCCACTCATCCAATCCATCAAGCCGAAGCTTTCTTCTCATACCAAAGGATTTTAAGTTAAAATTGACTTGTTTGATATCCCAATAGGCCTTGTGCTCAATTTCTACCGGCAACTGACAAGCCTTTCCATAAACAAGACGGTACGGTGTGGTTCCTAATGGTGTCTTATAAGCTGTCCTATATGCCCAAAGTGCATCATCTAGCTTTTCCGCCCAATCCTTCCTGTAGTGCTCCACTGACTTCTTCAAAATTCTTTTCAAATCATGATTAGAAACTTCGACTTGCCCACTAGTTTGGGGATGATATGGTGTTGCAATTCTATGAGTTACCCTGTACCATATTAGCACCTTCTCAAGCTGATAATTGCAAAAATGTGTTCCCCTATCACTTATGATAGTTGTAGGATCTCCAAACCTTGAGAAAAAATATAAGAACTTGGTAACTACCTGAGCATCATTGGTGGGTAGTGCTTGGGCTTTTACCCACTTTGAGACATAGTCTACTGCCACCAAGATATACTTATTTCCAAAAGAAGTTGGAAACAGTCCCATGAAATCGATGCCCCAGATATAAAAAATTTTGCATTCCAAAATATAATTATGTGGCATCTCATCTCGTTGTGACATATTTCCAACTATTTGACATCTATCACAAACATGAACAAGCTGATGGACATCCATAAAAATGGTGGGCTAATAGAATCCAGCCTCCATAACCTTTTGAGTTGTCCTATTCGCATTGTAATGACCTCCTGTAGGACCGGAGTGGCATGCTTGCAATATTTCCCAACCTTCCGTATGAAAGACACAATGATGGATCAATTGATCTACCCAAACATGAAAAAGAAACGGTTCTTCCCAAAAATAATACTTTAACTCAGAAAAGAATTTCTTCTTTTCATTGTAAGTCATGTCTTCGGGGAGGATGTTAGCAGCAAGATAATTTGCAAAATTTGCAACCAATAAGTGTCAAAATTTCTTACCTTATGCACTGTATACAATCATTCCTCCAGAAATTCATCATTGATATCTTCCTCTTTCAATTTCTCCAAATGAGGATTCTCCAAACGGGACTAGTGATCAGTTGTTAGGTTTTCTGCTCCCTTTTTGTCTTGGATCTCCAAATCAAATTCTTGTAAAAGGAGGATCTATCGGATAAGGCGCGACTTCACATCCGTTTTTAACAAAGGTATTTAAGAGCAGAATGGTTAGTATAAACTATTACCTTTGATAAGACCAAATATGGTCGAAACTTGTTGGAGGCAAACACCACAGCCACTAATTCTTTTTCCGTGGTGGTGTATGTCATACCCCGAAGGGTATCTTAAACGTGGCAGTCCGCCGTACACAATATTAAAGCCTAGGAATGACCGCCCCAGTCATGCGAAGGCTTCCATACTATGTACAAGGCGTCTAACACATAGAGGAGACACATTGGAGAGATACATTTTATATTGATACACTTAAGTAATAATGTAAAGGAAATACAATTCACTATTCTTTAAAATACAAATCATTAAACTTCAATTACATTCATCAAAAGATTCCACTACATTAAACTATTACAAGGCAAATCATAAAACCTATCTAATAACTTCAAGTAATCTTATTCCTTGCCAGAATTCCGCAGTCGTTCTCGGCTCCAACCATCACGGTCCCCACTTAGCATTCTTGAGATGACCTGTTCATTTCAAACATCTATTGGAGTATAAGCTATACTAGCTTAGTGAGAATTCCCTCAATTCCGTACCATGAGAAGCAAGTTATAATCAACCATATGCTATGCATGAACAAACACATGAGCAAACAATTATGTATGAGTATTCGGAACCCACACACAGAATGGATTTACGCCCTCCGTATCTTGGGTTAGGGATGGTATTGAAGTTTACACGACCGTTGCTAGTCCCCAAGCCCTCGGCTCATAGCACTCGCCTCGACTAGGCTCACACATGGAATGCATCCCCAATGCGCCTTAGTTCCCATGAATGAGCTCTGATACCGACCTTGTTATCCCAAACGAGTCATCAGACCATACCGATTGACCTGCATAGGAGTAGCATGCTACCAAATGCAATATGTCCAATGCGATGCATGATCAATTTAATTTTTGCTTAGGTCAAAATATTCATACATTATTTAGAGTGACCAACCAATATCATACATATAACAGAAATAATATGAACAGTGCAGTTATCCAATCAAATCGTGGTTTCAATATGCTTTAGTATTCTTTGGTATATATTCATCATAGTCTCATCATATATCCCATCCCCATTCATATCAATTTTTATCTTGTTCCTATACTTCAAATGCGACTAGCTACAAGCATAAACAAGGTAACAAAATAAGAAAAAGACTCACTCGGCCATTGGATCACCGGTCTTTTAGTAAAAGTAATCCGGTGGTAGGGAATCGTCGATATCGGGATCACCTAAAAAGGAAGAAATACGCTAATAAGTATTTCAACTCAAACTAATCCAAACGATTTTATACGAACTATTAAATTCGTAATTTTCGTCATAAGCGGAAATTCCAACTTAAAACGGCCCTAATTTGGCCATTTTAACTTGGAATTTCAGAAATTATATATCGATTTCTATCTAATTCGAAAGATCAATCTAATTCTAATATTATATTTAAGTTTTGAAAACTTTGAAGCTTCGAAAAGTTCGTACCAGATTAGGGCAGTAACAATTTCAATTTTCGAAAAATAGTTTTGTAAATGTTTGAAATGTTCCTACTATATAGATTAGCTATACGTGCAATATGAATGATTTCCTAAAATGAATGACATGAGATGAGTTTGATGTATGCATGATCATGATGATTCTTGCTAAAAGAAAATTTTATAACTTTTTATTTTCCAAGATCATAATAACAACTACTTATGAAAAATCTAGTTTTTCTGACTTTGATCATTTCCATTTGTTTTGGATTTATTACTTAAGAAAATACAATTATTTTTTGTTAAAATTGAGTCTTCATTATATCTATTACTTATGACTTTCATTTCTACATAAAAATTTCCATTTTGCACTTTGTAATTATGTTTTCAAGTGGGATTGATTCCAAAATCCGAATTTTGTAAAAATTAGCTTTTGGGTGATTTCTTTAAGTAAAAATCATTTGATATTTAGGAAATTAAGGCTCAATCATACATAACCATTAAGAACTTCATTTTTACATAAAGATTTGCATTTTACACTTTGCAAATATGTTTTCAAATAGGATTTAGTCAAAAATCCGAATTTTAGAAAATCCACTTTTTAAATGATTCCTTTGGGAAAAACTTGTTTAATGATTAAAATTTAAGTTTTTATGGTACCTATTACTTAAAGACTCTATTCATTACATAAAACTTTCATTTTGAGCTTGGATAATAGGTGTTCTTATGGCCTTTATTCAAGATTACGAATTTCACAAATTGACTACTAACTCAAAATTTTTCATCTTGATTCTACTTCTTGTTTTATATATTAATCTCATCAAAACTCATTCCAACTTGTCAAAAACATTACTTAATGATACCTATTACCTATCCCCTTCATTTTTCACATAAAACATGAGTTTTTGAGTTGACAAAAGATTTTTAAAAATTGGTCTTGATTGAGATCCGAATTTACAAAATTTATTTTTGGTCATTCCTTTTAATAAAATCTATCTAAACTTATGAAAATCTATTCTTTACATATCACATCTTAAGAGTCTTTCATATCTTGAATAAAAACTTCATTTTTGAGTTAGAAAACATGTTTTTAAAATATGTCTTGACCAAAATCCGAAAATGAGATTTCTATTTTGAAAATAACTTTCGAAAATCACTTTTGATCCTTATAAAAAGAAGTCTTGATGATATATATATATAATATATATATTAAGCCGTCATTATCTTAAGTAAAAATTATATTTTGACACTCGGAAAGTGGTTTTTAAATAGGGGTCTTGCCAAAATACGAATTTCACAATTTTTGTTCAAGTTCAAATCTAAGATCTACACATAATATGAACATACATCTAAATGAAACACATGGTAGTGCACAATAAACTCATAGATCTAAACTTTACTCATAAAAATCTTTCATTTATATTATCTATACCCTAAGCCCTTCATTTTAAATGAAAAATACACATTTTGAAGTTGAAAAACAACTTTTCCAAATATGGTTTCATTTTCATCCGAATTTCAAAGATGATTTTTTTTTAAAATAAAATAGATCTTGAGTTTTCTAAAACATTCCTACTATCCTCATGTCACTACAAGTTGTTCATGAACTAAAACAAAGTCTAATGCATTTTATGAACTTAAAACACTAGATTTAGTTTACTACACTAGTTTTGAGTGCATGAACACACGTGAATGAGGAATATATGCATAAATCATAAGCAATAACAAAAATAATAACTCAAACAACAAGATCTATGGCATAAACGAAAATCAAAGCTACAAAAAGTTAGATCTATAAAATATAACTACTTTAAACAAGAAAATAATAGTGATATAAGAGATTAACTTTAGAGAAAAGGAGTGTTTCATTTTTTTGGCATCATCATCCTAAGCTTTTAAGCTTATGGAAGGTCATTTGATGCATGAAACTTTCATTACACTTTACCTATATCACCTATGGAAGCTTTGAGAGGAAGATTTACTTAAAAATCTTCAAAAATATGTGTGGGAGCTCATGGAAGAAGAAGGGGATAGCTTGTGTTCTTGAAGAAACAAGAACAATATGAAGAAGAAAAGAGAGGAAAAAGAGAAAGAAAAAGCTAAGAAATGAAAAAGGAAAGAAGGAGTAAATGAAAGAGAGAGAGAGAAAATGAGTGTATTAAATGAATAAAAGAGAGAAAAAAATAAAACAAGGGCAGCAAAGGAGGGGGCTGCTGCACGTGAATTATGGGAGAGAGACAGGGAGGAATTTTGTTGAAATTTAACTTGAATTTGAATTGTGTAATAAATGTATAATGTAGCTTCTTTAAGAAGGTGTGAAATATAATTAATTTAGTAAAAATGGAGTAAATTAAAGGACAATGGCATCCATAAAGAAGGGAAAAATCTGCCATGAAGTGTAGGACAAAGTGTAGAGAGATTGAAGTGAAAAGGAAGTGATATGTATAAGGTGTACTTGAAGGTATGTATTATAAAAGTACTTTCTTAATAAAATAAAATAATATTATAAAATTTATTTCAAATATTTGTAGCAGATTTTTCATAATTAAAATTAAATAATTATTTGAATTATTTTAGTGTTTTAACAAATATGTTATCGGTATGATTAAAATAAGCGAATATGGGTTATAAATAATATTTTTATAACCCGAAAAATTCTAAAAAATTATTTTATGAAAATAAAAATATTTTTCAAATATTTTCTAATTATTAAATTAATTTATTTTATTTTTAGTATCAGGTCTTAAATAGAATATGATCTCGTAAAAGCCCGAACTAACTAAATTTTAGAAAAACAAAATTTTCTATCATATATAAAATATTTATCTAAAACTATAAGGCTTTATAAGAATAATAAAATTGTGTAGTGAAATAAAAGTGAATAGTGCAAAAGACTAATTGATTACCGGCAGTAATGAAAATACGATAAAAATTATAACTGTAACTTTTATAACCCGAAAAATTACATAACTGATATATTTGGAA
Organism: Combretum micranthum; assembly: GCA_024138025.1. NCBI lineage: Eukaryota > Viridiplantae > Streptophyta > Magnoliopsida > Myrtales > Combretaceae > Combretum > Combretum micranthum. Next base: position 3,609,828 of record JAMXBD010000003.1, read on the forward strand.
ATCTTATCAAATTACGAGTCTAACGGTACTAATGGTATATTTTTTATATCTCGAGCCCCAGGACACGCTTTTCGAAGTTTGTATCCGAATGGATGCGAAATATGTCAAAAATTTACCAATCTGATATTTTTACACAAACTTATATTACTATGAGCTATTTTACATATTTAAACTACATCTCGGCCTCTAGGGTTAGGAGCGCTAGATTGTCGGACTTAAGCTATTGTATTTCGATTAGGGTTTCCGAGTGATTTTTTCGGTTTAGATTGTTGCCAATTTGGAAACTAATATTTTATGTTTATACAACATATTTGATTTGAGAAATTTATTTTAAATTTTATTTTTGTAAGTATTTAATATCTCTTAATATTTTCGGAATTCTTGAATTGAGTTATATTTTCGAAAGTTTCATTATTTACTTTTTATTAATTTGTTTTTGGGCTTTATACTACCCGATTTTTATAAGTCGGAGTTACGTATGGAATTTGTCGTACGTAGTGATTTTGGAATTGAAGTATATTGAGTTCTTGTTTTATTTTTAAGGATTCTTATTTTTCTCAAGATTGGGAAATTTCTGGATTCGCTTGTGTTTTTGGACTAGTTGAAGTTCGGTTTTAATTTGGGGTGATTTTTAGGGTTTATTTTCTAAGTTCATCTTGGAATTATTTACTGAAATTTTCCAAGGCTTACAGTGTAGTTTTCTTGGGCAGTGTTGAGTGTTCTACTGGCATAGTAGATAGGTTGAAAATGCTTCTTGCTTCTTTGTCCCAAAACTACACTAACAGCAAAATCACTTGCATCACACATCAATTCAAATGGTAAACTCCAATCTGGTGCTATCATGATTGGTGGACTAATTAGCTTCTTCTTAAGGAGGTTGAATGCTTCATGACATTCTTAACTAAACTCAAATGGTACATCCTTTTCCAATAGCCTTGTAAGAGGTTGGGCTATCTTGGAAAAATCTTTTATGAACCTCCTCTAAAAGCCTGCATGACCGAGAAAGCTACGAATTGCCTTAACTGATGTTGGAGGAGGAAGATTTGAGATAACCTCAACCTTTGCCTAATCAACTTCGATTCCCTTGTAAGATACTTTGTGACCGAGAACTATGCCTTCCTTGCACATGAAGTGACATTTCTCCCAATTAAGCAAGAGATTTGTTTGCTCATAACGGATCAGAACTTGCTTTAAATTTTCCAGACAATTGCTGAATGAATCTCCAAAAACAAAAAAGTCATCCATAAATATTTCCATGATATTCTCCACCAGATCATAAAAAAATTGCCAACATGCACCTTTAGAAGGTAGCTGGTGCATTACAAAGCCCAAAGGGCATCCTCCTATAGGCATAAGTACCATAGGGACAAGTGAACATAGTCTTTTCTTGATCTTCAGAAGCAATCGGTATTGGGAAGTATCCAGACATACCATATAAATAACAATAAAACATGTGACATGTAAGCCTTTCCAACATCTGGTATATAAAAGGTAAAGGGAAATGGTCCTTGCAAGTAGCTTCATTAAGCTTTCTGCAATCAATATACATTCGCCAACTCGTAATTGTCTTCATCGGGATCAGGTCATTTCTTTCATTTGGGACCACAATCATCCCTCGCTTTTTAGGTATTACTTGTACTGGACTTACCCAAGGGCTATTAAAAATTGGGTAAATTAACCCAGCATCCAGAAGCTTGATTACTTCTTTCCTCTCCACTTCTTTCATATTAGGATTCAACCTTCTTTGGGGTTAAACAATCAGTTTGAATCCTTCTTCCATTAATATCTTATGAGTGAAGAAAGAAGGGATTATACCCTTAATATCGGATATTTTCCATGCAATTGCTTGCCTATGCTCCTTAAGGACTGCCAATAATTGCTCCTTTTGTTCACTATTCAGGTCTGAGGCAATAATTATCGGTAATTTGGAATTTTCCTCTAAAAAGCGTACTCTAAATAGTCAGGGAGCTACTTCATTTCTAGAACCGGTAGCTCTTCAATAGATGGCTTCAATCTTGCCTCATCATCTTTTGATAATTTTTTGAACCACTTCTTGTTCATAAACTCCTCATGCTTCTCAAATTGAGCTATAATAGCTTGCACTTCGGGTTTCACCACTTCATTCTCTTCTGTACAAATCAAACTTAACTCCAATGCATCCTTGCATAAAACATCTTGTATACGACCCACCATAGAAGTGTCAATGATATCAATATTAAGGTAAGAATCATCAAATACCATGGGTTTTTTCATCACTACTAGAATTTGCACTATGAGTTCTTCATCACCAATTCGAAGTGTCAACCTCTCACCTCCTGCATCAATGATGGCTCTAGCGGTGGCTAGGAAAGGACATCCCAAAATTAGTGTTACTTCCCCATCTTCATCCATTTCAAGAATCACAAAATCAACAGGGAATATAAAATTCCCCACTTTCACCAACAAGTCCTCTATGATTCCTCTAGGTAGTTTAACAGATCTATTTGCTAATTGCAAACTTATCCTTGTAGGACAAGGTTCTCCTAAACCCAACTTTTTGAAGAATGAGCAGGGCATCAAATTGATACTCGCCCTTAAATCTGCTAGAGACTTTTCAATAGTAAGTTCTGTAATAACACAAGATCCTTCAGTTTAGCTAACAACTTGTTCTAAATTATAGCCGAATACTCAGCCCCTATTATGGCAGTAGAGACATCCTCCATCTTTCTCTTGTTAGATAATAATACCTTTAAGAATTTAACGTACTTAGGCATTTGAGAAAGTGCCTCCACCAAAGGAATGTTGATGTGAAGTTGCTTAAAAAGCTCCAAGAATTTCTCGAATTGTTCTTTGTCACGATCCTGATGAAGACGAGTAGGATAAGGAATAAGAGAAGTATAAACTCTTACCTCAGAAGGTTGTTCCTTATCTTTTTTAGCCTTCTTTTCTTCCAGAATTGGAATTATTTCCCCCTCCGGTTCCTTCCTTTTCCTAGATTCCACTTCCTTTCCACTCCTTAAAGTGATGGCCTTAGCTTGTTCCTTTAGATTCTCCTCGGTATTACTAGGGAGTGAACCAGGTTGCCTATCATATAGCATTTTGGCGAGCTATCCAATTTGATTTTCCAGATTATGGATTGAAGCTCCTTGGTTCTGATGGCGAGTTTCTGAGTGGTGGATAAATTGTGTCATTAACTCTTCCAAGCTAGGTTTCTTCTCCTATGAAGGTGGTGGTGGTAATTGTGGAAGCTGTTGTGGAGGTGGCAGTTGTGGCTTTTGATATCCGAGTGGAAAATTTGAGAAATTTGGCCTGTGCACATTTTGGTTGCTGGCATATGAAAATTTGGGATGATGTCTCCACCCTTGATTATACGTTTGACTGTATGGATTATTTTGATATCTTCCTTGGTTTCCCACATAATCCACTTGCTCAGGAGCTTCAAGAAAGTAATTTTCAGCAAGGAAATTTCCGAAATGTACTAGAAGCGTTTGTAGACTCTTTGCTTCTATCACTTGTTTACTTAAAGCATCCATTTTAGCAAGTATAGTAGTCATCATTTCTATCTCATACATACCTGACGCCTTATGCTATCCCTTGTTATTACCCCATTGGTAATTATTTTTCACCATATCCTCAAAAAGATTAAGGGAGTCCTTAGGTGTCTTAGTATTCAAAGTACCACCAACAATAGCATCGACTAACTGTCAAGTTGCAGTATTGAGACCATTGTAGAAAGTTTAGATTTGCATCTAGTTGGGTACTTAATGGTGAGGACATTTCCTCAGTAAATCCTTCCACCTCTGCCATGCATCGTATAGAGTTTCAGAATCCTGCTGACTAAATGATGAGATGTCATTTCTTAATTTGGCGGTCTTAAAAGGTGGAAAATAGTTATCAAGAAATTTCTCAACCATGTCCTTCCATGTTGTAATGGCTCTTGGTCCCAATGATGCTAACCACTGTTTTGCTCATCCTTTCAAGGAAAAAGGAAAAAGGCGAGGCCTTATTGCATCATCAATTACGCCATTATTCTTGAATGTCTCACAAATTTCTAAGAATGTTTGGATATAAGCATGTGGGTCTTCATCAGGTAGACCGTCAAATTGAAAGTACTGTTGCAACATTTGCATCACCACACGTTTAATTTCAAAATTATTTGCAGTAATGGTTAGCTTCACAATAGTTGGGCCAGTACCATCCAGAGTAGGTCTGGCATAATCGATATTGGTCTTGGGAGATTCTTGGTTATTAGCCAGGGGTGGATCTTTTGCTTCCGGTGCTTCTTCTTCAAAAATCAGTTCTCTAGCAACGTCTTTTGCACTATCTCTCAATCTTCTGTGGAGTGTTCTATCTATCTCTGGATCTAAACCAAGAAGTTTTGAAGACGAACTTCTTGTCATGCACTGCAAAATATCAAGATTAGAGTTAGATTTCTTCAAGTTAAGTCTAATTAAGAGAAAGAAGAAATTATCAAGTAGAGAAAAGTTAAATTAATAAAATTTAAGCGTTCCTAATATTGCTCGCTTCCCCAGCAACGGTGCCAAAAACTTGATAGTTTTTCCTTCAAGCATAGTTTTAAATCATTTTTAATTCATTATAAAGGCAATAGGCAATGTACCTATCAAAAAAGTAATATAGTGCTAAAATCGGGGTCGTCCACAGGGAATAAGCAACTACTAGTAATTACTCTTATTCTACTATCTAACTAATAATTTTGATGATTTTCTATTACTAATATAATGTTAACTATATTAATTTACTAGGAGAAACAAATACACTAGCACTAATCAACAAGCAAGATTCAATCAAAACAAACAATCCAGGTTTTGTCTTCATCTAATTTATCATGTGAATCCTTAGAAATTACACATTTGATTTAGTTCTTAAGCTGCTGAGTTTCTCAAACAAAATGACAATTCTTTCGAATCTATCAATTTTTCTAAACCTAAGTTAATCAGTTATGATTTCTCCTCAATCAATAGCAACCTAAGCCTGCTTTAAGAACATGAACTCATTGAAAATTCAATAGTTACAAAAGATTCTTGATGTTTTATGTCTAGAATTACAAATGAATCTCACCAATTGCATAAATCATTTCATAAAAACAATCTTTCAATTAGCTTAAATGAAAATCAGAAATAAATTTGCATTCCAGATATACAAACTTAAGAAACAATTAAGAAACATGCAATTGATCAAAACAACAACAATATTTTTTTAAGCCCAAATCCTCATCACAAGATAAAATTAGAGTTCAACAAAACACAGACTTGAAAATTTTACTCTTCCATAGTAATTAACGAGAATACATGAAATTCCAAAAACAAACTAGAATTCATGATATCACCTGAGAAAATGAAGCTCAATTTTGTGGATCTTCAATCCAAGATAGTCTTGATTTGTTGTTAAACACCTGAAAATCTCATGTATATTTTTCTGTACTTGCTCACTTTCTTCCTCTTTTTTTTTTTTTTTTTTATTCAGCCTCCATCTTCATTTTATAATGAATCTTACATAAATGGAAATAAATGCTCATTATGGAGAAGGTGGGAAGTTACAGGAGTTACGGTTCTCTTGGCTTTCCAAAATAACACCTCTTTAATACCCAATAGTTGTTACTTTAATAAATAGGGGGTTACTATTCAATAAAAAAGCCATTTCATAAAAAGCAACGGACTATCAAATCAACAGGTTTGGGGACAAGTCGTGTCACTGAGCATGTCTGGCAAATTTCTTTAATGTGGAAACTAACATGACTAGGACATGGCTTGTCCCAGAGTCGTGCCTCATGCTGTGAACTTTTTTTCTTCATTAACACGATTGGGATATTGTCATGCCCCAAAAGGTACTCTAAAAGTAATAGTCCGCCACACTCGATATTTAAACTTAAGTATGCCAACCTTAGTCACTCCATGAGTTTAGACATCGGGTGTAAGGCTCATGTTCAACATATAGGGAACCATACTTTGAATCGAGATAGCTTAAGGAGACATACATAGTGATAAGAATATAAATCATAACAGTTATAATCAGATTAATCTATTACAAAGATCTAAGGAGCATACCCCCATCAAAATATTAAGAGTCCTTAGGTTTGCAAAAGTCTCTTATATCCACATATCATATATAAGATTAAGGAGATTTAACTAGAAGTTTATGCCTAACATCTTAGTCCCGACTTAACTTCCAAAAGATATACCTGCGGACAATGGCCTCTCAGGGATAGCCATAAATAATCATACTGCAACAGGAAACTATAGGGGTATAAACGTACGAGCTTAGTGAGTTTGACTTCCAAATTAAATACTTCAATTATACAATAGGGCAAACAAGTTATATTATCAAACATATGAAATGTACAAACATGTGAGCATATAATACATAAGACTTTTCAGGAGTGTCATGTTGAATGGATTTACGCCCTCATTCAGGGTTAGGTGTTTCAGGCCCATACGACCATAGATTTCAATTTTCTCATTTATATTGTGGTTAATACAGGTGTTGTACGCCCTGGAAAATATCAATAAATAATTCCAAAATAAACATCGAAGATAAACTCTAAAAATGACTCCAAATTAAAACCAAACTTCGACTAGTCCTAAATCACGAACGAATCTAGAAATTTCTTAATCTTGAGAAAATGAGAATTCTTAAAAATAAAATAAAAACTCAACAGTCTTTAAATCCAAAACCACTACGTATGATAAATTCTATACTTAACTCTGACTTGTAAAATTGAGTAATATAGAATCCAAAAACAAATTATTAAAAAATAAATAACGATAAACCTTCGGAAATAAAACCCAATTCAAGAATTCTGAAAACGTTAAGAAATATTAAAAACTTACAAAAAAATAAAATTTAAAATAAATTTCTCAAACTAAATGTGTTGTATAAACATAAACCCTCATTTTCCAAATTGGCAAAGATCTCAACCGGAAAGTCACCTTAGAACCCCAAGTGGAATATAGTAGTTTAAGTCCGGAAATCTCGCATTCTTAGCCCTAGAGGCCGAGGTTTGGTTTAAGTGTGTAGAGTAACTCGTAGTAATATAAGGTCGCTTAAAAATATCAGACCGGTACCTATTTCGAACCCGTTCAGATACAGATTTTCAAAAGCGTGTCCCAAGATTCGATATATAAAAAATATATCATTAATACCGTTAGACACATATTTTAATAAGGATTTCAGAAATATCAGTTTTATAAATTTTCGATAACTAGAAATATCTAATTTTGAGATTATATTCGTATTTCTTTACTATCGGTAATTAACTAGTCTTTTGCACTATTCACTACTATTCGTTACACAATTTTACTACTCTTGCAAACCCTTATATTTTTAGATAAATATTTTATAGATCATAGAAAAATTTGTTTTTCTAAAATTTAGTTCGATTCGGGTTTTTACGAGGTTAGTTTTTGTTTAAGACCTGATACTAAAAATAAAATAAATTAATTTAATAATTGAAAAATAATAGAAAAATATTTTTATTTTCATAAAATAACCTTTTGGAATTTTTCGAATCATAAAAATATCAATTATAGCTCATATTCGCGTATTTTGATCATACAGATAACTTATTTGATAATTCACTAAAATAAATTAATTAATTATCTTATTTTAATTATGAAAATTTTGCTACAAAAATTTGGAATGTATTTTTCTATTTTTTTATTTTATTTATAAAAAATGTACTCTTACAAACCCATACCTATAGTACATTTTTCACACATCACCTCTTTTTCATTTTACTCTTTCTACACTTCATGCATCACTTCATGGTAGATTTTTAGACCTCTTTTTGCTGCCCTTTTGTCCTTTGAAACACTTCAAATTTAATTAAAATAAACCTATTTCAATCATTCTTTAAAAAGTAACACATATACTCAGTTACACATTACAACTTCAAGTCAAAAACCAACTAAATTCCCCTCTCTCTATCTTACAAGATTCACTCTAGCTATAGGCATATACCAGCTGCTTTTTCTTTTTTTTTTTAATTTCATTTTGAGTGTCTTTAACTCCTCATATCTCTCTATATATGCCCTCTCTCATTCACACATTTAACCTTTTATCATTCTTTGCAATTTTCCTCTTTATTTTCCTCTCTTTCTCTCTTCATTTTTTCTTGTTCTTGCGAGAAGAACTTGCTGCCCCTATTCTATAAGTGAGTTCCCACACATATTTCTTGAAGATCCTTAGGTAAAACTCTTGTTCAAAGCTTCCATAGTTGATGTAGGTGGAGTATAGTGAGAGTTTCATGCATCAAATGACTTTCCATAAGCTTAAAAGCTAAGGATGATGATGCCAAAATGAAACACTCATTCTACTCATGATTATTCTCTTGTGATCTTATTATTTTCTTGTTAGAAATGGTTATATTTTGTATATCTAACTTTTATGTAATTTTGATTATGTTTATGTTTAGATCTATGAGTTTATAGCTTACTACCATGGATTTCTCTTATATTTATGTTCATAGTAGGTGTAGATCTTGGTTTTAAACTCAAACAAAAATGATGAAAGTTTTACTTGAAATAACGAAGGCTTACTGGGTATATATCATCAAGACTTCATTTTATATGATTTAAAAGTGAATTTCAAAGATTATTTTTCAAAACTAAAATTCTATTTTCGGATCTAGACCAAGGCATAATTTAAAAACATGTTTTCCAACTCAAAAATGAAGATTTTATTCATGATATGGAACGCGCTTAAGATAGGATAGGTAAAGGATGAATTTTCATAAGTTTAGATGGATTTTATCCAAAGATATGACGAAAAACAAATTTTGTAAATTCGGATCTAAATCAAGATCAATTTTGGAAACCTATTTTTCAACACCAAAATGAAAGATTTGTTTGAAATATGAAAGGCTTATGGAATAGGTATCAATAGGAGATGTTTTTTATAAGTAAATGGTAGATCTACTAATAGAGATTCTCAAAATAGGAAGATATTACAAAATATAAAATTTGAGTTTTATCGTAACCTTGTGAAATTCATATCTAGGAAATGATGATATGAAAACACCTATTTTTCAAACTCAAAATGAAAGTTTTACTAAATAAATAAAGTCCTTAGTGGCTAGGTATGGTTGAGCCTTAAGCTCCTAAGTATCAAATGAGTTTACTTAAAGGAATCACCACAAGAATAACTTTGTAAAAATTCGGATTTTAGGATGAACGATATTTAAAAACATGTTTATAAAGTGTGAAATGGGAATTTTTATTGAAGAATAAAGGCCTTAAGGAATATATATAATGAGGACTTAATTTTAATAAGAATAAATAAATTTTATCAAGGAACTTTTCTAAAAACAAGTGGGAATCGTCAAGAATACAAGACTAGCCTTTTAAAGTTGATTTTTCATAGTCTTACAAGGAAAAAGTTTTCTAAAAATTTCTTTTATTCAATATCATCAAGAACACATATATATCTCATGACATATCATTTATGATAATAACTTGTTCATATTCCATGTATACTTGCTTTGGATAGTATAAACTTTATAAACTTTCACAAAATCAGTTTTCTAATTTGGTTTTCGCTACTGATCTGAACTTATTAGATCTTTTCAAGTCTTAAAATTTTTCAAAACTTAAATATGATGTTATAATTAGATATATTTTTCAAATTAGATAGAAATCAGTATATAATTTGTTAAATTCCGTGTTAAAATGACCAAATTATGACTGTTTTAAGTTGAAATTCCCGCGTAAGACGAGAATAGCAAACTTAATAATTTGTATGAGATAGAATGGATTAGTTTTGAGTTGAAATATTCATTTGGGTATTTCTTCCCTTAGGTGACCTTACTTTCTAGGATTCATTGCCACCCGACTATTACAATTAAAAAATCGAAGTCTAATGGACATGTGAGTTTTCATCTTATTTTGTTACATTGTTTGTGCTTGTAGTTAGTTGCATTAGAATTATAGGAACAAGATAAAAACTGATATGAATGAGGATGGGATAGATGATGAGACTTTGATGTATGTATGCCAAAGAATACTAAAGCATATTGAAACTGATTGGATAACTGCACTGTTCATATTGTTTTTGTTTATGTGTATGATATTGGTTGGTCACTCTAAAAATGTATGAATAACTTGACCTAAGCAAAAATAAATTGGTCATGCATCGCATCGATCGAGTTACATTTGGTAGCGTGCTACTCCTACGCAAGAAGATCAGTATGGTTCGAGGTCACATTTGGAGAATGAGACCCAGTATTAGAGTTCATTCATAGGGAACTAAAGCGCACCAGGGATGCATTCCATGAATGAGCCGAGCCGAGTCGATTGCTAAGAGCTGGGGGGCTCGGGGACTAGCAGCAGGTCGTGTAGACTTTCAATACCATCCCTAACCCTTAGATACGGAGGGCGTAAATCCGTTTTGTGTACGAGTTCCGGATACCTATACATAATTGTCTGCTCATGTGTTTATTTCATGCATAACATATGGATGATTTATAACTTGCTTGTTATGGTACGAAATTAAGGGAACTCTTACTAACCTAGTGTAGCTTATACCCCAATAGATGTTTAAATAAACAGGTTGATGGAAGAATGTTACTTGGGGACCAAGATGTCTGGAGCCAAGTATGACCTTGGGGTTCCGACAAGAAGTAAGAATACTTGAAGATATTGGCTAAGTTTTGTGAATTGCTTTGTAATAGTTTTATGTAGTGAAATCTTTTGATGAATTGTAATTGAAGTATATTGAATTGTATTTCCTTTATATTGTTACTCAGGTTGTATCAATATGAAATGTATCACTCCGATGTATCTTCTCCATGTGTTAGACACCTTGTACATAGTATGGAAGCCTTCATGTGACTAAGGTGGTCATTCATAGGCTTTAATATTGTGTGCGGAGGACTGCCACATTTAGAGTACCCTTCGGGGCATGACAGGTGCCCACCCAAACACAATTTTGTAGTTGATACAAGTGCCTACACCACTACCATTTCAATTTCGGCAATTACGCCAACATTCGAGTTTACAGGCTTCTCATTGCCCAGCTATTATGCCTTCTTCCTACAAAGGTATAATAACAAATGTAATGTGATTCAACATATGGTATGCATAATCAATTTGATTATAAGTTCATGGCATATTAATTAACAATTTATGAGCGATCATAGATATTGTAGACACTTCAATTCCATGCTAAATCATACGAATATTTACAAAAATTCCATTTCAATATTCTTATCATCGATTCACCCAAATAGAATTCACATACACAATCCAATTTTATCTTGCCCTAATTCTAATGCCACTATCATTACAAGCACAATCATGAGCATAAAATTTAAAGATAGTGAACTCACTTTGCTATGGCGCAAAAATCCACTTAATTGTAATAGTCCTTAGGAAGGACTATTCCGTCTCCCAAGTCTTCTAATCAAAAGAAATAACTCTAATGAGTATTTCTACAAAGTTTAAGTGAATCTAAAAATTCTATTATAACAAGTTCATCAAAATTTTCCTAAGAGGAAATTCCAACTTAAAACGGCCATAACTTGGTCATTTTAACTCGAAATTTCTCATATTATATACCGATTTCTACCTATTCGATGAGAGCTATCTATTTCTAAAGTTATTTCTATCAAAAAATATCATTAGGTCCATGAACAGTAGGGTATAGAATGTTATACAAAATTCTCGTCCCACAATTCAACAACTAATTTCGAACAAATCATCATTCTAAAGCTTTGATAGATACTTAGTTATCATTATATGTTGGAAGACTCTTTATATTCATATGTTACTCAATATCATGCATGATTCATGGGTGTTGATAAATCTATTTCCTCATGTGCTTAGATAATGTTTAATAGGATGTATAAGACACTATTTTTCTAACTTTGTTTCTACCAAGTGTATTATGTGTATATGCAATACCTACAAGCTATTGTCATGAATGTTATGAGATGAACTATCTATATATATACCCTTAATGATACGATATTAAGAATTCCTTTAGAAAACTTTTACTTTGCAAAACTTTTGAAATTACTAGACTTGAGAAAACTAGTTCTATTTCTTGCAAAATTATACTTGCTTTTATCATAACTCAATCTTGATGACCTATATGCCTAACACCTTCATTAATTTAATAAGATTCTTCATTTTGGTTTTGGAAAATAGATGTTTTCATAGGTGGTCCACCTAATTACGAATTTTACAAGATTCTTAAGGAATAAAAACATTGTTTAATCTTATACTTTGAAAACCTTCCTTGTTTTAGGATTATACTTTGATAATTTCATTGATCCTTGTCAAAATTAGGTCTTTATTACATATATTTCCTAGGACTTCTATTTTTCCATAAAAATCCTCATTTTGGTATTTGGAAATAGATGTTTAAATAGAGGTCATTTTCAAATCCAAATTTTGAAATTTATATTTAAGATTGTTTCTTTTGTAAAACTCATTTAATCTTTCTAAAACTAATTCATAATCAAACCTACTCCTTAAGGCTTCCATTTCTTTAATAAAAATCTTGTTTTTGGGTTAAAAAAAGTTTTTGTATATAAAGCTTTCCTTATTATGAATTTTAAGTTTGTTATTGGGATTAAAACATAACTTTTGTAACTTTTCCTTGTTTTGAAAATATTCCTTGATAGATCTAAGCTTTACTCATCAAGATCACTCATTTATGATACATATTCCCTAAGCCTTTTATTTTTAATGTAAAACACTCATTTTGAAGTTGAAAAATAGCTTTTCTAAATAGGGTTCCTTTTTTATCCGAATTTCAAAAATCCATTTTTGTTGAAACTAAGATAGGTCTTAAGCTTTCTAATATTTTCCCACTATTATCATGCTATTACAAGTTATTTATGTGCATAAAACAAAAACCTAAGAAACTTATGAATTCAAAACAACTAGATCTAGTTTATTATACTAGTCATAAATGCATGAACACTATGATCATTATGTGGATATGGTTAGATGATGAATACATGCACAAAATATTAATAATAACAACATAACTTAACAATAAAACAAAGTAATAGCAAAATAACTAAATAACAAGATCTATAACATTATGATGGCAAAGATCTCATGTTCAAATGTTTTCACATCCCTAGCTTAAAGCTCATGGGGATTTTTGAGTGGAATCACACATGAATGATCTTGTCATTACATGTTTTTAAGATAGTAAAGTATAGATCTATTACCTATTAGATGCGTGAAGCTAGATAAACGTGAAGAAAAAAGAAGCTTATGAGAGTGTGTGATGTGTGTGTGTGTCACGGCAATGAGAAGAAAGGAAGAGAGGGTTTTGCAAAAATTTTCTAAAAGTGAAAATGAAGAAAGAAGAAAAGTGAAATGGTAAAGGCATAAAGGGGTATTTATAGAAAAGAGAATTTAGGGTTTGTGTGATTAAACAAATGAAGGAAAAATCAACAAATGAGAGAAAGCAAGGGGGAGAGGGCGTCGGTTTGCAAGGAAGAGAGAGAGAGAGAGAGAAAAGTGTGTTGTGTAAGTTTCAAAATTAAATAAGTAATTTAAATAGTAAAAGTTGTATTGGAAAAGTAAATTGTAAGGAAAATGATAAAATATTGTAAGAATAGGTTGTAAGGATGTAAGAAATAGGGTATGGATAGTTGTACTTGATGAATAGTGTGAAAGAAATAAAAAAGTAGATTAGACAATTTAAAGTACCAGTAGTAATGAAAATACAATAAAAAGGCCATAATTGTAACTTTTATAACCCCAAAAATTATATAAATGATATATTTGGAAATCTTATGAAATTACGAATCTAACAGTACTAATATCATATTTTTAATATCTCGAGCCTTGAGACATGATTTTCAAAGTCTATATTCGATCGGGTTCGAAATAGGTCGAAAATTCATTAATCTAATATTTTTAAGCACCCTAATATTATTACGAACCAATCTATACTCTTCATTCATAATTCGACTTCTTAAATTAGGAACATAGGATTGCCGGATCTAAACTGCTAGAGTTTCCTAGGAATTTGTTGATTTAAGGTTTCCGGTTGACTTTCTAGTTTAGGGTTTTAACTCGAAATTACCCTAAAAATTAGGGGTATACAAACATGTCTTCTCCCAAAGTCAAGTAACAAGCTGTTGCTCATTCTTCAAAGCAACATGCCCAGCGATAGGTCATGTTATGGTCGTGTCCTTGCAAAGTGAAATTTCTAGTTTGACATGGTTTGTGACAAGTCATGTCATTGGACTTTTCCTTTCAAAACTTGAGATTTAGACCTCGATTATTCTTTTTCCTTGACATGGTTGATAGACATGACTTATCTTTGTTATGTCATCCACTTTTTATCTCCAAACTTTATATTTCTAACCCGTTTTACTTTCTTTTTATAAAATAACTCCTTTAAAGGTCTGAAAGCATAAATTAATATTTTAAGTATCAAATTCATAATATTTATCAATAAAATTACCAATAAAAGTCCATTTTGGCATTCATAAAATAGGAATAAATTTGGATTATCAAATATCTTTGATGAATTGAAACTTTTAAGCTCAAAGTTGTTGTAAAAGCCTAGAAATCTTGTGAAGTTTCTCTCTCTATAATAGAACGACTCTCTGTATTCTATTCTTTTTTATATTTTTGTCCTAAATCTCTATTTGCATGGCTGCTTAAAAAGAAGAAAAGAGTGGGTATTTATAGTCTTCTCATTTCTTTCCATCTTACCCTGCCCTTGAAGTGCTGAAGAAAGGGTTGAAAAGATAAAAGCCTTTATTCCTCGTAAAGTCGGCCCAACCTTGCTTTATTTGCTTCAAATAACCATATAATCATCTAAATAAGCCTTTGAAGCCTGAAACCAAATTTTAACAAGATAAATGTCCTTTTCTTTATTAAATCATAAAAATTACATGATAAATATGTTCAAATAAGCACAAAAAATATGTGACTTTTGACACTTATTAAAAATATTTCCACTCGGATGAAATATAAGCCTGCAAAACTCAAAAGTGGTTAAAAAAAATTTCCCAACGATGCTCAGCTCATATTCTTTCCCCAATTCTTGATCTGCAAAGCTTTTCTTGAATGGTAATTCCCAATCAATGTGCTATCCTGGATCCCATATATAATTTTCTTGCACATCCGTATAGATGCTCTCCACCATTAAGCTACCATACATATGATAATATGTTGACTTCTTAGCATAAAATAGGAATTCATCATGAAGGCTACATTCATCCAATTTAACAGTAAGCGAACTCATTAATATTGGCCTATCGTACTCAATAGCTCCTGGCACCAAGGAAAGTGGCTCCAATTTAGGTTCACAAATACCAATAGGAAACTCTAAATTAGTATCACTTTGTATAGTCTCTATAACATTGATCTTTTCCCCATCAACATCCTCTATATTTTTATCATCAATGCCATAATCCTCAATAATTTCCACCTACACTATATGATTATCTTCTCTTTCCTCACCTTCCTATTTCTCTTCAACATCTTCTTCCACAACTTTAGTGCCATCTTCATAAACAAGAGTAGAAACTCCATCAATAAGTGTCACTGCATATTCATCTGGACATTAATATTCAAGATGTCTATGGCATAAGCACCTCTTGCATTTTAGTTTCCAATTGTCATACCCATCAATCTCAATGGATGGAGATTCCTTCTCCTCAACAATATTATTAATCAGTTTTGAATACTATCAATTGATTATAGATTAAAGCTTTTGTAATTGATAATCAATAAAATCTTCAGAATTTCTCATCCCCATTGACTTAAGATTTTAATCAATATAATTAATCAAAATAAATGTAATTCTAAAGAAAACCCTAGAACTTCAGGCACCATAATCTTCAATTCAAAAAGGTGGTTCAAGTAATATATCAAACACTTGATGGGTACAACTAATACTAACCTTCAAATCATAGTACAATATATCAACCCTTCCGATCTCACACACAATAACACCACTCTACAATGCAACAACAACTCAATCCTTCGATTCAATCTCACATACTTCCAAATGACATTCAACACACAAAAACCTTAATTCTGCATATCACAAATATCACAATCACAATATAAACCCTAATTCAAATCTTCACACCATGCACAATTAACATAAAAAGATCAAATCTTTTGCTTACCAAATACCCCATTGTCACAACTGAGCTCTGATAGCAAATTATGATGTGCCCAATTGCTTTAATATCGAAATTTGATATGCCCAGATTTTCTATAAGTCTTGAGTCATAAATTAGAACAAACTTGTATCTTTTTTTTTTTTTTTTACTTTTGATTTTTCGTGAAAGGAAATGATATGAATGGCATTGACAAGGATATTATGCACCAAATCAACCTGAATTATGCTAATCGTATATCGATATGATTGATGAAATAGGAATAATAGTTTGTTCACCACAATCATATTAAGGATTGATAAGAACAGACACTCACCACAATCAACAAGATGATTGATAAGAGCAAAATTGAGAAAAACTCTCAAATATCAAATGTCAATATATCAAAAGCTACTTAGGTCTAATTACAATAGCGTATGTATAGTATTACCCAACAAGCAAATAAAAGAGAAATGAAATAATGAACATCTACGTTTTTTAACAAAGGCCGGCCTGGTAGGCCATCGACCTAAGGTTAAACGCCATTGGTGTTCGAGATAATCACCACCAGCCTTGAGCTACTATACATGGAAATCCAAGGCTTTGATTGCTTTGATCCATTTGCATCATTTGTTGCATTTTTCGGGTGTGTAGAACACATTTGATCAATCATAAATTGATCCTCATCAACTATTTATGAGAAATCAATATCCTTATGAAATTAAATTCTACAAAGCCAAAATAAATCATCAGTTTCATTTAGCAAATTTCTTCATGAAGATTACCTTGTTTTTCCTCACAGTCATTCATGAAAGATCTTTTTACATAACTTTTATGGCCTAGCAATGATTTTAATGGTAAAAGTAATGTGATAGTAATACTTCCCCCATCATAAGAAAGATGAGATTATGACCCATTATTTATGTGACACGTGCCAAATTGATAGGACCTTAAATGAAGAATAATTCTCTTTCCTCTTGAAATATAATATTGTCTTCAACATTACAATTAGCGTAGACCTAACAGACTATGTAGATATATTCCTAAGTTGTATCTTCAGGGCCTAATCATTGCCATTGAGGGGCAAGTGTTGGCCCCTTTTAGAACCACTCTAGCACTAACTTAGACAAAGGCATTAAAATAAGGTGACTTGCAATAGCTACTGGAGGTGACCCTAGAGAAGTCATGAATTGCAAACTATCTGGGATACGAACTAGAAAAAATGTTATGGATGTCACTATAAGAGGGTAAGTCAACCTTTTAGGCATAAGAGCAACCATATTTAGTACTTTATATGGCCCTTTAAATCTTATAGAAAACTTATGAAACATTTTCTAAGATAACGATGATAACAACCTTTAAGGGAACCTAGTAGAAATGTCCTGAAGTTATTATATCATGTGTCTTATAAGATCTATCTTATACATCAATGTTCCAATGGCCTTAATTAATTATTCATTGTTCACATTTAATTATAATATATATTATTGTGAAAATAACTATGAGGACCGATGTTTTGACATCTGCTAAGAACGTAGAGAATTAGAATCCCATACCAATAATAAAATCCATAATTCAAATTTAGAAGTTCATGACACTTGAGGAAAAAAAATCAATAGAATTTTTATTTTAAAAGAATAATCAAGTTTAAACACTCTCATTATACAACCTAATGATTTAGTTAACAATGAGAGGTTAAATTAAGAGAATTGAAATAATAATTAAGGATTTAGTGTTCAATAGATTGTTTAGGGTTGGAGGATATGAACAATACTATATAAGATATGACAAATCAATTTAGCCCAAGCTACTCTAATCACTAATTATTGTTACTCACAACTTGAAACTAAAGATTATTCACCACACTTATACATTGATAAGAACGCTAAAGTCTTCCCTTAAAGGAATGCAAATAATAATATTCAACTACTAATCTATTCTTGTACATCATGGGATATTCATATGACTGCCTCATAATAACAAAATCGTAAATATTACATAAAACAAAAGGAATAATCGTGCAAGACCAATGAAGGCCATGCTCTAGGCCATGACACATGTTAAGGGGCGCGAGATTTTAGGGTAGTCTTCAGTGAATCTCATAGCTCATGACACAGCCCGTATCCTAGGCTGTTATCTTCTCCTACAGTAATGGCTACTATCGATATCATGGGCCATGTCCATATATCCTAGGTTTTTCCCCTATCCAAGGCTAAAGGCTCTACGACCCTATTGTGTCTTAGGCCATGAGGCTTGGTTGTCTGTTCGAGCTTTCATCCATCCTTTATGTTTGCTTTCTTCCTTTGTCAGCTTGGTAATCCATGTTCATCAAGGTGTCTTCACAAGTCTTGATTAAGTTAAGGCTCAATCTTTGGGTATGTTCTTGGTTAGCTTCAAAAAAATCACTTTCTTCTTCACTAGTGGCCTTTATGAGGATTCTATAGACTAGTTATTGAATCCCTCTTGCTCATACTCTTGTAATATGTTCTCTTTAGAGTGGGTTCCCATCACCTCATCTCTCAATTAAGTTAAAACTAGACAAATGCGTAATCTTCTACCTAATTTATGATATCTCAACTGAGACACTCTTTGCTTATATCATAGTCTAATCCTAGTGTTTAATGAGACTTGCAAGACAGACTATTGGGGGGTGAGTATAACCATTGCTCAGTGAGTTTGGTCATCACCACTGCCTTTCAAGCAAGTTATCATGCATTAATTAGTACATATATAAGCTATCTTTGCATGATATAAAAGCATAAGTGATAAATCTAAGCAATACATCCATGAAAATCCAAAATGATGGAAGAAGTGGATTACACCATACACACATTGGTTATATCACGATACTTATATGTATAGGGTATCTCACTTTAACTTAGTGAGGTCATCCATGGGTATTGTCTAGCCAAACCACCTTAATAATTAATCACAATTGAGAAAATTCCACACATGCCAAAATAGATACTCAACATAAGACATCCATCATCACATCGATGCCACAAAAGCCAACTTTATATGCCCTAACTTAGGCTATTCAACAATATCTATATGCTACATAGACTAAACTAGGTAACATTGACTCAAGTCATTTACCAATGAAATAAATCCATAAAGGCCTCAAATACAAAATGTCCACAGTTTTATTAAGTTGTTTTATAAGATCATTTTCTAAAACCTCAACAAAAGATGACCTGATATGCCTTAGAACGAGTTTTTTAGCAAAACCCTTCCAAAGATACTTTTTCAAAGAGAATTTGTAAAGCTTCAATTCTTGTTACCTCAATCATAATGATTCAAACACATAATATGAACATCCAATTTTAGTTCAATATTTAAATACAGCTATTAAATTTGGTGATCATACTAATGATATCATATATAGAAACCAATCATTTAATTACACAAACAATACAACGAGCACAACATCACGCAATTAACAACCAACAAGAAGGTAGTAGATCATTAGAAATCCTTCACCTGGGCATATATGCTCATTTAAAGCAGTTCTTTAGAATTTCTCAATGTAATGATTAGTGCACTTAAGAAAAGAAAACAAATTGTAATAGAAGTTAAAACCTAATGAAGGGAAGAATAGAGTTACACTATGATAAAATAAGCCAAGTTTCCTTATTACAAATTAAATACATAATTTTTCCATGACTATCCCATTTTATGTCAACTTTTCATGACCTTATAGGCAATTCAAATGTTTTCGGACATACTTTCACATGGTGGGTTATTTTTAGCATGTGGGGTTGCAATACTGTGTAATGGCTAGAATAATTTTGTTGGTTGAATTTCAGTAGGGTTTTGTTAAGTTTTTGTTATTATTTACTCATAACACCTAATGTATCTTCTTCAAATGATTAAGTAATATGATAGTCACTCATCAAACTTGTTAAACCTTGATTATCAACTTAAGCTTGCGTTATATTAGAATAAAGCTAAAGTTACATGATGATTGAATCTATAATCTAGATTCATCATTCATTAGTCATTATGTGACATGGACATAAGAATATTGAAACGATTTTTGTTAAGGTCCAATCATGGTTATAGGCCCCTTAACTTGTTCATGTGATGGTTTAGCTATTCTAATGTTATCTCCATCAAGATTATTTATATGCTTGCATAAGCTTGTTAAAAAGTAACTTATGAGAACATTATGTGGGTTGTTTATGGGATAGCTGAGATTCTTAAAGCATTAACATGACAACATTTTTAAAAATAGATTTATTACTAAACCTATGGAGGCATGAAGAGTTCGAACAAGATTGCGAGTAGAAGACTTTACTATAGCAAAAAATGGCCCTTTACTATCTTGATCTCTAAAAGACGATAGCACCATGCCCCTCTTTACTCTTGCAATTTCACCTTAAGCTTCAACATAATGGGTGTAGAGATTAGGTAAGAAAGGTACTAAAGAAAAATCTAAGACAAATTTGTTTACTTACTTTAGGGATGATAGGTTCCAGTTCGAACTCCTAGTGCCAAGGTTATAAAATTCGTGATTCTATGTAGAATCACCAGGGGGTTTGTAGAATCGGAATATAAAATCGAAACGTTGAAATGTAAGTTTCTATAACCTATGCAAAATAGCCTTGAAAAATTATAAAAATGCTTATAGAAGATGTAGAAAACGTAAAAAATAGATAATGGATGCAAAAAGAAATTAAGTTTTTTTTTTTCATAATAACTCTTAATCTATGATATAACATATATAAAAAAGAGTAAATAAAGTCAAAATTAATTTATTTTCTATTGTTTTATTTGAAATAAGTGATAGATTGAAAAAGAATCAAATTTTTCAACTTATTAAATGCTTAATTATGTAAATGAAATAAATAAGTTCTCTTGTAAACTTTATAGCTATAACTTGACTTAAATGAATTCTATAAATGTAGAACAAATGTTTTCAAGGGAAGGAGGGGAAAAGGTAGAGAGAAAGTATGTGAAAACCAAATAGAAAGGACAAAAAGCAAGATACACCATTCTATTTTTTAATAGTTTATTAACTTGTAAACACACAGTTATATTTTTTATATTTTAACTTGTTTGATTCAAATAGGTAGAATCAGTAAATTCGATTGAAATCGTAAGATTCTACCGACGAGTCAATTCGAAAAGGCCTCCCAAAATTGTAAACTCGTAGAATCGTATAGGTAAAATCATGATTTTAATAACTATACCTAGTACATTAGTAAGCTCCTTTAGTTAATAGATGTTGGTGTTATGGTATAGTCTTGGAGAAGAAGAAACTAGGAAAGGAAGAGTTGATGTCAAATTAAAGAAGAAGAGGAAGAAAAAGGATGAGAAAAGAAGGGGATTTTGGTAGGAAGTGGAGAGGAGAAAGAAAAAGGTGATGTTGGTGTTTTGGAAGGATTAAATAAGAAATAGAGGAAAAAGGGGTATGCAAACATGTTAAGAGAAAGATAAGGAAGGGATGCATAAGGTTGAAGTTTCTAGGTATTGCATCAAAGAGGTGTTATCACTGTTGGTCAAATAGTAGCTAATTTGGTACAAGGAGTGTAGTGCACTCAATGACATGGGGATGGGCAATCTTTAGGGTTCTAAGACTTAAAGTTTTTGAATTATCTTGTGTAGATTATTTGATTGTCAAATTAATGGTGGAAAAGATGAGATGATGGTGGTAATCTTTTCTTCATTTGCATGGGGGTATGGACTAAAGCATAGGTTGTTTATGAAGTTTCAATGTTATATTAATTTGAGTTGATCCATGCAGGCTAAACAAATTTGTTTTGGTGAAACATTGAGTCAAAAGAAGATGACATAAGGTAATGATGATGCCCATGCACATAAGGCAAAGGTATGAGTTGTGCCATCGTCCTTGTTAAATTTTAAGGTTGCATGCTTTAGGAAGAAAAATGTAGGTACTTATAGAATTTGTTAACTTAAATTGTCTTACCAAATTTGGAAATTTATTAACTCCTAGGTGATTCACTAGTTCATAGATTGCACAATTACGTTAATGCCTTGGTTAGTCAATTAAGCACTTGTCAGTGCAAGGGAAGTGGAAAACTTAAGGCAATGATGGTGATGATCCGTTATAATAGCATGGGAGACATGGGCAAGCATATGGAGATTTCTCATGTTGCACTAATTTAAGTTGTACGAAGCTAGTTAACTTAGTTTGCATTTTTATTTCAAGAATTAAGGCATTAAGATGGTGATAATGGTGATTTCATCATTATGGTATGAGAAATGTAAATAAAATTATGGTTAGGTGAAGATTTCCATGGTTACACTAAGAAATAAGGAAGCATGAGCTAATCTTTAGGACATTCACCATTATGAAAGATTCTTCATATTGTTGGAAATGGAGAAGACCCTTTTTTTGTTAAATTTTGCAGTTCACAAACTCATAAGTTATCCACAGGTTTCTAGGTTATGAGTTGATTTCCAAAAGAAGTGTTTCCCATTTCTTATATTTCCCATCCTTTTTCTCTTATTAAATGATACAATCAATATCACTGTTAAGAATCAAGCTTTAGTTAAGATCTAGTGCTTATTAAAGAACCTAATTTCATTTGTTCTTACATTAGAATCTAAGTTTAGGACCTTGGATTAAAAGGTGGCTTACATGGAAGTTAGCTAATATTATAGGCATATGTCCTTGAAAGGACAACTTAAAGCGAAAGCTTTGTTAAATTAGAAAAATCAATCATCAGATATGCTACTTATACAAAGAGAATATACATGAAATGACAGTAAATCAAAGTGCATGATATTTCAACCGATGATGTAAATACGCATATATAAATGTATGTTGCAATATGAAGAAATATGGTAGCGTATACAATGAAGGTTTAAATGGTTGTGATGTAATAATAAGTATTAATCTTAATAATCATTCCTAGACATTTACTTGGGTTAGGTCCAAACTAGGACCCAATCCACCCCAACTATGCCTAATCCTCCTCTAACTTAACTCAGTGAGACAAGTATAACCTTTCTAGTAGACCCATCGTGGTCTAAGTCCACCAGCTAGACCTATGGACCTAACAGGTCCTTAAAGGTCCCTCAATAAAAAAAAATAAAAAATAATATGAAAAGTTAAAAATAATAGAAAAGTTACGTAAAGTTAATAACATTTCAAGTTTAAACTATTTTTCATGTGAATAAAAATTATTAATTATCTATTCACAATTTTTAATGTGTTATTGATAGCAACATATTTGACAAATACAATTCAGAACCATCATATCTTATGCTACATATAGAGTTTTACTAAGAGAAGAATCTCACTTCTAGACAATGTGAGACATTTTTTTTTCCTTTTGTGGATTCTATTCTTTTAGAGTATTATTCTAATCTAAAATTATTTATACTTCAACTCAATAGAGATGTGCTTGTTTATAAATAATTATACATCCATTGATAATATGGTAGGAACATGGGTTCAAGAATAGTATATTCTTAATTATATGTCCCTGATTTGTGGACTCGTCTTGGCTTCGGGAGACGTCTAATCGTTCCCTTATGTAGAAAGACTTCTAAAGAAAAATATAAATATAGATAATTAATGTATATAAAGCTATTTTTAGTATCATACCTTTTCTTAACTAACCTTCTACCAATATATTCACTCAATTGCTTTATAAATGAAAATGGTGTCATGTATTGTATAAACAGTTTTGAGGTTAATTCAATTTAGTACCTAAACTTTAAAATTGTTAATTTAATACTCAATCAAACATTTTAAGATTATTTTTACTACCTCTCATAGACTGTTTGCTCTATTTCTTAACGTGAAGAAGACATTCAATTAGTATTAGACAATATTAGAAAAAGTGCTAAAAGTTCAATTATAGGTTGGCGCTTCTATATTAGCAAATAGAGCAAAAAAGTTAATGAGGTAGTATAAATCATCATATATAGTTTGATTGTATATTATATTGATCACTTCAAGTCTCAAATTGAGTTTTTTCCAAAGTTCATATACATTTACCCGATAAATTATAGCCTAAGTACATCACTCATAAAAACTAAAAAAATAAAGACTGGAGTATCTACCAATTCATTCCTTCCTCCCCGTTTCATCTCAGTTCTCGCTAGGTTCTTGTTTCCCACCTCTTTTGCTTAGAACTAAGAAATTTTCTATACTCATGGAGGGTGTGCGTTCTTTATCATTTACAAGAAGCACGAAAATTTTGTGAACTCAATCGGGTGTACCTTCTTTATGAACATGGTGTTAAAATACTCTTGAATAACTCAATTTTACAAGGATCTACCAGTTATCAATTGTTAAAATTTACCTAAAGAAATAAATATTATAAGATCAAATAGAAGTTGTGAATATTTTACAAGATCTTAGGTTTTATAGATAAAGGTTTTATGATAGTTCCTCAATATTACAAATAGACTTTGGTTTCAAATTTTGTAAATAAATACCAAAAGTGGAGTAAGCTTTAAATTTATCCATTTTGTACTAATTCACCCAAATGTTTTATTTTTATATACTTAAATTTACTCTCTTCACCTGCATCATAAATACGAGTATGCTAATATTATTAGAGATGCCCATATAATTCGTTGCATTACTATTATATATATATATATATTTATCTCCTCAGGACGGAGTTTTTGTGCTGATATGACTTACTTTAAATGAATTAATAACTTTGTCAAATCAAATGTCTATGCAGTAATATTATTTTTACCTATGCAAATGTGTGTCATCATGCGGAAAGCGTCCTTTCTTTTGGTCAAGTGGACAGATGATCAATGAGGGGAAAACAAAAAAAAGGAAAGGTGAAAGAGCATGAGAGATGGGATATCACATCAAATAATTAGATGCTAGAGTAGTGCTCTGTGTGTGTGTGTGTGTTTCTTTTTTTTTTTTTTTTTAATATATCTTTTGAGAAACTCATAATTGAGATTTCAGAAATCCCGATTTAATAGAAAAAAGAAAAGTGGGCAAGTACAGTGTAACAACGTGGAACGAAGGGGGAATTGTCTGTCTAGTCACTTTTGAATAATGTAATGTAAGAAAAGGCATCCCATGGCCCGCTTAATTTCAAAATTTTAAAGTGTAACATTGACTATTGAGTATAGATGAACTAAAACCTATCAAGTACAGAGTCTTTTTTGGCCTTTTTATATATGACATTATGATGATGTTGAATCTCGAGATTCGAGTTAGGAAGAACGTGTAGATGGAAAAGATAACAAGCAATGATATCAAAGATTTGGGTTGGAGGAAACAGTGCTTATGACTGTGAGAGAGTCGATTATATTAATATTGTTTACAGTGTATTCAGCTTTGTTTCCAGTTTTTCACTTCCACTGTTTCAGGGTTTTCTATATGAATTCTAAATGCTGCATTATCCTCTTTTTTATTTTTTTTTCCAGAGAACATATAAATAATCCCTTAAATTTCGATATATTATAAACCAATCTCATAGATTTTGATAAATCAACAAATTAAACTTCAAAAGTTATGTTAGTTTTCTTGTAAGCTAGTAACATTTTTTTTTTATCTCTTATTCGAGAGATCTCAAGTTTCAATCCTCCTCTTCCCCATCTAATTGGCAAAAAAAAAAAAAAAAAAAAAAAAAAAAACTGCAAAAGTTTAAAATAACTGCTAAACTTTTATTTTAGTGCAAAAAAATCCATCAATCTTATCAAAATGTGTTTTAAAATCCTCTAGATTTTGATTTTAATATGTTTTTTTAAATGATATTAAGTACCTTTTATCTTGCCAATTTATCAAAATTTAAAAGAACTATGCACAACATTTTTTAAAATTCAAGGAGATATTCATACATTGGAGAAAAATAAGGAGACCATTTACAATTTCCCATCTTTTTCTTTTTTCTATAGTGTACATTACATGGCTTCATATTAAAATTCAAATCAAACCCAAGCACAAAATGAGTCTTTTTTTTTATTTTTTCCTAAATAGACTATTAATATTATTTTATGCAAGCAATCATTTACCCAAAACTAAACAAACAAACAAACAAATATGAATTTTCTTCATTTACCTTCTCTCAATTTCTATCAATTTATATTTTTATAAAATACTATTATATAGAATCAAATTTTTAAATGAAAAAGGAAAATTAATGTTATAATAGCATCATATAATATTTTAAAATTCTAGACAATCTCTACCTAGTAGCAAAATTGAAGCGAATTGGAAAGGAAAAAAAAAATGAAAAGGGAGAGAAGAGAGAGAGAAACGTGAACTTTACGTTTGTTTTGGAACTAAATGATTGCTCGAGCCTCTAGGTATATGATTCATTAGAAATAGTTATTTACTTACACCTGGGCTAAATCCTAAATTAGTAATCCAAAACTTTAGTACAAATATTTCAATAATACATGAATGGATTACCCATCAATACCTTAATGCGAAACTCATTCACACGTTTTGGAAATATAAATGAGGATTTCGGGCCTGTTTGGTCCGTCGTTCTAATATGGTTTTGGCATTATTTTGGTGCTAAACAAATACTTAATTGATATAAATATAGTATCAATGAAAAACCGATAGTTTTACTTATAAATAGACTAAACAGAATCAATACTGAATTGATACCGATACTAAACGGATATCAAAACAATACTGAACTAATATAGATCCAATAACTGACAATTCAAACATGCCTTTCATAAATATAGCTTTATTTGCTTTTTAGGGTTTGTTTGGACGGTATGTTTTTCATTTGTATCTATATCCTTTTTAAAATAATATGTGTAAATATGTTCAATTTATATTTATATTTTATCTATTTTATCTTTTAATGAGAACTACCAACTTTTTTTTTATTCGTATCTAATTTTTTATAAATAATTTATTAGAAAAAAAAATTTAAAAAAATCTGTGCCAATGATCTGCTAACAAACGAACATATTCTTAAGTTGCTTGCATTGTTTATGTATAATTATTTTTTTATGGGTGGTGATAATTGATAAATAAGATAATAAAGTTGACGTTGCAATTGTATGGACTCAAATCATCATAACCAAAAAAGCAAACAAAATATGCCCTTCCTATCCCCCTTGACTGGTAGCTGTTCCTTTCTTACCGGTAGAAAAACATCAAACATCAAATGTGGACCTCTTGTCGATACGAAAAGAGTGTAAATAAATCATTCGACAAAGATTTTAGTCCTAAGAACCACTTCACCCATAATAGGCATGTGGTCCTAGGCATGCATCAGTCATCGCTATATCTATGTCCACTGTGAGTCATATCGTTGTCATATATCTTAATCAGATGGAACCTAGATCACTTGAGGACATTCTTTCAAGAGAATACGCCGTTCACCGCAAAACATATTAGTTTTACACCATGTTTTGTTGGCTTTTTAAAATAGGAAATCAAAAGACATCAAAGGAAAGAAATGAATGGAAATAAAAATTAAGATAAATAAAAATAAGTAGAATGTTTATTTCATGTTTGATAAGTGATGAAGAAAATAAAAAGAAAAGAAGAGAAATAAAATTAGTGATTGACAAAATTATCATTATATTATTTTTATAAAATATTAGTTAAAGAAGATAAAAAAGGTATTTTAAGTCATTTTTATCACTTTCTCTTGATTTATCTTGCTTTCATCCCATTCTTAGAGGAAAATATACATAGCACATTGTTCCTTTTAATTCTCTTCAAATCACTTCATTTCTCAAACACTAAACATACCCAAATACATACATTTCATCTCATTTCTCTCTATTTCTTTCCTTTTCCCCAAAAATTTTTGCAACGAAGAATTAGTAAAATAATTTTATTTTTATAAAAAAAATTAACGATAATAATTTTTATGATGAAAATTGATCTTTAGATATAAAAAAACCTAGTTTTCTTGTATTGATTTCTCCTTTCTTTCTTCATGAGAATGTTATCATGTCTAGTGTGTAAATATTAATTATATTTTAACATATTAAGAAAAGATTAATTTATTTTTACGGATGGCACGTGTCTAAATATTGATATTAATAATACTTGTATGTCACAACTCGGTCCATTTTGTATTTTAGTATTAGGAATAATAATGTCTTATAATGATAAAGTATTTTTCCTTTTAATTATAAGCAATAAATAATATAATTAAATTGAAACAAGAAAGTAATAACGAATTCTAGGACTTAAAAGTAGAAAACTACAGTACCGTAACACAAAACATCCACTATCATTAAACAATAAGTTTACAGTATTTTTCTTCGTAGATTAAAAACATTCACCATAATATTAATAAATTCACAAAATTAATTACTTTGTGAAACACGAAAGTACCTATTCAATTCAAATAATTGATAAAGAATAGAAACTATCACATTGCAGTATTCCCCACCGTGAATTTAACAGAATAAATCTTGTCACAATCCAAATTCAACAAGACATCCAATGTTTAGAGTTTTATTCACTATTCACAAATTCTTTCCACATCCCTTGTCATATGAGACCAACAAAAGTGTTCCATCAATATGTCTAGCATTTTGTTTACTCTAAAGTGTCTCATCAATCCACCACCGTGAGACTTATGAACCAACAATGCTCTCAAAGCACAATTAAGCATACATAATTTTCCTTCACGAAATAAACTTTCATTACACTATAAATTTATTAAAAGCAACTTTCGCACACACCTCATAAACAAATGAAAAGTTCATATCGACACTCCAATTTTTCCCATTTAAGAAAAATTAAATATTTTTAAGTCGTTACAATTTTAGTTAATTTAAGAGTAACTGAGCTGGTGGGTGAACGATAAGTGAGCTGGTAGATAAGCAGGATGATGAGATGTTAAATATCTATAAATACTTAGTATAGATCAATAGAAGCAACAGAGAAGAATTCCACACAAAAAAAAGCATCAAAGTGTTTTTCTCTTTGAGTAAGGTTCTTAGTCTGTAGAACTTCTTTATAGAAGTTCTTCTTTTCTAGTAGGTGTCAAAGTGAACCATTGCTTTAAAATGCTTTCTAAAGTCCTTAGCTTTCCATTGGAGTGCTCTTCATTTCAAGAAAGTCATATTCACTATCGTTGACTACTCGTGTTTTCGAGCTCGATCACCATTCTTGGCCATTCGCTGTTGTAGGTCTCCAATTTCCAAATCGGTTGAGGTATTTTGTTTCTTGGTTCATACTACACAACTCTGTCTACTCAAATATAGTGAAGTATTGCCGCTGCATTTTGGCCCACGGGTAAGTCTCTTCTCATGTTTTTTAATATATGATAATAGTATGAAAAAATATATATATATATACATATATATTTGAGGATGATGGGACCTATCGATGTTTATATTGAAAAATATAATAAAACAACAAATAGAGGATAAGACTTTTTTTCTATTTTATAAAATAGTTTTTGCACTTAGAAAAATTGTTTTTCTTTAAAAAAAATAATAAATTGGATTTTTTTTTTTAAATTAGGATTACCTTTTCAAGAAAAAGAAATAAAATTTTTTTAACAAAAAAAATATTTAATGAACTTAAAGTGACAAGAGTTCTAAAAATTAAAATAATACCAACCCATTAAAGTTTTCTTAAAAAGAACTACATATTATCTAATCTCGATTAGAGGGTACGTAGATACCTTTGTGACAATATAAAAAATGAAAAAAAACTTTTTTTTTGTTTTACTCTTCTAAATATTGAATTGATTCATTGTTTATTGTAAATATTGTTTTCATTTGTAAAATACAATGATTAAACTATAAATATCGCACTTCATAAATTTAGAGCACTAAAAAGGTAAACTTTGATTTAAGAATTTTAAGGTGGTAACCATATGGTTTTAATAGGGTAGCTTCCAAATCCAAAAATCTCTGGTTTAACAAAGTTGATTTGAAATCAATTTTTACGTAGATTAGTGTCTAAGTTAGGATCAACCAACCCATTGATTCTGACTTACAAATTTTTCCTGATTTTGATTGGATGGCGACTCCTAAAATTTTTGAAAATCAAGTTTCTTTTAATTCTTAGTCGAGGGTTTGTATCAATTGGGTTAGGGTTCAGTACAAATCGAACTAAAAGAAATTAAACTAAGAAATGAAAAATCCAGACTTAACAGCTTAGCGACTCCATTGAGAACACCCATTTTTAAGAGGGCTAGCCATTTGAAATTCTTAAATTTAAAGTTTATTTTTTTTAATGCTCATGTTTGTATTATTTGTATGCTACTTAATTTGTATATAGTTGTACTAACTTGTTTCATTTAAGTGGTGAAGATATTAAAACAAAAAAATTATGACACAGCCAAAAGGGTACCTTGATCATTTTAGGGGAGAATTTATAAGAATATGTGCTAGATATGGTCAAAACCACACCGTCTTAAGATCCTAAGTTAGGAGGTTACTAGTAAGATCCGGAGGCTATGACTTTTCCACCCTCTGGTTCATGAAATGACCTCCCACTCCGATTTAGTATTAATTCACGATCTACTAGATTGGAAGACCTTTAGAACCCACCAAATTGCATTCATTAACATGGGTTGACAAATAAATAATAATAGGGCATACCTTAAAAAGTTACGATTTCAAATTCCTTTTAAATCCTCCCCTTGTAAGTTTTCATCTCATTTTTTTAAAAGGGGTTATAACTCAAATGAAAATATTGAAATTGCCCCATTGTTAATTAGTTGTCAATCCCCATATCCACATCCGTGTGATTTGCATGTATGTGTAATGTGTAACGTGTAACAATAATTTATATATATTTATATCTTGTATAAAAAAAATTTACATTATAAGTAATGATTCTTTATCTGTAATTACTTGTAATAGTCCTTTCTTTTTCTTACTCTTGTAAAGTGGTACTATAAGCTCCTAGATTTTATGTTACGGTTTATGCCAAAACCCTAAACTAGAGGCCGACCAGAAACTCTAAAGTTAACGAATCTATAACAAACCTTGGTAGATTAAATCAGATAATCCCGTGCTCTTATTCCCTAAACAACATAATTGAGATAATTATGGATTATAGTCCGTAATAATATAGGGAAGCTTAAAAATATCATATTCGATAAAATTCAGTTTGTTTCAGATCTGAACGGGATCATATTTCAAAACTGTACTCCGGTACATCGGATGGTAAAAATATTCCGACAAGATCATTAGATTTGTAAAAATACAAGGATTTCAACTATTTCTACTTTTCTACCCCTTATTCTTACACTCCACCATACCTATTCCTTACTTTTTACTTTTTCTATACAACTTTATTCACATCATACCTTAAAAATTATTACTTTTCATCAACAAAATTACAAAACAAATCAAATCTCACCCTCTCTCCCCTCTTCTTCAAACCAGCGCCTCCCCCCTATACACACACACAATTATTTTTCTTTTTATTTTATTTTACTCACATAACTTTCCCTCCACAAAACTCTATAAATACTCCCTCTCCATCTCCCTCTCTCTCCTCCTCCATTTCTTTCACACACTCATTTACTTTACCAAAACTCTCCTAAAACCACTACTCAAATCCTCTCTCCAAAAATCTCTTCTCATCTTCTCATATTTCTACAATCCACATGCTACTAAAACCTCTCTTTTTCTACCTTCCATATTTCTAATATAGGTAAAACTCTTACCTATACTTTCCTACCAGTCATGTAACTTAACATGACTATGATGTGTGTTTCCTAAACATCTAAGTGTTATGGAAGCAACACTATATTCATCTTTTGTTCTTGTTCAAAAATAAATATCATTTTATTATTATGTTGTTTTAATATTGTTATATTGTTACATATTATTATTATTGTTCTAATCTAACTTCTATATATTATTAACTATATTTATGTGTGTGTGTGTGTGTGTGTGTGTGTGTATTTCTTAGAGCATATAAGCTCACTAACATAACCGTTATCTATTTATTTATTCTTTGCAATTTATTTATTTATTACATGCTTTTATATTAATACTAGTCTTAGACTTGTCATCATCAAGTCCAAATGATTTTCTTATTTCTTTGTTTTTTTTTTCTTTTTTTTTTTTGGACTTGCCCATGTCTATGTCCAAAAGCCTTGATTCAAGCTAAGACTTCCAATACTTGATCTTTATTATTTATTTATCTCTATATTTTCCATCTTTCTTATTAAATATTTTTGTCATGTTACTTAGCTATAAACTCATATCATGCATGATCATGTTGAATATTGTCTTAATAAAAACAAAAAGTTATTTCTTAAGTAAAAGAAAATAAGCTCAACTTACCTTAAAAATATAATTTTATCACTTAGGAAAAGTTTCATTAAAGTTTAGAAACTTTATATCAACAAAATGTTTTTCAAGGAGTTTTAGACAAAGGTCATCATAGATTTTAGTATTATTAACATACAATGACTTTTCAAAAATTAAAGAAGAAATTCTTTACTCTTTTTTTTTAATTACCATTAAAACTTTAATGTTAATAATACTTTGTTATGAGAAATTTTCTTAAAAACTTGTCTATAAAATCCTCACTAACATTTTTAATAAATGCAAAGATCAAAACAAGCTAAAATCAACTCACTAAATAAAGTCTACTTAGGAAATAAAATTTGTAGATAACTTGGAAAGACTAACATTTTTTAAACTAAATTATCTTTTAGGAGTTAAGGAAAAATAAATCATATCACTTATTCAATGACTAAAAAGTCTTTAATTTTATTTCCAAACAACCTAAAATAATTTTGTCAACATTCACTTTTTCAACTAGTAAGACAAGTTGTTTTATGAAAAATTATTTATTAAGACAACATCATTAGAATCATCTTTATAATATGAGTTGTATATGTATTAAAAGGATTTTTCAACTATATATATATATATATTTATATGTTTGCTATGGGACTTTTGGTTGATAAAAAGTTTGGAAAAATCATGTTTTAAGGGCTGGGATTTTCGTGTCGACTCTGTACCATGTATTTTTGGAATCCAAATGACCTTTTATGATAAAACTAACCCTAGAAATAGATACATCTTTTCTAGTAGGTAGAAAACGGTATATAATATACGAAATTCTGAGTTAAAACGAGCAAGTTATGGCCATTTTAAATTAAAATTTCACCGCATACGAATTTTGACGAACTTAGTAAAATAGAATTTGCAAGTTTAAGTAGAACTTCCAAGAAATACTTATTTTGGGTATTTCTCTTGTTTAGGCAACGAGGAGCCCGAGTTTCCTTATCCGAAAGACTACTTCGACTAGGAGCTTTCTACTGCTATGGCTGAGTGAGTTTAATTTCTTACATTCTTGTACTTATGTTTTTGCTTGTAGATTAGCAGCACTAAAATTAGGAAAAGATAAAAAAACATGAAAACGCATGTGCCTTACATATATGGTTGAAATTGTGTTAAGCATATCGAGGTAAGAATTGTCAAATAATCATGTATGATTAGTATAGGTGTAAGCCCCCGAATATTTCGAGAATGGTTTTAGAATATCGAATCGAAATCCTAAAGTCTGACTCAAGTTGAAACCGAACCTTAATCAATTTCAATCACGGGATTTCATAAGAGAATCTTTAAAAACAAAAATAGAAAGTTCAATAATCATTCGATTCAAAAACCCAAACATGAGAAGGAACACCTATCCGAATCCTGATATAAACCTCTCAATTTCTAGGGTAAAGTTGGATTAAACTATAACCCTAGTCAAACCGGAGTTTCAAAAGTCAACAAAGGTCAAGACAATCAAACAATTTCAACTCTGGCAATCCCACGTTCTCAAACCGTAGAAAACAAAATTGAGTTAATGGCTTATAATAGTTCGTAATAATATAGAGTAACATAAAAAAATATCAGATTCGTGAATTTCGAGTGTCCTTCGGACTCAATCGGGATCAGTTCTCGAAAAGCATGTCCCGGAGCTCGAAATAGTAAAAATATTCCAATAACACCAAAAGACTCGTAATTAAACAAGAATTTCAAAAATACTAGTTTTAGAATTTTTCGGTAACTAAAAATAACAGATATAGCTCGTTTACGTGTATTTTTATTAATACCGGTATTTTATATGTTTAGTCTACTATTCATAGTACTATTCCTACTATTCATTACTATTTCACTATCTCTCCTTTTTCTTACACCTATTTCTTACTACCTATATACCTATTTTCTTACTTTTTATATTTCCAATATAACTTTATTCACATCAAACCTTATACATTATTTCTTTTCTTTACAAAAATTACAAAACAAATCAATTCCTCCCCCTTTACACACCAAACTGGTGCCACTCTCTCTCTCTCTTCCTCTCAACTATTTTTCTTTTTCAATTTATTTTATTACATCAAAAA
The DNA here is from genome assembly GCA_024138025.1 of Combretum micranthum. Classification (NCBI taxonomy): domain Eukaryota; kingdom Viridiplantae; phylum Streptophyta; class Magnoliopsida; order Myrtales; family Combretaceae; genus Combretum; species Combretum micranthum. The sequence goes on from JAMXBD010000003.1 coordinate 3,644,172, forward strand.
TTCACTCCAAAAATTCTATAAATACCCCCTTCCTCCTTCATTCTTTCACACATCCATTTTACATTACAAAACTCTACTAAAATTGCCTTTCAAAACCTCTCTCCAACAAATCTCTCTCAAAACACTCTCTACCAATTTCTACTCTTCAAGAAAAGTAACAAAAACACAAAACCTATTCATCGCTTTTCAAACCTTCCATTAAACCTTAGGTGAAAATCCTACCTATATTCTTTATCATGTTCATACAACTTAGCATGAGCTTAATGTATGTTTATTAGACTCATGTGACTTAAAGAAGCAATAATATGTTCATGTTTTGTTTTTGTTCATGTTCCTATTTTACATTATGTTATTATGTTGTTGTTATTATTATTTTTGCTCTAATCTAACTTCTATATAGTATTATGTATAATATTTATTTAGAGCATATAAGCTCATTTGTTATTTATTTACTTTCATGTCTTGTAATTTATTTATTTACTTGTTTTATGCAATTTATTAATACTAGTCTTTCTAATCTTAGACTTGTCCATATCAAGCGAAACAATTTTCTTTTCTTTTCTTTTCTTTTGGGACAAGTCTATTCTTAGTCCCGGGTTGTCTTGATGAAGCTAAGGCTCCCAATACATGACCGGGATACCTTGATGAAGCTAAGGTTCCCAATGCTTGACTATTTTATTATGTTCATTTACTTATAAGTATTTCTTTTATCTTATTATGTATTATCCTCACTTTTACATTGCTACATAATCATATTCATACAAGATTAGAATGTTGTTGTCTTAAATAAAAATAAAAATTTGTTCTTTCTTAAATAAAGAAAAGTAAACTAGATTTCTTAACAAAAGGAATTTTTAACAAAAGATCTAAGTTTTTTTTTTTTAAGCTCTTTTCGTAAAATAAGCTAATCATAAATTCTAGAAGAAGTAGTAATGTAGATTTCTTCAAAATAATAAAAGGAACTCATTTCTTTTATAAATCGAAACTTGATACTCCATAAAGGAAGAATTTTTAGCATTGAAGGATTTTAACTCAACCCTATCTTTTATAAGACTTAAATAGATTCATTATAAACTTTGAAAATCACATACTATGAAAGTATCTTCAAAACTTGAATCTTATATTGTTATTCTCCTTTCAAAATTAAAATGAAATTTTTACTAAGTTCTAATGTTAACAATTCTTTATTAAGAAAACTTTTCTTATAAACTTGCCTAAAAGAATTATTCTATCACTTGACAAATATTAAGAATAAAACAAGTTTTTCAAATCAAGATAAAAATCAACTCACTATTTTACAAACCAACTTAGAAAAATAAAATTTGTCAAGTAAGTAAAGTTTAAAGGTAAACTTACTTCCTAAAGAAAAGAAAGGAAATAAAAATAAAAGGAAAACATACATTTAATACAACTTCAAATATTTGATTACATAAAAAAAACTTAAAAGATATTTTGAAAAGTTTATTTTCAATCACTGGAAATAAAGTTAGTAGATAACTTAAAGAATCAAATTTTTGAAGAATTAATTTACTTTTGAAAAGATAGAAAATTGAATTATAATAGGAAAAACACTCACTCATAACAACTCAAATATATTTTAGTTTTCCTTCCAACAATTCAAAAAGGAGAATTTTCAAAAGTCTTATATTTTAAAACCTTTAAAGACAAATTGTTTGTGAAATATCAATATTAAGACAATACTACAAAAATCATGCATACAATATGAATATAAATATATGTTCAAAGGATTTTTCAACTATATATATATATCCATATATTTTGCTTAAGGATTTTTGAGTAAAGTGAAGTTTGAAAAAATCAAATTTTGTGAACTATAAATTCGTAACTATTCTGTACCATAGTATTTTCGAACCCAAATGGCTTTTTATGACAAAAATAACCTTAGAAATGGATAGATCTTTTCGAGTAGGTAGAAAACGGTATATTATTTGTGCAATTCCGAGTTAAAATGACCAAGTTATGGCCATTTTAAGTTGGAATTACCTTCTACATGGATTTTAACGATCTTATACCATAGTTTTTGATAAGTACCATAACATCAATAAGAAATACTCATTATGAGTATTCTTCTTGATTAGGTGATCCCGAGGAGGAGTATTCATACCCAGAGGATTATTTTGATTAGTGGATTTACCGATCGACTCATCCGTAAGAAAGATAGATCCTCATGGTCAAGTGAGTTTATTTCCTACCTTTTCGTACTTGGTTGTGCTTGTAGCTAGAGGCACTAGAAGTAGGAAAAGATAAAAATGAATTATGTATGATAATATTGGTTGAAAGAATGCTAAGCATACTGAGGCATGAATCGTTGTTAATTAACTTATGTTTTACTATTATTCTGTTGGAGTGTATGCAAATTCTGTGATCACCTTTAAATTAGTCTAATCATATACTATGAGTTATATTAATTGATTCATGCATATCATGTATTTAGTTTCATTGCATGAGCTGCTATACTCGATGGGACAAGAGTATAGTAGCCAGGTTTATAGGAGCCATAAATCTGTGAGATGGGCGATTAGGAGCCTGAAAGAACTATTTTAAGATAGCCGAGTAGGCGCCTGAAATAAACTACATGAGTTGGATTTTAAAGATGGGTTTTAAAGAGCCTAAAACACCTAACCCTGAATGGAGGGGTAAATCCATTCAAGCATATGATTTTCAGTAGATCATATGTATTGTTTGTTCACTTGCTTGATGCATTCATATGCTTGTTTAATAACTTATTTGAGGACTATATCTTTTATGCCCAAGAACTTCATAAAGTCGAGTGGGATTATGCTTTGGAAAGCTTCTGGAAATCTTTGAAGAGCTTAGGTTAAATATTCTTTAATATCTTTTGGTGTTAGTATTATTTTGTTGTGAGAAAGATTAAGTTGATATTGTGATTGTTTGGAGAATTATAGGGGAAAACCCCTAAGATCATGTAAGGATTATATCTCTTAATGATAAATTGGATGATTATTTAGATTATTGTATGCTGTATTTACTATCTCGAACTATACATCCCATCGGTGTCTCCTATTGTTGTGATAAATGCCTTACATACGGTGTTGAAAACTTTCGCATGACTTCGAGAAGTCATTCCTAAGTTTTAATACTGTATGTGGCGCACTGCCACGTTTAAGATACCTTTTGGGGCGTGACAATAGGAATGATATGTCTGCAAACTCTATTATCACTTTTAAAACATCTAATATTATGCCATGATTACTTAAATAAAATAATTCATGCTGTAACATATAGATTGAATGGACAATCATGAGATGATATAAGTTAAGAGGAAGGCAAAAGATGAGTTAAGTGAGTTTAATTTGTGTTTGGATGTTACATTTGTTGAAAATGCACATGTCTGCAATTTTCTACATATCCAACGTTGCCTTCTGAAAGGAGTATGCCGCCGGCGTATAGACTGATGTAGGATGTCCACAGTGATAAATTTTCTTACAGCGAAGTCGAACGCTGGAGTATATGTGTGTGTGATTGTCAGCGTTGATTTGGAACAGAAGTGTTATTGTCTAACGCTGGAGTCGAACGCCACCGACGTTGCCTTAGGTTTTGCCAGCGTATGATGTTCTGAACAACGCAAAGGATTTTTGTTGCACATCGAACTCTGCCTCCTGAGGATCTTATGCCGCCGACATAGGAATGAAATTCTATAAATATGCAGCACGAACAACGGTTTTTGAGCGTATAAGGTCTGTTCTTGATATCCAAGTGTTAAGGCTTCATCTTAAGGTGAGTTTGATCAAAGGTGAGTGATCTTAATCCATCCACAACATGTTTTTCTCGGATTTATGTAAAATCTTTTAGGGTTTTGTTGTGTTCTTGAAGGAAAATGTGGGAAGGATTATGATCTCGGATTTAATCAATCTCGATTGGATAATGAGTGAGTTTTGTGGTTTAAACAAGTAAGTATAATGTTCTCATACAAGTTTTATGCAAATTTCGTGCAAGTTTTAAGGACTTTGTGGTTGTTTGCATAAAGGAAACCCTAGCTTTGGGTGAATCCGAATTTGGTAGATGTAGATTGGGTTCATTATGATCTAAATCGATAAGTTGTATCTCCTCTATGATAGTGTTAATCAATGTATGATTAGATGATCCTTATACGTTCTTTATGTTATGCAAATTAGGGTTTTTGTGAAATATTTGGTGTTTGTGGAGTTTTGTGCGATTCATTGTTGTTCTTGAGGATGTTTGTGGAGTTTGATCAAAGTAGACGGTGCGGATAGTGGAGATTTCTTCTCAAATTAGGGTTTTTGGAGTATTCATGTCTGTTAGGATATACTGATAATGTGTTTATATCTGTTGATATATATATATATATATGTTGTAACAGGATATTTGGAGTTTATGGAATTGTTGTTGGTGTTGATATAGGAGTTTGGTGGAGTTCGGGTTGTCTTTGTTGTTGTTGATATCAGATTTGAGGATTTGAATTATATTCTTGAAATTGAGAAAGGTACGACCAATCCTTGCTTGTTGTTTTTGCTTGTAAGTTTAGTATTGCTTGACTAGTTGTACGAATAGAATTTCATAATAAACCTAATTATATTCGGCTTAATAATTGTCTGCTTGGTTATGCTTGGCTTTGACCAGTAAAGACCTAGCAGACAGTGATATTGGTGAGGTACCCTGATGATCTTGGTATGAAGTTATCCCAAGTAGACTCGTGCCTTGATATGATTCCGGTAGAACTAGGGGGAAACGCGGTGTTTGGGGAGTACCCACTCATCCATATATGTATATAATTATTTTATATTCAAAGAGTTGGTTGTTTTTAAAGAGGAGTCTAAGTTACTTCGAGTTTGGGACTAGAGTATACATAGTTCTGAACTATGTTGATTTGCAGAATATAAATAGATAACAAACTGATTGCTTACATTAGATTAGTACATTTGATATATATATCTGATGCGTGTGCATTTGCATTTGTTTTTAAGGATTAAAGTTATCGTACTGGGCTTTGCAGCTCACTTTTTAAAATTTCAGGTACAGGTGATGAAGACATTGTATATGATCTTTCGAGTTATGATCTGATCTTTGATCAGGGGGGAGGCAATAGTGGACCTGAATACCCAGCTAAGAGTTAGATTCGTAATTTACAGGTTCATGGAAGGAGAGAAGTGTTTAGATATATTGAAGACTTGGAAATTATCTGTGTATGTTTTATGTATTATGTTTTATGTAAAGAATTTAGGATTTTATGTTGTAAGAAGTTCTAGGTTGTAAAGAAGGTTTTCATGTGAATTGGTGGTTTAGTTTAGTTGGCCTAGTATTGCCAACATGTATGATTATTTTAAATAAGAAGTTTATTTAGAAGCTATGTTTTAGGTTATACAGGTTGTTTTGAATATCCTATGAGATATCCTATATGTGTGTTTACAGGTGATATTTGAACAAATTTGTGGATATTAAAGCCTTAGTGTGTTCTATTTTAGTAAAATCATATAAGTTTTGTTTAATAATCCTATGATATGCAACAATCAGACATATGGTACAAACATAGTTTAGATGATTGGAATCCAAACTTGTAAAGATTTACGCCCACTCGTTGGGGTTGAAAGAACAATTTAAGTAATTTATGCTTATGAGAATCCAAAAACTAAAAAAGAAATCTTTTCAAACTCATTTATTATTTGTAAATAAATATAATATACATTCTCTGTTTCATTTAGAACTTAGAAACCCCACTAAGTATTAATACCCTAAAGTCAATTCTAATTCAGGCGACATCCTTCGATGTCTACTTAGTTCTTGTAAAGCTAACAACCCTAAGATAACCTTAACCAGATTCACTGAATTATCTATAAAGCATTACCATATGATTAAAATATTAATACGTGATATGAATACCATGCTAATGCAGTTTATGAAGTCATGCAATGCATAATAGTTTAAATTTAAGAGTCTAATAAGCTTTCTTCCATTTTTATTAGTGACTACTTCAACTTTAAACAATCATTGATCCAAATTACACAATCATTATCAAATGATTAGTTATCACTTTTAATTTTAAAGGTTGTTAATCACATAAAAAACATATTACATGCAATACTCCCTAATCCTCATGCATTTCACCAACTTTAGTTATAATTAAGACTATGTGCCACTATATTACAATCATAAACAATGTGAGAAGATTTCAATTACTCACTAGTACATCTTGACTAGTCATCGTAATAGTCAAATAGAAAGTCCAGATTTTGATTGGTAGATCCTACAAACAATAAATAGGAGTTGATAAGTATAACATGATATAATTTTAAGTTATACTCTATGATCTATCTTAAGCAAAGTTTATAAAGGACCCTAATCATTTAATTCAATTACTAAGTTAAGTTGATTAAACTTAATTAATCTAATCATCTTAGCTCATTCCTAATTATATAAAATATCTAACATATCATATTAACTATTATTTATCTATTTTATTTTATTTTTTTAATGAAGAACACGGTCAGGTACACAACCTTGCTTGTCCACATGTTTCGTATATATGAGAAACATGCTCAAAACATAAATCACATTCTCGCCATGTTTCATTCATGGATTTAAATCAGAAAGAGGTACGACATGATAGGACAAGCCGTGTTCAAGTCATGTTTCATTTATAACATTAATCATGCAAGAAGTAGAAAGATACACAAGAAGGTAGAGACCATATTCTAGCCGTATTTCTTCTCTAATGAGTTCAAATATGAAGCATGACCAAAAACAACTTCCCATGTTTCTCCTGTACTCTTTGTTCTGTTTATACTTCAAAAACTTCACTTATTTAACTACCTATTTGCATCACATCTCCACATCTAGCATCCTAACAACAACAAACAACTTGTATCTTTACTTTAACACTTCCCAACATGTATTTTTACTTTATCTAACTTCAAATCATGTCATGAATCATCTAATCTATGCAAATGCACACTAACTTAGAATCTAACTTACATGTTCAGATAATCATTATTCACATATATGACCCAAAAGTCCTTCCAACAACTTCAAACTGGTATTACACTAATAGACATACACTACTCCAACCATAAACAACATCAACTTCAACAAACCAACCAAAGCCTATGATATTAACAATTTAGGACTTATACCATCAATATCACTATCCAACTTCATCTACCTAACATCAAAATCATTAACAACATTATATTCAACTTTAACTAACTAAAGCATAAAATACACTTGCTTGTTATGCAAAATTAACAAAGGAAAATCATGTAGTAGCTTACCTAAATATGTCTTGACTTGTTGATAGAGGTATAACTTGAGTTTTAGGAGAATTTGTGAGAAGAAAATGAAGATAATATGTAGTATGTTTGTATGTATAGGGGGCACCTGCTACATGTAGAACAAGGGGAGAGTTTTTCTAAATGAAAAGAGATAATTATCTCTATAATTTAGATAATGTAATGTTGACTTTTGAGGCGTTTATGCAAGACGGATTGTGTGTGTGTGAGCGTGCTTGCGCGTGCACGCATGCTAAGCATGATGGAGGAGGGGCTTTGGGCTTAGGTTTAGTTGAAAAAGACTTAGGCTTGGTTTTAATGCATGCATGGGCTTTTCAAAGCTTAAAGCATAAAGTAACAATTAATTGAAATCAATACAAAACTTTGATAAATTTGGTTTATGGATTTTATTTAAAATAAAAATTTTCTTTTGAAAATCTATGTTGAGATTCCTTATTTATTAGGGGGTTAAGTTTTAGAATTCCAAGTTTCTAAGAAAGTTTGAAAACAAAATAATTGACAAAAAACTTGAAATTTTTGAACTTATAATGACTTAGCTTATAAGAAATTTGTAAATAAGAAAAGTAATATGCAAATTTAAAAAGAATCAAATGAATTTTTGAATCCCCATTCTTTTGATCTTATTTTGTACATGTTATTGAACTTAAATCTAATAACTATAACATTCATTCAAGTTTTATATTAGAACAACATTGATTTAAATCTTTTCTATAAACTTAACTTATACATAAACTTGGAGATTATAGTGACTGCATGGAGTATGGTCAAGTTGATGATGTCCTTCCCCCACCCCACCCCCCCTCTTTTTCCTCCTCCCCCTAGGTTCTAAGGTGGGATATAAGTATTTTGTAGCTTTCGAGTCTAGGCGACTGGGTAAAGGTTGACCTTGGGTGGACTTAGACTTATAGATATAGCATGTAGGCGATACTAGGGAAAGACCTTTGAGGTTTAGCTCGCACAAGTTCTCCCGCCAATCTCTTTGTAGTCAAGCATAGCTCACATTTTAGATTTCTTAGGACTGAGGTATCCTTAGGTGTAGACTCTTTTTAGATCGGCAAGGCTACTAGCTTACCAAGCAGCTAAGCACATATGTGGCAAGTGGATCGAGCAAGCTGAGGCCTATATTTTACTGTCAATAATATTAAATGGAATTAACTCCATGCTTAAGTAGTTGAATACAATCACCAAATGATGTTACCCAAGAAAAAGAATCATAACCCACAAAAATAGAAAAGTAAAACGTCACTAAGTACAAACACTTATGGCTCATTCATTTTTCTAAAATGAATAAGGGGAGAATTGAGTTCCAAGCCAAAAGAAATGTAATAGGATTATAATGGCTATTATAAACCCCTTAATTTTTCATAACTCTTAGAAAATAATCCTAGAGTTAAATACCGAAAGTAAAATCCTAAAAACCGATCCAAATTAAAGTCAAATTCTAAATAAGATCAAATACAAAATTCCTTAACCTTAAAGAATGAGAACCTTCACAAACAAGATGAAAAAATCAATAATCGTTCAACTCAAAATATGAACGCTAAACAATCCACCTATCTGACATCTAAAACAAAAATCGAGACAATATATCCAATCAAATATTTGGTGACAAAAGTATAAAAGCTTAGATCCTTCAGTTATTTTTTTAATCAAGAATGTCAATTAATACTAAAAGTCAAACTAAGTCAACACGTAATCCTAGACTTGATTAAATAATCCAAGGAACCAAAAAATATTAAATACATCATAAAAATAAAGTAAAACATAAATTTTGAACCAAAAATATAACACAGTAAAAAACCTCAGAATTTTATGATCTCATAAATAAATAAAAAATTCAGAAGTCAAATCGGAATCCTAAAGTCAACCTAGAGTAATAACAAACTTTAGTAAATCTAGATTCAGCAATCTCGCGCTTTAAACTGTCACACCCTAACGGGTACCCTAAACGTGACAGCCCACCGTACACAATATTAAAACTTAGGAATAACTACCTTAGTTACTCGTAAGCTTTCATATTGGTACAAAGCGTACCTTCACAACAAAGGGAGACCGATGGAGTTATGTATTTTAAGATAATAGCAGTAGAACATACAAAATATCACTTAATATATTTCATCAAAATATCAAGTTCTACAACTTTCACGGGGCATTCCCTTGATAATCTCCATAATAGCAAAACAACAGAGTCTTACTACAACAAATAACTAAGTTAGAAGATTTTAGAAGAAATCTAATCTAAGACTTCAAAACAGAATTCTTCCAAAAGCTTCCCAAAGCATAAGTTCTACCCAGATGGTCAAGGTGGACTTGGGTACAAAATGAAGATCCTGCAATATTAGAAATCTATTGGGGAATAAGCATAACTAGCTTAGTGAGATAATCCTTACACAAAAGTACTCATAACAAGCATTCAAACAAGTTCATTAATCAAGCATATGAAATGCAAGCAACCATATGATCAAACATTACATATGACTATTTGATTTCGTATGTATGATGGATTTTCCCCTCCATCAGTGGCTAGGGAATGATTTGAACTGGGCCCAAATGACCTCCTTAAAAGTTTGCGTGCATCTTGGGGTTCCAACGAACCGTACTACTAGTTTATGGGCTTTCCTTACCCAAAATGATCGATCCGGCTTAGCTACAACTTGAGGCCGTATTCTCTGAATGTCCTCAATCCTCAAGATGTAGCTAGGCAACTTACCTTTCCGGTCTCACGCTGAGGAGTCGTAGCAAAATGTGAGATAATATTCTAAGTGATATGCATGAGCAATTTAGTTTAAGGAAATTTCCAATCCGACATTAATTCATTTGAAGCAATCAATCAATATTTGCACATACGGTAGTATACATAGAGACAATTATAACAATCACAGATCGAGTTTCGATATACTTATCGTTCATTGATCGCATATAACAATTGACATACATAATTCCCATGATATCCCACATGCATATCAATTTTATTTTTTTCTAACATCTAGTGCTCTATTCTATAAGCACATGCGCGAATACATAAATGTAAAGAAAACTCACTCGTCCATAGCGATCTTCTATTAATCGAAGTAATCCTCAGGGAAGAGAAGATCTGATTCCTCTTCACCTAAACAAAAGAAATATCCAAAATGAGTATTTCATCCAAGATCTACTTAAATTTTCTAACTCTATCTTATTAGGTTCGTCAAAATTCGCATGAATGGAAATTCCAACTTAAAATAGCCATAACTTGCTCATTTTAACTCAGAATGTCGCATATTATATACCGTTTTCTACCTACTTGAAAAGATCTGTCTATTTCTAAGGTTATTTTTAAATAAAAAAAAATCCTTTTGGGTCTCGAAATAGTGACACACAGATCCATCACGAAATTTCTAGATTTCAAAACTTAAGTTTTCATACTTTTCTTCATCCAAAAAACCTTGTACCAAAAAATAGATATTAATACAGTTGGAAAATCCTTTGAACATATATATATTGACTCACATCATAAGCATGAATTTAGTGAAGTTGTCCCAACAATGTTTTTTGTAAAACAAAGTGTTTTAAAAGTTGGAAAAGTAATGCTTTGAAGAAAATTTTATTTTAGCTTTGCTGGAAAAGTTCATGGATTATTATAAGTAAGTATTTTCCTCTTTTTAACTTTATCTATCCTTTGAAAACAATTCAAATTTTCCAAAAAAAAGTTTATTCCTACAACTTTATTTTTAGTAGTTAAAAGTGTAGTTTCCAAATGTTTTCTTGATAGTAACAAAATTTCTTAAAGTTCACTTGTTCTTAGTTTTTCCTAAAGTAAGTTTTACTTTAATAAGTAATAATGATTTCCTAAGTTGTCACTAATTTTACTCCCTAAGAGAAATTTATTTTCTTAAAAAGAGAACTTTTTGATGATTTTGCTAACTTGATTTACTTAGTTCTTTAGAGTTTTGATAAACTTTCACAATAAGTCTAAGAAACTTTTGCTAAGCAAGAATTTAAAATCTTAATTATTTAAAGAAAACTTTTCTATTTTATCATGTTTGAAAGGAGTATGTGTGAAAATTTACTTTATGCGTCCTTTGTTAAAACTCTAAGGTACTATTATTACTAGGACTTGTCATGAGTTTACTTAAACTTTTGAAAAAGATTTGTGAAGGTAAAACTCTTAGCTTTTAATGAAAATCCTTTCTTTAAGTAACCAAAGTCTATTTTTTGAAAAGAGTTCATAAAAATATTTTCTTCATATTTTTGTTGAGACAATATCAATATGCACATGCATGAACATGAATATGCAGTCATAAGAAATATAATCAATATAACATAATAAGCATAATAGTAAAGTAAAGTATTGAGAACCTTAGCTTCATCAAAGTATCCAAGACTAAGACTAGTCCCAAAAAGAAAAGAAATAAAATTATTTTGACTTGATAAGGATAAGTCTAAGACTAGAAAGACTAGTCTTAAAATGGCATGAAATAAGTAAATAAATTGCAAAGCATGAAAATAAATAAATAACAAGTGAGCTTATATGCTCTAAAGAATATATATAGATACATAAATATATTTAGTTAGATATAAATATGGAAGCATAAAAACAACAACATAATAACAATAATAACATAATGGAAAATATAAACATGAACATATTTGTTGGTCTCGAAATGATAACCAAGAGGGGGGGTGAATTGGTTATAATAAAAATTTTGACCAAATTTTCACACACTTGGTTATACTAATATAATGGCTTTTGATCTTTATAAAATAAATGAATTTGATGAAAAACTTCTTTAAAAATAATAAACCAAAATTATCCTATATGAATAATCTCACGAATATTTAAACTATAGTTTGAAAACTTTCTTCTCGGAACCTTCTGACCAACTCTCTGACTCAAGAACAATAAGAACAACACTCTCTGATTAACCTTCTGACTGACGATCAAATGCAATAAAACAAATTAAAATTACACAAATTAAAGAGAGATGAGTAAGAGAGAAATGCAAAACGAATTATAAAGGTTCCGCCTTGAGAGTCAATCCTCTCTTCTAGCTCCAAGCCAGGGTCACCGGTAATCCACACCAGTATTGTTCCACTAATCCAATAAATAAGAATAGTTACAAGAAGTTCACAATTCACTCAGCTTGATTCTCTCAACAACCAATCTACTGAGCCTACTTGCAACTCACAATCACTAAAATAATTTATCAAAATCTTAGGAGAATAAAGTAAAGGTCCTCGACGGTTTTTGAACAATACGAAGGAACAATGAAAATAATGACAGTAATTTCGCTCTTGAATACTTTTTAATTCTCGTTATTTTTGTTCTACGTTCTGCCCTCTATTTATTTAAGTTGTTCGTATATATTTGTTCTTCTCAACACTTGAAAACAATCTGCTGCGTTCCAGATTAACTTGTTTTCCAGATTTCTCGCAAAAATGAAGATTTGTTCCGGATATGTCGAGTACAATATCTCTTCAAGTCTATCCTCATCTGGATTTGAATTTTGAATCGTCTGATAAGCTTCCTCGAGAGTGAGATAACTTCAAATCTCTACAATCTTGCATGAATATCTCAAACAAACAATTTCAAACATTCCTCTTGTTGATCACGTCTTGAATCTGTTCAAAGTATCACGCCTGGGATATTTATTTTTCTGTTTCATGAATTTCTGACTTCGGACAAGCTCCTGAAATCTTGTATATGTATTAAAAAAATATCCGAACATTACTTGCATAATCTTATCCCAAATTAATTTTCAAATTACTTAAACTTTCTCATCTTATTTTAATTAGAAAATAATAAAATACCCTGTGGATTATGAACCAACTTTTGTGGAACAGATTAGATATATTTCCCAAATATATTTAATCATTGGAGCTAGGTCTTCATCATATTAAATATTTTGTTTTTCTTCATATCGTATCTTCTGACATTCCTTCTGCCTTTCATCTGTGTACTTGTTCATAACTAACGTTCCTTCTGCCTAAGCTTCTGACTTATCATTTTTCCTTTGTTCATAATAGATGTTCCTTCTGCCTAAGCTTCTGACTTATCATAAATATTTGAATCCTCTTGAATAAACTTTCTGGATAACTTTCTGATAAAACATACTCAAAATAATCGTTATTTCATTAATTTTTGTTATCATCAAAATCCTTGATTGAGAGAAACCAACAATATTGTTGCTTCTTTAACTCTCATGAGTTTGAGAAACATACACTAAGCTCATACTAAGTTATATGAACATGATGAGTATATGCAAGAAATTTTACCTAAGGTTATGTGTTTGTTGAAGAGAAAAAAAAGTGGTTGTAACAATATGTGGGAAATGGTTTTTGTGGGGAGGAGAGGAAGTTTGGAAGAGAAATTTGAGAGAGAGAATTTGTGGAGTGATTTTGGTAGTAAAATGAGTTGTGTGAAAGAATGAAGAAGCGAGAAGGTATTTATAGAGTTTTGGAGTGAAAATTAGTATAATTAAAATTAAATGAAAAATAAAATAAATTGATTGTTGGAAGAGAGAGGGGGCGTCGGTATTGACTTGTGTGGGTGGGTGCGTGGGTGGGTGGGGTTGGGGTAGAGAAATTGATTAATTTTTGTTGTTTTGTAATAAAAAGAAGTAATATATAAAGGGTGATATGATTAAAGTTATATGAGGAAGGTAAATTGTAAGATATAGGTATGATAGTGTGTAAGAATAGGTTGTAAGAAAAACTAAAATAGTAAAATAGTAATGAATGGTAGGAATAGTACTATGAATAGTAGACTAGACAATTAAAATACTAGTAGTAAAGAAAATAAGCGTAAACGGTCTATATATGATATTTTTAGTTACCGATAAATTCTAAAACTAATATTTTTGAAAACCTTATATTTTTACGAGTCTGTTGGTATTGTCGGAATATTTTCACTATCTAGTGTACCAAGGCACAGTTTTCAAAAACTGATCCCGTTCGAATCCGAAAGACACTAGAAATTTGCGAATATGATATTTTTAAGCTTTCCTATACTATTACAAACCATTATCCACAATTATCTCAATTTCGTTGTTTAGGGTTTAAGAACATAGGATTGTCAAGTCTAGATTCACTAGACTAAACATAAAACTATGTTAACTTTAGGGTTCCGATTTGACTTCTATTTCTTAGGGTTTACCATATTTACCGAAAAATTGCGGGGCTTACAAAACCCTTGAATAATAAAATTAAGATAATCATAGATTATAGTCCGTAATAATATAGTAAAGCTTAAAAAGATTAGATTCGTAAACAATTTGATCGTTTCAAACTCAAACGAGATCAGTTCTCGAAAAACATGTCCTGAGGTTCAGGATAGTAAAAATGTTTCAAAAATCAATTTAGATTCATAATTTCGTAAGGATTCATAAAATATCAGTTTTGTAAATTTTCAATATCTAAAAATATGAGATATAACATTTTTACATGTAGTTTCTTTACTACCGGCAATTTATTTATCTTGTTTACTATTCATTATATTATTCCTACTATTCAATACTATTCACTTATCTCTAGTTTTTCTTACTACCTATTCTTACAACCTATATACTTATTTCTTATCATTTTTTTCTTATAAAAATTCTACACCACATATTACTAAACTTCTCATACACTTTTCTTCTAAAATTAATATTTAATTACTCTTTCCCTTCATGCCATCAATTTTTTTTCTTTTTCATTTATTTAATTAACAACAATTTCCCTCTAACTTTGTCTATGAATACACCTTCCCTCCTTCACTCTTTACACTTTTTTTTTTTTTTTTACCATAACGAAACTCTACCAAAATCATTTCTCAACTTCTCTCTCTAATTTTCCTCTCTAAAATTCCCTTCTCAACTCTCTCTTCTTTTCATAAAACTACCATCCACGTATTACTACCAAAACGTCATTTCTTCATTTAACCAACAAATAATTTTAGGTAAAGACTCTTACATTCATCTTCATGTCATGCAACTTAATATAGCTATATTGTATGTTTCCTGAACCCTTGGGTGTTAAGGAAGCAATAATATATTCATGTTTTGTTCTTGTTCATGTAAAAGTTTTATTGTTATGTTGATATTATATTATGCTTTATTTATTGCTTCTAATTTAACTTCTATATGTTATTAAATATATTTATTTGTGTATATATATATATTATATTTCTTAGAGCATATAAGCTCACTAATATAACATTTATTTATGCTCATGTAATTTATTTATTTCTTTCTTGCAATTTATTTATTTATGTCATGCTATTATATTAAGACTAGACTTTCTAATCTTAGACTTGTCCTCATCAAGTTAAAACAATTTTTATTCTTTCCTTTTGGACTTGTCGATAATCTAAGTCTGGGAAGCTTTGAAGTAAATCTAAGACTCTCATGATTTTTTTATTTTTTTTCGTATTTTCTTAAAGGACTTGCCCATGTCTAAGCCCGGAAAATCTTGATACAAGCTAAGACTTCCCAATACTTAAGTTTTATTATGTTCTTATTTCAGTCTTATATCTTCTATCTTTCATATTAATTATTTTTGTCATATTACTTAATTATAAACTCATGTTCATATATGATCATGTTGTTGTTGTCCTAATAAAAATAAGAGAAGTTCTTTCTTTGATAAAAAAAAATATTTTGAGCTTACTATAAAAATGTAATTTTATCACTTAAGAAGGGTTCTATTAAAATTTAGAATTTTGTTCCAACAAAATGCTTTTTTCAAAAATTTTAGACAAGTTCATCATAGATTTTAGTGTTGTTATTATGCAAGACTTTTTCTAAGTTTAACTAAGTAATTCTTTACTCTCTTTTCAAACTACCAAAATAAAATTATCATTTAAAATCTTAAGGTTGATAATTCTTTGTTAAATAAATTTTTCTTAAAACTTATTTATAAAATTATCACCAACACTTTAACAAACACTAAGAACCAAACAACTTTTCTAAGTCAAGTTTAAAATCAACTCACTAGTTAAAAACCTACTTAGAAATAAATCAGTATACAACTTAAGGAACTAAGTTTTAAGAAATAAAAGTCAATTTTCTTTTATGAAATTAAGAAAATACAAATAACAGTTATAATAATTAAATATTCACTTGTAACAAACTAATGATTTTTTCCAACAAAGGTCTATGTATTGAAAAAATATGGATTTAGAAAAGAGTTATTAAGAGAATAAGAATTTAAAACAAGCTATTCCTTTAATTTTCCTCATAAGCTAAGACTTAAAACGTTTTTATATACAACTCAGAATGATTTTCCTCACAACCACATAAATTTTCATATTTTGGAAAATATTTAGCTAAAGAAGTTTAATATAAGAATGAAATAATCAAAAGCTAAAAATAAATATAAAACCATAATTTTTCTATAATTGAGTTTCATATTTCCAAAACTTAAGGATTTAGAGTTTCAATTATGAATCAACTTAAGAAAATTTCCATAAGGGAATATATTTAGAGTTTCATACCACCAATGGATAAAACCGTGTCTAATTATTAAATAGAATTCTTTTCATTTATGAGACCTTTGGGATTGCAAAATATAGTGAATCATGATTTCCTTATTGATTGAGTCATATGTTTACAAACTAGCAAATTTAATCACAAGTCAAGGAGTAACTTTTCACTAAACTCTATCTTTCACAAATATTGTTTACAAATTTTATTTTTAAGACAATATCACTAGGGTCATGCATATAATATGAGCCTATGTATATATTAAAAATGATTTTTCAAACTATATATATATTTATGTGTTTGCTATGGAATTTTTGGATGAAATAAAACTAAGAAAAACTACAAATTGAGGCTGAAATTTTCATACTAGAGCTATACCGACCCATTTTTGAACTTGGATGACTTCAAATGTTAAAAACTATTGATATATATTTTATCATAGCTAGCTGTATTTATGTGTGTTTTAGTCTTTACACGTGTCCGGTTAGGATTTGGCTCATTTTTGTTTGTTAGTTCTTTCTTAGATATAAATAGAAAGTTACTGTACAAAGTAAGGATTGAAGTCTAAATAAAAAATATCTTCTCCATGTTCTCTGTTTTCATTCTTCGGTTCTACTTAGATAATTTTTCTCGGTTTGTTGATGTTGATGAGCTTCACATGGTATTAGAGCTAAGTAAGATCTGATTCCTTTTATCATCTTCGTTGTTGTTTTTAGTTTCTTGCAAAGTATGAGTTCTATGATGGATCAAAGTAGTGGAATTACTAGTGAAGTTGTGTTTAATGATCCTATGTTTCTTTCGGGTTCTGATAATCCGAATATGGCTATTGGAAATATTTTATTTGATGGATTGAATTACTTACCTTAAGCAAGATCGATTAAAATTGGATTGGGAGCCAAGATGAAATTAGGGTTTGTTGACCGTAGTTTACCCAAATCTGATTTAGAACCTCCTGATCCGATTCGATAGGAAAGGGCAGATTATATGGTTCGAATGTGGATTTTGAATTTGATGATGAAAGATATTGCACAAAATTATGTTTTCACGTCATTAGCGTCTGATTTGTGGAATGAGATCAAAGAGCAATATAGACATAGTAATGGGCCTTTGATTTTTCAGATACAATATGAAATCAGCAATCTGAAATAATTAAATTTTTCTATTGTTGTGTATTATGACAAGATGAAGAAATATTGGGATGAGTTGCAAGTTTTACAAGCGTATCCATCTTGTACGTGTGGTCGTGTTGATAATTGTGATTGCAGACTTAAAGAACAAATTTTAGAGTTTGAGTCTGAAATGCCGTTGATACAATTTCTCATGGGCTTGAATGAGAGTTTTGAGATGGTAAGGGATGAAATTCTTTCCATGGATCCCTTACTAACAGTTAATAGGGCATATTATCTTGCTCAACAAGTAGAACGACAAAGATCTATTACTTCAGGCGTATCTTCTGATGTAGAAGTTTTGGCATATCACCTAAACAGAACATCAGGGAATACTGGATTGCTTAGATCGGCAGGATCAAAGAACTTTGATCAAAAGAAAGGAAAGCGGTTGTTTTGTAGGCATTGTCAAATAGAAGGTCATAGGATTGACACATGTTTTAAACTAGTGGGATATCCAGATTGGGTCAAAGGTAAAAGAAATGGGAATGCTAATCAAAGAGTTGGAAGATCAGTTGTGAATTATGTTGATGTCAAATCAGATGGGTTAAAATTTTCCATATCCTTATCAACTCCTTTAGATACATGTTCCTTGGAAGGATCTTCTACTTTTGTCGGAAATTCATGTTCCAGTGGTGTTTCCAATTTTGATCCAAAGCTGGTTCATAGTTTGTGTCAAGAAGTGTTGAAGCTAATGCAAGAGAAACAAACCAATGATGTTGTTGCTATGAGCTTAATTGGTTTTATAGGTAATTTCTTGTCTTCTTCTTGCTTTAGTGCGGTGAGTAATTTAAGTGGTACATGGATAATTGACTTAGGAGCCACATATCATATTACACATTTTTATTCTCTTCTCTTTGATACACATACACTCCCTTACCCAATTTGTATTCGTTTACCAGATGGAAATGTAAAATCTGTCCAACTTTGTGGTTCAGTTCATCTTTCTTCAAGAATCACTTTGTCCAATGCCCTTTTTGTTCCCGATTTCTCATATAATTCATTGTTTGTTCATAAACTTATTAAAGACAATGAGTTAATTGCTCATTTTAACCCTATGTCATGTGTTTTTCAGGACCAAGTTAATAAGGTTGATGTCCTTCATGCTAGAGTCTAAATGGATTACATCTGCTCAACACTGATGCAAAGATCAATTTGGAGTCATCTATTTTCTTTTCCACTTTAAACACTGTCAATACATAGAATAAATCCAAGTTAGATGTTTTTTTGTTTTGTAAAAGACTTGGCCATGCATCTTTGTCTAAGATGAAACATTTGATGTCAGATTCTATTTTTGATGTAACATATTTGAACTGTAATGTCTATATTGAATCCAAAATACATAGATTACCTTTTCTACTGTCTTCTTCTTTGTCTCATAATGCTTTTGATTTAATTCATGTTGATAAATGGGGACCATATTCTATTATCTCTATTGAAGGGGAGAGATATTTTTTTACCATTCTAGATGATTTTAGTTCATCTACTTGGATTTATCTCATGAGCTCAAAGTCACAAGCTATTTCCTTTCTTGATAAGCTTTTCAAACTGATCAAGAATAAATTTGGAGTTGTCCCTAAAACTATAAGATCCGACAATGGGGCTGAATTTTTTTCATCTTCATGTCAATCTTTGTTATCCAATCTTGGAATTGTGCATAAAAAATCTTGTCCCTACACGCCACAACAAAATGGTCGAGTTGAACATAAACATAGACACACTATCAAAACTGCTAGAGCTTTAAGGCTACAAGGTCATTTACCTAAAGCCTTTTAGGGAGAATGTATTCTTACTGCTACATACCTTATTAACATCATGCCCGTGGCCAAGTTAAATTGGAAACCCACGTATGAGCTTCTCTTTAATCGTATTCCTTCTTATCATCATCTACATGTAATGGGTTGTCTTTGCTTTGCCATGAATTATTTCTTCCATATTGACAAATTTGATTCAAAAGATATTTGTTGTGTTTGTCTTGGTTGTGCTTTTGGACAAAAAGGATATAAACTATATGATTTGTCCAACAAACGTGTCATTGTCAGCCATGATGTTATCTTTCGTGAAAATGTTTTTCCTTTTGAGTCTTTTGTTGATAGTTGTGATACACAATTCTCTCAAACACCTTCTAAACACAATTCTCAAACAAAATCTCCACACACTGTCATTTTACCAAATCCTTTCCTTCCTAGTGCTGATCTTTCAAACACAGATCCTTCAAACACTATTTTATCTCCTCTTCCTGCTTCCAATTCTGGTTCTTTACATCAGTCAGTTTTGCGTCGATCCACTCGCCCTCATCATGCTCCATGATGGCTAGACTCTTACATACATTCCTTACATTTAGGACATGCGACAAAACCCTCATCTCCTCACTTTGATCCTAAACACTTTTCCACATGCCCTTATCCTCTCTATACTACTAATACCTTTACTACTTACCCCAAAGCATTTCTTGATTCTATGGCTCTTGTATTCAATTCTCATGAACCAGTCACTTTTACTCAAGCTTCCAAACATGAGGAGTAGGTACAAGTAATGAACCAGGAGATAGATGCTTTAGAACTTAATGATACTTAGGATCTTATTGAGTTGCCTAAGGGTAAGCATCCTATTGGCTGTAAGTGGATATACAAAATTAAATATCGACCTGATGGTACTATTGATCGTTACAAGGCTTGATTAGTTGCTAAGGGATATACTCAAGTTGAAGGTGTAGATTACCATGATACTTTTTCACCCGTTGCAAAGCTTAGCACAGTGAGGATTTTAATAGCTATTGTGGCTGCTTTTAACTGGCCTTTTCATCAACTAGACATCAATAATGCTTTCCTCCATGGTTTTTTAGATGAGGAAATACATATGTTGCCACCACCGAGTTATTTGAAGGCTAGTTTATCAAAGGTTTGTCACTTAAAAAGTTCTCTCTATGGACTTAAACAAGCCTCAAGGCAATGGAATAAGGAAATTTCTAGTTTGCTTTTGGATAAAGGGTTTACACAGTCTTCTAGTGACTATTCTTTGTTTACTAGATATCAATCTGATGACTTCTTAGTTGTTTTACTATATGCAGATGACATGTTAGTCACTGGAAACAATGCATTAGTTATTGATGTTCTTAAAACCCAGCTTGATCAAACTTTTACTATCGAGGATCTTGGGTTAGCCAAATTTTTCCTTGGACTGGAAATCTATTATGTATCTTTTGGATTGTTAGCTCATCAGCGGAAGTTCATTGCTGACATGGTTGCTGATGCTAGTCTCATGGGTTGTAAACCCACTTCTTTACCTCTTCCGATTGGGACTTTGTTAAAGGATGATGGCTTACTTTTGGATGATCCAGCTTTATTTTATCGAATCATTGGAGGCTTACTATATTTGACTTTGACTTGACCTGACATTTCTTTTGCGGTTAACAAGCTCAGTCAATTTTTATCTCAACCACGTGTTTCTCATTATCAAGCTGCTTTGCACTTGTTGAGATATCTTAAAGGTTCTATACATATTGGTCTTCGTTATTCGTCTACTAATCATTTTCAGCTCACTGCTTTTTCTAATGCGGATTGGGGGTCTTCCACCTTTGATAGAAAATCTTTATCTGGTTTTTGCATATTTCTTGGTGGTGGACTCATTACTTGGAAATCGAAAAAACAGTCCACTGTTAGCACCTCAACCACTTAAGCGGAATATAGAAGTCTTGCTGTTGTTTCTAAGGAATTACTTTAGACTTCATACATTCTTAGGAATCTATGAATCCCTTGTTCTTTGCCTATTTCCATTTCATGTGATAATAAGTCTACAATTCTCATTGCCCGCAATCCTTGTTTGCATGGAAGGACTAAACACATTGACATTGATATTCATTTTGTTCGAGATGTTATTTCTTGTGGCTTTCTTACTGTCAATCATATTTCCTCTGATCAACAAGTTGTTGATTTGTTCACCAAACTGCCCTCTCTTGCTTCTTTTTCTTTTCTGCTTTCCAAGTTAGTCCTTTCTATGGCACTAACTTGGGGGGGGGGGGGGGGGGGGGGGGGCGTGTGTATTAATGTATATTTTATCATAGCCAACTGTATTTATGTGTGTTTTAGTCTTTACACGTGTCCTATTAGGATTGGCCTTTATTTTTTTTTTGTTAGTTCTTTCTTATATATAAATAAAAAGTTACTATACAAAGTAAGGATTGAAGTCTGAATAAAAAATATCTTCTCCATGTTCTCTGTTTTCATTCTTCGGTTCTATTTAGATAATTTTTCTCGATTTGTTGGTGTTGATGAGCTTCACAAAAATAACCTTAGAAATAGATAGATCTTTTCGAGTAGGTAGAAAACGACATCTTATATGGAAAATTTCGAGTTAAAATGAGCAAGTTATGGCAATTTTAAGTTGGGATTTCATATAATTCAAATTTTGATGAAAATAACAAGATAGAATTAGAAAGTTTGAGTAGAACTTCTATGAAATAATCATCCCGGGTATTTCTTTTGTCTAGGTAACAAAGAATAAGAGATTTCCCTTCCTGAGAATTATTACGACTAAGAAGATTGCGAAATAGACGAGTAAGTTTTCCCTCTTGATTTCATTACCTTACTTATGCTTGTACATAGTTGCACTAAATCTATAGGTACAAGATAAGAAGAACATGTATGGGGTATGGGTTTATATGTATGTGCTCTTATGTATGTGCTCTTATGTATGTATAACAATGAATGCTAAGCATATCAAAACCCACAAATGATTGTGTAAATATATCATTAATACTACATGTTACTTATGTGTGTATGATGTTGTTTGATCGCTCTTAAGTGTACTTTAATCATACTTGGCTTCGATATAAATTAAATGGACATGCATTACATTTGTTGAGTCACATGTCGAAAGCTGCTACTCCTGCACGAAGAATCAAAAGGTCTGAGGCCATGCTCATCCTTAAGAAACTAAGGCGTACTAGGGATACATTCTAAGGATGAGCCACGCTGATCGGTTGCTAAGGGTAAGGTATGCCCATGAACTAGCAGCAAGAGATCGCAAATACCTTCAACTACCATTCCTTGACCCTTGATATGGAGGGATAAATTCGTTCTATATATGGTTTCTGGATAACCATATATATGTAAGGACCCGCTATCACCCCTATAATAAAAATAGGTGATAACAACTCCCCAACCACATATAACCTATAGAATTATATGTAAGGTTGTCCTAGAAGAAGTGTTTGAAGAATTATTTGCCTAAACCTTCAATACTCAACTAATAAATATGAAAACTATTGATTTTTAAAAACTTGTAATAAAAACACAACATCACATTCATCATATATTACAAGAGAAACAAGTTCAAGATATACATATAGCTAAGTTTAGATATTACAAACAAAGGCTTTTTACAAGCCTTATACAAAAGCCACAAAAGGTAATTCAACCTATAACATCAAATATAAACATCAAAAGATTCAATAACTAATCTATTAAAAAATAGGAATTCCATCAAGGTCCATGGTCATATCTAATCCTCCAAGTCATCTAGGAAATCTTCCAAGTCGGTACCATAACCTATATTCCCGTAAAACTCATCTTGATTGTCACCTGAAATAGTTAAAATATGAGCTAAAGGCCCAGTACACAAGTAACGAATACAAATGTGAAATGATCCACACATGCTTAAACTAAGTGCAAATGCAACATTTATTGGATTATTAGTTAATCTTTAATTAGCCAAACAACACTAGAGTATTCAAACTCCGAACAACAGGGATTTCTGGAGGAACCTGAGTAACGATCATGACGCTCAAGGGGTTGATATAAGTAGCTCAATTACTCATATCTCCTAGATAATTTTATCTAAAACAAAAAAGTAATTTCATTTAGGGTTCTCAGCAGTTTCTCGACTTTACTTAACTCAATCCATAATATCACCTAATTCAAGTGTTCCCATAAACATTGAATTAAATCATATTACATCCTTTCAAGAATGAGCAAGTGTTATACCAATACCGAATACCCTATCAATTATCCACTAAACCACTTGTGAAAGTCATTTCAAAATGACAAGGGTGGTATAAGTGCCTAAAACTACCATGTCCCCAATCTGAGCAGGGTACCGCTCTCCGAACCAGATTCAATGATATAAAAGATACTCATTCAAGCAATTATTAAATTTTCTTAATTTAAAGTAATTTTAAAGGATGCCTATCCTAAACAAAGAATCAAGCAAATTACTGTGTACCTGAATTAGCTCAAGAACTAATAGAGTTAGCCGAGTGAGGATCTATCACTGTACAAAGAAAATATTGAATTTCTCACTTAGTTCAAACACAACTCAAGTAGTTTCAAACATAACCAATCAAAGAAATTCAAATAAATTATCACAAGATCATAACATAGCATTTAAACATCATATAATATCATACAATACTTAACAAATTTCAATTGATCATATATCAAGCTTTGGAAAATATTGGAGGAAGTTTTTAAAAATGGAAATTGTAGGGGACACGCCGGCGGCGTTGGTCCGGTGTAGTCTGCACTAAAAGCTCCACGCTTACCATCACTGGCAGTGTAACGCTAACCACGTTCTGGTCTACGCCGGCCACGTTCTGGTCTACGTTGGCCACGTTCTAGTCTACGCCGGCGACTTTGAACCGGAGTTTGAGCCGGAGTAGACTGCAACTCCAATTTTCTAAAATTTTCGTGAGTTCCACGAGGATGGTCCATGCCCATGGATACCCCCAACACTAGCAGCATTGCCATGTACGCCGGCAGTGTGGGCTCATACGCCGGTGGCCTATTCGCCAGCGTAGACCCTTGGAACAAGTTTATGTGATTTTCACGAATTCCCCTATTTTCTTTGTAAAATTTACATATTCAAAAATCTTTCAAACTCATTCTAAGCTTCCCAAAGCTTGTTATATGTTCTTATCACCATTTGACAAACACTAACTCTTCTTCAATCCATCAATCACTCAACTACAACATCAAATACAATTTTACATTTCAACTCCATATGCCTATTACACTAGTCAACCCTTTGTCATCCTAGGACAACCATCTTAACACTTCTAAAGTCATATAAAACACTTACTACAAACTCCTCTAGCAAGATAACACTACTCAAACTACCATCAAAGTATAAAAATCATCCTATCACCATTTAGCATATAAATCTTATTCTAATAAAAGCATAACTTAAGTACACATAAAGCAAGAGAAACATACTTACCATAAGAACTTTGTGCCTTGATTTAGGAGTCTTTTGCAAGCTTTTGAGGGTTTAATTTGTGGAAGATGAAGGGTCCAATTATATATGGCCATGAGAGAGTTTTTGAGAGAGGAAAAATGGGGTTTTAAAGCTTTTTGAAGTGTGTTATGTTGGTCTGAAAATTTTGGACGAATTTTGTACTTTTAGAAGTTGATATTTATCCATTTGTTGACTTTAGTGGCTGCCAAATTAAGGCATTTAATTGGCTTGGCTTTGGCTAATTAATGAGTTTGTATCTTGGCTAATTAAAGGTGGTATTGGGTTCACTTTGTAACTGAAATTTTCTGCTAAATGTAGGCTTAAATACATGCATAATTTAACTTGTTTTAATCATATTTCATACATTCTAATGCACTTAAAATTTATGAACCCAATATTTAACCATTCTAAGGTATTTAATTATTTTTAACACAACAACACAATTCATATTTCATGCATCAACATAAATCAAATTTATCACATTTCAGAATTATATATAATTTCCATAATGCATTTATAAAATATAAATTGGGAAGTTCATGGCTATTTCAATATATTTGTGTAATCATGTGATTATTGTATAGCATGCATAGCATATGCATGAAGATTAATAAATTTGTTTGAAACCATGGTGCGAATAAAAGAGGATATCTTACTAAGCTCGTTGAAAGCTTACACCCCCATAGGCTTTTGTTGAAACAAGTATGTTTGCGGTTACGTTTGAAGATCGAAATATTAAGGAAATTGTTGGCAAATCTTTGAGCTCTTGTGGAAGAAGCGGAAACATAGGATGAATTTATTTTCATGAAATTTCTTTATGAGTCATATATGATATGTTAATGTTTTGGAGATTACTAGAAAATGTATTTGTGTAATTCTGAAGACATTAGCAGGGGTATACTCCTAAGAAATATAATTGACCTTACTTATATTTTATACTAAGTATTTCTCTTGCCTTGTTTCTTAGTTGTTATCAAAGTAAATTACACTACTTCGACACGTTTCCTTTGATGTATTGTACGCCTTGTGCATGATATGGAAGCCTATGTGTGACTAAGGAAGTCATTCTTAAGTTTAAATATTGTGTTCGACGGATTGCAACGTTTATGATACCTCTCGAGGCATGACAATTATTACAATGTTCACTTGGTGTAAAAAAATAAAACAAGTGATTATTAGAGTAAAAAATAAAATATCTATAATATCCTTTGTCTTCATTACATAGAGAAGCTAATTGTATAAGTGATATATTCAAGACAAGGAAATTAATGACAAAGCCATTAAATGGTAATTCATTATGAAATGTTATTCATCAGTTTGTATAATAGTAATTCATTGTGAATTGTCATTCTTCTCATGTGAACACCATAATGACAATTTACGTAGAATGAAGAGGGAATGAATGGCAATTTATTTTAAGTGAATGGGTTGTTAGAGTCTTTAAGCAACATCCAAAAGGTAGAAAGAAACCTAGTTGATGTTCCTTCAAATCATTTCTAAAATGAAGTCCAATAGCTTTATATTAATAAAACTTTTATATATAAGCATTATATTCTAAAAATGATTCCTTAGGACTTAAAGACTTCCCTAACATCAAATATTTATTAAAACCAAGAGATTTTCTTGGTATTGCACATTTTTTGAGACTAATGGGACTTTCTTAGCATCGTATTTGAAATTAAGAGACCTCTAAACACCAAATATTCTTAAGACTAAGATATTCTCCTAACGTTATATATACTCTCATAGCTTCTTATATTGATGTTATTCTTGAGCATATGATGTAGGGGGTAGGAAAAAAGCTGACTGAACTAAACTGAACCAAATGAAATAAAAAATATGGTTTTAAAACAATTTAGTTTAGAAAATTCTCAATCCGAAATAGCAAAACCAAACTAAATTGTTTTAGACAAATATAAAAATATTTTCTTCCAATTATAAATTATGTTATGATAATTAATTAAGGGTCATATATATTCTTATGATTTTATTATGATATTTATTATATAGTAAATATTGATTAATAATAACTTATTCCTTTTTTAAAATTGTTTTTGGGATTCAAGATATATTCCTTCGTTGGTAACTTAATGTTTTCTTTTATTAATCGTTTAAGCTTTCTATGGTATGAATTTTGTTATTTAGTTATATATATTATTATACATTAATTCTTCATTGTATATTTTGTTAGCAGATCATTTTTATTCAAAAATGACTTCTATTAGTAGATGATTTTTTTTTCTTGCTAAATTTTTTATTAGATGGTTGACTAACTAATTTTTTGGAGGACTATAGATTATATTTTACTATGTATTAGTCAGTAAGTGTACTATGTTAGTGATTAAATCATTTTATGAGGGATTATATATTATACATGTGATGGATATATAAAATATTTTATTGAGATTTACAATATGAACTTTGTAAAATGATTTTAATATTTGAATATTCGCACAAATGTAAAATATTAGAAATAAGCTTTTTTTTTAATTATAATTTTGATTTAATTTCTAATTTAAACCGAACTAAACTGTTATTTAATGGTTTAAAAATTTTATAATCCGAACCAAACTGTTATTTAATGATTTGGTTTAGGAAGAAAGAAAACCAAATCGTAAATTATGATTTGGTTTTAGTAAAAACTAGACCAAACCAATCTGTACCCACCCCTAATATGATGTCTTAAAAAACAACCACATCATGTTTGAAATTAAGAGGCTATAATAACACTCGATTTCCTTTTGTTAATCTTTTTTTGACCTTTTGTTTTACTTAGTTCCTAAATTCATTCTTTTAATCTTTACCTATATTTTATTACATATTGTCTTGGGAGTACGACAAGCTCATGTTGTGTTTCATTTTATTAATATGAAATTTATTTATCAAAATTTATTTCTTGCCTCACGCCTATTCCTAAGAGGTACTCAATCCCAAACACTAACTTCAATACTACTTATGGTACTCATTCCCAAACACTGATTTTGACACTACTAAAATTGTAACACCTTAAACCTACTTGCACATACAGAGCATGCAATTCTCTTCTTTCTCTCTCTTTGATCTTCTTCTTGTCAATTTAATATTCACCTAAAAAAAATTATTGAACGAGGTAAGCAAAACTCATTGAGTTTTTGAACGTATGACCTCTTCAACTCACCAGAAAGTCCAATGAAAGTATAAAGTGCGTTATGGTCCGATTTTTAAAAATTGTAGACCTATAATGCAACCCAGAGTCTAGGTTTTTTAAGTATAAAGCCATACTTTGTCAGATCCCTAGAGGTCATTTTGAAAGTAAGGTAAAAGCTTTTGAAGTCACTAAAAAAAAGGAGGGCATGGGCCACTAGAGACTTTTTTTTTTTTTTTTAATTATTTAGCCCATGATTCTAAAGTTCATTTTAAAAGATATTAGTCCAAAAGTTTTCACAAACAAAAAGTTTCGTTAATTAAGCACAAATTGCAAAAAATAATTTAATGGAAAAATTATAAAAATATTTTGGGTTTTTTTGCAATGAAATGGCCTAAATTATATTTTTTGACAAACTTGTTACCTGAATTTAATAATTCTGTATTAATTATAAATAGAGACATGGCAAATTTTTACTATTGAATACTAGGCATATTAAAATTTAAGTTAATAAAACAAGTAAAAAATTTTAAAGTTTAGTAGAAAATATAAAAAGAAAATCAAATAGAAAATTTAAAAAGAAATTTAACCAAAAAAAAAAAAACTACTTTAAGCTTGCCCGGTCATCAATAGTATTCTCCCCATCATCATTACCAACACCATCGTTGAAACTACTACCAATGATATCCAAATCTTCTAACTTTAAGTCTTTTGAATTACCCTTTTGCACTTCAACATAATCCACAATAACAACAATGTCATATATTTTCAAGGGTCTATTTAGATTGTATAATTTTTATTTATATCTTATATGTATTTTATCAGTATCTTATTTGTATCGAATCTATTTGATTTATTTATAAATAAAAATATCTATTTAAAAATAATAAAAATAAGATGTCAAAACGACAAGATCAAACAGACAAACCCTAAATCATTTTGAGTCCTACTTGCTACTCTCATGACTCCCCAAATTTATATATGCATTAGCTTCCTCTGCATCATCATTTTCATCTTTTTTCCAAATCCTTATATTTGAAAGGATATCAAATATATATATTTTTCTACAACTATACTCATCATGAGATAAGATCTCTTATTATCATGAGATAAGATCTCTTATTATCAACTCAATTGTGCCATTATTTTCATTGCATAAAGAATATGTATATTAGCTAATGAACTTAGTTATTAGGGCAGATTTGTTACTTAGCTCTAAAATTCGAGAAATTTGATATCCACGTGTTAGAACGACTCATTACTAATTATTTACCCAGTCGTCAAATCTGAATGGCCAACATTGATTACCTAGATGAACAAAGAGAAAGTATAAAGAACTGAAAAAGTAGGCTTTGCATTATTGAAGGAGCCTAGCAGCCGCTTATGTTTGCCCCTTTTGTCATCTTCACAGAAGTGGACAAAAAGTTATGACATGAATTCCATTGCATGTTGTTATGATTATATAACGTAGATGCTCCACTTTCGCAGTCCCTTCCAGCAAGGACCAGTGGCGCCGCAGTGGTACCGTGTGGGTTGTTTGGGAAAGAGTAAAAAATAAAAAAAATGTCACAACTTTTCTTCTTCTTCTTTTTTTTTTTCCCTAACAGCTAGAGTCCATGTCCGTAAGCTAAACTAGAATAGTACTTATATTATATCAAGACTAATGCTTCGTCAATTTCACCATTTGAAATATTAAAATTATGAATTATCAAGAATACGATGAGAATGTAATAAAGGTGTAATAATTATTATTATATTTAATTAATATTAAGAAAAATAAGAAATTATATTGAAATAATAAAAAAGTATTTATTATGTTCTATTATAAGAGTAAAATATTTAATTTATTGTGTTTTAATATAAAAATAAAATATTTACTGTATTTATTATATATAGATATAGGCTTATGCATGTAAGATAGTGAAATAAACCAATAAAAAATTCATGATATGGGAAATGGAGTAGCCATTAACAATATTTGGCGTACGACTTTCTTTTTGTAAGATGTAGATGATCATATATATTATTATCCATCATCCATCAATGCACATGTCATATTAAAAATAATGATTTTTATTTTTTCTTCATAATTCATCTCATCACATTAATCTAATCCCCACTTAGGGATTGTAGTACTAAAAGATTTCTTCCACTCTAATTAGAGTTTGGTGAGTTTCAAACTCCTAAGTCCTAACCTTAGACCAGCTAACCTATATGCTCCAACCTATTCATCACCCAATCAAAACCTTATTGGTATATACTATATATGTTCTTTTTATGACTTATTCTACAATTTCACAGTATACAGATATATAATTATTATATTTTAAATTTATTAAATTAGGTGAGGCTAATTGGATTATCAGATTTTTATCTATGTTTGATTTATATTTATTTTTCATCTGTATTTTATATAAATTTGATTTATTTGATCTGTTTATAAGTAAAAATATTTATTTTATATTTATATCTATTTTCTGATAAACCTATGTTAGAAAATTGATAAAAATAAGATAACAAAACGGAAAGTATAAGATGAAATAAACACATCCTTTTCCATGATTTTTTTTTTTTTTTGGTGTGTGGGGTGAGACGTATTTCCATGATTTGCCTTTACGTAACTCCACTCCACTCCTTGCAGCCCAAGTATTTATAAATACCCATGACCACCAAAAACCAAAATCACACACTAAGTAAATTCCACGAACAAGCCAAAATAACCGGCCTCAATCTCAATGAAACATCACGCGGCACGCCTCACTCTCTCTCGTTCTTTTCGTCCCTCTCTTTTATTATTAAACGTAGCAAATCCTTACAAAATCCTGCTGAGCATCTATTCTGGAGCTGTAGCAGAGAGATAGAGAACTCTCTCACTCACCTCCAACAATATGTGGCTTTGCTTGTCTTGGTTTGGACAAAAGCAATATGAACCTCTGAGATAAACACAAACCCCTCTTTAAACTGATCCAGCATATCCCCACTTTTCATTACTTGCTCCCATAGTCTCCCTGTTCCATAAAACACTGCACTTGTAATTGAAAAAAAAAAAAAAAAAAAAAAAAGAAGGCAACACATCCAGTCCAGTTCTTCATCGTCACGACACGACAGACAAGCAAAGGGACTAAGTCAAAAAGGGAAAATCAAGTTCATCGGAACTGAAAAACCATATTTCTTCGGTCGTATCATGATGTTCAATTTGAGCAGCCTAACGAGTAAGTTCTTATATATATATATATATATATAAAATATGCCTTATTACCCATGAGGGTATTAGAATTTAAACCTACATAATGATGATGATAATAATAATAATAATAATATGCTTTTGGTATATGCGGGCCTCGATAATATACCAAACATGAGACTTTCATTATGAATCCTCGAAGTATTCTTCCATCAATTTAACCACGTTATTATATTCATATGGAAGGACTTGGACGTGCTGACTTTCAAATTACACACCCCACCAACGGATTTTAATTTATATATATATATATATATATATATAATATTGTTTGCAAGCTTTCGAACTGTGTAGTAGCAACAGCCTTTTCTGGGCCATTCGAAGTTATTAGTCACCTTGTAATCACTGGGTCTTGTTGAAAATATAAATTTATAGCTATATAACCATCTAATAAAAGACAGATACTGTTCTTTTCCTTTTATATTGAAAAAGAAAAACTAATACAAGGATTTTATTTTATTTTCTTGTGTATGTATGATTGTTAAATGTCTTAAAAGAATTGGATGGAATTCAATTTCAATTCATTTGTGTTATTGGACAGGAAATTTTTGAATTCGAATATATGCTATGTTATATTTTTCTTTTAAAAAATATATCGGCATGTTTTCATGAGCATTACTCGTCCTCCCTTTTTTCTTTTTTTTTTTTAATCCTTTTATTTATTTATTTTTTTTTGTGCTTGTTTATCTGTGTATTGTTCTATATAAAAAATATTATAAGGATGATAGAAATACTCATGCGGGAAAAATAAAAGCATGCCAAAGACTCTTTATACTTTCATTTATCTAATCATAGAGATTTTGGATAAATTAGATTCATTCGTGTACCTTGCAGCAATTTTCTTCTATTCATCCTCTCTCAAGATGATTTGAAATGAAATCGAGAATATGTTGCCAAGTTAGGAATAACTATTATCCAGACACTTCATATCAAGTTAAGGCAATTTGAGTCTATTTATCATCTCTCAAGATGATTTGAAATTTCAAATAGAAAAGGTAGCATCAGAAAATTACTAATAGATCTTAACTATAAATAAATAAATAAATATTAAGAGGAAAAATAATATTCACAAGACCCAAAACCGGGTTTTTTTAGTCCTTTTCATAGGTATAATCCTCGGAATAATTATTGTACTTTTGAAAGGTACCAAACCATACATACTTACCATAATCACTTACCTTTTCAAAATAGTCCTATCATATAACATGGCAATAACTTTAATTATTTGATAATATGGTGGGAATTCATCATACCGCATTGAAATGGATTTGCGCTACATATTCTATTTTTGGATAAATTCCTTACTTCTGACATTTTATAAATCTAATAAAATCAAAGAAACGTATGGGAAATGGGATAAATCTTCATGTTTGAATATACTTGAAAGGGGCAGAAATGAAATGTGATGAATCAATGAAAATAAAAAGAAACAACGGTAGCTTAAACATTTAAGTAAATTTATTACTTTGTTTCTTTTGGTTTCTTTTTGTTTATATTATTACAAGAAAACTAGTCTTTAAAAATAGAAATTTTATGAAAAAAATTGAAAAAGTAGTTTTATTTTTACAAATTGAATTAGTGATGATGATATTTGCAATAAAAATTTACATTTAAAGTTAGAATTTTTATATCTAAAGCCTAATTTTCTTATAATGTATTTATAAAGTAAAAAAAAAAAAAAAAAGAATATTTTCCCTTATTTCTTTCCATTTCCATATTTTATATCCAAATAAAAGTAAAAGTTTATTCTCATTTGATTCTCTCTCTCTCTCTCTCATCAGCTTTCTATAACTTTGGCACTTCAATAGTTTGCCAAGCATGGTGTAAATGCTTATGTGCTAAATATAATAGATTAATGATATTATCTAATATTATTGGAGTTTTATAAAAATGTATAATATAAATTATAATATACTAATTCTTGAATTTGTGCGTTCAAGTAAGTTGGTTAGACTTATCTCAGTAATGGCAATAAATCTTCGAAACGAGAAAGTGTTAAAAAAATGTAAAATGTTGTAGGGATTTTAGTGGAAGAATTTTTTGTGACTATATTACTATTATGTAATTTAGATTTTTAGAGAGAAAGGAGCAGTTTTTTTTTTTTTTTTTCTAAATATCTTAACGTGTAAGATGATATATAAATATGGTAACTAGTTGAAAAAAAAAACATAATGCCATGTCATGTTAGATTTCTTGTTGTCATATGATTATGAAAGTAATCAATAGTCATGTTATGCTGGAATTTTGGAGTATTCAAAATATTTAATATTTTAAATAATGAGATGTTGATATTTATCATAATGGGTGAATGATTGAATACAGACAGATGATCAGGATAGTCATGTATATTAATAATTAACTTGTTTTGATGCGGCCTGAAAGTTGTATTATAATGTACTCGACATTACAATACGACAGACAAACGGTCGACGGATTAGTACGCAATTAAGTTTTCTATGATAATCTTTTAGCATCAATTTTATTAAAGGAAACCATTTTTACTGTACATAATTGGTCTTTTACTTCACTCTAATACATAGTTTTTAAACTTATTTAAGATTAGTTATATATATAATGAATTCCATTCCACAACCTCATATATTAATTCACAATATTCTTTTAAATTTTTTTCTTAATAGTAGGGCATATAAAAAATTATACATATATTAAAGGAAATTGTTATATATATTATATTAGAAGTTTTATAGCAAACGTTGATATAACTAGGGTTGTCATACCTAGCTAATCCTTCCAGTTAATCTTGGTTGATCCAAATCCGATCTTGGAAACGATCCAATTCAACCGCAATTCAGCTAGGAGTTCAATCCAATTTTATATATTGATTCTTGACCTTCTAATATGTCCGGATCAAATTCTCTTAGTCCCGACTAGAAATATTGGATATGGCAAATATGATTAGCTCAGTATGCAGGATAGTGTTATCTCATCTTGTCGCATTTTACACTCGCACCTCTAATCATATTATGTTAGAAAGTCATAATGCAATTCCATTAATGTCAATCTCATGGAACAAATAACTCTAATGGAACTTCAATAAATCAACACACACTGTTTGGGGACTCTCTGTCGCCAATTTCTAACCTTACACGCCTTCATTTTACTTGCCATTTCCTTATTGCTGAATCACCTCAAGAAACTTGTGAAACTCAAAAACTGTAAAGGCGATGCTTTAAGCTGACGATGATTTTTTGTTTCATAGTGGTGGAGGCAGTGGAATCCACTCGGCCTGCTATGCGTACTCGATTTGGAGTAGGCTATATGCTATTTTTATCCAATCCTCCATTTCAAAATTTAAACTCAAAGCTCGTTTACCGCTGTCACATTATAAAGGAAAAATAAAAAGGAAAAGGAAAAGGGTCTACAACTCTGTTTTTAAATTTATTATCACTATAAGAAAATTGATTTTTGGAGATAAAAATCATGCAATGAAAAATTAGTAAACAAAAGTATATGCTATAGAAATTTATTCTTAGAAATAGAAATTCTATCTTCAAAACCAATTTTCTTGTAGTGCATATTTACTAATTATTAATACTTAATCATATTAGTGTGTTTGGATTATTAGATTTTTATATATATTATATATGTATCGGATCAGCATCTGTGATTTATTTTTATTATATCCGTATTATATATGTATCGATTCTGTTTTATCAATCTATGAGTAAAACTATCGGTTTTTTATCGATATATCTTCATTGACAAAAATCTGTCTGAAAAAAAAAAATATCAAAATGATCAAAATATGATAAAGCGAACACGTCCTTAATAGGCTAAGTGCCAGTTTGTGCCCATGAGTCACAGATAGGCATTAGTATTATTTATTTATTTATTTTAACAAATGGTTGTAAAAAGTACAGTAGCATCTGACATCAGCTATTAAGTAAAATTTGCACTAGGACCAAGTGACTTTTCCTGATCGAGTCTTTAGTTATTGATTGTGAAGGATGGCTAAACTTAATTCATGGAAATACAGTCGGAACATATAGGACTAAAAAGCAATTTACCATTATTACACCACAGAATCTTCCGGCCCTAGAAGTTAAAAAAAGTAAAGTACTCTTTACCTGAAACGTAAGAGGCCGGGGGTACCCTACCACCATGATTTTGACGTCTCATGGTCATGGATCCCTCCAAATTTGCTTTCTTTCCATCAGTCTCTCAACAGTGCGTCGGCCGTGAATTCCTATTTACTATCAGACAAAGATACAGCAACGCAAAAATGTTACGTCAATTGCATGATCCTACCATGTGATGTCTTCTTTGTTCGAATAAATGGTGACAACACAGAATCACTGGAAAAAAAGGAAGGGAGAGAATCTTACAACATATTTTTATACAAAGGAAACTCTATGTTGTAACCGGTCCACTAACAATTTATTAGTTCATATGATATTCTGTTATGATTCTATTATTAAAATTGTTAATATTCTAATTAACATATATATTTTAGCGATTTGATGATTGATTAAATAGTCTCATAAAATTGTCTCTTGATTTGTCACATGTTGTAATCAAAATCTCTACATAAATAAATGATACAGTAAGAGGAAGAACGAACACACTTTTAGAGAAGTCTCATGTGGGGTTCTAAAGCTGCTTGTTTTGTAATGCAGATATGCCTGTTCATGAAGAACTTAAGAAGTTATGGCCACAGCTCCATTCGGATTGCTTGCGAGAACATGTCAGCTTAAGTGTGCAACTCATTTTCATTGGAATTTTATTGCTTCACGTCCTGCTAAACAAGATTGGATGCATGTACAAACACAGAGGGAAAAATTCAGTTCATGACTTGGACACATACCCTGTCAGAATGAAAGCTGGGATAGCTTACAAGTGCAGCATCATCTGCTCAACTTTAGTACTCTCGACGCATCTGTTGATGCTGTTGATCTTGCTTAGTGGATCAACTTCCCACTGCCACACCATAATCGAAATGTATTCATTAGAGATAATACAAGTAGTGTCTTGGGGTGTTACGCTAATTGCATTGTACAAAATACCAAGTCAAAAACGCACAATATACCCCTGGATATTAAGACTCTGGTGGATTTGCGGCTTCTTGATATCCCTTGCCTGCACAGCTCTAGACACCCATTTGAGGATTATCAATCATGAGAAACCAACAATTCGGGATTTTTCAAATTTTACAGCTCTGCTGGCATCCACCTTCCTATTGATCATTTCGATATATGGTAAAACAGGAATAGTTCGGTCAAGTGTGAATGGCCAAAGTGAACCACTTCTAGGGGAGAAAGTTGATAAACAATCAGAAGCAAGGAGAGATTCTCCATATGGCAACGCTACGCTATTTCAACTCATCACATTTTCTTGGCTCAATCCACTTTTTGCTGTAGGGATAAAGAAACCACTTGATCAGGATGAAGTGCCTGATCTTTATGTCAAGGACTCAGCTGCATTCCTTTCTCATTCTTTTAGTGATTGCCTACATTATGTCAAAAACAAAGACAAAACTTCCAACCCATCTATCTACAAGGCAATCTTCTATTTTATAAGGAAGAAATCAGCTATCAATGCACTTTTTGCTGTAACAAGTGCAGCGACATCATATGTTGGCCCTTACCTCATTAACGATTTTGTCACTTTCTTAACACAGAAGAGATATCGGAAACTGGAAAGTGGGTACATCCTTGCATTGGCCTTTCTAGGTGCTAAAATGATTGAGACAATAGCACAAAGACAATGGATATTTGGTGCCCGCCAACTAGGCCTCCGTCTCAGAGCTGCTCTTATTTCCCATATATACAAAAAGGGCCTAGTCCTTTCCAGCCAATCCCGCCAAAGTCGCACTAGTGGAGAAATCATTAACTATATGAGTGTAGATATCCAGAGGATCACAGACCTTATCTGGTATCTTAATATAGTGTGGATGTTGCCAGTACAAATATCCTTGGCCATATACATTTTGCACTCAAACTTGGGTTTAGGGTCATTCCCGGCCCTGGGGGCAACACTGATTGTCATGGCCTTTAACATTCCTATCACAAGAATTCAGAAGAGATATCAATCGAAGATCATGGAAGCGAAAGATAACAGGATGAAATCCACTTCTGAAATTCTTCGTAACATGAAAACAATAAAGCTTCAAGCATGGGACAATCAGTTTCTCGACAAGCTAGAGAGCTTACGGAAAATAGAATATGACTGGCTATGGAAGTCACAGAGATTGGGGGCTTTTACAGCCTTCATTTTCTGGGGTTCACCCACATTTATCTCTATCGTGACTTTTGGAGCATGCACGATGATGGGCATTCAACTTACAGCGGGAAGGGTATTATCTGCCCTGGCAACTTTCCGGATGCTACAAGACCCCATTTTCGGTCTCCCCGATTTACTCAATGTGATTGCACAAGGTAAAGTGTCAGCAGACAGAATTACTTCTTTCCTCCAGGAAGAAGAAATTCAACAGGATTCCATTGAATATGTTCCATTCAATCAGGCACAGTATGATATTGAGATCAACAATGGAAATTTCAGCTGGGACTCTGAGTCCAGTAGTCCAACACTTGGTGACATAAAGCTGAAAGTGAAAAGGGGGATGAAAGTAGCAATATGTGGGACAGTAGGATCAGGGAAGTCTAGCCTACTTTCTTCCATCCTTGGAGAAATACAGAAGGTCTCTGGTCAGGTGAGGATATGTGGGACAAAAGCCTATGTTCCTCAGTCGCCATGGATATTGACAGGGAATATAAAGGAGAACATTCTTTTTGGCAACTCATATGACTCTGGCAAGTATGACAGAACCATCAACGCATGTGCTCTAATAAAGGATTTTGAGCTCTTCTCAGCTGGTGACCTTACTGAGATTGGAGAAAGGGGCATAAACATGAGTGGAGGACAAAAGCAAAGGATACAAATTGCTCGTGCAGTTTACCAGGATGCTGATATCTATCTACTTGATGATCCTTTCAGTGCGGTGGATGCCCATACAGGCACCCAACTGTTCAAGGCATGTTTGTGGGATAATTGGTCAGATATAGATGAATAATAGTCTCTCAAGTCTCATTCATCACAACATCTCATGAGAGTCATTTTTCTTATCTTTGCAGGACTGCCTAATGGGACTTCTGAAGGAGAAGACTATACTTTACGTAACTCACCAAGTTGAATTTCTCCCTGCAGCTGACCTAATTCTGGTAAGTTAAGTTTCTCAGGATTATTGCCTTCATTCAATATATCCAGAAAGGAAAATTTTGAAATTTGCAATATAATAAGGGTGCCAGCTCTGAAGATCATATCCTCTATTTCACCCCCTCACTATCTTGTTCCTGATCTCAACAGGTAATGCAAAATGGAAGAATTGCACAGTCTGGGAAATTTGAAGATCTCCTAAAACAGAATATAGGATTTGAAGTTTTGGTAGGTGCACATAGCCAAGCACTGGAGTCAATCCTTAATGCTGAGAGCAGAAGTAGAACTACTCTTGATTCAGTGCATGATAATGATATGAATGAAGAATCAACTTCAAGTGCAGAGACTGCATATACAAAACAAGAGTCACAGCATGATCTCTCATTAGAGATATCAGAGAAAGATGGAAGATTGGTGCAGGATGAGGAGCGGGAGAAAGGAAGCATAGGAAAAGAAGTTTACTGGACTTACATAACTACAGTTAAACGTGGGGCATTTATTCCAATCATCCTCCTGGCTCAATCATCATTTCAAGTTTTACAAATTGCTAGTAATTATTGGATGGCATGGGCATCTCCTCCAACCAGTGAAAGCGAGCCAACAGTGGAAATGAAATTTGTATTGCTTGTATATGTGCTACTTGCTGTTGGAAGTTCTCTATGTGTGCTTGTGCGCGCTATGCTTGTGGCAACAGCAGGACTTTGGACAGCACAAAAGCTCTTTCTAAACATGCTTTACAGTGTAATCCGGGCCCCAATGTCCTTCTTTGACTCAACCCCAGCTGGAAGAATTCTGAATCGAGTGAGTAAACTATTGTCAAACAGAGCTAACAAACTTTTACCTGATATTCAAAATTATCAAAACTATGTTGAAGAATATATCTTGATTGCGATGCAACTTGAGAAAATAATGTGGATGGAAGATTATACTCCATATGCATTTTGACCTGCTCATAGATTGCAAATGGAGACGCAGAATGACCTTGAACAATGTATTATGCAGGCATCTACAGATCAAAGTGTGCTAGACTTAGAAATGGCAACAAAATTAGGGTGGTGTGCTTTCTCGATAATACAGCTACTGGGGACTATTGCTGTGATGTCTCAAGTAGCTTGGGAAGTATTTGTTATCTTCATTCCAGTGACAGCAATATGTATGTGGTATCAGGTAAATGATGTATCTGATTATGAACTGATTATTTTCATAAAGGTATAACAAAAAGTAAAAATCACATTGGAACCTTCTCCCTCATTTTCTAACAGAAAGGAAATCAATGAGGGATAACTTACACATGCCCTTGATAAATATCTCTCAAGATCTACATTTTTTTCATATGATTAATTTTAGTGTTTTATTTTTTATACCAGCAATATTATATACCAACAGCAAGGGAACTGGCTCGCTTATCAGGAATACAAAGAGCTCCCATTCTCCATCACTTTGCAGAGTCATTAGCTGGAGCTGCCACTATCCGTGCTTTTGATCAAGAAGACCGCTTTACACATGGAAACCTTGAACTTATTGACAACCATTCTAGACCATGGTTTCATAACGCATCAGCAATGGAATGGCTTTCCTTTCGCTTGAATCTTCTGTCCAACTTTGTTTTTGCCTTCTCTTTGGTTCTGCTGGTTACCCTGCCTGAAGGAGTTATAAACCCAAGTAAGTTATCGTGACATCGGCTGTATATATGCAAGTTGCAAAGTATCCTTCTTCTAAGGGCCAATGACGAAGTCTACTAGCATAAACATGAATGAATCACATGACATGTTGGCTACCAATGACTTAGGACGAATTTATCTTAAAAATTACATCGTTGCAGGCATTGCTGGGTTGGCAGTGACATATGGAATAAACTTAAATGTTCTGCAAGCTTTAGTCATATGGAATATATGCAATGCTGAGAACAAGATGATCTCAGTAGAAAGAATACTTCAATATTCCAAATTAAAAAGAGAGGCAGCTCTGTTGATAGAAGATAGCAGGCCGCCGAGTAACTGGCCAGAAACAGGAACCATCTGCTTCAGGAACTTACAGGTAAGCCACACTGCAAGAACTAACGCCAGTATCACATACATTGATAAGCAATACTATTATGTAAATAATGCCATTCCTTATGTGTGACCCTATCAACCTTGTCGAATTTGAAATCAATTCATGTTGCAGATCAGATATGCAGAACACCTCCCGTCGGTTTTAAAAGACATTACGTGCACATTCCCTGGAAGGCGAAAAATCGGTGTTGTAGGAAGGACAGGAAGTGGAAAGTCAACCCTCATACAGGCAATTTTCAGGATAGTCGAACCAAGAGAAGGAAGTATAATAATTGATGATGTTGACATCTCCAAAATAGGTCTACATGACCTTCGATCAAGACTTAGCATTATTCCACAGGATCCAACCATGTTCGAGGGTACTGTAAGAGGGAACCTTGATCCATTAGAGCAATACTCTGATTCTGAAATATGGGAGGTAATAGTCTTTTCCTTTTCATTTATATGATCTTCACCATTTACTGCTCGGCAAAAAATGAAACAATGAGGAAATAAACAAAAGCAAACTGAACGGAAAACATCCAATTTACAGGCTCTGGATAAATGTCAACTTCGAAGTTTGGTGCTTTCAAAGGAAGGGAAGCTTGATTCCACAGGTCCAATCTACTGATTTAAACCATCTAAATTATGTGTGATTATTCTATTCAAGTAAATTTACCCGATACATGGTTTTAATAGTGGTGGAGAATGGAGAAAACTGGAGCGTAGGCCAAAGGCAGTTATTCTGCCTTGGAAGAGCATTGCTAAAGAAGAGCAGCATCCTCGTACTGGATGAAGCAACAGCATCAGTTGATTCTGCGACGGATGGTATAATACAGAAGATCATCAGTAAGGAATTTAAAAACCGAACGGTTGTGACAATCGCGCACAGAATCCACACAGTGATAGACAGTGATCTGGTGCTAGTCTTAAGCGACGGTAAGCATCAGAGGGAAAAAAAAAATGAAAAAGAAAAAGCCATTGCGAATTCCAAATACAAAAGTTCATGGAGATCTGATTGGTAAATGCTAATAAGTTGCTTTCAATTTTTGAAACAGGACGAGTAGCTGAATTCGACTCGCCTGCAAAGCTATTGGAGAGGGATAATTCATTTTTCTCAAAAATAATAAAGGAGTACTCCATGAGGTCACAGAGCTTCAGCAGTTTGGCAAGTCTACAGAGCTAGTGTTATTTGAGTAGTTTGCGGGATATAGGTTGCTGTGGCCCATCGAATACCCTCAATAAATCTACCATGAGAGGACATTAGCCCGAACAAGAAGTGCAAAGTTTTTGCAGTAGGAATTTGAAGTGAAAGCCCTTTTTTAAATTCATATTAGTGCTTGTAACAATAAAGAAAGCATTAGGACCATCATGATCTATCATGAGAGTACATTAGCTCGAACAAGAAGTGCAAAGTTTTTGCAGTTGGAATTTGAAGTGAAAGCCCTTTTTTGTTAATTCAAATTAGTGCTTGTAACAATAAAGGAAGCATTAGGGCCATCATGATCTCTTCCATATTTAGTGACATAATTATAAGCATAACCACTTTTTGGAAGTATCAATTTCCAAGGATTTTGCAAGTTTGTGCTCACTTAAATTCATTGAAATGCTTGGGCCTATTTGAATTGTCTAATTTTTATTTATAATCTATTTGTATAAAATATGCATATTTGATTTATCTGTATCATATATGTATCCTATATGTATCATATTTGTTTCGTTTCGTATCTATTGTGTCTGTTTATGAGTAAAATTGTCAGTTTTTTATCGTTATTTATTTCTTAACAAACATCTGTTTGAAAAACATAAAAATATAATATCAAAATAAATAGAATGCGACAAAACAAAGAGATCCTAAAAAGCACTTAATGAGGCAACTAAAAAACTACAAAATATCAAAATTCATCATGAGAAGGAATAGTGATGGTGATGAAATGATATAGATCTATGAAGTGTGAATCTAAATTGCATGTCAAACATATGAAGAAAAAGTATAGGGTATAATGAATATGGAAAGGAGATGTTTGCTACTTGAACTTTCTATACATTGTCTAAAATGTGAAGGATCTTGATTCAAGTTCAATGTACTATGTGGTTAATTAGCACTGCATGTCCATTTGCTTTTTAAAAAAAAAAATTAAAAGCATTAAAAAGACTACTATTAGTACCATCATCTAGCCAAAGTGGCACTTGCCTATCCCTGATCCAAATACATGGTGTAATGTCTTAAATTTACTATCAATTACAATCCACCAATGTAGACACGTTAAAACTCAGAATCTATTAAACCTCCATAAATACCATCACTACTTCAAAGGGAAAAACTTAGCTTAAGTCA
The DNA here is from genome assembly GCA_024138025.1 of Combretum micranthum. Classification (NCBI taxonomy): domain Eukaryota; kingdom Viridiplantae; phylum Streptophyta; class Magnoliopsida; order Myrtales; family Combretaceae; genus Combretum; species Combretum micranthum. Next base: position 3,687,212 of record JAMXBD010000003.1, read on the forward strand.
GGTACTTGCAACCTAATTTTAGGACATGACCGAGTAAATCAGTCATATCCATACAATTTTATCATAATAGGATGAAAAAACTATCAAAATACAATAAATCTACTACATACCAAAATTGGATAAAGTCACCACAATATGAAAAACTTACCATAATACAATGATAAATGTACGACACATAAATGTAACGAACAATGTGTACTTATCACTATGCAACAAACTTATTAGAATCTGATAAATTTACCACTTAGCACTAATAAACAAACTACCATAATGCAATAAACTTACTAGATTATAACAAATCTATTACATATCAAAATCAGAAAAAGTTACCATATTACGATAGAGTTATCAAAATCCAATAAAAATAACACATACCACAATTGGACAAACTTAATAGAATACAACGAACTTACGACTCGCAAAAGTTTGTGTAAAGTCGATCTATCAAAATACGATAAACTTATCATAATAAGATAAATCTAATCACTTAGCACTAATGGAAAAATTAACAAAATGCAACAAACTTAATAGAGTATGACAAATCTACCACTTACTACTAAAAGACAAAACTACCGAACAAACTACTAAAATGCGACAAACTTATCTGAGTATGACAAATCTACCACTTAGTACTAAAAGACAAAACTACTGGATAAACTACCAAAATGCGACTAACTTATCAAAATATGATAAATCTACTACTTAGTATTAAAAGACAAAAGTATCAGACAAACTACTAGAATGCAATGAACTTACTAGAATACGAAAAATCTACCATTTAATACTAATAGAGAAAACTATCAGAATACAATGAACATACCAAAATATGACAAATCTACTACATACCAAAATCAGAAAAAGTTACCACAATACAATGAAGTTATCAGAATCTAACAAAAATAATACATACCATAATCGGATGAACTTATCAGAATACAACGAGCTGACCACTTCTAAAAATTGATGTAAAATCAATCTATGAAATAAGACAAACTTATCACAATCGAACAAAACTATCACTTAATACTAAAAGACAAAACTACTTAACAAACTACCAGAACATGACAAACTTACCAGAACTCGATAAATCTACCACTTACCACAATTATACAAATTTACCAAAATGTGACGAAATTACCCTCCAATTAAAATTTTATTTTTAATTGGACAGCCATGATTTAATTGTGTTAATCCAACGGTCCAAATTTACATCATAAAATTAGGACATAACTTGGCAACTTAAGCCAAGACATCCCTTACTTCAGACCACACACATATTTAGTTAGGTAACTTCAATATTGTCAGGTTTCAAGTACTTTCACCAATCACTAAATTTTAACACCATTACACATCACACATATCAACTTAGTGATGCTAGTTGTCTCCACTAGCATCATCCCTATAGTCTACCACTATGTTGTAACCAAAAGATCAAACACAACAGGATTGTCAGAAAAAGTTAGAAAAGAAGAAAAGAGCAAATTGAAATCTAGTATGGTATTATAACAAGCACAAATGCTAGACAAACATTAGTACATTCACATGCAATCATACAACTAATGCAATAATCAACCATTTATTGTCTTTCAATCTAAGCCTATCAAACAAGACAAGCATAACTTAGTATCCTAAACACACTTAAATACGATACATACATATATGATGCTGAGTACTCCACAAGATCCATGAATCTATGAGTCCAAAAGCTATAATTACTAGTAATCATCTCCAAACATGACTGCATGCAAGGACAACATTATATAAGGATCATGGAAGTGTTACATTGGTATCACTAGTATTCCTAATCCTCACATAGCTAAGCACCTGGAACAAGCAATTTATATATTCAAGTATTCATTTAGACTTTTTAAGTTTCTATTCTATACAAGCATCATGACCAATGTAATACACATACATAAAGCATTGTGTCAAAGTATAATTGAAGCTGTAAAATTCTTAAACTTGATGTAAGAAGTAATTGGTCCTATATATTTCTGCATAAATTAATTTATGGTTAACATTTGATTATTTGATATGAAATGAATGTTTAATTTTGTTTTATCTCAATTTCAAGGTTTAAAAGTGCAATCCAAACTTAAAGAAAGGATTTGAGTCGGTTTCATGACCATTATAAGAAAAATGACTAAGTTTTTGAAGAAGTTGTACTGAATAAAACCTATACACTAGCTCATGTTGGGATTGTACACTAGCTCGTGCAAAGAGTCATGTTCTAAACATGACCTATATACCATCTCATGCAAAGGATCATATGGGTCACAAAAGCTAAACATAACCTATATAAAAGCTCGTACAAATGGTTGTGTGATTCATAGCTGGTATACACAACCTATACGACTAGCTCGCACATTGGTCATACTAGCCCCAAAAAGTCATATTCATGAATTTTCCTTGTTTTCTTAACCCAAAAACATTTCTAACCTTGCAATATCAACATTAATCTAAACATAAGTTTACACATATCTAACAAAAAAGCCACTTAAGATATCGAATTAACACCAAGCTACATTATATATTTGTAATCCTTCAATCTTTCTCTCCTTCCAAAATTTCCTAGATTCTCAAACTCTAAGGTTTATCAAGAATTTTCTCTAAGAACTTGTTGTCCTCTCTATGCAATGTCATTGTCTACACCTAAGTGCAAAGTTTTGCCATCTATATGTTCATCTTGTCAAAAACGATAGGAAAAGAAAAAGAAAAAAGAACCAACTTACTACAAAATTACGTTTGGGATCCTTAGGATTTGTAGAGAATGGCTAGGAGGAAAGGGAAATAACTACAGTAACACAAGGAAGAAACAATTAAAGCGATTATGTTTACTGTATTTAAGTGTGTTCCCCATCTAATGTACCTATTGGATTTCATATTACCCCTATTTTAAAATAACAAATTTACTTTTTTACCCTTTTTTATGATTAAATTATTCAGGTTATTTCATTATCCTCACCTTTTAGAAACTTTCATCACCAAAAGTTATCTAAATCATTGAAAGTTCTAGATTTTTCACTCTCTTTTCATCTTCGAACTCCCCAGTTCCTCTTGTTTAATTTAATTAGTCCATTGGAATTGAGCATATTTGATCACAAATAGTGGTGGACAAAAAGGCTGAGCCATTTTGACCCGCTTTTAAATAGGCCAAATTTTCTTGGCCTTGGCTTAACCCGCTCGCAGGCTAAAATGAATTTTTTTTATTTTTATTTTAATTTGTGAGAAAATTGAAATATTTATGTATTTTAGTGTTTTATATATATCAATGATTAATTTTATTACTATTTTAATTACTTGTATATTAAAAAAATGTAAATAATTTTTTGGATATAATATTATGTTTAAATTAATAAATATGTACTTAAAAAGAATGTTATTATGCATGTCATGTGTGTATCAATCAATCTTTGTTACACCCCAAAGAGTACCCTAAACATAATAGTTCGCCGCACTCAATATTAAAACTTAAGCATGATAACTTTAGTCGTTCCTAAAAGCTTCGACATTAAGTGTAATGCGTGCTCTCACAAATTTAGAGGACCATACTTTGAAATATGAAGCTTAAGGAGTTACAATAACAAATTAAGAAAAGGGAATTCATAATATTCATTCATTCATAATAATTGTCCTACAAGTCTTAGGGGCATTCCCCTACCAAAATAACTATTATCTATTACAAGAAATTTTTTATGAAGTCTACATCCAAACAAATGCTAAATTTCATCTAAAAAATTCCTTAACCAAAAAGGGGAAAAATACATGGCTGCAGGGTCCACGCGGCTTCAACCACAAATAGTTAAACTGCAAAAGATATCTATAGGGTTATAAGCTAATAGGCTTAGTGAGAATTATTTCTATAAGCAAATTCTTTGAGTAGTAAACATTTAAATAAGTTATTTAAGCATCCAAGTGAAATGCAACATACACGTGAGCAAACAAGGCATATAGTTTTTCGAAAACTATATGTTGAATGGATTTACACCCTCCATTTGGGGTTTGGTAATAAGTAATCTCAAAACGAGTAGTTTTAGTTAAGTTATGCTTTCGATCATTACTGCCATGCATATTAAGTCTACTCGGGTTGAGCCATGCCTTCGGTTTACCGCCAAGCATTGGTTTGATTCCATGTCGCCAAGCCATCGCTTTCGATCATAGCCGTCAAGTATTGCTTTCAACCATGCTACTATCCTTTTCACCCTAGGACAATAACCCCATGCAATGTGACTCACTTCGTGGTATGCATGAATCAATTTATTTAAGATATCATAGCATCAATATTACCAATTTTAAAGTGATCATAGAATCTCATACATATCAAGTTCTATATTAAGACAAACAATTACTTATAATCAATTCCCGTCCCGATATTATTAGAATTCTTTCACCAATTTTTACATACATATCAATTTGTCTTTTCTTAATTCTAGTGCGACTAAACTACAAGCACAATCAAGTATTGTATTAAGGAAACAAGCTTACGTTGCCATGGCGATAATTCTTCCAAATGGATGAGTTGAACAAACAATCTACTTAGTCGAAATAATCCTCGGGATATGGGTATTCCTCATCGGGATCACCTAGTAAAAAAAAATACCCAAAATGAGTCTTTCTTGATAACCTTCTTGAAATTTGACAAAACTATGTCATGAAAACGTCAAAGTTCGTATAGAAGACAATTCCAATTTAAAATGGCCATAACTTGGTCATTTTAACTCGGAATTGCACATATAATATACCAATTTCTACCTACTCGAAAAGATCTCTCCATTTCTAGAACTATTTTCATCAAACTAGGTCATTTAGGCTCCGAAACAGTGGCGATCAGATTCACCACGAATTTTCCCATCCCAAAAGCAATTGTATCAAACATCAAATCATCCAAAAATTGCTTTGATAAATACGTAGTTATCAATATAGTTAAGACATCCCTTTTTATAGATATATAGCTCATATTCATCTATACTTAAGTGTTTGTTGTCCAACCAAGATTCTTTAGTAAAACAATGTTAGTTAGAAGATTAACCGGAAATCAAGTGCAGCATGGATTTAACGCCCTCCATGACAAGGGTTGGGAGGTTACAAGCCCATATGACCATCAATATTTGCAGACTTGCTGACTCCTGCTCACCCTGTAGACTTCCTGGCTCCTACTGGCCCATGTAGGTTTTCTGGCTCCTACCAGCCACCACTACTACTTCCTCGTTTCCCCACATGAAGAATAGTAGTGAAATAGATGTGACTCACAAGTATGATATGCATGAATAAATTTCAATTATACATTTAACCATATAAGTTGAATTCATGTTAAAGGTGATTAACCATAATTTCATCATATCAATACAAGAATCACACTCTTATTTAACATATCGTCCTTCGATATACTTAATTTTCATTAAACAATTATTTCATAACAATTATTCATTTATCTTTTCCTAAATTTCTAGTGCCACTAATTACAAGCACAAACAAGGAAAGGTAACTTAGAAATAGAATTAACTCACTCCATATCGTTAGAATCTAATCGAAATAGTCCTCCGAAAAGATGGTCTCGGATCCTTTGTTACCTAAACAAGATGAAATACCTAAAATGAGTTTTTCATAACACTTCTATTCTTGAAGATTCTAAACTTTTCTTAAAATCGCGGTAAAATCGTATAAGAGGAAATTTCCAACTTAAAATAGTCATAACTTGCTCATTTTAACTCGAAATTTCGCGTATAATATATCGTTTTCTACCTACTCGAAAAGATCTACGCATTTCTAAGCTTATTTTCATAAAAATAAGTCGTTTGGGTCCCGAAAAAGCAGCGACTAGATTCTCCACGAATTTGTAAAAACTTGAGTTCCTCTTTTTAAATAAAACTTACTTGGAGAGATGAAAGTTCCAAGTATTTTTATAACTTTTTGGAAGATATATACATATATGTATTGACTCATAACAAATGGATGAAGTAAATAAAGTTGTCTCAACTTATGAAAAAGTAAAGTTTAAAAGATTTGAACTTTGAGATTTGTTGGAATATTCATTTTACTTTTGAAAAGATCTTGAGTTAGTGAGATGAATATTCTAAATTTAATCTCTTGTAATTAATTTAAATTCCTAAAGAGTGGTTTTATTTTCTAAACTTGGATTCCAACAACCTTCAAAAGTAATAACAATTTCATAAAATGATAATTTTTTTCTTGTAATGAGTCTAAAAGAATTTCTAATACTTGATGAAAAATAAGTTTTTATAAAACCTTTTGTTTTAAGAAAAACCATTTCTAAGCATGTTTATGAGTTTTTAAGAAACCTATTTTCTACATTTATTTCTTTAGAAAGAATCTTTAGTTTAAGAAAACACTTCCTCATTTATTTTTGTTGAGACAAAAACATTATGTTCATGCATGAATATAAATCATAAGTTATGAGAATATAAAAAGATCATAATAACTTAAAAGAATAAGCATATAAAGAAATAAATCAAGTATTGAGACCTTAGCTTCATCAAGGTACCTCGGGACTAAGAAAAGACTAGTCCCGAAAAGAAAAGAAAAAGTTTTGACTTGATGAGGATAAGTCTAAGACTAGAAAGCCTAGTCTTAAGAACAACTTGAAATTAAATAAATTGCAATGAAGTAAATATATTGCATGGAAGGTAAATAAATTGTAAAACAGTGAGCTTATATGCTCTAAATAATATATATAGCTATATAGATATTTAGATAGTTATGAACATAGAGGAAGCATAAAGAAACATAAAGGAACATAAAGGAGTTGAGATTATGAACAAAAACAAAGTATGAACCTATTGTTGCTTTCTTAACCTTCATGGTTTTAGAAAACACACACTAATTTCATACTAAGTAGATGAACATAGGAATTTCTTGAAGAAAGTTTACCTAAAAGAAGAAACTAAAGAGAGCTTTCTTGTAAGAACTTCTTGGAGAGAATTCTTGAGAGATTTTAAGAGAGTAACTTTAGTAAAGAAGTGGTGTGAAAGAAGTGAAGGTATGAGGGGGTATTTATAGGAAAATGTGGGAGATAATTTGTGTTAATTAAATAAATGAAAAATAAAACAATTGGGGCATAAATGGTGGGGGGGGGGGGAGGGGGGTGGTCAGCGCATTTGAGAGGAGAGAGGGAGTGTAAATTATTTTTTTTTTTTTGTCTTTTTGATAATTAAAAGTAAGAAATGAAAGATGTGAAATTGTATTGGAAATGAAAATGTGTAAGAAATAGGTGTATAGGTAGTATGAATAGCTTGTAAGGAAAAGTAGAGATGGGTGAATAGTGTAGAATAGTAGTAAATAGTGTAATGTAAAAGTAGACATGATAATTAAATGCCGGTAGTAAGAAAATACTTGTATAAATGCGATATCTGATTTTTTTAGCAACCGAAAAATTACGAAATTGATATTTTTGGAAATCTTCTATTTTTACGAGTCTAATGGTATATTCGGAATATTTTTACTATTCCGAGCTTCGCGATATGTTTTTCGAGAACTGTGTCCGATCGGGTTCTAAGGACACTCGAATTTTGCAAAACCGATATTTTTACATAACCTATAGCTATTACGAACCATAATAACTAATTACTCAAACTTCGTTTTCTAGAGCTAGGGAAAATGGTAATGCCGGAGTTAAGCGGTTAGGTGAACTAGGGTTTTGTTGACTTGAAAATTTGGTTGACTTCTTATTAGGGTTTAAGCATTTAATTTGATCGAAAAACTTCAGGGGTTTACAAAAAGTCATCTTCTCTTGGAAAATGAATTAATATAGAAATGAAATACTTTTCAAAACAAAGGTAGCTTTAAAATTGTAGTGAGTTCTTCCTAAAGTTTTGAAAAGAATAGATTTATTTTTATTAAACCATAGATTCTAAATTTCATACAGAACCATCTTTAGGTGATAAAATCTCCTTTTTACAAAAAGTATATTGAAGCTTAAAGGTTTAAACAATAATCTTTATGGGCATGATCATGAAAATAATAACAAGCAAATGTAACATAATGAATAATAAAGTCAAGTATATGGAGTCTTAGCTTTTTCAAGGCTCTTGGGACTAAGAAATAGACTAGTCCCTATAAGAAAAGAAAGAATATTGTTTTGACTTGATGAAGATAAGTCTAAGACTAGAGACTAGTCTTAAAACAACATGAAATAAATAAATTGCAAGAAAGAAAATAAACAAATTGCTTTGCATGAAAATAAACAAATTGCAAGTGAGCTTATATGCCCTAAAGAATATATATATATATATATATATTATGGATACATAATTATATTTAGTTAGATATAATACAGCAATAACATGAGCAAAGTAACATAAATATATAAATAGATATTCATGAAAAAGGACAATACATGAACATAGTGTAGCTTCCATAACATTAAGTTTTAGGAAACTCACACTATGGTCATGTAAAGTTACATGACATGATAAGAAGAAACATATAAAGAAAAATTTACCTAAAAAGGACTTTGGAGTAATATGGGTCTTGTATAGGTAGAAGAAGGTTTGAGAGTATTTTGAGAGTGTATGTGAAGAGAGTTTTGAGAGGAGAATTTTGGAGAGATTTAGCAGTGAATTTGTGTATAGATGAAGTGTGAAAAAAATGAAAGAGGAGTGGGATATTTATAGGAAAATGCGGAGTGAATTTTGAGTGATTTAAATAAAGAAAAATTGAAAAAAAAAATTGGGGGAGGGGGGGTGTGTGGGGGCACACTGGCCATCATAGAGAGAGAGAGAGAGAGGAGATATAATATTTTTTGTATTTTTGTTAATGAAATATAATAATAAGTAAGATAGATGTGATATAAAATTATTGGAATGGTAAAAAGTAAAGATACTAGGTGTATAGAGTGTAAGAGTAGGTGTTAGAAAAAGTAGATCTAAATAAATAGTGTAGAATAATAATGAATAGTGTAATGTAAAGTAGATATGACTAATAAAGTTCTGGTAGTAGGAAAATACGTTATAAATACAATATCTTATATTTTTATTTACCAAAAAATTATAAAACTGATATTTTTTAAAACCTTATATTTTTACGAGTCTAACGGTATATCCGGAATATTTTTTGTATTTCGGACCTTCAGACATGTTTTTCAAGAACTGTATCCATTCGGGTCCAAAACGGATTACGGTCTTGCTAATCTGATATTTTTAAGCTTTCTTATATTATTACAAACTATTCTACATACTAATGTATTACTTACTCACTTAGGGTTGCGAAAATGGGATTATTAGACTTAAACTGTTACGTCTAACTAGGGTTTTATTGATTTTAGGGTTTTTGGTTGACCTTTTGATTTTGGTTTAAGCTTAATCGATCTTAAAACTTTGGGGGTTTACAACGTACCCTCCTTAAAGAAAGTTTTATCCTCAAAACTTGGAAATACATACCTGAAGCTTCAAACAAACTCGGGTACTTGCGTTGTATTTCATCCTCGACTTCCTATGTTGCCTCTTCGTGGGAATGGTTTCTTTGTAGAATCTTGACATACTTGATTTTCTTGTTTCTCAACTTTTGAACTTTTCAATTAAGGATTTGTATGGGGTGTTCTTCATAGGTGAGATTTTCCTTTAAGAGCACTGGTTCTAACTCCAAAACTCGTTCTGGGTCGGATACATGCTTACGTAGCAAAGAGACATGAAATACGTTATGCACTCCAGACATGTTTGGTGGCAAGGCTAAACGATAAGCTAAATCTCCAACTCGTTCTAGTACTTCAAAGGGTCCAATCTATCGTGAGCTTAACTTTCCTTGTGAACGCACACTATGTATACTCTTTATTGGGTTTAACTTTAAGTACACATGATCTCTAATTTGAAATTCCAAAGTCTTTCTCTTCGGATCAGCCCCAACTCTTTTGTCTATTATGTGCCTCCTTCATCCTTTTTCGAATTATCCTTACTTCATCCATTGCGTCTTGTACTAATTCGGGTCCAATTGCAAGCTTTTCTATGTCATCCCAAAACAAAGGCGACCTACATTGTCGTCCATATAGTGCCTCGTAGGGTGACATCTGGATTGTCGAGTGACAACTATTGTTGTAGGCAAACTCGATTAGCGGCAAATGTGCATCCCATCTTCCTTTAAAATCCATGACACATACCCTTAACATATCTTCCAAAGTTTGAATTGTTCGGTCTGACTGAGCATTAGTCTGAGGGTGGTATGCTGTACTAAAGTATAGCTTTATCCCCATACTCTTCTATAGGCTATCCCAAAACTTAGATACAAATCTCGAGTCTCGATTTGATACAATTTTGACTGGTACTCTATGCAAATGCACTATCTCTCTTACATAAAGCTTTATTAGTTTGTCTATGGAAAACGTCATACTGATTGGTATGAAGTGAGCTGACTTAGTCAATCGATCAACTATGATCCAGATGGCATCATATCCGGTTGATGTCTTTGGTAATCCACAGACAAAATCTATGGAAATTTCATCCCATTTCCACTCAAGTATCAGTAAGGGTTTTAATGATCCTCCCGGCCTTTGGTGTTCCACTTTCACTTGTTGACAGATCGGGCATTTCATCACATAATCAGCTATATCTTGCATCATTCCATTCCACCAATAAAGATTCTTGAGATCTTGGTACATTTTGGCTCCTACTGGATGTACCTTATATCCTGAGTTATGAGTTTCACTCAAAATTTCCTTTCTCATTTCCTTATCTTCAAGCACACAAAGTCATCCTTTCATTCTCACGACATCATCATCATCGACCATGAAATCAGTAAACTTTCCTTCTTGTATTTCCCTCTTTATCCTTTGTATCTTCTCATCATAACGTTGAGCTTCTTCAATCCTTTCTATCAAAGTTGGTTCCAACACTAGGTTAGCTATCTCCATTTCCACACTTTGTCCCATAAAGTCAATGCTTAGCTTTTCAAACTCTTTTATTATCTCCCTTTGAGTAGTGAGCAAGGCAGCAACTTCTCCATGACTCTTGCGATTCAAAACATCTGCAACAGCGTTTACTTTTCCAAGACAATAATTGATTCCAAGATCATAGTCCTTGATTAACTCTAGCCATCTCCTCTGCCTCATGTTCAGTTCCTTTTAGGTGAACAGATACTTAAGACTTTTGTGATCCATATAAACTTCACATCTTTGTCCATAGAGGTAGTGTCTCCATAGCTTAAGGGCAAACACGATGGTAACCAGCTCCAGGTCGTATGTGGGGTAATTCTGTTCGTGCAGCCTTAGCTGTTGTTAAGCATAGGTGATCACTTTTCCCTCTTGCATTAGCACACATCTGAGACCATTTCTCGATGCATCGTTATGCACCGTGTAAGGCTTCTCTGGATCTGGCAAGACTAAGATCAAGGCAGACACTGGGCATCGCTTTAACTCTTGGAAACTTTGCTCTCGTTTCTCATTCCATATAAACTTATCATCCTTTTTTGGGTTAACTAAGTTAGTGGCCTAGCAATCTTTGAAAAGTCTTGTACAAATTTCCTATAATAGCTGGATAGTCCAAGAAAACTTCTAACTCCAGTTACTGTCTTGGGTTGTTTCCATTCCATTATTGCTTTCATCTTCTCAGGGTCTACTGAGATTCCACTTCCCGATATCACATGTCCTAGGAATGATATCCGATCTAACCAGAAATCACACTTGGGCAATTTAGCATATAACTTATGTTCCCTCAAAGTCTGTAATGCCATCCTTAAGTGTTCCTCGTGTTGTTCCTTCGTTTTAGAATAGACCAAGATATTGTCAATAAAGACAATTACACACTTATCCAACAGAGGCTTATATACTAGGTTCATCAAGTCACAGTTGTAGCCTTTACTGTATTCCAAGGCAGCCAAGTCTCCTTCTTCTTCATCCATCTCCTCATTCATCCATTGTCCTTCCATGTTGTAGACTCTGAATCCCGAAGCAGTAGATCTCGGCTTACTTCCTGATGCGATCTATAGAACCTTAGGTATATTAAACCTAGAACCCTATAACCGTAAGGGAATCAAATCCCCAAAGGACCGTCTTGAACAAGCAATCATTCACCGGAACTAGACCCCAATCGAACCTGTCAATTGAAACCTAAGTTATCAAGGAAGAATTCCCTCAACCGTTTATATTGAAGAAATCAAAGAGAGTTCTTTTGCAAAGAACCAAAGAGAGAGTTTTCCCTCAAAGAAGATTAATTTCATTTCAATATTGTCCAAATCTGATTTCTATATTTCATACTAGCCTTAATATATAGGCTATTACAAGGCAGTTACGTAACTGAAAAATCATAATTGTGGCAGTTACGTAACTGATAACGTAACTGAAGAAAAAACATAATTACGGCAGTTACGTAACCGATAACGTAACTGAAAAACATAATTGTAATTTAATCCCTATATCAATTAAACAATAAAAATAAAGAAATTCAAAAAGACACAATCCTTGGCTGGTCCACTTTTTGGTCAATTTCTCCACATGCATTCACTTGTACTTGAAGTATGTTAAGGTGCACTTTATCCATACTTGATTTAAAGCTTTGAAAACAAGATTCCTCTTCTTGTATCTTCATCACAAGTCCGTGCAAAGCTTCTTTCGCTCGTTTAGCCCTAGCTCGAGTCGTTGGTCCACCCAAGCCAATGGATCATTGGAGTTGTTCTCCCGAACATTTGACGCTCGCTGATCCTCATCATTCCCCCCTTCCTCGAAAAGATTCGTCCTCGAATCACCTGCATCATACAAAGATAGATCAGCAACATTAAAAGTAGCGCTTACATTACCATATTTACTTGGCAAGTCGATCTTGCAAGCGTTGTCATTGATTCGCTCCAACACTTGAAATGGTCCATCTCCCTTTGGATGCAACTTGGTTTGTCTATGAGTAGCAAACCGCTCTTTTCGCAAATGAATCCACACCCAGTCTCCTGGATGAAAAACAATCTTCACACGACCCTTATTGGCCTGACGAGCATAGTGCTCATTTTTCTTCTCAATATTAGACCGAACCTATGCATGTAATTCCCTAACAAATTCCGCCTTCCTCTTTCCATCAAGATCAACAAACTCATTATCAGGTAAAGGCAAAATGTCTAATGGTGTCAGAGGATTAAAACCATACACAACTTCAAATGGGGAATAAGATGTGGATGAATGCACAACCCTATTATATGCAAATTCTACATGTGGCAAACATTTTTCCCATTGTTTCAAATTCTTATCAATTACAGCACGCAACAAGGTTGAAAGTGTCCTATTGACTACTTCCGTTTGACCATCAGTTTGAGGATGTGCCACAGTTGAAAACAACAATTTAGTGCCCAGCTTATTCCACAAAGTACGCCAAAAATGACTCAAAAACCTCACATCTCTATCACTCACAATAGACCTAGGCAAACCATGCAAACGCACAATCTCCCTAAAAAACAATTCAGCAATGTGTAGTGCATCATTAGTCTTTGAACATGCAATGAAGTGTGCCATCTTACTAAATCTGTCAACTACAACAAAAATGCTATCATGACCACTTTGAGTTCTTGGTAACCCTAACACAAAGTCCATAGAGATGTCGGTCCAAGGTTGAGTCGGCACTGGCAATGGGGTATATTCTCCATGATTCATTACTTTGGACTTAGCTTTCCTACATGCAATGCATTTGTCACAAACAGCTTGCACATCACGTCTCATTTTAGGCCAATAAAAATGCTCATGCAAAATTTCCAACGTCTTTTTAACACCGAAGTGTCCCATCAATCCACCCCCATGTGTTTCCTTAACTAACAATTCACGCACAGAACTTTTAGGCACACACAATTTATCTTTCTTAAACAAGTATCCTTCATGTCTAAAGAAATCAACATATCCAGATTCAGAACAAGTAGCCCATATTTGACCAAAATCAGCATCATTTTCATACAAGTCCTTAATAAGATCAAAACCAAGCAATCTAGTATGTAATGAAGTCAATAGTGCATACCTGCGAGAAAGTGCATCAGCCACCACATTCTCTTTACCTTGCTTGTATTTAATCACGTAAGGAAATGTCTTAATAAACTCCAGCCACTTTGCATGCCTCTTGTTCAACTTCCCTTGAGTTTTCAGAAACTTCAAGCTCTCATGATCAGAATGTATGATGAACTCCTTAGGCCACAAGTAATGCTGCCAAGTTTGCAAAGTCCTCACTAGTGCATAAAGCTCCTTGTCATAGACCGGATAGTTCAATGCTGCTCCACTGAGTTTCTCGCTAAAATAAGCGATCGGTTTAGAATCCTGCATCAAAACACAGCCTATTCCTTTCCCGGAAGCATCACATTCAATTTCAAAGACTTTATCAAAATTAGGCAGAACAAGTAAAGGTGCATTAGTCAACTTATCTTTCAAAGCATTAAAGGCTTTCTCATGCACTTCAGTCCACCTAAACTCGGCATTCTTCTTAACAAGATCATTTAAAGGAGCCGCAATGGAACTAAAGTCTCGAACAAACCTCCTATAAAAGCTTGCTAACCCATGAAAGCTTCTGACCTCGCTTACATTCCTTGGTGTTGGCCACTCCCGAATTGCTTTCACCTTCTCTTCATCAACAGCTATGCCATTTGAACCTACAACAAACCCAAGAAACACCACAGTTTCCATACAAAATGTGCACTTCTTCAAATTGGCATATAATTTGTTTTCTCTCAGAACGGTAAAAACACTTTGCAAATGATGAACATGTTCATTTAAAGATTTGCTGTAAACTAAGATATCATCAAAATATACAACAACAAATTTACCAATAAAGGCACGAAGAACATGATTCATTAATCTCATAAATGTGCTAGGCGCATTCGATAAACCAAAAGGCATCACCATCCATTCATATAAACCAAACTTAGTTTTAAAAGCAGTTTTCCACTCATCGCCTTCTTTCATGCGAATTTGGTAATAGCCATTCTTTAAGTCAATTTTTGAAAACAAACATGCACCATGTAATTCATCAAGCATATCATCAAGTCTAGGAATAGGATGTCGATACTTAACTGTAATCTTGTTGATAGCTCGACAGTCGATGCACATTCACCATGTTCCATCTTTCTTTGGAACCAAAATAACAGGAACTGAACATGGACTAAGGCTTTCTCTCACATAACCCTTGTCTATCAGTTCATCCACTTGCCTCTAGATCTCCTTTGTTTCCTCTGGATTAGCTCTGTAAGCTGGTCGATTAGGAATCGATGCACCTGGAATGAAATCAATCTGGTGCTCAATGGCCCTTAATGGAGGCAATCCCTTTGGTACTTCTTCTGGAAACAAATCATCATATTCCTGCAAAAGAGAAACAACCACACTAGGCAAAGAATAATTAAGGTCAGTGGTAGTAAGATATATATCCTTGTACATGAGTACAAGCAATTGCTTCCTCGCCACTATAGCACTCTTAATCTCACTGTTTCTTGCCACTCCTCTCAGTGTTTTGGAATCTCCTCTCTCATGGCTCACTAGAGTTTGTTTCTCACTCCTCTCCTGTTTAGTCTTTTCTGGAGCACTCAAGTGTTTCTCTCGAAATTCTTTTGCAATTCTCACTTGGTCCTCACAAGACTCCCATGGTTGCTATGGAGTCAAAACCACACTTCTTTTGTTGTGAACAAAATAATACTTGTTCTTGTACCCATCATACTTCACCTTTCTGTCAAATTGCCATGGGCGACCCAACAAAATATGGCTAGCTTCCATCGGGACTACATCACACATCACCTCATCTTGATAATTCCCAATGGAGAAAGAAACAAGAACTTGCTTGGTCACCTTCATTTCCCCACACTCACTCAACCACTGCAGTTTCTATGGTTTCTGGTGCCTTAATGTCTTCAACTTCAATTTGTCAACCAACAAAGTACTTGCGACATTAGTACAGCTACCACTATCAATGATCAAACTACATACCTTATTCTGCACATGACATCGGGTATGAAAGATATGCTCATGCTGCACTTCCTCTCCTTCCTCCTTAGGCTGAGTATTAAGAACTCGCCTAGTGACAAGCAATTCTCCATTCACAGGCCCTTCTACATCCACATCACTACAATCCTCCAAGGATGGCATATCAGGATCATCCTCTGAACTCACACTCTCCACATCACCATTATCCAGAATGACCATAGCCCTTTGATTCGGACATTGAGATGCAATATGTCCAAATCCTTTACACCTGAAACATTGGATATCACGAGTTCTACCGGAAGGTTTAGTGTCAACTTTACCTTTTGAAGAAGTAACTGGACTCTTGGCCTTCACATCTTCTTTTGGTTTTGAGTCTAGTGTTCTTCTTCCAGTTTGACTTCCATGAAGAGTTTAGAAGTTGCACCAGATTTAGAACCCCCCTTATGCTTCAACTGCTTCTCTACCTTGATCGCTTTATGCAACAACTCCTCAATATCTACATAATGCTGTAGATCTACTACATCAGCAATCTCCCGATTCAACCCATTAATGAACCTGGCCATGGTAGCCTCATCTTCCTCCTCCACTTGAGCTCGGATCATGGCTATCTCCATCTCCTTATAATAGTCCTCTACACTCCTGGACCCCTGTGTCAGCCCCTGCAGCTTCCTATGCAAATCCCTATAATAATGATTAGGGATAAACCTCTTTTGCATAACCATCTTCATCTCATCCCATGTGCTAATAGGTCTCTCTCCATACCTTCAGCTATTTCGCACCAACTGATCCCACTACACACTGGCATAATCAGAAAATTCCACTGCAGCTAACTTAATCTTCTTTTCTTCAGAGTAATTGTGGCATTCAAATATATGATCCACTTTTCTCTCCCACTCTAAATATGACTCAGGATCATTCTTCCCCTGAAAGGAAGGAATTTTCATTTTAATGCTTCCTAAGTTACTATCACGCCTTTGAGTGTCTCCGCTCCTCTGTATGTTTCCTCTCCCCCTCTGGAAACTAAACTCATCAGAATCAGTTTCCACCTTCTCCTCTATCCTAACTCCCCTTCTTGGTTGCCATTCATGCCTTCGCCCTATAGATAGATTACTCGCCTGTTCCCTACTACTTTCTAGCTTATCAATCCTCTCATGGACTTGCTCCATCTCAGCACTCAACATCCTTTTCATCTCATTCAACAAAACATCCATCTCCAATCTATTACCTGTACTCCCCTTCTCCCCTTCAGTCGGATTAGATCCAGACATATTGCTGCAAGAAAAAAGATTAGTAGAATAACAGATAATATGCAAACCTCACAATTCACTCCCTCACCTATTTACACTCACAGATGAAGATTCTCTCGTGTTTTCGCACACACACAAAGATGAAATTCCTCACAACTCACTCTTAAAGATTCTTTGATCAGAACTCACTTGAAAGAAAATTTCTTCAAAATAAATCGATAAGGCAATACAACCTTTCAAACAGCAGTTCCAAATCAACAAATAAGATTAGCAGTAATAAGGACACGGTTCTAGTATAATCACAAAAACACAACTCTAAATTTCTTATAGAGAACTGATGTTGACACTTTCTTGTTCTCTTCTTTTTTTTTTTCACGAATTTTCTTCTTCTTTCCTTTTTTTTTTTTTTTTACTTTTGAATTCTAACAAGACAATCAAAGAACAAACGAATAATTGAAACAGTAAATAAGATAAAGGATAGGTTTTTTTTTTTTTTTTTTTACTTGATTCAAGAAGCCAAAGCTCTGATACCAAATGATGCGATCTATAGAACCTTAGGTATATTAAACCTAGAACCCTATAACCGTAAGGGAATCAAATCCCCAAAGGACCGTCTTGAACAAGCAATCATTCACCGGAACTAGACCCCAATCGAACCTGTCAATTGAAACCTAAGTTATCAAGGAAGAATTCCCTCAACCGTTTAGATTGAAGAAATCGAAGAGAGTTCTTTTGCAAAGAACCAAAGAGAGAGTTTTCCCTCAAAGAAGATTAATTTCATTTCAATATTGACAAAATCTGATTTCTATATTTCATACTAGCCTTAATATATAAGCTATTACAAGGCAGTTACGTAACTGAAAAATCATAATTGTGGCAGTTACGTAACTAATAACGTAACTGAAGAAAAAACATAATTACGGTAGTTACGTAACCGATAACGTAACTAAAAAACATAATTGTAATTTAATCCCTATATCAATTAAACAATAAAAATAAAGAAATTCAAAAAGACACAATCCTTGGCTGGTCCACTTTTTGGTCAATTTCTCCACATGCATTCACTTGTACTTGAAGTATGTTAAGGTGCACTTTGTCCATACTTGATTTAAAGCTTTGAAAACAAGATTCCTCTTCTTGTATCTTCATCACAAGTCCGTGCAAAGCTTCTTTCGCTCGTTTAGCCCTAGCTCGAGTCGTTGGTCCACCCAAGCCTCGCAATGGATCATTAGAGTTGTTCTCCCGAACATTTGATGCTCGCTGATCCTCATCACTTCCATTTCTACTTCCACTTCGATTCCCAGTCCTTATAAGAATAGCTCCTCCGGAAGATCTTGTCAAAACATTTCTCCTCTATGGACATTCGTTGGCGAAATGTCCCACTTGTCCGCAGACATAGCAAGTATTGTTTTCCTTCTTCGGACATTCTGGCATCTTGTGATTTGCGTCTCCATAGAAGAAACACTTTCCAGACAACTGTGGGCACTTCTTGGCGTAGTGAGCCCCATTGCACTTCCAGCAATTGATAGTTTTGGGTATGGGCTTCCTACTATCGACATTGCTCCTATAGTTGTTGGAGAACTTGAATCTCTTTTATGGGGGTGTGGAACTGGATCCACCATAAAACCTTCTCCCAAAGATTTAGGCTTTTCTTTCCTCTATCATTCCTTTCCTTTTCTTAGCTCCTTCTACAACTCGAGCTCTTTCTACCAATTCCCGGTAACTTCTGATGTTAAATTCTTCCAATCTCACTCTCAGGTCTTCGTCTAATCCACCTAAGAAGACTTATCTTTTTAATTCCTCACTGTATTTGTAGGAGTCTGGCGCATATTGCAGCAGTCTACTAAACTCAGTCTCATATTGCTTAATAATCCTTCCTTTCTGAGCAATGTGTAGGAAATCGACACTATACTTCACTCGTAAACTCCCCAGGAAATAATTTTCCAAGAACTCATATCTGAACATTTTCCAAGTGATTGGAGTCATTAATTCTCTGCTCTTTGATTCCCACCATACTCTAGCATTCAGGCGGAGCATGTATGTCCCATATTTGATTTGTAGGTGATGCGGAACCTCATATTCATCAAAAGACCTTTCAATCTAAGCAAGTCAGTCTTCAGCCTCATCTAGCTTACCGAAAGCTCCTTCAAAATAACGGTTGCTCCTGATAAATTCAGGCAACGAACTCTTTTATGGCCTTAACAGTGGGGGTGGAGGTAGCGATACATTTTGGGAGTACATGCTCTTATGTACCAATGCTTCAACTGACACCTGTTGTTGTGGTGGAGTTGGTACTAGCGCTGGTGCTGGTACTGGTACGGGTTCAGGTGTGGGTGCAGGTGCAAGCATGTTCTGCCTAATTGCTTCTAGCACTTGGGTTAGATGTCCTAGTGTAGCTTGCAAGTCCACTTGAGGTGCAACAGCTGCTTGTGCGGCAGGCTGCTTCGCTTCTATTTTTGGTTGATTGGAAGCACTTTGTTCTGTCCTGCATCCTCTTCTACCACAGCTGTTTTAAATTTTTCTAAGTTAGGTTAATTATTTATCCCAATATCTTAGTTAAATCTTTGACGGAAATTTTTGAGGAAATTATGAAAACTTACTTGCAGAAATAGTTGTTGAAAAAAGAAATATAATTTAAATCAAAGTAAATTTTTTAGATTATAAATAATGCATAATTCCATTATAAAGTTAAAACAACGGGTACAAGACCCTTACATGGAAATAGCAACAAAGTCACTAACATAGAAAACAACAAGAACACATTTCCGAAAGCATAAAAGATAGACTAGAATCGTCGTTCTAGTCCTTGTTTACAAAATTCTAGCTGGATTAAAAGGGATATGCTCGACTTCTTTCCTCCTTCCTTCATTCTTCAGGTACATCTCTAGGATTTCTACTGAACAATCCTGGGTTCCTTTTCCTCATGAACTGTTGAAAATACTTCTTCCTCTTTCTGGTTACTTCCCTTGACCTCTCATGTATGTTAGCCAGTTCGGCTTTAGCCAGATCCGGCATTATATCATGAATAATCTTCCCGGTAACATCCTCTCCAGCTTCTTCGCTATCATTCTCATTCGTAGTTGGTGGTGTATCATCCATGTTCATGGTTAGATTTGCCTCTTATCTTCTCCGAGCCTGTCGCTCTTCCAGATAGCGAAGGATTCCTGTAGAGTTCTTGCTATTCCAAGGTTCATCATCTCCAAGAGCGTTCTGGTCTCCTATCTCTTGTTCTTCTTCTTCTTCTTAACCTTCATCTGGATCTTCCTCAGATTCTTCCTCAGACTCTTCGCTTGCTTCTCTCATCTCCTCTTCTCTTATCACATTCCCATTCTTACTTGACGTAAAATTTCATTCCTCTTTAGCTGAACTCCTATGAAGATTGGTGGCTCAGTGGATACTTCATTTGGTGGTCATAATACTTCCTGGTAAAAACCATGTGCCGGTGGAAAGCGTTGTTGATTTCAATCCTAATCCACTCTATGTGATCCGCCAAATTATCGTGTGTGTATACGAACACCTATCCAATCAATTTCCAAGTTCGAAAGTCTGGAAAGGTTCGGTCTCCTTCATTCCTAAGGACAAATGTTGCCTCCCTTAGCATGGGTTGGTCTCCGGCTATCACAACGATCCGTTCTATAGCATAAAAAATCTCTAGCTCAGACCATTTCTTCCCTCAAGGATAGTTAAGGATGGTCTTCACTACTCCTTTTCATTTTTTAGTCAACAATCCTTTCCTCCAAATCAGAAACATTTCCCGGAGGGTCTTAGGTTGTCCAGCCAAAGAAAACTCTTCACATAATACCCTAAGTCTTAGACGGTAATTTTCCAAGGCTTCAAATGGTCCTTTTTCTGAAATTTTTAGCCTGTAGATGGGCCTTGTCTAAGGTAATCTATGCAAAAGAGAGAAAAGTTAGAATAACTTATTATACCCATTATATCTTATCTAGGTCTTTCTTAATTCTATTCTAATTTATTTCTTCTTAAGTCCAATTCTATAATTATAATTTCTAGATTCTTAATCATGCTCTGATACCAACTTAAACTGTTACGCCCCAAAGGGTACCTTAAACGTAATAGTTTACCACGCTCAATATTAAAACTTAAGTATGACAACCTTAGTCATTCCCAAAAGCTTCGACATTAAGTGTAAGGCGTGCTCTCACAAATTTAAAGGACCATACTTTGAAATATGTACCTTAAGAAGTTACAATAACAAATTAAGAAAAGGGAATTCATAATATTCATGAATTCATAATAATTTTCTTACAAGTCTTAGGGGCATTCTCCTGCCAAAATAACTATAATCTATTACAATAAATTTTCTATGAAATCTACATCTAAATAAATGCTAAACTTCATCTAAAAAATTCCTTAACCAAAAAGGGGAAAAATACCTGGCTGCAGGGTCCACATGGCCTCAACCACAAATAGTTAAATTGTAAAAAATATCTATAAGGGTATAAGCTAATAGGCTTAGTGAGAATTATTTCCATAAGAAAATTCTTTGTGTAGTAAACATTCAAACAAGTTATTTAAGCATCTAAGTGAAATGCTACACGTGAGCAAACAAGGCATATAGTTTTCTGGGAACTATATGTTGAATGGATTTACGCCCTCCATTCGAGGTTTAGTGATAAGTAATATCAAAAAGAGTAGTTTTAGTTCAGTTATGCTTTCGACCATTACCGCCAAGCATATTAAGTCTACTCGGGTTGAGCCATGCCTTCGGTTTACCACCAAGTATTGGTTTAATTCCATGTCGCCAAGCATTGTTTTGATTCCATGTCGCCAAGCAATCGTTTTCAATCATAGCCTCCAAGTATTGCTTTCGATTGTGCTACTATCCTTTTCACCTAAGGATAATAACATCATGTAATGTGACTCACTTCGTGGTATGCATGAATCAATTTATTTAAGATATCATAGCATCATTATTACCAATTTTAAAGTGATTATAGAATCTCATATATATCAAGTTTTATATTAAGACAAACAATTACTTACAATCAATTCTCGCCTCGATATTCTTAGAATTCTTTCAAAAATTTTTACATACATATCGATTTATCTTTCCTTAATTCTTATGCAACTAAACTATAAGCACAATCAAGTATTATATTAAGGAAATAAACTCACGTTGCCATAGCGATAATTCTTCCAAATGAATGAGTCGAACAAACAATCCACTTAGTCGAAATAATCCTCGAGATACGGGTATTCCCCATTGGAATCGCCTAGTCAAGAAAAATACTCGAAATGAGTATTTCTTGATAACTTTCTTGAAATTTGACAAAACTATATCATGAGAACATCAAAGTTCGCATAGAAGATAATTCCAATTTAAGATGGCCATAACTTGGTCATTTTAACTCGAAATTGCGCATATCATATACCGATTTCTACCTACTCGAAAAAATCCCTCCATTTCTAAAACTATTTTCATCAAACTAGGTCATTTAGGCTCCAAAACAATGGCGATCAGATTCACTACGAATTTTCCCATCCCAAAAGCATCGGTTTCAAACATCAAATCATCCAAAAATTGCTTTAATAAATACTTAGTTATCATTATAATTGAGAAATTCCTTTTTATAGATATATAGCTTATATTTTATCCATGCTTAAGTGTTTGTTGTCCAACCAAGATTCTTTAGTAAAACTATATTAGTTAGAAGTTTAGAAAACCATGATTTACAAGAAATCCATTTTGTAAAATCCTTTAAAATGAATATTTTGATTCTTTTGTTTTCAAAGAATTATCTTATTATTTTCCTTAATGGCTTTTAATAAAAATAAATTTCTCTATTTTCTTTTTAGAAATTTTCAATGTTTGTGTCACTTTTCCTATTAGTTTTCAATACAATTTTTTTTTTTACCATTTCTTGGAAAATCTTGGTTTGAAAACTCTTATTCCCTTTTTATGGGGTTTCCTTTATATTATGTTTTTATGAAAAAACATTTTAGTACCAAAAGTCATCTTCTCTTGAAAAACGAATTAATATAAAAATGAAAAACTTTTCAAAACAAATGTAGCTCTAAAATTGTAGTAAGTTCTTCCTAAAGTTTTGAAAAGAATAGATTTATTTTTATTAAACCACAGATTCTAAATTTCATATAGAACCATCTTTAGGTGATAAAATCTCCTTTTTGCAAAAAGTATATTGAAGCTTAAAGGTTTGGACAACAATCTTTAAGGGCATGATCATGAGAATAATAACAAGCAAATGTAGCATAATGAATAATAAAGTCAAGTATTGGCAGTCTTAGCTTTTTCAAGGCTCTCGGGACTAAGAAATAGACTAGTCACTATAAGAAAAGAGAGAAAATTGTTTTGACTTGATGAAGATAAGTCTAAAACTAGAGACTAGTCTTAAAACAACATGAAATAAATAAATTGCAAGAAAGAAAATAAATAAATTGCTTTGCATGAAAATAAACAAATTGCAAGTGAGCTTATATGCCCTAAAGAATATATATATATATATATATAGATATAGAATTATATTTAGTTAGATATAATAACAACAATAACATGAGCAAAGTAAAATAACAACATAAATATGTAAATAGATATTCATTAACAAGAACAATATATGAACATAGTGTAGCTTCCATAACATTAAGTTTTAGAAAACTCACACCATGGTCATGTAAAGTTACATGATATGGTAAGAAGAAACATATAAAGAAAAATTTACCTAAAAAGGATTTTGGAGTAATATGGGTTTTGTGTATGTAGAATGAGGTTTGAGAGTATTTTGAGAGTGTACGTGAAGATAGTTTTGAGAGGAGAATTTTGGAGAGATTTGGTAGTGAATTTGTGGGTAGATGAAGTGTGAAAGAAATTAAAGAGGATGAGGGGATTTATAGGAAAATGGAGAGTGACTTTTGAGTGATTTAAATAAAAAAAATTGAAAAAAAAATATGAGAGAGACGGAAGGAGGGGGGCACCAGCCATCATAGAGAGCGAGAGGGAAAGATTATATTTTTTGTATTTTTGTTAATTAAATATAATAATAAGTAAGATAGATGTGATAGAAAGTTTTACGAAAGATAAAAAATAAAGATAATGGGTGTATATAGTGTAAGAGTAGGTGTTAGAAAAAATAGAGATAAATGAATAGTGTAGAATAGTAATGAATAGTATAATATAAAGTAGATATGACTAATAAAGTATCGGTAGTAGGAAAATACGCGTATAAATGCAATATCTAATATTTTTACTTACCAAAAAATTATAAAACTAATATTTTTTAAAACCTTATATTTTTACGAGTCTAACAGTATATCCGGAATATTTTTACTATTCCAAACCTTAGGACACGTTTTTCAAGAACCATATCTATTCAGGTCCAAAATGGATTGCGGTTTTGCTAATATGATATTTTTAAGCTTTCTATGCTATTATGAACTATTCTACATACTAATGTCTTACTTACTCACTTAGGGTTGCGAACACGGGATTGCCAGACTTAAACTGTTACGTCTAACTAGGGTTTTGATGACTTTAGGGTTTTCAGTTGACCTTTCAATTATGGTTTAAGCTTAACCGATCCTAAAACTTTGGGTGTTTACAATCTTCTTCTATAAAATATCATAAATAATTACTAATATGTTATCATAATTACTATTTTTGTTCTTATGTTTTTCCTCTTTTTTTTTTATGGTTGGCCCGCATGTTAAATAGGCCGAAAAATTTTGGCCGCGGCTTACTTTTTTAAGCCTATAAACGAGACGACTCACGAGCTTTGGCCCGTATGCCAAGCTCTAATCACACATCATCTCAAAATTACTCCTTTGTATCCATTATCCAAACTAATTTTTTCAATTGATGTAAGGTTTGGCTATATCTTTAGTGACTCTTAAGTTGTTACTTGATCTAGACTAGACACAAGCTTTCTGAACATAAACACATGGAATACATCATGGATTCTAACTAAACTTGGCGGCAGTGCTAATTTGTAATTGACATCTCAAATTCGTTGTAAGATTTCAAGGTTCATACATATCTAGGGTTCAACTTACTCCTCAACCCAAACCAAATTACACCTTTGTTCATTAAGATCTTGTGCAAGACATGATCTCCTACATATCTTTGGTAACTTGGTGCTACTTCTACTTAATTACTTTTACTTTGTCAACTTCATCTTAACTAATTCTGGCTCAACACTCATCTGCCACCTATCTCATCTCAATAAATTGGTAAGCTGCATTTTCTCTCATATAATGGTTCATATGGTGCGATACAGATAGTTTCTTAGTAACTATTATTGTAGGCAAATGCAAATAAAGGTAGCATTTTCTCCCATATAATGCTTCATAAGGTGTCATACAAATAGATGCCTAGTAACTATTATTATAAGCATGCTTAAATAGATGTAAGTGTTCATCTTAATTCCCTCAAAAATCTAAATCATGAGTTCTTAACATGTCTTCTGATATTTAGATAGTGTGCTCTAATTATCCATTTATTTAAGGGTGAAAGATAGTGCAAAATTTTACTTTAGTTCCCATAGCTCAATGTAAACTCTTCAAATTCTATAAACTTGATATCTCTATCCGATACAATCGTCACTAGTATTTTATGAAGTCTCAGTATTTCTTAGATACATAATTTAGCAAGTCTCTCTAACTTGTATCTAATTGACATCGACA
Organism: Combretum micranthum; assembly: GCA_024138025.1. Lineage (NCBI taxonomy): Eukaryota > Viridiplantae > Streptophyta > Magnoliopsida > Myrtales > Combretaceae > Combretum > Combretum micranthum. The sequence goes on from JAMXBD010000003.1 coordinate 3,712,988, forward strand.
AGAAATGTGCTTGTAAACCCCTAAAGTTTTACGATCGTTTAAGCTTAAACCCTAATTAGAAGGTCAACCGGAAACCCTCAAGTCGATAAAACCCTAGTCAGACACAACCGTTAAAGTCCGGCAATCCTGTGTTTGTAACCTTAAGTGAGTAAGTAAGAGATTATTATGTAAAATAGTTCGTAATAGCATAAGAGAACTTTAAAATATCATATTAGTCAAACCGCTATTTGTTTTAAACCCGATTGGATACATTTTTCGAAAAGCGTGTCCTGAGGCTCGAAATAGTAAAAATATTTTAGATATACTGTTAGACTCATAAAAATATAAGGTTTTCAAAAATATCACTTTTATAATTTTTCGATAGCTAAAAATATCATATATCGCATTTATACGCGTATTTTCTTACTACTTGTACTTTATTTGTGACATGTACTTTATATTACACTATTCATCTATCTCTACTTTTCCTTACAACCTATTCACCTATTTTCTTATAATTTTTATTTCCAATACAACTTCACATCTCTCATATCTCACTTTTCATTAACAAAGATACAAAAAAATAAAATTTTCTTCTCTCTCTCTCTTAAATTTAAGTCAGCCCTCCCCCTATTCACACTCAATTTATTTTAATTTTTATGTAATTAATTAACACAAATTACCCTCCACTTTTTCCTATAAATACCACCCATTTCTTTCACACCTTCCATACACTACCATTACTATAAAAATTCTCTCCAAAAGCTCTCTCAAAATTTTCTTTAGTTTCTTCTTCTTCCATAGTTAATAGTCTAAGCTTTCTATATGTTCATTTGCTTAGTATAAACATAGTGTGTGTTTTCTAAACCCGTGGAGATTAGGAAAGTAACAATATATTCATACTTTGTTCTTGTTCATAAATTTATTTTCCTTTATGTTGTTCTTATGTATATCTAAATAAATATATCTATGTAGTTATATATATCTTTTAGAGCATATAAGCTTACTTGTCATTGCAATTTACTTATTTTCATTGTAATTTATTTACTTTCAAGTTGTTTTAAAACTAGTCTTTCTAGTTCTAGACTTGTCCTCATCAAGTCAAAATAATTTTTTTTTCTTTTGGGACTAGTCTATTCTTAGTCCCCGAAAGCCTTGAAGAAGCTAAGGCTTCCAATACTTGACAATTATTATTAATATGCTTATTTATTTCTTATTATCTTATCTTGCGATATTTTTATCTTTTATAAACTAAATGATCATATTCATGCATGGCTAATAAGTTGTAGGGATGTAAACGAGGCGGGTCTGGGACGGGTCATTCAATCCCAGAACCCGACTCGACTATAAAAGTGTGTCCCATAACTCGATCCGACCCGACTTTTAAGAAACCTGACTCAACCGAACCTGACCCGAGTTCAATTAATGCAAGTTGAAATCTTTTTTTTTTTTTTAAATTTATATTTTTAGAGAGAAAGAGAGAAAGTCAAGACAATATATATATACACACATAAAATAAACCTTTAATAATACATGCTCATCACTTATCAATATTATTGAACGAGTACAATCGATGAACAAAGATATAAGTCAACGGAGTACAAATTTCTTAACATATAAAATTAGTAGTCTAGAAAATATAAGAATAAAAGAAAAAGAAACCAAAGTTTCAAATATTATTTCTAAACTAATTTTGGGGCGGGGGGGAAGGGTTGACGAAATAACATTTGGAATAAATAATCCTTTTACAGAATATGTTTCAAATACATATTATCAATTTTTAAATCAACTTTATTAAGATCCTAAAATAAATTTGATATTCTTGATGATTTTTGTTCCTTTGTCTGCATAATGAAGGACAAAAAGATATTAAACGTTAATGAAGATAGTATCCAACTTAGGCAGGCAACTCATAAAAAACGGCGATAATTCTGGCTCTGCATCAAAACATGTGGAGGAAATAAATATCAAAGGGTTGACCAAGAGCTCTAGAAGGACTACAAAGTCAAAGACCAATAAGCATCATTCAACTAATGAACAAGTAAATTCTTTAAACTAAAATTTTAATTTTTTTTTAATTATATCTGGTTGGGTTTTCCCAACGGGTTATGAGTACAACCCAAAACTCGACCCTAAACCCTATAGGGTTTTTAGCAGGGCGGGCGGGTGGGTACCCTATAACGACCCGCCCTGGTTGCATCCCTAATAAGTTGTTGTCCAAATAAAAAGCAATCTTTTGATGAAAGAATAAAATTTTATCACTAAATAAATGTTTTTCCCAAGACTTAGAAAAATGTTTTCAAATAAATTCCCTTTAAAGGTTTATGTAATCTCATCATGAAATTTCAAACTATTAATAAAAGAAGTTTCTTCAAAGTCTAAAGATACTCCCTTTTCAAATAACAACATAAGAAATCTTGATATATAGATAAAAACTTGATACTGTTTTTACCAACTTTCTAAAGCAAGAGCTAAATAAGTTTTCAAGAAAATTAACTAAAATGAAAATAAAAAATTTTCAAAGAATAAACTCATCAAGTACTACTAAAGAAAACTTTTGGAAACTCTATTTTTCAATTCCTAGAACTAAAATTGGTAGATAACCTCAAAAGACCAAGCTTTATTTTCAACTCACTTTTGATAAACTAAAGAATCAAAATATAGGTTATTAGATTTTTATCATCCAAAAATTTATAAGTTACTTCAACCACATAAAGTAAAGTTTAACAAATCCAATTTTTCCAAAACCTAGAAAAGGTTGCTTTAAGGAAATTAATAAAATAAGACAGCACCTATAGCATCATGCATAAATTATGAGTCTATTTATATACCTAAGGGATTCTTTTCAAGTATATACATATTTGAATTTACTTAAACAAGCTTTAGTGAAGGAAGGATTTGAAAATGTTGTTTTTCAAGAAAGGAATTTTCGTGTTATATTTGTACCCTTCTAATCTAAGACCCAAATGACCTTTTATAGTAAAAATAACCTTATAAATAGAAAGATATTTTCGAGTAGGTAGAAAACGACATATAATATGAGAAATTCCAAGTTAAAATAAGTTAGTTATGGCTATTTTAAGTTAGAACTTCCTCCAATCCGATTTTTACCACAATTAAGAGATAGACTTAGAATCTTTAAGTAGAAATTCTATGAAAGACTCATTTGGGGTATTTCATCTTGTTTAGATGAAGAAGGAACCGATATCGCCTTCCCGGAAGATTATTTCAACTAGGAGCGATCGTCATGGAGTGAGTAATGCCTTACTAATTTCATTTCCTTGAATGATTTTGTAAGTAGTAGCATTAGAAATTAAGGAAAAATAAGAAGAAATGTTGTGTGATTTAGTTGTATGTTGAATGAAGTGGTTGTTGAATAAAAAGCTAAGTATATCGAAAGAGGAATTGATGAATAATTTATGTTTTCTTACAATGGTACGATGAATATTGTTTTAGCCACCTTTAACTTGAAATCGACAATAATTGGATAGACCAATATTAAGAACAATTCATGCATTACATATTGTGAGTCACATTCATTTTTTGCTACTATTCTTCGTATGGGAAAATGAAGAGTTGTAGTAGTGGTTAGTAGTAGCCGAAAAGTCTAAATGGGTAAGTAGTAGTTGGAAAGTCCATATGGGTAAGTCGTAGCTGGAAAGTCCATATGGGCAAGTAGGAGCCAATAAGTCTGCAATTATTGATGGTCATATGGGCCAGTAATCACCTACCCCGACATGGAGGGCGTAAAATCCATGCTACACATAGTTTCCAGTTAATCGTGTGTATTTTGTTTGCTTGCGTAGTTGATGCATTCCCATATGATTGCCTAAAATACTTGTATGTTTTATGAAAATGACTGGAAAAAGGGAGTTATCTCACTGAGCTAGTTTTGTTTATACCCCGATAGTTTTTTATTACAGTTTGATTACTTGTGGTAGGCATCAAGGAGCCCTTTTTGTCAGGTATGAGCCAAAGTTACTAAGAGTTTTTGGAAGAAGTTTACATATTTAAGTTTTTTGGTATAGACTTTTAAGAAAAATCTCTATAGTAAACTTTTGTTATATTCGTGTATGTTCTTAAGATGTCTTAGATTAGCAAGACTTTAAGAACGGGGGAATGCCCCTAAAAAGTTGTAAAAATTTTATCTTAATGATTATTACATGTTTACCTTTACAAGTTCTTAAATACTTTTGTTATCTGCTTAAACGTAATACACCTTTGAGTCTCCTACTATCTTGGAAGCACGCCTTGCAAGTGATATCGAAGCTTTTGCATGACTAAGATTGTCATTCATTAGCTTTAATATTATGTGTGACGGTCTGCCATGTTGAGGGTACCCTCTAAGGCGTGATAGTACTGATTTTGTAAGTTGGTTGATAATTACCCAAATTGTATCATACTTTTCCTTGGTCTTTTGGTAGGGTTGTAACAAAGTTAATAGTTATGTGTTCCCACTTCTATTCTCATACTAGAAAAGGTTAAAATTCACCAACGGGTCTCTATTATGTTTCATGTTGATCTGTTGACAAGTGGAACATATAAATATATACCTTACAATCTCTTTCTTCATGTTGCTCTACCCATATGAGTTCTTTAAATCATGATACATTTTGTTACCTCTTGGGTGTGTTGAATAACTCAAGTAATGAGCTTCTTCAATAACTCTTTCTTAAGGCCTTCTTGATTTGGTATGGATAACCTACCTTTATATCTCAACACTCCCTCATCATCCGCATGAAACTTTACTGCTTTCCCAACTTCAATTTTCGTCTTTTCCTCTTGTGGTCGGTTGTAATATGAGATTAGCTATCCTTGCTCCTACTTCCTTTGTCGCAATTTTCAATTCCAATTCTCATAACTTTAAGTAAAGGTCATTATGAAGTGATTACAGCTACTAAATTCCCTTTCCTCTTTCTTCTCAAGGCATCTGCTAATACATTCATCATTTTAAGATGGTACTGAATCTCAACATCATAATCTTTTATTAGCTTTAACCATCATATTTGTTTCATATTCAACTCTTTCTGTGTGAAAATATATTCAGAATTTTGTAATTTGTGTATAATTTCGTAATTATCCCATAATGCATCCATAACTTCAATGTTAACACTGCTACTACTAACTCCAAGCCATGTGAAGGATAGTTACTATCTCGATGCATACCCTATCACACCATAACCCCAACATAAGTACAAATCCTAAACCATGTATGGCGACATCGGTGTATATCATGTACTCTTCCCCGTTAATTAGTAGTACAATACTGGTGCCAATACTAATTTCTTCTTCAATTAATGGAAGCTATTTTCACACTACTCATTTCACTCATACTTCACCCTCTTTTGAGTAAACTTGATCAAAAGACCTACTATTTTGAAAAATCCATTAGAAAATCTCTTATAATATCCAATTAACCCAAGAAAACTTCTAACCTCTAATAAGTTCTTATGAGTAAGTCGTTCCACCGCTTCTTTTACCTTCTTTAGATCAATGACTACACCATCTCTATTAATTATGTGGCCTAAGAAAACTATTTACTACAACTAGAATTCACACTTCTTGAATTTATCATATAATTTCTCCTCCTACAATTTTCTCATAACCAATCTCAAATGTTCTTCATGACCCTCTCTAGTCTTTGAGTAGATTGAGATTTCATTAATAAACACCACATGATCAAAGAAATCTTTTAAAATCCTATTCATAATGTCCATAAAACATGCTAGCATTTGTTGACTTGATTATCATTAATTTGCTTTTGGCTTAACTGTCTTTATTTTGCTAAACTTAAGGAATTAGATTCATTTAATGTATCACCATAATTTTAGGCATAACTCATGTAAAATAATTATTTCTTTCCTTTGTTAGCACTTTTGTATAGCTTATAAAAACATACATGTATTCAACAATAAAATATATGAAATGAGAATTCCATTTCTACATGGTATTAGAGCATTAGATCTTAAGACCTGTATGACTTTTTTTTTTTTTTTTTTGTGGATGAACAAAAAGATCCAAAAAAAAAAAAAACAAACAAACACAAGAGGTAGAGAAGGAGAGATAGATTTCTAAAAATTTGAGAATGGGAGATCAGACACCTTCAACACAAAGCTCCCAAATAGATAATCCATACTTGTAGACTTAACATCCAGAATATCAAAGGTATGGAATCAAACACCAACTGTAGCAAATTATTCTTTTGCACAAAACGAATCAAGTAACAGCAATTGGATCGTTGATTTGGGAGTAAGTGATCACATGACATTCTAACCACAAGACTTTTCTAAAACAACTCAACCAAGACGGACATATATCACTAATGCAAATGGTGTGAAATAACTTGTTACAGGGGCTAGAAAAGTGGCATTTCATCCTCACTCTGTTTATCAAATACTTTACTTGTTCCAACACTTTCAAATAGATTGTAATATATCAGACAACTTACTGAAGAATTGAATTTTTGTGTATTAATCTATCCTAAATTTTTCTTGTTCAAGGATATTCCCATCAAAGCAGATTCTTAGTCGTAATACTAAAAAAAGGCGGTTATACTACATGGGCGATCTCAATGTTGGTCACGCCAACAACGTTAGTCGAATGTGTGAAAAAGAGCAAGAAATTTGGTGGTGGCATCTTCGGTTAGGACATCCATCATTTTCCTACCTAGGACATTTATTTCCAAGATCGTTCTGTAATTTAGATGACACAAATTTCAAATGTAAAACTTGCATTCTAGCGAAAAGTCATCAAGTTTCCTACCCAATAAATTCAAAAAGGTGTGATACACCATTTATGTTGATTCACTTTAATGTTTTGGGACCAACTCCTGTAAGCCCCCAGATTTTTCAGTAAATATAAGTAAACCCTAAAACCGGAAATCATACATGAACTTAAAGTTAACCTAGTTCTATGTTTAGTCTGGTAAATCTAAGATCCGGCAATCCCGTGTTCTTAAATCCTAGACAACGAAATTGAGATAATTATGCAAAATAGTTCGTAATAATATAGGAAAGCTTAAAAATATCAGATTCGTAATTTTCTAGTATCTTTCGGATCCGAACGGGATCAGTTTTTGAAAATTTTGCCCTGGTACACTGGATAGTGAAAATATTCCGACTACACCATTAGACTCGTAAAAATTTAAGATTTTCAAAAATATCAGTTTTAGAATTTTTCGGTAACTAAAAATATTAGATATAGGCCGTTTACTCATATTTTCTTTACTACCGATATTGTAATTATCTAATTTGCTATTCATAGTGCTTTTCTATTATTTATTACTATTCATCTATCTCTACTTTTTCTACTACCTATTCTTATAACATATATACCTATTTCTTACAACTTTATTTTCCTATAAAAATTCTGCACCACATATTGCTAAACTTCTCTTATACTTTTCTTCTAAAATTAATTTTTAATTACTCGTTCTTTCATGCCATCAATTTTCTTTTCTTTTTCATTTATTTAATTAACTAAATTTCTCTCCAACTTTTCCTATAAATACCCCCTCCCCTTTCATTTCTTTCACACTTCATCTACCCACAAATTCACTACCAAAACTCTCCAAAATTCTCCTTTCAAAACTCTCTCTAAATATTCTCTCAAATTCCTTTCTACATATCCCCAAAATTCTCTCAAACACTACCACTTTTGTCCACCATCAAATATCTTTTAGGTAATAAACTTTCTTTATATTACTTCTACCATGTCATGTAAATTTACATGACCATGGTGTCAGTTTCCTAAACTTATTATTATGGAAGCTATACTATGTTCATGTATTGTTCTTGTTCATGAATATCCGTTTCTATATTTCTATTGTTGTTATTATATTTTGCTCATATAATTAATATTACTATGCTAACTTTTTATATATATCTAATAAAATATATTTATGTATCTATATATATTTTTTAGAGCATATAAGCTCACTTGTTATTTATTTATTTTCATGCAATGCAATTTATTTACTTTCATGCTATTTTAAGACTAGTCTTTCTAGTCTTAGACTTGTCCTTATCAAGTCAAAATAACTTTCTTTTCTTTTCTTTTCTTTTTGGGACTAGTCTATTCTTAGTCCCATGATACCTTAGCAAGGTTCCCAATACTTGGTTTTACTATTATTCTCTTATTACATTTATTTTATCTTATTATGTTATTTTGATTATATTTCACATGACTACATATTCATATCTATGCGTGGGCATATTAATGTTGTCTCAATAAAAATATGAAGAAAATATTTTTATGAACTCTTTTCAAATAAATTTTGGTTACTTAAAGAAAGAATTTTCATTAAAAGCTAAGAGTTTTACCTTCACAAACCTTTCCTAAAAATTTAAGTAAACTCAGTCTTAGCAATAATGGTACGTTAGAGCTTCATCAAAGAATAAATAAAATAGAATTTTCACATACTCTCTTTTCAAACAAATAAAATAAGAAAGTTTCATTAATATTACTAATTCTTCGTTTAACAAAAGTTTTGTTAAACTCATTTGTAAAGTTTTCCTCAACATACTAAGGTTATATAAGTTTTACAAAATCATCAAAGAATAGACCTTTTTAAAGATGAATCTTTCTTAGGAAATAGAATTAGAAGAACACTATTATTTTAAAATGAAACTAACTTTAGGAAAAACTAAGAACAAGTGAACTTTAAGAAAGTTTTATCACTATGAAGGAAACATTTAGAAACTACATTTTTTAACTCCTAAAAATGAAGTTATATAAACAAAATTATTTTGGAAAATATGAATTGCTTTCAAAGATAGATAAATTTAAAAAGAGGAAAATATTTACTTATAATAAATCCAAGAACTTTTCCAACAAAGCTAAAATAAAAATTTCCAAAACATTACTTTTCCAACTTTTAGAACACCTTGTTTTGCAAAAATCATCGTTGGGACAACTTCACTAAATTGATGCTTATGATATGAGTCAATATATATGTGTTCAAATAATTTTCCAACTATAATAATATTTATATTTTGGTACAAAGATTTTTGGATGGAAAAAGTTTGAAAACTTGAGTTTTGAAATGTGGAATTTTCGTAACAATTTTGTACGTCACTATTCTGAGATCCAAATGACTTCTTTTGATAAAAATAACCATAGAAATGGATAGATCTTTTCGAGTAGGTAGAAATTGGTACATAATATGTAAAATTCCTAGTTAAAATGAGCAAGCTATGGCCATTTTAAGTTGAAATTTCCATTCATACAAATTTTGACGAATTCAATAAGATAAAATTAGAGAATTTGAGTAAATCTTGGATGAAATACTCATTTCGAATATTTCTTTTGTTTAGGTGTTGAGGACTAAAATCTTCTCTTCTCCGAGGATTACTTCAACTCATAGAAGATCGCTATGGTCGAGTGAGTTTTCTTTACGTTTATGTATTCTCGCATATGCTTGTAGAATAGAGCACTAGATGTTAGAAAAAGATAAAAATTGATATGCATGCGGGTTATCAGGGGAATTCCCCTTAGAAATTGTAAGATTTTATATTTCAATGAAATATATTAAGTGTTATTTTGCATGTTCCGCTGATAATATCTTAAAATGTATTACTCTACCGGTCTCCCTTTGATGTGAATGTACTCCTTGTATCAATATGGAAGCTTTCGAGTGACTGAGGTTAGGGGTGTGCAAAAAAACCGAATGTTTAGGATAACCAAACCGAAACCAAAAAATCAATAAAAAAAAAGGTTAACCGATCCATCGATTTCAGTTTAGGATCAGTATTTTTAATTTTTTCGATTTTGATTTTGGTTTCAGTTTTTAGATTCTAGAAACCGATGGGTTCAGTTAACCGATCCTTAATTATAAATATATATAATTTATAATATGCCCATATAATTATTTTTTTAGTGTTATCAATATGAATTATGTTAAAATGAATGATTCAAATAAGGAGAAACAAATGCATATATGTTTGAAAATTAGAATTGTGATATTTGATTGAGATTTTATATTGAGCTCAATTGATCAAGATTGATAAGAACACATGAGTAAAAGGCTATTATGATGATTATCTTGATAGCATCGATATATATTAATAACTATTTTATATGTCTTACATTCTTAATTTATAGTTTTTAATATAATTATACAAAAAAATGCTCTAATTTTTTTATGGACATATTGAAAAATATGGTTAACTGCAAAATTTGCACAACCATTATGATAAATGGTTAAAAATCGAAAACCGAAAACCGAAAATAAAGGTTAACCATTAAGACAGTTAATCGTTCATAATGAATCGGTTTAGGATCATGATATTGAAAATCCGATTATTAAGGTTAGGATAAAAAAATAGAGCCACCGACCAGTTAACCAGGTAGTCATTCTTAAGTTTTAATATTGTGTATGGAGGGCTGTCACGTTTAAGGTATCCATTGGGGCGTGACAGTTTAAGTTGGTATCAAAGCATCAAGATTAGGGAAAGAAATAATAAGTTTAGAAGTAGAAGTCTTAAAAATAGGATAAGTTTAAGATTAAGCCATAAGAGTTTTAGGAAGAATCCTAGAATCATAGAAAGTGGGGATATATGGGAGACCATCTGTTTTATGACCATGCCTAAAGACATGTAGATGGCGATAGAACTAGTTTATACCCTTAAAAAGAATAGGTGGATTTCTAAACCATTTTAAGCCTTAAGAAAACACAACCCTTATAAGTTGTAGCTAGTAAGAAAACAGAGTTAACCTGCTTTTTAATAATGGAACTAAAAGAAAAACATGCTTACATAAAAGATTATACAACTAACCTTAGATAACATCGGAAATGAGTCTCGTAGGCGCCATCAAAGGATCGAAAGCAAGGATATTCTTTCAAGAAATCGAAGGCGGGAAGAAGGTGAAACTAACCCCGAATTCCCTCAAATCTCAATGGAAGGATCGAGAAAAGAAGTAAGGAGCCACGATAAGAAGAAAGTGTCACATTCACTCACGACGTAATGCCTAAGTATAAATTGCAACTAATTAAAAGATGTAGTTAAGTGTTTAAAGGACAACAAGTGCACTAATGATTTCTTAATAATGTGATCCATTTGTTTTGTTTTTAGGGCATTTATGTTATTTCTTTTTGTGAGTAAAATTCATGATTTTGATTTCTTACTTCGTGATTTCTTTGTAATGTGTGTTTAAATTCCTTGATTTCTTACTAAGCTTTTGTTAATTTTTGTCCTGCGATCTATTTCCTTAAGTTTTATATTTTGATCTTAATTCCTGGTCTTTATATTTGAGATTTTCGTGATTTTCGTAAATGTTAGTATAGAGCGCATAATAGAAAACTAAAATCTAAACGATTAAATAACTGTCCAAGAAGATGTAGAAATAGAGAGCTACGAGATTCCAATGAAATACCTCCGCAAAACCAACTAGAGAATAACCCTGCTCCTGCCCCGAACTAGCAATATGAATTTGCCGCTACCCTTAGACAGAAATTAGTTGTTGACTATTTTGATTCAGCAACAAAATCAAAATATTTTAGCTCCTGCTCCACCTTAGAATGCTCTTGAAGCCATGGTAGAAGCACCCAGCAGTCGCATGTCGCGCCATTTCCATCGTCGCCACCACCGAGATCACATCGAAACTTGCTCCCCAACTTCATCAAAAGTAACAGCTACTTCGATGGAGCCTTTAGAAAATCAGATGAGGCCGAAGACTGGTTTGCCCAAGTCGACAGATCGTTTGATGCTTATGAGGTGCCCCACCATTTAAGAGTCAGTTATGGGACGTACCTATTAAAATTTAATGCTTGAGTATGGTGGGAATCGAAGAAAAGAGAATTATCGACTCTAGTTACTTGAGCTATGTTTCGAGAAGAGTTCTTGGAGAACTATTTTCCAGGGAGTCTCAGAATTCGGTACAGTACTAACTTCTTGCATATTTCTCAAAGGGGGAGAACCATCGAGTAGTATGAAATCGAATTCAATCACTTGCTACAGTATGCTCCTGAATCCTATAAGCATAGCGAGGAGTTGAAAAGCCAAGTTTTCTTGAGTGGATTAGATGAGGACCTGAGGATATGTTTGGTGGATTTTGACATCAGAAGCTTTAGGGAGCTGGTGGAAAAGGCTCGAATTATAGAAGGAGCCAAAAAGATGAAAACAAAAGCTCCAGAAAAGAAAGTGTTTGTGTTTTAAAGGGAGCCTTATGTAGGACCGAGTTCTAGATTCAAAAATAAGAGGTTTAAGACCTTAGGAAGTTTCAAAGGAAGTGGAAGCAATCAAAAGGAAGTAACCAAGGTAGATATCACATGCTGGAAATGCCAAAGGAAGCATTATCCAAAGTCTTGCCCACAATTTCAAAACAAGTGTTACTTTTGTGGCAGCTTGGATCATAAGATCCTAAAGTGTCCCAAGAAGAACACCCGTGCCTGCTATGTGAGTAAGCAGCCAGGCACTTTGCGAATGAATGCCCAAAAAGGAAAAATGCTCTAGGGAGGTCGTCCAACACCTCGGGAAGATCCGCTCTTGTCAGAACCAACAATGGCAACGGAATGGGAACAGCTCTGGCACATCGATGCATAGAATGAGAGTTTATAACCTGGAAGGCCAGTAGATGTGTGAGGAAGTCAATGATGAGGAAGAAGGATGTGAGTTTGCTGCCATGGAGGGAGATGAAGGCTATGACCATGAAGCTATCTTTCGTTTGTTTATAGTATCTTTTTACATTATTGAACCTGTAACAATAGAATCCATATATCTCTTTAGGCTAAAGCTTTAGAAAAGTTAGATAAGTGTAGTATGGTTAATAACTAGTGTGTGTTAAATGCATGAAGTATACGAGTAGCTAGTGATACCGCTTATGCCTTGTTTGATACTGGAGCCACCCATTCGTTTATCACCCCCAACCTTGCTAAGAAGACTAGTTTACCTATAGTCACCACCATTACTAGCTTCAAGATAAAGACACCCATGGGTAGTGTTGTAACGACCCGAGAGATGATGAAGGAATATCCCTTAGAGATCCAAGGATACCATACGACAAGTAACTTGATTGTGTTGGAAATGAGCAAGTATGAAGTGATTCTTGGCATGAGTTAGTTAACCCGTGTTAAAGCCATGGTAGATTGTCGAGAGAAGAAGGTGAATTTTAAGGATATGAACGGGAAGGATATTGAGTTTAAAGGAGAATCCGCTGTCATAAAAAGGCAAGGATTAAGTTCACTCGAGTTAGTGACAAATGAGGAGGAAATCGACCAACAAATCAATGCTATAGAAGAAGAAAGTGAAGGACCAAAGGTGGAGGATATACCTATAGTCAATGAATTTCCTAATGTTTTTCCTAAGGAATTACCTAGATAGCCACCAAAGAGGGAGATCGATTTTGAAATTAGCTTGATGCCAAATACCGAGCCAATATCGAAAGGTCCATACTGCATGGCACCAGTAGAGTTAAAGGAACTTAAGAAGCAATTACAAGAGCTTCTGGATCAAAGATTTATTCGCCCAAGTGTATCGCCATGAGGAGCACCAGTATTGTTCGTTAAGAAAAAGGATGGGTCTATGAGGTTATGTATCGATTACTGAGAATTGAATAAGGTTACAATCAAGAATAAATTGATGACCTCTTTGATCAATTGCAAGGAGCAAGTGTGTTTTCCCGAATCGACCTGAGGTTCATATACCATCGGTTAAGAGTGAAGCCGAAGGATATACCAAAGACCGCTTTTCAGACTCATTATGGATATTATGAGTTCTTAGTCATGTCTTTTGGTTTGACAAATGCACCTGCCGCTTTCATGGACCTGATGAATCGAATCTATAAGCCCTTGTTGAATAGGTGCATTATAGTTTTCATCGATGACATTTTAGTCTGCTCGACTACACGAGAGCAACATGAGGAACACCTTCGTATGTCACTTCGAACATTAAGAGAACATAAGTTGTATGCTAAGTTGTTAAAGTGAGACTTTTTGTTAGATAAGATATCCTTTTTAGGACATGTCGTTTCAGGAGATGGCATATTGGTTTACCCTGAAAAGATTAAAGCAGTGATGGAGTGGAAGTAACCGAAGACGGTAACGAAAGTAAGAAGCTTTCTTGGTCTAGCTGGCTATTATCGAAAGTTCATAAAGAATTTCTCAACTATAGCCAAATGATTAACACAACTTACTCAAAAGAATGAGAAGTTTATCTTGATCGATAAAAGAGAAAAAGAGTTTCCAAGAACTCAAGCAAAAGCTTGTATCCACACCAATATTCGTTTTGCCAAACCCTGAGAAGCCTTACACGATGCATAGTGACGCATCAAGAAATGGTCTTGGATGTGTGCTGATGCAAGAAGGAAAAGAGATTGCTTATGCTTTACGACAGTTAAGGCCACGTGAGTAAAATTATCCGATACATGACTTAAAGCTAGCTACCGTTGTTTTCGCACTCAAGATATGAAGGCATCACTTGTATGGACAAAGATGCGAAATATATATAGATCACAAGAGCCTCAAGTACCTATTTACTCAGAATGAGTTGAATATGCGACAACGGAGATGGTTAGAGCTCATAAAGGAATATGATCTTGGGATCAATTATTGTTCAGGAAAAGTTAATGCCGTCGCTTATGCCTTAAGCCAAAAGAATCACAAGGAAGTTGCCGCTCTATTGATCGACCAAAAGGAGTTGGTAAGAGAATTTGAAAGGCTGAGTATTGAGTTCATTGGACAAGATGTGGAGGTGGAAATATCTAACTTGGTGATGGAACCAACCCTTGTGGAGCGAATTAAAGAAGCTCAATGGTATGATAAAGTCATACAAAGGATCAAACGGGAAGTGCAAGCAGATAAGTATACTGACTTCACCATAAATGAAGAGGATGTAGTGAGGATGAAAGGAAGGCTATGTGTGCCGGATGATGAGAAATGAGAAGAAAAATCATGAGTGAAGCTCATAACTCAGGATATACAGTATACCCAGGAGGAACTAAGATGTATCAAGATCTCAAGAGCCACTTTTGGTGGAATGGGATGAAACGAGATGTAGTTAATTATGTGATGAAGTGTCTGACTTGTCAACAAGTAAAGGTGGAACATCAAAGGCCGGGAGGATTGCTAAAGCCTTTGCCAATACCTGAGTGGAAGTGGGATCAAATCTCGATGGATTTCATGTGTAGATTACCAAGAACATCGATAGGATATGATGCAATATGGGTCGTGGTAGATCATTTGACCAAATCGGCTCATTTTATACCAATCAACATGACGTTCTCGATGGACAAGCTAGCCAAGCTACACATAAAGGAGATAGTACGTTTGCATGGAGTACCCACAGAGATTGTGTCAGATCGAGACCCCAGATTTGTATATAAGTTTTGGATGAGTTTACAAAAGTGTATGAGGACAAAGCTGCATTTCAGCACGGCTTATCACCCCCAAACCGATGGACAATCGGAATGAGCAATCCAAACTGTAGAGGACATGTTGCGTGCTTGTGTTATGGAATTCAAAGGGAGTTGGGATGCCCATTTTCCGCTCATAGAGTTTGCCTACAGCAACAGCTACCACTCTACCCAAATGCCACCATATGAAGCTTTGTACAAACGATGTTGTAGGTCGCCTCTGTTTTGGAATGATGTGGAAAAGCTTGCTTTTGGACCAGATTTAGTGCAAGATGCAGCAGACAAAGTAAGAATAATCAAACCACGAATGAAAGAGGCCCAAGATAGACAAAAAGCTAGGCAGATCAGAAAAGGTGAGTTCTCAAATTTCAAGTGGGAGACCATGTGTACTTAAAGATAAATCTAATCAAGAGTATACATCGAGTACGCTCACAAGGAAAGTTGAGCCCACAATACATTGGACCTTTCAAAGTGCTTGAACGAGTTGGCAATTTAGCTTATCACCTAGCCTTACCGCCAAACCTGTCAAGAGTACACAACGTGTTTCATGTATTGGTCTTGTGTAAGCATGTAACGGATCCATATCGAGTAGTAGAGTTGGAGCTAGTGTTGCTAAAGGAGAACCTCACTTATGAGGAACACCTTATGCAAATTTTGAATTGAAAAGTCCAAAAGCTACCGAATAAGGAGATCAAATATGTCAAAGTCCTTTAGAGGAATCACACCCATGAAGAGGCAACTTAGGAGGTCGAGGATGAGATCCAACGTAAATATTCGAATTTATTCGAAGAATCAGGTACGATAGTCAAGTTTTGAGGACAAAACTTTCTTTAAGGGGGATAGATTGTAAGATCCTAGATTTTTTAGTAAATATAAGTAAACCTTAGAACCGAAAGTCGAATCAAAAGTCAAACCGAAACCTTAAAGTTAACTTAGTTCTATGTTTAGTGTAGTGAATCTAAGATTCGGCAATCCCGTGTTCTTAAACCTTATACAACGAAATTGAGATAATTATGGAAAATAGTTTGTAATAATATAAGAAAGCTTAAAAATATCATATTCACAATTTTCTAGTGTCTTTCGGATTCAAACGGGATCAGTTTTCGAAAACCATGCCCTGGTATACTAGATAGTGAAAATATTCCAACAACACCATTAAACTCATAAAAATATAAAGTTTTCAAAAATATCAGTTTTAGAATTTTTCAGTAAATAAAAATATCATATATAGGCCGTTTACGCTTATTTTCTTTACTACCGGTATTTTAATTGTCTAGTTTACTATTCATAGTATTTTTCTACTATTCATCTATCTCTACTTTTTCTACTACCTATTCTTGCAACTTATATACCTATTTCTTATAATTTTCTTTTCCTATAAAAATTCCACACCACATATTACTAAACTTCTCTTATACTTTTCTTCTAAAATTAATTTTTAATTACTCTTTCTTTCATGCCATCAATTTTCTTTTCTTTTTCATTTATTTAATTAACTATAATTTATCTCCAACTTTTCCTATAAATACCCCTCTTCTCTTTCATTTCTTTCACACTTCATCTACCCACAAATTCACTACCAAAACGCTCCAAAATTCTCCTCTCAAAACTCTCTCTAAATACTCTCTCAAATTCCTTTCTATATATCCCCAAAATTCTCTCAAACACTACCACTTTTGTCCACCATCAAATATCTTTTAGGTAATGAACTTTCTTTATATTGCTTCTACCACGTCATGTAACTTTACATGACCATGGTGTCAGTTTCCTAAACTTATTATTATGAAAGCTATACTATGTTCATGTATTGTTCTTGTTCATGAATATTCATTTCTATATTTCTATTGTTGTTATTATATTTTGCTCATATCATTAATGTTATTATGCTAACTTTTTATATATATCTAATTAAATATATTTATGTATTTATATGTATTTTTTAGAGCATATAAGCTCGCTTGTTATTTATTTATTTTCATGCAATGCAATTTATTTACTTTCATGCTATTTTAAGACTAGTCTTTCTAGTCTTAGACTTGTCCTTATCAAGTCAAAATAACTTTCTTTCTTTTCTTTTCTTTTCTTTTCTTTTCTTTTCTTTTCTTTTTGGGACTAGTCTATTCTTAGTCCTAGGATACCTTAGCAAGGTTCCCAATACTTGGTTTTACTATTATGCTCTTATTACATTTATTTTATCTTATTATGTTATTTTGATTATATTTCACATGACTACATCTTCATGTCCATGCATGGACATATTGATATTGTCTCAATAAAAATGTGAAGAAAATATTTTTATGCTCCTTTCAAATAAATTTTGACTACTTAAAGAAAGTATTTTCGTTAAAAGCTAAGAGTTTTACCTTCACAAACCTTTCCCAAAAATTCAAGTAAACTCATAACAAGTCTTAGCAATAATAGTACGTTAGAGCTTCATCAAATAATAAATAAAATAGAATTTTCACATACTCTCTTTTAAAACCAATAAAATAAGAAAGTTTCTTTAATGTTACTAACTCTTCGTTTAACAAAAGTTTTGTTAAACTCATTTGTAAAGTTTTCCTCAACATACCAAGATTAGATAAGTTTTACAAAATCATCAAAGAATAAATCTTTTTAAAGATGAATCTTACTTAGGAAATAGAATTAGAAGAACACTATTATTTTAAAATGAAACTAAATTTAGGAAAAACTAAGAACAAGTGAACTTTAAGAAAGTTTTATCACTATGAAGGAAACATTTAGAAACTATATTTTTTAACTCGTAAAAATGAAGTTATAGAAACAAAATTATTTTGGAAAATATGAATTGTTTTCAAAGATAGATAAAGTTAAAAAGAGGAAAATATTTACTTATAATAAATCCAAGAACCTTTCCAACAAAGCTAAAATAAAAATTTCCAAAACATTACTTTTCCAACTTTTAGAACACCTTGTTTTAAAAAAATCATCGTTGAGACAACTTCACTAAATTGATGCTTATGATATGAGTCAATATATATGTGTTCAAATAATTTTCCAACTATAATAATATTTATATTTTGGTACAAAGATTTTTGGATGGAGAAAAGTTTGAAAACTTGAGTTTTGAAATGTGGAATTTTCGTAAAAATTCTGTACATCACTATTCCAAGACACAAATGACTTCTTTTGAAAAAAAAAAATAACCATAGAAATGGATATATCTTTTTGAGTAGGTAGAAATTGATATATAATATGCGAAATTCCAAGTTAAAATGAGCAAGTTATAGCCATTTTAAGTTGAAATTTCCATTCATGCAAATTTTGACGAATTCAATAAGATTGAATTAGAGAATTTGAGTAAATCTTGGATAAAATACTCATTTCAGGTATTTCTTTTGTTTAGGTATCGAAGACTAAAATCTTCTCTTCCCCGAGGATTACTTCGACTCATAGAAGATTGCTATGGACGAGTGAGTTTCCCTTACGTTTATGTATTCGCGCATGTGCTTGTAAAATAGAGCACTAGATGTTAGGAAAAGATAAAAATTGATATGCATGCAGGTTATAAGGGGAATGCCCCTTAGAAATTGTAAGACTTTATATTTCAAAATGAAATATATTAAGTGTTATTTTGCATGTTCCACTGTCAATATCTTAAAATGTATTACTCTAGTAGTCTCTCTTTGATGTGAATGTATGCCTTGTACCAATATGGAAGTTTTCGAGTGACTGAGATTGTCATTATTAAGTTTTAATATTGTGTATGGTGGGTTGTCATGTTTAGGGTACCCGTTGGGGCGTGACAACTCCCATTTCAAATTCTTTAAGAATTACATGATTTGTGATTTTTGTTGATGATTGCATACATATGATATGTGTATGACGTGGCTCTACTTGATGAAAAGTAAAAATGAGGTAGCTAGATCTTTTTGCTCTTTCCATACTATGATTAAGACACAATTTTCTGCCAAACTTCAAGTCCTGCATTCTGATAATGGAGGAGAATATGACAATAAAGAGTTGTAGGAATATTTTTAAGTGAATGGATTGTACCACAAAACAACATCCTCTCAAAATCTACAGCATAATGGTATTGCAGAGAGAAAGAGTAGACACATTCTAGAAATGGCTTGGTCTCTTTTAGTAGCAGCTAATGCACCTCAAAGGTATTAGATAGATGCAGTTACAATTGCAATTTACTTGATAAATCGAATGGTCTCTAGAGTGTTAAACTTTAAGACCCCATTACAATCTCTTGCTCATTATGTACCTTTACCATCCATCATTATACTTCCACCGAGAATATTTGGATGTGTGGCTTATGTCCATCTTCACAAGAATCAAAGGACCAAACTTGATCCAAGTGCAGTTCGTTGCATATTTTTAAGCCATTCACAGAATAAAAAAGGATACCGATGCTATAATCCTGCAACAAGGCGAATGTATATGACAATGGATGTTATATTTCTAGAAATTGAATATTTCTTTTGAGAGCCAAATCCAGATTATTCTCTTCATGGGGAGCAGTTTGAAGAGAATAATATGAACTATGTTTATTGGGAGAAATGACCATGTTTTCAAGACACAAATGAAGCAATGACTAGAGTTGAAAATATATCTCTAGTAAAGCAAGATGAGAAGACAAGAAATAACATGAAAGATGGGTAAGAAGGAGGAAATGAAGAGGTAGATACTCAACAACATGACATGAAAGATGGGCAAGAAGGAGGAAATGAAGAGATAAAGACTCAATATGGCATGAAAGATGGGCAAGAATGAGGAAATGAAGAGGTAGAGACTCAATAAGGACAATAATAGCCCTAGTCCCCTCTTAATTCAATATCAACTAACCAAACTCCTAAGAATAATCCTAAGGTACAATTCCTTAATCCCTCTTCTAATAATGATGAAGATACTTTAGTCAGATATAAATTGCCTCCTAGGTACAATAGGGAAAAGCCACCAAATCGATGTTCCCTAGACTATAGCAAGGAAGGAACTAAATATCCAATTGTCAATTATGTTTGTAAGCTCCTAGATTTTTCGGTAAATATAGTAAACCCTAAGAACTGGAAATCAAACCAGAATTCTAAAGTTAATATAGTTTTATGTTTAGTCTAGTAAATCAAGATCCAACAATCCCGTGTTCTTAAACCCTAAATAACGAAATTGAGATAACTATGGATAATGGTTCGTAATAATATTGGAAAGATTAAAAATATAAGATTCACAATTTTCTAGTGTCTTTCCGATTCGAACAGGATCAGTTTTCGAAAATCGTGCCTCTGTATACCAGATAGTGAAAATATTCCATTTATACTATTAGACTCGTAGAAATACAAGGTTTTTAAAAATATCAGTTTTAGAATTTTTCAGTAACTAAAAATATTATATATAGGCCGTTTACGTGTATTTTCTTTACTACTGGTATTTTAATTGTCTAGTCTATTATTCATAGTACTATTTCTATTATTCATTACTATTTCACTATCTCTACTTTTTCTTACACTCTACTTTTACACACTACCATACATATATCTTACAATTTACCCTCCAATACAACTTTAATCATATCACATTTTACACATTACTTCCTTTTATTACAAAACAACAAATTTAATCAATTTCTCTCCCCTTTCCCCAAGGTTGTCATCCACTCTCTCTCTCCTATCACTCTCATTTTATTTAATTACATATAATTTCCACTCCAAAATTCTATAAATAACCCCCTTCCTCATTCATTCTTTCACACAACTCATTTTCATAACAAAACTCTTCCAAAATCATTTCTCAAACCCTCTCTCTACAAATTTCCTCTCAAATACTCTCTTCCTTTCCATCTCCATAAACTACCCATTTCTCTTTAAGAGAAATTCTAAACACACCATCACCTACTTTAGGTAAAACTTCTTTAATTTACTCATCATGTTCATTTAACTTAGCATGAGCTTAGTGTATGTTTCTTAGATTCATAAGAGTTAAAGAAGCAACAATATATTTATGTTTTGTTTTTGTTCATGTTTGTATTTTCCATTATGTCAGTATTGTTATTATGTTGTTGTTATTATTAGTATTATTATTTGTTCTAATCTAACTTCTATATAGTATTATGTGTATTATGTATATATATTTCTTTAGAGCATATAAGCTCACTTTTTATTTTATTTATTTCTATGCTTTGCAATTTACTTATTTATTTCATGCTATTATTAAGGGTAGTCTTTCTAGTTTTAGACTTGTCTTCATCAGGTCAAAAAAACTTTCTTTCTTTCCTTTTCTTTTCTTTTCTTTTCTTTTTAAGACTAGTCTATTCATAGTCCCGAGATACCTTGATGAAGCTAAGATTCTCAATAATTGATTTTATTATTATGCTCTTATTTATTATTGCATATATTTTATCTTATTATTTAATATTATTATATTTGTCATAGCTACATAATCTCATCCATACATGAACATGTTGATATTGTCTCAACAATAATGAAAATGAGTTTTCTTAAGTAATAAAAATAAGAACTCCCTTTAAAAATAAATTTTGTCACATATAAATGATTTTTTTTCATAAAAACTTAAATTTTTATCTTAACAAATATTTTTCAAAGTTAGAGAAGTTTATATGAGATTTTATCAAGGATTACATAAAGTAAAGTTATCACATACCCTCTTTTTAAACCAATGAAATAAAAAATTTTCTTTAAAACTTAATATTGCTAAATCATGGTTTAACAAAGGGTTTTCTTGAACTCATTTGTGAAGTTTTCATCAACACTCTAAAATACTAAGACTCAGACATGTTTTTCAAAAATCATCAAAGAATAAACTTTTAGAGATAAGTCTTACTTATGAGATAAAATTAGCAAATAACTTAAAATATTATTATTATTTATTTAAATTAGAAATAACCTTAGGAAAATTAAGAACACATAAACATGACTACTTTAAGAAACTTTAATCACTACCAAGAGATTCTTAGAAAAACTACATTTTTCAACCACTAAAAATAAAATTGTTAGAATCTTAGAAGACAAAAATTACTTTTTGAAAATTTAATTATTCTCAAAGTTAAGAAATGGAGTTAAAAGAAGGAAATACTCATTTACAATAATTCAAGAAATTTTTCCAACAAACCAAGATGAATTTTCCAAAGTCTTAGCTTTTCCCAACCTTTAAGACACCTTATTTTAGAAAATCATTGTTGAGACAAAACCACTAAATTCATGCATAAAATATGGTCTATATATACATATTCAAAAGATTTTTCAACTATACAAATAACTACATTTTTGTACAAGAATTTTTGAATGGAGAAAAGTTTGAAAACTTGAGTTTTGAAATCTAGAATTTTCATGATGAATCTGTACGTCACTATTTCGAGACCCAAATGACTTCTTTTGATAAAAATAACCTTAGAAATTAATAGATCTTTTAGTGTAGGTAGAAAATAGTATATAATATGCAAAATTTTGAGTTAAAATGAGCAAGTTATGGCCATTTTAAGTTGGAATTTCCATTTATGCGAATTTTGACGAATTCAATAAGATAGAATTAGAGAATTTGAGTAGATCTTGGATGAAATACTCATTTTGGGTATTTCTTTTGTTTAGATGTCGGTGACCAAGATCTTCTCTTCCCCGAAGATTACTTCGACTGATAGAAGATCGCTATGGACGAGTGAGTGTCCTTTACGTTTATGTATTCGTACATGTACTTGTAGAATAGAGCACTAGATAATGGAAAAGTATAAAATTGATATACATGTGGGTTATCATGGGAGTTATGTATGTGATTTGTTTTGTGTAATCAAATAACGATAAGTATATCGGAACCTGATTTGTTGACTGTCATAATTGCTTCTATGTACGTATTGTTATGTGTGCAATTATTGCTTAATCGCTTTAAATGAATTAATGTCGGATTAGGAATTCCCTTGAACTACATTGCTCATGCATATCACTTAGAATATCATTTCGTATTTTTGCTACTACTCCTCAATGTGGGATCGGAAAAGTAAGCTATCTAGCTACATCTTGAGGATTTAGGATATTTGGGGAATACGGCCTCAAGTTGTAGCCGAGCCAGATCGATCGCTTTGGGTATAGAAAGCTTGGAGACTTGTGGTACAATTCGTTGGAACCCCAAGATGCGTGCAAAATTTCAAGGAGGTCATTTGAGGCCTAGTTCAAATCATTCCCTAAACACCGATAGAGGGGTAAATCCATCATGCATATGAAATTGGATAGTCGTATGTATTGTTTGATCATATGGTTGTTTCATTTTATATGCTTGTTTAATAAACTTGGTTGAATGCCTGTTATGAGTACTTTTGCGTAAGGAATATGTCACTAAGCTCGTTATGCTTACTCCCCAATAGACTTTTGATATTGCAGGATCGTTATTTTGCACTCGAGACTACCTTATCTGTTTGGGTAGAGCTTATGCTTTAGGAAGCTTTTGGAGGGATTCTATTTTGAAGACTTAGATTAGATTTCTTCTAAAATCTTCTAGCT
Organism: Combretum micranthum; assembly: GCA_024138025.1. Classification (NCBI taxonomy): domain Eukaryota; kingdom Viridiplantae; phylum Streptophyta; class Magnoliopsida; order Myrtales; family Combretaceae; genus Combretum; species Combretum micranthum. The sequence goes on from JAMXBD010000003.1 coordinate 3,736,786, forward strand.
TTAGGTATATGTTTTAGTAAGATTATATTATTATGGAGACTTACCAGGGAAAAGCTCTTAAGGATTTGTAAAACTTTATATTTTGATGAAATATATTAAGTATTATTTTGCATGTTTCGTTGCCAATATCTTAAAATGCATTACTCTACCGGTCTCCCTTGATGTGAATGTACGCCTTGTATCGATATGGAAGCTTTCGAATGACTGAGGTAGTCATTCTTAAGTTTTAATATTGTGTATGGTAAGCTGTCACATTTAGGCTACCCGTTGAGGCGTGACAATGTTAGCACTGAGAAAATGTCACAGCTACTCAAGACATTTGTGCATAAGCTATCATTTGAGCACATCCCAAATACAATTTAAGAGGCTTTAAAAAACCCCAGATGGAACCATGCAATAATTGAAGAAATGGCATCACTACAAAGGAATAATACATGGGAGCTCACAACACTACCGAAAAGCAAGAAAACAGTAGGATATAAATGGGTATTCCCTATTAAATATAAGCAGATAGATCCATAAATCGATACAAGGCAAGGTTTGTGGAAACATCTAGCAACTGAGTTTGAAATGAGAAATCTTGGAGGCTGAAAATATTTTTTAAGAATTGAGGTGGCTCGATCAACTCAAGGGATATTTCTTTCGCAAAGAAAGTATGTGCTTACCTTTTAGCTGAAACAGGCATGCTTTATTGTAAGCCAACAGACACTTCGTTAGTTCAAAACTGCAAACTAAGAGACTGTTCAGATTAGATACCCACCAACAAAGAAAGATATCAACGACTTATAGGAAAGTTAATTTACTTGTCTGACTCACACCCAGATATTGCTTATGCCGTGACCCTAGTAAGTCAACTTATGCATAATCCAAGTAAAGAACATATGGAAGCTATAACTCGAATATTACAGTATCTAAAAGCATCTCTAACAAAAAGGCTCATGTTTGAAAAGTGCAATCATTTAAAAATTAATGGTTAGACGGATGCAGATTGGGTAGGAAGCATTTCTAATAGAAAGTCCATATGTAGGTACTTTACCTTTATCGGAGGCAACTTAGTCTCATGGAGAAGTAAGAAACAAAAAGTAGTTACATCATCTAGTGAAGAGGCTGAGTTTCGTGGTATGGTAAAGGAACTTTGTGAGTTGCTTTGCTTAAAAGAGCTGTTAAAAGAAATTAGCTACTCATTGAGTCAAGTACGAGACTGTTTCGTGATACAAAGCTGCCATAGAGATTGCACATAACTCGGTTCAACATGACAGGATAAAACATATTGAAGTAGATCGACATTCTATCAAAGAAAAACTTGAGGCAAAGATAATTCAATTTCCTTTTATAAAATTAGAAGACCAACTAGTAGACATTCTCACAAAAGTTGTTTTTAGCGAAGTGTTCTATAGCTCACTAGACAAGTTAGGCATGAAAGATATCCATGCACCAACTTAAGAAGAGATGTTGACTTGATCGTCATTAATTCGCTTTTGACTTAACTGTCTTTATTTTGCTAAAATTAAGGAATTAGGATCATTTAATGTATTATCATAATTTTAAGCATAACTCATGTAAAATAATTATTTATGTCCTTTGTTAACACTTTTGTATAGCCTATAAAAACATACATTTATTCAACAATGAAATATATGAAAAGAGAATACCATTTCTACAGCATTTAGTGAGACCAAAGAGCATCACTAAGAATTCATAATTCCCATACTTGGTACTAATAGCCATTTTCTATACATCATCTAATTTAATCCTCAAGTAATAATACCCCGATCTCAGAGTAATCTTTTCAAATACTTAAGCTCTTGTTAATTAACTGAACAAGTCATCAATCTTAGGCATTGGATACTTATTCTTGATAATCACCCGATTTAATTCTCGATAATCTATATGTAACCTCATACCCCTATCCGTCTTTTTCACAAAAACTATTTGTGTCTCCTTTGGTGATACACTAGGTTTGATAAATCCTTTATCAAGCAACTTCAATATTTGAATCTTTAGCTCCACCAACTCTATTGGTGCCATGCGATACAAACTTCAAAGATAAAATGTTGTACATGACACTAAATATATACAAAATTATATCTCCCTTTCTTATGGTAACCTAAGCAAGTCCTCAGAAAAAACATATTGATATTTGCATACTATAGGCATTGCTATGACATTTGCTACCAGTGTAAACCCTTGAATTTTTGCTAAGTTTATGCTTAAATCTTAGAATTAAAAGTCAACCAGAAATCCTAAAAATCAACAAAAGACAACAACAAACCCTAGTGTTTAGATTCGGCAATCTCGTGCTCTTAAACCCTAAATAACGAAATTGATATAATTGTGGATAATGGTTTGTAATAATATAGGAAAGCTTAAAAAATATCATATTCATTAATTTTTAGTGTATTTCGAACTCAAACGGGATTAGTTCTCGAAAAGCGTATCGTAGGACTTGGAATAGTAAAATATTCCGATGACACGATTAGATTTGTAATAATACAAGAATTCCAAAAATATCAGTTTTATAATTTTTCGATAGCTAAAAATAATAGATATTGCATTTATACGTTTATTTTCTTTACTATCGGTATATTATTAGTCTTGTTTACTATGCATTGTCCTATTTTACTATTCATATATCTCTACTTTTTCTTACTACCTATTCTTATACACGTATTTCTTACTTTTTTCTTTTCCAATGCAATTTCACATATATCATATTTCACATATTAATTACTTTTCATTACAAAAATACAAATTAATCAATTTTCCCCTCTCCCCTTCACATGGCTGGTGCCTCCCCCTCTCTCTCTAATCTAATTATTTTTCTTTTTTAATTTATTTTATTACATCTAATTTTCCTCTGCAAAATTCTATATATACCCCATCTCCCTCCATTTCTTTCACACACTTCTTTCACATACCAAAACTCTCTCAAAATCACTCCATAAAATCCTCTCTACAAATTCTCTCTACCACTTCTCCATTTTCTTCTAACCACTAGGTAATTGTCTTAAACTTCCTTCATGTTCATGTGACTTGGTATGAATTTAATGTGTGTTTTCTAAAATAACCTATAAGAGGTTAAGAAAACACCAATAGGTTTATACTTTGTTCTTGTTCATATATCCATTCTTATATTGCTAATAGATTATTTATTATGTTCATGTAATTTAGCATGAATATAGTGTGTGTTTTCTAAAGACCCATATAGGTTAAAAAAGCAACATTATGTTCATATTTTGTTCTTGTTCATATATTATGTTTTTGTTATATTACTTTTACTATTATGCTTATATTATTATTATTATGCTCTTCTTATTGCTATTATTATGGTTTTTCTATTTTTTTGGGACTAGTCTATTCTTAGTCTCGGGGTGCCTTGATGAAGCTAAGGCCCCCAATACTTGACCTTATTATTATACTTATATTGTTTCTTATATATATCCTTATCTTATTATGTAATATTATTCTCTTTCTCATGACTACATATTCATAATCATGCATGAACATGTTGATATTGTCTCAACAAAAATAAAATAAGTTTTCTTAAATGAAGAAAAATAGGAACTCTCTTTAAAAATAAATTTTTGTCAGCTAAGAAATGATTTTTCCTTAGAACTTAAAGTTTTATCTTAACAAATCTTTTCCAAAATTTAGATAGGCTCATCATAAGTTTTTAGTAATAATGGTACATTAGAATTTCAACAAAGAATACATAAAGTAGATTTATCATACATACCCCTTTCAAATCACTAAAATAAGAAAAGTTTCTTTAAAACCCCATATTACTTATTCCATGGTTAACAAAGTTTTTTTTTTAACTTAATTATGAAGTTTTCACCAACACTCTAAATTACTAAGGTCTAGACAAGTTTTACAAAATCATCAAAAATTAATCTTCTAGAAATAAATGTTACTTAGAAAATAAAATTAGTAAATGACTTAGAAGATCATTATTATTTATTTAAAGTGGAACTAACTTTAGGAAAAATTAAGAATAAATAAACATAACTACTTTAAGAAATTTCAGTCACTACCAAGAAATACTTAGAAAAAAAAACTATATTTTTCAACCACTAAGAATGAAGTTGTAGGAATCTTAAAAAGACTAAATTTATTTGTAGAAAATTAAATTATTCTCCAAGGTTAAGAAATGAAATTAAAAGAAGGAAACACTCACTCATAATAATTCAAAAAAATTTTCCAACAAACTTAAGTAAATTTTCAAGTTTTTACTTTTTCCAACTTTTAAGACACATTGTTTTACAAAAAAAAAAACATTATTGAGACAACCTCACTAAATTCATGAATACAATATGAGTTTATATATATATATATATATATATATATATATATTCAAAGGTTTTTTCAACTATAAAAATATCTATATTTTTGTACAAGAATTTTTGGATGATGAAAAGTTTAAAATCTTATGTTTCAAAAGCTAGGATTTTCGTGGTGAATCTGTACCTTGCTATTTCGGGACCCAAATGACCTTTTATGACAAAATAACCTTAGAAATGGATAGATCTTTTCGAGTAGATAGAAAACGGTATATAATATGCAAAATTCTAAGTTAAAATGAGCAAGTTATGGCCATGTTAAATTGGAATTTCCACCAATATGAATTTTACCGCAACTAGAAGATAGAATTAGAAAATTTGATTAGAAATTAAATGGAATACTCATTTTGGATTTTTATTTTGTTTAGGAAATGAGGAAGACAACTTGTACTACCCCGAAGACTATTTCAATTAAGGGAGCTACCATCACGACATGGTCGAGTGAGTCTACTTCCCTTGTTTTTCATACTTATAATTGTGCTTGTAGTATTGTAGCACTAGATATTGGAAAAAGATAAAATGGAAAGTGCATGTAACTTATAATCTTGGTGAAAGAACTTTAAGCATATCGAGCCATGAATTGCCTATAATGAATTGTATATTCAACTAGCATGTTGAAGCGTCTAAAATTGGTTGATCACTTGCAAGAAATTGAATATACATGGTTAGACTCTAAATAAAATTTAATGCATTAACTTCACAAGTTGAGTCTCATTACATTCGCTATTATATAATTAGTGGAATAAGTATATGACAGTGGTGGTTAACATAACCGGTAAAATCTGTGTGTGGCGAGTAAAAGCCAATAAGAACTACATAAATTGATAGCGAGTAGGAGCCAATAAGATCTACATGTTTTTGGTGGCGAAGAGTAGCCGGTAAGAACTATGAAAATTGTTTATTAAAAATTGTTGGCTATAATTAGCCTGAATACCTAACCTCGAATGAATGGCGTAAATTCATTCAATATATGGTTCTAGGAAAATCGTATGTCTTGTCTATTCATGTGTTTGTTGTATTTCATTTGCTTGTATAATAAACTTGGTTGGTATCTTTGTTTCGAGTATGTTAATCGGGAGTATTCTCACTAAGCTCGTAAAGCTTACACTCCTATAGATTTTTGTATACACAGGACCATTTGTTCATTTATCCAAGGTCTTCACATATCCGAGTAAGTGTTCTTTTTTAGAGCTTTTGGAGGAAACTACTCGAAGATTAGAATAGACAATAGGCACATAGTTGATGGTTGCCTAAAGAGAGCAAGAGTTACGTGTTTTATCTATAACAAAGTGAGACATGTATCAACTACTTGTTCTCAAAGAACCCATCAAAGAGGAGCTTCACAGTCTAAAGGAATTGGTGGAGCTAAGGACAAAAAAGAAGGAAGTAACTAAGCAAGCAAATCTACGAATATCGCCAGAATGTTTGCAATGCATAGGACTTCCATCGTAGAAGGATTTGAAGAGGAGTATGATGGCCAGGAGATAGAAGATTTTGATATGATAGAAGGTATGTGTTTAACCCTTACCTTTATGAGTTTTAACACAAGTACATGTTAGATAGCTAGAATAAAAGCTTTCTTAATTAAGCTAGTGACTAGAAAATAAATGGCAACTAAGAACCATACGAGTGAAAGACACCCCCACATATGCACTCTTTGATACTGGTGCTACACATTTCTTTATCAACCTAGGTTTAGTAAAAGAGCTGGCTTTTGTGCTGAGGTAATGAAGAAAGGTTCAGGAATCTCAACTCCCACCAAAGACATGGTTATCACCTGACAAGTGATAAAGAGATGTCCATTGTGGATAAATGGCTAAGAAACCACTGCTGACTTATAGTAGTGGATATGTAGAAGTACGATGTCATTTTAGGGATGACTTGGATGACTACTGCTAAGGTGATAGTGGATTGTCAACACAAGATAGCTTCATTTTTAAATAAGGGAAAGAAAAGAGTGGAGTTGACAGGAGAACTACTCAAGAGTGATCAAATTGAAATAAGAGTTGTTGAAGTGTTAAGAAAAAGATTTGATGAGTTGGATAAGAGCATAATGTATTTATTGGATGAAGGGATGGAAAAACCTGATGTTCAGAGTATAAGTGTGTTGATTCTCTAACGTCTTTTCGGACGATCTACCAAGGCTACTACCCCTAAGAGAAGTTACGTTTACTATGGACTTGATGTTAGAGAAAACACCAGTATCAAAACTGCTTTATAAGATGGCATCAATGGAACTAAAAGAGTTAAAAGCACAACTGCAAGATTTATTGGACAAAGGGTTTATTTGCCTCAGCATTTCGCCATGGGGAGAATATGTGTTGTTTGTCAAAAAGAAAGCTGGATCTATGAGGCTTTGTATAGATTAAACAAGGTCACTGTTAAGAATAGGTACCCTCTGTCAAGGATAGATGATCTACTTAACCAGTTGCATGGAGCAAAAGTGTTTTCTTGTGTTGATCTAAAGGTCTGGATACTACCAGATTTGTATTAAAGTTGATGACATAGCTAAGACAGCCTTTCGAATACAGTATGGCCATTATGAGTTTTTATATCTTTTGGGTTGACTAATGTACCGGCGATCTTCATAGACTTGATAAATAGGATTTTTCGATTGTTGTTGGATGTGTATGTGATAGTCTTTATTAATGACATATTGGTATACTCTGCTATGGATGAACAACATAATGAGCATCTACGCATGGTGTCACAACTTTTGAGAAAAATAAGTTATACGCCAAGTTATCAAAATGTGTCTTCTAGTTAAGACAAAATCTTTTCTTAAATGCAGAGTATTAGTAGAAGGGATTTCTATGGACCCTAAGAAGGTTAAGGCCATTGTTGAATGGTAAAAGCTTGAAGTGAGAAGTTTCTTGAGTTTAATAGGGTATTAGAGAAAGTTTGTTCAAAACTTCTCTAAGATAGCCGTACCTTTAACTTAGCTAAGTAGGAAAAGTGAAAAGTTTGAATGAATAAGAAGAGGGAATAGAGTTTTCAGGAGTTAAGAAAAGTTTATCTCTACACCGATACTAGTTTTGCCCAATGATGAGGATTCTTTTGCCATTTACAATATCGAAGTGTAGGTTAGGATGCATATTGACACAGAGAGAAAAAGTGAGTACATATGCATCAATGCAGTTAAAGCCACATGAAAAGACTTATCCGACGCATGACTTGGAACTAGCAACTATCGCTTTTGCTTTGAAGACATGGCGATGCTACTTGTGTAGATAGAAGTGCGAAATCTAAGCTGATCATAAAAGTTTGAAGTATCTTTTCACTCAGAGAGAGTCGAATATGAGACAGCATAGATGGCCAAATTCCCCGAAGGAGCCATCATCATCAAACCGGATTGGGTCTCGGAAGTCATGACTTCAAAAAAATACAAAAAAAAAAAAAGTAGCATTAAGGAAGAGAAAAAAGTAATAAAGGAAATGGTTTCTAATAATTTACAAAAAAAGAGAAATGGCTAACAAATTGGATTTTTATTTTAAAATCGGAACAAACTAATTACCAAATACACCTATCATCGCCTAGAGTTGATCAAGGACTATGACTTAAGCATCAACTATCACCTAGGAAAGGTCAATGCAGCTACGGATGCTTTGAGCTATAAGAGTCATGTAGAGTTAGCCTCGATGCTAAGGGGACAAAAAGAGCTTATAAGAGAGTTTGAAAGGATAAGCTAGAGTCTACCTTGCAAGATCCAAAAGTTAAGATTGCAAATCTGGTTTTAAAGCCTACCTTGTTACAAAGGATTAAGTAAGGACAAAGATGAGATTCATAGTTTCAAAGGATCATTCAACATCTTGCACAAGGAAAGTTTAAAGGGCTTCATGTGGATAAAGAAGGAGATCTAAGCATAAATAATAGATTGTGCGTGCTAGATGATATAGCTTTGAGGAAAGAACTTATGCATGAGGTACATTGCTTAGGATATACAGTTCATCCAGGTGAAACCAAAACCTATCAAGAACTTAAAAGTGCATATCAGTGGAATAAAATAAAAAAGGATACAACAGTTTTTCATCGCTTAATGTGAAATCTGCCATAGCATGAAGGCTAAACATCGAAGACTAAGTGGGTTGTTGTAAACTTTACCTATCCCCAAATGGAAGCGGGATCAAATATCAATGGACTTTGTAAGTTCTTTACCAAGGATTAATCCTAGTTATGATGGAATATGGATAGTTGTGGATCTGCTTACTAAGTCTGCTCACTTTCTACCTATTAATATGACTTATGCCTTAGAAAGGTTACTATGAATATACATCAATGAGATTATTAGATTGCATGGTGTGACAATAGGGATTGTTTCAGATCGGGATCCAAGGTTTGTTTCACGGTCTTAAGCTAGTTTGCAAAGAGCCATGGAAACTTAACTATAGTTTAGTACTGTGTATCATCCTTAAACTGGTGGATAAATAGAAAGAACAATATAGACTTTAGAGGATATGCTAAGAGCATGTGTGCTGGAGTTTAAAGGAAGTTGGGATCGACATTTGCCATTAGTAGAGTTTACATACAACAATAGCTATTATTCTAGTATTGGGATGCCACCATAAGAGGCTTTATATGGACGAAAGTGTAAGTCACTTCTCTTTTGGTATAATTTGGAAAATACAGCCATTAGGCCTGAACTAGTGCAAGAGATAGTTGATAAAGTGGCAGTAATCAAGTAGAGAATAAAAGAGGCGTAAGATCGATAGAAGAGTTGAGCTGACATGAAAAGAAGGGAACTTGAGTTTAATATAGAAGACCATGTGTATCTTAAGATTAAACTAATAAAAAATTTGTATAAAGGACAGTTGCATGGGAAGTTAAGCCCAAGATATGTTGGACCTTTTGAGATCTTAGAAAGAGTTGAAAATTTAGCGTATTGATTGGCACTCCTTCCTAACCTTGCTAACATATACAATGTCTTCCATGTATCCATTTTGCGAAAGTATGTACCTAGCCCTAATAAGATGGTTGAGTTAGAGCTTATCCCAATAAAGGAAAAATTGACATGTGAAAAGCATCCAATATGGATTTTGGATTATAAAGTGTAGACTCTTCGAAACAAAGAGATCAGATACATTAAAGTACAATGGGATCTGCAAACTAAGGAAGTTACATGGGAATCGAAAAACAACATCACAAAGGTTAATCTGCAGCTGTTTGTTGAACAAGGTACATCTTTAGCTTTGAGGTTCCCAGGAAACCCTAGTAATTTAGAATCTGGCAATCCCGTGATCCTATACCAAAGAGTTGAAATACAAGTGAAGAATATAGTTTGATTCGTAATAATACTAGGATGCTTAAAAAGGTAGGATTAGCGAATTTTCGACCCATTTCGAACCCGATCGGATACAGACTTTGAAAAGAGTGTCCCGGGGCTCGAAATATTAAATATATGATATTAGTACCGTTAGACTCGTAATTTCATAAGATTTCCAATTATATCAGTTATATAATTTTTCGGATTATAAAAGTTACAGATATTACCTTTTATCGTATTTTCATTACTACTGGTACTTTAAATGTCTAATCTATTTTTTTACTTCTTCTACACTATTCACAAGTACAACTACCCATAACCTATTTCTTACATCCTTATATCCTACTCTTACAATTTCATCATTTTCCTTATAATTTACTTTTCCAATATAACTTTTACTACTTAAATTATTTAATTAATGTTGAAACTTACACAACACAACACCTTTCTCTCTCTCTCTCCAAGGGGCCGGCGCATCTCCTCTCCCTCTTTCCTCTCTCCATTTGTTTTATTTCTATTCTTTTATTACAACATACCCTAATTCACAAGTCTATATATATCCCTTTGTACCAACTTCCTCTCACTTTTTCACTTTTCACTAAACCAAAACTCTTGCAAAAATTTTCTTTCTCTCTTCCTCTCCCCTTGTCAAAATCGTAACACACATACACACACACACTCACTTATTTTTCTTTAAGTTTCTTGATCCAAACATCCAATAGTTAATAGATCTATACTTTGTTACCTTAAAAACATGTAATGGCAAATTCATTCATGTGTGGTTCCACACAAAAATCCCCATGAACTTCAAGCTAGGGATGTGGAAACACTTGAACATGAGATCATTGCCATCACAATGTTATAGATCTTGTTATTTGATTCATTTTTCTATTATCTTGTTTTTATTATCAATTTATGTTATTATTATTAATGATTTGTGCATATATTCATCATCTATTCATATTCATATAACCATCATAGTGTTCATGCATTTATGACTAGTATAGTAAACTAGATGTAGTTGTTTTAAGCTTATAAGCGCATTAGATTTTTGTTTTATGCATATAAATAACTTGTAATAGCTTGATGATAGTAGGATTGTATTAGAAAGCTCAAGATCTACTTTAGTTTCAACAAAAATAACTTTTGAAAATTCGGATAAAAAATGAACCATATTTAGAAAACCTATTTTTCAACTTTAAAATATATATTTTACATTAAAAATGAAGGGCTTAGGGAATAGATATCATAAATGAGTGATCTTGATGAGAAAAGCTTAGATCTACTAAGAAATATTTTCAAAACAAGGGCAAGTTTATAAAAGTTATATTTCAATCTCAATAACAAGTATTAAATTCTAAATAAAGGAAGCTTGAGATGTAAACACCCATTTTTCAACTCCAAAACAAGATTTTTATTAAGGAAATGGAAGCCTTAAGGAGTAGGATTGATTAGGAAATGGTTTTTGAAAGACTAAATGAGTTTTACAAAGAAAACAAACTCAAATGAAATTTTCAAAATTCGCATTTGAAAATGACTACTATTTAAACACCTATTTCCAAAAGCCAAAATGATGATTTTTATAAAAAAAAAAAAAAAAAAAATGGAAGTCCTAAGGGATACATATAATAAAGACCTAATTTTGATAAAGATAAGAGAGGTTTATTAAAATATAATCGTAGAACAATGAATAGTTTCCAAGAATAGATTAAACCATGTTTTCATTTTCAAAAAATTTTGTAAAATTCATAATTAGGTAAACAAACTATATAAACATCTATTTTCTAGCCCCAAAATGAAGGTTTTTATTTAAATAATGAAGGTGAGGGCTATGTAGGTCATCAAGGTTGAGTTTTGATAAAAGCAAGTATGATTTTACAAGAAGAAAAACTATTTTTCTTAAGTCTAGTAAATTTCAAAAGTGTTGCAAAATAAAAGTTTTTCAAAAAGAATTCTTGGTACTATATTTATATACATGTAGATAGATCATCTCATAACCTTCATGACAATAGCTTGTAGGTGTTGCATACATACATGAAGCACTTGTGAAAACAAAGTTAGGAAAGCAATGTCATATACTTCTTTTGACATTATCTAAGTACATGAGAAATTAGAAAATTCCAACACTCATGAATCGTGCATGGTATTGAATTATATATGTATATAATAGAGTCTTACAAGATATAATGACGGCAAGTATCTATCAAAGCTTTAGTATGATGTTTGTTTTGAGGTTAGAAGTTGAATTGTGGAATGGAAAATTCGTGTAGTATTTTGTACCCTACTGTTCATGGATCAACCAACCTCTTTTGCTGGAACTAACTCTAGAAATGGATAGTTCTCGTCGAATAGGTAGAAATGGGTATATATATGAGAAATTTCGAGTTAAAATGACCAAGTTATGACCGTTTTAAGTTAGAATTTCCTCTTAGACGAATTTTTATGAACTTGTTAGAATAGAAATTGTAAGTTCATTCAAACTTCACAGAAATACTCATTAAAGTTATTTCTCTTGATTAAGAGACTTAGGAAACGGCTAGACCTTCCTGAGGACTATTACGATTAAGTGGATTTTCGCGCCATAGCAAAGTGAGTTCATTATCTTTAAGTTTTATGCTTGCGCTTGTGCCTGTAATATTAGTGGCATTAGAATATAGACAAGATAAAATTGATTGTATGAATATGATTTCTACATGCGTGAATTGATGATAAGAATATCAAAATGAGTTTGTTGTAATTATTTGTATGACCTAGTAGAGAATTGATATGTTTGCAATCTCTATGATCACCCATAAATTGTTAAATTAATATGACATGATCTTGTAATCAAATTGACCATGCATACCATATGTGAGTCACATTGCATAGGTTATTATACCTTTGTAGGAAGAAGGCATAATAGCTGGGCAACGAAGGGCCTGTAAACTTGAATATTGGCGTAATGGCCGAAAATTAAATATTGGCGTATGGGCCGGAATTGAAAATGTGTGTGGGTAGGCACCTGTATCAACCACAATAAAAAGTGAGAAAAATTGAAATCATTGGTCGTGTGGGCCAGAAACACCTAACCCCGAATAGAGGGTGTAAATCTATTCAACATAAGACTTCCGGTTGGTCGTATGTATTGTATGCTCACGTGTTTATGCATTCATATGGTTGTTAATAACTTGTTTGTTATATATACAGTTGAGCATTAAATTTTGGAAGTGGAACTCACTAAGCTTGTAAGCTTATACCCTAGTAGTTTCCTGTTGCAGTATGAATATTTATGATAGGTATAGCTTTTGGACTCTAAGGAGCATTTTGAAGAAGTCAGGACCTGGATGTAGGCATAGACTTCTAGTTAAATCTCCTAAATTGACATATATATGATGAATGTTGTAAGAGACTTTTGAGAACTTAAGGAATCTTAATATTTTGACGGGAGTATGCCCCTTAGATCATGTAATAGACTAATTTAGCTATAACTGTTATGATTTGCTTTCTTATTACTATGTATGTCTCTTTAAGCTATTTCGAATCAAAATATGGTTTCCTATATGTTAAACATGAGCCTTACACCCGGTGTTTAAACTCATGGAGTGACTAAGGTTGTCATACTTGAGTTCAAATATCGAGTGTGGCGGACTGTCGTGTTTAGGATAGTCTTTGGGGCGTGACAATAATCCCTAGGTTTTTTACCTTAGCTTGAATTTAAAAAAAAAAAAGAATTAAAAACTTGAGTACTTCAGTTAAGTAAATACAATTTAGAAATAATTCACAAGAGCACAGTGTAATCGCCCAAACTACACAATTCAAATATAATAATCATTAAGTAAATAATATGGAAATTTGATGAAGTTTGAAGGAAAGTCACAAGGATCACTCCTAATTTTTTGCAATCTAAAAATATTAAAATATGAAAAATTTGATCATTGTTTAATGTTTTAATTATTATATTTCACGATAAAATTCTTCCATAACTTCTCGATAAAATTCTACAAATATAAAAAGGATAAAATTAGAAAAATATATATATACTTAAATGAATGAAAATGAGATTTAATAATATAACGGTAATAATCAAAGTTGTATAATATAATATTATGGATAATTAAAAGAAATAAATGATGAGTAATTAAATAATTATAGAAGAATGGTACTAAATTTGAATAACATAAATTTAAAGATGTTTTATCAAAATAAAAAAATTACACGAAACACCAAATCAGTATAACAAGAGAGAATAAAACCATTTTAAATATATAATGCATGTGATAAACAAACCTGAAATATGGAAATAATTGCAAAATAATGTCAAGTTTCAATATGCTCTAAATATTGAAAAACAACAAAAAAATCAAACAAACCAAATAATAAATACAAATATACAATATATGAACTCAATAAATGATAGACTGCTAAATAATTCAAATTTATAATGAAAGTGGAATATAATATCAAAATTTAGTTCAAATTAATCAGAATAATAGAATGAAAGCATAAGTGGAAGAATAAATCTTAAAAGGATCAAAAGCTTTTGACTTATAAAGTTACAGTTAATATATAATGTCAACTACCCATAGATAATTAATTTTAAGCTTTGTTTAAAATATAATTTAATAATTAAGCTTAGGTAATTTAATTAAAATAAGTAAATTAAATTATAGATTACAGATAGATAGGTTAACATAATCAAGTTAGTAAATAGGCTTATTTGGAATTGATATTTCAACTACCCCTTTTCATTCGTATATTGACTTCAATTACCTATTTTATCAATCGACTTTCTTAAATCTTTCCAACTACTAGATTTGAACTTTGTTTCCTTCAATTACCTTAATTATTCTTCCAATAAATCAAATTCCACTATTATTTGACCCAATTTTAATTTAAAAACCCATTTCTTTTAATTTATAAATGATCTAAAATTTTCTTAAGTTCAAATACTTCGATTTCTAAAATACTCAAATATAGCCTCTTTAATCTAAATTGTATACCTTCAATTCCCATGAATTTTGAGTTTATCTGCTTATTTAAAAATATTAGTTTCTAAGCTTAAACTCAAACAAATATCAAGTTTTCACAAAATTAAATTCTAAATTAGATGTTCAATTCAACTTATCGATATTACTTTTATATATTTTAAAATTTCCTCCTAATTATTTTTAATACTTAATATAATGATCTAAAACGCTAGGACAAAACCCTACTAATTAATATCCTTAAAAATCTCTTTATATTTATCTTTTCTTCTTTTTTCCCTTTTGAAATCTACCTCTGTCATTTCATTTTCTTCTCTCCTATGTTTCCTCTCTCTTATTTTTTTTATTCATCTTATCTTCATCGTCTTTTCTTTCCTTCAAATCATCAACCCAAAACTTCAATTTTTAACAATATCAAAAGGAGAAATAGGAGATGAAATCAATAAAGAAGATAAGAAGCATGCTAAAAGAAGCTACAACAACATGAAGAAGTAATAGTGAAGAACAAGATAGTTAAATTCATCCAAAATGTGAGTATGCTTATTTTTTTTATTTTTATAAATGCATATAAATAATGAGTTATCGTTAGCTATAGGCAAAATGTGAGATGAAACTTGTAAACATGTGGTATATAAGTTTGCGTCTTAAGACTTAAGTGTAATATGTTCATTAGTGGTTTTGATAATTAATGAGATGGTATGAAGGAATAAGATGCAGTAATGGGAATAGAGATGTTGTGAGTTATGGTGCTGAGCTTGTAAGGTGTTGTAGGTGGAGTTTTGTGAATAAAACAAGTAGACAATAGGCTAAAATAGAGTAAAATGGAGCAAAGGAAAACAGGCGACGTGATATGGGTTTGTACAAGGCATAACAAAGGACGTGGTAGCCACTGTCTCCCCTACTGAACCATATGGGGCGTGGCAAGAGGCTTAGTGGCCAACTACCCTTGATATGCCACATATGGAACCAGGGGGTATCTTGTCCTTCTTTTCCTTGTTGACTTAAATTAAATTGATCATAACTTTCTCATCCAAACTCTATTAAGGTGATTCAAAAGGCCACGCAAAGCTTGAAAAGAGCTCTATAATCTTCATGTTTAAAGTTTTTACAAATTCTAAAAATATCAAGGCCTAAATTTTGATTGATTCTAACTGCCACATATTCCAAACAAAGTTAAAAACTTGTGTTTGCTTATTAAATATGTATAGTTAAGTATAAAATGAACTTAGCTAATAAACCTAGGTTCAACTTAACTAAATGAACTTGAATGAATTAAAATGGATTAGGTTGATTAAGTTTAATCAACTTAGTTAAGATTAAGTCAACATGGACTTAAGTTAATGTGAATCTTAGATATAAAATTAACTTAGTTAATCAATTTAAGTTCAACTTGACTAAATAGACTTTAGTAAGCTAAAATGAATTATATTGATTAAGTATAATCAAGTAATTGGATTAAATTATTATTTATAATCAATTTGGTTAGGATTAAGTTAAAATGATGATATGTTGGGACAACCATAATTTATATGGGGAATATGATGTTTCAAATATGTGTTTGCTTAGGAAATGAACGTTTTTGTATATAAATGATTTATTGATGCTTTTGTAATAAATGCTTATAAACAAAGAAGAAAGAAATATTTTGACAGATAATGGAGAACTATCTATATCTTGGCGGAGCAATCTTCGTAGCCATAATGGGATTTTCACTTAGTATTTGATCAAATTAAGACTTTAAAATGAGTTTGATCCCTTGAGTAAATGTTTTGCTTTTAGTGTATTCTTTGAAATAGCTTTAGCTAACTTTCTATTTTTTTGCTTGGATTTCAATTGTGAAGGATGATGATAATTTGATGTTGATGATGATTGGATTTTGATGATTAATGGTGGCGATGATTTGGATTTTTTAGAAGTTTATTGAGACCTAGCTTAGATGTTAGGTGGGTAATACTAACCTTATTGCTTTGCTTGCGCTTATAAATTAGTTGCACCCATGAGAAAGTAAATATAACTGATTAAGTGTAGGATTGGGTATTTATATGCTAAATGATGATTGTGTTGCTTGATAAAACATTAAAAATCAAAGTGATCACACTTTGCATAAAAAGATTGTATTGTTGTTATCGATGAGTGTCTGCTACATTGATTGATCACTTGAATAAATAAACTTAATACTACATTTTTTTATTAAATAGACATGCATTGTACTACAACATACTTGCATCAGCATTTATGAAGTATGCACATCACGTATTATCATTCCTATTCTATGGTAATGCTTAGGGCAATCCAGTGAATTCTTTCTAAAGAGAAGTTAGAGGCTATGTTTCACTGAGTTTCAAAGAAAATTGTAGTCATATCTAAGGAGCAGTTAGAGTTTACGTTGAGAGTAAATATGCATGACAAGGAATTTGAGAAAAGAAATCCCCCTTCCTTAGTTCTTAAATTCTCCTAGGCGTGATACTAGGCTGGTCCTTCAACTCCCAAGAGAGGGTGTAAATCTCTACTGGTTTGGGCTCTGGTCATCCAAACTATGCATAACATATGATTGAGTGTTGCATTGCATATATTTTTTAACAATACTTGTTTGACAATTGTTTGTTATGTGGTTTGGTCTTTGTTATTCACTGAACTATGGTGGAGGTCACACCCCCATAGTTTTGTGTAGGTATATCTTAGGCCAATAATGGGTTAAGAGAGCGTAAAGACCTTAGGGATTTGAAAATTAGCTTAGAATGCATATGTTTTACATTTAAGATAGAAATTTTTTTTTTCTATGAGATAAGCTTCGAATGATTTACTTTAATTAGAAAATGGTCCAAAGTTTTGCAATATGTAATTATTTATCCTATTTTACTAATTGGTGGGGGATACCAATTCTCTACAGTTCTGATGGATTGCAGGAATTTGTATTTCCTTAGTTATTAAAATATTTTTATCAATTAAAATGTGTATAGCATATATTAAGTAGAGTTTGGCAAATCTCTGACTTGCAAAACGATTTTCATATCTTGGATACATACTTGATAAGATTACTTTAGGTTTTCCTTCTAGGCCTTTCTTTTAGGGTCGTGACACATAAGACACTAGATATTAGCTTAAATTTTATTTTCACAAGTTTTGAAGCTTAAATCTTGTTATTAATTCTTTTGTGTCCTAAGATAATAAAAGTTTTGATAGTACATTAATTAATATTAATTAGATACTATATTCTATTTATCTCATATACATTAAAAGGTTTTGATTTTTATTTCTTATAAACAAATCTTTTCCCAAAATTACCATAAATTACTTTGCAAGCTATCCGCCACAAATTTCAAAGCATTGGTATACTATCCTTTGTTTTAATAAAGTTTCTTTCATTAAATACTGAAATGACAATTCCCAATTAAACAATACTTATTTTCTTCTATGTAAAAGAAAAGTAACCGAAGATTTGAAAGTTTACACCAACTGGACATCGATGTTTATAGAGGATAAAACACAATATTTTTCGAGATCTACTTCTCTAACATAATCTCTTTTACGCACACAAAATCATTTCTTTAAACCTTCAATTTCTTAACTCAAAAAACCACTAAGATAGTGTTTACAAATTTCACAACCAATGTCTTGAAAGGAGTAAGTGAAGTAATCTCGAAAAGCAAAACAAGTAATTTCATTTTACTTTATTCTTAAAAGTTATAGAAAAATATCTTTGTTAAATACACTAGTACATGTGCACATTTCACTGTTCACATGTAAAGGTTAAGTTTAATCGATATTATAGGATAAAAAACTAAAAATGAGCCTTGCTTGCTAAGCAATCTTAAAAACGAGTAAAAACTTTCTATGTGAGTTTGTTTAGGCCTAGAGTTGTAATATATTTGTTAAAATCTTATAAGCAAAACTAACTTAGCTCAACTAAGCAAAGTAGAACAGAACATGCAATAGAATGGAGTAAAACTACCTTAAAACCCAAATGTTGGATCTAGAGTTAGGAATAAGAAGATAAAAGTCTCATGATAGATTAGTGAGTTGTATGAAGTTATTATGTTGAGTTTATCTCTATGTATATTTTTTTATGCAAATATCCGTTATGGAAGGGTTAGTTATGAAATGGAGTAAGTTCAGTTGTTATTCTGTAAGTGTGTTAGAGATAGCAACCTCGTTTTGCTCATGGGTTGGAACAATAGTAGACTTTGAGTAAGAATCTAGAGGTACAAATTAACATGCAGCTTCTATTGAGGCTCAAATCGAGCCCTCAGTTAGGCTTGTAGTTAAAAGTTAAGGGAAGTCACAACTAAGTGTTTGGAGCATAGAATCAATTGCAGCTTAAGTCGAGCCTTTAACCTATCCCATGATCTAACCTATGGACCTTTTAGATGCACACGACTCCCAGTTTGCCAAGGCATAACCTAGTTTCTATCAGTAATGGACCCTGCAACTATTCCTAAGCTACTTGCTACTTAACCTAAGTAGTAAGCAATAATATAAGTTAAGAAGTTTATAACGTGAATCTAGGACACTTAGGCACTAATAAGAGATCTTTCTCAGCTATATGTATAGTAATATATGCTTGTTGCTCTATTGGAACCACAAACCATGATCCAGAGTTTCCTATAGACTACTATGATCTTTAAGCAGGATGCATAGGTGAGTAACTTCGATCTTTTCATATTGTTGTGCTTGTAATGTAGCTATACACATCTTCATATGAACATAGCTGGCTATATGTGGGGATGTGAATAATGTGTGTTTTATAGTGTATGGATGAATGACAAGACATAATATTAGAAGTGATAACCAATTACGACTTATTGATGTGTAAGGCATATTGATATTTTTTTTTTAAATTGTGTCACCAATAACTTGATCTAAGTCTTAATCGACCCATAAGTAAAATGGACATGCATTGCACAATAGCATACTTGCATTAGCATGGTACCCACATCACGTATTGATATTTTGATTCCATGGTAATACCTAGTTACGCCAAGTGAATCTGGGTGGGGTCACCATAGGGTTGTCAGCCCCACGAGAACTTAGCAGGCATCGAAGGACGTCGCCCGAGTTGCAGTTGGCTTTAGGGTATTAATACTTAGTGGAATTTATAAGTTTCTAAGGTGAAGTTGAGATTATGTTACATATATATATATATATATAAGTATATAAATAATAATAGATAAATTTGAAATACTTCTCCTTCCTTAGTTTTCAGACTCTCTTGGGTGTAGACTACTTGAGTTGGTCCTTTAACCCTTAAAAGAGAGAGTGTAAATCTCCATTGGTTTAGATTTCGGTCAATCTAACTGTGCATGATTCATATGGTTGAGTGTTGCATTGCATATGACTGAAAACAAACTTGTCTAGTATTTGTTTGAAGTGTGGTTTGATCAAATTATCTCACTGAGCTGTGGTGTGCTCACACTTCTACAAACTTTACATGCTTTTAGGGATCCATAGAGTTGGTCTATACTTGAGGCGAAGCAATGTAGTATACATCAGAGGGGAACTAAGGCTTAAGCGAGAATGAAAGATAGCGTGGTTATATAGGACTAATGTATATATGTTTCTTGTAAGTTTGTAAGGTAATGTTTGGGAGCTTATCCTAAGTTTTATGGAAAGAACATGTTGTATGGGACTTATATGTGTGCAAAATTTCTTATTTTAACAACCTCACAATCCTATTTCAATTGTCCATACTACAAAGTGTCCTACTAGTTTGATGCTCACAAAATTTTTTAAAAAGCCCTAGTTAGCTCACTTGAATATTGTGATTTTTAAATTTTCAAAATGGAGCATCAACACTATCAAGATACCCTATGGGAGTATGACATGCCATATTCAAGAGAGTTACTCACTTAGACCTAATAAGTTTAGTTTTATTAATATTGTAATGCCCTAAACTAAAGACATTATTAACCGCTATGTGTCCTTACTAGATATGAACACGCTAAGACTATTATTCTACTAATCAACAGATTTGTAAATTCCATATAACGTCAATATCTCACATGTTGGGGTATTGTTAAAACATTACGAAATAACAAAACTTCTAAATAACTTAGTTGGCATAAACCAAAAGCCAACTTAATATAAACTTAAAACATCATAGAAAAGTTCTCATAAAAATTTTATAATCATAAAAACCATTTAAAATTTGTGTATAGTCTTCAACTTCAGTTTTCTCCAATCCAAAATATCTAAAAATCAGTAGGAAAGTTGGCTCTACTATCGTCCTTCCCATAGTTTACATATACATCATAGTCAGATAGATTAAAAACTACTGGGTCATCACCTGTACTTGAAAAAAAGAAGAAGTGAGCGCAAAAGCCCAATACACCATACCACAAATACATGTGCATGAACAAGCATTATACAAATTTCATATGCAACTTAATAACTTATGCAACAAACACAGGTTATTATCTTTAATTAGCCAAGTAAACAACATAGTTTAGAACCATTTGCAACTGGTCCTAAACATAGAATAACTCATGACTCCATGAAAACAAGTTTGTATACAAAATACTTTTATACATATATATTAGTGTTAGGTACTCCCCACATACCCTAGGTACCATACTCGTATCACTTCTAAACTATTAGAATCATCTCTGTGCACAACTCCATTCGGGACAATGCCACATGCAAATTATTAAGGCGTCGTCCTAGTAACAGGGTACTGCCAGTCTACTAGATCTAGCTAGACACAAACAACAAACTAATTAAAGCCGAATAAAATTAAGTCAATTTACAAATACTAAGCCTACAATCACAAACAACAGCCAAGGTAAGGTCGTACCTATAACAATGTATGGAGTAAAAAACCTAACTTCACTAAAAGCACCTAAACACCATCAAATACTCAATTAAAACTTGTTTTCACAAGACAAACATAATTTTTTAATCATCTAAACCCTAAACTAAAAAGAACTACAACTATCCTAAGTTCATATACACCTTCCTTCTTTTGATTGTAAAAATCATAGAATCTCTAACCACCAAAATTAGGGTTTCTCCAAAATTTCTCAAAGAACTTGATTCCCTTCAATATCAATACGAATACTTTAGGAAAGACAACACTTTTAGATCACAAAGGATTGAAAAGGATCAACTTACCTATTACTTGATTCTTGATCCTTCTTGAAGCCAGATCACAACTTAATAGATGTCTTAAAGTTTTCTAAAAGCTTATGAGAGGTTTTTACAGAAAGGAATAAGGCTAAGGCTATTTATAGAACATGGAAAACTTTAAAAATTCCGTGTATGTACATTAGCACATAGGCTGGCGGCATAAGAACATGGTTGGCATCCTAGGATTTACGCTGGTGGCTTAAAACTCAAAAGACTAAACTAAGGCAAAGATGGTGGGCACCCAACGTCGGCAATGTAAGATTCAAGGCTAGCGGCCTAAGAGGTAGTGTACAGCTGTCTCTAAGGGTGGGCACGGATCGGTTTGGTTCGGTTTTTCCTAAAATCAAACCAAACCATAATTTACGATTTGGTTTTTTTTTTTCATCCTAGACCAAACCATAATTTATTATTTGGTTCGGATTTGAAATGTTTTAAACCATTAAATAACGGTTTGGTTCGATTTGGATTACGGATTAAATCAAAATTCTAACTAAAAATTTTTTTTGTTCTAGTTTTTTTACTTTTATGTAGGCACTTAAATATTTATATCATTTTACAAATTTTATATTATAAACCACTAAATACTTTATAAATTCATCATATTTTTAATCTATAGTTATATATAAAATCAATTATCCATCACTAAAATACATTCACCAACCAATACATAATAAGTCATAATTTTAATTTTTAATACAACCATCAAGTCAATTATTTATTAATAAACTTAGCTAAAATAAAAAATCATCTATCAATAATATTCATTAACTAATAAAATGATCCGCTGACAAAATATATTAAACAATTAATACATAATAAGAGTTTATAACTGAATAAATAAATTTCATACTTTATAAAGTTAAAAGCTATTAAAAAAATAATAGTTCATCATCAATAAAAAAATACATATCATGAGCCTAAAAAAAATTAAAAATGAACAAGTTGATTTTAATCAATATTCATCAAATAATAAATATCAAATGAAATCACATGAACATATAGTAAAATATTATTATATATTTTTTAAAACGATTTGGTTCAATTTTACGGATTGGAAAATTTTTAAACCAAACCATTAAAAAAAACCATATTTTCGGTTTGAATTGGTTTGGTTACAGATTGGTTCGTTGGTTGGTTTTTTTTCCCACCCCTAGTTGTCTCCTCCAGTCCTTTGTGGATGACTCTCACTTGATCGATCATATGTCAGCTATTCACAACAATTTATTCATATTAGGTGGACCATAAAACCCTCTTATTAATCAATATATGATACTTTTGCCCTTCATTATAATTTATATATACATTACAAATATTTTATATAATTTTCTTTGGATCAAAAGTTTTTATACTTGACAATAAGGATTATAGAGTTAGTTAAAAAATTAGTAATAATATTCAAAATATTAAAGACACCAAAATAACAGTATCCCTTTAATAACATAGATATAGATTTAGATAATAGGAAAGAGTAATAGTGAACGTCATCATATTGCCAAAAATTATTATTTGAAAAATATAAAATATTAAAGATAGCAAATATTATTCATTGGCTTTCAATTAGAAACAATAGGAAAGAGAAATAGAGGGTGGATGTGCATCTTATTGCCAAATGCTATTTAAATAATAATAAAAATATACTAAAGAAACCAAAAAATTTAAATAATAATGAAAAAAATACTAAAAACATCTATTACTTCTTACTGGCTTTAACAATATATCTATATTATTAAAGCAAAACCACCCCCTTGGTGTTTCAAGTATAAATATTTTTAGTGTAAATGTTTTTAATATAATGTTCTTAGCATATGGGCATAAAATATTTTTCACATTCTTGGAATTATGAAAATTAAATAGAGACTAAATATAATTAAATAAGGGTTGAATAGATATAGTCTTTTCCTTTTTTAGTATATGAGCGTAAAATATTTTTGATATCCTTAAAATTATAGAATTAAATAAGGTTTGAATAGAACTAAATAGGGGTTAAATAGACATATTCTTTTCCACATAAAATATTTTTGGCATCCTTGAAATCGTGAAACTAAATAGGATTTGAATAGAATTAAATAAAGGTTGAATAGATATAGTCTTTTCCTTTTTTAATGTGTAAAATATTTTTTGTATTACTAAAATTATGAAATTAAATAAGGGTTGAATAGACATAGTCTTTGTCAAAATAATATATCTATTTAATTTATATATGTTGGGTTGTTTTATTTGCACACGCATTGTGGGTGCATCATTTGGTTGTAGATGATAATAAGAAAGACAACCAATGGGCGAATCATCAAAAATTAATAAGAAATACTAAACACGCCAATCATGTGTTATTAGCTTTAGGATAAAAATTAACATAGAAAAAGGAGAAATAAAAGGTGATGTGTATCTTTTACCAAATAATATTTGATTAATAAAAAGGTAAATGCATAGTTTTGAAAATCATGATCTTACTATTTGCTAGAATATATAGAATTAATATGTTTGTACAAAATGTTGGGATAAACACATTATAGGTGTCTCAACTTTGCAATTTAGACAATTTAGTGTATGAAATTTCAAACTTCATATTTTTGGTATCTCTAGAGATATCAATATCGCCATAAAAGTAAAAGTAGAGACACCAAAAATTAAATTTAGAAGTCCAGACACTAATTTGTCTAAATTGTAAAGTTGAGATATCTGTGGTGCCTTCATACCCAAAGTTTTGCAGTATCAATAAAATTGTAAATATGTAGAATTACACACTAAAATTCATAATTTAACTTCAAGTCTGCATCTAAATTGCATCTATTTTATTTTAAAAAAAACATATAAAATCCTAATCTCATAGAATCGTATATTTGACCCGCGATTTTAATAACTATAGATAAATGTGTATCTTATCATCAAATATTATTTTAATAATTAAAAAATACTAAAGACACTTCATGGTTTTAATAATAGAGAAAATATAAAAATATACATATCTATAATAGGAAAAGAAATTAAAGTGCGATTGTGCTATGTGCATCATATTACCAAATATTATTTGAATAACAAAAAAACACCAAAGACACCAAACAATTTGAATAATATAAAACTCTAGCAAAGACGCTTCTAAGTAAGCGGTACTAATGCTAGTTTGCTAACGAATTGACTTTACAAGTTGTAGTAAATATTAATTGGTAAAAAGATAATAATAAAAAACATCCTAAAGATACCAAACTTGTATTATTGGCTTTAATAGTATAGAAGATATAGGAGGAAAAAGAAATTATGGATATGCGTGTATCTTATTAACAAAAGTTATTATTTGAATAATAGAAACATTAAAAAAAACTTAAATTCACTAAAGATTCTATTAATATATTAAAGCATGGAAAATCAAATAAATTGAGAAAAAAATTGTTTATCTATGAGTAACAACTAAGAAAAAAGGACCAACTTAAGTATAAATTATATTTGACTATATTACTCATAAATAGTAACAATTAAAAAAAAAAAAAAAAGCTAAAAACACTTTTCCATTACTTTTTAAAAAGTAAAATGGTCATGTAGGCAACAAAAATAATAATTTTTTTTTTACAAATTTTGGTTTAATTGATTTCAAAAGATATAGCCGTCAACTATCATACCATAGCCGATCTTAATCGAACTATGAAAATAGTTAATATTATAATTATTATATTTATTATAACGGTTAGATAATTAATTAAACGATCTAAGACTATAGGAGCTCATGAGCTTAATTCACAGAGAATAAACATATGGAGTACATTTGTAATTCATCCTAAACATGGTTTTATAAAAAGGAAATATATGATTGATGATAACATGGATAGAACGCTATTTGGAGACTAGAATACATCGTCTCAAATTATAAACTTTACAGTCTTTGGACTTGAAAAAGATACAATTACATTTAAAATTTACACCACTAAAAATTGGAAAAAAGATTTCCTACTTTTCAGAGATTTCTTGATCCTACTTTTGTTTGTATTTAACTATGAGGAATGTCGTGATGGGTCAGTTAAGCGATGCCACGCTTTGCATAAGATTGAAGGAATCTTGATTTGAGATGTGGCGGAATATGATGGCGAGGATCATGTGAGGAGCTATAGAACAAATCATCTTTTAATAGCTTGCTAGCTTGCATGACAAACGAACTTTCTTAAGCATAAATCCGTGTTTTTCGTTGGATCAATGTTTTGAATTTTGATTATTGAGAGGAAGATTCCAACATCGCAACGAAGTCTGTTTCAAGATTTTGAATGTGTCCAGAGAACAAAGCACTTAGCGATAAATTTTAGAGCTCATTCTTTACTGTTAGATAACTCCGGAGTTGGACGGAACAGATGACTTTTCATGGCATTATTGTATGATTCTAGTGATCAACAAATGAGATATATGTGTTCACCATCAATACACATATGAACTCCTCTCTTTCGGTATTTATTATATATCTATTCAAGGGTGGACAAAAGATTATATGACCGGAGAGCCAGACCTTAATTATGTTAATTTTAAAATTATTTATTAATCTTCACTCGTTATTATAATTATATTACATCTTATATATTTATGAGAATTTTATAATGATTTCAATGTGATATTTTTTAAAAATTCTTGAAAAAAATCATTCAAACAATAATTAAGAGTATTTAGTACATTTCATAAGAGATAATATATATATCACTTGCAAATTAATTATTAATAAAAGACTATAGAGTTAATATCTGTATAAATTTTGCATTTAATAAAAATATATATAGATATGATATTTATTCAATACTTTATGTTTATTTTCCTTGCATTAAATGTAGAAAAAAATAATGTTACTAAATCAAATTATATAATTAATGTGCAATGTGATTACTTTTAGCATAAATAGATCATAAAATATATGTAGATAGGATAGTTATTTTATAATTCATGTACATTTAAATAATATTAATTGAAGAAAAAAAGTTACTAAATCAAATTATATGATTAGTGTGTAATAATATTCAATTGTAATATGGATAATAATAATTATTATCTTATAGTATACTTTGAACATAAAATAGTTACTAATAAGAATTTATTTAGTTTGATAATTTTATGATGAAAGAATTTAATATTATTAGTTATTGTGAAATAAAAAGTTAAAAAGAAACATACATATATATATGCAGAGAGAGAGATAGTAGTTAATATAAGACCATCTTTATTAAGTTACTTAAAGGAGTTACTTGACATGCCATGTCAGCTTTTTAAGCAATTCTCCACTTTATCCGTGAGTTACTTAACCAAAGTTACTTTATAATTTTTAATACCTTTTGCGTGTCCCATGTTATATTGTCATTTTTAGATTAAAAAATATTTCTCTAAATGTGTTAAATAAATATGGAAATAAATTTAAAATATATTAAAATTACAATTATTTTTATTTTCATGTAGTAATAATGATTTTTAATTTATTTATTAAAAAATAAAAGTATCAAAATATAAATTATTTTAAAATAAATTAGAAACATGATAATTTAATTTAAAATCAATACAAGCAACATGCAATTTAAAATAGTACAAAACCAACATTTAGGGGAGAAAAAAAAAAAGAATGGAAAACCAACATACAATTTAAAATAGTCAACTATAACAATCAAAATGCTAACTAGTGGGTCCAAATCGCTTC
This sequence comes from Combretum micranthum, assembly GCA_024138025.1. Lineage (NCBI taxonomy): Eukaryota > Viridiplantae > Streptophyta > Magnoliopsida > Myrtales > Combretaceae > Combretum > Combretum micranthum. Next base: position 3,764,125 of record JAMXBD010000003.1, read on the forward strand.
CACACATGTTTAATCAAGTCGGTTTGCAATTGACGATGTTTACCCCTATCACAAAGTCGAATATTGTTTTCAATATACGTTGCATATTTTTAATTGTAGTCGTCTCGTTCATCTTCAATAATTATATTATGTAAAATTATGCATGCTATCACAATTTGCCCTAAAACCTCTTGATCCCAAAAACACGAAGGTCCACAAAATATAGCAAAATGATATTGTAGCACTCCAAAATCCTATTAAACATCTTTTCTACATCCTTCTTGGTACTTAGCAAATAATTGTTCTTTTAGACCACATAGATATGAAATAGATTTAACAAATATTGACCACTCTAGATATATGTCATCAGTGAGATAATATCTCATGTAATAGTTTTTACCATTCATGATGTAGTGTGTAATTAGAGCACGTCCTTCTAGGACATCATCAAATAGGGGTAACTGCTCCAGTATGTTAATATCATTGTTTGACCCTAGGATGCCAAAAAATGCATGTTATATCCAAGTATCATATGAAACGACAGTTTCAAGCATGATTATCGAAGACTCATGATCTCCTCTAGTATACATGCCTTACCATGCAACTGGACAATTTTTCTATTCCCAATGTATACAATCAATGCTTCCTAACATACCAGGAAATCCAAATTGCTCAGCCACATTAAGTAAACGTTCAATATTAGCTTGATTTAGCCTGCATAAATACTCTTCGCCAAAATAAGTGATGACGCCTTTGACGAATTCTTTGACAAATTATATGATTGTTCCTTCAGCTATTTACAAGTAGTTGTCTAAAGCATCACCGCTACTCTATATGCTAACATTCGAATAGCTGCAGTACACTTTCTATTGTGGTGAAGCACTAGGTTTGCCACCAGCATCCCTCCTTTGTATAAAATAGGATGAGTAATCCTGTAGTGCTTGTACAATGCAGAGGACCACACTTTTTCTCATTTAGAATCTACGTCGGAATTGCTCATCGGTGTACATTGGATTATCCGAGAAGTAGTCATTATAAAGATGATTGTGGCCTTCTAAGCGAACTCTATTTATATACTTTCACTTAAGTCTTCTAATTGAGGTGGAACTATCGCATATCTCCAAGATCACTTGATATAAATGAGCAATTAGCTCAGATCGCAAATTGCTCATCTTTGATAAAATAAATTCGTCAATTGCTTTGTTGTAACCATTAGTTTGCTCTGAATCAGAGCTATTTGAGCTACTAGTAGACATTAGGTTTAGATGAGTTGAAGTATAGAATAGTATACACCTGGAAGTGAGAAAATTAAAGAGTGCATTTTAGGAAGACATACTTGTTTGCCATTTATACAACTTCAACTTCAACGGCTAGTTTTACAACACTAGTTTACCATGAAATGATTTAAAAAAATAAATACATAAAATAATTAAAATGCTAGTTTGAAGCCCTAAATGATTTTTTTTTTTTTTTTGCCTCAAATTCGCAATTATGGGGTAAACCTCGATAATCAATGTAGATCTCTAAACAAGCTTCGTTTGAACATATTATAATACGGATTATGAGTTACATACTAAAAGTTATGACTAATCGAAGTTTCAACAAATATAACACAAAATTATGATCACAAACTTGGTCGAGGCCTTGACTGAGTCTGCGATCAGATCGCGACCCAAAATCATGACCAAAATTCTAAGTTTGTGGCCGCTGTTAGGTTACGGCTTGGGTCGAGGCCTAAATTGAAGCCTCGACTGTGGGCTCAACCCAAGCTACGATCTAATATCATAGCCACATACTTAGAATTTTGACCGTGATTTTAGGTCGCAGCTTGACCGCAGCCACAATCAAGGCCTTGACCTGCGCCTCGACCTAAGCTGTAACCCAATATCACGGCCACAGACTTAGAATTTTAGCCGTGATTTTAGATCATAGCCACAATCGAAGCCTCGACCGAGTCTATGATCACAATTTTCGAACGTATATTTTTAAACTAATGATTCCTTCTTATTTTAATGATTTCTTTATGCATTTCATCTATCCATTCTTTCTGTACATCATATATTGATGATGTATCGGCCATTATTATTAATTTCTCCAATTCGATTTGTTTTCAATTTTTTTTTCTTGTTTACAACATTCCTTCTCCTTGTTGTTTCAATTTCTTTATCTTTTAATTCATTGATTTTACGTAGCAACTCCACTTTATCATGATCTATCGTGCTCAAGTCTTCTATCTCATGAATGAATTCATCCACTTTCTCACTACCTTCAGCCTTTTCTTTATCTTTTCTCGTTGTTGTCGCTCTACTAGATGGACAAATGTCTGTCTCACTTACCTCATTATTTGTTGATAAATCATTATTTGATGATAAATTGGTATATGCTCAAGAACTATTGACCTTGGAGCATTTACTTGTATTTTTTTCGACATTTCCGAATTCATATCTCCATTTGGATTCATTACACAATATTACCCAACAGTGCTTGATAGTGCATAATTTATTCTTGTTTCATCTAAATAAATTATGAGCATCTTTTATATAATCATGCTCACTTTTTTCACTTTGTCTACGCCATTTTATTTTATTATAATAAGCCCTAAATTTCATGACTTCTTTTGAGATTTTTTACCACAGAGCTTTACATTGTTGCCATGTTTATTATCATCATTTTGCTCCCATTTTTTGCTACGAGCTTGATCACCTCCATTTTCATTATCATCCTAATCTTCTAATTTCTTTTGCGTAGAGTATTGTGGGTATTATGAGCTTATACTAATTGGTGTTTATGGCTATTGATCTAAATTCGGTTGTGGTGGAGAATTTCCTTTCGGATTGAATGATTGAAAGTTTTCAAGTGAAAACTAAGGAATATATTGAAAATATGGTATTATCATGCTTCTTAGATTATGACTAAAATTTTGTGGGCTTTGGCTCATAATTAGAAAATTTGGAGGACATTGCAAATTAGGGACACCTTGGAAATATGCACCAAATGGAAGTTATGATCCAATTTGTGAAATATATAGCATTTGAAAATTTTGTGAGTTTGGTGAATCATCTGTGACAAATTTTGAGAATTATTTGGTTCAATGTATAAGAAATTATGGATGAAGAGATTTTTGGATATAAGCATAATTTGAGAATCAAGAGAGAGATTTTTTATATGATAAGAAATTATGGTGAATTTTAAGAGTAAAAAAAATTGTAAATTTATGTATATTTATAGATAAAAAAATTTAAAAAAAAATTTGCAGGTGCATTAGCTAGAACGATCAAATTTCATTTTGGCCAGAACGGCCATAATTTTCTATTCTTACCACAACAGGCATTTTTTAATCAACTAGCTTTTGAATACTTTTTATAAGTTCCATATTATGACAAAAGTTAGAAAAAGCTAAACAAAAATGAGTTGCTCCGCAGAGCAACGGTGCTTTATCAAGCATCTCACTTTATCAGTAAGCAATATTAGTTGGCAATTCTATGCATAGGTATCCGAGCTAACTACTTCCGATTAAGGTGGCCTAAGAGAGAGAAATAGCTAGTATAATATATACATATTAAAAAAAAAAGTAAAAAAAAAAATACTCCCATGGATTTGAACCTATGACCTCATGAATATAGAAATAAATGCTTAACCACTACACCACACTTAGTTATATATCATAGTTCTTTCCTTATGTTATATATATAACATATATTTTTTTCTTTAACCTTTAAAAATCAATTGTCCCGGGTCTGGGGGTCAAGGCCCCTGGCAGCCCCCCTCTAAATTCGTCCATGTATCTATTAATACTAAGTAAATTTAAAATATGAAAGTTATTTTATTTCTGTCAAAAAATAGTATGGCAGTTTTTTTTTTTTTTTTTTATCTTATACTCTACTTTTTTTTCTCTCTCTTCTCTCGCACGTGTAAACTTCAATTTTTTTTTTTTTTCCCACACATAGATGCAGGCGAATCGCTCACTAGTTAATACCTTATCATAAACTCATGGGCAGGCCTATGCCTAGTAAACACATTTTGGAAATATTTATTCTAAACCTTCCAAGCGGAATCTCTAATGTTCCTCAATAAATGCTCTCGACTCTATGGCCTTGCCACAATCATCACATCCAACAATCCCATTGTTATATAATAATTCCCCCACACTGACCTTAGGCGCTACAGCAACTATTAAATAAATGCAAGTATAACACGGTTTTGTAGTTTTGTAGAATGATATTTTTTTTTTTTCAATTTTCTGGTTATAGGACATGGAGAAATAAAATCTGATTATATAACCCTTATTTTGCATTCAAAATTTTATATAAATATACCTATGTTTCTAAATTACTCATAGATAAAATAATTGAAAAATACTAAAATCACCATTCTATTACCTTTTAAAGGACAAGATGGTCGTATAAGGACATATATATTTTCTTTTAAAGGCTTGGTCTAAACGATTGATTTAAAAAATGTAGATACCATATGCACAAAGAATAAACTTGTAGGATGAATTTATAATTCATGATAAATGGTACCATAATTGATAAGAACACAAATAAAAATGCTATTTAGGGGTCAAAACTTTACCATTTTTAGACTTAAACAAAATGCAATTACATTAAAATTTATACCACCGACATAGGAAATAGGATCTCTTACTTTTTAGAGATTAATTTAATTTTTTTTTCCTAATATCTTACCTTAGGAGATACATTTACTGAATGCAATTATAATGGAATTTTCTATTTTGTAAAATCAATAATTTTTTTTTTTTATTTTCACATTACAACAATAGTTCTAGTATATGGAGAAAGAAAATTGAATTATACGTATTATTAAGGAATCTTGTTGACTGGTGTCAAAACTTCAAAACCCATGTTTGAAGCACATATGTATTATATGACAAATATCGTAATTAAATGATATATGGAAATGATTATTTTGTATAATTACATTTATTACTTTTTCCTCCAATTCTATAAATGTATTAATATTTCATAACCATTTCTTCCTTATTCAGTTATGATATTTGAATTTCTAATTGTTATAAAACCGTTTTTTTCTGTATTTTAATATTTTTTAATAATATTAATGCTTCACAATAAATTATTAATGCTTTTTAAATTAAATTTTTATAATATGATATCGTTAAATTTACATACGCAACGGGAATACAACATCCGCTTGATTAATATATATTTAATGTCTAAAGATAGTTAGGACCAGCTGTAAATTAAAATATATATTTTTACATAACGTTGTTTTCATAAAATGCAAGCAGATATACGGATGCAAAAAATTACTCGTCGATACTTAAGGTGTAAGTATGACAGTTCATCATGTTTCATGCTTAATTAAGTACATAATATGCATAAGTTCAAAATATATCAATAAATCCACAAATCACTTGTATAAAATGTAAATTGTGCCAATGATCTTATAACCTAGTAATATCCGGTCTAGGTTCTTATCCTTAATATACTAAGCTCGATTTTCCATGTTAACACATTGTAATGACCCTTTATGACCGCATTATAATAACCTTTGTGGTCCACCCAAAAAAAAAAAAAAAACTACAAATCATAACTCCAAACATATGCACATGGAGTGGCTTTATATCTTGTTTGTTTCATCGTCTTTTTATCATTTTAATTTCATTTTTTTACTGTTTTTAACAAATTATTCGTCAAAAACAAATACTGATAAAAATCAAATATTTTTACTCATAAACTAATTAAATAGATCATATACTAATATACAATATGAATACCAACGAAAACGAAACCATCCAAAATTACCATGTGTCCAATCAATCCTTCAAATGCAAAGTAATATAGGATATGCATTTGATGAATAGTCCTGAGCACAACACCTAAACATATGTCAACACATTAAATATATCTGCAGCTAGTAAAAACAACCCCGTAATAACTAGTCCTTAAATGGTTGACATAGCGATAAACCAAATCATATCCCAAACTATGATGACGATCAATATTGTCTACAATAACGTTAAAAAAGAAAAAGAAAAAGTCCCATGAAGCTGAGCGGAAGTCATGTACGAGTAGAGCACAAATCCATTAAATATATATGTGTATGTATGTATATAATTATCTATATTATCGAGAGGATATTAGAAATTTTGACTCAATACTCCATCATCCTTTAAAATTGCTTAAATATTCTTCAATACTATATAAAAATTTACTACAATCAACTAATAAGATTTTGTCAAACAATATTATTGGAAATTATAAAAAAAAAAATATAGTTTCTACGCATAAAACTCGTTTTTCTTTATAAATGATTATAACAGATATGAACTTAAGATCCTCTTAATATATAATTCATTGATCATCTAAAAATATTTTTTAAATTTTTTTTATGGTTACAATGCAGAGGATTCAAACTCGGCATCTCATACTTGAGTATCAAGATTTGATGCCACTAGCCTATATAACTATTGACAAAATATATTTTTAATTCATTTATGTAATATTAAGATGTAATATATACATGTATGTGTCTACTAAATAAAATCAAGTAATATCATAAACTTTTAAATGGTTGTATACAATTCAATAATTAAATCTCATTTATTATTTTAGTATTTACATAGCAATGTGCTTCATCTGATTAAATCAATAGTCCTATAACGTAATGACATTACCTTTGGCTATTAATATCATTTAAATTTTTTTTTCTTGTTTGTTCTTTTCCTTAACTATTACTACCATTTCATGCATAATTTTTTCCTCTAACTATTTCTCATGAATTTGATTAATTTAATAATTATTTTAAATTTCAATAATATTATGTCCTTAGTTTTTGTACATATATGGCAAGGGTATGTCATTAATAAAATTTTGACATATGAAGGAAAAAAGTGACGGATAAATAGTGTTTTTTTTTTTTTTTAAAATACAACACACCAACATCATTATTTATCAAAATAACACAAGCATTTATATGAGAGAAATTATTAGATCAAGTCGTATAGAGGACCTAATACGAAATAAAGAACCTAGCACATTAGGTAGCGAATGCTAGACCATTTGTACTAATTCCTCTTATAAGTGCTAGGTATGTGTGGAAGTGCAAGATCGTCAGTGCTAGATCCTTTTTTAAGTGTTAGGTATGATATTTATATACAAGTCGATTAAATTCGGCTTGACATAATACGATCCATTATATACTCATCTTTGTGTGTTAGTATCAAGTAATCGCATCCTTTTGTCTTTGTCTTTTTAATTTTTTTTTAATTATTTGGATTTTAACGCTTGCAAAAATAAAAATAATATTTATATTTTTAAAAAATTCACAAAAATTATACCAGAACATGGATAATCACAATTTTAAACAAGTTGAACTCATCATTTAAATAGACGAAATAAAAAATAACTAATATTGTCTCTTTAAGAGATGATTTTCGTATTGTAAAATCAATATCATTACTTGAAGAGATGAGTTTAAATTATATTATTTTTTATTTGATCAGATTTGTGTAATTTTTTAAAAAAGTGATTATTTTTTTTCCTTAATCCTTTAAAGCATTACCATGTTTTCTGGAAAAAATAAATAAATAAATAAAGGGAAAGAAAAAGCGCGTTTCCTATTTTGGGCCATGAATGGCGTTACTACGACTTAATATAAAAAAAAGAGTGAAAACAACCTCTATTGCTCTACCCTCGGTTGCGATTCTACACAATTCTTTCGTAAGAATTGAAACCCAAAAAGCACGCACAAACACACATACGATGTCTACTCTGTCCTTGCCACCCTCCATTCCTTCCGTCGCTGAAGACTGCGAACAACTTAGGAAGGCCTTCGCAGGTAAACTTAATGACAAAAAGCATACCACGCTTCCATACCATTGTTAGATCAATGATCAATCCAGATCCTTGATCTTCCTAAAAGGAAAAAAAAAAAAGTTTATTGTAAATATAAACAAGCAAATGAGAAAATTTTTATTTTTATTATTTTTGTTATGCGTTTAGCTTTATTTCTTGTGTAGTTAGAGATGATCGATCATGATCTGTTTACTTACGTGTATTTCGATGATTTTTGTAAAATTATTAGAAATGATCGCTTTTTTTTTTTTTTAATGACAGCATTTTTTTCCTTGGTATATCTATGCATGAATGAATGTTATAGATCGTTTCTCTAATCTGCCAACGTGACTGAATGTAGATTCTAGACGGTCCTTCTGTGTTCTGACAATTCATTTGCTTTTTGAATCTTATATCTTGGTTTTATTGTTGTTACACGTGATGCACTGTGTCTGATCTGTCCCAAATCTGTTTCTATCTTATGCTTGAAAGCTACCTGATCTGTCTGCATCCATCCATGTCAATATCTCCGTTATAAATAATCAGAGGACATTGGATAAGTTGATCGTAATTATAGCTAAGGCAGCGATTAAGGGATGTGGTTGGGAAGAGAAATGAATCTGACAGAACGTACGGTGAATCATCTAAACCGTTAAAAAAATAAACATAGTTATTTCAATAGCACAATCATAATTGGATATGATTTGAGCTATTAGCCGACGGAACCAGTCTCGCCAAAATTTTATATTTATATGCTTGTGTGTGTATATATTTTTTTATATCTTGTTGTAGCAAATAATTTATAGAATACCGAAAATGATGGAGAAAAGATGAACCAGAACGGTTCCATGCTTGTGTGAAACATCTGATCACCGCATTACTGTTAAAACTCCTAAAATAATTATTGTTAAAAATCATACAGAATGGCCCCATGCTTCTTAGTGATTTGGTATAATACATTACAGTGATACAAGAGTAAGACATTGTTTCAGGAGTCCACATCGAATCTGTCTAAACAAACAGATTTTTATTTGATTTAGACACAGCTTACCAATCCTTCAAATCGAACAATGGATCTTATAGTTAGATGCAGTTTTGATCCAAATAAATTGTGAATTACTTTGATTCAGTCCAGCTGTCCCAGATTGTGATGTTATAATTAACTAGGATACTTGAAACCTTATCAATGAGTGTTCATTTTAAGAATTTGGAAGTTGTTAAAATGGTTAATTTTGGAATCGGAGAAGATCTTTCATTTTCATGATGATCCTTCGGTTCGAAACTTCTACTAAAATGGTCTTGATTGATGGTAATGCAGGATGGGGAACAAATGAGGAGCTCATCATATCCATATTGGCTCACAGAGATGCTGCACAGCGTAAGCTGATTCGACAAACATATGCCGAGACTTATGGAGAAGATCTTCTCAAGGCATTGAACAAAGAACTTACAAATGACTTTGAGGTGTGGTTCTAAATGCACTATGCTATTGTTCTGTTAACTTCAAGGATTTTTTCTTTTTTAATCAAGGCTTCCAGTGATTAATCTGGTTCTAATGCTTCTTTGAGTACATTTGCAGAGAATTGTCCTACTTTGGACACTTGACCCAGCTGAGCGTGATGCACATTTGGCTCATGAAGCAACTAAGAGATGGACTTCCAGCAACCAAGTTCTCATGGAAATAGCCTGCACAAGATCTCCTAGACAATTGCTACAAGCAAGGGAAGCTTATCATGTTCAATTCAAAAGGTCCATTGAAGAGGACGTTGCCTACCACACAACTGGAGATTTCCGTAAGGTATGATTCCATGTTGCGTGGGCTCCCTATACAATTATGAATATTGAGACGTACAATTACCATCTCAGTCATGTCACTGGCATTCTGTTGTCTAAGTTTGTTAGAAATCTTCACGAAACATTTCTACATTATTTTTCAATATGATATCTTTAGAAGATGGTGGAATTTTTTTCTATTTATAAGCTAGTTCACGTTGAAAAAAGCAGCGTGAGAAAATCATAAAGTTGATGTTTGTTCTTCCAGCTGCTGGTGGCACTTGTGAGCTCATACCGTTATGATGGAGATGAAGTCAACATGACATTGGCAAAGTCAGAGGCCAAGATCCTGCATGAAAAGATCTCAGAAAAGGCTTACAGTGATGAGAATGTAATAAGGATTTTGGCAACCAGGAGCAAAGCTCAAGTCAATTCTACCCTGAATCACTACAAAAATGAGTTTGGAAATGATATCAACAAGGTGAGCTCAAATAAACTTCTCTATGCACATCCTGAACAAGAACAACTTGTATTGTCTTTATGTCATAGATCATAGTCAACCCAAAGTTCTTAAAAAATTTTGATTCCTCGCCTTCCAAACATCATCTAATTTGGTTATGACATTAGCATGGCCATTGATTGTTTCGAGTTTAGTACATCCATTTAATATCTTTGACTTTCTGAGCCATCAATGAAGAAATCCATAAGAGAAGGATCTAGTTTAATTTTGAACAAGCAGAGCAGAGTTGTATGTGCTTTGTTCAGGTTTGAAGTGTCGATGCTATTCGTTTTTGAGGGTATATGTTTCTTCAATCAATTCATGGGGCTAGATTAACTTTCTGGTAATTTGGCAGGATCTGAAAGCTGACCCCAAAGACGAGTTTCTTGCTATTTTGAGATCCACAATCAAGTGCTTGACTCGTCCAGAGAAGTACTTTGAGAAAGTTATCCGCCTCGCCATCAATAAGTTTGGCACTGATGAAGGTGGTCTCACTAGAGTCGTTGCCACTAGGGCTGAGGTGGACATGAAGGTCATAAAGGATGTCTACAAGCAGAGGAACAGTGTACCTCTTGATCGTGCAATTGCTAAGGACACAAATGGAGACTATGAAAAGATGCTCTTGGCACTGGTTGGGCATGATGATGCTTGATGCTTTGTCTCCCTATTCATGCATGGAGGAAAATGGTTCTATTCAGAGAGAGTTGTGATGGTTCAGTTTCTGGCTTTGTGTTTTTGGCTTGGGATTTTGTGGTCGTTTATATGGATTCAGCATCATCTAATATGTTTATGCTTGCTTGAATAACTTATAATTTGAGGATATATGATATTTATCCTATATTGTATATTTATATTTATATATATTATCTTATTTAAAGTTGACAGCATTGATCCTTTAGGAAAGAAAAAATCGAATAGGATTTACATGTCGCTTAGAATACCTAATGATGGTATGGATGAATAGTAAAAATGCAACAATCCATTTGTGCCTACGGTATCAGAAAATCTATAGAAACTGTGATGAAATACTGCCACCTGTCAGAGTTTAACTCATACTGCATCTATTGAGTAGCATAAACTACAGCTACCAGTGGGATGAATGTTTGTTGTTTCCAATTTGACGTCTCAATTGCATCTTCATCAATTATAATATGACAAATGAGAAAATTATATAATTTAATATAAATATTGCTTATTAAAATTGTCACATGTTTAATTACGACTAACTGAGACAATATTGATAGAAAATATTAATCTCTACCTAATATCCTAAGTGTAGCTACTTTATGTTAACTGGTTTATGTTAACATTAGAGTAATCGAGCAAGAATTAATGGCAATAAAAGAGAAGATTTGGACCATTATATTTTATATACTCAAAAATCTTAGGAATAAGTCGATACAGGATAAGTAAGGTAGATGGCACTATCCATACCCTATCTATATCCTACCCATACCCTACTCTATAAGCTACATGGTTTTGAATTTCATACCCGAAACTGATCTTGTAGGACTTTGTATCCATCTTGTACCCTATGAAATATATAGAATTTTTGTTTTTTTTTTTATTTTTGTAAAATTATAACAAGTTTTGCAATATAAAGAATCTGTTTATATGTGAAAGTTAAAACAAATAACAAACCTGTCACAAATTCCGACGAAATCTATAGATGTGATATTAAACAAAATTAAAAAACTTAGATCAAATTCCAAAATTGAAAACTTTGGAGCTACTTTTACGTTAATTGGTCTTAGAAAATAAACATTTATACATAATTTGGAAGTTCAAGTATATACATACAACAGTACTTTAATAAGAAAAAAACAACAAGTTCTTTCAATATAAAATAGTATAAATACTTCTATAACAAAAATTTCTAGAAGGTGATCCACAAATCATAATCTTGGATAAAGGTGATTGAAAATAAAAAAAAAAAGGTATTATTATCTATTTCTTGTATATTAATATTATTTTATAATATTTAATATCGTAGATACATGATACCTCTTAACCTATACATTTTATATTAGAGTACAAATTTTAGAGTGTACATGTTCTTAGATGGGTACAAATATGAAAATCTCGTTTTCATACCCTACCCTGTGAGAGCAAGTTTTAGAAAATCTATACCCATACCCTATCTTGTAATCATTAGATACACACTCGGACCCTAACCAATCAAGCATGATACAAGTAAGTACCCTATATAACTTATATAACCTATACGACAAGATTATTTGCTTACCCCTAAAAAAATCCAGAGGAAATTTGCTTTTAATTATATCAAGTTATAGAAGGTGAAAGCCCGGAATGGAATAAAATTGGAAAGGAATTATCATTTCATTGTTTTATAATTATGAGTGTTTTTGAAACAAAATATATTTTTTTATCAAAAATTTCTATAAGGAATAGAAATTTTTTTTATAGTAGAACCTTTTCCGACTTAAACGAAAAGAATAGATATTTTGTGGACGATCCCCAAAAAAAAAAAAAGAGTAGATATTTTGTAGTAAGAAATATAGAATATCAGTTCCATTCTACTAAACTAAACATAACTTAAAAGTTTAAAAATTTTTAAGGTTTCATTTTTTTTTCTTTTACATGAGACCATATTGTAAATTATCAATTATATTTGTAGTGATCAAATTACTAAATTATTTTTATATTAATTGTTATAATCCGTTTAATAATGGATTGAACTGCTTTGTAATGAGATCCTAGGTGTCAAAATATTCGTATAATGTTTTTTTTCCACCCATTGAACATTGTCACTGTATATTACATTCTTCCTTAGAGAAATAAATTCACAATATCTGATAAAAGAGATTAGGAAAATTCTACATATTGCAGTTTCCACTAAATTTCTGGGGAGGAAAAAGCAAGAAAATTAGTAAAATGGAAGCAAGATTAGGGAACACAATACGGTAATTTCAGATTTGGAACATAGCCTATACGGTAAGAATTATTTATTTATTTTAGGCCATAGCTATGGCTCTAAAGGATGTTATGTGCTTCCTTATGACCGTTCATTTCGCTTTGTAATTGTGGGTACATATTAGCATTATAAGGAATTTATTCTTTCATGAGTTTCATTATCCATCATCCCTAATAACGTTGAAGGAAATTATGGAAAGAAAAATCTAAAAGAAATTTGTCTCAATTTTATGTTGGATCCATGATAACAAAAAAAATAGAATAAAAGAAAACACAGCAAAAAGCTAGACATGGTCTTGCAATTATGAAAAAATAAAGAAATTCCTTTTTCATAAGTATGGTGAAAGAACCACTTTCAATTGTTCAATCAATTGGTAACTAGAACATGATTCTTGAAATCTCAATTCTACAATTTTCCACTTTCATGATGTGTTTCTTAGTTGAGACTTACACTAAATCCTTTTCATGTGAATTTATAAAAGAATCCTCCATCAATGCTTCACATCAAATCTACTATTCTACATATTATATTGCTTTGGCTAGGCTTTTACAATCCCATCGTGCTAGTCTTGACCTCTTCTCACTTTTTTTCCTCCCCTTCTCCATTGGTAAATGCATATTACACTTTTTCCTCAACTTAATTTACTTCATCACCACAAGTTTTCTTCTCTCTTCCTGAATCTGTGATCCAATGTTTTATATCAGCACTACTATTTATATTATAATTTTCTATATTATAATTTATTATTAAAACTTAATTATATGTACTTGATCATCCGTCACTTGTCATTTTATGTCAATCATCTTAGGTAACGATTAGCATAAAAGTCACACAGTACAAATCCAATCATTTCATTGTTGTCTGTTTGAATTTACACATTTGTGTTTGGTTTATTACCATCTGTTTGATATTTGTTCGGTGTCTATTTGGTGTCAGGTATTTGTTAAAAAAAAAAAAGATAGGAAAAAGACAAAAAAAAAAAACTAAATTACTCATATACAAATCATACAAGTTGGATACAACGGCATAAATATAAATCAGATATAAATATGAATACTAATTAATGAAAAACATACAATTTAAATAAAAATGAAACTTAATTAGTTTCAGATATATATATATATATATATATAATAATTAATAAAGATAAAACGTAGAAAAAGTGCTTGAAGCCATGCATAAGTACAGAACCACAAAAATATTATTTTATTTTCCAAATGTCCAAAAGATTTTAACGAATTATGTCATGGAATCTTTATTTAGGAAAAGAAAGATCCGTGTAGTCATTTTGTCGGCCACATACCACATTTGGAATTGTCAAGGAAAATCTCAGATATACCAAGAAGGAAATTCAGTGTATAGCAACATCATCAAAGTAGATATCGAATATATGAAGGGTTCCATCACAAAAAATATTTTAACTTTCACGAAATATATAATTAGATATTTACTTTCATAAACTTGTTTTAGGTACTAAATTTATCAATTTTAAAATTTTACAAGAACCAAATTAATTAATTTCAAAAGTTCAATACTAAATTGGTTATTTTCAAAGTTTAGATACCTAATTACATATTTTATAAAAATTTAGGTACTATTTATGACATTATCCCATATATAAATTATTAACTATAAATAAATTACAAACATAGGATTTGAGCTCAAAATGCAAGAGATGTAGGGACTAATCTAGATTATGGGTTTAAAAACCCCGTAATAACTTGGGTTTGACTCTTTGAGTTGAGTGATAAAAGTAGTGAGCCAAATCCGAGATATTGGGATGACTAAGAAATATTTAACATAACTTGGGTTTTGACTATTTAAGAAGCTCATACACTTAAAGAGACATTTTAAAAGCTTGAGAGCCTATGGAAGAATCTACCAATAGGAGAACGCATCTCATTTGTTAATCAGTAGTACGATCCAACCAAACTCTATAAACACTCAGAACCTCTCCTCAATTAGGAAATATTTAAAAATTGAATGAAATGTCATCATATTATTGAAATACTTTCACAAAAGATCAAGTATAACTAAGAGTGAATAATAGTTTGTCTTTCTCTGAAAAAGTAAAGTCAATATCATATGGTTCGTTCACTTATTACGAGTGCTTTCATATATTCTAAAACCGTCTTCTCCTTCTTTCTATTTTCTCGCCCTTAATCATTTCTTACATATACTTTCACATTAATTATTTAAAGCCATGTATAGGGTGTCAATCTTAATCATTTCTTAGTTATATATTTTTTTTATTAATTATTTAAAGCCATGCATTGCATGAAATACACGTTCGATGCACGTGAACTGGCTCCATCAACTAAAGAGGTCTTCTGAATTTTTTGGATGCTGCGTTTTCGAGGGAAATGAATAAAATATTAATATTTTTAAAAATAATTACGGAAATAACATCGGGATAAAATTATTCTCGATTTTAGGCAACATGGCCTCGTCTCTTGAAGAGACGAGGTCTCATTTGTTTAGTGACCTCGTCTCTTGAAGAGAAGAGGCTGCTCCGCATGTGACCTCGTCTCTTCAAGAGACGAGGTTGCATCTGAACTCGTCTCTCCAAGAGACGAGATCAGCTATTCCTCCTGAAAACTCAATCTATTACTTGAGAAACCCAAAAAATTATGTATAAAACCTGTCAAGTAGAAATATAAATGGCTACACAAGCCATTAAACAAATTCAACACAGCTATAATACCATTCAGCCTAAAAACACATGCTGAATCCCAATTTGAATCATTCAATCACAGCGGTATTGTGATTGTTTGTCAGCACAGTACAATGAAAATATGGGAATTTGTAGGCTCGTAACAGATAATATGAAACGAAATGTTGATTCATTATTCTTTTAAATTGTACAAGAGAAAAGGAGTACAATATACATACAAAAACAATACAAAAAAGTAAGAAGCTATATGCAACAATCAAAATAAAGAAAATCTATCATCTACTACTGCTACTGATGTGTGTCCCTCCTCCGTTGTCCTCGGCCTCTACCAAGCCTCACGTACTTCCTAGGTAACGGGGTGCGTAGATGTGGATGCTGTGTAGACGGAACGATATCTGTAACTACAGCATCCTCATGTCCAGTAGCAGCACTGTACTGGTGGAACTGGATAGGGTCTGGCTCGACCTATGTGAGCCCCTCCCCCATGTCATGTGATGGCGATGGTCGTCTCTTCTGTGGAGCCAAGGGGGTATGGAACTCAGAGTATGACGGGTCTGGCATGGGGGTGTCCCCCATATAGTAAGATATCGATGACCGGTCAGCCTCGTCCTGAATGACCTGGGAAGGACCAGGCTCATCATGTGAAGATGATCGAACGGCTCAGGCTCATCTCTGATCTATATACCCGGTGCTCGAGCTCGTCCCCGACCCCTACCTTATCCCCGTCCATGCCTCTCTCTAGGAGGCTGTCGTCTCTGTACGGTATGAGACTGTGGGTTATCCTGTGCTGCTGCTGATGATGGAGCTGGTGGCACTGGATCATTGAAATTCAACCCCATAAACTCTTCCACCACACGACAGACATCTCGTGCAGTGGATGGAGTGAGCTCTGGGGGCATGTCTGGGATGCTATAAATGAAATCAGCCTGCGAGTAATAGTAAAAAATTATATCAGTAAGTAGATGCCAAGTCAGTACAAGTCTATATAAAGCTTAAAGAGACAGTTATCTTACCATGTATCGTATGATAGCTCTCGTGCGTCCGATCCAGCATCGGGTGATCGCATGATACCACTGGAAGTAATCGTCAGATGTCTCAGCAGGCAAATCTGGCAGCTCAATTATGCAATCACGCCGAGCATCCCACTTAGCTATCCACCTGGCATGCTCTACCAGCAAGTTCCACTCGGAACATCCTCTCATGTCAATCTCATGGAGGAATCTCATGGAGGGATCTCATGTCGGCAGAGGAGGCTGGAATCCCCTGGAAGCCACCAAACTGTCTGAGCACTCTGTCAGGGTAGTAGTGCTCGACAAGGTAAAAGCATACTAGGGGGACCCGTGCACGCCACACATCGCCCCCGCTAGGCAGTATGGAGGTAGAGAGGGCAAGATCGAACTATATAGGTCCCACATCACCTGATGCAGTAGAAAAAGTAAAATATTGCATTAACAAACCATCGTACTATAGCAATGTAACAGCACAAGTCATTGCAAAACAATTGAGGTATAGGAGGGAACGGATGTCATACCTGATTCACCGTTTGTCGATCGAAAGATGCGTGGTACTCAATCAGTAGATGTGTCGATACTCAGGTCACATCAAAAGTCGCACCCCAATGGGTGATGAGTGGGTGGCCCACGGTAACTGATGTGTGCAGGCGACGAACTAGGGCAATGTGGGGGAAGTGCTCCCATGCCCATATCTGCAGGACAACTAACGGTCCTGCCATGTCCCCCTTGTCGATATGGGAAGCCAAGCATAGCTGCCTGTATAGCCATGCCAAACAGGCAGCTCCCCACGCGTGCTGCCCGGCCGTCTCGAAGTCTCAGAGCAGCTTGAGGTACATGAGATGGACGTAGTGAGAGGACTTGTCTGCGACAATAAATCCCCCAAGCAGCAGTAAAATGTATGCCCGAGCGTGTCGTCTGATCATCAGATCATCAGCAAAATCAGGTAGGTCGTTGAAGTGGCTATCCAACCACGACATCTTCAGGCGACTACCATCCATGTCAACGCTAGGCTGGGGCCGGAGTCCTAGCAACTCCTCGCATAAATCAGGATAATCAAGCCTAGCGGTGCCCGTAACTGCCAATCCATCTACAGGGAGGCCCGTAAGGACAGAAACATCCTCTAAGGTCACAGACCACTCGTGGTCATGTGGAACGTATGTGTCTCTGGTCGCCACCTCTCGACCAAAGCTGTAAGCAGATGCCAATCTAGCTGAATGAAAGGCATCTGGCTGCCCCTATGAACCCTGCCTGAGATAGGTGGCAACAGCCGCTCGTCAACCTCTGTAGGTACTCCTGCTGGTCGCCTGAGCCTCGCCTCTCGCCCCGCAATGCAAAACCTCATGCTCCTACAGTAAAGTTATCGCATTAATTAAAGACCAATCTCACCTTAGCCATCAAATCTGCAATCACTGAATTTGAAAGAATGAACTAACCTGTCCATCCCAGGCTAGAATGGACCTGTGTACAGGCTGCTGTGTCAGTAATGAGCTATCGATCGGTCCTGGATCCATCTGCGAAGGAAAAAAAAGAGATGTTGTCAAAGTCCACATATGTTGATTAAACACAAGCATAACAAAAATACGTTAAATCATGACTCATTAGTGCAGTAATAAAAACATATGAGAATAAAGAATTACCATTACCACTACTCGACTGCCCCGTAACTAGTCTACCCGCGATCCCGCATTTGGACAACTTCTTATGTTGTGGCCCTGCTGCCCACAACAATCGCATGAATAACCTCGGGGGCCCTCTCGAATGTCCATCTCATTTTGGAATCGTTTCTCCCTAGGCCCCCCTTTTTCTAATAAGTCCTGGATTAGGGTGCCACTTTGGTAAGTCCAACCGAGTCCAATTTGCCTTATCGGCTGCGGGAATGAAGGAACGACCATACACTCTTAGTTGGTGGTCCCACCTGTACCACTGTCCTATGTAGGCAACACAATCCATGTGAATTATGCAGTATCGCATGTGAGCATGGAATTCTATATGTCTGCCACTTGTTACGACTACATCTACATGATCTTAACTTCACTTTTTGTATATGGTCCCCGTTCTGACCATACATTGTTGGACGTGGTGCAGTTATAACCTCGTATATCCATTATTGGTAATCGAAACAAGTAACTCTATGGGAACTAGATATGTTGTTCCATCTCTCAAACTTCTTCGCAGCGTATTCTGTGAGCAACTTACTCATACTCATGGCATCGCTGGCTTCACGCTTTTGCTTATTAAATATGGAGTTGCAATTGTAGAAGGTTTTCTTTACCAATGCTGCCACAGGTAAGCACCTGGCATCTTTTATAACTGAATTGTAACTCTCTGCCATGTTTGTTGTGCCTAGGCCAAATCTGACACCTTCATCGTAAGATAAAGTCCACATGCATGGAGGCAACTCACGAAAATATCGTGCTGTCCAAGGATTGCTTTGAAGTGCAGCATTGAAATATCCATGGAACTTGCGACTCTGGGCTTGATAGGCAGCTCTTTTTACTATTTCCTTACATTCCTTACTTTTGGCCTTCGAATTAAAGTTGCTTGCAACATGATGGATACACCAGCGCTAAGGCCACCCCCTAGGCCACACCGCATTCTTATCTTCGACCACACTCCTGATACCGGCATGCCGGTCCGATATCAAGCAAATATTGGATCGGTCTTTGACGACGTGTTCCAGCACTTTTGCAAGGAACCAACTCCATGTGTCCGCCTTCTCCTCATCCACAAGGGCATACGCCAACGGGACTATATGATTGGCCCCATCTATTGCCACTGCAATAAGCAATTTGTGCTTGTACTTGCCATATAAGAAGGTACCATCAACTGTGATCACAGGTCTGCAATGATTTAACATATGTAACTTAGTCAGTGAATATCAATAACCTAAAACAAAATTTAACAATGATTACAATACATACCTGCAGTAGTGGAACGCCTCAATGCAAGGACCAAATGCTCAAAAAAGCTTATCTAGGAATGCGTGGTCTGCGGTATTTGAATATTGAGTTTGCCACTCAACCTTTGTTCCTGGATTTGCCTCAATGATTGCATTAAGTAGATGTGGAAGCTCCACATAAGATGACTCCCAACTTTCATACACCTGCTCAATGGCCTTTCTCTTTGCCTCACGAATTCTCTTGATATGAACATTATACCCGAACTGCTTTAATATATTCATTTGGAGATCCTTCGCCCTCACATCTGGAGAATTGCGGATCTCCAGTATTATGGCCCTAGACAAGCTGGTAGAGTCCAACTGAGAGTGATCCTGTCTAGTGATTTCATCCAAGCAAGTGTGAGGTCCTTCATATTTAGTGATGTGAAACTACACACCATATTTCTTATAACTGCCTCTGAGTCTCCACTTACAACCTCTGTTGTGGATATCAGCACACTTAACTGCCCATGCTCTTAGGTCCGAATCCACTACCTTGAAGTTATAATGGTTCGTTATGTGCCACATTTTAACTGCTCGTATAAGATGATCTTTAGTTTCAAAATGCATCCCGACCTTGAATTCATCACTGAAGCTCTAATTCCTAACACTCATTTCCTGCTCATCATCATATGCTGCGTAAGTACTACCAACTTCAACATTGAAAAACGGAACTGCTGCTAAGCTCCCTACTGCATCAACGTCAGTAGGAGCAATAAAACGGTCCCAGTTATTTCCCCTTCGTTGTACCTCGGGCAATGCATATTGTTGTCGAATTACTTCATCATTAACATTTTCATCATCATCATAGTCGTCACTGGATTTACTTGCCGATGAGTCTTGAACAGCATCCATATCATCACCACCTACTAATGTAGGTCCACAAAATTCAAAGTGACCTATTTGCACTGCCCATTGTCTGAATTGGAGTAGAGTTTGAGTCTACTAACCCCTGGCTTCCAATATTTCTATCATTGCCCATTTCCCCTGCAGATGCCTGTGACAATTCAATATCCAAAATCTCCACATAAACAGCCACTGAGCCTTCTGTGTATAGCAACATCTCTTGTGCCGCATCATCATCGGTCACTGGAATAATATCATAATGTAGCGTCCTATCTCCAATAGCTATCCTATGATATAGCTCCACCCGATGTGTACACCTATTTACCTTTAGTCTTTTGCAAATAATCTCCACTATCTACTCATATGTTGAATTCCTACTAATACTGACAATAGCAACAAGCCGCTTATCATAACCAAAACCATCATCTCCTTGCACAATATTCCCATGAGCGTATAGTATGAACTTCGCTTTATCCATTTCCTCACAAATCCTGCCATCTCATCAAAATTAGCTTCCACGCATCAAATTCAAAAAATCACACTTATGAATTGCATTCCTCGTAACATTTAACATAATTCCTAAACCTACACCTCCACTTTCAAAGTTGAAATTTAATTTTGTAATCTATTCTGCTTTCTTACAAATATTTGCTTTTTTCATCGCATTTTTCCATGCCATATTAAATCGCCATACCAATGCTAAAGTCCTAAATACACCCCATTAACGACAATTGAAATTATTTTCAATTTTTTTTCGCACACTCAATTTCCTAAAATAATTATCCAACAATAACTACTTATGACTTTATTTTTTCCAAAGCAAATATTATACATATACACATCTATACAACATACAACAAGCAAAAAAAAAAAAAAAAAACCAGTCGGCGTTTGAATCATGCTACAAAATTATTCTAACAACACAGACAATCTACATTCAATAATACTAAAGTACTAAATACACCCCGTCAAGGACAATTGAAATTATTTTCAATTTTTTTTCGCACACCCAAATTCCTAAAATAATCATCTAACAATAACTATTTAATTTTGGTTGCAGTTCAGCTTAATATTAAGCTTCCTTATATTATGGTAAAAAAAAAAAAAAAAAAAACTTCCTTACATTTTAAGACTATCTTAAACACTTTGCTGAAAATCCGTAACACATAATCCACAACCTATACAACATAAAAAAGAATGGCCTTAGAGAGAAAAGCATAACGTAATTGTAGAAAACCCGTGTCCAAACTAATTAATAATTTGAAAGTTTGAAATAATGTGGCTTTTAGATCCCTCTAATAGGTAATAGCTATCTATATCAACTCTAAAAAAAAGTGGCATTTGGGTATGGTTACGTCGTTATTCTATAAGATTTTGCGTGTCTTGGCAATAACATAGTATTGTCTAAAGTTGATCATGATCTATATCTAGCAATATATTTGTTAGTGGGCCAATACATGCAGACTAAAATCAGCAAAAAATTCATAGTATAATAATCAGTACAAACATTATTCCGTTGCTATGAAAAAAAAACGTATGAGACAAAGCTGTGATGACTTTGCAAGTAAACTTAGAAGACCCCACTAAAAATACTTTGCTGCATACAATCTTCATTCAACAATGCAGCATGAATGATTGAAAAAAAATACAAAAACACGCGAAAATCCAACCTCAACGTTCACCGTTCGCCGTTCTCCGTTCGCCGCCGGTGGTTTTGCTTCAAATCTCCTCTTTTCGATCCTCCTACCCAACCAATCGCAACACAACCAACTTCGATCAAATGGGGATAAGCGATTACGGTCGATTTGTAGATTTGGTATGCCAAAAATCGACAGAAAAACGCGATTTTGTGGATTAGGGTTCCGGCTCCGACGATGCACAGAGAGGAAATGAGGAAGAATGAGCGCGCCGGAGAATTTAACCCGCTGACCTCGTCTCTTCAAGAGACGAGGTCACATGCGGAGCAGCCTCGTCTCTTCGAGAGACGAGGTCACTAAACAAATGAGACCTCGTCTCTTCAGTCACTAATGATCTCGTCTCTTCAAGAGACGATGTCATGTTATCTAAAATCGAAAATAATTTTTTTTCGATGGTATTTTTGTAATTATTTTTAAAAATATTAATATTTTTTTTCATTTTCCCCTGCGTTTTCCGATTGCATGGGACTAATACAAACATTGCGAAAGCAGTATATGATGATTGCTGTACCTTACGGTTCTGTTACATTTACTTAAAGTTATGAACCATTGTGACGTTTTGGTTGAGGATCCTCGCCAATTTCTAAAAACCTTCTTTTTTATTTTTTTTTCCCCCCCTCATATTCAATCAATTTTTAACATTACAAACACTTTCTTTTAAGGCAAAGGGTCGAAAGTCATACATAATTTTATTTTTACCTATAGATGTACTAAAAGTTTTAAAAGATAATTTTCGAAAAACGTGGATTGAGCTGCCATTTCGATTTACAAGCAAGCACGCCGCATGCTTGGTCGTTGCATCTAATTTTAAAATTAGAGTTTTAAGATTGATGCATCTAATTTTAGCGGGCAAAAATGTTGTCTCATTTTGTGTTCTTATAAATAAATATCTTATACATGTTAAATAAATTAAAAAATCTCTAAAATAAAAGAAATACTTCATAATACATCTTAAATGTTTATTTGCAGAAATACAATAAAAATAATAAGCTGAGGATGGCAATTTTCTTTTTTAACGATGTTCTTTTTTTCTCACTAGATTTAGTTTTTTAATTTTAGGATATAGTTAGATTGTATTTTATCTTTTATATTTTAGCTTCCGTAAGAATTAGTTACATAGAGTATTAGATTTATTTTGACCTATAAATAGCAGAGATTTTATTAAACATTTAAAAATATATATACGGTTCCATCGAATGATTGACTGCAGGATAAGTTCTCAAACGTAAGTAATGAATGATGATACATCAATTGAACAAAATCATTTTTGAAATGGGTCTGTACTTTCTTTTCACGACGTTGTGACATGTGAAACCATCAAAATTAATTCATGAAGGCCTAGAATTAAAAATCTAAACTCGATCACTTTTTTTTTTTTTTTTCTAATTATAAAGAGAGAGGAGGATTTAAGTGTAAGACCTCTCACATGAGAAACTAAAAGAGATAATATTATATCACAAGTTTATTGACTAAAGCTCGACCATTTAATGAACATGTCCCATACAAAAAGACAAAAAAAAATCTATCTATTAAAAAGTTATAAATAAATCCATAGAATACTTAAAAATACAAAAGAGAAAAAACAACCATAAAATTAACTTGTTCAAATACAAATGATAGAGGGTTTTCGACACAAAATTACCAACCAAACAAACGTTTTAATGAAGTTAAGTCTAATTAATTATATCTAATCCAAAAATTATTGGCTATATAAGGTCATTGAATTAAGTTGAAAAATGGTATGGATGTTATTTTCGGTGTTGATTTCAAAAATTACTTTATTTTCTATTAGTTGTTCAAGAGCGACGCTTCTAAGAGTATTTCTAATGTTGAGATTACTAGTTTTTTAGCAATAATAACTGTAACTTAATCACTTTTTTTAACCATTTTATAAAAGTAATTTTATAGTTTTTTTTTTTTTTCCATATCACTATGAGGAGTTTTATTAAATTATTCCCATAAAATTTGTACACCAAATGCTTTTTTCTCTTTAGACATAACTTTTTTTACCTACTGCATCGCTCTACGCTTCCAAATCTTGTAAATAAGAAAATTCAAAAACATGATAACATCAATGTTTCAAGGAAATTATAGACTAAGTTCAACCTATTATGCACCCTATTGAAATATCGGAACAATTTGGAGCTAAAAAAAAAAAAAAAAATATTTTCATTATGTGAATTATATCAACTAATCGATGCTCTACCAATTCTTTAAAATGGAAAACGGAAAGGAAGGATCATTGGAACGTGGTGGAATGAATTTAAAAGAAAGTAGTTAAGAATTTGGCTCAAATGCAAGCCAATTACTCGAATGCGAGTAACTTTAACAATTTAACTATTGTATTGAAAATTGTTCTTCCTTCATATCCATTTCTATACATTCTTAAGATACTTATATTAGTATCTTTACACATAATTTTAGCATGCCTTACCAACTCACAATCAAAAAGGAATATTCTAGAATAGTATCGTTGTAACAAACTTAACATACCTAATAGTAATATAACAGAATGTACTAATAGGCTAACTATTTGTCCTACTGGGCTTAACTAGCAGCAGACCCACCCAATAATTATTAGCTATTTAACTAGTGCATCAATAATTAAAGATGAGGCCCATTGGTAGCCTATTGAGACACACGACCTATATCACATGGCCTCTTCTTTTTCCTTCAGCATTCGTACTTCCTTCAGTTCGTGCAAGTGATCACTTCAATCCGACTCTAGTCTTGTCTTTGTCGTTCCTGTGCACACAAACCCTAAATCTGGTTTCTTTTTCTCGACTTTTCCTTTGGTGATCACCTCTAGATTCCTCTCCTTCAAAATCCTTGTCCACAAGGAGTGATTTGGAAAACGGGGCTTCATGTTGTCAAAGAACTCCCAGGTTGCTTCCAAAGGTGCTTTGTTTCTCCATGAGATAAGCACTTAAGTCTCTGCTTGTCTTCCTTTCTTAATCATCCGTATGTCTAAAATGGCTTGTGGCTCTAATTCATCCTTCGATTGTGTTGCAAGCAATGTCGGTGGCTCAAATGGTAGAGATCCATGGAACCTTTTGAGCTGAGAGACGTGGAACGTTGGATGGATCTCAGCACTCGTTGACAGCTCCAAGCGGTAAGCCACCTCCCCTATTTTATCTATTATTTTGAACGGTCCAAAGTATTTAGGGTTTAGCTTGTGTTCCTTAAATTTCTTTAGGGAATGTTGTCTGTAGGCTGGAGCTTAAGTAAGACCCAGTCCCTAATCTTGAACGTTTTGTCTGATTTCTTCTGATCAGCAATCTGCTTCAAGCGATGTTGAGCTCTATTTAAGTGAAATCTAAGTAGTTTAAGTGTATCATCTCTGGTAGTTAGGAGTCTGTCTACAAACTCGTTCCTAGAGTCCTAAGAACATAAGATAAATGCAGTGGAGGATGGTAGCCATATAACGTTTGAAATGGCATGGTGTGAGCACTGGTGTTATAGTTTGTATTATACCACTATTCTGCTAGGGACAATAATTGAGACCACCTCTTAGGTTCTTCACTAGTCATACACCTTAAGTAGGCTCCCAAGTATCGACTGACTACCTCGGTTTGACCATCCATCTATAGATGGTAAGCCGTGGACATGTTGAACCCCGCTCCTTGTAATTTAAAGAATTCCTACAAAGATGAGTTGATAAAAATCGGATCCCTGTTGCTAGTGATGGTTTCTGGAAGCCCATGTAGTTTATAGATATGATCCAAATAAACTTAAGCTATAGTGGTAGCAATGTAGGGGTGAGTTATAACCACAAAGTGAGCATATTTACTCAATCTATCAATCACCACCAAAATTACTTCCTTACCATTGGATTTAAGCAATCCTTTAATGAAATACAAACTGACTTCTTGCCAGCATTCCTTAGGAACCTTAAGGGGTTGTAACAGCCCAAGATTAGCCACGTTCTCAAATTTGGGCTTCTGGTACACCTCACAATTCCTGACAAATTGTCTCACCTCCCCCTCCATCTTGGGCCAGTAAAAAACTGAAGTTAGTCTCTTAAACATAGCTTGAGCTCCAAAATGTCCACCCAATGGTCCTCCATGAAAGTGCTGTAATATAGTGTTACGCAGTTCTTGGGATGGACCAACCACCACTCTTCCCTTCCTCCTGAGCACTCCTTGGTCCCAAGTGAATTTTCCAAAGAAGTCTCCCCCTTCCAACTTGTCAATGAGCGAGTTGTACCCTCTAGGTAGCTTCCAACCGACTTGTATTTCCTGCAAAAACAAGAGTAAAACAGTAGTGTGGTGAAGCTACATGTTTTCAACTGTGGGGGTATGAGAGAGTGCATCCGCTGCACTATTGGAAGTGCCACTTTTGTACTCAATGTAGTAATCCAACCCTATGAGTCTTGTGAGCCATTTCTGTTGAGTAGGAGTAGCCATGTGTTGTTCCAACAAATATTTTAAACTCTAATGATCAATGTGCATAACAAAGCGCTACCCAACAGATAATGCCTCCATTTTTCTATGTCATGTACAAGAGCAAGCAATTCTTTTTCATAGATTGATAGACCCTTATGTTTAAGTGCTAATGGCTTGCTTAAATAGGCAATTGGGTGTCTTTCTTGCATTAGGACAACCCTAATTCCATCCCCACTTGCATCTATTTCCACTATAAACTCCTTGGAGTAGGCTGGTAGTTATAGGACTGGTGAGTTGACCAATGCATTCTTCAATTGATCGAATGCGAATTGTGCTGCCTCATTCCAAGAAAACTGGTTTTTCTTCAAAAGTTGTGTCAATGGTTTGGCAATGATCCCAAAATCATTGATGAACCTTCTGTAGTACCCAGCCAAACCTAGAAAACCCCTAAGTTGCTTCACATTCCTTGGGATTGGCCACCCAGCAATGGCATCTAGTTTCTTTGGGTCGGTAGCTACTTTAAGTGGAGTAATTATATGCCCTAAGTACACAATCTGAGAAACTCCAAAAACACACCTACTCCTTTTCAGGCATAACTTCTCCCTATTCAATGTTTCAGACACCTTCCTTAAATGTTCTACATATATATCCAAATTAGGACTATACACCAATATGTCATCAAAAAATACCAGCACAAACTTCCTTAAAAATGGCTTAAATACATGGTTCATTAGTGCTTGAAAGGTAGATGGTGCATTAGTTAAGCCAAAGGGCATAACTAGGAACTCATAGTGACCCTCATAAGTTCTAAATGTTGTTTTGTATACATCATTGGCGTTCATTAGAATTTGGTGGTACCCTGATCTCAAATCCAACTTACTAAAACAACTGGCTCCAAATAATTCATCAAACAAGTCCTCAATGATAGGAATGGGAAACTTATCCTTAATAGTATTCTTGTTCGACTCCCTATAGTCCATACACATCCTCCAAGTGTTGTCTACTTCTTTACCAACACCACCAGTGAAGCAAAAGGACTGTGGCTAGGTTGGATAATACCACTAGTCAACATGTCCCTTACCATTTCTTCTAAGATAGACTTCTGTAAAGATGAGCAATGATAAGGCCTAAGGTTGACCGGTGTAGCACCTTCTTGGAAGTCTATCTTGTGATTAAGAGCTTGATCATGTGGTAAGGAGCTTGGGTCCTCAAACAAATAATGATACTCTTCTAGTAACTCTATCGATCTTAGGTACGTTTTGCCATTAAATTTACTCTCCTCATTAGCTTCAACTGTTTTAATGACCCAACAGTAAATCTTAGGAATTGTGTGATTGCTGGTCAACAGGTTATGTTAGCTTACTTCCGGCAATATGATTCAAAGCTTTCTATTTTCTGTTCAACTTGCAACTCCTCCCTTGCCACATAAACTCCATTGTCATATCTTAGAAATCCCACTTAACTTGTCCCAACATTGTGAGCCATGGCATGCCTAAAATAAGATCATATGAGGATAGGGATAAAACATAGAAGGTTGCCATAAATGATATTCCTTGCATCTGCCATTGGAAATCCACAACTTGGTATCTACTGCTCAATTGAGTTCCATCAGCTAGGGTAATCCTTATAGGGGCGATTTCTTCAACAGCACAGTTATTAGCTCTAACCAAGGCTTCATTAACAAAGTTGGATGAGCTACCCGTATCTATCAATATGCTTAATTTCTTCCTCTTATAGAATCCTTAGACCAACATATTACTGTCCAAACCCCCTAAAGGGTTACCCATTACCCATAGAGTCAACTTGGTCATATCCTCTTCCAACTTAGCCATCTCATTTGCTGCATCACCATCGTCACCAACTTGGCCATCTCCTTCAATTACCAACATGTTCAGCATTTTATTTTTACATGTATGACCTAGTGCAAAGGGTTCATCACACCAAAAGCAAATCCTTTTTTTTTTTTCCTCTTCTCTTCCAATTCCTCAAGGGTCATTCTTTTAGTGGTTATAGGATTTGAGGGAGTATTCTATTTAGGGTAAGTGTTTGAAGCTTGAGAGGTTTGGCCATTATTAGATGATCGGGTAAGGTTGTAACCTAGAGTTTTTTATTGGGAGGGGTATATGGGTAAGGGTGTTATCGGTTGTGGGTGGTAACATGGAGAATGTGTGTTATATGAGTTGGGCTGGGTTTTTGAGGACCTAAGGTTGTATCTAGTAGATAACATGGTAGCCTCTTGAAGTTTGGCTAAGGTGAAAGCTTGGTTAAGGGTGTTGGGTTAGAACATCCGAATAGGAAATTGAATTTCATGTTTCAATCCACTGAAGAAGCAACTAAGTAGATGTGGTTCAGACAGCAGAACTTGAGTTGATAAATTCATAAACTCATCTAGGTATTCTTGTAAAGTACCCGATTGATGCAACTCCTTAAGATCGGCCATAAGATCTTCAAATATTTTCTCATCGAATCTAGCTTGAAGAGCCTTAGTAAGCTATTCCCATGTCATAGGATGAGCCTCATTCCTAGATTTTGAATAGGTAATGTGCCACTCATAGGGTTTATCTTCTAAATACATGGAAGCAATGCTTACCTTGAGATGCTCAAGAGCTCCATCTAGGGTAAAGAATTGCTCCGCCCTCATTTGGCAATTTCTGATATTTTCTCCATTAAAAACTGGAAACTCTAGCTTGGTACCTCTCATAGGTAATTGATACTCACCATTTGCTTCTGTTTGTGCAGGTTCCATTAGAGCAGTCGATTGCCTCCTTCCTTGAAATCCAACGCTAGAAGGTGACCCAATGCTAACTTAATTTCCTTGTAGTTACTAACGAATTTCTTCTAATGCTTGACCATGTTTGTTAATCGCAGCTTGTTGAGTCTTGAGAGTGTCCATGAACATTTGGATCCAGCCGTCATTTTTGTCAAGTTTATCAGCCATCAACCAGACATCCTCCTCCAATTTCTTCTAATCACGAACCTTACCCCCCGTGATTAGGCTCTGATACCAGATGGAATGTAGTGGAATTAATTTAAAGAACGTAGTTAAGAATTTGGCTCGAATGCAAGTCAATTACTCGAATGCGAGTAATTTTAGCAATTTAACTATTGTATTGAAAATTGTTCTTCCTTCATATGCATTTTTGTACATTCTTAAGATACTTTATATTAGTATCTTTACACATAATTTTAGCATGCCTTGTCAACTCGCAATCAAAAAGGAATATTCTGGAATGGTACTATTGTAACAAACTTAACATACCTAATAGCAATATAACAAAATGTTCTAATAAGCTGACTATTTGTCCTACTAGGCTTAACTAGCAGTAGACCCACCCACTAATTATTTGCTATTTAACTAGTGCATCAATAACTAAAGATGAGGCCCATTGGTAGCCCATTGAGACACACGGTCTATATCACATGGCCTCTTCTTTTTCCTTCAACATCCGTGCTTCCTTCAGTCCATACAAGTGATCACTTTAATCCGACTTAAGTCTTGTCTTCCTCGTTCCTTTACACACAAACCCTAAATCTGGTTTCTTTTTCTCAACTTTTCCTTTGGTGATCACCCCTTAATCAATCATAAAATGCGTTGTCTGATGCAGTGAGTAGCATAATTAGCAAAGACTGATCAATGATTAATCTCAAAAACAAACATGAATTTGCAAATGAATTGCAACAAAGCTAAAAACTCAAAATATTCTTTCTATCATTGATAAAGATAATCCGTTCGTCTAAAGGAGACAAGAATATATATATATATATATATACACCTAAAACTTTAAAAGAATCCTAACAAATCTCTTCCTAAAAAGTTTTTTTGCTAAAAAAAATCTAGAAAAATCTAATAATATCTAAAGAATATCTATATACTATTTTTTTAATCGTATCTCTTGTCTTCATCATTAAAATATCTAGATACTAATTTAAATAAACTTTAAAGAATATCTATATATTTAGATATATCTAAAGAAAGTATAAAGAAATATCTAAAAAATTATCTAGATACTATTTTTTTTAATTGTATGCTTATCTATATGATCTATGTTAATCTTGTCTTCATCATTCTCTCTCACCAAAGAAAAAATCATCGTCAAGTTTTTAGTTGAATATGGTTATAGGGGTTCTTCAACCTCAAGATGACGAAGATATGCTTGGAATCATGAGTAAAGTATCATCCATGATCAGAATTTGAACCTCTCTGCAGTAACTCCTATATTTTCTCCTGCAAAATTGCACTCTCCTTCAATTCCACCATCTTCTTCCCTATTGATTTATCACCTTTCCACTCAAGAAGACCCCCTTGTATCTCTTCAGTAGTCTTAGTCTTCTCCGAAATTTTGCTAGAACTTTCAACCCCATAACTCCCATTACCATCAAAATGGTTACTCTTTTCTTAGCATATCATCTCTGCTTTAATAGTCTTATTCTTAGCTTCAATATTCAAATTGTGCAGAACATGAATTCCAATTTTGTCATAGATCCATGGTTTCAACCCCTCCAAGACTTCTCTCTCTTTAATCATTTGTTCTATCACTTTAATATGACAGTCTTTATCTATAGCTATAAAAACTCTCCCTATCTCATTCACATCTACAGTGACATGCCCTTAAGAAACTTCGTAAATCTCCTGCTATTCTACTAATTTTTCAACATCATCTATCCCCCTCAAATCATTCCTCTGTACCAACATCATAAGCTCTACAGTTTATTCATGTGTTGATTTCTTTTCCTGATGACATCTTTGGTCCTATTAAAACATGATTTCCTTATAATTAAGAAAAAGAAATTATCCTTTCAATAATTGCTTCATACTATACCATGTTCTAATATGTGCTTTTTCTTCATGACTTCTATTTTTTGTAACCTCTCTCATCAAGTAGAAGCACCCCCTTGCGGCCACCAATCTTACCATCTTCTCTTTAGGAATCTTTATATACTTAATGAACCACTCAATCTCAGCAATCCAATTAATAAAATCCTTAATCCCAAAATCTCCTCTAAAATATAGAATATCTACCTCTAACTTGAAATCATTTCTTCCTTATTCATTCTTACCTTCATAATAATCATCAAAATTACCACCTCTACCTCTATCTCCATCTTGACACATACCACCACCATATGCCTTACTTATTCCATCATAATTATGCCTGTAACCATAATAATTCCAGTGACCATGAAAATCTACTTCAAATTCATTATCTTCACAAGTGTGTAACCCATGATTCACAGCAATAGGTCTAACAACAGGATCGTCACGTGCATATTGTAAAGTACAAATAAATAATTCATAATGAAGGGTATACATGTAATATAATGTTGTTAAGAGGGTAATTTTATCCTTGAACAGATAAATTTGGACACGAGGAAGTCCCGTGCAAATGAATGGACGAATTTGACTTTAGCCGGCATTGAAGCCGCCGGCTTAAGTTCCTAAGCTGTCGGCTTAAATATAATGAACGACAGCCTAAACTTCGGTGTTGAATCTTCGAGAATTTCTAAGGAAAATGGTCCTATGCCAGACTAAAGGCCGCCGGCATAAGTGCCTAAGCCGCTGGCGTAAAGGTCAGCCTATGTCCGTGTTTTTCCTAAGCTAGGGTTGCGTTTTTCCAAAGCTAACTCTCTCTATAAATAGACGCTTAGACCTTCGATTTCCCCACACTTCTTCTTCAACCAAACTCAAGGTATGTGGGTCTAATCTTGGTCTTTTTCAATTCCTTTCCTTGTATAAATCTAATTCTAGTTTTGTGTACGATTAAAGGAGATTCGGGAATCTATTGGAGAAAACCCTAAAGCAAATTTTGAGAGTTTCGGTTTCAAATCAAAGTAAAGGTAAGATCTCTACCAAAGTCTCGTAGTTTCTTAGATTAATAGATTATAGGAATATGATTATAATGATAGTAAATTACTTATGATAGGAGATTTATTGAACAAATTAGGGTTCTATTGCAAGCAAGAGCTGCGAGTTATAGGTAAGTATGAACCCGTTCTATCTTTGTGGATATAAAGTTATGAACTTTCGTAATTGTTTTGCTTATAAAGGATTTTATATATGTGTGTTGTGAAGGAATTTTAGAGATCGTTATGAACTCTGGAGAAATTGTAAAAAGGGTTTCTATAAAGTGCAAACGGAATAAATAGGTTTGTTGATCTTTGATTAGGTTTATGGAATTAGGGTTAGGGTTTGATATTGTTATTACAATTGGAATTGATTGCAATATATATATATATATATATATTGTTAAGCAGGAGTATTATGAGATTAGGATTCTTGCTCTGTTAATAGTTATTGTTCGAGAGATTTGGATTGAAAGTAGATCTAGGTACGACCTTACCATGTTTGATTGTATATGCTTGTAGGATTAGTTTTTATAAACCTGAATTAATGATTATTAGACTTTAATTTAATCGAGTGTTGCTTATGCTTGGCTGCGGTTAGTAAAGACCACGACAGTAGTGTGATTACTAACGCTGGCAACCTGATGATCCTTATGTGGCAGTATCTCAAGTGGAGTTGCACTTGGAGATGATTCTGATAAATTAGGAGTCCTTACCAGCTTAATTGCGGAACACAATTATATGTGTATATACTATCTATACTATGGTTTTTATCGGAGTCATAAGTTACTCCAGGTTTAGGATTAGTGATCAATAGTCCTAAATTGTATTGGTTGCAAGCTAATAAAAAGATAATTAATTTATGCTTGTTGCATTAGAATATAAGTTGTATGTGATATTGTGATTTGCATGATCATGATCATGTGCATGTGCTTTTGGTTTGGCATATTGGGCGTTTTTTGCTCAATCCTTATTTTTCCATGGGTACAGATGAAGATTATATTATCTATAACTTGACGGGCTCTAACATATACGTTGACTATGGGGAAAGCGATAGTAGATTTGATCCTTCTGCCAATAGTTGAGATTGGTGATCTTATATCTAGTGATTTCAAAAAAGAAAAACAATAATTTTATTATTATTTTATTATTTTTAGAGATTCTGTTATTTCTTTAAAGTTGACTTGTTTAGTTTATGATTTAGAAGAATTGAGGACATTTTGTTTTATGAGTATCCTATATTTGTGAGATTTTGGAGACATTTGAGTTATATATTTGATGATTAGAAATTATAGCCTTTATGTGTCAATCTATGGTAGTGACATGTGGCGGGCTGATAGCGCCTCAAGTTAGGGCGTTACACACTCTGCCCTTAGTCGCATCTACCATCGTTCCTGTTCTTGTTGGTAACAACAGGTCTGATAATAGGATTACCGCGCATACTCTACTTTTGGTCACATCCCACTACTGTTCCTATTCCTATTAGCATTGACTCCCAAGCATCAACTCCCATCACATCAAAACAATCGATCAAGTTATCAAAGTGCTGTTCTAAATGCTAGAATCGCTTATCTATGTTCTACTCTAAGTTATTCAATACCACCCATCGAGCTTACACTTTGGTTCACAGGGCTTCCACATCCCAAGCAATGTCTAGAGCATGACCCCCTCCTAAACTACCACCTCCTGACATCGTCGCGTGATTTACCCACTCTAATACCAATCTAACGCAACCAGTAGTGTGATTAACAAAGATTGGTCAACAATTAGTCTTAAAATCAAACATGAATTTACAAAGGAATTGCAATAAAGTTAAAAACTCAAAATATTCTTTCTATCATTAATAAAGATAATCAATTCCTCTAAAGAAGACAAGAAGAATATATATATACCTAAAAGCTTAAATGAATCCTAAAAAATCTCCACCTAAAAAGATTTGTTTCCTAAAAAAGAAAATATAGAAAAGTCTAATAATATTTATATACTATTTTTTTTAATTGTATCTCTTATCTTCATCATTAAAATATCTACATACTAATTTAAATAAACTCTAAAGAATATATCAATATAGCTAAAGAAAGTCTAAAGAAATATATAAAGAATTATCAAGATACTATTTTTTTTAATTGCATACTTATCCATGTGATCTATGTTAATCTTGTCTTCATCATTCACTCCCACCAGGGAAAAAATTGTCCTCGAGTTTTTAGTTGAATTTGGTTATAGGGGTTTTTCAAGCTCAGGATGACGAAGATTCGCCTGGAATCATGGGTAAGTATCCTCCAGGATCAAACATGAACCTTTTCTGCAACAACTCTTGTACTTTTTGCTGCAAAATTGCACTCTCTTTCGACTCCACCATTTTCTTCCCCTTTGATTTATCTTCTTCCCACTCAACAATACCCTCTTGTATCTCTTAGGCAATCTTAGTCTTCTTAATCGGAATTTTTCTAGAACTTTCATGCCCATAAAGCCTATTTCCATTAAAACCACTACTCTTTTCCTACAATATCAACTCCACTTTAATGTTCACGTTCTTAGCTTCATTCAAATTGCATAGAACATGAATTCCAATTTTATCACGAATCTGTGGTTTCAACCTCTCCAAGACTTCTCTCTTGCGATCCACCTATTCTATAACTTTAATATCACAGTCTTGATCCCTAGCAGTAGAAATTGTCACACCCCCACAAGGTATCCTAGCAATATTGATGCCCTTTTATAACTATTTAGAAATTACAATACTTAAGTAGGTCAACTAAGGCCTTTCAAAAAATTCTGCGACCATTAAACTAATAGGACACTCCACATGGACAATTAAAACAAGATTCTGAGCTTGTTAAGATAAGAAATCTTGCATACATATAAGTCCCTTACAACATGTCCTTTACATACAACTTAGGGTGAGCTCCCAACCATATTCTTACAACTTACAAGAAACATATATAAATCAACCCTATAAAAAAACACTATCTTTAACTCTCACTTAAGCCCTGGTTTCTCCCCCGATGCCTGCTACATTCCTTCATCTCAAGTGTAGATCATCTCTATGGATCCCTGAAAGCACATAAAGTCTATAGAAGCATGAGCGAACCATAACTCAGTGAGATAACTTGACCAGACCATACTTCGAACAAATGCTAGGCAAGTATAGTTTCAATCATATGCAATGCAACACTTAACCAAATGAAATGCATAGTTTAGATGACCAAAGTCCAAACTAATGGATATTTACACCCTCTCTAGGGGTTGAAGGATCAGCTCAAGTAGTCCATGCCCAAGAGAGAGTGAGAACCAAGGAACGAGAAGTTTGTTTTTTTTTTCCAAATTATTATTATATATACATGAGAT
This sequence comes from Combretum micranthum, assembly GCA_024138025.1. Lineage (NCBI taxonomy): Eukaryota > Viridiplantae > Streptophyta > Magnoliopsida > Myrtales > Combretaceae > Combretum > Combretum micranthum. The sequence continues at coordinate 3,799,873 of JAMXBD010000003.1, forward strand.
AACCTCTACTTCATCTTAGAACCTCTGAAACTCCACTAAGTATGAACACTCTAAAGCCAACTTTAACTCAGGCAACATCTTTTAGTGTCTGCTTAGTTCTCGTGGGACAGACAACCCTATGGTAACCCCACCCAGCTTCACTGGTGTGATAAGGTGATTAATTAATTGATTAATCATGATAAACTATTCTTAATCTTCTTTTTTCAATCAATTCATAAGCAAGTATACCTATCATTCATAGTATAGACAATAAGAATAGGTGTCGTCCCACAAAGATAAAAAAATCTATTAGTACTGACTTAATCTTCTATCATCTACTTTTAAACATCATTTATTCTAATTACTACTATTAAAACTATGATTAACTCTAATTTTCATATATCTTCAAAACAAATCAATAATAGATTATAGGAATTTAATATTATTTAACTCATCCAAACAACAATTTCCCCACAAGAATATTACCATAATTAAATTCTTATGGTAATATCAATCACCATTCATGTATAATTAATCAATAAGATTCCTAAACTAGATTAATATCCCTCTCAAGATTACTAATCCCTAATCTTTCAAACCTACCTATTAGAATGTCTTGTAATTAGTAACAATTCAAGGAGTACACTAATGATCAACAAATCTTTATAAAAATAGGGAAGACTTTTGTAATTCTATATCTAGTAATCTAAACAAGCCTTTCTAATTATGCAAGATCTATTCAAATATGCAATTTCTTAATTAGCATATATGAAATTAGAATATAGAATCAATATTCCAAACATACCATTCTATCAAACATTACAAAACACATAATCAAACTTAAAAGGAACATGAACTTTCATTGAAATGCAATTAAGTACAACATATAGTAATATCTTGGTTTCTTTTGTTGTTTAGATGCTAGGTTTCTACTCTTCCATTACTAAACTATACAAAACAATGAACAACTATTACATATAAGCACTGAAATAGAAGGGCTTTTGTATCATATCGTGCTTCTTTCTGCTCCTTCACTCTTCAATTGTATAAAAGAAGCATGGTAAAACTTGGAACTCGTTCTTCTCATTATTCATCTTGAACATGGTATAAACACAGTATGAAGTAATTGCTTGTGTTTCTTACTAACTTTATTCATCAATAGCACAATGGAAACATGGTCTGTTCTTCTTCAGTTTATATGATTTTCCAAGAAACACAACATAAACACGAGTTAATGTAATTTCTCATGTTTCTTAATGATATCCTTGATGTAAAACATGGTCATATATAATATCGTGTGTCTCTTCATTTCTTCTACACAACAGGAACACAGGCAGAACACGGTGTAGTATAATAGACAGTGCTTCTCTTTGGACTTTGATTCTTCAGAAATTGATTCGTCTTATCATGGACATGGATGAAACATGGCAAACTGCATCTCTTCTTGTTCTTCATAATTCCTTGACATTTTCTTCACTTTAATTCCAAATTTGATATAACTTGATTAGTTTCACTCCAAAGCTCTTTTATCTTCATTATCCTTATAAAAGAAAAAAACAAACCAACTTAAGTATCAAATCTTACAATAATTTATCTAAAATATACATAATTTACCCTATTACTATATATGTTAAAACACATGGATTAAATCCCCCACACTTAAGCAATTGTTTGTCCTCAAGCAATTTATGAAACTTAAAAATAAAAATAACTTTTCTACCAATCAACTAATATCACTTAGGAAAACTAATTTTTTATTATATCACCAAAATTCTGTGCATAACAAGAATTTATATACTAAATAATTTATATACAGTATATAATTGAATAATTTATTCCACTTTCAATTAACTCATATAATTAAAATTTCTCGAATTTTCCTACTATACCTAATCTATATATTACCTTAAGAATACCAATATAATAAAGTTTACTAATGAATCATAGTAAATGAAAATTAAATCATCATTTAAAACTAGAATCTCAAAGCAAAAATCAAATGCTAGATATACCAAACAGAACGAGATTCAACCATATCTTGTACATCTATTACAGTGTATATATTTTCCTTATTAATTCTCAAGATAACACGATCAAAACTGAAAGCATACCTCATCCACATAAGACCTGGATTTTTTTTTTCTTTTATACTCAATCTCTTTTTTTTTTAAGTGTAATTGATAGAGGAGAACGATTCATCCTCATTTGATTGATCAATGCCTGCTTCCTATCAATCAACTTATAATTTACTCAAATTAATTGGTAGATGAGTTGAACTCTCACTCTTCTTAAGGACTAAGGCCCGCTCATATCAATCACCTTTTACTTTTATTTTATTATTATTTTGCCTTTAGAGGAATGGGTCTTTGTCCCCATCTTTTCCTTTTCCTCTAAACAGGTTTTTGCTCGCTTCTTTTTAGCATTTTAGGGATTGATTTAAAGAAAAATCACTAAGAAAAATTTCATTTGAACTTCCAGTCAAAATCATAAGATCTATAGAACTTCATAAGAGAAAAATGCATACAAAAGAATAGACTTAAAAACGTAGTTGATTAACTTTCTAATTCAGTAATCATGATCTAATTGTAACCTTGAAATTAAAGTTCAAATAATGAAAAGTTCTAGATTCACTTAGATTTTGTAAGTTAACTTTACCATGGTATAGTTAATGGAAAAGATGGAGGAATAAAAATATTAAAAAAATTATCCAATTATAAAAAGTTAAAATCTAGTGGAATCTATAATTAAAATAAATAATTATATTAAACATGAAATTGATTTTAATTTTTCTACTTTATTTATTTATTTATTTTTTAAAAATAAAAATCAAGTAAATTGGTCAAATTTTTTATTCAAAATTAAAGTGATATAACCAATTAGTTCCTTAGTGATATAATTTATCAATAAAATAACCTTTACAAAATTTGAAACTTAGGACATACCAAAAGGCATGCAAAAACTTAAACAATATATAGGAATTTGAATCCTAACTTCACATAACTTAAATATCTCCTCCCTCCACCCCCCCCCAAGTTAATCAAGATATTGTCCTTAATGTCTTAAACTAAGCATAAAGAAAATAAAATAACAAAATAAAACAAAGTGAAGAGAAGTAAAGATCAGAACTTCGCTGAAAAATAAATCTGAAAGATAATTAACAAAAAATTTTGATGCTTGCTGTCTTGATCATTCTCTAAGTGTCAACCTATCTCTTGACAACAAACCTAAAAAGAACCAAAAAGATATAAACTATCAAAAAGAAAGAAAGAAAAAGAAGTTAGTAAAAAGTCAAGAACAAAAAGAGATAATTAGCATACAATTAGTTACATATAAGAGTCCGTAATATAAACAAAAATAGAAGATATAACAGTTATGAACTTTTGTAATACGTTTAAACTATCAACTTTTGTTATGTGTTTTTATCATATGCTCTTATCATGTTGAATGCTTATGTTGGATATGACCTCATTATTATAGGTTGTTTTGCTATTAAAAAGTGAAGCATCTTTTCATGCCTTACTCATGTTTCATGAATAGTCAAATTATAGTAACAGTTTATAAATTTAAATTATTCTAATGAAAGAGAACCTTGTTATGTTTTTAAGTACTTGCCACACAAGACACTTCATGTAATGGAGAATAAAACCGCGACCATTTCACTACTAATTAATATCTTTCAAACCTCAAGAGTGAAAGTTAAGATAATATATATAATACTTACTTATGTACCTTTTGCAAAATTAACTATCTAGGTATGTACTACAGAAGCCGATCAAATAAGTTAATATGTACTTACCCATGGAAATATGTTTATTTTAATATTTGGAAATTCCTATTGATAACTTTCATTTTCTTATAAATAAATTATTTTTTAATTCATATATTCAAATTTATATTTTCAATATATGTTTCTTCAATACCAAATGTTGTTGGACATAAGATCAAACTATACCTCAGCACGGGCCCAGCTAGAGCCATGAATCGGCCCGACCTAGCACTGATAGGTCAAACACGTTGGGCTACCCCATCTATATGGGTCATGACTAATCTAAAAACCCTGTGAGTAGCCAAGTCATAGATGGCTCAAGACCACCAACCCACCATCTCACTGAGTCAACCGAGTCTAAAAAAAAGAAGAAGAAAAAGAAAAACGAGAGAAAGCCTAAGTTTGTAATATGAACAAATGAAAGCAATAGGAAAGTGAAAAGAAAAGGAAGAGGAGATTCAAAGAGAAATAGAGAGCACGTAATTTCTTAAAAAAGGAAAAAAGAAAGTTAGAAAGTGAAATTAAAAGTAGCACATGTGAAGGACATTGATTACACACACACATAGAGCATGTGAATGTGTGAAGAAACAAAGAAAAAGCTTGGTGTCTAAAATTAATTGGAGATAGCACCTATAAACCCCTAGATTTTATGATAATCTTTTAAATAGAACCCTAGAGTTAATATCAGGATTGGAACCCTAAAGTCAAACCGAGTCAACCTTAAATCCTAGATACCCTATACTCGATTAGAACAGTTTCTAAAACTCAAAAATATTAGATGAACTAGGAAAATAGTATGAACACAAAATATAAGTGAAGTATAAAAATATATACCCTAAAACAATAAGTTTTTCCAAAACACTAATCATCTTGAAACTTTGCAATATCAGTTTTGTATCCAATCACCAACAAGTAAATCAAGGCAAAATTTTCCAACAAACAAGAAATACTGAAATAATAATAAGATATCTATATAATATCAGATAAAATTTTTTCGACTCATAAAAACGTCCATTATAGCATTTATACGCATATTTTACTTTCTAACAGTAAACAATTTGTCTTTTATACTATTCATTATTATTTGCTACTATTCATTTCAGTCATCATTTGTCCCTATTTTTTTACACCTACTCTTTCAGCATCTTATACCTATACTTACATTTATCTAATCACCATACTTTATTATACTTTTACTCAATTTTACTTTTCTCTCTCTCTCTTTCTCTCTTCCATAAAAGCGTCAACCACCCTCTCTCTTTTTCTCTCCTTTTTTTTTTTTCTTTTTCAATTATTTTCTTACTTTAATCACTAATTTTCCTATATAAATACCCATTCATTCCCACACATTTGTCACTTTACTTTTACACTCTTTCTCCAAAACTCTCTCAAAATTTTCTCTCTTTCTTTCCCTCTTCTAGACCACCCCTCTCTCCCTCTCTTCTCTATCTCTCTCGGCGTCTCTCTCTCCCCCATAACACACACATTTTCTCTCCATTATCTTTAGGTAAACACCATTCCCATATCTCCTAAACTTATGATATGTTGATGAATATGTGCCTATCTACTATTTCCACAAAAATTTCCTTGTGATGCATGAAGCTAGGGAATGGAAATGCAAGACACCATATTCATTACCATGTTACATTCATGCCTTATCTTATGTGCACTAATCTGACTTTCTGTATATGTAAATATATGTATATACATAATTATAATCTTTGGGGCATATTGCTCCCTAATTTAACATTTATTTCATGCAATTTATGCATTTGCTTACCTGCTCATAAGAATAGTTAATTCTAGTCTTGGACTGGCTCATAAGCAAGCCCGAATGATATTGGATTAATTTAAGTCGTGGAAAGCCTTATTTAATATCTAAGACTTCCACTTTAATTATTTTACATGGTGACTAGAATATCTCAAGTCCTAGAGAGCCTTGATGATGAGCTAAAGCATTCATGTTTTATTTTAGCTTTGCATTTTGTTATTATTTATCTTGTCAAATTTTTATTTAATATTTAACATTTTGAGTTTAGTTTACATCCTTATATGTGAAAGACTCATAGTGATGTTGTTATAATACCAAAATAATGATAATCTCATGTATTGATAATTCTTTGTTATGTAAATTATTTCTTTCAAAATTCACTTTCAATACGTGAAAAGGAATTATTCACTAAAACAGAAAAATTAAAAGAAAACTAAATCCTTATTTTCCTAGAAATGCTTAAACCTTTATTTTCCTAGAAACGCCAAGACATAGGCATGAAATTGAGCAATTTTTACAAGTTGAAATTCTTTTCACGAAGTCACATAAAAGTCAATGTTTTATGAACTAAGTTTTCAAATAGATATTGTTTACAAATCCTTAAGAAGACCCAAACTTCCAAGGCGATGAGATAAGTATAAGAACATCATTTTCAAGTTGAATCACCATTTGAAAAGTCCTAATGAATAAAATCTACTACAAGTTTTAGGATCATGCATATCATGGTTGTCAAACTCGAGTTTCTACCTAGAATCGCTAAGGGGTCCATAGAATCGAAATGTAAAATCGAAACGTAGAATCGAAAGATTCTACAACTAATGTAAATTTGTTTACAAAAACTATTGATGTACTTACTAAACTAATAAAACATTAAATAAATTATGAAAATAAAGAATTTAGTATTAAATTAGTTATGTACAACCAAAATTTAAGTTTTACCATCATAATTCCATATTGTCATTAATATATTTAGTGAAATTTTATAACTAAAATAATTATTTTATTTAATGATGATTCATAATCTATAATTATTAAGATGTATTGCAAATATTTAAATTATCATATATAGCTAGTTTTTGTGCAGTAATGAATATTTTCATGTTCACTATATATTTGCACCAAAATCATTACATAAAAAATCATTAATATTATGGCAAATAAATTTATAGATAGAAAATTTTAAAAAAGGAAAAAACATAGCACTGTAAATATTAGTTTTAATTTCATTCAAAATGTTCAAAATATCATAGTATATATCCTAAAAGAAAATAACTCTCTGAAAAATACAAAAAAAAAGGAAATAAAAGGAAAAAAATATTTAAAAAACTAAAATTAAGTTAGATTAAGATAAATATCAAGAACTAACCCCAAAAACCCTAAATTTAAATATATTAAATTGATTACATTTTTAAAGTTCAAATAGAAAAAAAAGTGTAAAATTACAACTTTACGATTTTACTACGATTCTACTACCGATTCTACCGATTTTACTCACGATTCTATGATTCTACTTATGAGTTTACTCAAAAAACGATTTTCTATCCAAGATAAATCGAAATATCATCATCAACTCGTAAACTCGTAGAAACGTACAAATAGACTCGCGAGTTTGACAACCATGATGCATATATTATGAACTATTATTATTGTTGAATGATTTTCAAGGAATATGTATTTGATATAAAGAGTTTATATAAGGTAAAAATTGTAAAAAGTAGTGGAAATCAATTCTGGAACAATCTCGGCGTAATCTGTATAGTAGGATTCTGAGACCTAAATGACCTTAAATGCTTGATATTACCTTAGAAATGGATAGAGCATTCAAAGTATGTAGAAATCGATTACTCATACGCAAAAATCGGTGTTAAAATGAGTTAGATATGACCGTTTTAAGTTAGAAACTTATTGACCAAGAATTTTGCCGAGAACTAGTTTACTAGAGTAAAACCTTAGATAAATCTAGAATGAAATACTCATTCCAGGTATTTTTTTGTTCAGATGACAAGGATACCAACGTTCCATTTCTAGAAGATTACTAGGAGTCTTCACTATGGCTAAGTGAGTTATTTCCAACACTTTACATATTCTTATATGTGCTTGTAAGGTAAAGCAGTAAAATATAAGGTAAAGATAAAATAAAATTGCATGTAGGTTATTATGGGATTGTTCTTTTGTTTCACTATGTTGATGAATGAATATTAAGTATATCGGAACTTGAATTGTTGATTAATACTCTTGTCCCTTAATTATGTTGGTGTGTGTGTGATTATCTTAATGGCCACCTCTAAATATATATTTAATACAGTTGGAAGCAAAATAATAAATTGGTCATGCATGACATGTTATTGAGCCACATATCATTTCACTACTGCACCTACAAGTGGGACAAGAAAGGTTAGGTACCTAGCTCCAGCATAAGGAACTAAGTATTTTGGGGAATACGGCCTCATGAAAAAGCCATGCCAAATTTATTGCTTTAGGCATGAAGCTCAGGGACTAGTAATGGCGGTTGGTTGGAACCCCATTTATGACCAGAAATTCTATTGGTCAAACAGACCTTTTTAAAGCATTATCTAAACCTTGATATAAAGGGCATAAATCCATTTTACATATGGTTTCCAATTAATCATATGTATTTGTTTAATCATGTGGATGGTGCATCTCATATTTTTTATTAACAAACTCGTTTGTTATTTGTTATGAGTATGTGATGCAGGAATTTATCTCACTAAGCTAGTGAAATACCTCAAACCTTCACCTAAGTTAGAAATTTAATTTAGATAGTTTAAATGAACAAAATAAGTAAACAATAGGAAAGGAATAGACAATTTGATATAATTAAATTACTAAATAGATCAAATTGAAATTTGAGATTTTAAATATGTTTTCAATTTGTTTATTTGTTTTAATGATCCTTTTATAAAGAACCAAAGTATTAAATTTTTTCTAATAATTCATTTTAAAATCTTCTTGTCTATTTCAATTTCCTAAAATCTTCAAGCATGTGAATTAAATGTTTTGAAATCCCTAGACCTTTAGATTTTAGTCTAACTTCTTTAATCTCCATGAATTTTAAATACATTTACTTGTTTAGAAATATCAATTCTTAAATCGAAACTTAAATTAAATATTAGTTCTTATAAACTAAACTCCTAAATTATGTTCCTAAATCAAGTTATTAATTTATATTAAATAGATTTTCAAATTATTTTTTAATTAGTTTCAATTCTTAATGTAATAATCAGAAAGGCTTAATCTGATACCCTATTCTAAAAATATCTTTAATTATTCCTTAACCTTACCTCTTTCTCTCCTTTTTCCTTTTTCCTTTTTTCATTTTCTATCCTAACCTTTTTCCTCTCCCATTTCTTTTCTTTCCTTTTCTCTTCTCCTTCTCTTCTCTTTTATTTCTTCAAAAATTCAACCCCAAAATCTCAAATCCAATAAGGTTAGAGAAGAAATCAAGGTTAGAAAAGAACATAGGAGTTGGAAATTAAGCTAGAAAAAGCTTCAACAACAAGAAAAGAAGATTAATTTGCATGTGGTTGCTAAAAAAGATAAGTATGGTTGTTTTGTTTTGTTTAATTTGTCATTTCTTTTTATAAATGATAACTAACACTAGATATAAGTAGGATTTAAGATAAAACTTGTAAGCTTATAACATGTGAGATTATAGGCTAAAATCTAAGTGAGATCATGAATGATATAATTAGGATTGAGATGAGAAATGAAGTAAAAATATGTATGTTTGTCATATCCCCATAGGGCACCTTAGTAGCATTGATGCCTCCTTCAAACAATTTAGTAAATTGTAGTGGAATAATAAGCCAACCAAGGCTTTTCAATAAAACAAAACTAGCTAGCATCATGCTATTAGAACATTCCATGGCGTGGATATATAAAATAGGATCGTAAGGTTGTCAAGATAAGAAATTCTATAATATATATAAGTTCTTTACAACATGATATCTTACAAACAATTTAAGATAAACTCCTAACAAAACATTGCAAGCTTAAAAGAGACAACATAAGGTATTTATACAAAGAAGATATATCCAACTCTTACTCGATCCTTGGAATTTCCCTTCGAGATCTACCACAACCACTCACCACAAGCTTGGATCTACTCTAGAGATGTTGAAGGCACGTAAAAACTACAGGAGTGTGAGCACACCAAAGTTTAGTGAGATGACATGATTCAAACCATACTTCAAGTAGATGCTAAACAAGTTTTAGTTACAATCATATGCAATGTCACACTCACCCATGTGAAATGCACAATTCAGATGACTGAAATCCAAACCAATGGGGATTTACACCCTCTATGGAGGGTTGAAGGACCAATCTCAAGTAGTCTACTCCTAAGAAAGACTGAGAATTAAGGAAGGAGAAACTTTTTCAAAATTTACTCAGTATATATACATATATATATTCAATCATAAACTCAACTTTACCTTAAAACCATCAAAATTCTCCTAAGTATCAACAACTTATAGCTTCCCCAACTTAGGCGACCTCCTTTAGGTCTACTTAGTTCCCTTGGGGCTGTTAGCCTGATGATAACCCCACCCAATATCTCTCGGCATCATTGGGCATTACCATAGGATCAAAATGTTGAACATAACATGGGTACCATGCTAATGCAACGTGTTGTCGTGCAATGCGTGTCTATTTTTAATTAAACGTCAAATAAAACTTAGATCATGTTATTGGCAGCTATACAATGTTCAAACAATCATCAATATTCATTACTCATGAACATTAAGAAGTTTGTTATAACTTCATATATTAAAGCTTCACACACACTCATGCACCATAGATCACACATTATTCCCATCCCCATGCATAATTATTTATGTTCATATAGAGATAGGTGCAACTATATTACAAGCACAATATCGTGATAAGAATTTAAGTCACTCACTTGTGCATCCTGCTTATAGATCCTATTAATCTTCTAGAAACTCGAGGTCTTAATTGAGAGTTCCTATAGAATAACAGGCATATATCATTAACACATAACAGAGAAGGTAGAACTCTTACCAAAGCTTTAAGCATTCTAAATTATTGTTATAAACTTCTTAACTTAAGCTCATCACTATTGTGCACTACTAAGGTTAGGTTGAAGGTCACACCGTTGCACAAATTAAGCTCGAGCCTAAGTAAACTAAAGGCTAAGAGTTACTTAGAAAGGGTCACAAGGTACTTAGGTGCAAGAAAAAACATGTTGTATCTCAAAAAATTGAGGATCAAACGCTGTTAAAAACGTTCACAACTTGTGTCGATGGCATGTCGAGGGCTCGACCTTAGGCCTCGACTAAAGTTATGCTTCAACACTTTAAATTTAGCCTCAACAACCCTCAATGACTGTCGTGGGGTACGTTGAGAGCTTGATAATAGACCATGACAGCACTGTACATAAAACACTTAAAAACATTTTTAGGTGCGACAAATACCATTCATCAAAAACTTACCCCTCGACACTTACACTAAGCGAACCGTTGATCCACCTCGAGGGCAAGCTAGACCGCGGTGACCTAAAACATACAGAACAACTCCAAAACACCACTAACATAACACAAATTCTTCCATATCAGATTTTAACATCAAAACACACACATCAAAACATCCCAAAACAGTAACTCCTAGCAATAAATAGGTCCAACATAAGACTTATCATCTTAGACCTATCCCTAGATCATCAAAAGAACTTAGAAGGTTGATCTACTCTATTTTATTACATGTTTTATTATTCTTTATTTAGATAAACTCAGAAAACATTTGTTTAAAAACACATATAACAAATTTATCAAATCTCTAGGCCTCAACAAGCTAAGAAAATGAGTTCTGACACTTATTGGAACAAAGACCCAGATTTGGCTTATGAACGTGTTATATATGTTAAACTCGACATTTTTACTATAAATGATAAAATGCGTATGTGTATACGTGTAATTTAACAAAGATATTCTTTGCAACTTTTTTAAATGAGATATAACGAAGATATTTTTCTATAACTTCTTGAAAATAAAGTAAAATGGAGTTACTATCGTGCTTTTGAAGATCATTTTGCTTGCTTCCTTCCAAAACACAGGTTGTGAGGCTCATAGACACGACCTTGGGGTTTTTCAGACTAAAATCCGAAGTTTGAAAGAACAAATTTTGCGTGAGTAAAAGAGAGCATTTTCATAAAAGTAGATTTTAGAAAATATCGTGTTTACTTTCCAAAAACAACAACGTTCAATTGGTGTAAACTTTTAAATCATTATTTAGCTTTCTTTTTATGTAAAAGAAAATAAATATGGTTTAAATGGGAGTTGTCATTTCAGCCTTTAATGAAAGAAGCTTTATTTAAGAGAAAGGACAGTATGTCCATGCTTTAAAATTCATTATAAACGACTTGCAATAAATTTTTGGCACTTTTAGAAAAAGTTTTAATAAATAATATATGAAAAAATAAAACCTTTTTAATGAATGCAAAACAACACATTATATGACTAGAGCATATTAATTAATATATTGTTAAAATATTTATTATTTTTCAAATCAAATTTAAATTTAAATTCCTCTTAAATTTTAAATTCCTTTTAAATTTTTTAACTTATGCTATGACTAAAACCTAGGGATTACAATGTAAATGTTGTAGATGATGATTTTAAGCTTGTATATCAATTATAAGATATTAGATGTTGATGTATGATGTAAAATAAGTAGTAAAATAAGTGAAGTTTTTGAAATGTAAAATAGAGCAAAGAGCACGAAGGAAACATAAGAAGTTATATTAAGTTGTGCTCCTTATTTTCCTTGAAAACTTTTGAATTTAACATATCAAAGAAGAAGCATGGATGAAACACGGCTTAACCTAGCTAAACAAGCTTTTCTCTTATTCATTTTAAAATAAATTTTCCAAAACAATACGGTTAGAAGCACGTCCTTCTTACCTTATCGTGTTTCTCTTTTGTTAAAAAACACGGCTAAACACATGACCTTACCTATTTCCCCATGTTCCCTTCTATTTCTCATGTATATAATGTGTCAAGTGAAACACAGTAAGAACATGTCCTAATGTATCTCACCATGTTTCTCTTCTGATTTATGTGTGCTTGGTTTTTTATGAAACACATGCGAAAGAGCGACTTGTTTTATCATGTCGTGTTTCTCTTTTGTGTTTTGTGTTTCTCAAATGCTTCTATTCAAGGAGAAACACAACTAAAACATGGCCCACTGTATCACATCGTGCTTCTCTCTGATCTCCAAAACAAAAGCAAACACAATGGAAACATGATGCAATGTATCTGATCGTGTTTCTTCTTATTTATGTACATGGGGTGAAACAAAGTTGTGCACCTAACTGTGTTCTTCTTCAAAATCTAAATAAAATAATAATAAAATGAAATGAAAAAGATAAATGATAGTTAATGTGATATGTTAGTTAATTTATACAATTAAGAATGAGTTTAGTGAATTTATAGATTTAATAAATAATTGGATTAAATATTGAAGTTAGATATAAAATGAACGCAGTTAATAATCTTAAGTTCAACTTGACTAAATAGATTTCAATGAGCTAAAATAAATTAGATTGAGTAAGTTTAATCAACTTGACTTAGTAATTGAGTTAAATGATTAAGTTTAATCAATTTGGCTAGAATTAAGTTAATATGGGCTTAATAGCTAATGATTAGTTTAGACTAATATATTAGGATAAACCATAAATAATATCGAGAATATGTTGTTTCAAATGTATGCTTACTTGGAAAATGAGTATTCTGAATATGAATGTTTTGATGATGTTTTTATAATGAATAAATGGTTATAAATAAAGAGAAAAAAAAATTTTGACAGACAATGGAGAATTGTCAGTATCTTGGTGGGGCAATCTTCACAGCCATGGCGAGGTTTTTACCTAGTATCCAATCAAATAGGGTTTTAATAAAAGTTTGATATAAGTAGAAAATTAATTTAATTGTTTATATAGTTTAATTTTATGAAACAAAAACTTGTTTACCTTTGAGCCTATCTTCTGATCAACCCTCTAAGAATTCTTTCGGATTATCTTCCAATTATCTAGATGTTAAATAAGATACGCAGTACATTGCATGTTGTATGGTAGGATAGGCATCCTAAATGAACTAAAACTTAAACTTGACATAATAATTCAAGAGTGTTGATTGTGCTTGTGTTGTTTAATCTAGTTCAGGTAGAGACAACCTTGTCCAGAGCTGGGTATGATAGTTTAGGCTTTTAGGCCACCGATGTCATGATACAATGAAAAATACCATGATGCAAATATTACACTATGATGCAGGTAACTGATGGGGCAAATAGCATTGGCGTAACATTTGTTTATCTTAGGATGAAATGACATGGTTTATTTCACATTTATGGACCGATTAAACTAAATGATATTATGGATAGGGATGGACATAAGGGGGGCCTGAGGGGGCCCGGAACCCCCCAACCCCTTGGAATTCATGTATACAATGATAAAAAATTATTTAATATTTAAGAGTCAGAAGTAAAATGATTAAGTTGATATTAGGTTATGTAGTTGCTAAGGAGACATGTTATATCCCATAGGACGTTAGTTCGACTCATGGCATCCGCATTTTGACCATACTTTTTATGCTACTTTTAGGCTTTTTTTTTTCCTCTTTTTACTTATCATTCCTATGCATATGCCATACTTTTTACACTACTTTTAGCCCTTTTTTTTTTTCCTTTTCCTTTTTACTTACCATTCATTTTTCCTAGTTGCACTATTTAATATTTATTATCTAATAATTTGTGATACTTTTAGCTTTTAGAGCAATTTTTCCTATACAAGTGTTTAAAATTTTATATCCTTAAATGTTCAAATGCCATAAATTAGATTCATAATTTTTTAAACAACTATTATGAATTATTTAATAAGTATTTTATGTTAATTAATTATACGATATTAGTAGTAAAAACTTTGAAAATGATGCACTAAGATATTAATTTTTTTATAATTATATATAGTTGTTGAAAATTGAAAAATAAGGTACTAGTTAAAGGAAAATTTTATGTCCTATCATGTACTTTAAAACAGGTTTTGTAAGATCTCATTTACACATGAGTTCTAAAAGTAAGATAATCAAAGCAATATTATGCTAATAATTACACCATGCGAATAGTAAATTGAAAGATATATGATAACTAAAATTCTATTTCTTATTCTATTTGTTTTTCATGTACATACATCAGTTACAATTCTTGATTCATCTAATTTTTTAGGATAAATTACATGGACCTATTTTGGGCCAAAGGCCTTACTCTTCAAAAAATTCATGTAGTGTTTCATGAGTTAGTAATTTGGTATATTTATTAGAGTTACTTATTACAAATAATATGATTTTCCAATTTTCTAATCATAAGATTTCTTTTATCAAAGTGGTTTCTCGAAGTAGCTTGTAAATAGATAAATTTATATATATGCATGTATATGTATATATTTAGAAGCCATATGCTGAAGATTGTTTATTCTCTTATACAAAGCATTTCATGATATTGCTTACCATATTTTACGTATATTTTTAATGAAAGAAATATCTTATAAAAATAGATAATCATCATGAAATGTTAAACAAATTAAAAATAGCTTTTTTTTTTCCTTTTAAATGTATGTGTTTTTTTATTGAATATTCAAGTACTCATTCAAAATACATGTTTTACTATGTAGAATTTATAATAAAAGAATATTTCACGACACAAACTGCAATTAGAAAAAAAATTATTAAAGTCTTATAGAATCCAACATTAACTTAATAAATGGAAAGATTGGCACCCAACCCCCCAATGTAATAATCCTGCGTCTATCCTTAATTATGGACTGAGATAAGTAAAGCTGTGTAACAGTTGTAAGCCTTAGATGGGGCTAGTTTCTCTTTCTTAGTTAGATGTATGAGATATTAGTATCTGTGCTGCTTATATCAATCTCCTGAGCAATTGCTATTACTCAAGACTCCTAGATTCCTTGAGGCCTGTTTCGGAGTATGAGTGCTCAAGTATTGTTTGATTTACCTTGATTCAATATAATAAATTGTTGTTTATTGCACTGCATTAGTTTAAGTATGTGTGACATCTCATGTGTATTTGTGTTACTGTCGTATTAGGTTTTGACTCATTATTGCTTTCTTTTCAGGTCTTCTTGATGATGATGATTGATTGATTCGAATTTGGGCGATTATGGAGGTTTTGTCAAAAGAGTGAAGTGGATTTAGGACCATTGGATTATTGTATTTGCTTTCACTTTGTTTTAAAGCTGGAATTATCTTTAAAATTGTTTTTCTCTATAAAGGCTTGGTTAAGAAGCCTATGTTTTGTAATTTAAGTTTTTAAAGCCTTGTTTATCATTATAGCTAGGTATTATCTATTGAGATAATTGATGGAATGTTGTTTTGTAAAGTTTAGTTTTATCATTGATTAAATCCGGTTACTTTCAGGATTTAATTATATGATTTCGGAATATTAAAATAGGTTAGCAATGTTTGATACAAACAAATATTTTAAGGAAGTCTGTGCATGTAATACCTAAGGTATTATACATGGCTAGTGGATTAGACATGTCTGAATTTTGTAGTAGGATATGTCGAGTCCTTATAGCTAGTTATGCTTATACTCCATTGCAAAAGGAATACTTGTGGCTTTACGTCAACGAAATCTTTCCATAAGTAATGACCAAGAAATACGAGGAGTTTTTGGAAGAAATTTGCAAGAAGATTTTGGTATAGACTCCTATAAAAATCTCCTTACTTAGTAATTTGTCTTTGAACATAGATTTGTTTACTATTAAAACACACATGATATTTTGTAATATTTTTAGTAGTTTATTGGGGGAATGTCCCCCCTTGAATTTGTAAAACTTTAATCCTTTAAGGTAATGCAATTATGTTCATTATTTTTTGCATGCCAATGTATTTTTGTCTTCTTAAAGTGTATTACCCCATCGACGTCTCCTATTGTTGTGAAAATACATCTTGTACATGACATTCAAACTTAAGCATAACTAAGATTGTCATTCCCAAACCTTAGTATTGTGTGTGGTGGACCGCCAAGTTTAGGTAATCTTTGGAGCGTGACAGCACTAGGTTGTGACCTACACCATGACCTACCAAATTGACCGGCCTAGCCCGGACCACCATACAAAGGGTCAATTGCGGGTCAACTCTATCGTAACTCGATACCGAGGTCTAGATCAAACATTACCATACAAAATAATACAATAATATATCATACCATTTAAAATACTCACTTTCCAATGTAACTCCTTTATAAATTGTGTTTGAAAATCTAACACTATAATCCCACGCATTTAATAAAGATGTTTCATATCTCAATTGAATTAATGTATGGAGTAAAATTTTCTTAAATATATTATAAATATTATCGCAAATTGCTTCATGATCATAATATAGTGTCGTATTCACTTGAAGGTCATGTCCTAAATTACCACCATTATAAGGTTTACGAGGATGGCTAAGATTGTTTATGGGAGTGGAATGATACAAAGTTGTTATTGGTAACCTCTATGTGGTGTTTTTTTTTTTTTAATTTATATTGTAAGTAAATGATTTTATTCGTCCACAAGTGCTTTGAGAAATGCTAATTTTTATAAAACCTTATATAGTATATTTTTGGCAAAACACATAATTGAAGCTATTGTATGTACATGTTTTTGTCAAACTTTTTTCCTATAATGAATTTTTATTTTTATCATTACAATAGAAAGAAGGGTTTTTTTTTTTTTTTCTTTTTGCTATTACAGTGAAGGAGGGGATACTGAACTTCAAGGCCATTAACAAAGGGTTTTCAAATATGATTCAGCTTATTTATTCCATTCACTTCTTTATAGAAATACAATGATACAAAGTTTGTATTGCTAGCTTCTCCATGGTTTTTTTAATTTTTTAAATAGATGATCTTATTCCTCCACAAGTGCTCTAGGGAATGCTAATTTCCATAAAATTGTACATAGTCTATTTTTGGCAAAATACATAATTGAAGCTATTGTATGTAGGTATTCTTTTCCCTATAATATATATTGTATCATTACATTACAAGGAGGAATTGAACATGCTTCATCTTTTATAATAGGGGTAAGTGGATATATGATGGGTAAGGTATGATACCATACCTAGACCCTCCCATGTATGATACATAGTATTGAATCTTATGTGTAAAACATATCTTGTAACATTTTATACCCATCATGTATCTAGTAAAACCTACAAGGTATAGATATCCTATGGAGTCTATTTTTTTTTTCATGAACCTATATTCATTTTGTTTATTTCTTCAAATTCGAGTTTATAATAATATATAAATTTCATGTAATATATAAAATCACCTTATTTTCATATTTTCTCTATAAATAACCTATGGAAATAAATTAAAAAAAGTGTTCTATCAATATTCATAAGTTCTGCAATATATGAAATTTTTTTATCTCTAAAAGTTTATATCTTTAGTAAAGGCCAATGAAACTTGTTTATGTCAAACAAAAAGAAATTGTAAAACCTATAGCAAATTTCAAAATTAAAAGCTTTGGAGGCAATTTTGTATTAATTTACCTTAGAAAATAAAAAACACTCCTATAGAATTTAAAGGAACAATCTCATTCAACCAAAGTTTTTTTTTTTTTCAAAATATAAATAACAAGTTCTAGCAAAATGAAATATTATAATTTTTTCCAAAACAAAAATTTCGACAATGTAGTTGATAAATGATAATCTCGCACAAAATAGATTGTAAAATAAAAAAAGAGCATTATTATTTATATTTATCGATTAATTTCTTTGTTTATAATTTCTAATATGATGGGCATAGATATTCTAAACCTATACGATCTATTTATTAAAGTACAGGTTATAAGGTAGATAAATGGTATAAAGACCTAATACGTATCCCTAGACCATGACACTGAGACAAAGTCCCTCAAGACCAGCATGGGCCCATCCGTCACAAGTTAAGGTAGGAGCAACCCAACACTAACCCGCCTATACTTAGGCCAACCCAGCGGTTCATGGTCCTGTTGATAGCCCGTTAAACCAGCCATATTAATTAATTTTAGAAAAAAGTAAAATAAAAAATGTAAAGAACATTATTTAATAAGATTAAATAAAAAATTAGTAATAAATAAAATTGAAAATTGAAAATATATTTATAATTAAATAACAAAGATTTTTAAAATTAATATACAATTGGGCCTAAGAATAATAATTTTCAACCCATTTATTGAAAAAATAGTATGATGTATGGATTTTTCCTTATAGTTGTGAAATTTGCGATGTGGACTATTAAACACTCAACCCACAAAATATCTACTACAAAAACAATATAAAACCCCACATTGGTAAGAAATAAGAGCTCTCTTTAGTATAATTCTATAAAACTTCAACTCGGCAACTTTTTAATATATTTATTACTTATGTTTGGTTAATAACAACACATTTAATGTTGCGAATAGTAATAATTTTCTATTATTCACATAAAAAATAGTTTAAACATTCTTTTTTTATTTATATATTATATATATATATTTCATTTTTCCTCTTCTCCTTTTTTTCAAAGGAAAAAAATTAGTTCGACCTGGATCGACTCGTGGGTCATATGGGCTAGAAGCCTGAACCAGTCATGACCTGGCTATTTGTTAGGCCTATATACAAGTCATGACCTATACGACTAGGTTGAACCTACATCAAGGTCTACCTTGTACCCTATCCAGGAAAAATAGGTTTGAAAAAAATTTATACTCATATCTTATCTTATAACTTTTAACATATATCCGAACTTTATCTAGACAAGCAAGTTCGAATAATTACCTTATATGGCATGATTATCCACCTATCCCTAACATATAGAAGCAACATTAATATCGTGCTATTATAAGGTTATCTAGGATTGAATAATGTGTTTGCCCAAAAGAATCTTTGAAGCACAAGGAATAATTTTTTGATATCAATGGAGTGGCAAAGTATTATTGGATATTTCCTCCAACCAAATGCAGTATTTAGTCTTCTCAATCCTCCCCGCTTTTTGTCCAAGAAAAAGAAAATGTTGCAGCACACATTTCCACGGATCCTGACTTCTTTATTTTAAGACTTCTATAGATTTCAATTGTTTTATTTATTAATTTACATACTTTTTGCTCTCCTTCATTGTTAAGTCATCAACAGATGTTGCATATAATCATGTTAAATTTGATTCCTGGATGTAAGAACTTAAACTTTAGAGTGGATGGCGCTTTTATATTCAGTCTTTAACGCCCCTTATTTATGGTTAGAAGTATAACTGAGACCGACTAATTGGAGCTTAACTTTATAATAATCTATAGGCCATAAACGAGCTAAATCAAAATAGAATAATATTGATTTCGAGCTTCATTTAAGTTAGATGAAATTTAAATTTTGAGCTCGAGTACAACACAAAATCCAATCAATAAACTCGAATTTAACTCAATTAAATTTATTTGAACTTAATTTATTAAAATATTTTTTTATTCTAATTATAGTGGGGTAAATGACACCAGAAGGTGGGGATAAGTTCATTTTAGGTTAAAACGTTTGAAAAAGTTTAAAAGAGGTCACAACATTTGGAAAAAAAATTTCTAAGATTTAATTAAGTATTTTTCCTATTGATATATGATAATAAGATCTTAAAAGAGGGGTTTCTTGAGTTTTAATTAAATATTTCTCAATGTTATGACCTTAAATGAACTTAACCCCAAACATTGTGACCTTTTAGTATAATTTACCAAATTATAATGACATTAATATACAAATTCGGTTTAGATTCAATCAATATTTATCATCAATTTAAACTCAATCAATTCGCGACTTTATCAACCTATGAAACTTGAACTTGAGTTTAACTATTCTAAGATGGAATTCAATTAGAGATTAATAATTTGACCCATTTATAATTCTAACCATATTTTAGCTAAATCTTTAAAACCAATTAAATAAAACGTTTAAGCTGTCAATGTGAGTAATTTATATATTTATCACTTAAGAAGCCCAAGATTGGTTGGAAATAGAAAATGAGTTTATGTTATTTGAAAATATTTGATGAGTGGATCATACTAATGCCAATGGTAAATTAAATTGTGTAATGATACCGTATCAATAATTGGAAACATGATTTTGAGTAATATTTGGAACAGAAACTCACGACATTTAAATCCAAAGCATAGTAAATCCAAATAAGCATGAATATCAATAATTTAGTATCCATTGAAAGCTCTCTGTCCTTGGAAATGTGGTTTTCACAAATCTAGAATAAAACAAGAAGCAAATACTTCACATGTGTGAAAGCTAATAAATCATGTTCAATAATAATGCTATATATAAACTAGTATTTTTTTTAACATTCTATGACATTTGGTTAAACAGGGGTGCACCGGCCCCTTGAGGAGGTGGAACCCCAGTCGCATCAACGGGCCCTGTTCCCATGGTGGCCGTTGGATTGGTGTTAGGGTCACCATACCCGGCGGTGTTGCTATGTTGCATGGTGGCCGTGGCTCCTCCATCAGCTGGCTCATGTTGTGCATGTTTTGATATTTCCTTCTGTGCCAATTGCTCTGCTTTTGCAACGTGAAAGTCCATGGTAGCTTCGGCCTCTCTAGCTAGTCTAACTTCATGTGCAATCCCAGTTCTTGCTCTTGCCAGCTCCTTCTCGGCCTACCAATTTGAAATCTTATTAACATTTCACAAAATGTAAAAAAAAAAAAAATTTGGTGTATAATTACCTACATATATATGTATATTAGCTTGTACGACAATAATATGGACATAGTCATATTTTAATCAAATAATAAATAGCCAATAATTTTGTGGTTAAGTGGTATTTTCTCTAGTCTCTCGTATAAAAAATCTTAAGTTCAAATGTCTCACCCTTTGTTATAATTGGCCAAATAATAATAATAATAATGATAATGATAGTAATAATAATAAACTGAACTCAGAAGTTTTTCACGAAGAAATGGACAAAAATATATAAGCAAACCTCTTTCAAATTTCATTTTTAAAGCACATATTTAATAGTTATTTGACCCGCTTTTTTCCATAATGCATCTTATCAATAAAGACAATGTGACCAAACCCTCACATATATTATTGTAGCGTGATGGCAGAAGGGACCGATAAATTTTTTGTTTTACATCAGCAAAATATATATATATATATATATACACACACTACATGTGACACCCCATGTGTGACGTTTAATAGTAGATAAAAACAATAAAAAATTCCAAACCGCTATAATAATAATCAAAATTTCATATATCAATAGTTTATTTGTTTTTTCCTACTTTTAGGTAAATGAAATGGTTCATTTCTCTCCAACACCTCTAAATATCGACATTTCATTTGTTATCTGCCTGCATAATTGTTGTAGCATATTAAGAACTTGATGCTTGTTTCCCTCTTAAAGTCATCAAGTTACGTCATTACAACCAAAGTAATTAATCAATGTGTAGTGTCAAGGACATGATTTCTACCTTTTCTTCAGCCCTTGCTTCAGCTTTGGCCTTATGCATGGCGTTCAAGTCATGAATCTTGTCTTTGATGCCCTGCATTTTGTATGGTTTATCTCCTTAGGGTTTCCGGATGCCCAAAGATTGAAAAATTGTTTTCCCTTTTCATTTACATCTACCCAAAAAAGGAATCAAGTGTGGGATGTATATAAAGAAGAGGGACCTCCTAGCTTGGTTCTCCTTCACTCTCTCCTTCTTAAGGATGTAGTATTGCCAAGTGCCGTAAATGTGGAGGTCACCGTCATCATCGGATGACTACTTCCTGATTGATATATATTGTATATTTGGTTTGTGCATGGCTCGATTGATTATTTAGCAGCCTTTAATTCCATTTTGTTGTTTATTTATATTATTAAGGAATGATTTTTTTTTAGGCTTTATTTATTATTTTACAAAATTCTTCACAAATAAATTGTCCTACATATATCTCATCATCTAAACCTCGAAGCAACTACCTATGTAAAGCCAATATCCCATGAACCTACCACTTTAACTGCAAAGAATAGAAACCACATCTTCTCTTAACTTTTACAAGAGTTTAAGAAGAAGACCCATAAGAATAGAGACCAAACCTCATAGGACTAGACATCGTCCTGCTTTCATAACCAAATCGAACCAGAACCGCAGGTTCTGGATCTTAAAATTGAGAAACCGGAATCGAAATTATCTCCCATGATTTCTGTCCAATTCCATAGAACCGTCGGTTCTCACTTCCAGTTTTGAAATCATGAAACTGTTTTTTAAAATAAAAATAAAAAATAAATATTAATTTCTAATAAAATAAATTTTAAACTTAAAATAATTATTGGATCTAAAAGTATTAAACTATTTAACCAAAATTTTTAAAAATTTGTTTAGAATGCGTATTCAATATCAATTATAGTTAGTATTATGAGATTGTAAAATACACTAGAGGATAAAAAAAAAATTAAAATGCAAAAAATAGTATCACATTATTAAGAAAATAAATTTTGCTTTTAGGAGAAGTTTATTTAAACTAATTATATATTATTTTAAGTTATATTTATTTGTGTTGTTGATAATAACATATTAAATATTGTGAATAAGTAATCACTTTTTCTATTTATATGAAATAATTTAAATATTAATAATTATATATTTAATATTATTTTTTATTTTTATTTTTTTCAATAAAACCAGATGGAACTATCGATTCTATCGGTTTTAGCCCAAAGAACTGCCTAGGAACCATGCAACCAGTAGTTCAATAGCCAGTTCTGGAACTAGTCAACCGGTCCTATTCCGATTCTGGTTCTAGAACCGCTGGTGACAGTTCCGAACCATGCCTACGTCTACATAAGACTAATCTTAAATTAAGAATCTTAATAAACCTAAGAGATATCAAACTTCATAGTTTTAAACTTAATTAAGAAGGTTAAATTTAAGAGATTATTCAAACTTTGTAGGATTGATCTTAAATAACTAGCTTAAATCTAAGAGATATTTCCAATTTCATATAACTAATATTGAGTAACTAGCATAAGTTTTTCAGATGCTTCAAACGACATAGGAATAGTCTTAAATTATTTGCTTAAACTTAAGAAATACTCTATACTTCAATAGGTTGATCATAAATAACAAGCTTATATGAAATACCCTAAATCCTCACCGAGTTAATTTAGAAATGGTTTAATTAAATAATATAATAGATAGTTAATTTTGAATATAGCTAGATAGTTTAAATAAATAATATGAGTAGACAAAGAAAGAAAGAAAGAAATAGATGTTTTGATATAATTAAATTAGTAAATAGGTTAAACTGAGATTTGAGTTTTTAAATATTCTTTTCAAAATATCTATTTCTTCTTATTTTGATTTTATAAATCAAATTATCTAACTTTTACTTAATCTTATATTTTAAATAAACTCCTTTTACTTCAAATTTGAATCCCTAAATTTCCAAATAAATATTTTAAACGTTTAGTAAATTTCTAAACCTTTAAACTTTGATTAACTTTCATTTCATAAAATCTTTATAATTTTTTAAATCAATTACTTGTCTAAAAATATCATTTTTAAATTCGAACTCGAGTTAAATATTAGATTTTTACAAATTAAACTTTTGAATTGTGTTTTCATATCAAATTATAAATTTCTAATATATACGTTCTCAAATTATTCTCTAATTATTTTCGATACTAAAGATATTTATCATAAAGGTTTAAGTTTGATACCCTATTCTAAAAATATTCTAAGTTTTTCCTTAATCCTTATTTTTTCTTCCTTTTTCCTTTTTCCTTTTTCCCCATTTTCATTCTCTGCTCTCTCTTTCCCTTTTCCCGTTTTCTTCATTTTCTTTTTCTCTTCCTTTCTTCTCTCTTCTCTTTCTTCAATTTAGCCATCAAATCTCAATTACAATAAGAATTAAAAAGAAAATGAAAGATAGAAACAAGATGGAATTGTAGAACAAGCATGGAGGAGTGTTATTAGCTAAAAGTAGTGATAGTAGTGAAGTGTGGATGCTTGAGTTTTTCTTAAATCAAGTAAGATTTCTTTCTCTTTATTTGATTATTGTTTATTGTTGTATATGATGAATTAGATCTAGGAATAAGTTGGGTTTGTGATGAAATTTGTGATAGAGGAGGATTTGTGCATGGAAGTTGAAAACCTAAGTAAATATATGCATTTGTGAAGTTGGGTTTTGATGAAGTAGTTAAATGTGTTTTGATGAAGGGAAATGGGATTTGAAGTGTTAAAAGTTGTGTTTATGTGTTGGATGTTGCTTCTGTGGTGTTGTGATTGATGAATCTAGGCTTGTATAATGAGTATAGGTTGTTAGATGATGAAAAATGATGAAAAACAAGTTAAGTTTTTGGAAACAATGATAGAGTAAAGAGCACGGGATAAACACAGGTCATTATATTACACCATGCTCCTCTCTATTGCTTGCAAATACATGTTTTTAACTTACTCGTGGAGAATCACGACTAGTACACAGCCTTGCTATTCAATCGTGCTTCTCTTAGATCTCAAAAACTCAAAGAACACAGATTTTTCTGGAACAATACGGCCTGAACATGGGTCAATGTATATGTCTGTGCTTCTCTCTAGTTGCAATCCTATTTTAATTATAACTTTTTCATAAAAACTCAGATTGAGGTTATTTGAATTATGTTGGAAAGCTTAAAAAATATCTACAACTTTTATGTTTTAAGTTTTTGTGAATTCAAAAATTATCAAGGCCAAAATTTGAATTGTTTCTAGCTGCTACATTTTTCAAACAAAATTGAAAACTTGTTTTACTAAATAAAAGTGTTAGTTAGGTATAAAATGAATCTTTTTGAGCTAAAATAAGATAGATAAATAATGTTTGATGTGTTATACTTGTTGAATGATATACTTAAGCATGAGTTTAGTGAATTTATAGATTTAAAATATAATTTGATTACATATAGAGTTGGATATAAAATGAACTTAGTTAATAATCTAAGTTTAACTTGGCTTAATGAACTTGAATGAACTAAAATGAATTAGATTGATTAAGTTTAATCAACATTGCTAAGATTAAGTAATATAAACTTAAGTTAATATGAATCTTGGATATAAAATAAACTAAGTTAATCACTCTTAGTCTAACTTGACTAAATAGACTTTAATAAGCTAAAATGGATTATATTGACTAAGTTTATTTAAAATGACTAAGTAATTGGATTAAATTATTTACTCTAATCAATTTGATTAGGATTAAGTTAAAATGAGTTTAATAGCTAATAGTTGGATTAGAATGATATGTTAGGATAACCTTAGTATAACATAAGGAATATGTTGTTTCAAATATCTATTTGCCTAGGAAATGAATGTTTTTGAATATGAATGCCTTGTTGATTGCTTTTATAACAAAATACTATAATCAAAGTGAAAAGAGATACTTTGACAGACAAAGGAGAACTTTTTGTATTTTGGCAAGGCGATCTTCGTAGATATAGTGGGGTTCCAAATTAGTTTCTAATCAAATAAGGTAATAAAATGAGTTTGAGATAAATGGATAATTAGTATAATTTCTTATATGAGTTTAATTATTGAATCTACAGACTTGGATACCTGATTTATTTATTGAGATGGATTTTGAAACACCCTCTGAAATAGCTTAATTCTCAATATATAATAATTTAGTATATACAATTTGATTTAATTAAATTATGAATTGTTATTGAGTGTTTAGTTGATGAGAATATGTTATATTTGCTTGAAATATGAAATTTTGGTGAATATATCTTAGTTGATAATTTATAAATGTTAGAAATTAATGTGTTAATGTGAATTAGCATTAATAGTGTATTTTATGATTGGTGAGTGGAATGTGTTATATATGTTTGAGTTGATTAAATTATATTTATTATATACAAATATGGTTGATAAGTTAGTAGTGTTAAAAATAAGTATAGTGTGTTAGTGTGATTGATATTGGTGTTTATCGTTGTTTTAATGCATGCAAAGCTTAAGTTTTCAAGAACAAAACTCAACCCAAACCCAATATGGCAAATTTTTAAGTCATTTTAAGGCTGAAAAATAAGCCAAATAAAGCCTAAGCCCATGCATTTTTTTTCCCTTTAGTAGCTACCCCAAAAGTCAAATGAATAAAGGAAAATATCACCTCATTTTTGTCCAAATAATAAAGCAAAAACATACCCCAAAACAGACCAAAAATAGACCTCTCTAAACCGATGCCCAAGCAACAACAACAAATCCAATTTTCTTCTTCCATTTGTCTTCAATAATCATCCCAAAGCTTGCACCAAACTTGAATTCTCAAGTTTAAGGTCATAAAAGGTTAGTTGTATACTTTTATGGTTGTTATTTCTTTTATTTTTATCATGAGAATGATTTTTTGCTTGAGTAGTTAATATGATTGTTATGATTCATGTTAACCAATGGAGTTATATGAGCTTTTGAAGTGTGTTGTATGAGTTTATGGAAGAGTTAAAGATTGTGTGGAAATAGATAAGTTGTGATGGAGGAGTTGTGGTGAGCGTTGGAGTTGTTTTGAGTAGGCGTGAGTTGGAGATGAAGGAGTTGATTCATGTTAATTGATGTTTAAGAGTTGTTTGATGTTAAAATGGAGTTTATACTTGTTTTATGTTGTTAAATGCTTGAAACATGTTATGTGATGTTTATATAGGGTTTAAAGTAAGGTTGAAGTAGTGAAAAGTGTGTAAAGTTTGAGTTTGAAACAGGGAAAATGCAAAAAAGTTCAAATACCCTATCAAACAAGGTGTTTGGAGGGGTGTGTAGGGAGTTTATAGTGCAAACGGGCCTTTAAATGGCCTGTAGTGAAGGGCGTTATACGTTTCGAAGTTTTTGCAAATTTTTCCCAGGTCCAAACAGCCTTGCATAGGGGGGGGGGGGGGGGGGGGGGGGGGGTATTGCGCTCTCTGACCATTTTGAGTAAATTTCCTTAGTTGAAACAGCCTTATATACAAGCCTGTTTAGAGGGGTGTTTAGTCTACTAATTTTGTTCTAAAATTTATACAACCCTCCAAACGGCCCCATATGATCCATACAGTCCTTCAAATGGCCCCGTATGGGCATGAATAGTATTGTCCCCTCTTTAAAAAATATTTTTTCTTTATTAAATTATTTGTTGTAATTTTATTTCTCTATATTTGTTTTTTTATTTATTGTTTAGTTTTATGATTAATTAAAAAGCTTGTATGAATCTATTTTATGTATGAATATTAAGTTCTTTATATGAGTTTTATTTGAATTTAATGAATGTTAAGCACTTAGTAATTATTTATGATTAATATTCAAGTGAGAATTGGTGATGTTGATATAAAATGAATCTCTTGTAATAGCTTCTTATCCTCATTTGAGTGCTTCTACTACTTCTTTATGTGATAAGTCAGACATTATAGATACGCAATAGCTTGCTTGTGATTGTTAAGTTAGGCATATTTTAATGAACTTAACTAAAGATGAATTAATATTATTTGAAATTGATTGTGTTTGAGACATTGAATCTGGTCTGGGAGCGGCAACCTTGTCCAAGCAGACATGGTAGTTAGGCGCTTAGGCCACTTATATCATAATGCAATGACTTTATATCATGATGTAAAGGTAAACCATGATGCAATGGTGATTCTTAAATGCCTAGGCGAGTAATTGATAGGGTGGATAGTATCGGGGTAATATTTGCTTATTCTTAAAAAGATATAATATGATTTAATTAACGTTTATAGAGGCAATTGAACTAGGCGATATTATTGATTAAGTTAAATAAATTTGAGTAATGACTATCAACCCTAGATGAGATTACTATTCTTTTCAGTTAAATATAGGGGATATAGGTATCTGGGCTACCTATATCAACCCTTTGAGCAACTGCTATTACTCAGGACCCCCAGATCCCCAAATTTGAAATTGAAGTTTGAATACTCCATTGATGATTGGTTTACTTAGTCAAATGTAATTAAATTGATGATTGTTGCATTTGCATTTAGTTTAAGTGTGTTTACCATTTGTTTTTGCTTGTGTCATTGTGTACTAGGCCTTCGGCTCATGTTTCTGCTTTGCAGGTGATGTTGACGATGAGTGCTATGATGATATGGGTTATGGAAATGACTGGGAAGTTTTCATGGATGAATGTGATAGATAGGGATTCCCTTTGATGATCAAGAATGCGTTCTTTAAGTTGTCTAAAAGACTTTGGAGATGTAAAATTTTGTGTAGTGAATGGCTTGCTGGTTAAGCTGTAACGCCCTAACTTAAAGGCATTATAACCTGCCATGTGTCCTCGCCTTCTGAAGAACATGCTAAGGCAATTAAATATCTATAAACCACAACATACCATCACATAACTCCAAAATCTCACATAAAGGAATAATTAATATAGAAAATCAAGATACATGACTCCTAAAAAACATCCATGTTAGTATAAACCAAACCAACTGAGAAATATTTCAGAAGAATCCTAAAACTAATAATTCATAGTCTTTACAACTAGAAGTCTAAAGGAAATTTAATAAACTAATCATCATCAATCTAACTCCAATCTAGCCATCTATATATTAGTTGGGTAATCGGTTCCACTATCGTCCTCCCCAAGCTCTATGAAAACATCAAAGCTAGATAAGTCATACACAATTTAGTCTTCACCTAAACCTAAAAAATAAAAAAGTATGAGCACAAAGGCCTAGTACATTTAAACCGAAAACACAGGCACATGATCATACATCAAACAATTCACATATGACCTAATATCTAATGCACCAAGCACCAATTATTATCTTTTTATTTATCCAGCATATAACACAATTTAAGATCATCCGAAACTAATCCTAAACTTGGAGCAACTCAGACTCCTTAAAAACAAGCAGTATAGGAAAATAGGTAATATAATACATATATGGTATTGGAAATCTCCCACGCACCCGGGTATCGTACTCATACTCGTACTACTCTTAATCTACCAGAATCATCTCAATGTACGAGTCCACTCGGGACAACCTCACACAAAGATCATCAGGTTGCTAGCGTCAGTATCACACTCTGTGTGACCTTTACTAACTGCAGCCAAGCACATACAACACACTCTTAATTTAGGCCGAATAGAATTAGGTCACTTTTAATCATCTAATCCTATAAGCACAAACAATCAAATATGGTAAGGGCGTACCTGTTTCAGCTTAAGGAATAGAAATCCTACTCTTATAAAACACCTAAACAAATAATCATCCGTCCACAAATCAATTTACAACCTTGATAACAACATAAGCAATATAAACCCTAAACCCTAATTCATCAAATTGGAATTCTCTAACGTACCTTTCTCTTGTGAAATTCGTAGAATCACCAAATCTCCAAATCAACACCAATGAAATAGAGAAACCCTAATTCACAAAAATACTTGTTTACCATTATTTATGCATTCACAAATCATCCATAACAACATATATGATTTAATTTTCCTAAAAACTTAATATCTATGAATTATTGTTCCAGATTGATTCTTACCTTCCTTCAATTGTTTGTAGAGGTGCAAATCCCCAATTTTCACACTTAGGGTTTCCTTTAACTTCCACCTATGATCAACCTCCTTCATCAACAACAACGAAAATCTTAGAAAGAATCATTCTAAAATGAACTAAAAGAATATGAGAGATCACTTACTCAATTCCTTGAAGAAATCCACCTTGGAGAGTGTCTGCTAGGGTTTTTAAAAGTTTAGGAGAGGTTATGAGAGATAAGATTAAATGTAGGATGTATTTATAGAGTTGTTTCTCATAGGGATATAGGATAGACAAGAAGAAACAAAGCTGGCGACTTAGAATCTTCGGAGGACAAATAAACTTCAAGGCCACACTTTAGGCCGGCGGCCTTCTTGGGTACACCAGTAGCCTATCAAAGTACGCCAGCGACTTATATGCCAGCGTACGGCCAAAATCCGCAGTTCGAAAAAATTTCCTCCTAGGCTCCAAGCTGGAGTTTAAGCCGTCGTTCATTGTGTTTAAGCCGGCAGCTTAAGATTAAAGGCAAGCGGCTTAAATGCCAGCCTACTCAAAAATAGTCCGATCATTTGCATGCGACTTCATCGTGTCTAAATCCATCTGTTCAAAGACAAAAATACCCTTTTAAACGATACTTTATTACGATTCTACCATTCCTTATAAATTAATTATCTATATCTTACATCTCTCTCCTCCTAAAAAAAACATTCGTCTTCGAAAGCTACCAAGTTCATTGAATAGCTTAAGATATTTTGTTCGCATCTCCTCCTTAAGCTCGCAAGTAGCTTCTCTCTCCATCTGATTTGCCCATTGTACCTTCACATATTTGATTACCTGTCTCCTCAACATCTTCTCTTTAGTATCAATGATCTTCACTGGTCTTTCAATAGTAGTGAGTTAGGATGCACATCCAGTGGCTCTAACTCTGCTATTTTCTTGGGGTCTTTCACATACTTCCTCAACAGCAACACATGAAACACGTTGTACATTCCCTCTAAACTAGGCGGTAAAGCTAGTATGTAAGCCACATCGTCTATCCTCTCTAAGATCTCATATGGTCCAACATACCTAGAGTTCAACTTGCCTCTTAGCCTGAATTTGGTAGCAACTTTAGTTGGCGAAATTTTAAGCAACACATGTTCTCCAAGCTAAAACTCCAAAGGTCTCTTTCTTTTGTTAGCATGGCTTTTCTGACAGCTCTGAGCGGCTTGAAGTCTTTGTCGGATCATTTAAACTTTATCTTTAGCATCTTGTATCAATTCTGGTCCCAAAATCTGCATGTCACCTACTTCATACTAATGAATTGGTGATCGGCACTTTCTACCATATAAGGCTTCATACGGTGGCATCCCAATTGACACTTGATAACTATTGTTATATGTAAACTCCACCAGAGGAAAATACTCATCCCAGCTACCTTTAAAGTTTAAGACACAAGCTCTCAATATGTCTTCAAGGATCTGGATTGTCCTCTCATACTGTCCATCTGTCTAAAGATGATAGGTAGTACTAAACACAACTTTAGTGCCTGATGTAAGCTCTTCCAAATCTTCCAACAAATCATGTATCTCTATCAGGCACAATGGTTATTGGTATGCCATGTAATGTTATTTTTTTTTTTTGATGTACAACTGTGCCAAACGTTCCAATTTATACCCAGTCTTAATATGTATAAAGTGAGCTACCTTTGTGAGTCTGTCTACAATCACCTATACTGAGT
This sequence comes from Combretum micranthum, assembly GCA_024138025.1. Classification (NCBI taxonomy): domain Eukaryota; kingdom Viridiplantae; phylum Streptophyta; class Magnoliopsida; order Myrtales; family Combretaceae; genus Combretum; species Combretum micranthum. The sequence goes on from JAMXBD010000003.1 coordinate 3,831,634, forward strand.
CAAACTTTTTTCTTTATTCTGGGTAGGGCTATAATGAAATCCATGGTGATATGCTCCCACTTCCATTGAGGTATTGGCGAAGGCTTCAACTCACCTGCAAGTCTTCTGTGTTCAATATTAATCATCTGGTAGGTGTGGCACTTAAACACATACTCAGCAATTTCCTTCTTCATGTTATTCCACCAATACAACTTTTTCAGGTCGTGGTACATCTTGTTACCTCCTGGATGGATGGAATAACTAGAGTCACGTGCTTCTCTCAATAATGCCTTCCTCAATTCACCTTGATCTAGCACACATAATCTTCCTTTGTATCACATCACACCGTCTTCATCCATGTAGAACTCAAGTGCTCTACCAATCTCTATTCTCCTCTTTATCTCCAGGATACTCTGATCATCTATTCGAGTTGTTTTGATCCTTTTAACCAGAGTAGGTTGAATCTATAGGTTCGCCAATTTTTCACCCACTCGCCTGGTCAATATCTCCAACTCAAGTTTCCTCATGTCATCAATTAAGTGCCGTTCTGATGTGACCAAGGCTGCTAAATTCTCATTTCTCTTTCTGCTCAAGGCATCTGCTACAACATTTGCCTTCCTTAGGTGGTACTATATGTCCACATCATAATCTTTTATGAGCTCTAACCATCTCTTCTGTCTCATGTTTAGCTCTCTTTGGGTAAAGATGTACTTGAGGCTTTTTATGATCTGTGTATACGTTAAATCTCTCCCTATACAGGTAATGTCCCAAAGCTTCAATGTATGAACCACTGCTGCTAATTCCAGGTCATGTGTTGGGTAGTTCTTCTCATATGGCTTCAACTGTCTAGAAGCATATGCTATCACCTGGCCTCCATGCATTAACACATATCTACTCATAGGTAAAGCCAACACTGGGGCTGACACTAACTTCTCCTTCAATCATTGGAAGCTGCTCTCACAGTCATCACTCCATACATACTTCACCCCTTTTGGCGTCAATCTGGTTAATGGACTTGCTATATTGGAAAAGTCTTCTACGAATCTTCTGTAATAACCTGCCATTCCTAGAAAACTTCTGATCTCAGATACATTTTTAGGTCTTGGCCATTCAACCATTGCCTTCACTTTATTAGGATCCATAGAAATCCCATCCCCATCTACAATGTGTCATAAGAAAGACACTTGTTCTAACCAGAATTCATACTTGATGAATTTAGCATATAGCTTCTCATCTTACAGGCTGGTCAAAACTAGTCTCAAATGCTCTTCATGTTCCTCCTTTGACTTGGAATACACTAGCACATCGTCAATAAACACGACTACAAAAAGGTCCAGGTAATCTCTAAAGACTCTGTTCATGAGATCCATAAATACTACTGGTGCATTGGTCAGACCTATGGCATGACAACGAATTCGTAATGCCTATACCTAGTCCTGAAAGTTGTTTTCTGAATATCCTCTGCTCTGACTCGTAGCTAGTGGCATCCAGACCTAAGATCAATCTTAGAAAATATTCCTGCTCTTACCAGCTGATCAAATAAATCGTCTATTCTAGGTAACGGGTACTTATTCTTGATCGTTACCTAGTTCAACTCTCGATAATCTATACATAACCTCATGCTTCCATCTTTCTTCTTCACAAACAACACTGGAGCTCCCCATAGCGACACACTAGGTTTGATAACCTTCTTTTAGAGCAATTCTTCTAATTGTGCTTTTAATTCAGTAAGTTATGTAGGAGCCATTTTGTAAGGTGTATTTGATATAGGTAAGGTACTTGGCTTCAAATCTATATAGAACTCTACTTCCTTCTCTGGTGGTAACCTTGGTAAGTCTTCTGGAAACACGTTAGGATATTCACACACAATGGCTATCTGTATAAAATCTGTCTTTTGTTCCTTCTCTACTATCATAGCTGCCAAAGATGACTTTCCCCACAACTCATAGGTAGGCAGAGTTGGAGGTCTTTGTATCTTAAGTGCATACTCAAATTGATCTCCATCAGGCAAACTAAACTTCACAGCTAAATAATAGCAATCTATCATAGCATAGTATTTCACTAACCAGTCTACTCCTAATATCACATCAAAGTCTACCATATTCAAGACTACAAGATCTACAGGTAGATGTCTACCTACCATCTCAATATCCACATTTTTACATATCTTATTCAACATAGCCTCGCTCCCCAAAGGCATACTCATAGACAAACATATAGGAATAAGCTCGACATGCTCACCATAAACAGTAACAAAAGATTCAAATATACTAGAAAAACTTGCACCAGTATGGAAGAGAACATAGGCACTATGTAGAAGTATGCGAAGCATACTTGCTATAGTGTCCACACTGGAGTGTCTCGATGCTGAAGTGCATATATCTTGGCTAGTGCCCTTTATCCTTATCCACTTTGAGTTCGACCCATCTGTGTTACTGAACCCAAAAGCCTTTCAGGATCATTGCATTCAATGGCTTTGTGCCCTCTCTGCCCATACTTAAAGCAATAAACTTGGGGAATGATTCTCTCTATACAAAATATGTGGTTATGTCCCATCTTGCCACATGTAAAGCATAAATTTTCAGGCCACTTGCGTTCCTTAATGTCGTGAGGTCCAAGGCATCTGATGTACTTCTTTTCTGCACCCTGAACTGCTAGCCTGACCTGCTATGTAATTGGTCTCTTCCCCCTATCTTGATAAAGAAAATTGGCTATTGGTCGCTTCCCATAATAGATCCGGCTCTTCTGAGTCTCACGCCCCTTAATTATGTTCAGACCCTACTCCACTGTCTTAGCTTTGTTGACCACAGCAAAGTAGTTATTTGAGTCCATCAAATTGACCTGATACTGAATTTCAGGCTCTAGACCAGTGATAAATTTGCTCACTTTGGCCTCTTCACTTTCCTTTAGGGGGTTTGGCAGAAACCTCATCAATCGGTGCAACTCAACTACATACTCCTCTACTGTCATCTTACCCTGCTGCAAGGTGTAATACTCCCGAAGCATCTTCTACTTCACACTATCAGGAAAGAACTCCTTGTATAAGGCTTATTTAAACATCTCCCATGTGATTACTCCTTCCATGTGTCTTCTGGTGCTCATCCACTAGTTGTTTGCTCTCCCAATAAGCAAGTAGGAGGCATATTCCACCTTTTTGTTCTCTGGTATGTCCAAGGCAGCAAACGTCTTCTCTACTTCCTCTATCCATAACTAAGCCTCCAATGGCTTCTCAGGCTGGGGCTCAAACTTGTAGACCAGGTCTATAAACTTGTTTAGACTGAGCACATCAGCGTATCTTGCCCCATGGCCTCAATTTCCACCATTGCCATTGTTCCTCTGTGCCTCTTGTCTCTAGGCCTCGGCATTGGCCTGCACGATTTGCATATCCTGCCTCATATTCCGCTGCTGCTGATTAACTACTCCCAACAGAGCATTCACTACTTGCATGATGTGCATCAATTTACCATTAATTGAGATGCAATAGTTGAAGCAGATGAAAGGCCAACAATCTTCTCCTCGTGTCATGATGTCTTTTAGTTTTTAGTCTTTATTGTTTATAATGATTATTAGACGTCTTTATTAGTAGTTATTGTCAGTCTTTAATGTCATATCTATTAGTCTTTAATGTCATTTGATTACCTTTCATATTAAGATAATTAGATATATAAAGTTGTTGTCATAGTTATTAATCTTTATTGTCATATTTAGTAATTAGTCCTTTTGTCATTAATTAGGTTTTTTGGAGAACTATTATAAATACCCCTTTTTTATATTGAGACTCATAAACTTTTGGATATTTGAAACCCTTGTGTTGAGATTTCTCTCAATTTTTCTTTTATCAATCAAGTGTTTGATTGTGGCAAGATCCTGTTCTTATCGATCCTTGTGATCATGGCAAACAACCTGTTCTTATCAATCCTATTGGATTGTGGCGAACACACCATTCAATTTCACTTGTTCGTAATATCGGGTGAAAGTAAGTGCAGTTTGGATTATTATTGATGAGTCATATCCAATAATATTGTCATCCATATCTTTTATTTCTTGTTTCATAAACACTTAAAAACCCATAAAACATCATTTTTATTTTACTCTTATCAATCTATTGCTTAGATTGTGGCGAGTTTATGATCTTATCAATCTTTTAGATTATGGCGATCAAACTGATCTTATCAATCTCTTATAGATTGTGGCGATCAAACCACTTTTTCTTGTTGTGCATAATATCAACGAGAGTGAGTGTATTTCAAGTTGATTTGGTGCGTCATATCCTTATCAACGTCGATCATATCCATTTAATTTCCTTGCAATCAAAATAAAAAATGCGTAAAAACACTGTTTTTATTTTGTTTGAGCATTTCAAATTGAAATCTGCAGCGTGCCTATTCGAGATCACTGTGCCTAGGGTTTTAGGCATATCATCTTTTTAGCATCGGAGCTTACAACGACTGGACCATTAAGTACACAGCGACGAGTATATCTAACATCATGAATGGTGGAAAATCATGGGCAGAACAGATGCAGGAATTGGCCATGATGATGAACAACGTGGTGACAAAGATGGATCGAATAATTACAGTACAAAAACATGTGAATAATCAACCACCACTATTGATTAATCCCCAGGTAGTATCTCAATTTATTGAGATGGGTGATGATGATGATTGGAAACTCAAATGTAAAAGATGCTTAGGTCGTGGACATCTTGAAATTCAATGTCTAAATGAATATACGGTGAAACTTGTCAATGGAGTTCCTGTAATTGTTGAAGAAGATGAAATTGAGAGTCAAGTGCAACAACATGAAACTTTTGTGATAGTTGAAGAAACTGTTGTTACTGATATTCATGAGACTAAAAGGATTCCTGCAATTATATATGGAGGTGGTGGAACTGAAGTTGTAGAAGAAATTGATGAAAAGGAATTGGCAAAAGTATTGATATGCAGTTGATGTGGATAATATAGAGAAGATCAGTGTTATAGAGACTATACAAATTGATAACGACTTAGAGTTGCCTATTGAAATGTGAGAACCTAGATTTGAGCCACTTTCCTTGGCACTAGGAACCACCGAACATGACAAGCTAATATTATTGAGTTCTCTTACTGTTAAATTGGATGAATGCAGCCTTCATGATGAATTATTGTTTTGTGCTGAGAAGTCCACATATCATCATCTTTATGATAGCTTAATGGTAGAGAGCTTCTATACGAATGTGCAAGAAAATTATATATGGGATCTAGGATGGCGCATTGGTTGGGAACTATCATTCAAGAAAAGATTTGCGGATCAAGGACTAGGGAAAGAATATGAGATGAGCATTGCTGGGAAATTTTATTTGACTGTTTTTGAATTTTGTAGGTTTATTTTTTATCTCGGTGGATATATTTCCAACAAGATTTGAGGACAAATCTTCAACAAGCCTGCGAGAATGACGTGTATCAATTTACCATCAATTGAGATGCAGTAGTTGAAGCAGATGTAAGGCCAACAATCTTCTCCTCATGTCATGATGTCTTTTAGTTTTTAGTATTTATTGTTTATAATTATAATTAGACGTCTTTATTAATAGTTATTGTCAATCTTTAATGTCATATCTATTGGTCTTTAATGTCATTTGATTACCTTTCATATTAAGATAATTAGATATAGAAAGTTATTGTCATAGTTATTAATCTTTATTATCATATTTAGTAATTAGTCCTTTTGTCATTAATTAGGTCTTTTAGGGAACTATTGTAATACCTTTTTTTGTATTGAGACTCATAAGCTTTTGGTCATTTGATATTATATTATTGAGAGATTTTCTCTTGTTTACTCTTATCAATCTATTGCTTAGATTGTGGCAAGTTTATGATCTTATCAGTCTTTTAGATTGTGGCAATCAAACCGATCTTATCAATCTCTTATAGATTGTGTCGATCAAACTACTTTTTCTTGTTGTGCATAATATCAACGAGAGTGAGTGTATTTCGAGTTGATTTGGTGTGTCATATCCTTATCAACGTCAATCATGTCCATTTTATTTCCTTGCAATCAAAATACAAAAATGCATAAAAACACCATTTTTATTTTGTTTGAGCATTTAAAATTGAAATATGCTACGTAACTATTCGAGATCACTGTGCCTAGGGTTTGAGGCATATCATTGCATCAATTGTGCGGCATCAATTGGCACTTGTCCTCTTATAGCAACATTAGGCACTTGCTGTTCTACAGGTAGAGGCGGTGGTAGGGGCATGTCTCCAAGTTCTGGGTTCAAGGGTAGCTGGTTCACAGATGCTTGTTCCTCATTACCATTCCTAGAGGAATCAGTATCAAGGGCTCTCTTTCTAGGCAGCATTCTATCACAAGCAAACACCAAAACATAAGATAAAAGGGAAAAACTAACTTCAGAGATTTAAACGCTATATAAACTACAAGATACTATAAAACTATCTATATAAAAAACTCTTATTATTTCTACCCCACTCATCAATGCTTACCGCTCTAAGGAGTTCATAACTTAATTCTAAAAAGATCATCAACCTAAGCTCTAATACCAAATAAGTTGTAACGTACTAACTTAAAAGCATTACAACCCGCTACGTATCCTTACCTTCTGAAGAATACGTTAAGGCTATTAAATATCTATAAACCACAACATACCATCACATAACTCCAAAATCTCACATAAAGGAATAATTAATATAGAAAATCAAGAAACATGACTCCTAAAAAACATCCATCTTGGTATAAACCAAACCAACTGAGAAAGATTTCATAAGAATCCTAAAACTAATAATTCATAAAGTCATTACAACTGGAAATCTAAAGGAAATTTCCAATCCAGCCATCTACATATCAGCTGGGTAGTTGATTCCACTATTGTCCTCCCAGGCTCTATGAAAATATCAAAGCCAGATAAGTCATACACAAGCTGGTCTTTACCTGAACCTGAAAAATAAAAAAGGTATGAGCATAAAGACCCAGTACATCCAAACCGAAAACACATGCACATGATCATACATCAAACAATTCACATACGACCTAATATCTAATGCACCAAGCACCAATTATTGTCTTTTTATTTATCTAGCATACAACACAGTTTAAGATCATCTGCGACTAATCTTAAACTTGGAGCAACTCAAACTCCTTAAAAACTAGCAATATAGGAAAATAGGTAATATATTACATATATGGTGTTGGGAATCTCCCACACACTTGGGTGTTGTATTTGTACTACTCCTAATCTACCAGAATCATCTTAATGCACGAGTCTACTCGAGACAACCTCACACAAAGTTCATCAGGTTGCTAGCGTCAATATCACACTCTGTGTGATCTTTACTAATAGCAGCCAAGCACATACAACATACTCTTAATTTAAGCTGAATAGAATTAGATCAGTTTTAATCATCTAATCCTAAAAGCACAAACAATCAAACATGGTAAGGACGTACTTGTTTCAACTTAAGGAATAGAAATCCTACTCTCAATAAAACACCTGTACAAAGAATCATCCGTCCACAAATCAATTTACAACCTTGATAACAACATAAGTAATATAAACCATAAACCCTAATTCATAAAACTAGAATTTTCCAACACACCTTTCTCCGGTGAAAATCGTAGAATCACCAAATCTCTAAATCAACACCAATGAAATAGAGAAACCCTAATTCACAAGAATACCTATTCACCATTGTTTATACGTTCACAAATCATCCACAACAACATATATGATTTAATTTTCCTAAAACTTTAATATCTATGAATTATAGTTCCAGATTGATCCTTACCTTCCTTCAATTGATTGTAGAATTGCAAATCCCCGATGTCCACACTTAAGGTTTCCTTCAACTTCTACCAATGATCAACCTCCTTCATTAACAACAACAAAAATCTTAAAAAGAATCGTTCTAAAACGAACTAAAGGAATATGAGAGATTACTTACTCAATTCCTTGAAGAAATCCACCTTGAAGAGTGTCTCCTAGGGTTTCTAAAAGTTTAGGAGAGGTTATAAGAGATAGGACTGAAGGTAGGACATATTTATAGTGTTGTTTCTTGTAGGGATATAGGTTAGAGAAGAAGGAAACAAAGCTGACAGCATAGAATCTTTGGGGGACAAATCAACTTCATGGCCACACTTTAGACCCGTGGCCTTCTTAGATACGCCGGCGACCTATATGCCAGCGTATGGCCAAAATCTGCAATTAAAAAAAATTTCCTCCGAAGCTCCAAGCTAAAGTTTAGGCTGTCGTCCATTGTATTTAGGTCGATAACTTAAATTTAAAGGCTAGCGGCTTAAATGCCAGCCTACTCAAAAATCATCTAATCATTCACACGCAACTTACTCGTGTTTAAATCCATCTGTTTAAAGACAAAAATACCGTTCCTTATAAATTAATTATCTATATCTTACATAAGCCATGGTATGTAATATAAGTAATAAGTTGTTTCTTGTAAATTTTATTTCCAAGTAAGTTTGTAAGGTTTTGCAGTATCATCTATTGGCACTGATCTAATGTTACGTATATATATATATGTGTGTGTGTGTGTGTTTGATGATCTACTCATGTTGAGTAGTAGTATCAGGTAAAAGTATTGTGGGTATTATAATAGGTTTAAACAAACAATCAATACAAAATTTATCTTTTTAGACAACCTTATATATAATACTTATGTATTATATGTGGTTAGGGACTTAGCATGTTTAATCATAGGGATTAAGTAGACCGGGTCTTTACACCCTTTGAGTCTCTATTTGGATTTCATATATATAAGGTACGTAGTAACTTGCGTTTTGATTGTTAGGATAGGCATCATAAAACGAATTAAAACTTAAACTCGGCTTAATCATTGATGAGTGTTACTTGTGCTTGTGCCGTTGAATCCGATCCGGAGAATGGCAACCTTGTCTGAGCGAACACAGTAGTTTATGCACTTAAGCCACCCCTGTCATGATGCAATGACATTTGTTGGTGGCTCGGTGGGTATCCGATGGGGTAAATGGTATCGGTGTAACGTCTATTTTGATTGATGAGAAGTAATATGTTAGGTTTCGGTTTGAAGTGATATGTTTGGTTTCGGTTTATAGGACCGGTTGAACTCTTTTATATTATGGAATGAGATGGGTAGAGTGTGTGTAATGGCTGTGAACCCTACAAAACACTACTTTTTCTTTATTGGTTATATCATCTAGGAAATATAGGTATTCGGGCCGCCTATATCAACCGCCTAAGCATCGTGTGGTTACTTAACACCTCCAGATTCTCAATGGCTTGTTTCGAAGTTTGAGCGCTCTAGTATTGATTTGTTTACCTTAAAGAAAAAATAATAGCTTGTTGTTTGTTGTGTTACATTTAGTTAAGCTCGTGTGTCGCTTCATGTGTGCTTGTGTTACTGTGTACTGAGCTTCGACTCATTATTATTATTGTTCTTCCTTTTCTAGGTATTTTGATGATGATGATGTTGCTAGTGATGGTGATGATGATTCTTAGCTCGGGTTTTGGGCGATGTTGGATGAGTGAAGTGGGTTAGGACTCGGGATTTCATTTGTATTTGTTTTTATTTTGTTAAAAAGCTGGATTTATATTTTAAGCGTATTTGTTGATGTCACGCCCCGAAGGGTACCCTAAACGTGGCAGTCCGCCGTACACAATATTAAAGCCTAAGAATGACCATCTCAGTCACGCGAAGGCTTCCATACTATGTACAAGGTGTCTAACACATAAAGGAGGCACATCAGAATGATACATTTTATGTTGATACAATTGAGTAACAACGTAAAGGAAATATAATCCACTATACTCCAAATACAATCTACTATACTCCAAATACAAAACACTATACTTCAAAATACAATACATCAAACTTCAATTACGTTCATCCCAAGACTTCACTACATAAAACTATTACAAGGCAAATCGTAAAGCTTAGCCAAAACTTCAAACATTCTTATATCTTGCCGGAATCCCGAAGTCATTCTCGGCTTCAACCATCTCGGTCCCCACTTAGCATTTCTTGGAATAACCTGCTCATTTAAATAACTATTGGGGTATAAGCTACACTAGCTTAGTGAGAATTCCCTTAATTCCGTACCATAACAAACAAGTTATTAATCAATCATATGCTATGCATGAACAAGCACGTGAGCAAGCAATTATGCATGGGTAACCGGAACCCACGCACAGAACAGATTTACGCCCTCCGTATCTTGGGTTAGGGATGGTATTGAAGTCTACACGACCGCTGCTAGTCCCCAAGCCCTGGCTCTTAGCACTCGCCTCGGCTAGGCTCACACATGGAATGCATCCCCGATGCGCCTTAGTTTCCTATGAATGAGCTCTGATCCCGGGTCTCATTATTCAAACGAGTCCTCGGACCATACCGATCGACCTGCGTAGGAGTAGCACGCTACCAAATGCAATATGTCCGATGCGATGCATGATCAATTTACTTTTGCTTAGGTCAAAATATTTATACATTCTTTAGAGTGACCAGGCAATATCATACACATAAATAATATGAACCATGCAGTTATCCAATCAAATCGTGGTTTCGATATGCTTTAGTATTCCTTGGCATACATTCATCACAGTCTCATCATATATCCCATCCCCATTCATATCGATTTTTATCTTGTTCCTAAAATTCTAATGCGACTAATTACAAGCACAATCAAGGTAACAAAACAAGGAGAAAACTCACTCGGCCATTGGATCACCGGTCTTCTAGTAATAATAATCCGGTGGTAGGGAATCGTCGAACTCGGGATAACCTAAAAAGGAAGAAATACTCTAATAAGTATTTCAACTCAAACTAATCCAACGACTTCTTACGAACTATCAAATTCGTAATTCGCGTCCTAAGCGGGAATTCCAACTTAAAACGGCCATAACTTGGTCATTTTAACTCGGAATCTCGCAAATTTTATATCGATTTCTATCTACTTCGGAAGAGCTTTCTAAATATGAAGTTTAAATCAAGTTTTGAAAATATCTAAGCCTCGAAATGAGGGATCAGATCTGTACAGGTGTTATTGATTCCGAAAATGCGGTTTTCATGAATGCACTTGAGATTCCTAAGTACAAAATGAAACTAAATGTCATGGTAATGATTTTCCCTATCATGAATGTCATGATATGAAATCTAATGAGCCTAAGTTCTTATAACTTTTTAGACTTAAATAATTTAAATAAACTTTTTCTAGAAAATCATTTCATGCTATTGTTAACAAGTAAGTTTACTACACTTGGTCACACTACTTATTATAAGGATTTTCTTTAGGAAAACTCCACTTTGTTTAAAGAAATTTTGACCCTTATATTAGTTATATCCTAAGGCCTTTATTTCTTTAATAAAATCTTCATTTATAAACTTTTAAGAGGGTCTTTTACTAGGTGGTTCCAAAAATCCGAATTTAGAAATTTCATTTTCAAGTTGATTCCTTTAAGAAAAAAGTATTTTATACTTAAAACTTTAAGCATTTATTTTACCTATACCCTAAGGACTTCATTTATTTAAGAAAATACCATTTTTGAAGTTGGAAAAATAGTGTTTTCTAACCATCTATCCATTATTACGAATTTTGCCTACAAGATTTTTAGCTCAAAACTTCTATTGGACTTCATCTCTTGTTTTCAACATTTTCTTTAGTAAAAACTTATTTAGACTCATGAAAAATACTACCAAACATTATCTATTTATAGGCTTCCATTTCTCTTGTAAAATATATGTTTAGAAGTTGATAAAAGTGTTTTTAACCTAGGTTTCTAAAGTCATCCGAATTTACACAAGTTCATTTCTTGAAAAGTGTTTTCCTTTTTGTTTTATTAACTCTATCTATAGATCTATATTAGAAGGTTATTTACTAAGGACAAAAACATTAAAGACCATTAATGCACATAAACTCAAAATAAAGATGAGATCTTAAATGTCTACATGAATAAGAGTAGTAAAATGATAGATCTACTATATCAAATGCTTAAATGAGTTTTGAAAACATAAAAACTATATTTTTACAAAAGATCTTTAGTTCAAAATACTTTTTGATGGATAAACATAAAGCTTTTGGCATGGAAACTCCTTTAAATGTTTAGATCTACTTGTAATGGTTCGGTATTCTTGTTTTGATATTTTATTGTCCCTACCAAAAAGGTCATGAGGACATTTAGTTGAAATATACAAGAATCACTTAGCCATAACAAGATCTATGAGTGGAAGGAGTGAAGGCTTACTTACTTGAACTAAAATGGAAGATGTGAAGAGGAAATGGAAGTTGTGTGTGTGTGTGTGGGGGGGGGCTTAAAACTTTCGGCCAAGAAGGGAAAAAGAGAGAGACTTTGAGAGCTTTCTTACTTTATAAAACTTGAAAAGTGAAAGAATGAGGAGAGAGAGAGAAAAAGTAGTTTATATAGCATTGGAATTTAGGTTAAATGGAGAAAGAAAAATTGCAAATTGGAGCATGGAGGGGGGGCCATTTTCGCCGATCACTATTCATCAAGGGGGAGGAAGTTTGATTTTCAAAATTTTTGTTTTGATTGATTTAACTTGATGTTTGACTTGTCATAACTTGTAAGGAAAGTTAGGGGACAAAAAGTATTTAGAAAAAAGGGTGATTTGAGTGATGGTAAGAGTTGAGATTGTAGAGTGTGCTAATAGGTAGTATAGGTGGTACTTGTGAATAGTGAAGAATAGTAGACAAGACAATTTGATTTTCCGATAGTAAGGAAATACGAATAAAAAGGTTATAACTGTATTTTTCGTAAGCCGGAAAATTATGAAAAATATATTTTTGAAATCCTTATTTTATTTCGATTCAAATGAGTATTCATAAAGAAAGTTTTGAAATTCTAGTTCCGGGGCACGCTTTTCTATAATGGGTCTCGGGATGACCCGGAGTTGAAAATTTCCAAAAATATGATCTTTTCTTGGTTTGAAATATAATCAAGAACTATATCCAAAATTAATTTTGCTTATAAAAGTTTCTTATTTGGAAACCATGGAAAAGCCGGAATTTTGGGTTTGTAAGCCTTTCTCACAAAGCTTGAACTAAACCGGTTTAGGGTTTCATTTTCCGGTTTCTAAAGTTTACTTGATTACTAGGAAACCCGGGGTATACATTATATATAAAAAAATAATAATAATAAAATTGTGTAATGAAATAAGATGAATAGTGCAAAAGACTAATCAATTACCGGTAAAAATGAAAATACGATAAAAAGTTTATAATTGTAACTTTTATAACCCGAAAAATTATATAACTGATATATTTAGAAATCTCGTGGAATTACGAGTCTAACGGTACTAATGGTATATTTTTTATATCTCGAGCCCCGGGATACGCTTTTCGAAGTCCGTATCCGAACAGGTTCGAAATAGGTCAAAAATTTACCAATCTGATAATTATAACGAACTTAGTTATTCTATATATTTAAACTACATCTCGGTCCCTAGGGTTAGAGGTACTAGATTGTCGGACTTACACTATTGTATTCCGGTTAGGGTTTCCGGATGACTTTCCGGTTTAGATATTGCCAAATTGGAAACTGTGATTTTCTGTTTATACAACGTATTTAGTTTGAGAAATTTATTTTAAATTTTATTTTTATAAGTATTTAATATCTCTTATTGCTTTCGGAAATCTTGAATCGAATCATTATAGCCAGAGTTATATCGGTAATGGTTACCGGATATGATTTTCTTGAGTTTGAGTCAAGTATCGATTTTTGGAATGATTTTGGGGAAATCTTGATTTTTATAATTTGCTTTTGTTAAAGGATCTTCATAGTGTTTTGTTTTCGAATTTATTTTGCTTCGATTTAAGGTTTTATGAACAATTGGTTAACTTAAGGATTATTAAATTTGTTATTTCGTTTCTTGAATTCTTCCTTCTTAAGATTACGAGATTTCAATTTCTAACTCGTTCTATGATTCTTAAGAGTTTGATTTGATAGTTAGGGCTTTATTGTGATTTCCGTCTCTTAGGATTATTAGTCTGGTCGTTTGGGGAATTTCCAAAGTCTATATTTTATTACTGGCAGATAAAGTTTTCTTAATCGTGCCAAAGCCTAATTATGGAATTGGCCTTTGGTGATTTCCTGATCCTTCAAATTGTCATGTTATGGATTAACTTGCTTTTTAGCAAATTATCACTGTGTTTTATTTTTATCCCGATTTTTATGAATTATAGATTAGGTAAGCAGTTTATCTTACGTAATGGTTTTTGGACTTAAGGACTTTTGTAGTCCTTATTTTGTTTTTAGATTTTCTCAAGACTAATGAATTCTTACTTTCGTTTATATTTCAGGACTCGTTCAAAGTTCGGTTTTAATTTGGAGTGATTTTTAGGGTTTATTTTCGAAGTTCATCGTAGAATTATTTACTAAAATTTTCCGGGGCTTACAGTTGATCTACTCATGAGAGTAGATTATAAAGTGTTTTTGTAAAGTTTTGTTTCTTAGAAAGTTGGCTTGCTCCGGTAGGAGTAAAAACCTTTATTATGTTTTTATAAAAGTTTGGTTTTCTAAACTAAATCTAGTTGTTTTAGAAATCTAAACATATTATTTTTACAATTAAAAGTGGACAGCAATATTTAATATAAACATATCATTCTAGGAACTTGAGTGTGTAATACTTAAGTATCATATGTGGCAATAATGCCTTAGTTAAATTTAAGGCGTTACATTATATTTTAAGGAAGCTTTGAACATCACAACACTAATCTTAAATAGCACACTTAAATCTAAGACATCATTCAAATTACATGAAACTATTCTCAAATAACTTGTTGAAGCCTAAGAGATACGCTATGTGATGGGGTTGTTGCAGTTGGTTGATCATATACAATGGGTGTACTTGTTGATCTAAGCAAAGCTTCGAGTGGTGAAGTGGGTAACATTGTCATAGAAAGAGGTATTAGAGGAGCAATTGACAAACTTGATCTCTCAAGCGCATGTCTATTGTATGAAATCTAATTTAGTAGTCTCAATTGTTCTCAATTTTCCTTCATCAAATTGATGTTTTGATCTTTCATTGAGGGATTTCACTTGAATTTCCATGTTACTCTCAATTTTAACAATACACCAAATGGCACCAAATGATGAAAGGAGCCTCTTATTTATAGATTTTGAAGGATGATACTAATCATCGGATAATATTTGGATGGATAACTTAGATCAAACATTACTATTGACCATTGGACTGCTCCTAAGGATCAAATGGCTCATATTATTCCCTTCTTTTCCTATATAGGTATGAGCTTTGAATGCAGAATTAGAAAAACCTAGACAATTTTAATGTATAGAAGAAAACTCAATTCCTTTCTAAAAGAGTTTATATTTAATATAAATATAAATAACACTTATTTCAATCCACATAGGCCCTTTCAAAACTAAACAATATTTAAATAAACCGAAAATATATTTTTCATGTTTGCTTTTTACATGCAAGAATATTGAGTAAGGTCAAGCCTAAAGAATAAGCAACCCATTGATTCCTATTCCAAGTTTACTAGATATTCCTAAAATATCTCTGACTTCTCTTAGTTTGCTAGCTTTTATCATTAGCTTAAGAGATCAAATCATGGTATCAAATTGATTGAGAGTCCAATTTCCAAAATGTCTACTATATTCTACCCCATGACCAAAAGCCTTTCTATCAAAATATAAGGGGTTTTGGTCATTTAATTGAGTTAGCTTCTTTAAACTTGTCATGAAACAAATGAGTAGTTACAATTGTTGCTTGATTACTTATTATGCAAATGGATTTTATGCTTTTTTTCAACTTATTGATGAGTTGGGGTAGATGAAAGTAATCTTTTGCATTATTGTTATTTTTGGTAAATTACACTAGAAGATATCAGCGTTTGGGTAAGTTCATTTTAGGTATTAATATTTTAAGTGGTTAAAAAGAGGAATGAACGTTTCACAAAGTAAATCAAATGAGATATTAATGTTTCACAAAGTTTATTTAAAGCATCAATATTTAGATTAATTTTCTTTAAATCTCAATAATTAATACCTTATTTGACTTACCTTATGAAACATTGACTTTTTTTTGTAATCACTTGAAATGTTGGTACTTTAAATGAATTTACCTCCTTAAACATTGAAACCTCTTTTGAATCATTAGATTCTTTGATACCTTTTGATGTAATTTACTCTTGTTATTTCTAATGGTCAACGATTGCACATAATGTAGCGATCCGAGAGTTGAGGACTTCATAGGGGTGTTTAATTTGGGCATATAGAGTTATGAGTGGCATCAACAGAGAGTTTGTTTGAGTTGTGGTTTACATCTGAAGGCGGGTCTAGCCTCCTATGGACAAACTGGTTGGGAGTTGATGCCACTCTCCTGATGAGGCCAAGGCTGACCAAAACCAGTTGATATAGTTGAACCTCCAAAACATATGAGGGATCATAGCAAAGCCAAGAGGGCACTCCTTATGAGAATGTGAGGCTTGAAGCAGACCTGGGAAGTCAGGGAAGATAAGGCTGGCTCGCTATCTAGATTAGCAACAAACGATGATATGAGGGATGGTCGAGCGCCACATGGAAACTCTTTCAGGGGTAAAACTCTTGTCCCATGACTAATGATATCAGAGCTAAACTTCCCAGCTCCATCAGACCGCATAGATGTTACCCAGAGTCCTTAATGAGTAACTAATTCTTATCGTGGATGTGGTTCGTATGGGCAAAGCTCAAGAGGAACAACCACCAGAGAGAGGACATTGTTGCCAGAATGCAACCGTGTCGCAAGTCGTGGAGACAAGATTTAACCCTAATCTTGTTGTCAATTCAACTCGTGTGGATGAGGTCAAGCAGAGCGGCCACCAAAGTGAGGACATTGAGGGCGGTTGTGTCGCGGGTTAGGGTTGAAGCAAGATCTTATGCTCAAACCCTATCGTTAAGCAACTCAACAAGCGGTGATCTTGGAGGATAGATGAATGGGTAAGGGCGAGAGGAAGCCTGTGGAAGCCCAAAGTCCTAGTGAGATGATCTTGGGTATGTTGACAACGGGTGTGGAGAATGGGTGAGAGCTTAAGAGTAGGTAACAACAGCAACAAATTTGCCTCATGATGAGGACGTTATAAATTTAAGTGGGGAAGAGTGTCATGGTCCGAGAGTTGAAGACTTCATGGGGGTATTTAACTTGGGCATATAGAGTTATGAGTAGCATCAGCAGAGAGTTTGTTTGGGGCATGGGTTACATCTAAAGGCAGGTCTAGCCTTCCGTGGATAAACTGGTTGGGAGTTGATGCCGCTCTCCAGATAAGGCCAAGGCAGACCAAAACCGGTTGATATAGTTGAACCTCCTAAACATATGGGGGATTGTGACAAAGTCAAGAGGGCACTCCTTATGAGAAGGGGCCCAAAACAAATCTGGGAAGTTAGGGAAGATAAGATTGGCTTGCCATCCAAATTAGCAATAGACGATGATATAAGAGATGGTCGAGCACCGCATGGGAACTCTTTGAAGTGTAAAATTACCTCCCCTTGACAAATATAGTGTCACAATCAAGAGTTGACGACTTCATAGGGGTATTTAACTTGGGCACATAAGTTTAAGAGTGGCATCAGTAGAGGGTTTGTTCGGGGTGTGGGTTATATCTGAAGGCGGGTCTAGCCTCTCGTTGACAAACTGGTTGGGAGTTGATGTTGCTCTCCTACTGAGGCCAAGGCAGACCAAAACGAGTTGATATAGTTGAACCTCCCAAACATATAGGGGATCGTGGCAAAGCCAAGAGGGTACTCCTTATGAGAATGTGGGGCTCGGAACAGACATGGGAAGTCAAGGAAGATAAGGCTGGCTTACCATCCAGATTAGCAACAAATGATGATATGAGGGATGGTCTAGTGCCGTACGGGAACTCTTTGAGGGTGAAACTCTCGTCACGTGACAAATGGTATCAAAATCGAAGTTCCCAGCTCCATCAAACCGCTTAGATGCTATCAAAAGTTCTTAATGAGTAGGTAA
Source organism: Combretum micranthum (assembly GCA_024138025.1). NCBI lineage: Eukaryota > Viridiplantae > Streptophyta > Magnoliopsida > Myrtales > Combretaceae > Combretum > Combretum micranthum. The sequence continues at coordinate 3,849,579 of JAMXBD010000003.1, forward strand.
TTCTTGTTGTGGATGTGATTCGTGTAGGCAAAGCTTAAGAGGAATAACCACCAGAGAGAGGACATTGTTGCTAGAGGGCAGCTGTGTCACGAGTTGTAGAGACAAGATTTAACCTTAATCTTGTTGTCAATTCAACTTATGTGGACGAAGCTCAAGCAAAGCGGCTACCAGAATGATGACATCATTGCTTGAGGGTAGCTATGTCACGAGTTGGGGTTAAAGCAAGATCTTATGTCAATAAGAGGCGATCTTGGAGGATGGATAAATGGATGAGGCCGAGAGGAAGCCTGTGGAAGCCCAAAGTCTTGGTGAGATGATCTTGGGTATCTTGACAACGGGTATGGAGAAGGGGTGAGAGCTTGAGAGTGGGTAATGGCAATAGCAAATTTGCCTCATGATGAGGACGTCATGAATTTAAGTGAAGGAGAGTGTCATGGTTCGAGAGTTGAGGACTTCATGAGGGTATTTAACTTAGGCATATAGAATTATGAATGACATCAGTAGAGAGTTTGTTCGGGATGTGGGTTACATTTGAAAGCGAGTCTAGCCTTCTATGGACAAACTGGTTGGGAGTTGATGCCGCTTTCCTGATGAGGCCAAGGCAGGCCGAAACGAGTTGATATAGTTAAGCCTCCTAAAGATATAGGGGATTGTGGCAAAGCTCAGAGGACACTCCTTATGAGAATGTGGGGCTTGGAATAGACCTGGGAAGTCAGGGAAGATAAGGCTGGCTCGCCATCCAGATTAGAAACCAATGATGATATGAGGGATGGTCAAGCACGGCATGGGAACTCTTTGAGGGATGAATCCCGTCTCGTGACACATAGGCTCTCCATGCTCAATCTAACCTATCTAAAACTTAGTTTGACCCATTTGGCCTAAGATTGATCTTATCCAGATCTCCACATATGTAAGAGATTAGGAGTAGCCTCTTAACTTAGCAAGCCAATTCTCCATACTAGCTACTCAGCACAGCCTACGTAGGTCACTCAAAATACATTCCTACGATCTCTACTATCCTATTCTTGAAGAAGTTGGGACGTGGCTTTATGATTTAATGCTTACATTATAGTAACTATCCTCAAGTTTCCACTATTCCACAACTCCCATGACACGAACAACTATATGGATTTCTCTTACTATATATATCGCCTTCAAAAGGTTTTGGAAGATGGACAAATAAGCACATATAGTAATTACTATGCTAGATTGGTTACTTCCTTACTCTATTCCTTTTTTCCTCACCTCAGGTGAATACTAACATAAATGTCGGAATGGTTGCACCAAACTACCTCCCAAGGCCCTAACCTTGTATTGTTTTGCGGGTTCTTTTTTACAAGCCTATTATTAAGTCTAAATGCTTAGAAGCCCCTACAGGTTTTGTGTTAATGACAATGATGTAATCCATTTCATATATTACTTCATGTTGTAAATTATTTATGTTAGTTTATTAAAATTTGTTGATAACTTAAACACAATAGTAAATGGGATAAACTTTGTAGAGTGAAACATAGCTTCAAAGCCTGTTATAAGATTGTTTTAACCCATCACAACTAATATTAGATTTACTCATGCTTGAGAGGTGTATAAAGGATTTCATACCTACATGTTTTTGGAGACAAAGCTCCTACCAATTTACAACAATTGTTGTAATATGATCATTTCAATCTTTCATAATTAAGGCTATTTTGACCTAAAACTACTTTAAGGCATTACAACTGCCTAGATTGTTGTGGGATCACTTTAAGTTGTCACAATTGGGATCATTTTGACCCCATTAGAGAATAAGATCATGAGAAAATAAAAGAAGAATCTAGAAAAGAAAACAAAATGAGATTAATGGAGGATAAATTCAATTATTTCATAAAATGTTTGTTACATCAATTATTACAAATATAATTTATTAATATATTGAAAGTTAATGGGATCAATGAAAGCATTTTCTCTGATATATCATAATCTACAATATCAACTATCATGAACTTCTTCTGCTATAAATAGATCCTCCCTCTTTCGGGTGAACTTTGGAGTGCTATTTCTGTTAGTATGTGCTCTATTGCTTGAAGGACAACATTCTTTGATTAAGCAACCATATGCATCATTAAGTTTAAAGATAATTGGTAATTTGGTAGGATTATTGATGAGTCAATTATACTCTATCAAATCTCAGGAATTCATGCTTAATTTGATTCATATTTAGATAAATTCTCACAAAATTATGCTATAGTGTTTAATTGTTGTTTTTCGACTCCTAAGATTATGGAAAGAAGGAACAAAGTGATTTGAGCAAGATTTAGAGCAAAACAATAAAGGAAACTGAAAACAACTTCAATCGCACCTAAGGACTATACCTGCAATATCAACTCGCGGTTTAAACTAAGATGACTATGATCCAAATAAGGTAATTTCCCTTTAGGAAAGTAAAGTTGGGTCAAAGAGTTGATAAGTCCCATAGGAATGTAACCATTTTGCTGAGCTTACTAGTATTTTGTCCAAAAAGGTTGGTCATATGTGGATGAGGTTGTATTGGGCTTAGGGGGCTCATGGCGAAAAATGAACATCAACAAATGTGGATGAGTTTGGCCAAAAAAGAAAAAAAGGAAGTGTAAATTGCACAACAAAGCTGCAATTTCTTAACAAACTGTGAAATGAAATCGCATATTGAGCATGGATACCTAGATCACCTATTTATGTGTGATATATATAGAAAAGCCAACAATCAAGTAGCTAAAGCAAAATTGCATCTCTCCACTACAATCATCTAGTAAATACTTTAGCTTAAGTCATTTTTTTAAAAGTTAGCTTTCACGCAAAGTTAAATTGACTCATTTCTTGACTCTTTACACACATTTTGGGTTCTTTTAATTTTTCTTCTCTTAAATTTTCTCGATTTGCAAAATAAATGGCTAAATTCAATTATAATTTCAACACTTATTTATATGCGATAACATTTTAACAATTGAGAGAAAATAAATGCAAAATATCCATTTCATGCATCGTGACATGTGGATATTTATGTGTAGACATCTCATGGGATTAGGTCCTCAATTAAGGGACCCTTAAATGTCTTGGTATACAGGCAGGGCTGGTCAGACTTGTGGAATCACCGGGTCTACTAGTTAAGTCTCACAATTGGAACTTGTTTTTTTTTTTTATGTTAAATTTAAAAATTAACTCCAAACAATAAGGGAAAAAAAAACAAGTGAAACGCCATTGAACTTTTCCCATATGATTTATTTTACCATAAAGCACTATTTAATGCTTTTCATTTCTTCAAAGGAGCTTTGTTTAGTGCCTGGCTTTCCATACACAAAAGCTTGTAATAGTAGGCCATTTCATAGTTTTTCCTTTTCCTTTTTTTTTTTTTTTAATTCTTACATATCTTTATTTTAGACTATTTAGTGCTCAGGTTTCAACATCCTCCAAGGCCTGCAACATTAGGCCATTTCTAATCTTGGAATTTTTTTAATGGGTTAATGCCGCAAACACTACCTAAATTTTACCTAAATATTCGATTAATTACTTCAACATTAATTTAGTCAATTTACTACCTGAGTATATTTTTCATATCCAAATCACTATCTGCATTAACTCCATTTGTATAGTTGGTATTAACAACTTATCATACCTTGACACGCGCTTGTGGCCCACTTAAATCATATGTCACATAGATTATTCATTTATAAATATAAAAAAAATTAAAGAAAAAAAAAGCTCTCTGTCTCATTGATGAAGAAACTCCATGAGTAATGCTAAAACTTAAAATCAGGGACGCAGTTTGTGTTATAAGCATCGTCAAGTCCAAAGCAAGTGTCTTAACTTTCTAGTGGTGCACAATGTTGTCGTGGTGGTGGTGGTTTAATATGAGATGGTGGATGGTGTAATGGTTGGTGGTTCATGAAGAGGCCGAATTGGATTTTTTTGATATGATGATTTGGTGAATATTTAAAAAAAAAGTTTTAGTTTTTACAAAAGTAAAAGCTCCCAAAAATCCACCAAAACCAATTTTACACTTCAAAATTGCTTCTAAAAGAAAAACTTTCAGAGAGAAGTTAAGATTCGTTCATAGAGTTTTTAGTGAGAGAAATTTCTTTTTCTTCCCAATTCTTTGTTTATCTATCCTCCCTTAATTTCTTCAAGAAAATTACATATATCTTTCTTTCCTTCAAGAATCACGCACAAATATCTCTATCCTTTCTAAAATTGAGCTTCAATCTTCCTATTCAATAAATCCTTAAAATTTACTCAATCTTTAACGTTTTTATATCTCCGATAATGGTGCAAATATTTCGTTTATATCTTAGTTTCATCAATATATTTATTAGATACACGAAATTTCTACTAAAAAAAAAAAATTTATGATGCTGGTGAGTCAACTTGCCTGGAAGGGGAGGCTAGAGAGAGAAGGAAGGAGAAAGGAAGAAGATGAGTCTCTTTTTCTTTAATGAGACATAAAAGATTTTTTTTAAAAACATTTACAATGGGCTACGAATATGTGTCAAGGAATGATAAGTTATTACTGCTAGCTGTACAAACTGATTCAGACTGAGTTAACGAATGTAGTGATTTGAACACGAAAAGTATATTTAGGTACTAAATTAACAAAATTAAAGTTGAGGTAGTTAATTGAATATTTAGGTAAAGTTTAGTTAATGTTTGTGACATTAGCCTTTTTTTAATTCATGAAGATTTGCATGGACTTGCAGGGTCCGCGGGTTAGGTCATTGGACCTAGCCTGAACTCATGGACCACGACTGGTCTACATGGCATAGCTAGGCAAGTTCAAACCCAACCTAAAGAGATGTTTATTTATGTGGATATTTGGTCGAAGAAAGAAAGACAATTTTCAACCTTAATTCAAACATCTAATAATTGAATTGATATGAGATATCTAAACCTTGATCGAGATCAATTCAAGAATATAGAAGAGGGTAGGTAGGTTTATGGACTAATTTTGTCTAAACAAAGTTGTGATTAATAAGTAGACATTTTGAGGATCCAAATCCTTAATTAAGGGACCCTTGATCACTCTAACGTATAGGTGAGGCAAGTCAGATCCTTAGATCCTTTTTTGCTCCCATGAATTTGTCCATTTAAAAAAAATAAATTAAATTGAAAAATAAACTCCAAAAAATTGAAAAAAAAAATAAAGAACAAGTAAAACACTATTGAACTTTTTCCATTTGATTCAATTTTCCCATCACAGCACTCTTTAGTGCTTGGCTTTTTGTGTAAAGGCTTGCAATGGTAGACTATTTCATTTTTTTTTTTTTTTTAATTCTTGCACTTCATTTTGAACTTTCAAAGTTAATGTCAAATGGCTTTTAAGATTTTTGTTTTAATTCATGTAAACCTATTGGATCTATTAGTCAGTTTATCAGAACCTGTCTGAACCCACGGACCACCATAAGTCCATATGACGAGTTTGCAAAGCAGGTTTAGGTGAGGACTCAACATAGCCGAGCGTGTTGCTTCGGTTGAAAAGAAAATTATAATATTATAACTGGTATGCTTGTTTAGAATAAACAGTTGGAAATCATATTTAAAATATACAAAAATAAAAGTACTATTATAGCTTTTGTTCCCACACGTTTTTATTACTTATCAAAACTTTTGCTCTTTTCTCTCTCTCTCAATAGTTTTTACTCCTATTTCTACAGGGTCTCTTGGACTTCCTCCAATCGAAACACAGAAAATTCAAAATTCTCGTCTCTTCTATTTGAGTGTAAACCATGAATTCCTCTCTAATCCAAGAAGACCAGGTAATTTTATGTTTTCCATTCTTATAACAATTTCAAAGTTCATCCATACGAATTATTATTCTTATCTTTTATTTTGAGAAGCTACACATAATGAAGCCTTGGTTTGATGATATAGGTTCTGGTGGAAGAGAAATCATTCGTGAGAATTCTTACTCTCAACAGGCCCAAGCAATTGAATGCTTTGTCTTTTCAGATGGTACGATTTATATAATCAATTCAAATACCTTCTGGAATTACTTATTGAACATCTTTGTTGTTGAAATGTAATATGTTCCATTTACTTCACCGAATGAAATAATTGAATTGATATTCAATGGAATATAATAAGGTAGAATAGCTATTTTGTGACTGTTACAATAGTTAGTTGACATAAAAGGGAATATATTGAATGGGTATGTTCCCTTTTTTTTTTTTTCAGATTTTTTTAATAAATTATTTATCAAAAAATAGATACAAATAAAAAAAAAATTGATAGTTCTCATGAAAATCCAAATAGGTTAAATATAGATAAAATATAAATGTAAATAAAATATATTTACACATATTGTTTTGATACTGGGACATGGTTTTACTTGTATAGTCTGATTGAAGGGCCATCCAATTAATAATCCCTTAAAGTAATTGGTACACTACTTGGTGCGATCATGGTAGAATTTTCCCAGTAGAAAATATATATTGTACTAAAGACAAGTGTAGTGACGCACCAGAGGAGTAATTATATAAAGATGATAAAATAAACTATTGAATAGATTGAAATATGAATGATCATTCATCTGCAGAATAGCAATTCCGTGTTCAAATTGCAAATAAATGCCGTAATAGAGTTGCATATTAGAAATGTAAATATGTGTTCTTATTTTATTATTATTTTTTTTTTATGAGTCAAGAAAAGGTGGAATTTGGAACATCTACATTGCTTAGACGTGCATATGCACGACTCTGGTCTATCCGTGGACTTTGGCAATTGCAGAATTGATGAGTTGTGAAAGACTTCATATGAGATTTGAAATGGTTAGATGATGGATTTATGCAATAAGGGAAGACTACAATGCTGGAAATGTTGATGCTTCAATTTGCCATTTCCATGGCTGATCTCAATCAAGTTTTTCAAATCAGTTGTGGTGCCTAGGGTAGTAGTTATTTATGTTGATTCCTGGCTTCATTTTGTATCATCATTAACCACCATTACAACATGTGAATCATATCGCCAGTTTTATTGCCAAAGGATGTAACAATTTATCATGTCAACTTAAGGGTTGAACCAACTATGTGTAGATTTCAGCTAATTATTTTGCTTGTAATGTATGCCTTTATGCCGGAAGTTTCATCATATCAATGAGAAAAACCTGTCTCAGGCTTCATATTGAATGTTTGCTATATCATTGCTGCTATCTGACATAATGTTTTTTTTCCTTTTTTGCTGATGTTATTTGAATCCAGATATCTTGTCTTTTAGATTCTTTTCTTGCATTCGAGAAGGATTCAGATGTAAAGTTGATAATTCTCAAGGTAAATTGGCCAAAGTATAAGTGATTTTGAGTTTCACAAAAGTCTACCCTTACTACTTTTCCTGTGAATTTTCTAGTTTTCAACAATTGTTTAGCGTTTGATGCTGTAGCTTGTGAAATTTTGTTGTGCATACTACAGTTTTATTAACATGTAATTTGTAGTCATTTGTCCATGGTTTGTAATTAATTGATGTCCTCAAGCCTAAAGGTAAACAAGTCCTTTGCTTGAATAATTTTTCTATATCTAAGACATTGGAGGGAGAAAACCATGGAGCATGAGTGTAATAAGTCCTGTTAATGACAGCTCTCTGTGTCTTCATTCTTTGTTATAAGAGAGAGGAAGCACAAGGCCCAAATTGGAGCAAATAATTAGTTTAGAAATGCTCCATGTCTTCAAAGAAAAGTAGCAGTTGCTTGGTTTGGTGAACAATTAGTGCTTTTTTCTTAGGATATGGTGTGATTCTGAACTGATGGTCCATTGTATTCCTAATATTGACATCTCTGATTAATGTAATGAAAACATTGATTTTCTGAATGCTAACTGATCTGGATTAGGCATTGTTTCCATGCCTTAGATTTGTTGTGCAGAATCTGCAGGTTTATTTATGACTGCCTGTAGCATTATATGGGTTTAAGTTATCATTATTTCTCATCATGACTATTTCCTAAATACATTTTCTTGTTTGACTGAAAGAGTCTTATATGTAGCCTTTATTGAATATGACAACCATTCATCATTTAATTTCATCACTTTGTGAATCATGCATGTACATTGTATGTTAGTTCTTGCCATGGCGATTTTTTTTCTTTTTTCTTTTTTTTTTTAAATAGTTTTTGACATGGCATTTGTACATTGCTCTTTACACAGGGGAAAGGTAGAGCTCTCTGTGCTGGTGGTGATGTTGCTGCTGTAGTCCATGATGTTAGCGGAGGTAGGAATTTGTTCTCATGGATGATCATTAGGTCCAAGTTTCCTATCCATATGTTGATCATGTTTTTGAATTTTACCTATGTGAATCTTTTGGCTACATCTCCCTGAGATATTGCCCAGATTCATGGTCATGTAATTATAGATATTTTTTAGTGAGTGCCTATACAATTATACAATTCATGAGATAGAAAAGTTCATTGGAAATTGCACAATCCTAGATAAAATTTTGCTACCTCTAAATATTGTCCCATCAATCCCATGTTGTCATCTATGAAGAATATTTGATGCAAGCATCACTTTGCATTTCTTTCTTTATATGTGGCTACATATGATTGGTAGGTTATGGACGAGGATGCCATCTGGGGATAGGGATATTCTATCTTATTTTTTTCTTATCGTGCATTATCAAAATTGCTATGTAATATAGAATCACAAATTTGTCACGTGAAGTGAAATAAGTTGTCTATTCCATTTCATTAGGTAACTGGAAGTCTGGTGCAAACTACTTTTCTAAAGAATTTTGTTTAAATTATCTGATCGCAACATACAGCAAACCTCAGGTGAGGCTTCTTCCTGGGAGAAGTGCATGATCATCTACAATTCAATGTTGTTTTGAATATTTTACAGAGTACCGCATTATATGACTGTATAAATGCTATTAAACCTGAAGGTTTCAATCCTCAATGGAATTGTGATGGGAGGAGGGGCTGGCGTTTCAATTCATGGAAGTTTTCGTGTTGCAACAGAGAATACGGTAGATGCCTCTATCTTGTTCTTCTTCTTCTTATAAATTGTTTTACTTCTTTTTTTTTCTCTTATTGAATACCAGTTGGTCCAACATAGAGGTTGCAGGTCCATATATACTGATAAAATCATAAATGGAAACACATATGGGTTGCTGGTTATATCATTATATGTAAAAGTAAATTCTTTTGTAAACGTTGTGTATTGATAATATTATCACTAATTTGGACCTGAGTATGTCCTTAAAAGGCTCCCTTAGAAGCCTGGGTTGATGGATTGAACCATTAACCAGAAGTAGGCCTGGACTGGGCTTCTAAGGCCTCAAGGGGCCTGTCAAAGACCAGGGAAACCTGGTCAAGGACACAAAGCCCCTTGGGGGGGTTGGTAGGGAAAGGATCCCATTGAGAAGTTGGCTGATGAGGAGGGTAATCCCCACGGGTTAATTGTTAATATCATTATATGTAAAAGTAAATTCTTTTGTCAACATTGTGTATTAATAATATTGTCACTAATTCACCTGTACTCTTTTTCTTATATGTTAAGAGCATGACAGGTGATCAGCTCCATTTAATCATGTGACATAAATCTCATAACATTGAAACTACTCAGAAAGCGTTCTGTTTTTGAATAAAATATATTACCATACTTTGAAATGATCTTGTTAGTTCTTCATTGTCTCGGACCATTTCTTGAAGAAATATTTATATAATGATAAAAAATCTTAGAAAATCTTTTATATTTGAATCTTGTATCTGCTGCATCTTGCCAAGCCAAAAAATATAATACTTCTTTGTTATAGGATCACACTTGTTGTGTTTGTGGTCTACCAAGGTTGAATTCTTGGCTGTATGTCCTTATTTATGTGGCCTTCTAGATTATAATTGAGGCTTGTTTTTTAGAAAAACCTTTGATTTCTTTAAAAGGTTCAACACTTCAATTTAAGTGATAACAGGGATCGTCTCTTTTCCTATTAAACTGCTCAATATGAGAAGTACAAGGCGACAGTTTTCCCCTACACCAATTGATTCTTGTATCCTGTACTATACAACCCACAAGCTGCACACAAACTCCTAAATTACTCATATAACTACAACTTTGCACATAACAGGCCACATACTGGCCCTGCCCTATACTTAAAAGGACAACACAAAAATAACGCATACACACAACTAATGCTGCCACACCAGCAGCTAGATTCACACAATAACTAACTGTGTAGCATTTACTCCCTCCTCTGTGATGTGACTGACCATAGATGCAAATGACCTCCAGTTCCCCATTAACGTCTTCCTCATTTTTCTTGAAGTTTGTCCTCCTACACCAGTCAAAAGAGTTTGTTATACTTATAACCAATTGAGTATTCTTTATTACAATAAAGCAAAGCCGCCTTATTTGTTGTTCCATTTTTTCTCTATTAAATTGCTTAACAAAAGGAGAGTGAGTTTTATATATGGTGGGGTTGCTTCCTTTCAGCACAACAGACTCAACCATGTGTGTATAGGAGACTTCTTTGGTAAACTCTCATTTTTTACGCAGTTGTGCTAAACTCATAGCATGAGCAAAGTTGCATGGATAATGGAGCCACATATTTTATTGCAATAACATCTTTTGAGCAGCTAATGAGGATTGCGACCTCTTGTTTAGGTGTAAGAGAACTTGCTGGGGCTGCCAATTGCTCAAAATGTTACTAGTATGCCTCCACTCTATGGGTTTATTAAAGTTTTGATATCTCTCTTAAATAATCTGCTCTTAAAGAAGGACCAAACCTCAAATGGCATTGAGTTTTAAGCTTCTCCCAAGTTAAATGTGGTCCATCTCTCTCAAGCTATAAAAACTAAAGTTGTTCATCAACCTCAAGATAGAAGGATACTAGCGCTACCTCATCTTCTTCCAATGTTTATTGATGTTGAAAGAAGTGCTCGTACCTATTAATTGAGTGTAACACGTGTCTATAATTGCTATAAAAATATATATATATGGCAATATAGTTTATGTAATAAAATTAATTAACAAATATCAACATAAAATTGCATCTTGAAGATTCAATTTAGGAAAGTACAAAGAAATTGCACGTGTGATATGTGATTTAGTGAAGGATTGTCGTCGCAAAATTGCATCTCAATGATGCAAACTACTCTATTATAATAAAATCATCGTTGAATTTGTCAAAATTTGAAGAGGTTTACATCCTTGATGGTTCCTCGAATGGCGATGAATATGCCGTTGGTGGCCACACCTATGAAGTGGTTGCAATCGGCAGAGTGGAGGAGACTTCTGGCCATCCCTAAAGGGAGTGAATTGAGCTCTGCACAGAGGATGCTCGTCACTTCAGCAAGGAGCTTGTGTTTTTCTGTTTCAAGTTGAGTCCTCTCTTTTCCTAATAAACTGGAAGCACCATCACCAAGTCCAATCAGTTCAGTGAGGAAGCCCATATCAAAGAGGTGAAAGCGGGCTTCTTCTTCTTCAGGTGAAAGCTCGAAACTTATTGAGTGGCAAAGATGGTTTGGAAGGTTAATAGAAAAATAATCATATGTAAATCACATGTATAACATTGGATTTCAATATGTGATTTTCACAGTATGGCATTCTCACCAACCTTATTTAAGTAGTTAATTTCTCCTGGTGCTCAAAATAGATTAAAAGAACTCCCTATTAATCCATCCCATTGGGTCATCGTTCCGTCGTACAGAAGAAAATCTTTCCAGCCTTTTGATTTCCTTCTAGGTTCCTTTGACGCTCAGCCATTACATGAATGTTGCTGCCTTCACCAGACTCACATTCCCCGACGCTTAACTTTAGTTGTCACATGTCAATCTTGAAGCTGCTGGGATAATTCTAGCTGTTGTGCTTCCACTTGCCCTTCGTCGCACTTTCTATCAGCTTGGTCCCCTTGGTATATAGTCATGAATGCCTTGATTCATTGTTGAAACGCAGAAATTTGCCCCTGATTTGTGGCTCTAAGACCAATTTATTACTGGATCTCACTTGTTGTGTTCATGGTCTATGGAGGGTGAATTTTGGCTGAATGTATTGATTTTTGTGGCCTTTTTTTCTTAAATTACCTATGTTTAGGCCGCTAGATTAGGAAAACAAAAAAATGATTCCTCTTTTTCTGCTCAGCGTAGGTAGTACAATATTTAAATTTTTCTCAACACCAAATACTTCCTATTTTCTCTCCTATAATCCTCTAACTGCACCAAACTTTCTGTACATAAACTCCCTTTTATATATAACCAACCACATTCTTGAAAATACAAACTACATGCATAACTTGCCCTTCAAATGAAGGACAAGAACATAACACACAACACATTGCACGACACACACAAGGCCACTGCAGCTACACTGGCAGCTCAACACATTCAAATAACTGCCTGTAATATTCTCCCCCAGATCATTCTGTAAAACTGGAATAAACCATAGCTGACGTATCTAGCTCAAGAACCATGCGGTGCTTTTAGTCAGCAGCATATACTAATTGAAATTACATTGGCTAAATTGCTGTAATTGAGAAATTGAAAGTAATAGTTGTTGCTATTGATGGATCAGAAACCTTTATATGCTCTGTTCAATCACAGAAGCTCCATGTGGTGTCAATGTTTTCTTATGGTTTGATTAGAATAGTTCCTAATTAGGGCTTTTCAGAATTTATGTGCGTGAATTTGAATAACATGATTCCAAAATCTCATATAAAGTTTGTATTGATATAATAAAGTCTGTTGGGGGGGGGGGGGGGTCCACATCTGTTTATTGTGGAAAATAACTTTCACTGGGGAAGATAGCGGACCAAGATGTTTAAGAGGCACCTGTAGAAGAAAGCAGCAGAAAACCTGAGATGTGGAGGAAGGAAGATGTGTGGAAATTAACTAGCTAAGAATGGATTGTCAAAGAAATTCATTTGAGTGAAAAGTTGTGCACTTGAGAAGTGAAAGTTTTAATTATTTAGAACTAGGAGTGCTTGTTTGAAATCTAGATCTAGAGGTCTTCTGTGGTCATGCTTAACTTCTTATATAACAAACATTTGGGCTTGCCCTTCACCCGACCTACAGGTTTTGTGATCTCATGCATCTAATTGGTTCCAGAGCTCCATTGGTTTAAATAGGTCACCATCAACTTGAAAGCATGTAGTAGCTGATGATAATGGAGAAGTAACCACATTTTTATTATTTTTGCATTTTTAGACTTTTATTGAAAGTCTCATCTATTTTGCAGAAGGGTAGTAAAGGTTAAATGAAGCATAAAATATGTAATGTTCTACATAGTATCATTTAACAGTCAGTTTCATGTTTATTTGATATATGAGGTTTAGTTTGTTGACACTTGGGTGTTTTTTGTTCGAATTCCACCATGTAGATGACCTGATATATTCTACTATTGGAAGATATGTGGTAGTGGCATTGGCCCTTCCCCTCCCCACCCCAAAGGAATAATTAATACTGGACATTTCATTATTTTCTAATCTTTTTTTAATGATTCCATATCTGCAATTTTTCAGGTTTTTGCAATGCCAGAGACAGCCTTGGGACTCTTTCCTGATATTGGTGCTTCTTATTTCCTGTCCAGGCTTCCTGGATTTTTTGGTACTGAAAACTAATGGCATGCAACTACCTATTCTACATGTTTATTTTGCATATGTTGGCACTTCAGTTCCCTTAGAAGGTTGAAGGCATAATACTTATTATTGTCATGTTGATCATGCTTCCATGATGCTAAATTGCCCTTACAAATAGCAGTACGATAATGTCAAATCACCTAGAAAGGGGAAAAAAGGATTTTGATAATGACGACTTTTAAGACTAAATATAGATGGACCATGATAGGAATATCTTTCACTGTCTGCATGGTGCTTTTTGGACGCTGAACTATCCGCTTCTGTGTAGCTGCTTAGACATTGGTAATGCCATTTGACTTGGTGGGAAACATCTCCATTAATTTTAGTTTCAAATTCATTAATTCATTAGAGGGTGATCCAAATTCTTGTTAGACATAATCCAACATAGATGAAGATGCGGAGATAAATGGAATGAGTATCACAAAAAATTGCACTTATATTTACCCCAAAAAAATTGTGCTTGTGGAATATCTTCAATAACACTGATGTCGGGAATATCACAAAGTTGCTGCTGCTGCTGGCTTAATGATAATAATATACAGAGGCAACCTGACAATTGGCTCATTCTGTTTAAACTCAGGAAATTCGTGGATTTGTTTTTTAGGTCGATTGTGCTGTCGCTGATCATTATTCATCACAGGACAGGAGAAAAAATTATGCCATATCTGCTGTCAATTGCCAACCAATGAAATTAACATACTTTGAGCTTAGTTTATTACATAAGCCTCGACGAAAGCAATTCAATGGTTGCTCTTAGCATTTTATGCTCTCTTTTCTCTTGTCAGAATCATATTGTTGTCTCACATGATGTTGCAACAACATCAATCAATTCCCTCATTTTTTTTTCCGTTTTCCTATGCCAGGGGAATATGTTGGGCTAACTGGAGCTAGGTTGGATGGTCCTGAGTTGCTTGCGTGTGGCCTTGCAACTCATTTTGTGCCCTCAGCGGTAGGCTTTCGTTGTTTTTTCTTTGGTGGGGTATAGCCATATTGTTTTCATAGGTTAGATTCCCAGGAAATGTTGACTGGCTTAAATGACACCATAACTGCTCTGACCAGAGGGCATACAGTAGGTCAAAGTCAAACTAATATGCTAATGAAATGTGAGATATCATTGAAATACATGATCAAGACAGGTATCTGCAATTTAAATTAATGAGTATGTGGACATGTTGTTGCATGGTCCTGGTTAGAGTTCATTGCAGCATGAAATATTGCCTTTAATACATTAGACTAAGATCCTGATCTATTTTGTTGAATTTACCTTTTTGTGTTTGAATATGTTCCATTGGAGGTATAAATGTGTCATGGACACTTATTTTGCATCCATGTATCGAATTAAGTTAATAATTCATATTATGTTTGTAAATTTGATACAGGAATTAGCATCACTGGAAGCAGATCTTCTAAGGGTAGATTCAAGTGACCTAGCTACCATATCATCCATTATTGGCAAGTATTCCCAGTTGCCAAATGTAAAGGAGCAAAGTCCATTCCGTAGGTTGGTGATTTTTCAAATGATAATTTGTCATGATAAGCACTCTATATATTTTTGGCTCTTCTTATGTCTTTGTCATCAAGTCTCTAATGCCTGCTTTGGTGGTTTGTAGCATGCAAATGTGAGATAGACCATGCTTGTATTGGTATCATCTTAGAGGGAAGAAATATGCATGTGTGTTAGCCTGATTGCAAATAAAAGGATCTCATAGAAATTTCTTTTAAGCCAAAAATGATGTGTGTTAGAGAGTAATGGACCTTGGATCCCATTTTTTCTTAGTGGACAGGACCAAAGAAATCAACAGTTATATATACATATATACACACAGCCAAACAGACGCATTGTGGCATTTTTGAAAAAGCTGTTCGTGTGGAATTGCTCCTAATTGGTCTGTTAATTAGATCTCATATACGACTGGTCTTTTTACAGGCTAGATATCATTGACAGATGCTTCTCACAAAGTACTGTGGAAGAAATTTTATCTGCTCTTGTAAGTTGATTGTACTGCTTAAAATTTTTTTCTCCAATTTGTATTTGTTTGTGTATATGGATTAAGGAAGGCAAATGGATTTAGTTTTTTGTCTTCATCATATTTCTGTCTACGCTTTCTGAGTTTTTCTCTGACAGGAGAAGGAAGCCTTAAAGAAGAAGGATGATTGGATTGTTTCCATCATTCAGACACTGCAGAAGGCATCTCCCACAAGCCTCAAAATTTCTCTTAGATCGGTATGCTATTTCATATGAATTTTTAAATCCTGAGATCAACATATTTGGGAGTAATAATTCTTCATCATGGTCTCACCATCTAAACAAGCATTACCATCTTTAATATTTATAAGAAATCACAGATTTACCACCAATACTATTAGTTTCCTTAATTCATCTAAAAAAGGAATTCAATGCATAAAGACTTGTATTTCAATATTTCATTAACATATGGGTTGACCCATTTGCTAAGAACAATTAAGAACATAAGAACATAAGTTCAAAACTTTCTATCATACAAAAGGATATATTAAGTAATAGAACCGATTAATCTAAGAATTTAGCAAGATGCATCTAAATAAATTGTTCATGGTTTTGCTGAAACTGTAAGAATCATCTTTTGATTCATCCTCTTTCTTATTCTCATCAAACTCTATAATTTATTTGTGACATAATTCTTAAGATCATCTTAATGTAAATCTCCACCATGTACTCATTATCTCTGCTATCTTGACTTCCTTTGTAAGCATCTCATGCTATCTCTAAATATTTTCTCCGCCTGAATTGGAAAGTCTAAAAAGTGAGGACTGCAAAAGGAAACGCTTGTGATGAATGAAGGATATTACTAATAGGTTACAAGCTAAATTTAGATTTTTCATTGTAGCTTTTGGCTCCTCTCCACTTTCATCTCTGTCACCTAATCATCACGAGGTTGCCTATAAAGATGGGCCATATTTATATCATTCTTATCCATTATCAATATCCTTGGAAACAAAAAGTTGCTCTTTCTATTTATGCATTTTTTTTATTCTGTAGAATTCATGTATTGTGTAATGAACCTATCCAAACATAAAATTTCAGCTGATTTATGTTTGCACATTTCCCTTTCTATCTTACTATTCGCTCCTTATGTATTGACAACTAGAAGAATGACAAACAATTGACCACATCCTAAACCTGTTTGATTCCAGATATTGATGACATTGATCACAAAGAAATCCACTGTGCTGGATTAGAATGTAAGTGTGGTGGACATCATTTTGACCAATGAAAATTTTCAAAGAATGAAGTTGACTTTTGACCAATGAAACTTTCTCAGGAAGGAAACTTGACTATGTAGTGATATCTTGGATCTCATGCAATCAGTTATCTAGCTGATTTAGCTCTAGTCAACATCTTTGGAGTCTTAAAACCATAACAGAAAGCAGACACCGGTCTTTAAACTTTCACAGAAGTATATAGCAGGCCCTAAATATTGTTTTGATCCAATCCTGAAGTTTCTTTTGAAAGAACCAATACATTATAAATTGAAAGTGCACAAATTTGTTGAAAATTGGACTGACTGCCAACTAAGAAGTATGAAAGCCACTATCCGCCATAAGTACACGCACACATGGCGTAAGGAATATTTTGTATTTTATTTTATTTTTTGGTTCTTAATACGTAAAACATCATGGAAAAAGTGAACATCTATAGTTATAGTTCCTGTCTTCTAAAAGTTCAATTTTACATAAGTGCAGAATTATCAATCAAACACTTATATGCGATGCTTTCTTCCCAAGCATCATATGTGCTCTTCTCCTGGCATTATTCTCCTACAAATATGTTTTAAACATTCTATATTGCTGTCCTCACCTAGGCTGATATCTTCAAGTTTTGGTGTCAACTCATAGACTTGAGATTGACACTGGCTCTTGAGATCAAAATCTATATTGGTAAACATTTTCCTAGTGTCCCTTGTCTATTTGGTTACCCATGTTGTCTGTCCTAACTATACTTGACCAGTTAATTCATAAGCCAAACTGTTTCCATTGAATGCTTAATGTCTAAACTCCCACGTTGCAAATGTTGTATTTCTCGTATGCGACATCTTCATCTCCCCTGTGTGTGGTAAATCTTCCCACCCCATCTGATGTTTTTTTTAACAGGCTGTGGGCAGCATAGACAGTTGCCACAACTGAGCTGAACCATTCGTGATCTTTAGAGTGCTTGGAGTTGGGTGATATTGAAAGATTTGAATTTTGGTATTGAGACCATCCATGGATGTAGAATTGAGAGGAAGATCAGACATGGCTCATATATGGTGAATGGGAGCAAGGAAAAAAACAAAGGACATTTCTGCTTTGATAGCACCCAGTGCTATCAATCTAGTTTTATTATATTAACTTAATACAACAACAGGACAAAAATATGCATCTTATGGTTATGCATATTTTTAAAGACATTGTTAGAGTTTTTGTTTGTCTTGTTAGGGAGGTCATTATCTTTCTTTTTTTTCTTTTCTTTTTTTTTTTTCAGATAAGGGTATTAGGTGTTTTTTGTTTCTAAAATTGGAGGATTGTCTTTAACGAGTCCTTAAGTTTAGAAATTGAGAGGTTCTCTTTGATGATCCCTCATGTGCCTCTTCTATACGTACTTCATTCTTGGACCTATGCCTTTAGCAGCTGGTTTGCTTGATTAACCCCCATCATTTTCAAGCTGCACGTGTCTCCTTTTTGCCAGGTGATTAGTTGAGCTTGAGGAAAGCGCATTGTCTAAGATGGGTTCTATATGGATATCTGAAAAAATATATTTCTTTCTAGATTTGTCATTACACATTTCTTAGGAAGTGTTGTTAAGAGAATATTTTTTCGGTAATAAATAATTCATTGGTAGGAGGGTAATAATTATCGCTAGAGATTTCGTTAGATTTGTTATGGAGAAAATATTTATATATGATGGTTATCTATTTCAGTACTATTGTTATGTTAAATATTTCTGGGGATGATTATTTTGGTAGCCAAATGCATTCATGGTTTTGTATATCTGTTCCATATTTCAGATTAGAGAAGGAAGACTTCAAGGTGTTGGACAGTGCCTTGCCCGAGAATACAGAATGGTATGCCATGTATTACGAGGAGAAGCCAGCAAGGATTTCTTTGAGGTATTACGATAATGGAGAAATACTGCATTTCTTATAGGTTTTGGGCCTAAAACAATTTGTCATATGCAGGGTTGCAGAGCTATTCTCTTGGATAAGGACAAGAATCCAAAGGTTTGACTAACGATCTTGCTCGAGTTCTATATTCAATGTGCATATTTTACCTTTAGTATCCAACATTCTACTATCCTTTTCAGTGGATTCCTTCCAAACTGGAAGATGTCAGTGATGAAATGGTTGACCGGTACTTTTCCAAGATAGAAGATGGGTGGTGGGAAGATTTAAAGCTCCCAGCTAGATCGAACTTGCCCACATCCGCCATTGCAAAGCTGTAACATTGATATTGATGGTGGAGGGAGCTTTATTTATTAGATGCGGGGGAGCAGAGATAGCATGATGCCACGACCCGGTGTCTGATCGTAGTGTTTTCTTTCTTGTAGTAAGCGACTCTCATTTGGCAAGGGGGAGTGAAGGGCCTCCATCAAAATTGAGAAATGAATAGGTGAATAGAATAACGCTATGATATAATAGCTAATACCAGAAAATAAAATGAATTTTAACAAGTTTTACTTGTATATCACCTTGTCTAGTCGTTCGTCAACTCGTCATTCAATTTTGCTTAATTAGCAGGATTGGTGGAGGGATGGGCATTGAATAGCTAATGAAAATGCCAAATGTCCATTGTGTATTTATATAATAATAAGACAAGAACTCACACTCCAAATTACGGGGTTTGTACGGAAGTATATATATATTTTAAAATAAATATGAAAATCCGATACGAATATAAAAGTCGGAATATTAGTATTAAAGGTGCAGCTTGTACCGAACCTTTGACCAAATAAAAATGGGCATGTACTTCGTAATTTTTTTTTTGTCCTTTTTATAGGAGGGTTAGGATGCCAAGTACATCATCTTTGTATTGTAAAGAGAGTGCATGTGGTACGCACTCTTTTTACAACTCAAAAGGGGTGTGCACTATATACGTCTTTTTTATAATTATCGTATAAATTTATTATAATTGACAACTTTAGCAGCAAAGCCATGTCCATGTACCAATTCAAGATGCCTTGCTAACAAATCCTAACTCCAAACAATAATTACTTATTAAAACAATACCTAATCACAAATAAATTCAACATATAATAAAAAATAATAAGTTTGAAAATAATTGAATCTTTACACAATGTTGAATGTTAAATAAATATAATCTATCCCTCCTCTCCTTATCTCCCTTTTTAAAGACAGCCTAACCACATTATGCAAACATTGAAGACTTCTGCCTTGGTTTCTCAACTTCTTGATGTGCTTCTTATTCTTCCCCTCCACCCTCCTCTTCTTCAAGTGATTGCATGAAATTATGAGCGACTACTAGGCTGTATTGATATGGGCAATGAACTTGACTGAGCTGAGTTACCCCCTCACCTATATTTGTTTTATGGACTGGATGGTGCCACTCTCTATGCGGTGCAAGGGGGGTATGCATTGAACCAACATAATACCCAAGTTCCAGTGTATAATAAGGAATGTACACCCCCTGAGTTGCCAATAATATCACCTGGGATAACCATTGTTGGAAGGGAATATATCATTACTTGGTCTTGGACTCATGCCATGGAAGAATTCACCAGCATAACTACTCACTCCCATAAGGTTGTATGCTATGTGTAGTTGCCTTCAAATATACTGATGGTGAAAGTACTACCTTATCAAGAATGGAGGAGGTGGAATGCTAACCATGATGTGGTATTTAGGGTTGTTGGGCACAACGTCAAGGAATTCCCTACTCCCATTTTGGTAGATCTACTCTATCATCTTCTTCCTCTTCGTCCCTAGTAGCAACACAACGTTTATCATGGGAAAACGTCCTAGGTGCACCATACTAGTTTTGGTATCTTATTACTCTTTCATTAATGGAAGCCACTCAAGATGCACTACTAGCCAACATTATCTTCTTAAAGTCATTCATCTATCGAAAAGAAGATAGTCATATCAATTACATTTAAAATGAAATAAGTGAAACAATCAAACTAAAAAACACTTGTACTTACTATTCGACCAAATAAAGCTCATGATCGACCTATGTATCGACGCGTGATGCGCCGATACTAGGCAAGGTAATCTGGATGTACCTCCCCTCTCATCTCAGCTAGTACTATACGATTCCTTCAATCGTTCCATATTTGCATATATCCTCTATGCAACTCCTCCTAATTTGTGTCGAAAGTACCACACAGTGTTAACTTTTAATGGGATGCCTTAGCGGCTACCAAATTGTTGAATCACCCAATTTGGGACGTGCCACTCGATAATCTAGAAGCAAATAAAAGGTACCCATGCCTACCATACGTGTCGACCTACCAAGCAAAGTGGAGGGAACCTAACTAATAAGACATTAAGGTATGGCTCCCACTCTATTTGCAATCACTAAGTCATCATTCCTTTGAATTTTATTGCCCATTATCTTGAGATTTTCCTCGAAAGTAATGTATCCACCATCATTGCATACATTGAAATATGGAATTTCATCCCTAAGAGCAGCCATTTGGGATTGATAATCACCACTTTGTGTTCATATGGAATTGGCTGGTTATCTGCCAGCAATTATGTGGAGGTATTTTTGTTTGATTGACCACTTTCTTTAGCCATGTCATCATCCTCATCATCACTCTGCTCATTTTCAATGAGATCCCCATCCTGCTCAACATAGTAAGTACCATCCTAATTTTCATTTGCAAATCTACGATTGAGTACAAGTATCACCTCTTCATGGATTCTATTTTCTAGTTGTGTCATTGACTCATTTATTGATATTGACCTATATTCCTCAACGGGCATGGGGAAGTAGGCCATTGATGGAGTTGTCACAGCCCAAAGGGTATCCTAAACGCAATAGTTCGCCACACTCAATATTATAGTTTAAGTATGACAACCTTAGTCATCTTATAAGCTTTGATATCGGATGTAAGGCGCACACTCACGATCGTAGAGGACCAACTTTGAAACAATTTGTTTAAGAAAACATTCATATAGCAGTTTAAGAATGAAAATCATAACATAATATCTGAAATGTAGAAATATAAAGGTCTTACAAATATCAAAGGGGCATTCCCTTATCAAAAGATATAGTCTATCAAAGTCTATTCAAAATAATTACATACAGATTTACTTAGAAGTCTAAGTCTACATCTAGTCCTTGACTTCTTCCAAAAATTCCTTAGGCTAAAAAGATATTACTTGCGAGAAATAACCCCAGGGCTTCAACCATAGATAATGGTGCTGCAAAATGTATCTGTAAGGAGGTAAGCTTCTTGCTTAGTGGGAATTAATTTCACAAGTAAAGTACTCAACAGTCAATATTCAATCAAGTTATTTAACAAGCATATGAGATGCAATCAATCACGTGAGCAAACAATACATACGATTTTTCAGGAATCATATATTTGAATGGATTTACCCCTTCATTCGATGATTAGGTGTTTCCGGGCAACAAGGCCATAATTCGCAAATGATGTTTTTGTAGTTTTTATACAAATTCCTACTAACCGCTAAATAGTAGTTAATTCGGGTGCCTACTCATCATTTAATTACGGGCAATCAAAGCCATAGAATATATTTTTGGGTTCTCGACCTCATTACTATACCATTGTCCTACAAAGGTTATAGTAATGAATGCAATGTGACTCACTATGTGTCATGCTTAAATTATATTATTTAAGTAATCATGGCATAATATTAGACATTTTATAAGTGATCATAAAATTTGCAGACAAATCATTCCTAAACTAGATCATACAAGGATTAGTTAACAATTTCTGCTTTGATATACTTATCATAATTTCAATCATATAAGTAAAACACATGCTATCGTGTTTTATCTTTTCCTAAATTCTAGTACCACTAAACTACAAGCAAATACATAAGTACAAAATACGAGAATTTAACCTCACTCGGCCATAATAGTAGAAACTTCTTAGTCGAAGTAATCCTTTGGGTAAGGTAGTTCGAAATCTACGTTACCTATACAAAAGAAATACCCGAAATGAGTACGTCTTGGAAGTTCTACTTAAACTAGCAACTCTATTCTACTAAGTTTGTCAAAATTCGTATAAGATGAAATTCTAACTTAAAATGATCATAATTTGCTCATTTTAACTGGGAATTTCGCATATTATATACCGATTTCTATATACTCGAAAAGATCTATTCATTTCTAAGGTTATTTTCTACATAAAAGGTCATTTGGGTCTCTAAAAGACATGGTACAAAATTACCACGAAAATCTCAGCCTTTGTAAAATAATTTTCCAAACTTATCTTCGTTCAAAAATCCTTTAGCAAAAATATAGATATGTATATAATTGAAAAATCCTTTGAGTATATATATGTATATATATACTTATCTTAACAATGATTTTTCGTAAAACAATTTATCTTAAGGTATTGAAACTTGAAACTTAACAATTTCTTTGCTAAGTGTTTTGGAGGAACTTATAATTTCTTAGGTTATTGTAAATAAGTATATTTTTATTTTGTTTTTCCCAATTTTCTTTCCAAAACAAATAAACTTTCCTTTAATTTTAATCTTCTACAAATGTTGCTTCTAGTGGTAAAAATGAAGTTTCCGAAGTTTTTATTAAGTTGTTGATAACCTATAATGATTTTGAGTTGTATATATTTTCCTTTAAAAATGGTTTTGATTGATAAGTCCTTTTTCTCTCATATTTTTATTTCCTAACTTCTTTTAAAAATAATTTTATTTCTAAACTTGGTCTTTTAGTCTTTTTGAAAATGGATTTATCATTTAGAAGCTCGACAACCTTTTATTTTTCTAAGTGGGTTCATAAATTAGTGAGTTGATTTTATCTTAACTTTGAAAACAAGTCTATTTTTTGGTTTTTAATTATGGAGTTGGTAAAAATACTATAAGTGAGCTTTTTAAGAAAATTTTGCTTATCAAAAAACTATTACCACTAATTTTAATAAACTTCATGTGACTTTTTATAAAAAGAAAAGTATAGCTTTGATAATAGATTATTTGACAAATTCATCTTTTATTTGTCTTTTAAGAAAATCTTAATGGATTTGAAAAGAAGTTGTAAAATAACTTTTCTATGTGTTTAGTGACAAAATCTTGATTTAGAGATAAAGTTATATATATATATATATATATATAAATTAAAAAAGTTTAGTTTCATTTTTCTTTATTAAAGAAAATTACACTTTAAATTTTGTTGAGACAATATCATTATGATGATGCATGCATATGATCATGTAATATAAAATGATGAAAATATAGGAAAAAGATAAGAAGCAAAATAATGAGCAAAATAATAAGCAAGATAATAAGGTCAAGTATTGGGAATCTTAGCTTCATCAAGGTAACCCGATTAAGTATTGGGAGCCTTAACCTCATTAAGATAACTCGGAACTAAGAATAGACTAGTCTCAAAAGAAAAGAAAAAGAAAGAAAAAAAAAAGCAATAATAATAATAAGCCTGTTAGTGAGTTAGTCAGTAGGGCTCTAAAATATATAGATAATAATATTTATATAAGGTTAAGTTAGAAGTATAATAACAACAATAATAATATAGCATCATAATAATAACAAGATAATAAAAATCATAATTCTTGGCATGTGCAAGAACAAAGCATGAACATATTGTTGCTTCTACAACTTATAAGATTTTTTTAAGAAACAACACCATAGTTATACTAAGTTACATGACATGAAAAATAAATAGAAGAAGTTATAGGTAAGAATATTTACCTAAAGTGAGAATATCGAAGTGGTAATTTAAGAGAGATTTTGGATAGTTTGTCATGTAGAAAGTATGTAAGAATTGGGTAGTAAAGAAAGTGAAAAGAGGATTTTGGGAGAGAGGATTTGTGGAGTGAATTTGAGAGAGTTTTGTTAAGGTAAATGAATGTGTGAAAGAAGTAGAGGGAAATGGGGTGTTTATAGAGTTTTGAGGAGGGAAAATCGTGTGATTAAAACAAATTGAAAAAGAAAATAAAATGTATGTGTGAGAGAGAGAGAGGGGGGCAATGTGAGGAGAGAGGGAGAGAGAGGGAGTGATTTTTGTTTTGTTTTGTATTTTTATTAATTAAAAGTTATAAGTGGTAAGATATGATGTGAATGAAGATAAATGTGAAATGTAAAAAATAGAAAATAGGTATGTAGAGTGTAAAAATAGGTGTAGAAAAAGTAGAAATAGGTGAATAGTGGTGAATAGTGAAAATAGTATTATGAATAGTATATAAGACAAATTAATACCGGTAGTAAAGAAAATACTCGTAATTAAACCATATCTGATATTTTTAGATACCGAAAAATTATAAAACTGATATTTTTGAAATCCTTGTATTTTTACGAGTTTATTGGTATTATCGGAATATTTTTTCCATCAGGTGTACCAGGGCGTGGTTTTCGAAAATTGATCTCGTTTGGATTCAAAAGACACTAAAAATTATCGAATATGATATTTTTAAGCTTCCTTATATTATTATGAACTATTGTCTATAATTATTTCGATTTCATTATTTAGGGGTCAAGAGCACGGGATTACCGGATCTAAATCTACTAGGGTTTGATATAGATTTGTTGATTTTAGGGTTTCCGGTTGACTTTTGGTTTAAGCATAAACTATATAGCAAAACCTAGGGGATTAAAGGAGTCCCATATGGACTTAGACTTGCATGAGCCGACTAGACAGACCTAATAGGTGGCTCCTCTTAAACTTAGATGCCTATAATGGCACTCGCCCATACATTGGTTGATGGATTCACTTGCAAGTCTAAACCAGTTTGTGAGGACAAATCCACATGCAGTGCACTATGGTGTTGGACACCATTTGATTGTCTAAATATCTACACAAACAACTCTTGCATCAAACTAGCACCTAACTCCTTTGCTTGCGCTAATAAATCCTCCACACTATCATCATCAACAATTGATACAAGCATGTACATAGGTCCACTTGGCATATAATAGAGGTGACTATGTATTATTTCAATGCTTCCAATACTTTGATTCACATTAATACTGGCACGTATCTTACTAACAAATTGTTGAAAACTGACATCCATCTTAATCCAAACTTTTCTTAATGGAGGCCTATCATACTTCAACCTGTGTTATCTAGTCATAATGTTTCCATGGGCATACACCATAAAACTAACAAAATCTACTATTGCAAACCTATGGAGTTAATGCTTGCAATTAAATAACAGTAAGATTGAAAATTAAGATTGAATGTGATACACTATTTTCATTTTTTCTTAAATTTTTCTAAGGATTTTTATTCTCTCACACATTACCGCACCTTCACATAATTTTTGCCACTTTCTACTTAGCATTTTCCCAAACACTTGATATGCATAAACCAAAGAACTACTTCAACCATCAAATGTTTTATATGCATCCAAGCGTAATACTATAATTAGTACTAACACATTGATGTGGAAGACTACCAACAAAAGTCACGAAATTTGATTAATCTAGTTTAAAGGAAAAACCTAGGGTTTTAACTAGAGTTTTGAATACAATGAGGCAAATATAAAGTAATAGAAGATGAAAAAGAGAAATTTACCTTCAAACACAAAGATCCAAAGCCAAGAAGTGAGTGGAGTGAAGTAATCATGCCTTTTTAGAGAAACCAACAGAGAAATATGTGTTTGTAGAGTTGGTGTGAATGGTGGAAGTAAGGCTTGGCCAGTTTTTTTTTTTTTTATAATCGTGTGGAGGCTGCATGTGGCGTGCACGCCATCTTTAAATTATAAAGAGGGTGCGCATGCCACATGCACCTTCTTTACAATGCAAAGAGGTCATACCTTGCACCTTCTTGTTAAAAAAAAAAATGAAAAGAAAAAATGGAGGGCATGCATTAGTTTGGTCAAAGACACCGGTACTAGCTACGTCTTTACACTTATATTATGAATATTTTTTTTTCATATCGTATTTCCTATTGATTAAAAAAACATTATATCCATACAAAACCCTCTAAATTAGTAAAAAGAACTTGATATAGTTTCATTAGACCTCGTTAAAACACTTGGTGTTGATAGGTTATCTTAGACATAGACTCATAGGTTTAGTCTTACCTCTTTGGACTTCGAACCTACCTATTTGGACCATGGATTGATGTGTCGGAGTTTATGTCTAATCTATGAAGAACCATGGAGAAGGCTTGAGGAGGCAAACCGAGTTATTTTGTTGGACAATAACTTGGTCATTTCTTGTTCGTCTTCAACCTAACTCCACATGTCGCTTAAAAACTACACACACCGGTTAACATGCTTCTTAAATTTGACATACCTCTAAAGATTTGAGAATTTTTCTTAGTGGGAGATTGAACCTTCAGATAATTGAATGCTAATCGAATGCACTTTCCCACTAATGATACCCACTCCCTGCGTTACCCTTCCTCAATCTCCTCCTCTATAAATAGTGTAAACCCGCGAAGTTTTGTAATCAAATTAAAGCTTAAACCCTAATTAGAAGTCAACCGGATTTCTAAAATCAACAAAACCCTAGTCTACTGTAAACGCTTAAGTCCGGCATCCCTGTTTAAGAAACCTTAGGAAAGTAAGAAAGAGTTTACCGAATAGAATAGTTCGTAATTATCTAAGGAAGCTTAAAAAGATCAGTTTAGTAAAACCGCAACTTGTTTTGAACCAGATCGGACACAGTACTTGAAAAATGTGTTCCGGGGCTCGGAATAGTAAAAATATTTCGAATATACCGTTAGACTCGTAAAAATATAAGATTTTAAAAAATATCAATTTCATAATTTTTCGGTAACTAAAAATATCAGATATCACATTTATACGCATATTTTCTTACTACTGGTATTTAAATTGTCATGTCTACTTTACATTACACTATTTACTATTATTCTACACTATTTATCTATCTCTACTTTTTCTTACAACCTACTCTTACAACCCATACCTCTATTTCTTACACATTTTCATTTCCAATACAACTTCACATCTTTCATATCTTACTTTTAATTAACAAAAATACAAAAAAATAAATTTCACTCTCTCTCCGTCAAATTTGCGCTGGCCCCTCCCTCTTTCATCTCCAATTTTTTTCATTTTTATTTATTTAATTAACAAAAATTATATTCCATATTTTCTTATAAATACCCTCTCTTACTTTCACTTCTTTCACACCTTTCCTACACTAAAGTTACTCTCTCAAATTTCTACAAGAAATCTCTTCCAAGAAGTTCTCTCTGGTTTAGTTCTTTTAGGTAATATTTCTTCAAGTCTTCTTTATGTTCATCTACTTAGTATGAGATTAGTGTGTTTTCTAAACCATGAAGGTTAAAGAAAGTAAGAATAGGTTCATACTTTGTTTTTTTTTTCATCATCTAATTTCTTTATGTTGCTTTTATATCTAATATATCTATATAGTTATATATATCTTTTAGAGCATATAAACTCAATTGTTTTGTAATTTATTTACTTTCATATTGTTTTTAAGACTAGTCTTTCTAGTCTTAGACATGTCCTCATCAAATCAAAACATTTTCTTTTTCTTTTTGAGACTAGTCTTTTCTTAGTCCCAGGATACCTTGATGAAGCTAAGGTTCTAATACTTGATTTATTTCCTTATTAGCTTATTCTTTCAAGTTATTATGTTTCTTTATGTTTACATAACTTTATGATTCATATTCATGCATGAACATAATGATTTTTGTCTCAACAAAATAAATGAGGAAATGTTTTCTTAAAAATAAAGATTCTTTTCTAGAAATAAGAAGTAATTTTTCTTAAACAAACTTTTCTAAGAAATCTAGAGGAGCTCATAAACATACATAGAAAAGAACTTTTTGAAATAAACAAAAGTTTTACTAAAACTTCACTTTGTATCAAGTATTAGAAATTCTTTTCATCAAAATGGAATGATCTCAAGAAACAAAGAATTATTTCTCTAAACATAGAATTGTTATTACTTTCAAAAGAAAAGTTGGAAACTAAGCTTAGAAAATAAAATCATTCCTTAGGAATTTAAAGAGATTATGGAAATTAAATTTAGGAAAAGAAAATACTCATTTGAAATAACTTAAGATATTTTCAAAGTAAAATAAAAAGGAATATTTCAAAAGCTCTCACTTTTCAAAAATATTTAAAAGACTTTACTTTTTATTTGAGACAACTTCATTAAACTTCATACATTTGATATGAGTCAATAAATGTATGTATATACATTTCAAAGGTTTTACAAATCGTTATAATATCTATCTCTTCAAAATGAGCTTTGAATAAAAGAAAGAAAACAAGTTTATAAAAATTCGTGGTGAATCTATTCGCCACTTTTTCAGACCCCAAACGACTTAGTTTATGAAAATAAGTTTAGAAATAGATAGATCTTTTCGAATAGGTAGAAAATGGTATATAATATGCGTAATTCCGAGTTAAAATGACCAAGTTATGGCCATTTTAAGATAGAATTTCTCTCTATACGAATTTTAATGATTTATTAACATAGTTCCTTATTAGTACCATAAAATTAAAAAGAAATACTCATTTTGGGTATTCTTCTTGATTAGGTAATCTCGAGGAGGATTGTTCATATCCCGAAGATTACTACAATTAGTGGAAATCGCGAACGACTTATCCATTTCAAGAAAGCTGTCATCATGGCTGAGTGAGTTTACTCTCCGTTATTTTTCATACTTATGATTGTGCTTGTAAATTTAGTTGCATTAGAATTTAGGAAAAATCAAATGGGAGTTGTATGATAATATGTTGAAAGAATACTAAGTATATCAAAACATGATTGGTTTGTAATAAAGTTGCATGTACATTAATATCTTGAAGTGTTTGAAATTGGTTGCTCACTTGAGAGAAGTTAAATATAACTACTAGACTTTAATTAAGAAATTATTCATGCACTTTATATGTTGAGTCACATTTCATTCACTACTATACAATTGGTGGGACAAGTGTATAATAGTGGTGGTAGACATAACCGGTATATCATGTAAGTGGCGAGTAGGAGCCAGTAAAAACTGCGTAAATTGGTGGCTAGTAGGAGCCTGTAATAACTACAAGTTTTTGATGGCGTATAGGAGCCAGTAAGATCTATAAAAGTGTTTTAAAAGTTGTGGTTGTAATTGTCCTGAATACCCAACCCCGAATGAAGGGCATAAGTCATTCAACATATGATTCCCGAAAAGTCATATGTCTTATATGCTCACATGGTTGTTGCATTCTATTTGTTTGATTAATAAACTTGGTTGATAATTTACTTTGAGTATGAATTTTTGGGATTTACTCACTAAGCCCATAAGCTTACGTCCCTATAGGTATTTGTATTCTCAGGAACACCTATTTTTGTACCTGAGGTCTCCTCATATCCGCATAAGTTTTCTATTGAAGCTTTTGGAGGAAATCTACTTGAAGATTTAGATTAGAATTCCTTTGAAATCTTTAAATGTAGTATTTGAATGTTGTAAAGACTATCGCGATCTTTGGATTGACAAGGGTATGCTCCTAAGAAATCATGTAACAGACCTTTGGTTATTAATGCTATAATATATTTTATTTGTGGATTCTTGTATGTTAATTTTTACTTGCTTAAACTATGCTTCCCAAAAACGTCTCCTATTACCGTGCTAAACGCCTTACATGTAATACTAAGGCTTTCGCGTGACTAAGGTAGTCATTCTTAAGTCTTGATATTATATGTGGCGGACTGCCACGTTTAGGGTACCCTTCGAGACATGACAAATAGAGCTTAAGAGTTTATGGTATAGATCATTTACACTGATTGTCCTTCATCTACACACATTGATAGCCCTTCCTTTGTTATTTTGCTCTCTCGACTATTCTATTAACTTAAACATCAAAGTGGGTATGCTTAACAACCCTCAACCATTCTTCTTAATTCTTTTATTTTGTAGACTTTAACTAGCAATATAAGGCTTTCGTAGTTGAACTCTCTATTGGTAAAGAATTAAGATCAGCACTTGACATACATAAAAAAAAAAAAAAAAAAAAATTGAAAATAAAGATTAAAAATATATATATAATTCCACTAAAATAAAAAATCACTAATGGGAAGAATCTTATTCCAAAATCAAAACTCTAATTTCTAGCCAATGCGTGAAATTAGAGTCCACAAAACCAAATTGAGGATCAAATCTAACTAAACTAATCATAAAAATGCAATTATTTTATATTTCAGTTTAGTTCACTAATTTTGTGCGGGTTTGAATAGTTTGTTATTTAGTTCAAGGGTTTAAACAAAACCCTGATGATGTTTAATGAAAAGATAATCTAAGGAATCAAGTTGGTTTATAGGCACAAAAATAAGGATTCAAAAAACTTAGAATTCTGAAAGGGGTGGTCAAGAGATGGAAGTTTAAGACAACCATTAATTATGACTCTACAGCTCTAGTTTAGATGATAATAAATAAAAACTAACTAGTCCTTAAGGTCAAGATGATGTGATGCTTTAAAGTACTGTAGCCTTTCCAATAACAAATGAATCTTGAGCTAACGGGTGACAAATCTTATCTATATAACTTCATCATATTAAAACAAAAAAAAAAGTTGTTGACTCGTCTCACTTATGGTGCGCCATCAACCGAGGGATGAAAGATATTAGAAGCTTTATATGTGGTAAAAATTTTAAAGACTGTTGCATAATAAGTACAACCATACTAAAAGTATAAAAAAGCTCCAATAGACCACAACTCTAATGAAGCTCTACCATGATTTCCTTTAACAAAATCGATAAATAAAACAACTTAAGGATCCCATGAACTTTATGATAGGGATCAACTTTTCATAGGACCTATAACAAAAGCTAGAGCTAATAGACTACAAAACTTAGTTCTAAGAATTTTGTCAAATCAACCTTAAGAAGATGGGTATGATTTTCTACATAGTTATGGAATGTATCATACAAGTGGTTGTGAATCAATTTATAAGAAAGTAGAAGAAAAAATATGAAGGAAGTGAAGATAGCAAACAAATCACGCGCATGATTTCTGAAGAAGTGAGGATCAAAGGCTACCAAACTAAGAGTCAAGCCCATAATTTATAAAGAAGTGAAGAACAGAGGCCACTAAAGCCATAATCATGCTTGTGATTCATGATGAAGTGAAGAATAAAGAGCATTAAGGCCATAATCACGTGTGTGATTTCTTGCTCTATCCTTGCACGAATTTTCTTTTTACTAAGTTGTAATATTTACCATTTTGCCATCATTTGAATGTTATATAAATACCCTTCCTTTGTTGTAAACCTTAGCTAATGAAAACATT
This sequence comes from Combretum micranthum, assembly GCA_024138025.1. Lineage (NCBI taxonomy): Eukaryota > Viridiplantae > Streptophyta > Magnoliopsida > Myrtales > Combretaceae > Combretum > Combretum micranthum. The sequence continues at coordinate 3,881,544 of JAMXBD010000003.1, forward strand.
AATGAACCTCTCTGGTTTTTTTTTTTTTTCTCTCTTGAAGACAAAACCATTAGTTCTTATCAATCTATCAAAAATTGTGGCAAACAACCACTCAATCTAACTTATGCATCATATCAAGTAAGAGAGAATGTAGCTTAAGTTGCTATTGGTGCATAATATACGATAATAACGCCATTCATATCCTTTATTTTGCATTGCAAATCTAGATTCAAGACCTTCAACATCAAAATCAGGCTTAGCGCATATCACTTTATTATTTTGATCCTCTACATGATTGCTTCATTTAAGTGCTCCATATGACATGTAGTCTTTGTGATGCTTTTTTTTTTTGTTTATTTTCTTCTTTTTTATTTTATTTTCTTTTCCTTTTTGTTCTAATCGATGATGCTTTCATATGATTCATTATACAAGTTCTATATATACATTAGATGAATTGACTATTGAATAATTGATTCTTACAAAGTGCTTAAATGAGAGAAAAAATCTCATTAGTTGGCACCAGTAGATGCTCTCACAAAAAGCAATGTTTGTCTTGCATAAAATGCCTTTAGAGGTACCAATGCCCACATAAGGTCTTGAGAATCTACTTTGTCACCCATTTGAGGCAAAAGAACCCTTGACAACTCTTTAGCATCAGAAACTCAAATTTTCCATTCAACTATGTTATTAGCACTAAGATGATTATATTCAAGTGATAAATAGTAGAGGATGAGAAGCTCATCATGTTCATCACTAGGAGAGGAAATCTCTATCAACTTTAAAGCACTATAACCACTCATGAAACCCCTTCTTTGTCTTCAATGTCATCATTCATTCATCCCTAAGTCAAATATTAATTTGATGGTACCTGTTCCTTAAGTCAATTTTTGATAACCATCTAGCACCTTGTAAATTTTTCAGTAGATCATCTAGTCTTGGAATGGGAATTTATAACCTACCATAATTTTATTTATAGCTTTATTACCTACACTCATCATCCATCTTCCATCTTTTAGTGGAGTTGATAATGCAGGGATAGCAAATGTACTTATGCTATCTTGCATAAGCCCCTTTCTTTATAACTCTTCCACCTTTTCTTTCAAAATCTCACTCTCTTTCAAAATTCATTCTATAAGGAGGCAAATTTGGTAAACTTACCTTGGGATAAGATCAATGATATGCTATATGTCCTGCATAGGTGGCAACCTATCAAGTATTCTTTAGGCATGAATTCGTTAAATACTTATAGTAAAAGTCGTGCTAACTTTAGGTGCTCCTCTACTTGCAACGCAACCTTGACTACCAACACATGAATCTACCTCATTTCATCAACTTCAACTTCAAACTTATGAGCATCAGACAAGAAAGTACTCTTGTCAAATGATTTTGGCTTAGCTCTTAATGATAACAACGTGTATTTCACAACATGTTTCTTTAATTTGTACAAATTACTCTTGCCAAAATGTTATACCTCTACATCACACCGCCATGGCTTACCAAACAACAAATGACACACATCCATGCCGACCACATCACAATAAACTTCATCATGGTACTCAACAATGGAAGAGGCACCTTACGTTACTCTTTGACCTCTACATTATCAATTGCTACTTTGATGGATCCTAATATATAAGGATTATGATGTTTTTTTCACCAATAGCTTCAACTGCTCCACTATCTCTTTCCTAACTATAGTCTCATAGCTTCTGCTATTAATAATAAAACCAAACACCTTATTGTAAATGGTACATCCAATTCAAAAGAGCTAATGTTGTTGCATGCAATCATCATGCTTAGGAGTCAACATATAATCATCTAACAACATAAGTTTGCTCATCATCATCATACTCTTCTTCCTCATCTCCATCAACTTTACATTAGATTCCTTTCTCTTGATACACCTAGGAACTTAATCACTAGTGTATCTATAGGTCAATACTGATTAACCCTGAAGAAAGCCCCAAGAACAAACACAAATATTAAAGTTTTCTTGAAAATCAAGAGAAGATCTTTACATTCCTTGCATATGACGCGCCAACAAAAGAAAAGAGGGATTTAAAGCTCTTAAATAACCGATATTTACTCACAATTACTTACTCGTGTTCGCAACTCGCTACAATTAAGATGATTGAAAAGAGTTAGGGTTTCTAGAGAATGCTCTCAAGGAAGGAATAAATTTCAATTAACTAATAGATTGATTGTAATCTTTTCAAATAAAGCCTTTTTATATACTCATAGCCTAAAAAAAGGCAAAATAGTAATCATTTAAACAAATATAATAAATAACTTCTAATAAAATAAAGAAAAGATTTCAAATAAATCAACTCGTTGGCATCATAATGGTCCTCATTAGATTAGGATGTGGGGTATTATCTTCGCTAATCACTAGTCTTCAAACTAATGATAGGTGTGCAAGACACAACGTCATTGACAATCTCACAAGCACCTCCAAGGGCATGATCTTCATTTATTGTTGCTTCAATGTATATCACGTGACCATGGGCGTGATAAGTTAAATCAAATCATCACTCACCACATCATAAGCGTGATTATCAACGTGAAATCTACTATCTTCATAAAGTAATGTCATGGCTTGGATCATGGATGTGATAAGCAAGTCTTCTATAATTCTTTTATATTTATCTTCATTCCTTGCATAAATTGATACATAATTACCCACGTAACGAATTCCAATGTTACAAAGGAAGTCAAGTTCATCTTCATAAGATCGATTCGTCAAAATCCTTTAAACCAAGTTTTGCAATCCTTTAGCTCTAATTCTCATAATGGGACCCTTGACTTGATTCCTATCATCTTCCCAGGGTTATTGAAGATTCCTCTTCGAATATGATGGCTCTTTAACAAAATCATCATCCTCTAGAATATATGGAGATAAATATGAAATATTAAATGTAGCTAAAACCCCATAATCCCCTGGAAGCTCAATTCAATAAGCATTGTTGTTGATCTTCTCAATGATTCTAAAAGATCAATCTACTTTGGATGACAACTTATGTGACTTGTTATTAGGAAACCAATCTTTACTAAGATGTATCCAAATCATATCCCCAATATTAAAGATTTAGACTTCTGGTGCTTATTAACCTACTATCTCCGTCCCTCTTGAGTCTTTTTAAGATACTAAGAAGCCTTTTTATGCAACTTTTGAATTTCCTTAGCTCGCTTAAGTCCACTAAGACTCTCTTCCTTTGATATACGCTTGTCTATCAAATCCATAAGTAAGGTAAGATTGAAACCATATACAGTTTCAAAAGGAGATTTTTCGTTAAACTATGTGTAGACCTACTACAAGCAAATTCAACAATACGAAGACAAAAGTCCCAATTAGAAAGATTCTTGCAAATTATAACTCTAAGCAAAACTTCAAGAGTTCGGCTAACAACTTATATTTGTCCATCGGTCTGAGGATGATGTGTAGTGCTATACATTAACTCAGTCCCCATTATTCTCCACAATATCTTTCAAAAGAAGCTCGAGAACTTTAAATCTCTGTTTGAGACAATACTATGTGGCACACCATGTGTCACGTCCCAAAGGGTACCATAAACGCGATAGTCCGTCACGCTCGATATTTAAACTCAAGAATGACAACCTTAGTCATTCCATGAGTTTAGATACCGGGTATAAGGCTTACGTTCACCATGTAGGGGACCTTACTTTGAATCAAAATAGCTTAAGAAGACATACATAGCAATAAGAATATAAACCATAACAGTTATGACCAAGATTAATCTATTACAAAGATATAAGGGGCATATCCCCATCAAAATATTAAGAGTCTTTAGGGTCCACAAAAGTCTCTTACAACAACATATATATATATATATTATATAATTAAGGAGATTTAACTAGAAGTCTATGCCTAACATCTAGATCCTGACTTCCTCAAAAAGCTCCTTAAATTCCAAAAGCTGTACCTGAGAGAAATGTCCCCTTAGGGATAGCCATAGATAATTGTACTACAACAGAAAACTATAGGGGTATAAGCTTGCGAGCTTAGTTAGTTTCACTTCCAAATTAAATACTCCATCAAAAAATATGGCAAGCAAGTTATATTAAACAATAATATGAAATACACAAGCACGTGAGCATACAATACATAAGACTTTCCGAGAGTCTTATGTTGAATGGATTTATGCTCTCCATTCGGGGTTAATTGTTTCAGGCCTATACGACCATAGATTTCAATTTTACTGTCAAACATTTAGTGGTTATTTCAGGTGCCCACCCACTCATTAATTATGTAGTTGATTCAAGTGTCTACTCCACTTCCATTTTAATTCAGGTGACCCCGTGCTAATATCCGAGTTTTCAGGCCTACCTATTGCCTAGCTATTATGCCTTCTTCCCACAAAGGTATAACAACGAATATGATGTGACTCAGTAAATGTTATGCATGAACAATTTAGTTATATAGTCACGGCATAGTATTTAAGTGAATTATCGGCGATCATAGAGATTTCAAACAATTTAATTCTATACTAGATCATACAAATGTTCATCGCACTTCCTGTTTCGATATTCTTATCATCAATTCAACCAAGTAGAATTCACATGCACATTCCAATTTTATCTTGTCCTAATTATAATGCCACTATCATTATAAGCACAATTATAAACATGTAATTTAAGGAAAGTGAACTCACTTTGCCATGGCATGAAATTCTTCTTAATCGTAATAATTCTCGGGAAGGTCTAGTCCATCTCCTAAGTCTCCTAACAAAAGAAATACCTCCAATGAGTATTTCTATGAAGTTTAAATAAAACTTATAAATTATATTCTAACAAGTTCGTTAAAGTTTGCCTAAGAGGAAATTCCAACTTAAAATGGCAAGAACTTGGTCATTTTAACTTGAAATTTCACATATTATATACCGGTGTCTACCTATTCGACGAGAGCTATCTATTTCTAAAGTTATTTCCATCAAACAAGGTCATTTGGTTCATGAACAGTAAGGTACAGAATGTTATACGAGATTCCTAACCTATAATTCAAATTCTTATATCAATCCGAGCATCATTCACAAGCTTTGATAGATACTTAGCTATCATTATATCTTGAAAGAATCTTTTATATACATATATAACTCAATATCATGCATGATTCATGGGTTTTGATCAATCTATTTCCTCATGTGCTTAGATAATGTTTTATGGGGTTTGAAAGACACTATTTTCTTAAGCTTTGTTTCTACTAAGTATATTGTATGTATATGCAATATCTACAAGTTATTATCATGAATGACATGATATCAGCTATCTATATGTATATCCTTAATACTATTTGATTACAGGAATTTTTAGAAAACTTTTACTTTACAAAACCTTTTAAAATACTTGACTTAGGAAAACTAGTTTTATTTCTTGCAAATTCACACTTGTTTTTATTAAAATACAACCTTAATGACCTATATGCCTAATACCCTCATTATCTTAATAAATTTTTTCATTTTGGAGTTAGAAAATAGATGCTTAAATAAGGGTTTTACCTAGTTACGAATTTTACAAGATTTTAAGGAATGAAAATATTGTTTGATCTATATTTTGAAACCTTTTCTTGTTCTAGGATTATAGCTTGATAAAATTCACTTATCCTTGTCAAAATTAAGTCTTTATTACATGTATTCCCTAAGACTTCTATTTTTCTATTAAAATCCTCATTTTGGTAATTGGAAATAGGTGTTTAAATGGGGGTTATTTTTAAATCCGAATTTTGAAATTTATGTTTGAGATTGTTTCTTGTGTAAAACTCATTTAATCTTTCTAAAATTAAGTGCTAATCAAACCAACTCTTTAAGGCTTCCATTTCTTTAATAAAACTCTTGTTTTAGGATTGAAAAATAGGTGTTCACATATCCACCTTTCCTTATTACGAATTTTAAGTTTGTTGTTGTGGTTGAAACATAATGCTAACATAACTTTTGTAAACTTTTCTTATTTTGAAACTATCTCTCAGTAGATCTAAGCTTTACTTCTCAAAATCATTCCTTTATGATACCTATTCCCTAAGCCCTTCATATTTAATGTGAAATACTCATTTTGGAGTTGGAAAATAGCTTTTCTAAATAGGGTTCTTTTTAGATTCGAATTTCCAAAAATCATTTTTGTTGAAACTAAATTAGATCTTGGACTTTCTAATATTTTCTCACAATTATTATGCTACTGTAAGTCTTTTATGTACATAAGACAAAAATCTATGGTATTTATGTGTTCAAAACAATTAGATCTAGTATATCATGCAAGTCATGAATGCAAATGCTACATCAACATTATGTAGATGTGGTTAATAAATGAATACACGCACAAAATATCAATGATAACAACATAAAACAATAATATAGCAAAATAATAGTAAAACAACTTAAATATCAATATCCGCAACATTATGATGGCAAGAATCTCATGCTTAAGTATTTCCACATCCCTAGCACAAAGCTCATGGGGATTTTAGTGGAACCTCATATATATGATCTTGCCATTACATATTTTATTATGGTAGAGTGTATATCTATTACCGATTAAACGTGTGGATCTAGAAAAAACTAAAGAAAAATATTTTGTGAGTGTGTGTGTAAGGGGGAGGGTCACTGCACAAACAAGAGGAAGAGAGGGAGAAAAAAAATTGCGAGTGTAAACCCTTGAATTTTTTCGAGAATGGTTTTGGAATACCAAATCGAAACCCTAAAGTCTAACCCAAGTCGAAACCGAACCTTAAGTAATTTCGATCACGGGATTTCATAAGAGAACCTTAAAAAAAATAGAAAGTTCAATAATCGTTCGATTCAAAAACCCGAACATGAGAACGTCCACCTATCTGATCCCTGATATAAACTCCTCAAATTCTAGGGTAAAATTAGATTAAACCCTAACTCTAGTTAAATCGGAGTTTCAAAAGTCAACAAAGATTAAGACAATTAAAGAGTTTCAACTCCGGCAATCCCGCGCTCTCAAACCCTAGAAAACTTAATTGAGATAATGGCTTATAATAGTTCGTAATAATATAAGGAAGTATAAAAATATCATATTCGTCGATTTCGAGTGTCTTTTGGACTCAAACGGGATCAGTTATTGAAAAGCGTGTCCCGAAGCTTGTAATAATAAAAATATTCCAATAATACCAAAAGACTCGTAATTATATAATGATTTCAAAAATATCAGTTTTAGAATTTTTCGGTAACTAAAAATATTAGATATAGCTCGTTTACATGTATTTTTATTACTACCGGTATTTTATATGTCTAGTCTACTATTCATAGTACTATTCCTACTATTCATTACTATTTCACTATCTCTACTTTTTTTTACACCTAGTTCTTACTACCTACATACCTATTTTCTTACACTTTTACATTTCCAATACATCTTATATCAAATCATATCTTACATATTAATTATTTTCTTATAAAATACAAACAAAATCAACTCACTCTCTCTCCTTTTCCCTCATGGCTAGCGTAACTTTCTCTCTCTCCCTCTCAATTATTTTTCGTTTTCAATTTATTTTATTACATCAAAATTTCACTCAAAAATTCTATAAATACCCCCTTCCTCCTTCATTCTTTCACACATCCATTTTACATAACAAAACTCTACCAAAATTCTCTTTCAAAACCTCTCTCCAACCATTCCCTCTCAAAACACTCTCTACCAATTTCTACTCTTCAAGAAAAGTAACAAAAACACTCTATCTATTCATCTCTTTTCAAATCCTCTATTAAACCTTAGGTAAAATCCTACCTATGTTCTTTATCATGCTCATACAACTAAGCATGAGCTTAATGTATGTTTCTTAGACTCATGAGAGTTAAAGAAACAACAATATGTTCATGTTTTGTTTTTATTCATGTTCATATTTTATATTATGTTATTATGTTGTTGTTTTTATTGTTATTATTGTTTTTGCTTTAATCTAACTTATATATAGTATTATGTATATATATTTCTTTAGAGCATATAAGCTCACTTGTTATTTATTTATTTTCATACTTTGCAATTTATTTATTTAGTCCATGCAATTTATTAAGACTAGTCTTTTTAGTCTTAGACTTGTTCATATCAAGTCAAAACGATTTTTCTTTCTTTTCTTTTCTTTTGGGATTAGTCTATTTTTAGTCCCGGGTTGCCTTGATGAAGCTAAGGCTCCCAATATATGATCAGGATACCTTGATGAAGCTAAGATTCCCAATGCTTGACTATTTTATGAGTATTTCTTTTCTATCTTATTATGTATTATTCTTATTTTTTCATTGCTACATAATCATATTCATGCGTGATTATAATGTTGTTGTCTTAAGTGAAAATAAAAATGGGTTCTTTCTTAAACAAGGAAAAGTGAACTAGATTTCTCAACAAAGGAGTTTTCAACAAGAAGTCTAAATATTGTTTTTAATAAATTCTTTTCAAAAGCTTAGACAAATTGATCATAAGTTTTTAAGTAATAGTGCCCAAGATTTCTTCAAATGAAAAGAATTCATCTTTTTTATAAATCAAAACTAAAAACTCCATAAAGATAGAATTTTTAGCATTGAATTTAGGATTTTAACTCAACCATATCTTTTATAAAACTTAAATAGGTTCACTATAGAGTTCGAAAATCACATCCTAAGAAAGTTCTTCAAAACTTAAATTTTATATGTTATTATTCTCTTTTCAAAAATTAAAATGAAATTTCGCTAAGATCTAATATTGACAAATCTTTATTAAGAAAGTTTTTCTTATAAACTTGTCTAAAAAGAATTATTCTATCACTTGACAAATATTAAGAATAAAACAAGTTTTTCAAATCAAGGTAAAATTAACTCACTATTTTAGAAACCAACTTAGCTATGCAAGTAAAGGTAAACTTATTTTCTAAAGAAAAAAAAAGGATACAAAAATGAGAGGAAAACATACATTTAACACAACTTCAAATATTTGACTACACCAAAAATTTAAGGAATATTTTGAAAAGCTTATTTTTCAATCACTAAAAATAAAGTTAGTAAATAACTTATAGAACTAAATTTTTGGAAATTAATTTTCTTTTGAAAAGATATGAAATGGAATAATAATAGGAAAACGCTCACTCATAACAACTCAAATATATTTTAGTTTTCCTTCTAACAATTCAAAAAGGAGAAATTTCAAAAGTTTTATCTTTTAAAACCCTCAAAGACAAATTGTTTATGAAATATCAATATTGAGACAACACTACAAAAATCATGCATATAATATGAGTGTATATATATATATATATATATGTTCAAAGGATTTTTTCACTATATATATATATATATATCTCTATATATTTTGCTTAAGAATTTTTTAGTAAAGTGAAGTTTGGAAAAATCATATTTTGTGATCTATAAATTCGTAACTATTTTGTATCATAGAATTTTCCAACCCAAATGGCTTTTTGTGACAAAAATAACCTTGGAAATGGATAGCTCTTTTCAATTAGGTAGAAAACGGTATATTATTTGCGCAATTCCGAGTTAAAATGATCAAGTTATGACCATTTTAAGTTGAAATTACCCTCTAAACGAATTTTAACGATCTTATGACATAGTTTTGATAAGTACCATAGAATCAACAAGAAATACTCATTATGGGTATTCTTCTTGATTAGGTGATCCCGATGAGGAGTATTCATATCTGGAGGATTACTTCAATTAGTGGATTTACTGATCGACTCATCCATAAGAAAGAAGTATCCTCATGGACAAGTGAGTTTATTTCCTACCTTTTACATACTTAGTTATGCTTGTAGCTAGAGGCACTAGAAGTAGGAAAAGATGAAAATGAATTATGTATGATAATATTGGTTGAAAGAATGCTAAGCATACCAAGACATGAATTGTTGTTAATTAACTTATGTTCTACTATTATTATGTTAGAGTGTGTGCAAATTTTGTGATCACCTTTAAATTACTCTAATCATATATTATGAGTTATATTAATTGATTCATGCATATCACTTAGTTAGTTTCATCTCATGAGCTACTATACTCGATAGGAGAAGAGTATAGTAGCCGGGTTTGTAGGAGCCATAAATCTACAAGATGGGCGATAGGAGCCTGAAAGAACTATTTTAAGATGGGCAAGTAGGAGCATAAAATAAACTACATGAGTTGGATTTTAAAGATGGGTTTTAAAGAGCCTGAAACACCTAACCCTGAATGGAGAGGTTAATCTATTCAAACATATGATTTCCGGTAGATCATATATATTGTTTGTTCATTTGCTTGATGCATTCATATGCTTGTTTAATAACTTGTTTGAAATTATTGATATGAGTACGTTAATTCAGGAATAATCTCACTAAGCTAGTTATGCTTATACTCTGATAGACTTTTTTTGTAACAGGACCAATATTTCTTATGCCCGAGGACTTCATAGACTCGAGTGGGATTATGTTTTGGAAAGCTTCTAGAAATCCTTTGAAGATCTTAGGCTTAATATCCTCAATATCTTCTGGTGATAGTATGGTCTCCTTGTGTGAAAGACTAAGTTGATATTATGATTGTTTGAAGATATATAAGGGAAAAACCCTAACATGATGTAAGGATTATATTCTCTTAATGTTAAATTAGATGGTTATTTAGATTTCTTGTATGATGTATTTACTATTTCGAACTACACATCCCACCAGTGTCTCCTATTGTTGTGATAGACGCCTTACATATGGTATTTGTAATCCCCTTGATTTTACATAATCCGATTATAATAAATATTATAAATAAATATTGAATCATGAATGAACTATAATAAAATATCAGAATTCACTCCAAATTTTTTGCAATTTAAATTTTAAGTATAAACAAATTAGAATAAAGACTATTTATCATTAAGACTTTAAAAGTTCATAACATTTGAAATAAATAATAAAGAGAACTATTTAATATTTAAGAACTTAAATTTTAACGTTCGAAAAATATTAATACCTTAAAGTTAAATAATTCTGAGTCTATAGAAACTAAAATTCTGATCTAATCTAGAAACTTATAATTAGTAAAAAGAACCAAGTAACAAATATAAAATTAAATTAAATTTCTAATCTATTAAAAACTCAAGGATGAATTTATAAATAGAAATGAATTCATATGTAATTTCAAATCTTATAAATTTATAATAAAGTCAAATTAAGGGCAATATAATTATTAATTTATCAAAATATCACTAAACAAAACTTTTAAACAGATGAAATATAATGTACGACAGCAAGTACAAAAACTAAAAGGTAAAAGCATTAAACTAAAGATTCTATGTATACTATCGTATTCAGAATATTTAATATTGTTAATATGTAAATTTTTATCCAAAAATATTATCAAATTAATATTTATCATACATATCATTTAGATCCGTAAAATTGACTTTTTACACAAATTCATATTTTTGCCTACTCCTTACATATTTATTGGTTATAAATTTGTCATTCTTTTTTTTTTTTTTTTGTTTCTATTCATCCTAACTCACTTGCATTTTTTTTGTTTAGTTTTACGTTTCTTCTCTGTTTTCATCTTTAATTCTACTGGACGCGATAAATTCCAAGCAAAAAGCGAAAATTCAAACACATATACATAAATCTTTAATAGAAATTCTATGTATACTATAATGTTCATAATATTTAATAACGAGAATATGGAATTTTTCATCTAAAAATATTACCGAATCAGTATTCAACATACATACTATTTAGACCCGCAAAATTGATTTTTTTCATAAGTTTATATTTTTCCCCACTCCTTATACAATTGTTAGTTATAAATCCATAATCTTCTCTTTATTTTTGTATTTCTATATATTCTTTCTTCCTTACATTTTTTATTATTTTCATTCCACGTTCTTTCCTTCCCTTTAACTTTTGAAACTCTTCTGTACACAGCCGAAACTCCATGTAACTTGCCCCAAATTGCTCCAACAAGTCCACAAATTCAATATATAACCACCAATCAACACTCCCCTATTAAGCAACACAATAAATGTATTAGAAAACATGCAAACCAAAATTGTTTTCAGTGAGATAATGACATGTATCGATAGAAATTGTGCGAAATTTTCCAGCCGAAAACCTTCATCCAAGTTCTCAAATTATTCACAATAAAGTCAACAAGTCACACTCATAAGCCAATGAAATCAAGCTAAATGAATCAACTAAATAATACAAACAAAAACACATACAAACATAAAAGCATACCATAACTTAAGCACAAAAACAACCTCCATTAAAATAAACTCAAGCTTGGAGAGGAAGAACAAGGTAAGATAAATTCGTTTTAAGTAGTTCAAAGTAATAAAACATAGTCTTAAACTATATTTCTATACTTATAGGATCGAGTCAAGTTCTAAGAGAAGGTTTAGAACCATCAAACAATTTCAAACAAGGTAAGTTACACTAAAAACTCTAGTTATATTCCTTAGAATCATAAAACAAGGATTAGATGCATGTTAATATGTTATATGTTGATATATAAGTATATGTAACACGTATAAACACTTAGAAGTAGCTTAAACGAATGTATAATACATAAATAAAACAAGAAAAATAATTTACGAACAGAGAAAAAATGAGAAAGATGATGAATAGTACCAACACCATCCCTACGCCGACAGCTTACAAGGATAGGCCGGTGGCATAGAAGTGGCGCAGTCCGAAACAAAGGCTACGTAAATTTTGAAACACGAAATTCTTATACAAATGCTGGCCTCTGGAATTCAAAGCCGACAGAATACACCCCAACGCCGGCGGCGTTCGTTGAACGTTGGCAGCCTTTGAGCCAACGTTCGCTAATGTTTGAATAAAACAAAAATTTACATGAACGCCGGCATCTGGGAATCAACACCGGAAGCATTTGTTGCCGGTATATATGCAAAATTTCCCAAATCAAGCTTGCTCATCCGAATCAGTATATTATATTATATTATATTTAAATATACATATATGTATACAATGAAGACGAATACTATATAAATAAGAAATAAATACAATACTCGAAAAGGGAATGATAAAGTGTGATAAATGTAATTTAGCAACTCCTAAAATTATTGAAAAATATCACTCACAATATTCTTGCTAATATTAAATATATTATACAAATAAAAATGAATTATAAATATTCTAAATAATTAGCTAGGATAGATATATAAGAATGGAAATTATAATAAGTTAAAATTTATGAACAATGTGATTTCCGAAAATAACAAAATAATTACATAAAGTAGAATAAGAGGAACATGATAAAATTAAAAGATAGAAAATAAATATTAGTTTCTATAAATTAAAGAACATTCTAAAAGTGATAATAACAGTAATAATGAAATATCAGTTTATTGAGAATGAGTTCTATGACTACTCAATAAAAATATTTAATATCAAATAAGATCAAGAGAAATAAGATGAAAATAAATAATTATAAATAGGTATTTGTTACTATAATCGGTCAAGCTAAGAAATGATATAAAATGATAATAATAATCGTAATAAATTACTTAGAACAAACCCCGTAATTATCTGATAAAAGAATAATAAAATATAAAATATAAAATACTCTAAGATCAAGAAAAGAAAAATGAAAATAAATAATAAATAGTAAATATCCTTTAATATAAAAAGGACCAATACGTGTAATAGAAATTGAATTAAATATTAAGATAGAACACTTAGACAATCGTAGAAGTTCAATTATGTTATTTACAGTATGTTAATAACTATTTTATCTTAATAAGTGGCAATGAATTATAAATAAAGCTAATATATCTTAAATGAATTATTCTACCAAGTAAAATCATAAAAAAAAAAGAAATACGTAATTTCTAAAATATGTCTAATTTAGAATTAGTGTAAATAACAATATAAGTAAAACCATAATTAATATGGTTAATATGTTGTTTCAAATATCTTATTTTCGGAACTAATAAAAGAATAGATTAGTTGAATAATAAATATCTGTTATTTCATTTTCATAGGAAAAATAAATCAATTCTCGAATTTCCAATAGCTTATACAACAATTTAGCGAGGACCACAAGTGAGGGAATTCTGATGATCTACTATTTGCTTGTGATTGCTACTACTTGCAGTTATGTTGATTGTATTGCTTGTATGTGGAATGACTGATTGGTGTGAGTGCTATCATTTGCATGATCATGGATAAAGATATTAATTCGACTAAACTAATTGGATATACTCACCGCATATGCTTGATCCCCTTGTAGGAAATATTCCGAATTTGAAACCAAAAGCATTTTGAAATATATTTTTAAATAAATTTAACTTGGAATATTCCAGGTTGCTTTTATATCCTCTAAAAAGACAAATTTATACTAAAAGAGTTTATGAGATAAACATGGAACATTTCTGAGTATTGTTGTGATAGTGGATGTTGCCTGAGTTGGGGTCCACTGGTCATGTGGCGATAGATGTTACCTGAGTTGGGGTCTATTTGTCGGATTCACCTTTAGTAGGTGATGGTCAGTATTGATAGTGGATGTTACCTGAGTCGGGGTCTACTTATCTGATTCACCATAAATTGGTGATGGTTAGTGAAAAGCGCCATTAAATTGGCATTATATATATTTAAATATTAACCGGCATAGATCATATAAACACGTTGGGGAATATTTGTTGTTACTAATGGCGTTTAAAGCATTGGGTAAGTTTAGACAGACGCTACCACCAGACAGCCTCGTGCGAGTAAGGCGGGTGTCCCATGCGGTAAGTATGGGAGACAACTGAAATATAGACAGGTAAATCTACATCGTCTATGGATCCAGACTCCCATAGATGTGTTGCTTGCATTCATCACGTATGCATTCATATTGTGTGTAGATAGATTTGCATAAATACATAATTAATGTTTAATAACTTGCATGACCAATAGTAGTGAGGGATGAACTCACTGAGCCTGTGGTTTTGCTCACTCCCCAATAGTTTCTGTGCAGGTATAACGCTAATTGGGATTGGGATAAGGATGTATGATGAGTGCTTCTCCATCAGTCTACAGTGAATTTAGATATATAAGTGGCACTAAACTTAGAATGTAAAATTTATAATTTGTATAAACAAATAAGACTTGTACACTCAATTTCATTATTTGGTAAGGGATACCGATTCTCCGTGATCTTGGTAGAAATTGGAAAATCGGATTCCATAGTTGAAATCCAATAATATAATATATCAATTATATGATAGACATTGATAAAAAGAGTCTTGTCCACTTTGACTTACAAGACGGCTCTCATATTACGGGTGCACACATGGTATGATAGCTTTAGATTAATCCTACTAGAGCCCCTTTTGAGGCGTGACAGTGTTGAAGCTTTCGCATGACTTTGGAAAGTCATTCTTAAGTTTTAATACTGTATGTGGCAGACTACCACATTTAGGATACCCTTTAGGGCATGATAGCGAAAGTTTGTTTTAGAGAGAAAGAGAGAAAATGAAAATGAAAGACATAAATGAGTATTTGTAGAAGTGGAATTAGGGTTTGTTTTGATTAAATAAAAGGAGAAAAATTAAACAAAATAAGAGAAAGAGTGTGTAGGTGAGGGGACACCGGTTTTGGTGAGAGGAAGAGAGAGAGATATGAGATATTTGTTTTGTGTAATAAAATTCAAATTTAAAAGTAATTTAAGTAACAAAATGTATTGAAAAAGTAAATTTATAGGAAAAATGTAAGATTGTAAGAATAGGTTGCAAGGATGTAAGAATAAGGTATGGATGGTTATACTTGTGAATAGTGTGATTAGAAATCAAAAAGTAGATTAGATAATAAATTACCGGTAATAATAAAAATATGTTAAAAAGGCTATAACTGAAATTTTTATAAACCAAAAAATTATATAACTGATATATTTGGAAATCTTATGAAATTACGAATCTAATGGTATTAATAGCATATTTTTGGTATCTCAAGCCTCGAGACACGCTTTTCAAAGTCTATATTCGATCAGGTTCGAAATAGGCCAAAAATTTACTCATATTATATTTTTAAGCATCTTAATATTATTTTGGGCCAATCTACACTCTTCACTCATATTTCGACTTCTCGGTTTAAGAACACGAGATTGCCGGATCTAAACTACTAGGGTTTCCTAAGGATTTGTTGACTTAGGGTTTCTGGTTGACTTTTTGGCTTAGGGTTTAAGCTTAAAATTATCCTAAAAATTAGGGGTTTACACCATGCAATCTCACTATCTCTTGCAATAACAAGTTAGCAATATATAAAGCATCATCCACTTTATGGAAAGGTAGAAATTGTAACATCTTGTTGAAACGATCAACAACTACCATAATTGCATATTTCCTTCTCTGATTCCTAGGAAAACCCAAGACAAAATCCATGCTAATATAAAACCATGGTCGTGTAGGCAATGGTAATGGCATATAGTCTCACCATAACTCCTTCTTTTTCTTTGCCTTTTTACATGTAGCATATCTCTCAATAATTTTATGGACAACCTTCATCATTCTCTTCCAATAAAAATGCTCCTTCAATATTTCTAAGGTCTTGCTTTCTCTTAAATGCCCATATAGTCCTCTTACATGTGTTTCATTAATAATTCTCTAATAGACGCACTAGGAATACAAAGTTTACCTCCTTTATACAAAAATCCATCTATCACACAATATCCACCAACTACCCTTCCATCAACACATTGTTTCATAATAGGACAGAAGAAAGCATCACTAACATATTGGTCTTTCAATAACTTAAACCCTAGCATCTTAGCTTGAAGTGAAGTTACAAGTACATATTTATGAGATAATGCATCTGCAACTAAATTAGTACTCCCATTCTTGTACTTGATTACATATGTAAAACTCTCGAAAAACTCTACCCACTTAGCTTATATTTTAGAAAGCCTTTGTTGTCCTTTCAAGTGCTTAAGTGCTTCATGATCAATATAAATTATCAATTCCTTTGGCAATAAATAATGTTGGCATACTCTAAGAGCTCGTGTCAGAGAATAGAATTCATTATCATAAACCGAATAATTCAAAGTAACCCCACTCACCTTCTCACTAAAATAAGCAATAGGTTACCTCTCTTGCATTAGAATAGATCTAGTTCCAATTCCACTTCTTGATGCTAAAGTCTTTTGAAAATCAAGTAGTGCTAACATAGGAGCATTAGTCAATTTAGCCTTAATCTCATCAAAACTCCTCTATGCTTTATCATTCCATACAAAAGTAACATTCTTCTTAGTAAGCTCAGTAAGAGGACTTATTATACTACTAAAAGTCTTGACAAACCGTCGTTTGAATAGCATGTCCATGAAAACTATGGACATTGGTAGCAGATTAGGTACTAGCTAGTTGATAATGACTTTGATCTTTTCATCATCTACCCGAATCCCTACTTCATAAACTATAAAACCCAAGAATATTACCTCTTGTAGACAAAAAGAACACTTCTTCAAGTTACTATATAATTTCTCAGTTCTTAGGAATTTAAATATCACACGTAAATGATTCACATGACTATCCAAATCTCTACTATATACCAGGATATCATCAAAATATGCTACCACAAATTTTCCTAAGAATTCCCTCAAGACATGATCCATGAGGCATATAAAAGTACTAGGTACACTAGTCAAGCCTAAAGGCATCACCAAACGTTAATATAACATGTGCCTTATCTCGAAAGCAGTCTTCCATTCATCTCTCACTCTCATCCTAATTTAATAATAATCACTCTTAAGATCAACTTTGGAAAATATTTGTGCCATTCAATTCATCAAGCATGTCATCAAGCTACCATATAGGGTATCAGTACTTAATAACAATCTTATTAATTGCTTTACTAACAATACACATCTTCCATGATCCATCTTTCTAAGGCATTAATAAAGCTGGAATTGCACATGAACTAATACTTTCTTTAACATAACCCCTCTCTAACAAGTCATCAACTTGCCTTTTCAACTTCTTTACTTCCTTAGGATTCATTCAATAAGCCGAATGATTAAGTAAGAAGATCAATAGCATGCTCTATTCCTCTTATAGGTAGCAACCCTTTACGGAGCTCTTTAGGAAATACATTTGTAAACTCGTCTAACAATCATTATACTATAGTAGGCAAAGAATCTTGCTCTATAGTTTCCAATACTCTTTTAACATGTAATACAACAATCGACTCCTTGGCCTGTATGGCTAGATGGACATCTCCTTGTGACATAAACATCGATTTCTTCTTCACGGTTTTGCTCATCTATAACTATGCCTTTATAACCTTAGCTAGTGACATAGGATTTAGTATTATCTTCCTACCATCCTTCTGGAAGGAATAAGTGTTCTTGTACCCATCAGGTAAAATCTTATAATCAAATAACCACAGTCCTCTTAACAAGATATGAGAAGCACACCTAGGCAACACATCACGTACAACTTCATTTCTATATTTTTCACCTATACTGAAAGATACTTTCACTTGTCTATTTACTTGCAAGTTACCCTG
This sequence comes from Combretum micranthum, assembly GCA_024138025.1. Lineage (NCBI taxonomy): Eukaryota > Viridiplantae > Streptophyta > Magnoliopsida > Myrtales > Combretaceae > Combretum > Combretum micranthum. Next base: position 3,899,989 of record JAMXBD010000003.1, read on the forward strand.
CTCATTGAGCCAATGTAACTTATAATGTTTAGGATGTGGAGTAGTAGTCAGATTTAACTTATCAACTACAGCAGTAGCAGCAACATTGGTACAACTCTCTCCATCAATGATGAGTGCACATAAATTTCATTTCACTCTACATTCCACATGAAATAGATTTTCTCTTTGTTCCTCTTTAGAAGATTGAGAAACATTAAGAGCTCATCTCAACACATTAATGCTCATAAAATGGTCTTCTCCCTACTCTTCACTAGCCTCAACATCTACTTCACCATAATAAGTATCAAGTGTAACGGCAATGCTATTTGGCACACCATAATCATCTTCTTCATCTTCAGTAACAACTTTACCACTAATATTCATCATGGCTCTTTGGTTAGGACATTGAGAAGCAATATGTCGTGATCCTAAGTATTGAAAACATTTAATATTACATGTTCAATCACCTGATCTACCTACTTTACCAAACTACCTTCATTTCACATTAACATTATTCTTTCCCTTATCATTATTATTCCTTTCACTTATCATGTAATTACTAGACTCCCCCTTATCACTAGACTTATTGAAAGCCCCTCTATCAGACTTCCTACTATCTGAAGAATAAGATTTCAAAGATGTATACTTGTTACTCAATGATTTATAAAGGTAATTTCATCTCTGTCGTTCCACCTTAAGACTAACTAAATTTGTAAGCCCCTAGTTTTTTTCGATACTCTTAGATGAGAACCTTAGAGGTAATATCAAAACTAGAATCCAAAAATCAAGCCAAGTTAAAACTGAACTCTAATAAACCTTATACAAGATTAGATAAAAACTCAACAGCTCTAAATGTCTAATAAGTGTGATGGGACTAAAAAACCCCAATTACCAAACTCACAAAATGAAAATCCAATAATCTTTCAACTCGGAATCCCTACGTTAAATAATTTGTCTATCTAATCTCTGACACATAAAAAGATCAGATTCACTAAAAATCTGTTTATTTTAAACCTAAACGAGATCAATCTCTAAAATCAGGATATCCACATGCAAAATGAGAAAATATATTTCAACAAATAATCTAGACTCATAATATAACAACAACTCATAAAAATATTAGGAATAATTTTTACGGCTTATAAAATGACAATTATGGCTTATGTACGCGTATTTTTATCTTTACTAGTAATTTATTTGTCTTGTTTATTATTCATTTACTATTCATCTATTTCTACTTTTTCTTACACCTATCTCTTACAATTATTTTTTCTTGTAAAACTTTACTATACTTTTTACTTAACTTCTCTTATAATTCATTATACTTTTTCTGCTTAAATTAATTTTTTTCCTCTCTCTTTATTAGTGGCAACTGCTCCACACACCCCACACCCCACCCCCCTACCCTCCCCCCACCCACCCAAAAAAAAAAAAAACAATATTTTCCTTCCATTTTTTTTTTCTTTATCATTCATTTTTACATCTTTTATTTCCTTCTTTTTCTCTCTATAAATACCCCTTCTTTCATTCAATTTCTTACACACTTTTCTTTCACCATAACAAAACTCTCCCAACTTTTCTCCACAACTTTTCTCTCTAAAATTTTTCTCAATCACTTTCCTTCCCTCTTTCATCCATACACAAATCCTAAGTTCTCTCGAGTTCTTCTTTCATCAACTACCTTCGGTAAACACTAAACCTTCTCTGTAGATTATGTTATAGGATATGAAAAATATGTATGCTGTATTTTCCATATAAAATCCCCATGATGCATATGCTAGGGAATGAAAATGTAAAGACAACATATTGTTTATGTCATGTTTATGTTTATGTATTATTCTTGTTACCGACTTAACTTTCTATATCTCAATAGGTATATGTGACACTTATATTATTTAGGACCTAAATGCTCACTAATCTAACATTTATTTCCTTACACTTATTTTATTTCTTGCAATTTGTTTATTTACTTGCTCATTGAGACTTATCCATAAACTAAGTCTCAAACTTGTCCTTAGTTAAGTCAAGAATAAAAATGGGACTTGTCCATAATCTAAGTCCTGGGAATGCCTTGTCCAAAAAAAAAAAAAAAAAGGTTACCATTTTATTTGTTTTGCTCTTTATTATTTTGCTATCTAAAGAAGGCTCGTCCATTTATAAGTCCCAGGGAGTTTTGACATAAAATCTAAGACTCCTACATTTATTTATTTGATACTCTTGATTTATTTGAGACTAAAATTATCTCAAGTCTCAGGAAGTTTTGAAAAATATCTAAGATTTCCATCCATGCTTTTCTTTTTTTTTTTTTTTATGGTGACTAGAATATATGCAAGTCCCAAAGAATCTTGATAATAAGTTAAGATTCCCCTGCCTTTATTTTTTAAATTTACTTACTTTTGATTATCTATCTCTAATTTTTATGTTTTAATAAGTCTATGCACATAATTTTATCTTTAAGTATATTGCTATATTTTTACTCATGTACATACATGGCTGTAAGTGATGTTGTTATAATAAACTATCAAAGATGAGAAAATTTATAAAATTAATTTCAAAAACCTTATTATCAACAGTTAGGAAATATCATGAAAATGAGTTTTTTTTTCCCTAAAAATATAAATGTTGATAATTCTTTGTTATCCAAATTATTTTACAAAAATCTTATCTCCAATACTTGGGAAACCCTTTTAGTAAGTGTAAAGAATATGAAAGAAAACACTCAAGTATATTTTTCAAATTGCCAAAATGAATTTCACAAATATAAATGTTGATAATTCTTTGTTGTGTAATTTTTTTTAAATTTTATTTACAATACATGAACAAACCTTTCTATTAAAAATGAAAATTTAGAACAAGTAATTTGTCTAATTTTTCTCATATGCCAAAACTTAAAACATTTTAAAGATGATACAACTTAGAATGATTTTTCTTCACAAACACATAAAGATTCATATCTTAGAAAATAATTAGTTAAAATAAGTTTAATATGAAAATAAAATATTCATGGATTCAAAATATATATAAAACCATAATTTCCTTTAATTAAGTTTCACATTTATAAAATCTAAGAAATGAGAAATTATTGAAAAACCAAATTGAAGAAAAATTCAAGAGAAATGCACTTAGAGTATTATGTCACAAATAATTAAAACTTATGTCTTGTAAAATAAATTATTAAATGAAGTTTTTGAAATAATTATAAGACCTCAAAGGTTTCAAAATATATATTAAACAATGATTTTTCTTAAGTCTCATATTTATAAAATTTAAGGTAAAAAACTTTATAACAAGTTCAGAAAGTAATTTTTCATAAAACTTAACATTGCTACTTTTTATAAAAGATTGTTTAGAAAATTTTTATTTTGAAACAACATCACTAGTATCATGCATATACCAAGAGTTAACCTCAATAATAAACAATTTTTAAAGATAGAAATAATTTATGATTGCTATGGTGCAACCAAGTGAAGTAAAACCTTGAAAAAATATGAAAAATAAGGTCTGGAATGTTTAGCATGAATTTGTATTGACCTATTCTATCACTTAAACAGCTATTAATATTCGAAATTCCGAGTTAAAATAAGTAAGTTATAACCATTTTATGTTAGAGCTTCCATAACCAAGAAAAATAAAGCGAATAAAATAAATAGAGTTAGAAATTTAAGTAGAATATGCATGAAATACTCATTTTTTTGTATTTCTTTTGTCTGGATGACAAGGAATACAAGACTTCCTTTCTTGAGGATTATTTTGAATAAGCGGATTGTGATATGGACAAGTGAGTTTTCCCTCATGATTTCATTACATTACTTATACTTGTAGATAGTTATACCAGATTTGTAGGTAAAAAATAAAATAGATATGTATGGGGTTATGGGTTTATATGTAAATGCTTCTATGTATGTGTGACAAGGAATGCTAAGTATATCAAAACCAACAAATGATTGTTTAAGTACATCATCAATATTATTTGTTGCTTATGCTTGCATGATGCTTGTTTGGTCAACTTTAAGTATACTTTAATTATACTTAGCCTTAATATAAATTAAATGAACATGCATTGCATCTGTCGAGTCACATGTTAAAGACTGCTACTCTTATGCGAAGAATCGAAAGATCCTAAGGTTAAGCTCATTCTTAAGAAACTAAGACGTACCGAGGATACAACCCAAGGATGAGCTGCGCCGATCGATCGCTATGAGTAGAGTGCTCAGGGACTTTCAAATCCAATTCTCTAACGCTCAATACAGAGGGCGTATATCTGTTCTATATATAGTTTCCGAATACCCATACATAATTATTTGTAACATGTGTTTGTTGCATAGCACGCATAGCATATGCGTGAAAATTAAAAAACTTATTTAACCTTATGGTACAGATAAAGGGAATATCTCACTAAGCACGTTGTAAGCTTACACCCCTATAGATCTTTGTTGAAACAAGTATACTTGAGACTCCATTCGCAGAACAGCAAATTAAGGAAATCATCTGTGGATTTTTTAGCCTTCATTGAAGAATTGAGAGTATAGAATAAAGTTTTATTTTGAAAATCTCTTAATGAGTAATATGTGATATGATATTATTTTGGAGATTACTAGGAGATTTGAATCTATTTTGATCCATTTGAGGATATTAGCAGGGGTACAACCCTAAGATTTATAATTGATTTTATTTATGTTTAACGGTAACTATTTCTCTTACCTTGCTACTTAACTATTATCATCATAAATTGTGCTACTCCGAGATGTTTCCTTTATTGTGATGTACGCCTTGTGCATAATATGAAAGCTTTTGCATAACTAAGGTAGTCATTCCTAGGCTTTAATATTGTGTACAGTGGACTGTCATATTTAGAGTACCATCGAGGCATAACAAAATTTCTTCTTCAAGAGTGTCATATCTCTAAAGCTCCACTACACAAGCAATCTCATATTCCAACCCTATTACAAATCTTGCAACCGTTTATTCAGGTGATTCAATAGCATCGCTTCTAATCATTAATGATTCAAACTCTCATGCATTCTCCTCCACACTTTTTCCCTCCTTGTCTAAAATACTAGAGGTGCATGAAAATCTCATGCTTATAATATACCGGTACAAATCTTTTTCTCAAGACCGGTTCATCTCTTGCGAAGTATGAATCTCTTCCTCATTATCTTGTCTCCTTATACTCACTAGATTCTTCCACCATAAGGCAGCATACCCTATAAAATCAACAGCAGCCAATTGAACTCGCATATGCTCCTCCATATAATAACATGCACATAATCCTTCCACCTTATCCTCCTAATCAAGATAATCATCTGTTATATTGTTTCCATTAAAAGAAGACATCTACAATTTTACACGCTCTAAACCCCTAGGTAGCATAAATTCTCTTTTATGAACATCCCTATAATCAGGAATATCCTGTCTATCATCTCCTTGCCTATCATAATCAAGTGGCGATGGGGGTAGTACTTCTACATGGGGTTGTTGTAAGGACCCGCTATCACCCCTAAATTTAAAATAAGTGATAACAGTTCCCCAACCACATATAATCTGCAGAATTATATGTAAGGTTGTCCGAGAAGAAATGTTTGATGAATTGTTTTTCTAATTTCACAACATAAGTCGTTTTGAAAATTATTTACTTAATAGCTTACTTTCAAAACACAATACCATATATATATACAAACATTATAAGAAAATAGCACAGGTTATACAAGCTAGGTACATACATACATATATATATATTACAACCAAAAGGCTTCTTACAAGCCTTAGCAAAACTACAAAACATATAGTTCATCAAGAACTATATAAACAACTATCCAACCTATATATCTAGTCTATTACAAAAAAGATTGGGCTCCAACCAGTCCAGGGCCATCTCTAGTCCTCAAACTCCTCCAGAAAATCCTCAAAATCAGGACCATAACCCAAGCTCGCATAAGACTCATCAAGATCCTCACCTGAAATAGATAAAATATGAGCCAGAGGCCCAGTACACAAGTAACGAAAACAAAAGCGAGATGATTCACACAAGCCTGAACTAAATGCAAGATGCAACAACCATTCAATTATTACTTAGTCTTTAGTTAGTAATTCAACATGGGAGTATTCTCCGAGCAACAAGGATAGTGGGGGATCCTGAGTAACAACCTTGACGCTCAGGGGGTTGATATAAGTAGCTCGGATACTTATACCGTTCTAGATAATTTTACAGAAAACACCTAAATATACCATGCCCAATCTGAGCTGAGTGCCGCTCCCTGAACCGGATACCAATTCCACCCCAGGCTCACCCAATCTGTGAGGGGGCTCCCCTAAGCACTCATGCCACCCTGGGCAGGGATTGGATTTAACGGCGTAAAACACAAATCAACACTCACAATTAAGTTTTTCTTAATATATATATAGTTTTCATAAATGCCTATCCTAACACAGAGACAAGCTAGTTACTGCGTACCTGTACTAGATCGAGAGTCAATGGGAATAACCGAAAGGGAATCAATCACTGTAAAAAGAAATAATTACAAACTCACACTTATTTCAAGTATATATTTTCATCAAAGCTCAAGTATAATCATCCAAAGAAATTCAAATAAATCATTATAACATCATCACATAGCATTTAGATATCATATATTATCATACAATACTCAACAAATACTTAAATGACCATTTATCAAGCTTTGAACAACTTTTAACAAACAACAATAAGTTTTAAACTTTGTTGGAAAGTGTATCAGCTGGAAAAAATTGAAGTTTAAACACTGATACTTTTCAAATTTGGAAAATCTTAAAATATTAAAGTTTTAGATCATTTCCTTAGCTTTCCAACGCAACTTGAATCACCTCAATCGGAGATCGGATGAAAAAGTTACGGCTAAAATACAAAGAGCTGCGAAACAGGGGAAGTCTGCACAACCGTGTGCACGGCCGTGCATCGAGGCCGTGTTAGGTAAAAAAAATGACCCGAGAGCAACTTTTAAGAATTTTAAGGCCTGCATGAGCAACTGCATGCCCATGCACAAGGTTGTGTACACTGGAACGAAAAAAAATGACGAAATCCCCTGTTTTCAAAGTGCATTTTACACCTCTCAAAGTTTTTTTAAACTCATTCCAAGTTACTCTAAAGCTTGTTACATGATCATCCCATCATTCAAACAACACCAAACATCTCCAAAACTTCATCAACTCCAAATCACTATTCTTCATCTCCTTTCAACTTCCATCAAACATCAATTACACTTCAAATTCACATCATCTTCAATATTAGGTCATCCAACCACATGCACTCACCAACACTTCCAACACTTCAAAACTCATCCTAAGCACATAAAACTAACCACTCTAGTCCTATAACACATCATATACCATCAAAACATCATGGAGCATGAATTTAAACAAATATGGCATCAAGACTACATATTCATGCATAGAAAAGAAAGTTGAAGAACACACTTACCACAAGAACTTCAAGGCTTGGTTTAATGACTCTAGATCAAGCTTTTGATGGTGGATGTTGTAGAAAATCAAGTCTCAAACTTGGTTCACCTTGGGAGCCTTTTTGGAGTGAAGAAGAAGAGGTTTTAGGGCAAATGGAGGGCTTTTGGTTTGGTATGGGATTTTTGGCCGAATTTTTAGAGGTTAAATAGTTTAAGTTTATCCTATGTTGACTTTAAGGGCATGAGGACATTAAAGGCTTAATGACTTTGTTTTGGGTTAATTAATATCTTTGTCTTAAGGCACATAATGGAGGTTTAATGGCTAAGTTTTTAGCCTATTTTTCTGCTACCTAAGGATATTTATATATACATTCCACTTATTCTAAGCATAAATAACACACTCTAAGGCATATTAATATTTTACAAACTCAATAAATAATTAATCTAACATATTTAAATAATTCTACACTTTCACACATCATAATACTCATCAAAATTAAACTCACTATCAATATATATATATATATATATATATATCATGCTTAAATTCAACAATACACTTATAAAATAAAAATTAGGAATTTCATGGCTATTTCAGTTGTATTACATTAGGGTTTTGCAACTACTTTTGCATTGTTTGAACTAGGTATTGATAGTGTTATTTAAATTTTACAACTGTTGGTTCATGCTCCATTCATCATCAGCCGAAATACTAATATTATTTGTAGCATTACCTAGAACCCCTTTGTTTCCACAAAATGCACTATCAACCTCCTCATCAAAATTGATGTACACACTTTCATTCGACGTCCTTATAATACATGACTAGTAATTAAACCACAAATCTAGAGATTGGTATTAAACCCTAATATCCAATCACAACCACAACTCCAAACACGTACGAACATGCGATAACAACAAAGACAACTAACTGTTAACTATGCTTTGATACCAATAAATATGATATGCCTAATAACTTAATCACTAGTGTATTTATGGGTTAAGACGAATTAACCCTAAAGAAATCCCTAAGACCTAAAACAAGTTTTATGATTTTCTTTAAAATTAAGATAGGATCTTTACATTCCTTGCATATGACTCACCAAGAAAAGCAAAGAGGGATTTAACACTTGCAAATAACTGATATTACTCACTATTACTCACTCATGTTTGCAACTCACCATAATCAAGATGATTGATAAGAGTTAAGGTTTCTAGAAAATGTTGTCAAGAAAGGAATAAATTTCAATTAACTAATAAACTGATTGTAATGTTTATAAATAAAGCTCTTTATATACTCATAGCCTAAATAAGGGAAAAATAGTAATTATTGAACCAAATATTATAAAAGACTCCTAATAAAATAAAGAAAAGATTTAAAATATATCAACTCATTGACATCATAACGGTCCTCATCACCACCAGGATGTGGGGTATTATCTTCGCTGATCACTAGTCTTCAAACTGATAACAAATGTGACCGAGTGCATGAGACGCATTATCACTGGTAGTGTCACGAGTGCTCCTAAGGGCGTGATCTTTACTAATTGTTGCTTCAGTGTATATCATGGGTGTCGTCACGAGCATAATAGGTTTAATTAAATCATCAAGTCCCTCATCATGGGCATGATTATCAACATGAAATCTATTGTCTTCATTAAGTAATGTCACGGCCTCGATCACAACTATGACAAGCAAGTCTTCTATGCTTCCTTCATATTTGTCTTCATTCTTTGCACAAATTGATACACAATTTCCCATGTGATGAATTTCATAGTTATAAAGGAAGTTAAGCTCATCTTCAAAAGGTTGATTTGTTAGAATCCTCTAAACTAAGTTTTGTAATCTCTTAGTTCTAATTCTCGTAATAGGACCCTTGACTTGATTCCCATCACATTTTCTCCTCCCATACTATAATATTTGTAGACTCTTCAATGGACACTCACTAGATTGGTGACCAGGTTGGTTACACTTGAAACACTTGCCAACTATGAGATTTGCATAAGGATTCTCAATCTTTCTTACTTGTTTCTCCCGTCCTTCAGTCCCATAATGCTTACGCATTGTCTTTTTTCCTTTGCTAATGAGTATTATTGCTTTATATCTCTTACTTGAACCAGCAACTTTATAATTTTAAGAATTTCTCTTGCTTCACTCTTGTTACATTAACTCTACCTTCAAAGCTATATTCTTTATGTCACACCCCGAGGGGTACCCTAAACGTGGCAGTCCGTCGTACACGATATTAAAGCCTAGGAATGACTACCTCAGTCACACAAAGGCTTTCATATCATGTACAAGGCGTACATCACAACCAAGGGAACACATCGGAGTAATGCAATTTATATTGATAATAAATAAGTAACAAGGAAAAGAGAATATTTATCATAAAACATAAATATATTAAATTACAATTCTTAGGGGCATGTCCCTCTATTGTCTTCAAATAAATATACATCTTAGAATCCCTAAAATACTAACATAGAATTCATTACATATAAAGAACCTTACAAAATTACTCCATCTTATGTTTCCATTTCCTTCATAGAAGCTTAACATCCTTCCATGACTTCCTTAATGTTATGATCCTCAATTTAAGCCACGGGTATACCTATTTCAACAAAATCTATAGGGGTATAAGCTACAACTAGCTTAGTGAGATATTCCTTTTCATACGCACCATGTTTTCAAACAAGTTCATTTAGATTTTTCACACATATGCTATGCGTATAATGCAACAATCACGTGATTACGCAAATATATATAGTTATCCGGAAACCATATATAGAACGGATTTATCCCTCCATATCGAAGGTTAGGGAATCGATGTTAAAGATCCTCGATCTCCTACAGCTAGTCCCCAGGTCCCCACCCAAAGCGTTCGGTTGGCTCGGCTTCGAACCTAGAGTCGCATTCCCCGGGCGATTTGGATTTTCTAGGAAGGAACATGGCCCGTGTCACAGTACGATAACAGCCAATCCAACTCTACGCGTAGGACTAGCAGCCTTCCGAAAGTGATGTGACTCGATGGATGCTATGCATGAGTGTTTTATTATTCTTAAGCCAAACCTTACTAAGGTTTATTCAGGAGCGATCAATAAATTTAGCAAATAATAAACAGTCATAAGTAGGTAAACAAAAATACTTAAACAGGCAGTTTAAAGTTGCGATATTCTTAATTCTCATTTCACGCATAAACATAGAATCACATATATATACATAACCCCGAATTCCCCAAATATATATCCATTTTTATCTTTTCTTAGTATACTAGTGCTACTACGTTACAAGCACAAGCAAGGTAACGAAATTAAGAGGAATAACTCACTCGTCCATTTCGCAATCTTCTTAGTCGTAGTAATCCTCGGGTAGGGTATTCTCGTATCCTTCATCACCTAGATAAAACAAATACCCGGGATGAGTATTTCGTAGAAATTCTACTTAAACTTTCTAATTCTATTTCACTATATTCGTCAAATTCGTATAGAATGAAATTCCAGTTTAAAATGGCCATAACTTGCTCATTTTAACTCGGAATTTCGTATATAATATACCGTTTTCTACCTATTCGAAAAGATCTATCTATTTCTAAGGTTATCTTTGTCATCAAACGTCATTTAGGTTCCGAAAAAGTTGAGTACAGATTTAAAACGAATATTTCTAGATTTTTGCTAAAATACCATTTTCTAACTCAACTTCATTCAAAAATCCTTTAATAAATATATATATATATATATATATAATTGATAAGTCCTTTGAGTATATAGATAAGCTCAATTTGTATGCAAAATTTTAGTGTCTCAACAATTTATTTCATAAAATAATTCTTTTTAAAAGTGTTAACTTGATAAATTTCTCTTCAAGTATTTTGAAGAAACTTTATATTTTCATAAATTATTATAAACAAGTATATTCTTATTTTATTTTCTTCATTCGTTTTTCTAAAACAAGTAAATTTTCCTTTAATCATAATCTTTCATAAATTTTACTTCTAGTGGTAAAAAGATCAAAGTTATCAAGGTGTATTAAGTTGTTGAAAACCTATTTATAAATTTGTATTTAGAATGGTTTTTAGAAAATTAGTCTTTTCTTCATATATTTCTTGTTTAAAATACAAGTTCTTGTTTTTCAAAATTTGATATTTCATTTCCTCTATTTTATTTGGAAAGAATCCTTTTGATAAAAATCCTTTGTTTTTGATCTTATCCTACTTTGTATTCTTTGGAAATAAGTTCTTTCTTGAAAATCATTATTTTTCTAAGTGGGTTTATCACTTTATGAGTTGATTTTATCTTAACTTTGAAAACTAGTTTGTTCCTTGGTTTTATCATGAAGTTGAAAAGAGTTTAATCTTTAAGCTTTTTGTGAGAACTTTGAAAACTAACAAATTATTTTACTAAAACTTAAGTTACCATAATATACAAAAAAAGTATTTATTTCTTATGTTTTCTTAGTAAACTATCTTTGTTATTTAAGAAAATATTGAGAAAACTCTATTTCTATGTTGTTGATAATAACTCCATTATTTTGTGATAAGTCACATAATAGAAAATTTAATTTTAAGTTCCTTTAATAAAGTAAAATTCTACTTTTAAATTAGTTGAGACAATATCATTATGTAGATGCAAGTATTATGAGCATATAAAATAATAAGAACATGAGAAAATACTAGAAACAAATAATAATGAGCAAAATAATAAAAATATCAAGTATTGGGAACCTTAGCTTCATCAAGGTATCCCGGTCAAGTATTGGGAGCTTTAGCTTCATCAAGGCATCCCGGGACTAAGAATAGACTAGTCCCAAAAGAATAAAGAAAATAAAATAAAGGAAAGATTGTTTTGACTTGATATGGACAAGTCTAAGACTAGAAAGACTAGTCTTAAAGAAATATCGTGAAATAAATAAATCACAAAGTATGAAATAAATAAATTGCAAAGCATGAAATTAAATAAACAACAAGTGAGCTTATATTCTCTAAAGATTACATATAAATACATAAACATATTTAGTTAGATATGAATAAGAAATAATAACAACATAATAAAATCGGAAGTTCATGTACAAGAACAAAACATGAACATGTTGTTGCTTTTACTACTCATATGAGTTTCAAAATGACACCATAGTCATGTTAAGTTAAATGACATGGGTAAATAAATGGTTGGAAGAAATTTACCTAAAGTGTTTATGTGATATGAAGATGGTAGATGAAATAGGTATTATGTGAATAGTGATATGTGGTAGAAAGTTTGTGTATAAGGAATGATTTTTATGAAGAATTGGTTTAAGAGAGTTTTGGCAGAGAGAACTCTTGAAGAGAGGATTTGTGGAGAGATTTTGAGAGAGTTTTGGTAGTGAAATGAATTGTGTGAAAGAATAAAGGAAGAAGGGGGTATTTATAGAATTTTGGAGTGAAAATTAGATGTAATTAAATTAATTTAAAAAGAAATTAAATGGGATGAAGAGAGAGATGAGGTGAACGGAAATCTTGGGAAAGAGAGAGAAATTTGATAAAAAAATTAATTTTAGAAGAAAAGTGTAAGAGAAGTTTGGTAATATGTGGTATAGAATTTTTATGGGAAAAGAAAATTGTAAGAAATAGGTATGTAGGTGTAAGAATAGGTAGTAAGAAAAAGTAAAGATAGAAGAATGGTAATGAATAGTAGAAAAGTACTACGAATAGTAAACTAGACAATTAAAATACCGATAGTAATAAAAATACGTGTTAAATGCGATATCTGTAATTTTTAGCTACTGAAAAATTCTAAAACTGTTATTTATGAAAATCTTATATTTTTACGAGTCTATTGGTATTTACGGAATATTTTTTCCATCCGGTGCACCAGGGCACGATTTTTGAAAACTGATCCTGTTTAGATCCGAAGAACACTAGAAATTTACGTATCTGATATTTTTAAGCTTCCCTATATTATGACGAACTATTAACAACAATCATTTTCATTTCGTTGTTTAGGGTTTAAGAGCGCGGGATTGCCGGATCGTAAACACTAGGTTTGCTTGTAAGCTTTGTTGACTTTTAGAGTTCCGGTTTGACTTCCAGTTTCATTGAGTTATTCGTAAGATCGTATAATTTTGGAGTTTTGACTGTTTTATATTTTTAGCTCGATATCTATGGTTTATCTTATTTTATTTGTGATTATTTAATAGTTTTCGGTTTCCGAAATCGTTTAACCGAGTCTAGGGTTATGAGTTGACTCAATTTGACTTTTGGTGAAAATTGGAATTTCTTAATCCAAAAATCCACCGAGGGTTTTAAGATTTAGCATTTCGTTATCGAGCGTTATTTGAATATATCGTTTTGATTTGCGTTTTAGGAATCAAGTAGATGATTTGATTGGCATACGGATGTTGATTCAACCGATAGTTGGATTCTTTATTTTGTTTTAAGGGCCCTCATTTTCTCAAGACTAAGAATTTTCGTGTTTGACCTGATTTAGAATTTGGTTTTAACTTGGGTCGATTTTCGGGATTTCAATTTTGATATTAGACTTCTAGGATTATTTTCTATGAATTATGAAAATTTCAGAGGTTTACACTTTACCTCAGACAATGTTTAGATGACTTATACTCTAATTCTAACCTTTAATATTTACCTTAAACCCTTAAAATACCTAATGATCTGCTACCCTTCGGATTCAAGTAGATTATTTTTTTAATGGCCTCATAAATTTTATTGTATATTCATGTATGGATCTATTGCCTTGTTGACAATGTTGATATTACTAGAATAAGATCTTTTCATAATCTAGGGTAAAAATGCTCTTTTTATTAGATATTTCATCCTATACGATGTTCGTACAAGAATTTTCCCTTCTTACTCTCTCTTGGATTTAATTCTTTCCTCGAAAAACAACCACCCCCCACCTCCCACTCCTCCAACCTTTAAACAACATGCTACCAGTTTAACACAGTTCTATAGAGAGTCCTTTGGTAATCAAAGAATCAATCAATTTCTATAATCCAATCTAAAAAATCCTTAATTCCTCTACTTCCACTAAAATAAGGAATATCTACCTTAGGCTATAAACCACTAATTCCTATTGTCATCCCTATAAGCATCTCTCCTCCCATATCTATCATATGATTGATAATATAAAACTTGATTTAATTAAAAATCATCATCTTCCTTGAAGTTATCATCATATACATATTGTCTCAAACAAGATTAGATTGGTCAATGTCACCATGAGCCAACTCCAATTTTGTCTAATATTGCCATTTCATCTCCTGTGTGTATCAATCCCAAGAGCATTCAGATGCTCTATATTTTCCTAAAATCAATCCTCAAAATGCCAGATTCTCAAATTCATTTGTTGCCTTAAACATTGCTCCAACTGTCATAACACATTATCCCCTAGGTCGACGTGATGAAAGCCATAAGCACAAATATGAGAGAGAAAATAAGTTATGTGATAATTAGTAGTGATTCCCAAAATAATGGTTATATAGTTTTTACTTATCTATCGACTCTAAGCATATAAGGAAACTACATAAATATATAATAAGAAAGGAAACTACATATCACAATGAATAATAATAAAAATAGATAAGGAAATTAATAAAATAAGAAAGAAAATTAACTCTCCTAGAAACTATATTCTTTCTAGTTTTTGGAATTTTGATGGTCTAATTCATCCACAAAAATTTTATAGTCATGTCATCTACATCAAATTGTATTCTAATTATCCTGTTAGTTTTTATTCGAGATCATATGTGTCTGGGCACTGGAATCCTATGTGATTCAGCAAGGACTACCTCGCAAGGCTAAATACTCCTAGGTGATTGTGGAAAATTCAAATCTAAGGAGATTATACTTCTCTAAATCTCCAAATCAAAGCCCTCTTTTATAAAACGTACAACAATTTAATAAAAAAATATGAATGAGAGAAATTTGGTAGATAAATTTGGAAATATGAGTATAAGCCTTCTAAAAAAAATAATTATCAAAATAGGAGACATGACAAATTAATTGCCAAAATAAACCACCATATTCACATGTAGGAGATGAAAATTTAGCAGAAGAGCAAATCACATCCCACATGTGTGATTTGGCTTGAAAATTCACATGAAAATCACATGTTGAACATGCACTTTCCATTTGTAGAAAACATGCGATTTTCATTTATGGAAATCATGCATGTCACACGTGTGTGTTTGTTTCATAGTTTTCGCATGTTGTATATACAAATTTTAGCACGAATATAAAATGCATGTTATATATGCAAGTTAGATGGATTATTGTAGTAATTAATTTGCATCAATACCTATTTTAGTAAATAATTTAAATTTTCATTCTAGTTTGAAAATATATTACCCAATTTTTATAGCTTACAAATAGGTATGGTAAATGGGTTGTGGTACGGCTGGGCCGATACGCGGGCCGCGAGCCTAGCACAACATCATGATACACGAAGGAAAAAGACAAAAGGACAATCACACGAAGGCCAGCGTGCAACATTGCAAAATAAGTGAGCCAACACAACATGACACGCAAGACACACGAACTAACACGTGATCCATTTTTAAATAATAATATAAAAATAGTGATTTATTTTTAATTTATTATAAATTGTATTTAAATAAATAAGTTTTTTGTTTTATTATTTTAATTAAATATATTTATCTTCTTAAAAAATATGATATGTTTAGCATTTTTTTTTAAATGATTTCAATTGTATTACTATTAACATATTATCTTCAAATTTTTCTAGGAAACAAAAAAAAAATAAAATAAAATTTAAAAAAATATTATGATTGTTATTAATTTATATTAAATGTTAAACATGCCTAATTAATTTGTTGAGAGTAATTGTAAATTATTAAATAAATGAAATTAATAAATGCATTAGGATTAGAAGAAAATTAAATTTTATTAATAACATTTTTAAACTACAAAAAATTTACAAGATTGAAAAAAAAAAAAAAAAAAAAAGGTTAGCAACCATGTGCCTATCTTAAAACCTCCTCTAACGTTACCCCACTGTTTTATGTGTATATGTGGCTACAAATCTGGTGGTGACAATGACCTCCTGATCCCGAGTTGCAGTCCCTAAGCCACTAAAAGTGTGGGTTCATCTGCTTTCTGCTAACAACATCGAACCGATCTTTTAAGCATACACATGATTCAATAGTGTCATCATTTAGCTTATGGTGGTGTGATTCGAAGACCTTTCTACCCAAACTAAAAGTTGACTTCGACGAAATCGTTGAAGCTGGAGAAGCCAAAACATATGGAAAGAACTAGCATCATGTGTATTCTCTTCTTCCACCAGCCAAGGACATTGAAATCATCCCCCTCGTTCCTACCTTCCTCTTCTGGTTCCTCCTCCTCAAGTGGCTATACCTCGTACACCAGCATGTCACCAAAGATTTCTGTAAGCCCCAGTTTTCTTGGTAAGCTAAGCTTGACTTCGTGAACCGAATCGGAAACTGAAACCTTAGACCGGAATAGCTAGGGTTAGAAAGCAACTTAGAAATCCTAAGTCCGGCTCCATCGAGAATGAAACCGTAGATCTTTTGAGAGCAAGTTAATATAGATTATAGTTCTAGAGAATATATTGAAACATAAAAAGATCAGTTTTCGGGAAATTATCTGTTTCGAACCCGATCAGGATCCGTTCTAGAAAACCGGCACCTGGGACTCGAAATTAGAAAAATATTCCAGAATACTCATTAAGACTGGAATTTAATAAGGAATTCAAAAATATATTTAGTATAATTTTTCAGTTTATAAAAATTATAGTTATAGCCTTTATATCGTATTTTCTTTACTAACCGGTAATTTAATTGTCTAATCTACTATTCATTACCATTCACAAGTACAAGCCCATACCCTACTCTCACTCACAAGCCATACCCCTACTCTTACATCCTTACAATCAAGCCTTACCTTATTACATCACATTCCTTACATTTACTTTTCCAATACATTTTATTACACATTTAATTTGAAAAATTTATACAAAAATTATTTCTCTCCTTCACCTCTCCTCAATGGCCAGTGCAACTCCCCCTTTTTTTTCCTCATTTGTTTTATTTTTCTTCCTTTATTTAATCACACAAACTCTAATTCAATTTCCTATATAAACTCTTTTATGCCTTTCCTTTCTCTTTCTTCATTTTCACTTTTGCAATTTTTTCAAACTCCCTCTCCTTTCTCTCTAAGTCGTCGTGACCTCCTCAAACACACACACACTCACACAACAAATTTTATTTCTTGCTTTAAGCTTCTTGTTTCAAAAACTAAATAGGTATAGATCTAAATTATACTATCACAAAGACATGTAAGGACTAGATCATTCATGTGTGGATTCATAAAAATCCCTAGGAGCTTCATGCTAGGGAGATGAAACCACTAAAACATGATGATTAAGCCATCACAAGATGTGGATCTTGTGATTAAAGCTTATATTTTTATCATAATCATAACATATGTTCATATAGTGATGATTTCATGTAGGAATCTTGCTACTACATTATTGTCATAAGTAGTATATTTCATTTCATGCATTTAACATGATCATTACACTTAGATCTAGCTTTTAAACATTTATTCTTTTGCATGATAGTGGAGATCTCATGCATTTATTATGTTTAAGATGAATAAATGGTCATAAAGATTTTTCTTTTATGTAAATGAATGATTCATTATTTCTAAAAGTTAGGATATTTATGAAGATGAGCCAAAAAGCTCAAGAACAAATTTCGTTTTACAAAAACAAACTTTTGTAAATTCGGATGGAAAATGAGTTGCATTTTGAAAGCCTATGTTCTAACTCCAAAACATGATTTTTAAGGGAAAAATGAAGGGCTTATGGAATAGGTAAAAATAGGAAATGATTTTAATAAATTAATGGTAGATCTGCCAAGAGAAATTTATTAAACAAGAAATATTTACAAGATAGAAAATTTAGATCTTATGATAGTTACATGAAATTCGTAACTAGGAAAAGAGGATATGTAAACACCTATTTTTCAAACTCAAAACGGAAGTTTTATTAAGGAAATGAAGTCCTTAGGGGATAGGAATAATGAAGCCTTAAATTTTAAAGTATCAAACAAGTTTTTCTTAAAGAAATCACTTATAAACTATTTTTACAAAATCCGGACCTAGGAATAGTCAATACTTAAACACTTGTTTACAAAGTGAAAAATGAGGATTTACGTTGAAAAATGAAGACCTTAAGGAATAGATATGGTAAAGACTTAGTTTTAGCAAGAATAAATAAAATTTATTAAGGAAAATCTCTAAAACAAGATGGTTTTTCTAGAACTCAAAACTAGACTTGCTAGATTAAGTATTCATGATATCTAGTAAAGTAGAAGTTTCTAAAAATGTTCACTAATAGAATATCATCAAGAACATATATATAGAAAGCTCATAACATACCATTCATGATAGTAATTTGTTAATATTGCATGCATATTAGGCATGGATAGTAGACATATCGTAATTCCTCAGAAAACAATTTCGAAAATGGAAGTTCGGATACTGACCAGATTTGTTCGGATCTTTTTGAGACTTAAAATTTTTCAAAATTGAGGTATTATACCAGAATTAGATAGATCTTTCGAATTAAATAGGAATCGTTATATAATTTTCGGAATTCCGAGTTAAAATGACCAAGTTATGATCGTTTTAAGTTGGAATTTCTATTAATGACGAGAATTACGAACTTAATAGTTTTTATGAAATAAAATGGATTAGATATGAGTTGAAATACTCATTTGAGTATTTCTTTCATTTAGGTGACTTGGATCCCGAGGATTCATTACCACCGGATTACTATTACTAAGAGACTGATGACCAATGGCCAAGTGAGTATTACTTCCTAATTTCATTTTTTTTTTTTTTTTTTTGCTTATGATTGTAGCAAATAGTTGCACTAGATCATAAGGCAAAAGATTAAAATGGAATTGCATGATGAGAATTATGGGGGATTATGCATGTTTATTGATGAGTTGAGAAATTATATTAAGAATATTGGAATCGGGTGATTAACTGATGCTTGTTTAGAGAATTATAGCAGTGATTATCTGTGAAATTGTTGATCACCTAAGAAATTGGTATTAATGACTATTCAGATTGATAAACTAATACGGACATAATCACTTCACGATGGGGATGGAGCATTAGCATATGTTGGTTACCCATGATCTTAAACGGGTAAAAGTTGGTTGATCATGATCCATAAACAACATAAGTTGGTTATCCGTGATCCATAAACGACTTATTAATTCAACGGTGGTACCGCAGTATTCGTTAATCTAATCCCGAATGGAGGGCGTACATCCATTCACATATGAATTCCGGTTGATCATATGATTGTTTGTTCATGTGGTTGATGCATTCCATACGATTGAATAATTAACTTGATTGATTGATTGATTTGTTATAAATGCCTTTATGAAAATATTCACTCATGAAGCTAGTGTAGTTTACGCTCCCACAGCTTTTTCTCATTGCAGTATACCTATATATGGTTAAGGCCGAGACATCCTATCGAGCAGATACAGAAATTAGGAGTTTCCATTAGAAGTTTATGTTCGATTTTGTGTAGACTTCCATAGGAAATCCTATTATTTATTGGATGACTGTAAAAGACAATTGTTAAGCTTGATATTACTTTGCAAGGGAATGCCCTTAGAACTTTTGTAATTAATTATGTGGACTCATGGTTTATATCCTGATGCCTATAATATGTCAAATTAAACTATTTATCTCCATTGGTTCATGTATTCTATTGTCTTAAAGGTACACGTTGCATCTATACAAGACTTTGGAACAGTTGTAGTAATAATTCCTAAGTTTTATATAGCTTGCAGCGGACTGTTATGTTTAGACTATCATTTTAGGGCGTAACAATTTCCTAGGAAGTCGCATAGCTACTTCCAATATCCTAGGCAATTTGTTTAGTTTTCTTTGAAAAATCCCAAGATAAGTGATTGTTGGAGCGCTATGGTTGGGGTAGTAGTGGTTGATGTAAACCCCTAATTATTGGAGTAATATCAAGTTCAAACCCTAAACCGGAAAGTCAACCGGAAACCTTAAGTCAACAAATCCTTAGGAAACCCTAGCAATTTAGATCCGGAAACCCGGTGTTCTTTAGCTGAAAAGTCGAAATACGAGTGAAGAGTATAGATTGGTTTGTAATAATATTAGGGTATTTAAAAATATCATATTAGTAAATTTTCGACCTATTTCAAACCCGATCGGATACAGACTTTGAAAAGTGTGTCCTAGGGCTCGAGATATTAAAAATATGATATTAGTACCGTTAGATTCATAATTTCATAAGATTTCTAAATATATCAGTTATAGAATTTTTTAGGTTATAAAAGTTACAGTTATAGCCTTTTTATCGTATTTTCATTACTACCGGTATTTTAATTGTCTAATCTACTTTTTTATTTCTAATCAACTATTCATCAAGTACAACTACCCATACCTTATTTCTTACATCCTTACATCCTATTTCTTACAATTTACTTTTCCAATACAACTTTTACTACTTAAATTACTTATTTAAGTTTGAAACTTACACAACACAACACACATATCTCTCTCTCTCTCTCTCTCTCTCTCTCCCATACTCTCCAAAACTGGAGCCTCATGTACCCTCCCCCTCTCTCTAATTTTGTTTTATTTTATTTTATTCAATTAAAGAAAACCCTAATCTCATTTTCTATAAATATCCCTTTATGCCTTCACCATTTCACTTTCTTTCTTTCTTCATTTTCACTTTAGGAAAAAATTTACAAAACTCTCTCCTCCTCTCCCTCTCATTGTTGTGACACACACCACACACACACACTCTCACAAGTTTCTTTTTCCTTCAAGTTTATATAGCTCAACATATCTAATAGGTAATAGATCTACACTTTACCATCTTAAAAACATGTAATGGTAAGATCATTCATATGTGATCCACTCAAAAATCCCCATGAGCTTTAAGGTAGGGATGTGGAAACACTTGAACATGAGATCCTTGCCATCACAATGTTATAGATCTTATTATTTATGTTATTTTGCTATTATTGTACTTTGTTATTAAGTTATGTTGCTATTATTAATGTTTTGTGCAAGTATTCATCATTTAACTATATCTATATAATGATCAGTGCATATGCATTAAAGACTAGTATAATAAACTAGATCTAGTTGTTTTGAGTTCATAAAGATCTTAGGTTTTTGTTTTATGCACATAAATAACTTTTGGTAGTATGTTAATAGTGGGAAAGTGTTAGAAAGCTTGAGATCTACTTTAGTTTCAACAAAAATAATTTTTGAAAATTCGGGTCTAAAAAGAACCATATTTGGAAAAACTATTTTTCAACTTCAAAATGAGTATTTTGCATTAAAAATGAAAGGCTTAGGGAAAGGGTATCATAAATGAGTGGTTTTGATGAATAAAACTTAGATCTATTAAGGGATATTTTCAAAACAATGAAAAGTTTACAAAAGATAAGTTAGCATTATGTTCCAATCCCAACAACCAACTTAAAATTCGTAATAAGGAAAGCTTGATATGTGAAAACCCATTTTTCAACCCGAAAACAAGATTTTTATTAATGACATGGAAGCTTTAAGGAGTAGGTTTGATTATGAATTAGTTTTAGAAAGATTAAATGAGTTTTACAAAAGAAACAATCTCAAAAAAAAATTTCAAAATTCGGATTTAGAAATGACCTTTATTTAAACATCTATTTCCTAATGCCAAAATGAGGATTTTATTAGAAAAATAGAAGTCCTAGGGAATACATGTAATAAAGACCTAATTTTTACTAGGATAAATGAAATTTATTAAAGTATAATTCTAAAACAAGGAAAGGTTTCAAAGAATAGACTAAACAATGTTTTCATTCCTTAAAAATTTTTAATTAGGTAGACCACCTATTTGAACATCTATTTTCTAACTCCAAAATGAAGGATTTTATAAAAATAATGAAGGTGTTGGGCATGTAGGTCATCTAGGTTGAGTTTTGATAAAAGTAAGTGTGATTTTGCAAGAAATAAAACTAGTTTTCTTAAATCTAGTAATTTCTAAGGTTTTGCAAAGCAAAAGTTTTCTAAAACAATTCTTGATATCATATCGTTAAGGGTATACATATATATAGTTCATCTCATAACATTCATAACAATAGCTTGTAGGTATTGCATATACACATAATGCACTTGGTAGAAACAACGTTAGGAAAATAGTGTCTTATACATCCTATTAAGCATTATCTAAGTACATAAGGAAATAGATTTACCAACACCCATGAATCATGCATGATATTGAGTTATATATGTATATAAAAGAGTCTTTCAAGATGCTTGGATTGAAATTAGCAGTTGAATTGTGGGATAGGAATTTCATATAGCATTATGTACCCTATTGTTCATGGACCTAACGACCTTGTTTGACGGAAATAACTTTAGAAATAGATAGCTCTCGTTGAATAGGTAGAAATCAGTATGTAATATGTGAAATTCTGAGTTAAAATGACTAAGTTATGGCCGTTTCAAGTTGGAATTTCCTCTTAGGTGAACTTTGATGAACTTGTTAGTATAGAATTTATAGGTTCACTCAAACTTCATAGAAATACTCATTAGAGTTATTTCTTTTGATTAGGAGACTTAGGAGACGGACTAGACCTTCTCACAGACTATTACGATTAAGTGAATTTCTGCGCCATGGCAAAGTGAGTTCACTATCTTTAAATTATATGCTTATGACTGTGCTTATAATGATAGTGGCATTAGATTTAGGGCAAGATAAAATTTGAATATGCATGTGAATTCTATTTGATTGAATCGATGATAAGAATATCGAAATGGAATTGTTGCAAATATTTGTATGATTTAGTATAGAATTAGAGTATCTGCAATATCTATGATCGCTCATAAATAGTTAATTAATATGCCATGATCTTATAATCAAATTGACTGTGCATACCATATGTTAAGTCACATTACATTTTTTATTATACCTTTATGGGAAGAAGGCATAATAACTGGGCAACGAGGGGCCTGTAAACTCGAATGTTGGCATAATGGCCGGAATTGAAATGGTAGTGGTGTAGGTACTTGTATCAACTACAAAATTGATTGATAATATAACTTGTCTGCCCTATTATATGATGAAGTATTTAATTTGAAGTGAAACTCACTAAGCTCGTAAGCTTATACCCCTATAGTTTCTTATTGCAGTATGATTATTTATGGCCATCTCCGAGAGGCCACTTTCCTCAGATATAGCTTTTGGAATTTAAGGAGCTTTTTAAAGAAGCCGAGACCTGGATGTTAGGTACAGACTTCTAGTAAATCTCCTTAATCTTGTATGTATATATATATATATATATATATGTTGTTGTAAGAGACTTTTAAGGACCTAAGGACTCTTAATATTTTGACGGAGGTATGCCGCTTAGATCTTATAATAGATTAATCTGGTTATAACTGTTATGATTTATAATCTTATCTGTATGTATGTCTCCTTAAGTTCGACTCAAAGTATGGTTCCCTATATGTTGAACGTAAACCTGACACCTGGTGTCTAAACTCATGGAATGACTAAGGTTGTCATACTTGAGTTTGGATATCGAGTATGGCGAACTGTCGCGTTTAGAATACCTTTTGGGGCGTGACAGTTGATCACAACACCAATACAGTTCTTTAAGCAAATTTTTTACTTCAGTATGAAGACTTATGGCCTCTAATTTACGATCAACCACACCAATATTCTTGTAGAATTCCTTGATAGGTGCTTCAGCTGCATGGAACCTATACCATGGATCTAGCATTGTTGCAATATGTAAGAGTGGAGGGAGAGATGAAGAGGGACAAAATAATCCTGAAACTTACTGGATATTGCAAACATAGTGGCGACTAAATCAAGGATTGGAATTGTAGTTACTTAGCACATCTGATATGTTAACCAGGTAGGAAAGTATGTAGTTGCTAGTGATGATAGGAATCATGGGTTACTTGGACCAATAACTCGGGCTAAAGCTAAGGGATTATTGAATTTAGCTAAAAGAATGCTTACCAATGATCCAAATGATGGTAAGTTGGGCTTTCTTGGAGGATAAATGATACACTATGGAGTAGAATCTTATCTGATGTGCTTAAGTATTGAAAATCCATTAATAGAGGAGACCACGCTTGCCATAATGCCCATGATCGAGTTTTTATTTGGATTTCGAGCATCAGAAGATATCACATCTACCATTATGCCCATAAGAGGCTATGATTGGCATCATACCTGTGATCCAGGCCATGATTGGCATCACACCCGTGATCAAGGGCGTTATCACATCTTCATTGGATAGTTTGGAGACAATTGGAAATAACAGGCATCATCACACCAATGATGCCAATCATAACTGGCCATATCATGCCTATGATACCTTAAAGATGAATGGAGAAAATTGATCCGAGGGGATCACGGTCCGTATCATGGCCATGATCAACAAGGTCATCTTCACCCCTGTTTTCTACACTGAATAGAGTTTTTTTCCTATTTTATTTGTTTATTTTGTTATTTTCCATATTTACTCTTACCTAACTTGTGGGAGTATATAAGGGTTAGTAGTGATATGTTTAGGAGTTTTCGGCTACATGTTTTACCTTCGGTAAACTTTGTAATGTCCTTTGTGATAAATTACCTTCTTGAATAAGATTAAGTTTTCCATTCAAGATTGTTCTTTGTTGTTTCTTGCCATTGTATGCAATATTGATTGATTAGAATAACTAACTCTATTTTATCTTTGGTGCATCATATCCAAGGATTAATCATTCATGTCTCTTAGTTTTCAGTTTACATAAATCATAAAAACCCTATAACATACTAAAAACCCTAAATCTCAATTAAAGCACTAGATCCGCAAATTACTCGGATTCTCCCAAATTAAGTGGGATAGTAGCAACTCGATACATGTTGTGTTGGGCTAAGAAATGCCTTCATAACCTCTTTAAGTGCATGTGTTATTTGTCAATCCTGACTTTCTATCAGACCAATGTTAGAATTAAAGGAATTGAGTAGAGTATTGTACAAATAAGTTAGAGCCCTTCTACACTTTAATGCCCAATTAGGCATTTTGAACATAGAATTCCACCTGGACTCTCAATCAGATTCAGATAGCTTTTCCTTTACAATTGTTTATATCACTACAAAACGCGAAAAAAGTTGGTTGCATGTCTTATCTTTTCGACATGTATGTCAAGGCCATAAACTTCAAGGCTTGTTTGCACTACCAAATTCATAATATGACAGACACATCAGGCGTAAAAGAACTTTCCAATGCACACTAAATTTAATGATTGCTTCAAATATTAAATGAAAGCAATATTTTTTTATGCATTGTCAAACGATGCAATATATATGATTCGTATATCGTACGACTGGAGGGTTTCTAAGATTTGTATTGCTTAGCCTGTATATCTCTTTCAGAACGGCTTGAAAGCAATAATCTGCTTATGGATTAACCATTGTCCATTTATCCAGTAAGCGATTAAGTATATAAAGCTAGACTCCACATCATTAATTGGAGATTTTCACATGTCTGAGGTGAGGATGATGCTGCATAAGCAAAATCGAGTACATTATTTAGATCGAAAATAAATATCGTAAATCAACATACGATCTAAAAAATTACATGAACAACAAATTATTTTAGAGGATTATACTCAAAAGTCTAAAGGAAGGTTTGACAAAACCTCCTTAAGAGCTTCACACCTTCTAACAAATAGGTTTATCGTATCATTTTTTAATGTTTCTTGCCCCGCATGTTCGTATAAGGGCTACATGGTTCCAATAATCTAACTTTTAGATTTTTCATGATCGATTGCATGGAATTTGTAACTGTCATCATTTCCACCAGTTGGTCTCGTGCATCTTGCTAGTTGAATTGTCAAGTTGTAGGATCAACACACTCAGTACGAGAGCATTTTTCAGCAATAGGGTCCTCCATCAAAACATGATCTTTCGACATGTGTGATTCTACATGTAGCTTCAAGTGTCCCATGCCATTGCAAGACGTATGTGACAACTTATTACCGCAAGTTTGACAAATGACATATTTAGTAGATTCTCCACTTGAAGTGGATTCTTTGGTTTCTGTGAAATACTTTCAAACGATTGCTATCTTCTTCTTAGGCCGTCTTGAACAGCCGCTAGTCATGGCAGAGTTAGTATTACTCTGCATTGGGAATGATTGTTTGGATGGGGTAAAAGTTGTCACCTATAAATAGAAAATAATTACAGTTAATTGTATAGTGATAATAACACAAACAAATAAATAAATACAACAAAAAGTTAAGCCTCCATCATTCCCACTCACCATGAAACGCAGTTATGTAACTGCTAGTGGAGATTATGAACACCTTGCTCTAGCTACTTCGTGTCTAAGGATATATACCGGCTTAGATGATAATGACATAGGTGCCGAATATTTAGGGTTCCCCATCTGATTCATGATGGTAGTGAATCATTGTGTAGTGTTTGTATATTTATTACCAAAAATCCATGAGTCATCAAACTCACTGAAGTTGGGAAGATTGCTTGGGTTGTTGTTATTTCTAGCCATATCGATTTTTAAACATAAAATTGGAAAGTATCAAATATGTTAGAATAAAAAACGGGTAACAAAGCTTAATTGGAAATACTAACGAGTTAAAATGCTTCAAAATGGGTGGTGTTACAACTAAGTGTCCAGTTTCAACATATATAGTCAGCAACTGACGTGGGCATGATGGCCGGCGATGTGCCCACATTGGCCTTCATTTTTTTTTTTTGTCACTAGCATGGCAAGTCAACTACCTTCTTTTTTTTTTTTTTTTTTTGGTTGCCAACATGCCCACATTGGTCAATTTTTTCTTTTAATGTGCCCACATCGTATCCTATAAATACCTTCGGGGACGTGGGCACATTGCTACTAGACCATTCGCCAAGCCCACTCATCTTTCATACTTACACTTGTAGTTGACATAGAACTTGTTTTTACTATAAATAATGGAGTGTCCAAAAACTTCATGCCATCAAACCAAAAGGCATGCATGACGCCGCTACTGGGAAAGAACACCTGCCCAATCCCCACCTTGTTTATCCAATCCTTAGCTACGTGGTGATACTAATATCCAATTGCTTACCCTGGCTATAAGAGCATGATATGAAAGTGAGTTATATTATCAGTTTGTCCATGTGGGTAAAGATTATGGCATGGGTGGGTTAAACTAGTGGCACAACTTTTCTAACATCTTAAGTGCCACTGGTTTGATTACACTCATGGAACTCTTGAACGAGATATACGTCGATCTTGTTCATATGTTTTACTTAAATGCTATTGTAAACGATGGAACAAAAGATTCCAATGTGGCTCCTTAGGTGGATAGTAGACACTAAACTCTAGTCTCTATCACTAGTTACATGCTTGGTTGTGTACTCTACATTACTCTAGATTACATTAACAGTCTATTCCATCAAACCAATGGGGCCATAAGTTACGTAAAAATTAGGATATGACCAACACGTTCCACCAGGTATCTAACACAAGTAGCACTCCAACATGTGCTGGTGAGCATCAAACTGGCCACTAAAAGCATTCAAAGTAAAAAAGATCTCTTACCGATTTGTAGACTAATTCATCATATGATTGGCTACAATATATGTCTACGAGCTAATTCAAGTAACATCTTTGTTGAAGACGTCTACCTAATGGACACAATGATTGATCGCCGACCATTAGATGTCGACTATTTGATGATACAATGCATGTGTTAAGCGCTTGAGAGAATGGATGCCCCACTCGCATATAGTTGCCTCATCACCATCATTCTGTAATCCTGGGGATTTGACCTTTCAATTACACAAAAGTAGAAATAAGGTCTAAATTCACGAAGGGTGACATAACAAAAAAGTTGGGTTTCAAGTATGATCCTAGAGCCAACCAATATTTTAGAGATCAAGGTACTGCAACACAATTAGGATATGGAAATGAATCAAATGAATAGATCTTCAATCTCAACTCAAATTATCTGTCTCTCTCCCTCCCATGGTATGGTGAAGGAATGGAGACGAACATGAATAGTAATGAGGTCAAGTTCAAACACAGCAGCAACCCAGTATATTTAACATGAATGTCGTGATGGATCGTCTAAGATAGATAGCTAAGGTTCAATCAAAACATGGGGATATGCTTAGAACCATGAATACCCAGATGAACCAGTTTTTTGATTGATCAGGTTATCAACCAAAGCATCCTCTACTACCTCCACCACAATCATTGTATTAGACCCCACCTAACTGATGGTCAAGGCAGTCAACAAAGCAATCAATTATCATATTCACATTATTTTTTTTAAATGAAATCAGTTACTTTTTTTTAGCAACAATAATATAATACATATTATTGTTAATGGAGTTAAAAATATTGCTTTATTAATCGTTTAAATTTTATTTATGCTAAATATATAGTTTATTTATTGCATTTATTTATACCTAATTTGAATAATTTGTATAATTAAAATTCAAAAACCATCAGGAAAAAAAATCACGAGCTGAAAATAATAAAAAAACCAAACAAACTGTGTAAAACCGAAACCGATTAAAGGTATTTGAATGGGCGCATGGAGGCATGCAACACGACATAAATAAATAGACCGGCATCATATAGCACACGGGAAAAAAAAAAAACACATGAAGCACGGCATGCGAGCATGAATGAACCGAGAAAGCAAAAACACGCAGCACACAAAATTTAACAACAAAACGACACGGCACAACTTGGCCCATTTATGGAGTAACTTAAAAACAGTACTCTATTCATATTTGGAATGTGCACTCATTTTGTATTAATTTCTGACTTAATGGCAACGTTGCTAGACTAAATATGCTAAACCTTATTTATTTAATTCAAAATATAAAATTTCAAAGAATCCAAATTCCCATACGTTTTCTTACAGAGCTCGCAAAGAACATAGCGAAGAATGATTTGAGGACGTATTGCCTTCACTTACTTCAAATCCTTATAATTAGTGGGAGAAATGCCATAGAGTTGGATCGTTTCCCATCATGCCCTTACGTTCTCGTCAAACACTAATCAGAAACAATGAAAATTAAAACTTGAATTCAATTTGGCGAATGACTGGAAGCAAAACAAAAAACCAAGTGGAAGCTCATATCTAGAGCTTAGATTATAAAGCATGAATTTTCATCAACTACTAGGACGGAGAAGCTAGAGTGTTGTTTGGAAGATCATCTATAGTATAATGTCCAATCCTTCCGGTACGAAAAAGATTCAATAACTTAGTAGATACTTTAAGAGAGGAGTCATGATCGTCCACAGGTATCCGGAAAGCTTCGTGTAAAGCTTTGAATTGTAACTTAATGAGACTCATAAAATCACCCTGGTCTGCAGCATCGCTTGAATATGTTGAGATTGTTTCCATGAGCCTGAAGCGAACATCCTGTACAATTATGTCCTGCCCAAACAGGATAGATAACGGTCATAAAGGAGATTACAGTTAACTAATCAATCCATTACAATATACTTCAATTCAATAATTATCCTTGGAAAAGGGACATGATGAGGAACGAGGAAACAAAGTCCTTCAAAGTCCAAACGCACCTAATCCTTGGTGGCTTATGTTTGCTTAATTTACTTTATTTGGCAACTTACTAGAAGCACCTCAACTGCACCCATGTAGAAGGGCCATGCTGCCTGAGCTTTCCCATAGCTTCATAAGGCATAGCACAACGAAGTTTTTTCACCATATCCATAAGTAGAACCCAGTCCCAGATTTCCGGTAAAGTTAGATGCAAAGAAAACAATTTAAGATAAACAACCTTTTCTGAATCACCCTCAAACTGCTAATCATTCCACTGAATGGTATATTATGACAGCATTTGATTAGTTAAATAAGTGTCCTCCTACCGAAGCTTCATGTATTTTCAATGTGTCATCATGTCCAGTGACTAAGGAATTTAACATATACTTTGGAATTACAAGTCCCTGAACCATATATGAGAAACGAAGGAGCTTCGACCTCAATAATTGTTAATTGAAGATTGTGCAGTTATACTCACAAAGTATTCCATCAGCAGAAAGTCCCTCCTTATGATTATTATTTATTTGATTTTACACATGCTAATATATAATTTCTACCAATCCACACCTGAAAAACCCTTTACAAATCAATGAATTGACAACCCTTAATGGCTCCTGCTCAACCCCTAATCTTCCAATTAAGAACATGGAAACAAACATTGAAGATAAGGCCTTTTCATACTCACAATGTTGAATAAATACATGAAGGATGCAGCAGACAATGCAACAGATGTCTATACTGGATGACTCTTCATTCAAGGCGTGTATCATGCAAAACAGGCTAAGAAATTCCCAATCATGATAATATCACCAAGCACACATCATTGTTGCAAAGTCAACTTTACAAAAATTGACAACAATTTTCAAAATGTTAATGTTCAGGATCCATATGAGGGAACTGGATATAAATGCTGTATCAGCAAAGTCAATAAATAATGAAAAGTACTTAAGAATACTTGCTTATCATCTGCCTACATAATTTAACCATGTGAAGATACAAGCATTTTTTACTTAAGAAGAATTAAGATCCCAATACCTGTGTATGATCTGATGGATACTGTCTTTTCCTTCTGGTGTCAATGTCTGAGCCACTAGAACACTTGATGTTGTTATTCATAAATGAACAATAACTTGCAGGGGCTGACAGACGTGCCCACTTCTTATGTTCTTCACTTGAGTTCAGCAACGAGAGAAAATACTGAGCTAGATCTTTTTCCCCAACTAAACAATCTCTGATTGTTCCTATATTTCAGAAATAAAAACTTCAATCTGAATTGAAAACATTATAGTAACCTCTAGAATTGCAGAGATGAGATCAAGTGAACAAGCCAATGAAATAACTTGCTGAAGCTAAAAATTTTATCAGTCAAATAAATACTAATCATAGAGAAGATATGGTACAAATGAAAATATTACATAGATCAAAAACAGAATGGTGCAGGTACATCTATACCTGCTAAAGCTAGCTTGGAGCATATCTCCACATCGCTGATAATTGGAGGTAAAACACCAGGAGTATCCAGTATGTAAATATTTGGATTGCTAGTGATCTGCATGGATCAGATTTCGAAAGAGTACATTACTACAAAGAAAAACAAGATAATAATGAATAGAAATGAAAATAAGCAGAAGAAATCAAGTATGCAAGCTTCTCCTTTGACTTGAACAAATTTTGCTGGAGGTAGTAGTTACACAGTTTTATCTCTGTGATTGTGAAGCTGAAAATTTTGAGTAAGATAAATAAAAGCTTTAATACAATATATGAACCACCTTCATGCTGCTGATATCTTTAGTCTCGCAAGGCCATGGACTCACAACTGCATGCTTTAATTTTCCTTTCTCTATGAAGACACAAGGTATGCAAATCAACATTGCGCAGCCACATAATTTGAGACACAGGGAGCGACCTATAAAATGAGATTCTGCACAACTTCAGCTGAAGATCTGAATACCTGCAGCACTAATTCTTCCAATTTTATGCAACGAGTTAGCAAGTGCTGACTTTCCAACGTTAGGAATTCCTACCAACATAATTGTTCCAGTATATCCACAATGGTCCAGCTGCTTCAATCCTTTGACTTGGCTTTGCAAAATGTTCAAAAGCTGTAAGACATGACAATCAGTCCTGGCAATAAGGTAAATAATAATAATATTTCATAGCACATCATTTCAAACATCCTCTACCAGGTTTTATCGGATAAATAATAACTTCAAAAGAGATTTATCTTGTTGACATCTAAAAATAATTTTTCAAATTTTTAAACAAGTAGTTTGAATAGAGCAACAAAATTACTTATTCCAGGTCACTACAGTACCTAAGGTTCAAATTTGAGTCAAAGTAGTGCAGAATCAACTTCCAAATATACTACTGACAGAATCTCATCTATTCGAAGTAGATAGACATTTACTGAAGAGGTCTGGCCTTTGCCATATCAACTTCAAGATTTCTAGCAAATAATAACCAACATGTAGTAAAACTTTTAGATAGGTATCATACTTTAGGCCACATTCATCTAATATTACAAACTAAAGCCACCTGCGAATGCCCACAATTTTATTATTTTTCAAAAGGTAGGCATAATATATGACTAACATCATTTGTTAATGATATAAGATTTTTTGGAGATATTATGTGAGAACTCTACAGAAAGAAAATATTGCTACTGCCTGCTACATTCATGAGTGCAAAATAACAGCAGAGATTACCTTTTTAATACTCTCTATATTATGGGCGTTAACTCCACAAGCAATGCAATTCTGAAGCTCAAAAAACTTGATCCAATCCTAGATATAAAGCAAAAGTCAGTAACAGAAATGCCTTTTGCAATTACTGAATGATGTAATCTTTCCTAGGATCCAAAACAGAGTAATATAAAAAAAAAGATACCCAGTAAATAAACTGTAAAAGCTTGTTATATGAAAACCATGAAATGAGAACATGGGACCATTTGCTGAGTTCAAAAGTAGGCTATCTTGCTCAAGATAGATGATAAGCCAGCACTTGGCTCCATATAGATTTACTAGCATATTTAAACCCAATTTCTCGGGTGTTATTTAATTCATCACAGTATAGGTCTATAACCAGAACAGATTGTGTCAACCCATTTCTGGATCCCATGAATTTTATCTCTCAAAGAAACTGAATAATTTTCAATGGAGGTTTATGTAATAATTATATAAATTAATGACAACCGTTTGGCACCTCCCCATATTGCCACATCTTTCTGTTGCTAACATCAAAGAAGTGTTCGATGGAGGGCCATAATTGCAGCCAAAATCCAAAAGTATGA
Organism: Combretum micranthum; assembly: GCA_024138025.1. Lineage (NCBI taxonomy): Eukaryota > Viridiplantae > Streptophyta > Magnoliopsida > Myrtales > Combretaceae > Combretum > Combretum micranthum. The sequence continues at coordinate 3,933,305 of JAMXBD010000003.1, forward strand.
CCCTCATGATCCTCGACACATCCTTTATTAATTAGATTCTAATTGTTGGCTCCCATATCAGCAAAGTTCATAACTACCATTTTTTGTTTTTGGTCAAAAAAAAACAATAAGAACTTTATAAATACAGCTCAATTATGAGAACAACCCTCTTCAATTTGCCATAAAAACATGATTTCATATAACAAACATTGAGGAGGATAAAACTAATGGTTGAAGGAAATGCAATGAACATATCTCATTATTAGCCAGTAGCAATATCAAATAAAAAGCTCACAGGTTGAGCAACACATGAAACTGGAGAAGGATACCTATATCTGGAAGTTTTGAAATGGTTACAGGAGTGGAACATAGTTTTTTAACAAGAAAATAATTATCGCAGATATGGGAGTGATGTCTCTAAGCTAAGAATAATATGAGGATTATTTCCCCAAATGATTGATGCTGGTTCAACTGTGTGAAAAAACAAATAATAATAATTAAAAGGAAAAAGGAAAAAGGGAAAAGGAATAAGCATAAGACAAGCAAAAGTATCTTCATCATGGGCAGCGCGTTGCACATACATAGCAGAACCGTGAATGGAAGTGAAAGTTGCAGCCTCTAAGAAACTTGTTCTCTCTACTCCTCTATGCATCCAAATCTTTGGAGTAAACAACTATCTGAGACTATAGAAAACATTCATTACTTAATTGCCCATAACTATTAAATAGCTACACAAAGCCATTAATTCTCTAATTTCTGCAGTGGACATTGGGAGATTTTCAAAAGCAGCAGGGTAAAGTCTAATACAACCACCAATAAAAGCTGGATGAATCTTTCAGGGTCACATCACAACCGAAAGAAAGGATCATACACCATTATGTTTTTCCCTTAACTATGGTTTCTCTCTTCATATTATTTGTGTTCCTGTCCTATGAGCACTCCACCCTCACTAAACTGATAAAACGGATGCATTTAAAACAGCTTGAAAGGTAAGGAGGCGAATTGCACGTAACCCCTTAGTTTATTTTTGTCACTTAATCCCTGGAGAAAGAAGACTGTACTATTTCTCGCAAACATGGTTGAATCAATTTTTCCCCGGTCATAATAAATATATCACTTTCAAGATAAAAAAAGAACCACTAAGAAAACGCCACCACCTTGGTCCGCGAGCCATTTGCCAAATCAACTTTGTTCAAAACTACGATCTTTCTCGATGACGGCGTAAAGTCATTCAGTAGTTCACATGAGGACGACAGAGGAATCTGCGTGGAACAGTATGTTGTGAGTTCCACTCTATCAAAGCTTAACAGTAAACCACAGTATGTATAAACACGTGATTGCCCAATCCAAAAATAACAATAAAACGAAAATGCAATATGTGTAAAATGAATGAGGCATTTCATCAAATAGATGGAGTGGAAAAGATAGAGAAGGTGAAGCTACTCGCGCATCTCTGACTTCGAGGACAAGATCGGCAAGGGGAAGACGTTGGGCGATTGCTCGTGAAGCGGCAGCCATGTGAGGAGTGTACCACCATTCCGAAACTCGCTTTCGAGAAGCTTCTTGTAGTGCTGTCCCTATCTTCCTTGCTAAAGCACTACTACTCCTACTAATACTGCTTACACTTGCCATGATAAAATTTAACTAAACACAAAGAAATGTGATGAATTCAAACACATACTTCAACTTCCAGTCTCATGATGGGGATTGTAAGTTGCTTCTGCGGATTTGACAAACCACAATTAAATAAAAATAAATAAACAAGAAGAAGATATAGTCCAGTGTGTTTATCAAATTGGTTGATCAACAGACACAGTTAAAAACTAAAAACTAACTTTGTTGGCTGGTTGTACTGTTGGATTTTTATGGGTATTGGATCGGTAGCGATTTCATATCAGTTTGGCATTGGTATGGTTACTTGTTTGCTTATATGTAAAATTATTTATTTTTTTATTATTATATAGAGTACATGTCTAAGATTTTTATGAAAAAATATTATTAATATACAACTCTGATGAAATTAATTATCAATATAATATAGTAAAATTGCGTTTAAAAAATAGTATATGATAATTTATACATAAATCACGTAAATAAAACATGATATGATATTTATATGCCGTTGCTATATCGTGATTAGTAATTACGTTATAGAAATTAATCAAATATCGCAATTGGTAATCACGATATGAAATTTTTTATTTGCGTGTATATTGCGTTTTATAAACATGATATTCATGCGAATATCGCGATTATAACACGCGATATACAATATATCGTATAATGTTTGTATATCTTGATTTATACATATGATTTAGCAACTATATATTAATAATTATTTTTATTTTGATATTATATAAGTAATTAATTTCAATTGAAGTTGTAAAGATGCAATTATTTCATTTAGCATCAGCTTGGTTTAAAAACATACTAAAATCATCATCAAAACAGGCCTGCTAGACTGTAATTTTTTTATTTTACTAACGTTTCGAGAGACATATAATTGTTATATGTACACACATGTAGTTAACACATGCGATATAATGGCCGAGTGGAGCCGAATTTTTGCCTAGCTTAATTAAAATTTATTAGCTTTTAATGAAATCTAAAATGTAAGATTAAGCTCGGCTTATTTAATTAAATAAATTTTAATTTAAACTTTAATTAAGCTAAGCTTTTATCCAGCTTGAAATTTAACTTTAAGCTTGACTTATTCAAATAGTATATATTCTTTTTTTCTAAATCTAAAAATAATATATAAAAGTTGCTATAAATCTATATAAATATTAAATAGAAATTAGTTTTATTATTTTAATTTATTAAGTTATATATAATATATCATAAATAAAAAATTTATAAATTTACTAATGAGCTTGTTAACAAACCTACTCGCGAGTCTATTTATGAGCATGTTCACGAGCTGGCTTACAACTTAAAACAAAACTTAAGCTTAAGTTGTTTACTAATTTAGCTTGACTCCAAAAAAAAATGGTTAATTAGGCCATCAATTACCATTTAAGGTTAAGTTTTTATTTTTTATTTTTTTTATTTTGATCAAGGTTTTGATTTATAACAAACAAAAACTGATGATCCGATTAACCAGTTCAAAATATATATGTATATATATAAGATATAAATATAATCAATATTTCAAAAATATAAATAAATAGAATTTATATCTTGATAAGTTTTCAATTATTGTGTTGTCATTTGACATATAAAGAAAATATAAAGTTTTAATTTAGGTGATGCTGGTACTGAATTTTAAAACCCCTGAAGTAATACTAGACTTATGTTTTTCATTTATTGGTTTTATTGTTATTTGATTTGTTGATTCTTGATTCACAATTTTTAAATGTAATTATATTATATGACTTGTTAATTTGCATTTTTAAAAGGTAATTATGAAACAAGGGGTCTAATTACAAATAAAGATATGATTGATTGCAATTTTTATTTAACCACTATGTTGAATGATTAAAAGCAAAAAATCAAAAAAAATTAATTGAAAAAAAATGGTTAACTATTAAGATGGTAAACCATTAATAATGGATCAATTTCGGATTAAGATATTAAAAAACCAATCACTTCAGTTCGATTCAAAAAATAATTATGGATCGGTTAATCAAACCTTACCTACCCCTAGGTGTTGCTTAACATTTTAAAATTTTATTTTAGTACTCTAATTTATATTTTTTTTTTTATTTTAAGACATAAACCATTTTAGATAGCTTCTATGGGTTTCTCCTTTACCTTTCCAACAAACAAACATAGAGAGAAAATTTACTTCAGTTATCTTATATAACAAAGGGATTAAACTGTAATCTAACGGGAATATAATGTAGATGGTATGTCCTTACAATTCAACCTCCATAAATTAATACTCAATAAATTAATAACTTCTTTAAAATAATAATTTTTTCGTAAGGCCAATTTACAAAATAGTAATTTCAATATATTAATAAAATAATAATTTTTAGAATGATCCTTATATAAATCTACAGTACTATCATAAAATGATAATTCTCTACGATTACAAACATAATTAAGAAAATTTAATAAGATGTGAATCTATTTTTTCCTTGAAATTTAAATATAAGTGGATTTTATCTCTAACTTTTCTCAAATGCATTTAAAAACTCTAGTGACATGTTTTTCGAACTATAATAAAAAATTGTGAAGAGTTGTTGTCATGGGAAAAGGAAATAAATAATAATATTTTAAAAAATTATAAAAAACCACTGAGACAAAAATAATCACAAATTTAGGTAAGTTAAGTAGAAGTGGGATTCTTCTTTTGGTTTTCTTCTATATAAAGTAAATAAACATATTTTCTAATTATATTTGTTTAGTATGTTATTATTAATGACACATTGAATGTTGTGAATAGATAATAATATCATTTAATATTATTTACTTTTTAAATTTTTGCACTATTTTTATTTTATATTTATTTATACCTTTATAAATTTTTCTTCTCTTTTAATTTTTAGTTTAGACTTCACCAAACTCATCTCTTTAATAGATAAGGTTGGTATAACTATAAAGAGCCTATCTGGACAAGTTTAACTTACTAAATCTAGGATTATTTTTGTCTCGGTGTCATTTTCGTAATTTTTAAAAAATTATTATTATTTATTTCCTTTTCCCTTATTGTCACTATTTTCATAAATATATATACAATAAATTTCTTTGTAAATTAATTCACAAAATATGATACATATATTACTTAATACAATGATTTTTTATGTAATTAAATTCATATTTGCTTGATCTAAAAGGCAGGCTTTAAATCCATAAAATATTGATTTATCAATTAATTAATACCCATCTAAATTAGTAAAATTTTATTGTCTTAATGTTATCAATTTACAGGGCCTATATTGTATATGACTATTAAGATGTTTAGTTATCATGGTTTAAAAATAGAAATTAGCTTGGAATGCTTGTAAAATATCTAGAATGTCTTGAATCTCAATTATAAATACAAAATACTTACTGAATTTTACAACAAATAGAGATGAGCATGAGTCTAACAGAGTATAGCTTCAAGGTAGATATATTTATGAAAAGTTAGTGATCGAATAATGATTTATGAGATAGTGATATGATTTTGGTGTCTAGAACCCTCTTCTCCTCTAGAAAAATAAATGGAGGTTAGTAATGGAAAAGATTTGAGTTTTATCAACTTCAAATTTATTTAAAGGTACCTATCCTTTGTCTGTATTCTCAAACACAAGTAACTCAAGAATGGCCTTAGACTATAGTTATTACTCGTCTTCCTACAAGCCTCAGTTTTCATTAGCACATCCAACCACCTAAATTAACATGCATGTATGTTGTTGATAGGCTTAATTTCTATAGGATTTATCATGTATATTAACTTCGATTTAGAGCTTTTTAGTAGTATTTGTAAATCTCTAAATTTTTCATAACACTTAGGAAATAATTCTAGAGTTAAAAACCAAAATCAAAACCTTAAAATCAACCCAAGTTAAAACTGAATTCTAGAAACTCTAGATAAGATCAAATATGAATTTCATAACCTTAAGAAAAAGAGAACCTTCAAAAACAAAATGGAAAATCCAATAATCGTTCAATTTAAAATTCGTACACTAAATAATTCATCTATCTGATTCTTAACACGAAAATCGAGACGGTATATCTCAACAATGTTAGATGACAAAATTATCAAACCTTTGATCCTTTGGTGAATTTCAGAATAAAAATTTTAAATTAAACTATTAAAATTCCATTTGAGTCAACACAAACTCTAGACTCAATTAAACAACCTCGAGAACTGCAAAATATTAAATAAACCAAAAAAATAAAGTAAAACTTAGATTTTGAACCGAAAATATAAGTATGACATAAACCCTTAGATTTTATAATGTTACAAGCAAGTCTTAAAGTCGAAATCAAAACCGAAATCCTAAAATTCATCTAAGTCAACAACAAGCTCTAGTGAGACTAGATCCGGCAATCCAGTGCACGAAACCTTAAAATCATAAGAATAAGATAACCTTGGATTATAGACCAAAATAATGTGATATAACCCAAAAGGATCAGATTCGTCAAAAATTTGCTCGTTTCAAACCCAAACAAGATTAGTTTTCCAAATGGGGGTCCAGGCATACCAAACGGTAAAAATCTTCCGATAATACAACTAGACTCTTAATTTGATGACAAATCGTAAAATATCGGTTATATAATTTTTCGGCTTCTAAAAATATCATATATAACTTGTTTATCTGTATTTTCATTACTATCGATATTTTATTTATTTAGTAGACTATTCAAATTACTATTTACTACTATTCATTTATCTCTGCTTTCCCTTACAACCTATCTCTTATAATTTACATACCCATTTCTTACATTTATATTATCAATACTACTTTTTACTAAACTTCATTTACACTTTACTTACTTTTTATTACAAAAATATAAAATTAATCAATTCTTCTCTCCCCTCTTTTCCTAACCAGTGCCACTTCCTCTCTCTCTCTCTCTTCATCAATTATATTTCATTTTCAATTAATTTTATTCACTCAAAATTTTACTTCAAAACTCTATAAATACCACATTCCTCCTTCTCATTTTACAGGCTTTCCTTTTTACATAACAAAACTCTTGCAAATTTCCTTTACAAATCCTCTCTCCTCTCTATTCAAACTGTGAGCCTCCCCTCTCCCATTCATTGTGTTTTTCACAAATTTTCTCTTCACCCATTCTCCATCTTCTATCTTCCAAACTTATGCAAAACACCTAAACCCTCTCTTTAGTTCATGAAAACATAACATGAACATCATGTATATTTTGATTTCAACACATCCTCATGAGCTTATGCTATAGAATGAAATCATGAAAACAACATCATGTTCATGTCTTGTTTTAATCCATGCTAAATTTATGTTATATTTTGCCTTTAGCCTAACTTCTATACATTATTAAGTATAAGTATGTATATATATTCTTAGGGCATAATGCTCACTAATCTAACCTTTCATTTATGCTTTTATGTTTATTGCACTTTTATTTATTTCATGCAAATAATAAAACTAGTCATTCTATTTTTAGATTTATTCTCATCAGGTCAAAACATTTTTTTTTTTTTGGACTTGTCCATAATCTAAGTCACAAGGAGTCTTGATACAAATCTAAGACTCCCATGATTTTTTTTTCTTACTTTTCTTTATGAGAATTGTTCATTTCTAAGTTCCGAGAAGACTTAAACAAAAATACAAAACTTCCACAATTTCTTCTTTTCTTTAAGCTTTCTTATGCTTTCAGTTCTTTTCATGGAACTTGTTCATATCTAAGTTTTGGAAAGTCTTGATAACAACTAAGACTTCCATATTTTGTTCTTATATTAGCATATTTAATTTTCTATTCTTTTATTTCTCTACGTGAATTTATAAATTATCTCATAATGTAACTACTAGTTCATATTCATGCATTATCATATGATGATGTTGTTGTCTTAACAAAATTTTCAAAATGATAATATGAATTATTTTCTTTTATATAAAAATGTGGTTAAATTCCCAAGAAAAATGATTTTCAACACCTAGAAAGAATTTTCATTAAGACATAGAATAATTGTTCAAGCTAGACTCTTTCTAAAATATAAAAATAAATTTATCATATATTTTTAATGTTGATAATCCTGTGTTATGCAATTTTTTCTTAAAAACTCATTTATAAGGCATATGCCAATATTTTGATAAACACTTTGAATAAAACAATTTTTCTAAAACAAACTTTAAAAAAATCTACTCAGTAGCTAAAATCTACTTAGAAATAAAATCGGTATACAACTTGAGAAACTAAGTTTTAAGAAGTAAATTCATTTTCTTTTTATAAAGATAAGGATATATAAATAATAGTTATAATAATTAGACACCCACTTATAACAACTAAAAATTTTAGTTTCCTTCCATCAAACCCCTAATAGTCTATGTGTTGAAAAATTATGAATTAAGAAATAGTTACTATGAGAATGAAAATTTAGAACAAGTCATCTACTTAATTTTTCTCACATGCTAAAAACTTAAAACCTTTTTGAAATAATAAAATTGAGAGTAATTTTTCTTCATAACTACATAAAGATCCATATGATGGAAAATAATTAGTTAAAAGAAGTCTAATGTGAAAATGAAATATTCATGAAATCAAAATAAATATAAGATCATGATTTTCTTAATAAAACTTCATATTTACAAAATTTAAGAATTTAAAATTCTGCCTAAGAATCAAACTTGGGAAAATTTTTGGAGTTTTATGTCATAAATAGGCAAAATCATGTTTTATAAAATAAATTGTTAAACAAGAATTCTTGAACAAATATAAAACCTTTGAAGATTTCAAAATATATATATATTGAACTATGATTTTCTTGTTAAGTCACTTGTTTACAAAATAGAAATTTAATTATAAGTTAAAGAATGACCTTTAACAAAACTCTATATTTCACAAAAATTGTTTACAAATTCTATTTTTAAGATAATATCACTATGATCATGCATATAATATGAGTTATTATCAAAAATAAATAATTTTCAAAGGTATAAATATTTATATGTTTGTTACAAAGTATCTAAGTGAAGAAAAACTTGGGAAAATTGCAATCTAAGGGCTGAAACTTTTAAGTCAAATCTTACTGACCCATTTTGAAACCCAAATGACTTTAAATGTTAAAAATAACCTTAGAAATAGATAGATCTTTTCGAGTAGGTAGAAAAACGACTATTAACATGCGACATTTCAAGTTAAAATGTGCAAATTATGGTCATTTTAAGTTGGAATTTCTCTTAATTTGAATTCTAATGAAAATAACAAGAGAGAGTTAAAAAAATTTAGTAGCACTTTTATGAAATACTCATTCCATTTTTTTTTTTTTTAGGTGATGAGGAATACAAGACTCCCCTTCCTAAGGATTATTATGACTAAGCCGATTGCGTTATAAATGAGTGAGTTTTTCCTCATGATTTCGTTAACTTGCTTATGCTTGTAGATATCTGTACTAAGTTTATAAATAAAAGATAAAATGAATATAAATAGGGTTATGGGTTTATATGTATATACATCTATGAATGTGTGACAAAGGATGCTAAGCATATCAAAACCAATAAATGATTATTTAAGTGCATCATCAATATTATATGTTGCTTATGTGTGTATGATGCACGCTTGATCACCTTTAAGTATACCTTAATTATACTCGGCTTTGACATAAATTAAATGCATATGCATTGCATTCATCAAGCCATATGCCGAAGGCTGCAGCTCATATGCAAGGAATCGAGAGGGTCCAAGGCCAGAAGGGTCTACAGTCATGCTCATTCTTAGGGAACTAAGGTATACCGAGGATACACCCCAAGGATCAATCGTGTTGATCAATCGTTATGAGCAGGGGGCTCGGGGACCAGCAATAGAAGATCATGTAGACCTTCAAATATCATTCACTAACACTCGATATAGAATGTGTAAATCCATTCTGTGTATGGTTTCCAGAGATCCATGCATAGTTTTTTATATCATGTGGTTGTTGCATAGCATGCATAGCACATGTGTGAAAATTAATAAACTTGTTTAAAATAAGGTACAAATAAAGAGAATATCTCACTAAGCTCATTGTAAGATTACATCCCTATAGATTTTTATTGAAACAGATATGCTTGAGACTCTATCCGAGGACAGGATATTAAGAAAATCAATGGTGAATTATTGAGTTTTTACAGAAGAAGTAGAAGTATAGAAGGAATCTCCTTGTTTGAGATCTCTTTATGAGTGATATATGTTATATTAATATTTTGGAGATTACTAGAAAATGTATTTATGTAGTCTTGAAGACATTAGTGAGGGTATGCCCTTAAGAATTGTAATTGACCTTATTTATGTTTAACATTAAGTATTTCTCTTACCTTGTTACTTAATTGTTATCAAAGTAAATTGCACTAATCCGATGCATTCTCTCCAATGTGTTGTACACTTAGTGCATGATATGAAAGCCTTTGCGTGACTAAGGAAGTCATTCCTAGGCTTTAATGTTGTATACAACAGACTGCTACATTTAGGGTACCCTTCGGGGCGTAACAGTATTTATACAAAAATTGATACTTAATTGAATCATATATTCATTTCAAAGTATTTGGAGGACATGTATGAAGATTAGTGATGAATTTACCCAAGGAATATTCAAGAAAGTGAAGACAAGGAGAACATATGGAAGCTTCTTGGGCGTGACAATTGCATAAGAGGAAGTCAGAGTACCTAGACTGAAGTTCACAGCAATTATTCATGTTGGAGAAAGGAATTTCAAATACCAAAGTCTACCAATGGGAAAGTCACAAGCGTGATCTTTATGGAAGGAAGAAGTTGGGCCATCTGGACTCAAAAGCATGCCCGTACTCCATTGAGAATTTGGAGAAAATTTGAGACTAATATCTACCAAGGGATGGGTTATGGGAGTAATTCTTGAAAAATTGCAAGATAAACAATTCGTAGAACTAAATATCATGGGCATGAAACTAAAATCTAAAGAAGATTTGATAAGCACGGTACCTACTAAGGGATGAGTCATGGCTGTGACTCTAGTTCCAGTAAGCAAAACAGAATTAATGAAATGCAAATCACGAGCGAGATCTTTGGAAAGGCATGATTATGACTTTTATATTTCTTTTCATCAAATAGTGTATTTCTTAGTTAAGGTTGTATATTTTCACCAAATGCCTTTTCAAGAAATGTGTGGTTATAAAATACACCACATTTATTCCTTCAAAAATTATCTAGAGATTTTCTCCATCAATTCAATATTCATTGTAACAAGTAGATGAAGACGCCATGCAGACATCTTCTCCCCCCCGAAAAGGGAGCGAGTGAGTGTGTGTGAGTGTGTGTGTCAGTTGTTTCCTAAAGAACTTGAGAAAGTTGAAGGAATTGTGTTGTTTGTATGTTGTGTTGCAAGACTCCAGATCTTCACCTAAATCTAATAAAGGGGTTTTATCTTTTCTCTACTCTCTCTTCTATTATATTGTGTTTATTTTTCTGTTATTATTTATCTATTGTTCTGTCATTATGTATGAGTAGAGAATAAGATTTATTCATGGAATTTAACTTGAATCTGATCGTTAAAGTTTAATTCATCTAATAATTATCTAGTTCTAGTAACTAGAATTAATAATCTCAAGAAGTAGTATAGGCGCAACATTTTCTTGACCATATTTTAGTAGAAGACATCAAGAGATGATTCCATTAAATAGATCTTTTTCACTAGGTGAGTCGCTCATGATGATAAAGATATCGTAGTGAGACTCTCTGCATTTTTTTTAGAATTCAGAAATAAATTAGTCTTAATGCAACATTCAAGTGACTGTTAATCAGGATGAGATTCCGATGAACACATTAGTTGTTAGATGCAAATGCTTCTAAGAAAAACATTCACTTATTTAATGAATTTTGGTAAGTAATAATCATTAGAGAAACCTATTTGTAAATTCATGTTAAGGAAATGAACAAATTTGATAGTGGTTGTTGTGTTCTATTTTTGTGTATTGTTGTTGATATAACTTAGTATACTTCTTAATTTTAGATTAATAAGCATTCATCCAATCAATTTCTCAATCAATTTGCTAGATAATAGGAAAATTAGAGTAGTACTACTACTTGAAAATGTTCCTCGTATAGACGACCTTATACTCTACTCTATGTTACTAAAACGATAGGTGTACTTGCTTGTTGATACCGAGTTTAGGAGTAGAGCATTATGTTTATAAATTATTGAAACTCAATAGCTCTAATTAGAGGACTACTAGGAGTATTAGACATTGTTTTCATGCATGGTAGAATATTTAAATCAAAATATAGATTCACACAGAAAAATGCAATCATGTAAAGAGATACAATTTGAAGCTATAAAAGTACACAAGCAGGTATCAAACATCCACCCAAGAAGTGTGATCAAAATTTCTTATTAATTAGTTTATATCTGTTTTAGGTTTTATTCATTGACTAGACTTCATTTATTTATGATTCTTTCACTTCTACAAAGATTTAAGTCTTTATTATATATATGTGTGTATATTAATATTAGGTTTAAGAAAGTGCTCGTTTCTTTAAAATAAAATGTATTGGATGCTACAAAACCTATTTCGTTAGTTTGTTACTTAATATAACCACAAATATGTTAATTTGGCTTTATTTTAAACATCCAAATGGGTGAGAGGTACTTTACCGTGTTTTGTAATGGTTGTCTAAGGAGGATCAACATGATATATCTTATGAGAGTAGCAAATGTATTGTTGTCGCCAATCAAACAAGTGGATTGTCTCACCAATACAATACAAATTTACTATCACGTATTGGTGCAACAAAGTAAAAGTTGTTAGATTTAGAATTCCTATAAAAACAATGGTAGATGGCCTTAAGGTAATTTCTAATGACTTTGATGTTATAAGTTCAATGATTCATTCTTTTGTCTATGATAATATCAAAATGCATCTACAACCCATTTAGTGATGGAAGCCTTGGGAAGCCATCTTGGCAAAAAGGTAATGTTGTAGAAGAAGATATCAATAGTGAAGAGAATGGCCATGATTATGTTGATGGTCTTAACAGTGAGGAGAAGTTAAATGAGGAGCTTTTAAAAGCTTGGAGAGTTCTTAAGTTAGCTAAGCAAAGATCTACTTTTAGAAGCAAGAAAATTGATCATGAAAGTAGGCATAGATTGATTGTCACTAGAAAAGACAACTCCAATTATGACCCAAAAATGATCCAGGCACCACCCATAAAATTCAAAATTCGAATATAATAACTGAAAAGTAATTAGGAATTTAAATCGACGGAATGGGCAAAATTAACTAGTGAGCTAACCAAAACAAAATGTAAAGTTAGTTTGATTAATGGTTTTAGGTTAGTAAAATCTGCCAAATAAAACCTAAGGAAGATGGGGGGTTGAGATCGCACCATGTGGTGCTCTAGATGGAAAATCTACAAACCCTAGACCTACCTTACTAGCTCCTATATAAATACTTCTCGTTTTTCTACCCTTACTTTTTTAGGATATCTACTAAAACCCTAAGGCAAGCTTCCCTAAACCTTAGCCTCCATTTAATGTTAATTAAGTAATATTAAAGGAGGATTAACACTATTCAGCAAAGATATCTACTTCACAATAGGAAATGAAAACAATGGAGGCGAACTAGGACAAACAGAAAAACAACAAACTTTGTAAAATTCGTAACAAGGTAAGTTTGAGGTTTTTAAACATTGAAATGCAATGTTTGTAGTGTTTTAAGCATGATTACGGGCCGGTACAACCTAGTTCGGCCGGAACCAACATTAATGCTGGGTTGAGTCTCGCCTAAGACTTGTTTTTGCAACAAACAGGCGAGACCTGGATTGACCCGATCGACCCGAGAGGTCGAACTGGGTTGAATCGATCGACCCAGACTAATTGAAAACAAAATAAAAAATTAGAAATTTAAATATTTATTCATACTTTATTATAAATTTATAAAATATAATCATTAAATCATATTTATTTAATAATTAATTGATGGATTTGATCTAAATATAGATTTAGTTGCGTGATGACACTTATATTGGTATTTTATAATTAAATTATCCCTTATATTTTTACTTTTTTGTGACCCCAGTTCGACCACCTGTTCGACCCCTCAACTGCTGACCCCCTAGCCTGTCCAAGTTAAATCTCGGTCCGGTTCTGATAACATTGGTTTTAAGTGTAAAATCTGACTTAGGTGTGTTAGTATGTAATGGAAGTAGTAAAGAGTTTGAGTTTGGAGGAGTTTTAAGCCTTGGAGCACCACTCATTGCTGAAACAATAAGGTAAGACCTAGAATAAAACTCTTAATATTATGAGAATCCAATGGTAGAGAGATGAGACAAATCTAACAATGTGAGAATGAAGAATGAACATGTCATAAGTTGAAAGTTTGTTAGAGATTGAATTTAAGAAGAATAAATGTTGTTATATGTTTAAAACTATGGATGAAATAATAGAATGAATATAAGGTTTGATGTTGTTGATGTTAGAGTTGCTGAATGAAGAGTTCATACATGGAAGTTTTGAAAATTCAAAGAGACCATGATAAAGTTGGTGGTTACTATCAAAACTAGATGTCTTAAGCGTCTGACTTCGATTAATCATGTTTTAACAGGATGGGAGATGAAAATAGACGAGACTAGGCATGAACATGACTGTCTAACATTTTTAAGATCCCCAAAAGTTGTTCCAAAACATGTTTTGCAATAGCAATATCAAGTTTGAGCACTAAATACCACAAACCCTTTAGACCATGACAAGTACATGAGGTGTATACCTTCCCATGTTCCTCTCTGACCTTTAAAACTAAAAAAGATATGTTTTCCAAAAAAACATGACAAGTACATAAGGCCGTGTACCTACCTTTGTTTCTAACTGACTTCAAAACTCAAAGAATCAAGTTTTCCCAGAAGAACATGACAAGTACACGAGGTCATATACCTTCCCATGTTTCGTTGTAGTCTTAAACCCAACCAACCCTAGAAGAACATGGGATAATACATTGACTCGTGTACTGCTCATATTCCTCTCTTATCTTAAATACTTTCAATCCTAGAGCTGCACGAGGAATACGAGATCTCATGTATTACCCTGTATACCTTTCTAACCTAAGCCTAAGGGATCCATAGCCAAAACACGGCTAAAACATTCGCTCGTGTAAAAGAACACGATATAATGCATGTACCAATGTAATTTTGTAGTCCCTTATTCCTTCAACAATCTTTGTCCAGATTGCATAAAACTTGACCAAATTCCTTTCTTAGACTTAAATAACCCTCTAAACATGATCTTTAAGCAAAAGTGGTTAAATTAAACTGACCTAGATATAACAAATAATACAAGTGGATTAAAGATAATTAATCATGAACTAATTTCAATTTCAATTATGAATGGTTATTGGACATTAAGCTTGAAAAGGGATAACAAGCTCAAACTGATCAATAAGTACGCAGTAATTACTTGTCGCTTGCTAGGGTAGTATTAACAACCGGACTAAGAATTTAAACTTGACTTAACTGAGTGTTGGTTGTTGTTTGGCTACTTACTCAAGGAGTGGCACTGATCGCCTCTTATTAGAGTTACTGAGTCTTTAAATTTATAAACCTATTCTCCTTAGCTCACTCAGTTTGACAAGCGAATGTACCTATCGTCATTTAGTATGGGTGAATATAGTGTCGGAGCGAATTACAAATACTAGTATCAATTAAATTTCCTATTGTCTAGCATTTGAATAAATGAGATGAATAAATTGAATATAATTCAATTAACTAAACTAATTACTAGCTACAGCTATGTTCATTAAAGTAATTAACAAATTAAGGTTATTCTAACAATCAACAACACATCAGACTTGCTTCACCAATGAATTAACATGTACTAGAACATTATTGATGTTGTATCTCTCCTAACTACAGGATTCCACCAATTAGACCAATATCTCTCTTGAGTCTATTGAATCCTAATCTCAACCCTTATTGAACTGGAATCTCTTCCTAGTTAACAGCTGACTAAAATAGCATCAGATACATGAACTCAATGTAAATTCTATATATATGCAGAAGGTTTCACAACTCTATCTCTAGGCATTATGAGCAATCTCTCTATAGCTTAGATATATTCCATTGGTAGATTTCTCAATCGCATCTAATGGAAATCTGATCTAATCATAGGTCATGCACTGCCTAGAATTAGAATGCTTTAAAACACTAAAGAGATTAGTGAAATTAACAACAATAGACAATCAATCCATATACGTACATGCTAAAACATGGCTACACAAGTCTTAGTGACTACTCATGCATAATGTAAAGTAAATAATACATTACGATAAATGTAAGACTTAAGAAGAAGGAATATGGAAACAATTGGGATTAATGAATTCACTTGAAGACGTTCGTACAATAATACTCTAATGTGCTTGCACAGCATACTCTTACACACCAGAAACTTCTACACAAGTAGAAGATAGTAAATGGATATTGATCAAAAGTGTTGTCTAACTCTAATGATTCGATCCTTTGTAATGTTTCACCCGAGTATTTATAGGTATCTTTCATTAAGTGCATCCATTCGGCGAAGATAGATGTCATTTGGCTTTTAATCCCTTCCAAAAAAGTATTTAAATCCGAAACGGTATGAAAATATTTAGACAATAATCGTCATCACGGCCATTATCAGGTCGGTTATCTTCTCGGAAGCAATTACCCAAGGTAGATCACGGTCATACCAAAGGTTGTGATATCCTTGGATTATAAACATTCAACAAGTAATGGCCGTATTTGGATATTCATAAGCTTTTGCAGGTTGATCCCCTGATGGTCACGACCATGATGAAGGCTGTGATCATCTTCACTGTGCTATGAAAAGTCTTCATGGATAACGATCGTTGCATGCTCTTAAGATATGTTAGTGGAGGTCACCACCTTGGCAATGGGCGTGATGTAGGCCGTTATCTCCACTGTGGTCTTCTTGTTTCTAATAGATAACGATTGTTTCAGGAATGATTGTAATGTCTGAGAAGATCACCACCTTAGTCATGGTTGTATTGAAGCCCGTGATCTTATATGTGGTCAAATTTCTCGTTCTTTTTTCATTGCCATGCCCATAATCTCCTTTCTATATAAGTCTGAAGAGATCACCATCCGGTGTGATCATGCTTGGTTGATATGTTTCACTTCCAATTTTGTCCATTTTGATCCAAATGTTGATATTTAACCTTTTTTAACCTGAAATAAATATATTTTCTAATTAAGTATAATCCTCTTAAATAAATCACGAATTGAAGCATAATTAACCATAAATAAACCCAAATGAGTATGGTAAATTAACCGTATCAGGTACCCCTGGACTAGGTTGTGAGCCTAATCACAATTTTGGGATGACATGGTAATTTAGGTGATTAGGCCCCCATGGAATGCATGGTTAAGCTTGGCTTATAGTTGATAGGGAATTTTTTGTGATTGAATGGCTGGTTAAGAGCATATATGAAGTTGTGACGAATTATACGGCATAATGGGACTCATATAAAGCATTACAAAGGACCATGCTTGTTAGTGGCAACCTCTGAATAGATGACCCGGATGAGACTATTTCCTTCCTTTATGGTAAGTTCTGGAGACTTATCAAACCCTCTCTTCGGTGCTCAATCCACTGAGGGAACCCTAACCCTTTTGTGTGGTGGGAGTCATGAGTACTCTTGTGCATGTTAGTATTTCTATGATGTCAAGAATACTTGTTTGATGACTTAAATTTAATCAAGTTAACTTGTCCCTGTTGCATTAGCTTAAGCGTGTATGATATGAGTGTGTGTGCTTGATTACTATCTATTAGGTTTCACTGCTTACTTTTCACTATTTCAGGTATTGATAAGATCATATTTTATACAAATCTTGATGATCAAAAGAACTAGAATGGATATTTGTTTTGATTAATTTTTATGTTTCAGGACTAATTTGGATAAAGAAATCAAAACAAAAGAATTTGAATCAAAAATAGGAAAAATTGAAGTCAAGGCCGGCAATTCACCATTCAAAGCCACCGGCCTTCGGACGGCTTACATTCAAGGCCGCTGCAGCACTGCCAGCTTTGCCCTGCTTAAATTCAAACAACACTCAAAGCCGCCTCAAAGCTGCCGGCGTAGAAGATGAAGCAGCCAGCGTACATGAAGGCCGGCAGCTCAGAAATGAAACATCACCAGCTTTGAAGGAGTTACATTATAAGCCGGCATGAAAGCCACCGGCCTTGAGGCAGCGTACATCATAGATTTGAAGCGACATGAAGATATCCAACGCTTGAAGGAAATTGAAGAGACAAATCTGTTGGAGTGTCAACGCCGGCATGAAAGCCGCCGGCTTTGGGACGGCGTTCATTATAAATCAGCCCAACGCTTCATTTCTGACCATATACGTCGGCTAGATCTACATCTAAGTCGCCAGCGTAGAAGCGGCCTACATTGTAACTGATATTGAAGGCTGCCAGTGCACTGCCTGCGCAAAGGACAATTTGAAGATACGCCGCCTGTAAGCCGCCGGCGTAGGATCCATAACGGCCGGCGTACGTTGTGAAACAGCAAAGTTCATTTAATGTTTTTCTCCAAATTTTTCCTATAAATAGGGGGTCTTCTCCTCACTTTCAGAATCATCCAAGTATCCAATAATCCAATTATCCATTCCACATTACAAGTAGCTCTAGAATAATTAGAAATAGGCATTTCATAAGAGATATTTGAAGTTATTGAAGAAGTTGCAAGTGAAGCTTTGGTATTTTGAATTGGTGATATCTAATCTTATTTCTTTTATGCAATTCATATATCTGAATAGTTTGATCATAATGAAATCATTTGCAATTTCTTATCTGATTTTTGAATCATCATCCATGAGTAACTAAATTCTTTTTGTGGGAAGTTGATGAAGCTTTAAACATGCTAAAATGATTTTTGAATCCATGTTATAAGATAGTTAGAATCATGAAATATTCATATTGAATTCTGATTATTCATCATACTTTTGGTGTGTAAGAATTCTAGTAACTCGGAAGGGAAATTAAGGTTCATATGAATTCATAAATTGAGATTAAATTGCAATTGCGGAAGCGGCGTAGTTTAATCTAATTTAGAAATTGTCCATAAATATTAATGCAATGTTTTATGTTGATTTCTCACTAAGGAATTAGGAGATGTTAATATAAAGTATTAGTCAATTATAGAATCGGAAGATTTATAATTGTAATTTTGATTCCACTAATAATTTATTTAGCGGAAGTTATTGAATTGTTTTGTGGTTTAAAAGATTTTTAAACTCTGTTTTTAAATCTTGACAATTTCTTATGAATATTCATGAATCTAATTATCATTATAACATGACTTCAAGTTGATTGGCAATAGTTTAAAGTGGATTATGCTCCTTCCCACATTTTTCCACCATATCCCTCTCTTTAAAAAGCTCATTGCATTCATATAGATAATTAATTAGATAATTTAGTTTAATCTAATCATCTTAAAAAGATTAATTACCTAGATATTAGTATTAGTTGATAATTGTCTAGTAGTTAGTAAATCTCCATGGGATCGACACTTTATTCATGCTATATTACAATAGAAGACCTAGTACGCTTACTAGAAATATGCTTTAAAATTCAATACTAAATACAGCACATCAGGTATCAAGAGTGATCACTTCGAAGACCTTCACTATAACTCTATGGGTTTCAGGACCAATGAGTTTAGAGAGTGATATAGATGAGTAGAGGACCATATGGAACTTTAAGAAAACTATTTGAATTTTTATGTTTCCTATTTTCAATGGATAATTGTAAACTTTGAACTATTTTACTATATATGGACCAAGTGCCAAATCTTGTAACTAGGTTAAGACTAACTCCCCTTTTATGGCTACTTTCTTAAGTTGTTTTAGGCTTTAAATTTTCATTTCACTTTCTTGAAATGCTTTTCTGTATGTTTATATAATAATGCCTTAATTGTTGGCAAATTGTTAGTCGATGTGTTACGGTTTACTAAAGAACCTAATCGCAATTTCACAACTAAAACTTAAGTAGCACCCACCTAGCTAATGGAAGCCTTACACATGTCACTTGGAGGCAATGTATATGGCGAAACAATCACGTCCTCAAACAACTGGGTCATTTCAGACTCGTTAAAAGGAGTTAATGATCATGTGAATGATAAGACTAATTATAGCGAAGGTGGGGGAATGTATGATTTTTAAATATTACAGGGAAGAGGAGTGGTGAAGAAGAAATTGTTAAGGCTAGAAATAATTTTCTAGCCTATGATAGTAAGGCTAAAGAACCTTCCCTTTTGTGTGTCAATGATATTTGCTAGTAGAATGCAATATTGAAATACTCTATAGTTGAACAAAAAGAGAATTTACATTTGTAAAATACAACAAAACATAGGTATGGGCAAAATGTGTGAAGGAAAATTTCCCTTACCTAGTGCATGGCTCATATGAAAGGAGGCGGGAGACTTTTCACTTGAAAACTTACATTCTAAAGCATAACCGTATATATCCTTGAAGAATTAGTTGGTGAAAAAATGGAATAATACCCGAAGTATATTGGTCCGTTACAAAAGTTGTGCCAAATATTAAGCTCTTTTCCTCAAAAGAATTGGTAACGAAAGAAATGGCCATTGCTATTACAGCATCGCTACATAATCAAGTTAAGTTAAAGGCTATTCAAGAGTTTATGTGATACGAAATAAAGGAGTATGTCTTGTTATGAGATTATGCTCAGGAGCTTCGAGGAAAAAAATTGAGTTCCATTATTATATTAATTGTCCTTAAGGACTTCGATGCTAATATGGTTGTGTTTGATAAATTTTATGTATGATTTTATGCTTGCAATAGAGAATATCTAGATGGTTGTAGAGAAGTCATTGGTGTTGATGGTTGTTTCTTGAAGAGCATCTGTAAAGGAGAAATGTTATCTACAATAGTTTTAGATGTAAGCCCTGGAAAATTTCAGTAAATAATTCTAAAGATGAACTTTGAAAATAAAACCCTGAAAGTTACTCCGAATTAAAACTGAACTTCGATAAGTCCCAAATTCCGAACGAATCCGGAAATTTCTGAATCGTGAGAAAAATAAGAAATCTCAGAAATAAAATAGCAACTCAATATACTTCCATTCTAAAACCTCTACGTACGACAAATTTTATATTTAACTCCAACTTATAAATTTGGATGAAATAGAGCCCTAAAACAAATTGTTAAGAAGTAAATAGTGATTAACCTTCGGGAATAAAACTCAATCCAAAGAATTCCGAGAACGTTATGAGATATTAAATACTTATGAAAATCGACCTTAAAATAAATCTCACCAATCAGATATGTCATATAAGTATGAAATATCAGTTTCCAAATTGGCAAAGGTGTAAACCGGAAAGTCAACCGAGAAACCTAAGGCCCTGAAACTCCCAAGAAACTCCGTAGTCTAATTCCGGAAATCCCGTGTTCCTAAACCAAGGAGTCGGAATAAGAGGAAAAGGTATAATTGGTTCGTATTAAGCCTAGGATGCTCTAAAGGATGAGATCAATGAGTTTTCGACCTATTCCAATCCGGTCAGGTGCCGACTTCGAAAAACGTGCCCTGGGATTCGAAATGTTAAAAATATATTATTAATGCCGTTAGACTCATATTTCTATAAGGATCTCTAAATTATTAGTTTTACAAATTTTCAAATAGCTAGAATTACCTAATTTTGCAAATTTACTTGTATTTCATTACTACCAGTAACTAGTGATCTTCCAGTACGATTTACTATTATTCATTACCTAATTTTTATCATTATTCTTATAATGTATACCCTAGTTCTCCTAGTGATCGGATAAACTTCGGAAATCAGAGAACGAAACCCTATATCGATCTGGTTCAAGCTTAGTGAGAGGAGCTTAGAAATCCTAAATCCGGCTTTCCTTCGGTTTTATAACAAAAGAAGTTTTATAAAGTAAATGAATATGAATTATTATTTTAGAGTATATTTTAAACCTTAAAAAGTTTAAAATTCGGGAATTTTTCAATTCCAAGCCTTCCCGAGCTCAATTACGGAAAAACGTGCCCCGGGACCACAAACTCAGAAAAATATTCCGAAATATTCATTAGAACCAAAATTTTATAAGGATTTCAAAAATATAAATTTTAAAATTTTTCGGGCTATAAAAATTACAATTATAGCCTTTTCCCGTATTTTCGTTACAACCGGTAAAGTAGATATCTTGTCTACTATTCACAAGTACAACCTACACTACACACTACCCATACCCTATTCTTACATCCTTACAGCTACTCATTATAATTTTCTTTTCCAAGAAATTTTGTTTCTTAATAAATTATTACATTTATTAAATTTTATTACATAAAATTACAAATTTTATCAAAAATTCAATTTTCTCTCTCTCTCCCCTATACTTGGCCGACGCATCCCCCTCCCCAATTCTCTCCAATTTGTTTTATTTTACTCATTTTATTACAAATAAACCCTAATGCACATGATATATAAACTCATCTTCTATTCTCTCTCTTCATTTTCACTCTTCTAATTTTTTGAAAAGGTTGAAAACCCTCTCCTTCTCCTCCTATAGTTTCCGTGACACACACACACATACACACACCTCCACAAATTTATTTCATCTTCTTTTCTTCTTCAAATCATCATTAGATGATGATTCCAAGCTTTGTTATTCATAAATCTTGTGATGGCAAGACCATTCTTGAGTGTTTTTCATTTTTAATCCCAATGAGCCTATGCTAGTGACATGAAAACACTAATACAAGAATATCAAGCCATCACAAGAAGTGGATCTAGTGTTTAAAAGAGTTTTTGTTGGAATATCATCTTTTTCATGCATGTATAGTAGAGATCTAGCATAGGAGGTTATGTTCATGCCATGAAACTCATGATTCATACGCTATATATGGTAGATCTAGTGTTTAGACATTCATGCCTTCATCTACATTGATGTTCATATGGTTATTTTGAGCTTTCATGCATTAATGATCCTAAAAGCTTAGCCTTGCATGTGTATGGATGTGTTAGATGGTAGATCTTCATGTATAGGAGGTAAGAAACTTGAAAAAGAAAAGATTTTTACTAAGAATGTTTTATGGAAATTTTTCGGATGATTTTGGAACCCTATTTTAAAAACCCTTAAAACCACTTTGAAACTCATATTTTTCATGAAAAATGAAGGGTATGTGTAATAGGTATCTTTAAGGAATGATTTTTACAAGTTTAAATGAGTTTAGGCATGAGTAATATGTAAAACAAGTAGTGAAGTTAGAATGGAAAATCTTGAGATAGTGATTAGATCGTTAAATTCGTAATTTGGAATAATGCCTACATAAACACATAATATTCAAGCTTAAATTGCATGTTTTATGAGTTAAATGAAGTCCTTAGGCAATAGATATAATAAAGCTTCAAATTTTGGTGCATTGAACAAGTTTTTTCCTAAGAAAAGTGCAAGAAATGAAATTTTCCAAAATTCGGATTTTTGTGAAAAGCTTGTTTAAAAACATATTTACAAAGTGAAAAATGTGAATTTTTATGCATAAATGGAGGTCTTGGATAGTATAGAAGATAAAGACTTGTTTTGAGTTAGATAACAAGTAAAGTCTAGGAATAGGATCCTAAAATACTAGAAGATGCAAAAATTTGGAAAGAATGGATTTTAGGAAATGGCTAATGTGAAGTCTTGTAATGATTAGGAGTTCTTAAGAGTTCATTATCAAAAATCATCAAGATCATGCATATATTGAACTCATTACATGACATTCATACTAGGAATTCATTCATATTCCATCTATGCATGAGTTATTAACTAGAAACATTTTTACTAAATGCGAAACAATTTTTCGGAAATGGAAACGTTACATTACAGATCTGATCCCTCTTTTCCGTGACCTTAATGTCTTCAAAACTTGAAAATAATATTAGAAATAGATAGATCTTTCGAAGTAGATAGAAATTGATATAAAATTTGCGAAATTCCAAGTTAAAACGACTAAGTTATGGCCGTTTTAAGTTGGAACTTCCGCAAATAGCGAGAATCACGATTTTGAGTAATTTAGATGCATAACTTGAATTATTTGAGTGATGAAATTCTTATTAGGCTATTTTTATTTGGTAGGTGATCCCGAGTACGAAGATACCCTATCACCCAACTACCGTTACTAAGAGACCGGCATACCGTGGCCAAGTGAGTATTACTTTTGCTCTCAGTTATTGCTTGTGATTGTAATAATAGTGGCATTAGTTGTTTAGGCAAAAATAAAAAATGATTATGCATGATGGGGTATATGGGAATTATATACTTGTCTGCTGTTGATATGTGAAGTTGAACTTAAGGAATATCGAAACCGGGTGTTAAGCTGTTGCTTGTTTAGCTAGAATTAATATTGATTGTCTGCGAATATTGATTGGTCACCTAAAAGAATTGGATTAATCTATTATTGCACCTCAATTATAATCGAACTCATTCATATCACAACGGGGATGGAGCATTAGCATTTGTTAGTTTTTCGTGATCCATAAAACGAACATATGTTGGTTAATCGTGATCTATAAAACGAATATATGTTGGTTAATCGTGATCCATAAAACAAATATATGTTGGTTAATCGTGATCCATAAAACGAATTGTTGTTCAGTTGACCGTGAGCTTAAACGGCGTCGTACCGCAGGATTCGTAAATCCGCTAACCCGGGATAGAGGGTGCAAGTCCATCCACATATGATTTCCGGCTAATCATATGTTTGTTGAACTCACTCGTTTGATGCATTTCACTTGGTTGATTAATTACTTGCTTGAATGTTTTGTATTAATTATGATTCGGAAATTTTCACTCACTAAGCTAGTGTAGCTTATACCCCAATAGTTTCCTGTTGCAGAATGAATACCTTTGGCTATCTCCAAGGACCCGTGGACATCAGATACAACTCTTAGAGGTTGAGGAGTTTGTTAAGGCCGGGACCTAAAAGTAGAAATGGACTTCTGATCTTGTTTCCCGGAACCAGTGTCTGAAGGATAATACGAGGAATTTTGTGAGCTCGAAATTTCTTAGCAGTGTCATCGGGGGTATGCCCCTTAGTTCATGTAGTAGAATAATTCTCTGTAAGACGGTCATGATTTACATTCTTGCTGCTATGTATATCTCCTTAAGCTATCACGAAGCAAAGTATAGTTTATGTATATTGAGAGTGAGCCTTACACCCGATGTTCAAACTCATGGAAAGACTATGGTTGTCTTACTTGAGTTCAAATGTTGAGTGTGGCGGACTGTCACGTGTAAGGCACACTTTAGGGCGTGACATTAGATGCAAACAATCAAATGTTTCTCATTGCATGGTTTGTTGTTAAGATAGAAAAAAGGTTCTTAGGATGGGTTTATGGAGGGGTTGATAAAGGATTCTCAAGTTAATTAAGATGGTTGAGGGAAGGGTTGGTCTATTACCAGCGATAAACAAAAAGGTATGTTGAATTGCATCTACTTCATTTTGTTTCATCTTACTTCACATTTTTTTCTTTCTCTCTCTCTCTTATTTAACATTGTACATTTCATGTTATGATGGGACTTGTTCTTATTCATATAAGAAGAGAATAATAGCAAAAAAAATAAAACACAAGAAATTCATATATGAGTAAGGGCATAATTGGATTTTTAACTTGTTGTCACGATGGAATGGAACTTGTTATTGTTCACTACTTTGAGGATGAGAGTTTTCATATTTAAAGGTACCTTCATCTAACTTTATGATTTTTAACTTATACATTGATAACAAAACATTTTTTTCCATATGTAGAGCCTAGTGAGTGTCATAAACACTTTAATGCCTGCAACCAAAAATAGAATTTGAGCAAGGCATATTCGCACATATTTGGGGAGTAAATGCATAAGGATCATCAGAAGACTGTGCCAGTATCACTAATGTTCCTACTCTACTAACCACAATCAAGCACATACAGCAAATCAATCAATATATTCAAGTAAATTTAGGTTGTAAACTAATTTATATGAAAAACAATTAGTAATTTCAATAATAATTTTTACAAGAAAATGGCATCCAAGTTATGGGTAGACTAACCTAAAGAATAGTGAACCATTGGCTTTAAGCCAGAGAGAATTTGTATGACTAGTTAGTTGGTCCTCTTATGAACCATCAAGTTAAAGCAACCTATCTACATTTTGTGGAATTTAAAGATTACATTAGCTTACTGGTGTAATTTGCATGAGCGAGTCAGTGCAACCCCAGTATGCACAACACACAAACTTTTTCTACAATTTTTCAAAAAACCAGCACATATCACTTCCAAACATCAATCAAGGCCTAAACTTTCATCATTAATGTGTCTCTAACACTTTATAACATCATATAGTCAACAGCGTCACAATTTACTTAAAGATTTTGAAAGAAAAACTTACTTAAATCTTCCTTGACTGCTAATTCATACACACTACTCCAACTTAGAATGTCTACAAATGAAAGCAATTTAATCATTAAATCCCTAAACATGTTCTTACCAAAAAAAAAAAAAAAATTGACTACAATATCTCTTGAACATTAAGACTTACCAAAAAACGAAATAGAAATCTAGGAAACATGTTACCCCCACTTGCTAAATTTGTTTATAGGTTCGCAGGCAATCATAGAAGAGTGCACATTAACTCACTCTTCTATGCCAAAAGTATTGGGAAGAGGATAGATGCTTACCACATTAACTGGGTGAAGTTGTTAGTTGGGAGAAGAAATATTCTAAGTTTGAAAAGGAGAAACTACTAATAGGAACAAAAGAAGAAAAAGATTACATTAGTTTAGGTATTATAAGGTTGGGTTTTAAATTGTATGCTAAATGACTCATTTACCCCAAGCATATGTATAAATATATGTGTATATATATTCTAAGTTCATTTGATTATTTCAATACTAGATTTTTGCATGTGCATGATTGGATAGTTAAATCCTGACTAATGTACATTAGACCTAAATGATGTGTTATTAACATGTGGCTATTCAAACCTGCATAAAGTAGCCATTGATGAGGGGATAGTAGTCTCAGACGCCTCAAATGATATAGTTAAACTAGGTATGAATATCTTATAGTGATGATGAGGCTCCTTGATATGATGAAACTATAGTTGAATGCGTGAGTTGAGCAATAATAAAGTTATTATAAGGCTAATTGAAGGAATATGATATTGATTACAATATTGCAGATGAACGATGTTCCTAATAATATGATACAAGTGGTGAACTCAATATGAGATGTTTAGAGCTTGCGACAACAAGAAACAAAACCTTGCCTTGCATCATATGTTTCAGAAGTGATGAACACCATGTGTGTAATTATATTTATTATTACAAGTGGGGAGTTAAAAAGTGAAACCTAAATAATTCTGAACCTTACTTTGATAAGTATCTATAAAATGAATCGCCTAAGTATATCTATTCTTGGTGCTTAATAATTTACAAGCATGTATGCATTATGGCACATGATTGCATGTATGTCCAGTAATTATGCACTAGGTTGCATGACCCACCCACTTGAAATTTTAATTTCATGTTCTAATGAATTTGACTTGACCTTCAGACTAAGATTAGAGTGGCGTTATTGCAGCTACTGGATCATAAGTTAATGTGAATGAATTTAGGTTAGCAAGTTCTCTATAATTACATGTATTTGGAGATTGTAAAAATAATGAAGTTGTAGATCAATAGCAAGTCTTGAACTTTGAATATTCCTATTATGCTAAAAATATACAATGAGTTAGCTACATCGGTTTTAGGATGTCACATATATGTTAGAGAGGTATTTACTAGCAATGTCTATATCACAAAATAATAAAAATGCCTTTATATGTTTGTTGCATGCCAAATTGCAATTATGAAAGATATATAAAAATCATCCATTAATCCATCTACATTCTCTACATATTACTCTTCAAATCTCACATATATATATATATATAGATATATATAATATGATAAAATCTAAAGGTTGGTTTTCTCTTTCATTTAAACTAGAAACAATAAAGAAAAAAGATCGAATAAAAATAGTCTTAAGGTCTGTTTGTTTGGCTTTTTCCAGCAGATACAGACACTTTTTTGAAACTTTTTTCTAACAAATTATTTATCAAGAAATAGATATAGATAAAAGAAAAAAAGTTGACAGTTCTCGTCAAAAAATCAAATAGGTTAAATATAGATGTAAATTAGATATATTTACACATATCATTTTGAAAAAGATACAGATACAGATGAAAAACATACCATCCAAATAAACACTTAATATATGACAATAAGCATGAAAATAAGGATTTATACAAGAAAAATTATTCAAATTCTTGTTGATAATTAAACTTGACTGAAGAATTGTTGAATTAAACTCAAACTACAGTTAAAGTAGTTTATCAAATTTAGCATTAACTTCATAATAGTTAACTCAAGATTGCGAGCCTAATAGAGTTTGGTTATGTCTAAATGTTAATTAACTTTGAATTAAGTTTGGATATTAATATTAAATCTTAATATTATATTAATTTGAATAAAAAAATTATTTAGAAAAATCAAACCTAACCATGCTTAATCAAACTGAATTCAAACGTATAGAATACTATTTTGAGTCAAAATCAAGTTCAAAATTCTAAACTCTACCAACCTTAAGATGAGCTTTAGTTTCTAAACTTCATAGTATTTGAACTCAAATTCAATACTTATCTTAGTTTCGCTCATTTGAAGCCCTACCACAAAATCTCCATCGCCACATATATCATCCCCAATATTCCTTTAAACTGCAACAGCCAAATGCAAAGGAAATTTCGCTGCAAAATTACATGCCTGTACACTTGGTATCACATAGATTTTAAACCAAGTATCGTCGAAGTATATTTCACATTTCATAAAGCAAGAAACTTTCATTATGGATACAACCCCAAAGACGACTAAAAAGAACGTTTTCAGTCGGGCAAAAGCATAAACATGCTATAGTGGCAATCGCTGTGTTCACCATTTCATAGAATAGGGGAAAGTGGCTAGGCATTAGGATCAAGTGACTTGGAGTAGGAGATGGATATTAATTCAGATCTGTACTTCTCTGCATTATCGTTTTCAGCAACCTTAAAACGACCCTCTGGCTTCACTGTCTTATGTGAGATTTCCGAATCAGTAACCTTCTCAGGTAGAGAGTTAGAGATAGCAATTAATGACTCTCGGACCACCTCCTCAGAAGTTTGTTTTGTTGGTACTGGTGCTTTGCTCTCCATGCAATGGGCTCCTGCATGTTTACCATGGAATTATGACAAGCAGTTTAAAGATTGCAGGAAAAGCTGGAAAGAACAACATAAATACTATCCCAATCACAAAATTTTCATGAAGTCATGACATTGGAAAACTAAAACTTGATTGTCTGTCCAATAAGTACAATCAACCATCTAGTGATAACATCGGCCCAGGGCAGCTATCAAAGTCCGTTGGAGTCATTCCTGAATTCATTTCAAAGATACCAGCTCCTTGAAATAAAATGCTTGCATCATAAAAGGGAAAGAGATTCTAAGCTCTTCTTTCATGCATTTTTATCGAGTGAAAATTTCATAGAACACCAGAGGTTGGAGGATTAGATTTCAAGTTTATCCCTAATTTTAATCAAATAAGCCCTTGATACCTTCATTGCCAACTAAAGGAAAAACTTCAAGCGAAATGATCACAATTTGAAACATGCTGCCATCAATTATCTCACCTCAATTTATTTTATCTCATAGTACTACACATTACTGATAACATATGCAGCAACTGTATTAAGGATGTCCACATCCACGGCTGACATTACACTGATAATTACCGGAGTTAAATCAATAGGCCTAACTCATATTTTTAATTAACAAGACAACTAGTAAGAGAAGAGCTCAACATTTAAATCAACTAGAGATATTAGCAGATGGGAGCTACTCTAATGCTTGCTTTCGAGAAATCTGTCATTTAGCATGATTCATAATAAAATGTGACATATTCTCCATCTAACTGTTCAGCTTGATTTCATGTCTATAGACTTCAGAAACCAGTGATATTACTAGAAATTCATATAAGCAACAAAATACAAATAAAGAGATCTGCAGCATGGTATGCAAATACTGCTCTGCTTAGAGATTATGGAGGCTATGGAAACTTGAAAGATGAAGGCATTGCTCAGAAAGTATAATCAACAGAATGCTTGATACAAACTTCTGCAGACTTCCAGCAGAGCCAAAGAAGCATTGAATTCAAAAGTAATATCACCACATTTATCTTATAGCACGACACTTTAATTTCTGCATACTATCAAGATTTCTGACTACTATATCTCAATAGGAAAATAAGCTTGCATAACAGCACTTACTCCAGAAGCATATTTGGAAGTCTGATAAAACAGATCAACAATATCATTTTTGCTTCACAAAAAACAAAAATCATAGTATTCTCTATTGTATTGCCTGCCAGTACAAAAGAATCAGGACATTAATGCTTCACGGCCCTTCCATTCCGCAGCAATAGACAATACTAAGTGGCATAAAAACTACACATATTAGCTTGCGAATTCTGTTTTCCGATAAAAAGATGGCCAGATCAAACTTTCATCATAAACTCATACAACCATCAATGTAGCCTCAAACACCAGTTATTGAGACACAAAGAAGTGGAACAGCCTACCACAAAAAAGTCAAGCATGATCTGTAATCATGGAGCTAGTCCTTAAATGTGTAGATGTTAGCACGAGTTAGCTATTCTTGTCACGAAAATTGCTTGCTTATATATAGCTTTTAGCATACAACTTAATCAGAATTCTCACAATTCACTCTCTTCCTAATTGTGCTTACATATACTCTCCAGCACACTACAGAGATTCGCATGGTATCAGGGCAAACAAGGCAACATTCTGGAATTAGCCCAAATGCTAAGCTGCATTTTCTTTTTTAGCTTTCCCTTTATTATTATTATTATTTCTTGGCTTTCTTAATTCTGTATCAATTTTCATGATAAAGAATATCAATAATCTGATGAAGAGAGCAACTAAAATTTCTGGAAACTTCATGGACCTCTAATTTTTGCTAATTTCAATAATTTTGGGAAGGAGATAGGACATATTACTTTAATGGGAGCAATGATCTAGGTTAGAGTAGTCCAATTTGCCTAGCTATGGGTGCTGCCTTTCAGCTTGCTAAATCAGGGAATAAGAGTATTAGTTTTGACTGAAAGAACATAAGATGAATGGAAGGCTCTTCTATGAAGAGAGCTGGCATATATATAGCTTCTTCATTTCATTTCTTCTACAACTTAATACAGGATTCTTACAATTCTCTCTCTTTCTGACTGCAGTCACAAATACTACCTAGAATGCTTCAAAGATCTGCACAGTTCCAATATTAATTATTTATTTGTAATAATTTAAGTAAATGTATTGATAGATCAAATATGCTCCCTCTTAACGTAAATTTGCAAGCAAGTGAAAACTATACTTAAATCTCAATATGAAGTTTTATCACCAGAAAGTCTCATGAAAGCATTTTTCCAACCCCGCAACTCATTGCAAGCAAAACCTGAGCTTGACATATGTTCTTTCAACATCCAACTCTAATGTCCTGTGCAATTTTCCCCCTAAATTCTCGAAGGTGGTGGTACAATTTCTACACCGCTTATTTACTACCTAATTAAAAATGAGCTGTTTGTGCTTCCTTCCGTTTTTCTAATACTCCCTGATTGCAAAGATGAATGAATCTAATATTCAGTATACATTTTCTAGGCCAAAAGTTTTGAAGACACCAAGTTAAAGAATTTGACAACAATCTAACTGTTCATTCACTTCACTAAATAAATAAGGCCATAACGAAACAGCTATTACAAAGGAATATAATAGAGATGAAATAAGATTTTTATTTGTTAACTTTTCATTTAAATAAGAACATTTTAGAAAAATATATATTTCAACATTGAATTGTTATTCATAACTTTGAATAATGAATAGCTATTGAATAATTTTTCGAAAGACCTTTGCCGTTATCATCAATTAAACATCCTACTATTTGTTTCTTAATGAATAAGATTGTAATAATATTGCAATTGCAATATCTAATACTTCTTTCTTAATGAATAAGACTGTAATAGAATTACAATTACAACAAACACTAATTGCATAATCTTCGTAACCGCAACACAACATCTAAGAATCCTATAGATTTTCAAGGGCGTGACCTGCCCTTGCCCAAAAAAGTTAAAAATAAATCCAAATGCAATCAATTACTGACCCGCAATTCCAATAAAGACGTAATGATGCAAGCAACTGCCAATTCAATAACAAGATAAGCCAAGCAATGAGTAAAGAGCACGGCACTAACTGCACATGGACAGAATGAAAAAGCAATAGCCAGAAACAGATGCAAAGGAAAAGAAAAGAAAAGAAAAGAAGCAAACAATCATTGACAGAAATATTACGATCCATTTTTTTTCAAGAATACATGGAAAAGAGAAAGGAAGAGAGAGCAGCTGTTATTGTACCGAATGGCTTGAGCTAGTAGTATGTTTCCGTCGAAATCTAGCTGGTTGTATTGGTGGAGAAAGAGTACCAAAGAGGATCCTATTATATAGTAATGGCGTGAGAGGTCAAAGTGGGGACAAGACAATGGCAAGAAGAAAGCCTAAATTTATTGTATCATCTCGTCTTGTAGTGTGATGGGTGATTGGCTGTGACGTTGGGTGACTCATTGCTGACTCATATCTGACTCGAAATATGCTAGGATTCTCTCCCCTTCAGTGTCAGCCGTTGAACAGTACAAGAATTACGATTCTACTCTCATTGTTGTTTTCTTCACGTCGCGTGCACGTCACGTGAGATTTTTTGCTTCGTAGTATTTGAATAGGATGGCGCTCTCTTTCTATGTCTATCCTATCCATTTTCTGTTCTCTCTCACCCTATATATGTAAAAGCTATTTTGTCTGCGGACAGTTGGACTTGGACACAGGCGTGACGAAGTGATGGTGTATGGCTATAACAATGATAGAGCCATACAATATGTTATATTTATCAATATAGTTAAAAATAAAACAAAGGGAAAATGGTAAATATATACCTTCTAAATTTTTTGACTAAAAATATAACGTTCTAAATTCTGATAGATTGACAATATAAATATTATTTGGTTTCTTAATTAAATAAAGATGCACCAAGATTAAAGTTCGATTGATGTTAAACCACACTTTAATATGTTTTTTAGTGTTTTCAAATTAATATCAAAATTTATCAGATTATTTTTAACTTTTGTAGTTATTTGTCAATTTAGTGGACATGATGAGCTATTTGAAATTTAGGGGTATACGAGTACAAAAATTGAAGTTCTAAGTAGCGGTGAGGAACTAACTGTCATACAAGATTGTCACCTATACACTGTTTGACCAAATAGGATATTAACATCCTAGGGTAAGATACAGGTGCACATTTTTCATATCTTGGTCCCATGGGGTATGGTACAGGTATAAAATGTTCATACTTTATATTTATTCTATAACATGCATTCTAACATATAGAGGGTTCGGGTTATAAGATATCCAGTTTAAAATTCAATAAAAAAAATAGTATTACGATCCATTTCTTTTGAAACTCACATATTGGAACTTATAGTTTATGCGTATTTGGTTGATAGTTTTTTTTTTAAGAAAACCAACTGAAAAAATGAAAAAAAAAATTGGACAATTCACGATTATGGTGGAACTAGAATTGAACTGTAAAAACCATCAGTCCCTTAGAACTGGGAAACAACTCTACCTTCACGAGTTCGATTCTAGTTCCACCAAAATTGGAACCACGAAATGATGGTTTGGGTTTGGTTCTAAACCTGAATGGAACCATGACAACCTCTACTGTACCGTGTATATTTTATAGGGTATAGGGTATAAGATGAGTACAAAGTATCTCAAGGTAAGTTTTAAGTATAAAATTTAATACTTTATACCTTACAAAATATGGTACAGATAGTATTTCATACCCTGTCCACTTAAGAGCAATTATTTGCATTTTCTATTAAAAGAATATTGAAATATTAAGAGGAAGCTTCTCTCTAATTGAGGTAATTTAAGATGCTATGAACAGAGTTAGTGAGTGGGCTATGGGCCTAACCCACCCTGCGTCGTCCCACTTCAACCTAAGGTGATGTGGGCTACCCTACTTTAACTCGCATTATAATGGTGGAGTTTTAATTCTTTTTTATTGGCTTAAAAAAAAATTGTAATCTTCAAGTAGTGGAGATTTAACTCCTTTTTGGTAGTGGCCTATTTCAAGTATTTTCGTTTATTATTACACGGCATTAGATGGGATAGGGATTTTGTAATTGAGATACTCAAAGCACATAGCTTCTTTCATCTTGTTATTTTGCTCACTACAATATCCACAAGACAATGCTACCATCTTTTTTTTATTTAAATGAGTTTTACTAGCATCATAAAATTTTTTATTTTTATTAATGATTGATACTTTAAAAAAAATTATGGAATGATAGGAAAAACAAATGATATCTAAACTTGAAAATACTGTTACTCCTACATGTAGAAAATGAGAATGAATATGTTAATAAATGAAAAAATTTGAAATCCTTAGTGCAGTGCATTATTGGAAAATTACTAATTACCCATTAGCAATCATATCTAAATAACAACCAAAATCAAATTATAATTATAAACTATATATACTTTAATGCAAGTCGGGTTAGCCTGCTTTAACCCCGCAGGTTATGTAAGGCAAGTCAAAATGGCCTACACATGAATGCGGGTTGAAATTTTCAACCCAACCTACTTTTCTTTTTGTTGCAAGTTAAACGAGTTAACCTGTACAACTCACCCCACTTATATAATTCTAACTATGAAAGCTAAGAAATAGTTTTATAACTTTCATATTTTGAGTTTTAGTAAGTTCTCGATGAGTAAAGTTCTAAAATTGATGTGAAGTAGCAAGTTAGTCCAACTTTTAGGAGCCCAAATTCATTACCCATTTTTTTCTAATCTATATTAAATTTGAAATTTGTAAATCATCAAACACTACTTTACACAACTCTAGAAATTTAAATTTCATAATATTCCCATAATTTACTTGCAATGTGTTGAATACTTTGACTTAGAATTTAACTATACTATCAAGGTAAGCAAGCTTATGATAATTTATGAACTATACTAGATATTATTAATATATTTCCACTAAGTTAAGTTTACAAACAAAATATTTACCATATCAATGGCTTTTATATAAAAAAAATCTATAAGACATGCCCGTAACTAAATGTTGTATATAGCTAAGTTTGAAACATGATTGATGGTGTACTATATCTACTAATTGATGGCAATTGATAAAATTATCAAGATTAGCAATTATTCTAGTCTTTGGAAATTCATAATGAAAATTCATGATCATGGTTTGTTTTCAATTTGCTTGATTCTTGAGATTATGATTTGAATCATAATTGTGGTGATGTGTATTCTTGCATCTTTAGTGAACAATCTAAACCATAACTTGATTGCTTGCCCTAAATTTATTAAATTACTATCGAAATCATAATAAAATCAGAATGACATCTCATAATGTCTGGCATAACCAAAGACCATCACTATCACACAATAAATGAAGAGGGCAACCAAGCTTGCTTGGAACTATATTTATGGTATCATGAGCTTACTTCGAATTATGTTTAAGGTATCTATAAGTATTAAGAAAAAAAAAAAACTCCTATTGAATCTCTCTAGAAGTATCATTAAGTCCTTACTTCCTTGGCATGAACTAAAAGACTCAAGGAAGTTGAGTGTAAACGAATTCTTACTACTTGCTAATGTTATAAATGAGCTAAGCTACTCGTGAACTATTTGAACTAGGCACGACTTGAGTCTAATTAGTAAACAAGTCAAACTTGAACTTGAAATAAAGCTTTTTAATCTAAATAGGTTGAGTTCCAACTTTGATTTAAACCTAATAGTAGCTTGTGAACAAGCTTATTTAGGCTTATAGACAGGTTTATGAGTAGGCTCATTAATAAACTCATTAATAGGCTCACGAACAAACTCGTTAGCAAATTCATAAGTTATATATACACACACAATATATTAATAGATAATTAAAACAACAAAAATTAATTTTTATTTAATATATATTTATATATGTTTAACGAATCTTATATATTATCTTAAGCTTGAAAAATAGAATATGAGCTACCTAAATGAGTCAAACTCAAATAAAAATTTCAAGCTCAATAAGCTTGATAAAAAAACTTATATTAGCTCAAGCTTGATTTATAAATGAGTTGAGTTCGAGCTCAAAACTAATCTCATACAAATAAAAGAGCCAAGCTTGATGCTAAATCTCTGGCTTGATAAAAAGCTTGCTCAAGGTTAAGCATAATAATTGTTAAATGAGCCAAGCCTGAGCCATCAATAACTCGGCTTGACTCAACTCATTTACAGTTATGATTCATGTTCTATCCATCGTTGAGGGTTACATTGTAAGTTTCATAACCTTTTTGCTTAAGGTCGCATTTAAGTTATCTAATACCAATTACAAACTACATTTAACGCATTCATGAGTTAAGAAAACTATTTGGACAACTTATCTTGAAACTGCATTTAAGGTAATGCAAGTACGATTGCATGTAAGCTAATGCAAGAGTGCTTGCGATACAAGAGAACTCAATTGGTTTAGTTGGATATTGATTGGACTACAACTCATCAACCCAAGATCAAAGGGGAGGTGTTAAGTTTATACCTTAAGCCTTATTCTAGTTACCACAAGACCGTGTACGAAGTTATATTACATATGTTAAATAATTTGGTTATATTGTAAGTAGTACTAAGAATATTACATCACCATCACACTAAGCCATGATTTTGCTTACTCCCAAATAGATTGCCCTATAGGTAAGATTGATGTAAACAAGAGCTACTTAACCCTGAAACAAGGATCACGTATATTTGGAAAGTTAAGTTAGATATATAAAACCCAATCATAGAAATATGGTTGTGAATACAATCTATTTTTCCATTCAAGTTTATATTGGCATAAGTTACCTATTTTACTACTTGGTAGGGGATGCCAATTCTTTAGCAATTCTATATATTTATTGAAAGTCAAAAAATGTACTATGGTTACTAAACATTTAGACAGAGTCTTGTGAAATCTAACCCATAAGATTGCTACCATGTGATGGGTGCACACATGACATGGCAGCTCTTAAGGTTTCTACCAGGCCTATTGGGGGGACATTAAGGTGGTATGATAGTCATGGATTGTCAAAGACAGAAGCAATCTATCGAAAAGTGAGTTGGGGTATGATCTAGGTAGGTTAGTAAGAATATTAACCAAAAGATTTAGATATTATATCATATATATACTTTTAACAATCACTATAAGCTTATCTTCTAATCAAAATCGCATAAAATGCACCAGTCCAAAAGTCCATCGACTTTATTCAAAGTTATCGGGTCACATATAAAAAGATAATTCAAATTCCAAAGGCTAGAGCAAATAACGAAACTATTAGTCCTGAAAGCTAAGTAACCAACAGGAGGTGGACTGGTTACTTTGAAAACTTTTTGCAAAGTTCTAATTCTAAATATGCTTCCAAAGTATCTCCTAAAAAGTTTCTAAATTTAGTTTTGGAAATTCCCTCTTGATTTCTTAACTTGTGATATAATTGAGTTTGTAACTTTAATATCTCTTTCTTATGAGCTTATTAATCCAAAAGCGTTAAGTTATTTTCAAATTCAATACCAAAGTTAATTGGGTAAAAAAGTAAAGATATAAAGAGATATAGAGTGATGCATGTTTATTATTTTATAGGAACTGCCATGGCTACCCATATATAGCACCTTATAATTTCTTAAAGAAAAATAGATTGAGGAAAGCACAACATAAGTTTAGGACACTTAGGCACTAATAAGAATTCTTATTTAGTTATATTCTTAGTAATGTATGTTTGCAATTTTATAGGAACTATAGATCAAGATCAAGATTTTCCCATAGACTATTACAATAGCTAAGGAAAGATGCATAGATGAGTAAATTCGATCCTTTCACATTGTTTGTGTGTGTGTAAAATAGTAGCATAAGTTTTAATTACAATTGTAACTAGCTATGTATGGGGATGGGAATAATGCATACTATATATGCTTGGATGATTGGGTAAATTATATCAGAATCTCATAATGTTTGGAGGTAAGTTCATTTTAGGTCACAACATTTCAAAAAGTTCAAAAGAAATCATAACATTTGGAAAAGTGCCTTTTGAGATTTAATTAAGTATTTCTCCTATGAATACATGTCAATGGGGCCTCAAAAGAAGAATTTCTTGAATTTAATTAAATATTTCTCCTTTTGACATGTGCTAATGATGACATCGATTGACCCACTTCTCTAAACGTTATGACATAAAATGAACTTACTCACTAAACGTTGTGACCTCTTTTGAACTATTTAAAATGTTGTAACCTTTTTTGAACATACTCTCAAACATTGTGACGTTTTGGTGTAATTTACCCTTAGATGATTATAAAGAATTCCAATAATAGTAGCAATAACTATTTAAGTGATAATGATTGTGAAATGCATCATAAGAATTGTTTGAGTTTTGTTTTGTCATTGAATAATTAGACTTAATAATATTCAATTATTAAACTAAATGAGCATACATTGCACGACTGCATAAACTACATTTATAGGTAATCATGTTACGTATTAGCATTTCGGTTTCATGGTAATACTTAGTTTTTCCAGTAAAAGAAATGAAATCCTGGTTCTATGTAAGGTTACCACTATTGCATGAACTAAGTGGGCACCCAAAGGAATGTGGCCTATGGTGTCGACGTGAAATGGACAATACTTACTAGAGTTATGAGTTATAAGGTTAAGTTGAGCTTTAGGACACTTAAATATAAATTAAAAGAAGAAGATTAATGATAGTCCTCCTTCTATAGTTCTTAGTCCCTTTAAGGTGTGAATTACTGGTTGACTGGCTCCTGAAACCCCAGCGGAAGGGTGTAAATCTACACGTTGTGTAGATTCTGGTTATCCAAGCTCGTACCTATTACATATGGTTGACTGTTGTAATACATAAGCTTGCTAAGAAAACTTCTCTGATTTTGTTTGATAAGTATCAAGATTTGGTTGTTCACTAAGCTATGGTTCTCTCACCCTTTTATAGATTTGTTTGGTTACAAGGATCATTAGAGTTGATCTTTAC
The DNA here is from genome assembly GCA_024138025.1 of Combretum micranthum. NCBI lineage: Eukaryota > Viridiplantae > Streptophyta > Magnoliopsida > Myrtales > Combretaceae > Combretum > Combretum micranthum. The sequence continues at coordinate 3,972,101 of JAMXBD010000003.1, forward strand.
TCAGAAGTTGATGTTGATATAAGTTAGTAAAGGGGTCAAGCTTGGACCGAAGAAATAGCATAATATTTTATGTAAAGAACGATCTAAGAAAAATATTTGTATAGTTTTGATATAATAGTAAGAACTCAATGTATGTGGTATGTAATGTTATTCTTGTATGTGATCTATATGTATGCAATATTTCCTATTCTAAATAACCTTTTCAACCTTGTTACAACTGTCCATGCTACATGGGTATTCTAATTGTACAATGCTCATGTGCCTTTTTGGAAACCTTAGATGATTTAGTACAAATGTCTGTGATTCCATTTTGTTACATGATGCATCGATACTACTAAGGTACCCTGTAGGGGTGTGACAATTATTCAATAGCATTTTGAAATTCTATACAATGGCATACCTTTATTTTATAAAGTGCTTATAGTATTTATGTTAATATAAACCCTCAGTTCTAAAATGATATCAAATTATGATTGTATTATTTTTGTCCAAGATAAGCGGATGTAATATTAAAAGGAAAGAGATGATATAGTATGGAAGGGTATTTATAATTAATAGAATCTCAAATGACAAAATATTGAAGCTCCAATCACAATATATGAGTTAATGAAAGACAAAGATGTTATAATAGAAGCTTCTTTAGGAATCATTTTAGTTGCATTCTTATTTGTTGACTTAATGTGGGAGCAACTTACACCTTTAAAAGTTCAAGTATATAGCCGCATAATAGAACAAGTGAGTAGACATCCCAAATGCTTTAAAGGATAAAGACCCCAACTACCGAAATAGCTATTACAAAATTATAAGTAATCGTATACTTGATGAAAGTTGAGAGTGTTGTAATACCTATAGATTGGTATTGCTGAGAATAAGTTAGTTATCCCAATACTGTATGAGTTTGAATTAGATCAAAGGAGAGGCAAAATATAAGAAACCATGTGCAAAGAATATGGTAACTTGTTAGTTAGACAAAGTGATACAAGAACATTAGTTACGAGTCATAACACATGAATTCATAAATTATTAACAATCTAGTCGTGATAACATGATGTTTTATATTGGAAAAAGAATACTAAAAAGTCATAGTCATTGGTTTGTCTACAATATTTGTCTCTATAAATTGGCTGGTAGTACATATTATGTAAATTCTCATGAGAAATAGATTATTCTAAGTCTAAATCCCCAAAAGGTTATATAATAGTTTTTGCGAGTATATGAAGGAGCACTCTTTGTTCTTTCAATGCTCACAAAAGCATCAATAGTCTTAAGTGCTTTTTAATGTAAAATAGTGGTTTTCACTATGGTTTGCCTTGGAAATAAGAATAGTATGTAAATATTGATGTTTATATGTGAAAGTTGAAAAATACGTAACCTTAATAGGAGTTTCAAACTAGAGTTCAAAGTTCAAGAGTATTGGATTTACTAATATGGTCTTTTGTTGCAATGATTGTCACATACGTTGTCCACATTTAAGTGATATTATCACTTAAGACCTATTGGTGCATGGAATACTAAATAAGTGATTGGTAAATTCGCATGGTCTAATGAACTAGACTAGTAACTTGTATGGGGCATGGGATGTGATAATCCCCCCTCAAATCAAGATCTTTTATCAGCATTGCAATTCTCTTGGAGTACTTATAAATGACTAGTCACAAAGAATTATAAGGAATTCAATGCTATGTATGATGGGAGGATGCCAGAAGGTAAGATCAAATAAGTAGTGTTATCTTTTATAATTAGGGGGAGATAAGATTAAAATAAAATTTCGATTGGAAAAGTGCATAGTTTCAAGGGAAGGTTTAAGCCTCTCATAGGAATGAATTGAGTTGATGGGATGTTGTATATGTTTGCGATCAAATGTGATAAGAAATCCTCATATTTGGAAGGTATGTCTATAATGGAAGAATTCTTTGAGTTATTTTGAAGCAAATTTCTTGGTTCGCCCAAGTAGAGAAATTGATTCACAATTGACTCAATGTCAAGTATTAAGTTGATGCTAAAGGCACTTTATAAACCTGCAAAACTTAAGGAACTAAAAACTAAGTTGTGAGAAATGTGGGTAAAGAGTGTACTTAATCAAATGTGTCACTATAATAAGCTACTATTCAGTTTGTTGAGAAAAGGGAATAAATCAATGAGGCTATCTATCAATCTTAGAGAGTTGGATAAAAACTACAATAATAGATAAATATTCACTACTAAGGGTTAATGATCCATTTTGATTAATTATAAGAAACAAGTGTTTTTTCAAGGATCAAACTAAGATCTAGATAATTAGATTATCATCAAATTAAAGTTAGGTTATAAGATACTTTTAAAATAGTACTCCACTAAATGTGGACATTACGAATCCTTAGTAATGTCATTTGGTTCAACTAATATTCTTATTGTTTTGTAGACTTCATAAATCAATCTTTAAACCTTCTCTAAATAAGTATGAAGGTGCTTGTTGAGGGGTGACTTGATATATTTAAGGAATGAATGGAAGAAGATCAAACATTTGAGGATTCTCTTAAGAATGATAAAAGAGGATAGGTTACAAGTGTGAGCTTTGGATAACATGAGCAATGTTCATGGAACATATCATCATCTAACAATGGAATATTAGTAGAACTAAAAAAATGGAAAAGGTGGTGTAGGAATAGTATCCAATTAATGCAACCTTCATAGTCGAGTACTTGAAAACCATTCGGCTTGATATATAATGGAGAAACTAAAATTTTCTTTCTCTTTTTCCTTTTTCCTTTTTTTTTTTTTTTTTCCTTTTTCTTTGAAAGAATACTGCTTAGGAATGGAAAATCTAACTAAATTTGAGTCTTCATTTTTTCTAATAAAAAGAAATTTGTGAAGAAGCAATTAACACTATTTCTTTTTTTTTTTTAAACCTTATTTGAAAAAAGCCATATTCCCTTTAGGAGATCAAGTGTTAATTTAAATGCAGACTGTAACCCTAACTTGATGTTACATTGTAACTAGATCAATAACAAAACAAAATTTTAATAAATGTAATGGTCAAGACCTAGTATGTTCATATGAAAATGAATGAGTTCAAACACTAAGATTTTGATGCTCAAACCTTTATGTGTACAACAAAATTAACATAAGAATGAGACAATGACAAAAGTATGCAAATTACTACACTTGCAATACCGTTACTGAATGAAGAGCCCATGATAACGTGAAAAAAGAAGTAAAACTCACAAGTTCAAATATTTCCCAAAAAAAAACAAGCACCAAGATGTTCAATGTGATGATTCCACAATTTTGCTCTGGAAATTCACCAGTATAATAAAAAATACTAATGAAAACAAAGAAACCAACTTAAAATATTATACAATAAAAGGATTTGTATTGGCAACAAAATTAAGGTATGGAAAGATCCTTGGGTGCTTGAGAGACTAGATTTCAAATTGAATAGAAAGAAATGGATGCAAATGAGATGGATGAGAGAGTGAATTCCCTTTTAGACAAGAACGAAACATGATGGAGAAGCGACATTTTAAGGGAGAAAATTAATGGAGAAGAATGGTGTGCAATTGAAAGAACCCCCATTTCCTTAGGATTGGATGAAGATACAATGATATGACCGTATGTAAATTAAGATCATATTTAGTTTGATCCAGATATAGCCTGTTGAGGAAAAAGAAGATGACCTGTCTTGATTTTGTGAATGAGCCATCTACTGCATGTCGACTTGATGAAAGGTTGTGGAAGATTTTATGAAACATCATTTTCTCCCTAAGATGAAGCATTTATTATGCAGGATTTACACAAGTGGCCTAGCATTGAATTCAAACTTCTGCAAAGACAATGTTGATCAAATCCAATGTATGCAGTTTGCAACATACATCAAATAGTTGAGCACTATTTTTCTGTTATGTGATAAGGTAAAGCTAGTATGGTATGATGTTATGGGAATCAAGATGGAATCTTATCCTATCTAGAGATTTAAAGAATGGCTCATACTACTAATCAAGGATATTGCTTCTATTAAATTGGAATGGAAGAAGAAATTGATTCAGGTTGTAGTCATCTAGTTAGTATGGAAACAACAAAATGAATGTAACTTTAATAAAGCTACACTAAATATTAAATTATTAACTAGAAAGATATATGGGCCGATAAATGAATTGCTGAGGTTGCATGATTGTGGTGAACATAATTCCTTGCGTAGAAGCATTAAACAGAGTAGCTAAATAAATGAAAATCAACTATAGAAGAAATGGCATCCACCAAAAGTTGATTTTATCAAATTAAATTGTGATGGCTGGTGGATAAAAATAATAAGCAAGCTGGTGTTGGTTTTGTTGTTCATGATTCAAATGTTAAGTGCTTGGCTACTGTTACAAATACATGTTATTGTTAAGATTACGATTCTGTGAGTTTACAATTTTAAGAGATCCTTCCAAGTTGACTCATAGGTAGAATCATTTTTCTGTAAAATCTTACGATTTCAATCGAGTTTACATGTAAACTCGGTAGAATTTTAAGATTTTAACCAATTTACCAATTTTGCCTATTTAAGTTAAATTGGCAATAAAACAAACGTGCTTCTACAAGCTCATCAACTATTAAGATAATACATTATTCTTACTGCATTTTAATTTTATTTTCACACACTCTCTATCTCTTATTTTACATTTATAGAATTCATTCAAGTCAAAATATAACTGTAAAATTATTTATTTCATTTATGTAATTAAGAATTTAATATAAGTTAAAAAGTTTGATTTTCTTTCAAATTATAACTTTATTCAAACAAAACATAAAAAAAAGAACTTAATTTTGACTCTATTCGCTCTTTTTCTACGTATGTTACATATTATGGAATAAGAGTTATTACGAAAAAGAGAACTTAAATTTCTTTATATATTTTTTTTACATACATTATGTATTTCAACTTAATTTCTTTATATTTTTTTACACCTATTAGGTATTTCAAACTTTTTACAACTTCTATGAACATATCTGTAGTTTTTCAAAACTAATTTGTGTAGACTTTAGAAACTTACGTTTCTACATTTTGATTCTATGTTCAAATTCTATAGACCCTTTGACAATTCTATATAGAATTGCAAATTTGACTACTTTGGATGTGGAAACCATTGAGGCAATCTCAATTAAGGAGGCTCTTTAATTTGTTATGAATAATGGATGGCATAATGTGGAAGCAGAGTTTGATAGCAACTTTGTTTCATCCAATATTCAAGATCTACAAAAAGCTTCTTGGCATACTAGATCTTTCGTGATAGAAATCATGAAACTTAAATCTCACCTTTCTTGTTATCTTTTTTTATTATTATTATTATTATTCCTAGAAGTGCAAGCGCTTACGCTCGTTGGGTGGCTTCCAAGGACAAAACGGGGATGTGCAAAAAAAAAAAAAAGAATCTATACTGCCAAACAAGAACATACAAGACCAACAAGAAGAAATAATAATATAATAATAATAATAATAATAATAATAATAATAATAATAATAATAAGTTAGGGCTAATTTTTATTTTACAATGAAAATTTATTGCAATGCAAACGTTAAAATATTGATGCCGAAAACAATGAAGCAATATGCTTAATATATAAAGGAGATTCTATGATAGAAAGAAATAAAAAACTTCCAACCACAATATGTAAATATTTAAACATAAAGTCTAAAAATTGACAAATAAAATCAAATAATGAAAATTCCTAGTATATAAATAGAACTAAAAATCTAATATCCATTTAGATCATTGGATTTTTATCTATATCGTATCTATATTTGATTTTCATTTGTAACTGATCTATATCATATTTGTATCATATCTATATCGTATTTGTTTGGTCCATTTATAAGCAAAACTATCGGTTTTTCATCAATATCTGTTTCTTGACAAATATATATTTGAAAACGATAAAAATATAATGTCAAAATGACCAAAATAAGATGAAACAAGTAGACCTTGCAGCCTTCAGCAATAATGCCAAAATCTTGATGTGCACAAATTTTCCTTAGCATGTCAATAGTCTTGTGACTTACTAGTATCTCTCCTAGACTCTTATATAAAATGTCACTGATTTGAATTCGCCCTCCCCTTTTGTAATTAGCAAAAAAAAAAAAAATTACAATATTTCTAATATAAATTATAATAAGTGCATTGTGTCAAGCACTGCAATTAGTCATGTGGACAGGTCACACCCAACCTAGACCCGCTAGATCACAAGTTGAACAAGGCATAACTCGGAACACGCTTGGTTAAAGATTGGGTAAGTTGGTTATTGGTCATCCGTAGGGTCATAAGCAAGGTTATGCTCGTTAAATCAACTTTTTTTTTTTCTTTGCTACATTTCATTGGAAAATATGAACCCTTAAGATAAATGTTTGAAGTCAAATGTGAACTTGCCTAGCAACCTTTTCATTGTCAGTGATTAAATAACATAATGACAATATTTTCATATTTTTAACTCTCTTGGACATTCACACATCACATCAATTTTTTTTCCTCTATCGTCCCTTTTATTTACCAAAAAGCCACTCCAAATTCATACTTGCACTCTAATTTAATTTCATTTTCCTTTCTCTCTCTCTTTCACTTTCTTTATCTGTTAAACAATCAAATACCCTCCGCCCAATTCCCACCTTCACCTACTTGTCTTCTCTCTATCTCTTCCCTCCCCCCTCTTTTTCTCTCTCTCTCTCACATATCAAACTTTTTTTTTTCTCTATCCTCCCTTTTATTTGCCAAAAAGCCACTCCAAATTCACACTTACATTCTAATTTAATTTATTTTCCTCTCTGTCTCTCACTCTCACTCTCATATTTTTCCTTTCCTCCCAAAGGCTGAAAATCATTTCCTTATTGTTCTCTCTACTTTTTTCTTTGGCTAAAAATCAAATTACATTCTCATGCTTATCTTGTTTGTTTATAATTTTTTTCTTCAACAAATTCTCTTGACTTTCCGCTCCTCATTTTCTTTCTTTCTTTTTGAGTGGTGACCCACATCTAACTTGCTAGGTTGATGATTGGGTATGTCATAGGTGGTTCATAGCCTATGGGAACAGGCCGAGCCAGGTCTTATCACGGGTTAAACTTGATTCGTCCCTATGTCTACCCGCAATAATGAAAACTCGTGAATACCAAGTAGTCCTTATGGACTGGAAACTAATTACAAACTAATTACTAAACTATTTCGGTTCTTTCTTTAGCTAAACTATTGAAATGAGTTATCTAAGGAAATTAAAATTAGAAAAACAAATTCAATAAAACACGAATATCAACATAGTGAAAATTCACTAAATCAATCGCACAGAATTTCAGCTAAGTTATCATCTGATAAATCAACGCATGTTTTTAAGATCCGATAAAAATAATTAGTTAGTTTTTAATTAGATTCACCAGTAGTTACTTCCCTTTCAAGTTATTATTGTTTTAACTATGGAAGAAATTCTTCTTTCAAGTTTCCAGAGTTTAATTTGTAATTATCAGTTATATAGTAAATTTCTCTCATAACATTTACTACTTTAATTAATATTAAAGTTCATATGTCTTTGTTATAAAAATTAATATTATTTGCATTAAGAATGTGAAGCCTAAAATTAATATAAAATGCTTGTGTTCATGTCAATATATAAATTAATCTTAGTATGATTTCATACAAATTATCCATTCTTTTTCGAGTTTTTTCAAGATTTATTCATGAAAAAGATTGTTGATAAGGTTATAAAATCATGGAATATGACATTGGTATAAATTAAAAATCACAATTAGTTAAGTAGTAAAATCTAATAAATCACACATTAATTACATGGTCTTCCAAGTGTCAAGACTTATGATATTTAATTTGGTTTATGATTAATACAACCACAGCACATAAAGGATCATAAATTTAAAGCAAAACTCAATTATCTTATACAAAACAGGTGTATCTTCTATCCTATATTTCTATGAAGTTCTTGTAAAATTAAAAAATCTTTATAATAATGCTACTTAACTTTCATTGGTATCTGTATCAGTGTTTATATCATATTTATTTTATATTAATATATAGTATGTTTGATCAGTTTATGAGCAAAAATATCTATTGTTCATCGATATCTATTTTTAATAAATAATCTTTTTAAAAATAATAAAAAAATAAAATCAAAACCACAGACAATGAACAAACCTATTAAGAGGGAAATAAAACACAAAGCTTGAAACCAGAAGAGGAGTTAAGAATCGGCATATATTATGTCTAAGGAAGCATAAATTGGTGTCATAGAGTCTTGAAACTCAAATGCGATGATGGGCACGGGCTCCTGGTTTTTTATTTTTTTTTTTAAGCAAATCAGCGACGAGATAAGGATTGCCATTGGTATAACATGTGGATAGGTGGCATTGAAAGTCAATACAATTATGCAAGATGGGTTCCACGACTTTATGGCACAAATTGAAACATGTAAATAGAATTCCTAATTGTTTTTTTTTTTTTTTTCCGTAGATAAACTCCTAAATGTTGCCTTCAACGGGATGAATGAAAGTGGAAATAAAATTCAATTATTGATGGAGCTTCCGCATCTCATGATCTTTTCCACCCGCAATAAATGGTATCCAATTTTTTTTTTCTTTTGGTTCGGCATGTTTACTATTACAAGAACAAACATACGCACCTAAAAATAGACATCGTCACGCTTTTGAAATGGAACCGAACCGAACCAAAACCAGAACTATCAGTTCTGGATCTTGAAAATGAGGAATCGAAACCTAAACCGTCCTCTATGATTCCAATTCGATTCTATGGAACTGACAGTTTCCGATTCCCATTTTGGAACCGTGGAACCGTTTTTTCTTAATTTAATAAAATAAATTTTAAACTCAAAATAATTAATTATTTGGTCTAAAAATATTAAATTATTTAGCCAAAATTTCTAAAAAAATTTTAAAATGCACATTTATTTATATATAAAAACAACTAATATCAATTATAATTAGTAATATGATATCGCGAAATACTTTAGAGGATAACAAGAAAATTGTAATACAAAAAATAGTCCCACGTTGTTGAAGAATAAATTTTGCTTTTAGAAGAAGTTTATATAAACTAAATTATTTATAATTTTAAGTTATATTTATTTGTATTATTGATAATAAAATATTAAATATTATAAATAGGCATTAAATTTTAATATTCTTATGAAATAGTGTAAAAAATTAATAATTATATATTTAATATAATTTTTAAAATTTTTTACATAATTTTTTTAATGGAATTGGTTGGAACCGCCGGTTCCATCCAATTCTAGGCCTAAAACCGTCTAGGAACTGAAAAATCAACTGTTCCTTAACTGTTTCTAGAACCATCTAACCAGTTTGGTTCTGGTTCTAGAACCCCTAGTAACGGTTCTGGTTTGGTTTTCGGTTCGAAATTAAACCGTGCCTATATCTATCTAAAAGTGATATACTTACTGAGATAAAAATATTTTAAATTACACATATTCCATTTGGTCCTTTTTATTGATCTTTTTCAATGTTTTACATATCCTTTATATTATTGTTCATTTTATGAGCTATTAATATATTTTAAATGATTTTCATAATTGATTAAATGCAACTGTCACTTTTAAATAAGGAAAAATATGTAAAATTACATATTATTGATAGAGTGAAAGGTGAATTTAATGCTTCTAAAAAAATAACCAAAATAAGAAGGGTGACAAATTAATCATCAAAATAGACCATAAAAATCACATCTTGAAAATACGATTTACAATTTTGATTGACAAACAAATCACATGCAAAGTATGCAATTTAGGACAAAATTATGTAGAGGGGTCTCGCATGTAGTAAGTGTGATTCATAAATCACACATCAAACATGCCATATACTTGAATCTGTCACACAAATGAAAACAGGACAATTCTCTCAATTTTTCATCAGAGATATCGCTGATGTTAAATCAATAGGTCATGTCTCAAGTCAAATTGACTCAGAGCCTCCATCTGGCCAATCTCACTCCATCATCGTGCCATTCCTCGGGTTTAGATTGAATCAGTTGGAGTTGTGTTGTTCCTTAGATCTAGATCGAAGCAACCAAAATTGTGTTGGTTTGTGATAGAATATTTTACATGCTAGAATTGCGAATTGGTTTTATCTCACATATTTTACATAAGAGTCAAGTCGATATAATATTACATGTATATCGCTGTGGGAACATGCATTTTTATGCAAACCTAAAACACATTTAATACATACAAGTTAGGTGAGTTATTTTAGTAATTAATATTAATTAACATCTATTTTGTTAAATAATATAAAAATGAATTCTAAATTGACAAAGAAAAATTGTTATTAATATCAGTCCAACCAATTATCCTAAGACCTTCTAGACAAGTGAACCTATCAATACTATAATATAATGGAACCAAGACAACTGTTCCTCCGATATAGACTATAGCTATCAGTAATCATCTCTTCCGTATTATCTAACCATCAAATTCGACCGATTGAGAATCAAAATTTACTAACCCTAAATTAAAGAACTCAAAATATTCAATTCAATTATTAAGAACACCAATGAAAGAAAGCTTAAAATCAAATAAGAATGTAAGAACATAACTTTTGTTTTTTTTTGAATAAAAACATACCTAAATATTGAATTCCCTCAGAATTACCTATGTGATCCTAACAATATACTCCAATTCTTTATTAATTTCTTATACTGTGGCCATTTCTATTTTAATTGATATCTTCCTCAAGAATATTAACTCATAACCCTATATTTGATTAATTAGAATCTCTTTCTATTCAAAACCTCTAGAATTGCATTATTGATCAACAAATTTCTCTTTTAGATTTGACCCTTGATAAGAAGATTTACATCATCCTATCACTAGGATTACATGCAGCTCCTAATTACACAAATTTATTTATATAATAGGTTTCTCACTCACACATGCATGACATCAAACATTAATTAATATGCATGCAATATTAATTTAATGGAAATATTGCTAATGGTACACGAGCTTTGGCAAAAATATACAATTAAATACCCAAACTTTGAAATTGATCAATTTCGTAATTGAAAAAACTTTTTATGCATGTTAATAGTACCTTTGTCAAATTAGCTAACACTGTCATCCTACATAACTTTTTTAAACAATGTGATTGAGGTATCATTGGTATACACGAAAAGTTCTTTTAGATACAAAGTTGATCAATTTTAAAGCTCAGATGCCTAATTGCATAATTTGTCGAAGTTCATGTATCATTGACAACATTTACCCATTAATTTAAAAAGACATAAAAGTGCACATCTCTAGATACAAAAAAATAGAAATCTACTAAAAAGAAACCAAATAGATCACAAAGTTCTTCTAGGGTTCACCTAATCTAGATATTAGAAATTTACACCTCACTAAACCTAGAAAATAAAAGAGAAAGTAAAATTTATGAAACATATGAAGAAAACCCTTTTAAATCTTAATTCTTGCACTCATTTGATGAAAGAAATCCATTTCTCTCTTATTTTCCGATGTTTTTGTTCTCCCTTTATCATCTAGAAAAGTATCCAATAAAAATGTTATAGTATTAGGGATAATGTCAAAAATGGTACTTGAACTTTCGCAAAAAGTTCAATTTGGTATCTGAAGTTTGGTTTTCAACAATTTGGTACCTGAAGCAAATTTTTGCATATATTCTTTTTACCTGAAGTTTGGTTTTAAATAATTTAGTACCCGAAGCAAATTTTCACATGCATTTTTTCTACTTAAAGTAAGTTCAATCTGGTAGGAGAAATGTAAGCGCTTGTTTCGATACTAAATTGTTCAAAACTAAATTTCATGTATTTGATTGAAACTTTTGCGAATGTTCATGTACCAAATTGTTCAAAACAAACTTTAAGTATTTGATTGAACTTTTACGAAAGTTTAGATACCAGTTTTGGTATTAACCCTATATTATTATCCCAAAGCTATTTGCACTTTCACGTTCAAATCTACAGAAAATATGAGAACATGTCTTCTACATGAAGGTCAACATGGGCTCATGTTAGCACCCATGTTTTCCAAAATAAAATCTCGTTGAAAAGATTAAGATCTTCCACAAATATGGTAAATCTTCATTAGCATGGGTCTTTACATAGAGCCATGTAAACGTTTATGTATCTTTTTGACCTTAATTAACAATAACTCTAAAACGTACATGACCCTTCAACATTACCTATGTAACTCCCCTGCATAACTCTCAAACCTTTAAAACAACTTTCACACTTTTCCAAAATTGATCATCTACAACGTGCTCAACCAATTCAACACAATCATTTTGAATGCCGATGTTGATTGGTGATTCTTCATAAAAATCTTCAATTTAACTCCAAGTAGCATGAAGTTTGTCCTAAATCATTCCTTTAACTTTAAGAATATATTTTGAAGCCTAAAATGACAATTCAATCAACATAGGGTTAATATCACAAATGGCACTTGAACTTTTGAATTGATCAATTTAGTATCTAAAAGAACTTTTCCCACATACCGACAGTACCTTTATCAAATTAAATGAAAGCTTTTGGGAAACTTTAAGAAAATGTTAGAGAAATCACTTCAAATATTCTCAAATCTAAATTTTAAGTTATTGTAGAAGTAATCAATAAGAATTTCAAATATTTTAAACAAATCAAGAAATAAGTATAATATCCAGTTATGAAAATGTAGGAGTCAAAATTTTTCCACTTTAAAACAACTAAATGTAACGATTTGGTAATGGGTAAATTATCTACTAGGATTTGAATATTTTTCTCGTTCAAGTACTAAAATATATTATTGGAAATATAGAATAGAATAAAATAAAAGATCTAAAATATACTCCGAAACCCTTTAACAAATGAAAGACAACAGCATATAGCGATCACTATAGTTTGACATTTTATAGAATTTCGAACACAATATTTGTTTCTAGATACATAATCAAATAATTGTAACCTCTAGAATGCACATTGATAAATTTAAGAATAAAGGTATGTGTTGTATGGCTCATAAGCAAGAAATCTTAAATTGCTAATCTTGGTAATTAAAAATCCATTATGTAAATTAGTAGCCTTTTGAGTTGGATTATTGCTGTAGGAGTAATGGAGTTTATAGAAATTAATTTTACTATTGAATTCAAGAAAAACTACAAACGACATAGAATTAGTAGCACTAAATAATAGGGATGAGTATGCAAATAACAAGAACTAGTGATTTAAATATGGCTAAACATATTTAGAAAGAAATAATAACTAAATCCCAAATAGAATTAATGATATTGAATTTTCTAGACCGTGTGTGTTATGTTACCTAAATCAAATAGAAAAGAAAAATGAAATGAAGTCTATCATATCTTTTTACTTGATAATTTAACTGCAAGGTAAATTTAATAGAGAATAGAGGTTAGAGTAATTACTCCAATTTAAACTAGGAAAATAGATAGCAAATGTCACACCCCCACAGGGTACCCTAGTTGTAATAATATACCATGTAACCAACTGAAGCCTCTAGAAAGTTACATAAGTACAGCACAGCTAACATGCCTATATGAGGTAGACAAAAGAAACATGATCAAAGGTTGAATAGATCAAGAAAGATATTGCATATATATAAGCTATAAGCAAAGATAATATCACAAAGTCTAGGTCGTCACTTAACTATTACATCCATGATCTTCAAGAGCTTAATCAGATCACCTTTACAACATAACTTATAAGAAAAACAAAACATAACTTATGCTACTACAAACATCATCACTAAGTCTCTATTACGAACAAGGTCTTCCTTCCAAACATGGTTACATAAGTCCATTTTCTATCCTAACTTCCACACCTGGTCTTGATCTCGGTCTCGGTCTTCTTGCTTGTATTCCTGTAAAACAACAGTAAAAAAGATCATGAGTATAAAAGCTCAGTGAATAATAGAGTCTTAACACAGTTTATTAATATCAAACAAGTTTAGTTAATAATCATATGCAATGCATCTATCAAATATATGTAATAAACATGGTTTGAATAACCAGAATCCAAACCTATGAGGATTCATGCCCTTCCTAAGGGTTGAAGGATCAGTTAAGTAATTCATGCCCATGAAAATCCCAAAACTAAAGAAGGAGAAATCTTTCAATCTCATTCACTATTTACAAATATAAATAATATATACTCTCTATTTCTCGTAGAACTTAGGAATTTCCATTAAGTATTAACACTCTAAAGCGAACTCCAACACAGGCAACCTCCTTCGAAGTCTACTTAGTTTCTGTGAAACTTACAACCCTATGGTAATCTTATCAAATCCACTGAACTCAACAAGCATTACCACAAAATTGAAATGTTAATACATGGCATGAATATCATGCTCGATTTGACTATATATGATGCGAACATGACAGGTTAGGGTAATGATTAAAAGTATGGTTTGAAACTAAAGTGAAATAGAAAGTCGGTACATAAATGTGTTTTGCCCCATGTGCCACTTAATAAGAATAATAGACTTAATAATATCTAAGAATATAAATTCTATAAGGTTGAATCAAAAGAGTAATGTGAGAAAATCACAATAATGAAAGTTACATGCATATATTCGGCCCCTTTAGGAAATAGGGGTATTCACGATCATCATTCGTATTTTCCTTAAATGATATGGATAATATGATAAATGAGTGGTTATGCAAGGATAGTTTGAATAAAAAGAAGAAGGTCCATATACCTATTTGTCGAGCCTGGATTTTTTCCACTCATCTTAATCTGGTTCATTTCTCCTAACCCGATTCACATTAAACCCGAACCCATTTAACATGAATCCTCGACTAGGGGTTAAAAGAAATTTTAAAAAAAATTTTAGAGTCGCCACCCGATATAAATCGGGAAAAAATAAAAAGTTAGGATCAATGGGTCGGTTGATCCTAACTTAGCTACTAGTCTGCGAAAATTTGATTTAAAAAATCAACTTTTAAAACCAGATATCATGGATTTGGGGGCTAACCTATTAAAACCAAATTGGTTACCACTTTTGGAATTTTAAACTTATAATTTATCCTTTTCATGCCCAAAAACTCAAATAATATATTATGAAACAATATTCACAAATCACATTATTCATTTTTTTTATTTTTATGTGCTTTTATTCATTCTTATTATTATTTTTTTTTAGAATATGAATATTAACAAAAACATATTATATTTACAAAATATTTATTCACAATATTAAAAAAAACAAAAACATTTTTTTTATTTTTTATGTCGCCCCGCAGGTGCCTACGTACTCGCTAATCGAGATCAGACAAAACGTAGTTCTTTTAAAAAAACTTTAATTTGTTGATCAATTTTAATTTTTTGAACTCTTTTCAATTTAAGTTTATTAAATTTTGAATTTTTATGAAAATTATTTTTGATGATCCTATGATCTAATCAATTGATTTTTGTTTTATTTTATGAAAATATAATTTTTCTAAGTCCAAAAATCATTTTTTATTATTTTATTTTTTTTTTCTAAAAAATTTTGGTTTTGGAAAATCCAATTTTGTCATTTTTATCTATTTTTATCATTATTATTTTTTATTTTTTTTTTTTATTTTTTAAAAAAAATATCACATAATTTCACAATATATCCAGAATAATTTAAAATATATTAAAAATATTTTTCATGCATTAAATATGCATTTCTAGGACAATTTATGTATAAATACATATTAAAAATATTCAAAAGTATCAAAAATATCAAAAAAAATAAATTTATATAAAAAATAAATATTTTGATTTTTTTGGATTTTTCTGTATTTTTCTGAATTTTTTTGAATTTTTTATGAATTTTTATAAATTTTTTACTATTTTTTGCTATTTTTTATTATTTTCTGAAATTAATTATATAATAAACTATTAATAAAATAATGCGGATTAACCTGGACCGTCGGATGAAGCGGACGAGATCTGGAGCGTTGATCTCGCTGACCGATCTGGATCGTCTGATCGCTTGTTGACTCGATCTGAGCCGTCTGATCGCTTGATGAAATCTGGGTCGTCTGATCGCTTGATTGAATCTGGGCCGTCTGATCTGCTTGATCAAATCTGAGCCGCTGATCTGCTTGATTGAATCTGGACCGTCTGATAAGAGTTGACCGTTGACCGATGACCGACGACCGTTGACCGATGACCGATCGGGTTGGGATTCGGATTTTCGGGTCGGATTCGGATCTTCGTCGGGCGAGGAAGACGATGACGCGATCTTTCGAGCGTTCGTCGGCCGTCCCTGGTGGTTGTTGACCTCCCTAAGCTTGTCGGCCCGACTTCTATGCTGGTGGCGCGTCCGTTGGTGGTGGTGGCGTTCACTTAGAACCACCAGAAGCGGCGGTTCGCGGTGGTGGGTAGCGGCGGCGCAAATCCGAAAATAATAAAAAAATTACAGAGGTTAATTCGATCAATTTGATCAAATTAAAGCACACTCGATCACTTTAAACTTGTTCCTAAAGCTCCTTAAACACTCCAATTGAATCAAAAACAATTCGAAATTCTCAAATTTCGAATTTTCTCTTTAAGAACCCTAATTTTCGAAATCTTTGAATTCACTCATTCTGATTGTGTTTTGTTGAAATTGACTTGTGCCTTTTGCTCCTAGGACCTCCTATTTATAGGTTGCAAGCTCAATTTTACGTTTCAAACCGTTTCAAAAATGAATTGATTTTTGCCCCTTGATTTTTCACGAATTTAATTAGAAAATCCATGATTAATTTGTTTGAAACTGATGAATTGATGATTGTTTTCATATTCCATGCCAGATTCATCCACTCAATTTTTGTAACTCCTCATTCATGTGCAATTGAATACTTTATACATTGAATTTTGTAACTTTTGGTTGTTTTTTGCACTAATTTTGTAACCACTTTGCAACCACTTTGCAATCCCATCATCAATGATTTTTTGTCAGTTAAAAACTGATGCAAAGTAAGGCAAGAGTCACATTTGAGGAAAATGAAAAGACAAAAATGATAAAAAAAGGCAAAAATTTGCCTTTGCTAGGGTTTGAACTTGTGTCCTTGAGCTTGAGTGTGTGTTTGGGTCCATATGTTTAACCAACAGGCCATTGGCCTGTGCCTTGATCACTTAGCCAATTTCATCAATACTTAAGGCTTTTTTAAAAAAATGAATTTAATTAAATTTTAAGCCTTAATTAATTGGGCAAAAATTGGGTGTCTACACTATTGAATACAAAGGCCCAATGGCCCGTATAGATCAATCCAAACAAATCATGACTTAATATTGTTAGGTAAGATACCAAGTTAATATCCATTAAGTAAATCAACAATGATATCTATCAAATAATTTGAGAAGAATAAATTGAAAAAAATGGTAAAATGTGACATTAGGAATACTTAGGCTTGATTTTTGGCCATGAAGCTTAGGAGAAGAAAAATGAAGCAATCAAAGTTAAATAAGACTACCAACGAATCGAATGCAAAATTATCTTTCAATCAACCACCTATATGCGCGAAACAAATGTAAACTAAAGGGTATATTAGGTAAGTCGATTAAATTGACAAATAGGGTTAACAAGATAATTACAGAAAAAATTTATAGCTACTTTAGTAATAATAAATCAAACCAAGAAGTAATATGGAAAGTTAGGAAAAACAAGACTTAAGGAGGTCACTTATGACCTACAATAGGATAAAAATGATAGTGATTTCTTTTAGTAACTAAAAATCCTAAATTAGGACACTTAGGCGCAACTATGAATTTTATACTCTTATTGTGTGCATCGATACATTTTTCCATATTATAGGCGAGTTAAAATATCTCCTAGATATTCCAGATGACTACTTCGACAAGTAGTAGCGGATATGGATAGGTGCGTGACTTTGATCCTACTGTATTGTTTATGTTTATAGTATAGTTGCATCTAAATTTAAAACGTAATAAAATGGCCTAGTGTAGAGAACTGGGATTATGATTGATGTATTGGTTAATGGTTAATTAAATAAAAAATCAAACATCATAAGTAAAGTGGTGATTGGATTGTGTGGTTTTGTTGATTGGTAGATATAAGTGCTTAGTGGGTGTCTACAAATTGGATGATCACTTTAATAAGTAGACTAAATACTATATGGCTCTATGATTAAAATGATCATGCATAGCATGAAAGCATGAGATTGAATTAAGTAGTCACTACTGCCATGTATTACATTTCATGTCTATGGTAATATTATGAGTATCCAATGATATAAATATTGATTAAGCTTAAGGTTTTCGACAAACTTATTGGTTCCATAGGAACTTCATGGTAAACTAAAGAATATCGCTTGTGGTATCAATTTGAAATAGTAATACTTAGGAATTTTCTAAGTTTCCAGTTAATTGAGATGATTAAAATACTAAAAGATAACTTGATGACATGAAACCTATTTAATCCCCTTTGCCTGGTACTCTTAGCTTCTCCTGGGCTTAGTGGCGAGTATTGAGTTCCAAAACACTGGTGAAAGGAAGTAAATCTCCACCCGGTTGGGCTTCTAGTTATTTAAACTTATATGTGTGTTCATGTGAATGATTGTTACATTGCATATGTGTGATAATGAAACATTACTTGTCTCACGATTGATATGTGATTATGGTCTAGTTACTTCACTGAGTTGTGGTTTGCTCACATCCTTATAGATTTCTCACATTCCAGGGCAGTTTGTGCTTTGTGTCTATGAGAGATTTGACACCGATACACGCTAGAACCTTAAGGATAGGCATGGGCAAAGGAAGGATACTAGAAGTATAAAGGCTACTAGAACATTGGCTTAGTTTATTCTTTTTCTTTTATTGTATTATAGAAAGACTACTAGAAGTTAAAATTAAAGAGACTAGGATTGTAGTGTCAAATGATTAAGTACTTTATTCCAAGTTGATGTTATGTATGTGTATGCATTTATTCTTATTCTAAGCAACCTCAATCCTATATCTATAGGTCGCACCCCTAGAGTAACTTACTTATATCATATGCTTGTGCCTCTCCCATGATCACCCTTTATGATAATTTAGGCTACAATTTATCACAATGTGGTATGATATGTTTAAGGTACCCTTTAGAGTATGATGTTTGCCATGGTTCTTAGAAGTTGATTGCTATCATTAAGAGCTAAAAAAGGAGGTGAAGGAAAAGATTTTGTGCCTACTCATAGCCTTAGTCACACCCTCAAGTTTTGATGACAAAATTTTATAAATGTGACAAAGGTGTGAAGCCTTAGAAAATTCCTAGTAATAAAATATAAGTTATGATGGAGTGAAAAAAAATTTAATAGTGAATTGTACCCATAATAGGTCAAAATGTGTAAAACTTGAATCTTTATTAAATGGAACTATAATAAACCTTAGAATAAGGGTATAAGCTATGCTGAGGTCTAGTGAAATAAACATTCCGATAAGGAAGCAACAAGAGAGCCGGAAAGTGAATGGAAGAACAATTTTTGTATGTATTCGCACACTTAGGTACACACAAAAAAGTTTTGAGGACAAAACTTTTCTAAAGGAGGAAGTATAGATACCCCGATTTTGCCTTTTAATTTTCACTAGGTGTACATAAAAAAGAAAATTTTGAAAAATTCCAAAATAACAAAAATTGAGAAAATATAAAAAATAATAAAATAATAAAAAGGATAAAAAGTAATAAAAGCATATCGAGTTAGTAATCATTCTTTCACAAAGAGCTTGAACAAAATCCTAATACACATGTTGTGGTTTAACTAAATTTAATTTCACTAACAAGATGGACTTATTTTATTCTTTTAAATTTTGGTATGTTATGAACGCTACCTGGACTTTATAATTGATAAATTTACTATCTAAACTTTGAAATTAACCAATTTAATATCTAAAAAAACTTTTTGTATATGTCAATAATGCCTTAGTCATATTTGTTTAAAAATCTTACATAGAATGACAATATTAGTCAATATGATAGAGTACTATTGAAGTGCACGGAAAGTTCTTTTAGGTACTAAGTTGATTAATTTTAAAGTTTATGTACTTAATTATATATTTTGGCGAAGTTCAGGTACCATTCATAGTATTAACCCTTCAAACTTAGTCCATCTTGTTGAAATTTATAATTAACTAAATTTTGGAGCAAATCGAGCTTTATGTAAGATGAACTCTTAAAATTAGGTAAATTGAGACTATTGAAAATATGTGTTGTAACATATGTGTATTAGGATATTTTGTAGTAAGCAAGTGTAAATTATACTTGTTAAATATAAGGGAAATTGGATTCATTTTTTACCATTTGAATTGCTAAATTCACTTAAGTACGTTGATAGTGTTTAAGGGAAGTGGGTGAAGTAAATGACATGAATTGGGCCATAGTTGAATTGTTTATGTATAGTGTGCATGTATGGAAGGTCATAGGTTTGAACTTTCTTAAAAGTGAGTTTTTTTTTTTCCTTTTAGCATGTGTTTTACACAAATAGGTAAATGGGAATCTGAGATGCATAAGGGATATCCCTTACCTTTGGAAAAAAGCAAGAGAGAAAGAGAGAGAGAGAGAGAATATATGTGCTCAAATCATTTGCTAAGTTTGATTGAACTTAATTTGATTCCATTAAAATTGTGTAAATATTGTCAAATGCATCATGTGTAATAATTTTATATAAATTTGCACTAAAAATCTTTGGAAAAATATTAAATTTAGTGCATGAGCTTACACAAAAATTTAGTTTGGTAATTGAATTATGAAGTGATCAATTTAAACCTAATAAAAAATTTTGTGGCTATTTTTATTCCCTAATTGACACCATTTATTCCATTTTTCGACTTGGAAGAAGCAATCTATTATGGTTAGATGATGTTAGGGTCATTAGTTGTTAGACCAAAGGGTTTAAGTTGAATTTTGATGAGGATATGCACTGCATAATTACTTAATTATTAGAGTATATTTTACTTAATTAACAAAATATGAATATGATATGATAATTGTATGTTTGTGAAATTTATGTATTATATTTGTGTTTGTTAATTATGTTACAGGACTTAGTTGCATCACAACTAGTGTCTAGATGTCGGATATGCCTTAAGGGTTAGTGTCTAGATGCTAGCATGGTTAGAGGATTCGTCATGTAAACTGTAGTCAAGGCGTAGACACAAACACTAGCGTCTAGATGCTAAGCATTTTTCATATGATAAGAAAGAATTTGATCATGGTGTGGTAGGCTAGCGATTGAATGTCAGAGTGTTGCATTCAAAACTAGCAAAGTTCAAAACTTTCTATGCTTGTTTCATAGATGACATTAATCCATGTAATGATCTTATAACAGGTTGATTTTGGTATGTAATTCTCCAATATGTACCTATGAGTTTCATTTGTATCTCCATATAAATAAACATCTTATTATTATCAATCAAACATCATAGTAGATTTAATTTATTATTGTTCCTATGATAATGAAAATTTATGGACATTTGAAATAATTACATGATTTTTCAAAGACATTAATATATAGTAAACATGAAAACAATATAATAATAAATGCTTATTTATTAATAAAATATAAGAATGATAATATCCAATGATTGATATAGGGCACAATCACTAACATGTTTATGAATTGCATATATTTGATAACTTAGTTGTGTTTGAAATAGTATTGAGAATATTACACTGCCATCTCACTGAGTTGCGATTTTACTTACTTCTTAATAAATTGTTCTAAAAGTAATCTCATAAGAGTGAGGCGTGATAAGATTGGTGAAAATTATAGCTACTTAATCCCATAACTGGTATCACAAATATCTAGAAGGTTAAGTTAAGGATTCAAAACCTAATTGTTGAAGCATTGTTATGACTTGGATCTCTTTTCTCAATTAGGTCTCTATTGGTATAAGTTACCTATTCTATTGCTTGATAGGAGATACCACTGCTCTAATAGTTCTATTGATTTGTGGAAAGTTGATTTCCATAGTTATTTTCATGTTATGAAAAATATATGTCCTATTGTTAATGGTAAAAAATGAACATCTAGATAAAATCTTATGAACTTCGACTTGTAAGATGGCAATCATGTGACGGTTATGTATGTGGCATGGCAGATTTTAGTCATTACTACTAGACCTTATCAAAGGAATGTTACAATTTTTACCCATTAAATGTTGCTCATATTGTTGCTCAAGAGCTGCCTTAAGGCTACTCATTTATATGCTCGGTTAAGATACTAAGCAATGCTTGCCATGTGCATTAGCATGTCATGTTATTCACGTGCATCTATTAATGTTGTAGTTGTTAAGTGCTTGGATATTAATATTGACTTATTTTGCTACTTATCCTTTATTACTTACCATTTGCTCAATTAGCTTTGTTGTTGAGGCTAGTTTTCTTCTAACCTTATGTTATGAAGATGGATATATTATAGGAGCTTATGAAAGAAGGACTCCTTATAGTTACTAATATAATGGAGAATGTAGAGTAGCGGGGATTTAAGAGCAATTGTTAAGAACATGGGCATTGAGCCATAAATACATTATTTAACCACATCCACAACGAGGATAGTGGAGGTTATAGGGGCATATATTGAGTGGTTTGAGTCGGCTTTATCAAGTGCTTATCTCAAAAGGTCCGCTTGCCAAGTCAGAAAAGTCCCTCATTGTAAGCCTCAAGATTTATGCTATGTTTTATGCTTAAACCCCAAACCGGAGGTCAACTGGAAACTTTAAAATCAACAAATCTATAATAAATCATAGTAAATTTAAATATGGCAATCCCGTGCTCTAAGCCCCTAAACAACAAAATTGAGATAATTGTGAATAATAGTCCATAATAATATAAGAAAGCTTAAAAATATCATATTCAATAAAATTTAGTTTGTTTTGGATCTGAACGGGATTAGATTTTGAAAACCGTGCCCTAGCACACCAGGTGATAAAAATATTCTAACAACACCGTTAGACTCATAAAAATATAAGGGTTTTAAAAATATCAGTTTTATAATTTTTCAGTATCTAAAAAATCAAATATAGCTTAATTACTCGTATTTTCTTTACTACCGGTATAAATTTGTCTTATCTACTATTCATAGTACTATTCTAAACTATTCATTGCTCTTCACCTATTTATACTTTTTATCACTTATTCTTACACTCTACCATACCTATTTCTTACTTTTTACTTTTCCCATACAACTTTATTCACATCATACTTTACAAATTATTACTTTTCATTAACAAAAACACAAAACAAATAAAAACAACTCTCTCTCTCTCTCTCTCTCGCCACTGGCCATGTACAAACACACACATTTTTTTTCATTTTATTTAATTCACACAATTTTCCCTCCACAAAACTCTATAAATATTCCATCTCTCTCCATTTCTTTCACACATTCATTTACCTTACCAAAACTCTCTCAAAATCACCCCTCAACTTTTCTCTCCAACATCTCTCCTTATCTTCCCATGTTTCTACTATCCACATACTACCAAAACCTCTCTTTTACTACCATCCATATTTCCATTTTAGGTAAAACTCTTACCTATACTTTTTACCATGTCATGTAATTTAACATGACCATGGTGTGAGTTTCTCAAACATCTAAGTGTTATGGAAGCAACACTATATTCATGTTTTATTCTTATTCATGAATAAATTTCATTTTATTATTATGTTGTTTTATTATTGTTATATTGTTACATGTTATTATTATTGTTCTAATCTAACTTCTATATATCAGTAACCATATTTATGTGTGTATATATATATTTCTTAGAGCATATAAGCTCACTAACATAATCGTTATTTATTTATTTATACTTTGCAATTTATTTATTAAATGCTTTTATATTAAGACTAGTCTTTCTAGTCTTAGACTTGTCCTCATCAAGTCAAAACAAATTTTCTTATTTCTTTTGTTTTTCTTTTTGTACTTGCCCATTTCTAAGTTTGGAAGCCTTGAATCAAGCTAAGACTTTCAATACTTGATATTTTTATTTGCTTATCCCTATATTTTTCATCTTTTCTTATTAAACATTTTTGTCATGTTACTTAGCTATAAACTCATATTCATGCATGGTTATGTGGATTGTTGGCTTAATAAGAATGAAAAAGGCTCTTTCTTAAGTAAAATAAATAAGCTCAACTTACTTTAAAAATGTAATTTTATTACTTAGGAAAATATTCATTAAAATTTAGAAACTTCATATTAACAAAACGCTTTCAAAGAATTTTAGACAATGGTCGCCATAGCCTTTAATATTATTAACATACAAGGACTTTTCAAAAGTTAACCGAAGAATCCTTGACACTTTTTTTTTAAATTACCATTAAAACCATAATGTTGATAATGCTTTGCTATGAGGAATTTTCTCAAAGACTTATTTATAAAATCCTCACTAACGTTTTTCTTATAAATATAAAGACTAAAACAAGCTTTTCAAAAGAGGTTAAAATCAACTCACCAAATAAAACCTACTTAGGAAATAAAATTGGTAGATAACTTGGAAGGACTAAAATCTTTGAAGCAAAATTATCTCTTAAGAGTTAATGAAGAATAAATCATATCACATATTTAATGACTCAAAAATCTTCAGTTTTATTTCCAAACAATTTAAAATAATTTTGTCAACTTCACTTTTTCAACTAGTAAGACAAATTGTTTTATGAAAAATCATTGACTAAGGTAACATTATTAGAATTATGTGTGCAATATGAGTTGCATAGGTATTAAAAGGATTTTTCGACTATATAGATAATTATATGTTTGCTATGGGATTTTTGGTTGATAAAAAGTTGGAAAAATCATGTTTTAAGGGTTGGGATTTTCGTGTTGATTCTGCGCCATGTCTTTTTGGAATCCAAATGACATTTTATGATAAAAATAACCTTAGAAATAGATAGATCTTTTTGAGTAGGTAGAAAATGGTATATAATATGCGAAATTCCGAGTTAAAATGAGCAAGTTATGGCTCTTTTAAGTTGGAATTTCCCTCCATACGAATTTTGACAAACTTAGTAAAATAGGATTTGCAAGTTTAAGTAGAACTTCCAAGAAATACTCATTTTAGGTATTTCTCTTGTTTAGGCAACGAAGAGCTCAAGTTTCCTTATTTAGAAGACTACTTTGACTAGGAGTTTTCTGCTGCCATGACTGAGTGAGTTTAATTTCTTACATTCTTGTACGTGCCTTTTTGCTTGTAGATTAGTCGCACTAGATTTAGGAAAAGATAAAAACATGAAAGCGTGTGTGCCTTACATATATGGTTGAAATTATGTTAAGCGTATCGAGGCATGAATTGTCAAATAATCATTGTATGATTAGTATAGGAATGATATGTCTGCGAACTCTATGATCACTTTTAAAACATCTATTATTATGCCATGATTACTAAAATAAAATGATTCATGCATAACACGTAGTAAGTCACATTGCATTCATTACTATACCCTTGGTGGGATGAAGGCATAGTAGTGAGGTCCGTAGAATACGAAAATCTACTTTATGACGAACCCAATTAAAATGGTGAGCAGACTGTCACGCCCCTAGGGTGCCTTAGTAGTAGTAGACAATTCACACTTGAATACCATCACTAGATTACCTTCGGAGAGTGACATATTTTCCAAATAATAGGATCTTTTAGTTGTTTTGATAAGAAATGATAAATACATGTAAAATATAAATTAGTAAATAACTGCCATAAAAGCATCATATAATATTACAAACTAAGTAATCTTCTCGTAAATCCTCAAATACATAATTGATAAACTATTACTGGCTATGCTATTCTAAAAAAAAAAAACAACTCATCCTGATTTAAACCATAAGCATCCAGCTTCTAAACCCTCACCGGAGCCAGACTTCTCGAAGTAAATAGCCAAGGTTGAAGCGTAAACCTGAAAAGACTATTGGAGTGTGAGCGAAACCACGGCTCAGTGAATAACCATACATATTACATATCAAGCAAGTTATCAATAAATCATATGTGATGCAATCACTCAAACATATGCTTAGATACAAGCTTGGATGATCTAGAATCTAAACAGGAAAAAGCTTCGCGCTCTCTTTTTTGGGTTGAAGATCATTTACTTTATGACCCACCTGCCCATGAGAGACTAAGTTTAAAGGAAAATCAATGATTTCTCGTCTTAGGGTTATCACTTTTAACTTAATAACTGTTTTAGCTTACCATTTCCTGTATTAATCCTTAGAAACTCCCTAAGTATTAATCATTTCAAAGCGATACTACGGGCGGCATTCTTCGTTGCTACTTAGTTCCCGTAGAACCAACGAAACAAATAAAACCTTGGAAGAACTAACACTTAGAAAAACCAAGCATTGACAAAGAACCGAAATATTAATACGTAGCAGGCTGTCACCTATTTGTATATGTAATAATGCAGTATGTGTAATGCATGACTAGGTTATTTAATAAATTAATACTTCTTATTCATTTTCATGACGGTCATACATTACACACAATAATCATCATACCATTGTATTATCACTTTCGTAATATTATATTAACAATCGTACAATCATATCACAATATATTTCAATCATGACAATCATATTATTATCTTTGCATTACATATTCAACAAACTACAAGCACAAATAGTATAATATGACTGACTTACTTACCTACTCATGTGACTAATCGTAATAATCAGCTAGTAGGTCTTCTATAATATCAAAGTCACCTTATTTGGACGAGTTTGGTTATATTAATCCTTCTCCCAAAGCTTATTTCGACCCTTTTCTTCCCTTTCCAAGCTTGTTAATGGTTGTATTGGTATATGTTTTAGGTGAGTTCTAATTGCTTTTGAGTGACTGTTTAGGTTGTCTTTGAGCTTTTTTTTGCTGCTGATCAAGGCTGGTCTTGTGTACTTAAATGTCTTTGTTGGATGTGGTTTGTTTGTTACTAAGTAAATGTTTGTATATATAATGAGAAGGGAGCTGCATTTTTCAAACAAAATGGAGAAGTTTTTTCCACCGAAACCAACTAGGTTACACCATGATTTGGCTGCATTAATTAAAGTGTTTTGTTGGGAAAATTTCATTGGCTAATCCTTAGTCATGTTGACCTTGTTTGGTGCATATATAGGCAAATTGTTTGAGAATTTCGATTGTGCATGTCCCAAAGAATTCCTAGCCACAATTTTGAGTACAATTTGCATCGAAATATTAGAGTAAATAATATTATAATGATATCTAGTTGATTTATCTTAGTTTTAGGATATTTTAATAAGTTAAACGGGTACCAAAATGACAATTATTCAAGAGTTTTATTTAAAAAAAATTGTATAGAGGTCTACAAAATTTCTAGATTATTAATTAGTTCAACTTTAAATTTAAAGTTTATGTGATAAATTATTTTTAAGTTTTATTTCACCCAATTAGGGTTTTCTTAACTTAATAGGTCAATTTTTATTTTATGCTCTAACAACTTAAGAATTTACTAACTAGAATAATAGTGTGATCTAAATATTTATTTGAAGTCTAGATTATTCGTTATACATCTGTTTATATTTTTATTGTGTATTTATAATCTTAATGGTTCATCCATAAATTATCGTTTTCTAACTATCAGTATTATCGAACATCTTCTTTTCAATAAATTTGAAATCTTAGTTAGGTCATTTCTTTATCTTGAGCTTTTGATACCCACTATGAAATCTTATTAGTAATCTTAAATATTATCTATATAACTTCGTTTTAGGGTTTGAATTATATACAAGCTCATTTCTACTTATGATTTAATTGTAAGGTCTTGATTGATTCCTATATTATCATTTTATTTTCTATTTTTATGTTTTCATCTATTTTTATTTGTATGAAAAATCTTGGGGTTTACACAGATACACGGATTAACTATATTTTAGCGGCTAGTAGTGGTTCGTATAAAAACTATAAAAACTTCATTTGTGAATTATAGCCTTATAACTCATAACACCTAACCCCGAATGGATGGGTAAATCCATTCAACATATGATTCTCGGAAAATCATATGTATTGTTTGCTCACGTGTTTGTTGCATTTCATATGCTTGTTTAAATAACTTGTTTGAATATTGATTGCTTGAGTACTTTATTTGTGAAAATAATTCTCACTAAGTAAGGAAGCTTATCCACTTATAGATATTTATTGTAGTACCCTTACCTTTGGTTGATGCCCAGGGGATACTTTTCACAGGTACTACCTTTTGGATTCATGAGTTTTTGGATGAAGTCAAATACTAGATGTAGGCTTAGACTTCTAAGTAAATATCCAATGTATCTATTTTGAATAGACTATGATGGACTTTATCTTTTGATAGGAGAATGCCCCTTTAATATTTTGTAAGAATTTTATATTCCATATTTAAGATGCTTATGTTGTGATTTCTATTATTAACTACTATTATGAATGTCTTTTTAAACAACTTATTTCAAAGTTGGTCCTTTATGATCGTGAAAGTACGCTTTACACCTGATATCGAAGCTTTTCGTGTGACTAAGGTTGTCGGATTATCGCGTTTAGAGTAACCTTTGGGTTATGACACTTATAGCCCTCAAGAACTTGTGATGAGTCAGATAATGCCAAATTTAGGTCCCATAGTTTGGCCTAAGCTTTGAATAGGTTGAATTAAGCCTAGGTTCATACCATCTCTCTTCATTATTTATATATTCTTTATTTTCTAGAATCCTCCATTGACTTGTGCCTCATAATGTTTGTACTAGGATCACTCACTATGCTTATTAACTCACATATGCTACTTTAATAGACTAACTCCACCTATAGTGTTACATATGCTACTTTAATAGACTAACTCCACCTACAGTGTTAAAGGACCCACTAAGCTATACCTAAGAGACCACTAATGAGGTTATTGCACTAATAATTATAATTTTCCACATATTTATCAATATTACATGAGAATATTACATGTTGTTAGTACAAGCCAAACTTACTCCAACAATTATCATTTTCTACATATTTATCGATCTTAATGGTAAAACAATTTAATTTTTTAATTTAATTTTTGCTTATGTATATTGTTCAAATAATTATTTACTATTTTTTAAGGTGTTCATGATGTGACTGTAACCTTTATTGAGACTAATGATGACAATTGTTAAATAAATTTATTAAAATTAAAATTGTACATTTAATGAGAGTTACATAACAAGTAATTTTCAAATACACAAAATTTGAAAACTTCTAGAATATTATTGAATGGATGAAAAATATAAAGAGTTAATGCCATAAATGGTACCTAAATTTTGACAAAATGTATAATTAGATACCTAAACTTTGAAATTGATCAATTAAATATTTGAACTTTGAAATTGATCAATTTAGTACCTTAAAAAACTTTTTATGCATGCCAATAGTATCTTCATCAAGTTATTTTAGTTACTAAATTGATCAATTTTAAAGTTTTGCAGGTACTAAGCTGATCAATTTTAAAGTTCAGATACTAAATTGATTAATTTCAAAGTTTAAGTACTTAATTGTATGTTTTACCAAAGTTTAAGTGTCATTTGTGATATTATCCTACATATAAATGAGTTTTCATCAAACTAGAATGCTAAGTAGTAAAATCCATTAGGTATCAATTACCACTGAGCTAGTCCCTCATAAGAAAAATACCAACCACTTGTCTCTCTAGGTAAACATTAATTTCTCAAGATAAAGTTGTGATGATTTTACTTCCAGTCCAATCTCATGTAGATAAGGGTATAAGGAGTGTTCGTACTCTCAATTTTTGATATTTTAATGTCTAAACTTTTATTATTTTACGATTTGGTGCCTTTTTTTTTAGTTTGATTTCAATTTAGTGTCTATATTAATAGAAAAGTTATTAATCACTACATATAGGCTTCGAACTTGCATTTTAGTAATTGTAACCAATTGACTATAAATCACATGACTTGACCAATTAGGAATCTACCTATATCTAATTTAGTGCAAAACTTGTGTTCAGCTCATATCTTAGAGAGACATGTTTAAGTTGCCTAATTATAAGAATACTTTTAATTCAATGCCATTTCTATAAATTTTTATTATAATGTTGTTTCTTTTAACCGATGTTAAATTATAAAAAAAAAAAAAACTAAAAATTAAACGCTACATATCCAATAGTGAAACCTTAAACACTAAAATCCAACAAGCAATTACTCCGGAGGATTTTAGTCCAATATGCAAAATACCAATTATTAATTCCACCATATAAATGTTAATTTCTCAATATAAATTTGTGATGATTTTATTTCCATGGACAGCAGATACGTCCAATCTATCGATTGCAAAGTGCCAATCATTGCCCTTTCATTATAAATATATTTTTTTGCTTTTTCCAATTCCACTGACCTTTCATTTTCTAATTATAAAAAAAAAAACAGGCCTGTTGGAAGACTTTTTATGTGTATGCTTTTCAGGAGAAAAGCAAAGGGGAAAAAAGATTTACAAACCCTTTTGATGTTTCGTGAGTTTCGATGGCATTGTGTTGTCTTTCGTTGTAGAAACACAGCGGCTAAGGAAATTTTGGGAAACGAAAATAATTTATTTATTTTTTCAAAATTTTAATTTTTTATATCAATATATATGATTTAAAATTTTAAAATATTCCTCAACGTTGTAAAATATGTAAACTTGTAAAATATGAAAATTTAGAGATTCTTAATAATTTTTTTATAAAATTTTATATAAATAACAATAATAAGATAATAATTTCTACAACAGTTGTCATTTTTATATCTTACAATTATAAAAATAAAACATAAAAACTGGGGAAGAAACAGTTTCTCTCTGGGTCTCACTGTTTCACGTGCACTTCATCAGCTTATCATGTGACCATTACATGTCTTCTCTGACGGTCTTTTTGACCTTTCTCTCTTTTCACTCGTTTTTTAAGTTTAAAAAGCCACACCAGGCACTACTGTTCTTATTTTTGCACAAAAGCCCCTGTTCTGTTCTGTTTTGTTCTCTCTTTCTTTCTTGCTTCTTCTTCTCTTTCTCATTCATTGACACATAAACAAACAAACACTTAATGCTCTGTTTCTAACTAGCACAGTGGGATTTATACATACAGGAAGTGCTGGGAAGTAAAAGTAGGTTAAACATTAACTTATT
The DNA here is from genome assembly GCA_024138025.1 of Combretum micranthum. Classification (NCBI taxonomy): domain Eukaryota; kingdom Viridiplantae; phylum Streptophyta; class Magnoliopsida; order Myrtales; family Combretaceae; genus Combretum; species Combretum micranthum. The sequence goes on from JAMXBD010000003.1 coordinate 4,003,150, forward strand.
TTTTTCATACATATTTAATACATGTATGTCAAGTCTTAAACATGGGCTGTATTCAGTCCAAAACAACCCATCTTCCATCTCCTGACCAAGACCCCTCTCAGCCTGACCCCAAACCAGATCCAGGTATAATATCCCCATTTACTTAGTTTTTTTTTCTAACTTATATGCTTATACCTGTGTAGATGCATGTGCTTTTTAATAATGCTGGTTGGTGGATGCATGTGACTAAATGACCCCCCTTTTAATGTTTTTATGGCTTTTATGGTTCTTGGACTGTTTGATCTGCTCTACTTCTGTTTATGTTTTTGCTTTAAAAAGTGTACTTGGTTTGTTTGTTCTGTCAAATGTGATCAATGTGTTTGTCAAGAAATGAGATAGATTTTTTTTTTGTCCTTCTCTTTGTGGGATTTGGACAAATCTTAAGGTTAATTGGGTCCCTTTTTTTAACAAAATTTGGATTTTTTTTATTATACAAATCTCAGTTGCATGATTTGTTGAAGTCTAGCTTAAGCTTATGGTTGAAAAGGACAATAAGAAAAAAAGGGTCTTCTTGGGATGAAATTATATATACAAAGTCTGTTTTTTTTCTTTTTTCAATATTTTTTTGGGGTTTATGTAATTTTGCTGATGGGTTTTAGTTGGTGATGGTGAAGCAAATGGAGGGCAAGTGGATCAAGACCAAGTCCCTGCATTCAAAGAGTTTGGGTTAGCAGAGCTTCGGGCAGCTACAAATGGTTTCAGCAGTGAATTGATAGTCTCCGAAAGTGGTGAGAAAGCTCCTAATGTTGTTTTCAGAGGGAAGTTAAAAAACAACAGATATGTGGCCATCAAACGATTCTCCAAACAATCTTGGCCCGATCCACAGCAGTTTGTGGTAACATCTTTCATCTAACACATTTCATTCATTTCGAGTCACTGATTTTGTTGGTAGATAGAGGGAGTTGCTTGTATTAAGGTATGAGTAGAACCAGAGGCATACGGGCACATTCTTTTTGCTTTTAACTTGGTAATTGGATTGAAAGCACTTTTTGCTGTTTATGAAATATTTCGAATGATTTTCACGTATTGCATCTCTCATGATTTTCTCTATTACTGATGCCTTTGTTTGTATGAATTTTAGACAGAAGCTGCTGGAGTGGGCAAGGTTCGGTATAAGAGATTGGTAAATCTGATTGGATGTTGTGCTGAGGGTGATGAGCGGCTGTTGGTGTCAGAGTACATGCCAAACGATACTCTCTCTAAGCATCTCTTTCACTGTATGTTCTTCTTGCTATGCCCTTGCACTAAATAGTCATAAAGACTAGGGTTCAAGACCGCTTAAATTGGCTCTTGGAGGTATACCTGCAATTAGTTTTTAAAAGTTATATAATTATTGAAAACATTTTACATTGCTGAAAAGTTTCAACATGTCATCACATTGTATAATGTTGCAAAAAGTTGCAGCAGTAGTGTTTATTTGGTGCATGAGTTAGCTCTATGGGACTAATGATAAAATGTATTATATGCCTCTCAAAAACTAAGGGGAAAAAAAGTTAGAAATGAAAAGATAGAAGAGTTAAAATCTGCAACGTCAAAGGTCCCTTGTTTTCTTGTTGTACTTTTGTTTTAGTTAATTTTTCTGTTTGGATGATCTCCTTTTTCATCGGTATCTGTAGCATATTTATTTTATATCAGTAGTTAGTTGTTTGGTTGGTTTATGAGTAAAAATGTCTATTTTTTAATAACAAACAATCTGTTTAAAAACGATAAAAAGATAAAGCCTAAATGACAGGAAGATGATGAAACTAACAGGATGTGTACTATGATTTGCTTGTATATCTGGTCTTTGCATGGTAGTTCAGAAGGTATTTTTCCCTTTATTAGGGGTTCTTTCTCAGTTACCCCAAAATTCTTGTACATAATTTTCCTTTGGGGTCAACAAGGCATTTAGGATTTTGGTTGAGCATCCTTCCAAAACTCTTATTTAGTAATCAAGTTTCACAAAATGCTATTCTGGTCTATTGTTTTGTTTTCCCACAGTTTGTTTACTGGAGGGGCTTATATAGGTAATGACCCAATTGCCTGATTCTGCTGTATCCATTAGCTTGACAAAGGAACTTGACAAAAGTGAATATATAGATACGATGTGGGTTTACTCTGATATTAACCTAGAAAATGCCTACTTCTTAGGTCTAATGACATCATTTAATGTGTATCTGCATGCATATATAATGCTTTAACTGACCTGTCCTTGGTCCTCTAGGGGAAAAGCAACCATTGCCTTGGGAAATGCGAGTGAGAGTTGCATATCATATAGCTCAAGCACTTGATCATTGCAATGGAGAAAATCGGAAGATCTATCATGACCTGAACGCATACAGAGTCCTTTTTGATGAGGTTCGTATCTGTGCATTTCTGATAGTTTGAGAGTATGATCTTCTTCATGTCAGTTTTCTCTATGAGAATCCAAATTTGGGTGTTCAGAGGCGCTGTAATGTCATTACATAGATGTTTCCAATTTATGTAATGTCATTGAGCTCTTCTTTGTCCCATTTAAGTATTATGTACAAAACATGCTAATAAGGCTTATTAGAATGTTTTGTAGACAATATTATATAATAAATATAATAACTCAAGCCATATCTATAAGTTTTATTTTTCAGACCTGACTATTGTGAAACCAACCTGAATATGATATTAGAATAGTAGGTTATGAGTTCGAATTATTGTACACTTATTTCTACCCCATCTAGTTAAGTGGTCAACTTAATATGCTTTAGTCAAAGTTCCAATCCCACAAGTAAGGAGAAGTACTATAGAATATAGCCCACACTATATATGCAAGCTTCAATTTTTGGATCAAGTGGTTGTTGTACTAATCTGAACGCTTAATATTTTGGTGGAACATAAAAGAGACCTCGCTTTATAAAGATCTTGTTATCCAGAATTTTCAAGCCCGCATCAACTCATGTGTTGTGCTATTGTAAACATATTGAGAAAATTGGGCATGCATTTCAGTGAGTCATAATTATTACCCCCAAAAGAAATACTAGATATTGCATTTGCTTCCATGCCTCTTCTTCTGCAAGCTTGCTTTCCATAGTTCAAGTCTGTACAGTAGCTTGTCCTTGGATATTGCAGAAACTAGTCGACATGAAACTGATTTTTTGAATGATTTGAGATAACTGATAGGCAGTATATTGTGAAGTAATAGATATGCAAACAAAATTCATATATTTTCTGACGTCAGGATGGTGACCCTCGGTTATCTAGCTTTGGTCTCATGAAGAACAGCCGTGATGGGAAAAGCTATAGTACCAACTTGGCTTACACACCACCAGAGTTTTTACGAACAGGTAAATTTTACCATTCATGGATGTTGATGTTGTCATGGGTGGGCTTATATACTTATCTTGCTGTCCTTGTACAGTGGTTTGACTTTGAGGAGTTGTCTTTATGTTTGTCTATGGGGGGAAAAAAAGCCATTTACAGATGATGCTTTGTCCATGAATTCTCTTACTTAAGTATGTGGTCAAGCTGAAAGTCAGCATTGATTGCACCTCATTAATGCAAATTATATTTGAGGAAATATTTCTTGGTGAATGTGCTTCAGAGGTAGAGGGGTTATTATGAATTTTCCATAATCTTTTAATTCATGTATCAATGCGATAGGGGTGTTGCTTTTGTGGTTGGAAGGCCTGGTGCAATTTATCCTAATTTTTTTGTGACAGTTAAATTTTGAACAACAATTACGTAGGAGAATAGTGGACTTCATTCTTTATTGGTAACATATTGTTTAGAAATTGGAACTTCGTAAATCCCTTTTTTTTTTTTTTTTTTTTGCACGTTAATGGAGGGGCAAGGCTTGATAATATACTAATGACCATAGTACTAAGATAATGAATTGTGTTTCCTATACAATCAAAAACCCACCTCTTCCCCTGACACCAACAACACAGACATGAAGAGGTGGGTTTTTGATTGTATATAAACAAGCTATTCAATGATTTAAGATAGGTTCATAGCTCATGTATATAGATAACAGGACAGGCTTATGTGAATTTTTGGTTTTCCTAACATTTTCAATGAGTTCTGTTGTAAATATTATTGTTTTTGTTTTGGTATCACTTGATACCTTTGAATAAAGTTCAATGTTTATGTAACAAAAAATAAATTGAGTTTCCAGTATGTTGTGGTTTCCAAAAGACGAGCAGTCTGGGAAGAAGTGTGTTTGCATATTAGGCTCCTAACATCAATTACATGTTTTGGTATTTGGTAGTGCTTTATGCTTATAGGTTACTGGCATTTCTTCATTTGATCTTTGCATTGGAAATGTTTTTATTTGCCAATCTGATCATTGCTTCATATGGTTGACTTTAATTATGTCAAAACTTGAGTTCTAACAATCACTCTGAGTCTTTATCCCACCATGCAGGTCGAGTTATCCCAGAGAGTGTGATCTACAGCTACGGAACTGTGCTGTTGGATCTTCTGAGTGGAAAACATATTCCTCCTAGCCATGTATTCACTGTGAAACTCTCTGGATTGCTGTCGTTCTCCCTTTCTATTATTTCTACCTTCAATGCTCATGTCGTTTTGAATATTATGCTATCCTTTCTTGCATATTGTCAAACTCAAATTTGACACAGTGCTTCAGCATATTGCACTGGTCTTCTCCAACCTTTATATGTCAAACGATCTCATCAACTGGACTCTTTAAACTCCTGTTTATTATTGTTACATTTATGTATCTGATGAAATGATGTTCATTGGGGGAATTTGGCACACTGTTTCTTCAACTTATTCTGCACCATTATTCTACCAATATATTGCAACTATTTTAAAATCTTTTCTACCCCTTGTTTTGGCTTAAATCATTGACAAAATTTTGGTTAAATTGCAATGGATTAATGTGGGGATTGGGTTAATGATTATGGTGGGAAGTTGTGAAGTGGCTACATTTTGTATTTGGATCTTTTTAGGTGAATTATTTAACTAAAGGAGCACTCTAATAATTGCTTTACCTTGTAAAAGATTAAACATTGGTTCATTTTCAATTCATTTAATATAAATATTTGCTGTCAAAAGGGGGGAGGAATATCTAATATAAATGTTTAATTTCATCAATATTTAACTCAAAATTTATTTATCACTGTAAATGTTAGCTCAAAATCACATTTTTGTCACTAAAACATAAAGTGAGAAAATTTTTTCAATCATTAAGAACTTGCACTTTTCCCTAAATTACTGAGTAAGAAGAATGCTTAACAGACAAATCAGAAACTAACAACATGAAATTGCTAGGTAACAGCATGTACTGAGCCAAAAAAACATAAAGGTAGTTTATTGCAAGGTCAAAATACGCTTTTGCATGTTCCTGTAGACCAAGTTAGTCTAGAATGATCACAAGTTTATCTGTTTTATTTAGTTATTTGGTTAAAGCAAATGATTTTTCATGTGTAGTTTTGATTTTCCAATGAATTCCCATCTTTCATTAATGGAGATTATTTAATAGCTCTGTTTCAAAATCTTGTTTGGGCAATTGATACCATCCATTCATTGTGTTTTTGATCTAAGATTCATCTCATTGCAAGTAAGAGTGCTTTGAGTTCACAGCATCTATATGAGGTGTTTTTTTTCCCCCTGATTTTTATTGAAGTTCTTAATCATTGCAACTAAGAGACTTGGTTGGCCGTGGCATGAGTATATTAACTATTCCGTACATGTGTATCTTATGCCAAATGAAGAGTATAAAGGTGAATGGAATAAATAAAATAAAATAAAAGCTCTGTATTGTTAACTGCTATTCAGCATCTCTAGTTACTTTCTTTTCTGCCAAAAATTTCCTTGTGTGTGTTATGCTGAACATGACTGTACATGGCAATTTCTAATCACTTTTTACTGAAAATTATGCTATCTTAGGTGTATGTTAAGCAACTTGTGAAATTTAGCATTTTTTTCATGCTATCATATTTTTGGCTGTAACCAGTCTTTATGCCTTTGTGGTTTGTAACTGATGTTATCCCTGATTCACAATTTCATTGGCACAGGCATTGGATCTCATACGGGGAAAAAATTCATTGCTATTAATGGATTCATCTCTAGAAGGACAATATGCCAATGAAGATGCGACAGAATTGGTTGAATTAGCCTCAAAGTGTCTACAATATGAGGCTAGGGATAGGCCTGACATAAAGTTTCTTCTTTCAGCAGTAGAACCTCTCCAAAAGCAAAAGGAGGTACAAAACTTTTTGCAGAACAAGCGATTAATGGGCCTGCATCTACATTCAGGCATATGATTAGTTTTTGCCTGCCTAACAAAAGCATGTTTTCTTTTAGGTTGCATCTCATGTCCTTATGGGTATTACAAAAACTCCAGTTGTGCTACCGACAATGCTTTCACCACTTGGAAAGGCATGTGCAAGGATGGATCTTACTGCTGTTCATGATATCTTACTTAAAACAGGTTATAAAGATGAAGAAGGCGCAGAGAATGAGGTAAGTAAATGCTATCCACTCCTTTTCGTAAATGTAATGATGCACTAAGAGCATTCTCATCCCAAGCTTTTTGATTTGGGTCCCCTATGCTAAGGACCTCATTGTGAGGTCTCTAGTGCTAAGGATGGGTTCTTCAACTTTTTAAAGTCCTCTGAAAAGGTATTGTAGGTAAATTTGGTGTTTGTAATGTTCTTGTTGAATGAAATTTCTATCCTTTTCTTTTTTTAAGCTTTCATTCCAAGAGTGGACACAGCAAGTGCAAGATATGCTGAACACGAAGAAATTTGGGGATATTGCTTTTAGGGACAAGGACTTCAAAAATGCAATTGATTATTACTCCAAGGTAATTTGGTGTCTCTCTACTGGTGATTTTACCTTTTGATCATCTGCAAGATTGTGTTCCATGGAAGGCTGTTATGAATATTTGTAATAGAACAAAAAACTACCATGATGTAGTGAACACTAATGCAACTCAGAATGCAAAAGTTGTGTGGAGGTGGTGTGAGTTCATAATAGGTTTTGCACTTTCCACAACTCCCATAATCTTTGATTGCGTGCGAAAATTTTCAAGTCCTACCCTTGAGCTTTGTTTTGGATGTTGCCTTACACATCTGGTCGAACAATTCTCTTGATTGTATTATTGAATTTGATGATTGAAATGCACATTTCAGACATTGAACAATTAAAATAATAAAAAGAAACAGCACACTTTCTGTCTGCTTGTGATTTGTTTTGACTTTCCATATTAACTCTTTGCAAGGCACTGCACTAATAACCACCGTAAAATGACATTGGGACTTGTTATGCTATGATATGCCCTTGAAAGGATATTATCCCAGGGAAAAAAATGCATTAGCACCTCCATTTTTTATGAAGTCTTTTTTGTAAAGTTAGTGAAACCTCGTATTGGTGTTCCATTTAAAAAGTGGATGTTGCAATATAGACCGTACCCATCAACATTAACATTAACATTTAGGAAGATGTCACATTTGGTACCTAAACTTCGCCCATTTTTATAATTTACTACTTAAAATCCAAAAGTTTCAGACTTAGTTCATTTTTGTAATAAACTATCTAAATTTTGCTCATTTTTGCAATTACATACTAACAAAGTAGCCTTGGTACTAGAAATGATATCAAGAAGTTTGTAAGCTTTAGATGGTTACTTACAAAGATGAGTAAAGTTTAGGTACCGAATAATATTTTGACATATTATCTACTCTAATGTGTCTTGATGTTCGATATTTGTTTCTATCAGGGTAATGGTAATTCTAATTTTTGTTTACATCTTCGAACAGCTTGTATCAATGATGTCGGTCCCATCTGGTACTGTTTTTGTAAGGAGAGCACTTTCTTACCTAATGATTGGCCAGCCAGAGCTTGCCCTGAGAGATGCAATGCAGGCACAAGTATGTTTGCCAGAGTGGCCTACCGCTTTTTACATGCAAGCTCTTGCCCTGGCCAAGCTTGGAATGGAAACAGATGCCCAGGATATGCTAAATGATGGAGCCTCCTTTGAAGCCAAGAAGCAAAACAGCTGGCGTGGCTGATTCATGACCTGCCTAGCGGTTTTCTGCCTATCTCCTTCGGCCATTCAAGCATTGGTTAGTTGATTAAATGGAGCTAAATTCCATTATGGAGGATAAATTTTAGATTGATACCTCCTTTATGTTGCCTAAAATAGTGTCATACAAAATGTAATTGTGTGGAGAGATTGAGGTGGTCAAATACTAGTTAGTGGCATTTAGTGGTGAACGTTAAGCTGCAACGTGACGACTGGTATTTAAATGAGCTATAAACATTACTTGCACTTGACTGTGGAATTGATCATCCCCCTGGAAAATTAACCCATGGAACAATGCAAAAATATCCTTCTAAGCTATACCTGGACATAATTGTGTTTATGTTTTTATGTATGGAGGAGATAGAGCTAAGTGAGGTTGAGGGGAAACTAGGTTTATTGGAGTGAAAACAGAGAAAGGTGGATGCAAAATTAAAGTATCCTTTGTATACGAACGTGCATATTTGAGGAATAGGGTTAATGTTATAAAAGGTACATGAATTTATGTAAATATGCAATTAAATAAGGTCGTAAATGAGTTGAGATGATATAATGTCAAGCTTGGGTATGAGATGGATATGAGCTGAGATGATATAATGCCAAGCTTGGGAGCTTTAATTTTTTAGCTTGATTCGAACTTGACCGGACTTTAATTTTTAATATCAAACTTGAGTTAATATTTGATAAGCTTGAGCTTAACTTGATTAGGTTGGAGTATTTTTACAAGAATGAATTAGATTAAAAAATAAATTAGGATTTTGAGAATATAGTAGGTGGTATTATTGGCCAATTAAAAGAGAATATAATAGGTATTTAGTTAATTTGATATTAAATATAATATAAATGTGGTCATTGGATATGAAGAAATATATATATATATATATAAGTGGGTTTTGAAAATTAGATAAAACATAAGATATATAATATTTTCTTAATTTGAATAGGTTTGTGAGTTACTCGAATCGAATATTTTAATCCTCAAGTAGTTCGAATTTCAATCCGACTCAATTATAATTTACAATAGAATCCAACTCAAGTTATTACACTCGAGTAACTTGCAAATAGTCTTAACTCACTTACAACCTTAAAATTAATTACTTATACTTTGAATATGATTAATTTAATACTTAATTGGATTTTTATGGCCACTTATATTACCTCTATTTACTCCTTTGGTAGCTGGACATTTTGACCAAGTGACGTGTGTCAAATTTTCAATTAAAAAGAACATTATTTTTAGTATATGCAAAAAAAAAAAAAAAAAGAATAGAAAAAGGTAAAAAAAAGAAAAAGAAGAAATAAAAGAAACAAGAAAGAAGAAAAGAGGGAAACAAATATGGATAATCTCCCTCTTCCCCAATTTCTCTAAAGCCAAGAACAATTGAAGGACACTATGAGAGCTTTCTTTCTCTACCCCATCTCTCTTTAAAACTCTGTTGCTTTTTAAGTCCAAGGAACTTGAGGAGGATAATGTTTGTAAGGTCATCTTTAAGGAGAAGGATCCTTGCATGGAGCCATTATTAACTACTCATTTACTTCACTATAATTGCAATTCCATTACAATTTTATTCTTTACGAATAGCTATTACATTGTTTAGTTCACTAAATAACGATTCCACACTGAATCCCTATTATATAAAACATTGAATAGTCATGCTTTATTCATACCTATGAATACCAATTTAATACTGGAATTGCCTTTTTTTCAAAATACCGCAATTTAAATAAAAAAAATCCTATTATAGCTTTATTTCATTCCTTCGTAATAGAAATTCCATTGCAGCCTTATTTATTCAGCAAAGTAAACGAGCCGTGAGACCACCATTCTCTACTAAACCCTTAAACTCGCTGCCTTTCGTTTGCGAACAATTTAGAGACTAGTTTGCTTTCCTCTTTAAAGGAGGCGGTGGTGGCAGAAGTTGGAAGCTTTTGGTTTTCAAGGTCAGGGTCGAAGATGGTTGTTGGTGTCGGTTCATGGGATTTAAGTACAACATATGCTACATTCAATGTCGTGGTTTGAAGATAGGAGCAGAAGGAAGAGGATGTTGTGTTTCTTCATCGGGAGACATTGGCAGTAGGTTTAGCAAAAGGGGAAAATAAATTGTATTAAAAATAATAACATAATTTGATAGTTTTGTAGTATTGTGAAAATTAACATGCCCTCAGAACACCATTGAATTTGAGAAAAGAAAAAAATATTATATATTTTTTTAAATTACGAAAATACCACTGGCATAAAGGTAATCCAGTTTTAGGCAAGTTGACCTCGTCTCTTGAAGAGACGGGATCATAAGTGCCCGATCTCCTTTCTTAAGAGACGAGGTTGTTATAAAATGTTGACATCGTCTCTTCAAGAGACGAGATTATATTAGTAATGATGAGACGAGACGAGATTGGCAAGCATAATATTTACCCGCCATCTTTTTCTTCCTTATTTCGACAGCCCTATCCCCTAAAAAACCCCCAAATCCAAAATCCTAAACCTTAAACCTAAGTTCATCAATCGCATACCTGATTTTAACAAAATCAAGGTGTAATCTTAAATAGGTTCGATCACTAAGCATTATAAAAGTCATCATTTCGTGAAAAAGTGAACCAATCCGTGCAAGAAATCCCCTAAATTTCATGCGCCGAACTCCATTGTAAGTGTTGGTGATTTTTGCTTAATTTTTCACTATTATTGATATTGCATTGTTGAATATTGGGTGTTGTATATGTTGTTGGTATTTTTTTTTTTCCAAATTGTGAAGCACATTGTATGTTAGATGGGTGTTGTACGTAGTGTTGTATTGTGAAGTGGCAATGTGATTTCCTATATGCTGTTAATGCTGCCTCATGTACAATGTGTGATGTAATTATGATAATACTCGATAGTTTTAGAATTTAGGAACCAAATTATGAATATATATATTATTACGCATCATACACTTGATCATATACTATTATAAGACTGAGGTGGATATAGTAGCGGTAACAAATATGTTAAATGTTAGGGGAGTGCAATTCATAAGTCATGATGCAAACTTCATGCATTCAACCTATGTTTCATGAGATGGCAAGGTAGGTGAGGAAATAGATAAAACCAAGTTTGTATTTTATGCTTATGGCAATATTGCGGAAAAGAATGATGGTTTTGATAATGTTAAGCAACCAGCTGCTATAGTCAGTGTTAGTAGGAACTTAATATATGAGCAAATACTTGAAATCATTTGTAACAGATGTAAGGCAAATAGGTTTACACATCATGTTGAGTTGTATCATAGGGTAGCTATTGGAGATAGAGCGCTATGCTATTATCTTGTTCCAGTGACCGATAATGATGCTGCACAAGTGATTTTAGTGCACACAAAAGGGTCAGTGGCTGTATACGTGCAAATACTTGAAAACGAACTGCTATAGATACCTATAGGGGAAATGGACATTTACGGAAATATTGGCAACCAGGGCTTGGTAGACTCAAACTCCACTCCAATTCAGACAATAAGTAGCGCACAGGCGCAGATGGGTAACTTTGAAATGTGTGCACTTAATTGGATATGTGGTCATGATACTAATGTCATGCAAGACTCCTTGGTAAGTTAATCTAGTGATGACTATGATGATGATTGAAATAATAATGTGAGAACTTTCCCCCAGTAAGTTAATGCTCCTGGGTATAACCTAATAGAAATGACTCGCATCGTTTTATGGCTCCTACAAACATTGATACAGTAGCCAGGTATGGTTTTGTATGTCATATGTTCAAATGTACTTAATTTTGTTATGTTTACTCATGTATAGTATACTTTCTTCTTGAACAGGTTGTTTTAGACCCATACTCTGTCATTGTGGATTCCTTACCTGAGTACTATCGGGCTGGTAGTGATATATGGTGTGCACGGGTTCCCCTAGTATGCTTTTATATTATCGAGCACTATTATCCAGACATGTTGCTCAGGCACTTTTGTAGTTTTTAGGGAATCCCATACCTTCCCACTGATATGAGATCTCTGCATGAGCTGAGCTTACAAGGGCATTCCAAATGCAACTGGGTGACAAAACGTGCTAGGTGGGTGGCAGAGCATGCCAGGTAGGTAACAGAGTGAGATGGCAAGCGCAATCGCATTGTCAAGATGCTAGATATCCCCATTGGTATATCTGTAGATTATTTTGACTGGTATCATGCGATCACCATGCATTGAATTAGTCATACATGGTCTATTATATGATACATGGTAAGTTCAACGGCTATATAAGCTACGTACGGATATATATTGTGTCCGTTATTCACTGATCTACATATTTGCTATTGATTGTAGGCATATTTCATTTATAGAGTTCCGTACATGCTAGCAGAGAACACCCTTGCCACTACATAAGATGTCATTTGTGTAGTGGATGAGTTTATGGGACTTAATTTGAATGATCAAGTGCTAGCGCTAGTGCCAGCGTTAGCACCAACACCTGATGACCGATAGCCTCAGCTTGTATAGAGGCGGCGACCACATAAAGAGAGGTATGGGTGGGGGATGAGGAAGGGGACAGGGATGGGGTCGGGGTTAGGAGTAAGAGCGAGTTCAAGATGTACATATCAAAGACGACCCTTTGCCTTCACATTCACATGTACCTTATGAGCTTGTCCTTTCACATGATGAGCTTGGTCCATCATCATCATATGCTCATCTGGTAGAGACCTTAATGTCAGACATCTCATATGTAGAGTTCTATACCCCCTTTTGCTCTACAAAAGAGGTAACCGTTACCGCCACATGATATGGGAGAGAGACTCACCTAGGTGGATCCAAACTTAGTCACATTTCATCCTTATAGTGTTAGTGGTGGAGATGGTGATGCCACACTCACACAGGTTAATCCATCTATGGAGCATCCCTATCAGGATCTCCATCAATATATACCATTCCCTCGGACTTTTGTCAGGGGAGGACAATGGAGGCAGGCACCCAACAGTAGATGTTTGCTATTTGTAATTAATAGATTTTTATCTTTTATGATTCTTGTATATAAATTCTTATCTTTTATGATTGCTTTTGTAATTAACAAAACATTCATGTAATTAATACAACATTCATGCAATCATTTCATATTATGAGTTTTTTTATTATGTTTGCTGTCAAAGGTTTTACAATACTGTTGTGATTGAATGGATTGGGTTTGGGACTGAGTTTGGATGGATTGGGTTTGGGAATACTACTTTGATTGGGTTATGAAGTCTGGAAGTTGTTTAGTCATGGCGGATGATGGCTAATGAATGAGTATTTTATAACGACCTTGTCTCTTCAAGAGAAGAGGTACATGTAGGCTGCACAAACCTTGTCTCTTGAAGAGACGGGGTCAGACAGTTATGACCTCGTCTCTTTAAGAGACAATGTATACTTGCCTAAAATCGAGATTATTTTCATCGGCATTTTCTTAATTTTTTAAAAAAATATATAATATTTTTTTCCTTCTCCCATTGAATTCATAGTTGTCAAACTTGAGTTTCTATTTAGAATTGCCAAAGGGTCCGTAGAATCGGAATATAAAATTGAAATATAGAATTGTAAGGTCCTATACCTAATGTAAATTCGTTTGCAAAAACTATAGATTTAGACCACCTTTACCAGCGTTACTTGCATTAAAACTAAGACTAAGAAACGATGCTTAACCAATAAACTACGATCCTTCCCTAAGCACCATTGCTTTGGCAAGGAACGGTGCTTAGTACTATTTTAATTTCTCTCTGACAGCATGTTAGAGTGCTTCTTGTATTTGCATTGCCACTGTAATGCTTTGCTTGCAATATGTTATTTATATATATTATTTAATTTATTAATCAGAATAAATAAATAAATAATACATTATATGGTTATTCCAAAAATTTTATATTTTATTTAATTTATTAATATATATATATAAGTTTCATTATTTTAAAATATTTTATCAAAAAAATAAAAAAATTTATATCATCATTATGAAAATTTAAGAATTTTTACTCTTAAAATTCACCACAATTTCTTACAATTCTAAAAATCCCTCCATTCATAAATTATGATTATACATGGACCCAAATAATTCTCAAAATTCGCCACATATTGATGATTGCCCAAATGGAGATCTAAATTCGGAAATGCCGAAAAAAATACTAGTATCTCTTAACATGTCTTCATCTATAAATATATAAAATCTCTCCATTCACAAATTTTTTACTCTTAAAATTCATCATAATTTCTTACCATTCCAAAAATCTCTCCATTTACAAATTGTATAGATGGATCCAAATAATTCTTAAAATTTGTCATATGTTGGTAATTTACTAAACTCATAAAATTTTCATATGATCGCGGATCGAAAACAAGAAGAAATTGTTAGTTCCAACAATTGTGGGCTTAAAATCGCGGCTACAGCGATAATCGTAGGCATAACTACTACCGTAGTTTAGGTCGTAGACCCAAAATTGTGGTTAGAGCCACACTGCGGCTCCAATCCCAGTATTTTGGGTCGTAGCCTAAATAGCTGCCGCAATTGTTGCTGTAGCCGTGATTTTGGGCATCCAATCTTCAATTACCCATCACTTTTAGCATATAACTCATAATTCTTATTATAATATGTTTAAACGAAGCTCATTCAGAGTGCTACATTAGTTTTAGGGATTAACATTACAATTGCATATTTGAAGCCCAAAAAACATCATTTAGGGCTTAAAATCAACCCTTCAATTATTTTCTCGTATTTTTATTGAATTATTTCATTGTATGTTGGTTTTTCCATTCTTTTTCTTTTTCTCCCCCAAATGTTGGTTTTGTACATTTTAAAATTGTATGTTGTTTGTATTGATTTTAAAATAAATTATCACGTTTCTTAATTTATCTTAAATATTATTCCTAAATCAACTATTGTGAAGTCATTAAATTAATATATAATAAATAAATTAAAAATCATTATTACTATATCCAAATTAAAATTGTAATTTAATTTATTTCCATATTTATTTAACATAGTGAGGAAAATATTAAAAGTATTATCTAAAAATGATAATATAGTATGAAACCCGTAAAAAGTATTAAAAATTATGAAGAAACTTTGTTTAAGTAACTTATGGACAAAGTGGAGAGTTGTTTGAAATGTTGACATGACATGTTAACCAACTGCTTAAGCGACGTACGGATAAAGGTGATCTTACTATACTAATAAAACCTTAAATAAATGATGAAAATAAAGAATTAATATTAAATTGGTTACATATAATAAAACTTTAAATTTTTACCAATCATAATTCACATACTCTCATTAATATATTTAGTGAAATCCTGATAATTAAAATAATTATTTTTATTTAATGATGATTCACAATCTACAATTATTAAGATGTATTGCAAATCATTTAAATTATCATGTGTAAGTAGCTGGTTTTGTACAATAATGAACAAAATCATGATCACTATATATTTGCACAAAAAAATCATTGCATATGACAAATAAATCACATATCTATACTATTAAAGTAAATCCGTCTCCTTTAGTGTCTTTAGTGTAAATATTTTTAATATAATGTTTTTAGCATATGGACATAAAATATTTTTCGTATACCTGAAATTATGAAAATTAAATAGGGTCTAAATATAATTAAATATGGGTTGAATAGACATAGTCATTTTCTTTTTTAGCATATAGGCGTAAAACATTTTTGATATCCTTGAAATCATAAAATTAAATAGGGTTTGAATAGAATTAATTAAGGGTTGAATAGATATAGTCATTTCCTCGTAAAATATTTTTGGTATCCCTAAAATCTTGAAATTAAATAGAGTTTGAATAGAATTAAATAGGGATTGAATAGACATAGTTTTTTTCTTTTTTAACACATGGGCATAAAATATTTTTGGTATTCCTAAAATCATGAAATTAAATAGGGGTTGAATAGATATAGTATTTTCCTTTTTTAGCCTAAGCATTTATCTTTACATATAGATCTAAAAAGCTCTAAAACCATATTTATGCATGGTAGTTATCCAACATTCAGAAGTTATCTGTGGAAAATACAATTGTAATTATGATATGTAGTTAATTTTCTAATTTCTAGGACTAATTACGGTTATCCTCTTCTAACCTGTTAAAATAATATATCTATTTAATTTATACATGTTGGACATTATTTGAGATTAGAATTACAATTACGACATGTTTCTTTTGATCCACAAGCAATTTAGGAACTCCTAGGGCATCAAAACGATCATGATATTCTAGTTGGTGGCATTGTCTATCTAATTTAGCATTAATTTCATCTAACATAGGGATAAACTTCCTACAAAAATCAAGGAAAAGAGATTCCATGTCATCTAACATTTTTACATGACATAAAGGAAAATTATCTTCT
Organism: Combretum micranthum; assembly: GCA_024138025.1. Classification (NCBI taxonomy): domain Eukaryota; kingdom Viridiplantae; phylum Streptophyta; class Magnoliopsida; order Myrtales; family Combretaceae; genus Combretum; species Combretum micranthum. Next base: position 4,019,541 of record JAMXBD010000003.1, read on the forward strand.
TTAGTCCTAGGAAAGAATGTTAAAGTCTCTAATACCAAATATGATGTAAGAGAGCAGAAGCAAAAAATAAATTGTCTTAAAGATAATAAGAAGATAAATTGATAGCCTCACACTAACAGTGAAAATTCTAATGTTGGCCTCACACCATCGTTGAATTGTATTGCCTCATACCACACGATAAATTTTATGACGACTTCACATCATCAATAAGAAGAAAGACATCACACATTTGAAAGAAACTTTTTTTATTCAAAATCTTAATCACTCATCGTCATGTTAATTACAGGATCTACCTATATATAGAAAAAATAATATATGAACGAAAAATTTTGATATATAAGAAGATACCAATCATATCAAATCCTAAATGATAAATTGAAATCTAATAAAATAAAATATAATAATAAAATCATATCTATCCTAATAAAATAAAAATCTTCTATATCTTCTGTGTTCTTTTTTTGGGATCTGCATTAGTTTGTCTTCTAGATCGACAGAAGGAAAGGCAGTAGCTAAAGGGAGCAAGGGTCTTCTTTTTTAGTCATTATTGAAAGAAGAGAAAAGAGAGAGAAAATAGCGACTGTCATTTAAGAGAGATTGGGGTAGAATGAGAAAGTGTGATAGTGTTCTTCAATAAAGTTTTACACTGTGTTCGACGACTTTTTTATATGTGGAAATCAATAGAAATTGACAGAAAGAAAAGAATGGAAATGGGTGAAATCTTTATTTTATATTTGCCAAGTTATCAAGAAAAAAAAGAGAAATGGAGTTAGTGATTGAGTAAAATTCCCATTGCTTTTTTCCTTTTACTTTGCTTTAAAGGGTATTTTAGTCACTTCAATTACTTTCCCTTGTTCCCATGCCTTTCATGCCGAGTCTAGATGGAAACAAAACTAACTCTAACTTCCATCAATTTTTGCTCAAATCACCCCATTTCATTCCCAACTAAACTAACCAAATATGAAAAATTCATTCCATTTCCACTGCCTTCATTTGATGTCATTGCACTTTCACAAATCCAAACACAGTTTCAAAGCGATATTAGGGTGGAGAGAGATTGTCTAAATTTTTTCTCCCTTTCCTCCTTTCTTATTCTTTCACTATTTTTCCCCTTATTTTTAATTACTATTTTTTACATATAGCAAGAAAAGTGTTCTTTATTTTCAAATTGAAAATTGACATATGTTACTTATTGATTGGTTGAAATGTCTAGTTGGCTAATGGAGTTCATAGAGACCGTTTAAGTGACCACCAAAAGTTCAATTAGGTATTAAATTGATTAAATTTAAAGTATATATAGTTAATTGCACATTTTGTAAGTTCAATACCTTTTATGACATAATCCAAATGCATATGCATTTTGATACCTTTAGGTAGGGGTGTAAATGACCCGAGCCACTTGTGAGCTACTTGAGCTTAGCTCGGTTTAAGCTTGTTTAGGCTCGCGTGCTAGTTTGCGAGCTTTGTATAATATGTAATACTTTATAATATTAATTATTAATATTATATATATTGCTTTTATTTCAAATTTATTTTAAAATTATTTTTACATTTACATATTGTATTTTTTTAATCTTAATTTTTTTACATTTGAATTTGAATTTTAAATTCTTGGTATTTCAAAAACTTTATTTAAATTTAAAAAAAAAATTTTTTTTAAGTAGTATAGGCATCTATGTATTTATAATAAGAAATGAATGGATTGTCTTGTGATGTTTTCCATGTGGGACACAAGACGAAAGCTCTTTGCTTGTCTTCTTATCTCTTGTCCTACATGATATATGGAAAAAGAACTTACAGTTGGTACTTTATAAAAGCTATACTACATCCCCATTCTCCCTCGCTTGGCTTTGTGCTAAACACTTGCCTATTTGGTATTGTGGTCTAGCTACATTTGTTGGATCGTAAAGTATATTTTGCTTGTGGAACTTTGGAAATGCTTGTGTGAGAAAGCACAAACAAGTCCCACATAGTTGGGTTAATGTAACAAATGGTACCTTAACTTTGATAATAGATGCAATTAAGTACTTCAACTTTGAAATTGGTTAATTCAGCACCTCAACTTTGAAAATAATCAATTCAGTACTTGAAATAACTTTTCGTGCACACCAAAATACCTCCGTTAAGTTCTTTTAGGTATTAAACTGATTATTTTCAAAGATTTCCATGTACCAAATTGATCATTTTCAAAGTTCAAATACTAAATTAATTAATTTTAAAGTTCAGGTATCTAATTGCATATTTTCCCCAAATTCAGGTACTAATAGTGACATCATCACTACATAGTTTAACTGCCATGGTTGAGAGACAACCTCTAAGTATAAAAATGAATGTTAACTTAGCCATAAATGAGTTGATTTTACATATCCAATTTATTTTTTTGATGTGTATTGTAGTGCTTTATGTGCTGCATTATTAAGTGTAGAAATCTAGTAACACCTAAGCAATGCGAATTATGCACTTATTTTTTTATCTTTTCAAGGAATAATACTTAATTCATGCACAACAAGCAAATAAACAACACTAATATAAAGTACAATACTAAAAGAGTGAGGATAGAAGAGATAATTGTAAACCCCTGAAAATTTCATAATTCTCATAAAATAATCGTAAGAGTCAAACACCGGAATCAAAACCCAAAAAATCGAACCAAGTTAAAACTTAATTCTAAATAAGATCAAAAATGAGATTTCTTAATATGAGAAAAAGAGAACCCTAAAAAACGAAATAGAAAATCTAATTATCAGTTGAATCAATATCCGTACATCAATCAAATCGCCTATCCAATTCCTAACACGTAAATCAAGACAATATATCCAAATAAAGCTCAACAACGAAATGCTAAGATCTTAAATCCTTCGGTGAATTCTAAAATCAAAAATTTCAATTTTCACCAAAAGTCAAACTGAGTCAACTCATAACCCTAGACTTGGTTAAACGATCCCAAGAACTAAAAACTATTAAATAATCACAAATAAAATGAGATAAACCATAGATATTGAACTAAAAATATAATACAGTAAAAAATTCAAAATTATATCTTACGAATAACTCAACAAAAACCGGAAGTCAAACCGGAACCTTAAAAGTCAACAAAGCATGCAAACAAACCCTAATGTTTAAGATCCGGCAATCCCGTGCTCTTAAACCCTAAATAACGAAATGAAAATAATTGCTAATATTAGGTCGTAATAATATAATGAAGCTTAAAAATATCATATTCGTAAATTTCTAGTGTCCTTCGGATCCGAATGGGATCAGTTTTCAAACACCGTGCCCTGATACGACAGATGGCAAAAATATTCCGTAAATACTAATAGACTCGTAAAAATATAAGGATTTCATAAATATCAGTTTTATAATTTTTTTGGTAGCTCAAAATTACAGATATCGCATTTATATGCGTATTTTTATTATTACCGGTATTTTAATTGTCTAGTTTACTATTCATAGTACTTTTCTACTATTCATTACTATTCCTCTATCTCTACTTTTTCTTATTACCTATTTTTACACCTACATACCTATCTCTTACAATTTTCTGTTCCCATAAAAATCCTACACCACATATTACTAAATTTCTCTTACACTTTTCTTCTAAAATTAATTTTTAAACAAATTTCTCTCCCTCTCTCTCTTGATGCAGTCCACCTCTCTCTCTCTTCCCTCTTCAATTATTTTCTTTTTCAATTTATTTAATTACACCTAATTTTCACTCCAAAATTCTATAAATACCCCATTCCTCCTTCATTATTTCACACAATTCATTTCACTACCAAAACTCTCCCAAAATCTCTCCAAAAATCCTCTCTTCAAGATTTCTCTCTACAAAAACTCTCTTAAATCAATTCTTTATAAAAATCATTCCTTATATACAAACTTTCTATCATATATCACTACTCACATAATACCCCTTTCATCTACCATCTTCATACTACATAAACACTTTACGTAAACTTCTTCTAACCATTATTTACCCATATCATGTAACTTAACATGACTATGGTGTTGTTTTGAAACTCATATGAGTAGTAAAAGTAACAACATGTTCATATTTTGTTCTTGTACATGAACTTCCTATTTTATTATGTTGTTATGTTGATTTTATTATTCATATTTAACTAAATATATTTATGTATTTATATATAATCTTTAGAGCATATAAGCTCACTTGCTACTTATTTAATTTCATGCTTTGCAATTTATTTATTTCATGCTATTTATTTAAGACTAATCTTTCTAGTCTTAGACTTGTCCATATCAAGTCAAAATAACCTTTTATTTATTTTTTTGGGACTAGTCTATTCTTAGTCCTGGGATGCCTTGATGAAGCTAAGACTCCTAATACTTGATAGGGATACCTTGATGAAGCTAAGATTCCCAATACTTGATACCTTTATTATTTTGCTTATTATTATTTGTTTCTAGTATTTTCTCATGTTCTTATTATTTTATATGCTCATAATACTTGCATCTACATAATGATATTGTCTCAACTAATTTAAAAGTAGAATTTTACTTTATTAAAGGAACTTAAAACTAAATTTTCTATTATGTGACTTATCACAAAATAATGGAGTTATTATCAATAACATAGAAATGGAGTTTTCTCAACGTTTTCTTAAATAACAAAGATAGCTTACCAAGGAAACATAAGAAATAAATACTTTATTTGTATATTATGATAACCTAAGTTTTAGTAAAATAATTTGTTAGTTTTCAAAGTTCTCACAAAAAGCTTAAAAATTAAACTCTTTTTAACTTTATAACAAAACCAAGGAACAAAACAGTTTTCAAAGTTAAGATAAAATCAACTCATAAGGTTATAAACCCACTTAGAAAAATAATGAATTTTAAGTTTCTAAAGAAGGAACTTATTTCTAAAGAATACAAAGTATGATAAGAAGGATTTTTATCAATAAAAAGGATTCTTTCCAAATAAAATAGAGGAAATGAAATATCAATTTTTGAAAAACAAGAACTTGTATTTTAAACAAGAAATATATGAAGAAAAGACTAATTTTCTAAAACCATTCAAAATACAAATTTATAAATAGGTTTTCAACAACTTAATACACTTTTGATAAATTTGATATTTTATGAAAGACTAAGGTTAAAGGAAAATTTACTTATTTTTGGAAAAGAATGAAGAAAATAAAATAAGAATATACTCATTTATAATAACCTATAAAAATATAAAGGTTCTTCCAAATACTTAAAAAAAAATTTATCAAGATAAGTTTTAACACTTTAAAAAAGAATTGTTTTATGAAATAAATTGTTGAGACACTACCGTTAGAATTTTTGCATATAAAGTGAGCTTATTTATATACTCAAAGGATTTATCAATTATGTATATATATATATATATATATATTTTACTAAAGGATTTTTGAATGAAGTTGAGTTAGAAAATGGTTTTGTAAAAATCTAGAAATATTCGTTTTAAATTTGCACCCAACGTTTTCGGAATGAAAATGACCTTATATGACAAAGATAATCTTAGAAATGGATAGATATTTTCGAATAGGTAGAAAACGGTATATTATATGTGAAATTTCAAGTTAAAATGAGCAAGTTATGGCCATTTTAAATTGGAATTTTATTCTATACGAATTTGATGAACATAGTGAAATAGAATTAGAAAGTTTAAGTAGAATTTCTACGAAATACTCATGCCGGGTATTTCTTTTATCTAGGTGACGAAGGATACGAGATTACCCTTCCTGAGGATTATTACAACTAAGAAGATCGCGAAATGGACGAGTGAGTTATTCCTCTTAATTTCGTTATCTTGCTTATGCTTATAAAGTAGTAGCATTAGTATACTAAGAAAAGATAAAAATGGATATATATTTGGGGAATTCGGGGTTATGTGTATATATGTGATTCTATGTTTATGCATGAAATGAGAATTAAGAATATTGCAACTTCAAACTGCCTATTTAAGTAATTTTGTTTACTTACTTGTATGACTGCTTATTATTTACTAAATTGATTGATCGCCCCCTAATAAACCTTAATAAGGTTTGGCTTAAGAAAAATAAAACGCTCATGCATAGAATCCATCAAGTCACATCTCTTTCGGAAGGTTGCTACTCCTACGTGTAGAGTTGAATTGGTTGTTATCGTGCTGTGACACTGGCCATGTTCCTTCCTAGAGAATCCAAATCGCCCGGGGAATGCGACTCTAGGTTCGAAGCCGAGCCAACCAAACGCTTTGGGTAGGGACCTGAGGACTAGCAATAAAAGATCGAGGATCTTCATCACCGATTCCCCAACCTTCAATATGGAGGGGTAAATCCGTTCTCTATATGGTTTCCGGATAACTATATATATTTACGTAATCACGTGATTGTTGCATTATACGCATAGCATATGTGTGAGAATTTAAAAACATGCTGCGAATGAAAAGGAATATCTCACTAAGCTAATTGTAGCTTATACCCCTATAGATTTTGATGAAACAAGTATACCCGTAGCCTAAATTGAGAATCATGACGTTAAAAAAGTCATTGAAGGATGATAAGCTTTTATAGAGGCAATGGAAACATAAGATGAAGTTATTTTGTAAGGTTCTTTATATGTAATGAATTCTATGTTAGTGTTTTGGAAATTCTAAGATGTATATTTATTTGAAGACAATAGAGGGATATGCCCCTAAGAATTATAATTAAATATGTTTATGTTTTATGATAAGTATTCTCTTTGCCTTGTTACTTAATTATTATCAATATAAATTGCATTACTCCGATGCGTTCCCTTGGTTGTGATGTACGCCTTGTACATGATATGGAAGCCTTTGCATGACCAAGGTAGTCATTCCTAGGCTTTAGTATTATGTACGGTGAACTACTACATTTAGGGTATCCCTTGGGGAGTGACAATAACACTACGATATAACAAGGAGTTTAGTCTCCTACTAGTCTCCACGATCCACAAGTAATGCCTCACTTAAAAGAGGACTCCACATACTTTCATTCAACACAAGAATAACCACAATGCTCCATTAGAGTTACACGAAAATACAAATATAATTACTTAAATTGTGTCTTTACAATAATCTCTCAAACACACTAGGCGCAACTCAAGATTTCACTAATTCACTCACAAATAATTGAGTAGTTCTTTAAGATAGATAGTAAGACTATAAATCTATAGTGCCACTCAACTCTTTACTTCGTAAACTAATACGGTTTACACAAATAAGCATTTGAGAGTGTTTACAAGACCTTGTATGCATTTACTAAGCTTAACTAACTTCTTACAACTGCCTAAACGCTTATATTTACAGCATCTTGAAGCCTCCTAGCTAATGTCTATAAAATACCAAAAAACTGTTGAAAAAGGAAAGCTCCAACAGCTAGTTTCCAGGTGCCAACATCCAAATGCTAGTCCCTAGCGTTAGGAAGTCTCTTGAAATATTGCACACTTTCCATTTAGCGTTTGGATGTCTCTTAGCCTAGTGTTTGGATGCTAGGTCTTGCTTGCTCAGATACTATTTCGTATTTTGGTTATCTCTCTCATCCGGACTCCAATTGAGATAATTTAAGATACTACAGAAAACTTGAAGAGGGATCTACAATTTTTTTGTTTTAAGCTAAATTTTGTCACGCCTTGAAGGGTACTCTAAACGTAGCAGTTAATTGTACACAATACTAAAGCCTAAGAATGACTACCTTAGTCATGCAAAAGCTTCCATATCATGTATAAGGCGTACATCACAACTAAGGGAACGCATCGGACTAGCTCAATTTACATTGATAATGATTAACAAGGCAAGGAGAATACTTATCATAAAACATAAACATGGTTGATTACAAATCTTAGGGGCATACCCCTGCTATTGTCTTCAAGTCTATATAAATACATTTCTTAGAAATTTCCGAAATACTAACATAACATACATTACATATAAGGAATTTACAAAATAGCTTCATCTTATGTTCTCATTGCCTCCATAAGAGTTTAAAATCCATCCATGACTTTCTTAATGTCATGATCTTCGAATAAAGCCATGAGTATACCTGTTTTACAAAAGTCTATGGGGGTATAAGCTTATCACTAGCTTAGTGAGATATTCTCCTTCATTCGCATCATAGTTTCAAACAAGTTTATTTAATTTTTTACGCATATGCTATGCATGCTATGCAATAATCACATGATTACACAAATATATATAGTTATCTGGAAACCATATATAGAACGGATTTACCCCTCTGTGTCGAAGGTTAGGGAATTATTGATGAAGATCCTCGACCTTCTACCGTTAGTCCTTAGGCCCCTGCCCAAACCATTCGGTTGGCATGGCTTCGAACCTAAAGTTGCATTCCCCGAGCGATGTGGATTCTCTAGGAAGGAACATGGCCCGTGTCCCAGCATGATAACAACTTATCTAACTCTACGTGTATGAGTAGCAGCTTTCCGAAAGAAATATGACTCGATGAATGCTATACATGAACATTTTATTTTTCTTAAGCCAAACCTTATTAAAGTGCCTTAGGGGCGATCAAACAATTTAGCAAACATACATATAGGTAGTACAAAACACTTAAAACAAACAATTCGAAGTTGCGATGTTCTTAATTCTCATTTCATCACATAAGCATAGAATCACTTATATACGTATGCCTGAAGTCCCCATACATATCTATTTTTATCTTTTCTTAGTATACTAATTCCACTACTTCACAGGCACAAACAAGGTAACGAAATTAAAAGGAATAATTCACTTGTCCATTTTGTAATCTTTTTAGTCGTAGTAATCCTCAAGAAGGGAAATCTCGTATTCTACATCATCTAGACAAAAGAAACACTCGGGATAAGTATTTTTTTTTAGAAGTTCTACTTAAACTTTCTAATTCTATTTCACTATGTTTGTCAAAATCTCGTAGAATGAAATTGCAACTTAAAATGACCATAACTCGCTCATTTTAACTCAGAATTTCACATATAATATACCATTTTCTACCTATCAAAAAGATCCATCTATCTCTAAGGTTATCTTTATCATAAAAAGAAATTTGGGTTTGAAAATGTTGGGGTACAAAATTATTACGAATTTCAAATTCCTCAAAACACAAATTTTCAAACGTTTTCCTTATCCAAAAATTCTTTGGAAAAAATATTGATATTTATATGATTGAAAAATCCTTTGAAAATATATATATATATATATATAGACTCATATTGTTTGCAAAATTCCAATGGTGTTGTCTCAATGATTATTTTTTGCAAAACAATTTATCTTACGAGGTTGAAGACTTGAATCTTAACAATTTTTTTCCTAAATGTTGTGAAAGAGCTTTATAATTTCTTGGGTTATTATAAATAAGTATATTCTTATTTTGTTTTCTAGTTTTTTTTGGAAAATAAATAAATTTTCTCTTAGCTTTGGTTTTCTACAAATTTTACTTTTAGTGATAAAAATGAAGTTTTCAAGAGTTTTATTAAGTTGATGATAACTTATAATAATTTGAGTTGTGTATATTTTCCTTTTAAAAATGGCTTTGATAAACAAGTCTTTTTCTTCTTATGTTTTTATTTTCCATCTTTAACCAATTGTACTTGGAAGGAAACCATGTTTCAATATTTTTTTTTTTAATTTTTGATAATATCTATTGTTCTTTTGTAACTTATCATGTTTAAATTTTTTTATTTCTTTGAAAATGGTTTATCATTTAGGAACTTGGCAACTTTTATTTTTCGAAATGAGTTTATAATTTAGTGAGTTGATTTTATCTTAACTTATAAAACTTAGTCTAGTTATTACTTTTTATTATGGAGTTGGTAAAATCCTACAAATAAGATTTTTGAGAAAAAATTTGCTTACCAAAGAATTATTAATACTAAGTTTTAATAAACCTTATGCGACTTATCATAATAAAAGAAAATGTTTATTTTGTTAGTTAACTTCTTTCAAGTAATCATTTTCATTGTTATCTAAGAAAAGTCTTGGTGGGTTTAAAAAGAAGTTCTAGAAATAATTTTTTCCTATGTGGGTGATAACAAAATCTTGATTTAGTAGTAAGGATATATATACACACACACACATTAAGAGAGTTTGGTTTTATTTTCCTTCATTAAAGAAAATTTCCATTTTAAATTTTGTTGAGATAATATCATTATGATGATGCATGTATATGCATGTAGTATGAAAATGATGAAAATATAGGAAAGATATAAGAAGCAAATAATAAGCAAGATAATAATATCAAGTATTGGGAACCTTAGCTTCATCAAGGTAACCCGATCAAGCATTGAGAGCCTTAACTTCATCATGGCAACCCGGGACTAGGAATAAACTAGTCCTAAAAAGAAAAAGAAAAAAAAAGAAAGAAAAGAAAAATCAATAAGAATAAAAGCAAGTTAGTAAGAGTTAGTGAGCATTTAGGCTCTAAGAAATATATATATATACATATAGATAATAATATATATATGTTGTTAAGTTATAAGCATAATAACAACAATTACAACATAAGATCATCATAATAACATGATAATAAAATCGGAATTTCTTAGCATGTGCAAGAACAAAACATGAACATGTTGTTGCTTCTACAACTCATATGAGTTTTAAGAAATAACACCATAGTCATGCTAAGTTACATGACATGGGTAAATAGATGGTTGAAAGCTTTACCTAAGAGTGTTTTTGTTGAAGGATGATGATGATAGTTGTAGATTATGTGAGCAGTGATATGTGGTAAATTGTTTATGTGTAGAGAAGGATTTTGTGGAGAAAGATTTCGGATGAATTTGGTTGTAAAGAGTTTTGGTAGAGAGGAATTGTGGAGAGAGGATTTGTGGAAAAATCTTGAGAGAGTTTTGTTATGTAAAATAAAGATGTGAAAGAAGTGGAGGGAAATGAGGTATTTATAGTTAAAGATGGAAGGAAATTGAGTGTAATAAAATAAATTGAAAAAGAAAAATAATAGAGATGAGGAGAGAGGGGGTAGTGTTGATTTTGAAGAGATAAGGGAGAAAATTAATTTATTTTGTTATTTTGTAATGAAAAGAAGTACTGTGTAAGGTGTGATGTGAATAAAGTTGTATGGGAAAGGTAAATTGTAAGAGATAGGTATGGTAGAGTATAAGAATAGGTTGTAAGAAAAAGTAGAGATAATGAAATAGTAATGAATAGTAAAAATAGTACTATGAATAGTAGACTAGACAAATTAATACCTGTAGTAAAGAAAATACACGTAAAAATGCGATATCTAATATTTTTAATAATAAAAAAATTACAAAACTGATATTTCTGAAATCCTTGTATTAATACGAATCTATTGGTGTTATCGGAATATTTGACCATCCGGTGTACCAGGACACGATTTTCGAAAACTTATCCCGCTTGGATCCGAAAGACATTAGAAATTTGCAAATCTTATATTTTTAAGCTTCCCTATATTATTATAAACTATTATCAACAATTAATTCAGTTCCGTTGTTTAGGGTTTAAGAGCGCGGCATTGTCGGATCTAAACACTAGAGTTTGTTGTAAACTTTGTTGACTTTTAGGGATCTGGTTTGACTTTTTAGCTTGTTGAGTTATTCGTAAGATTACAAAATTTGAGGGTTTTTGATCGTGTTATATTTTGGTGACTCCGTTTGACTTTTGGTGGTAATTGAAATTTTGATTCTGAAATTCATAGGAGGATTTAAGGTTTTAGTATTTTGTTGTCGATGGTCATTTGGATATATCATTTTGATTTGAGTGTTAGAGATCAAATAGACGATTTAGTTGGCGTACGGATGCCGAATCAAACGATTGTTGGATTTTCCATTTTATTTTGATGGTTCTCTTTTTCTTAAGGTTAAGAATATTCATAATTGATTTGATTTAGAGTTTGGTTTTAACTTAGATCGGTTTTCAGGGTCTTAGTTTTAGTGTTTGACTTTTAAGATTATTTCCTAAGAATTATGAAAAATTCAGGGGTTTACAAATTCTAAATAAAATAAGACCTAAAATATGTTTGAATCCGACTGTAATAATAAGCATAAACAAAATCAAAGAAAAACAAGTTCAAACATATTCAAAGCAAATTGAGCACTTGTTTTACAAATTAAGTGTAACCTAAATATGATTGAGTGATTAGTTGTGCATTATATTTCCTCATCAAAATACAAATTGAACATACAAGTTCAACATTAAGTTTATTTATTTATCTTTTTTTATTGGCTTACTTTTGAGCTTTTAAGCGAGCTTATGAGCAAATCGAGTAGTCTGGAGCTGAAGTGAGCTCGATCTCGAGCTTAAGTCTAGGCTTTTTAAACTTGAAAAAAGTTTGGCTCGATTCGAACTCGTTAAAATTTTAAATGAATTTAGCTCGAGCCTTATAAAATAAAGTTTAGCTTAGCTTATTTAGGGCCTCACCTTTAGGTGCATTATTGGGTTATTAAGGTGCAAGTGAGCATATTAGGAAAGATTATTTATAAGATACCAATGAGTTTCTAAATTGCTACATTAATATTTTTTAATTCTTAGAAAGAGGTTTTTAGGATTTAATTATATGGGAATTAGTCAGTTTTATCATTAAAATAAGGGTTAATGTCGCGAATGGTATCTAAACATTAGTGAAATATTCAATTAAGTACCTAAATTTTAAAGAATTTGGCCTTGTGAACGAACCTAAAAGGATATTATTTATCTTGAAAGGTGTATAGTACATGTTTTAAGAAGCTTTTTATTTTTATTTTTAAAATTCTAAAAAAAGAGATTCTTAATATTCATATATACATTAATTATAGAATTCACAGTATAATTATTTGTAAATTATCACTATACTAGATAGGAAAAGAAAAGAAAAGAAAAGAAATAGAACACCTTTTCCACTGATCCTGCCAACGGGCGTTTAGGAGTACGAGATCCCGACTGTTTGTGAAAAGAAAACTAGTGTATTTCTTTTGTCCTTTTTACTCCAGTAGTCAATATTAGACAGCTGATCCAGCTAATTATTATGCTGAAAGTCAACAAGAGATAAAATCATACTATCTTGTCATTTTCGTTTTTGGGAAAAAAAAAAATGTCGTCATTTATAGGAAAGCCATTTTCTATCTTTGATCTCCTAGAAGATAAATCGAAACAGCTACACTTTTTTTTTTTTTTTTTTTCAAAAATTAGTCATTTTGGCGCAAAAGGCTATAAACAAGTCGAGATCATTTTTATTAACACTAGTCCAGACCGGCAAGTTCAATCGATTCGATTGGAATTTGCACTAATGCCAGGCTGAGTCTTGCCTGTGGCTAATTTTTCCATTGAATCGGTGAGACTTGGATTGACCCGATCGATTGTAACCCGATCGATTTGGACAATCGAACCGAGTTGAATCGAAAACCTAGGAAGTCGAATTGGTTGACTCAAACTGATTGAATCGGGCTAAAAAAAAAATTTTGACATTCAAATATTTATTCATACTTTATTATAAATTTATAAAATATAATCATTATATCATGTTTATTTAATAACTAATTGATGAATTTGATTCAAATATAAATTTAATTGAATGGTGTTATATATATATTGATCTTTCACAATTAAATTATCTCTTATATTTTTACTTTTTCGTGGTCCCTGGTTTAACAGGGTTTGACCCCTCGATCCCTGATCCTCTAGCTTGTCCGGGTGAAACCTTAGTCCTGTTCTTATAACATTGGTCTAGACTACTCGCAAATTACTCGAGTTCGACTTGGTAATAACTAGAATTCGACTCGACAGCAATCGAGGCAAGCTCTAGTTTTAAAATACTCTGAGAAGCTCGCGACTTTAATCTAGCTTATATATATATATTTTATAAAAAATAGTAAAATTTATGTGTTTTTGTAAATTTTAAACCCTATTTTCGTATCTTATTTTTTTTTCCTTCAATAGTCCAAATTAATTATATTTATGACCAAATCAACTAAAAACTCAATTAAATTATCAAATCCTAATTAATTTTTTAGTTTAATTGATTTTTATAATAATAATTGAGCTTAATCAAGTCGAGTTCGAGTTTATCAAGTATCAATTCAAGTCAAGTTCAAGTTAAAAAACCAAAACTCGGTCGAGTTCAAGTCAAGTTTTGAGCTTCGAGTTTTACATTTGAATCAAGTTTGAGCTTAGCATTGTATCGTCTCAACTCAACTCTTTTACAACTTTATTGGTTGTGATTTTTCTAAAAGAAAATACCAAAAACATTGAATTTCCAATGTGTATGCGCGCACATGCACACACACATATATATACCTCCTTTGCTTTGCAAAATTAAATAGCTAAAAAGATTGTTATAAAGTTATTTTTATTTACTCTTCATTTTCATTTGGTCTAAGAAAAAAGGTTTTCTGTTTTAATATATAATTATATTCCTTTAACCTTTTTCCTTAAAAGTAAGTGAACTTTCATTATCAACTCTTAACTTTTCACTCACAATATTCATTGTGGTTATAATAAGATTAAAAAAAAAAATCCGAAAGTGAAGATTTAAACAAAAATAGAATATATATAAACTAAAGATTTTTTAGAAATTATGTTTTAAATAGATACATATTAGATATAACACATAGATAAGATGCAAATTAAAAAGACAACTCAAAAAAAGCATGGTGGACATGTATCATTTCTTTTTGAATCGTATGTTTTCTTTTATTTATATCGATCTCTACCTGTATCGTTTTGATATGAAGGTATTTGAAATCTAACATTTGGAATGATTCGTGCTATAAACCCATTATATGGATTTATATTACTGTTTTCTTTTTGTATGTGATCATAATCATGGAAAAAATGGTGACCGGTGAACCGGAGTAGAAATGAATGTCCTTGTACCGGAGGGCTTTGTCTGGAAGGAGGAAATGAATGAATATAAAAGGAAATAAAAAAGAAGAAATTATGAAAGTATTTGATTCCTTTTTAATGTATTTGATTAAAAGAGGTAAAAAAAATGGAAGTAATAGTAATTGTTACTAATGACAAAGTGATGAATAAATTAATTAATTATAATCCTAATTCTGATATTAATTATTAAGTTTAATTATTAAGTTTAATTATCTCAATTACAAGTCAAATTTATTAATTCCAATCGAAAAATTATATAGATTCCAATTTACTACTAGAAATTTACTATGTAACTTCTACGAATATAATCCAATAAGAATAGTTAATCTCTTGAGATGTAGAATTCTTATATTAAATTAATATCCCTTTTAGATTATTAATTCTTAATCATAGATCTATCTATTGTAATTTCTTTCTAACTAATATCAACTTGAAATTGCCTTAACGCTTTTTGAATTCACTATTAGATTTAAATCCTAGTTTAATCTAATAATGAAGATTTATATCATCATATGTCAAGGATTGTAATCAAATCATTCTAATTATGCAAGATCTATTTATAATAGCAACCTTTCAAGTAACTACTATAAAATCTATCTAGTATCAATACCCTAAAAATATTAATTCAAGAAAACATTAAAGAACACATAATTAGACTCAAGAAATCAATAATCATTGAACAACTAATAATCCCAATTACAAAGCAAAGTTAGGGTTTTTGGGAATCCGGACAAATTCTCTACTCCTCAATAGAAAATTCACTAAACACACAAAGAATAGAAAAAACATATTCAATGGTAAAAACCCTTATAAGTACAAAATTTTGCAATCTTCTTGATCTTCAAAGCTCTTTTTGACTTTTTTTCTTGATTTTCTCTCTTTAGAAAACTTGAAAATTCTCTCAGTTTTCAAAGTTATATTATTTTTATCTTTAGAGCTTTATTTATATTTGTAAGAGTCCTCTATGGTTGTGCACAAGCCAAAAAATTTCCTTTTGCAAGGATCTAGAAAGATTTGAGTAAAATCTAATAGTACACGATCAATACACACGACCTACAGTAATAGGTTGTGTAATTTTCTAATATCTAAATTTCTTCTCTCTTGGAATTTTATTGGCTATGCACGATACACACCTATGGATTGTGTAACTCTCGTATGGTTAAAATTCTCATCCCTTGGAAATACACTAGCCATGCAAAAGCTAAAGCAATGGATCATGCACCTTTCTAACCTTCAAATTCTTCAATACATGACCTTTTCCTTACGGTCACGTATTCTTGGGTTTTTTACACAACTTGTGCACTTTTCGAGTCTTCCAACTTCATTCAATCTTCACTTAAACTTCATAAAACTTGATCTAATCCTTCTTTTAAGTTCAAATAATCTCCTAAAGCCTTGAAATCATAATTTAACACATTTAAATACCAAATTCATATAATTTATCATCAAATATATCAAATAAAGCTTAAAATTACCTTTTCAATTAAGGGTTAATTTGCAGTTATCAACTACTTAATTAGACATTTCATTATGAACTTTAGTATCTCACCCATCTCCACTAAACAATTGCAACAAACAACAGGTCAAGACACGACTTTCCATGCTATAAAGCTTCAAAATGCCATGTAAGAGTTATTGCTTGTATGGACTTTGGATAACAAAAATAGCAACTCCGAAGCTTATTGAATGTTGGCATTGACCAGTTAAGGCAAGTGGGCACGAAAGTAACTACTAGAATTCTTACATTAGTAAATGAACCCTTGCTTAACTCAAGTTCCTCTCTTTATCTAAATAACTCCAAACAAAAATCCCTAGCCCTAAACAATTCGAAGCTTCTTGCCCTGTCTATCCATGAAATAACCATCAGCCTTTAGTGTAATAGAAAATTGCAGCCAACCACTGTTTTAAAGAAAGCTATTAAAGAAACTCTACCCTTCTTAAATGAATTTGAAATTTTATAGCAAGCTTTTTCTTCCACTCTTTCAGTCTTGCCTATATTCATAAGATTTATTGTTAATTATAAAGAATCACAACACATTAGTAGAGCATTACTTGTACATCACTCTATTGCTAATGATGGAAGGAACAAGAATTTCAAAGTCAGAGAGGTTCAATGCGTACGCCATCGGTAAGGCATATTGCATGTTAATTATACCAATGGTGGAGTGCATACAAAAACTGGGAATGAGTAGGATCAGTACCAAGAAAAATGGATCCTAGAACTGGATTTATTACCATAAAGATTAAAAAGTGAATTTACCAGAATAAGGATGAATTAATTCAATTTTCAATTCACTGGATAATGAGGCGTTATTTTGCATGATCATGTAACAAAAGCTAGAATTTTTTGTTGGACTTAAAGGAAAAGAGATGCAACTGCAATGCATGGGTAGTCGGATACAATGTGCATACATATGTTATATTATTTTATAACTTGAGCGGGGTATTAACAACTTTATAAGCAATATACTGTTAAAATTTTAAACATTAAAAGCGAAAGCGATTAACAATACGGATCCTAATAAAACAATTAAATTAACCAAATCAACAATCATGGCATAATTAAAAGTTACAGTAAAATGAAAAGAAAACTTACTTGAAGAATCCATCACGATAATTTAATATCCCAAGTAATAATATATGTTTTCCTATGCCAAATCCGTATCACTTAAATTCGCCCTTTGATGATATAAGGACTTGATTGATTCTTGATTTTGAATCAAACCTTAAAAGTAGTGTGTTGTTGTTTTTTTTTTTTTTTATGGCCCAATATATAACTTCCATTACGAAGAGTCATGACTTTTAATTTAAATGACATGACTTTTCATGAAAGGATATCTTGATGGAAGGTATCCATTAATGATTCATGAAGAGATATGACTTTTACTAATATACAAAACACACTAAAATACTTAAATTTTAACGAATTGGCACGGAGGGATTTACACCCGATAATTGTCTCTTAGATACTACACTAATCATCACCGTGTGTATGACGATAACAATTATCAATACTTAAATTATATGAATCAATTAGAAATTAAAATTTCTAACATTCTCCCACTTGATTCATATATAACAAGTATACAACATATTAACATAAAGTGAGCTCACTTAAATAATGTCGTATATAAGTCACAACTTCGTAAGAACTAAACAGACCGAATCATGGCGGTCACGGGCCTGACAAACGTCCCGATTCCTTCCATGTATCACAAGTCAATTCAATTCAAACAGTCACAATTTGATAAAGTAGACACCTAAAAATACCTTATCCCACAATGTCGTAAAATAAGACCCAATATCTATAATCATAATAAAATATGCATAACTGAAATATGATTCATAGATAAGCAAAATCCAAACAAACATCGATATCTAGAGTATCAAATAAACATAAATGTGCTAAACATAAATTCATACATGTATGACCAATCATCCGATATACAAGGACTTCCTGACTACTCCCATTTTACTAACATGGCCAATAAATGTTTTAGGAGCTAGTCCTTTAGTCAACGGATCCGCAATCATATCATTGGTGCCAATGTGCACTATTTGAACTCTTTGATTTTGCACCTCTTCTTTGACAGATAGAAACTTTAAATCCATATGCTTGGCACCCTTGGAGTATCTATCGTTCTTAGAGAAGAATACAGCTGCCGCATTATCACAATAAATCCTCATTGGTTTGGCAATGGTATCAACGATGCCTAAACCATCAACAAAATTGCGCAGCCACAACGATTGAACTGTAGCTTCAAAGCATGCTACAAATTCAGCCTCCATAGTGGAAGTAGCAATGACAGACTGCTTACCACTCTTCCATGAGACAGCTCCATCAGCTAGAAGGAACAAATAGCCAAATGTGGATTTTCGGGTATCCGAACATCCGGCATAGTCTGAGTCCGAGTAACCAACAACCTCAAGGTTACTAGTTCTTCTATATGTGAGCATGTGATCCTTAGTGCCTTGTAAGTACCTTAAAACTTTCTTTGCAGCTCTCCAATGAAACAGTCCGGGATTTGATTGATAACGACCCAACATACCGACCGCAAAGCTTATATCCGGCCTAGTACAAGTCTGAGCATACATCAAACTCCCGACTAAAGAAGCATAAGGGATATTATCCATTTCTTTACGCTCCAAATCGTTCTTGGGACATTGGGATAGACTGAAATTGTCTCCTTTCTGGATGGGAACTGGACTAGGTGCACATGATTCCATCTTAAATCTTTCTAGAACTTTGTTGATGTAAGCCTTTTGAGACAATCCCAAAATTCCTTGTGATCTATCCCGAAATATTTCTATTCCGATCACATAGGAAGCCTCACCCATATCCTTCATCTCAAAGTTGCTAGAAAGGTAATCCTTAACATCATGCAATAACCCACGATCACTAGCGGCAAGAAGAATATCATCTACATACAACACAAGGATTATAAACTTGCTTCCCATAACCTTCATGTAGATACACCGGTCAACGGTCATTTCTACAAACCCATATGACAATACGGTATCATTAAACTTCAAGTACCATTGTCTAGAAGCTTGTTTTAATCCATAGATTGATTTCTTCAACCTACATACCAGATTTCCTTCACTTGTGGTCTCAAAACCTTGAGGTTGATCCATATATACCTCTTCTTCCAAATCTCCATTGAGAAAGGCTGTTTTAACATCCATTTGGTGAAGCTCAAGATCAAAATGAGCCACCAAAGCCATTACAATCCTTAAAGAGTCCTTTCTAGAAACCGGAGAGAAAGTCTCTTTGTAGTCAATGCCATCCTTTTGAGTATAACCTTTGGCAACAAGTCTGGCTTTGTACCTCTCGACATTGCCCTTAGAGTCTCGCTTGGTCTTAAAGACCCACTTACAGCCGACTCTTTTAGAATCCTTCGGCAATTCCGTCATTTCCCAAACATTGTTGTCATCCATAGATTTCAACTCTTCCTTCATGGCCATCAACCACTTATCGGAATTTTTACCGCTCATGGCTTGGTCAAAAGAGACCGGGTCATTATCAATGCTCAAGTCACTTTCATGCTCAAGTGCATAAACTATATAGTCATTCGAAATAGCCGATCTTTTCTCTCTAGTAGACCTCCTTAATACTATT
Source organism: Combretum micranthum (assembly GCA_024138025.1). Lineage (NCBI taxonomy): Eukaryota > Viridiplantae > Streptophyta > Magnoliopsida > Myrtales > Combretaceae > Combretum > Combretum micranthum. Next base: position 4,039,475 of record JAMXBD010000003.1, read on the forward strand.
TCTTCTTGAGGTTGCACTTGCTCATTAACTTGAGTATTTTCCTCCTCTTCTTGAACAATGGCATCCATAATTGGGTTTGGAGCATCTATTTGTTGTTGTTCCATATTCATGCCTTGTGGCTGTGCTACAATAATAGGAACATCAACTTGAGATGGATCATTTGATGGTTTTGGTCCATCAATGACTCTCTTATCTCTACATCACGTGCTCCCACACTCCCACTGACTTTGCCATTTTCAATGAAGCGAGCATTCCCGGACTCTACAATTCTCGTACTATGGTTAGGGCAATAGAATCTATACCCTTTTGACCTCTCCGGATATCCAATGAAATAACCACTAATGGTCCTGGAATCCAACTTCTTTTCATGTGGATTATATATCCTCACTTCGGCTTGACAGCCCCACACGTGAAGATGTCTTAAACTAGGCTTCCTAGATGTCCACAGTTCATAAGGTGTCTTAAGAACTGCTTTACTAGGTACCCTATTCAATATGTATGCGGCTGTCCTCAATGCATACATCCACAATGAAACAGGTATAGAACTATCATTCACCATACTCCTTACCATTTCCATCAATGTACGATTACGCCTTTCTGCTACACCATTTTGATGTGGCGATCCGGGCATTGTATACTGCGCACAAATGCCCTTGGACTCAAGGAGTTTCTTAAATGGACCTGGAATTTGTCCAACTTCCGATGTCTTTCCATAATATTCACCACCTCTATCGGAACGTATTACCTTAACCTTTCTATTTAACTGCCTCTCAACCTCTGTAATGAATATCTCAAGGACATCAACCGATTGAGTTCTTTCATGCAGTAAATATAGGTAACAATACCTAGAGTAATCATCAATGAAGGTGATGAAATACCTCTCACCGCCCCAAGACGGTACATCGAAAGGACCACAAATATCTGTATGTATTAAATCAAGTAATCCACTACTCCTTATGGCAGCCTGTTTTGATACATGTTTGGTTTGCTTACCCTTAATGCAATCCACACAAGTATCATTCCAATCGGTAAAATCCAATTGAGACAAAACTCCACTTTTAATTAGCCTCAAAATCCTCTCTTTGGATATATGACCGAGTCTTTTATGCCACAAGTCAGCAGAAGATTCATTAAGTGCATTCCTTTTCATACCAACATCACATTCAACATCAACATTAAACAGGGAATTAACAAAAGTAGAATTCAGATTGAAACAATACAAAGTATCCAACAATAAACCAGTACCACAAAGGTTTGTTCCACGATACAATGAAAAACAACCATGTCCAATCCTAAAATCAAATCCTAAAACATCCAACCTAGAAACGGAAACAAGATTTCTAGAGCAATCAGGAACATATAGACACTTCTCTAGATCAAGGCAATAGCCCGTATCTAACACAATTCTATATGTCCCTACACCTTCAATTCTAGCTTTCATCCTGTTTCCCATAAATAGAAAGCTTTCACTTTCCGGCATTCGGTGGAGATTTAGGTAACCCTGCATAACATTAGAAACATGAGTGGTTGCACCAGTATCAAGCCACCAAGTATTAGAAGGTACCTCAATCAGATTTGATTCAAAGCATACGGAAGCAAAATGTATACCTCTCTTTTCAAACCATGCCTTCCTCTTTAGGCAATCGGCCTTCTTGTGCCCAGGTTTGTTGCAAAAGAAACATTTCAGAATCTTTTCAACCTCTCCTTGCCCTTTACCGGGCTGCACCTTAAATGGCTGCTTTCCCTTGTTCTTCCATTTCTTACTTGGAGCTTTGCCGCCACTAGAACCAGCATTTGATTTACCATAATAGGCAAAGTTGGCTTGGGGAATTTTGACCTTAAGGTCTTCCCTTTGCCTTGCCTCCTCTTGCATGAGCATGGCCTTAGTATCCGAAAGAGACCATTTTTCCTTAAGTTGGTTGTAAGTTCTCCGAAATTGCTTGAAATCATCACCCTTACATGATTTTAGCAGAAACTCAACCAACACTCGCTCACCAAGATCCATATCCAAACTCTTAAGCCGGTTGTAGGTATTCACCATGTGAGTAATATGTTCCTCCATTGACTGAGCTATGGTGTACTCTCTATTAGATAAATCATTAATAAGAGCAGCAACAACAGACTTATCTACAATGTCTGTCATAGTACACTTCTTAATTTCAGCCACAAATTCCCTCACATTTTCAGTCTTGGGCTGGGAAGGTTTAACATTAGGCGCTATGCTAAGCTTAAGAAAGCTCATCATAAGCCTATTCGACCTCTCCCAGTTCTCCCACAGTTTCTTGTCTGCCTCCGAACTAGTATCGGTCGGTTTAGTGGGCTCATCCATAATTAGAGCTGAATCGAGTCCCAAAAGGCCAGCATTTAGCTTGACATACTCAATCCAATCATCATAGTTTTGCCCATTAAACTTGATACCATTGGCAGTCATATTTGATATAGTAGAGACCACTGCAAACATTTACATTTCACATATTAATTGCTTTGAATTTAAACCACAATTCAGACTATAACACATACCAAAACATCGCATTTAAATTCACCTTTGGGTTAAATCTAAACACAACTAACAATCATCAAACATGCATCATTCATATAACATATATAAGGTCAATCATTAAGTTCACTTTAACATACAAGTCGTCTTTGGATGTACATTATATATTAATTAAACAAAGTTCATAACCTACTTCAATTGTTATTAACCATGAGTAAGATCTACCTTTGAGTAACCGTATAACTACATGTTAATAACTATAAATGTTTATTATTCTTAAATGTCATTTATGATGCTATATCAAATAAACATTTATAAACATAATTTAAATCATTTAATGAACTCTGAGTGGGCCACTTTGGTGACTAACGCACTCACTAAAATATTAAAGATTTAAATCATATAAACTTAAATTATTAAGTTTAATAATATCATTACAATACTTAAATTAATGAAATATTAAATTAATACCTCTATATAAAGGACTACTCTTTAATATCTTTTATTCTTAATTTATTAACTTATTTCTTAAAGCTCAAATAATAACATATAACATTTACATTATTAAATTGGTTTTATGTGAAAAGATTTGCATATACAATTCCTGAAATTTGCATAAGCCATATATGCATATGCACATGCACTTCAATTCTTTTCACAGACAGCATGCATTCATAGGTTACTCATATTGATGACGCATGCATAGCCCACATTCCGATTTCATCACAATTTGAATCGACAATTGGTCAATTAAAACAAAGCAGCAACATTTTATATAAAACTATTCAAAATCACAATTCTGAGAACAATTGAATTCACACGATGAATGCCGAACTATCAATTCAAATATTCAACCGAAATTTAAATTCAAAATTAAAACCCAACATTACTCAATTTAATTATGCCATAAACAGTTAATTTAAAACATCAATTAACTATAATCAACTTTAATTGAGAAAATACCCAAATTCGCATAAACCCTAAATTGGTAATTTAATTTCTATTAGACCCGCTCTGATACCAAAATGTTAAAATTTTAAACATTAAAAGCGAAAGCGATTAACAATACGGATCCTAATAAAACAATTAAATTAACCAAATCAACAATCATGGCATAATTAAAAGTTACAGTAAAATGAAAAGAAAACTTACTTGAAGAATCCATCACGATAATTTAATATCCCAAGTAATAATATATGTTTTCCTATGCCAAATCCGTATCACTTAAATTCGCCCTTTGATGATATAAGGACTTGATTGATTCTTGATTTTGAATCAAACCTTAAAAGTAGTGTGTTGTTGTTTTTTTTTTTTTTTTATGGCCCAATATATAACTTCCATTACGAAGAGTCATGACTTTTAATTTAAATGACATGACTTTTCATGAAAGGATATCTTGATGGAAGGTATCCATTAATGATTCATGAAGAGATATGACTTTTACTAATATACAAAACACACTAAAATACTTAAATTTTAACGAATTGGCACGGAGGGATTTACACCCGATAATTGTCTCTTAGATACTACACTAATCATCACCGTGTGTATGACGATAACAATTATCAATACTTAAATTATATGAATCAATTAGAAATTAAAATTTCTAACATATACGAACACGTATAATTATCTATCGTATAGGAGTGAACCAAAATTACGTTATTTCTCAATAATTGACTTCAAAAATTAAAATAATTAGATAGTATCTAGTAATATAGTAACTTTAGCACCAGATGAGCATAAATAATATAGGACATTATAGAAATTTATGGGAATTTTACCAGGTCGACAACCTTCGTTTTGGGCTTTCTTAATAAAATAAGCTTTTTACATTATATCTGGCCTAAACTCAAAAAATTACTCAAAATACTAAGGGCATGTTTGGATAGTTTGATCTACATTTATAACTTATTTTTATTTGATTTGTTTATGAGCAAAAATATCTATTTTTTATTTTGTTCTATTTCTTGATAAAAATATATTTTAAAACAACAAAAATAAGATGACAAACAACTAAAATAAGATGAAACAAATATATCCTAAAAATACATGCAAGATTATATCTAAGAAAATTACAGTTGTAAGCATGGAATAATAAAACGACCAGGAAAACAAACCCTAAAAATTCCCACACTTTTCCAACAACTTGCATCAGCTACCGTTTAAGCAACCACTGATTTGAAATATCAATGTGATAAGTGGTCAAAAAAAAAAAAAAAACAATGTCTAGGGATAACTTCAGTTAAGGTGCCAACATTTCAAGTGTTAAAAAGAGGAATCAACGTTTTGTAAGGTTGGTTAAATAAGATATTAATATTTTATCATTATGTAAATTAAGAAAATTTAATCGAAAATTAATTCAAACGTTCATACTTTAAATGAACTTTACAAAATATTGATAGCTTATTTGATTTACTTTATGTAATATTGATTTCTCTTTTTAACCACTTGAAATATTGATACCTTCAACATTAGATAACTTCTGGTCTAATTTATCCCTCTATAAATTTAAAATCATTTTCAAGAATATGCTTTTAAATACCTAGAGTTTTTTTGCCAATTTTTTGAAATGCAAATTTAAACAACGAACAAAAATATTGAACATTAGACCCATCTTGAAGAAGATGAATTAGAATAGATATTAAAATATAGATGATCAAAAGCATCTTTATTAATTTTGCTCTAAGGGAAACTTTTAACTTTGCATGATAACCTTCTAATTACCTCCTAAGTTTGTTATCACTAAACACTTTTGAAGAGTGCTTAAGAGATTTTACTCATGCTCGTAGTATATTTTATTATTTAATGAATGACTTGGAGCTACATTTGTTATTTTATTATTTAATATTTTGTTTTTTTTACATTTTACCTTCTTATTTACTCATGGGGTATAATGGTCAATTTACTTTACCCAAATCATATGTAATAAATGCCAATGTAAATGTTTTTAACCATTTTCCACTTTTTTATATTTATTATGATAACATTTAAGCGTAAAATTTGCTTTTACACTTTGTACCAGCTAGATCATTCTCCAAATGTTATAAGTTTACTTTATAAGGCTCTATTTTGTATGTTATCATGTTGATTCTACATCATTATTTCGAATCAGATTGTTTGCCGAGAAACAAATACAAATGAAAAACATACATTTATACTCATAAAAGACCATAAATGCATATTAGATACAAATATAAATAAAAATCAAACAAATCAAACACGCCTTAAGTTAATATCAACATTAAGGGTAAATGGCTAGCTCTATTATACATTGATAACGATTAGTTGCAAGCAATAATGAATTGTCATTAGAGAGAGAGTGTGTGTTAAAGCACTGCAACTTGCACACATAAAACATGGTTACTAGAGCACCAAGAGGTTGCTTGGAGCAGTTACTTCGACGCTTAAGTCAATGGTGAGCTTGAGAAAGTAAAATATTATGAGAGTAAGAAAGTCTAAGATAAGCCAAGCCAAGATGCCCGCACCTTTGGAGGTAGGTGTCTATATATAGTCTTTAGTCATACCTTAGTTTGGGACCCATGGGATCTTGCTCCATGTGGGCTTAGATCGATAAAAAGGTAGGTGATCATAGACTCAATTTGGTCCTCATATGGCATAGAGGTTGCCAAGCTTAGAGGTATTCCTTCTAGGAGACTGGAGTGAGACGTAGAGGCATGGTTCTTAGCATGTTTAGTTGAAAAGTGATGGCAGGCAAAGAGTAAAGGTATTCGCTAGACTGAGGCCTTTATGAGGTTTTAGTAAGAGGCCAAGACTCTTGCTCAGTTGAAGTCTAACGGACGAGGGCGCTTTATTGAGCTTCTTAGACTAAGTACTTATAAGGCTTTTTGTGGGCCCATAGGAGTCTCAATCATAGCCTTGGAGACCAATAGCTAACTTGCTACGCTAGCGTCAAACGTTGTAGGATTGTCTCTATCCATTTGAACTACATATTAAGTCCATTTTGTTTGTCAAGGACCATCTGGAATTCACCCTATTGATTGGCTAGATCAAGAGGGTAGAGCTTAAAGAGCTCTCAAAACTCTAGCCAGCTCTATTAACTATAGAAATCGGGGAGTTATCCATGTAAGGACTTACCCAAAGTGATAGAGGTCTTCAGCCAATGGCCATGTGGGGTTTGTTGGGGCTTGAATTGGTTCTTTTCCAAGAGATGGTATCCTAAGGTTGTGCCTCATGGTGAGATAGTTGAGGTCATGACCTCGGGGTGAGATAATTTGTTGGAGGAAATTTCAAATTGGAGTTGCACATGTGTCAACGGCTCTAACACTTGACAACAATCCTCATGAAGTGACTTTTTTTATCCCAAAATGTGTCCACATTTTTTGAAATGGCATTTTTTAATGTGATGATTTGTGTAGCCATTGCTTCTTCCTTTCTCATTTTTCATTTATTCTAACTCAAAAGGAAAATTTTCTTTTTTTTTTCCTCTCGTCATCTACATGTCGATCACAAGGTACAAAACTTTTTGTCCAAAGGAGCTTCTTAGAATGCTTTAGGAACCATGTTGAGCTATGCAAGAACTCTAAGTAATTCCGATGACCATTCTTCTTCTTACAATCTTAGTAGTAGTAAGGTAGGCAAAATGGTTAAGAAAAGCGAGTACATTAAGTCCCCCTTTGGTATAGATGACTCAAGTAGTAAGGGCAGGGAGTCTTGTGAGTACATGTCATCCAACACTAATTTTAGCAATCATAAGCTAGGCAGCGATGGTGATTAGAGTGGAGAATGTCATACTCCTACAAAGTATCCTAATTGTAATAATAAGCCATGTAACCAATTGAGACCTCCGATAGGTTATATAAGTACCATACAACTAACATTCCTCGTATGAAGTAGACAGATAAAAGAGGATCAAAGGTTGAATTAGAGCAAGAAAGATATTGTATATATATAAGCTATAAACAAAGATAACATACAAGTTTAGGTCATCACATAATTATTACATCCGTAATCTTCAAGGGCTTCATCAAAACACTTTTACAACCAATTTATAAGATATACAAAACATAGCTTATGCTATTACAACATTATCACTAAGTCTCTATTACAAACAAGGTCTTCCGTCCAAAAGTAGATACATAAGTATATTCTTTATCTTAGGGTCCACACCTGATATTGGTCTCGATCTTCTTGCTTATAATCCTGTAAATAATAGTCTAAAGGAGCATGAGCATAAGAAGGTTAGTGAATAATAGAATCTTAACACAGTTCATTAATATAAAACAAGTTTAGTTAACAATCATATGCAATGTATTCATCAAACATATGTAACAAGCATGGTTTAGATAACTGGAATCCAAACTTATGGGGATTTATGCCCTCCTAGGGGGTTGAAGGACTAGTTAAGTAATTCATGCCCATGAAAATTCTAAAACTAAAGGAGAACTCTTTCAATCCCATTTATTATTTATAAATAGTTATAATATATCAATATACTCTGCACTTCTCTTAGAACTTGGAATTTCCCACTAAGTATTAACGCTCTAAAGCCAACTCTAACATAGGCGACTTCCTTCGAAGCCTGCTTAGTTCCTGTGAAGTTGACAACCCTATGGTAATCTTAACCAGACCTACTGGACTTAACAAGCTTTACCATAGAATTGAAATATTAATATGTAACATAAGTACCATGCTAATATAATTATGATGTCATGGAATGCATGTCAATTTACATTTAAGAGCCTAATAAACTTTATTCCATATTATTTAGTGATACACTAATTTCAGACATTCATTATTTAAAAAAATACAATTTTTATCAAACAAGTAGTTATCACTTTTAAACTTTCAAGATTTGCGATCCATTCATAAAACACATAGCATACAACATTCCCGAACCCCATGTACTTTATTCATTTTAGTGGTGCTTATACTATGTTCCACTATAGTACAATCACAAACAAAACGAAAAGACTCAAGTTACTCACCCTTTCGTATCTCCTTAATTGTCATAATAATCACTCGGGAAATCCAGGTCCTTATATAGGGTTTCTATAAGATAGAAAACTTGTATTACTAACTATATAACAAAGTAATGAAGGATTAAACAAGATTTTGGATCTAAAGGAGACAAATATACATCCCAAAGGCTATATGCCCCTGGCCATGCCCTGTAACAAGGGGCGTATGGGACAAAACAAAACATAGAGGTCACCACGGCCCACTCCACATCCTGTATGGAGGGGTGTATGAGCAATGTTGGTGCTCAGAAGCCATCACACCCTCTGCTACGCCCCATATGAGATGGCATATCAACTTAGGCATGAGCATAGATTTCACCACGCCCCTTGCCATGCCCCATGGAGAGGGGCGTATCCACCCAAAAAATGCCATAGAATACACCACGCTACGTGGCCATCTAGCAGCGAAATACACTTTTAAACTTTACATTTTTACACATTTTAACCAACTTTTAATGTCTCATATCCATCCAATACACTCTAGTATCATCATACAAGACTTATTTTCACCATTATCATCTTCATATAACCCTATACCTATCTCACTTCACATCACTCTATAACCAACCTTTATAGCCCATATCATCCATAACTTAAGACCTAATACTACACTTTCATAACTCCACATCATATATCTAACAACAAAACTCATAACCATTTATTTAAACCATCAATTAATAATAACACTTATCTTACACAAACTCAAATGCAAAAACAACAAAGGAAAAACAAGAATAAACTTACCTATACTTATGTTGACTTGAAGATAGAAGTTTAGCTTGAATTTCTTGATGATTTAAGAAGAGAATTAGAAGATGACTTATGGAATGTGTGTGTGAAAGAAATGGCAGTTTGGAAGAAGGCAAAGGAAATGAAAATTCTGTCAACTTAAGGATAATTATGTGTGTGTATATATATATATATATAGATAAAGTAAACTTTTGGCTTTTAAGGCAATTTGAATGTTATTGAGTGTGTGTGGTTCCATGATAGTTATGGTGGACTAAAATACTTAAATTTTGTAGTAATTTAGCTCAATTTAAAACACACATTAGTCTACTATATTTCTAAAACATTAGAATTATCAATTACTCAATTTCAATATAAAGTTTAGCAACAATTTAGTTTATAAATCCTATTTAATTAAATAATTTTTTAAAAGAATCTATATTGATATTTTTGACAATTTAGAAGTTAAGTTTATGAAATTCAATTTCTACAAGTGTTGGTTTATCTCAAATGATGATTTTGATGATAACAAAAAGGAGTAAATAATTACTAACATATTCAGTAAGTGTGCGAAGATTTAATATAATCAAAGTGGTTTACAATGACTTAAGAGAATGATTTCAAAAGAGACTCCATGCAAAGATTATTTTAGAAAGTGTTTGGAGAAGATTTCAAGAACAAATGAGCTGTCATAAGGTTAATCAGAAGGTTCTCTGCTGGCTTTTTAAACTATCAGAAGGTTCGTCAGAAGGTACATCAGAAGGTGAACTGCAACAAAAAAAAAATGACGAGTTTCAGCTCCAAATTTAAATTTTCTTTTTAGATTTAATATGTTGAAGACCCATCTCCAAAGATTGAGTATATTTGGGTAATATACTCAATGTGTTCCACAAAGTTGGTTCAATATCCATGGGGATTCGAATTTCGTCGGATTAATGTTCATTTTTTTGAGAAAATTCTGTTTTGACAGCAAGAAAAAAGAAAGTGACTTACAAGAATCCATCTTCAACAGTTTATTCAAGTTTAGTTGGAAATATGGAAAACATGATCCAAATATGTAAGGAACTTGTCTGATGATTATTTGTCCATATAAGGAAGTCGAAATTTATGGAAAATACGATCTTTTTGTTGCATGAACATTACCAGACGAAGGAACAAGTCAACAACGGTGATTTCAAATTCGAATTTCAAGTTCAAGATAATTATACAAGTTGTTGGAGATTTAAACTTATCCATTGGAGCAAGAATTTCGAGATTACAACAACAAGATCTCAAGTTATTCAAAATTTGCAGATTTTAAAGAAAGAGATAAGCTGATATTACGCACAAAATAAGGAGCAAAGTTTATCCAATTGATTTCCTAGCTGTTGGAAGATATAAGGATAAGTATACCCATCCAATACAAAAAAAAAAAGGAAGGATAATCATGTGAAAAAAAAAAAAGAGCCATGAATTTCTTTGAATTTGAGCAAATTTATTATCATATTCTATTGTTACCGTTCCTTGAGCGGATACATTTGAGGAAACATAATTCTTTATTCCTCTGATTTGTTGTTACACATTTAATATGAGTTGAGAGTTACAAGTAGGCTTAGTTGATTGATTGATTGATTGAGAGAATCAAGCTAAGTGAATTGTAGCCAAAGAGAATTGGCAAGAACTTCTTGTAACTTTGTTGATTTGATTGGATAGTGGAACACAACCGGTGAGGAATACCAGGACCCCGGCTTGGAGCTGGAAGAGAGGATTGACGCTCGAGGCGGAACCTCTATATATCGCTTTGCACTCTCTACTCCTTATCTCTCTTTAATTTCGTGATTTATTATTGATGTTGTATATGTGTGATATATGCTCAGAAGGTTAATCAGAGAGTAAATCATTCATATTTTTCTTACTCAGAGAGTTAAGCAGAAGGTTTCTAAGTGTGAAAGTCTTGAATCACTTTTGATCCGAATTTTTGCTTAAAGCTTTTATTTGTTAAGATTATTGTTTTAAGAAAGTTTTAAAGCCATTTTAGTTGAATAACCAAGTGGTGTGAAATTTGTTTTTAATTTTGAAAAGTAAATTTGATAACCAATTCACCCAACCCCCCCCCCCCCCCACCCCCCCCCCCCCCCCCCCCCCCCCCCCCCCCCTTTCTTGGTTATCTTTTCGAGACCAACAACAAGAATTTGAAAACATAATTTAATTGACAAATATCTTGAAATAATTCAATTGAAAATTTTGAATTTTTATTCCTATTAGATCTATTTTACAAAAGCTATTATACTTGAATTTATTCAACATTCATGCATTCTAACATTCATATTCAAAATATAATAAATTTTCATTAATTTTAAATTCTATTATCTAATGCTACTTATAGTAAAACTGGGGGATTACATAGATGATGGCTCTTTGTCCTAGGGGGACAGCTGATATGAAGAATTGACTAGAAAAGTCTACAGGATACCCTTAGCTGATTACTTTAAAAACCATGAGGGTGAGATGGCGGTGAGTTTGTTAAAATGATTGGTTCTAAATGCAATTTTGATGAGAATAAAATTATGTAAATCATATGCTAAACAAACTTTACTTGTTTGAAACTAAGAGATTTTTTTATTTGATTAAAAGAAGGCAAACTAAAGTAGAAAAATAATGACTCTTTCAATAAAGGTATTTGTGCTTTGTGTTTTTAAGTTGTTTTGTGTAGTTCATGCACCAGCAAGCTAATCCAATATAGACTGGCGAGCCAGTTAAAACAAGACAATCGCAGCTCGTATCATGGTTATGTACTAAGCATGCAAATTGCTCATCCAAAGGCGCAAATGTTGTATTGGCGAGCTGGTGGAACAAAAGCAGCTGTTATTTGCATTTAATGCTTAACATTTTTTAGACATTTTCTTAGGGCATTTGACCTTTTGAAGACTTATAAATACATGTCTCTTGGAACTTGAAATAAAAAGAGCCTTTATTTGCAAACAAACAAGCCCATTGATCCTCACTTACTGTTGTACTCTTGTTCATTACTTTGAAAAATCTAGAGAGAGAAAAATCAAAATTAGTGCTTCGTTTTTACTTTTACTATTTGTAAAAGAGCACTATAAAAGTGAGGACAGTATATATTATTGTGATCAATAAAGTGTGAAGTCATCAATTGGAAGCACATTGTGTGATCGTGGAGATTAGGAAGTAGCCAAACTCCACGTTATATTCGAGTTTGAATTTTATATTTTTCGGTACATTATTATTGCTATAAACACTGTCATAAAAAAATAATCTGATCTTTTGCATAAAAAATTTATTGATTGGCTCTTTTAGGTCACATACTCAATTCACCTCTCCATACCAGTGTGTTTTCAGACTCCACTCTTTAAGGAGGTCGTCATGGGCAAGGGACCCGATGGGGTTAGGAGCGATGTCTTTGAGGTGGAGACTCGAGACTTCATAGGTAAGTACATGTCAAGGTGCCCAAAGGCATGGAAGATCTCAACCTTTTTTGAGGTGGATAGAGACTACATATTGGGTGAGAAGAGGCATACCCTTTACTCGAAGCACTTTAAGTTCGAGTTGAGGATACCCTTATTAGACTTCCAAAAGAAGGCGCTTAGCTGCTTCAGGTTAGCACCTTCTCTAGTTCCTCTTAGCTCCTAAAGGTTGTTAGTGACCTTCAAGGCCTTGTGCAAGAATGTAGTTGTGACGCCAATTTCAACCTTATTTAGGAAGTAATATAACCATAAGTGTCACTTTGATGGGTGGTGGTATCTTACAAAGTAGCAAAAGACTGCCTAAAACCTCTTCGATGGGCTAGATAGCTCGACTAGGCACACCTAAAAGAGAAAGTACTGGGTTATAAGCATCAAAGAGGGGACTTAGATGATTCTAACTTTTATGTGTCATGGTGTGATCCTATCTAGAACAAAGAGTTTAACAAGCTAAGTGTCCACGATGCTAAGGCAACGAGGAAGACATACTCTTTTATGGAGTAACGGGCTAATAGACCATCGCATGCTGCTAAGGTAGTGAAAAACTACTTGAAGAATCTATTTGTTACCTACAGCGGGGAGCTTGGAATTAGAGGTACGACATTTGACCCTTAAGATAGTTTTAACCTTTCCTCTCTTTCCTTCCTTCTACAATTCAGTCTTACTTAAAGGGAGGAGCCATTCATTCGACTGTGGCTAAGAGTAGGTTATCTATGTAGGTTGGTGTTTGACGAGGTGTGCCCTTCGCTTACATACTTGTTTTTTTTTATATATATATTTACGTAGGTAAAAAGGTTCTAGTCAAGGGTGTTGCTGCCTTTTTGCTCGAGCCTGAGATGGAGCTCGAACTTGACTCATTTAGCTAAACGAACTGAGTCGAGCTGAGCTTGAAACCAGTCGAGTTCGAATAGCTCGTAGCCCTAACTGGAATTAGCTTAAGGTCCTTAGTAAGGTTACTCAAATTGTCTTGTAAAAGCTTAAATGATTTATATGTTTTTCAAATTAGTCATTTTGAGAGCCATTTTAATTTATGGTGAATGTTCAAATGATAATCATAACTTGATAATTTTTCCTTGTGCATTATAACTAAAAATAAAACAAAAATTAAATATAAAATCTACACTTAAAATTGGAATGAGCTTGGTTTGGTCCCTTAGAAGAGCAACTTTTGGTCCCCTCTTTCAATTTCAAAAGCCATAAAAAAAAAAAAAGGCAAAAAGATGTGAGCAACACCTTGTCCAAAGGTAAAGAAAAGATGTAGGCAACACCCTGTCTCTCTGAAGATTTAAATAACTGATAAAATTAAGGAATTAAAAGCACAAACAAGGAAAAAGATTCAAGGGATGAACTGATCTAAATACATTCACTTTAGATTACTCTGCTTAGAGAAATGATTAATAGATTACATACTTTTATAGGATAAAAGATGATTGAGTTTCTTCATACTCCGATTGATCTTCTAAATAATTTTTACTTCAGAATTCTTTATTAAATAATGAGGGTAAAAGCAAATTTACATAGATAAGCCAATTGATTTCTGCAAAAGTACATTTATTTTAGTCAGTAAATATAATTAAATTTTTCAGAATGTTGAGATGATTTGCGCTTGAAATATTTAGGTCAAATGAACCATTCATGATTTGTTTTCTTAAATAAGCCTTGTGATCTTTAAATTGTTTGCTTGAGGATAAGCAAAGGCTTAAGTGTGGGGGATTTTGATAAGTTATTTTTACTCTATATTTTTCATAGGATTTTTAGCACATTTTACTAAGAATTTTATATAAAATCCTGTAAAAATTATGTTTTTGATAAATAATGTTGTTTTAAAGCTCTTAGAATCAAATAAGGAGTAATCCAGTGTTTTAATTCAAATTTAGAGCAAAAACAGCAATTAAAATCAAGATTGCAGAAGTTGAGCCCTGTAAAGTCACAACCGAGGCCAAATAGAGAAAGAAGACAGCAAAAATTGGTCTATCGAGCGTCAACTGCGAGCCCTCGACATGACCTTTGACTTTAGATGAAGCGATCAAGCATCATTCTAGAAAAAAATACATTGTCGAGCCTCAAATCTCGACCCTTGACAAAAGCTTTTACAGACTAATTCTTTATGAGGATTGCCTCGAGCCTCAGCAATACAACCATCGACTCTCTCAATTTTACTCTCGATAGAGCAATGGATAAAAACACACTGTTTACTTTAAAATTTCCTAAAGTCGAGCCTGATCTTGCTTTATACAAGCTTCGACTAACAGATCACATGCAACCTTCAACAAGTGTTTTCACAGATCACATTCGCCCATGGAAAGTTATCAAATTTTGTTAGAAAGAATATGCCAAATCTGTCACATGTCAATAAAGTAAGCCATGCTTTCTGTGTCTAGTAGCCTATAAATAAACATGCAAGCGTACGTTGTAAAGTATATACCAACAGTGTAAATCAGTATTAACGTAGAGTAGATTTCTAAAGGATTCTTAGGTGAAAGAATTTCCATTTCTTCTTACTTGAGAATTTCTTCTATTTTCTAGGTAAAATCAATTTAACCTAATATTTGTAATTTCTATGAATTTTTGAGCAATTAAATGATTAATCTTTTGAATTTGTTTTATATCTTCTAGTTTGTGCTTATTTTGATAAATTCATGGAGAAATAAACTCTTACAACTTAGGAATTACGAATCCAATTTCTTATTCAGTTTGATTTCAAGTGCGCTCTCAAGTTAATTTGATTGGGTGTTTGTAATTAGTGACTTGCACTTGAACTTAAACTTAGACTTGTGGTTTTTAAAGGAACGGTGCACTCTTTTAGATCCACGATTGATTTCAATTGGATAGATCGAGAGATCATCTAATTGAATAGATCTATGGTTATAATGGAGTCAATCCTAACTACCTTTTACCGAGGAATGAGTAAAGGCTTTCTGTCACTTGTTTTAAAAATTCATTGAGTTATCTTTTCAAAACAATAGATTCCTATTCTTTATGTAGATCTAATTGAGACTTTAGATTACTGGTTTTAGCTAGATCTAGAACTACTCACTTTGAGAGAAGCTTTAGTTTAAATTAAAGAATGCAGCGGTATAAACACATAATTCATACAGCTTTTAAAAAGTTTGTTGTTCTCAAAAAACCATTCTGATAAGGAATTGGTGAAGTAACCCTGAGCTATTGTTTCATAAAAGTTATAGGCTTATTTCTCATTTTACCTATTAAACGTTTGTGAATATTTCTAACTGTGAATATTTCTAACTTAGCATAGTTTCTTTTTCTTTATGTTTTTCTAAACCTTTCTTTAACTAGACAATTAATGAGATTGAGAGTACACTAGCTGCTAACATTCCCTTGAGACGGACCTAAATCAATATCTATGTCACATTTGATGGATGCGCTGGCCCTGTGAGACCGTAGTTATTGAATCTGATTTAGAAAACATTTATAAATTTGAAAAACTCGGTCAATGATCAGTGTGAACTGAGACTCATTCAATCTAAACACACAAACCATTTGACAACCTTCGGTGCACCACTAATGAGTTCCCTTTAGTTGTAGGCCCATTAAATCTCTATTAGCAAATCATCACCTACATCACAAGTGTTGGAGGTATTGATTTCGTTGGTAGAGATTGAGACCTGAAAACATAGAAAGCCTTTTAGTGGTACGCTAGGGGATTGTTCGGTGCAACCACTTCGATGCTTAAGTCAGTTGCAGGTCACTTCAGAGAATGTAGGGTAACATTCAAAAGTGAGCGCAAAGATCGGATCCCCTTACCTGGTGAAGGGAAGTGCTATTTATAGTTGAGGTCTTATCAGAATGGGGCCCACAATATATTTTGCTATTAGAGTGGACCTCAACTTGATTACTGACCTGATCTCGAGGAGAAGGGATGGCCCTAAACTTATGGAGGAGCTGATGGAGTGTGATTGAACTAGGAGTGTCCCCCCTTACCCTGTGGCCTCATGGCGAGATTAGGAAAGTGTGGTAAGTCGGAAGAGGGCAGCTCATCCTAGAGTTTGAGTAGTGATGTTGTTGTAGACTTTTGCTTAAGAGCTGTGACTTGGTGAGAGAGGAAATCGAGGTCCTCTCTAATATAACTAATTTAACTAGTAACTAATGGACCTTTAGGCCCTTGGTCAAAAGGTTGTAACTTAAGTTGATATGTTATTTACTACCTTATCTTATAAATCAATACGAATTTCTTTAACAGTTCATATATTATTATTTACTTGATTAAATTAATATCATTACATTGGTGGCTTAAGTTTGCCACCCTAGGAAATGGTCCACCTACTCCGTCACTCATAGAAAGAAGTGCAGTAAGGTTGATTTGGTTCGCTCAAACCGAACTAGATATTATAATTTCTTTTAAATTTGAGTTTATGGTTTGGTTCATAATTTTTCAAACCAAAGAAAAATGGTTCAGTATGGTTTAATTTGCAGCTTGAACTATTTTTTATTCTTAAAATAAAAACACATTTGTAGAAAAACTTTAATTACATTTTTTTATCATTAATGCAAATATAAATAATAATATTTGAAATTAATTGTTTACCTATAACAAGGGAAAGATTTTATCAATAATAAAATTATAATCATATTGAATTGTAATGATATACTGGACTTGATAAAAAAATATGATTATACTATCTTAATATAAGACACATATTTTAATTCAGTATATATTTCTAATTAGTACATTATCAAATTATATAAACCAATAATTAACTAGGTAATAGAAATGGATTAATTAGTTTAACAAAAGAAATAAAAAAAAAAGAATGTTCAAAACACTAGATGTTAAAATCTAAAGATGATCTCATTTGTAGACACCACAACAATTGATACATGATTTGACCATTCTAATTTCATTTTTATGAATGATACAAACCTAAATTAAAAATTTAAATAAATTAACTTTCTTAATAAATAAATTAAAAGAAAAAAAATATGTTTGAATTTTTTTTAGATATGTAAAATGGTTCAGTTCTAACCATATGGTATCATGAACCGTTTACTTTTTATTGAACTAAATATTTTTGTAAAAAAATTAGGATTTCAGTAATGCCTTAAATTTAGTGTGTTATTAGCCTGTCACCTGTCCTCACTAAATGTGAAAACACTAAGGCATAGATCCTATTAAACTACAATAAAACCAAACATAGCTCCAATATCTCACATTAATTAACGTTTTGTCATATCCATTAAAGTCATTAATGAAAATATCTAAAAAGTTAGTTGGTATAAACTAAGTGCTAGCTTAAATCCAACTTAGAAACATTATGTGAAAAGTCTCATAAAGTAAAAGAATCATAATAAATGTTTAAACTTCAAGAGTCCACAACTCTAGCTATCTTGAATTTCTATTTTTCTAGTAATCAGCTGGAAAATCGACTTTGCTATTGTCTTCCCTATGATCCATATAAATGCCATAATTGGTTAAATAAAAAACTACTGGATCATTACTTATTCTTGAAAAGTAAAAAGGAATGAGTGCAATACTCAATACACCAAACCACAACTACATGCGCATGCACATGAACAAACAACACACATATTCACATGCAACGGTTACAATTTATTATCTTTTGATTAGCTAAGTAACCAACGCAGTTTAAAAGGAATGTGGTTTCAGACAAAGTCAGACTTAATATATGCGGTGAAAACATTCCACATCAAACATCACTTTAATTATCATGTCGAAAAGTACTCAGCTAAAAAGGTGTGGTGCATCATTTACATTAAGAAAGAGAAAGGGTGTTGCAAATGGCGATTATGTGAATGTAAAAGTGGATAAACACAGATTTTGTGATTACTATCACTGAAGGGCAGTACACATGTGTCAATCAAAGTCTTAAGTATGGCCATGCATAGTTAAATCAAAGCTTTTTGGGACAATTCTTTCTAGGTTAAGTAAAGAATACACCTGATGTCAATATTTCATTCCTTAGAAGGACTACAGTAGACATATTTGGGTATATAGTGGCAAACATGAGAGTTTAAGGTGGAAAACAAAAAGCAATTGAGTCTATACAAAGTGATTGAAACAAATCATATAATGAAATGCCAAAATTGAGTGTCATTCAAATGAGTAATGCTAATATACAGGTATTTTTGGCAAAGATGGCCAACTACTATAGATAATTACTCAACTTTTGGTAGAGTTATTTTGGCATTTGGACCATGTATTAAAGCATTTAGCCATTGCAGACCGGTTATCAGTATAGATAGCACTTTCTTATATGGAAAATATCCTCACATCCTACTAATTGCATGTGGTATGGTTGGTGCTAATCGTATACTCCCTCTTGCATTTGCATTAGTAGACCAATAATCTATCCCATCTTGGTCTTGGTTTTTATTACTGCTGAATAAAATTTTTATTAGTGCTCCTTAGGATGAAAATACATCGTGTTTAATATCATACAAACACTCAGGCATTTACTAACTATAAAAAAAAAAAAAAAAAATAAAGCGATTAGATGGCACCTTCCATTTGTAGAGTGGCGATTTTGCATACAACATGTTGCTAGTAAGTTTAACAAGAATATATAGAAATGTTGCATTGAAAAAGCTTGTAACAGTAGCTATCTTTTAGACAGAAGACAAAAAAATGGATATATTACATGGATGAGGTGTAGAAAAGAAACTAAAATGAACTAGACTACTTTGCAAATATTCCAAAATAGAGGTAGACTCGAGCATTTGATGGGGGATATAAATATGGGTATATGACAACAAATCTAAATGAAGGTTACAATGCAGTATTAAAAGATGCAAGGTCGCTATCTATATTGTCTCTTGTTTTAAAATTTTTTCATAATTGTGTTAAATATTTTGAGGCCATAGAGGGCATAAAGAGAGGTAAAATATACACTGGTTGGGCTTCAAAAAGAATAGAAGAATGGACAAATGCTGCTACTCGTCATCATGTTATAACATTTAATAGAATGATGAGGATATTTGGGGTTGAAACGGGAGTATATAGAACGGAATTTGGTTTTAAAGGAGGAAACCATCACATAGTTTACATTTTAAAGGATGAATGTAGTTGTAATAAATGACAAACATATATAAGTCCATGTACTCATGCATTTGCAGCCATGGTACATATTGATATGGATAGGGTACAAAAGATTGCTAGATGGTATTTTTGGGAAAACCAGCTTCAATGCTACTGATCTAGCTTCCACTTTATTAGTGATAAGAGCAAATGGCTAGAATTAGAATTTCTAGTATTCCATCTTGATTATGAAAATGCTACAAAGGTAGGAAGACCACAATCTATACGATACCATAACAAAATGGACCTTAAGGAGAAACCATAAAGGAATGTTTATGGAATTTGTAGAAAAGAACACAATAGAAGAAATTGTCCTAAACTAACAAAACCACAAGGTTTAGTACATAATATATGAATAAAATTTATGATATACATCTTGTGCATTATGTTTGATATGTTTCATTGTAGATTAAATTTAATATGCTTAATACTAGTTATGTAGATGGATTCGAGCCCATTTGATAGATCACTTCTCATACAATAGGATACTCATAGAGCAGAGGCTATTTGGTGGAGACAGGAATAGGTATGTAAAAACATTTATAACCATTCACAATTATTAAATTACATTTTTTTAATAACCTTAATAACTTACCATTAATGTAGGTAAATCATGCATTAATATGTTGTTGATGGGAGGCTTCATTGAAGAGGGGAGATGATGTAGTGCAACTCCAGTTTCATGAGCGCATCATTCCATACTTAGCACAGGTAGTATTTCTAAGAGTATCATAATTATCTTTTACATAGTTGGCTGAGGCCCTTATTATAGCCCTTGTAGAGAGGTAGAGGATAGAGACACATATTTTTCACATGCCTCACAAGAGATGACCATCACATTACAAGATGTGGTTGTACAATTTGGTTTACTAGTTAATGGAGATGTACTTACAGGTCCTACATTTATAAAATCGACTAATGAATGTGAGCGATTGTTAGGTATTAAACCTATAGTTTAGGATATACTAGGTAGATGACTAAAGATGTCATGGTTGAAACGCACTTATAGCAAGTTACAATGGGATGTTGCTGAGCTAGCCATCATGCTATACAAAAGCATTCATATTATAGGTCATTGGCAGTATTCTTTTTGTAGATAAGTCCCCTGGCCTTGTATGTTTGATGTTCCTTCATTTCTAGAAGACTTTGCGAGGGCAAGTAGATATAGCTGGGGGGTTCGCTTGATCGACTTGGCCGTATAGATATCTTTGTCGAGCTATAGATAGATCCACATTAGAGATAGGAGGAGTTGCTATATTAGTTTAGATCTAGGCTTAGGACTGATTTCCTTATATTGTGCCACGTGGGTGCGATCCCAAGAGAAAGTGTATTGGATTATTGTCATTCTATTGGAATGGTACATTGGATGTCACACAAGTAGCTACTCATGTGGTATGTGAGTATGGATATTCATCAGACAACTAGGCTCCAGATTGATTTTCTATTTATCGATTATATAAATACACATGTGTACTCATAAACTAATATTGATTTATCATTTGCAAGTTTGTCATATACCATATACTGTAGATATGTTAGAGTCACTACCACTTGTATGTAGATAAGAGAATGATATTTGGCTAGCTTTCATTCCCCTTATATGTTATAGTGGAAATGCACTTGCCCAGTAGAGTTATTTGCCAGTTTGTTGTGATACAACATATCCCATAACAGTGTGACACTCAAACTTCTCTCCATAATATAAATTTAAGAGAGAAGATGGATGAAGATTGGAGAAAGAAGCATGAAACATATATTCAGTAGTGGGAGCAATGGTAACTACATATAGTTCATCATAGTTTAATGACATAGTGCTTGATAGAGTTGCTTTGGATTACTATCCTTGGTACTATAACGTGACCAGGAGATACATAGGTCAAATAGATGTTATGATTTGTGTTGTGGTAAGTACTTCAAACATTTAAACTTGAAAACTCTTATCTATATATACATAATATTTTTGTTTATATATTTTTGTTATCTTTTTCTTTTTTCAGCTTGATGCATTTGCTTGCATAGAGGAGTCCGATACTTTAGTGGAGGCACAAGCTATAGTTACAACTACTAGACAGCTATTACATGGATATGGAGGAATTAGATTATATCCATTAGATTACTGGTAGCAGGAACCACCATAGATGCCTCCAACTTGTCCTTGAAGACGAGGTCGTGGTAGAGGTTGACATCGTGAGAGAGAGCAGAGCAACCACAATTAGATAGGTCTTCGACTCCTCCTATTGTTGATTAGCCTTCACCAACTCATCACCTATCTCTAGGTCATCAACCTTCTCTATCTCATCAGACCTCTCAAGCTCATCAACCTTTTCCATCTCATAATGCACATACATCTACTACGCATAGTTAAGGAGTGCCTTCATTTACATTGATAGACTATAATATACCTCTGTGGATACACCTGCCTCAGACATTACTCCATCTAGTCTTGTGAAGCTTACAAGTCCATCTTCATCAGACATGGGGGAGGGACTTATATAGATACTAGAGATATTTCATTAGATCTAGACAACTCTATCAATACTTCACAGCCAGACGGAGATTCAGTATGATATGGTAAAACACTATATGAGAGGAAGAGAAAACAACGCCGTTAGATATTGAATGTAAATATGTTTCTAGTACCCTTTTTTTTTGGGTTAGATATTGAATGTAAGCATTTGAAAACTTTTAATATTGTTGTTTATCATAGACTTAGTGTATAAGTTGAAACTCCCATGTGTTGGAGGTTATATTATATTGCTATTTTGATAAGACTTGGTGTATGAGAAGGAATTAGTGTATATGCTGACACTAAAGCTCACTCCAATGAGTTGAAGATTAGATATGTTGTCAAATGCATGATGGAGTTGATGTGTTTGCTGAAACTATAGCTTGTATATGTAGAGGGAATGATATTTTTACTTTATTATATTGCTTTTTGACAGGTGCTGTAAAAAGTGGCACATATGCTAAAACAATGAAAGGAACAAATTTAAACATGACTTGCATATTGAATGTGTGAGTTATGTTACAACATAATTCGCATGCTGCATATGCAAGTCTTGATGTAGTTTGGCATAACACGACTCACGTGTTGAGCATTTGTGTTATTATAACTCGTATGTCTTATATATTTAAACTAAAACCATATTTTTTAAATGCGATTTTGGTGTTCTATTTTAGTAATTAAGTTTGATTGTGTTGTACTTTATTAATTAATTTAAAATACCTTAAATTAACTATCTTAAAATTAAGATATTAAATTAAATTTTGTGCAAAATTGAGATACTGGATTTAATATTTTTCATCAATTTAACACCTTATAGTGAGTAAATGAATAAAATTCACTGTTGTATAGGAGTGTTTAAGTGTAATACGGACTCTGTCCTTTACGTGTACAGAGGATAAAATCTTAGTACATGTATCAGGGTGAAAGTACATCAATTTAATACCTCTACGGCACCTAAGACGTAACTTGGACTAATTTTCTAATTTTGTTTCTCTTATTCAATTTTTCCTCTTTTCGTATTCTATCATGGGTGTTTTGCTTCGTAATTTTCACTCTACAAATGACTTTCATCCACCAATATCCACAGAGTAATAATGTTTATCCTTTCCCTAAAATTCCAAGAATAAGCTACGTCCAAAACGCATTGGTATTTGAAAATAAGCAAAAGAGGAATTGAAACGTAGTTATGTCGACCACCGAGAGACTGCTGCAATTTTGTCAAAGTCATTAAATCTCTGAAAATAAAAATTCGGCTCATGATGAAAATCCCCCCACCCATAGTTGAAAATCCAAGTGCGAGACAAGAATTTATTTTGACTGGCTACCACTTTAGGAAACACACGTCTTGACTCACAGCTGGTATTGGTGCATGTAGTGATCTCCAGACCACCGCCACCTTGCTTAAAGGGTCTGCTAAACGAGACAAAAAGTCCAATGTCAAATTATCATCATTAAAAGCACCGATAGCATAGATTAGCTAATATGGGCTACTCCAGCTTGACTAGAGGTATCATGTTCGGGTTGGGAACATAGTTGCATTAAAACTCGGTAAAGAGAGATTTAAATAAGTTGGCACTCGATGTGGTGCTGGTTATTGAGTGAGTGGTTTGATAAAATATATATATATATTCATTAATCAAGGTTAACAAAAATTACAATCATTAATCTGATGACTCGTTTTCTTCATCCAGAAAAACTTCCCACTAATAATTCTAAAGTCAAGTTGTGCTTATCGAGTCATTTAACAAGAAAACATCAACGGATTGGCTGTAGATATTAAATTCAAAATCCACAACTTGCAGAAGACAGCTATAAAATAAGAGCCGCCAAAAAAGAGAAAAATATTGATAAGCAGATCAGCTTTTTATTTTTATTTTTTTGGGCTAAATTCAAAAAAGATAAAGACATGTGCTTATGCAAGATTAAGTATGACCTACAACTAGCGTTTTAATTTTTTTTTAATGTGATAAGCAATACATGCAAAGCCGTGTTTGGTTTGAATACGTGCTCTTGCTTTTCGCGTCTTTATGGAAAGTGAAGTCGGACTGCTCTTTGCTCAAATGTCTCCATCTACCACCCACCAACTTGGAAGTTTCACGATAAAAGACAGGGTCGATTTGATGACTCGGTTTGTTTGGATCTGTTTGTCTTCTCTTTTAATTAAAATCTTGGTTCCTAATGGTTAGCTTTATAACATAAACCATGTGTCTAATTAGATACGGAAATATACAAAATTCAAAGCGTGGTTTGCAGTTTGAATTTTGTGTTTCCCAGCTGTATAAGGTCATGTCAGCATTAACCACATGACAGCAACGTCGAACCTTCGTCGCCTTGTTGGACCGCTGCAACATACTTATCGCTTATTGATGTCTGTTTTTTCTCCAACAATTAAGCTATAAGGATTTTTCTTTTTTTCTTTTTAGACTTCTGAATGAAAGAATCCAAAGAAGACTGCAAAATTATATCATTGGGAGCCCTAATTAATTTTTTTTATTAAAAAATAAGTAATAACATACTCTTTTTCCTATTAAAATTAATTATAATAATAATATATTTTCCAAAATTTCAAGAGTCAAGATCCCCATTGCTATCGGTCCTCTCTCCATCCGTCCCTAAAAGCATCTAATATGATCCATCCATTAGAAGATAAGTGTCCATACTACTGTACAACAATGACATTATGAGGATTGGTTTGTGATAATAATGATAATAACAGAAGAAGAATCTTTTTGCTAATAATAAATATATATAAAAGATATAAGAGTTGGAGCTTTTTGCCAATAATAAATATATATAAAAGATATAAGAGTTGGAGCTTTTTGCCAAGCCTGCCCAGTTAAGCCTGATAGAGCTTAGTGCACATAATAATTGATCAATTATCTAAAGCCTTTTGCTAATTAAAGTTCATTAATATTGGTAATAAAAGTTATTGACTTTCGTTTATGTATTTAAATCAAAACTACATATTTATAATACATGATCTATTGGAAGATTTATTTACTTAGATTAAAATTGGGCATTAAACTAATTTTTTTTTTTTTGAGATTCAATGATGGAATTTAGATGTAACAATTACTATTTGTACCTTATGAAATCCCATTTTATTTTTATGATTAGTGATTTTCTGGGAGGGGAGTTTCCTCGCTGTCATAAGAAACCCAAAAAACTATCCGTGCTTGGATTAACCGAATAATTCCCTTCTAAATTAAGTAATGACATCCTTACAATTTTTAAATTTTTTTATTAAAGAGGTGTAAGATTCTTATTGAACAAGATATATATATATATATATATATATGTTTTTTATTTTTAAATATAAGAGAAAATAAGTGTGCCTAAGGAAAACTTTTATAGTCATAAGAAAATAATTCCACAACATATAAGCAAAACTACACAAGCGAGAAATGACAGAACACTTTCCAAAAGCGCTAGTAATTATGAACTATCACAGCTACCAGACAATATAACTTAATTCTCTTGAAAAAAAAAGATGGGAATAGTGCGAAAGTTTCGCCTATATTTCAGTGATTCAATCATGATTGGATATAAATATAAGCTGTTCAATAACATATAGAACTGGTCCCATAATAAAGATAACAAAACAATAAATTTTTCTATATAGATAATAGTTTACTGATATTTACACTTATTCTCTCTCTTTATATATAGCATATGACATATAATATCGAATAAATCTTTTTCTCATATATCATAAGCTCTTTAACATTATGAATAGAGCTAGTAAGATTTTCATTGTGTCGATACCAAAATTTTCAGTTCTAGTTAATCAATGATCATGTTGTAGCCATCAATCCAGCAAATATTAGGTTGTTCTTAAACCATATTTATCTAACTATAATCGCTCCACTAACTTCCTCCACGTGGGAAGAGGAGTTGTATATAACTATACAAGCACCCTAATATGTCAAAAAATATATTAGTAGGATTGGGCAAAGATATACGGTTCCCAAACCAACTTAAGTTTTCAATCAAATAATACATATATATACTTATGAGTTTTAGATTATTTCACATATTTTGCTAAAGTAATGTATATCCTATTGCGTTTAGTTGCAGAAAATTTTTATGGTACTAAACTGAATAAAGGTCATTGTACGATGTTTGATTTACATAATATATTTGAGACTGAACAAAACTATGAGACTGAATAAAACTTAAAAATCATGTCTCTTATGATGATACAAAAATATTAGAGCTAGATAAAATCTATCAAGTATCATGTATATCAAATATAGTATAAAAGAATTATTTTGTTAAGTACCCGTTATACTATATTGTCCAATTCTCCGTATCATATTCAATCCTTATAACCAAATACTATTTAAATGTATAAACTTTCATTATCGTATTGTAATATGATATTTTGGTTAGAATCTGTAGCTTATAAAATCTTCTATTTTAAGAGTGGCTCTACTTTTAAAATTTTGATGAATTTCTAAATGTTATGATAAAAATAAGTCATGCCATATTATATATATATATCTCATAATGTATGAAAGTCATTTCAATAAGATTTTGCCTTAAGTGCAATGATTTCCATGTGGGTTGGAAAACTGTGGTTGTGATTATGTTTAGCCAATAGTATATTGATATTATGAGTGTCATTATTGGCTTTTATTATGTGGTGTGTGTGTGTGTCAATTATTGGGTTCGATCGTCCTGTAAGACACTGACAATCTACCCTCCCCGGTGACAGAGGATCGAAGGAGCTTTTTCTCTGTACATGCATTATATATGAATTTGGATTCAACAATGCGGGAAAGCCGTTCCGACAGTTCCTAATCCTATGAATTTGCTTCCCGTGTAAGTTATAACAGATGACAATTATTTGTTCTGCCAAAACTGTGAAACAGATCATATATGGATTATTTAATGTACAAGTGTTACGGAGTTTTCGTGCCTTCTCATAGCGGGGATACTCGTCAAGAAGATTAATGGAGTATTAGCACGTAATGTTTGACAATTTTGGTAAGAGAAGAGTGGCTGTTGTGGTTTACAAGAACTTGAGACTTCCAACAACATAAGAAAAAGGGAAAACTGAAATATATGTAACTAAGGAAAACACTTCAAATTGAAAAGAAAAATTCAAATGTTAAAAGAAAGAAGAAGAAGAAGAAGAAATCATGGCTAGATTTGTAGTTATGAATGATCTTGCATATTTCGGATGTTAAAATGTTCATACATACAATTTTCTTTATAAGATCCCTTTTGAAAAAACCGGTAATGCCTACGCTAAGTTAAAATAAAATTCAATAATAATAAATTAACAAAAAGGCTTTGCAAGCTTTATATTAAATTAAAAATAATGATTATATTTATTAATTATCATAATCTTCCAAATAACTTTATCGATAAATTTATTTTTATTTCTAAAATGATAAATCGTGGATAACATGGCCTTGTACCTAATTTTTTAAATTACTTAAAATATTGATCCAATATTTACATCACTTCATATAATATTCATCCCTTTTTAGTTGCTTAAAATATCAAATCCTCCTATTTTAATTTACTTTAAATGTTGTTTCCTATAATTTTCCTGACTAAAACTAGATTGAATTCCAAATGTCACAGGCTATGAAATCAAAATAGAAGAGTAATATTATATAAGTGCATATATATATATACACACACACACTAATATGTATAATATAGTATTTATTGGGTTATAGATCCAACCCATATGGATCTACAATCAAGAAAATCCTAAATATATTATATATACTTAGAAGAAGACTTGGATAATAAGGAGATTTGTGCAAAATAAAAGAGTAGAAAGCCAGTACATTGGCCACAGAGGAACAAAGGCTACCGACCTTGGTTGAAAGAATTTGTGCCGAGAGCTTGGATCTGGCAAGGCAGGTAGGGTACACCACCGGCGTAGGGGGGCAAAGTCACCTGCGCATAGCCGACATTCATTCAATGGCATTTTCAAAGCTGCCTAAAGCTGCTAGCCTTCTTTTTAATCATGCCAGCTTATGTATAATTCGTGCTTTCCCTTTGTGTTTTATATAAATGCTTCTTATTTGGTTTAGGGTTATATGTGAGGCTATTCCTAAGTCTTAGAGAGAGAGAGGCCTTTTGTTGTTAGATTTACCGTTTGTGGTGAAGATTTGTGTAATCCACTAGTGTTATCTAGTAAGAAAAACTGTTGTATCCCATTATTGTTGATAGTGGAAGAAATTTGAGCTGCGATCCCTTGGTTTTTTTTCCCAATTGGGGTTTTCCACGTAAATCTTAGTATTGTTATTTTTAATTTTGCATTTGTTGTTTGATTATTGTTATCGCATTAGCAAGAGGAAAAATCTATTTTTGATTACAAATTATTGAAGGATTTTTTCCTAACAAGTGGTATCAGAGCACCAGGTTGAAGAAAAAGAAAATTAGGGGTTTTTGTTCATTATACTGCAGACATAGTAGAATCATCAGGTACGATGATTAAATTAAATTCATCAAATTATACTATCTAGAAGTCTATGATGGAAGATATGTTGTAGTGTAAAGATCTGCATTTGTCTTTGGGAAGTAACACTGTGAAGCTATCAAATAAATTTGATCAAGATTGGGCAATCTTGCATAGAAAAACTGTCGATTATATTCGACAATGGGTTGATCATAGTATGTATCATCATATAGCCCAAAACCAGAGCTGAGGTTTTATGGAGGAAATTGGAATTCATATATGAGAGGCAGATTGTCTTGAATAAAACCTCTTTGATTAGGAGAGTGATGAATTTAAAGTATAATGATGGATCCAATATGACTGAGCACTTGAATGATTTTCAATGCTTGGTGAATCATTTAACTGCTATGAAGCTTATGCTTAAAGATGAGATTTAGGCACTTTTGTTGTTGAGTTCATTGCCTGAAAGCTGGAAGACACTTGTAGTGTCTGTTAATAATTCTGCTCCAAATGGAAAGCTTACCATTGCAATGATGAAAGACAGCTTGATGAATGAAGAAGCCATAAGGAAAGACCTGGGTACAAGTTTCGAGACTCGAGTACTTGTTACTAATAAGAAGATAGGCGTGGTAGAAGTAGAACCAGAGGTTCATTTGATAAATCTGATAGATCTGATAAATTTAAGGGAAGATCCAAATCAAAAGGAAGGAAAAATGTTAAATGCTTTTACTGTGACAACCCAAGTCATTTCAAGAGAGAATATAGACTATGAAAAAGAGAGCAATGTAAAGGTAAAGATGAAGAAAAAGATGAAGACATAATTCTCGCTGTAGCAGGTGGTAGATAGTAGTTGCCTGGGATGAGAATTGTGTTGGTCTTGCATGTCATGATAATAACTGAGTTATTGATTCTGGTGTCTCCTGTCATGTGACATCATATGGTGATTTCTTTTCATTCTACACTACTGGTGATTATGGCAATGTTAGGATGGAAAATGATGGTTCATAAAAAATTGTTGGCATTGAAATTATTGTTTTAGAGACTAACATTGGTTGCAAGCTCCCTCTTAAAGACGTCAGATATTTTCCAGATATCCGCTTGAACTTTATATATGCAGGAAAACTAAATGATGAAGGTTATAATAGTCATTTTGGTGAAGAAAAATGGAAGCTCACAAATAGTTCTCTCATAGTGGCAAAAGAGATGAAGAGAAATACTCTTTACTGAATGTCAGTAAAACTAAGTAAAGAAGATGTGGATATAATTAATGACAATTCTATGGAGCTATGGCATAAGCAGCTTGATCACATGAGTGAGAAAGGGCTACAAATGCTTGTCAAGAAATAGCTTTTGCCTGATGTGAAAGATACTCCTTTAAAACTTGCACTAATTGTCTTGCTAGTAAACAACATAGAGTTGCATTTCAAAGAAATGTACCTACTAGGAAATCTCATTTAATGAATTTGGTTCACACAAATGTATGTTATATGAAAAACAAATCAGTAGGTGGTGCTCTTTATTTTGTAACATTTATTGATAATCACTCCAGAAAGTTCTAGACTTTTTCTTTAAAGTCCAAAGATCAGGTTTTGGATGTGTTTAAACAATTCCACACTAGAGTAGAAAGAGAAGCAGGAAGACAGTTGGTATGTGCTCAAGCAAATAATGATGATGAATATAGAGGACCGTTTGAAGAATATTATAGAGATCATGGGATTAAACTAGATAAAAACAAATCATGGCATATTATATATTGACACACACACACATATATATAAATCATGATGTATGAAAGCCATTTCAATAAGATTTTGGCTTTAATGCAATGATTTCCATGTGGGTTGGAAAATTTTTAGGCAATAGTACATTGATATTATGAGTGTCGTTATTGGCTTTTATTGTGGGCGCGCGCGTGTGAATTATTAGGTTCGATCGTCCTAAAAGTTTTAAGACACTCACAATATACCCTCCGCATCGACAGGGGATCGAAGGAGCCTTTTTTACTCTGCATGCATTATCTATGAATTGGGATTCAACAATGCGGGAAAGCTGTTCGAGAGTTCCTAATCCTATGATTATGCTTCACGTGTAAGTTATTACAAACGACAATTATTTGTTCTACCGAAATAGTGAAAACAGATCATCTATGGATTATTTAATGTACAAATGTTACATACTTTTCGTGCCTTGTCATAGCGGGGATGCTCGTTAAGAAGATTAATCGAGTATTAGTACGTAATGTTTGACGATTTTGGTAAGTGGAGCGGTTGTTGTGATAAAACTTCAGACTTCCAACAACATAAGAAAAGGGAAAACTGAAATATATGTGTAAATGAAAAGAAATAAATTAAGGAAAACACTTCAAATTGAAAAGAAAAATTCAAATGTTAAAAAAAAAAAAAAAAGAAGAAATCATTGCTAGATTTTTAGTTATGAATGATCTTGCATATTTCGGATATTAAAATGTTCATACATGCGATTTTCATTATAAGATCCCATTTGAAAAATCCGGTAATGCTTATGCTTAGTTAAAATAAAATTCAATAAAAGGCTTAGCAAAATTTATATTACAATAAAATAATGATTATATTTATTAATTAACATAATCTTTCAAATGCATTTATCGACAAATTTATTTTATTTCTAAAATGATAAATCGTGGATAACATGGGCTTGTACCTAGTTTTTTAAATTACTTATAACATTGATCCAGTATTTACATCACTTCATATAGTATTCATCCTTTTTTAGTCACTTAAAATATTAATCATCCTATTTGCATTTAATTTAAATGTTGTTTCCTATAATTTTCCCTACTAAAACTAGATTGAATTCCAAATTTAACAGGCCACGAAATCAAAGTATAAGAGTAATATTATATAAGTGCATATATATATAGATATACTAATATGTATATTCTATTACTTTGGCCAAATTGCCCCGCTTATCTTCATAAACTTTCATCGTTCACAAAAGCTGCAATCCTGTAAAGTAGAAATATTTATATCCATGTGTGTGTGTGTATAAATATTTATTTCAAGGCTTTTTTATCACAGGGAAATCGAAATGTGATAGAAAATTAAAACATATACAAGGAAAGAGAGAATTAGATACTAATATGTACAGGCGCTAATCAAAATAATCATTAATAGTGATTCTTCTAATAATCTAACATTTTAGCTTATGCCATTAAGAGTAAACTTCAAATCACAAAGTAATGGTGTTAATGTCACACACCCATGGGGTACTCTAGTAGTATAAATATAACATGTAATAAACAGAAATCACAGACATTGTAATTACTCTATCTGAGGCTTTTAGAAAGGTATAATATATTGCACAATCAGAATACTCCGTGGTGTGAATAGTTGTAACATAATCGAAGGTTAATTAGAATAAGAAAAATATTGTATACATATAAATCACATACTAGAATAGCATTACAATAAGTCATTAGTCATTACATTATAACTTTACAACCATTGGTTATAATAGGATCGAAGATTGATTTAAATAAAAAAAAACTATTGCATACATATAAATCACATATAAGAATAACTTTACAAAAAGTCCTTGGTCATTACATTACAACTTTACAACCATTGGTCTCCAAAAGACTTCATTACATATATAATTATACTCTCTTTAGCTCATAGCCAAACTTCACTGAAATCTTATACTAGCTTCCACTCTATAGTTTTAATCCTTCCCCTTAAGACTGGTAAACACACAATCTATTAGAGTGTGGGCACAACAAACACGGTGAGTAATCAAATCTTAACACAATTCAATCACAGTCAGGTAATGTTTAATAAACAAACATATGAAATGTAACAATCAACCATATGGTTGATACAGTTTGGATGATCGGAACTCAAACTAAGATTTATGCCTTCTCTTAGAGGTTGAACTCTTAGGGGTTGAAGAACCAGCTCCAATAATTTATGCCTAGGAGAGACAAAGAATTAAGGAAGGAGAACTTTTTTTTTTCAAACTTATTTATTAATATATAATATATATATATAAGTAATATAATCTCAGCTTCACCTTAGAACTTAAAAACTCCACTAAGTATTAGCCACCTCAATGTCAACGCTCAACAAGCGACGTCCTTCGTTGCCTACTTAGTTCCTGGAGGGCTGACAACTCAGGAATAGCCTTAATTAGATTCACTTGGTATAATTTAGTATTATCTTAGAGCCGAGATGCTAATACGTGATATGAACACCATGCAAATGCAAGTTATGCTATCGTGCAATGCATGTTTGATTTAGTTAATGGCCGATTAAGATTTATGTTAGATTACTTCGTAACCAATCAATTTCCAAATAATCAATAATACACATTACATAATCAATACCAAGCAAATAACTATCACTTCTGATATTAAAGCTTCACATTAATCCAATTACTACACAGCATGCATTGTTCCTAATCCCTACGCATATAATCACTTTTAATTATAGTTTAGAACACATGTCACTACATTATAAACACAAACAACATAAAAAGATTTGAGTTACTCATCTGTGCATTTTTGCTTAATTGTCGTAGTAGTCTAAAGGAAAATCTAGATCCTGCTTTAAAGTTCTTATAACATAATAAACATACATTACTAAGTATATAACTAAACAAAAACTCCTATTAATTCCTAAGTTTCCTTAGTTTAGTTGTCTTTAAGGAATTATAAGCCGCTACAAAAATGACAGTTCTGGTAGACTATTAGCAGATAGAGGTCAAGGGGACAGCGTCCCTTACCCTTGTAAACAAAACGAATTTAAAGATTTTGATTCAAGTAGTCTTAAGAAAAAGTTGAATTTTTGAATTGCGGATAACAATTGTGGTTGCTTGCTTAACTCGCAGCCTAAACCACAGGGTTAACTACGGGCGTGATCTAGGCTGCAATTAAAGCTATAGCAAAAAAACACTTCCCCTCGATTTCACTCAGCTTCTACCACAGTTCTAAACCACAAGCACAACTTGGGTGTGATTTCCTTCACGATCAAAATAACAACTCATCTTATTTCACTTCACAAACTAACTTCTCTTCAAACTGATGAATGATTCAAAACGCGGTTAAAGATAGAATAATATAGCTACTTCAGACAGACTATATCTAGCAAACTTACTTAGTTAAACTTAAATCCATCGATCTTTCATATAGCCAAAAGTTCAAGTATGAATGTTTTATGTAGTTTTTTTCTATCTTACTTCATGAGTTGTCATGTCTATGTTTGTTAAGTAAGGTCATACTTGTTCATAAGTTTTTAACAGTTATATTACAACTCTTGAACATGGTCCAAGTTACAAACTAAGTATGTACACATCTTTATTATTTCCTAATATGTTCGGTTTGGTTCATTAACTTAGAATACCTGTTTAAACTTAATGTTTTACATTTAAATAGTAAAATACGTAAGTGCACTAGTGTGTATGATAGAAAGAACTTACTGAAACTTTTAAAAAATAAAGTTTACCTTAGTTTGGTGAATGTGTTCTATGTAATTACTTCATTTCTTCTTCAAAACACCATACGTAGTGTTTATATATGATTTCTTAGACATTTTCTGATATTAAAAATGAGGGTTTGAAGAAGTAGTTTAAGTTTAGTTATGAAAGTAGGTAAGAATTGAAAATGAGGGTTTCATAGAAAGTGACAGCAAAAGAACTTCATGTTTATCCAGTTTCATGTTTGATAAAAGATATTTTGTACTAACTATCTTATGGTGATAATGATGTCTAGTTGGTATAATCTTCAAATTACAACAGTTTCTTTTCACAAGTAAGGAAAATAGGATAAACTTAGGTTGAAAAAAAATGTCACCTAGTATTGAATGCAAAAAACTTTATGAAAAGTGGACAAGTCTACCTTTACCCTAAATCTTCCAGTAAAACAAACCTTGCAAGACCTTTTAGGTAGTTTTGAAAGAGATTTAAATGTAGATAATGAAAAGTAAAATCTATAATGTACATAAGATGAACAAATCATGATATATGACAGATATTAATTAATATACAGATAAATTATTTATTATTTCAAGACAAATAAACTAAAAACAGAGTTTAGATTATAAATCTCATAAAAATAAATTTTAGATTAATATTAAGTGTTTTATATTTATGCAGTTTATTTCTAAACTTAAGTTAACGTAAAACTTGAGGATTATAATTAGCATCTTTTATCAAAGTTTACTCTCTGAGAGAAGAAGGGAGGCAATAAAAAACAAACAATGGTTCTTTCTTAAGGTTGTATTAATAGCAAGAATTCCAGCTTGAAATGCCTCGTACCATCACTGTGTTTAAAGTTTGTAACTTCATAAGTCATACTAATCATAGAAAAATTCCATGCTTAGGAATGATGATTTTATTCTAAACCTCTTCATGCCAAGGCATATTATTAGCAATTGGGGCAAGGAAATATAAACTATCTTCAAGGTCTTCTTAGACTGTTAGATTTTTATCTATATTGTATTTGTATTTGTATTTGATTTGTATTTATAATTTATTTGTATCATATCTGTTTAGTCAGTTTATAAGTAAAATTATCCGTTTTAATTTTTACATGTATCTATTTATTAACAAAAATAACCAGAATATGATGAGGCAAACATACCCTATGGAGTATGATCCTAAACTAAAGAGAACCTATTTATTAATATCAACTTGGTGAGGATTAAGGGTTATAGATGCTAGGATTTGTTGATTCTATTAAAATTCTCTATTTAGTAGGGGCGAAAGTTTGTTGTCTTGTTTCTCTTTTCCTTAATCAACACTTATCACAAATTATAAAGTAATGAAATCATTAAAATAAAATAAATAATAATTACTACTTTTGATACGTGGCAAGTGACGCAGCGGAATAAAAGGGAAACAATCGCAAGACGTTGATTCGCGCATGAATACCCGGCTTGTGATCTTCAAATATCTATTGATTCTGAGAATACCTAGATATTTGGCATCAAAAGTTGAAATCTATACAAGATTACGAATTTTGGGATAAAGAGAGAACACTCTAAAAGAAAATTCATTCAAAACAACATATGTCTGCACGTTCTGTAACCTTACAATATATAATATGTTTTTTTTACCAAAAAAGGAAACCTGTCTAAATAATATCTAGGACGAAAATAAATGAACGGACGAGATTAATGCCACAGACTGCATATAAAAAAGATTATCCTATGAAAAGATATGATATAAAGAAAAGTTACTAAAAATAGTAAAAACACGGTTTTGATGGCCTAAACGAAGGAATTTGACCGAAAACCGGCTTGGGTCACGAGCGAAGCTGGTGAGTTCTGCTCATTGAATCGTTTCCTTTCAGAATATGGTCTTGCTTGGTAAAAATCCAAAACTCTCCAAAATTACGAAACTACCATCGTCAAATCCTATATCATTTCTCTAATAATTATTTGCTATCTTGTCCATTGCATCAGCAAGTATAGATTAGGTAAAATAGGAATAAGAAAGCTTCATGGAGAGAACAGATTTCCATCCTTCTAGTAGCCTCTAAAGACCACCCTCCAACAAAGAACTGTCTTGTCTTGCTGTGCTTCATAAACCCAAATGCCCAATTCCTATCACAAGCTAACGAGAATATCTAAGGATCCTATTGGCAGCTAACAGTCGAACTACGGGAGATGGACCATCCTTCACTTCCCGAAGAAAGTGGCTACGTACTGATGATTTGATCTGATGGCAATGAAATAAACATTTTTTCTCCTTTTATTGAGAAAATATAAATTTAACAAGCAAAAATCATGCGTGTGAATATATGTGCGTGAAAAAGAATACTCCGAATCACATATTAAGGATTAAAAGAATATATTTTCTTATTAAAACGTGTAATATTTTTTTCTTTTGAAAATTAGAAAAATCTTCTTTTAATTTTGTTTACTAATACTCAGAACAACCAATAAACAAAATCCTTCTACAAATACGCATTAGCCATGGGTTAATAAAATATATAAATAAAGCACAGCATATATTGATATTAAGGTATTGTTGAGATATTTTTTTTAATAATATGAAGTTCTTTGGCCCAAAAAAACAAATATATGAAGTTGATAAGACATCATAATTTAGTCTGATAATTGTGCATGCAAATTTAGTCTTTTGATGTTTACAACTGCCGACGGCTGTATCCAAATTCTTGTCTCTCTCTGATCACATCATCTGTCTTGCACTTTCTCTTTCTTACGTGTATGTAGGGCTCTCTATACTCTCTTAAATCTGGGCCATTCATTTGATCCTGCAATTGCCTATATATTGCCCTATCTTCATCTCCATCCTGCCATCACAATTTCGTTTTCTTCCCACTACCTAGCCATATCATTTTCTCCCCCAACATCTCCTGCTCAGCTAAGCTACTTGCTCTCTACCAACTGATCATTTTCTCGTACTACTTTGTAACAATGGAGTGTATAAAAAATCTATTTAAAGAGGTTAGTGATGAGATGGAGTCTTACTTTTCCATGACAAGATCATGGAAGTGTTTTGTTTTGTTTACCTTTCTAGAGATATCAGCTCTTTGGTTCATTAAGTTGCTTGAATGTTATTATGTTCATATATATTTCAATGCTTTCTTTCTCGTGACAAGCAAGTATGATTTCTTATATCGATGAATTCTGGATAAAAATATATAGAAAAAATAGTTTTGTCTATGACATGTTAGAACTTTTCACCCTTGGAAAGAACAGTCTCCCTTTTAGGTATACTACGAAATTCCTTCCTTTTTTGCTCTGTAAGGTGTTGTTTAGCAGCCACAAATTTCGTTTCTTTGCGTTTTCTGGACGTTGTGAATTTATCATGTATATTATTATTAATATATTTTCTTTTTCTTTTGTCATGAAGTTTCCTACCATGAATCTTCACTGCACATTTTAACTGTAAATATTTCCTGGGGACATAAAACAAGAAGCTAGAACTCAGATTTATATGTTACTACATAAAATAACTTTTTATTTCACTGTAATGAAACTGGGTTTTCTAAAAATAAATTTCTTTTATTAATTTTTTGTTGTAAAATTTCTGTTTTTAAAATCAATTTTTAACAGTATTTTTTAGAATATATTTACCATTCCTTGAAATATGTAATAATTATTATAGACAGTAAAATTTTCTCCTCTTTATTTGGTGTCCATTTACTAGAATCTTGTAATTGAGTATCATATATGCATGTGTGGCCTGGATTCCTAGAGCGTTAAGCACGCCGCTAATTTTCAATATTAGATATGCAAATCGGAACGAGAGATAACCTTTCAGCATAGGAATATCAGGATGGATCAAATAATAATACTTTACCCACTTGACCTCTTATGAGGGCGTAAGCAGTAAGTATTATAAATTATAAGTTGGTCAGTATCACCATCAGGGTTATAAGCAACAACAACGTTATGAATGTTTATTTATGCAATTTTGTGTACTACACTTTGCCAATAATTTCCTCGCCAGGACATCATCGAAAAAAGTTATGCTTATTATGTCATGATCCTCCTCAGCTGTTAAAGAGTGCACATCATCGGCGGTGTAGTAATGGTTTGTTTTTCATCAATATTTATATCGAAATAAATCGTATAAATATGTTTAATTTGTATTTATATTTAATTTTTTTATAAAAACCGTTAATTTATTTTTATCTATATTTATTTCTTGATAAATAATTTATTAGAAAAAAATTTAAAAAATTATCTGTATCTATAAAAAAAAAATAGTCGTTATTTGAATTATTTGATTTTCATACACTTCTGTAGCTATATATTATCAGCATATAATTTGTATATGTTCCATTTGATTTATTTATTAATAAAAATTAAATTTTTATTTATATTTTAACAAACAATTTGATTGAAAAAAGAAAACTAAAACAACTAAAAAGCAATGAACTAAATATGAATTTATATATATATATATATATATATCTTCTTATATAATCGTTTTTGTGGATATGAATTTTCTTAATCTCCTTTTTTTTTCAATTTTTATTTTCTCTAACTTGCAAAATAAATTGTTACAATGGTTTAAATCCCTGAAATACTTTTGTAATATTATTAAATAATTTTCCTTTTTTTTATTCTCAGCCATTAATAATACTTAATAGCATCTTTAAAAGATGAATCAGGACGATCTATCTCCTTTGTTTTTTTCATGAAATGTATGATTATCAGACTTAGATATATTGAAATGCTCTATTTAAATTTTCTTAAAACTTATAAATTAATGGCTGAAATTCTTTAAAATTTAAAAATATTATATATCATTACTATGGTAATTATTTTATTAATTTCAACGATTCTAACATTTTATTGAAGTAAATATACAAAATTTTATAGGAAATTAGCCTTAAAGAAGATGATTATCATAATTATCATTAGAAAGAATTATAAATAATATTTAACTTGTTAATTTATGCTCCGTGACACTTCATACTGGGTACGTAAAAGGCTAGACAGAATTTTGTATCTTAGGATGTGATTTTTTTTTTTCGTATATCAATTAAGTTAGACAGGAGTAATTTCTAGAAAATGTACTTCATTTTTAGAGGCATATCAATATAGATATCTAGCGTTTAGAAAATTATTTAATTTTTTTATTTGTTTTTGTTTTATAATTATAATGAAGATGATTATTGCAATGTGATAATTAGAATATGAAAACTTATATGTTGTTAGAAAAAGTTTAAAACACATATTTTATATGCTAAAAATAAAATTCTGATTGGTATTTTGTAAAAATAAAATAAAGGATAATTAAGTTTATTTTTAGAGAGACCTATTGGATATTTAATTTAACAAAAAAATATTATTTTTATTTTTATTTTTTAATATTCATTGTAAATAAATTAAATACATCCAAGTGGATATTGAAAGCACCCTAAATTGATAGAGACCAATAGAGACAGACCAACATAAGACGAGCCGGCTTAAGTGGAGGAGGACCCAGTATTGATCAAAATATCGGCTGCCCAGGATTTGTCGTCTTAAATGATAATCAGTTGCAATAATTAATTGTTATGTATTATAAGATAATAATTATTGCTTATATTATTTTTAAAAATATTTTTTAAAAAATTTTACACATGGTATATATTTATTAGTAGAGATATAAAATTTTACACATGGGACAAATTAATCTGTGAAAAGTAGTGTTAATTTTGATTATTGAAGCATTGAAAGATCGATGACGGATTTTATGAAAAATAATTAGGGAATGAAATGTGAAAAAAACAAATGTCTTTATTAACAATTTAATATATAAATGAACGTATCAAACGGTACACGCGTTAATACAATATCCTATACGGATACGTAACTTAGTATTACAATACTTCTGTCAATCATATAGACCATGATCATAAGAAAAACATGATATCCAGGGAAAAAGGACACTAAAAATCTCCATTCGTAATTTATGTAAATTACTCTCTGAATTTTTAAATTTTTAAATTTTAAATTTGTCCTTATTTTTATTTTTTTCTTATATTAATATCTTTAAAGATACTAAAAATATAAAATTTAAAAAAAATTAAAATATTAATTTACCTAAAATAAGGAAACTTTTAATAACGTTGTTCATATATAAAATAACCGTATGACATCTAACTTTTTCATCCCTTTTTTTAAAGTAATGAATAAAACAAATATGGTTGCAATAAGTAATTGCCAGTTGTTCGGCGTTCCTTTTAGCCTTTTCACTTTCACTAGGTGATCGTTTGTATGCACGTGTGATCGCCTATATTGATATGATCGTATCAATTTTCTGTCTTTTCTACCGACTTTTAATATAAAATTAAGAAGGCTTTTCTACAAACTTTTAATGTCCCTATATATATATATATATAATATATATACGTGCAAATTTTCATTATAGGAGAGTAATTTTTTCCCCGCTCTTTGCAGCCATTTACTGCTATAGAATTAGAATAGAAGTAAAAAGAAGGGGGAAAAAAAGTCAGATAGAGAGGGGATGCTATTGATTTCAATTAATACTGAAATAAGCAATTGTCAAACAAACTAATACTAGCAATTATAAAAGAAACTAATAATATTAGGGTTAATATGCAAATATCATTGTAATTTAATAGCATTTTTTTTTATTTTTTAAATAAGGAGTATTAGATTCGATTTCTTTCTCATAAGAATGGCCTAAAAAAAAATATTAAAGTTAATATGATTCTCCTTATTCACAATAGCAATATATATATAAGTATTTATATATCTCTCCATGTATGTATTTATTATATTTGGATAGGTTTCATATAACTTTTTATTTTGGTAAGTTTTACAATTTTTTTTTAAAAAAAGGTGCATGGTCTTTATCTAAGTACAGTATAAAATAAAATTCCTAAGATATCTCTATGAAAATAGAGATAAGTACTTATTTTTCCAACAGAAAGCTCATTTTGCAGGATCGTTGGTTTTGAAATTACTTAAACATGCACGATCTACTTCCATGAATATTCAATTATCAGCTTTGCTATAATTATCAGTCACTCTTATTATCTTTTTACTCCATTCAATTGGATCAATGCTAAAAAAATAAAGAAAAAAAGAAAAAGATAATGAGGATTGTTGGTTATGAAATTACTTAAATGTACACTATTTTTACAACAGTCAGTATGGTTTAAACCTATGGTATGGCATTAATATAGTAAGTATGTCTTTGTTCAGAGGACATTAGGTGAAGACATCAAGAAGGAGCAGGAATCGTACACCGGAGATGGGTCAGTCGACCGACATGGGAGCCCAGCAATCCGAGGAAGAACAGGAACATGGGTCTCTGGTGTCTTGCTATTAGGTATGCTGTCCTGCAGCAACAGTATTTAAATAATCTAAATTCCTTATTTATTTTAATGCTTGTTTTTCTATATTAGATAATTAAAGGATATTTTTAATTGGAGAAAAATATTTTATATACATTTATATATATTGCAGTGAATCAGGGGTTGGCAACCTTAGCATTCTTCGGAGTGGGAGTCAACTTGGTACTGTTTTTAACAAGAGTGTTGGGTCAAGACAACGCCAGTGCTGCTAACAACGTCAGCAAGTGGACTGGGACCGTCTACATTTTCTCTCTTCTTGGTGCCTTCCTCAGCGACTCTTACTGGGGGAGGTATAAGACCTGCGCTATCTTCCAGGCTATCTTTGTCGTCGTAAGTTTCATTTTCCATCTCACTCTGTAGCAGTAAGGGTTTCAGTAAAAAGTGTTTTAGGGAGGACTATTGATAATTCCTGATATCACACACTGATATGGACACTACACTCCGTATCATTACGGATAAGATTATAAAGAGAAAAATATAACAAGGTACACAACGTGACCCTCAGCCAAATATAAGATGCTACGGATTTATAATTTTATGTATTTTTTTAATTAAACTAGATGTAAAATTATTTAAATTGGATTTTAAGTAAAAATATGAATTTAGATGTACAAATTTATATGTTTACGGTTTTAATGATTTTGCATGATTTTGTATGATTCTATTGATTTTATATATACAATATAGTGTATAATAAAATCTTGATTTTGAGTCAACCATGATAATATATATATATATATACATATATATAAAAAGATACAATCAGGACTCAAACAAATATGATTAAATTGTAATTTAATTATCTATGGTTTCAATTTGATTATATATATCGACATCCTTGAAATACTTCTTTTTTTTTCCCTTAGACAACAGT
The DNA here is from genome assembly GCA_024138025.1 of Combretum micranthum. NCBI lineage: Eukaryota > Viridiplantae > Streptophyta > Magnoliopsida > Myrtales > Combretaceae > Combretum > Combretum micranthum. The sequence goes on from JAMXBD010000003.1 coordinate 4,081,824, forward strand.
TGTTTTTATCTTTTCAAAATTGATAAAAATTATTGAAATGATTTATTCCTTTAACCTGATGAGTTTTGCTGCTATGTCCACTAATAACATTTTTAATTATTATTGTGTTATATCCTGGGCTATATGCAAATACGCTGAATGCTAGTCAATCGTTGTCATTGAAAAATCAACTACGCGTGGCTCGTGTGGTCCATCAAAAGTTGCAATCCTCGTTGGGAATTTGAACATGGCTTCTGATTATCATTAATTGGGCAAGATTCTCGTGTATCGGTAGCTTTTTAGTGTGTGAATGGGCAGCTTTTTTCTTTTTAATTACAATTTCAACATATTGGTTAACTTCATTTAGTATGAATAAAGTATGCAATAAAAAATTATAAAATATAAAATAAGTTAAGTAACACATTAACAAAAAATGCATGTGAGATATGGAAAACGCTTTCTTCTATGAGCATCCGCTAAAGTAACTCTTTAAGAAAATTATCATCATCATTTTATTTCTATACAAATATATGTTATATTAAAGAAGGGAAAATTTCCTCAAATTTTCATTTATTTATCAGGGTCTAGCATCATTATCGTTATCGACGCACATATTCCTACTGAAGCCAAATGGTTGTGGTGATGAGCAAACTCCATGTGGATCTCACTCAACTTTCCAAATTGCATTGTTTTACCTCTCCATATACATGGTTGCTTTGGGATATGGAGGATATCAGCCAAACATAGCCACATTTGGAGCAGATCAATTTGATGATGAAGACCCAAATGAAGGACACTCTAAAATAGCTTTCTTTAGCTATTTTTACTTGGCCCTAAACCTAGGCTCACTTTTCTCAAATACCATATTAGGGTACTTTGAGGATGAAGGCATGTGGGCTTTAGGGTTTTGGGCTTCCACGGCTTCTATAGCCATGGCTTTGGTCCTTTTCCTTTGTGGTACACCAAGGTACAGGCATTTCAATCCCAAGGGTAATCCTTTTTCCAGATTCTGCCAAGTTATGGTTGCTGCCTCAAGAAAATGGATGGTTAAGATGGACCATATTCAGCAAGAATTGTTTGAGGTGGATGACAAGGATAGTTCAGCTAATGCAGATAGAAAAATCCTTCATACCAGTGGATTCAAGTTAGTATATCATATGCTTCTTTCATCTTACAATACCTAGCTACTAATCTAGCCAACTGTATTTAGCTAGGAAGTCATGATAAATGTTAACTAGCAATTCGATTCATTTCAATTCAATCATTCAAACCAAATAAAATCATAAAGAACAGTTCAATTATTTATAATCTGACACTAACCATGTTGGTTAAATAAAAAATTCCATAATTGTGAAAAACCAATTTGATTTACTGTTTCATCCACGATCCATTACTTATTCGGTATAATAAGACAAATATATGTATTTAGACCATTCAATTAAAGTATAAACAACTTATGAATGGACTAATTTGTATGGTTTGATATAGATACAAGGAAAGTAGATAAGTAATCTAAATGATAAAGAAGTTAACTAGTTTTTTAGGCAAGAACTTTTGAGTAAAAATATGGATAAATATCTTTGAAACTTAAAAGACTGATTTTTGATATGTGTTTAACAAAGTATTTATCTTATAGATTTTTGGATAGAGCGGCCATGATCACAAGAGATGATTTAGCACGAGACAACGAGCATGTTAGCAATCCCTGGAGATTATGTACAATAACTCAAGTTGAAGAAGTAAAATGCATCCTCAGACTTCTTCCCATTTGGCTCTGCACAATTCTCTACTCTGTGGTCTTTACTCAAATGGCGTCACTTTTTGTTGAACAAGGTGCTGCCATGGAATCCACCATATCAAACTTCCACATCCCTGCAGCAAGCATGTCGAGTTTTGACATTCTTAGTGTAGCTATGTTCATTTTCATCTATAGGAAAGTCCTTGATCCATTAATTGCTAAAATTAGCACAAAACCTAGAGGACTCACACAGCTACAAAGGATAGGAATCGGATTAGTCATCGCAATACTAGCAATGATCTCAGCAGGGACTGTCGAGATTTTCCGATTAAAATATGCCCAAAAGGATTGCACAAATTTAGGATGCACAAGCTCTCTAAGTATATTTTGGCAAATTCCGCAGTATATGCTAATAGGAGCATCTGAGGTGTTCATGTATGTTGGTCAACTAGAGTTCTTCAATGGACAAGCCCCTGATGGATTGAAAAGTTTTGGAAGTGCTTTGTGCATGACATCCATTTCGCTTGGAAATTACGTTAGTAGCTTGCTAGTGAGCATTGTTATGAAATTTTCAGCTAGAGATGACATGCCTGGATGGATTCCTGGAAACCTAAACAAAGGGCATCTTGACAGGTTTTACTTTCTCCTAGCTGCTCTGACTACTGCAGATTTAGTCATCTACATTATATGTGCAAAGTGGTATAAGTATATTGAGTTTGAAAGGAAGAACATCGCGTACACAAGTCATGATAGCATTGAGAATGCGGAGCTTAGAGTTTGAGAAGGCATATAAGAGGAAGATTTACATGGTTATTGAAATTCTTTCTTATATGATGTACTATATGATTAGCGTAAGAGCAAATATGTTATCGCGATGAAACTTGAGAGCTGTCTTTAGGCAATTTTAAGGTGGAGCACCTCATGTTCTAAGAAGTAAGAAGCAACAGATGATATTATTCCTTGTGTTTATGGTTCTTTAAGAAGAGGTTTCTTCATGTGGATCTAGGGACGCATCCAAGTAGGTGTTGAAAGGGGCCTCGACTCCCCTCTCGCTTAAGAAAAAACTTGATTATTATAATATATTTAAATAAGAAAAAAATGTGTTATGTTTATATTTGTAATAAAATAAGTTTGCTGCCCCCTCCTCTCGTTGTAATCTTTTGTAAGTTTTATCCATAATTGAATGTTCTTTTACTAGTTAGTGCATTTTATGAGTACATTAGGTTTAAAATGTTGTACACATGTATAGAAATTGGTATCTTATAAAACTTCCATTTTTTTTTATTGTTGATGCTAGATATAAAACTTTCATTGAGTGTTTTAATGATGGAATTAGGTTAAACATATAAACTTAAACTTTTCCAAATTACATGCATAGAATTGCCATATGTATAAATGCTAATGTTGGTCCCAAATAATAATCTAAAAGGAGGGTTGAATTGATTATTAATAAAAATATGAATTTTTTGTCCTTTAAAAAATTTTTCCCTTCGGTTTTAAATTATGAGAACAATATGAATAATTAAACAATTGTAAAAATAAATTGCTGAAATTAAAAGAATAAGGAAAAGAGAATCGGGCAGCAATTTATAGTGGTTCTGCCTTGTGCGTTGTTTCACTATATCTAATAAATTCAAATTACAAGATTGTACAATTTTCTCTGCTCGATTCTCATAGCTATCTTCAAGTTACAATCGATCTACAGAGTCTAATCTTATAATCGAACTATCAATTAAGAAGGCAACAACACGTTCCTTCATTTACAAATAAAATAGTAAAATAAATTTCGTATGTTTGGAGTAAAGAGAAGCAAAATCTTTTGTGAAAGTTCACTATAGCAGCAAATGAAAACACAAAAGTCGCTTGTGTAAGTTTAAGAACAAGAGTATTTATTTATTTTTATTTCTTTCTCAAAGTAGGATGTTGTTTTCTTCTCTTTTCTCTCTTAGAAAATGAAGCGAGTGAAAGACGATGATGATGATGTCTGTTCTTCTTTTTTCAAAAAAAAAAAAATCGCCTTCTTCTTTAATGTTCAAAAGATTCGTTGTTTGATTATGGACAATCTTTCCCACAATTTTCTCGGATAAAATTTGATAATCTTTATCCCATTTTCAATTTCCAATCTTGCTCTTATCTTCTTTTTCAAATTTGAATTCACGTTCTTGCATGCGTGCTTTGTCCTTGTCATATTCGAAAATCCTATTGTTAATCAATTAGCAAGTAATATACTTTCTTTATCTTGTTAATTTTGAACCTTTGTCGTGGAGGTGAGAAGATAGACTTTGCTTGATTTCCGTGATTTCAAATTATCTAGATGTTTCTATCTTGAAATTCTTCTAAGACGTTAACTAGTCTTCAACTTCTAATATTTTGTATCTAATGAATATAAGTTTTTGAAGTTGATCCGATATATGATATACTCAACCATAATCCTATGCATCAAGGTGAGATAAGGATCAAATCTTCTTGGTTTATCCGTGTCAAAATGGGATAAGGATCAATTCTTCTTGGTTCCTTCAGATGTAAAAACTTTGTTTGTTGTTAAGACAGAATCCATCGAGATTGAACCAACTTAAATACGAACTTGAATACTTGTCCTTATTGTAGAAAATTAAGACATTAAAAAAAATTGAGAACTTGAATCCCCTTAGATATTAGCCAACTTAAGTGAAACAAATGAGTGTATTATCCAAACAAACTCATTTACTCGGAGCTAGGACTTCAAGATAATCATTTGTACTGATCTGGAATAAATTTGGTCGAGTTTGGGAAGGTGAACAGTAAATTCACGTGATACCAGGTTGCTGTCAAAAATTGCAGGTGGCCTTCTGGATAATTCTCTAGACTTTCCTCTGTATAACTTATTGAAACTTCCATCTTTATCTTTTTGATATATACCCTCTGGAATATCTTCTGAATAGTTTTTTGTATATCAGATAATAACTCTTGTTTTTTATTTTCATTGATACAACCTTCTGGAGTATCATCTGGATAATCTTCTGTATATATTTCAAAAACTCTTGATACTCTTTATTTTTTGCTGTTAAATGCTATCAACCTTCTGTGATAACTTTCGGATGACCTTTTGGATACCTGATACTATTTATTTTTCTTCTTTCTCTCTAACTACATACTTAATAAACTTGTTAGTAATCTTTCTACACTTTTGTTATCATCAAAACCTATTTTAAAAAAATCTAACAGCTAAGAAATTAGATTTACTTAGGTTACGAAATCAAGAGTAGCTAATTAGATTCTCTAACATTATGTTTCATATAAGGGAATGGAGAGGGAATAATTGGAAGGGTGAGGAAATGAGGGAGATTAAATTTCATTCCCTAGTTTACTTTGGAAGGGAAAGACAAGGCAAAGGAAAATGAATGTGATATTATCCCTAACTTCCACCATTTGTTTTTGTCGCCTCTAAAATGGAGAGAATTAGGAGAAAAAGAGAAAATTTTGAAATCACTCTTATATCCCTCAATTTTAAATTTTTTAAACATCTTTTAAAAGTATACAAGTAAATTACCATTATATCTTATTTTATCTTCTATAATAATTCATATTTCACCCGTTTTCTTCTCCTTTGTTATCTAAACTCATGAAAGGATTTGAATTCTCCAATAATTTCTCTCCCACATTTGCTTTCCTTTCACAATATTTTCTTCCTAATTTGTTCCACCAAACCAAACAAAGGATAAATGAGAGTAAAAGGAAGCAGCGAGCTATATATACTTACACACACATACATACACACACAAATTATTATCAATCCATTATTACAACTTCAATATATTAACTGAAATCAACCAATCAATTATTTAATTCAAGATGCAATAACGTATTATAACTATTACAGTAGAATCAAAGGGGTGTGTCGATTTGCTATGTATCCTATTCCTCTAGGAAACATAAGCAAGGCTTAGAAGCTACACTCTCCTTTACATTCTTTATCCAAATTCTTTTAACAACTTAAATATTTTAAAAGGACTCCCATAATTAAGTGATATATAAAGTTTAGCAAGTAAAAATTCTATGGCAAATCACATATGATATCATTACGCATTGTCATCATTTTTGAACAGGATGTCAGCACTACTCTTAGTGTCAACCATGACTTTCATGACCTTCCATTAGAATTTTGACCATGTATGATCATATTGTCCTGGCGAGGGGCTCTGATTTCCTTCCAAGTCCTCATTGGAGAAGGAAATCGAGTTTTCAATATAAAAGGTTATGCTTAAGGCTCAAGACTTGCTTCCTTTTTTCTAAGCTCAATTGGTTCAAGGCAAGCGGCCCTCCGGTTATGGCATTGATCTTACCATAGCATACCTTTCCTTGGCTACCTCGGGCTTGACCTTTACCAATCTTTATTCATTTAATTTCTTCCTTCTTCTTGTCTTTTATCTTAGTCCTCTAAGTTGGTTTGTCAGCTTGGTGATCTTTGTCATCAAGGTACTCCTTTAACCACTCACATCAGATGGCGTCCTCTATAGCACTCTTCAACTGCTAATGATCTTTGGTATCGTGCCTATAATCATAATAATGTTTGCAATATTGATTCGACTACTTTCTTTTGGAACCCAACTTCATTGGGGGAGGTACAGGTATAACACCTTGGTTCCCAATTTCCAAAAATATGTCAGCCATTAGCTTGCATAAGGGAGTCATCTCATTATATAGTGGAAAGCATTTCCTCTTGTCCTTCTGTGAATAAGAATTCAACTCAATAGAACCAAGTTAGCCCTTCATGGGCCCCTTATCCCTCTGACAACCATAGTCATTTTAGGCAAGCATGGTTCCGACCTCATTTTTCTTTTGGGCCTATATGACATCTTCTTGCATGATGTATTTTTTCTTTCAAGTTGCTCCAAAGAGGTAAGTTTGCTCTTAGTGATTGAGTTGAAGAAAGGGTAATCTATTAACACTCCTTACTTTGCGACTTTCAAAGTGACCTTCATATCTAGCATAGGGATTTCAATCATAGCTTAGTTGAAATGATTGAGGAAGCCTCTAAGAGAATGATCGTTTTTTTGCTTGAAAGGGTAAAGATAGGAAGCATCCTTCTCTAGTGGCCGACTAGCTAAAAAGTGAGCTTTGAATAACTCAGTAAGTTGCACAAATGAGGAGATGAAGGAGCTTGGAAGTTGGTTGAACTAAGTCATTGCAACCAACTTCAAAGTGGTGGGGAAAATCTTATAGAAAATGGCACCATTGAAACCATGCGGCATTATGATGTTCTAAAAGTGGACCTAATGGTCTTTTGGATCAATAGACCCATCATATGTGTTCAAACATGGGATTTTAGCTCCCTTTGACAAAACCTCGCTCTAAACTACAACAATGAAAGGAGAGTAGTCTTCAACTGACCCTACAATTGATGCATTCTCCTAGGGATGCAACCAGGCTGGGGTTTAGGAGGGTCATATGAATCCAAACTTGAACCGATTACACTATAGGACATACCGAATCCGATCTTATAATCTTATAGGTTTTCATTTTATATCCAGATTGAACCGATTACACTATAGGACATACCAAACCCGATCTAATAACCTTATAGGGCTTTCATTTTATATCCAAACCTACCCTACAGAATTTATTATTAAACCCGACACTCGCTTGATCACCCATTTGACTATTAACTTGATTACCCACCTGACTACCCGCCCGAACCCGCCCTATGTCTACTTTTTGTTCTTGGATAGCAATATAAAATTAACAGAATCACTGCAGAAGAAAAAAAAAAGAAAAGAAAAAAATTGGGAAAGAAATAAGATGATGACCAAAAAATAAATAAATAAATTGAAGAAAGTATAACAATAGAAAATAAAGAAGAAAAAGAGAATGCCATACAACTAAATCCGATTGTGAGGAAGAATGAAATAGATGAATGTTTGCTATCATTCATATGATATTCCTCTCGACCAATTTTGAAAAAGATTGGATGCAATGCTAACAATGGTCAACATAAACCCAAATAGACATGAATTTAAAACCCAAAACAAATCCTCCTTCATCAAACAATCAAAAAAAGTAAAGAAATGTCAAACCACTGTAATCTTCTAATGAGTAGTGATGAAAAGAGCCCAACATAGTAAGGTACAAAGAGTTCTTACCTATTGCTGGCTAGCCATTGTTGCTACTGATTGTGAGGGACAAAGAGCCTAACATCATCAAGAGAACAGAGGAGATTGAGAGTGGGAGAGGGAGGAAAGGCGTGCGACTACTGCTGCCGATAGTGAGTGACAAAAAGCTCGACATTGTGATGTCTAAAGAGTAGCAAGGACTGAAAGTGGGAGAGAGAGAGGAGAGATATGATGATAGAGTGGTGTAGTGGCAATAGAGTGGTTGAGTGAGTGAGACCATGAGAGAGGAAAAGATGAGGACTATGAGAAAGAGGAGAAGATGAGAAAAAGTGTTGTGTGTGCGGCTACTAAAGATAGATACTAAGGTTTTTTTTTTTAAGGCTAATGAAAGAGTAAGTACTACTGTTTACTAAAAGTGATATTATTATTATTTTTTCAATATTATTATCAGGTCAGGTATCCGGGTCAAATATCCATTGGGTATTTTATAAAACTCAAACCCGACTCTATAACCCTATAAAGTTTTTGTCTTAAATCCAAACTTGACCCTAAAACCCTATAAGGTTGAACCATATAAGGTTTTTACTAAATTGAGTTGGTCGAAAACTCGATAATGGTAAACTTGATTACATCCCTATATTCTCCAAACTTTCTTTTTGCAATAACCCAATAAGGGGTCTAGTAATATTATCCTTATGTTGAACTTTATATTCACGAATGATTTTGACGAGAATAATTATTACACAATTAATTATTTAAATATCCTTAATTGTTTAAATACTTAATATATATATATATATATGCTTTGTATTTGTTCTGCTGTTGTTTAAGTTTTAACAGAATAAAAAGTTGAAGAAAAGTCAAGACAAAGCTATTGAGCCCAGTAGAAGAAAGGTGGAAGCACTATTCATCAGATAAAGATAAAAGACTAAGTTTTGAGCAAAACTTGTAAAGTTAAGAGGTGGAGTTTTGGGAAAAACTATGAAGTCAAGAGCTGGAGTTTTGGGCAAAATTTATAAAGTCAATGGCTGAAGTTTAGGCCTCGACCTCAGACTTCGACTTCAGAAAGTTTGCCCTCGGCATTCTTTTTTTAATAAAAAATAAATAATTTTTTGGGCTCGACCTATTCTTAAGCATGATAGTAAAAGTTTTTTTTAATTATTTATTATTTAATAATATAATAATATAAGTAAAAGGGCAAAAGAAAATAGTTGTTGGAATGCATTTAATGCTCTTTTAATGCTTTTGAACTTTTACACGTTATTAAAACTTTAAGTACATTAAATATAAGTATGGGTTGTCAAAAACTTTTTGATAACGGGTAAATTTCTTATCAAAAGCTATAAATAGAATTTTTCTCTTCTCTTTGAAATAGAATGAAATATACTAGATTTTTAGAATGCACAATAAAAACAAAAACAACGGTTTGTAAAGTTTTTTATTTTTTTACTTGTGTTTTTGTTCTTATTCTCATTAATTTGTAAATTTGTTTTAAGAGAATAATTAGTGCTCTGTTTTAAAATTTGCTGATACACTCTAAACAAGAGTCTTTGAGTACTATTTAAGATTTACAAAAGTTGTTTATCTGCTCGTTTAAGGAGCTCAGTTTGTGCTAAAGTATTTTCCGTTGTAAATCTGTTCGAGTAGAAACATTTCTTTATAAAGGAAATTTGTATATTTCCTTAAGAGCTTTTCAGTTTGTAAATCTACTCATATAGGAGCTGTTTATAAAAAAAAATCTTCAAAGGAGGCATTTGTAAAAGAAGTCCTCGTAGAGGCAATGTTAAAAGTCCTCAGTGGAGGCAAAGTGAAGTCCTTGTGTAAGGCATTGCAAGAAGTCCTCAGTGGGAGGCATTTGAAGTTTGGTCTGGAGTTACCCGCATCATCCTAATTGCGATTAGGCAAGAAGTCCTTAGTGGGAGGCATTTGAAAGTCTGCTATGGAGTTACTAGCATCGTCCTAATTGCGATTAGGCAGGAAGTCCTTCGTGGAAGGCAAAGAGAAGTCTGGTCGTGTGTTACCAGCACAACACTTGATTTATCAAGTGGAAGTCCTTTGTGAAAGGCAATTGTAAAAGTTCTATTGTGATAGGCTTTGTTGTAATTCCTCATCTAAGAGGTGTATTGATTTTGGAATAATCAATATAGTGGTAAAAGTCCTCTTTGAGACTTTTACAATGTGGAGAGTGGGCAGTGGGTCGAACTCTACGTTAAATCCTTGTGTTGCTTCTCTTTCTCTCTCTCTATGCTTCTTTATCTCCACTTATATGTTAATCAGTTTTAATTAGTTTATTCCGTTACAATTGTTTGTTTAAGTTAACTCTTGTCTTATTTTAGTTATTTAATCTGGTTTGATAAAACTGAAAAATTTGTAATACTTAATTCCCCTCCCTCCTTCCCCTTAAGTATTCCTTGTGTATCATTATTTCTAACACCTTAAAGTTGTCATATCAGTGTGCACCCATAACATGAGAATCACCTTAAAAGTCAAAGTTTGTAAGACTCTAATTAATTTATTCTCTCACTGTTATATATATATATATGTATATATATATTTGTTGAGAAAATAGCTTTGGATACCAATATTTCATAGACCATAAGGATTGTGGAGAATTGGATATCCTACCAAAAGATAAGATAAAGTATAACTTAGGTTTGTTGATATACTACTACTATAAAAAATATAAAAAGGGAAAAAGAAGGTTTAAGGAAGAGATAATCAAGTTTTAAGTCTTTCTCTCATCTAGGTTTTGTGTATCAGCTTCCTATTCTTGTACTTGGCTTGACTTAACCTTTGATGCACTCTACACTCAGATCCTATCCCAATTCTAGCTTTATGATTTTCTTACAAAAACAAACTATTGTGTGGTACGCTACATCCACCTTAGCGAGATATTTCCCTTCACTCACACGAAATAACCATAAATAAACAAGTTTGTTAATTCAAGCATATGTTATGCTCATGCATCAAACACATGAAACAAATAAGCATGCACAGTTATTCGGAAAACTATACATAGAATGGATTTACACCCTTTGTGACAAGGATTAGGGAACGCCATTTCGGTTTCCGTGACCTCTAGTACTAGTCCTCGAGTACTTTCCCATAGTAATTGATTTGACATGGCTTCTACGTGAGGCCATATTCCTCAAACAATTTAGTTCCTCATGCTTAGAGCAGATTGCATTGTTGGTTAGCAATCTACCCAGTTGTTTGTGTAAGAGTAGCAATCCTTTGAAAAAAAAAAGTGGTGCAACGATGCAATGCATGTTCGTTTATTTCTTTTGTACTAAACTGTATTATGGTTCATTAAGGGAGTAACCAAACAATTAATCAACACATAGCAACCATGCATATAATAAAACAAACATACTTAAACAAACATTGTGAGGTTGTGATATGCTTAGTATCCACTTCATCGCATAAACAAGTTAGCACATATGGTATTGGTTTTATATAAATAAAAAATTTATTAAAATACTACTTTACACTACAATAACCAATAAAAATGGCAAGTATACCAATCTTATTATAGTATAACTTTATAAATGGGATCATCCTCAGGGATCGAAATTAGAAAGAACACTTCAATCCGATTATTAAAAATAATAACAAGGTTTAAAAATAAAGTTCAAATTCAATTTAAATTCTATGATTAATAAGAGAATTTAATGATATTTTTAATAGCTATTCAAGATATTCTATAACACAAAATACTACTTCAATGATACTTGGCTCATTCTAACAATGATTCACCACTAGAACCACACTTCATACTAGTTTATATTGACATTCAATGATTTAACAATAGTATTCAATCCTAATCCGCAAGAATTCTAAATTAGATTGAAATCTTTCTCAAGATTACCAACCCCTAATCCTTAAATCTCTTCATTAGAACCTCTTCTTAACTAATAACAATTCAAGAATTGCATCAAACTTTGTAAATCTTATATTGAATCAATTAAATGCTACTCAACCAATTCAATACAAGAGACTCTTGAAAATATACATCGATAATTCACAAACAAGTCTCTAAATATGAAGATCTATTCCTATATCCAAATTCTCATTTGTCATATAGAAAATTTGACATGAAATTAACAATCTAGACTACTAAATTCAAGAAAAAAATAAGTACACATATTCAGAATCAAAATTGAACATAAAAATCTCATTGAATTATCACAAAAACATATTACAAAGATAAATCTTAGGGTTCCTCATCATTCGAATGAAAACTACTCTATTCCTCCCTACCCATCTTACAAAACAACACAAAGTAAGAAGGAATACACCTTACAATCGAGATCTTCACTCCTAAAGTCTTGACAAACAGGATTATCTTAACCAACTCTATAGAATCTTGAATAGAATTGAAAAAAACTACGAAAAATATATTATGAAGGTAAAGCTTTTTTAAACTAACCTAAGACACGTATTTATATCATAGGAATCCTAATACAAAAGTTAGAATTAAGATAAGGATTGATCTTTACAAGTTTATCTAAGTTTGACCAAATAGAAATAATAACTGCCAAACTTTGCGATAGCTACACAACACCTAATTCTTATTGTGCATCTCATTATATTCGAGCAATTGTTGGCTTTTGATAACTACATAGTACCTCATGATCGTGCACTTGATCATGTAACTCACTAAGTTCAATATTCACATACCAAATTAACTATATGATAGCTACATGGTTCAGGGTCCTGGTCGTGTAACTCATTGAGTTCAATATCCACATATCGGATTAACTATACGACAGCTGCACGGTTCATGCTCCTGGTTATGTAAGTCATTGAGTTCTCACCCTTCGATTTCATATATATAAAGAACACGACGCCTGCATGACTCTTCATTATGCCATATACTTTAGCTGATACTTAATTTTCCATTTTCCATATTTGAAGCTGAGTTGCACGGTTATTTCCTGACCTGTGCACTCTTTTCCAAAGCTTTTTTTTTTATTCTTTTTGCTTCCAAACTTCCTTAAACTTGGTTAAAGTCACTTCAAAGCTTTATACATGACAAATCTCTTAAAAAAACAAAATAACGAAGTTTAAGTATTATTTCTTATAAAAATAGACATAAATACATTTTATTTACTATATTTTAACTTAATAATTATAGTATAATTCACATGTATCAACATACATGAACCATTATAAGCCCATACATATCCATTTTTATCTTTTCTTAGCATTCTTGTGTAATTACTTCTATAAGCATAAACAAGGTAACAAAATCATAAGGACAAACTCACCCATCCATAGCGAAATCTTTAGTTGAGGTAATCCTTGGAAAATATGGCTTCAGGATTCTCGTCATTTGAATAAGGAAAAACTCAAAATGAGTGTTTCAGATCAACTTCATCTAAACTTCTACTTCCATGGTTACTATTCTCAATATATTTTTTGGGCACCAAGTTTAGACCTTAAAATGGTCATACTTAAGTCATTTTAAGTTCGATTTTTGTATATGAGTAGTATATTTCTACCTATTTTGAATGTTATATCTATTTTTGATATTATATTGATCATATGAGGTTAGTAAGGTCTCGAATTAATAGGGCTCAGATTGCTTGTCTACTTATCCTATCTTCGTTAGGGTACTTTTCTAGAGTTTAAACTCTATAAGGGCTTTTTTCCATATGAATGCAACTTTTCCCTATGTGAAATTATAGATAATATATGAACAATAAAAGTAACATTTAGCATGGTTCTAATAGGGTTTAAGTCGACTTATTTAGGAACGTTAAAAGGAGTTAAACATGCAAATAAGAAATGAAAATGATGCAAGTTAAGATCATGACTAACCCTTGATTTCTCTAAGGTTCGGCCACTTTAGGAAACAAATAAAAGTTAGAAACTCAAAAATAGTTTATCCTTAGCTTGTGTTGAGTCTAAGGTACCACTAGAGTTTAATTACACATAAGTTGCCCTTTATTGGTATTCATTGTGCATGGGTGATAAGAACCTTATCGGTTTTCCAATGTTTCAACTATCATGGCCTATATCCTTAGGCTTACTTAGATTACCCTTTTAAAAAAAAATGAAGTAAAAATGAAACAAACATGAGCCTAAGGCTAAAGAAAAGAAAATATAGTGGTTTATGTTCATAGAGTCTTTGCTAGCTTTATTTCAAGGATTATGTGATCATATCCTTGTATTACCTATGCTAGCTTCTCGAGATGCATCATGGAACATTTGAAAATAAAAACTCAAGCTGAAAATAATCCCTTTTTGGGTCTTGTAGGTCGGCAATAACAAAGAGAAAAGGCAATAAAAATCTTTTTGTTTAATTAATTTTATAAACCCTGAAAGCAAGTAATCCAAGTTAGAAAATGAAGTTTCACATCCTTGTTACTCTTTCAGGGTCTTGACATTTTTAGAAAATATAGGAGTATAAAGTTTCTTTACTTGATCATTTTCAAAACATTGAAATCAACTGGATTTTCAAACCCCTTTATGGCCAAACATAGTATCGGCATAAGAAAAATTAGAGGGGTGGAAATTTTTTTTTCAATATTTTCTTTTGCTTAAAATGATTTCCCACGTGCAAAACAAAGTTTTGAAAAGATTTTTACATAACAAATAATTGTCATAGTAGAATAGTTCATAACAACTTGAACGTTTCACTTTTTGTGCTAGGCCCTCAAATTAAGTGAAAAGGATGTTATGATAATCCTTTTGATCATTAACTTCTCTTACTTTTGATTTAGGAACTTTTGGCTACAATGGCACCAAAAGTTTAAGAATCTCAACATATACATAAAAGGTAAATTTAAGAACATTTCAATATGTACATGAAGAAATAAAATGGTCTTTCGACCAATGGAACATAAAATGAAACATAAAATTAAAGTAAAGTGGGAGTCTTGAGTTAAGACAACTCTCCCCAAGACTTGAATAGTGAAAATACATTAGGAATACTCAAGAGGAAGGAAGGGAGATGAATTGAATATTTGCGCAAAATTTCAAAATAATTAATTTTAATTTCAGTAGATCAAAAAACAAATAAACTTTCATGGTCCACAAATTGATAGTTCAAGATGAGCAATTACACAACTCAATAAATAAAATATTTCCTCTCTCTCTAAGTGCTCTTAAATGAATAGCAATAAATTTGAATTGAGCGCCAGAGTGTATTTTCTCTCTCTTAATATTTGCGAATATTATGTGCAAGAGAACAAAGAAAAAGAATTTGTTTGATCGTAGTTAATGAGCTCGTAATTGATTTTGGCACTTCATCCTTTTTTTTTTTCTCCAGGACTTTGTATATAAATAATGTTGAAATTCAAAAGTCCGTTAGACACAATGTTTATAATCTGCCAAACATTAGATCTACTCCAATGGCTCTTTTCTTGTCACATTAGTTTCATATTTTTAAGTCATCGCACCTCAAAAACTTTGTTGCTCCCAAAGTTAACCTTCGATCTCTCCACATGCGCGCTTCTTCAAGCCTCAACTTTGAACCATCGCATCCTAAAATCGAATACGTCGAGGCCTTAACTTGACCTTTGATCAACATTGTGTTGTCTTTAGTTTTGTCGAGCCTCAACTTTTTGGCACATCGAGCTCTAAACTTGACCCTCGACAAATCTATTTTCTTCTTTAGCTTGTCGCACATCAAACTAAACTTGTTGAGCCTTAATCACTTAACTTGTTTAGGACTCGACAGATTCCTCAACCACTATTTGTACATACGTAAGCTTGTCGAGCCTTGACCATAGCTTTGCCATGTCTTAACTGCTTGGCTTATCCTTGATCATCCCTTGTTTCTACTAAAACTTGCAAAAAACTCCACAAACACGCACAAAGCATGCATATATATATATATATATATATTTGACTCATTAAATGTAGTTTATAACAAATAGTTGATTATATATTAAATTGTCTTATAAAAATTCACATTGAACTCTCAAGTCTAACAATCTTCCCCTTTTTGATGAGGACAACTTATGCATAATTAACTCATATTTACTACAGCTTACTCCCCCTCAATTAAGCATAAGTTCTAAGAAAATTTTTAATTTTTGAGGTTTCAAAACAGATTTTTGCATAATTGACTTATTTAGCCCAAAATTATGTTCTATGTCAATTTGGTTCAATAATACTTAGCACTCATCTTGCTTAATCATTCCTAATTCTCTTCTTAAAGTGTAGAAACGATCTTTACTCAATGGTTTAGTAAAAATATCAGCGATCTGATTGTTTGTATCAATAAATTCCAAGTTGATATCTTTGTTTAGAACATGATCTCTAATGAAATGATATCTAATTTCAATATGTTTGGCCTTTGAGTGTTGGATCGGATTTTTAGTCAAATTTATAGCACTTGTATTGACACAAAGAATTAGAACATTTTCAAAAATTAAACCATAATCAAGCAAGGTTGTTTCATCCATACAATTTGTGCATAACAACTACCAGCTGCAATATATTCAGCTTTAGCAGTTGAGAGTGCAACCGAGTTTTTCTTTTTAGAGTACCAAGATTTCAAAGAATTTTCAAGAAAATGGCATGTGCCGCTTGTGCTTTTCCTATCTACTTTGCATCCAGCAAAGTCAAAATCAAAGTGTCCAATTAGATTGAAAGAAGTAAATTTTGGATACCACAAGCTAATTTCAATCATGCTTGCAAGATACTTGAAAATGTGTTTTACCGCATTCAAGTGTGATTCTTTTGGGCATGATTACAATCGTGCACATACACATACAAAGAGTAGGATGTCAGGTTTGAAAGCTGTCAAGTATAATAAAATGCCTATCATGCCTCTATACATCTTTTCACAAATATTTTTACCTTTTTCATCTTTATCAAGTTTAATACTTGTGCTCATAGGTGTTGGTTTTGAGTTGCTATTATCCATTTTGAACCTTTTTAACAAATCTTTTGCATATTTAGCTTAATTGATAAATGTTTCATTTTTAGATTGTATGATTCAAAGATAAAAAAAAAATAATTGAGTTCCCTTATCATACTTATTTCAAATTCATTTTTCATGGACTCAACGAAATCTTTTACAAGACTCCTATTTGTAGCTCTAAGCAGAATGTCATCAACATAGATTTGGATAATCAATGTATCAGACTTGTGATTTTTAATAAATATAGTTGTTTAAGCTTTTTCTCTTGAAAAACCGTTATTTAATAGAAAGCTACTGAACTTTCATACCAAGCTCTAGGAGCTTGCTTTAGTCCATAAAGAGCTTTGTTTAACCTAAAAACATGATTGAGAAATTCATTTTTTTCAAAACCCGGTAGTTGATCTATATAGACTTCTTCTATTATAAAACCATATAGAAAAGCACTATTAACATCCATTTGAAAAAAAGGTAAAGTTCTTATAAGCAGCAAATACCAAAAGCACTCGAATAGATTTTAGTTGAGCAACTGGAGCAAAGGTCTCATTTAAATCAATTACTTCTTCTTGATTATAACCTTTAGCAACAAATCTAGCCCTGTTTCTTGTTACTTAACCAGATTCATCAATTTTGTTTCTATAAATCCATTTGGTTCCTATAACAGGTCTACTTTCAGGTCTAGGAATGAAAAATCATTTATCATTTCTTATGAGCTGGTTTAATTCATCTTACATTGCATTAATAAAAAAATTCATCTTTAAGGCTTCATCAATATTTTTAGGCTTAACTTGAGATAAGAAAACCAGATTACTTAAATTCTTAACGGATGATCTTGTTTGAACACGATTAGAAGGTTCTCCAATTATTAGATCTTTAGGATGTGATTTAGCAAACTTCCATTCTTTGGGCAAATAAGTATTATTAGATCCATACATATCAGCATCCAATTTTTGTTCCATATCTTCTTTATCACCATTTTCAAGTGAGAATTTACTTAAATCAGCACGTACACCATCAGCATCATCATATGAGCATATATCAGGTAAAAACATCAAATACAACACGAATTGATTCTTCAATAACTAAAGTTCTTTTGTTAAAAACTCTATAACCTTTACTCATTGAAGAATATTCGAAGAAAATTCATTCATTACTTTTAGAGTCGAATTTAGTCAATTGTTTTTTACCATTATTTAAGATATAATACTTTATGCCAAAAGGATGAAAATATGATTTGTTAGGTCTTTTGGCTTTCTAAAGTTCATAGGGATTTTCTTTAAAATTGGGCTTATAAAAACTCTATTTAAAATGTAGCATGTTGTATTCACAGCTTTATCTCAAATATATTTTAGCAAATTATTTTCACACAACATGGTTCTAGCCATTTCAATTAATGTTCTGTTTTTCTTTTCAGCTACATCATTTTGTTGTGAAGTTCTAGGAGCTGAAAATATGTGTCCAATACCATAATTATTGTAAAAATTTTCCATTTCATGATTTTGAAATTCTTACCCATGATCACTTCGAATTATAACAATGTTAAGTCCTTTTTCCTTTTGGACTTTTTTTGCAATATCTAAAAATGACATGATTGGTTTCCTCTTTAGATGTAAGGAAAAAAGTCCATGTGTATCTAATAAAATCATCAACAATAACCAAAATATTTTCTTCCTTCCAAACTTAAGGATTGGATAGGACCAAATAAATTCATATTCAATAGTTCTATTGGCCTAGATGTGGAGATATCGTCCTTAGACTTAAAAAAAATCTTAGTTTGCTTTCCCCTTTGATAGGCATGGTAGATCTTATCTTTTTGAAAATTAATCTTTGATAAATCTTTGACAAGATCCTTTTTAACAAGTTTTGAAATGATGTCCATATTAGCATGTCCTAGTTTTCTATGCCATAACCAACTATTGTCATTTTAAAAATATGGACAAGTTTCATTTGAAGATTTAAAATAATCTAAATTGATTTTATAAATATTTCCTTACCTATATCCTTTAAAACATGCTTGATTATTGTCAATTCTTTCAATATAACACTTTTTGGTCGAAAATGTTACTTTAAACCCATTGTCGCACAATTGGATAATACTTAACAAATTATGTTTTAAATTATCAATAAGAAAAACATTTTATAATTAAATCCGGTTTAATGTGAATGTTACCTTCACCTATGATTGTAGATTTTCCTATTATCTCCAAAGGTAATACTCTCATGATCCTTCACGTCAAGTGATGTGAACTTGGATGCATTTTTTGTCATATGTCTAGAGCAGCCATTGTCCAAATACCATTTGTTTCTTCCACTTGAAAATCCCGGCAAAACAGATCATTACTTTTTTCGTGCCCATTTTAATTTAGGTCCTTTTTCATTTGGGGGTATAAAAACTTCTCTTTTAGGAACTCAAACAAACTTGATTCGATAATTCAAATTCATAGATTTTCTTATTACATAATTATATGCAATATGACCTGTTTTGCCACAATAATTACATGTTCCATAAGTAACTTTAATAAATTTTGTTTTAATGGACTTGCAATTATTTTGTTCACTATAGCCAATTCCATATATGTTTAAATAACACTTTTGGCTTCTAAGATGTGTGTTCAAATTTTTCTTTCTATTTGTGAACTTTGTTGTTGTGGCCTTTGAATCATCGAAGCTGATTTTCAAAATTTTATTTTTCAAAATTCTCATCTCTCTAATTATCTCATTACTATAGCTATCAGCACATGTACTATTGTTATCTTTTATGGTTTTAATTTCAATATCAAGTAGTTCATTTTCAGTTTTTAATTTCTCATTTACTTCCTTTAACTCATATTTTTCCTTTTCAAATTTTTGCACTTAATAATTATCTTTTCATTTTCTCTATTCATACTTTTATCTCATCATTTAGCCTTTCATTTTCAGTTTTAATTTCTTTATGCTTAGTCTGAAAACTTTTTAACTGTTCTCAAATTTCTGTCATTAAAGTTTTTAACATGCTTTTCTTCTTTTCAGCTTTCATTAATTTACAACACACTTTTTCATACATAGTATGCAAGTCATTATATGAAGGAGAATAGGGAGATGTTACCTCATTGTCCAAGGCTATGAAGCATACATTCTCATCATCTAAATCTGATGAGTCTTCATCGCTCCATAGAACCATGTAGGCCTTCTTCTCCTCCTCTGATCTATTTTTAAGCAGTGGACAATGCTGTTGGATGTGTCCTTGCTATTGGCAGTTAAAGCATGTGATTACATCCTTTCTTTTATGCTTGGATGAGTTGCTATCATCTCCATCTTCTTTGATTTTGGCCTCATAAATTTTCTTGGCTTTTTAGCATCAAGACAAGATCTCCTTATTTATCTTCATCGTCTTCATTACTTGAGTCTTGTCTTGTAGCTTTCAGGGCAATAGCCTTCTTATTACCTTCTTCGCCTTGTTTCTTGATGAGCTTATGGGTTTGAGCGCATCAAGAAACTCTTCTTTACGTAAGGTGCTGAGATCTCTGGCTTTCTCTATAGCTGTCCTCTTAGCTTCCCAATCTTTAGGAAGTGACTTCAGAAGTTTAGAGTTAATTTTCAAATTAGTAAAGTTCTTTCCAAGCACACTTAGAGAATTTATAATATTATTGAATCTATTATGCATTTCATAATTAGATTCATTAGGAAGCATTTTTAAATTTTCAAATTCACTGTATAAAAGATTTATTTTCGTGTCTCTAACTCTAGATGCTCCTTCATAAGTTCTTTCTAGCTCATCCCAAATTTCTTTTATGGAAGAACATATACAAATTCTATTAAAATCGCTTTTCTTTAATCTGCAATGTATAATATTTATTGCAATTTCATTTAAATCAAGTTTTTTCCAATCATTTTCTGTAAAATCAGCTTATGATTTTCCTTCAATTTTAAAAGGCCAATTTTTAATAACATTCCTTATCAATCTATTTTGGGCTTTTAAAAATATTTTCATCTTACACTTCCAGTAGGGGTAATTGTCCCTATTTAAAAATGGAGGTCCGTTTATAGCTTGTCCCTCAAGAAACCCTAATGTATTAGCTACCATGACCTCTACTCTATTTCACGGTTAAGCGTAGAAATAATAAAAATAGGCTCTAATAACAATTAAAAATACACTGAAATATTTCAAAAATTTTGAAATAATTAATTTTAATTTCAACAGATCAAAAACCAAATAAACTTGCAGCGGATAAATAATCAATAGATATAAAGCGTAAATTAAAGAGATAGAGTTTGAGAAAATCAAGCTAGATTTAACGTGGAGTTCGAACTACTTCTTACTCTTAACGGTTCACAAATTGCCTTTATCGAAGTCTTCATCACCACTTCAATTAATATCAAAAGTTAGCTCAAAATGAGCAATCACACAACTCAAAAAATAAAATATTTCCTCTCTCTCTAAGTGCTTTCAAATGAATAGCAATAAATTTGAATTAAGCACCAGATGTATTTTTTCTTTCTTAATAATTTGCAAATATTATGTATAAGAGAACAAAGAAAAATAATTTGTTTGATTGTAGTCAATGAGCTCATAATTGATTTTAGCACTTCGTCCCCTCTTTTTTCTTTTTTTGTTCTTTAGGACATTGTATATAAATAGCCTTGGAATTCAAAATTTCATTAGAAACAACGTTTATAATTCGTCAAACATTAAATATACTCAAACGACTCTTTTCTTGCAACATCAACTTCATATTTTAAGTTGTCATGCCTCAAAAACTTCATCGCGTGTCAAGCATTGCAACCAAACTTGACCTTCGACAACTTCTCCATATGCGCACTTCTTCGAGTCTCAACTTTGAATTGTTGTGCCCTAAATTTGAATATGTTGAGGCCTCGACTTGGCCTTTGACCAATATTGTGTTGTCTTTATCTTTTTCGAGCCTTAAATTTTTGGCACATCAAGCCCTAAACTTGACCCTCGACAAATCTATTCTCTCATTTAGGTTGTCGTGCATCAAACTAAACTTGTCTAGGCTCAATCACTTAACTTGTTTAGGACTCGATCAACCCTTCGATCACTGTTCGTACATACTTGAACTTGTCGAGCCTTGACCATAGCTTTGTTACATCTTGATTGCTTGGCTTGTCCTCGACCATCCCCTATTTATGCTAAAACCTGCAAAAAACTCCACAAACACACACAAAGCATATATATAATATATATATATATATGACTAATTAAGTGTAGTTTACAGTAAATAGTTGATTATGCATTAAATTGTCTCATCAAAATTCACATTGAACTCTTAAGTTTAATAAATAGGACAAGATTAAGAACATGAATGTAAATTATAAGAAAGTAATGTTATTAAATTTAAAGTGCATGAAAGTAAAGTACATGAAATTAAATAAATTGCAAGTTAGGTTAGTGAGTAATATGCTCTAGTTGATATACATAGACATACATATAGTTATACATACATTGTGTTAGGGTTAGTTTGTTTAAAGTAAAAACATGACAATAACATAAACTTAAAAATAAAATGATGCCATTCATTTCCATCCTAGCATAATGCATCATTGCGAAATATCATATGGAAATGATATTATGGCTCATACATATGATACTAAACATACTGTAGATAAGTGTTTAGAGATGTTTACCTAAACAAGTTGATGAAAACTTGTGTGTTTGAAGTTGTAAGAGAGGGAAGAGAGTGGCAGATGAGGGAGGAAAAGAAGAG
The DNA here is from genome assembly GCA_024138025.1 of Combretum micranthum. Lineage (NCBI taxonomy): Eukaryota > Viridiplantae > Streptophyta > Magnoliopsida > Myrtales > Combretaceae > Combretum > Combretum micranthum. The sequence continues at coordinate 4,104,210 of JAMXBD010000003.1, forward strand.
AGGATTGAGAAAGTGTTTGTAAGAGCAAGGGTGTTGTAAAGTATAAGTTGTAAATGCGGTAAAGAGAGAGAAGAAGAATGAGTGAAAGAAAAGTAATGTGTAGTAGATTTGATGCGAGTAGTAGTGAATAGTGACGTAAAATTTATTGATGTGAATAGTAGTGAATAGTGATATAGAAATGACAATTATTTTACCGGTAGAGATTTGGATATACGATACATTTTAACTGACAAATTTTCCACTTAAAAAAGTCGATATGATAACAAAAAAAAATTATCCTATATTTTTTAATTATTAAATATTATTTTAATATTTTGCCTCGATTTGTGCACCCATTATCAAATACTCAACTTACGTACTGTAGGGCTCCCCATATTGGATTAGTTATCGAATCTTAGATTTATTTTGATTATAGCACATTATCCTAAGCAATCGATTTTTACATTTCAAGTCTATCTTCATTCATCTGATATCCTAGGGTTATTAGATCTATCTAGGGTTTCTAGGGTTTGAGATTGGTTCGATAAGATTTAGGGTTTCAGTTTTGATGCGAAATCTAGGGTTCATGATATGTTTAGCTAATATGGTTTCGATCTATATTATAAATATTATATTATTATATCTCTTGATTTACATGTTTGTTATCTAACATTACGTTCATTTGATGTAGTATTTGCCATACCAAATGATTTATTAGATATTTAGCTCATGCCAGTAATAACATTCTTTCCTAGGTAATTGACTCTAGGGTCTTGTTGGCTAATTTTATAGGACTCTTATTCCATGTGTATTTGATCTACTGGTGCATGTCTAGGATTCTTACAAATTCAAATCGAATTGGTACAAACTTAGGTTTTCTAGAAGGTATTTAGGATCTACGATTTCTTGAGCAAGGTTCAGCCTTTATTAGCTATGGTTTTAACCTTCCAAATTATGAGTTTTGTGGTTTAATTCTAGCCTACACTTTCAATAGCCCTCTTAGTTGGCAATTAAGGCTTTCAGGAGTTTTCCTCGTCCTTCATTCTAACTTTTCTTTTCATTATTCATTCAACAACTCCTTATCTCTATTGCCGAGATCATGGCTGGACATGGTATCTCTTATTCACTGGTCAGTTGTATTCATTCGCTAATAGCTATTGATCCATTTATATTACCAAAATTTAATGATTAATAACTTAATTCTTGATTCTAATTCTAGTAACTTGTAAGGAACAACTACTTGCATCCAAACCTAGTTTATTTGTTTGACTTCTCCATTGTGAATGTGTAAAGATCCGATCCTCTAAATCCCGAGATTTAGAGTACCGAATCCCCAACCACATATAACATTTGCACATTATATGTAAGGTTGTCCTAAAACTAACAGTTTATGAAAATTGTTTGATCAAATCATTATACTTTGTAAAGAACTTTTTAAATAAAACAAGATTGCTAACATAAGCAATCTACACATAAATTTACATTAATTAAACATTGCTTTGTGTCAATACATGACACTACAAAACAAATTACATGTTCTCTCAAAACATGAGGACCCTAAAGGAGCTTAAGGTCATTACAAAAGAAATTGGCTTCACTAACAAGCCTTCTATACATAGCTGGTCCTTAACAAAAAGTCTTCTAAAAGCCCCGGGTAATCGGATCCTATTCATCCCACTCGTCCAGAAATCTTTCGAAATCGGACCCATAGCCCAAGTCATCGTAATACTCGTCTTCATTACCTGCAAAGCAGCAAAAGTGAGCCAGAGGCCCAGTACACAATAACCAATGCATAACAAGTCATCTAATTCATGTAATGCACCATAGAACAAGTGGTTATCTTTATTACATTTTGATTCACAAATCAACAAGAGGGTATTCAAACCCCGGTCACACTTCGGGAATCCAGGGATCCTGAGTAACAGCAGCTGCTCAGGAGGTTGATATAAGCAGTCCGAATACTTATATCTCCTATATCTATTTCATGAAGATAATAGCTTCATCTAGGGTTTAAAAGCCGTTGCCCGACTCTACTTAAACTCAGTCCATAACATGAGCCTAGTTCACAAGTTCCCACAAACCTTGAACTAAATCATGATATTTCCCCCTAAGTTTAAGCAAACGTTACACAGATACAATTCCCCCTATCGGCTACCCACTTAACCAAAAGAATCGCTATTGCATCATAGCGTACCATTGCATCATGGTAAAGTCATTGCATCATGACTTGGTTAAGCGCCTAGCTAACATGTCATTGCATCATGACAGGTTTGCTGCTCCTCGGACCAGATTAAACAGTGTAATAGACATCCAATTCATCCAAATGTTAAATCAAATCAATTTAGGTCAAATTAGAAATGTCTGGTCCTAGCAAACATCAGACAAGTTATTGCGTACCTGATCCCGTTAGTATTGAACTAGGATCTCTCGGTGATGAACTAACCGAAGAATCCTTAACTGTAATGGAAATATCACAATAATCAATGAATTAACAAGTATGGATTTCATTATCACAATTATACACATATTAACTCCATATCACAATTAATCAAGGAAATCCAAATAATCGAATACAAGGTCACAAATAAGCATTTAAACATCCTATTATATCTTAAATCTCTTAATAAAAACTCAATTGCTCAAATAACAACTTTGGAAAATTTTTAGAAAAAGTTTTTGAATTTCAAAAGCACAGGGGATAGGCCGGCAGCTTTGGGCCGGTGCTCAATGTTCTGAAAATGTATACTGCCAACACTGGTAGTGTACAAGGGTACGCCGTCAGCCTTTGTATCCTACGCCGGCGGCCTTGAGCCGGCGTAGAATCCAAAACCAAAATTTTCAAAAACGTCCAGAGAGGTCTAAGCCGGCCGCTTACTCAGATAAGTTGGCGGCTTTGACATATACGCCGGCGGCATTAATTTCCACTGCCAGTGTTCAACATGACAGAATGAACGCCGGCTGACTTTCCCAGTGAAAGCCGGCGGCTTTCAGCCAGCCTTAAAAATTCTGAATCCAACGCTGCCTATAAGCCGGCGGCGTTGAATTCCTAGGTTGCCGGCGTACGTTTTAAAAACAGGTTTAAACGAAAATTCAAATCTCCTGTTTTTCCACTTTGTAAAATTCTATGTCAAAACACTTCAAAACTTTCCTCAACTACACTTCCAACTTCATATACCCACTCCTACATATACTACTCAATTCTAGCAACTCCAAGCATGAATTCAACAAAATTAAACACTTCAACTCCACATCAAACCAAGATAGGTTTCTCTAAACAATTTCTCTTCACTTACTCCCCACACTTCATATCACTTCAACCATACATGCGCAAACTCACATACTCCTATAACTCATTCATAACTCATACAAAGCATGAACAAACAATTTGACCAACATTGAACTCAATTCATCCAATAACTCTACAACTACTACAAGAAAGGAAAACAAAACAATAATCACAACTAAATCCACTCACATGTAAATGCTTTAGCCTTGGAGAGAATTTGTTTTCCAAAGCTTGCTATTGCCCTTAATTTAAGCTTGAAATTAGAAATGGAGAGGGAAATGGAAGAAGAAAAGAAAAGGAAGAAGAAAAGGAAAATTCGGATAAAATTTTGAGCTGCCCCAAAAAGTAGTCAAATTAACTTAATTTTGACTTTAACATTCCAAATTTACCCCTTAATGCATATATTAACTTAGGTTGCATTTACTTTAATTTGAGTCCATTTGGCTTATATTTGGGCATAAATGCTACTTAATTACAAGAACTCTATCAATTAATCTTTAAAAATTGGAGTTGATTTATAAATCTAACTTAACTTAACTTTTAATGTACAAAAGACAACATTAATAATTTCATTACTCACACATTAATGCATATAAAACAAAATATTAATATCAACATATACACATACAAAATCATATATCTTAGACTACTAACAACATAACATACTCATTCAATTCAACTCTTAAAATAAATTAATAAACACATGAGATTTGATTAAAATTAAATCTAGGTCATTTCATTCTTCCCTTCTTCAAGAAGTTTCGTCCCCGAAACTTAACTCACCTTCTTACTCAAAAAGTTCCGGATATTTCTGTTCATTGCACTCGCTACTTCCCAAACCGCTCTCTCTCGGATTGGTTACTCCATTGGACCTTTACCATTGGTATGACTTTATTCCTCAATTCTTTGTCCATTTTTCCCAAATTCTAATTGGCTTTTCTTCAGTAGTTAAGTCTGGTAGTATCTCTGGTTGATTGGTATCCAATATTGCATCGGAATCGGATATACACTTTCTAAGCTGAGATACATGAAAAACATTATGAACGCCAGACAAACTTGGTGGTAACGCCAATCTATAAGCCAATGGCCGATCCTTTCCAATATTTCATATGGCCCAATGTATCTTGGATTCAATTTACTCCTCACACCAAATCTGAAAACTCCTTTAGTCGGGGATATCTTGAGAAACACATGATCTCCAAGTTCAAACTCCAAAGGTCTTCTTCTCAAATCGGCATAACTTTTATATCGGTCTTGAGCAGCTTTCAATCTCTGTTTGATCATTTGAATCTTATCAACAGCTTGTTGTACCAAATCGGGTCCAATCAACACTCTCTCGCCCACTTCATCCCAATGCAAAGGAGATCTACATTTTCTTCCATATAACGCTTCATACGGAGCCATCTGAATCGATGCTTGATAACTATTATTGTAAGCGAATTCAACTAAAGGTAAGTGTTCATCCCAATTCTTTCCAAAATCCAATGCACAAGCTCTAAGCATATCTTCAAGAATTTGAATTGTCCTTTCTGATTGCCCGTCAGTTTGTGGATGAAAAGCTGTACTAAATTGTAACTTTGTTCCAAGAGCTTCATGAAGACTTTTCCAGAATCGACTGACAAATCTCGTATCTCTATCCGAAGTATGGTCATTGGTATACCATGTAATCTCACTATCTCTCGATGTAAATCTGAGCCAATTTTCAAGTGAACACCCGACTCTCAGTGGAATGAAATGTGACGATTTCGTGAGTCGATCCACAATGATCCAAATCATTCATTCTTGGCTACTGTCTTTGGTAAAGCAGTCACAAAATCCATAGTTATCTCATCCCATTTCCATTCCGGAATCTTCAATGGTTGCAATTCTCCTCCAGGCCGTTGATGTTCGATCTTCACTTGTTGACATACCAAACACTTAGAAACAAATCTTGCAATGTCCTTCTTCATTCCTTCCCACCAAAAATGTCGCTTCAAGTCTCGATACATCTTCGTGTTTCCCGGATGAATTGAATATGAGGAGGAATGTGCTTCCTTCATAATTTGGTCTCAAATCATGGATCTCAGGTACATAAATTCTATCTTTGAATCTGATAATTCCTTTATCATCAATTCCATCTCTTTTCTCCTCTTTTGATTTATCTCATTTCTCAACTTTTGCTACCGGTTCTTCAAGTTGTCCTTGCTTGATTTGATCTAGAATCGTTGGTTGCAATGATAAACTTGCTAGCATAATTCAACATTTTCCATAGCTATCTCAATATTCATCCTTTGAAGATCTTCTTGTAACTCCCATTGATTAGTAACCAGAGATTCCACATTCATCGATTTCTTTCTACTGAGCGCATCGGCTACCACATTAGCTTTTCCCGGGTGATATAAAATTTCAACATCGTAATCTTTAATTAATTCCAACCACCTTCGTTGTCGCATGTTCAATTCCTTTTGAGTGAAAATGTATTTCAAACTCTTATGATCCGTGAATATCTTACACTTTTCACCAAACAGATAATGTCTCCAAAGCTTCAATGCTAATACCACTGCGGCTAGCTCGAGATCATGAATTGGGTAATTCCTCTCATGGGACTTCAATTGTCTTGAGGCATAAGCTATGACTCGATTATCTTGCATCAACACACATCCGAGTCCTTGAAGTGAAGCATCACTATAAATTACAAACTCTTCTCCACTAATTGGTAATGCCAAAATCGGTGCAGAAATCAATCGTTCCTTCAGCTCAAGAAAACTCCGATCACAATCTTCATCCCAATCAAACTTCACATATTTCTCGTCAACTTAGTTAATGGTGAAGCGATTTTGGAAAAACCTTGTACAAATCTTCTATAATAACTTGCCAACCCAGAAAACTTCGCACTTCCGTGACACTTGTCGGTGGTGGCCAGTCCAATACCGCTCTAATCTTCTCCGGATCAACAGATATTCCTTCCTTTGTAATGATATGTCCCAAGAATGCAACTTCTCTCAACCAAAACTTGCACTTGCTAAATTTAGCATAAAGCTTCCTCTCTCTCAATCTTGCAATACAAGTCTCAAATGTTTTCATGATCCACATTCTTTGAATATACCAATATATCATCAATGAAGACTATCACAAATTGATCCAAATAATCCTTAAATACCCTATTCATCAAATCCATAAAAGCAGCAGGGGCATTTGTTAAACCGAAAGGCATAACCATAAACTCAAAATGTCCATATCTTGTTCTGAAAGCCGTCTTGGATATATCTTGTTGCTTAATCTTGAGTTGATGATATCCGGATCTCAAATCTATCTTGGAAAACAATGCCGCATCTCTCAATTGATCAAATAAATCATCAATTCGAGGAAGTGGATACTTGTTCTTGATTGTCACTTGATTCAATTCTCTATAGTCTATACACATCCTTAGACTTCCGTCTTTCTTCTTAACAAACAATACCGGAGCACCCCAAGGAGAAATACTTGGACGGATAAACCCGAGGTGTTGCAATTCTTCTAACTGACTTTTCAATTCTTTCAACTCAGCCGGAGCCATACGATACGGAGCTTTAGAAATAGGTGTAGTTCCAGGTATCAAATCAATCCCAAAATCAATCTCCCTATCCGGTGGCAAACCGGGTAATTCATCAGGAAAAACATCAACAAATTCCCTTACTACTGGCACCATATCAACTCGGAGTTCTTCACTACCCATTGTAGTTCCCATATCCTTCTCCCACAATTCCATAGAATACATACTTCCGGGTCTCCTTCTTTCCAACACATGAAATAGTCTTCTACCTTCCAACTCAAAACTCACTTCCGCTTTACTACAATCTATTGTAGCTTTGTAAAGATTCAACCAATTCATTCCAAGAATAACATCAAAATCAATTAAAGGTAGAACTAACATATCTATTGGCATGCTTTCATCAGAAATCACAACATCAACATTCTACATACACATGGCTCTTTGGATTGCACACCAAAAGGAGTATTCACACTCATCACTCTATCATACAACACTTCAGAAGACAAACCACACTCATTCACAAAGCTTTCAGCAATACATGCATGAGTAGCACCAGTATCAATTAAAGTATATGCAGGATGTCTTGCAATCTGTATTATACCTGCCAGTGTATCAACCGAAGGAGCTTTCTCACATTGTTGCAAAGCAAACACCCTAGCAGCTGTCATTCCCTTTCCAAAGTTCGGTCCTTCATTCCTCGGCTTTTCTTTACAATTTGCCACATGATGACCCCTTTGTTGACAATGAGCACAAAAGATGGGCTTCAATTTAGGATCAGGACAATCAGAAGCTTTATGACCAACTTTCCCACATGCAAAACAAGCTCCAGGAGTCCATTTACATTGAAACGATTCATGAGGCCCAAAACATATAGGGCATCGCCTATCAAATGGAATGGATGGCATAGGAGTCTTCACCACTTGTCCCGAGCTTGGTTTCTTACCCAAATATGGTCGCTTGCCTTTGTTAACATTACCAAACCTTGAATAAGGAGTGTAGGATGTCACCGATCTCTTGCCCATAAAGGTTGCACGTCTATCCCTCTGAGCTTTATTTTCATTATTAATTTGTTCCACTAACTTTGCCTTGATTACTGTTTCAGACAGTGTTGATAATTGAAACTTCTTAACCTCACTCTTAATCTCCATGTTCAAGCCATCTTGGAACTTTTGAACCTTCATGCTCTCATCATTGTAACTTGTACCCGCAAATCGAAGCAATCTACAATATTCTGCATGATATTCTTCAACAGTTTTATTTCCCTGCCTTAGACTCAACCAACTCGATATCATTTGTTCCCGCACTGTGGATGGAATGTATTGCAAGAAAAAGGCTTCCTTAATCTGTTCCATGGTATCGGTCTCACATATCCTTCACTATTCAATCTCCACCAATTATATGCATCTCCCTTCAACATATATATAGCCAAATCAACTTTTCTATGCTCAGGCACTTCACAAGCTGCAAACGCTTTTCTAGCTCCACTATCCAACCTTCCGTTCGAGTCGGATCCAAAACAGTTCCATCAAAATCAGGTACCAGTCTAACAAAATCATGCAACTTGACTTGTTCATTCCGGTCTCCCATTGGTACTTGTGGCTCTTCTCTCACAGTTGGAGGATGATATTGCTGCATAAATTGTTGTTGTTGTTGATACATCATTTGTTGGTACTGCTGAACTATTGCAAACATATCCCGAAACATAGTGAGCACATTATTCGGATCTCCCGTAGGCATCTGAGGCATAGCTGGATATGCTGGCATTTGAGGAGGCTGTGGATTCGGTGCAGTAGAAGCCGAAGCCGGTGATGGAGTCGAAGTAGAAGCTGGAATACTAGCTGATGCAGAAGCTGAAATAGTAGACTGAGAAGGAGGTGGCATACTTTCTCTTTCCGAAGATTGTCGGGTTACTCTTCGTGACCTATCCATCTTTTAAACAAACATGCAACATGTATGACATATAATAATTTTACAAGGTCAAATCAATATCAAAACAATTAATAAACTAATTAGACAATTAAACATAAAACTTAATATAAACAAGTCCTATATATGTCTAACTAACTTACCGCATCTAAGGTCAAGTCACCACTATTTAATCAAACAATTTCATAAACAAGGCTCTGATACCATCTGTAAAGACCCGATCCTCTAAATCCCGAGACTTAGAGTACCGAATCCCCAACCACATATAACGTTTTCACATTATATGTAAGGTTGTCCTAAAACTAACAGTTTATGAAAATTGTTTGATCAAATCACTAACTTTGTAAAGAACTTTTAAATAAAACAAGATTGCTAACAAAAGCAATCTATACATATTTACATCAATAAACATTGCTTTGTGTCAATACATGACACTACAAAACAATTACATGTTTCTCAAAACATGAGACCTAAAGGATCTTAAGGTCATTACAAAAGAAATTGGCTTAACTAACAAGCCTTCTATACATAGCTGTCCTTAGCAAAAAGTCTTCTAAAAGTCCCGGGTATCGGATCCTATTCATCCCACTCGTCCAGAAATCTTTCGAAATCGGACCCATAGCCCAAGTCATCGTAATACTCGTCTCCATACCTGCAAAGCAGCAAAAGTGAGCCAGAGGCCCAGTACACAATAACCAATGCATAACAAGTCATCCAATTCATGTAATGCACATAGAACAAGTGGTTATCTTTATTACATTTTGATTCACAAATCAACAAGAGGGTATTCAAACCCCGGTCACACTTCGGGAATCCAGGGATCCTGAGTAACAGCAGCTGCTCAGGGGGTTGATATAAGCAGTCCGAATACTTATATCTCCTATATCTATTTCATGAAGATAATAGCTTCATCTAGGGTTTAAAAGCCGTTGCCCGACTCTACTTAAACTCAGTCCATAACATGAGCCTAGTTCACAAGTTCCCATAAACCTTGAACTAAATCATGGTATTTCCCCTAAGTTTAAGCAAACGTTACACAGATACAATTCCCCCTATCGGCTACCCACTTAACCAAAAGAATCGCTATTGCATCATAGCGTACCATTGCATCATGGTAAAGTCATTGCATCATGACTTGGTTAAGCGCCTAGCTAACATGTCATTGCATCATGACAGGTTTCATTGCATCATGACAGGTTTGCTGCTCCTCGGACCAGATTAAACAGCGTAATAGACATCCAATTCATCAAATGTTAAATCGAATCAATTTAGGTCAAATTAGAAATGTTGGTCCTAGCAAACATCAGACAAGTTATTGCGTACCTGAACCCGTTAGTATAGAACTAGGATCTCTCGGTGATGAACTAACCGAAGAATCCTTAACTGTAATGAAATATCACAATAATCAATAAATCAACAAGTATGATTTCATTATCACAATTATACACATATTATATCCATATCACAATTAATCAAAGGAAATCCAAATAATTGAATACAAGGTCACAAATAAGCATTTAAACATCCTATTATATCTAAATCTCTTAATAAAACTCAATTGCTCAAATAACAACTTTGGAAAATTTTTAGAAAAAGTTTTTGAATTTCAAAAGCACAGGGGATAGGCCGGCAGCTTTGGACCGGTGCTCAATGTTCTGAAAATGTACACTGCCAACACTGGGAGTGTACAAGGGTACGCCGTCAGCCTTTGTATCCTACGCCGGCGGCCTTGAGCCGGCGTAGAATCCAAAACCAAAATTTTCAAAAACGTCCAGAGAGGTCTAAGCCGGCCGCTTACTCAGATAAGCTGGCGGCTTTGACATATACGTCGGCGGCCTTAATTTCCACTGCCAGCGTTCAACATGACAGAATGAACGCCGGCTGACTTTCCCAGTGAAAGCCGGCGGCTTTCAGCCAGCCTTAAAAATTCTGAATCCAACGCTGCCTATAAGCCGGCGGCGTTGAATTCCCAGGTTGCCGGCGTACGTTTTAAAAACAGGTTTAAACGAAAATTCAAATCTCCTGTTTTTCCACTTTGTAAAATTCTATGTCAAAACACTTCAAAACTTTCCTCAACTACACTTCCAACTTCATATACCCACTCCTACATATACTACTCAATTCTAGCAACTCCAAGCATGAATTCAACAAAATTAAACACTTCAACTCCACATCAAACCAATCTAGGTTTCTCTAAACAATTTCTCTTCACTTACTCCCCACACTTCATATCACTTCAACCATGCATGCGCAAACTCACATACTCCTATAACTCATTCATAACTCATACAAAGCATGAACAAACAATTTGACCAACATTGAACTCAATTCATCCAATAACTCTACAACTACTACAAGAAAGGAAAACAAAACAATAATCACAACTAAATCCACTCACATGTAAATGCTTTGGCCTTGAAGAGAATTTGTTTTCCAAAGCTTGCTATTGCCCTTAATTTAAGCTTGAAATTAGAAATGGAGAGGGAAATGGAAGAAGAAAAGAAAAGGAAGAAGAAAAGGAAAATTCGGATAAAATTTTGAGCTGCCCCAAAAAGTAGTCAAATTAACTTAATTTTGACTTTAGTACATTCCAAATTTACCCCTTAGTGCATATATTAACTTAGGTTGCATTTAACTTTAATTTGAGTCTCATTTGGCTTATATTTGGGGCATAAATGCTAACTTAATTACCAAGAACTCTATCAATTAATCTTTAACAAAATTGGAGTTGATTTATAAATCTAACTTAACTGAACTTTTTAATGTACAAAAGACAACATTAATAATTTCATTACTCACACATTAATGCATATAAAACAACCATATTAATATCAACATATACACATACAAAATCATATATCTTAGACTACTAACAACATAATCATACTCATTCAATTCAACTCCTTAAAATAAATTAATAAACACATGAGATTTGATTAAAATGTAAATCTAGGTCATTTCAGAATGAATTGATTATCACCACTTCAATAATTTCTCGGATTAAAAATCTTTAATCAAAACATACCAATATCGTGACATAGAAGGATCGGTTTCCTATTTTCCTACATTCATCCAAAATCTTTACCTATTTACAACCATTAATTCCTAGGTTTTCTCTATTCATACTACTTGAACAGTAACCTCAAACGTAAAATCCATAAATCCAACAATATAAAATATTTTAATAGCCATCTCTTAATTGAGAATTCAATTTTAAAGAATATCAATTATTCCATCAACTTGATAGCTTCCTTTTAGTCAAATAATTATATTACAATCTTCTAGGCATGGGTAAATTTACACATGGTATAGTACCTTCTCTTCATAATCATATATGTTAAATTTATTATTCTCTAATTTCCATGCATTCATTATCTTATCCAACTGAAATCAATACCTAAAGAGGGTTAGAATCACTTACCTCTAGAAGCAACTCATCCTTAATGTAATCATTGTATTCTTGTGACTTCTTGTTTCTAATCCCTCGACTTCTCTTTAGGTTGTGATGGTGTTGTATATTTCTTTTAGGTTTTTTAGATTCCTACTAATTACATTATTAATTCATCAACTGATTATCGATTGGTGATTGTCAAAAGTTACAAGGTTTGCGTTTTGTGTCTCAAAATTTTATTATGAATGATTCCAATCTTCAAACTACAATTAAACTATTCACATTTCAATATTCTTAAGTCATAAAAAATTGGGAGCAATTTTTATGACTTTTCATTAATCTTTTCAAAATTTTAAATTATACTCTTGTTAAAATTAGATTGTGTAAAATTGAGGGTTTACACTTTTTGAGTGGATAGTCCTTTCATCATGCCACTGACCTCAGCAAGAGCTACAATCAAGACTGGTGGTCTCCTTGTAGATGGTGGTAGAAGATAATGTGCGTTATCCTTAAGAACTTTTATAGAGCTAGGAATTGAAAATTGTTTTTAGATTGATGCTCTAGATCCTCATGGATCTTTCCTAAGTGTTCAGGAGCTCGATGCCTTCTTGATGTAATTGAATGGACCTCTAATTGGTCATACTAGAAAGGGATCCTATAGAATATTCTCTATCCATGTGACGTATTCCCAAGGGAGAGCATAAAGGAAGAGATCCCTTTGTTGGTAGCTTGACTAGGACCTAAAATAGTGGTGGTGATCATCTGAGGAGAGTGATTGAGCAAGTGGACAGCTTTCTTTAGAGCACCTCGAGAAGGTTTAGAGCGCTTCTTTGGAGTCATGACGAGTTGAGGAAGCCTAGAGTGCCTCTAAGGAGATAAGGTGAACCAGGGAGGACTATAGTACCTTCGAGGGGACATAGAGGGAGCAGTGATGTGTTTACGACAGAGGGGGAGCATGGGAAAAGGGTACCTTGGTCTGGATTCTTAAGCGTTGGGAAAGAGATTGACTTCTGATTTAGTGAATGACTAAGATCTATGGGTCGAGATGGTATGGGGTGCTTGATGGGACTCGGGACCCTGTTGGTGGTCCATCTTATTAATGTTGGGCTTATAAGGCCAAAATTAAGTATAGTTTATCGACAACGTTAATTTCTATTTTTAACCACTCAAAATATTAATATTTTAAATGAGTTATCCTTAAATGTTACTTTAAATAAAAAAATTAGACATATATTATTATAAATCATATCAATTAATAAAATTGTATGATTATTTACGTTTAAATCTTTGGAAGTGTCATCAATTATATTGTGGGACATATTTGCTTCCTATGAATGCAAATTTTATGTAAGGTATTAGGTTTTTTTTTCTTTTTTTTTTTTTTAAGTCAACTATCATCCATCAAATATAACATAATACTAAAGCAACATAAATGAGTTTTAACCAGTGATTTTGACTAGTTTAACACCTCTTAAAAATGAGTTAAGGCTAGCTTTTTTCAGCTTATTCAATTGCAAGTTGATTTTACTTAGTTCATTTAACCTATGGGCTAAAGTATGCTCGTCTATTGGTTAAGTAGGTTGGCTCACTAGTTCAATTGTATACAAAAAATTAAAAATTGTGGGGAAAATGACTATTAGTGTAGCATTGTTCATGTGTAGAGATGCAATCGGGGCAAGTTTGGGATGGGTCATATAAAACTCGAACTCGCCCCGATTCATTATAAGGTCGCCCAAACTCGACCTGCGACCCTTTAAGTTTTTTTTTTCAATGCTCAGACCCGCCCCTATAGGGTTTTGACCTTAATCTGCTTCGCCCCGCCGACCCGTTTATCTATTTTCTTTCCTTTTTTATAATCTTTTTCTTTTATTTTCTTTTACATTACAACTAAAGGATGGTGAGTCATCCATAACTATTGAAATATGAAAGGAAAATTCAATTGATTCACAACAACAAAATGTATATTTTTGTCTTTATAGCTTGAGGAAGGATAATAAAAAAGATGTAAATCCTTAGCCAAGACATGTCCTAGTAAATAATGAAAAAGTCTAGTTGACACTAAATCCTTAGCCAAAACGTCACCTAAGATGTAGATAAAATAGAGTTTCACTTTCTTCATTAAATTACAACACAAAACAAACAGTCAAAATAATAGCATCATCCATCATGATCTTCATTTGTCATTTTGAGTTTCATTTTCTTCAACCTCACCATCAACTTCATATATCTCCATACATACAAAATTAAAAGAAGAAGGGGAAAAAATGTTTTTCATGGACTGCATTAGAAAACTGTATGTAAAAACAATTTATAACAATACATAAATTAAACAATCTCATACCAATTGATGAACTTGACAACCAATTTTGAGTGCACATCAATGCTTCTATAGTATCTAGATTCAGTCGGCTCCTATGGGAGGAAATTACTTGCCCGCTAGTACTAAAAGCAGATTCCAAAGCAACTATAGACATAGGAATAGCCAACAAATCTCTAGCTATTTCTTATAATGTAGGATATTTCATTCTATAAATTTTCCACCACCTAAGAATGTCAATTTCAGAGTTTGCCACCCAAGGAATTGTAGGCCCATCTAAATAATGGTCCAACTTATATGTTACATGGACTTGAATGTCATCATTGCTAGTAGTCATCAAATATTGTTCAAAATCATCTGTCTCCATCATAGGATCAACTGAAAATGCAACACTAGTAGCACTACCATCTCTTGAAGGAACTGAAGAACTACTAGACATACTCCTACCACTGCGAGACTTAGGTCTTAACTGATATTCTTTAATCAAATCATAACAAGTATTCTTGACAATTTGTGATTTGCTAGCAGCATTCTCTCCAAAAACATTACGGAATACAAAATCTACACCCTTAATCTTAGAGCACGGACCAAAATAATACAAACAACCATAATGAAGTGCATATCTCCCCAACACTTTTCGTACTTTTCAAACATTTTATCTGCCATTGTACTAATGTTTGCATCTAAAAAACTCTTCCATCCAACCAGTGCTTTCCTAATTGTATATACTTTTCCAAAAAAATAGTTTGCAGTCGGATATCGAGTGCCAGAGAAAGAATTAGTTACCTCACAAAAAATGGATAACTTACTGCAAATCTCCTCAGCCATCACCCAATCATTGTCTGAGGGGAGGAATTTGTAGTGCCTATCCATAATTATGCTCTATAGAATACCTCTTTATATCCAATTGCAGCAAGGAGCATATCATAAGTAGAATTCCATCGGGTTTTACAATCCAAGCAAAGTTTTTTACTGTATTGAACATCTAGTTGCTTGCATGCTTTAGCAAATTTTTTAACTTGTGATGGCGTTGCAGACAAAAATTGAACACTATCATGGATCCTCTCTATTGAGCTTTCAATCACAACTACACCCTCCTTTACAATCAAGTTCAAAATATGCGCACAACAACGCATATGCAATACCTTACCACGAACAATCACATCATCCTTTCTTAACTTCGATATTAAATTTGCAATTATTGCATCATTAGTTGAACAATTATCTACAGTGACTGTAGATAATTTCCTATCCAGATTCCACTTCACCAATGAATCAAATAAGCATTGAGTTAGAGACTCATTTGCGTGCGGAGCTGGCACATATATAAAATTGCATATATACAAGAAAACATGATTAAAAAGGATTTGAATTTTTTATTAAAAGAAGTAGAATTGCATTAATAAGAATACTTACTTCAGGATTCGATTGTGGAGCTTCTAATTATTATCAACAAAATGAGATGTAATGGTCATGTATCTCTTTTTTCAGATTTGAAGTCCACATATCAGTTGTTACAGCCACCCAAGATTTAAGCCCCCTAAGCATTGTTGTCAATTTTGATTGTTCCTCAACATACATCTTCAAGATATCCTTCTTTTTGGTAGTGAGACACACATGTTGAACAAGGGGTTGAATATTATGCACATACTCTCTAAAGTACTTGTGTGCAACAATTGAAATAGGGTATTTATGAACAATAATAGCCTTGGCAACCTTATGCCTAGCAAGATTTTGATCAAATGTCTAGTTTTTCACTGTTACACTATTCCCAGTCCCACTCTCCTTTTGCTTCATAGACAAAAGACATCGTCTTATGTCCTGTTGAGATTTTCTTTTTGGGCATCTTGATGAATGGTTATGCAAGTGCTTTGTACCATTTTTGCTTTCTGCTTTTAACTTTCTTTCACAATCGTTACGAATAGCATATTCTACCCCATTGATTATTTTTTTAACCATGTCATTCTAGACTGTAGAAGTACACTTATGCTTGTTTGGATTATCCGTTTGATTGATTGTGCTTGCTATACGAGAGCCCAAGGTAGATGTTGGTTGTCTAGTAGTCGGTGCTTGAAACGGACTGTTTGCATCCCTAAGATCATGGTCCTCATGGGCATTTTCTTCCATAATCATCTCCATTTCATCCATTATTAATGTTGAAACAATCACAACCTGAAATATAGTATTAATAAAAACAATCTACAAGATTTAATTAAGTAAATCTAGAACATCACATACAATTTCCATAACACCACCAAATCAACACTAACAATGGGAAAAGTATTAATAAAAACAAAACTAAAACAACTAACTCATACAAAACAACACCATAAATTATTAAATATTGATATGAATAAATGCAATCCCATAATTTCTACAAAATATTTTTGTACCTCAACAATTCAAATCCAGTCACCTAAAACTTTTTGAACTATGGCTTCAAGCAAAAAAAAAAAAAAAAAAAATCCAAGTTATTGTGTATGTTAAGTTTGAGATAATACTGGTGTTAGAAAGGTTTCAGTGTAAATCTGACTAGTTTACTAAATGTTATAAACTTGTACATGTCCAATTTGAGTTAGTCATCAACTTGTGCCATTAAAGCTAGGTAGTCTTCTAGTTGCTATAAAAATGTATACTTATATCAGAATTTTAACTAAATATTACTAAAAATGAATCACATCAATTGGATTAATTGTGTTGCTTACAAAAGAATGTCTAGAAAATGAAAATGAAAATGAAGTATAGACGATTTGTAGCAATTGAGTTGGAACAAAAGAAAAAAACGGTGATAGGTCCAAACTTTTGCCTACATGAAACATCTACTGTGCAGACTTTTCTCATGAATATGTGTGTATGTGTTTGTATATATCTTCATATTATTGTCATTAGGATCTAATATTTTTTTCTTTTTAATCTACTGATAGGTAAATGATTCAATATCCACATAATAAAATTCTAAAGCAAACAAAATGCTAGTCTCATTTTAAAAGAATCTCTCTCTGTTCATAATATATCATTTTTATTTATTTTTACTACAGCTTAAGAGTCACTATTTATCATGTAAGGAAAATAATTAAAGCCTTTCAATTAGCATTTGCTTGATGTTTTTGGACTTTCCAAACTATAAATCATGAATCCTGAATATGAAATATATGAATATTATTTTATTTTTGTTGGCTGAAAATATAATTATCCTCCCATCCGAATTTTGACTAAATATTACTAAAAATGAATCTTTTTATCAAATGCCCCAATATTACTTTTTAGAAAACCAAATGAAAAAGACTTCCCACCATTCTACGCATTTACTTTTTTCGGTAAAATACATAATTAATATTAGAAATTATAAAAGAAAAAAAATTCCTGTTAAGTCAACAAGAGGAGATCTAATGGAAAACTTTGAAGATTATGAACTTACTCAAAATCAGTGTTCGATATCTTAATACCCTACCGTGGTACCACCTTCTAAATGCAAACAGGCCACGAGCTTTGGTTCGCCGACTATGAAAGGTAAAAAATAGAAACTGGGTGTAGGCTTATACTACCATTTGATGTGATAGACTTTTCTTGGACAAACAAAACACAGAACAACTGAAACACTGGTGTTTGGATATGGAATCGCATCTATAGGTAAGCGTATTAAGTTAAAAAGACTTCACACATCTCTTCCATAAAAAAGAAAAACAAAACAAAAAAAAAAAATATAAACAACTAATAGGATCGACGGTTGAATGTGACGAGTTGCAGAGTCACAAGCGACAGAGAGAGTCAAGTGAAAACCGACGAGTGATGGAGTGACTTGAGAGACAGTCGACGAGCAACGGATATGACTGTGACTAGTAACGGCGATGAAGATCTACTCTACATAGTAAGCGGGGGGTGGCTGGCAGTAACAAGAAGTTTGATTTAAATTTTAAGGGTTTCTAAAACTTTGAAAACGAAAAGTTAAAAAGTATGTGTAATCAGTAATGTCAAATGTATTTTACTGTTTTGGACTGTGGAGTGGACAAAGACAGACTAGCGGAGCGGACTGCAAATACCCATAAGTCATGTTTGCAATTTTCTTTTCTTTTATTAATTTATTATATTAAATTGTACATAATTGATGGGTTTGAGTTACTCATCGGGTATTTCTATTAACCTAAACCCGTCCCGAAACCCTATAAGGTTAATATATTATTTTCCAAACTCGTCCTGTGACCCTGTAAGGTTTTTATCGGGGTGGGCAGGTCGGGTACCTTGTAATAACCCGCCCTGGTTGCATTCCTATTCATGTGACTTTTATATTTGAGTTTAAACTTCTGTGTTATTAATAATAGAGAATGACAAATTGAGACATACACATCGTAAATTTTTTAAAGTATATATTTATTGGTTTAAATAAAATATGATATTTAATAAATTATTTAAAAAAATTCATTCTTATATATAATTAATTACATTAATAATGAAATTTAAAATTAATATATATTATATATATATGTATAACCCAACTTAAATTTTTTTATTATATACATTTTGATCAATTAGCATAAATAGATTAAACAAGTCAATTTGATTTGTTTAACCTATAAAGATGCACCAGTATGTTAAATGAGCCAAGTAAGTAGATTAATTATTTAACTCATAGGCCAAAGTGGGATGAGATAAGATAATAGAATTTTGGCCTATGTAACATACCAACCAAAATGGATTGAGCTGAGCTGGACTAGGACATTCAACAGGCTTATATATCTTTACCTAACACTTTATTTGTTTCATCTTTTTCGGTCTTTTGACCTATTATTTTTGTTATTTTTAGTCATAAGATAAATTTAAAATAGATATTTTTATTCATAAATAGATCAAATGAATTAAATATAGATACAAATTAGATATAAAAAACATATAATTAAAAATTGGACGGTCCAATAAGAAGAAAAGAGAAAAAGAAATATGCCCACGGGAAAAATGTGCCCATGGAGATGAGAATGAGGTGGTGCTGGAATTTTATTGCCAGTGTCAATTTCCTCTCCTCCTCTTTGGCTTTCCTCTCTGCTAGACGCCAGGCTGCTTAGCCTTGCTTCTCGGAAACCCTCCTTCTAACCTAAAAATTATTATAAAAAACCCTTCCACTCCCTCTTCCAAAACTAAACTTTTCATTTGTCTACCCAAAAACGAAACAACTAATGGCTTCTTTAGTATGGTCACCACCTTCGTCACTCTCTTCTCGCTCTTCTCTTCGCTCCTTCGCTCTTCCCTCCAACGACGCCGTCCCTCTTCGCTCCTCTATCCGCAACGCCGTCGTAAGTATCATTATTATTATTATCATCACTGATTATTAATCATCTTGGTGTTTACTTAACATTTCATGTGTTTCAATATTCCATTTGATTTTTTTAGTATGTTTTAATTTGATAGAGGTGTAATTTGGTGGAGCCTTTAAAGTATGAGAATGGGACGCCTGTTGTACCATTGATTAATAATCAGCACACCATGCCCAGTTTCTTGACTTCTACTCATTTGCCCAGTGCTGCTGATAGAAATGATACCAGGATTAGGATATTCTCCGGCACTGCCAACCCGGCTCTCGCTCAGGTTTATCAATTGATTTCATCCCTTTTCTATATATTTGTAATGAAATGGGTTCGGGTATATTAGAAAGATTAGGCACGGTAATTTTATATGATAGTAAAAGATTCCCCATGGCACAATATGCATAGAGAAAAATGAGAATCTCACAGTTGCGTTACTGGATTACAGTGTATACAATGATCTTATGGAATGGTTAAAATAGAACATTTTATGTATTTTTCCACCTTCCAGGGTGTCTTTGTTGTGAAAATCATTTTTTTTTTTAATTATATTTCTCGCCATAGATCTTTGGGTTACTAGATATTATGATGCTAATCGAGTCTTTAGAGAGGAGTGGTCAAAAGTGGTCGGAAGTGGTCAGATGATACTTTGGCGGCAAGTGATGATCTCCTGTAGGAAAATGATTTTCATTTTAATTTTATATTGGAATCCTTTTTGCTTTTTCTTTTTTATGGTTTGTTATGAATTTGTAACTCAAAATGGTTTCTTTTTATTTGGACAATGCTTTCCATAAGTTACTGTTACTTAAATAACCAGCCCCACCTGCATAAAGCTTGAGCGTTGTTTCATTGGTTTATTCAACATATTTGGAAAACAATTTTCCAGGAAACGAGTTGTTTTAGTCTGTTTAGTAACAATCGTCTCTGTTTATATGGGATGTGGTAGAAAATTGCATTGTAATTTTAAGTGTGAAGACATGTTTGAGAGACACAACAATACTGTTTTTCCCAAAGGTGGGTCTGTCGTCAAGTTAAGCTTTAGGTAGTGTCTTTGTGTCAGGAATAATGTTTTCTGTAAGTTATGGTTAGTGCGTTTTGCTGGCCTAAAGGAAGGAAAGAGAAGGAAACAATCAGCCTAATAAGACATTAAGTTTTTGTTCCAACATAATTTCTAGCTTAAAGTTTCTCTTTAGATTAAATGAACTGGAAGTCAAAACTTCTTTTTTATATTATTAACTTATCTTTCTTATCTAACCTATATATGAACATTTTTCAATAGGAAATTGCATGCTACATGGGCATAGAGCTTGGAAAGATCAAGATAAAGCGGTTTGCTGATGGGGAGATATATGTTCAGCTACAAGAGAGTGTTCGGGGATGTGATGTATATCTCGTGCAGCCTACATGTCCTCCTGCAAATGAGAATCTTATGGAGCTTCTAATTATGATCGATGCTTGTCGGAGGGCATCAGCCAAAAATATCACTGCTGTTATTCCATACTTTGGGTATGCTAGGGCTGATAGAAAGGTCAGTTTCTGGTAGTGTCTGTTATTTGATGTGAATAAGCGTAAATGATGTCCCATTTGCTGTGATAGTTATTGTCTAAGTAGTATTTATTTATTGTCTGTATTGAGTTTCAGAGCTTTAAGTTCATTTGATGAGAAGATGATTTCCTGAGTCAAATCAGTAAAGCACAGTGCTCTTGCTGGATATATTAGAAAACATATTTCCATTACCTAATATCTATACGTTGACATCAATTGCCTTTGCTTTTCTTCACCATATGGTATACAAGTGCAGTCCTGTAGTTATTTTCAAGTTTTAGAGGGACCATCTCCTAAGGCATGATTTTTACTGAATGTATTCCTTGATGTTAGAGACTACGGTCCATAGGTTCATCATTTCATTAAATGGCACATAGCATTAAGTATGTCGCGATTCATCAGACAGATGTTTTAAGTCAGTCCATCTGCCTTTTCAGACTCAGGGCCGCGAATCGATTGCTGCAAAACTCGTTGCAAACTTGATTACAGAAGCAGGAGCAAATCGTGTTTTAGCTTGTGATCTTCATTCTGGGCAGTCCATGGGTTATTTTGATATTCCAGTGGATCATGTATATGGTCAGGTAACAGTTTATGCCCTAGACACCTCTTAAGATTAAATCAATTATAGGTTTTAATTTTGAAGAACATGGCTGCATGTTAGCTGTTCATATAACTTGATTGAAAAACTTTTGAACTTGCTGGGTTGTTTGTTCAGATTTTTTATTGGATTGCATTTTCTATTCTTGTATTTTTGGTTGATTTTTTATTTATTATTTTTTTAAAACTTTTTATTTTTGTTTGTGCTAGTTTTTAGAAGGCCCTCCATCATTATTCGTGTTTTTACTTTGCCCAACAGTAACAACACTACTCAAAGATCTATCTCCTAGGTGGGTCGGTTTTATTTAATCTATTTCACCTTTGTGCCTTTTTCCAGACCAATGTTTTTCCTCTACTTAAAAGAAAAAACAAAAAATTACTTGGAAGTATGGTAAATATTGAGAGGATGAGTTTTCCTAAAAAGGCGAAATGGTTATTTATATCTTCGACTGAAAATCCGTACTGCCTTCAGACTAATACTTAAGAGTTTTTAATTACGTGCCTCTGGGCATGTTGTATGTTTGTTCTCTCTCTTTTGTTTATTGAGATGTGAAGTTTTTGGTAAACCAAATTACATGCCTAAACATCTTGCAGAATTTTGGACCGGCTTATTTTATGTTCACATCTCATTTTCATGACTATACATGCATTTTTTTAAACTTTCTAGAACTGTTTGTTTGCTGATCATACGTTTCTGTCTGCTATGTAGCCTGTGATACTTGATTATCTTGCCAGCAAAACAATATGCTCCGATGATTTGGTGGTTGTCTCACCAGATGTTGGAGGAGTTGCCAGAGCACGTGCATTTGCCAAAAAATTGTCTGATGCGCCATTAGCCATTGTTGATAAAAGACGTCATGCTCACAATGTAGCTGAGGTAATCAACGATGGATTTGCTTCAATTTTAAGTTTTGGCTGTAGTAAATGCATTCTGGAGGAAATTTGATGAATTACTGTTGGTTTAGCCAAATTTTTTAGATAAGTAGGAAATCAAATAAATCACCAAAACAGAAAATGTTATATAGTTGGTATACTAGCCAACGCACCAAAAACCATCCCTTAGCAAAAAACCACGCAAGGATCCTCCTACCTAACTCAAGTATGCAAAGAGAAATGAGGTCTGATCTTCTTTCCTTCTTTTCCTTCCACACATAATAAACAATGGGTCTGCAAACCCTCCTCCAATATGAACTCAAATGACAGCCAACTGTTTTGAAAAGCCTTAACATGGGTGAAGCACTGTAGGGAATTAAGGAAGACTCGAAGACATGGTCTTTCACATGCAGCCAATTATTTTTTACAAAACCACAGTTTATGAAAAGATGGGCATGGGTTTCCTCCTCCACATTACACAAGAAACACGGATTCTATTGTTAAATCCCTCTGCAATTTATTCAAAGTATAAAGCCTTTGGGGAGCCACTATCCAAAAAATGAAAGCATGTTTTGGTTGGTGGTCTTTATGCCAACAAAACAGTCCAGTGGGACACTTCCACAGGGGTGTGTATGGTCTCCTAGGCCTCCTAGATGAAAAACTCTTCATTAGGCTTAAAATTCCAGACAATACGATCATTGGAGTCACTTCTACCATCCATCTCTATGCCCAAATCATTTTTTGTGCTGTCTCAAGGAGAACTTTAGGCCATTCCCAGCATTATTTGTTTATAAAAGAACATAACCTAGCTTCTTTAGGGCAACCGAAGCATATAAAAGACCAATTCGAAATTGCATTGCCATTCCTCGTTTCCCACTTAAAAAGACTTTGAGCTCAGGGTTTTAGTTGGAGGATTTTTTGCCAAGACCCAGGAACATTTCCAGGATTTCTAATATTCCAGAAGTTTTTCTAGTTTTGCAACTCTGCCTTTACCCAATTAGGCCAAATAGAGTTGTACATGTCTGTGCAAATGAGCCACCTTATTCCAAGAGATTAGGTCAAGACGGGCCACCTTGCTTTTTTGGTCTATATATTCTCACTCCACTTTGCTTTAGCCTATCCTCATCTTTCCATTCTATAAAAATGTGTTCCATTCTGTCATAATGTCTTTGAGCACTTTCTTAGGGAGAAAAAAAGATGGAATACCAACAAACTTGTTGTTTTTTGGTGTTGGGGGGGGGGGGGGGGGGGGGCGTGGATGGGGGTTTTGGTGGTGGCGCAGAATGCTTTCGATTAGTTAAAGATGGCTAGCATACGAGAGTAGCCTTGAAGAACAAGCATGATTTGAGCAGCAATTTGCTCCACCAGATTATTAAAGGAGACTTGGACAGCTTTGGGGAAGATTGAGGCACACCTAAATATTTTTCCAGCAAGTCATCAAAAGGGTACCCCAAAAGTGACTTGAACTCCCCATTTGTCTCTTCAGAATTTCCACTAAAAAAAGTAGGGGTTTTGGCTTGACTTGCTCTTAGGCCTGAGTAAAATTCCTCTACCCTCTTTAACAAGAAAAAAAAGAAGCCAGATTTGCATTTGGAAAAAAAAATTCAAAAGATGATTGGCAATGCAGAAGTTGTTAAGTTTTCCTTCTTACATCTCCAGTGGAATTTAAAACCATTCATGCAGCCAATTTCTCACATAATACATGAGAATATTTTCATCACTGGCAGAGAATAGTGGAAAAGAGGATTCCCATGGCATAGGCCTCAAGAGTTTGGAAAAGAACTTCCTAGCTTACCAATAAAAAAATAAGGGTTTTGGTTTGACTCACTCTTTGGCCCCATAGCAAATAAAATTCCTGCAACTCCTCTTTAATAGAAATAGAAGCCAGGTATGCATTTGAAAAAAAAATAAAAAGATCATTTGCAAAACACAAATTTTTTAGTTTTTCCTTCTTACATCTCTGATGGAACTTAAAACCCCCTTGTGATCAATTTATTTCATAATACATGAGAATATATCCATCACTAGCACAAAAAGATAATGGAAAAGGGCATCTCGACGGCATAGGCCTCAAGATTTAGGAAAAGACCTTACTAGTTCACCATTCAAGTTCCAGGAGAACTTAACTACCGAAATACATTGAAAGATCCAACAAGTGAACTGTGGTGGAAAATATATGACTCTTATGGCACGTTTAGTATGCAGGAATGGTCTGGAATGGAATCGCAATTCTAGCTTCCATTCCCTTTCCTAGTGTTTGGAAGCGATTTTAGAAGTCGGATTCGCGATTTCTTGGAATCAATGATTTTAGCTTTGAAGGGGAATTCGATTTCACCTTCTCAATTCCATTCCATTCCTATTAATTATATGAATGTAATTCGTTCTTTATCCTATCATATATTAATATTTTGTATTTATTACTAAGGGCATTCACGATAATATCATTTTAGCCATTCTATTTCATGTAATTTTCCAAACATAGGAATGGATTTGTCATTTCCAAACTCATTCCATTTCAATCCAATCCATTCCATTCTAAATCATTCCTTCGTACCAAACATGACATTATAACTTGTTCAAGGAAGCAGCAGCGAGCATCGTCATAGCTTTCATGAAGTCCACTTTAGTGGCACATTCGAGACTAAGGGATGATAACTAAGAAACAGCTTTAATAAAAGCGGTTTGCTCTTTGCCCACAAAGTAATGACATCACCAACTTTCAATGCTTTCTGCATGCCTCTGGATGATTCATGAAATGATTAACCAAACCCTGCTTAGTCGGAGAAGGTTGATATCTCAAGACGTTAACTTGTCGACATTATTAAGTAAACTGTCTAAAGGAAATTTGCATATACGGACAACCCTACTCGATACCTTGTTTGACTAACAAATATAGATTCCAAAGCCTGATTGTCAAGTGAATGAACCATCTTCGTTGATAAAACATGTGAAGAAGACATCTTCTTATATCTATCCATGCATTCTTAACTATGAGTTGGTTGTTGTCTCTGAATACACATTGATTTCAGTAAAGGCCTGTTCAAAGTTTATTACATCATCTCTGGATTTTTGTGACCGAATTTTAGATATTCAGACATGGTGCTTTAGAGCCAAATAAGGTGGCAAGATTAATGGTGGCCCAAATGAAATTTATTGGGAGTAGGGTCATTGGAGAGGGGTTATAAATAGATAATTATTTTTCATTATCACAACAATATTTATCCTACCTTACGTGGTCTATATTCCATTTCCCCTTTTTTCAATTTTATAGAGATACAAGGATAATGGGGGTATTTTTTGATTATTTTTTTCACTGTGTTTTGCAGGTTATGAATTTGATAGGTGATGTAAAGGGAAAAGTGGCAGTTATGGTTGATGACATGATAGATACTGCTGGTAAGAAAAAAAAAAAAAAAAAAAGAAAAACCACCTAACCAGAGAGGTGCAAATTCGAGATCAGATATTACTTGTACATAAATTGAGGCTTTCTTGGGCAACTTGCTGAAATAAAATTAATTTTCATTGACCATAAAAGGGCAATTGATTATCTTGGTAGTTTAATTTGTAATTTATCATTCATTATAGGGACCATTGCCAAAGGTGCAGCTCTTTTACATCAAGAAGGAGCTAGGGAAGTCTATGCATGCAGTACACATGCTGTTTTTAGGTATGGCATGTGTTTTAATAAATTTTTGATAGATATCAGATTTATTCCAAATCGTTCGAGATTTTTCTTTTCATGTATGTTCGACATTAGATATAATTCATAGTATTATTTGTCCTGCTTATACTAGTAATTATATATTAAGTGTTGAATTTTTTTTAGGCACACTTAATTGAAAAAGTTCAGATTCGTTTTTTCAGATATACATTGAGGATTGATAGGTCTGGGTAGTTGGAGTTGTGGTTTTGTAAATTTGTCCCCCTCATAGAAAAACCAGATTCTTTGAACAGAGTTTTACAGAAGTATGTTGTATATCAGTTGTGCTTTTCTTTCTAAGCCTTGCCCTAACTTTAGCCTATCTTTGCATGTTGACCCCTCTGTGCTGAAGATAGGTGTAAAAATCCAGCGAAGGTCGAGGGAAACTCTGAAATTTATGTTTTCTATGTTAATTTTGGCTGTTTCTGGCTGATTTGTTCATTTTATTTTTGTGTTCCCCTTTGGCTTATGTCATCTGAGGGTTTTTTCTTTGTTCCCAGAATGACTACTTATTGGAAATATTTTTATTGGGTATCCAAGTAGTCTTAACTTTTATTGCAAATATTTACCTATTTATGATTTCACATATAACATGATACCATTTGAATATGATGTCAATATAAAGACGTATGCATTATGATCATCCTAATTGATGCATTCTGTTCCTCTGTCTTGTGTTAAATATAATGTGTATTTATTGTTTGGTTGCAGTCCTCCTGCAATTGAGAGATTGTCTAGTGGTTTGTTTCAAGAAGTGATCATAACCAATACAATTCCCGTATTAGAGCGGAACTATTTCCCCCAGTTGACAGTCTTGTCTGTAGCAAATCTTCTTGGAGAGACCATCTGGCGTGTTCATGATGACTGTTCCGTGAGTAGCATCTTCCAGTAAACTGAATTAGTGATAAGAGCAAACATTTGCTATTTGTTTTGGCAATATAAATTTCATATACACATAATAATAATCATTTTTTTTTTTTGGGATGATACTGGATTAAGCAAATTGCTTTTTATCTCAAATTTTTTCTCTAATGGTGCATGCTAGTAGTGGAGATTAGGTGTAGAGAAGATGTAAAATCTAGTTGGTTTTGTTTTGGCAGCAATAGATTAGATAAAGAGACAAGAGTCTGTGAGCATAATGCTTTTTTCAGTGATATAGTTGATTTCCAAAGTTCTAAAGCAACGTTGTTGTTCGATGTACAATTTTGAAATTTTCTTCCTACAGATCAATTCTTGATTTGTTTATGTGAAGTTGGTGGTTTGGGAAGAGGTAACATGGTTTTTAAGTTTTAACCACAAAAAAAGTGGTTTTATTGTCTGGATAGAATTAGTAAATGCTAAGACTAGATTTGTCTTCGATTTTTGCTGATTGTCAGGGTGGCTACGAACCCTATTCAAGCCTGGGAATTGATTGACGTTATTTCAGTGGTGAGATGTTCTATCAAGCTTCCATTATCGTTGTTAGCACCTTCGGAACAGAATAGGCAAAACTAGGTCCCTCTAAATTGTCTTAAGAGAAACGCAGCCTATAAGGTTGGTAACGAGAGCCACGATCAAATTCAGTGTCCACAAAAGTTGTGTAATATGCATGCATATGACATGATCTATGTGCCATTAAGCTTGTTGAGATTGAATATTTCGTGTGGTTACTGGCCATGTGCAAGCCGATTGATGTAAAATGTCATCTCTGTGGTATAATTTGTTATAGTTAATTATTATTATTCTCAGATATGTGAGATGCTCTTCCTAGCATTCTTAGATTATTGGTTATCACTGTCTGGGTTTCATGTCTCGGACTTTTACCTTATTCTTTGTTGGTGGGGCATTTATTCCAAAATTAAGCGATTCGTTGTAAGAAAATGTGCTAAAAGCAGTAATCTGGGGCAACAACGCAATTCTTGGCTTCTGACAGGCGATTTTTTTTTTTGGCCGAAAGAAACTCCAACTCTATCAAATTGTGCTTTATATGCGATTGGCTTAACCATTCAAATTATAAAGCTTATGCTATGTGGGGCTAGACATCATCAAGGGTTGGTTTCGAACTGGGAACCGACCTGACCCGTCACCGGCGGTTCCTGAACCGGGAATCAGACCAGGAATGGCGGGTCTGAACCGGTAAATGACCGATGGGTCTTTATGGTTCCATCCCTAAAAATTGCATAACCCAGCGGTTTTGGAACCGGCAGAATCGGTGGTTCTACACTAAAAATTATAAAAAAGTAAGAAAAAAAAAAAAAAATTATAAAAAATTGTAATTATAAAATAAATGTTTAAAACTATTTTCGCATAAAATAATAAAAAATTTATTTCCTATTCATAATATTTAATGTGTTATTATTAACAACACAAGTAATAAATACATTTGAAATCATATATTGTTAAATTTATGTAGACTTCTAATCAAAATAGACTTTCTTTTTTAATAATGTGTGATTCGTTTTTTGTTATTGAGAATTATTTATATCTTGAATATTTTATAGTGTCACATTGCTAATATAACAACTAAAAAAGTGCAAGTGATTGTATATAAATAAATATACAATTATAGAATTTCTTTTAACTAATGCTATGAATAATTATCGTTAGGCTCAATGTTATTTCAAGTTAAAAATTTGTTTTGTATTTTTTTAGTTAAATTAAATAAATTATTTAATTAATTTTTTATATTTTTTCATGGTTCCCGGTTCCTCTACAACCAGAATCGAATTGTGGGAACCGGCGGTTCCTAAGAATCGAGAACCGGATCGACTCCCACGGGTTCGGTTCCAGTTCTATCACTTTTGAAACCGGGAACCGATGGTTCGGGTCCGATTCCAGACTCGAATTGAACTGTGATGACGTCTACTGTATGGCTCACTGGAATGGAATAAGACTAAAAAATGAGTAATAATTTTTTTGGAAAAAAATTTGTTTTTTATGATCCTTTTGTTGAAAGGGAATAAATTTTATTTGTTTTATGCCATATGCAATAGATATTTCTTATAATAAAATTTTATATAAATCTAATAAAGGTATAGTTATTTTATGATAATAATGACATTGTCAATTCCATTCCTGGTGATAACAGGCATCATCAATGAAAATTAGCCAGATGCAATTATGAACTTTAAATCTGCGGACAGATGAGGGGAGGATACAGCTAAATTTGCTTTCCTTCATCTAGCTTGTAAGTTTTTAGCTCAGAAAAATGTGCCCCAAGGTTTCATGCGGTACGGTCGGATTTGATTTGCGATTAGAACAATTCGAACCTGGTCAATTACCAATATAAGAAAGTTTTTTTTTTTTCAATTTTTCTTTTTGTGTAAATCGATTGAATCCAACCATACTTATTTGCTTTATAAAAATTTTGAATTATGAAAAGCTATTTGATACCATAAAATTTCAAACTAGGACTACTCTACTCGGTCGGATTGCAAAGGCTATGTCAAGGGGCATAATATGGATCGCACTCTTCTCTCTGATAAATTGATAAACAATTTTCAGAAGCTCCTAAACTTTTACTTGGTATGAAAGTATCCCATCAGGCATCAAACCTAATAAAATTATATTAACACTTACATAAATTTTGACTTAAATGTGTTCGTTTGGTTGCTTATATATATCTCCCTCTTTTATGTTGCGAATTTATCAAATTAAAGAATTATTTATAACATTTGAAAAAAAATTTAGAGTGTATCCACAATAAGAGCAATTTTATCCGAGTCCTTAACAAAAGTATCAAGAAGAACATTTCTACGTGGACTTCCTTTAGGGATAAATGGAAGTTCTTGCTGAAGCAACGTTGCTGCACAAGACAAACTTGCTTTTTGTTTGCCTATTTTGACAGAGTCAGAATTGATGCTATTGCGGTTCAAATTTTTTTCTTGTAAAACAGTTATTTTATGGTTTTTGCAATGGCAATTCGCAGTGGCAACGGGTAAATTTTTTAGACTTTATTTTTAGTTAATTTATTAATAACAAATTATATGTAAAGAATATATATTGTTATTTAAAAAAAATTAATATTAGTGTAGTATTTAAAAAAAAGCGCTAAGTAGCTCTTTTTTTTTTTCCCAACAGCATAAATCAACATCGATACATATATGATATAATTAGTAATAAATAGGGATGGGTTGTTATGATTATTATTAGGTTCAAGTATCACTGCTGATGACAAAATTGTCACTCTGATAAGAGTGCTTTGTTTTCTGTATATTATTATGATATCATTATTTGATATTTTACATATGAAAAACTCTTCTTTGGTTTTGTTCAATGTAATTGTTGTGGGAGATATGGAGGAGAAAGCATAAATCATGCAAAGAAAACAGAAAATAAAGAAGAAGGACGAGGCAAATAATATGAAAATTTTATTTATAAAACATATTCAAGAATATAAGAAACTTTCTTTTTCTTTTTTCCTTTTCTTCATCTCTCCTCTGTCTCTCTTCGTTTTCTGCACTAGTACACACACATACACACATGATAAAACAAGGAACTCCTATTTATAGTAGGTAGCTCACTTCTTAGTCAACAACAACTACACCAAGTTCCATATCTTTTGTTTTCCTAATTTTAAGGACATGTTGGTCCCTTCTTAACAAAGTTTTGCAGTTTATAGACATGCTGGTCCTTTCACAAACTTGTAGGACAGTTTATACACATGTGGGTCTCCTTCACATTTTTAGTTTGAAGACTTGAAGGTCTGCATCTTCATCAATTTTTGTAGTTTTAACACTTGCTGGTCCCTTTCATAAACAATTTTTCAGTTTACAGACATAATGGTCTTTAACAGAGTTTTTCTTCAAATTTTCAGTTTAGAGACATGAAGATCTTCATCAGTTTAAAGAGTTGCAAGTCTTCATCAAATTTGCAGTTTAATGACTTGCTTAGGTTTATTTTAAAAGCATTTTTCAGCTTAAGGACATGAAGGTTCCATAAAAGATGATGTTTTCAGAAGCATTTGTTTTTGGAATTTCATGACATGCTGATTCTGTCAAGGATCACAAATCCAGAATTTTTGTGAGTTACCATAATGGCATTAGAAAGAGAAAAGGACAACGGCCATTTCATGAAAAATACAAGCCTTTTTTTGTAAACTTTTCAAAACAGATATTTTTAAAAAACTTAGGCCCCCTAAAAATCATTGGAAGCTCTGATACCATGTTGGAAAAATTGTTGTTCGAAGCGAGAGAAATGAAGAACTTAAAACAAAAACATATGTGAGCATAACACAAGAAACATATGTGAAGAACAATTCTTTTTTCTTTCTTTTATTCTTAATTTTCTCTCTTCTTTCCTGCTATGGTCTACATACACTTTACATTTACAACAGGCTCCATTTTATAGGAGAGATTAGTTTTCTTTTAGTAAAACACTAGTACAACCTAACAGCATGGGTTATGTCCTTGGAGTAAGAATCCCCATACTTTTTTATCTAAACTATATTTTATATTTGATAAGACGAATCTGCAGCAACATAATTAACATTAATGTTAAATCAACAAAAATCTCAGCAACTCCAACAGTAATTGAAGACATGCAAATATAAATGCACGTCCCCTTCACACAATTACACTGTCCAATAATACTATGTACAGGACCAAAACAACTGTTTTTCCAAATCTTGTAATAGACTTCAAAATGGAACATAACCAGAAACCATCTAATAACTACAAACCTCTAGAACAAACACAAAGACGATACCAAGGTGCTGCTGTGGATACCTTTTCTGAAGCTGATGAGGTCATGTTTATTCCTATACCGCTCTCCTTCATCTCGACGTGACATGAATTAGCAATTGTGGGATGCTTCTCTTTCCAATCATCCAGTCTGGACGTGTTGTCAAGGGTCAGGTGCTTCAGGGAGTGAGTACTTGGGAGAGCACCCAAGGAGTCACATTTGATGATTTCCATATCCGTTAGTTTGGGGAAGTTACTAGGCAAAGACCGGAGTTTGGGGCAGCTGCTGATCCTTAATTGGGTTAGCTGAGGACATTCGTCCTCTCTCGCGCTCCATTCTTCTAAATTTTTCATCCCTTCGATGTCGAGCTGCCTCAGGCAGCTGACTGCGAGTTCAAGGACCTTGCAATTGTCACAATGTTTCAGGCAAACAACCACAAGCTTCTGTTCTGATATCCAGTGGGGAAACTTACTGCCTCTGTAATTTAATATATGAAGCTCCTTGAGGTTGTCGTGGGGTTTTAGGTCCTCCAGTGTCTTCTCATGTGCAGCTTCTTCCCTTGCTTTTCGATCCTTATCCTTCCATTCCAGTACGAGCTTCTCAAGTTTCTCCTTTTCGTCCAAGTCTGCTTCGTTGGCTTTGGCTGCATTTTCAAGCTTATCTATGTGCAGAGTTCCTGAAAGATGTGACATGTTTTTCAGCTCTTCAATTCTGTGCCCTCGTTTCATGCCAACAATGAATTTATGTAAACTCTGTAAGCTTGTTAGGTTTCCAATCTTTGGTGGTAAATCAGGAATGTTGTCCCAGAACTCATCATCCAGATCAAGATGCTGCAAGTTAACTAGGTTATGAAACTTATCTGGCAACTTTGAAAGCTCTTTGCACCCTAGTAGTATCAGTATCTGGAGATTGTACAAAGTGCACACTGAGTTGGGAAGCTCTTTAATTCCTGTTTCGGATAAATTGAGATACCTCAACAGCCTCATTTTCTGAATGGACTCAGGAACTACTTGTAGCTTAACTGAACTAAGATTCAGGACTCGTAATTTTTTCATAGACTGGAACATTCTCTCAAGTACATCACTGCCAATATTCTTTGGAGTCTCTGTGTGCAACCAAAATGTTCGAAACTTATCTGAGCTTGAACTTTTAGTCACTTTGATAATCGAGTCCTCAATATTGTCACAGAGCAATGACAAATGCCGTAATTTATCAGGAATGTCAGGTCCGTTCTCCTTGACTTGGAAACAATATGGCGATGCAAGGGATAAGGCCAAGTCATGCATAAGATTGTGCATCTTGTATTTGCCGTTGCCATCAACGTTTGCTGGTTGGAAGAATGACTTAGCCAACAATTCATCAAAACAATCCAGTCCACTGTCCTCAGGTCGATCCAACTTGTCATTTTCTACAAGAAGCCCTTCTTGCATCCATAGCTTAACCAATTCCTTCCTATCAAAAACATAGCCTTTAGGAAATATGGAACAAATTGTGAAACACTGTTTTAGATGGGATGGAAGATACCGGTAACTCCTCCTTAATTTGGGCAAGACTTGCAAATTATCTTTACAATCAGGTAGTCTTTCTATTTCCCAAATTTCATACTTACAAATCTTCCCCCATTCCTTTTTAATGTCCTTACCTCTTATCATACCACCTACTGCTTTTACTGCCAATGGCAAGCCGGCGCACATTTGGACAATTTTCCTTTCCAAATTTTCCCTCACATCTGGAGGTGGCAAGTTATGGCCTTTGTATGCAACATTTTGAAACAATGACCGACACTCTTCATCCCTCAAGCAATTTACCACATAGGGCTCTTGAGTACCCATAATCTGGGCAACCCTGCTACTACGGCTTGTAATCAAAACTTTACTTCCTGCTTCTCCATTTAACACTCTCTTTAGTGACTCCCAATCTTGATAGTTTTCAGTCCACACATCATCTAGCACAAGCAAGAAGCGTCTCCCACCCAAAAAATTTCGGATACCAACCTCAAGCTGGTTCAATGATAATAAGTTGACATCAGTTTGGCTCTTACCCTTAGACTGACACTCTATCTCTATCTCGTTGAAGATTCTTTGCAGGTTGAACAATTCTGCGACACGCACCCATATTATTAAGCCATGGAAATGTTTGATCACCCTTTTATCCTGTATGACAAGTTGGCATAGTGTGCTCTTGCCTACTCCTCCCATCCCAATAATAGGGATAACAGAAGGATTCTCGACCCGAGTCGCTTCTACCTCAGATACAGGCAGCAGCATCTCTATCAACTTAGCTTTATCTTCTTGTCTGCCAACAATATGATCTGTGAAAAAATCACTATCGTCGGTGAGTGGAGGATGCGCCTTCTGAGCTCCAGAGCCAATCGTGTAATCTTTTCTATTTCGAGAGATCTTTTCCAATCTATCCAGAATTCTCTTTATGTCATTAGCTGCTTTTGCTTTATTTTGAATCCTGCCAAGGAAGAAATAAACCTGCTGCAACTTCTTCTTCATCTTCCAAAGACAGGCTTCCGTCCTGAAATCATCTACTATGTCTTCTGCATCACACGCTGCATCCCTGAGGTTTCCAAGCCACTCCTTCACTGCTTCACCTGTTAGTTGCTCCTGCATATCCTCAGCATCTTTAAGCACAGCTTGGATGGCTTTCAATTTGTCTCCAAGGTTCTGACATTCTTTCTTCACCCCAGTAATGGAAGCATATTTTTCCTCGGCGAAGTCAATGGCCTCGTCAATGCATCTTTCGACGATTGGACTTACAATTATTGAGATTGGATCAGCCATGATTGATAGATGAATCTATGAAATTTTGTCACGGAAATATAGTATAGTAGAACTGGAAGAACAGATCTCAATTTGTTCCGATTGATTAACGTTTTTCAGGAACAATTAATCCAAGTAAGGGAGCAATTGTGCTGGAAAAAGAAAAATAAATAAAAGCAAAAGAGAAGAGCGAGAAAACGATTGTTTGGTGTTGACGAAGACTGAACAAACAAGAGGGTTATAGGAGACATTCTTTCTTCAGGAAATTACACTAGAAGTATTAACTTAAAAAAAAAAACCTTAGCTGTGTTTTAATTAATTTATAAACACATTATCGGTATTAATTTTTTGATAAATAGGTGATATAAATTTCATATAAAAATATAAAAGTAATTAATTACTATTAGAGAGACATGTATTAAAGTCTTATTGGTAAAAGAAAAAAAAATAAAAACAAATTAAATAAAAAAATATTACAAAATAAAATAAAATAAATAAAATATCTAAAATTATTATTTTAAAATGAGAAAATTGAAAAAAAAAAATAAAATTAATTTTTATAACCAATAAACATTAACACATGCCATTCTAAAATTATTAAACAATATTAACACTTTTATATAAAAACCGGGTTACGTATTTATTAAAGAAATTAACACGGGTCATGTGTTTGTAAATTTATCAAAACATAGATAAGTTTTTATAATTAACTCTTAACTTTTCACTAAATTCAAATAAGAGGTGTCGCATATAACATATATTAATGTTTTTTAAGTGGTTAAAAAAATTATCGCATTTTAAATTACTTTAAGCATTTATATCTTATTTAAATTTACTTAAGTTTTGATTATTTTTTGGTATAATTAACTCAATTTTTTTCTTTATTAATCAAGGGTCACTAATATATATATGTCTATATAAACTAACAAGTGTTGCACTCGTGAAGTGTGTTGTGTAACGGTATAAATAAAATTAAAATATAAAAAATTATTATACCAAGATATATACATAATTATTGATTAAAAAATGAAAAAAAAAAGTGCATAATATATACATACATACATATGTGTATATAGATATATGATATGATCAATCGCACCTAAATTAAATTTAACACTATTCTTACTCTGCGACTAATCTTTAGGCAAGTGTACTTATCAATTATATAACGGATTAACGCATAAGTGCTATTCCAACAGGACATGTAACTACCAGTAATTACCTTATCCCCACTATCTAGCTAATATAATGCACATTAATGTATCCAAATAATTAGTTAATTAACCCTCATAAAATGAGTGTTACGCTTCTAACAATTATCAATCACATAAAATTACTCATGATTTTGATTCAGCACTAACCCTAATTTTTAATATTTGTAAAATATTCAATAATGGTTCATTTTGATTTTTGAACTGTAGGAATCCATAATTTAATAAACAACCTTTTTAAGAAAATTGAATTCTAATCTTATATGACTAATGGAAATGTCTTTCTTCATTAGATACATACAAGATTGCATTAAAGCTCATGATTCTTTAAAAAAGATCAATACTTTATGTAGAAAGTTCATGTTATCTATGTCTAGAATCACATACAAACTTCTCTATTCATATATGATCTATTTCATTAATTGATCTTTTGACTTAATTAACAAGAATCATGCATTGATATAATACTACACACATATTAAATCAAAGAACATTAATAACACATAAATAGATTCAAGAATGCACAAACTTTCATTAATAAAACAATCAAGTTTTTATATTAGGGTTAAAACTTCTTAAGATCTAGGGTGTAAAGATCTATTTTTCCATAAATGGAGATATGAAAAGCTAAATTATAGAAAAATAAAAAGAAAACATAATGGAAACCCCTTTGGATCAATGTCTTGTGATCTTGATTGAGATCCTACGTTTCTCTAATCGAAAGTGTCAATTTTTCACTTTAGGTTTGTAGGACTAAAGATATGAATGATAAATGATGATAAATGGATTTCTACTCAACTTGTTGGACTTGAGAGTTAAATGTGAATTTTGATGAGACAATTTAATGCACAATCGAAGAAATAATCATTTGTTTTGTAAGAATCTTCAAGAGGAAACAACAAATGATACTTGAATAGTAGTTGCTCAAGGCACATGATTGGAGATGCATCTAACTTCACAATATTAATGTTGAAGGTTCAAGGGAGTGTCACTTTCAGAGACAATCACGAATCAACTGTGCTTGGTGAAGGTAACATTCTATTAAAAAAAAATTTAGTTATTAAGAATGTGCTGTTTGCTGATAACTTAAAGAAAAACTCATCTAGTGTTATCCAATTGTGTGATAATGGCTTCAAGATAACATTTCTTGCCAATAAATGCTCTATTGAACGATTGACAATAATCAAGCTTACTTTGAAGGGAATAGGCAAAGAAATAGTTATAAAATCAATCTAGATGATTTCAAATCTTCAAATGAAACATGTCTGTACTCTTAGAATGATGATAGCTGGCTATGGCATAGAAAATTGGGACATGCTAGTATACATATTATCTCAAAACTTGTTAAAAA
The DNA here is from genome assembly GCA_024138025.1 of Combretum micranthum. Taxonomy (NCBI): domain Eukaryota; kingdom Viridiplantae; phylum Streptophyta; class Magnoliopsida; order Myrtales; family Combretaceae; genus Combretum; species Combretum micranthum. The sequence continues at coordinate 4,141,620 of JAMXBD010000003.1, forward strand.
AGGACGTTGTCAAAGGCTTACCAAAAATAAATTTTCAAAAACACAAGGTTTGTCAAGCGTATCAATAATGAAGTGAACTAATACTTCCTTTAAGTCTAAGGATGCCATTTCTACTTCTAGGCCATTAAAACTATTACATATGGACTTATTTAGACTCACTCAAACTTTAAGTTTGAGTGGTGAAAAAGACACCTTGGTTATTGTTAATAACTTCAATAGATACACATGGACTTTCTTCTTGCATTTAAAGATGAAATAAACAATGTTTTTTTTTAGATATTGCAAGAAAATCTAAAATGAAAAAGGTTTAAACATTGTAACTATATGAAGTGATTATGAGGGAGAATTTTAAAATTATGAAATTTTTGTAGTAAATTTGGAATAGAACACACATTTTTGGCACTTAGGATACCACAATAAAATGGAGTAGCGGAAAGAAAAAAATAGAGCTTTAATTGAAATCGCTACAATATTCTTATGTGCAAACAATCTACCTAAATACTTTTGGGCTGAAGTCATTAATACTGTATGTTATATATCTAATAGGGTGTTCATTAGACCTATAGTTAAGAAAACCCCTTATGAGCTTTCGAAAAGTAAAAGAACTAACATCTCACACTTTCATCTTTTTGGCTTTAATGTCACATCTTAAATAATGGAAAAGACCAAGTAGCTCAATTTGATGCAAAAAGTGATAAAGGTGTTTTTCTTTTTGTTATTCCCTTACTAGCAAGGCTTATAGAGTTTTTAATAAAAGAACTTTGGTTGAGGAAGAATCTATTTATGTTCTTTTTCATTATGCTTTGCCTAATGTGTGTTCCATTGATGATGTGAATGATGTATGCGCCAACTTAGACAAATTTTCCTTTGAAAATATTTATCATACTAAAGAAACCTCAAAAGAATTTGATGAATATAAAAGGATGACTTGAATGAATAAATTAGCCATGATCTTCTTAAAGAATGGAAATATGCTAGATCACACCTTAAGGATCTAATCATAGGAGTACTATCAAATAGGGTGCACATAAGATTATCCCTAAGAAATATAAGTAATCGAGTTTTCTTATCCCAAACGGAGACATAAAATATAAATGAAGCATTGAAATATGATTATTGGACACAAGCTATGCAAGAAGAATTAAATCAATTCAGTAAGAATGAGGCTTAAAACCTAGTACCTAGACCTAATAATAGACCAGTAATTGGAACCAAATGAATTTATAGAAATAAACTTGATGAAACTGGAATAGTAACTAGAAACAAAGCTCGATTAGTGACTAAAGGTTATAATCAAGAAGAATGAATGGATTTTTTTGGAACTTTTGCCCCGGTCGTTAGACTAGAAGCCATTAGGAAGCTTTTGGCATTTGCCACCTTTAAAGACTTTACACTTTTTCAAATGGATATCAAAAGTGCTTTCTTAAATGGCTTTATCAAAGAAGAACTTTATGTAGAGAAAAGCACCGGGCTTTGAAGATAATGAATTTTCTGATCATGTTTATAGACTGAAAAAAGCTCTTTATGGACTTAAGTAAGATCCTAGAGCTTGGTATGAAAGGCTTAGTCGTTTCATAATAAACAAGGGTTTTTTTAGAGAAAAGAAATTATACAACATTATTTATCAAGAATCAAAAGTCAAACATATTAATTGTACAAATCCATGTGGATAACATTGTATTTGGAGCTATTAGCATGGATCTTATGAATGAATTTTTTGAGCTTATGAAATATGAGTTTGAAATGAATATGATGGAGGTACTCAATTACTTCCTAAGTCTATAAGTAAAGCAAACCAAAAATGGTTCTTTCATAAATCAATCTAAATATACCAAAGAACTCTTCAAAAGATTCAAAATGGATAATTGCAAGACTAGACCCACACCTATGAGCACAAGTGTGAAACTTGATAATGATGAAAGTGGCAAAAATGTATGTGAAAAGCTATAGAGGCATGATAGGTAGCTTATTGTATCTAACAATTTCGATACCCGATATCATGTTTTCAATGTGCTTATGTTCAGATTTTAATCTTGCCCAAAAGAATCTCACTTGAGCGTAGTAAAATGTGTCTTCAAATATCTTGTGGGCACTATTGAAATTGACTTGTGGTGTCTAAAGTTTATTTCTTTTGATCTAGTTGGATACTCTGATGTTGACTTTGCTAGCTGCAAAAGTTGATTGGAAAAGTACAAGTGGCATATGTCACTTTCTTGGAAACTCATTGATATCTTTCTACTTAAAGAAACAAAACTCGGTCGCACTCTCAACTGCTAAGGCCGAATATGTGGTCGTTGGTAGTTGGTGTGCACAAGTTTTGTGGATAAAACAAACTTTACAAGATTATGAACTAAAGTATGCTAGTGTTCCAATTCAATGCAACAACACTAATGCTATAAATTTGACAAAAAATTTGATCCAACACTTAAGGACTAAGCATATTGAGATTAGACATCATTTTATTATAGATCATTTCTAAACAATGATATTAGCTTAAAATTTGTTAATACAAACAATCAGATTATTAATATCTTTCTAAAACCATTGAGCGAGGATTGATTTTACACCTTATGTAGAGAATTAGACATGATTATGCAAGATTAGTGCTAAATATCATGGAACCATGCTAGTGTCGTTGAGCAAAATGAGGTATCTTTTCAAAACTTCTCATCTAGGATATGATTTGAGGCTAACAAGTATGTTATAAACCAAATTGTGCTTAAATGAGACCATTGAACATGATATGTAACTTAATGAATGCTTTATGATATGCCTCGGTCATGTGTGTCTTCTTGATGCTCATTATGTGAAACTCCTTTTTTCTTTCAAATTTGCACTTTACCATGACCCTATTCGCCAATGAGACTTGTTGAATTTGCAGGTTTTATCATCTTGGTCAAATATGCATTTTTGTGCACATTTATGAAAGCTAGCTTAAATCTAAGTTTACTTATGCACCATGTGCCCACTTTTTTAGGTTCTCTTAAAATAGGTTTTGATGATAACAAAAGTGTAAAAAGATTACTAATGAGTTTATCAAGTGTGTAGTTTTAAGTTAAAGAGGAAGAAGAAAAATGATGAATAGTATCAGGAACATAAAAGGTTTCATAGAATGTTTCAGAAGGTTGTAAACAAGAAAATTAATAGTATCAAGAACACATAAGCTTTTTGCAATTTTTTTGATAGTAAAGTAGTGCTACGGAATTTTACTATTCATCAATCCAAATTCGATCTATTTCATTCCAGATTAGTATAAATAAGTATCTTAAAGGCCTAGCTTTGAGGAAATAAATTTATTTGGGTAATAGACTCATTTGTTCCACTTAAGTTGGTTAATATCTAAAGGGATTTAAGGCTTTTCTTTAAAGTTCTCTCTCTCCTATCATGAATCAATTCTCAAGAGTAACTTCAAGACATATTACACAAATTTTCTCTTCAAGACAAATGGATTATTAGTATCTACATCCTTCAAGACAAGAACAAGTCTATATCTTATCTATTTTTTTTATGGGATTTTACCGAAGTTTAAAATAAAAAGAAATAGGGAGAAGATAAACTTATCTACTTCTTAAGATAAAGGAGCGAAATAGATTATGATGAAGTTTGTTTTCAAAAGTTCAAGCAAATGAAAATTTCAACACAAATCTAGGAAGACAATCTACAGGAAACGGTAAAGTATAGGTTTTGTATTTTTTTTTTCAAATTGAGAAGATAAGCTCTAAGAGAAAGCAACTTCGATTTTTCTTTAATGAAGAAAATAAGATCCAGTATTTTACGAAAATTTTATCCGTTTCTACCAAGACAGATATGGACGAATCTTAAGGACGTTTTTCTAAAGATGAAGATCAAGATAAAACCGAAGCTGATTCGATCTGTTATCTACAATTTAAATTTAATTTTGTTTTTCAAAATTCAGGACAAGGGACACAAGATTTGATTCGTGATTTTTGAGGGAAGGTTTATCAACTCCTACAACAGTATTTTGAACATTAAAAAGAAAAGGGAATATATTTTTCGAGATAGAAAACAAGAAGATATACTTGTGCTGCTACGGAAAAAAAAAAAAAACCACTGCTGCTTACAAAACCTCATGAGCTAATTTGTGCAATTTACTTTTCTTTATTGCAAACACTTTCTTTTAATTATTTCCTTGTGTAAAAGAAGGAACGTGTAGTTGCCTTCTTGTTCGATAGCTTGATTACAAGATTAGGCTCTATAGTATTAGTTATTAGCTTAAGGAAAAGTGTGAGAATCGGGTAGAGAGAATTGTACAATCTTGTAATATGTAATTTGGATATAGTGGAACAATCCCATGAGGATTACAGGGTCCCTAGTTCGGAGCTGGAAGAATGGACCAATGCACAAGGCGAAACCACTATACATTACTGCCTGTTCTCTATTCCCTATCTTTTAAATTTTCGCAATTTATTTTTATAATTTTTTAATTGCTTATTTTGTTCTCATATTTAAAATCGAAGGAGAATAATTTTAAAAAGCGAAAATTTCTATTTTTATTAATAATTAATTCAACCCCCCTTCTTGATTATTAAAGTGAGACCAACACACTTATTGTCATTCTTGCTAATAATCCACTTGAGCAAGTCCATCTCATCCATTTTTATGCTTTTGAAAGGCCTTTGCTTCTCAAAAGTGAGTTTGTGCACAAATGAGATTTTTTAAAGCAACTGTCACGCCCTAAATGGATCTAAGGCGTATCCAGCCCGCCACGCATAACGCTTAGGCGTTATACGCTAAGGCTAACCTAGTGTATAGTTTATCGTGATCATTGCTAAACAAATTTTAGATTCTGAAATCATTGAATTAGTTTATGAAAATAATTGAAAATTTTTGCAGCGGAAAATAAATTTTTCAAAACACTTTTCGATTAAGTTACTTCAAAGAGTAGATCAATGTGTACATAAGATCCATATCATCATATATTTCAAATAGAGAGTATCAAGTAACTCAAGTACAAACCATGGGCTTGTAGATAGGCCATCATCAAAACATAAGTTTGATAGTGAAATTTATAAAATAGAAATAAGATAATAATCCAACGGGTCCTAATCACTCAATTCATCGAGAAACTCCTCGAAATCCATACCGTACCCCATATAATCATAGATATCATCATCATCATCGTAATCATCAGCACCTGAAAAGAGAGGAATGAGTCGAAACTCAGTACAACAGCAACATAAGCACACACGTGATGGGCATACATGCTTATTCTAAATGCAATGCAACAATCAATAGTTTATATCTTTAAATTAAAGTGCAACAAACAACAGTGGAGCACTTACACTCCGGCAACATGTTGGGAACCTGGGGGTCATGAGTAGCAGCAACTGCTTAGGGGGTTGATATAGGCAGCTCGAATACTTATATCTGCTACCTCTATAAGTAATAGCCTCGTCTGGGGGTCACAGCCGTTAGCATCTCTACCCATCACAGTCTATAATATAGTGTAGCTCAACTGGTCCCATAAACGTGAACTACACTACATTACTTCTCTCTGATCCTAGAACTTATCCGTTACCGGTTCCCCCTATACTACCCACCGTACCACCATGCCCATGGTGGCCTAAGCGCCTAACTACCGTGCTGGCACCACCTAGCAAGGTTGCCACCCCTCGAGCCAGGTCTCAAAAACGGCCACACACAAGCAACAAGCAACAAGCAATTATTAAGGTCGTCGTTAAGCATTAGTTCATTTAGCATGCTTATCCTAGCACGCAACACACAAGTCACTGCGTACCTGGTATAAAATCTGTGCTCTGAACAATCAGAAGATAGACCAAAAGATAAAGCAGAATGCGGACTCTTAACAAATATCTGCTTCAAAGATTAACTCATATAAGCATTTGATTCAATTATCAACTTATATCAAACATGTATTAACCACTTAGTTTTCTAGCGAATTTACATTTGAAATAACATACTTCTCTTATTATTCGTGGTCTATCATATTTTAGAAATTACGTACTCCTTATCATTTAAGGTTTAACCTAACATATTAATCGAAGCTAATTTCAAGTTAATATGATCATATAGGTATTCATCAATTAATAGCTAAGTATAAATTGTTGGTTGCTGAAGAATTTACTAAGCTAATATTAGTTAATAAATCTATATTAATTTTATCTAATAAAGTTGAATATAATTAACTAGTCAAGTTTACTAAATGGTAATTAGGTCATTTAAAATGGTAATTTCTATAGTATGTCCTATAATCAATCTATTAAACTTTTACTAAGTAAAACAACTTATTAAAATATAATTATTCTATTTATGTCATTTATAATTTATTTTTTCATCTAAATGGACTAAGGAATCTAAACTAGTTTCCTATTATGTTTGTACCTTCTTATGATGTTATATTTATACTTTATTAAATAAATTCATAAAATTAAAATAGAAATAATTAATTATTTATCTTAAAATTCATAATTTAACATGAAAAAACATTATTTACATTTATTTCATATTCATTTGATTAGAATTAATTTACCTTAAATTCCCTCATTTCATTTCCTATAGAAAACTAGCGTACACCCTAACTTTAATAAATTGGTTTATTATCTTAAACACGGGTTCTTAAGCTCTAATTTTTATGTAAACTTCCTAACACATATATTTATATGTTTATAAGGTCATTTGGCCTAAATTAATTAGTTAATTATGGTTTTAATTTTAATTGATTCAAAACTGTCCAGAGCAGGGCATAGGCAGCAACGACCAATCGGTTTGATCAAATTTACCCATCAATCTGACCGGTTTTTGTCCGGTTCTTTACACCATGTTTAAGTAGACATCTTAAGATTTCAAACCATTTTAATATCATCCAAAAATAAGAAGAAAAAGTCACCGGTTCGGTCATATCAATTCACGCCACCGCTGCTGGTCGAAATACTGTTTTGCCCTGTTTTCCTATTTTGTAATTAATTTTTAAAAATATAAATGTATTTCAAAAATCACGAAAATTTACAGTTTGTATATAACATGTTAAAATATCATTTTTACGAATTTCATCCAAAAATAACTTCATTAATATTTATCTAAATATTATAACCTAAGCTGTCTATATTTAATACATAAGCATATAAATTGATCTTTAAGCATATTGAATTCATCTAAAACATGTTTATTCTATGTTTTATTATCTAGTAATACTTTGATTTATATTCTACAACTTGAATCATGAATCATAACTCAAATCATTATCAATAATACAATTTTTCCAAAATTCCAACACATTAACACAAACATATATGCTATATATTTAAAGAAATTATTTTAGTATATTCATATAATTTATTTGATAACTTCATTAAATAAAACATATCAATTCAACACATAACATACATATATTCATACGTATAATAATTTCAAATACTCAATTTTCTAACATACATACATATACATATGCATATTTCGGTTTTCAAGCTTGTATATACTTATATCATTTAATACTTGAATCTAATTTATTTTTAGTGATTACATGAATCTAAGTGTCATCAACAAATAAAATAATTAATTATAATTACTTACTTTTTAGCAAAATCAACCAAATAGTTGCCTCTATACTACTTCTCAATTTAAAAGTTGATGAAGCTTCTCAAGCTTATTTTCCTTAACTTCAACCTTGTTTTTAGTCTTTAATTTCACCTCTGTGTGCTTGATTGATGGAAGAATTTTTTGTGTATTTTTGGGGAGATTTTGAATGTGTTGAGAGAGAATATGAGAAGATGGGAGCTAGAAAGGAGCATGAATTAGGGTTTTCTAAACCTTATTTATATTGTTTGATGGTTTGTAATTATATCTAGAGTTAAGACATTTTGTACTTTCTTGATTAATGAGGGCATTTTGATCTTTTTATATGGCATTAGAATTCTCTAGAGTTAGGAGATATTTTCTTGTAGATATAAGGATATTTTAGTCTTTTCTAAGGGTTAAGAATCTTCAAAGTTGGCTAAGGTTATTTGGTCATTTTACATGTTGATATTTCTAGACATTAGTTTTTATTGGATGTTGTGTGGGCATGATAATCATGTTCTCATGGCTTAATGGACTTGATCTCTTAAGCTTATGGGCTTTGTTTGTTGCTAATGGTTTAGGTTTTAGATGAGAATTAGGGTTTAGTCATGGGTTTTTAGATATGTAGAATGGAAATTGGAAAGAAGAAAGATAATTAGCTAATTAGATTTAAAATTATTTAGGAATTTTAATTGAAGAAAAATTGATATCATATTTGAATTTAGAATTTTAGGGCTTTAGGAATTTGATATTTAAAAGGAATTATTTTTTAAATTTCTAAGATTTATGGTGTTAGAATTTTGGCTCAAATAGCTAAACTGATGATTTGGGGTTTACGCGATTGGACTTGACATATGGAGTTTAATTTAATAATTAGAAGGTATTAAATAAGTTCGAATTTGTTGAAATAGGTGATTGAAGTAGTTTAATGGATTAAATCGAGTATTTAAGGTATTGAAATCTCTATTTTCAATTACTAATGCAATTAGGTTAAACTATCTATTTATATCACATAATTTACAAAAATTTCACTAGCTAAATCATTTAAAATCAATCTCTAAAATAAACTTATATCAATGTTCAAAATTACTTGTATTTTCATACTAATCATCTAATAATATCTAATTAACTCAAATGGAAATTTAGGGTATTTCAGCACCCAACTTAGCTTAAATATCATCGAAAAGAGCAAATTTCTTTCTTTTGATCTTTTCCTTCATACGTACTTTGTACCGAATTAAGCCATTTGACCACCAATACTTTATTACCCTTAGTTCATATTGCCTAATCTAGAATGACTTTTTCTTGAGCCTTGTTCAAACTCTTTTGGATCCAGCATTTCTTCCTCTTTGGACAAAAGCTGCAAAAAATTGCAGCATACCAACTTGTTGGTACAATTTTCACTGACTTGTTAGTGTTCCATATAGCAATAGCAACCTCGAATGCAACTTGTTGATACACTGTTTCTAGATGCATACATAAATGCGTTCTTCCCTATTCCTTTCATTTTTCCCTTTTTTTTTTCCTCTCAAACCCAACTCTACATCCTAAACCTTAAACTGCATTCTCCCTCTTCTCACTTTTCTCCTACTCTTACCATCACCCTACTTCCCTTCTTCAATTACCACTCTCCCCACCATCTCCATCTCTCTCCTTTCTTTCTCTCTCTACCTGCTCTTCACTCTCTCTCTCTACCCATCCTTCCATTTGTTTCCATCATGCCACCAAGGATAGCCCATGGCTATGCTCCACCTCCACCGCTTGATCACGACGCATTCCTTTTCCCATATAAGAAGCACTCAAATAGGTATGTCCTCTTTCATGATCTTGCGATTGATTTAGGTAGAAATTATAAAGAGGAAGTTTTCAATTATTTCTGCATTCCTCAATTACCTAGAGTAGATAGGAACAATATTCTAAACACTATGTTGTTTTCCGTTGAGGTGAATGAAGAAGCTTTGAGGTTGTTTAGTCAAAACTTGTAATTTTATGAAATATAGATAAAACCAAATCTAATTTTAATTAGCTCATAAATATTCAAACACTAATAACTTAAAATCTTAACGAATAAGTTTGTTGGTCCCAAAAAGATAACCAAGAGGGGGGGTGAATTGGTTATAATGCTTATTTTTCAAAATTTGAACAAATTACACACTACTTGGTTATAATGGATTTAAAACTTACTTGAAACAATAATTTAAACAAATAAAAGCTTTATGAAAAATTCGGATAAAAAAAAAATTAGACAACTTTTTCAAACTTGTAAACCTTCTGCTTAACTCTCTGTAAGAAAAAATGTTAACAAGGTACTCTTTGAGTAACCTTCTGGCAATCAAATCATAAATAAATAATACTCAAAATAAAAGAGATAAGGAGAAAGATTGCAAATCGATGTATAGAGGTTCCGCCTTGCGTCAATCCTCTCTTCAGCACTCCAAGCCAGGGTCCCGGTACTCCTCACCGTGTGTTCCACTATCCAATCAATATCAATGAAGTTACAAGATATTTGCCAATCCTTTGGCTACAATTCACTTAGCTTGATTCTCACATCAATCAATCAACTAAGCCTACTTGTAACTCTCAACTCACAAAGAGTAAAAACAAATCAAGAAATAAAAAAGAGTTTCCTCAATTTTTCGCACAGTGTACAGTAAAACAATAAAAATGACAGATTTTGAGCACTTTGATCTTTCTAAGTAATTCGTGTTGTTTCTGAGTTGTTCTCAAGTAAATGTGCTATATCTTCTGCTTCGTTCCTTCTCCTATATTTATTTCAAATCGCTGCAACGGATGGAAGAAGGAATTGGATCAATTCGTCCAGATTTCATGCGCGTAGGAGTCGTTCTTTCTTCCGCAAAATCTGCTTCCATCTATCCTTATTTGACTCAATTTGAATTCGAATATTTGAATTCATCTTCATAAACTACTTCTGATAATATCTTGCAACTGATAATTATCTTCTAACTGAAAATTCGATTCAATCTCGTTTGTGTTGATCCACTGCACACAATTTCACTGTTCATGCTTATCCTTCATTTCACGTGATCTATTTTGGACATAAACCACAATTTTTCTATCCTTGTAAACTTCAAACAAACTTTCTCCTAAAATATAGTTTTTTTTAGATAAAAAAAATTATTTTAAGTTTGTTGAAATGAACGTGATCCTCTTGCAATAAAATATTTTTCGTGTTCCTGGAATCAAATGAAAATCTAAAATAAACCCTGTTGATTTAATCCAACTTTGTGGAGCTCAACATTTGGAGCTAGGTCTTCAAAAACTGAATCGTGTTTCAAAAATACTTGCTTTTGTGTTATTCATGTTCCTTCTGAGTATTGAAATTCAATACTGCATACCTTATATGTACCTTCTGAGTTATGATTTTACTTAAAAGATGATTTCTCTATTACTAAAAACCATTTCTGCACATATCAACAAATTATATTAGTAACATGTAACTCTTTTTTGTTATCATCAAAATCATCTCTTGAGAGAAATCAACAAAGTTATAGTTTACAATAACAATATTAAAGTTGAAAACTAAAAGCATTAAACTAAAAATTTTAAGTATATCATAATATTCAGAATATTTAATATAATAGATACGTAAGTTTTTATCTAAAAATATTAATGAATAAATATTTACCATACATATCACCAAGCCTGAAAAATATCCAAATTTCCCGTTGTCGCCACCTTGCACTCCACGTAAATTCATCTAGAAGGAATTTGCAAATCTTATTCCTCACGCATAGATTTCATCTGGGAAAAGACAACCTAGATATTTATATCTATCCATCCACCTATCCATCTATCTAAATATATATATATATATTTATTGACTTCTGTAGAAATTTCATCCAAATATAGTTTCTTTTCCTTTCCGTTTTTCGTTTTCCGTTTCACTCAATTTTTAATATCTGAAACTTTCAAGAATTTCAAAAATCCACAACTTTAACATAGTTGAATTATTTTCAATTCCAAAAGTCACATTAGAATTGTGAAGTAGTACTCTTCAAAACAAGACTATACTTGATAAGCTTTTATCTACCTTAAAAAGTCTTATTAATAGGAATATCGAATATAAAATTTTACGATTGTAGTTATTGTAAAGTTACATTTAATTATATTAACTATAAAAAATATTTATTCTATGTTTTAGATGAAAACTTTGATTTTTCAAATCAAGTGGAGGATTATTTTGATTAAACAAAGTCAATGTGCGTGGGATAATTTAGTGATTTACTGCATCGCTTTTTTTTTTTCCTTCTTTTTTCTATGGTTGCTTGTTGGTATAATTATTTGAGGATTTTATGCCTTAAATTCTTGTTGATACATGTTTCATGATCGAGTATACGAAGATGGAATGCTCTTGGACATGACTTTAAAAGGCTTTAAAAAAAATTAATTGAAAGGAAGGAATAAGAAATAAAATAATAATAATACTGTTTGAATAAGTCCTTCTTATGTATAAGAACAAATAGGGAAGCAATCCTCATAAAATTAAAGCACCCCTCTGTTTCTTATTAATTGTCTCGGCAAATATTATATTATTTGTAGTAATTTCGAATGATCGGAGATCCTCAAGGCTAAGACCCTTTATTTTCTTTCTTAGATAACCCGATAAGAAATTGAAACCATGTAAGGGTGGTACTCTTCTAAAGCATTAGTATGGCATAAATACAAATATAGATAAATCCAATACTGAGTACACTTTATAAGCTAAAGCTTTTAAGAAATGGTTGAATATGATAATATATTATATGAAATAATTGATTGAATATCATGGTATATTATATGACATGATGATTATGGATCAATAAAAATCATATATATTGATTTGTATGCCAATAAGAATGTAGTTTGTTTATGAAGCAAGTATATAAAGACCTATTATTGAATTCCATGGAAAACTTATAATAAGAATTCGTAATCGTTGCTTTGAACTTATACTTGCTTCATGGATGCATTGTATGAATGTTGATTACTTTTTATTTGAATTACATTTTGGTTGGTCACCTATGAACCTATTAATGTTTATCAAGATATAATAAAAACTAACATGCATTCCATGGTGTCTTGCATTACTTAATGTCATCACTGTCACATGATAGATAAGGAGGAAATTTAAGCTACTTTCAACTACATTTAAGGTATCTATGAGTATTAAGAAAATTATTTTTGGATATAAGTTTTATCAAAATCTTTTTATAAGTATTTTTAAGTATTCCTGTTTTGGTAATACAAGCTAAACGATTTGGGGAGGTCGCATATTACCAAAGCCTTGAATTATCCATCATTGTGGGTCCTATCACGAGTTTTATTGACTTAGGGTTGCATTTAAGGTACCCTAAATTAGTTCAGGATTGCATTTAAGGTATCCGTAAGTATTAAGAGAATTATTTGGACATTCTATCTGAGGACTGCATTCAAGGTATCTTAAGCAGGGTTGCATTTATGGTACCCTAGAACTTGCAAAATAAGAGGCATTGATTGGATGGCCCGGATACTGATGGAACTACTAATTCCTTAACCCTAAGTTAAGAGGGGAGGTTTTATACCCAAGACCTCACGTTGGTTACCGGAAGACCACGTGCGATGTTTGTATTGCATATGCTTATTCATGCATAGTATATGATTAATAACTTGTTTGTTATTGCTTGGCATGTAGTAATGAGAATATTAGACTCCCATCTCATTGAACCGTGGCTTTTACTCATTCCCCTATAGTGTGATTAATGCTGCAGGTACTTTCAAGTATACCTTTAACTCTGATATATTGACGACATAAAAAATAATAGCTGCTTTTGGGATTCCGGGGACATTGCAAGAGACGATCTAGATATAGTTATTTCCCTTGATGTTTGATATTTTGAATTTAGACTAGTGAGACGTATGTTTAGTTACTCTATAAACATTACTAGGTAATTTCTTGATATAGACTTAAGGTACCCATGTATTAGAACTCCTTTACTTACTATGTATCAGTATGTAAATATAAGTTTGGATATGAAGTGTGTATGTATGATTAGATGCTTCGCAAATACTTAGATAAATTAATTAGGTATTTATGGCGGGTTGTCACGACTAGGGCTCACTACGGGGTGTGGCATGTTTTATTGTAATTTGACTAATTATTTGGAAGATGATGGTAGTATGGGAGTAAGAATGGAGACTAGAATTACAAACTTTGTGAGAAATCAATTGTATACATATCTGTATGGTTGTAGGTTTGAGATTACTCATGATGATATCTGTGGTCTTATTGGTGTTGATGATAATGGTCTCTGGATGTGATTTACTTATGATGGAGGTAGGTACTATGAGTTATTTATTGTGTTGGATATGGGACCAAATTAACGCGAACCACATAACTTGTATGCCTCCGCTCTCTTTTAGTTGCTGGTTGCTCCATCAATTTCTTACAATAATTATGTTCCTCTCTTCAATAGCTTCGTGATCACATGGATATTGGGTTTGCTTCTTTGTAAACTTAGATTTCTAATCTTTGATCAGAATTCCAGTCTTTTAGTTTCAACATTTGGGGGTTCATGGATCATTTCTACAATATTCATCCCCGCTGACCTCTTATAGATGACCCAAATTCTTGATCTTGTTCCTGCTCCTACTTTTCTAATTTTGATCTTAAACTCCTTTTTATTGGTTATTATGTAATGAACTCTATGGTTTAACTTGATTATTGATCACACCTATGTCTTGGTTACCTTGTTCATCTTCTTATATTGTTTAAAAATTCATGGACTTTTCCTTTGAATATTATTCATGCCTTAACCGATTGAATGTAAACATTGATTTTGATGAGAATAAAAATTATGTAAATCAAATGCTAAATATACCTTGGTTGATTGAAACACAAATAGATCATGTTTAATGTATTAAAAGAAGGCGAACTAAAAGGAAAAACATGATCTTTTCAATTAAAGCAATGCATGTGTGCATTTTGTGGAGTTTACTTGTGCAAGTCGTGTATCTGCTTATTGGTGCAAAATGGACTAGGTTGTTTGTAAACATTGAAGACAAACAACAACTCTCTATGCATTTTTAGGGGGTGGTTGTTGTGTCCACTGGCTTGCCAGTATGCATGAGAATTGCTAGTTTTGGCGCATCATCAAGCTGGTACGGCTAAATCTAACTATTACGCATTAAACGTAGCTTATTTTTGGTTAACTTCTTCCAACAACCTTTTGACTTCAAGAAGATCCATTTATACATGATTCTTTGGAGAATGAAGTAGATCTTTTGAGAGTTTTTACTTGTAAGAAAACAAGTTCATTATTCCTCTTTATTACTCTTGTATTTAGGTCTTTATTTTGAAAAATCCATTGTGAGAGAAATTAATTAGTGCTCTTCTATTCATACTTGCTATTTGTAAAAAGAGCACCATAATTGTGAGGATATTGGGTTTTTGTGAGTTGTAACTCTTGCGTAGCTCCTAGTGAGCATTTGAGTTTGAGATTAATAAAAGTTAGTGAAGTCCTCAGTTGGACGTGTGTTGTGTGGCTGTGGAGACTAAAGGGTGGACTAAATTCCACGTTAAATCCAGGCTTGAATTCTTTTTCCCTATCTCTTTTTTATTCGTAGTACATTATTTTTTCTATTATTGTTGTCATTAAAGCTTAATTTGATTATATGCATCAAAAGTTCATAATTTGATTAAATTAAGACATGCTTAATTTACCCTTCCTCTTGAGTATATTTTAGTGCACTTTCACAATATCTACATAAAAGGATAAATTTAAAATATAGATATTAATAAGAGAAATACTAAAGAACATCTAGTTAGATGTCTTGGAAATGTGAATTGAAAATTACCTCAAATTAAAAATGAATGATCATTTTCTTGAATTTCTTCAAATCCTTAGATCTAGGGAAATGAAGCACGGACACTATAGAAAACAATAAGATTGTTTACATCATTAGTCAGTATCTAGGATTTCAATGGCATGTGTCCAGTTTGTATTGTAGTAGGTGACAACTATGTGATTAACTCATGGAAAATTTGGAGTTCTAAAAATGTGGAAGGGGGAACACTAAATATCCATGCTGATAAAACTAGCTAGAAGCATGCATATATACATGCAAAAACACTTCAAATTCCACTAAAAAAAAAGCATCAAACCGTTTGGAACTTCTAAAAATGCATTGAATTAATATTAATCTACAATAATATTACATTGTAACTTTGTCGAGCCTGGGTTTTGATTTATGGTTTAATTTTTTTATCCGATTTACATTAAACCTTAACTCTTTTGACATAAATCCTCGACTAAGAATTAAAAGAAAGTTTTAATTTTGAAAAATATTTTGGAGTTGCCACGTGACTAAAGTCAGGAAAAAATAAATTTGGACAGTAGGTTGATCCTAATTTTATTACTAATATGCAAAAAGTTGTCTTTTTAAAACAATAACTAGTTAAAACCTATTGACTACCACATTTAACTTTCCAATTATGAATTATTCCCTATTATATCCTAAATCATTTTTATATGATATTTATAAGAAGTATTTTCCAATTTTATCAAAACGTTGTAAGATAACTCAGCTAGATCACATTTCACAAAAATAGACAATTAATATCTATATGTTGTAAATCTGGTAACAATATTCATATCAAATTTATAAAAATATTTTTTTTCCTTTTTTAAAGTCACTTGTTAGGTGCTTACATACTTGCTATTTAGGATTAGATATCACGTAGTTCTTTTAGATGAATGAAAACTTTGATTTATTGATTGATTTTAGTAAGTCGAAATATTATCATTTTTTTTTGGGCAATTGAAATATTATCACTTTAACTTCATTGAAATTTGTTAAACTTATAAAAATTAAAATTTTTATTGTGAACCCTACATCTATCAATTAGATTAAAGTAATTTTATGAAAACTAATTTTTCTAAGTGACAAAAATTTTGAACAAAGAATCACATATCATAACAAGAAAAAGCAGCTTTTATCATTTCGAATTAAATTACAATGAGGGATATCAATTTTCAACATGTCAATCAACACAATCTCATGCAATTACATATCATCTTAATAATAAGATCATTATGAACACATACATGTGTAATCAAGTAAAAGATTCAAAACTTTACAAATGTTACATACTAATTATAATTTTTAATCAAATCAAGATTTTCATGTCTAGATTTTCAATTGAATATGTTCATATTATCAAATCATCAATTGAACATATCATGGTAGAAAAAGGTCAAAATTCTGTATTAACAAAATATGAATGGTAAATGTCATGTTAAGAAGCAAGAATTTACAAAATTATGTGACATAAAAGAATTTAAAAATTATAACAATTTTATACAAGCTAAAAGTTTCCACATTATAAGATGAAATATTCATGAAGAATATTACCATTATCATTCATTATACACATTTTTTAATTTTCAAGGATCACTAACACATTAACATTCATATATTATTATTAATATACCAGATTTATTTCTATTCTCATTAATATATTATTACTATTATCATTATTATCTTTATTATTAAATAAATAAAATAAAAAATAAAAAGGACATAATACTTACCTGAACAAACAGAGTAGGCGTGTGCGAAGGGGTCTGATGGCGAGTTGGATTTCCTGGTTAAACAGTGGCATGGTTGGATTCCGAGGGCTCAGGGGTCTCGTGGGTGTGTTGGACAAGGACAAGTAGGGGCAGCAAGATGTCTAGTGGTACTTGTTCTTCTCAAAAGTGTTAGCAAGTGGTGTTTTGAGCAATGGAGGGCGACGGCACAGTCGTGGTGCTCCAACGAGGGTCTCATGGTGGTCTGATCCAAGAGAAGAAGTGTCACGCCCCAAAGGGTACTCTAAATGTGGCAGTCCGTCACATACAGTATTAAAACTTAAGAATGACTTCCTGAAGTCATACGAAAGTTTTCAACATCATATGTAAGGCGTCTATCACAACAATAGGAGACACCAGTGAGATGTATAGTTCGAGATAGTAAATACAACATACAAGAATCTAAATAATCATCCAATTTATCATTAAGAGAATATATAATCCTTACATCATCTTAAGGGTTTTTCCTTATAATTCTCCAAACAATCATGATATCAACTTAATCTTTCTCACAACAAAATGATACTAACACCAAGAAATATTAAAGGATAGTTAACCTAAGATCTTCAAAAGATTTCCAGAAGCTGTTTCCAAAACACAATCCCACTCGTGTATATGAAGTCTTCGGGCATAAAAGATATTGGACCTGATACAACAAAGGTCTACCGGAGTATAAGCATAACTAGCTTAGTGAGAATATTCCTAAATCAACATACCTATATAAATGATTTCAAACAAGTTATTAAACAAGCATATGAATGCATCAAGCAAGTGACCAAGTAATACATATGATCTACCGGAAATCATATGTTTGAATGGATTTACCCCTCCATTCGGGGTTAGGTGTTCTAGGCTTTTTAAAACCCATCTTTAAATCCAACTCATGTAGTTTATTCCAGGCACCTACTCGCCTATCTCAACATAGTTCTTCCAGGCTCCTATTCGCCTATCTTGCAGATTTCTGGCTACTGCACACCTAGCTACTAAACCCTTGTCCCATCGAGAATAGCAGCTCATGCAATGAAACTAACTACGTGATATGCATGAATCAATTAATATAATTCATAGAATATGATTAGAGTAATTTAAAGGTGATCACAAAATTTGCACACACACTCCAACAGAATAATAGTAAAACATAAGTTAATTAACAACGATTCATGCCTCGGTATGCTTAACATTCTTTCAACTAATATTATCATATATAATTTATTTTCATCTTTTCCTACTTCTAGTGCCTCTAGCTACAAGCACAACCAAGCATGTAAAAGGTAGGAAAATAAACTCACTTGCCCATGAGGATCTATCTCTCTTACAAATGAGTCGATCGGTAAATCCACTAATCAAAATAATCCTCCGGGTATGAATAATCCTCCTCGGGATCACCTAATCAAGAAGAATACCCATAATGAGTATTTCTTATTGATTCTATGGTACTTATCAAAAACTATGTCACAAGATCGTTAAAATTAGTATAGAAGGTAATTCCAACTTAAAATGGCCATAACTTGGTCATTTTAACTCGGAATTGCGCTTGTAATATACCGTTTTCTACCTACTCAAAAAGATCTATCCATTTCTAAGGTTATTTTTGTCATAAAAAGCCATTTGGGGTGGAAAATACTACGGTACAGATTAGTTACGATTTTATAGTTCACAAAATATGATTTTTCCCAAACTTCTCTTTACTCAAAAATCCTTAAGCAAAATATATGTATATATATATATGGTTGAAAAATCCTTTGAACATATATAGACACTCATATTGTATGCATGATTTTTTGTAGTGTTGTTTCAATATTGATATTTTATAAATAATTTGTCTTTGATGGTTTTGAAAGATAAACTTTTGAGAATTTTGCCTTTGCAAATTGTTAGAAGGAGGACAAAAATATTTTTGAGTTGTTATGAGTAAATGTTTTATTATTTCATTTTCTTCACTTTTTCAAGAGTAAATTTATTTTCAAAAATTTTGGTTCTTTAAGTTATCTACTAACTTTTTTCCTAGTGATTGAAAATTGCTTTTCAAAATATTCTTTAAGTTTCAAATATTTGAAGTTGTTTTAAATGTATGTTTTCTTCTTATTTTTATATCCTTTCTCTTCTTTAAAAAAAAAAAAGTTTACCCTTAAACTTTACTTACTTGTCAAATTTTATTTTTCTAAGTTGGTTTCTAAAATATTGAGTTGATTTTATCTTGGTTTGAAAAACTTGTTTTATTCTTAATATTTGTCAAGTGATAGAATAATTCTTTTAGACAAGTTTATAAGAAAAGCTTTCTTAATAAAGAATTGTTAACCTTAGAATTTAACAAAAATTTCATTTTGATTTGAAAAGAGAAGAACAACATGTAAAAATTAAGTTTTGAAGAAGATTTCTTAGTATGTGATTTTCAAAGTCTATAATGAACCTATTTAAGTCTTATAAAATATATGGTTGAGTTAAAATCCTTTATTGCTAAAAATTCTTTCTTTATGGAGTGTTTAGTTTGGTTTATAAAAGAAAAGAATTCCTTTTATTATTTTGAAGAAATCTATATTATCACTTCTTCTAGAATTTATGATTAGCTTATCTTTTGAAAAGAGTTTATTAAAAAGACAACTTAGATCTTTTTGTTGAAAATTCCTTTTGTTAACAAATCTAGTTTACTTTTCTTTATTTAAGAAAGAACCCATTTTTATTTTTATTTAGGACAACAACATTCTAATAATGCATGAATATGATTATGTAGCAATGTAAAAGTAAAGATAATACATAATAAGATAGAAAGAAATACTTATAAGTAAATAAACATAATAAAATCGTCAAGCATTGGGAACCTTAGCTTCATCAAGGTATCCCGATCATGTATTGGGAGCCTTAGCTTCATCAAGGCAACCTGGGACTAAGAATGGACTAGTCCCAAAAGAAAAGAAAAGAAAAGAAAATTGTTTTGACTTGATATGGACAAGTCTAAAACTAAAAAGACTAGTCTTAATAAATTGCATAAAACAAGTAAATAAATAAATTGCAAAACATAAAGTAAATAAATAACAAATGAGCTTATATGCTCTAAATAAATATATATACATAGCATAATAATATTATATAAGTTAGATTAGAGCAAAAATAATAACAATAATAACAACAACATAATAACATAATGTAAAATAGGAACATGAATAAGAACAATACATGAACATATTGTTGCTTCTTTAACTCATGTGAACCTAAGAAACATACACTATGCTCATGTTAAGTTGTATGAACATGATGAAGAAATTTAAGTAGGATTTTACCTAAGGTTTAATGGAAGGTTTGAAAAGAGATGAATGGGTTTTATGTTTTGTTATTCTCTTCTTGAAGAGTAGAATTTGGTAGAGAGTATTTTGAGAGGGAATGGTTGGAGAGATATTTTGAGAGAGTATTTTGGTAGAGTATTTTGGTAGAGTTTTGTTATGTAAAATGAGTGTGTGAAAGAATGAAGGAGGAAGTGGGTATTTATAGAATTTTTGGAGTGAATTTTTGATGTAATAAAATAAATTGAAAAAGAAAAATAATTGAGAGGAAGAGAGGGAGGGCAGCGCCGGCCACATAGGAAGAAGGAGGGAGTGAGTTGATTTTTTGTTTGTATTTTGTAAGAAAATAATTAATATGTAAGATATGGTTTGGTATAAGATGTATTGGAAATATAAAAAGTAAGAAAAATAGGTATGTAGGTAGTAAGAAATAGGTGTAAAAAAAAGTAGAGATAGTGAAATAGTAATGAATAGTAGGAATAGTACTATGAATAGTAGACTAGACATATAAAATACCGGTAGTAATAAAAATACGCATAAATGAGCTATATCTGTTATTTTTAGTTATCGAAAAATTCTAAAATTGATATTTTTGAAATCCTTGTTTAATTGCGAGTCTTTTGGTGTTAATTAAATATTTTTAATATTCCGAGCTCTGGGACATGTTTTTCGAGAACTGATCCTGTTTGAGTCCGAAGGGCACTCGAAATTCGCGAATATGATATTTTCATGTTATCCTATATTATTACGAACTATTTTAAGCTATTAACTTAATTTCATTTTCTAGGGTTTGAGAACGCGGGATTGCCAGAGTTAAAATACTTGATTGTCTTGGTCTTTGTTGGCTTTTGAAACTCCGATTTGACTAGGGTTAGGGTTTAATCCAACTTTACCCTAGAAATTGAGGATTTTATATCGGGGATCGGATAGGTGGATCTTCTCATGTTTGGGTTTTTTTTTTAATCGAACTATTATTGAACTTTCTATTTGAAGATTCTCTTATGAAATCCCGTGATCGAAATTGTTTAAGGTTCGGTTTCAACTTGGGTTAGACTTTAGGATTTCGATTTGGTATTCCAAAACCATTATCGAAAAATTCGGGGGCTTACAAGAGGCAATTTGTAAGTGTGGGGAAGGAGCAAATCGTGAGCATGGGGAAGGAGCAGATCGGGATAACTTAGAGTGTAATGCAAATGGAAAGGACAGGAGGAGTCTAGAAGAAGCAGAGGTTCTGTCGAACTGTGTACTTCTGATGGAAGAATTGAATTCGGACGAGCAGGTTAGACATTAACCAAGGGGCCTCTAAGTAAAGATGCAGATGGGCTTCCTGTATTCAAGAGTTAAGAATATCTGACAGAAATAATTAAATCACGGTAGACTCAACCCATCCTTTAGTTTAGTATTAATTCAACATATTTTCTTTTAATAGCTGTCAGCATATCAATATCTAGAATATTCTATACTATGAAATCAGCTGGCATAACATAAATTACATGCCAACACCATGATTGAGATATTATATGTAGCAGGAATGAATACAAGGAATACATGAACAATTAAGATTACAATTTCTATTGTTAATATCAGCTTGTATCCAAGCTGATTGGCTTGAATTCGAGTCTTTGAAATTCTTGTTAATTTAGTCCTTCACATTCCTACCACGTTCCATTTGGTATTAGAGCTTAATCATGGGGGATAAGGTTCGTGATTTCAAGAAGTTAGAGGAGGATGTCCAGTTGATGACTGATAAGGTAGACAAAAATGAAGGCTGGTTCCAAATGTTCACGGACAATCTTAAGGTTCAGTAAGCCGCAATTGAAAAACATGATCAAGCGATAGAAGAAATTCATCAGCAACTGCAAGGAAATCAAGCTGGCATTCGGTGACCTTCCAGTGCTAGTTTTCAAGGGGGGATGGATCCTACTGCTCTACTGGAACATGCACAAATAGGAGAAAATGGTAAGTATCAATTACCTATGAGGGTAACCAAGCTAAAATTCTCAGTTTTTAATGGAGAAAACATCAGAAATTGGCAAATGAGGGCGGAGCAATTTTTTACCCTAGATGGAACTCCTGAGCATCTTAAGGTAAGCATTGCTTCCATGTAGTTAGAAGATAAACCATATGAGTGGTACATTACCTATTCTAAATCTAGGAATGAGGCATACCCCATGACATGGGAAGAACTCACAAAGGCTTTGCAAGCTCGATTTAATGAAAAATTTTTCGAACACCCTATGGCAGACCTTAAGGAGTTGAAACGGGTTAACACATTGCAAGAATATTTGGATGAATTTATGCACTTGTCTAAGTTCAGCTTCCTAAAACACACTTGGTTAATTGTTTTCTCAATGGGTTAAAGCCTGAGATTCAATTTCTTATTCGCATGTTCCAACCCAACACATTGAACCAAGCTTTCACCCTAGCTAAACTCCAAGAAGCCACAACCCTATCCTTCAGAAATAACCTTAGATCCACAAAAACTCAGTCTACTACATCTACCACAAATTCAATTCCCTACCGTACCTAACCCACCATACCCTACTCCACATACTCTACCATCACTAGAACCCCAACACCTAGCATAAGCAAAACCTCAAACACTGGTCTATCCTCACAAACATCTATCCATTATCCAAAACAAAGTAACCTTTTTAACCTTAGAAACACTAAAAGGCTGACCCTTAGGGAACTTGAAGAAAAAAGGAAGAAAAGAGAATGCTTTTGGTGCGATGAACCCTTTGCACCAGGTCATCAGTGTAAGAATAAGCGATTGAATATGTTAATGATTGAAGGTGATGATCAAGGAAGTGAAGATGGTGGTGTAGTGAATGAAGTGGCAGAGTTAGAAGAAGATCTGACTAAACTAACTCTATGTGCTATTTGTAGTCTAGCCAATTGTTCTGATAGTAGTATGATAGTTCAAGGATACTATAAGAGGAAGAAGTTGGGCATACTTATAGATATTGGAAGCTCTTCAAACTTTGTAAATGAAGCCTTGGTTAAAACTACAAATTGTGCTGTTGTGAAGATTGTTCCAATTAAGATTACTTTAATTGATGGAACTTAGCTAAGTAGTAAATATCAAGTTGTGGATTTTCAGTGACATATGCAGGGAATGTTGTTTAAGGTAACTTTTTATGTGTTACCCTTGTCCTCCTATGATATTATATTGAGAATGCCTTGGCTTATGACGTTGGGACATGACGTTGGGACAAGTTAAATGGGATTTCCAAGAGATGACTATGGAATTCATATGGAAGGGAAGGTTTTGTAACCTGGACAGGAAGTGGGAATCGTTGAATCATATTGCTGGTAACAAACTAAACCAACTACTGACCTCACACAATATGATCCATGAAGTACATTGTTGGATGGTAAAGCCAGTGGAAGCTACTGATGAGAACGGGCCTAGAGTTAAGTACACCCAATGTTGATCGATTTACTAAAGGAATATCATGAATTGTTCGAGGACCCTCGTTCCTTACCTCCTGATAGAAGCTACTGATGAGAACGGGCCTAGAGTTAAATACACCCAATGTTGATCGATTTACTAAAGGAATATCATGAATTGTTCGAGGACCCTCGTTCCTTACCTCCTGATAGAATACTCAACATCGCATACATCTAAGAAGGGGCCACTCCAGTTAACCTTAGACCCTACTGTTACTCATCATTGCAAAAATCTATACTAGAAGAAATGGTAAGGGAAATGTTAACTAGTGGAATCATTTAACCAAGCCACAGCCCCTTTGCTTCACTTGTGGTATTGGTAAAAAAGAAGGATAATTCTTGAAGGATGTGTATCGACTATACGGAGTTGAACAACAACGCAGTTAAAGATTGATTTCCCATTCCTATCATTGAGGACTTGTTTGATGAATTATTTGGAGCTAGTTGCTTTAGTAAACTGGATTTGAGGTCCGGCTACTACCAAATTCTGATGAACCGTAGTGATGTCTATAAGACTGCATTTAGAACCCATGAAGGACACTACGAGTTTCTAGTTATGCCCTTTGGCTTAACAAATGCGCCATCTACCTTCCAAGTACGCATGAACCAGCTGTTCAAACCATTTTTAAGGAAGTTCGTACTAGTTTTATATGATGACATGCTTGTGTATAGTCCTAACTTGGACATACATGTGAAACATTTGAGAAGTGTGTTTGAAACTTTGAGTAAAGAGAAATTGTTTTTGAAAAGAAGCAAATGTACCTTTGGAGTTTCTCAAATTGAGTATCTAAGACACATAATCACACCGAAAGGAGTAGCTACTGATCTAAGGAAGTAAGAGGCTATTGTTACCTGGCCAACTCTAAAGAATGTGAAATAGCTTAGAGGTTTTTTAGGCTTAGTAGGTTACCATAGGAGGTTCATTAAGCATTTTGGGGGTCATTGCTAAGCCACTAACGCAGCTTCTTAAAAAAACTCAATTTGTATGGAAAGAAGAAGCATAGTTCGCATTCGATCAGCTTAAGAACGCATTGGTAAACTCACCTGTGTTGTAATTACCTGATGATTCCAAGGAATTTGTAGTTGAAAATGATGCAAGTATAGATGGGATTGGTGCTATCCTCATGCAAGAAAAGTACCCAATTGCTTATCTTAGCAGACCATTAGCACCAAAACATAGGAGTTTATCGGTGTATGAAAAGGAGTTGTTAGCACTAGTATATGCCATTGACAAATGGAGACACTATCTACTAGGTAGACTTTTTGTGATTCGTACTGACCATCAAAGCTTAAAGTACTTATTGGAACAACATTTGGCTACACCTACTCAATAGAAGTGGTTTACTAAGCTCATGGGATTGGATTACTACATTGAATACAAGAGTGGCACTTCTAATAGTGCTGCAGATGCACTATCCTGAGCCCCCACTACAAAAATTATGCAACTTAACCATACTACTGTTTTACCATTGTTTTTGCAGGACATACAAACAAGCTGGAAGTTACATAGGGGATACCATTCATTGATTGATAAATTGGAAAAAGGAGAAACCATTGGACATTTCATATGGAACTAAGGAGTGCTTCGATGGAAGGGTAGAGTGGTGGTATGGCCTCCCAAAAATTGAGAGACACATTGATGCAGCACTTCCATGGAGGACCATTGGGAGGACGTGCAGGCGCTCAAGCCACTTTTAAGAGGCTGACTTCGGTTTTTTATTGGCTAAAAATGAAAAGAGAGGTACGATAGTTTGTTAGATGTTGTGAAATTTGCTAGAAACATAAGTTTGAAAATGTGGCATGTCCAGGGCTTTTACAACCTCTTAAGGTACCTAATGAGGGTTGGCAAGAAATAAGTTCGGATTTTATAGAAGGCTTATCTAAATCAAATGGCAAGGAAGTGATTTTAGTGGTAGTTGATCGGCTAAGTAAATATGCCCACTTTGTGGCCTTGTCTCATCCCTACATGGCTGCTATAGTGGCTCAGGTTTACTTGGATTACATTTATAAGCTACCTAAACTGCCAGAGGTCATCACAAGCAACAGAGACCTAACTTTTATTGGTTCATTTTGGCAAGAATTTTTTAAGCTACAAGGAGCTGGGTTTAACATGTTGATAGCTTACCATCCTTAAACGGATGGGCAAATAGAGATCGTTAATAGGTATCTGGGAACATATCCAAGATGCATGACGAGTGAACAACCTAAGAGATGGTCTCAATATCTTTCCTTAGTCAAATGGTGGTATAATACCAATTTCCACACAAGTGCTCACGTCACTTCGTTCTAAACTCTATACGTTTACCCCCCACCACTACACTTAGCCTATGTTCTTAGGGATTCCATGTAAACCCTTGAAATTTTGATTAATTTTAAGCTTAACCTTAGAATTAAAAGTCAACTGAAAACCCTAAAAGTCAACAAAAGGCTAGAACAAACCTTAGAGTTTAAATCTGGCAATCCTATGTTCTTTAGCCCTAAATAACGGAATTGAAATAATTATGGATAATGGTTCGTAATAATATAAGAAAGCATAAAAATATCAGATTTGCAATTTCAGATCCAAATGGGATCAACTCTCGAAAAGCATGTCTTAAGGCTCAAAATAGTAAAAAAATATTCCGATAACACTGTTAGGTTCGAAATAATACAAGGATTCTAAAAATATCAGTTTCGTAATTTTTCGATAGTTAAAAATTATAGATATCGTATTTATACACGTATTTTTTTTTACTACCGGTACATTATTAGTCTTGTTTACTATTCATTGTCTTATATTACTATTCATCTATCTCTACTTTACTTTATACCCTATTCTTATCACCTATCTACCTTTTTTTTCTACTTTTTACATTTTCAATACACCTTCACATCAACCATACTTCACATCTTAATTACATTTTATACAAAATAACAAATAAAATAATTTCCTCTTGCTCTCTTTCTATGAACCAGTGCCATCTCTCTCTCTCTCCTTCATCATTTTTTTCTTTTATAATTTATTTTATTACATCTAATTTCTCTCCATCTTCAACTATAAATACCCTCTCTCCCTCCACTTCTTTCACACCTTCATTTCATATAACAAAAATCTCCCAAAATCACTCCACAAACTCTCCACAAAATTCTTCACTACTGTGACGCCCTAATCTGAAGGCATTACAACCCACCACGTATCCTCTCATATATAGGACACACAAAGGCTCTAATATCCACAATAATGCATTTATCACTTGTAATCACACATAGGGTATCTCATAGGATACGACAACCTGTTTAAACTAAAAACATATACCTCAAAAAACATAAACTCCTGGTTCAAGCATAAAATCCAAGTTAACATCACATAGCCAACAAATTCAGTAGAAACTTAAAACTATTTACATCAAAATCTTTCCATTTAAAACCAACATAAACTTCCAACTACAACTCCAAATGATCTAAACATGTCTTTTCTTTAGAAATCTTGATATATGAAGATTAGTTCTTAGCTGGGTAGTCGGGTCCACTATCGCCATTCCCATTATCAAAGAATAACTCATATCCAGAAAGATCATATACTATATCCTCTTCACCTATACCTGAAATTTAAAAGAATGAGTGGTAACGCCCAATACAAAAACTACAATCTAAAAACAAATGCATATGCACATACAACAAACAAATAATTCATGTAACTTAAGCTAATGCAAACAGTCATATCATTATCTTTCTTAAGCCAACAAAACAACACAATCCAGTATTAGGTATACTCTAATCCTGAACTTAAAGTTACTCAGACTCCTTAAAAATCAAACAACTTTTTGAAAATAAGTAATCATATTCAGTACCCACTCATCTCGAATCCAAGACACCTATTTCTACCGGAATCATATCAAGGCATGAGTCCACTTGGGACAACCTCACACCAAGATCATCAGGGTGCCTCACAAGTATTACTGTCTGCTAGGTCTTTACTGGTCAAACCCAAGCACAACCAAACCGACAATTATTGAGTTGAATATAATTAGGTTCATTATAAAGTTTTATCCCTATAACCAATCAAGCAATACTATTCTTACAAGCAAAAACAATAAGCAGGGATTGGTCGTACCTTTCTCAATTTCAGGAATACAAATCAAATCCTCAAATCCGATATCCACAACAACAAAGACAACCCAAATCCCACAAACTCCTATTTCCACACCAACAATAATTCCACAAACTCCAAATATCCTGTTACAACATATATATATATATATATACATCAACAAATATTATCACATTATCAAAATACCCTAACAGACATGAATTCTCCAAAAATCCTAACCTGAAAAGAAATCTCCACTATCTGCACCGTTTACTCCAATCAAACTCCATAAATATCCTCAAGAACAACAATGAACCACCCAAAATTCCACAATTTTCAAATATTCCACCGAAACCCTAATATTACATTACACAAGAACATATAAAGATCATCTAATCACACATTGTTTAAATTCATCAATGAAAAGACGAAACTTACTGATTTGGATCACTAAAACCCGACTCACATCCACAAATTCAGATCCCAACCAAATCTAGGATTTCCTTTATGCAAATAATCTCAAAATCCTTAGAACTTGCATGAAATTCGCATAAATCTTGTATGAGAACATTATACTTACTTGTTTTAATCACAAAACTCACTCCTTATCCAACAAAGATAGATTAAACCCGAGATCTAAATCCTTCCCACGTTTTCCTTCGAGAACACAACAAAACCCTAAGAAAACTTATACAAATTCGTATATAATCCATAAGAGAAGGTTAAAATCACTTACTTTGGATAAAAAACACATTCCTGATGATTCTCCAACCTTAGATCTCCAAGAACACTTCAAAACTCTCTTATGCGAAGGAAAATATGATAAGAACTTTCTATCAAAACCATATTCTCGCGTCTCATATTTATAGAAATTAGTCATATGCCAGCACCTACGTCAATGGTGTACATATAAATTTTGCAGGCGTACACCTTACGTTGGCAAAAATTACACGAGCACTGGCGGCATTCATTGTGGTTTTGAATTCCTAGAACTTTGATCCTACAACATACGCCGATAAAGCCATGATCAACGCCGACGGTGTTCCTATTTGGCATTAGATGAAATGTTCGTGTACACCAGCGGTATTCCATCCAGCGTTAAGAAAAACTCTATTGTTCCCTTCCTACGCGGTCTCTACACTGGCGGCATAGATTCTCCAGAAGGCTTCGTTGAATCTGTAAAAAATTACAGAAATCCGAACTTTAACATTCATTCTATAATCAAACTTAAACCTTTACAGCTTACTTGTTTTAACCTTAAACTTATCCTATATCATCTTAGGATTCATAATTCATTATATTTTCATCTTTATTTCCTTATATTACAACTACCAAAACTCTCTTTCACCAATTCCTCACAGAAATCCTTCACTATACTCAAACTATCCATCACATATCACTAACTACATAAACCTACATTCATTATCTTCTTCCCAATACAAAAACACTTTAGGCAAACTCCTATCACTACTTATTTACCCATGTCATGTAACTTAGCATGACTATGGTATTGTTTCTTAAAACTCCCACGAGTTGCAGAAGCAACAACATGTTCATGTTTTGTTCTTGCACATGCCAAGAATTCCCAATTTTTATTATCTTGTTGTTATTATGATATCATATTGTTATTATTGCTGTTATTATTGTTATTATTGTTATTATGCTCCTAATCTAACTCTACGTATATTATTAAGTATATGTATATCTATATATTTTTAGAGCCTAATGCTCACTAACATTCTCTAACTTGCTCTTATTATTTCATTTTCTTTTCTTTCTTTTCTTTTTCTTTTTGGGACTAGTCTATTCTTAGTCTCGGGTTGTCTTGATGATGCTAAGGCTCCCAATGCTTGACCGGATTACCTTGATGAAGCTAAGATTTCCAATACTTGATATTAATATTATACTATTACTATTTCCTATATATATATATATCTTATCTTATTATGATATATTTGTTTATTTCCATGACTACATATTCATGATTCATGCATGAGCATATTAATATTGTCTTAATAAAAATAAAAGAGGATTATCTTAAATAAAGGAAGATGGGGATTCCTTTCAAAAGTAAACTTTTGTCACTTTAGAAATGATTCTTTTTCACAAAACTTAGGATTCTATCTTAACAAATATTTTCCAAAATACTATATAAGCTCATCATAAGTTTTTAGTAACACTAGAACATAAGAATTTTAACAAATGATACATAAAGTAGATATATCACTCATACTCTTTTCAAAGCAATAAAATGGAAAAGTTTTCTTTAAAAACTTAAGATTTCAAATTCTTGATTAACAAAGGTTTCATTAAACTTCATTGTGAATTCCACCAACATTTTAAAAATACGAGGACTAGACAAGTTTTGAAAAATTATTAAGAAAGTTTTTTTTAAAAATGAAATTTTCTTAAGAAAAAAATTTGTAACCAACTTGGGAGATCATTGCAATTTACCAAAGTAAAACGGACTTTAGCAAAAGCTAAGAATATATAAACTTTAATAAACTTTAACCACTATCAAGTAATACTTAGGAACTACCTTTTTAACCTCTAAGAAATTAAGTTATAGGAACCTTAAAAAACAAAATTTATTTTTGAAGAAATTAAATTATTTCCAAAGGTAAGAAGTGGAATTTAAAGGAAGAGATACTCATTATAATGATTCAAAGAATTTCTCCAAAAAGCTAAAATAGAAGCTTCAAAACTTTGTTTTTCCAACTTCTAAAATGCATTGTTTTACAAAAATTATTGTTGAGACAACTTCACTAAATTCATGCATATGATATGAGTCAATATATATATATATATATATATTTAAGGATTTTTCCAACTATACTAATATCTACATTTTGGTACAAGTATTTTTGGATAAAGAAAAGTTTGCAAATTTATGTTTTGAAAACTGGAATTTTCATGATGAATTTGTACCCTACGGTTTTGGAACCCAAATGACTTTATATGACAAAAATAACTTTGGAAACCAATAGATATTTTCGAATAGGTAGAAAATGGTATATAATATGTGAAATTCCGAGTTAAAATGAGCAAGTTATGGCCATTTTAAGTTGGAAGTTCCACCTATGTGAATTTCATCACAACTAGAGATTATAATTAGAAATTTTGACTAGAAATTCCATGGAATACTCATTTTAGGTATTTCTTTTGTTTAGGAACCCATGAAGCAGACGTGTACTATCTCGATGACTATTACGACTAAAGGAATAACATCAAATCATGGTCGAGTGAGTTTACTTATCTTATTTTCATACTTATGTTTGTGCTTATAAAATAGTTGCACTAGACTTAAGGAAAGATAAAGTTGGAGATGCATGTGCATACAATTTTAATGAATGAACTTTAAGTATATCGAGCCATGAATTACTTATAATGAGTTGTATGATATATTAGCATGATGAAATGTTTGAAATTGGGTGGTCTCTTACAAGAAATTGTAATTCAAATGGCTAGACTTTAAATAAGAATTGAGACATACACTTCATTCGTTAAGTCACATTTCATTTACTATTATACAATTGGTGAAATAAGAGTATGATAGTAGTGGTTGACATAACCGGTAATATTTGTATGTGGCGAGTAGAAACTGGTAAAATCTACAAATCGATGGCTAGTAGGAGCTGGTAAAAACTACATATTTTTTATGATGAATAATAGCCGTTAATAACTATAAAAATGGTTTTTAAAGTTATGTTGGCTGTAATTGGTCGGAATACCTAACTCCGAATGAAGGACGTAAATTCATTCAACATATGATTCCTGGAAAATTATATGTCATGCATGCTCATGTGCTTATTGCATTCCATTTGCTTGTATAATGAACTTGGTTTATTTTGTCTTAAGTATGATTAGTGGGTTTATTCTCACTAAGCTTATAAAAGCTTACATCCCTACAGATATTTGTATTCACAAGAACACCTGTTCTTATATCTGAGGTCTTCTCATATCCTTGTAAGTTTTCTTTTGGGAGCTTTTGGAGGAAATCTACTTGAAGGATTATATTACAATTCCTTTAAAATCTTTTTATGAAGTATTTAAATTATGCGTAAAGACTAGTAACCATTATGGGATCCTTGGAGATTTAACACAGAATACCCCTATGATTTATGTAATAGACTTTTATTTATATTTATGAGATAACTTTATTTCTAGATTCTTGCATGTTCAAATTTACTTGCTTAAGCCACACTTCTTAAAAGCATCTCCTATTATCATGTTATACGCCTTACATGTAATACCGAGACTTTTGTGTCACTATGGTAGTCATTCCTTAGTCTTGATATTATATCTGACGAATTACCACATTTAGGATACCTTTCGGGATGTGACATTCCACGAACGAATTAGTGGACCGTAAGCTTACTAACGAGGAAGATGAACTACGATTACTTAAGTTTCACCTAAAAAGAGCTCAACACTGTATGAAGTAGACAACAGATCAGAATAAGATCGATCAACAATTTCAAGTGAGGTGTTGGGTTTTACTTAAGCTCCAACCCTATTGACAACACTCCCTCAAGAAATCAAAGACACATAAGCTAAGCCTTAAGTATTATGGACCATTCAAAATACTCGATAAAATTGCGGAAGTGGCTTACCGCTTAAATCTACCTATGGAGTCGGAGATCTACCTTACTTTCCATGCGTCGTAGCTCAAGAAATTCCATGGCATCCTACCATCTAGTCCTCCATCGTTTACTTGCAATGCAAAGGGAAGACGAGTTAGAACCTTAAAGTATACTGGATCGAAGAATGATCAAGAGAGGAAGACATGCAATGACGCAAGTACTTATCTCATGGAAGGGTAAGGCACCAGCGGACGCAACTTAGGAGTTTTTTACAGATCTATTGTTGCGTTTTCCAAACCATCCCTCGTGGTCAAGGGTTTTGGAAGGAGGGGGAGCTGATCCAAGGGAAGGTGTCATGCCCCAAGGGGTACCCTAAACGTAATAGTCCGCCACACTTAATATTAAAGCTTAAGTATGACAACCTTAGCCACTCCCAAAAGCTTTGATATTAAGTGTAAGGCGTGCTCTCACAAATTTAGAGGACCATACATGGAATTATGAAGCTTAAGAAGATATAATAACATATTAAGAAAAGAGGATTCATAATATTCATTCACTTATAACAATGATCTTACAAGCTTAGGGACATTTCCCTTATTCACAAATCTATTACAAGAATATTTGTACATCTTATCCAATACTAAATTTTATTTAGAATTTCCTTATCCAAAAGAAAATACCTGACTGCAGGGTCTTCGTGACCTCAACCACAAATAAGGAAACTGCAAAAGATATCTATAGAGGTATAAACTAACAGGCTTAGTGAAGATTATTTCCATAAATAACTTATTGTAATGAAAATTCAAACAAGTTGCTTAAGCAAACATATGAGATGCAACATACAAGTAGGCAAACAAGGCATATAGTTTTCTGGGAACTATATGTTGAATGGATTTGCGCCCTCCATGCGGGGTTTGGTGATATGTAACCTCAAAACAAGTAGTTTTCGTTAAAAAGATTTATGCTTTTGACCAATATCGCCAAGCATATGCAGTTTACTTGAATTGAGCCTTGCTTTCGGATCTTCTGCCAAGCATTTCCTTAATGCTGCTAAGCAATCACTTTCGGACACTTCGCCAAGTGTTGCTTTCGACCTGAGCTTACTATCCTTCTCACCCAAGGATAATAACCCAATGCAATGTGACTCACTTCATGGTATGCATGAATCCATTTAATTATAATATCATAACATTATTATTATCAGATTTAAGGCGATCAAAGAATCTCATACAAATCAAGTGCTATACTAAAACAAACATTTAAATCAATTCCGGCCTCGATATTCTTAGGATTCCTTCAAAGAATTATTTTACATACATGTCCATTTGTCTTTTCCTAACTCTAATGCAACTAAATTACAAGCACAACAAGTATAGCATTTTAAGGAAATAAACTCACGATGCCATGTCGACTATTCTTCTACACGGATGAGTCGTTCACACACTCCACTTAATCGAATTAATCTTCGGGATATAGGTATCCTTCCTCGGAGTCACCTAGCAAAAGAAAATACCCACAATGAGTATTTCTTGATGATTTTCTTGAATTTTGATAAAACAATGTCATGAGAACGTTAAAGTTCGTATAAAGGAGAGTTCCAATTTAAAATGGCCATAACTTAGTCATTTTAACTTGGAATTGCGCATATAATATACCGATTTATATCTACTCGAAAAGATCTATCCATTTCTAGAACTATTTTTGTCAAACTAAACCATTTAGGCCCCGAAACAGTGGCGATAAAATTCACCACGAATTTTCTAACTTAAAAACAATTTTGGTTCAATAATTCAAAATTTGCTTGATAAATACTTAGATATCTAAATAGTTGAAAAATTCTCTTTTTATAGTTACTTAGCTCATATTTTATTCATGCTCAAGTGTTTGTTATCCATTCATATTTCTTGAGTAAAACAATATTAATTAAAAGTTTAGAAAACTATAGTTTACAAGAAATTCATTTTGTAAATTGTTTTGTAATGAATACCATGATTCTTTTGTTTTTAAAGAATTACTTTATTTTTGACTTGTTATTATTTTTCTAGATGACTTTTGAAAAATAATTTTTCTTCTTTTCTAAATTCTTGTGTTAGTCTTATGTATGTTCTACACAATCCTTCTTTGACTATTTATTTGAAAGGAACTAAACTTGAAAATCCTTGCTTCTTGTTCTTAAGGTTTTTGTTATGCTATGTTTTCGTAGAAATTGTCACGCCCCAATGGGTACCCTAAACGTGATAGTCCGCCACACTCAATATTAAAGCTTAAGTATGACAACCTTAGTCATTTCCAAAAGCTTTTATATTAAGTGTAAGGCTTACTTTCACAATTTTAGAGGACCATATATGGAATTATGAAGCTTAAGGAGATATAAAAACATATTAAGAAAAGAAGAATCACAATAATTATTTGTTCTTGGCAACGGCTTTACAAACTTAGGGACAACTCCTTAAATTACTCATCTATCATATAAATATATGCATGTTAATACTAGGCTAAATTTTACCCAAATTTCTAATGTTCAAGAGAGATTACCTGCCCGTATGGTCCACGTGGCCTTAACCATAGGTACGGGAACTGCAAAAGATATCTATTGGGGTATAAGCTAATAGGCTTAGTGAGAACTATTTCCATAAATAACTTCTTGTAACAAGATTCAAACAAGTTGATTTAGTCAAGCAAATGTAATGCACAAGCACGTGGGCAAACAAGCACATAGTTTTCCGGGAACTATATGTTGAATGGATTTATGCCCTCCATTCGGGGTTTGGTGATACTTATCCTCAAAACAAGTAGTTTTAATAACAGAAAATTTAAGCTTGCGAGCACTCATCGCCAAGCATTCATTAAAAAGTTTTAAACTTGCGAGCACTCATCGCCAAGTATTCCGAATCTACTTGATTTGACCTTGCTTTCGGATCAACTGCCAAGCATATTCCATTAAGCCGCCAAGCAATCGCTTTCGATCTCCCGCCAAGTGTTGCTTTCGACATGAGCTTACTATCCTTCTCACCCAAGGATAATAACCCAACCATGCAATGTGACTCACTTCGTGGTATGCATGAGTTCATTAATTTATAAAGTCATAACATAATTATTTTCAACTTTATGGCGATCAAGGAATTTCACACAAATCAATATTAAACTAAAACAATCACTTAGAACAATTCGGGCTTCGATATTCTTAGAATTCTTTCAAGGAATTATTTTACATGCATATCGGTTTATCTTTTCCTAACTCTAGTGCAACTAATTTACAAGCACAACAAGTGTAGCATTTAATGGAAATAAACTCACGATGCCATTGTCGTCTATTCCTCTAAGCGGATGAGTCGTTCACACACTCCACTTAATCGTAATAGTTCTCTGGGTAAAGGAATCCTTCCTCGGGGTCACCTAACCAAAGAAAATACCCACAATGAGTTTTTCTTGATGATTTTCTTGAATTTTGACAAAACAATGTCAAAGAACGTTAAAGTTCGTATAGAAGAATGTTCCAATTTAAAATGGCAATAACTTGGTCATTTTAACTCGGAATCGCGCATATAATATACCGATTTCTACCTACTCGAAAAGATCTACCCATTTCCAAAATTATTTTCAACAAAAAAGGCCATATAGGCTCCGAAAAAGTAGCGACAAAATTCACCACGGATTTTCAAGTAAAAACAACTTTGGTTCAAGAAATCAAAATTTGTTTGATAAATACTTAGTTATCTATATTTGAAAAATTCTCTTTTTATAACTATATAACTCATATTTAAGCATGCTCAAGTGTCTTGTTGTCCAATTATTTTTCTTAGGTAAAACAATGTCGGGTTGAAGCTTTTCGGAAATTGTTTTTGTAAATTTCTTTGAAATGTATACCTTGCTTTCTTTGTTTTCTAAAAACGTTTTATGTTGGTTTTATTTATCTTTTCTAAGTGACCTTTGAAAATAAAATTTTCTCCTTTCTAAGTTACATTAATACTATATTTGAAGTTTTCTTAGGAAATATGCTATTCTTCATTTTTCTTGTGTAAATTCTTTTGTTTACTTGTTTTGCAAAAATCCTTACTTGATATTTCTCATTCTTTTTCTCATGTCTCATATTTTTCAAAAATAATCATCCATGCATGAAAATTTGTTTTCTTCATAAAAACAATGTGGAACAATTAAGGACTTTTTGTAGAAAAACTAATTTCTATAATTCTATTAATTTCCTCTTGTAACTTGAAAAGAAATAACTTTATTATTTTCAAACCATAAATTTTCCTTGCCTATTTGTTTGCAAAGGTCTTTTCTTATAAAATTATAGTGAGTTCTTTTTGGTAACATGAAAAGGAATGAGTTTATTTTTGTTGCTTTATAGATTTTATACTTTACATAAACTTATTCCTAAGTGACAAAATTTTTCTTTTTGTTTAAATAAAATTATGGACAACAATCTAAATGAACATGATTATGAGAATAATAATAACCAAAATAACATAAAGTATAATAATAAAGTCAAGTATTGGAGTCTTAGCTTTTTCAAGGCTCCCGGGACTAAGAAGTAAACTAGTCCCATAATAAAATGAAATGAAAGAAGGAAAAGCTTGTTTTGACTTGATGAGGACAAGTCTAAGACTAGAGACTAGTCTTAAAAACAACTTGAAATAAATAAATTGCATTGAAGTAAATAAATTGCATGAAAAGTAAATAAATTGCAAGATCATGAGCTTATATGCTCTAAATAATATATGTAGCTATGTGGATATAGTAGATAGTTATGAACATAAAAGAGGCATAAATGAACATAAGAGAAACATAAATGAATATGAACATAAAGAAATTACGATTATGAACAAAAACAAAGTATGAACCTATTGTTGCTTTCTTAACCTTCATGGTTTTAGAAAACACACACTAAGCTCATACTAAGTAGATGAACATGGAGACTTCTTGAGGAACTTTTACCTAAAGAAGATGAGCTTAAAGAGGACTTCTTGAAGAACTTCTTGGAGAGAAATTCTTAAGAGATTTTGAGAGAGTAATTTTAGTGTAGAAGTGGTGTGAAAGAAGTGAAAGAGGAGGGGGGTATTTATAGGATTTTGAGGAGTGATTTTTGTGTGATTAAAATAAAAGAAAATTAAAACAAATTGAGGGGGAAGAGAGAGGAGGGGGCGCCGACCATGTGGGGAAGAGAGAGGAGGGGGCGCCGACCATGTATAAATAAAAGATGTAATATGTAAGGTAGATGTGATATAAAGTTATGGGAAAGGTAAAAAATTAAGATTATAGGTTATGTAGAGTGTAAGAATAGGTGTAAGAAAAAGTAGAGATAAAAGAATAGTGTAGAATAGTAATGAATAGTATAATGTAAAGTAGATATGACAATTAAAGTACCGGTAGTAAGAAAATACGCGTATAATAGCTATATCTGTTATTTTTACTTACCGAAAAATTATGAAACTGATATTTTTGGAAAACTTATATTTTTACGAGTCTAACGGTGTATTCGGAATATTTTTACTATTCCGAGCTTCCGGACACGTTTTTCGAGAACTGTGTCCGATCGTGTTCGAAGGACACCCGAATTTCGCAAAACTAAAACTTTTATAAAACCTATGGTTATTACGAACTACTTTAGCTAATAAATCCAACTTCGTTTTTCAGGGCCAAGGAAAACGGCAATGCTGGATTTATTTTGATACGGTAAACTAAGGTTTTGTTGACCTTTAGGGTTCCGTTTGACTTCCGGTTTAGGGTTTTATGCTAAACCGATTCCGAAAATTTTAGGGGTTTACATAAATCATTTTGTATCAAAAATCATTTTCTTGTGAAATACAAAGTGGGATAAATGATTTTAAATGCTTTTCATAACAAAGGTAGTTTTTAAAATTGTAGTAGGTTCTTTTTGTAACTTGAAAAAAATTGATTTTATTTTTGTCAAATTTTAGATTTTTATACTGCACATAAACTTATCTCTAAGTGATAAAATATCTTTTTGTCAATTATTTTAGAACTTGAAATTTTGGGCAACAATCTAAATGAACATGATTTATGAGAAATAATAGCAAATAAAAAAATAACATAAATAATAAAGTCAAGTATTGGGAGTCTTAGCTTCTTCAAGGCTCCCGGGACTAAGAAGTAGACTAGTCCCCAAAATAAAAATAAAATGAAAGAAAGAAAAATTTGTTTTGACTTGATGATGACAAGTCTAAGACTACAGACTAGTCTTAAAATAACAAGGAATAAATAAATTGCAATGGAGTAAATAAATAAATTGCATTGCATGAAAATAAATAAATTGCAAGTGAGCTTATATGCTCTAAAAAATATATATATATATATAATAATACTTAGATATAATAACAATAATATGAATAAAAATACATAAACATAAATAGATTTTCATGAATAAGAACAATACATGAACATAGTGTAGCTTTCATAACATTTAGTCTTTGGAAACTCATACTGTCACGCCCCGGAGGATACCCTAAACGTAGCAGTCCGCCGTATATAATATTAAAGCTAATGAATGACAACCTTAGTCATGCAGGATCTTCGATATCACATGCAAAGCGTACTTTCAAGATAGTAGGAGACTCACAGGGGTATTACGTTTACGTAGATAATGAAAGCAAGCAAGAACTTATATAAATAAACATGAGATCTTCATTTAAATAATAATTCCTTACATCATCTTTGGGGCGTTCCCCCATCTTAAAAGTCTGTCAACAACATAATAGCAACTACAACACAAGCCTACTATAGAGATTTTCTTAGAAGTCTACGTTCAAAACTTAAATACATATAGCTTCTCCCAAAAACTCCTAGTAGCTTAAACTCGTACCTAGCATACGGGGCTCCTTAGAGCCAACCAAAGGTAATCATACTGTAACAAAAAGCTATAAGGGTATAAGCAAATCTAGCTTAGTGAGATAATTCTCATCTATAGAACATTTCCATATAGTAAACAAGTTATAAATCAAGTATATGAGAATGCACCAATCACATGAGCAAAAAAAATACACATGATTAACCGGAAATCAAGTGTAGCATGGATTTTACGCCCTTCATGTCGAGGGTTGGGAGGTTATAGGCCCATACGACCATCAATATTTGCAGATTTGCCAGCTCTTGCTCGCCATGTAGACTTCCTGGCTCCTACTAGCCCTTGTAGACTTTCCGGCTTCTACTAGCCACCACTACCACTTCCTCGTTTCCCCACACGAAGAATAGTAGTGAAATAAATGTGACTCACAAATATGATATGCATGAATTAATTTCAATATATATTTAACCAAATAATGTTGAGTACAAATTAAAGGCGATCAACACAATTTACATCATACCAATACAAGAATCACAATTTATTTATCAAACCTACTTTCGATATTCTTAACTTATATTCAAACAATCATAATTCCAAGTCACACAACAATTATTCATTTATCTTTTTCTTAATTTCTAGTGCTACTACTTACAAGCACAAACAAGGAAATGTAACTAAGGAAAGGATTAACTCACTCCATGTCGGTAGATCGTAATCGAAGTAATCTTCCGGGAAGGTGATCTTGGGTCCTTCATCACCTAAACAAGATGAAATACCCAAAATGAGTCTTTCATAAAATTTTTATTCTTGAAGATTCTAAACTTTTCTTAAAATCGCTGTAAAATCGTATAAGAGGAAATTCCAACTTAAAATGGCCATAACTTGCTCATTTTAAGTCGGAATTTCGCATATAATATATCATTTTCTACCTATTTGAAAAGATCTATCTATTTCTAAACTTATTTTCATCAAACTAGGTCGTTTGGGCTTCGAAAAAGTGGCGACCAGATTCCCCACGAATTTACATAAACTTGAATTCCTTCTTTTAATAAAAGCTTGTTTCGAAGAGATACATATTCCAAAATTTTATAAACCTTTGAAATGTATATACATATATTTATTGACTCATATCAAATGTATGAAGTTAATGAAGTCTCAAATTATGAAAAAGTAAAGTCTTTAAAGATTTGAAACTTGAGAACTTTTGAAATATTCATTTTGCTTTGAAAATATCTTAAGTTATTTAAAATGAGTGTTTCTTTCTCCTAAATTTAATTTCTTATAATTGCTTTAAATTCCTAAGGAATGATTTTATTTTCTAAGCTTAGATTCCAACAACTTTTAAAAGTAATAACAATTTCATAAAAGAATTTCTTTGTTTCTTGAGATCATTCCAAAAAGAATTTCTAGCACTTGATGAAAAGTGAAGTTTTGTAAGATCTTTTTGTTTATTTCAAAAAGTCCTTTCTATGTCATGTAGGTTTATAAAATCTCTTATGAACTCCTCTAAGTTTGTTAATATGACTTGTTAGTTTAGAAAAATTACTTCCTACTTTTATTTCTAGAAAAGAATCTTTATTTTAAGAAAACCTTTCCTCATTTATTTTATTGAGACAAAAATCATTATATTCATACATGAATATGGATCATAAAGTTATGAAAACATAAAGAAACATAATAACTTGAAAGAATAAGCTAATAAAGAAATAAATTAAGTATTGGAACCTTAGCTTCATCAAGGTATCCCGGGACTAAGAAAAGACTAGTCCAAAAAGAAAAAGAAAATGTTTTGACTTGGTGAGGACAAGTCTAAGACTAGAAAGACTAGTCTTAAAAACAACATGAAAGTAAATAAATTGCAAAACAATGAGCTTATATGCTCTAAAAGATATATATAGCTAGATAGATATATTAGATGGTTATAAACATAAAAGCAACATA
Source organism: Combretum micranthum (assembly GCA_024138025.1). Lineage (NCBI taxonomy): Eukaryota > Viridiplantae > Streptophyta > Magnoliopsida > Myrtales > Combretaceae > Combretum > Combretum micranthum. The sequence goes on from JAMXBD010000003.1 coordinate 4,182,890, forward strand.
AGGAAATTAAATTATGAACAAAAACAAAGTATGAACCTATTGTTGCTTTCCTTAACCTTCATGGTTTAGAAAACACACACTAAGCTCATACTAAGTAAATGAACATAAGGACTTGGAGAAAAAAATTACCTAAAAGACTAAACTTGAGAGAACTTATTGGGAGGAAATTTTTGGAGAATTTATGGTAGAGTAACTTTAGTAGAAGAGAGGTGTCAAAGAAGTAGAAGTAAGAGGGGGTATTTATAGGAAAATATGAGAGACAATTTGTGTTAATTAAATAAATTAAAAATAAAGCAATTTGGAAAGAAAGAGAGAGGGGCCGATGCTATTTTAGTGAAGAGAGGCAGAGAAAATTTATTTTTTTTTGTATTTTTGTTAATTAAAAGTAAGATATAAGATATGTGAAGTTGTATTGGAAATGAAAATTATAAGAAATAGAGGTATAGGTTGCAAGAGTAGGTTGTAAGAAAAAGTAGAGATAGATAAATAGTGTAGAATAGTGGCAAATAGTGTAATGTAAAGTGGACATAACAATTTAAATATTGATAGTAAAAAAATACATGTATAAATGCGATATCTGATATTTTTAGCTACCGAAAAATTATGAAATTGATATTTTTAAAAATCTTATATTTTTACGAGTCTAATGGTATATTTGGAATATTTTTACTATTTCGAGTCCGGGGACACGTTTTTCAAGAACTATGTCCGATCGGGTTCAAAACGAGTTGTGGTTTTGCTAAACTGATCTTTTTAAGCTTCCTTAGATAATTACGAACTATTTTACTCACTAAACTCTTTCTTACTCTCTTAGGGTTTCTTAAACAGGGATGCTGGATTTAAACGGTTACGATAGACTAGGGTTTTGTTGACTTTAGGAATCCGGTTGACTTCTAATTAGGGTTTAAGCTTTAATTGCTCACAAAACTTCTAGGGTTTACACACACTATGGTCACGTAAAGTTACATGGCATGAGAAGAAGAAAAACAATAGGAAATGGTTAACTAAAAAAGACTTTGGTAGTGTTATGTGGTTTTGCTTTTGTGTAGGTAGAGAGTTGTTTTGGAATTATTTTGAGAGAGTTTTGGGAAGATATTTGGAGAGAATTTTGAGAGGAGAATTTGAGAGAGTTTTTGTAGGAAATCTGTGGGTAGTAATTATGTGAAAGAAGTGAAAGAGGAGAGGGGATATTTATAGGAAATGAGGAGTGAATTTTTGTATGATTAAAATAAAGATAAAATAAAACAAATTGAGAGGGCATCAGGGGGAAGGGGTGCTGGCCATAGGGAGTAAAGGAGGGAAGAGAGAGTTTATTTTTTATTTTTGTTGATTTAATGAAGTAATAAGTAAGGTAGATATGAAATAAAGTTATGGGAAAGGTAAAAAGTAAAGGTTATAGGTTCTGGTGTTTGTAAAAGTAGGTATAAGAAAAAGTAGAGATAAAAGAATAGTGTAGAATAGTAATGAATAGTATAATGTAAAGTAGATATGACTAATAAAATACCGATAGTAAGAAAATACATGTATAATTACGATATCTGTTATTTTTACTTGTCGAAAAATTATAAAACTGATATTTTTAAAAACCTTATATTTTTACGAGTCTAACGGTATCTTTAGAATATTTTTATTATTTCGGGCTTCGAGACACATTTTTCAAGAACTGTGTTCGATCGGATTCGAAACGAGCTGCGGTTTCACTAATCTGATCTTTTTAAACTTCCTTGGGAAATTTCGCACTATTCTATATTCTAAACTTTTATTTACTTTCACCGAGTTGCTTATTTGGGATTGCCGAACTTAGGCTATTACGTATAACTAGGGTTTCGTTAACTTTAGAGTTTCGGTTGACTTCCAGATTAGGGTTTAGGCTAAACAGATTCCAAAAATTTGGGGGTTTACAATCTACCCCCCTTAAAGAAAGTTTTGTCCTCAAAACTTGGAAATTCCTAACTGCAGCTTCAAACAAACTTGGATACTTGGCTTACACTTCATCCATAGTTCCTTAAGTTGCTTGAAAAAGTTTTCTTCTTAAACCTTTGACTTACTCGACTTTCTTATTTCTTACCTTTGGAACTTTTTGGATAAATATTTGTATTAGGTTTTCCTTATAAGGAAGGTCCTCCTTTAAGAGTACTAACTTTTTATCTCCGAAACTGATCCCTTGTCCAATCATTATATAGGGATTTGGAATATGTCGCATGTTTCCAACAAGTTTAGATGACAAGCTAAACTTCCAACTTGTTTTATTATTTCAAAAGGTCTAATGAGTGCACATGATGTACATTTTTCATCCTTCGGTACACTTGATCTCCGTTCAAAATTTCTAAGGTCCTCATTTTCTAGTAAATCTTACCTTGTTGTTTATCTTGTGTCTCCCTCATTCTTGGAAATCCGTGGGACACTCTTAATCGTTTCTCCAAAGTTTGGATTGTTCTCTTTGATCGTTCGTTATGTAGCATCGAAGGGTCTCTTTTTCTCCAAAATTTCTTGTTAGCTCCACATTTATGTACCATTCTTATGTCCTGGTTTGTTATGATCTTGACTAGGACTCCTTGCTTTCATATCAATTTCTTTTATAAGGCTTTGTCAGGTTGTACATAGAGACGTTATATTGATCGACTAAGAAACGAGCCAACTTGGTTAATCGATCAGCTTATGCCATAAACGTCTTTGCCTTCCTATTAGTATTGTGGGAAATCCAAAACCTCGGAAAGTCTAATTCTATTCTTATTCTGGTATTGGCAAAGGTTTTATAGATCTTTCGTCCTTTGGTGTTCTTACTTTCTTGTTGACACTTTGTTTCTTCTTATCTTATTATTAACGTCCTTTGAAACTTTGGTATATCCGAGTTCTTCTCGAATGTGCTGTTAATCCCAAGTTACGTATTGTACTCATGAATTTTCCTTACTTACCTCCTTGTTCTTTGTTCACACAAATTCATCCTTTAGTTTCTATATTATTGTTGATCCGAATATCTTTCCTTCTATATTTTCCTCTTTATCTTTTGTATCTTCTCATCTTAGCGTTAAGCTCCTCTATTCCTTTCTTCCTAGGTTGTTTTCAATACCATATCGGTCATTTCCTCCTTTACGCCTTGCCTTGAAATCTCGATGCTCAACTTCTCAATTCCTTTTATCAACTTCTTATACTTAAGATTACAATATTTGATTAACTCTAGCTATCTCCTTTTTCCTTTTTTGAATATACTACGATTTTTGTCAATTACTTATCCAACAAGAACTTATATTCTTGGTTCGAGTTTGTCAATCCAAAAAGCATTACTAGAAACTCGTGGTATCCATAAAGAGTTTGAGGGGCATTCCTTTGAATCACCCTTTGATTTGATCGTTAGTTGGTAGTATTGTGGTCCTAAATTGTGAGAAAACGTGCTTGTTCCTTGTAGTTGGTCAAAAGATCTTCAATTCTAGGGAGCGGGTATTCACTCTTGATCGTGACCTTGTTCATCTTGGAGAATCAATGCATAAACTTAGGGGTTTATCATTTTCTACCATCACAAGCTGAACTGGCGTATTTTATGGTAGTATGCTTGTTTGCATAAAGCCTTGATCCAACAATTCTTGTAGTTGTTCCTCCAATCTTCTTTTAACTCTATTAAGATTATTCATAGGCTATTAGCCTAATCTCAAAGTTAATCTTCCTCTTTGGATGTTATCCTAGTCATTTATCCGAAAACTTTATTGAAGATCGTGAATATCTCCAAGGGTCGGTTTCTCTTCACTTTCTTCCGTATCATCAAGGTGGCCGTCCATTCTCTTCGAAACTTCCTCTATTAACTTGAAAGAATTTGTGACTCTTCTTTTCTTGTGATAGCAGGTTCTTTACCAACGTTATCTTCCCTTCTTAATGGTTATGAGTTCTATCTTCTCCTAGTGACTTTTTATTGGGGTTTTATCGAGAGGTAAACATCTTATACCAAGGATTGCTTCTTAACTTCATTACTTTCAAAGTCATAAGTGACTACATGTCCTTATGTCGTTATTAGATGATCCTTCAATGCTTCTTGGGTTTCATCAATTCTTTCTCGTGGAGATTTTAAATCTTAAAACTAGGGGTTGACGTTTGTTTTTGGTAGTCTCAACTTCTCATCTAGACTAGGTGTAACAAAAGAATGTGTTGCTTCGAAATCCAGAAGAGAAAAAACATTCTGGTTTCCTAACCATAGGCTTCTTACGTATCTGACAGGGGATTATTACTCCTATTTGCATCTCCACTTATCTATAAAAACTTTAAACTTTTGCATTGCTTGAAATAATGAAATAACAACAAAGAGAGTTTAAGGCTTACTGTTTCCCATGTTGCAGCAATAGCCTCTATTGCATTCCAAGGCAGCCAAGACTCCATCCTCATCATTTATTTCTTCACTTATCCATTGTCCCTCCAGGTTGTAGATTCGAATCCCTGAAGCAGTGGATCCTGACCCGCTTTCACTTCTACTTCCATTTTCTTTCCTAATCCTTATAGGAACAACTCCTCCTGAAGATCTTGTTGGAATATTCCTTCCTTGTGGACAATCATTGGCGAAATGCCCATTTTGCTTGCAGACATGGCAAGTATTATTTCCTTTCTTTGGACATTTTGATATCTTACGGTCTGCATTTCCACAGAAGAAACACTTCCGAAACAACTGAGGGCACTTCTTAGGGTAGTGTGCTCCATTGCACTTCCAGCACTTGATGTCTTTTGGTACAATCCTCCCACTATCATCCTTGTTCTTGTAGTGGTTGGAGAAGTTGAATCTCTTTTGTGGGGGTATGGAACAGGTTCCATCATGAAACTTCTTCTCAAAAGTCGGGGTTTTCTCTTCTTCTTTTCTTTCTCTCCTTTTCCTTGCTCCTTCTACAATCCGAGCTCTTTCCACCAATTCTCAATAAATTCTTATGTCAAATTCTTCCAACCTTATTCTCAAGTCTTCATCTAATCCTCTTATAAAGACTTGTCTTTTTAATTCATCGCTATACTTGTAGGAGTCAGGGGCATATTGTAGCAATCTACTGAACTCAGTCTCGTATTGTTCGATAGTTCTTCATTTCTGAGCAATTTGCAAGAAGTCTGCACTATATCATACTTGTAGGCTTCTGGGGAAATAATTTTCCAAGAACCCATGTCTAAACATTTCCCAAGTGATTGGAGTCATTAACTCTCTTTTCTTTGATTCCCACCATATCCTAGTATTTAAACGAAGCATGAGTGTCTCATACTTGATTTGTAGGTGGTGCGGAACCTCATATACATCAAAAGACATCTCGATCTGAGCCAGCCAATCTTCGGCCTCCTCTGGCTTATCATAAGCTCCATCAAAGTAGTGGTTGCTTTTGATGAAATTAGGCAACATACTCTTATATGGCCTTAGCGGTGGGGGTGGAGGTAGTGGCGCATTTCGGGAGTGCATGTTCCTTTGCATAGATGCCTCGATTGATGCTTGTTGTTGCGGTGGTGTTGGTACAGGTGCCGGTGCTGTTGCTGGTGCAGTTTCAGGTACGGGTGCTTGTGCCGGCATGTTTTGCCTAATTGCTTCTAACACATGGGTCAGATGTCCTAGCGTGGCGTGCAGGTCCGTCTGAGGTGTAGCGGTTCCTTGAGCGGCAGGTTGCTCTGCTTCAACATCCGATTGGTTAGAGGCACTTTGCTCCTCTCTTCATCTTCCTTTATTTCGGCTGTTTTCAACTTTCCTAAGTTAGGTTTTAATAATTTTGATAACTTAATTAAATTTTTGTCGGAAATTGCTGGATGTAATGGAAACTTTAATATGCATAAAGCTAATAAAATTTAAATCAAGACAATTTCTGAGATCAAAATTAAAGCATAATCATCGTTAAATTGAAATAAAATTCATACATGAAAATAGAAATATCCAACAAAGTAAATCTTAAAAAGGAAATTACATCGAAAGAAACAAAACATTGTTCCGAAAACTTAAAGATAGATTGAGATCGCGGATCTAGTCTATGGTTACAAAATTTAAGCTAGACTTCTAGGGATATGCTCAATCTTCTTCCTTCTTTTCTTCATTTTTCGGGTGCATCTCCAGGATCACTGCTGGATGATCCTAGGTTCCAATTCCTCATGAATTGCTTAAAATATTTCCTCCTTTTCCGGGCTGCCTCCCTTGCTCTTTCATGTATGTCAGTCAGTTCTTCCTTAGTCAATTCTGGCACTATTTCGTCAATGGTCTTCCCAGTAACAGCTCCTCCTGTCTCTATGCTGTCGTTCTCATTGGGTGGAGCATTGTCCGTGTCCATTGTCGAGTCAATTCCTTGCCCCCTTCGAGCCTGTCGTCCTTCTAAATAGCGGATGATTCTTGCTTCATCGCTATTCCAGGGTTCCTCTACTCCAACAGTGGTCTGGTCCCTTACCTCTTGCTCTGGCCTTTCTTCTTGATTCTCTTCTGGATCGTCATCGGATTCGTCCTCCTAACTATCACTTGCTTCCTGCATCTGTCCATCTCTTATCACCGATCCATCCATTCGTAGACGTAGGGCCTCGTTTCTCCTCAGTTGGATTCCTGTAAAGGTGGGCGGCTCAGTGGATACTTGGGGTGGGGGTCGTAGCACTTCTTGATATACTCCATGCTAGTGGAAGATATCGTTGATGTCCGCCTTCATCAATTCGAGATGATCCATCAAGTTATCGTGTGCGTAAACGTACACGGGTCCAATTCTTGTCCAGGTTTGAAAGTCAGGTGAAGTGCGGCCTCCATCTTCTCTAAGGACGAATGTTGCTTCTTTCAACATTGGTCTATCTTCAGCGATGGCAGCGATATGTTCCACGATGTATATCATTTCTAACTCAGTCATTTTCTTTCCTATATCACAATTGTGGATAGTCTGTACCACTTGTTTCCACTCCGTTTGCATTATTCCTCTTTTCCAAATTAGAAACATCTCCCGAACAGTTTTAGGTTGTCCTGCTAGAGCAAACTCTTCTCATAATACCCTAAGTCTTAATCGGTAGTCTTCTGGGTTTTCGAAAGGTCCTTTTCGGAAGTTCTTAGCTTGAAGGCGGGCCTCATCTATGGTGATGTATGCAAAAGAGAGAGAAGTCAGAAAGCTTATTCTACCCATTCTATCTCATCTAAGTCTTTCTTATTTCTATTCTAATTCAATTCTTCTTAAGTCCAATTCTATAATTATGACTCCTAGGTTCTTAACCATGCTTTGATACCAACTTAAACTGTCACTCCCCAAGGGGTACCCTAAACGTAACAGTCCACCACACTTAATATTAAAACTTAAGTATGACAACCTTAGCCACTCCCAAAAGCTTTGATATTAAGTGTAAGGCATGTTCTCACAAATTTAGAGGACCATACATAGAATTATGAAGCTTAAGAAGATATAATAACATATTAAGAAAAGATGATTCATAATATTCATTCACTTATAACAATGATCTTACAAGCTTAGGGACATTTCCCTTATTCACAAATCTATTACAAGAATATTTGTACATCTTATCCAACACTAAATTTTATCTAGAATTTCCTTATCCAAAAGAAAATACCCGACTGCAGGGTCATCGTGGCCTCAACCACGGATAAGGGAACTGCAAAAGATATCTATAGGGGTATAAGCTAACAGACTTAGTGAGGATTATTTCCATAAATAACTTCTTGTAACGAAAATTCAAACAAGTTGCTTAAGAAAACATATGATATGCAACATACACGTAGGCAAATAAGGCATATAGTTTTCCGGGAACTATATGTTGAATGGATTTGCACCCTCCATTCGAGGTTTGGTGATACGTAATCTCAAAACAAGTAGTTTTCGTTAAAAATATTTATGCTTTCGACTAATATCGCCAAGCATATGCAGTCTACTTGAATTGAGCCTTGCTTTCGGATCTTCCGCTAAGCATTTCCTTAATGCTGCCAAGCAATCGCTTTTGGACACTCCGCCAAGTGTTGCTTTCAACCTGAGCTTACTATCTTTCTCACCCAAGGATAATAACCCAATGCAATGTGACTCACTTTATGGTATGCATGAATCCATTTAATTATAATATCATAACATTATTATTATCAGATTTAAGGCGATCAAAGAATCTCATACAAATCAAGTGCTATACTAAAACAAATATTTAAATCAATTCCGGCATTGATATTCTTAGGATTCCTTCAAAGAATTATTTTACATACATGTCCATTTGTCTTTTTCTAACTCTAATGCAACTAAATTACAAGCACAACAAGTATAGCATTTTAAGGAAATAAACTCACGATGCCATGTTGACTATTCTTCTACACGGATGAGTCGTTCACACACTTCACTTAATCGAAATAATATTCAGGATATAGGTATCCTTCCTCGGAGTCACCTAGCAAAAGAAAATACTCACAATGAGTATTTCTTGATGATTTTCTTGAATTTTGACAAAACAATGTCATGAGAACGTCAAAGTTCGTATAAAGGAGAGTTCCAATTTTAAATGACCATAACTTGGTCATTTTAACTCGGAATTGCGCATATAATATACCGATTTCTGGCTACTTGAAGAGATCTATCCATTTCTAGATCTATTTTTGTCAAACTAAACCATTTAGTCTCCGAAACAGTGGCGATAAAATTCATCACGAATTTTCTAACTCAAAAACAATTTTGGTTCAATCATTCAAAGTTTGCTTGATAAATACTTAGATATCTATATAGTTGAAAAATTCTCTTTTTATAGTTACTTAGCTCATATTTTATTCATGCTCAAGTGTTTGTTGTCCATTCATGTTTCTTGAGTAAAACAATATTAATTAAAAGTTTAGAAAACTATAGTTTACAAGAAATTCATTTTGTAAATTGTTTTGTAATGAATACTTTGATTCTTTTGTTTTCAAAGAATTACTTTATTTTTTACTTATTATTATTTTTCTAGATGACTTTTGAAAAATAATTTTTCTTCTTTTCTAAATTCTTGTGTTAGTCTTATGTATGTTCTACACAATCTTTCTTTGACTATTTATTTGAAAGGAACTAAACTTGAAAATCCTTACTTCTTGTTCTTAAGGTTTTTGTTATGCTATGTTTTCGTAGAAATCATTTTGTATCAAAAATCATTTTCTTGTGAAATACAAAGTGGGATAAATGATTTTAAAAGCTTTTCATAACAAAGGTAGTTTCTAAAATTGTAGTAGGTTCTTTTTGTAACTTGAAAATAATTGATTTTATTTTTGTCAAATTATAGATTTTTATACTTCACATAAACTTATCTCTAAGTGATAAAATCTCCTTTTGTCAATTATTTTAGAACTTGAAATTTTGGACAATAATCTAAATGAACATGATTTATGAGAAATAATAGCAAATAAAAAATAACATAAATAATAAAGTCAGGTATTAGGAGTCTTAGCTTCTTCAAAGCTCCCGGGACTAAGAAGTAGACTAGTCCCCAAAATAAAAATAAAATGAAAGAAAGAAAAATTTGTTTTGACTTGATGTGGACAAGTCTAAGACTACAGACTAGTCTTAAAATAATAAGGAATAAATAAATTGCAATGGAATAAATAAATAAATTGCATTGCATGAAAATAAATAAATTGCAAGTGAGTTTATATGCTCTAAAGAATATATATATATATATATAGATAATAATACTTAGATATAATAACAATAATATGAACAAAAATATCAACATAAACACAAATAGATTTTCATGAACAAGAACAATACATGAACATAGTGTAGCTTCCATAACATTTAGTCTTTTGAAACTCACACTATAGTCATGTAAAGTTACATGACATGAGAAGAAGAAAAGCAATAGGAAATGGTTACCTAAAGAAGACTTTGATAGTGTTATGTGGTTTTGCTTTTGTATAGGTAGAGAGTTGTTTTGGAATTATTTTGAGAGAGTTTTGGGAAGATATTTGGAGAGAGTTTTGAGAGGAGAATTTGAGAGAGTTTTTGTAGGAAATTTGTAGGTAGTAATTGTGTGAAAGAAGAGAAAGAGGAGGGGGTATTCGAGGGGGGTATTCATAGGAAATGAGGAGTGAATTTTGTATGATTAAAATAAAGATAAAATAAAACAAATTGAGAGGGCATGAGAGGGAAGGGGTGCCAGCCATAGGGATTAAAGGAGGGAAGAGAGAGTTTATTTTGTATTTTTGTTGATTTAATGAAGTAATAAGTAAGGTAGATGTGAAATAAAGTTATGAGAAAGGTAAAAAGTAAAGGTTATAGGTTATGGTGTTTGTAAGAGTAGGTGTAAGAAAAAATAGAGATAAAAGAATAGTGTAGAATAGTAATGAATAGTATAATGTAAAATAGATATGACTAATAAGTACCGGTAGTAAGAAAATACGCGTATAATTGCTATATCTGTTATTTTTACTTGCCGAAAAATTATAAAACTGATATTTTTGAAAACCTTATATTTTTATGAGTCTAACGGTATATTTAGAATATTTTTATTATTCCGGGCTCTGGGATATATTTTTCAAGAACTGTGTCTGATCGAGTTCGAAACGAGTTGCGGTTTCACTAATCTGATCTTTTTAGACTTCTCTGGGAAATTTCGCACTATTCTATATTCTAAACTTTTACTTACTTCCATCGAGTTGCTTATTCGGAATTGCCGGACTTAGGCTATTACGTATAGCTAGGGTTTCGTTAACTTTAGAGTTCCGATTGACTTCTAGATTAGGGTTTTAGGCTAAACCGATTCAAAAAATTTAGGGGTTTACAGAAGCAGCAGATCGTGAGCGTAGGGAAGGAGCAGATCAGGATAACCTAGAGTGTAATGCAAATGGAAAGAACAGGAGAGTCTAGAAGAAGTAGAGGTTCTATCGAGCTATGTACTTCTGATGGAAGAATTGAATTTGCATGAGTGGGTTGGACATTAACCAATAGGCCTCCAAGTAAAGATGCAGGTGGGCTTCCCATATTCAAGAGTTAAGAATATCTAGCAGAAATAATTAAATCACGGTGGACTCAGCCTATCCTTTATCTTAGTATTAATTCAATATATTTTCTTGTAATAGCTATCAACATATTAATATCTACAATATTTTGTACTATGGAATGAGCTGGCATACCAGAATTTACATGCCAACACCATGATTGAGATATTATATGTAGTAGGAATGAATACAAGGAATACATGAACAATTAAGATTACAAATTCTATTGTTAATATAAGCTTTTATCCAAGCCAATTGACTTGAATTTGAGTCTTGGAAATTCTTGTTAATTTAGTCCTTCACATTCTTACCACGTTCCATGGTTGTTGGCGGCAACCAAGCATAAAGACTTGAAGAATTCAACTTCTTGAGCACTCCTATAGCGTTCAATTGCTTCGATTCTTGCTGTACAATCACGAACTTGGATTGAAAGCCGCGAAACCCTAAATCAAGAATAATAGATTTAAGTTAGTGACTTTGGTAAAACTAATGCAATTCATGTTGAAAATGAGTTTCTTGTCTTTTATTTATAGTGCTAGAGCCATGAACTTGTGCTCCAAGCTTGTCAATTCGGATTAATTACGAATATGGGGTTTTAAAGTTATTTTTAGAATGAAATTTGGATCTATCAAATTATGATGTTATTTTTCAATTAAATTAGATACTTGATGTTATGCACTGTTAAGAAGCTTGCTATATATTCTATCTTGCCTAAAATATACAAATTTAACAAGAATCATGATTTTTTTAGTCAAGCAGAATATCAAGTTTTCTCAATTTTCAAGCTTTGATTTGATTTAACAAAACCCCACAAAATATTACAAACTTGTTACCAATGAAAATTACTCCAAGTCTAGTTTGTAATTTCACCATCAATTAGGCAAAATTACCAACTGAAAGTGGTAAAAATGGACCCAAACTAGCTTGACTGGGCTTGTTCTTGTGTGTCTAGTGCAGGGGATGATACGTATTGACGTCAGCATCTGGATTTTTTCAAAGCTTATAATTTAGGATCATTTTCCTAAACTAAGTATAGGATAAAAATTATATTACATTAAACTCAAATAATTCTTCTAAGGCTTACAAAAAATGAATTTTATGTCATTGAAAATATTTAAATTGTGGAATTTTAAGTTTAACACAATATTTTATTTTTATCATATACTAAAATATATGAATAACCCTACTCATATATTTTTAAGCTTAATTGAGCAAAAATAGGCTGTAAACATACACACACAACCTTTTATATCGTATGGTTATTTTATGAACTCTTCTTTAATATACAAAATCAACTTCGTTGCACCCTTTCAACTTATAAGTCATCCTAGGATTCATTCACCTACATTAGAATTATAAAAAACGAGAGAATACATGAATATATTAAAAGACATTTATGAAATCGCATATGAATTGTCATTTAATACAAAAATAGGAAATTGCGACTTTCTGAAAAAAATCCCTTAGAAATTGATAAATGAAATGATAAATGAAAACCACCATTCAGAAGAGAAAGCAGTATCTTGGCTTCCGTAAATAGACACAAGATATTAAACTTTTGCTAAAGTAGCAATAAGTAAAATGGATTAAAAATTGTAAATTTTAGTTGTTAAAATGTATGGAATCGCCACAATTACCCTTAAATGATTTTGGAATAACATCGATGAAATTAATTAAGGAGTGACTAAACTATATATTGAGGACTAATTGGTAATTTTAAATCTTAATTAGTTTGTTAAAGATGTGGAGTCCATCAAAGTGCAGTATTTGCTTTATAATAATAGAAATAGATATACATTATTGTTTGCATGATTCCTATATATAAATATCTTGTATGAGCAAAAGTAAAGTAGAAATTCATTAATGGAAAAAAAAAGTGGACAAAAGTCATTTTATTAATTTATTATCATGAATGATAAATTGCTTCAAAGTTATCACCCTTTTTTGTCCCTCTAAATTAATTTTTTGTTTATTTATTTTATACTCGTAGTGACGTCCATAAAATTCATTTCTCAAGAAAAAGAAAAATAGGATAGAAGATTTCTATAAATGACATATGATTCTTTTTTTTTTTTTAATTTTTAAAAGGAGAAATCAAACTTTGTTGAAGTTCAAATATTTAGTTCCATCACCAAGATATGAGGACTTGCTTCTTATTTGGTGTTGCATGGAAGGAACTATTCACCTCAAAGAGGTCCATGGAAAATCTTAGGAGCATCCAATGATTGTTGTCTTTTTTTTTTTCTTTTAATAGAACTATATTACTTCATGGAGAATTAATTAATCAACTGAATATTTGGGAATAAAAAATGATTAGAATAGTAACTTGATTGCTTGATTTATGAGATCTAAAATCTTAAATTTTGGTAAACTTATGGTTTTTAGTGATTTGTGAAAAATGGTTTGAACTTACCTTAGTATTAGTATTACCATTATAATTGATAATGATAAGTTTAACTTTACTACCGTCTAATTAAAAGTTCAACTTTCACTATACTCAATTACATGTAGTAAGTTAGGCTGTACATTTGTACTATGAGGCTGTGCATCATGCAAGCAAGGGCAACCTTGTTGGTGTCTTCTTCCTATTCCCATAATTGTCCTCGGAATAAAACCATTATTTTTTACTTTACAAAGATTTAAAAATTAAAACCTCTAAATTTCTAGGTATTTTATTAATTTTAGCACTTACTTCTTGCACTCTCTTCCTTTCTTTTCTCCTCACCTCCTACACACATACCTCTCTCTCTCTCTCTCTCTCTCAATATATCGCGTTTACTGCTTTTCATTATATAGGAGCATAATTTTTTTTTTTTAAATAATAACCGCTCCCTGCTTTTTCTAATTTCTAATTCTTACAAAAAATTTATTTCTTTTCTTTTTTCTCTTAATGCTCCAATTAAAATTTCAAGTTAAAAAAAAAGAAAACCATTTTAAATATAAATATTTTTTCTACTTATATCAAAACTATACAAAGTCTTTTCTTCAAACATTTTAATATTTAATGATAAAGGATTTATGAATTTTTTAATTAATTTTTATAATTTAATGATATTAAATTTGCACATGTGTAGTATCACCTAATATATATTTGAATGTCTCAACTCCTAACTAGACCTTTTTATTGATTGTGTCGACAAACCTAATCTCATAATTATACTTATACACTTTATATGTTTTTAGTCTAAACCTGCCTCTTGAGTAAAAATAAATAAATAAATATATAGATAGATAATAAACCTTAGCACTATTAAAATATACTAAAAGTATTATAAAGGGTTAAAAGTCATAATAAAAATAAAGGTTACAAATACAAATTACATAAATCCTTAAAGTATACCAATATGTCATGTAATAATAACATTGACTAGAGAAAAGTCCAACTAATATAATCAAGTAAATGCCATGCCTCAGGCATAAGGTGCGATAAGCAATTTTACCCACCTAATCAAAGCACAAGCATTCAAGATTCTATAACCTTATAAAAAGGAAGAAGAAGGAAGGAAAAAAAAATCAAAATCATATGAAATCTCCAATAACTCTCAAAATAGCTTAATCCATTAAATAGATAAAAATTGTTAAAAACACATTTCATAAAATATAGTCAAAATTCTCAATTTAGAGCAAAAGTTTCAACAAACTACAGGCTAAAACTTTTATCCTAGAAAATCAAATTTTCCCCAGGTAACTAGTGCTATGCCTATCACCAACATACAAGTGTCCTATAGCAGCGTAAGTATTAAGCTCATTATCTTAACCTAAAATGATACCCTAAACATGTATATGTGGTAAAACACAATCCAAATTATTGCATATAATAGATATGATTTCATACCACATGCTACTTAATGTAACTAATATAATAAACAATTAATTAATAAGTTCAATTAAATGAAATATCAATTTAATCTCAATGCAAAACATAATATCTAGAACTAGAGCATGGAAATAGTTCCCAAAAGTGTGGACCCATTTGCACACCTGAAACTAGGATAATGCCCCATACAAGAGCAAGGAACTAGAAATAGGTAGTTGTCATGACCTATTTGGGGACTTAGTAGACTACGTGTGTACCAGTAATATGAAAACCGTTTTGCAAGTTAGAATTTGCAAGACATTATCTAATTATCTATTTTTCATTTTCAGCTATTATAGAGATAATATATTTGTTCATTCAAATGTTTTTATGGAATCAATATCTCACAGTTCACCAGAACAACGGAGAATCAATATCACTTACTAGATAGTAAAATTAGGTGTCCGCTCTTACATTAATAGAGTTTTAGCTAAATTTTAATCCATTTAAATCATGTTCCATGTCTATCATACGAATAATCTATCCTTCTATCTACCTTCAAGGAATCCAAACAGGGAGTACTTTGCACTTAATTTCTAGCTAAGTTCTAGTGTGAATTAATTTTGCAAAAAAACTATAAGGGTATGTGTAAAACCATGGCTCAATGAATCATTTTTCATAGCCACATATCAAGTAAGTACATGCAAGTTTTATTAAGGAAACATACGTAATATCATAATTAGACATATGGAATGCAATCAACTTACCTAATTGTCTAGAATCCAAGTATGGTATGGACTTATGCTATACAATATTAAGGTTTTGGAATAGTGTGGTGTCACCAATGCTTGGTAAACTACGGGCTTGTCTTCAATAGAGAAAAAGGGTAGCTCTTATAATTAAAATCAATTATACTTTTTAACTTTTCCAAAAACAAACTCTAAAGCTTAGTTTTGCGAATTGCATCGGCTTAGGCGATAACCACTTGTAGACACCTCATTTTGATATTTATTTTTGTCAAATTATTTGTTAATCTTAGTATACATATAACTAAATTAAACAATTTTTTTTGCAACTATAAGTATTAAAAATTAGGAATGAAAATTAGAAAAATAAATCAAATTAAGGGAAATAAATATAATGGATGTAATATATATACATAATATAGTATTATAATTTCAAAAAAAAAAAAACTGTTCATCGTCTTCAACCTCCAGCCGCTCGATAGGCCATTTTCGAGCTCATTTTCGGACCCGTTTTTTACAAACCAAATATACATTTTAAAACTAAGCATGGAGTAGTTTGTTTTGATATATAATTTAGGCATATTGATCAACAATAAGGATTTCAAATTCGGACTTGAAATTTGAAAAAAAAAACTCATTTTTTAGTTTTAAAAAAAAAACTCAAAATCCGTAAATTTCGCTAAAAACGTGTGTTGTCTGTTAATATTAGAACATTAATGACAGCTATAAGCATTTAATTGAAGATTATAACCGTTGTAACCCGATTTTTTTGGATTTGAATAAAAAACATCTTGAAACCCTAGCTCTATAAATAGAAAGAAAAAAAGGACACAAACAAGACACGAAAACGAAAGAAAAGAAAATTAAATAGCATCTGAATATTCAAGAGGTCGAGGATTTCCATCCCCATAAGTTGGTTGCTATCAAAAAGCTTCGAAGGCCCATCGTCGGAAAAAATCCAACTGCCTCCCATTGCTGACGAAACCCCCTTGTTGCTGTCGATCGCCAACCGCCATCACAGCCCCCAAGAGTGCTCGCCATTGCCGACCAACGTTGCTGCTGTTATGTTGCTGGAGCCATCGCGTCGAAGTTGATCATCAGATTTCCTTTCCCCCCACACGCGATTCTATTTCTCCCCTCAGGTAAGTTTAATAATAATAATAATAATAATAATTATTATTATTATTATTATTGAAAAATAGGAAAAATGAAAAGTTAGTATATAATTATAATATCAAAATCTGTTATGAATGTGTTATGTTATTTTGAAAATTCAAAATATGTAAAATTAGTAATAGCGTTAATCATGATAGTATAGTTATTATAATTAATTTTTTTTGTTCTTTTTTTTCTTTCCTTGTTAATGAATGATTGTTTCATAAACTTGTTCTAAAAATATTAAGTCAAAATTTTAGGATCTAATTTGTCATGATATAGTTTTTGAATGTTCTATCATTTTGCATTAACATGGTAATGATCTTGTTTTTGTGATAAAATTGAATTTTGTGATATGTATCATGTTAGGTACTTGTTCGTAGAATTACATTAAAATCTTGTCATTTATAATATAACTATAATCACACCATAATCATAAGGAATATATGAAATTTTTAGAGTTTTAGGTTTATAACATTTGAAATTGTGTGATCATGTATGATGATAGTCATTAAGATTCCTTTTATGCCATGATTTCGCCTTATTATAATATAGTGATGACCTTGATTGTAATAACATTGAATTTTATGATTTCACCATATATGAAACCACATTGGAATCTTGCTCTTCATAATGCAATTTTAATGATATATAAATCTTGATTATGCCATGTTATTGTTTTGTTAAAATTAGCTTGTTAAATATTGATATTCCTTATAATATTTTTATTCTT
This sequence comes from Combretum micranthum, assembly GCA_024138025.1. Taxonomy (NCBI): domain Eukaryota; kingdom Viridiplantae; phylum Streptophyta; class Magnoliopsida; order Myrtales; family Combretaceae; genus Combretum; species Combretum micranthum. The sequence goes on from JAMXBD010000003.1 coordinate 4,200,232, forward strand.
GATAATATGTAGGATCAGTTGATATGCATGATATGTGGTTATGATTTCTTGTTTAAAATTTTTTGTCATATAGAAAAGTCCAATTTTTATTTAAAAAAACCTAAAATTGATAGATTTAGGATCCATATCGATAACAATTAATTTTGTTAAAATTAATAAAATCTAACAAACTTAAAGTAAAAAGATTTCAAAATATTCTAAAATTAACCAACAAATTAAATTTTTCTAAAAGAACTACGTGTGGTATGATCCCGATTAGCGGGTACGTAGGCACCTAAATGGGTGACTTAAAATATGTAAAAAAAATTATTTTTGTGAATTTATTTAATTTGTTAGTTTAATTTAGAATATATGAATATTGATAGAAGTTGATAACATTTGATTAATTTAAATATTTCGAGTTCTTAGATTATATATGATCATTGATGGAATTTGATTAGATTAGCATCTTTGTGCATATTAATCATAGGTTTGGTTAGTTAGATCTTTCTAAATGGTTTAAAATTTGAAGTCAGGGTTTAAAAGGAAGCAATTTAAATATGAAAATTTAAAGTGGTAACCATTTAGGTTTTAATAAGTTAGCCTCCGAACTCAAGTTAATTTTTGGTTCTCGTTTCTAAAACGATTTTTTTTTTTTTTGTAGATCAATAGCAAAACCAAAATCAACCTACCCATTGGTTTTGGTTTATTTTTTCTTTCGACTTTAGTCGAGTGGTGACTCCAAAATATTTTAAAATTCAAAATTTCCTTTAATTCATAGTCGAGGATTCGTATTGAATGGGGTAGGGTTTAGTACGAATCGGATTAAAGAAAATCGAACAAAAAAAAAAATCGAAACCCAGGCTCAACAGCTTGGCGACTTCACTGGGGACATTTTTAGAGGGCTAGTGTAAGTTCCCGAATTTTTGGATCCAAGTTAAAGACCTAAACCCTAATCAAAAGTCAAACGGATTCTTAAGTCAACCAAAACCCTAGTTTACCGTAATTGTTTAACTCCGGCATTGCCGTTTTCTCAAGCTCTAGAAAACGAAGTAGGAAAAGGTAGCTACTACAGTTCATAATAGCTATAGGTTATATAAAAATATCAGATTGAAGGAATTCGAGTGTCTTTCGAACCCGATCGGACATAGTTCTTGAAAAAAGTGTCCGGAAGCCCGGAATAGGAAAAATATTCCGAATATACCGTTAGAATCGTAAAAATATGAGAATTTCAAAAATATCAATTTTGTAATTTTTCGGTAGCTAAAAATATCAGATATTGCTTTTATACGCGTATTTTCTTACTACCGGCATTAAATTGTTATGTCTACTTTTACATTACACTATTTTCTACTATTCTATACTATTCATCTATTTCTACTTTTTCTTACAACCTACTCTTACAAACCATACACCTATTTCTTACACATTTTTATTTCCAATACAACTTCACATCTTTCATTTCTTACTTTTAATTAACAAAATAACAAAAAAAATAAATTTTTGGTCTTCCCCATGCTTGAAATTGCACTGGCCCCCTCTTAATGCCCCTCAATTTGTTTTATTTTTCATTTATTTAATTAACACAAATTATCTCGCATATTTTCCTATAAATACTCCTTCATACCTTCACTTCTTTCGTACCACTTCTTCTCTAAAGTTACTATACCGAAAATCTCTCTCAAAAATCCTCTCCAAGAAGTCTTCCAAGAAAGCTTCCTTTAGTCTCTTCTTTAGGTAAACTTTCTTCAAGAAAATCCTCCAAGCTTTCTTTATGTTCATTGACTTAGTATGAACTTAGTGTGTGTTTTCTAAAACCATGAAGGTTAAGAAAGCAACAATAGGTTCATACTTTATTTTTGTTCATAATCACAAATTCCTTTATGTTTTCTTTATGTTTATTACTATCTAATATATCTATATAGCTATATATTATTTAGAGCATATAAGCTCAATGTCTTGCAATTTATTTATCTTTCATGCAAATTATTTACTTCATTGCAATTTATTTATTTCAAGTTGTTTTTAAGACTAGTCATTCTAGTCTTAGACTTGTCCTCATCAAGTCAAAATAATTCTTTTTCTTTTCCTTTTTCGAGACTAGTCTTTTCTTAGTCCCGGGGTACCTTGATGAAGCTAAGGTCCCAATACTTGATTTATTTCTTTATATGCTTATTCTTTTAAGTTATCATGTCCTTTTCATATTTTCATAGCTTATGATTCATATTCATGCATGAACATAATGGTTTTGTCTCAACTAAATAAATGAAGGAAATGTTTTCTTAAGATGAAAAGTTTTCCTCTAGAAATAAAAATAAAGAGTTAATGTTTAGAGGAACTTATAAGAGATTTTTTACAAACATACAAAAGACTTATGAAGTAAACAAAAGTTTTACAATAACTTCATCTTTTTTTTTCCAAGTAGAACCCCTTTTCATTAAAATAAAATAATCCCAAGAAACCAAGGAGCTAAAATATTCTTGCGAGAAAATTGTCATAACTTTTACAAAATTGTTGGAATCTAAGTTTAGAAAATAAAACCACTCCTTAGGAATTTAAAGAGACTAAATTTAGAAAAAGAATATTTACCACAAATAACTTAAGGTCTTTCAAAAGTAAAATAAATATTCCAACAAAATCTCAAGTTCAAAGTCTTTTAAAACCTTACTTTCCATAAGTTGAGACAACTTTATTTACTTCATACATTGGTTATGAGTCATTACATATATGTATATATCTTTCAAAAAGTTTACAAAATACTTGAAATATTTATCTTTTCAAATGAGCTTTGTTTACAAGAAGGAAAACGAGTTTTTGCAAATTCGTGGCAAATCTGGTCGCTATCTTTTCAGAACCCAAACGACTTAGTTTTATGAAAATAAGCTTAGAAATGCGTAGATCTTTCTGAGTAGATAGAAAACGGTATATTATACGTGAAATTCTGAATTAAAATGAGTAAGTTATGGCCATTTTAAGTTGGAATTTCGTTTTATACGATTTTTACCGCGATTTTAAGAGAAATTTAGAATCTTCAAGAATAGAAGTTTTATGAAAGACTCATTTTGGTTATTTCATCTTGTTTACGTGACGAGGGACCCGAGATCATCTACCCAGAGGATTATTTCGATTAAACCTATCGATTATGGAGTGAGTTAATTCTTTTCCTAAGTACATTTCCTTGTTGTGCTTGTAATTAGTGGAATTAGAAATTTAGGAAAGATAAATGAAAAGTGTTATGAAATAATTGTTGAATGAAAATTAGTAGATCGAAAGACGATATGTTAAATAAAGTGTGTGTGATTTATATTGATTTGATGAAATTATGGTTGATCACCTTTAACATGAATCTAATTTATATGGTTAAATGTTAAATTGAAATTCATTCATGCATATCATGCTCGTGAGTCGCATTTATTCAAACTATTTTTCGAGTGGGGGGAAACGAGGAAGTGGTAGTGGTGGCTAGTAGGAGCCAGTAGTTACATAGGCCAGTGAGAAGGAAGTCTACAGGGAAGGGGCCGGTAAATCTGCAAATATTGATGGTCGTATGGATGTAACACCCAACCCTTGTCATGGAGGGCATTAATCCATGCTAACTCGATTTCGGTTTAATTGTGTATTTGGTTGATCATGTGATTGAGCATTACTATGCTTGAATTAATAACTTGGTTGTCATATGGAAATGTTATATAGTTAGGAATTATCTCACTAAGCAAGATTTGCTTATACCCTTATAGTTTTTTATTACAGTATGATTATCTATGGTTGGCCGAGGAGCTCAGTGTGCCAGGTATGAACTTACGTTACTAGGAGTTTTTGGAGGAAGTTTATGTATTTTTAGTTTTGAACATAGACTTCTAGGAAAAATATTGATGGTCGTATGGACCTGTAACCACCCAACCCTTGTCATGGAGGGCGTTAAATCCATGCTACACTCGATTTTCGGTTAATCTTGTGTATTTGGTTGATCATGTGATTGATGCATTACATATGCTTGAATTAAATAACTTGGTTGTCATATGGAAATGTTATATAGTTAGGAATTATCTCACTAAGCAAGATTTGCTTATACCCTTATAGTTTTTTATTACAGTATGATTATCTATGGTTGGCCCCGAGGAGCTCAGTGTGCCAGGTATGAACTTACGTTACTAGGAGTTTTTAGAGGAAGTTTATGTATTTTTAGTTTTGAACATAGACTTCTAGGAAAAATCTCTATAGTAGACGTATGTGATAGATATATTTATTTTGTTATTAGTATAGTTGATTAAAGACTTTAAGGTGGGGGAATGCCCCTAAGATGATGTACGAACTTATTATGGAATGAAGATCTTATGTTTATATATTTAAGTTTATGCTTGCATTTGCTATCTATTTAAACGTAATACTCCTGTGAGTCTCCTACTATCTTGGAAGCACGCCTTGCATATAATATCGAAGCTCCTGCGTGACTACGGATTGTCATTCATTAGCTTTAATGTTATATGCGGTGAATTGCCACGTTTAGGGTACCCTCTAGGGCATGACAGCTAGCCACTTTATGCTTTTCATATAATTTCTTTCTTTTTTGTAAATATCTTATATATTTATAGATATTTGTGCTAACCGGGTGCTTATGTGTAGATATTATCTATATAGAGTTATTGGAGGGGATATTTATTTTTGAAAAAAAATGTATGCTAGATGTGGTCAAACCCGGGCCACCCTGTAATTTAGGACGGGAGGCACCAATAGGTCTCGGGTGTTGTGGTTACCCATCATTCGAGACACGAATTAGCCTCCCACTCCGGTTAATGTGGCCCATGGCCCATTAATTGGGGGACCTTTAGAACCCACCCTTCTTGCATTCACTACATGAAGTAAATGATGATCAAGCTTTATAGCCAATCAAAATGTTTTTCGAAATTTCTTTACAAAACAAAAGTTAAATTTATAGGAGTTAACTTTCCCTTGTAATCCATTATGTAAATGTGTCTTGTAAATCCTTGTAACCTTGTTTTTGTCTTTGTATTCAGTTTAGTGTACCATGTAAATGAATATACCGTGTTGTAACACATCTCTTCATAATATGTAGAATAAGGAAATGGCTGATAATATGTGTAATGGCAACATATGGGCCCATCTTACTCCCGAGATCTATGTTCATGAGTGTAAACCCCTAAATTTTCGGAATCGGTTTAGCATAAAAACCCTAACCGGAAGTCAAACAAAACTCTAAAGGTCAACGAAACCCTAGTTTACCGCATCAATCTAAATCCGGCATTGTCGTTTTCTTTGGCCCGGAAAAACGAAGTTGGGTTAAGAAGCTCAAATAGACCGTAATAACCATAGGTTTTATAAAAGTTTCAGTTTTGCGAAATTCGGGTGTCCTTCGAACCCGATCGGACGCAGTTCTCGAAAAACGTGTCCGGAAGCCCGGACTAGTAAAAATATTCCAAATATACCGTTAGACTCGTAAAAATATAAGTTTTCCAAAAATATCAATTTCATAATTTTTCGGTAAGTAAAAATAACAGATATAGCTATTATACGCGTATTTTTTACTACCGGTACTTTAATTGTCATATCTACTTTACATTACACTATTCATTACTATTCTACACTTCTTTTATCTCTACTTTTTCTTACACTACTCTTACACTCTACATAACCTATTATCTTAACTTTTTATCTTTCTCATAACTTTATATCACATCTATCTTACAAATTACATCTTATATTTAACAAAAAGTCAAAAAAATAAATCACACTTCCCCCCTCTACACAATGGCCGGCGCTACACCCTCTCTCTCCTCCCTCAATTTGTTTTAATTTCCTTTTATTTTAATCACACAAAAATCCCTCCACATTTTCCTATAAATACCCCCCTCCTCTTTCACTTCTTTCACACCACTTCTACACTAACATTACTCTCTCAAAATCTCTCTAGAATTTCTCTCCAAGAAGCTCTTCAAGAAGTTCTCTTTAGGCTCATCTTCTTTAGGTAAAAGTTCTTCAAGAAGTCTCCATGTTCATCTACTTAGTATGAGCTTAGTGTATGTTTTCTAAAACCATGAAGGTTAAGAAAGCAACATTAGATTCATACTTTGTTTTTGTTCATAATATTAATTTCTTTATGTTCCTTTATGTTCCTTATATTTCCTTTATGTTCTTCATATTTCTTTTATGTTCATAACTATCTACTATATCTAAATAACTATATACATATTCTTTAGAGCATATAGCTCATAATCTTGCAATTTATTTACCTTTCATGCAATTTATTTACTTCAATGCAATTTATTTATTTCAAGTTGTTTATAAGACTAGTCTCTAGTCTTAGACTTGTCCTAATCAAGTCAAACAAGTTTTTCTTCTTTCATTTTATTTCTTTATGGGACTAGTTTATTTCTTAGTCCCGGGAGCCTTGAAAAAGCTAAGACTCCAATACTTGATTTTATTATTTATGCTTTATGTTACTTTGTTTATTATTATCCTCATAATCATGTTCATTTAGATTGTTGTCCAAAAGTTTTATTTTCTAAAGAAAATTAAATAAAAGAAGGCTTTTTGTCACTTAGGAATAAGTTTATGTAAAGTATAAAATCAACACAAAACAAACTCATTTCTTTCCATGTTACCAAAAAGAGAACTCACAATAATTTTATAAACTACTTTTGCTTTACAAAGATACTTATCAATTCCACCTTGTTTTTCAAAAGGAAATGTTTTTGTTAAGATGGTTCTTTTCATAAAGAAAGAAAATAAGATGGATGACTTAGGAAATTTCTAAGTAAAGACCTTTGCAAACTAAATAGGCAAAGAAAATTTATGGTTGAAAAGAATAAAATTTTCACTTTTCAAAGTTACAAGAAAAAGTTAATAAGATTATAGAAATTAGCTTTCTACAAAAAAAAGTCTTTCATTATTCCACTTTGTTTTTACAAAGAAACTAAATTTCATGCATGGGTAATTGTTTTTGAAATAAGAGACATGAGAAAAAGAATGAGAAATGTCAAGTAAAGATTTTTGCCAAAACAAGAAAACAAAGGAATTTACACAAGAAAATGAAGAAAAGCATATTTTCTAGAAAACTTCAAAATATTATTAGTGTAATTTTATTTCCAAAAAATTACTTAGAAAGAAATAAATAAAATCAACAAAACGTTTTTAGAAACAAAATAAACAAAGTATTCATTTTAAAGAAATTCACAAAAACAATTTCCGAAGAGCTTCAAACCGACATTGTTTTACTTAAGAAAAATAATTTGGACAACAAGACACTTGAGCATGCTTAAATATGAGTTATATAGTTATAAAAAGAGAAATTTTCAACTATATAGATAACTAAGTATTTATCAAACAAATTTTGATTTCTTGAACCAAAGTTGTTTTTACTTGAAAATCCGTGGTAGATTTTGTCACCAGTTTTTCGGATCCTATGTGGCTTTGTTTGTGGGAAATAATTTTAGAAATGGGTAGATCTTTTCGAGTAGATAGAAATCGGTATATTATATGCGCGATTCCGAGTTAAAATGACCAAATTATGGCCATTTTAAGTTGGAACATTCTTCCATACGAACTTTAACGTTCTTTGACATTGTTTTGTCAAAATTCAAGAAGATCTTCAAGAAAAATTCATTATGGGTATTTTCTTTGGTTAGGTGACCCCGAGGAAGGATTTCTTCACCCCGAGAACTATTACGATTTAGTGGAGTGTGTGAACGACTCATCCGCTTAGAGGAATAGACGACAATGGCATCGTGAGTTTATTTCCATTAAATGCTACACTTGTTGTGCTTGTAAATTAGTTGCACTAGAGTTAAGAAAGATAAACCGATATGCATGTAAAATAATTCCTTGAAAGGATTCTAAGAATATCGAAGCCCGAATTGTTCTAAGTGATTGTTTTAGTTTAATATTGATTTGTGTGAAATTCCTTGATCACCATAAAGTTGAAAATAATTATGTTATGACTTTATAAATTAATGAACTCATGCATACCACGAAGTGAGTCACATTACATGGTTGGGATATTATCCTTGGGTGAGAAGGATAGTAGGCTCATGTCGAAAGCAACACTTGGCGGAAGATCCGAAAGCGATTGCTTGGCGGCTTAATGGAATATGCTTGGCGGTTGATCCGAAAGCAAGGTCAAATCAAGTAGGTTCGGAATACTTGGCGATGAGTGCTCGCAAGTATAAAAGTTTTTATTGAATGCTTGGCGATGTGTGCTCGCAAGCTTAAATTTTCTATCATCAAATCTACTTGTTTTGAGTATCACCAAACCCCGAATGGAGGGCGTAAATCCATTCAACATATAGTTCCCGGAAAGCTATATGATTGTTTGCCCACGTGTCTGATGCATTACATATGTGTGATTAACCAACTTGTTTGAATCTTGTTACAAGAAGTTATTTATGGAAATAGTTCTCACTAAGCCTATTAGCTTATACCCCGATAGCTACCTTTTGCAGTTCCCGTACTTATGGCTAAGGCCACGTGGACCATGTGGGCAGGTAATCCCTTTTGAATATTAGAACTCTGGTTAAAGTACATCCTAGTATTAGCATGCAAATATTTATATAATAGCTTAGTAATTTAAGAAATTGTTCCTAAGTATGCACAGTTTATGCCATGGACAAATAATTATTGTGATTCTTCTTTTCTTAATATGTTTTTATATCTCCTTAAGCTTCATTATTCCATATATGGTCCTCTAAAATTGTGAAAGTAAGCCTTACACTTAATATAAAAGCTTTTGGAAATGACTAAGGTTGTCATACTTAAGCTTTAATATTGAGTGTGGCGGACTGCCACGTTTAGGGTACCCGTTGGGGCGTCACAATGAGCCTACTAGTCCGATGCCTATTTTGAACAAGTGGTTACAAACTTTCAAGCTAGAACAAAGAGGATTCATTGAAGACCGTTTGGGACCTATTCTTTCTCTACCAAAGGTCTAGGTCTCCATTCATCTTTTTAGGGCCTTGGTTTACTTATGGAATATTGATAAGGCTGCCTTTTGCCTTGGTAAGCACACTTTGAGTCCTACTATTGAGGAATACATGAGGCTTCTTCAAGCTCCACCAACTCATGCGAGAATATATGCTCCTTAACTTAGTAAAGGGCCGATCAACTTGTTCAACTCATTTTTAGGAATTAAGAAGACCGATGTGTCTAAAGCTCTCAAGAATTGTAATTTGGTCTCCATTCAGCTTTCTGATTTATTCAAGTGGTTTGGATCTCCAAATAGTTACAAGGACAATAAGCCTATCTTCTGTGGAGGTGTAGTAGCATGGGAGCAAAATCGCATTAACGCCTTTATAGCTGCCATATTCGGTACTATCCTCTTCCCGAATTGGGATCTTTTCATCCACTATTGGGTAGTGGAATTAGTGGACCAGTTTTTGGCAGGAAAGTCTTATATCCCGGCCTTGCTCACTGAACAAAATAGATCTCTCGACCATTTGAAGAAAAAAGGCCATGGGAAGTTCAAGTCTAGTATGTCACTCTTGATAGTATGGTTTGCAAGCCACACTAGCGATTATGGGAGCAATTTGAGTCCAGCTTGCCACATTAAAAATAGTTATGATCTTATTTTAAGCTTTAGTGAAAGAAATCGCATTCAAGATCTTCCAAGGACCGATGAATGGGTGCGCTTACTCCAAGATCTAGAAGCTTACACTTTCCTTTGGGTTGCTAAGTGGTTCCATTCTCATACGGCAATAACCGACTGTAGGTAGTATGCGACAATTCCTTTGATTGGTTTAACCAGGTCTACGGGATATTATTCGGCTCGTGTGATAAGACAATATGGAGCACTTCAAGATATAACTAGCAAGCCATCATTAAAGGAGTTCACTATGGAATATGATGACCCGAGTGCTCCTTTGGCACAAAGAGAGAGAAGGGGAGGGTTGATACAAGCCAAATGGGAGACAAGAGAAATCAAGATGATCTACATGATAGACTCCATTAATATACGAAGAAATACCGAGCCACTAAAGAATACATCCTCAACCAAAGGGCAAAAGTGAACGAGTTGGAATTTCAAGCTCCTGAGATGAAGAAGAAGGAGCGAGACATGGAAAAGGAAGTTCAAAGTTCTCAAGGCAAGGTTCAAGCACTTGAAGCTCAACCGAGGATGGTGAAGAGGACTATCAAGGAGCTGAAGGACCATTCATAGTGTCCTAGTAAGATTAGGCGTTTGGTTTAGGATAAAAATTTCTTTGTTTAGCTTTTCGGTTTTGTCATGTTTAGGTCATCTATTTGACTCCTTGAGTAAATTCAGCTTTAATGAAATAAAATGATTTTTGTCTATAAAGCTTTTTTCATCATCTCAATTTACATGCGCTTCTTTTCCATATATATATATTCTTGTCTCTACATGTTCTTGTATATTCTTTACTATATTAACCGCTAACCGTTTGCTCATTTTGTTGAGAATCATATAATAAATATATAATAATATATAAATGTTCTTCTCTAAACTATGGAAATTTTGTTTTTGAACAAAGCAGCTTCTAAAAGATAGCTCCTAAACGGTCAGACCCGATTTGAAGTCCAATCATCACTAAGTCCAAATCCAGAATGGCTAGCAACAATGACAATAATTCTGGTAATTCCAATACGATTTCCGAGCAAAGGCTCACTACTTTGGAACAAATGGTATTTCGAATGGCCAAGCAAATGAATCTTCTCACGCAAAACCTTAAAGCCCCTCAAGATACTACCACAGGACATTCCAGGGTAAAGAAAGAGACTGATGGTTAAGCTATTGAGGAACAAGTAATTAATCATGAGCACTAGCCATTGTCGAGACCGATTCTTCTCGGTTTAAGAAGTAAATTGAGGCTCAAAACAAAGAAATGGAGAAAAGGCTTCTTTCTCAATTCAATGAGAAACTCAAAGTTTTTGAGAAAATGGAAGGATTTGATCAAACTGGAATCATAAGCTTTCCTACAATCGAAGCGGGAGCTTTCCTTGAGAAGTTCAAGATTCCTGACTTTGAGAATTATGATGGTACTGGTTGTCCAAAGTTGCATACTAGGCTTTATGTGAGGAAGATGAGCCGGTACACTCAATATGAGCAATTCATGGTCCAAACTTTTCAGGATAGCCTTACCGGTCTGGCTTTAGCATGGTATGCTCATTCGGATCTTGATGAGATTAATACTTGGGACAAATTGGCTAAGGCTTTCTACAATTAATATAAGTTCAATACTGAAGTGGCCCCTTCTATGTGGGATTTAAGTAATATGAGGAAGAAGAAAGATGTCACGCCCTGAAGGATACCCTAAACGTGGCAGTCCGCCGTACACAATGTTAAAGCCTAAGAATGACCCCCTCATTCACACGAAAACTTCCATACTATGTACAAGGCGTCTAACACATAGAGGAGACTCATTAGAGTAATACAATTTACGTTGATATAACTTGAGTAACAATGTAAAGAAATTTCAATTTACTATACTCCAAATACAAGACATTACACTTCCATTACAGTTCATCAAAAGATTTCACTACATAAAACTATTACAAGGCAAATTATAAAACCTAGCTAATAACTTCAACCATTCTTATTCCTTGCCAGAATCCCGGAATCATTCTCGGCTCCTACCATCACGGTCCCCACTTAGCATTCTTGAGATAACCTATTCATTTAAACATCTATTGGGGTATAAGCTATACTAGCTTAGTGAGTAAGAACTTCCATGATTGCATTTATAACATATCATACAATCAAGGGATTAGTCAGACAAGTGATATGCATCAAATACGTGAATTCAACAGACATATGACCTGCCGGAAATCATATGTGGATGGAATTACGCCCTCCATCCCGGGTTGGCAGATTAACGAATCCCGCAGTATGAATCGAGACCGTTTTAGCTTGCAGACAACTATAAACTATAAAATCGTTTAAGGTATAACGATAAACCAACAAATGCTAATGCTCCATCCCCATCGTGATATGAATGAGTTCAATTTTTTGATATATGAAGGAAGTCTCCACTATACTACACTCTCAAACTTCCTAGAAAATAATTCTCCAAAAATTCCCTTCTAAAGGTTACCCAAGTCACAGGTGGTAGTAACTCTCTACTCTTCGATTCCCACCACACTCTTGCATTGAATCTCAAAATATAAGTGCCATAGTCCAGCGGAGGTGATGAAGTACTTTGTAAGCAACAAATGATCTTTCTATTTGCGCTAACTAGTCTTCTGCTTCATCAAGTTTTCCAAAACTCTCATCAAAATATCGATTTCTTTTGATGAAGTCTGGTAAGGAACTTCGATAAGGTTGAGATGGCGGTGGTACTGGCAAGGGGACAGTTTGGGATTCAGCTTCTGGCAGTGCTGGTGCTTCTACTGTTGCTTCAGGTGCATTAGCAGCTGGTGGTGACACATTCTGTACGTGCTGTATGAAGTTGTTGACCAATCCTGTTAACTGGTTAATAGCTGCCTAAACATCGCCTAGTTGATTCGGTGGGGGATTGGCTTATTGATTTGGTGATGCCACTGGTTGGCTTGCTTATGGGTTTTCCAACTCAGCTGGAATGTTATTGGATGCACGACGTTCTCGTCTCCTACCTCTCCTACCTGGTTTGTTAATTAATCTTAGTTTTAGACTTCTTAAATCTTTGCAAGGGGAAAATATCGAAAATATCGAAAATTTACATAGGGAATATTTTCAAAGTAATCAAATAAAAAATCATTAAATCAAACACAAGAAACTTTTCATTACTTAAAAAAGAAGGTGATAACCCTTACATAACCTGACAGGGTTAAAACCAATCTCAGCAAAAGAAAGTACATAGAAATAAGAAATAACTTAAAACATATTCATTGAAAACAGGACATTCATTCATCACAAACGAGGATATGCCTATCCTAATCCTAGGAAAAAGGCTGTTGGACTCATCGGGAGGGGTTGCTTAGTTCATTCTCTACTTCCTTCCTCAACCTTTCCTTCTTCATGGTGATGGTGCAGGATTCATGCTTTGGCTTGTGGAACCCTTGTGCCTTTTGACAAATTGTTGCAGATATTAGCTTACTGTCATTCTCTTTCCTTTATACCTTGATGTGATTTCAGCCTGAGATGGCCATCCATCCTCTTGTGCAGAAATCCTATTTCCTTGGGTGGTGTCATTGGTCGTTTCCTAGTTTCCTTGATTTTCTCCTTTTGGTGCTACCACCGTAGTAGGGGTTTAGGACTTGCTCCTCAAGAATCCACTTGGTTCATAGATGCTCCTCCAACGCTGATTGTTTCTCTTTCCTTCTCCTTCAAAGTCAGAGATCATCACAGGGTTGTTTCTTACAATCATCTCCATGAGGACATCTTGGCTTAACCTTCGAGGAGGTACTAGGCTAGGAATTAAGGGGCTATCCTCCTAAAGAGATGCGGATGGAGTTTCCTCAGGTTCTGGGTCATCGTCTGGGTCTTCCTTGGGATCTCCTTCGATTTCTCCATTTCCCTCATTCTCATGGGCATCTCCCATAATGAAGTCATCGTCCAGGATTACATCCAGTTGCATTCCGATGGAGTTTGAATGGGTACTGCATTTCGACGACATTGGAACGATACGTTTATAGGCGGCATACTAGTAGAAATGTTCTTCCGCATTAGCTTTTAGCCAGTCACTGTGGTCTGCTAACTCATCATGTGCATAAATGTAGAGGGGTCCTAACTCGTTCCGTGTATGAAAGTCTAGGATCTTTTGGGTACCTTCATTTTTTAAGATAAAGGTCATTTCTTGCAGCATGGTTTCCCTATACATAAAGACCATCATCCTTTTAACCATATAAATTACTTCCACATCACTCTACCTTTGTCTCCTATGGGCATCAAATCTCAGCTCTTCAGGCAGATTCCTCCATATGGAATATTTCAAACCCTTCCTCCAAAGCTTAAACATCTCCCTGACGGTTCGAGGTCTTCCTACTAGCGCGAATTCCTCGCATAGGACTCTCAACCTAAGACGGTAGTTCACAAAAATCTCATATGGGTCCCTAAGGAAATTTCAAGCTTTTTCCTTTAGTTTAGGGAAGGTTAACTATCTAATAGAACAAAAATATGATCAGATCTTAAGCTCAGGTTCTAGCTTCTTATTATCTATCTTAAAGTCTATTTCTACTATCTTTTATCCTAAAACTTGCGCTTGCCCTGGAGGGTACCCTAAACGTGGCAGTCCGCCGCACATAATATTAAAGGTAATGAATGGCAATCTTAGTCACGCAGGAGCTTCGATATCACGTGCAAGGCGTGCTTCCAAGATAGTAGAAGACTCACAGGGGTATTTCGTTTAAGTAGATAATAAAAGCATGCAAGAACTTATATAGATAAACATGTAATATTCATTAGAATAAAAGTCTTTTACAACTTCTTAGGGGCATTCCCCCATTCTAATAGCCTTGTTCAACTAAGTCATCTTTCAAATATACATAAATATAACATAAGCCTACTATAGAGATTTTTCTTAGAAGTCTATATCCAAAACTAAATATATATAAACTTTTTCCAAAAACTCCTAGTAGCTTTGGCTTATACTTGACAAAATGAGCTCCTTGGTGCCAACCACAAGTAATCATACTGTAATAAAAAGCTATAGGAGTATAAGCAAAACTAGTTTAGTGAGACAACTCCCATCTACAAAACATTTCCATAAAACACATAAGTATTTAGATAATCATATGAGAATTCATCAATCACATGAGCAAACAAAATACACATGATTAACCAGAGACCACGTGTAGTATGAATTTTACGCCCTCCATGTCGGGGGTTGGGTGGTTATTGGCCCATACGACCATCAATAATTGCAGACTTACCAGCTCCTACTTGCCCTATAGACTTTCCTGCTCCTACTAGCCACCACTATAGCTTCTCGTTTCCCCACACGAAGAATAGTAGTGAAAAATAAATGTGACTCACAAATATGATATGCATGAATTATTTTCAATATAGGTTTATTCAATTATTGTTGAATTCAAGTTAAAGGTGATCAAAACAATATTTATCATACCATTACAAGAAAACATAAGTTATTCATTAATTTCTCTTTCGATATTCTTAACTTTTATTTAACAATTATATCAATCAATCATGAATCCAAATCACACAATATTTATTCTTTTATCTTTTTCCTTATCTTCTAATGTTACTACTTACAAGCACAAACAAGGAAATATAACTAGTAAAGGATTAACTCACTCCGTGATGATCGCTCCTAGTCGAAGTAATCTTCCGAGAAAGCGATATCGGTTCCTTCTACACCTAAACAAGATGAAATACCCCAAATGATTCTTTCATAGAATTTCCACTTTGAAGATTCTAAATCTATCTTCAATTTGTGGTAAAATCGGATTTGAAGGAAGTTCCAACTGAAAATGGTCATAACTTGCTCATTTTAACTCGGAATTTTGCATATTATATATCGTTTTATAACTACTCGAAAAGATCTATCTATTTCTAAAACTATTTTCATCAAACTAGGTCATTTGAGCTCTGAAATAGTGGCGATAAGATTCACCATGAATTTTATAAAACTTATTTTCTTCTTTTTACAAAAACTTATATCAAAGAGATAGATATTATAATAGTTTGTAAGACCTTTGAAATGTGTGTGTATATATATATATATATTCATTGACTCATATCAAATGCATGAAATTAATGAAGTTGTCTCAACCATGAATTTTTGGTAAAAGTAAAGTTTTCTAAGGATTTTGGAGAAGTAAAACTTTTGAAAATTTCTTCTTAACTTGCTAGAAAATATCTCAAGTTATTTTAGATGAGTATTTTTTTTCTTTAATTCCATTTCCTTAGTCTTTTTAAATTTTAAAAGAATGATTTTCATTTTCTAAGCTTAGTTTCTAATACTTTTTTAAAGTAATAATTCTATATTTAAAGAAATTATTTTCTTATTTCTTAAGATCATTCTATTTTTATGAAAGGAAATTTCTTAGTGTTTGTCAAACTAGTCTATTTGAAATCCAAAGTATTGATGAAAAGTGAAGTTTAGTAAAACTTTTGATTAATTAAGAATTCCTTTCCATTTTATGACTTTGTAAAGTATATGTATGTATTGTTTAAAAATTCCTATGTTCTTAAAATTTATAATGAACTCCTCTATATTTCTAGTAAAGGTTTGTTAAGAAAAACTCCTAAGTTTTTATAAAAATTTACTTCCTTCATAACAACATTTATTTCTAGAGAAGAATTTCTATTTTTAAGAAAACTTTTCCTCCTTTGCCTTTTTGAGACAAAATCAATATGTTCATGCATGATTATGAATATGAAATTATAAAATTATGAAAACATAAGAAAGACTTAATAATTAATGAAATAAGCTAGTACAGAAATATGTCAAGTATTGGAACATTTGCTTTATCAAGGTATCCCGGGACTAAGAATAGACTAGTCCCAAAAGAAAAAGAAAAAGAAAATTGTTTTGACTTGATGAGGACAAGTCTAAGACTAGAAAGACTAGTCTTAAAATAACTTAAAAGTAAATAAATTGCAAGGAAAGTAAATAAATTGCAAAACAAAGGAGTTTATATGCTCTAAAAGATATATATAACTACATAGATATATTTAGTTGGATATATATGAAAACAACATAAAGGAAAAATAGTTTTATGAACAAAAACGAAGTATGGACATATTGTTGCTTTCTTAACCTTCATGGTTTTAGAAAACACACATTATGCTCATACTAAGTAAACGAACATAAAGAAAACTTAAAGAAGAATTACCTATGAAAACCAAACTTGAGAGAACTTTGAGAAAACTCTTGGAGAGATTTTGAGAGAGTAATTTTTTAGTGAATGGAAGGTGTGAAGGAAATGGAAAGAAAATATGGTATTTATAGGAAAAAGTGGAGGAAATTTTGTGTTAATTAAATAAATGAAAAATAAAACAATTTGCATGTGTATGAGGGAGGGCCGGTGCAAATATGAAGGAAAGAGAGAGAGGAAATTTATTTTTTTGTATTTTTGTTAATGAAAAGTTAGATATGAGAGATGTGAAGTTGTATTGGAAATGAAAGTTGTAAGAAATAGGTGTATGGGTGTAAGAGTAGGTTGTAAAAAAAAAAATAGAGATAGATAAATATAGAATAGTAATAAATAGTGTAATGTAAAGTTAACATGACAATTAAAGTACCAGTAGTAAGAAAATACGCGTATAATTGCGATATCTGATATTTGTAGTTATCGAAAAATTATAAAACTGACATTTTTTAAAACCTTATATTTTTACAAGTCTAACGGTATATTCGGAATATTTTTACTATTTTGAGCCCCAGGACATGCTTTTCGAAAATTGTGTCCGATCGAGCTCGAAATGACTCGTTATTTAACTAATATGATATTTTTAAGTTTTTTCATATTATTATTAACTATTCTACATACTAATCTCTCACTTACTCACTTAGGGTTACGAACATAGGATTGCTGAACTTGAACGGTTGCGTATAACTAGGGTATTGTTGACTTTAGGATTTCCGGTTGATCTTCTAATTAGGGTTTAAGCTAAATTGATCACAAAACTTTGGAGGTTTATAATTTTTGTCATTAACCTTTTTAGATCTAATACAATCATTTGCAAGGTTAAATTATATTATATTATTTTATATGAATGTTCGTTTGAGAAATCTAATCTATAATAAGATATGACTTTGTTTTTGAAAATTTACATAGTTTATATGATTTCTATACTTTATGAGAATTATCATCAAGATTTCAATTTAATTACTATAATGTTTGACTTCAAATGATATGCCCATTGTTGTCTCTAGTAAATTTATACCTTAGAAACAACATAATCTCCGTATGATTTAGAGTCAAATCTATTATTTTTATCTATCTTATATTCACTTTATTTTAAATTATAATAGCTTCGTATCTCCAACTTAATTTTTCATTATTTATGCCCTTACGTACCTTTAATCATCGCTCACTATTACCTATAATATACTGTTTTTATTAATTTATTGCTAACTAAACTTATAATCTAAGCTCAATTGCATTATTATTTTATCTATTTAAAATTTT
This sequence comes from Combretum micranthum, assembly GCA_024138025.1. Lineage (NCBI taxonomy): Eukaryota > Viridiplantae > Streptophyta > Magnoliopsida > Myrtales > Combretaceae > Combretum > Combretum micranthum. The sequence continues at coordinate 4,218,247 of JAMXBD010000003.1, forward strand.
AGTTTAAAGTTTGTTTATCTGCAAACCTATTGATAAATTTAAAATCTATCCTTTAATAATTTTTAAGTGTTTATTTATAATTCTTTATTTTAGACGTGTCTAATTAATTGCATTTATTTTATTAGTGTGTTATATTTTGGTTATTATAATTTCTTAGTGTGAATCATTCTATCTTTATAAGTATGATTCGTTTTTATATATCTGTATTTTTACTAATTGCACTATATTTCTCCTAGGATTGATCACACTCATTTTTATTTCATTAGCATATATAACCCATGGTGGTTATCCTATCTATTTATCATAAGTTATGATAACTTCATGAATTAAATTCAATCTATGAAGGTTCATTACAAAGGTTTATTAATTTTAAAAAAATTATTGTGCGTGTCCCTTTCATTACTGTTTACATAAGGTTATTATTTAATAGTTTTACAATATGATTAAAGTGCTACTAATTATTCATTATTATTATTATTTATTTTTTAAAGTTTTGCTCCTATTCACAGTTTGTATTTTGTCAAATTTGCCCGTTTTCTATTGCTTGGGCTACTATCTAGCCATCCTCCGAGTTAGGTCCGAATGGAGATCTATCTTGAACCGGCTACAATAGGTCCAGCATTAAATCCGTCCAACTAGATGATTTAGGGACTGTCAGGGAGACGTGCAGGACCTTTAGATCCGTTCGAACGGACAGATCCAAAAGGACCTTCTGGATTAAAAAAAAAAAAAAAAAAAATAAAATGAAAACCTGCATCTTCTTGTCCGAATTCATTACTGTGGTGCTGAAACTTTAACTTGCGACTCCTGTTAGTCCTATTACATAGAGTAAAATTAGATTACTTCTTATTCTTTTCTTGTCGATTAAGAGTGAAGACTATATTCATCATTAAGTTATATTATAAAGTGGACTTTACTCGCAATGTCAACATCTAACATTATTTATGACATTCTGAGGTTGATTATATGACTGAACACTTATCCTTTTTTGTTTTCTTTCCCATGGCCAAAGCAGGGCAGTAATTATAATTAATTCTAAATTTCCATTTGCTTACTTAAATACCAGTCCCTATAATTCAAAGGACAATTTAACCATGGTTTCTTTATTTCTGTATACATATATATATATATATATATATTATTCGATTTAGGCAGGGCTTCTTCTCAAGGTTAACAAGAATCAAATATTTGTAATAACATTGTATAATTTCTTGAACGGCAATAATAATAATAATAATACTTATCAGAGTCCTATATCATGGGAATTAATCACAATATTTCTTCATGATCTTACCACTTTCATTAAATAAGATATAATAGCTTGGTAAAAAATATCCAGTGTTATTTATTGTACATATCACGAGCATACACATATATTCAAAGCTTACCAATAATTCTTAGTGTAAACCCCCGAAAATTTTCAAAAATCGACTTAAGTTAAAACCGAATTCTAAATCGGTTCAAACACAAAAATTCTTAGTCTTAAGAAAATGAGAATTCTTGAAACAAAATATAAAATCCAACTATCGGTTGGATTAACATCCGTACGCCGATCAAATCATCTACCCGATTCCTAAAACGCAAATCAAAACGATATATCCAAATACCGCTTAAATGAAATGATAAGATCCGAAATCCTTCGGTAAATTTCAGAATCAGAAATTTTAAGTTTTTACCAAAAGTCAAACTGAGTCAACTCATAACCTTAGACTCGATTAAACGATCCCGAAAACTGAAAACTATTAAATAATCATAAATAAAATAAGATAAACCATAGATATCGAGCTAAAAATATAAAACGATTAAAACTCGAAAATTATACGATCTTACAAATAAAACTGGAAGTCGAACCGGTACCCTAAAAGTCAACAAAGCCTATAACAAACCCTAGTGCTTAAGATCCGGCAATCCCGCATTCTCGAACCCTAGAAAACGAAATTAAGTTAATGGCCTAAAATAGTTCGTAATAATATAGGGTAACATAAAAATATCAGATTCGCGAATTTCGAGTGTCCTTCGGACTCAAACGAGATCAATGCTCGAAAAGCATGTCTCGGAGTTCGGAATATTAAAATATTCCGTTTATACCAATAGATTCGTAAAAATATAAGGTTTCCAAAAATATCAGTTTTAGAATTTTTCGGTAGCTAAAAATTACAGATATAGCTCAATTACCCGTATTTTTATTACTACCGGTACTTTAATTGTCTAGTCTACTATTCATTGTACTTTTCTACTATTCATTACTATTTCACTATCTCTACTTTTTCTTATACTTATTCTTACTACCTACGTACCTATTTTCTTACTTTTTACATTACCAATATAACTTTATTCATATCAAACTTTACACTTTATTTCTTTTCTTTACAAAAAATTATAAAACAAACAAAATACACACTCCCTCTCTCTCTTAGGCGCCGGCCATCACCCTCCCTCTCTCATTATTATTTATTTTTCAATTTATTTTATTACATCAAAAATTCACTCCAAAAATTCTATAAATACCCCCTTCCTTCTTCATTCTTTCAACACTCATTTTACATAACAAAACTCTACCAAAATACTCTCTCAAAACCTCTCTCCAACCAGTCCCTCTCAAAATACTCTCTACCCATTTCTACTCTTCAAGAAGAAAATCAAACACAAAACCCAATTATTTCTTTTAACCTTCCATAAAACCTTAGGTAAAAATTCTACCTATATTCTTTATCATGTTCATACAATTAACATGAGTTAGTGTATGTTTCTTAGACATGAGAGTTTAAAGAAGCAACAATTTATTCATGTTTTGTTTTGTTCATGTTTCTTTCTTGCTTTATGTTAACATTGTGTTTGTTTTTTATTGTTTTTATGTTTCTAATCTAACTTTATAATATTATGTATACTATGCACATATATTTATTTAGAGCATATAAGCTCATTTATTATTTATTTACTTTCAAGTTATGTAATTTTATTTATTTTATGTAATTATTAAGACTAGTCTTTCTAGTCTTAGACTTGTCCATATCAAGTCAAAACAATCTTTTCTTTAGTTTTTCGGGACTAGTCCATTCTTAGTTCCGGGATGCTTTGATGAAGCTAAGGCTCCAATACTTAACCGGGATATCTTGATGAAGCTAAGGTTCCCAATACTTGATATTTTATTTTTCTTACTTATTATTTGTTTCTAGTATTTTCTTATGTTCTTATTATTTTACACGCTCACAATTCTTGCATCTACATAATGTTAATGTCTCAACTAATTTGAAAATAGAATTTTATTATATTAAAGGAACTTAAAACTAAATTTTCTATTATGTGACTTGTCACAAAATAATGAGTTATCAACAACATATAAATAGAGTTTTTCTCAAACGTTTTCTTAAATAACAAAAAAATAGTTTACCAAGGAAACATAAGAAATAAATATTTTCCTTGTATATTATGTTAACCTAAGTTTTAGTAAAATAATTTGTTAATATTAAAAGTTTTTATAAAAAGCTTAAGATTTAAACTCTTTTAAACTCCATGACAAAACTAAGGAAACAAACTAGTTTTCAAAGTTAAGATGAATTCAATCCATAAAGTTAAAACCCACTTAGGAAAAACAATGATTTTCAAGTTCCTAAAAGAGAAACTATTTTCAAAGAATATAAATAAGATTAGAAACAAATTATTTTATCAATAAAGATGACTTTTTTTTCAAAAGAAATAAAAGAACAAGTTTTAGAAAGCAAAAACTTATATTTTAGAAATAAATATAAGAAGACAAGATTCATTTTCTAAAACCATCCTAAATACAAAATTATAAAAAGGTTTTCAACAACCATACTTTTGATAAAATTGATCTTTTATCACTAGAAGTGAAATTTATGAAAGACTAAGGTTAAAGGAAAATTTACTTATTTTGGAAAAAAGAATGAAGGAAATAAAATAAGAATATACTCATTTATAATGAAAATATAAAGTTTCTTCCAAATACTTGAAAAGGAATTTATCAAGATAAGATTTAACACTTTAAAAAGAATTGTTTTATGAAATAAATTGTTGAGACACTATCATTAGAAATTTTGCATATAAAGTGAGTTTATCTATATACTCAAAGTATTTATCAAATATATGTTCATATATATATATATATTATATTGTCACAAAAGGATTTTCTTTAAAATAAAGTTGAGTTAGAAAACGAATTTGCAAAAGTTTGGTAATTTTCGTTTTAAATCTGTACCCAATGTTTTTGGAACCTAAATGACCTTATATGACAAAGATAACCTTAGAAATGGATAGATCCTTTTGAATAGGTAGAAAACGATATATTATATGCGAAATTCCAAGTTAAAATGAGCAAGTTATAGCCATTTTAAATTGGAATTTCATTCTATACGATTTTGAAGAAAATAGTGAAATAAAATTAGAAAATTTAAGTAGAAGTTCTATGAAATACTTATCCCGGGTATTTCTTTTGGCTAGGTGACAAAGGATACAAGAATACCCTACCCGAGGATTACTACGACTAAGAAGATCGCGAAATGGACGAGTGAGTTATTCCCCTTGATTTCGTTACCTTGCTTGTGCTTGTAAAGTAGTAGTATTAGTATACTAAGAAAAGATAAAAATGGATATATATACTTAGGGAATTCGGGATTATGTGTATATATGTGATTCTATGTTTATACATGAAATGAGAATTAAGAATATCGCAGCTTCAAACTGCTTGTTTAAATAATTTTGTGTATTTACTTGTATGACTGCTTATTGATTGCTAAATTGATTGATCGCCCCCTAATAAACCTTAATAAGGTTTGGCTTAAGCAAAATAAAACGCTCACGTATAGCATCCATCGAGTCACATCTTTTTCGGAAGGCTGCTACTCTTATGCGTAGAGTTGGATTGGCTGTCATCGTGCGGTGCCACGGGCCATGTTCCTTCCTGGAGAATCCAAATTGCTCGGGGAAAGCGACTCTAGGTTCGCAGCCGAGCCAACCGAATGTTGTGGGTGAGGACCTGGGGACTAGCAGTAGAAGGTCGAGGATCTTCAACCCCGATTCCCTAACCTTTGATACGGAGGGGTAAATCCGTTCTATGTATGGTTTCCGGATAACTATACATATTTGTGTAATCATATGATTGTTACATTGTACGCATAGCATATGTGTGAAAATCTAAATGAACTTGTTTGAAAATATGGTGCGAATGAAAATGAATATCTCACTAAGCTAGTTGTAGCTTATACCCCTATAGATTTAGTTGAAACAGGTATACCCGTGGCTTAAATTGAGGATCATGACATTAAGGAAGTCATGGAAGGATGTTAAGCTTCTATGAAGGAAATGGAATCATAAGATGAAGTGATTTTTGTAAGGTTCTTTATATGTAATGACTTATATGATTAGTGATGTATATTTATTTGAAGACAATAGAGGGATATGCCCCTAAGAATTGTAATTTAATATGTTTATATTTTATGATAAGTATTCTCTTCGCCTTGTTACTTATTGATTATCAATATAAATTGTCTATTCCGATGCGTTCCCTTGGTTGTGATATATGCTTTGTACATGATATGGAAGCCTTTGCATGACTGAGGTAGTCATTCCTAGGCTTTAGTATTGTGTACGGCGGATTGCCACGTTTAGGGTACTCCTCGGGGCGTAACACTTAGTATATTACTAATGTTGATCCCGTTTTAGCCTCTAGTTATAACAATTATATATTTCTTTAGATATTCATCGTACACATATTCCTATATTTTGTTTTAATCAATTTCTATGAAGGAAGGTTTATATAAATTATCTTAAGATGATGCATATGCATATTGTTTTTGGAAAATTCTTTGGTTCTGCCATTAATTTTGATGGGAACGGTCACATCACTATCTATGGCTCACACCACACTTAAGCGTGATCGAATAACTAAAATAGTTGATATTCCATTTACTATATTTATTTTAAGGGTTAGATTAATGGCGGCACGTTCCAACGGGACCGTAGAAGATTGTTCTTTCTTTAAGCGAGTTAAAATGCATATAGTAAAATTTATTCCTTGGTTATCTATTTGAATTAACATTGACTAGTAAAAGGTCCATTTTGGATTATTTGAAAATCTTGATTTTAAATATTATTTAAAAAAAATATAATAATCAAACAAAATAATTCTTTAGATAAATTACTTATGCTATATATTTTTAGAGTTCCAAGTATCATATCATTACAATAATTCATTGGAAGGTCCACAGGTCTGAACCACTCCACCTTGATCCACATGTTGAGGACTCAGACCTGATGGGTTGGGTCACGGTTTGGACTAACCTAGACTGGGAAATCATTTACTACTATCATTTCTTGCACTAGTTCCATTTTTAATATTCTTTAGTATTAAGTACTTTCCATAAATAATTTGGTTATTATAAAATTTGCATTTATTTAAATTATATCCCTATATTCTAACAGCGGTTATCAATGTATCATCCTATTGCGAATTACTATAACTTTACAATTTACTCAAGATAATTGTAAATTTGCGTATCATTAATAAGTTTTTATTTTTCTATGTATTTATTTTTATAGTCATGTTGATTACATCTCCTTTTATTCTATCAATGTATTATACTTATGCTGATTGTCCTATTTTCTTGTCGTAGGCTGTATAGCCCTTTATAATTTAATATAATCTGTTTAAGATAACGACAAACATTTATTTATTAATTTTTTTAAAGTCTTATAGTTATATTTTATTTGATACATGACTGATGCGTATTATACATAATTATTCAATATTTCTTCCCTCTATTTCTTTTACGATTTATCGTTGACTTTAATATATATGTTGGCTTCTAATCATATTCTACCTATACTAATTACCTTTATAATGATTGAATCTTATTATTCTAATGCTTAATCTTATTTAGATAACATCCCACTCCCCAATCTAATATATGTCATTAATTATTCGATTGTCATCTATTGTTCAATTTTACTGGTCAAGATTGGATTGGAATACCATTTTAACATTCCCCTTTTCTTTTTCTTCTTCTTCTTCTTCTTCTTTTTTTCCCCTAATCTTCAATTTCTCTTTTCACTTGTATCCTAGACATTAACAATATTATAACCTCGGTTAAAATGTTAAACTACACAAGATAGCTTCTAATCTCTCTTTTAAACTGAACATGTAGCATTTTAGCACACCCATCTATCCGTGGCATTAAGATCTCATATGCTTATTATTTTGATAATTGTAAAAGGTGAAGTATTTACTTGTCTATTTACTTTCAATTTATGTGTTAAAGAAAGCATCAACAAGCTTAATGTAAATGGAATATTTGTTATTTATTATATACATATACACATATACATATACATATATTATTAATTTCTTTTATTATTATCTTTTAATTATCCCCATTTACATTTATAACTTAACTTTTATTGTAATCAACTCCATTCTTCTATTTCTACGACTTCATTTTACTGATTAGATATTAATACTATTAGTAGCACCAATTGACTGGAAATATAAGCAAAATTTTTCTAAATAGCCTACCCATATCAAAACCTTTTTCACCAATTCCAGCATCATATAATCATATATTTCCAATCTAACAAATTTGATTGTTATCTTTAGAAGTTTTATAGCGGTGCAATCATAATTAGATAATAATTTGAATATGATGTTTCTATTCTACTAACCTAGTCATAACCTATACTCAACAGCATCTATTCAATTTCATTCATCTAATAACAATACAATCATACATTGAAGGATTAATTGAACATGATCCTTTAAAGCCCTGAATTAATTTGTATTATATTCACACATTTACCACAATTATCTACATAGTAAAACAATACGGTGAAATTTGAAAAGTTGCCTTTTAAAGTTATTGAAGTTAGAGTGAGTCATTCCTTGCTTTTGCGTTGGCCGAAATCTAGGGAGATAATATATAGATAAATTTTTTTTTTTTAATTTATTTAGTTGATTGGCCAATTAAATAAAAACTTTATCAGATTAAGCTAAAAATTACCTTGTTTTAACTTGGTTTATTATATGGAATGAAGATTTAGAGTTTTGTATGACGATGAACAAATCTCCTTAGCTGGTGGTTGAAGGATGGAGGGGAGGGAACAAAATGTAGTGAAAGTGGGATGATTTTATTTTATTTTATTTTTATTTATTTATTTTTGCCCGCGTGTGGGTTTCTCGGAATGGAAACCACATAGGTTTTCAGTTTTCTGACATAGTTCAAAGAAAAGAGGAAGAGAGGGAGAGAGAGAGGTTTGGAGAGAAAAGAAAAAGGAGAATAAAGAATTACAGCAGAAAAAGGAGAATAAAGAATTACAGCAGGGATGAACAGAATAGAAAGGAGTTAGTATCTTTATATGGCTGATGGAATTCTCATTTCCTTGCCTAGGAAATTTGATGCGACACCTTCATTAATTACTTGTCCCTGTTGCTTATCTCTTCAGTTTTCTTATTAATTAAGGAATGTTTCTCTCTTTCATTTATTTATTTATTTATTTTTGTTATGGTATTTAAAAAGTCAATGAAATTTTTAATTTCCCTATATCCACACGTTATGAAGCATTTGGAAAAATAACTCCTTATCTAGTTATATGATTCCACACTTGTTAATTTAATTTCTTATTAATTAATTAATTTTTTTAGGAGTTTGACAAGTGAACTTATGTTTCTTTCTTTGGCTATCTCTAATTGGCATCAAATTCTTACATAGAAAAACATATTAATATCTTAGTGTTATAACAATATTATCTTATAAATTTATTGAGATACCAATAATATATAAACAAAATTTATTACTATGCTTCCATTTCTTAATAGTAAGTTATTTATTAATTAAGCATGTGGTGGGTTCGTTTATTTTTTATTTCTTTTGCATGATATAAAAGACAAGTTCAACAAAGAAAGTTGGATTTATACAATTCTCTCCTCCATGCTCATGACGGATAGTCATAACATGTAAGGATATACTCATGTGAGAAACAGTAATCAAACAAATAAAAGTTCTAGTGTTAGTATGTTTGATTCGATGGTGTTGGTTCTTGTAAGGGTTTTCAGATTTACTGAATTTGGAAAGAAAATTAGATGGTAAAACCGTAAAAATATAATATCTTTTGCGATCCGGGTCCAGAAGGAAGAGGGAATAATAAAAAACACTCTTACTTAATTGGTAAAATTATTTATTTAGTTCATTTATTTTGTCTTATACGAATTAATTTTTTTACATATATGTTTTAGTAGGTGCTCGTAGGCATTCATTAATTTGTTATTATGATAATTTAACAATCTCTAACAACGTATATATTCACTGTAAAATTATAATTTATTAAGTCCTTTCTGTGAGTGGTTTGTTAAACGAATCAATACAGAAAGGTTAATGTGTTTTCTTTTTTGTATTTTTTTTCTAGCTCAATAGGTATGAGAGAGGAAAACAAAATTTTATATATATATATATATATATATTTAAATGCATAGATAAATGGACTCACGAGGTCCCTTACTTTTACAATTAAAGTGTGAGATAATTATGATGTAAAGCCGCTAGTTGTGGTTGGCTCAATTGTTAACGCTTGAACTCATGGTCCCCAGTGGTTATAAAATCGATTTTTGTAGTCAGTAAGGGTATTTCTTTTGTGTCTAGGGTCATGGATCGATTCTTATCAATATTAGGACGCTGCTAGTAATTTATCTGCCCTGTGCCTAAGAGTATGGTATTGTCCTAATGTAGATGCAGGGTCCTTGCTAATAGTAGTCATGCACACGTCGCATGGATCTCGTGTTGGAGAGAATTTGCGATTAGGGTTTGTAACTAGAGATTCTAATGAAACTAGTTACCAGTCATTGTCGAAGTGGGAAACAGAGTTGGAAGTTCTATCTGAAGTAAAGTTGGATGTTTCAAAATAAAAGGGCCTGGGCCGGCCCAACGAGTATAATTAGAGTAATTAGTTTATCACTTCAATATTGAGCCCAGCCACTTAATTAGAATGTAATTTTTCCATTTCCAGAATAATGTTAGGAGAAAGAATACAATTGTAACAAATTGATGAGCTGTCCATGTGGCTCACACACTCCAAGAATTATTCTAACAAACTATGTAATCCGGATATAAATTACATGAGATGGTAATGAAGGAATACAACGGAAATTTATAAATATTGTTGTGAGTAATTTCTGCATTCAGATTTGCTTATGTAATTCCACTGCTGCAATTGGTATCAGAGCCTCTTGTTGAAGTGACCATGGAGGAACAAAAACGCCTGGGAGATGCATTACGTAATGTTATTAAAGAACAAGCAAAGAAACAACAAAGCTGGGTTACATTATTTACCGAAACCCTCAAGAGACAACAAGAAGCCATTGATGAACTTAAACAGATGGTGGTGCAAAGTAAAGATAAAGGAAAGGCAGCAGTAGAGTCAGGAAATAATTCAACCAAAACACAATCTTCGAATGAACTTGAAGAATGAGTTGTAGTACTTGCAGATACATCGTACCAGCTACCTACCAGGTCTTCCAAGATTGAGTTCCCATTGTTCATAGGAGAGGAAGACAGGACATGGATATCAAGAGTTGAGAGGTTCTTTTCTCTAGATTCCACACCTGCAATCATAAAGGTTAAAGTTGTGATGATGCATTTCGATGAGCTGCTGATGCACTGGTATCAGAATTTTGCACTAACTCAGGGTGGAGAGGAGAAAATTACCTGGGAAGTATTATCTGCAGGATTTCTGTCTAGATTCGATGATGGAGCCTATGAAGATCCCATGTCCGAATTAAAGGAGTTGCAACAATCACACTCTCTTTAGGAATACATGGCAAATTTCAATCGAATTACCACCCAGTTGCAACTATCTGAAAACTACCTCATCAGCTGTTTCCTAAGGGGTTTGAAACCCGAATATCGATATCCCATCAGAATGTTCCAACCACACAATCTTCAACAAGTCTACACTCTCGCCAAACTGCAAGAAGCTACATTACTCTCGTCCAAACATAACATGAAAACCCGTAAAAATACCCCGTCCTATACACCTACCCCTCTAATACCTTACACTCCAGCCACAAACACTACCAAGAAACCACCATTTAAAAACAACATAAGCCAAACCCAAACCCAAAACCCTAATCCTAACTCTAATTCCGGTCCAAGAAGAACCACCAAAAAACTTAATCCTGAAGAGATGGAAGAAAAGAGGCGTAAATGCCAGTGCTTTTGTTGTGATGAGCCGTTTGGGCCAGGTCACATATGTAAGAATAGACGCCTTAATTCAACAATAATTGAGGTTGTTGATGCGGAGAAAACAGAAGAAAATAGTGAGTTCCGTGATGGAGGACTTGAGGAGGAAATGGCTAAGCTTACGTTATGCTCCTTATCTCCACAAGCTAATGGAAATAATAGCATGACAATCATAGGGTATTTTAAGAAAAGATGAATGAGTATCTTAGTAGACTCAGGAAGTTCACTGAACTTCATTGAAGAGGGTTTAGCTAAAGGCCTTAATTTTCATACTACTCACGTCACCCCCTTCAAGGTCATCTTGGCCAATGGAACTCTACTATTGTATAAAACCAAGGTTGAACAGTTCCGATGGATGATACAAGATAGGGAGTTTGTGACAGAAGTCCATGTGTTGCCATTGGCTGGATTTGACATCATATTAGGCCTACCATGGTTGACTGAACTAGGTACGATTCGCTGGAATTTCCAGCTAAGAACCATGGAATTTGAGGTAGAAGGCTACATGGAGTGCAGGAAAGGGTGGTCTCCACTCCGGGTAACAAATTGTCTCAACTTACTGCTGTTCATGATAATGAAAATATTGAATTGCAATGTTGGGTAATTAAGGCCATAGATGATAAGGACAGTGATGAGGGCATGTTGTACACCCTGGTGTTATTGAATTGATAGGGGAATATTATGAATTGTTTGAGGAACCTAAAGGATTACCACCAATCCGAGAGTTTGATCACGGGATCATATTGACGGAGGGTACTAATCTAGTCAGCATCAGGCCTTATAGGCACTCCTCCTTACAAAAGTCTGTCCTAGAAAGTATGATTAAGGGGATGCTAGTGAGTGGCATTATCAGACACAGTCGCAGTCCCTTTGCTTCTCCGGTAGTATTGGTTAAAAAGAAAGATAATTCATAGCACATGTGTGTGGATTATTGGCAACTCAACAAGAACCGTCAAGGATAAGTTTCCTATACCCATTATGGATGATTTATTTGATGAACTCAGTAGGGCTAGTTACTTTAGCAAATTGGATTTAAGATCGGGTTATCACCAAATATTGATGAACCTTGAAGACACATATAAGAAAGCCTTTCGAACACATGATGACCACTATGAATTTTTAGTCATGCCATTTGGCTTAACTAATGCACCCACTACCTTCCAAGGGTTAATGAACAACATTTTTAGACCCTATTTAAGAAGATTTGTGTTGGTTTTCTTTGACGAAATTCTCATTTACAACTCTAACATTGAAGATCATTTGATGCATCTAAGAGCGGTGTTTGAGGTTTTAAGGAGGGAGAAGCTCTATCTTAAGAGGAGTAAGTGTGTTTTTGCTGTCAAGAAGGTTGAGTACTTAGGACATGTGATTACCAAAGATCGGGTATCCACTGATCCTTAGAAAATTGATGCCATTCACAGTTGGCCAGTTCCTAAGACATTGAAGCAATTAAGAGGGTTCCTTGGATTAGCGGGGTACTATCGAAAGTTTATACATAATTTTGGAGTGATATTGAAACCTTTAACTCAGCTTCTTAAGAAGGGACAATTTGGGTGGAATCAGGAAGCTTAAGCTGCATTTCAAAGGTTAAAGGAAGTCTTGGTTAGCTTACCCATGCTTAGACTACCAGACTATTCTAAAACTTTTAAAATAGAGGCTGACACTTGTGGAGAAGGTGTTGGTGCCATCCTAATGCAAGAAGGACCCCCTATTGCTTATTTGAGTAAGACTCTTGGGCCAAAACAATTGGGGATGTTTGTTTATGAAAAAAGAGTTGTGGGCTATAGTGTTTGCTCTCAAAAAATGGAAGCATTACCTTATGGGCAAGAGATTTGTGACCAAAACTAATCACCAAAGCTTAAAGTACCTGTTAGAGCAGTGGTTAACAACTCCAAACCAGCAAAAATGGTTAACTAAATTGCTAGGAATGGATTATGTGATTAAGTATAAGAGAGGACAGTCCAATCTAGCAGCTGATGCCCTGTCCCGAGTTAATAAATGGGAGTCTCTACATGTTGTGACCACACTGTTTGCTACACCTGACATCATGGAAGCTATAAAAATTAGTTGGAAATTACTAGGAGGATATAAGCAGATCATTGAAGCATTGATCTAAGGTAAAGGCTGCACTAAATTCACCTTAATAGATGGCATTCTTAGAAGGAAAGGTAGGGTGGTAGTGGGTCCGGATCTTGAGTTAAGGAGGAGGCTGTTGATGCTCTAACATGATGGTGTGCTGGGAGGGCATTCTGGAGCTTTTGTTACGTACAAAAAGCTTGGCTCAGTGTATTTCTGGCCCAAAATGGAGAAGGATGTGAGAAACTATGTAAGAGGATGTGATGTGTGCCAGAGGTGTAAATATGAGAATGTAGCTTCACCTAGGTTGTTACAACCCTTGCCAATTCCTAATGGCTGTTGGATGGAAGTGAGCATAGACTTCATTGAGGGGTTGCCAAGATCTAATGGTAAGGAAGTGATAATGGTGGTTGTTGACTGCCTAAGTAAATATGCACATTTTGTCAGCCTAAGCCGTCCCTATACAGCACTACAGGTGGCACAAGCTTATCTAGATAACATCTATAAGCTACATGGATTGCCAGAATCCATAGTGAATGATTGGGATCCTATTTTTGTTAGCACTTTCTAGAAGGAATTCTTCAAATAAGTGCTTAGGAGCTTATCTACGGTGTGTAACTAGGGAAGAGCCTAAGAAGTGGAGTAGCTATTTACCACTGGTTGAATGGTGGTACAATACTAACTACCACACTAGTATTCAAACTACCCCCTTCGAAGTAGTATATGGTTACCTCCCCTTTAATTCATTTGCCCTATGTGATTGGAGACAGTCGTAATGCTACTGTGGACTTTATGTTGCAGGACAGGGAAGATAAGATGAAATTACTCAAATTTCATCTTAAACGTGCACAAAATAGGATGAAGCAATGCATGGATCAGAAAAGAAGTGAGAGGAAGTTTGAAATTGGAGATTGGGTTTTGTTGAAACTCCAACCCTACAGACAGCATAGCTTAAGGAAACACAGGAATCAGAAGCTAGCACCTAAGTATCAAGGACGGTATTGAGTTATAGACAAGATGGGTACTGTAGCTTACCGAGTAGAGTTGCCCTCAGGTTCGACAATGCACCCAACCTTCCATGTGTCTCAGCTCAAACCCTATAAAGGTGAAATCATGAGGAAGGATGTACCATTAACTTATTCAGAGGTAGAAGGAGAGCTCGTACCTTATGCCATACTGGAGCGTAAGTTGGTGAAGAGGAAGAACCATGCTGAGATGATGGGGTTAATGCACTGGAAGGGTTGTAATCCAGCAGATGCGACTTAGGAACTCTTATCTGAGCTGCGTCTAAGGTTTCCTAACTCACCCTTGTGGTCAAGGGTCTTTGAAGAAGGAGAGAGTGTTGGAGAGGATTTGCGATTAGGGTTTGTAACAAGAGATTCTAATGAAACTAGTTATCAGTCCTTGTTGAAGTGGGGAACAAAGTTGGAAGTTTTGTCTGAAGTAAAGCTGGATGTTTCAAAATAAAAAGGCCTGGGCTAGCCCAATGAGTATAATTAGAGTAATTAGTTGGTCACTTCAATATTGAGCCTATCCACTTAAATAGAATGTAATTTTTCCATTTCCAGAATAATGTTAAGAGAGAGAATACAGTTGTAACAAATTGATGAGCTATCCATGTGGCTCACACACTCTAAGAATTATTCTAACAAACTATGTAATTCGGATATAAATTACATGAGATGGTAATGAAGGAATACAATGGAAATTTATCAATATTGTTGTAAGCAATTTCTGCATTCAGATTTGCTTCTGCAATTCCACTGCTGCATCTCGTGCCTAGCACGTGACTTCAAAGTGCTGCTGAGCAAATGACACTTGATAATGGGATGGCTTGGAGAAAGTGATAGGGGAGGAGGAACAGGCAGTCTCAGTGTCTGAAATACGCAAGTGACAGGTAAGGGAGCTTGAGTAGACCTTGCGTGTCAACCTTACAGTTCCTGAGTAGTTGAAGTAGAAATCACTTGAGTTGCCTTATTTGATCTTTTTGAATAGAACCTCCTTTAGAGATTGTTTTTTGTCTTTTCTCTCCAGAAGTTGCAAATGAGAAGGAATGACTGTGTATTTATCGGCACTTGGCGTAGATGATGACTGTCAGATCACCTTAGTGATTGACGAATGAGATGGAGTAAGCACAAATCACATTTATCCTAAATGAGCTCCTCATGGGCTAAGGCTAGTAGTCATCTCCTATGTGCATGAGCCTACCTAAGAAAGGTTAGATGCGGTGGACCGACCCAATGATCCTTGTTCCAAGCTCACTAAGCCAAATCTCTCTAAGCCATCCCAATATAATTGAGCTAAACTCATCAGGCCCTGTCACCTATCCCATGAGTCAAGCCTAAATAGATTGTAACACACAGAAAAATAAGATAAAATGAAGATAAATGGGTCATGATATATATATATATATATAAGCTTATATCAAAGCCACAAAATAAGTTAAGTTTGGTTAATTTTGTTTTGGGAAAAAATTGTGAAATTTTGGAACTTTTGCAATTTTCTGCAGATCCAATACCGGCATCTGGAAGGGGAATATTGTTGGTGTAGAGACGGCATAGGTTGTGTACAGTACCAAATTCTTAAATGCTAAAGTTGAACGCCGGAGTGTGTATGTGTGTTTTTGCTAGTGTTGAAGTTGCGCAGAATGCTTTTGTCTAACGCCGGAGTCAAACGCCGCTGGCATTGCCTTAGGTTTTGCCGGCGTTTGATGTTCGAAACGACGCAAAGGATTTTTGTTGCACATTGAATGCCGTCTCCTGGGGATCCTACGCTACAATTTGCCAGCATAGGAGTGAAATTCTATAAATACGCGTGCAAGTTCGACAGTTTTATAGAAGTTTTTCCTCCATGTTTTTCCTTCATGAGAGAGAGAAGTTTGGTTTTTCTTGGTGTTCTAATGTAGAATCTTCATCTTAAGGCAAGTTTGATTAAAGGTGAGTGATCCTAATTCATCTACAACATGTTTCTCAGATTTATGCATGATCTCTTAGGGTTTTATGGATGTTCTTGAAGGAAAACGTAGGAAAGCTTTAGATCTCAAGTTCAATCTGATCTTGTTGGATGAGGATTGGGTTTTGTGGTATGATCAAGTAAGTATAATGTTCTCCTACGTGTTCCATACGAATTTCATGCATGTTCCTTAGGTTTTGGTTGGTTTTTGCATGAAGGTCCTTGTGAGGAAACCCTAGCACGTGTTGGGATTCGTTATTGGTGAATGCAATACGAGTTTTAGCGATCCAAATCAGTAAGTTTATCTCCTCTATGATGGATTCAAATAAAATACGAGTTAAACTATTCTTATATGTTCTTGTTAATATGCAAATCTAGGGTTTTGATGAAATATTCGATATTTGTGGAGTTTTGTGTAGTTCATTGTTGTTCTTGAGGATTTTTGTAGAGTTTGATGGGAGTAGACGGTGTGGATATCGGAGATTTCTTGTCAGGTTAGGGTTTTTAGAGAATTCATGTTTGTTAGGATATATTGATAATGTGTTTATATCTATTATTGTATGTATATATGTTGTAACAGGATATTTAGAGTTTGTGGAATTGTTGTTGGTGTTAATATAGGAGTTTGTGGAGTTTGGGTTGTCTTTTTTGTTGTTGATATCGGATTTGAGGATTTGAGTTGTATTCCTAAAATTGAGAAAGGTACGACCAATCTCTACTTGTTGTTTTTGCTTGTAAGATTAGAATTGCTTGATTGGTTGTAGGGATATAACTTTATAATAAACTTAATTCTATTCGGCTTAATAATTGTCTGCTTGGTTGTGCTCGGATTTGACCAGTAAAGACCTAGCAGACAGTGATACTGGTGAGGCACCTTGATGATCTTAGTGTGAGGTTTTCTTTAGTGGACTCGTGCTTTGACATGATTCCTGTAGAATGAGGAGGAAACAAGGATGTTTGGGGAGTACCCACTCATCCATATATGTATATAATTACTTTATTTTCAAAGAGTTGGTTGTTTTTAAAGAGGAGTCTAAGTTACTTTGAGTTCGGGACTAGAGTATACATAGTTCTGAACTGTGTTGATTTGCTGACTATAAAAAGATAACAAACTGATTGCTTGCATTAGACTAAGTGCATTTGATATACATACCTGTTGCGTGTGCATTTGCATTTGCATTTGCATTTGCTTTTAAGGATTGGAGTTATCGTACTGGGCTTCGTAGCTCACTTTTTAAAATTTAGGTACAGGTGATGAAGACATTATATATGATCTTTCGGGTTATGATATGATTTTTTATTAGGAAGATGGCGATAGTGGACCTGACTACCCAGCTGAGAGTTAGATTTGCAGTTTATAGGTTCATGGAAGAAGAGAAGTGTTTAGATATATTGAAGACTTGGAAATTATCTGTTTATGTTATTATGTTGTAGGAAGTTCTAGGTTGTAAAGGAGGTTTTCATGTGATTTATGGTTTGATTTAGTTGGCTTGGTATTGCCAACATGTATGATTTGTTTTAAATTAGAAGTTTGTTCAGAAGCTATGTTCTAGGTTATACAGGTTGTGTTGAGTACCTTATGAGATACCTTATGTGTGTTTATAGGTGATCTTTGAATATTTGTGGATATTAGAGTCTTAGCGTGTTCTATTTTAGAGAGGACACGTGGGGGTTGTAATGCCTTATTTTAGGGCGTTACATAAATAAATAATATTTATATTTATATTTTTAAAGCCCTATTACATTTTGTCCCCTGACCAAAATTATTAGACAGAGTTTAAGTATTTTGGGCATTGCTTGCATCTATGCATAGCTTGATCAATAATTGGTGCATAATGCTGCCAAGTGCTCTTACAGGGTTGAAGACTTCATTTGTCGTTGATGAATCGTTGAGTAAAAGTCAAATGCCAATGCTGCAACTAACGCCATTGTACATTTAATTATACTGTAGTATGCAAGCTCGTAGCACCAGTCCAGTTGCACGCGTCGCCTTATATTGATCTGAATGATCTTATCCCCATGAAATCATCTGATATTATATTTGGTCCTTCATTTCTTTCACATGTGTAAATGATTTGATGATTCCTTCCGCAAGTGTCTAGTCAGATATATGCATCATAAATTTGCAATGACAGTATCAATCATACTTGTTAGATAGATTTTTTTTGGCACATTTAATCCATATTTTAATATGAATGACGTAGTGCAATCACATAAATAATAAATGCTTTTCCATTCCCCTATGAGAACCGTAGCATATTAATTCTACACTAATAAATATTAACAATATCTCTTGAAATCCATCTAGAAACTTCAGACCTTTATCTTTGTAGATTTACTATGCGACCTTTGGTATCAACTGTAACAGTCATATGATAATGTAACTGTTCCACATTAAAAAAAAAATTCATTACCACTTGTAACTACCGATGTAGGATTGAAACGACTCAAATTCTAGTATTGAATTCATAACCGCCAGTGTTGAATTTGTAGCCGCTAGTATTGAATTTATAACCGCCAGTATTGAATTTATAACCGCCAGTGTTGAATTTGTAACCGCCAGTAGTGAATTTGTAACTGTCAGTGCTGAATTTGTAACCGCTAGTGTAGGAATGAGATGACTCAAATTCCTTCGATTTTTCTTATAAAAAGAGGGATATCTTGCATTATTTGTAATTTTTGTTGTAATCGTAAGGCATATCAGTAAGTAATATAAATGTGTCCATGCATTCTTGTTGTAGCTGTAAGGCATATCAGTAAGTAACTTCTCTTTTCTAGGATCTATCTCTGAATTGTTCTCAATATAAGAGGATCTATAGGGTTTTTGTCATGGTGAGATGTCTGGTTGGGTATTCAGCTTTCGCATAGTGGTACATAACAATTTGCTTCTTGCCAAAGAAGGGTTTTTCCTAAAGCTTGAAAGTATCCGCAATATCAATAACCTGGACGGCTTGATCATCAACATTGTGAACCCAATACTGAATAAACTTGTTTCCTAGTGATAGCAAGTGGTGACTTTCATTCTCAACTTGTACGGGGCTCAATATCTCGTATGTATTCTAATAGTGAGTTCCATCTAGCACCATTCTTACACTTTTTTTTAATATCATAATCTAATGATCCTTGTGCCCCACTTTTTTTTTTTTTTTTTTTAACTTTGTTGTCTTTACTTTGCAGATTACCACCTCAATAACTAGCACAATCTTTGCATACATTTCAACTTGGAGCGAATTCTGTGATATAAGAGTGTCTTCCTGACGAACCCGACTCTTCCTTTCTGTATATATATACTTACAAATAAGCATGATTTCTGTCAATATATCCTTTTTCTTTTAATTTTTTGTCCCACCCATTTTGATCTTATCTTTTCCTTTATAGGCATCATCTTAATCAAGGTTGATAGGAGTTTTTATCCTTAAATTATTAGAAGCAATGAAACTCGAAGTGTAGAAAACACCCAGCGAAAGAAAATGAAACGTGACCAAGCCCAAAAGGTGGGAGCTCTCAAACAGAATGAAGTTAAAGGCAAGCAAGCACCAAATGTCAAAGTTATCAAGCATCAGGACTTGCTGGTGCGTCAAGATGGCAATCCGCCATAAATTCATCTTTCGTGATGTCAGTGGATCGATGACACTATTTTTGAAGACACGATCTGGGACAAAGTTTCTTGTCCCAAGTTGTGTACAACTCTCCCTATTGATGGTGACTTCCGATTAATCAAGCTCGAGTTGCGCGCCAATTCCAGGAGCATCATCATGGGGACTCAGTGCTACATTTCAAGAATGAGCGAAAGAAGATACCACTTTCCAGTATACACTTTGCATTTCTCAAGGAGCTGCTACCTGGATGGAGCGACTATGTAGACTACATCACTAACTAGCTAGAATACGTGAAGCTTCTAAAACAAGCCAAAGTCGATGGCACCATCATTACCTCTGCTTGCTTATGGCTCGTCAGCACAAACAAGATCGAAATATGGTGTGCCAACATCTCTCACTGGAGTACCCAGACTCATACATTTATTATTGCATGGGGGGAAATATCACCAACTTTTGAAGACGTAGTCATGCTTTTGAACCTATAATGCTATGGGCTAAGTAATGTTGCTGCAGCTATGACTTCGCATGAAAAGCGCTATCTCAAAGCATCTTTACTAGTGGCTCTAAAGCTCGCTCGTGATGATAAGGAGAAACCATGTTTTTCTGCTTGGATAACACACTTCTTTGAAGAGCAGAGAAAGAACATGCCTCAAGTAGCGAGACCAGCTTGTGGAAAAGTGTAAGTATGTTCAGATTATTGCTCTATACTTGACTTCTCTAACTAATACGTTTCTCTTTTGGTTCTTTGATGTATAAGTATGAACATGTAGGCTTCATTGCATTTTGGTTGTCGCTATTCGTGTTCCCTTATAGACCGAAAGAAGGTGTAAGCCCTCGGCTTTTTACTTTAGCCGTACACATCGCATAAGGTCAATACTTTGCACTAGTTCCTTTCTACTTGGGATCCCCGTAATCCCCTTAATTTTACGTAACCTAATTTTAACAAATATTAAAAATGTAATATATAATATTTGGAACAAGTAGTAAAAATCACTCCAAATTTTTCTTGATTTAAAAATGTTAAAGTGTGAACGAATTTGATTATAATTGAAAGATTAGAATCTTTACCAATAAAAATTTCGAAATACAAACTGTAACTTTTATGATCTTAAATAATTTATAAACAACGATAAACTAATTGTTAATATAAATCCTGAGTTCTTTTTCCTTAAGTTCAATACTTAGAAAATAAATCCTACATTTATTAAATAATGAAATAATAGTGTTCAAACTATTTTTAATTCGTTAACAATATTAAATAGTACTAGACAAAAATGTGCAGTTATTAACAAATTAGAATGAGAAACTCCTGTACAGTAAAACACAATATTTGGTAAAATGATAAATAATCCCACAAGAAATCATAATTTTAAATTACAAATAAAAGATGACTAATTTTTAGAATCTACAAGTTATAAAAATATAGACTAAAGATAAATTACTAGAATTACAAAAGATAAGATAAGATCACAAATAGATTAATATCTAAGAATTTAGATCTTAAATAAATATTTAAAATTACACTAATATTCTAATTAAAAGATTTTGAGATTTTACAAACTAAAATCCTAAATTGCCAATGTAATCTTCAATAATTTTCATAACTAGAAAATGAACAAATTAGCAAATGGGAAACTAATATCAAATATATGATTAAACAAAAATCTTAGAATAGATCTACGAGTTGTAATAAACTCATTCCTAGTTTAAAAACCTAGATAAAAATTTTTTTGACCTTAATAAATACCAAAAACGAGATTTTGTATCCTAAACGAATAATTTAAGATATAATTTAAAGTAACTCTAAATTTCAAAACCGATAAGATATAGTCTATTAAAAAAACTTATTGGTATAAAACAATAATCCAAAGATGAATTACTAGGATTATAAATACATAATAAATGCTAATACCAATCAATAATTACTAATCTAGATCTAAAATGAAAATTTCAAAACCCGCTATTATACTTGTTAGGGAATTCTGAATTCATTAAGACTAAGTTCCTAATTTAATTTATAGGAATTGAAAAATTTAATCGCGTAAGTTAAAATACTAAAAATGATTAATAGTGTAAACTTTAAACAAAAATAATTGAATATATAAATAATCTAGAGTTTTTATAGGAACTTAGATAACTTTATTCCGATAAAACTCTTATCTAACCGTTATAAATATACGTTTATAAATTAATACTTGCTAAAATATTTTAGTTAATTACTATTAATCAAATAATAAACAAATCAATTTAAAAATAAAAGAAAAGAAAACCAAAGCTGTAGAATTGCTTCACGTGAACAAGAAATCACGTTGCAAAGGAGGAGTTCGACTGCAACAAGCATTCTGTAACATTCCCGTCCAACACTTGATCAAATTAAGCTCCCAAATTCAATATGAAAATGACCTATAATCCAATCAAAACATTCCACATAAGATCAACATTAAATAATGAAGAATTCCAGCTGAAATCAAAGTCAAACATAGCTCCAAATAGCCATGTATTCCACCAAGCAAGCTAGCTGCAACAAGAGAAAATTCAAACAGAAAAATTGTAGCATTCACATCCAACATTTTCTCCCAATTTGAACACAAAAATTCAACATGAAAGTGACATTTAACCCAATCTAAAAGCTCCACAACCTTCATTAAAGGCCATGAAATTCAGCTCAATACAACTTAAGTTGCAGCTGTAAATTCGATGCAAAATGGCCTTAAACTCCCGTGGAAACAGCAGCAGTATTTACCCAAATTGCAGCTGTCACACTCCAAAATGGGGCCTAGTAGGATTAATCTAAAGCTATCATACCATGTGTGCACCCATAATATGAGAACTGTCTTACAAGTCAGAGTTTACAAGACTCTATCATATTTATTTACATTATTTAATTTCATCATGGATTCCACTTTTTCCATATTCTACCTAGGTCGCAGAGAATCGATATCTCCTACCAAATAATAAAAATTGGGTAACAACTAACAAAATTACAATATTTGATTGTTTATCCAAACTACGAACTTTTGTATGCTAAGTTTATCATAACCTACATTTCTAACTTCAACGAAGTCTGTTGGAGAAGCACTCTTTACACATTCTTAACCCAATCCCAGCTAATGTTATACCTGGATAAAAACTGTTGGGGGGTGAGCGAACCACGGGCTTAGTGAGATAACCTGACCAGACCACACATCAAACAATAACAAACAAATTTAATTATCAAGCGTACGCTATGCAAAAATCATTCATATGTGCATTACAAGTTGGATAACTAGAATCCAACAGGATGTAGATTTACGCTCTCTCATCAAGGTTGGAAGGAACCATTACGAGCGATATATCGTGCCCAGGAGAATCAGAGAACCAAGGAAGAATGGGTACCATAAATTCTCTCAAATTGTTTTAAACATTTCTGAAAAGACCTAGATTTCATTTTTAGTCAAATTCCATATGTTTGATTATTTATTTTAAATTGTTGAATTGAATGAGCATGGTTATGTTGTTAGTGGTCCAAAATATATAATTTTGTGTATGTATATGTTGACATTTGTATTTTGTTCTATATGCAGTAATGTGTGAGTAATGAAATTATTAATGTTGTCCTTTGTACATTAAAAGGTTAAGTTAAGTTAGATTTATAAATCAACTCCAATTTTGTTAAAGATTAATTGATAGAGTTCTTGGTAATTAAGTTAGCATTTATGCCCCAAATATAAGCCAAATGAGACTCAAATTAAAGTTAAATGCAACCTAAGTTAATATATGCATTAAGGGGTAAATTTGGAATGTGTTAAAGTCAAAATTAAGCTAATTTGACTACTTTTTGGGGCAGCTCAAATTTTATCCGAATTTTCCTTTTCTTTCTTCTTTTTCTCTTCTTCTTCTTCTTCCTCCATTTCCATCTCCATTTCCAAGCTTAAGACAAGGTTTATATCAAGTTTGAAAATCAAAGTTATTCTCAAGACAAGGTAATATATATATATACTTGAATTAATTTAGTTAATGTTGTTGTGTTGTTTTATTTTCCTTTCTTGAAGTAGTTGTATGGATTATTGGATGAATTGAGTTTAAGATGATCTAAATGGTTTGTGCATGTTTGGGATGAGCCTGTGAGTGTGTGAGGTTATGTATGTATGGTTGAAGTAATATGAAGTGTTGGGAAGTTGTTAAGAGGATTTGTGTAGGAGAATTTAGAATTGATGGAAGTAGGTTTTTGAAGTGTTTAATGATGTTGAATTCATGCTTTGAATTGCTACAATTGAGTAGTATAGATATGAGTGTATGATATGAAGTTGGAAGTGTAGTTGAGGAAGGTTTAGAATGTATTAAGATGGAATTTTACAAAGTGGAAAAACAGGGGATTTGAATTTTCGTTTAAGTCTGTTTTTAAAACGTACGCTGGCAACCTGGGGATTCAACGCCACCGGCTTATAGGCAGCGTTGGATTCAGAATTTTTAAGGCTGGATGAAAGCCGCCGGCTTTCACTTGGAAAGTCAGCCGGCGTTCTTTCGTTCATAGTGTACGCTGGCCGCTAGGAATCAAGGCCGCTGGCGTATGTGTAAAGGCTGCCAGCGTAAATGGGTAAGCGGTCGGCTTAGACCTCTCTGGACGTTTTTGAAAATTTTGGTTTTGGATTCTACGCCGGCTCAAGGCCGCCGGCGTAGAATGCAAAGGCAGGCGGCATACCCGTGTACACTACCGGCGCTAGCAGTGTTGATTTTCAGAGTATCATACACCGGCTCAAAGCCGCCGGCTTGTGCTTTTGAAATTTAAAAACTTTTTTTAGAATTTTCCGAAGTTTGTTATTTGAGCAATTAAGTATGTATTAAGTGATTTAGGATATAATATGTGTATAGTTGTGAGAATGAAATTTATACTTGTTGTTTATTGATTATGGTGGTATTTCTATTACAGTTAAGGATTCTTTGGTTAGTTCATCACCGAGAGATCCTAGTTCTATACTAACGGGTTCAGGTACGCAATAACTTGTTTGATGTTTGCTAGGACCAGACATTCTAATTTGACCTAAATTGATTTGGCTTAACAATTGAATGAATTGGATGTCTATTATGCTGTTTAATCTGGTCCGAGGAGCAGCAAACCTGTCATGATGCAATGACATGTTAGCTAGGCGCTTAACCAAGTCATGATGCAATGACTTTACCATGATGCAATGGTACGCTATGATGCAATAGCGATTCTTTTGGTTAAGTGGGTAGCTGATAGGGGGAAATGTATCTGTGTAACGTTTGCTTAAACTTAGGGGGAAATACCATGATTTAGTTCAAGGTTTATGGGAACTTGTGAACTAGGCTCATGTTATGGACTGAGTTTAAGTAGAGTCGGGCAACGGCTTTTAAACCCTAGATGAAGCTATTATTTTCATGAAATAGATATAGGAGATATAAGTATTCGGACTGCTTATCATCAACCCCTGAGCAGCTGCTATTACTCAGGATCCTGAATTCCCGAAGTGTGACCGGGTTTGAATACCCTCTTGTTGATTTGTGAAAGAAAATGTAATAAAGATAACCACTTGTTCTATGATGCATTACATTGATTGGATGACTTGCTATGCATTGGTTATTGTGTACTGGGCCTCTGGCTCACTTTTGCTGCTTTGCAGGTATCGGAGACGAGTGTTACGATGACTTGGGCTATGGGTCTGATTTCGAGAGATTTCTGGATGAGTGGGACGAATAGGATTCGATCACCCTGGACTTTTGGAAGACTTTTTGCTAAGGAGAAATCATGTTTAGATGGCTTGTTAGTTAAGCCCAATTCTTTTGTAATGACCTAAGATCCCTTAGGATTCTTATGTTTTGAGAAAACATGCAATTTTTGTAGTGTCATGTATTGGCACTAAACAATATTTCTATGATGTAAATGTATGTATAGATTGCTTTTGTTAGCAATCGTGTTTTGTTTAAAATCTCTTTTCAAAGTTTAGTGGCTTTGATCAAACAATTTTCATAAATTGTTAGTTTTAGGACAACCTTGCATATAATGTGCAAATGTTATATGCGGTTGGGGATTCGATACTCTAAGTCTCGGGATTTAGAGGACCGGGTCTTTACAATTTCACTCTTATCCTTAGAACAAGAAAACACCATTAAGTATTAGCCATTTCATGTCGATACCACGAGCGGTTTTCCTTCGATACCACTTAGTTCTCGTGGAACAGAATAGAATAAAGGTGCTCCTAGAAGAACTAGAAAATGTTAACTAGAAAAACCAGATGTGTCACCAGAGAACCGAAATGCTAACACAAGCAGGGTCATCCTCCTTTTTAAAATGCAAAATGTGCATATAGTGCAATGTATGTCTACTTTCATTTATGATACTAGTAATTTTTAGTCAAGTTTAAAGTGATCATACAAGTTACTGACAATATCAACATACTTCATACAGTAATTATCATACAATAGAATTATCACTTATATTGTGATAATTTGGCATTCAGTCATACACCAATGATCATGCATTATACCCAATCCTACTAACATATGAGTTGAATATATATTATTCAAATGCAACTATACTACATGCATAAACAATGTGATAAAGTCAAAGTTACTCACCCGTGGTCCTCGCTAAATTATCGGAATATGCTACTGAAAATTTGAGAATTGATCTATTTTTCCTGTGAAAATGAAATAGTAGATATTTATTATTTAACTAATTTATTCTTTTATTAGTTTCAAAATTAAGATATTTGAAACAACATATTTACCATATTAATTATGGTGTCACTTAATACTATAATTTATACTAATTCTCATTTAGACATATTTTAGAAATTACGTACTCTTTTCTTTTTATGATTTTACCTAGTATATTTATCTAAGCCGAATTGATTGAAACTAATGACCTAATTCAATTACTATATTTATTTTAATTAGCTTATCAACCTAATATGATTTTACTTAGTAGAATAATTCTACATTGGCTCTATTTATATTATTTACAATTCATTGTCACTTATTAAGACAAAAATACTTATTAACATACTATAAATAACACAATTGAACTTCTATGATTGTCTAAGTATCCTATCTTAATATTTAATTTAATTTCTATTACATGTATTGGTCCTTTTTATGGTAAAGAATATTTACTACTTATTATTTATTTTCAATTTCCTTTTCTTGATCTTAGAATATTTTATATTTTATTTTTATCGGATAATTATGGGGTTCGTACTTCGTAAATTAGTAATTTATTACGATTTGTTATTATCATTTGATATCGTTCCTTAGCTTGATCGATTATAGCAACAAATACCTATTTTTAATTATTTATTTTCATCTTGTTTCTCTTAATCTTATTTAATATTAAATAGTTTTATTGGGTAGTCATATAATTCATTTTTAATAAACTGATATTTTATTATTACTATTATTATCACTTTTAGACTGTTCTATAATTTATAGTAACTAATATTTATTTTCTATTATTTAATCTTATTGTGTTCCTCTTATTCTACTTTATGTAATTATCTTGTTATTTTTGGAAATCACATTGTTCATAATTTTAACATATTAAATTTTTCATTCTTATACATCTATCCTAGATAATTGTTTAGAATATTTATAATTCATTTTTGTTTGTAAAATATATTAATATTAGCAATAATATTATAAGTGATATTTTTAAAAAATTTTAGGAGTTGCCAAATTACATTTATTATTATTATATTATTATTATTATTATTATTATTATTATTATTATTATTATTATTATTATTAATCTTTTAAATCTTTTTAGTTGAATTTACTTTCTAAAACTTATTTTTTTTCTCTTATTACACATATATGTATATATATATAATACATATTAACTTTGGATGGAACAGACTTAATCTGAAAAATTTTTACACGTACGCTCGCATCTTACGCCGCTGGATTTGATTTTCAGGTGCCATCGTTTGTGTAAATTTTTGTTCTATTCAAACACTAGCGTACACTGGCTCAAAGGCTGCTAGCGTTCAACGAACGTCGCCAGTGTTGGGGTATACGCCACCGGCTTTGAATTCCAGAGGTTGGCGTTTGTATAAGAATTTCGTGTTTCAAAATTTACGTAGCCTCTGTTCTAGACTACATCGTTTCTATACCACCGGTCTATCTTGGTAAACCGCCGGCGTTGGGGGTATAAGCTGTCAACATAGGGATGGAGTTGGTACTGTTCATCATCTTCCTCATTTTTTCTTTGTTTCGAACTTACTTTTCTTAATTCATTTATATATAATACTTGTGTTTGAACTTTTTCTAAGTGTTTTTCGATACTTTATATATTTCGCACGTGATATATCAATACATATAACATCCTATATTCATCATACTTAATGATTTTCTAGCTTCTACCTATCATAATACACATATGGAGTTTTATGATGAGACATTACCTTATTTGGGTTGGTGTAGTGTTGCTAAATCCTTTCTCAAAGCTTGAAACGAACCTTAGTTTGATGGTTTCCTTAGCTTTGTTTTAATGGTTATTTTTGTGTTGTTGTTTTGAGCATGTTTTGTGTGATGTTGTTGGCTACCAAAGGGGATTAATTTGCTTTGTTGTTTTGTTCATGATGGAGTTATATTTATAGAAGGAAGGAAGGCAGCAGCTCAACCATTTCCTTCGAAATTTCCCTTGCATGCATGATTCTTCTTTGCATTTATTGAGGCTAAATTTGATTGCCTTTGGATGTTGGAATGTTTGACTTCTTTGTGTATAATTGGAGCAAGTTGCATGAAGTTTTCAACTGGGGAAAATCTATGAAATCTCGACCGTAATTCCATGCCCACTTGCACCGAAAAAGAAGGAAAAGAAAAAATGTAACGGAGATAGAATAAATGGAAATACTAAAACAAAGGGAAGATGATGAATTTATAACCAACAACCGTGTAAGGAGTGAGGAAAAATATGAGCTTGTTAAAAAAATCAATTTTGCGAGTTTAAGCAATACGTATGATAAATATTGATTCGATAATATTTTTAGATGAAAATTTTCATATTCCCGTTATTAAATATTCTGAACACTATGGTATACATAGAATTTCTGAATACTATGGTATACATAGAATCTTTAGTTTAATGCTTTTACTTTTCAGTTTTTATACAAACTATCGTAAATTAAATTTTATTTGTTTAAAAATTTTGTTAGGTGGTATTTTGATAAATTATGTATTATATTGCCCTTAATTCGACTTTATTATAAATTTATAAGGTTTGAAATTACACACGAATTCATTTCTATTTATAAATTTATTCTAGAGTTTTATTAGATTAGAAATTTAATTTTTATTTTATATTTGTTGCTTGGTTTTTTTTTTACTAATTATAACTTACTATATTAGATCAGAATTTTAGTTTTTATAGACTCAGATTTATTTAACTTAAAGGTATTGATATATTTCAAACATTTAAAACTTAAGTTCTTAAATATTAAATAGTTTCATTTATTCTTTATTTCAAACATTATGAATTTGTAAAGTCTTAGTGATAAATATTCTTTATTCTAATTTATTTATACTTAATTTAAATCTCGAAAAATTTGGATGTGATTTCTTATATTTTTATTATAGTTCTTTTATGACTCTATATTTTATTTATAATATTTATTATAATCGGGTTATGTAAAATTAAGGGGATTACAACAGCTCTGTTTTGTACAAAATTGTAGGCTTAGTTGAGCTGATATTTTTAACCAAATAAACACCAATAGTAGGCCTCTACATGGGCACTTCAAGCACCAAATATTAATTAAAAACCAAGTGAAGGAATCTGTCCAAAAATGTCAAGAAAAACTGTAGCAGAAAAATTTGATTTTCGGTCTCTATTTTCACACGATTTTCAACCCGATTTTTATGCAACTTGAGCCTTCAAATTACACCCATAAATGACCTTAATTAAATAACAAAAAAAATGCAATTAATGTCCCTTAAAATTAGCCACAAATCTTGTACAAAATTTAGCAAAAATCATCAGCCAAATTCGTAAAGAAAATTCCCAGCTGTAATTTGCAAGTTTTTCAAGCCCAAGACACCCTCTTTAGCCTCCTAACTTAAGCCTAACCTTAGTACATATATATAACCTTAATTTAGACGTTAAATTAGCTCATAATCCCCATAAAAACAAGTTGAAATCCTAACTACAAAAGGAGTTACGAATCAACCACTTTCATTCACCATTTCCCCACTTAGACAACCTTTAAGGAGCTCTAAAACAAAACATAACCCTTGTCTTACTTCCTATATCCTATCTAAGCATCAACCACATCCAAAAACATCCACCTCTTTCAAACAACATAAAAAACCAAGTTAAATAGCCCTTAATATGCCATAAATCCAAGTTGGAATCTAAGCTCAACAAGACCATTATTTTCATCAAGAAGGAGGAGCTAAACCCCATCTATCATCCAATCAAGGTAAGGATCATATAAAGTTCAAGTGTTCATTATGTTTGATTTATAGAAATTTGTCTCATAAATTTATCAAAATTGATCTAACAATATAATGGTATTATTTAGACTATTTAGGATATAAATACATAAACTTGAAAATTCTTAAGTATAGAAATTCAAATCCAAGAAAGGAAAAACCAAAACCATACCTAAACTACAACAAACTAAGTTGAACTTTACACAACTCGTGTAAATCATTGGAAAGATTAAATAAACTGTATTGATGTGTTTGTTATAAGCCAAAACTGACCCCACCAATGGAAAGAATACGAAAAATCCTATGAAATCGACTATTTACTTGTTAAAAACGGATAAGAAACGAATTAGATATTGCAAAAACAAAAATTGGATCATTGCTGTCAGATTTATACGGAAAAAACGAACTATTTTTGCATTTTTCGCCCCCTTAATGACTGTGTTTAATGAAAACAATCCTATTAATGGATTGTACTGGGAAAATACTATGAAAATGACTATTTATTCACGGACTAGAAATAAGTTATATATCATCAGAATAGGTTTTGACTATAGTTATCATAATTCACTTAAAACATGTGCATATGTTTCATAAATTTAAAAATTGTACAAGTCTCTTTTCTTGAAAATAATTCCACTACTAGAAAGTACTCGAGGAGTACTATCAAATCGACTATTTATACAGCGAAATCGGATTTAAAACAAATAAGAAATGGCAAACTAGAAATTCACTCAATTTCCACTCTTAATAAATCAATATTAATGCTACTGTTATTCCTATTAATATAATTATGATTATTACCATTATTATTACTACTGACTATAGTATTCAGTATTATTGATTAAAACCATATCAAAATATCGATACAGAATAATTAAGCACCTATAAGGATTCGATTAAATTATTGAACGATGTAATAATTAATATAACGGGCTTAGTCTAATATCTGGTGATTGTGATCAAGACCTCTAATTCTATGAAGACTTCTCTTACAGAAATAGTCCAATAATGAATCTCTGTTATTTCCTTTCATAGGAAAATAGATCAATTTTCGAACTTCTAGTAGCATATTTCGATAGTTTAGCGAGGATCACAGGTGAGTTACTTTGACTTTATCATATTGTTTGTGCTTGTAGTGTAGCTGCATTTGGAATAATATACATTCAATTGATATGCATTGGGGATTGAGGATAATGCATGATGCATGGTGTATGATTGAATGACAAATTATTATAATATAAGTGATAATTCTATTGTATGATAAATATTGTATGAAGCATGTTGATGATTATCTGTAAATAGTATGATCGCCTTAAACTTGATTAACAAATACTGGTACTACAAATGAAATAGACATGCATTGCATGATTTGCATAAACTGCATTTGGGTATGTGGCAGCCTACTACGTGTTAGTATTTCGGTTCTTTGGTAATGCTTGGGTTTTCTAGGCAAGAGGCTATTAGTTCTACGCAAGATTACCTTTGTTCTGTTGGTTCCATGAGAACTAACTGGTAATGAAGGATGCTGTCCATGGTATCGCTATGAAATGACTAACACTCAGTGGAGTTTTTAAGGCTTAAAATAGGAAGTGAGTGCCTAAAGTATAAAGAAATAACTACTATGAGGATTGTGGCTTTCTTGTATACTTAATCTCTCCTAGGTAGGTGGGCCATAGTATTGTGTTCCTTTAACCTCGATGAGAGGGTGTAAATCTCCATCCTACTTTGGATTCTAGATCATCTAAGCTTGCAATATGCATATGATTGATTGTTGCATTGCATATGATTGATAATTATACTTGTTTGTTATTGTTTGATGTGTGGTTTGGTCAGGTTATCTCACTGAGCCCGTGGTTTGCTCACCTCCTAACAGTTTTTGTGCAGAATTAATATTAGCTGGGATTAGGCTAGGAATGTGTGAAGAGAGCTTCTCCAACTAACTCTATTGAAGATAGAGATACCAGATATAGTAAACTTAGAATGTAAATTAGATAAATTTTATAATAATTGAAATTTGTAAGTTGTAGTTTGAAGCCGACTTTCACCATATAGTAGGTGTCACGCCCCAGAGGGTACCCTAAACGTGGCAGTCCGCTGCACATAATATTAAAGCTAATGAATGACGATCTTAGTCACATAGGAGCTTCAATATCATATGCAAGGCGTGCTTCCAAGATAGTAGGAGACTCATAGGGGTATTATGTTTAAGCAGATAATAAAAGCATGCAAGAACTTATATAGATAAACATGTAATATTCATTTGAATAATAGTCTCGTACAACTTCTTAGGGGCATTCCCCTATTCTAATATTCTTGTTTAACTAAGCCATCATCAAAATATAGATATAACATAAGTTTACTATAGAGATTTTTCTTAGAAGTCTACATTCAAAACTAAATACATATAAACTTCTCCTAAAAAATCCTAATAACTTTGGCTCATACCTGACAAATGGGGCTCCTTGGTGCCAACCACAAGTAATCATACTGTAACAAAAAAACTATAGGGGTATAAGCAAAACTAGCTTAGTGAGATAACTTCCATCTACATAACATTTCCATAAAACGCACATGTATTTAGATAATCATATGAAAATGCATCAATCACATGAGCAACAAAATACATACGATTAACTGGAAATCATGTGTAGCATGGATTTTACACCCTCCATATCGGGGGTTGGGTGGGTACAGGCCCATACGACCATCAATATTTGCAGACTTACCGACTCCAGCTTGCCTTGTAAACTTTCCAACTCCTACTTGCCCATGTAGACTTTTTGGCTCCTACTAGCCACCACTACAACTCCTCGTTTTCCCACACGAAGAATAGTAGTGAACATAAATGTGACTCACAAATATAATATGTATGAAGTTTTTTCAATTAATGTTGAGTTCAATTTAAAAGTGATCAAAATAATATTCATCATATCATTGTAAGGAAGCATAAATTATTCATCAATTCCTCTTTCGATATTCTTAACTTTTATTCAATGAATTCACAACATTGGTTCATTTATCATTTTCCTTATTTTCTAGTACTTCTATTTACAAGCACAAACAAGGAAATGTAACTAATAAGAGATTAACTCACTCCATGATGATCGTTCCTAGTCGAAGTAATCTTTCGAGAATGCGATATCGGTTCCTTCTTCACCTAAACAAAATGAAATATCCAAAATGAGTCTTTCATAGAATTTCTATCTTTGAAGATTCTAAATCTATTTAAATCCGCGGTAAAATCGGATTAAAGAAATTTCCAACTTAAAATGGTAATAACTTGCTCATTTTAACTCGAAATTTTGCATATTATATACCGTTTTCTACTTACTCGAAAAGATCTATCTATTTATAAAATTATTTTCATCAAACTAAGTCATTTGAGCATTGAAATAGTGGTGATCAGATTCACCACGAATTTCACAAAACTTGTATTCCTTCTTTTACAAAAGCTTATAGAAAATAGATAAATATTACAATAGTTTGTAAAACCTTTGAAATGTATTTACATATATTTATTGATTTATCTCAAATGTATGAATTTAATGAAGTTGTCTCAACCATGAATTTTTGGTAAAAGTAAAGTCTTCTAAATATTTTGAAAAATGAAACTTTTGAAAATTTCCTTTTATTTTGCTAGAAAATATCTCAAGTCATGAGTATTTTTCTTTTCCTTAATTTTATTTCCTTAGTCTTTTTAAAGAATGATTTTTATTTTCTAAGCTTAGTTTCTAATACTTTTTTGAAGCAGTAATAATTCTATATTTTATAGAAATAATTTTCTTATTTAAGATCATTCTGCTTTTATCAAACTAGTATTGATGAAAAGTGGAATTTAGTAAATCTTTTATTTTATCAAGAATTTCTTTCCATTTCATGACTTGTAAAGGGTATGTATGTTTTGTTTAAAAATTCCTATGTTCTTAAAATTTATAATGAATTCCTCCAGATTTCTAAAAAAAAAAAGTTTGTTAAGATAAATTCCTAAGTTTTTATAAAAAATTACTTCCTTCATAACCACTTTTATTTTTAGAGAAGAACTTCTATTTTAAGAAAACTTTTTCCTCTTTTATCTTGTTGAGACAAAATCAATATGTTCATGCATGATCATGAATATGAAACATAAAATTAGGAAAACATAAGAAAGGCATAATAATTAAAGAAATAAGCTAGTAAAGAATATATCAATTATTGGAACCTTAGCTTTATCAAGGTATTCCGGGACTAAGAATAGACTAGTTCCAAAAGAAAAAAAAAATTGTTTTGACTTGATAAGGACAAGTCTAAGACTAGAAAGACTAGTCTTAAAATAACATTAAAAGTAAATAAATTGCAAGGAAAGTAAATAAATTGCAATAACAAGAAGCTTATATGCTCTAAAAGAGATATATAGCTACATAGATAATTTAGTTATATATATATATATATATATATATGAAAGCAACATAAAAGAAAATAGATTCATGAACAAAAACAAAGTATGAACATATTGTTACTTTCTTAACCTTTATGGTTTAGAAAACACACACTAAGCTCATACTAAGTAAATGAACAATTAGAAAGCTAAAACTATTACCTATAGAAGAAGTAGAAACTAGAGAAAACTTGAGAGAGTTTATGGAGAGATTTTTAGAGAGTAATTTTAGTGTATGGAAGGTATGAAGGAAATGGAAGGAAGAGGGGGTATTTATAGGAAAATGTGGGAGAAAATTTGTGTTAATTAAGAAAATAAAAATTGAAACAAATTGAGGAGGAGGAAAGGTGTGGCCGACGTATCTTGAGTGTAAGAGAGGGAGAGAAATTAATTTTTTTTGTATTTTTGTTAATGAAAAGTAAGATATGAAAGATGCGAAGTTGTATTGGAAATGAAATTTTGTAAGAAAATAGAGGTATGGTTGTAAGAAAATGTTGTAAGAAAAATTAGAGATAGATAAATAGTGTAAAATAGTAATAAATAGTGTAATATAAAGTAGACATGACAATTTAAGTACCGATAGTAAGAAAATACGCGTAGAATTATGATATCTGATATTTTTAGTTATTAAAAAATTACGAAACTGATATTTTTGAAAACCTTATATTTTTACAAGTGTAACGGTAAATCTGGAATATTTTTACTATTCTGAGCCCCGAGACATGCTTTTCGAAACCTGTGTCCGATCGTACTCAAAACAAATCACAGTTTAACTAATCTGATACTTTTAAGCTTTCTCATGTTATTACGAACTATTCTATGTACTAATCTCTTACTTACTTTCTTAGGGTTACTTAAACGAGAATGTCGAACTTGAATGGTTACGTCTGACTAGGGTTTTGTTGACTTTAGGATTTCCGGTTGACTTTCTAATTAGGGCTTAAGCTTAATTGATCACAAAACTTTTGAGGTTTTACAATAGGGGATACCGATTCTTTGCGATCTTGGTAGAAATTGGAAAATCGGATTCTATAATTGAAATCCGATGATATAATATATCATTTATATGATAAACATTGGTAAATAAATAGAGTCTTGTACACTCTGACTTACAAGACGACTCTCATATTATGGGTGTACACGTGATATGATAGCTTTAGATAAATCCTACTAGGCCCTTTTTTTGATGCGTGACATCCCTATATCGACGTCTTGACCTATATCACCAAGCTTCTGTCCGTTCCAAAGGTAGACATGTGAATGTGTCACATGTGGACTTACTTTTCTTACAGCTATTCTTCTGTGAGTGGTTTCAGAATCACCTTGCATAGCCAGCCATCAATAGGGATTCAAATCTTATTGCTCCTCAGGCATGGGCGTGGATTGGAGTAAAGATAAATTGACCACTTCTTCAGCTCATCGATGTCAAGAAGGAGTTTACGTTTCAACCTTTTGTAGAGCCTCTTGAAGGTTATCAAATGTTGATGGGCTTTATCCTCTAGGCTCTAAAGGCAAGGTTACCTTAACTGATAATCATTATAAGCTAGATAAAAGTAAAGCCATGTTCATGCTTTGGTGCATCCCAGGATGCCTACCATCATTGCTTGACAAAGGAGATTTGAATGGGTGATTCTTGGAGCAAAAGATGATGGTATACTCCCCTCATAGAGTGGTGCGTCAGTTTAGCTTTGATCAAGGAGTGCCACATCTTCTCAACATTGTGTAGAGCTTTGATTCATGCTGCCAATCCATCTCGCTAAGTGACTTTGTAAGCCCCCATTTTCTTAGCGATCTGAACTTGGTTTCAGAAATCGAAACCAGAAACAAAAACCCTAAAAGAATACCTATGACTAGTATGGAACTTAAGAATCCTAAGTCTTACGATATCGAGAACAAAACCCTAGAATAATAAAAATGAGTTAGCTTTAGAATATAATCTTAAATAATATACTGAAACATAAAAGATCATATTTTAGAGAAATTCATCTGTTTTGAATTAGATCGGAATCTGTTTCTGAAAACAGATCCTTGGGACTCGAAAATTGAAAAATATTCCGTAGGACTCATTAGAACTGAAATTTAATGAGGAATTTAAAAATATAATTATAAGAATTTTCGGTTTATAAAAATTATAGTTATAGCCCTTTTATCGTATTTTCATTACTACTGGTAATTTAATTGTCTAATCTACTTTTTTATTTCTAATCATCACTATTCACCAAGTACAACCACCCATACCCTATTCTTACATCCCTTACAACTTTACATCATATTCCTTATAATTTACTTTTCCCATACATTTTAATTTCTTAAATTACTTTATTAAATTTGAATTTTTACACAAAACAAAACTCACATCTCTCTCTCTACACAAACCCTAATTCCATTTCCTATGTAAACTCTTTTATGCCTTTACCATTTCACTTTCTTTCTTTTTTTACCAAAAATTAAACTTTTGAAAAAGTTTTCTCTCCTTTCTGTCCCTATTGTTGCTGTGAGTCCCTCTCCCTCTAACACACACACACACAAAATTTTCCTTCAAGCTTTCTTGTTTCAAAACACTAAATAGGTAATAGATCTAGACCCTGCCACAAATAAAACATGTAATGGTAAGATCATATATGTGTGGTTTCATCAAAATCCCCATGAGCTTTATGTAAGGGATGTAGAATTACTTAAGCATGATATTCTTGCCATCATAATATTGTGGATCTTTTCATTTAATTTGTTTTGCTATATTTTGCTATATATTGTTCATATTGATATTGTTGTGTATATATCCTACTGTCAACATTATGAAAACATCATCTTCATAATGTTCATCTTGCATTTGCATCCATAACTTGAATGACATCATAGATCTATTTGTTTTGAGTATATAAAAGCCATAAATATTTGTCTTATGTACATAAAAGTCTTATAGGATGATAGTATTAATGGGGATATTGCCAAAAACTCAAGATTTATTTTTTTTCCACCAAAAAAAAAAAAATTTTAAATTCGGATCTTGAAAAACACCCATTTTGAAAACCTATTTTCCAACTCCAAAGTAAGGATTTTATATAAAATATGAAGGCCTTATAGAATAGGTATCATAAATGAATGATTTTGATAAGTTAAAGCAGTTTTACTAAGAGATATTTTCAAAATAAGAAAATGTTACAAAAGTGAAGTTAGAACTTGTTTCAACTCTAACAAGAACTTAAAATTCATAATTTGGAAGAGTTGATATATAAACACCTATTTTCCAATCTCAAAATAAGAATTTTATTAAAGAAATGAAAGCATGAAAGAATAGGTTTGATTATGACTTAATTTTAGAAAGATCAAATGAGTTTTACCCAAGAAACAATCTCAAAACAATTTAACAAAAATTCGGATTTAGAAATGACCCATATTTAAACACCTATTTTCAAATTCCAAAATGAGGATTTTAATGAAGGAATGAAAGCCTTTAGGACAGGTATAGTAAGGG
Organism: Combretum micranthum; assembly: GCA_024138025.1. NCBI lineage: Eukaryota > Viridiplantae > Streptophyta > Magnoliopsida > Myrtales > Combretaceae > Combretum > Combretum micranthum. The sequence continues at coordinate 4,256,431 of JAMXBD010000003.1, forward strand.
CTTAATTATAACAACAACAAATGGATTTTATCAAAGAATATTTCTAAAACAAAGGAAAGGTTTCAATATAAATCAAACTCTATTTTCATCACCAACAAATTTTTTTGGTAAAATTCATAATTAGGCAAGACCCCTACTTAAACACCTATTTTATAACTCCTAAGTGAAGAAATTTACTAAATTAATGAGGGTATTAGGCATATAGGTCATCAAGACTTTATTTTAGTAAAAACAAAGGCGATTTTGCAAGAAACAAAACTAGTTTTTCTAAATCAACAATTCTTGAAATTTTTGCAAAGTAAAAGTTTTCTGAAAAATTCTTCTTAACTGAATATGATCAAGAACATACATATAGATAGCTCATAACATGTCATTCATGATAATAACTTGTTGATATTGCATGTACATATAATATTCTTGGTAGAAACAATGTAAATTCACAAAACAATTTTGGAAATATGATTTTTAGCTACTGATCAGAACTGATTCGAGCTTTTCAAGACCAAAAGTTTTCAAAGCTTAAGAATAATATTAGAATTAGATAGATCTTTCGAAGTAGATTGAAATCGACTACTTGTTTGCTGAATTCCGAGTTAAAAGGACCAAGTTATGACTATTTTAAGTTAGAATTTCCCTTAACTACGAAAATTACAAACTTAAAAAGTTTTGTTTGATAAGTTGAAATTAGTTATGGTTTGAAATACTCATTTGGGTATTTCTTTCATTTAGGTAACTTCGAATCGGAGGATTCCTTACTCCCGGATTATTACGAATAGAGACTGGTGTCCATTGCCGAGTGAGTCATACTTCCTATTTACAATTCCTTATTATGCTTGTAATTCGTAGTTGCACTAGAATTGTAGGAAAAGATGAAAATTGGAAATGCATGATGGGTAATTATGGGATTACGTATGCTATCTTGATGTGCTAAGAAAAATGTGCTAAGTATATCGAAACCATGTGGTTAATTGATGTATGTCCATATGTCATGATTATGAATGTTTGCAAATTGATTACTCACCTATGAAATTAAATTAATGATTACTCAGATTAACAAGTGATACGGACATAATCACTTCACGATGGGGATGGTGCATTTAATCATGGTTGGTTATCCGTGATCCATAAACGGTATGAATGAAACGGGTTACCCGTGAGCCATAAAACGGTACAGTTAATGGGTTGCCCGTAAGCCATAAAACGGAACAGTAATTCAAAGTAGTATCACAAGATTCGTTAATCTACTAACCCCGAATGAAGGGCGTAAATCCATTCAACATATGATTTCCGGTTGATCATATGTCTTGTATACTCATGTTGTTGTTGCATTTCATATGGATGATTAAATCAACTTGATTGTATGTAAATTGTAGGATGTGTATATTCTGGAAGTGTTTACTCACTAAGTTAGAATAGGTTATACCCCCATAGCTTCTTTTTGTTGTAATTTTCATATCTATGGCTGCATCTTAGGAATTGGCCAACTCAGGTAAAGTAAGAATAGGAGTTTCCCTTAGAAGTTTATGTTTAGCTTTTGTATAGACTTCCATAGGAAACCTTAAACGCTCGAGTTATTGTAAAAAATTATTACCTGGACTGATTATTCTTTTGTGGGGGATTGCCCCTTAGTATTTTGTAATTGATCTTGAATATTTGTGGTTTATATTTTATGCTTATTCTATTAATTTAAACTATCTATCTCTAATTGCACAAGTATTCTATTGTCATGAGGGAATGCCTTGCATCTAATACAAGACTTTTGAATAACTATGGTAGTGATTCCTAAGTCTCATTTAGTACACGATGGACTGTTATGTTTAGGGTACCCTTTGGGGCATGGTAAACTTCAAGTGCATCCATCCTATGGTGTGATAGCTATTATTTCCTTCTATAGAGCATCGTGGAGTAGCTTCTGCTGGTTGGCTGACACATTGGTCGAATTGCATAGCCATCTTCCGTGACTATGCCTTCGCATCTGTTGATGATACATTGCCAGCGCCACTCATATATCATCATGAGTTCTACATTAGGCTACTAAGGAACAGATACCATAGGTTGAATGCTAGTGTCTAAATAACTAAAGAGCCTGCATCGGACCAGCTGAAGCCTTCTGACGATGCACCTCCTCCAAAATCAAAGAATGACCATCCACCACCTCAGATAGTGGATTCTAGGGTAGCAAAGCATGTACTCATTGAGGAGGTAATAAGTCTTCTTGTGTATAACCTGCTATTGTTACACTTCTTTTATTGTCTAATGTTTTCTTTATGTGTCCCTTTTAGGTTGACATAAGCTCTTTTTTGAGTTCGCATAGCTCTAGTGGTGTTGTTACACCCATAGTGGTGTTGTTACACCCATGATGGTACCAAATGATGACGACCATAGCTTGGACAAAATTGATTACGAACCATCTCCAAACCCTTATGATGACAATGGAAGTGTGTCGATAAGACTGAAGAGCTCAAGTATGAGGATGATGAGCATACTGTTGATGATAGGATCACGAGTGCACCTGTTGTTAATGCACCTATTGAGCTCCTTCCTCCCTCAGTTGCTGTCGCGTCTTGTCAAGATATGGTGGTAAATTTAGACTTGTATGTTGTATTACAGGAGATGACTTCCTTTCATGGATTTACCATACCATCTCATTTGATAGAACCTTTGGAGAGTTTGAATGCCATGGACAGGGAATTATGGGCTAGTTCTCCTATGTTAGGAACCGAGGTAGCTACTGTAATGGTGAAAATGATTGGTGAAATGGATAAAGAGATGTTGGAGCTCCTTATCAATGATAAAGCTAAAGCAACTTGTCAAATGTGTTGAGGGGGCTCGTATGTTGTAATTCAGAATTGATAGCTTATGTCCTATTGCTGACAAGGCTAAGGATTGCTGAGTTATAGGGATGCCAAGGGACATCATGACAAATTGGTGGTGAAGCTACAAAAATTTCAAGCCGAGGTTGCAGCAGTGAAGAATTTGATGGAGACTGCTTTAGGAGATGATGACTTAGAGTCTGTAGTAGGCTTAGATTGCAAGCTTTAGTTCATACATGATTGTTACTTTGTTTCCATTCTGAACAATCTGTTATCATTCTTGTTTACTTGAATGAATGGATTTGAATTTATTGCTATCATTGATCTTTTCCTTATATATGTATATATATGTGAATGTCAAAATCCGGATGAAGCCATTAGTAGCGCGTGCTTGCGCTTAGGAAGCATTGCTTTCACTTAGCAGCAATGATCACAATATAATAAAGGATATATGATTCTTATGTCACACATCAGAGTAGTACTCTCGCTTGTAAGAAACAACATTATCATGCTTTAAGCAGCGATAGTATCGTGTTACATAGGCTTATTGTGTTATCACGCTCTCAGGTATGACACCATGCTGCCATGCACCTGGAAGACAATGATTCCACCAGTCAGCATTATAAGTAAAGCATGTTATCACGCACCTAGGAGACAATGCTCTTACCAAGCAGCGGTGATGTTTAAGATATTATGATTACAATTAACTATCATGAATATGAGGCTTGCTTAGATTTAATGATCTAAAGGACCTCTTACAACGTTTTCTTATGCATTGGAGTAAGGTTCTTGGCTTACTAGTGATAGTATTTAAATGATCCCTTTTAAGAAAATACTCAATCATGCTTTAAGCAGCATTCGTAGCATTTATCGCCTAGGATCTAGATTTCTAGCTTTATTAGTCAAGGGAGTATTTCCCACTACTTGACTGCCTAATATGAGTTACCAAGGAGGTTGTCTTTGCAATAGCTTGTATCGCGCCTCGGAGTCAATACTCTTAACAGTCTACAGTACAGAAGCTCAACATGTTGTCATGTTGTCACATACTTAGGAGATTATACTCTTACTAGTAGCAGCAACGTATGTGATTAATGCTCTATTCTTGCCATGTTTACTATCTTTATGTGCTAAGGAGACAGATCTCTAACTTTGTAGCAATGAAAGAAAATTATAAAGTAATAAGAACAAGAGAAATCGTATTGAAAAGGCTTTGAGAATGAAAGCCGTAATTTTATTCAAATAATGATGAAAATACATCAACTGCAATTGCATACAAAGGCTCTTGATATATTAAAAATGATATGAAGGCCTCTTCAAATCCCATAGACCTATAACATATCATTTTCCATTAGGCATAACATGGCTTTCAACTTTGTTAACTTATCTCTTCTTCTTCAATTCTTAGATCATGATGAGCAACACTTGTGGTACCCCACTGAGCATTGTGTGCGAGGAGTAGATTATTGAGTACATCATTACCTTCAATGACAAGTTCTCCATTATTGACTCGTTCATTGAATATCTTCTTGTGTGTCCAACACTCTTTAGTGGGATGACCCTTAATCCTGTGAAATCTACAGAACTTAGGATCATTCTTCTCGCTGCATTAGGAAGACGTTCGACCCTTCGGAGCTTGATACTTTTATCTCTCAACATTGGTCAAGCACAACATGAACCTTCCCTATAGGGCAAGGGAATGAGAGCGCCAGTGGAGCGTTCGTTGGTTTATCTTTCCTTAGATTCTTGTTGTTTCTAGAGTCTTCTTGTTGGTCCCAAATAATAATCAAGAAGGGGGGTTAAATTGATTATTGCAAATTTTTACTTTTAAAAATTAATCCCCTTGAATATTAACCAACTTAGGTGAAACAAATGAGTATATTACCCAAATAAACTCATTTACTCGGAGCTAAGTCTTCAAGATTTATTTTTGTACCGAACTGGAATGATTTGAATCAAGTTGGAGAAGATGAATACTGAAATCACGTGATATAGAGTTGCTATCAAAAGTGCAGTGAAAGGTTTTGGATTTCTGGAAAAATTCTTAATCCTTAAAGCAACCTTCTGGAAAACATTATGGATTTCGAGTACTTTTCATCATATTTCTTCTTTCTCTTTAACTTGATACTACACACTTAATAAACTCATTAGTTATCATTTTTACTCTTTTGTTATCATCAAAATCTATTTTAAGAGAATCTAACATTCTCCTCCTTTTTTATGATAACAACACTTTTGTTGGACAAAATAATTCTCTCCCCCTTTTTGTTATTAACAAAAAATACATTCGTAGAATATAACCAAACATGAATTCCTTTAATTCAAAAAACAAGCACACATTTCAAATATGTATGATGGTCTAAATAATAACATTTTTCTACACAAATCTCTTAGAATAGCATAAATTTTTACAAGTAAAAGTGTAGAATTTTACACTTTTAACATACTCATAACAAAAATTGCAAGGTAAAATAACTTCAACACATTTGTTCTAGTTATTTATCTTCATTTCAAACATTTCTCCCTCTTTTTATTTCAAAAAACATAACTAATCATCTTTCTAAAGAATTTTCTTTATCCTTTATCTTCTCCTCCTTTATAAATTTCTTTTAAAGTCTATGCTCCCCCTTAATATGATACCAATTAATTTTATTTTTAAAAAATAACATATTTCTAGAATTTGTTTACAATCATAAAGAGCAAAACATTTGAGGAAGTTGGAACATTAATACCAAACAAATAGTTGTTCCCTTTTCTTAATAAGAGCCATATTTTTCTTTCTTTACCATTTGAGGCACTTACTCATCAAGTTCATATCCTGTTGCTCATTGCCTCAATCCCTGAAATCACTAATAAACAAATTATACCTTTTTTATGAACCCAGACTAACTTAGGTCCTGTGAAAGACAAACTTATGTTATCGATATGATTAGCTTGATGATTACTAAGCTTGTTTCTCTTATAATAGCAATATTTCTCAATATGACTAGGTTTATTACAAAAGAAACATTTATATGATATGTTATTCCAATACCTGTTGTTTACCTGTTTCAAGTTGTTCCGTATTGGATAACTTCTGGAATACCTTCTGGTATTGTATTCACAAGAAGGATAACTTCTAGAGTACTTTCTAGTATTGCGTGTATAATTCTTTTTCACGTGATTTGACTTTAAATCTTGCTTTTTAACACTTGATTCATTAATTGTGTTTTGTTTAGCTTTTACGAACATGGTTTTCTTAGATGTATTAAAGCTAAATCCATGCTCATATCCTAAACCATGCTTTTCATAAGATAATCTTTGAGATGAAATCAACATTGTCAACTTTTTATCATTTTCATTAAACTTGTTAAAGGTGTTCTTTATTAAACTAGATAAGTCATCTATTTTTACTTTTAAAACACTGGTTTCTTCCTTTAGCATACTATTGTCTTTTCTTATTTTCTTTATATCAACATATAATTTTTCATTATCATGCTTTAAGATGTCATTTTCATCAACAAGCAATTTGTTTATTTGTTTCAAAACATCTTTTTCATTTTTCAAAGCTTTATTTTCAACATCTAATTTATAAATTTTCAAATCAGCCTTTTTGAGAGCTTTTAATAACTTTTTCATTTCAACAAGCATGTCATCTTTAGTTACTTCATTATCAAATTTAGAATTACCTCAGAAGTAGCCATAATACATAGATTTGCTTGTTCCTCTTTTCCAGAAATCTAGAACCTTTCATTGCACTTTTGACAGCAACTCTATATCATGTGATTTCACTGTACATCTTCTCCAACTTGATGCAAATCATTCCAGTTCAGTACAAAAATAAATCTTGAAGAGCTCTGAGTAAATGAGTTTATTTGGATAATATACTCATTTGTTCCACCTAAGTTGGTTAAAATTCAAGGGGATTTAAAGATTATCTCAAGTTTCTCTCTCTACAAACGGAAGAAAAATCATCATGAATAGTACTAGAACTTCCTTGAACAGATGTTGCACGTTTTTCTCCTTCAAGACAAGTGAAATATTAGCATCTACAATATTTCAAGATAAGGATAAGTCCATCACTTACCTAATTTTATTGGATTCATGTGTGAGTTCAAAGAAAAAGAACGTTATCTATTTTTGGTTTAGATAAGTGAAATATCAGTATCTACAATATTTCAAGATAAGGATAAGTCCATCACTTACCTAATTTTATGGGATTCATGTGTGAGTTCAAAGAAAAAGAACGTTATTTATTGTTGGTTTAGATAAAGAAGAAGAAGATCATGTTATGATGAATCCGTTTCGGTTTTCAAATTTCAAATCAAGATAAATGTCACCACAATATCTAGAAGAAACATATCTCATCTTATCTTCTACCCAGCTGAAGAAACGGAAGAATTCAAATTTGAAAAAGTGATAAGGAACAAAAGATTTTTTAACCGAGATTTTTAGGAAAGCTTATCCATCTTCCACATAGCTTTTAGAATGAGAAGAAGGAATATATAATACAGAAGACAAAGAGAAAAAGAATAAGATCGAAAAAAAAAAAAGGGAGCTGATACTATTCACGCACAAAAAAAAAGAAGCTCTTTTTCCTTACCCAGTATATACAAAATAAAACCCAAAAGTTTCATTTTGCCTAGAATATTCATAATTTCTTCTTACAGTTCAACAAACGAGCTGATCTCTTTGCAATCTTTCTTTTTGCTTTTTGATCTCGAAAATTTCTTTTCTTTTTGTAATTGAAGGAACGTATTGTTGCCTTCTTAGTTGATAGTTCAATTACAAGTTTAAACTCTATAGATCGGTTGTAATTAAAGGATAGCTGTGAGAATCGAGCAGAGAGAATTACACAAGCTTGTAATTTGTTCTTATTGAATATAGTGGAACAAAACCCGTAGGATAATGGGGTCCTCGGCTCGGAGCTGGAAGAGTGGACTGACGCATAAGGTGGAACCACTATAAATCATTGCTTGATTTTCTTCTCTCTATCCTTTTAATTTTACACAATTTATTTTCATATTTGTTATATTGATATGTTGTTCTTGTTTTTCAAAATTGAAAGGGGATTAATTTTTAAAGGTAAAAATTTGCAATAATCAATTCAACCCCCATTCTTGATTATTATTTGGGACCAACACTTAAATACAAATGAGAACCCTTTTTCATTAAGAAGAACGAGTCATTTACTTAATTTCTCTCATATGTTAACTTAAAACATTTTAAAGATAATGTAACTTAGAATAATTTTTCTCTACAAACACATAAAGATTCATGTTTTAGAAAATAATTTGTTAAAAGAAGTTTACTGTGAAAATAAAATATTCATGGATTTAAAATAGATATAAAACTATGATTTTCCTTAGTTGAGTTCCGCATTTACAAAATCTAAGAATTAAGATTTTATTTAAAAACCTAACTTAAGACAAATTCAAGGGAAATACAACCTAAGCTATTATGTCACAAATGAGTAAAACCTATGTCTTGTAAAATAAATTGTTAAATAAAGTTTTGAAATAAATATAAGCCTATAAAGGTTCCAAAATATGTATTAAACCATGATTTTTGTTAAGTCTCATATTCACAAAATTTAAGGTAAAGAATTTTATCACAAGTTCAAAAGTAATTATTTCATAAATTCGACATTGCTACTTTCCATAAAAGATTGTTTTATAAATTCCTATTTTGGGACAACATCATTACGATCTTGTTTGTAATATGAATTATTATTATCAATAATTTTTTTTTTTAAAGTAAAGGAATGTTACATAATTAAATTATGGAGTTTAGATAAGGTAGAAATGGTAAAATGTAACAAAAATAAAAACTAAGGCAACTTGGGAGCACTCTATACAGCATCAGTTCAACCCTTAAATGACCCAAAAAATTAAAAATAATACTAAAAATGGATAGATCATCCAAGTAGGTAAAAATCGACTACTTATACGTGAAATTCCGAGTTAAAATGAACAAGTTATGACCATTTTAAGTTAGAATTTCCACAACCGAGAAAAATGACGCAAATACTATTATGGGTATTTCTTTTATTTAGTTGACAAAGAATTTGACGTACATTTCCCCAGTGGTAACACTGACTAAGGATTGCACTAAGGATGAGTAAGTTTTCCTTATGCTTTTTGTATTCTTGTCTGTGCTTATATGTAGTACACTATAACTTAGTAAAAAGATATAAATGAAATTGCATGTGGTGTTATATTCAGATTATGAGGTGTTTGTTCATGCTTGATCAATAAACATTAAGTATATTGAAATCTTAATTGTTTCATTTGATTGATTGTTATGATATTATGTTGGCTTGTTTGTGAAAAATGTGTTGATCACCCTTAATTGGAAATTAATTTGTTGGGAAATAATTAACAAATGGATCATGCATGGCATGAAGTCGAGTCGCATTTTACTTTTCACTACTTCTCCTATGCATGGGATTGGAAAGATAAAGTCACTAGCTCCAGCATAAGGAACTACTACATTCGGAGAATACAACTTTATAGAGGACCCATGTCAGATTGATCGTTTTGGGCAAGAAACCAGGGGATTAAGTAGTGGCGGTCCATCGAGACCCAACAGAGTGTGATGGTCGGTCAGGACTCGATAGAGTGTGATGGTTGAAAGAACCCCAATATTTTCAAAACATTCCCTAACCCTAAATGAGGGGCATAAATCCATTTAAAAATATGGTTTCTGGTTGATCATATGTATTAGTTGCTCATGTAGATGTTGCATCTCATATGCTTGTTAACAAACTTGCATGTTATTCTATTTGTTATGAGTATGTTTTGCATAGGGATATATCTCATTCATCTAGATGTAGCTTATCCTCTAATAGTTTGTTTTTGTATGAAATTCACAAGGCTAGGATTGGGATAAGAGCCAAGCACAAAGCATATCAAAGATCAAGTCAAGGATTAGAATGTTGATGGATTAAACTTAATTGAGAGAAGAGACTTATAACTTAATTTATTTCATTTGTGATCTCCTTTGATTGTGATAGTTAACCTAAGTTTCTTTAACTTGTTTCATCTTTGGTAGGGTATTTGATTTTCTACGGTCTTTGTGATTTGTAGAAATATCGGTATCTTAAACTTTTTTTTTTAAATATATATGTATAACACATTGAATGAATAAATAAATAGAGTCTTGCAATCTTTGACTTGCAAGGCGGTCTTCATGTTATGAGTGCTTACATGATATGATGACTTTAGAGTAAACCTATTAGGCCCCTATTTAGAATCATGACAGCTTCACCTCACCCATAAAAGTAGATAATTTCTTATCCATTTCCTCGTTAATGCTAGCTTGCAGCTTCTCTAATCATTCATCTAATGACATATGTCTTGTTTCTGGTGCTATTACTGGAATTTCTCTAAGATTTGTTCAAGATTCGATAAAAAATTGCAATCAAGAGTACGAGAGCACTAAATAATGTTAGGTATTAAGCCCAAGGACAGAGTCCAACCCAAAAAACTAGCCTATCAAGTAAGAGAGCTCTCGAGACTTAAGTACTCCCCTTCTACAATTTTTTATAGAATCAATATAGGATTGTAACATTACCTACCTCTTGAGGCACTGATGCCCGTGGCTCATTCTGGATGGCTTGCACTCTAGCCTTCTTTACTAGGTAGCTCTTTCCTAAGTTGCCCATTTCTAGGTCGCCCCTTTCATTAGTACCGACACTCTCAACGAGAGCACTAATGTTAAGTATCAACCTTGAAGAGAGAATACAACAAAAAAAAACTAGCCTATTAGGTAGGAGAGCCCTTTAGGCTTAAGTGCTCTTCCAAAATTTCTTGTGGAATTGATGTAGGATTATAACATTGAATATAACTTCTTTTGTGTTTATTCTTTAATGACAACATTTGTTGGAGTAATAAACATTGTCACAAATAAGCATATATTTAGTATTAACAGAAAGAATATTTTGTACCTAATTAAAAATGTCAAAATAATAAACATCGTCATAAATAAACACATATTTAGTAGTATCACCACGAATATTGTTGAAACAATAAGATAATTAAACTTAATGAAAAAGGGAAAAATTAACAAAGGAAATGAATTCATAATTAAACCTATACTCGTTGTCAAATTGATGGTGGTATGATCATTACATAATGGTTTTGGATGTCATTTTGAGAGCCCAAATGATGGAATTTGCTCAAAAACCGACATCCCACACCACTAAAGGTGGTGAATATTATTCATTGGCTTGTTTTCAGTGAAGCAAAGACTTAGAATTACAAAACTGCCATTGACCAGTTTTTATTCCATTTGCTCATGTCCCTATTAGCCACTGCTTCCATTTCATCATAAACTTATGGTGCTTTTTAATGGTGCCTTGCGAGAGTTTAATAGCAAGATAAGGAAAAGAACAAAAGAAATATTGATTAACAAAAAATCATATGTTAACGGTTAAAGATGAAGCTCTAATATATTTGAATGAGAGGAGTTTCATGTATGTTATTGATAGGAAATATTTAGCTATAGCTTAATAGGCTTAATATTGATATGATGGGCTAGTGGGCTCATGAGGAGCCTCAAAAGTGCTTGAGTCAAGAAGCCCTAAAAGAGCCTCTAGCCATAATACCTCAACTGCACGGAGACCTTATGCTGAAGCTCCATAAAGGCTTTGGTCTGACAAAGACCTTAACTCTTCGTTTGCTATTACCTCAGCTCTACACGATGGAGACTATACCTCTACACCTCACTCTAACCTCCTTAAGAGAATAACTCCAAGCTTGGCCACCTCCACTATGAGAAGGGTCTACCTTAAGTTCGATGTCATCTACCTTTCATGGGCTTAAACCTACGTGGAATAAGATCCTGCGAGCCGCCAATTAAGGTATGACCAAAGACTATAAATAGACTCTCACTCCCAAAGTCATGAGTATCCTATTTAATCTGACACCTTGTCTCATTGTGTCTTACTCTCTCGAGCCCACAAACTAACTTAAGCATCGAAGTAGTTGTTCCATATAACCCCACAATGTACCATTAACTATATTTGTGTTTGCAAGTCTATCGTGCTCAAGCACTCCTATTACTAGTGATTCATCACCTGCAACATATGTAATTGCCTGCTTTGTTCTTAAAATTAGATATGCATTAAAGGGGAGCTAGAGAGAGAGTGTGTGTATAAGGGAAAAAAGAGAATAAAATCAAAAGTCAGTTACAATAGAAAAAAAGAAGGATAAAATCAAAGTAGGTGATGGGTAGAAAAAAAAGACTATATATATTATTTTTGGAATTGAATTAATTGATATCCTCTTTGAGGAGAGGGAGAAAGTGAGTGTATGGGAGAAGAAATGATGAAATCAAAACTCGATTGTGGATAAAAAATATATATTATTTTTTGAGTCAAAATAATTGATGATGGCATAATAATAATATAGATTTATAAAAAATATATAAGAAAAATGGATAAGAGAAATGTGCAAAGCTAACCACTCCTACTTATGTCCAGTTTATCTCTATACTATGATGGCCCAGGACCACTTAATGAAACCTTATTTGTAAGTTTCTTAAGCAGTTACTTAACGTGCCACGTCTGTCATGCCCCAAAGGGTACCTTATACGTGACAGTCCGCCACACTTGATATTTAAACTCAAATATGACAACCTTAGTCATCTTGTGAGTTTAGACACCGGATGTAAGGCTCGCGCTCACCATGTAAGGGACCATACTTTGAATTTAAATAGCTTAAGAGGACATACATAGTGATAAGAATATAAATCATAATAGTTTTAACCAGATTCATCTATTACAAAGATTCAAGGGACATACCCTCGTCAAAATATTAAGAGTCCTTAGGTCTGCAAAGGTCTCTTACAACAATATATATATATATAATATTAAGGAGATTTAACTAGAAGTCTATACCTAATATCTAAGTCCCGAATTCTTCAAAAAGCTCCTTAAATTCCAAAAGCTATACCTGAGGAAAGTGGCCTCTCGGGGATAGCCATAAATAATAATACTACAATAGGAAACTATAAGGTTATAAGCTTATGAGCTTAGTGAGTTTCACTTCCAAATTATATACTTCATCAAGCAATAGAGCAAGCAAGTTATATTATCAATCATATGAAATGTACAAGCATGTGAGCATACAATACATAAGACTTTTCGGGAGTCCTATGTTGATATGATTTGCGCCCTCCATTCGCGGTTAGGTGTTTCAGGCGCATACAAGCATAGATTTCAATTTTTCTCATTTATATAGTGGTTGATTCAGGTGCCCACCCACTCACTAATTTTGTAGTTGATTCAAGTGCCTACATCACTTCCATTTTTATTAAGGCCAGTCATGCTAATATTCGAGTTTTCAGACCCCTTGTTGCCTAGCTATTATGCCTTCTTCTCACAAAGGTATAATAACAAATGCAATGTGACTCAACTTATGGTATGCATTGTCAATTTAATTATAAGATCGTCGCATATTATTTAGCGAATTATAGGCGATCACAGATGTTTCAGACACTTCGATGCTATACTAAAGCATATAAACATTTATAACAATTCCCATTTAGATATTCTTATCATTAATTCAATCAAACAGAACTCACATGTACCTTTCAATTTTATCTTGTCCTAGTTCTAATGCGACTATTATTACAAGTATAATCAAGAGCATGTAATTTAAAGGTAGTAAACTCACTTTACCATGGCATGAAAAGCTACTTAATCGTAATAGTCCTCGGGAAGATTTAGTCCGTCTCCCAAATCTCCTAATCAAAAGAAATAACTCCAATGAGTATTTTTATGAAGTTTGAATGAACTTATAATTTCTATTCTAACAAGTTTGTCAAAGTTCATCTAAGAGGAAATTCCAACTTAACACGACCATAACTTGATCATTTTAACTCGGAATTTCGCATATTATGTATCGATTTCTACCTATTCGACAAGAGCTATCTATTTTTAAAGTTATTTCCATGAAAAAAGGTCGTTTGTTCCATGAACAGTAGGTACATAAAGTTATATGAGATTCCCATCCCACAAATCAATTTCTAATTTCAATCTAAGCATCATTCCAAAGCTTTGATAGATACTTAGCTATCATTATATCTTGAAAGACTCTTTCATATACATAAATAACTCAATATTATGCATGATTCATGGGTGTTGGTCAATGTATCTCTTCATGTACTTAGATAATGGTCAATGGGACGTGTAATGTACTATTTTCCTAGCTTTGTTTCTACTAAGTGCATTATATGTACATGCAATACCTACAAGCTATTATCATGAATGTCATGAGATAAGTTATCTATATGTATATCTTCAATGATATATGATATCAAGAATTCTTTTAGAAAACTTTTGCTTTTGAAAACTTTTGAAATTATTAAACTTAAACTTGCAAAATCACACTTGCTTTTATCAAAACTCAACCTTAATGACCTGTATACCTAACATCTTTCATTATTTTAATAAAATTCTTCATTTTGGAGTTGGAAAATAGATGTTTAAATAGGGGGTTTATCTAGTTACGAATTTTACAAAATTTTTAAGGAATGAAAACATTGTTTAATCTATACTTTGAAACCTCTCCTTGTTTTAGGATTATACTTTGATAAATTTCATTTATCCTTGTCAAAACTAGGTTTTATTACATGTATTACCTAGGACTTCTATTCTTCCATTAAAATCTTCATTTTGGCATTTGGAAATAGGTGTTTAAATAGAGGTCATTTCTAAATCCGAATTTTGAAATTTATATTTGAGATTGTTTCTTATGTAAAACTCATTTAATCTTTCTAAAATTAATTCCTAATCAAACCTACTCCTTAAAGCTTCCATTTCTTTAACAAAAATCTTGTTTTGGGGTCGAAAAATAGGTATTCACATATCAAGCTTTCCTTATTACGAATTTTAAGTTTGTGGTTGGGATTGAAACATAATGCTAACATAACTTTTGTAAACTTTTCTTGTTTTGAAAATATCCCTTAGTAGATCTAAGTTTTACTCATCAAAACCACTCATTGATGATACCCATTCCCTAAGCCTTTCATTTTTAATGTAAAATGCTCATTTTGAAGTTGGAAAATAGCTTTTCTATATAAGGTTCTTTTTAGATCGGAATTTTCAAAAATCATTTTTTGTTGAAACTACAGTAGATCTTAGACTTCCTAACATCTTCTCACTATTATTAAGCTACTACAAATCCTTTATGTACATAAAACAAAAACCTAAGGCATTTATGTACTAAAAACAACTAGATCTAGTTTATTGTACTAGTCATAAATGCAAATGCACTATGATCATTACGTAGATAAAGTTAAATAATGAATACATGCACAAAACATTAATAAAAACATAAAATAATAATAAAGAAAAATAACTCAAATAACAAGATCTACAACATTGTGATGGCAAGTATCTCATGTTTAAGTGGTTCCACATCCCTATCATAAAGCTCATGGGGATTTTGAGTGGAATCACATATGTAAGATCTTACCATTACATGTTTTATTATGGTAAGGTGTAGATCTATTACCTATTAATGATTTGGAACAAGAAAACTTGAAGAAGGAAAATGTGTGTGTGTGTGTGTGTGTGTGTGTGTGTGTAAGGGGATGTCACGGCATGGAGAGGAAGAGAGGAGAGAAGAGAAAAAAATTTGCAAGAGTTTGTTTTGTTAAAAAGTGACAAAGTGAAATGAAGTTAGCATAAATGGGTATTTATAGAAAAGTGGATTAGGATTTGTGTGTTAAATAAATTGAAGAAAATGAAACAAATTGAGGGAGAAAAAGAGGGAGGGGTGTTAGTTTGATAAAGGAAGAGAGAGGGAGATTTTTTATTTTGTTTTGTGTAATAAATTCAAATTTAAAAGTAATTTATGTAATAAAATGTATTAGAAAAAGTAAATGTAAGGAAAATGATGTAATATTATAAGAATAGGTTGTAAGGATGTAAAAATAGGGTATGGGTGGTTGTATTTGTGAATAGTGTGATTAGAAATCAAAAAGTAGGTTAGACAATTAAATTACCGGTAGTAATGAAAATACGATAAAAAGCTATAACTGTAACTTTTATAACCCGAAAAATTATATATATTTGGGAATCTTATGAAATTACAAGTCTAACGGTACTAATAACATATATTTTTGTATCTCGAGCCTTGAGACACGCTTTCAAAGTTTATATCTGATTAGGTTCGATATAGGTCGCAAATTCACTAATATGATATTTTTAAGTATTCTTATATTATGATGAACCAATATACGCTCTTCACTCATATTTCAACTTCTTGGTTTAAGAACACGGGGTTTTCGGATCTAAACTGCTAGGGTTTCCTAAGGATTTATTGACTTAGGGTTTTCAGTTGACTTTCCGGTTCAGGGTTTGAACTCGAAATTATCTTAAAATTTAGGGCTTTACAACGTTAGCTTTCAAAACGACTCTTTTTTTAAAAAAATTCTCTACTTTATCCATAAGTTATTTAAACAAAGTTCCTTAATAATTTTTAATATTTTTTGTGGGTCCCATGTTATTATTATTATTAGATAACATTTTTTTATCAATGTTAATTAAATATGAATACATTAAAATTAATAATATTTTTTATTTACATATAATAATAATGATTTTTAATTCATTCATTATAAAAATATAAGTAAAAAAAATATAAATTATGTTTATTATAATAATTAGAAGCTTATCATCATTTTATTCTCATTTTTTCCTTCAAGCTTGATCGTCCCTATTTTCATTATCATCCTCATCTTCTAATATGTGTGTGTGTGTAATGTAGAATATTGTGGATATTGTGAGCTTACACCAATTAGTGTTTGTCACGATTGAATTAAGTTCGGTTGTGGTAGAGTATTTCTAATTGGAATAATGTATATTTAAAAGTTTTCAAGTGAACAGTGAGAAATATATTGAAACAAAAGAGTAAATTGGCCATTGCATTGCAACAACATAAATTCATCTGAGCATGGCCATTTTCCCATTTTCATAGCCATTTCTTTTATTTTCAAAAAGGTGCTTTAGTTGGTAATTTATTATCTGAATTTGGATCAATAAAAAATAAAAGCACAAGTTGCTTGGTAGAGCAACTTCAGACCTTAAGGAACTTTGCAAGCAACTTAGTTTTTCTATAGAGAGAGTTGCTTGTGTCTTAGTTCTTGTCCTAGTAACTCCAATAAGCTTGCTGAAATATCATAAACTATTTATGCTTAATTAATTTGTATATATGTATTGATTGTTTAGCGTATGAAATTTTGGTTGTAAATAGTTAAATTGATAAAATTTCATATATTGGTGTGACTAAGCATTATAACAAAATCAAATGTGTTCGCTTCACATAATTTATTTATTTATTTTGTTGCAACATCATTTACTATAATTTAGTTAAGTTTTGAACTAACTTTATTTTCTAAAGATGTAAAGGAAGCCTATTTTTTTGCTATATAGAGTCTAAACTCCATAAATTAATCACAAGCCCATGAGCCAAGCCTTTTCTTGCTTGTTAATATGTGCCATCACACACACGATAACTCCATTAAGATGTAAGTAAGTTAAAGGCAGAATTTAGAGATAATGACCAAAACAAACACTCCCAAAAATGCACCATAAACTGACGTCCTTAGAAGAAGAGGAGGAGGGCAACCTTTCACCAACATTGCTTCAACAATTCCCTAAAATCTTTTCTAACTTTTATCTCCAAGTCAATTTTAACTAAGGTAAAGTATGATTTACTAATTTTATTCATTAACTTGTTAAATACTTCCACTAAATTAATCTCTATTTAAATGAATTTATAGCTGTATTTGAAGCTTGATTAGTTATCATGTTAGATAGGTAAGTTTACATAGTTTACATGATGATTTAAGTATTGAAAGTCAAATTGTTGATGATAATAATGATAGATAAGTGAGTTTGCTTGGTTTATGTGATGTACCAATATTAAAAATGAAGTTGTAGATGTTGTTTGATGAAATAAATGTTAAGTTTATGTATGGGTGATACTACTAAGCATGTATAATGAGTATATGTAAACTAGTTCAAGCAAAATATGATCTTTAAGTGTTAAATTTAAACATGTTTTGTTTATCGAAGTGATACACGAGGGGAACACGGGGTACCTAGGTAGTCGTGCACCATGTTGAGACTTGAAATTTTAATTATAAGAGAACCACGATGGATACATGATGGCGCATTTCCACCGTGCTACTCATAGTATATTTCACCGAATGGAATTATGGGACAACACGGTTAGAATACGCTTGCCCTTATCCCACCATGTTTCTCTCTAATCCTTAAAAATTTAGTTTACTAATGATACACTGTAGGAACATGACTAATTATATCTCATCGTATTTCTCTCTGACTTTCAATTGCTTGGCATATCGATGAAACACGAGAGGAACATGATTTATCCTATCTCGTCGTGTTTCTCACTAGTTTCCAACCTAAGGAAAAGCATGATTAGAACACATCTCGCCCTATCACATTGTGCTTCTCTCTAAGTTTCAACCTATGAGTAAAACACAATGAGAACACAATAGATTGTATTCAATCATGTTTCTCGCTTGAAGAAACACAGGGGAAATACGGCTAATGTATATGCCCGTGTTCTTTAAATAAAATAAAATAGGAATAAAGAATGAGTTATAGAGATATATGAGTAAATACTAACTTATGTATTGATATGAGTTTTCATTTAAGTTAATATGTGATTGAGGACTTAACACTCATTTAAAGATTGATGATGTCTTATATAAAATGATTTCCTTTTTAACGGATACTTCTATTCAGTTGTGTTTGTCCATTAATCCTTTGCCTAATACACTTATTCATTCAGGTACGCTGTAACTTGATTTTTAGATGTTAGGGTAGGCATTTCTAAAACAACTATAATCAAAGATGGCTTAAAAAGTGTTTGAATTGCTTGTCATTGTGGCATTTAATCTGATCCGAGGAGCGACAATCCTGCTTGGTGATGCTAGCATTATAGTTAGGTGACTAAGGCACCGATTTGTCATGATGCAATGACAATTTATAAGTGGCTCAAGAGAGAGTTAATAGGGGTAACGATATTGGTATAACGTTTACTTACACTTAAAAGAAAGTAATATGATTTAGTTCACGTTTATGAGACTGATTGAACTAGATGATATTATGGATTAAGATAAGTGAAGATGCGAAACGGCTATAAACCCTAAATGAAACTATTATCTTTATGGATGTTTCTATAGGTGATTGCTTATGTCAACTCTCTAAATAGCTGCTGTTACTCAGGACCCTCAGCTTCCCAATGGTTTGTCATCAGAGTTTGAATACTTCAATGTTGATTGTTACACCTAATTATTGGAATATAACTTAATGGTTGTTGCATCACATTAGACTAAGAATGCATGTCACTTTGTGTTTATTTGTGTTACTGTGTATTGGGCCACAACTAACTTATTCTGGTACAGGTGTTGATGAAGATGAGTTTTATGATCAAATAAGGTATTACACAAATTTTGAAGAATTTCTTGATGAATGGAACAACTAGAAACCATGGCCTAGTGGTGTTTGGTTTTGTAAAAGACTTAATCAAGACCTTTTTCAAGTTGATGTAATATTTTTGTTAAAGAATTATCTATAAGCCTATGACTTGTAATATAAAGTACTAAGTTTACTTTAATATTTTAAGAAAAGGAAACCTTATAATCTTTTAAGGTACCAACATGGGTGGTGCTATTGAAGTAATTTTTTGTTTAAATTAGGTGATATACTCTTACTGAGTAGTTTTATAAATGTTTCCATGGCAGGTTTATATAAATAGTTAACATCAACGTTATCTTTATGGACAGCCTTTTGTGTAATACTTAGGTATTACATGTGGCTAGGGCTGTGTACGCCTGCATTTAGGTTTGGGGTGTGACAGTTGCTTTTAGAAAGTTAATAGGCCATAGCTCATCTGATTTTTTTATGATAGTCTAACAAGATGGTAGGTTTATAGCATCTTTTTAATTGAAATTTCTTTGTTTTTCCTAATTACTTGCATTATCTATCATTTTTTTATATTGAATTTAGTTACATGTATCCAATAATAATAGTTCATTAAGTAAATTACTATGACCCAAACAAAAATGCCATAGAGTCAAAGATTTAAAGAATAATCAAAACACTAATTATATCTCAAGTACTAGTTGTGTAGTTCATAGAGTCTAAAATATGTAATATAGGCCCACAGCCTCTTCAAATTTGAATCAGATCTGTTTTAATTACTTTGCTTTGACAAAATACAAACAGAATTACTTGCTAGGGTTTTCACCATCTCGAATGATCTCATTTACTTGTAAAGGAAAGAGAAAAACAAAAACACTCTCTATAAAGTAACAAGGGTTCAAACCCTAGAAATGTGATCGGAATAGTAAAATAGACAAAATTAAACTCAAGAGGCTCTAAAACTCACAAAGACTCCTTTCTCAAGCATGTAATAGTCGGATCCTAGATCTATTGCAGATCTCAACGCCTCTCAAGTATGTGATAGTAATGATCAAATAGTCTTATTCTCTTTATCTGCAAAAGATATTTGAAAGTTAGATTTCTAACCAAGATCTGTGTTTGTATGTTTGCGAGGTTGAATCTGGATGAGGAAAGGGAAGGACTTACCGGATTCGAGTTCCAGTAGACTCCCAGATCTCAATAATGAGAATAAGAACCAAGGATGATCCCTCTACTTTATAAAACATATATTTATAGTTTTTACTTATACTATTGTCATGTTGGATTTCTGTTATTCTGCTGGCATGTAGCTGCTGAATAACTATCTATGGCTTTACCATAGTATATGAAATATTTCAATACCAACATGAATACCTATCTGATGTAATCCTTGAGATATTTGGGTAATTTAGTAATTCTCTTTGATATGATGTTATTTATAACATTTTCCCCCCTTATTGAACCATTGACCTTTCCTCAAGGTCAAAATCTAGATAGTTAGTTTGAAATACTGACAAATCCATCCACACTGCATCCTCTAGTGAATATGACTCCTATTGTTCCAATACCTGGTCCACACAAGACCCACCTCTTGAAATTTGTCTTGAAGCCAAAACTGCTACGGGTTTCATAATGGGATGATTCCCAAGAGACTCTTGAGGCAAAGAAATAGTATTCTAAGTAGTTCCCATAGCTTTTTTAAGTAGGGATACATGGAACACAGGATATATCTTAGAAAATTCTGGTAATAATAACCTATAAGCAACTGGACCAATTTGTTCCAAAATTTTGTAAGAACCAAAATATCTTCGAGAGAGTTTGTGAGTAGCTTGCCCTAACAGTGAAGTCTATTGATAGAGTTGAAGTTTAACATACACAAAGTCTCCAACAACAAACTGCTTATCAGATCTTGTTGCTCTCATATTTTCCTTGAGAAGGTGCAAAATCTCATCCTTAGAAGCTAGTTCACTATCAACAGCTTCTACTAAACTAAAACCCCTTACATAATCTGGAATTGTGTGTAGTTCCCTTCCATATAAAGCTTGATAAGGAAAAGCCCGTGTTTATGTGAAAACTGGTGTTGAAACAAAATTCTACCCAAACCAAAAACTTTAGCCAATCTTTAGGAGAATCCATAGCAAAAGCCCAAGATAATGCTCCAAACATCTATTGAATACCTCAGTTTGACCATCAGTATGTGGATGGTAAGCTGAGCTCATCCATAGAGTTATACCACTCAATTTGAACAATTTAGACCAAAATCGACTAGTGAAAACTCTGTCTCTATCATAACCCATAGAACGAGTTATGCCATGATGCTTCACCACAATATCCACAAATAAATAAGCTAATTGAAAAGCGGTATAAGATGCTGTTAAAGTTCCAAAATGACAGTATTTAATTAAACGATCCGCCACTACTAAAATAACCGAAAACCTATGTGATAGAGGCAACCTAACCACAAAGTCCATGGATATGTCTTCAAAAACTTGTTGAGGAATGGGCAATGGTTATAACGAGCCAGCTGGACTGGAGGTCAGATACTTAATTTGCTAGCAAATATGACATTGTCGAACAAAATTTTCAATATCTTTGAGCATGTGAGGCTAAAAGAAAGATTGTGCAATGTATTTATAAGTCTTTAACGTTCCCAAATGACCACCAATCGGTGAGGCATGAAACTCAGTAAGTATCAAAGAAATAAGAGAACAAGTTGGAGGAATAAAAATCCGAGTTCCAAAAAACAATAAACCATCCTTAGAAGCAAGTGACCCTAGTAAATCAATGCCCTGAGCCATCCTCTGTTGCCATTCAATAAAAGAAGGATCATATTGTAATTCATGCTTCAGTCGTGTAATGAAATCAAATGAAGGCAATGAGATGGCTAAAAATGTAGGTTCATCCAAAAAAACCAGAGATAAAGCATTTGCACCTCTGTTTTCAACCCCAAGTTTATATTGTACCTCATAATCATACCCCAACAACTTAACTAACAGTTGTTGTTGATCTGGAGTTTGAATAACTTGAGTCAATATCTCTTTCAAACTGTGCTGATCAGTGCGAATGATGAAATGCCTACCCAACAAATACTGTCTCCATTTCCTAATGGCTGCTATAATAGCCATCAATTTGTGAACATAAGTACTGGCTTTCTGTAATCTTGATGGAAATTTCTTACTGAAATAAGTAATAAGATAACAATGCTGATGCAAAATGGCTCCCATACCTTGCCTCGAGGCATCTATTTCAACAATAAAAACCTTTAAAAAATAAGGCAAATCCAAGACTAGCATTGTCATTAAAGCTCGCTTCAAAAGCAGAAAAGTCGTAGTAGCTGTGTCATCCTAGTGAAAACCATCCCTTTTCAAAAGATTTGTCGAAGGATAAGCTATCTTGGCATAATTTTTAACAAACTTTCAATAATACCCAATAATGCCAAGAAATTCACGGAGCTGCTTAACAATATTAGGCTATGGCCAATCTTGAATAGCCTTGATTTTATCTAGATCCGGATAGAGTTGGCCAGCCAACACAATGTGGCCTAAATAATTAATATGATTTTGGCCAAAAGAACATTTAGACCTCTTCAAACAAAAACTATGCTCTCTTAAACATAGTAAAGCTTGTTCAAGATGAGATAGATGGTTGTTCATTGTCTTAGTATATATCAATATATCATCAAAGAATACTATAATGAATTTCCGTAAAAAAGGACAAAAGATGGTATTCATTACCGATTGAAATGTGGCAGGAGCATTTGACAATCCAAAAGGCATGACAATGAACTCATCATGACCATCATGAGTTCTAAAGGCTGTTTTATGAATATCATTTGGTAACATACGAATATGATGGTAGCAAGCCCTCAAATCCATCTTAGAAAACACAGTAGCACCCCCCAATTCATCCAAAAGTTCATCAATAGTAGGAATCGGAAATTTATCCTATATTATGGCTTGGTTCAAAGCTCTGTAATCAACACAAAAACGCCATGAACCATCCTTTTTTGTTAACTGATAACACAGGTGAAGAAAAAGGACTGGTACTAAGCCTAACGACTCCTTGTTGCAACATCTCATCAACCAACTTCTCAATTTCAGATTTATGAAAATAAGGATATCTGTAAGGTTGCACATTAATCGAATCCATTTCATGTCTAAGATGAATGTGATGTTGTACCTTTTTCAAAGGTGGTAATGATGAAGGAGTCTCAAAGACATCATTGAATCTGCCTAATAGTGCATCTAAAGCACTATTGTGAGTGGTACAAGATGATGAATGATCCTCTTGAGCCACAATTCGAAACAAACAGGCCATAGAACTCTCTTTAACCAAACTCAAAAGCTACTCCTGAGATAATTCCTTACAATTTAAATCAGAGAAACCATCCAACCAAACAGATTTATTGTTCCAGACAAACTACATAGAAAGTTTAATATAATCCACTGTAACAGGACCCAACAATTTGAGCCATTAAATCCCCAATACAAGCTCAGTTCCTTGAATAGGCAAAACAAAGAAATCCATAGAGAATAATATTCCCTCCATTAGCAAAGGAACCTATCTACAAACCCCAAAACAAATCAAACTATCCCCATCGCCTATTAAAATTGAAAATTGAGGAATAAGTTCAACACAAAACTTCAACCGTTTATGTCACGCCCCAAAGGGTATCCTAAACATAACAATTCGCCACACTTAATATTAAAGCTTAAGTATAAGAACCTCAGTCATTCCCATAAGCTTCGATATTAGATGTAAGGCGTGCTCTTACAATACTTAAAGGACTATACTTTGAAATATGAAGCTTAAGAAGATACAATAACAAATTAAGAAATGGAAATCATAATATTCATTCTTTCATAATAATTGTCGTACAAGCCTTAGGGGCATTCCCCCGTCAAAATACTAGAGTCTATTACAAGAAATTTTCTATGAAGCTTACATCTAAACTAATGCTAAACTTCATCTAAAATTCCTTAACCAAAAAGGGAAATATCTGATTGCAAGGACCCATGGCCTCAACCACAAATAGTTAAACTGCAAAAGATATCTATAGGGGTATAAGCTAATAGGCTTAGTGAGAATTATTTCCATAAGTAAATACTTGAGTAACAAATTCAAACGAGTTGTTTAAGCAGTCAAGTGAAATGCACTATACACGTGAGTAAGCAAGGCATATAGTTTTCCAAGAACTATATGTTGAATAGATTTACGCTCTCCATTTAGGGTTTGGTGATAAGTAATCTCAAAAACAGTAGTTTTAGTTAAGTTATGCTTTCGATCATTACCGCCAAGCATATTAAGTCTACTCGGATTGAGCCATGCTTTCAGATTACAGCCAAGTATTGGTTTAATTCCATGTTGCCAAGCAATCGCTTTCGATCATTGTCGTCAAGTGTTTCTTTCGACCATGTTACTATCCTTTTTACCCAAGGATAACAACCCCATGCAATGTGACTTATTTCATGGTATGCATGAATCAATTTGTTTAAGATATCATAGCATAATTAATATCAATTTTAAGGTGATCATATAATTTCATATATATCAAATTCTATACTAAGATAAGCAATTTGTTACAATCAATTCCTGCATCGATATTCTCAGTGTTCTTTCATCTAATTTTACATACATAGCATTTTGTCTTTCCTTAATTCTAATGCATCTATACTATAAGCACAATCAAGTACACAATTTAAGGAAATAAAGTCATGTTGCCATGGCGATACTTCTTCTAAATGGATGAGTCCATCGAACAATCCACTTAGTCAAAATAATCATCGGGATAGGGATATTCTTCTCCGGGATCATCTAGTCAAGAAAAATATCCATAATGAGTATTTCTTGATAACTTTCTTTAAATTTGACAAAACTATGTCATAAGAACGTCAAAATTCATATAGAAGACAATTGTAACTTAAAATGGCCATAATTTGGTCATTTTAATTCGGAATTGCACATATAATACACCGTTTTCTACCTATTCGAAAAGATCTATCCATTTCTAAAAGAATTTTCATCAACCTAAGTAATTTAAGTTCAAGAACAGTGGCGATCAAATTCACCATGAAATTTCCCATCCTAAAAGCATTTGTTTCAATCATAAAAAATTTGCTTTGATAAATACTTAGTTATCTATATAGTTGAGAAATTCTTTTTTTTTAATAGATGTATAGCTCATATTTCATACATGTTCAAGGAGTTGTTGTCTAAACAAAATTTTTTTAGTAAAATAAAATTATGTTAGTTAGAAGTTTGGAAAAATCATAATTTACAAGAAATCCTTTTGTAGACTCTTTAAAAACGAAGCTTTTGATCCTTTTTGTTTTCAAAGAGTATTTTATGTTTATCTCACTATTTTCTTTCATGACTTTTCTTTGAAAAAAATGAATTTCTATTTTTCCTTTTGAAACTTCTAACACTAGTGCAACTTTTCCTTTTAGTTTTCTATGTATTTCTGTTGACTATTATTTTTAAATCTTAGTTTGAAAACTCACATTTCCTTTTTATATTATGTTTTTAAGGAAAACATTTTCATAACAAGGAATCATCTTCCTTATTTTCTGAAAACAACTTTATTACTTCTAAAGTTATGGTTTTAGAAAAAGCCTTTGAAAATAATGATATTTCCAAAATTATAATGAGTTTTCCCTAAAGCTTTAAGAAAATAGGCTCCTTTTATTAATTTGAAAATTCTAAATTTCTTTTAGAAATTTCCTTTGGTGAAAAAAAATCTTTTTTGTAAAGAGTATAGTTTAAACTTTGGCGATTTAGACAACAACTTTTACTTGCATGAATTATGAGATAATAAAAAGAAAAATTATAACATTAAAATAAATAACAAAATAATATAAGTCAAGTATTGAGAGTCTTAGCTTTGAATCATGGCTCTCGGACTAAGAAATAGACTAGTCCTGAAAAGAAAAGAAAAAATTGTTGACTTGATGATGACAAGTTTAAGACTAAAAAGACTATTCTTAAAATAACATGAAAATAAATAAATTGAAATGAAAGTAAATAAATTGCATTACATAAAAATAAATAAATAACAAGTCAACTTATATGCTCTAAAAAATATATAGATTCATAAATATATTTAATTAAATATAGATAAGAAGTTAACATAATAGCAACAATAATATGTGCAAAACATAATAACAACATAAAAATAGAGAAATAGATTTTTATGAACAAGAATAATATATGAACATAGTGTAATTTTCATAACAACAAGTTCAGGAAACTCACATCATGGTCATGTAAAGTTACATGACATGGTAGTAAAGATATGGGAAGAAGTTTTATCTAAAGAGAATATGGAGTAGTGTGAGTGAATGGGTTTTGTGTATGTAGAAGGAGAAAGTTTGGAAGTATTTTGGGAGAGCATTTGAGAAGAGAATTTTGGTAGTGAATTTGTGTGTAGATGAAGTGTGAAAGAAATAAAATAGGAGGGGGCATTTATAGGAAAATGAGGAGTGGATTTTGAGTGATTTAAATAAAGAAAAATAAAAAAAAAATAACAAAGAGAGAGTAAGGTAGGGCGCTAGCCACTTGAGGAAGAGAGAGGGAGAGATTTATTTTCTTGTAATTTTGTATATTAAAAATAATAATATGTAAGGCATATGTGATATAAAGTTATGTGAAAGGTAAAAAGTAAGGAAAATATGTATGTAGTGTGTAAGAGTAGGTGGTAGAAAAAGTAGAGTTAGAGGAATGGTGTCGAATAGTAATGAATAATGTAATATAAAGTAGATGTGATTAATAAAGTACCAGTAGCAAGAAAATACACGTATAATTACGATATCTAATATTTTTAGCTAATGAAAAATTATAAAACTAATATTTTTGAAAACTTTATGTTTTTACGAGTCCAACGGTATATCTGGAGTATTTTTTCTATTCCAAGCTTTGGGACATGTTTTTTGAAAACTGTATCTGTTTGGATTCAAAACGGATTGTGGTTTGACTAATCTGATCCTTTTAAGCTTTCTTATGTAATTACAAACTATTCTACACACTAATTTCTTATTTAATCTCTTAGAGTTACGAACACCGGATTGCCAGACTTAAACTGTTATGTTTAACTAGGGTTTTGTTGACTTTAGGGTTTCTGATTGATCTTCTAATTAGGGTTTAAGCTCAGCCGGTCGTAAAACTTTGAGGGTTTACAATTTAGCCACATCAACTTGAATGAAGTTATGTGTGCTACTAGAATCAACCAAAACAGATACTAATTGCCCTTTATTGAACCTTGAAAACGCAAGGTCTTAGGGACATGATGTCCAGACATGGCATGATAACTAATTTCAGTTGCCTTCTGTTTAGGATGTTCCTCTGTGTTGTCATGGTCTAGAGAATAACTATCATCAGAACAATCCTCCTCATCCTCATCAAAATGAATCATTAACAAGAACTTAGATTTACAAACGTGACCCTTATGATATTTCTCACCACAATTATAGCACAATCCTTTCTCCCTTTGAAAAGCTAAATCCACTTAGGACATATTACAAATAGGCAAAGCTTTCTTAATAGAACCAGTAGAACTCTGAGTGGATAGAGCATTTTCGATTGAGTACCAATAGAAAAAACATGAGGTTTCAAAGAATAAGACTTAGGATCGCCAACAGACCTAACAGAGGTAGAAGAAAGAGAACATTGCAGCAAAAATTCAACTTACGTTTCTGTAATTTTGCCAAACTCATAGCTTCTAATAAAGAAGTTGGTTTAAGAGACAGAACCTCTTGATGCAAAATTGGTTTTAGGCTTGATATAAAGCAACCAGTTAGAAAACCTTCAGATAAACCAGTAACTCAATTAGAAAGCTTCTCAAATGCCAACTGATACTCAGAAACATAACCAATTTGGTGTAATTTCGCTAATTGCCCTTGAAAATCTTCAAACATAGACAGGCTAAAATGAATTTCTATGGCAACAAGAAAAGCTTGCCAGGCAGAAACCAAGTCATTCTTAGATAACCACTGAAACCATTCCAGAGCATCGCCTTCCATAGCTAAGGACACCAACTTCATACGATTCACATCAGAAACATGATCGAAATCAAAGAATTGAGTTGCCTTAAAGATCCAACTAATAGGATCAGAACCGGAAAACTTAGGCAATTTTAATTTCATACTTTTGAAAAAAAGAGGCTCCTTAAAGTCATGGGAACATGATGTATGAGTGATAGAAGACTGATTCTCATGAATATCCTTATCCATCTATTTCTTAACATATTACATAACAAATTGCATATTATCTTCCAAACTAGACATGCGAAGATTTAAAGAACCTAACTGAGAAGATAAATCCTCAATATGCTTAGCATGGAGTGAAACTTCCTTATTCAATATAACTACACCTTGTGTATTATTAGCTGTTAATAAGATCAATGAGAGTACCAATTAATAGAGTCCAAAATATGTAATATAGGCCCACAACCTCTTTCAAATTTGAATTAGATTTGTTTTAATTGCTTTACTTTGACAAAATAAGAATAGAATTACTTGCTAGGGTTTTTCACCATCTTGAATGTTCTCATTTACTTGTATAGGAAAGAGAGGAAAAAAACACTGTCTACAGAATAACAAGGGTTCAAACCCTAGAAATGTGATCGGAACAGCAAAACAGACAAAATCAAACTCAATAGGCTCCAAAACTCACATGGACTCCTTTCTCAAGCATGCAATAGTCGGATCCTAGATTTGTTGCAAATATCCTCTTAGGTATGTGATAGTAATGATCAAATAGTCTTGTTCTCTTTATCTGCAAAAGATATTTGAAAGTTAGATTTCTAACCTAGATCTGTGTTTGTGTGTTTGTGAGGTTGAATCTAGACAAGGAAAGGGAAGGACTTACTGGATTCGAGTTCCAGTGGACTCCTAGATCTCAATAATGAGAACAAGAACTAGGGATGATCCCCTTGCTCTGTAAAACATCTATTTATAGTTTTTACTTATACTATTGTCATGTCGGATTTCTATTATTCTGTTGGGCTGTAGCTGCTGAATAACTATCTATGGCTTTCCTTGTTTAACTTGTAATATATGAAATATTTATGTACCAATATGAATAGCTATCTGATGTAATCCTTGAGATATTTGGGTGATATAGTAATTCTCTTTGATCTAATATTATTCATAATAGTAGTTTTTTCTATTTATCACTATAAAAACAATAGGCCGATTTATCTGATGAAGAGGACTACATCATTAAAAACATGGGAAAGAACAAGGACATCAATAAGTTGTACAATATGGTTTGAAGCTATCTTAATTCTTAGGTCGCAAGAACACAATTTGTCATTGGCCTGACAATCGCGCCATAGAGTATAAGCCCATTTTTCCAGTGCCCTCCATGTTCATATAGCAAAAAAAAGACCTCTCCTTTCTCACCCTTATCAGCAATGAAGCTTCCAACATTCAGCTCTATTTCTTTTCCCTTAGGCTTTTCCCAGAGGCTCACCTGACGACGTTGAACTTTGTGATTCGGTGATATCAGTTCCAGGGTTATGGGCAGCTCCCAACCAAAAGCGCTCTTGGTCAACTTAATTTTAAATAGAATTTCGTAGGTGGTTCCTGATGTGAGTTCGGGTATGCTGAACTTACCCCTCACATCTAGCCAACACACACTCATGAGTTTTGCCACTTCAATATTGTCACTCCTGCAAGTTCATATGAAAATATATTATCAGTAAAATTCCACTAATACCCTTCAAATCACGCAGAAATGATGATTTGTGAATGTAACCGATTTAGTGCTTAAACATCTAGATTAATGTTCGCCTTGATACTTAACAAAGATAATTTAGCCAAAAATTTAGGGGCTTTGTTAGTTATTTACCCAGTTTCTTTGAAGCACTTCCAAGTCCAGTGAGTATCATGATCAGAAGCCCAGGTGATGAAAAGTGATCTTGCGTACAGCATGATGCACTTCTTGCCCGACTTCTCAACCCATATTGCCTGCAACCGTAGCCATAGGATAAGCAGAAAGACATATATATGAAACAAATGATGAATCTCCTGTTTGCTTGAACCCAAAAAAAAAAAATTATGACAAGGCAAACGAAAAGTGAACAGATATATCATTGCAACATAACAAGATTTGTAAAAATAAATTTCTATTACAAAAATCATCATTCTTCATATTTTTTAAAATTATAACATTTTTTTTCTAATTTTTCACCACAAAATCTCTGTATCTAAATGTTAATTTCCTTGTTTATAGCGTATCCTTGTGGCATATGAAGAATACAATAGAGGTATGCTTGAGCTGCAATATGAATTCCAACGTAGATGGTGTGTCATCGCAAAACGAAACAAGGTAAGATGCCCAGTTACCTTTGTCTTTCGATCAAGGAATTCATAATCTGCAACCTCTTCTTCAACCATTTTTAGCTACCGTGAATATGAGATACTTTACTAAAAACCGCCTGGTCTCAATCCCACAAACTAAGAGCTTTTTTTAATTCTTTTTTTCTTTACTAGTTGTACTTGGAACTTGGGTTTTGGCTCCCCCACACCTTTTCTAGTGAGGATATTTTACTATTACGCGTTTGTGTTTGTCAAACTATTGTTTATTTTACTTTTCCACGGTGGACCGTGTCCCGACTTCCTTAAACGAATCAAAATGAATTGATTATTACTCAAGTTACCGTCCGCGTCGCGACGTGTGAGGACTCGGGGGACGCGTTTCACGTTTTGGTTTGATTTTTCCTCCTATCCAAAGCATGACGAAGGCAGTCGGTTCTTTCACAGCAAGAGGATTGAAATCCAGTATGTCTCTGTCTAATTTACAAATTGAATAATAAGTTTTAATTTTTGGAAACATATTTATATAACGTGCAATATCATATAAGATATTAAATTTGTGTAATAATATCAAGTATTGATATCACATAAGAAAATAAAGCAGTGATTTTTCTTGTAATTAAGAAAAATTTGTCTATCCTCATAAGTTACACACACATACACGTATATCTGCATTTTAATAAATGGAAACTAAAAATTCCTTGAAGCGCTTTATTACCAAAAAAAAAATGAAAAAGATTTACTTACAAATAAAATATTAATATATATATTTTTAGATACATCGATTTAATTTTTCCATTGGTTCAATTTATCCCTCTATTAAATCATATACTTATGATTCCATTCAAATTGGAATTTTTCTAAAATAATTAGTTTGATTCGAATTTAAAGGTTCGATCTGTTTAATCAAACATATATATATATATATCTATATTATTAAAGCCCAAGTATCATGTTTTGTTTCTTTAGGATTTATAACATTTTTATTATCTTATTATGCATTTTTAAAACCATCTTTCCATGTCTTGCTTGATTAATGGGATTAGTTTTTATTCAAAATTTCAAAAAATGACACTTTTCTATATCTCGTTTTCTACATCCCAATTTCTACCTAATATTTCATATTTTCATGTAACTATTGACACCCTTCGGCCTTACATTTCTCTTCATTTCTTCCTTTCTGTTCTCTTTCTCTCTCTCTCTCATATGCCCATGGTCATTAATTTTTTTCTTTGGCTTATCAAATTTCCATTTTTTTTTCCACTTATAGATTATTGGTTGCCTGGATCAATAAACACAATCTATTATAAATTATTGAAGTGATATCTTTTTGCTACTTTTCATTCTAACTTTAATTATTTACTATCAACGTCGATGAACAAACATATTTAGTTGTCTGTATGGGCTTTGGTAGAAGCATGTTTACAATATATTTCAATTTTATGTTTAACGACATTGT
This sequence comes from Combretum micranthum, assembly GCA_024138025.1. Taxonomy (NCBI): domain Eukaryota; kingdom Viridiplantae; phylum Streptophyta; class Magnoliopsida; order Myrtales; family Combretaceae; genus Combretum; species Combretum micranthum. The sequence goes on from JAMXBD010000003.1 coordinate 4,288,459, forward strand.
TTTGGAATTATTTTGTCATCAAGGTACCAAATGTATACCAATAGCATTTTTGTCATTAATTTCAATTTACAATTTTTATTGATTTATATAATTGGTATACATAATTTATACAATTTAATGTGTGTTTTAAATAGAAGTTTTTATAACTTTTACTTGCTTAGTTTAAATTTTGGTATTGCTCTCCCTCCTAATGCCAATGTCCCTTTTTTTTTATTAACCTATTTTTCACAATTTTCAAGAATTATAGATTATTGGTTGTTTTGATCAATAAACATAATTTATTGTGGAATATTCAAGTAATGTTTCTTTGTTATTTTTTATTCTAACTTTAATTGCTTACTATTATCTCGAATGAGATGCTTGTGTGGGTAGCACTTTTTATAGCATGATTTTCTTTTATGTTTAAAAGCATTCTTTTGAAATAATTTTGTCATCAAGATACTTATTATATCTTATTAGTTAATTCATTTGCAATTTTTATTGATTTATATTTGGTTAATTTATGCAATGTTAATTACTAATATTTGTTTTAAAAGAATTAATATGTGTGCAGCACTCAAATTTTTATAATGCTTACTGCTTGTTTTAAACTTTTATTATGTCTATACAATATTTTATATTTATATTTACATTCACATTCATGAAATTGAAACTCACTTGCACATTGGATGTGATGTGGATATGAAATTAAATTAGGTTGATAAAAAATTTAGTTAATAAATACTTTTTAATAATTGATTTATTATAAATTATAATAAAATGATTTACCATTTTATATTTTAAATAATTTTTATTTATTCTGGCACTCGTGCGTCATTTGCTAGTGTGTGTGTGTGTGTATATATATATATTACGCAGTCCAACGATGACCTCACTATGGGTAATAGATCTGACAAACCTGCTGGAATTTTAAGAATGGTTCCAATCCAAGCAAGGATAATAGGGTCAAATGATCAAGTCTTTTAACTCGGTCTATCCAATCCTTTCATACATTTTAATAGGTTAAATGAGCAACTTATTTAACATAATAATACATCTATGTTATGCAAATATTTAATATTATAATGATCCAAATAGATGCTGTTTAAATTCCTGTCTTAGTTAAGTTTACACTTATAACCTAAGAATTGAGTGATCCAACATTAGCGGTATTAAGTGAAAGTTATCCAAATAAGAAGTCTGCCGTACTTAGAAATATTTATATCTAATTTATTAAAATGTAAGAGGAAATAAAAGATAAGATGAAAAAAAAAATTGAAAAATCATCCCTTTCTCTTTGCTTTATTCTTTAAATACCTTATCTTTGTTCGTGAGAGTTATAAGTATAGCGGAGTATTTCTACAGTCCTATTAATAGTATAATCCAATCAATTATTTAATCATCAAAATATATATAATAATTAATGTATTAAGTATTTTAGTCATACAATCATAATTGAGTATAAATATGAGCTATTAAAAAGCCGATGGAATGGATCCTGTTAAAACACAATACAATTTTCTTACAGCCTATTTGCTTTTATGAGAATATTTTATAAAGAAATGAATTTCATTTTCCTGTGTTTGTTTAAAAAAAAAAATGTAGAAGAGTTAATGGATTTTATTTTTCCGTGATTTGGAAAACATATAATAATTTCGGAAAACAACTTCCCCATTGTAAATCTGTAAGTCGTTTTCCTTTTATATATTTAAAAGTGTTGATTGCCTTTTTACTGAGCATCTCTAACTATGATCCAGTGACTAGGTACGTTCTTAATCCTTTCATTCTACCATCACCATTTTTTTTAAACCTCTCTACTTTGTTGTGACCATTATACATATATATATATATATATATATATATATAACAGAGCAGGCATTTTTACTCAGGTTTGTTCACTTTATTTTCTTTTTAATTTTTTCATTTTATTTATGTGCTATTGTGTTCAACTTCTTTTATTGGTTGTTCCTTACCATTTATATGTGAAATTGCATGATGGTACTTATTTCTTTTTGTTTATTTAATTTTTTTTTTCAAATTTTACTCTATAGAAAAACTACTTATTATTTTTTGGTGTAAATATGAGAAGACTGCCGAATACATAAAAAAATCTAAAACCAAATCTAAGCAAATTTTCTCCAAAAACCCACTCAATCACATTGGAATACCCTTAAAACACTTAGTTACTATTAAATCATATTAGAGATCAATAGCCAATCAATGTAAATAGAGTCAACCTCGTCATCTAAACAAAACTAACAAACTTAAAATTATAAGTGGTATACACTAGTCAAAATGAGTCATTAGTATATTGTACACTTAGCTATAATGAATAGACTCCTCTCTTCTACCTTGTTAAGCATAATAATTTAAAGTAAAAACATATTACATCCGTCCATCCCCTAAATCTCTTGCTTTCATATAGATTTTGAGTTGGAAGTCTCTTTTCATTCATCATAATTTATATTTTTTTCTTTTTTTTAATAGTTTAATTCAAACTTCCTTAATCCATGTAGCGATAAAAAACTATGCTTGTTACCTAAGTTAACAAACATTATCCCTCTCAAAACATTTTAAAGAAGACATCCTGCAAACTTAATTACCCAAGTCATTGAGACCCACTTATGAACTATTCTAACATTTTTAGCACTTTTTCATGTTATTTCAACCATATTGGCTATTTTTAGTACCCAAATGCCTTTAAGAAAAATTAAGAAAAAAATACTTATGGTTAAAGCCCAAAAATATTTATAACTCGATTTTTTCGAGCTATTACATTATGTAAACACTATTGTGCATAATTTCATCTTTAACTTCTAGACTCCAACCACTTAATGTGTTAAGAAAAACATCTAGAGATAAACTTCATTTGTTCATTAACTAAATTTTATTAGTATCTAAAGAAATTTAAGGAATAAGCATACATAAGATGAGCTTAAAAATACCATAAGTACTCCTAACTAGCAATATTATTCCTAATCCGAAGTTTGAAGTTAAAGGTTAAATAACAATATACTAAACTTTACACCAATTTCACTGCTCAACTCTAGAAAAGTGTAAGGTCATAATGATCAAGAAACAATTAAGCAAAAATGGAAAAACATGATTGCGTCAATAAAATCATAAAAAAAAATTAAACAAAAAACCAAAAAGTTGCTTCTTCCATAAAGATGCAAATCAATATTAAATTAGTAGGCAATATTTAGTATATTTTTCTTTACATCCAAAAGATTTTGCAAAAGATAAGTAAGGTGAATTTAATCTCATGCTCTCATAACATAAAGCCAATAATATTTTTATCCCTTCCCTTAGACTTAAAGATACACATTGTCCTTAGCACTAAAATAAGTGCAAGAAAGGAAAAAAAAAACAAAGGGAACCAATACTCAGAAAATTATATGATTCCATGGTTAATTTTAACGGGACTGGTCCTGTTACTATCCAACGGCTCACACCATATTCAAACGTGATCGAATCATTAAAATAGTTAATATTTCAATTACTATGTTTATTTTAACGGTTAGATGATTGACTGGATGACCCTATTAATGGGATCGTAGAAACTCTCCCAATACTTCCCTAGTTTTGTCTTCTTCTTTCTCATTCAATTCTATCAAATCCCATGCAACATCCAAAAGCAATTTTTTTTCTATTTTTTTTTTCAAATCTAGTATATAAAATGCTACAAGAACAAAACATTATCAAGGAATAAAGCGAATAAAAAAAAAGGCAAATAAAAGAAAAACTAAATGAGTTTTCCTGCATCTAATAGAATCAAGCGTGAGCTATAAATTGATTCTGCAAACCCTGGTTTTCCTAGTAATCAAGTAAACTTTGGAAACCGGAAAACGAAACCCTAAACCTGTTTAATTCAAGCTTTGTGAGAGAAACGTAGAAACCTTAGATCTGACTTTTCTTCGGTTTCATATCAAAAGAAATTTTATAAAATAATTTAATGTGGAATATTGTTTTAAATTATATTTCAAACCATAGAAAGTTTTGATTTCGAAAAATTTTCTACTCCGGGCCTTCCCGAGCTCCATTACGGAAAGGCGAGCCCCGGAACTAGAAATTCAGAAAAATATTCCGGAATAGTCTTTAGAACTAAAATTTTATAAGGATTTCAAAAATATAAGTTTTATAATTTTTCGGGTTATAAAAATTACAGTTATAGCCTTTTCCCGTATTTTCTTTACTACCGGTAAAATAAATGTCTTGTCTACTATTTATTACTATTCACAAGTACACCATACTATACACACAACCTATACCCTAGTCTTACATCCTTACAAACACTCATTATATTTTTTTTTTCCAAGAAATTTTTGTTTCTTAATAAATTATTACATTTAATACTTTTGTTACATAAATTCCAATTTTCAAACAATTTCAACTCTCCCTCTCTCTTCCCCCTCACTTGGCCGGCACAACACCTCCTCCCCCCCAGTTTGTATCCAATTTTGCTTATTTTTATTTCCTTTTATTACTTAAACAAACCCTAATTCACTTAATATAAATAATCGTTAACTTTCTCTCTCCTTCACTTTATTTCAATTGTTCAAAAATCTCACAAACCCTCTCTATTTTCTCTCCATTGCCGTGAGCCTCCAACCCCTCCACACACACACACACAACAAGCTTCTTTCTTCTTCATTTCTTCACTTAATCCAACCTTAGGTGATGATTCTTAAGACTCTCTACTATTTAATCTTGTAATGGCAAGATTATTCATGTGTATTTTCACCTTAAATCCCCATAAGCATTTGCTAGGGATAAGAAAATGCTAATACATGAATATCAAGCCATCAGAAGAGTAGATCTTGTGTTTGATGAATTTTTGTTGAGATATTTTCATGTACATGCATATAAATGTAGAGATCTTGCATAAACATCAATGATCAAGCTTTTAAACTCCTTTCCATGCATTATAAGTAGTAGATCTAGCATTTAGATACTCATACTATACTTGACATTCATGATCACATGGATATTTTGTATTTTCATGCATTAATGCTCATAAAGATTTGGTCTTGTGTATATAAATGTGGTAGTTAGTGGATCTTTAGGTATATAAGACAAAGAACTTAAAAAGGAAAAGTTTTTGTTAGAAATGTTCAAAGGAAAATTCGTATGACTTCAAAACTACATTTTAAAAACCCTTGTATCAACTTTAAAACTCATGTTTTATGTGAAAAATAAAGGGTGTAGGTAATAGGTATCATTAAGTAGTGATTTTATAAGTTGAAATGAGTTTTGATGAGATTAATGTGTAAAACAAAGAGTAGAAACGAGATAAAAAATTTTGAGTTATTAGTCAACTTGTGAAATTCGTAATTTTAGATGAAGACCATGAAAACACCTATTTTCCAAGCTCAAAATAAAATTTTTATGTAATAAATGAAGTCCTTAAGAAATAGGTATAATAAAGTCTTAAATTTTGATGCATTTAACAAGTTTTTCCCTAAGGAACCATTCAAAAATTAGATTTCCAAAAATTTGAATTTTTGAGTAAACCCTATTTGAAAACATATTTGCAAAGTGTAAAATACAAATTTTTATATAAAAATGAAGGTCTTAGGTAGTGTATATTATGAAGACTCAATTTTAACTAAAATAACTAGAAATTCCTAAGCATGAATTCCAAAACACAAGTGTATTGTCAAAGTTAGAAAACTAGATTTTTTTTCATAAGTAGTTGTTATTGTGGTCTTGCAAAATAAAAAGTTACAAAATTTTCTTTTAGCAAAAATCATCAAGATCATGCATACATTAGACTCCTCACATGTCATCCATGTTAGGAAATCATTCATATTTTATGTATACTTGAATTATCAAATAGAAACATTCCAAACAATTACAAAACTATTTTTAGGAAATGGAGATCGTTACTAATCAGATATGATCCTTCTGTTTTGTGATACAAATGTTTTCAAAACTTGAAAATAATATTATAATTATATAGATCTTTCGAAGTAAATAGAAATCGATATATAATTTGCGAAATTCCAAGTTAAAATGACTAAGTTATGACTATTTTAAGTCGGGACTTCCGCAAATAGCGAGAATTATGATTTTGATTAGTTTTGATATATAGTTTGGACTAGTTAAGTGATGAAATACTTATTAGGGCATTTCTTCCTTTTTAGGTGATTCCGAACCCGACGATTCTCTACCACCAGACTACTACTACTAAAAGACCGGTGAACCATGGCCGAATAAGTATCTTTTCCAATTTCAATTATGGTTTGTGATTGTAATGATAGTTGCACTAGATACTTAGCAAAGATAAAATGAATATGCATGATGGGGTTGAACGGGAATTATGTATGTTTGATGTTGTTATGAGAAGTTGAATGTAAAGAATATCGAAACCGGGTGACTAATCAGTGCTTGTATAGATGAATTAGGATTGAATGTCTGTGGATATTGATTGGTCACTTAAAAGGATTGGTATAATTGATTATTCGGAATTGAAGATAAATTTGAACTCATTCATATCACAATGGGGATGGAGCATTAGCACTTGTTAGTTTTTCGTGATCCTAAACGGTGTAAAAGTTGGTTAATCATGATCCATAAAACGAATTATTAAGTTGGTTAATCATGATCCATAAAATGAATTATAAGTTGGTTAACCGTGAGCCTAAACGGTGTTGTACCGCAGGATTCGTTAATCTGCTAACCCAGGATAGAAGGCGCAAGTCCATCCACATATGATTTTCGGCTGGTCATATGTTTGCTAAACTCACGTGTTTGATGCATATCACTTGTATGAATAATAACTTGTTTGATTGATGTGTTATAATTGTGATCATGGAAGTTTTTACTCACTAAGCTAGTGTAGTTTACGCCCCTATAGTTTCTATTTGTTGCAGCACGAGTTTATTTGGCTTAGACCGAGACAGGCTACAGCTCAGGTACAGAAGCTAGGCGTTTCCTATAGAAGTTGTATTCAAATTGTTTAGACTTCCACGGGAAACCAAGAGACTTTGGATGATTGCTGTCGAGCCTGGATTTTTCCACTATCTGGTTCATTTCTCCTAACCCGATTCACATTAAACCCGAACCCATTTAACATGAATCCTCGACTAGGGGTTAAAAGAAATTTTAATTTTTGAAACTTTTTAGAGTCGCCACCCGATATAAATCCGGAAAAAATAAAAGCTAGGATCAATGGGTCGGTTGATCCTAACTTAGCTACTAGTCTGCGAAAATTTGATTTAAAAACCAAACTTTTAAAACCAGATATCATGGATTCGGGGGCTAACCTATTAAAACCAAATGGTTACCACTTTTGGAATTTTAAACTTATAATTTATCCTTTTCATACTCAAAAACTCAAAAGAAACAAAACAAATATTTATAAGTCACATTTTTCTATTTTTTTTATATTTTTTATATTTTTTATTGCTAAAAAATTTCATAGAAATAATCAAAGTGATAAACAAAAATATATTTTTTTCATTTTTTATTGTCGCCCCGTAGGTGCCTACGTACTCACTAATCGAGATAAGACAAAACGTAGTTCTTTTAAAAAAGAACTTAATTTGTTGATCAATTTTATATTTTTGAACTATTCTCACTTTAAGTTCATTAAATTTTAAATTTTTATGAAAATCATTTTTGATGATCCTATGATCTAATCAATTGATTTTTTATTTTATGAAAACATATTTTTCTAAGTCAAAAAATTATTTTTTCTAAAACCAATTCATGATAATTCATGGCTACTCTAATGCTACATGAAAAATCAATTTGATTAAACTTGAATGAATATTTTCATAGCAAATTTATGAAAATAATTTTAATGACTTTGATTATTATTTTCATAGCAAATTTATGAAAATAATTTGAACAATTTAATTATTATCTTCATAGTAAATTTATGAAGATAATATTGAGGAAAAACTTTATTATCTTCATAGCAAATTTATGAAGATAACTTGATTGAAACTTTTGATTATTTTCATAGACAATTTATGAAAGTAATTTGATTAAAAAACTTTTGATTATTATTTTCATAGCAAATTTATGAAAATAATTAGATGAAAAACTTGAATTATTATCTTCATAGCAAATTTATGAAGATATTTTGAGGAAAAACTTTAATGATTATCTTCATAGCAAATTTATGAAGATATTTTGAGGAAAAACTTTAATGATTATCTTCATAGCAAATTTATGAAGATATTTTGATTAAAAACTTGATTAATTTCATGATTCTCAGAAATATTCAACAATAATTCTTTCATTTTCATTCATCTCATTCATCATTCACAAATTCAAATTTTTATTAAAAAAATTCATTCTATTTCATTCAAAAATTTCATTCCTTTTTATTCAAAAACAATTTTGGTTTTGGAAAACCCATTTTGTCATTTTTATTTATTATTTTTTTTAAATTCAATAATCATCACATACACTCAAAATATATTCAAAATATATCATATCAAAATTATATTAAAAATATTATACATTAAAATTATTTTTCATGCATCATCTACACATTTCAAAATCAATCCATGTACATAAAATTTTCAAAAATATCAAAAATTACTGAAACAAGTAAATTTATATGAAAAATAATTATTTTAATTTTTCTGGATTTTTCTAAATTTTTTATGATTTTTCAGAATTTTTTTATTATTTTTTCCTATTTTTCGAAATTAATTATATAATAAAATAATGCGGACTGACCTGGGCTGTTAGATGTTCTCGGATCAGATCTGGAGCGTTGATCGCGTTTGCTTAATCTGGACCGTCTGATCTCTTGACTTTCAATCTGGAGCGTTGATCTGTTTGATCGAATCTGGACCGTCTGATCTGGATGATTGAATCTGGACCGTCTGATCTGGATGATTGAATCTGGACCGTCTGATCTGGATGAATGAATCTGGACCGTCTGATCTGTTTGATTGAATCTGGACCGTCTGATCTGGATGATTGAATCTGGACTGTCTGATCTGGATGAATGAATCTGGACCGTAGGATCTGGAGCGGGCTGGATCTCGGGTCGAACTCGGGTTGGATCTCGGACTCGGGTCGGATTTCGGGGTGAAGAAGACGACACTGTAGATGCGGATTTGGCACGGCCTCCTGCGGTGGTTTTCGAGCCTCCTGAGTGTGTCGGACGGCCCTGTCTGGTGGTGGCGACCTTCCTTGGCGTGGTGGTTCACTCCCAGAACCACCGTGGACGGCGGATCTCCGGCGGTCGTTGACGGCAAAGATTCAAAAAAACACAAATCCAAAAATTTGCAAATTCGAAGCAAGTTAAACACACTACAACATCAAAATCACTTCCTATATACTTCCTATACACTTCAATTTGCCCAGAAATTCATCAATTGCTTCGAATTTAAACTTTCTTACTCTAAACCCTGATTTTCGAAAATTTCGAATTGAACTACTTGTGAGTGATTTCTTGTGTAATTGACTTGTGTTTTTTGCTCATGGATCACCCCTATTTATAGATCCATGATTTGATTTCAGTTACAACTTGCATTTAATGAAATCCCAATTTTTCGCAAAAAATTAAAACTGAAAACTGAAAGTCGATTCGTTGTAACCGACGATATTGATGAATAAATACTTGAATAGTCGATCTTATCTCTGTATAGGATCAAATTAATTGCCCAAATTCATCAATGGTGGCCAACCAAATTTCGCAGTTTTTTCCCAAATTTCAACCGACAAATTGAGACTGTTCGAGACTTGATTTTATCCAACATTCAATGCAATTATAATCTATTCCATGCCGACTATCAATCCACATAATCAATTTTGAATAAAAAACAACAATTACACACTCAAATCGTGATCCAAAGTGAGTGGTTTGGGTTGATTTCGAGCAAAAACAATGAGGAATAAAGTTTTAAAATTTTACATCCATGCTGGTTCGAACTCATGACCTATGGCTTGGGCTAGGGTCTGGGTCAGTGGTCTTAACCAATAGGCTATTGGCCTGTGCCTGTTTGGGTTTGATAAATTTTGATTTTAAGGCTCATTCAAAATTGCATTTAATTAAACAAAATAATTTTGAAAAATTGTTTAATTAACTTTAAAAACAATTTATAACAAAAATATGTATTATATCAAGCTCGAATAATTTTTTTTTTTAAATTTTACTTTTCTTTACTACTCTCATTTTTCTCTCATTTTTTTTATTTTTCTTACTACTTCTATATCTTATCTTATTTTTTCTGTTTTTGATTTTTTGTGCTATTTTTGATTATTTTTTTATTTTTCTATTTTTTATTATTTTTTTTTGTGAGCTTGACATAATACTAATTTTTATCATAAATTTAAGCCTTAAATTGAGCAAAAATTGGGTGTCTACAACTACAATGGACCTTTAAATATTCTTTTGCGGGGAAATACCCCTTAGACCTTGTAACTTATTGCTTATGCGTTTTGGTTTATTATCTAATGCTATTGAGTGTCGAATTAAACTATTTAACTCCATTGAATAGAGTATTCTATTGTCATAAAGGAAGGCCTTACATCTATACAAGACTCCCAAAAGACTTGGATAGTAATTCGAGAATCTTATATGGTATGTGGCGGACTATTACGTTTAGAATACCCTTATGGGGCGTGACAAATTCTTAGTAGGGCTAAACCCCTATTTGCAACAAACCAAAATAAAAAGGAAAAAACATAATTCCTTTTCTCTCACAGTTAGGAGCATAAGACATGTATCTCCCTCGTGCATCTCCCCGGGCATGCAATTTTTTTCTATTCCTTAAAAAATGAGTGTGAACACTAGCTATGTATCTACCCATGTTTTGATTGTAATGTCCCAAAACTTCATCTATCAAGGTATTGTCTACTTTGATTACACACACATGGTTTTGTCCTTTAGTGCTAGTGCTTCCCAAGAGATCACCTATATCGAGATTGCTCTATTTAGAGCATGTTTGACTTTAGAGTTCTGATGAACTCCAAACCATTATACCAAAAGACGCTTCCATGATTAGACTTCCACCATCTATATTCCAGTGTTATTACATACTCCCCCTAATAAAACTAGCATTCTCGTTAGTTTTGCTACACAGGTTTAGCACCATACTAGGCAAGGAGGACACTTCTCCACTTTTGATTAGTAAACTGCTTAGATACGACTTTTGACAGCCTAAAACTCTATTCATCAATGTATTGTCCGCTTTGGCCACACGCCGCACAGTTTTGTCCTTTGGTGCTAGTGCTTCCTAAGTGATCACCCATCTTAGGATTGCCCTACTCAGAGCACGCTTAACATTGGAGTTCCTGTAAACCCCTTAATTTTATGATAAAATTAAAGTAAACACTAACCCTCATCAAACCGAAACATCAAAAGTCAACAATGATTAAGACATATTAGCAGTTTCAACTCCGACAATCTTGCACCTAAAACTTGAGGATATTAGAAATGAGCTAATGGTGGGTTATAGTTTGGAATAATATAAGATAAGCTAAAAAGATTAGATTTGTCAAAAATTCGATCGTTTCGAATCTAAACGGGATCAGTTCTCAAAAAATATGTCTCGATGCTCAGAATAGTAAAAATATTTTGGAAATCAATACAGATTCGTAATTTCTTAAGGATTCATAAATTATCATTTTTTTAATTTTTTGGTATCTAAAAATATCAGATAAAGCATTTTCACATGTATTTTCTTTACTACTGGTAATTTATTTGTCCTGTTACTATTCATTATACTATTTCTACTATTCATTATTATTTACTTATCTCTACATTTTCTTATACCATATCGCTTATAACCTATAAACCTATTCTTAAAATTTTCTTTTCCCATAAAAATTTACATCACGTTTTACTAAACTACTCTTACACTTTATTACTTTTCTTTGTCAAAATTATTTTTTCACTCACTCTCACTTTCTCCTCTCATGTGGTTGGCACCCCCCCCCCCCCCCCCCCCCCCCCCCCCCCCAATTTTATATCTTTTTTAATTTATTTTATTACATCTAAAATCTCTCCATATTCTCTATAAATACCTCATCTCCTTTCATTTCTTTCACACATCTCATTTCACATACCAAAACTCTACCAAAATCTCTCCACAAATTTTCTCTCTAAAAATTATTTTTCAAACACTTTCTTCCATCTATCCTTCTTTAATAAAAATAAACACACTGTAATCCCCTAGATTTTATGCTATGGTTATGTTCAAACCCTAAAACGGAAGTCAACCGAAAACCCTAAGGTCAACAAATATATATCAAACCTTAGTAGATTAGATCCGGCAATCTTATGTTTCTAATCCTGAAACAACGAAGTTGAGATAGTAGTGGATAATAGTTTGTAATAATATAAGGATGCATAAGAATATCATATTCGATAATTTTTTATGTCTTTCGGATACAAATGGGATTAGTTTTCGAAAATCAAGCCGTGGTGCTCTTGATGGAAAAAATATTCCGATAATACCAAGAAACTCATGAAAATACAAGGATTTCAAAACTATCAGTTTTAATTTTTTGGAATCTAAAAATATTAGATATAGCTTAATTATGCGTATTTTCTTTACTACCGGAATTAATTTGTCTTATCTACTATTCATAGTACTATCTACACTATTTATTACTATTCACCTATTTATACTGTTTCTATACCTATTTCTACACTCTACAAACATATTATCTACTTTTCACTTTTTCATACATCTTCATTCATATCAAACTTTACCTCTTATTACTTTTAATTAACAAAAATGCAAAACAAAACAAAACAAAACAAACTCTCTCTCTCCCCTCTAAAGATCACGCCGACCACCCTTCTCTCTCCATCATCCATATTTTATTTTTTTCAATTTATTTAATTCACATAATTTTAACTCCAAAAATTCTATAAATACCCCATTCTCCCTCTGATTCTTTCACACATTCATTTACCTTACTAAAACTCTCCTAAAATCTCTCCTCAAACACTCTTTACCAAAAATCCCTCTTTTCCTTCTTCACTATCCAAATTTTCTACACAATTCCTATACACATAAACACTATCTAAGCTTTTCTTCTTCTACCACTTCCATACCTTCTTTTAGATAAAAGTTCTTATCCATTTCTTTCTACCATGTCATGTAACTTAACATGACAATGGTGTGTGTTTCTTAAAAATTCCAATATTGTAGAAGCGATACTATGTTCATGTTTTGTTCTTCTTCATGAATAAATTTCATATTTATGTTGATTTGCTATTATGTTGTTATTATGATCTTATTATTATTATTATTATCATGCTTCTAACCTAACTTTATATATATGTTACTATCTATGTATATCTATATATTTTTTTAGAGCCCAAATGCTCACTAACTCACTAACAAGCATATTATTGCTTTTTCTTTTTCTTTCTTTTTCTCTTTTTTTTAGGACGTAGTCCTAGGATGCCTTGATGAAGCTAAGGCTCTCAATACATTACCAGGTTACCGTAATGAAGCTAAGATTCCCAATACTTGGCTATAATATCTTGCTTATTATTGCTTACTGATATTATCTTGCTTCTTATTTCATATTTTTATCATCTACATACTACATGCTCATAATAGACGCATCTACATAATGATATTGTCTCAACTAAATTTAAAGTAGAATTTTTCTTTAACAAAAGAACTTGAAGCTAAATTTTCTATTATGTAATTTGTCATTAGATAATGGAGTTATCATCAACAACATAGAAATGGAATAGTATAAGTTTTCTCAAATAACAAAGATAGCTTTACCAAGGAAATATCAGAAATAAACACCTTTTTTTCAAGATATGGTAACCTAAGTCTTAGTAAAATAATTTGTTGGTTTTCAAAATTTTCACAAAAAAGCTTAAGATTAAACTCTTTTCAAACTCCATAACAAAAACAAGAAGCAAACTAGTTTTTAAAGTTAAGATAAAATCAACCCATAAAGTTATAAACCCACTTAGAAAATAATTATTTTTCAAGTTTCTAAAGAAGGAACTTATTTTCAAATAATATAAATATGATAAGATAAAAAAAAATGATTTTATCAATAAAGATGATTCTTTTTAAATAAAATTTGTAGAGAAAACAAAAAATTAAGTTTTAGAAAACAAGAATTTTTATTTTAAACAAGAAATATAAAAAGAAAATACTAATTTTCTAAAACTATTGTAAAGACAAATTTATAAATAGTTTATCAACAACTTAATAAATTTTATGACTTTTTCTTTTATCACTAGAAGTAAAATTTATAAAAGACTAAAGCTAAAGAAAAATTTATTTGTTTTAGAAAAAAGGAATGGGACAAATAAAATAAGAATATACACATTTATAGTAACCTAGGAAAATATAAAGTTTCTTCAAAATACTTTGAAAAGAAATTTGTCAAGTTTAAGTTTCAACACTTAAAAATGAATTATTTTATGAAATAATTGTTGAAACACTACTATTAGAATTTTTGCATATAAAATGAGCTTATATATATTCAAAGGATTTTTCAATCATATATATATATATATATATATATACTTTTACTAAAGGATTTTTAAATAAAGTTGAGTTGGAAAAATTGTTTTGCATAATCTAGAAATTTCTGTTTTGAATTTGTAACGAAGTGTTTAGCAACCCAAATGAACTTATATGTAGGAAATAACCTTAGAAATTTATATATCTTTTCGAGTAGGTAGAAATCAGTATATAATATGCGAAATTCCGAGTTAAAATGAGCAAGTTATAGCCATTTTAAGTTGAAATTTCACTCTATGTGAATTTTGATGAACTTAATTTAATATAGTTGCAAGTTTAAGTAGATCTTCCAAGAAATACTCATTTCGGGTATTTTTTTTTTTGTGTAGGTGACGTAGAGTCTGAGCTACCCTACCTGGATGACTATTTCGACTAAGGAGCTTCTGATATGATCGAATGAGTTTAAATTATCGCAATTGTACTCATGTACTTGCTTGTATCTTAGTGACACTAGATTTAGGAAAAGATAAAATATGAAAGTGCATGTATTTTACTTACATGATTGAAGTTATGATAAGTATATCGAGGTGAGAATTGTTAACTAATCGTTGTATGATTTAATTTAGTATTGATTGTCTATAAATACTCACTTATTAAACGATTAATGCTATGCCATGATTACTTAAATTAAATGATACATGCATGACATGTAGTGAGTCACATTGCATTCATTACCATACCTTTGGTGGGATAAGGGCATAGTAATGAGGTCAAGGACTCGAAATAATCATCTATGACTTAAATTGTCTGTAATTAGATAATGTGTGGGCACCCGAATCAACTACATTTTAGTGATTAGTAGGAATCTATACAAAACTACAAAATATATTATTTACGAATTATGGCTTCGTTGCCCGGAATACCTAACTAGTGAATGGAAGGATAAATTCATTCAAACATATGATTCCCAGAAAATCATATGTATTATTTGCTCACGTGATTGCTTGCATTTCATACAATTGATTAACTATTTAGGTGATCATTGATTGATTTAATACTTTACTTGTGGATTTAATTCTCACTAAGCGAAGAAGCTTACCCCTTTATAAATATCTCTTGCAATTTCCCCATTTATGGTTGAAGTCCTAGGAGTATTTCTCTTAGGTATTACCTTTTTGCTTAAGGAGTTTTGGAAGAAGTTAAAGACTAGATATAGATTTAGGCTTTTAAGTAAATCTTCTTGTAATTATTTTGATTAGGCTTCTCTAGACTATGATGAACTATATCATTTAGCGGGAGAATGCCCCTTTGATGATTGTAAGACCTTTATATAATTTTCTATTGCAAGTTATTATGTTATAATTTTCATCCTTAAACTGCTATATGAATGTCTTCTTAAACAACTTGTTTCAAAGTTGGTCCGCTATGATCATGAATGTACACCTTACACCCGATATCAAAGCTTATGGGATGACAGAGGTAGTCATACTTAAGCTTTAATATTAAGTGTGGTGGACTATCACATTTAAGGTACCTTTTGGGGCATGACAGTTTAAGTTGGTATCAGAGCATGGTTAAGAATTTTAGATTATAACAATAGAAATGGACTTAAGAAGAAAATAGGAAGAATGGATATAAGAAAGACTTAGATAGTTTAGCATGGGTAGAATAAGTTTTTTGACACCCTTTCTTTTGTGAATAAAAATCTCTAGGAGAAGCCCGCTTGGAAGCCCATAAATTCTGGAAAGAACTCAATGAGACCCTTGTTAATTATCGGCTAAGACTTAAGGTTCTTTGCGAAGAATTTGCTTTAGCAGGAAGACCCAACTCGTTGAAGGAGATGTTTGTTTTATGGAAGAAGGGGTTGAAATACATTGAATGGGCCAAGGTTATTGAGACAATAAGATATTGCCCCTTTAGGAGGAAGAAGTGGTTGGCGTTAAAAGTGATCTATGCCATCGAGAACATCACTTTATTCACCAACCACGAGCCATGCTCTAAGAAGCGACTTTTGTGTTGAGGAAAGAAGGAGTACCCACCTTTCCCAAATTCCAAACTTGGAAGGAAATTGGACCATTATTCATCTATGCTCATGATAAGTTGAAAGACCACAACGAATGGTGTAAAGCCGATTGTGAAGGGGCCTTTTATTGGCATGGCATGTACCAGAATATGCTCAAGCCACCTAGCGATGAAGAACCCCAACCACCATCACTTACAGGACTTCAGCTTGAAGACGATGAAGTTTTAGTAGATGATGGATCGGGCGAGGCTGAGGAAGGAGAACCCGAAGAGGAGGTTGAAGAAGAAGAAGAAGAAAACCCTAAAGAGGATCTCGAAGAAGATCCGGAAGAGGCGCCTGCAGAGAATGAATCTAGCATACCCTGGGAAGATCGATGGTGGACCAAAGAGGAGGATGACCCTCATGGAGATGGATGACAATATGAGGAGCGACAAGCTCAGTTGGCCACTAGAAACCAAGGAACTACCTTGACAATGGAAGTTGATGCCATACCATCCAATCGCCTAGTCATGAATGTCGAACCTAAAGATGGCACGATGGAACCCCACTTATGGAGGAATGCTTATGCACAAAGTGAATATTCTCTTGGTCGCTAAAGTGTATCTTGGGAACCGACCACACAACGTGCCTCAGAAATGGATTCCCAACTTGACCGGATATTGTTCTCTGAGGATAATGGAATACTTGGAGAAAATGTGATTGGCGACCTACCTGAGAGGGCAAAGGACGTTGTAAGGAAAAGAAGAATGAATGTGTACCAATACTTGTGCAACTTTATAAAGAGGTCAAGAGGCTTGTCAAGTAGAAACTCGGGTGATGTACCATCCCCGTAAGGATTGGCAAAAAGAAAGAAAGAAGGATGAAGAAGGAAAGAGGAAGGAAGGAAGGAAGTTAAGAGTTTAACTCGAGCTTACCTACATAGTCCAATAGAAAGATTTGTAAAAGGCCTAGAATGTTAGGTCGGGTAGGTTAGATTTTTATGCTTTGTGGAAAGGTGTTGTTTGTGTTTTTCTTTGTAATGTTGCTACTATGTTTCGATTTTCTTTATGTAAGGGTCTTGTACCCATTTCTTATTTCAATGAAGCAGTTTTATGTGGATTTCAATCTTGATTTAAATTTTCTTATCTATTTCATGAATTTTCATTTCACGATTATAATTGTATGCGATAAATTTCTATGATTTCCGTTATATCCATTTGAAGACTTAATAAACCTATTGAAAAGAGCAAGCTCATAAAAAGTAAAATCTAAACAGCCGAAGAAGAGGGAGAAGATGCCAAGAGCAAAGTGCTTCGAATCATCCTGAGGAAGAAGCAAACTAACCTACTGCACCTCCATAAAACCCACCTACCCGCAAGTAAACTTACAAGCCATGCTAAGATAGCTAGCATAAGTGTTACAAGCTCTAAGGCAAAATGTCCAAGCACCTGTGCCACCTCCACCACAACCCGCGTCACAAGCATCAATGGAAGTGCTTGCTCCGGAAAGTGCACAATCTCAAACTATGCCTTTGCCACCGCCGCCACTACCTAGGCCACACCGAAACTCTTTACCCAAGTTCATTAAGAGTAATCAGTATTTTGATGGAGCTTTCAGGAAGCCAGATGAAGCTGAAGATTGGTTAGCCCAGATTGAGAGATCATTTGACGCCTTCAAAATGCCTCATCATTCGAGGATTTCCTTTGGCACTTATATGCTTCGTCTCAATGCCCAAGTCTGGTGGGAGTCTAAGAGACGTGAATTGATGCTGCTCGTGACATGGGAGATGTTCTGATAAGAGTTCCCAGAGAACTATTTTCTTGGAAGTCTAAGAGTTCAGTATGGTGTTGATTTTCTACATATTGCTCCAAAGGGAAGGACCATGGAACAGTATGAAATTGAATACATTCAGTTGCTACAATATGCAATAGATTCCTATAAGTATAGCGAAGAACTCAAGAGACAAGTTTTCTTAAGTGGTTTGGATGAGGAGCTACATGTTAAGTTGGAAGAGTTTGATATAAGATCTTTCAAAGAACTAGTTGAAATGGCTTGGATTGTTGAAGAAGCCAAGAAAAGAAAGACAAGAGCCACAGAGAAGAAAGCACTTGTCTTTGAACGAAGATTTCATGAGGAGTCAAGCACTGCATACCCATAGAAGAGGTTCGACCTATTGGTAGTTTCAAAGGGAATGCTAATAGTGGGAAGTTCACACCGAAAACCATTAGCTACTGCTAGAAGTGTAAGAGGATGCACTATCCAAGGAGGTGCTCCCAACTGCAAGGAAAGTGTTATTTCTATGGAGACCCAAGTCATAAGATGCTTGAGTGCCTAAAGAAAGCAACCAATACTTGCTATATTTGCAAGCAAGTTGGGCATTTTGTCAATGAGTGCCCTCAGAGGAAGAGTGCCCCAACTAGATCGTCTGGTGGATTTACCCCAGCAAGGTCCAGAAATGGAAGCAGGAATGAGAATTGACATAGATCATCGATGCTCTAATTCCATATTTACAACATGGAAGGATATTGGATGTGCAAGGAGATGGAAGAGGAAGGAGTAGTGTTGGCTACCTTCAAGGAGGATGAGGACTTCGGCTATGACCTTGTCACAGGTTAGCCTTAAACCTTGAGTTGTTTTTGTCGTTTCTTTTATACGACATAAGAGATAGCATACATGTATATAAGCTATATATTTATAAATAAATAGGATTGTGGAATAGGAGTTTAGTAATCCTTCATGTTATAACACAAGAGAAATACAAGTAGCTCATCAAAATGCTTATGCCCTTTTTGATACTACAGCAACCCATTCCTTTATCATGCCTAGCTTGGCTAAGGAGATCGGACTACCTATAATTGCAACCACCTCTTGTTTTATGATAAAAGCCCCTACGGGAAGTGTTATGACAACAAAAGAGATGTTGAAGAATTGTCCATTGATGATACAAGGATGTTTTTCCAACTGTGATTTCATAATGATGGAAATGACTAAGTATGAAGTGATCTTAGGCATGAGTTAGTTGTCTCTTACAAAGGCTAAGGTTGATCGTCGGAATAAGAAAGTGGGATTATTGGATCAAGGAGGAGAAAAGGCAACGTTTGTTGGAGAGTCAATGGTTTCAAAAGAAAAAGAATTGTGCTCATTTGAGTTGATAGAAGGAGAGGGTAATGGAGTCGATAGTTACAATGATAATGAGAAACTGGAAAAAGAGGAGCCTATTTTGGAGAACATTCCCATTCTTAATGAGTTCCCAGATGTTTTTCCAGAGGAGTTGCCTAGATTACCACCAAAGAGAGAGATCGATTTTGAGATTAAGTTGATGGCAAACACGGAACCAATATCAAAGGCACCATATCGTATGGCACCCATGGAGTTCAATGAATTACAAAAGCAACTACAAGAGTTGCTAGACCAAGGATTCATTGAACCAAGTGTCTCACCTTAGAGAGTTTCGTGTTATTTGTTAAGAAGAAGGATGGATCTATGAGGCTTTGTATAGACTATCGAGAACTCAACAAGGTCACCATCAAGAATAAATTTGATGATCTCTTTGATCAATTGCAAGGAGCAAAGGTGTTCGCATGCATTGATTTGTGTTCGGGATACCACTAGCTAAGGATCAAACTCGAAGATGTGTCAAAGACGGCATTTTGAACAAGATATGGACACTACGAGTTTTTAGTGATGTCATTTGGATTGACAAATGCACCAGCTGCTTTTATGGATTTAATGAACTGAGCGTGTAAGCCTTTGCTGGATAAGTATGTTATAGTGTTCATCGATGATATTCTTGTTTATTTAAAGATGCACAGGCAACATGAGGAACACTTTTGAATGGCATTATAGATATTGAGGGAGCACAAGTTATATGCCAAGTTGTCAAAGTGTGATTTTTGGCTTGATCGGATTTCTTTCTTGGGTCATGTGGTATAGAAGGAAGGAATATCGTTGGACCTAGAAAAGATTAAAGTGGTAATGGAGTGGAAACCACCAAGGACTATAACTAAAGTGAAGAGTTTATTGGGTTTACCTAGTTATTATCGAAAGTTTGTGAAGGACTTTTCCAAAATAGATAGACCGATGACATAACTAACCCAAACAAATGAAAAGTTTGTGTGGACAGACAAGAGAGACAAAAGTTTTCAAGAGCTTAAACGATGGCTAGTTTCGGCACTAATCTTGGTTTTGCCAAACCCAAAAAAGGCCTATACGATACATAGTGATGCATCAAGAAATGATCTTAGATGTGTGTTAATGCAAAAAGGAAAGGTAATCGCGTATGCTTCGCATCAATTGCGACTGCATGAGCAAAATTACCCAACCCATGATCTCAAGTTGGCAGCTATAGTGTTTGCACTCAAGTTATGGAGACACTATCTTTATGAACAAAGATGTGAGATTTATATGGATCACAAGAGCCTTAAGTATTTGTTCACACAAAAAGAGTTAAACATGTGACAAAGGAGATGGTTAGAGCTCATAGAAGATTATGATCTTGTCATTAATTATTGCTCGAGAAGTGTAAATGCGGTAGCAAACGCATTAAGTAGGAAGAAACATGGGGAAATTGCTACATTGCTAACTGATAAAAAGGAATTGATTAAGGAATTTGAAAGATTAAGCATTGAGTTCATTAGAAAAGGCATAGAGATGGAGATTTCAAACTTGGTTTTGGAACCAACTTTGATAGAAAGGATTAAGGAGGCACAACGGTACGATGACGTGATGCAAAGGATAAAACAAGAAGTTCAAGAGGGGAAATACTTAGATTTTGAAGTCGATGATGAGGAAGTAGTTAAGATGAAGGGAAGGTTATGCGTCCCGGATGACAAGGAGATGAAAAAGGAAATTATTGAAGAAGCGCATAACTTGAGACATACCATGAACCCTAGTGGAACAAAGATGTACAAAGATCTAAAGGGTCACTATTGGTGGAATGGCATGAAGAGAGAAGTGGCAAACTTTGTGGTGAAATGTCCTATATGCTAACATGTTAAAGTAAAATATCAAAGGCTGGGAGGATTGTTAAAACCATTAGCAATACAGGAATGGAAGTGAGATCAAATTACAATGGATTTTGTATGTGGATTACCCTGAACATCAGCTGGATACGACGCCATATGGGTCATAGTAGATCAACTTACCAAGTCAAAACACTTTGTTCCAATGAATATGACCTATTCGATGGACAAGTTAACCAAGTTGTAGATAAGAGAAATCGTGAGGCTACATAGAGTTCCGGCAGGAATAGTATCAAATAGAGACCCGAGGTTTGTATCAAAGTTTTGGACTAGTCTGCAGAAATGTATGGGAACTAAGTTGCATTTCAGCATCTCTTATCACCTATAGACTGATGGACAGTCAGAACAGACGATCCAGACTTTGGAAGACATGCTTCAAGCTTGTGTTATGGAATTCAAAGAAAGTTGGGAAGTGCACTTGCCTTTGGTTGAATTTGCTTATAAAAATAGCTATCATTCGACCATTAAGATGCCACCCCACGAAGCCTTATATGGACGAAAGTATAGGTCACCTTTCTTTTGGGATGATGTGGAAAAGTTAGCCATTGGATCCGATCTCATTCAAGATGCGGCAAGTAAAGTTCGGATTATCCAACAAAGAATGAGGGAAGCTCAGGACAAGCAAAAGAGTTGGGCGGATAAAAAGTGAAGAGTTCTTGAGTTCAAAATCGGAGATCGTGTATATCTAAAGGTTAACCTGATGAGGAGTGTACATTGAGTTCGAGCACAAGGAAAGCTAAGCCTAAGGTATATTGGACCATTTAGGATACTTGAAAGGATTGTTGATTTGGCTCATAGCTTAGCGTTGCCACCAAATTTGTTGGGTATACATAATGTGTTCCATGTTTCGATATTGAGAAAACATGTACCAAATCCTAATATAATCATGAAGCTGGAACTGGTACAGTTAAGGGAAAATTTTACATATGAGGAACACCTTATTAATATTTTGGATCATAAAGTTCAGAAGCTTAGAAACAAGGAGATTCTGTATGTCAAGGTACTATGTAGAAATCATTCTCATAAGGAAGCCACTAGAAGGCCGATGATGAAAGTCGAAGGAAATACCCGAGCTTGTTTGGAGAATTATGTATGAATTCCAAGTTTTGAGAACAAAACTTTCTTTAAGGGAGGTAGGTTGTAATCCCCTAGATTTTATGCTATGGTTATGTTCAAACCCTAAAACGGAAGTCAACCGAAAACCCTAAGGTCAACAAATATACATCAAACCTTAGTAGATTAGATTCAACAATCTCATGTTCCTAATCTCAAAATAATGAAGTTGAGATAGTAGTGGATAATAGTTAATAATATTATAAGGATGCATAAAAATATCAAATTCGATAATTTTTTATGTCTTTCGAATCCAAATAGGATCAGTTTTCGAAAACCGTACCCCGACGCCCTCGACGGCAAAAATATTCTAATAATACCAATAAACTCGTAAAAATACAAGGATTTCAAAAATATCAGTTTTATAATTTTTCAGAATCTAAAAATATCAGATAAAGCTTAATTACGAGTATTTTCTTTACTACCGATATTAATTTATTTTATCTACTTTTTGTAGTACTATCTACACTATTTATTACTATTCACCTATTTCTACGCACTAGAAACCTATTATCTATTTTTCACTTTTCTCATATACCTTCATTCACATCAAACTTTACCTCTTATTACTTTTAATTAACAAAAATATAAAACAAAACAAACTCTCTCTCTCTCCTCTAAAGATAATGCCGGCCACCCCTCTCTCCATCATCCATATTTTATTTTCTTTTTCAATTTATTTAATTCACACAATTTTCACTCCAAAAATTCTATAAATACCCCATCTCCCTCCAATTCTTTTACACACTCATTCACTTTACTAAAACTCTCCTAAAATCTCTCCTTAAACACTTTCTACCAAAAATCTCTCTTTTCCTTCTTCACTACACATAAACACTATCCAAGCTTTTCTTCTTCTACCACTTCCATACCTTTTTTTAGGTAAAAGTTCTTATCCCTTTCTTTCTACCATGTCATGTAACTTAACATGATCATGGTGTATGTTTCTTAAATATTCCAATGTTGTAGAAGCAACACTATATTCATGTTTTGTTTTTATTTACGAATAAATTTCATATTATGTTGATTTGCTATTATGTTGTTATTATGATCTTATTATTGTTATTATCATGCTTGTAACCTAACTTTATATATATCTTACTATCTATATATATTTTTAGAGCCTAAATGTTCACTAACTCACTAACAAGCATATTATTGCTTTTTCTTTTTCCCCTTTTTTTTTTTTTTTTTTTTTTTTTTTTTGGGTGGTGGTTGGGGGGGGGGGGGGGTGGGTGGTTGGGGCAGCATAGGGCATAGTCTTGGAATGTCTTGATGAAGCTAAGGCTCTCAATACAATATCGGGTTATCTTAATGAAGTTAAGGTTCCCAATACTTGACTATAATATCTTGCTTATTATTGCTATATTGCTTATCGATAATATCTTGCTTCTTATTTCATATTTTTGTCATCTACATACTACATGCTCTTAATAGATGTATCTACATAATGATATTGTCTCAACTAAATTCAAAGAAGAATTTTTCCTTAATAAATGAACTTGAAACTAAATTTTCTATTATGTAACTTGTCATTAAATAATGGAGTCAGCATCAACAACATAGAAATGGTGTCACGCCCCAAACGGTATTCTAGACGTAACAGTCCACCGCATGCTAATCAAGACATAATAACCACTAACACAGTCATTCAGAAGTTTTGTATTAGTATACAAGGCGTTCCCTCACGATAATAGAATACGTAAACAATTGAGGAAAGATAGTTCAATTTGATAGGATAAGCATAAAAATATAAACTACAGATATCTAAGGATCAATTACAAAGCATTAAGGGGCTTTCCCCTGCTACACATAAGTTTAGGCATTTCCTTTTGGTAACAATTGATACTGATTTGGCCAAGTCCGAGAACGCAACCATAAGTACGGGAACTGCATTAAAAACAAAAAACTGCGGGGTGTAAGCTATGCTAGCTTAGTGAGTTTCACTTCCAAAATTAAATGCTCGATAGCAATATATAATAGACAAGTTAGATTAACAACCATATGAAATGCACAAGCACGTGAGCATATAATACATAAGACCAACCAGAAGTCTTATGTTGAATGGATTTACGCCCTCCATTCGGGGTTAGGTGTTTCAGGCTCATACGACCAACGATTTAGATTTTTTTCCCATTTTTATTGTGGTTGATACAAGTGTCCACCCTCACACATTTTCAATTTCGGCCATTACGCCAACATTTGAGTTTACAGGCCCCTTATTGCCCAGCTATTATGCCTTCTTCCCACAAAGGTATAATAACCTATGCAATGTGACTCACATATGATATGCATGGTCAATTTGATTATAAGATCATGGCATATTAATTTAACAATTTATAGGTGATCATAGAGATTTTAGACAGATCAATTCTATACCAGGTCATACAAATATTTACAACAAGCTTATTTCAATATTCTTATCATGAATTCACCCATGTAGAAATCATATACACCCAGTAAAATTTTATCTTGTCCTAAATCTAATGCCACTAACATTACAAGTACAAGCACAAGCATATAATTTAAAGATAGTGAACTCACTCGGCCATGGTCACCGGTCTCTAATGGTAGTGATCCAGAAACAAGAATTCCCCCGATTCCAAATCATCTAAATGAAAGAAATACTTCTATGAGTATTTCATACCATAACTAATTCCAAAATTTTCAATCATAACTCTTTAAATTCATAATTTCAGTAGTAATTGAAAATTTCAACTTAAAACAGCCCTAACTTGGTCATTTTAACTCGGAATTTTGTAAATAAGCTATCGATTTCTATCTATTTCGAAAGATCTATCCATTTATGATGTTATTACTAAATTTTGAAAATTTTTAGGTTTTGGAATGGTCGGATCAGATCTGATCAGTCACTAAAAGTTGAGATTCCAAAATTGTTTTGTGATATTTGCATTATTTCTATCAAGTAAATTATATGTACATGCAATATCTACATGTTATTATCATGCATGATATAATATGAGTTATTTATGTGTATTTCCTTAATGATTTTTGGTTGAAAAGAATTCTTGAAAAAACTTCTACTTTGAAATAATGTTATGAATGCTTGTTTGAGAAAACTAGCTTTATTTCTTTGAAAATCATACCTATTGTTACTATGATAAAGCCTTGGTGATCTATATATCAAATGCCTTCATTATCTTGACAAATTTCTTCATTTAAAGGTTGAAAAATAGATGTTTAAATGTGGGTTTTGCCTTGTGACGAATTTTCCACAATTTTTGAAAATGAGATTATTGTTTGATCTTAGTTGGGAAATCTTTCCTTTATTTTAAGTTTCTACTTTGATAAAACATATTTATTCTTATAAAAATCAAGTCTTTATTATATCAATTCCCTAACACTTCTATTTTTCCATTAAAGTACTCATTTTGGCATTTGGAAATAGGTGTTTAAATAGGGATTATTTTTAGATCTGAATTTTGGAAAATTATTCTTGAGATTGTTTCTTGTGAAAAACTCCTTTAATCTTTCTAAAACTAATTCCTAATCAAACCTACTCCCTAAGGCTTCCATTTCTTTAATAAAACTCTTGTTTTAGGATTGAAAAATAAGTGCTTTCTTGGCATTTTATCCTAGTTGTGAATTTCTACATTTTTGTTGGGGTTGAATCATAGATCTAACTTAACTTTTGAAATCATTTTCTTGTTTTGAAAATTTCTCTTCGTAAAACCATAATCAACTTATAAAAATCACTACTTTATGATATCTATTACCTAAACCCTTCATTTTACATGTAAAATTTTATTTTAAAGTAGGAAAATATGTTTTTTAAATGGGTCTTCCTCAAGATCCAAATTTTAAAAATATCTTTTTGATGGAAACAAAATTAGATCTTGAGTTTTGATCAACTCGTTCCTCAAGGAAAACATGTAGCAAGTCTTTTATGCATGTAAAACAAATAGCTATGTTATTTTACTACTCTAAACAAGTAGATCTATTATACTACTCATATTATGAATGTAAATGCATCATGAAAAATATGTAGATGAGAATAGAAATGAAAATATAAGCTCAAAGCTTCCATAAAAATAATAGATAGCAAATGATATAGCAAGATGATAGTATATCAACTTTAATAACAAGATCTACACATTGTGATGACAAGATTTTGTGTGTGTGTGTGTCGGAGGCGGGGGGGGGAGGGTTGTGGGGGTGTTGTTGTTGCAAGGCTCATGGCAAGGAGGGAAAGGAGAGGGAGAGAAAGAGACTTCCAAAAGTGGGTTTTGTAATAAATGAGGAAAAGTGAAAAAGTGAAAGGTGAAAAAGAGTTTATATAGAAAAAGTATTTAGGGTTTGTATGAATAATTTATTTGGAGAAAAATCAAATAAAAGAGAGTGAATTGGGTTGGGGCGAAGGGTGGGGGGAAGGTGGATGTGTACCGGCTTAGGAGGGAGAGAGAAGA
Organism: Combretum micranthum; assembly: GCA_024138025.1. Lineage (NCBI taxonomy): Eukaryota > Viridiplantae > Streptophyta > Magnoliopsida > Myrtales > Combretaceae > Combretum > Combretum micranthum. Next base: position 4,315,424 of record JAMXBD010000003.1, read on the forward strand.
GGAGAGTGTTTTGATTTGTTTTATGTAACAAAATTCAAACTTAATGAGTCGTTTGTGTACAAAATATATTGGAAAAGTAAATTTGTAAGAAAATGATGGAAAATTATAAGAATAGGTTGTAAGGATGTAAGAATAGGGTATGGGTGGTTGTACTTGATGAATAGTATAAAAGAAAACAAAAGTTAATTAGATACTTAATTTACTAGTAGTAATGAAAATATGATAAAAAGTTTATAGCTGTAACTTTTATAACCCAAAAAAATTTAAAACTAAAATATTTAGAAATATTATGAAATTACAAATCTAATGATACAAATATCATATATTTAATATCCCGAGCCCCGAGACATGCTTTTCGAGACTTGTATCCGATCGGGCTCGAAATAGGTTGAAAATTTACTAATTGAATATTGCTTAGCATTCTAATATTAATACGAGCCAATCTACACTTCTCACTTGTATTTCGACTTCTTGGTTTTAGAAAACCGAGATTACCGGATCCAAAATGCTAGGGTTTTTTTGAGGTTTTGTTGACTTAGGGTTTCTGGTTGATTTTCTGAGTTAGAATCTTACCTCGGAGTTAACTTGTTTTTATTCCTTCGGGGTTTCCTTCTTGATATCGCTGGACATAGGATTCTAAGGTCCGATTGGTCTAGAGATATTCCTTTAGGATTTCGGTTTTCGGTTTTAAATCTTTCCTGAAATCAAACTTAGGTTTACTAAGAAAACGGGGGTTTACAAATGGAATGATACAAGTTTTCTCAAGGTTTTCTCAAATAACAAAGATAGCTTTACCAAGGAAATATAAGAAATAAACACCTTCTTTTCATAATATGGTGACCTAAGTCATAGTAAAATAATTTGTTGGGATTCAAAGTTTTTACAAAAAGCTTAAAATTAAACTCTTTTCAAACTCCATAACAAGAACAAGAAGCAAACTAGTTTCAAAGTTAAGATAAAATCAATCCATAAAGTTATAAACCCACTTAGAAAAATAATGATTTTCAAGTTTATAAAGAAGGAACTTATTCTCAAAGAATATAAATATGATAAGATAAAAAAACAAATGATTTTATCAATAAAGAGGATTCTTTTTAAATAAAATTTGTAGAGGAAATAAAAGACCAAATTTGAGAAAACAAGAACTTATATTTTGAACAAGAAATATAAAAAGAAAAGACTCATTTTATAAAACCATTCAAAAGCCAAATTTATAAATAGGTTATCAACAACTTAATAATTTTTTGATAACTTATTCTTTTATCACTAGAAGTAAAAATTATAAAAAAACCAAAGCTAAAGGAAATTTTATTTGTTTTAGAAAAAAGGAATGGGAAAAATAAAATAAGAATATAGTCATTTATAATAACCTAGTAAAATATAAAGTTTCTTCAAAATACTTTGAAAAGCAATTTGTCAAGTTTAAGTTTCAACACTTCAAAATAAATTGTTTTATAAAATAATCATTGAGACACTACCATTAGAATTTTTGCATATAAAGTGAGCTTATATATAATCAAAGGATTTTTAAATCATATATATATATATATATATATATGTCTATATTTTTACTAAAGGATTTTTGAATAAAATTGAGTTAGAAAAATTGTTTTGCAAAATCTAGAAAATTCCATTTTGAATCTATACCGAGGTGTTTAGCAACCCAAATGAACTTATATGTAGGAAATAACCTTAGAAATGGATAGATCTTTTTGGGTAGGTAGAAATCGGTATATAATATGCAAAATTCCGAGTTAAAATGAGCAAGTTATGACCATTTTAAGTTGGAATTTCACTCTATGTGAATTTTGACAAACTTAGTTGAATAGAGTTTCAAGTTTAAGTAGATCTTTCAAGAACTACTCATATGAGATATTTCTTTTGTATAGGTGACGTGGAGTTCGAGCTACCTTACTTAGAGGACTATTTCGACTAAGAAGCTTCTGATATGGCTGAGTGAGTTTAAATTATCACAAATGTACTTATGTATTTCCTTGTAGCTTAGTGACACTAGATTTAGGAAAAGATAAAATATGAAAGTGCATGTGTTTTACTTACATGATTGAAGTTATTATAAGTATATCGATGTGAGAATTGTTAACTAATCATTGTATGATTTAGTTTAGTATTGATTGTCTTTAAATTCTATGGTCAATTATTAAACGATTAATGCTATGCCGTGATTACTTAAATTAAATGATACATGCATGACACGTAGTGAGTCACATTGCATTCATTAGTATACCTTTGGTGGACAAGGGTATAATAATGAGGTCGCAGACCCGAAATAATCATCTATGACTTAAATTGCCTGTAATTAAGTGGTGTGTGGACACTCGAATCAACTACATTTTAGCAATTAGTAGGAATCTATACAAAACTACAAAATATATTATTTGTGAACTATGGCTTCATTGCCCAGAAAACCTAACTACCGAATGGAGGGATAAATCCATTCAAATATATGATTCTTGGAAAATCGTATGTATTGTTTGCTCACATGCTTGCTTGCATTTCATACGATTGACTAAATAACTTGGGTGATCATTGATTGATTGAGTACTTTACTTATGGATTTAATTCTCACTTAGCGAAGAAGCTTACCCCCTTATAGATATCTCTTGCAATTTCCTCATTTATGGTTGAAGCCCTAGGAGTATTTCTCTCAGGTATTACCTTTTTCCTTAAGGGGTTTTTGGAAGAAGTTAAAGACTAGACGTAGACTTAGACTTCTAAGTAAATTTCCTTGTAATTATTTTGATTAGGCTTCTCTAGACTATGATGAACTATATCATTTAACGAGGGAGTGCCCATTTGATGATTGTAAGACCTTTATATAAATTCCTATTGCAAGTTTTTATGTTATGATTTCCATTCTTAAACTACTATATGAAGATTGTCTTAAACAACTTGTCTCAAAGTTTGTCCGTTATGATTGTGAACGTACGCCTTACACCCGATATCGAAGCTTATGGGATGATGGAGGTAGTCATACTTAAGCTTTAATATTAAGTGTGGCGGACTATCACGTTTAGGGTACCCTTTTGGGTGTAACATACACCATCCAATTGTTTCTCCCATCTTCAAACCTCTCTTTACCATATGTAAAAATTATAAAACCCTCTCTTTTGTTCATGTAACATAACATGAACAATGTGTGTGTTTTGGTTTTATATAAATCCCTATGATGCTAATGCTAGGGAAATGGAATCATGAAAACAACATATTGTTCATGTATTGTTGATCTTCATAATGTGTTCATGTTGTACTATGTTCATGATCCTAACTTAACTCTTTATATATTGTTATGTATATATACATCTATATTTCTTAAAGCCTAAATGCTCACTAATCTAACAATTTATTTATGCTCTTATTTTATTTCTCATTTATTTATTTCATGCTTAATAAATAAGACTAGTCATCTTCTAGTCTTAGACTTATCCTCAACAAGTCAAAACGTTTTTGGGACTTGTCTATAATCTTAGTCCCAGGGAGCCTTAACACGAATCTAGGACTCCCATGTTTTTCTTATTATTTTCTTGCTTTTCTTTATAAGACTTGTCTATTTCTAAGTCTTGGAAAGACTTGAATAAAGACCTAAAGCTTCCATAATTTTTTTCTTTTTTTTTTTCCTTAAGCTTTCTTTTGATTTTCTTTTCTTTTATGGAGCTTGTCTATTTCTAAGTTCCAACAAGCCTTGATACAAGCTAAGATGTCCATATTTTGTTCTTAAATATATATGCTTATTTGATTCTCTATGTCTTTATTTTTTATATGAGTTATTTTTAACTAACACAACTATTGAGTTCATATTCATGCATGATCATAGGATAGTGTTATCTTAATAAAAATCTTCAAGACAACAAAAGGTATTAGTTTTATTCATATAAAAGATAGAACTAAACTCTAATGAAAAGTGATTTTCAATACTTAGGAGAAATTTTCATTAAGACTTAGGAAATGGTTCAACTATTGTAATAGCCATGATTTTATTCCCGATATCATGTTATATATAAGTGATTATAGTTGCATATTAAAATAAATAAATAACATGTTTTACATATGGATTAAGATAGTATAATTTAATGTATGTGTTTGAGTAGTGTAGAATAATTATGTTTGCATTAGTATAATAAATACTTAATATTGATTTACATATTGATGTTGTATATGAAATGAGTAATATTAGACTTAAATGTATATTTCAAGTTTTGTGTGCAGCAGATTTTCTTTTTTGAACCCAAAAAGCTAGCCAAATGCCTTTTGTTTTACTTAAATTAATAACCTTAATTAAGCCTAACTAAAAGCCACTTAATAACTTAATTTTAGCTGCCTTAAAAGTCAAATTTGGATAAATATTAAGCCAAAAATATCCCAATTTTCGTCCAAAATCAGACCACCATCAAAACAACCTTCTAAACAAACAAAACTCATTAGTTTCTCTTCCAAAGCTACCCCAAATTCAAGATCAAGACCTACATCCAAATTCTTACAAATTGGCAACAAAAAGACCCTTCTAAAGCCTTGCAATCCAAGCCAAAAGATTTTAGGTAAGTTTAAGTTACATTTGATACAAGTTTTATAGTGTAGAGTTTATTAAATGTGATTTGGATATGTATATATGTATTAGTGATGTGTTGATGAAGGTTTGGGTTGCTAATGAAGTATAATATATGCATGTTTAGTAGTTAAAGTATGTTGATGAAACTGGAATAATATATGAGTGGTATAGTAAGGATTAAGTGAAGTTGAGCTAGTTGAAAGTTATGTTGAATGTTGTTTTATGAGTTTTGAAGTGTGGGAATAATGTTAGAACTGTTTGGTTTGTGTTGAAGTTAAGTTGAATGTCCAAACGTTTGATAAAAAAGAGTATGAAAAACAGAGAGTTTGTATAGGCTATTAGGAAGCAAATCACAAGAGTGATTCAAGCCTTGGTAGACTCGGGATGGACAAATTTGATGAATCATAGGCGTGATTTGTTCCTTAATAGCGTCTGATGTGGGTTTTTTCATGAATCACAAGTGTGATTTTGCAAGAAAAAGCTCTGTTTTGGTAATTTTTCATGAATCACGGGTGTGATCCATCCCTTGGTAGCCTCGGGTTGATCAAAAACTTTGAAACTCAAAAATTACGGCCGTAATTCTTAGCTCAAAAACCATTTTATGACAGCTTTCCAAAAATCACAGCCGTGACTCGTGTTTTCCCTAACGCAATAATATTTCGTATTTTAATCATAACTTTTTCATATGACCTCCGATTGAGATGATTCAAGTTGTGCTGGAAATCTTAAAAAGGGATCTACAAATTTTATGTTTTGATTATTTACATATTTCAAAATCATCAAAGCTTAAATTTTGTTTCTTTTCAGCTAATACAATTTTCAAACAAGGTTAAAAACTTATGTTTTCTTGTTAAATGTGTGTTTGCATATGAAGTGGATCTTTTTGGACTAAAATGAGATAGATTAATGATATTTGAGGTGTAAAGATGATTTTGTCGGCTTGTATGATCTTGATAAATGATATGTTATGACTTTGTATAAGTTATATTTGAAGTCTTAAGTATTAAGCTTAAGATTTGATATGCTTTAAGTGTAATTCCAAGTATAAAATGTTGATTTGAGTTTGGATTATCTTCTGAAGGATTCTCGAGGTTCTATTTGGATTTCCTACATAAGGTACGCAGTAACGTGTTTGTTCTATGCTTAGGATAGGCATATCTTTAATCAACATTAATATAGAAAAACTTAAACCTTATTTGAGTTGGATGTCTCTTATGCTGTTTAAATCCGTATATGGCCTGGTATAGTAGATCGGTATCCGGTTCAGGGAGCAACACTTTGCTTAGATTGGGGGCACAGTCGATTAGGCGCTTAGGCCACCCCTGTCTTTGATAAGACTTTCATAAATGGTACGGCAGGTAACTGATGGGGAAGACGGTATCGGCGTAATGTTTGCTTACTCTTAGAATGAAGTGGCATGATTTAATCCAAATGTTTATGGGAACAGTTGGACTAGGTGATGTTATGGACTAAGATAAGTGAAGTTGTGTAACGGCTGTCAACCCTAGATGTAGTTATTTTCTCTTTATCTGATATGTCATCTAGGAGATACAAGTATCCGAGCTGCTTATATCAACCCCCTGAGCGTCGAGGTTGTTACTCAGGACCCCAATTACCCCTATTGTCCAGAGTTTGAATACTCTAGTTTTGATTGAATAATTAAAAGAATATCTAATAAATGAATGGATGTTGCATTGCACTATAGTTAAGATCATGTGAATCATTCTGCCTTTGTTTTTATTACTGTGTACTGGGCCTCTAGCTCACTTTTATCTTTTCAGGTGTGGAAGATGAGTTCTACACAAGCAAGGGATATGAATCTGCTTTTGAAGAGTTCTTAGATGAATAGGATGAGTAGAGGAGACCATGACTTATAAGGAACCCTTTGTAATAAATTAGTTATATATGTGTATATGAATTATGGACTTATGTAATAGTTATTAGGATTGTTGCTATCTTTTGATATATTTTGTAAATAGCTTGTTTACGAGCCTTGTTTGTAATGTTTATGTATATATATATGGTTTTATTATATTTGGATCTTTTATTAAGTAATGAAGTTAAAAGTTGTATTTTATGGAATGTTATATGTACTATTAGTAATAAAGTTTGTTCTTATAAGACATTTAAGCTAATAACTATCCAAACTACTCCTGGATTGCAAGCTTATATATAATACCATGGATTATATGTGGTTGGAGAACTGGATTTACCTATTTTAAATATAGGGATAAGTTTGGATCCTTACAACTATATCTTTTTCAAACTATTAAAATAAATTTTACCATAAATTTTTAATGTTGATAATTCCTTACTATACAAAATTTTCTTAAAAACTTATTATGAGGTATGTATCAACTTCTTGAAAAATACTAAGAACAAAGTAAGTTTTTCTAAGTCAAAATTAAAATCACTAGTCCAACATTCACTTGGGAAAATAAAAATTGTTAGGTAACTTAAAGAGCCAAGTTTTTAAGAAATAAATCTATCTTTATAAAGTCACGAAAACATAAAAATGATGATTTTAAATGAGTAGGCATTCATTAGTAACAAACTCAAAATTTTTTATTTTTCTTCTAATAGCTAAAAGAAGAATTTTGTAAACTTCATTTTCCAACTTCTAAACTAAATTGTTTTATGAAAAAAAATCATTGTTGGGGCAACATCACTAGAATCATGCATATAGTATGATTATATATCTGTATTAAAGAATTTTTCAACTATATAAATATCTATGTTTTTGTTGTAAACATTTTGGAAAAGTAAAATTTTGACAAATTATAACTTAAGGGCTAGGATTTTCGTGTCTACTCTGTACTGACCTATTTCAAAACCCAAATGGATTTTAATATTAAAAGTAACCTTAGAAATAGATAGATATTTTTGAATAGGTAGAAAACAACATTTAATATGCGAAATTTAGAGTTAAGATGAGCAAGTTATGGCCATTTTAAATTATAATTTCTCTTAATCCGATTTTTGACAAAAATAGTGAAATAGAATTAGAAAGTTTAAGTAGAACTTCTATGAAATACTTATTCCGAGTATTTTTTTGTTTAGGTGACGAAGCTTTAGAGGATCTGTATTTGAAGGACTTTTGAGTGAAGGATTTTTTGGCAAGGATGGCCGGTGAGTTTATCTCTTATTTGTTGATACTTATTTATGCTTGTAGCTAGAGGTACTAGAAGTAAGAAAAGATGAAAATGGAATATGCATGATAATGTTGGTTGAAAGAATACTACGCATATTGAAGCATAAATTATTGTTGATTAAACTCCTGTTCTATTATAATGATGGAGTGTCTGCAAATTCTATGGTCGCCTTTAAATTATCTTAATCACATGACAAGGATTATATGAATTGATTCATGCACATCACGAAGTGAGTCACATTGTATTAGCTACTATGCCCTTGGTGGGACAAGAGTATAGTAGTGGGTTTCATAGGGACCTGCAAGTCTGCAATGATGAGTGAATAGGAGCCCGAAAGAACTATTTAAGGATGGGCGAATAGGAACCCGAAAGAATTATTTCATAATAGAGCGAGTAGGATCCCAAAAGAACTACATAATTGGATTATAAAGTAGTGTTTTAAAGAGCCTGAAACACCTAACCTAGAATGGAGGGTGTAAATTCATTCAAACATATGATTTTCGGTTGATCATATATATTGCTTGCTCACATATTTGATGCATTTCATATGTCTGCTTAATAACTTGTTTGATTTTCTTGATACAAGTATGCTAGTTCGAGAATATTCTCACTAAGCTAGTTGAGCTTACATCCTAATAGATTTTTGTTGATGTAGGACCAATATCTCTTGTACCCGAAGTCTTCATTTGTTTAAGTAAGATTACGCTTTTGGAAATCTTTTCGAGGAAATCCTTTTAAAGATCATAGAATAGATTTCCTTTAAAATCTTTTGGCTCTTGTTATCGTTATATATAAGACCAAGACTATATTTTAAGCAATAGATTTATTGGGGAAATGCTTCTAAGATGATGTAAAGACCTTATTTCTATGATTTTGAAGATAATTGTTTATTTGGATTATTAGATGCTATATTTACTTTCTCAAACTACACATCTTACATGTGTCTTCTATTAATGTGATGGACACCTTACATATGGTGTCAAAGCTTTCACATGACTTTGGGATATTATTCTTAAGCTTTAATACTGTATGTGGTAGACTGCTATGTTTATGTTACTCTTTGGGTCATGACAGTTTTATCGAACTCCAAACTATTATACTAAAGGGTTCCTTCGTGATTAAAGTTATAACATATATATTTTAGTGGTATTGCATTAATTCCCTACAAAATTGTTCAATAACAATTTGTAATGCAAGTGAAAGTGTTTCTTTGGGAAAGTTAACATAAAATATGTAGTGATATTCTCTTATTTCCATTAAGGTACAAGCAAAGGTCATAGTTCACCAATTGGTCTTGAGTATGTAAGTCCTATCTGCTAACACAATAGACATTTTTCCACATATTCAACCACATCCGTTTCATATTTTTTTTTAATGAAAGTGTATCTTTGAATCTTTATACATTTTCGTGCTCATTGGATGTATGAAATAGCTTGGGTAATGTGCTTCATCAAAAGTCTCTTTCTTTGACTCTTCTAGGGCCTGTTTGCTCATAAACTAATCAAACGAATCAGATACAGATAAAAATTAGACAATCCAAACAAACCCATTAATTTGATTATAACTAATAACTTATGTTTCGCTTTGGTATCTTCTTTATGTGCTTATTATTATTATTATTATTATTATAGTTGGCTGCAATCCTTACTTGACAAGCATCAATGCCACTTTCCCCTCCTTAGTCACTTTCATATCCACTCATCTCAAGTCTTCTGGCGAGTGATTAAAGTTGTAACATCTACCTATCTTCTAACTTAAAGCATTTGCTACTACATTAGCTTTTTCTAGATGATAAAAAATCTCCAAATCATAATCTATTTATCAATCCTAACCATCTTTGTTATCTCATGTTCAATTCTTTCTAAGTAAAGATATACTTTAAGCTCTTATAATCACTATGAATTTTTCACTTTTCTCTAAACAATGAAGTGCCTCTAAAGTTACAAAGCTAACACTACAACTACTAATTCTAAGTCATGAACTTGATAATTCTTCTCACAAGGTTTCAACTATTTACAAACATAAGCAACAATTCTACCTTTTTGCATCAAATACATCTCAAGCGTTATAAATAAGCATTACTACACATCATATAAACTCTTTCCCTCTCACTAGTAAGTACATTAGCCTCTTTTTCAACTCTTGAAAATTTATTTCACATTTATTATTCAACTCAAACTTTACATTTCTTGTAACAGTTTTGTCAAAAGGCATTGCAATTTTAGCACTTGATAAGTTTGACTAAGGGGAAAAAATGTGATATAGATAAGTCTGAGGTCCATTTAAAAAAAAATAATTATTAATCATGTGTTGCTCACATGATGAGGATAATGACAATGTAATTTTACCCACTACAACATAACACGTCATTAATTTTTCAAAATGTTGACATTATTAGCTATTTGCAAAAGTTTAAAATAATACGTCAAAGAATGAAATTTCCTTCGATGCAAAACATAAATTAAGAACTTTTTGTCTCTTAAAGAATCCTAGTTGTAGTTGAAATTCAATTTATCAAATTTTAAATATATTGATGAATAAAGTATGGGAAAAGGAAATTAATATTATTAATTTTTGAAATTTATAAAAATACCACTTTGATAAAAGTAATCTTATTTTTAGATAAGCTGACCTCATCTTTAATAGAGAGGAGGTAGTAAGTGGCAAACCTCCTCTTTTGAAGAGATGAGGTTGCACAAAATAGGAAAAAAAAAATCTTGCTCTATTTTTTTTTTTAATCCTAAACTAGCATGCAATCTCCTATGATAAAGATGAAAAAAAAAATCCACCAATGCAAAATCAAGACACGTCCTTGATGATGTGTAATTCAAATGATATAAAGAGAGAGAAAGACAAAAAAGCAAAAACCCATTATTAGAGGGTGGTCAAAGCCACTTAAAGGAAGATCGAAGATAGAGAGAAGCTTGCTGCGTCGGCAAACATCATGGGCTTTCATGGTAGATAAAGACTTTTGTCCACCATTCTCCTTGAATTTGTTTTGAACCTCAATCATTAGATTCACATTAACATGATATTAAGATGTCGCCGCCACAACCACCATTGATAATCTACTCCTCCTTAGATCCATGTTACAACTTTTATTTTTATATTTTTATGTGTATAGAAGTAAGAAGGAATTCAAACCTTCCTTACTCTATGAAGTATTTAATAAGAAGAAAAAGAAGAAAAAATTTGGGTGTGTGAAATTGTATTATATTGAATTCAAAGTCAAATTTTTAAATGGGGGGTATCATATCATATTCTGCAGAGGAGAGGATGATTATGTATGTATAGAGTAAGATAAGAAAATGGAGATGGAAAATTGAGGTTTGATTGCAGTGGAGAGGGAAACGATTAGAAATAGAAGAAAAAGATTTGTTTTTCTATTTTGTGCAACCTCATCTCTTGAAGAGTCGAGGTTATACAATATACACTAACCTCGTCTTTTAGAGAGATAAGGTTCAACACTTACTACCTCGTCTCTTTAATAGACGATATCAATTTGCTTAAAACTAAGATTATTTTTATCTTACTAACATTTTTATAAATTTTTTAAAATTAATAATATTAATTCCTTTTTTCTAATAAAGTATTACTTACTTTTAATTTTTTTCTATTGAATTTTACAACCGAAGGAAATAACGGGACTGTCGGTCCGTGGAAATTGCATCCTGAATGACAAAAATTTCCTCCGGGAATTTTCCTGAAATTTTCGTTCGAAACCACCAGGCAACCACGTATTGGATTCCCTGAAACTAATTTGATTTGGCTGTTGTGATTACCAACTTTTTAAGTTAAGGAAATGGTCTTACTGAAGACGCGTAACAGGAATCGGGATGCAGTATACACATCTAATCTACTATATAAAAATTCAACCGGCAAAACGCAAGATTCACCAAATTATATCCTCTCTGGCTTTTTTAACTACCAAACCTGAAATTCTTGAGAGCTCGAGACATGGTTGGATTTGTTCCATATACAATTCTCGTCGAATCCTTTGTGAGTAAGGTTATCGACGAGTCCTATGCGCTCTGCAAAAGTGAATATCTTGCCGCAGCCCCAGGACTGAAAGATGGCGTGGAAGATCTCCATGGCAGACTCAAGGCGATCCAGGCAGTCCTTAAAGATGCTGAGGAGAAGCAGGTGACCCAGGAAGCAATTAGACTCTGGCTTAGCAGGCTCAAAGACGCAGCATATGATGCTGATGATGTCCTTGATGAAATCGCAACTGAAGCTATGCTGTGGAAAAAAGCAAAGAAGAAGGACGCAAAAGATGTTTGCAAGAAAAAGGAGAAGAACGGAGTGAGTGCAGGAAACGCTCTTCGTCCTCGTGATGCAGCACACAAGGTAAGGGATTTATTACAAAGGCTCGATAGGATATCAAAAGATAAGGATGACTTTAGGCTTAGTGAGAACATTGGAGATGATCCCTACCAATCTCGGAGAAGAGATCGCATCACCACTTCTTTGCCAGACACAATAATAGTTGGCAGGGTTGGTGATAAGAACGCTGTCATAGACCGGCTTTTGTCGGGCTCCAGCAATTCCTCTCGAAAGTTTTCCGTCCTACCGATTATTGGAATGGGGGGAATAGGTAAAACCACACTTACTCGACTCGTATATTCTGATGAGAGGGTGGAAGAACATTACAAAGTTTTGACGTGGGTTTGTGTCACGGATGATTTCAACATTGAAGGAATCCTTAGGCAGATGATCGAGTCCCACTCAAAGATGCCACTCCCAAGTAACCTGTCAATAGGTCAGCTACAATCCCGTGTTGATGAATTCTTATTTAATACAAAATTCCTGCTCGTTCTAGATGATGTATGGACTAAAAACTACCAACATTGGGAATCACTAGAAAAAGTGTTGAATAGAGGGGGAGAGGGCAGTAGTGTTTTGATAACTAGTCGGGATAGCGAGGTGGCTAATAAATTTGGCGACCTAGAGACCTATAACTTGGAATGCTTGCCTTTTGAAGATTGCTGGTCTCTATTTCAACAAATAGCACTTAAAAATGGCAACTTAGACCATCCATGTAGGGCAGAGCTAGAGGCTATAGGGAGAGAAATTGTAGATAAATGCAAGGGATTGCCTTTGGCCTTGAAGGCCTTGGCTGGTCTCTCAAGAGGTGACTACCGAGTGGGCAAATGGAAAACAATCCTTAAGAGCGAATTATGGGAGATAGAGAAAGGCCAGAACGATAAAATTGGAAACCTCAAAGTACTCCCCGCACTGAAGCTGAGTTACACCTATCTGTCATCTCATCTGAAACAATGCTTCTCGTATTGTGCTATCTTCCCGAAATCCTATATTTTCTACAAAGAAGAGCTAGTTAAACTATGGATGGCAGAGTCATTCATTCCCCTGTCAAATGATAGGGAGACCCCGGAGGATCTTGGCCACGAATATTTCACCGAACTGCTGATGAGATCTTTCTTCCAGAAGGAAATAATTCATAACCGGGATGCATACAGAATGCACGATCTTATTCATGATCTGTCAGTATCTGTTTCAAGCCCCTACTGCGTCCAGTTGAAGGAAAACGAGCCACCCGGGGACCTGGAACATGCACGCCACCTATCTTTGGTTTGTAACGACATCGAGCAGCCGCTTTCCAAGGCCATCGACCATTCAAAAAAGATACGCACACTTCTTTCACCAAATGACCATTTGAATGATTTTGGCAAAGCCCTTGATAAAATATTCAGATCACTACGATACCTTCGGGTGTTGAATCTGAGTTCCAGCACCCTTGTAAAATTGCCCGACTCCATCAAAGAGTTGAAGCTCTTGCGCCATCTTGATCTTTCCAAAACTGAAATTAGAGAACTTCCCAACTCTGTGTGCTCCCTATACCATCTTCTTACTTTAAAGCTTTTAGGATGCCCTTGGTTGGTTGAATTGCCAAAAGACCTTAAGAATTTGGTGAATTTGCGTCACCTTGAACTAGACGACATGTTTTGGGCCAAGGCTTCTTCTTCCACTTTACCACCAGATATAGGAAATTTAACCAACCTTCAGAATGTCCATGCATTTGCAGTTGGCAAGGACCTGGGCTATGGAATCGAACAATTGGGAAATATGTCATGCCTTTCAGGATCACTGCGTATTTTTAATCTGGAAAACACTGGCAGTGCAAAGGAGGCAAATTTGAAGAAGAACAAGAAACTGGAGAAAGTGCTACTTGAATGGAGCCATGAGCATAGACCTCAAAATGAAGCTGTTGATGAAGAAATTCTAGAGGACCTACAACCTCATCAAGATATTAAGGAACTTTGTATTTCAAACTACAAGGGAAATCAATTTCCCGAGTGGATGAGAAATCAGCTCCTCCAAAACCTTCAGGTTGTTTGCTTGAAATACTGTCTTAAATGCAAGGTCCTCAGCCTTGGTCAGCTACCCCAACTGCGAGAGCTCTACATTAAAGGGATGGAGGAGTTGGAAGAATTAACAGATGGTGATTGGCCTATGTTAGGAAGATTACATATCAGTGGCTGTCCAAAGCTAATTGCACTTCCTCGTATATTTTTTCCGCTGAGGGTTATGAAAATAAAGAACTGTGGCAGATTACAAAGCCTACCAGTAACCCCTTCTCTGATGTTCCTAACACTCGCTGAAAATTCCCTTCTGGAGGACTGGAGAGAAGCAATAATTGTTCTTGAAAATGATCGTGGAGAGAGTCGGAGATTTCCATCCTATATTAAAATTCTTGAATTGAGGATCTCTCGCTGCCCCAAGTTGATTGGCTTGCCAGTGCATTTCTTCCCCCAGAAACTGTATATAGATGACTGTGAATTGATTAAGGAACTCCCACCCGAAGCCCATGTACAACGTCTACAGCATTTGGAATTAACCAGTTGTCCAGACGTAACACTGCTGCAAGCACTTCCACATACAACATCCTTATACTCCTTGGTCATTTCAAAGATAGCAGGGTTGAGCTCATTTCCAAATTGGCCCAAACTTCCAGGTCTAAAGGCTCTCTATATCTCTGGCTGCAAAAATCTGCACTGTTTAACAGGCGAAGATGGAGAAGGATCACTGCAAAGTTTAGAACAACTGGAGCTGCTATCTGTCTTGGACTGTCCAGAGCTAGAAATTTTGACGCACAGGGCTATGCCATCCAAACTTCAGTGTTTGAGCATAAGTTCATGTCACAAGTTAAAATCTCTGGGCCCAAAGGAAAGTCTGAGTAGCCTAATGCAACTAAAGGATCTTTATGTTGATGATTGCCCCAGTCTAGAGTCACTGCCAGAAGATGGAGTTCTTGAATCAGTACAGCATTTGTACATGAAAAATTGCGGTAAGCTACATGATCAATACAGGAGGCAGAACGGACCAGATTGGCCAAAGATCAAGCACATCCCGGACCTGGAGATATCCGAAACCAAAGAATGTTCAGAATCCAGTCGTTTGGAAGCATCTCCATCAGCAGGGTCTCGTCATTCTGGTACCTCAAAAGGTTGGTTGCTTATATTACTCTATGATTTTCATAAATAGGTTCTCGTACTCCAGGTAGCTAATTCCCTTGCATTTGGTTTTGTCATAAAATGAAAGTATTATTTTCAATGGAAGGCTGTGAAAAGTAGATGCCCATGGTTTTACTTTTTATGTGGTATAGCATTAGCCCCTCAGAATGCAATAGAATCATTTATTTTTCAAGGAATCATGCCTTATATGTGAACCATAGTGCACTTTAGCATATCTTTAGAATTTACTAAGCATTTTGATCATCATCAAGAGGTGGTCCACCTGTTGATGTCTGAGCCACCATTTCATCGTCCTTGAAGGCCTTTCTCCACTCCAGGAAATTGTTGCACACTTCTTTTTTCAGAAGATCCCTTTTGGCTTCTTGGAATTTAAAGTTTTACCTAGAATGTTGATAGGATCTGAAGCATTGGTACTGAAATATATATGCAAACAACAATCACAAGGCAACATTGAGTTGACTGAGAAGTATAGATTTTTAACTCCAAATAAGATGCTTAGAGCTGTGAGGAACAGATTATGCCGACATAGTATCTAATTTCCATATTAATAAAATCACTTATATCTTATGCTTGGGGCCAAAAAGAAAAAAAAAAAAAAATTGTTGAATTTAGATCCACAAGAACAACTGATCTGAAACAAGTATGAGTTAAATGGTGTTGGTTTTTGAAAACAAGATTCTCTGTGGAACAAAAGACACGCCTTGCTTATAAGCGTCTTAAATCCAAAAATATTAGTTTCTTTTCCATCTCTTTTTATTCTCTAGCTTACGTTGTCCTGTAATTTATTTAGAAACGTCAACTTCAGATCCGGTTCCAACCTCTCCAGATGAAATTCAAAAAGCCATGGCTGCTATACAGAAGCTTATGTCCACCAACAGCAATAATCTCAACCAAAGCCCTGAATTGCGCGGGGCCCTCCAGATATTGACCAAATTGAACCAGTCTCAAGCCCCCGACATTGGGAATCCAGGCACAGGATCTAGCATCAGCAATTAACATGCAAGGCCAAACATGTGGTGGATTTAAGCGAATAAAGAGCAAAGCAACAATTTACTTTTTATAATCGTCATGGTTGGGAATAATAATTAAGCGGATGGTCTACATGGTCCAAAAGGATATAAAATTATTCTTGTCTTTTACTGTATACTTGGCGTGGTATGTTATCTGTTTTTTTTCAGAATAATAATTATCGGAAGGGTATTCCGATTACAATCGTTATGGTTTTTCTGGTTTGATTATTTGTACAATCAAAAGTTCATGGATATTGTATTGTGTGAGTTGATTATAATTTGTGTGACTGGAGTTGCCAAAACAATAAATACAGAAAAATATAATAAGGAAATTCTAAGCTCTCGTTAGCTGTCTAATCAATAATTTAACTATAATCGATATATTAAGTATTTTAATAGATTGATAGTATTTTCTGAATCATAGAGGCTTTAATGTTTATCTGTCAGTTAGATAATTTATAATTTAATTTGAGACATTTGAATCTCAAATAAACATTTATACCTTCACTTGACATGGATAACTATTCATTCTCTTATTATTCTACTTAAAGTTGCTATGAAGATGTTAAAACAACAAATCATAATGAATTGCTATCACGTAAAATGATGAATAGTAATTAATGTTTTTACACCCATAAAATGCTATTTAATTATTTATTTTCCAACTTTCTCATAAATATTTGTCTTGAAAATATTACCTATACAATTATTATGTTTCTGTAATAAAAATAGGAGGCATTATAGATATTGTACTTTGTACTTAAGTAATTACTTATTTTATTTTTTACCGCAAATAAATATTTTAATTTTTATTATAATCCTATTACATTCATAATGAACTGAAATTCAATTTCTCCCTTATTCAATGTGGCGAAATGAACGGATTGTCAATATTACTCTCTTACCAGTTAGCAGATTGTAGTGTATATATTGCCATGTAACATTTTATAAAGGAGGGAAAAAAAAACTGATGCATTCAGTACACCATATCTTTTCTAAATTGCTTACACTGTCCTTTCAATTTTCATAGAGGTCCCCTAAATTGTGTCCATGAAGGCCAAGTTTGACGTCAAGATTCTAGACCTATATTAGCAAATGTAGGAGGATTATTCCTTTGACATCTCATCAATGCATCTTAGTCGAGTCCTTTTGGAACAATCAAGCCTACGAATAGAGTTTAGGGGTAGTTTCATTTACTAGTCAAATGCACGGCTTGAAAATGAATCTTGGAACAGCTTCACAACCAAGGAAATTCATCATGGATTAATTCACAGCAATGATGGATTAAGCTACGCTGGTGTTCCATTAGAGTTTTTGTAACATTCTAAACTGTGTGTTATCAGCTCTCCACATGTCCTCACTAGAGATGGGCAAGCTAAGGCTTGGATTCTCCTAAACAATAATTTAAAATAAAATATAACACCAAAAATTCACATTAAAGAAGAATTTCTAAAACATTGATGTCATTAATAAAAACCTATAAACAACTCAGTTGACATAATCGAAGTGCCAACTTAAACCAAACTTAAAACATTAAAGTCTCATAACTTCAACAAATCATAATGTAAAGAATTTCAACTTCAAGATTGTAGAACTCTAGACATCTCAAATCTGCTCATCTAAAAATCAATAGGAAAGTCAGCTCCATTACTGTTCTCTCCTTAGTCCACGAATACATCATAATCGATTAAATCAAAAACCACTGGGTCAACACCTATTCTTGGGGGGAAAAAAAAAAAATGAGCACAAGGTCCAGTACACCAAACCACAATTACATGCGCATAAGCAAACATCATACAAATCCATTTATGATAAGGTAACATATGTAACAACCACAGTTTATTATCTTTAGTTAGTCAAACAACCATCACAATTTAGAACTATTTGCAACTAGCTCTAAATCTGGAGTAACTCATGAATCAATGAAGAGCAAGAACATATATACATATATAGATACTTATATATATTGGTGTTGGGTACTCCCCACACACTGTAGATACCATACTTGTACCACTCTTAGATACCAAAATCCTCTCTGTATGCAATTTCACTCGGGACAACATTACACACAAATCATCAGGGTGCCATCCTAGTAACACTAGTACTCCTAATCCACTAAAACAAGTCAAACATAAGCAACGAACAATTTAAAGTCAGATATTGTTAAGTCCATTTACAGTTTCTAAGCCTACATTCACAGCTAGCAACCAAGGTAAGGATGTACCTGTTATGGTACTTGAAATAGCCAAATCAACAAAACCAAGATCATCATATCACATATAGCAGAAACCAACTCAAAACTTGTTTTTAAAAGAAAAATGTTACTTCTAAGATCATGTAACCTCCTAAGCTATTAAGAACTACAACTACTTTAGGTCTAGATATATCTTACTACTTAGATTTAGGAGTACTAGATATCAAACTAAGGATTTAGGTTTCTAAGAAGGTCAAAACAAGAGTTCAAAGTAGGTCATAACATCCCCTTGTTGATTACGCTTGTAGTGGAGGCTGTGATAGGCTGTGGGAAATAAAAACATGTCGAAACTCCATTGTCACGCTTGTTTCAGGAGGCATGATTGCTGTTATGCCCCAAGGGGTACCCTAAACATGGCAGTCCGTCGTACACACTATTAAAGCCTAAGAATGACTATCTCAGTCACGTAGAGGCTTCCATATCATGTATAAGGCGTACATCACAACCAAGAGAACGCATCGAAGTAGCGCAATTTGCATTGATAATGATTAAATAAGAAGGAAAGGAGAATACTTGTCATGCCCCAAAGGGTACTCAAAACGTGGCAGTCCACCACATACAGTATTAAAACTTAAGAATGACTTCCCAAAGTCATGCAAAGTTTTCAACACTATATGTAAGGCATCTATCACAATAATAGGAGACACCAGTGGGATGTATAGTTCGAGATAGTAAATATAACATACAAGAATCTAAATAATCATCCAATTTATCATTAATAGAATAAAATCCTTACATCATCTTATGGGTTTTTCCTTGTAATTCTCAAAACAATTATAATATCAACTTAATCTTTCTCACAACAAAATAATACTAGCACCATAAGACATTGAAGGATAATTAACCTAAAATCTTCAAAAGATATCCAGAAGCTTTTTCAAAACATAATCCCACTCAAGTATATGAAGTCCTCGAGCATGAAAGATATTGGTCCTGATACAACAAAGGTCTATTGGAGTATAAGCATAACTAGCTTAGTGAGAATATTCCTGAATCAAAGTACTTGTATAAATAATTGTCAAACAAGTTATTAAACAAGCATATTAGTGCATCAAGCAAGTGATTAAGCAATACATATAATCTACTGGAAATCATATGTTTGAATGGATTTACCCCTCCATTCAGGGTTAGATGTTCCAGGCTCTTTAAAACCCATCTTAATGTCCAACTCATGTAGTTTATTTTAGGCGCCTACTCGCCCATCTTAAAATAATTCTTTCAGGCTCCTAATCGCTCATCTTGCAGATTTCTGGCTACTGCACACTCGGCTACTATACTCTTATCCCATCGAGAATGGCAGCTCATGCAATGAGACTAACTATGTGATATACATGAATCAATTAATATAATTCATAGTATATGATTAGAGTAATTTGAAGGTGATCACAAAATTTGCACACACTCTAACAGAGTAATATTAAAACATAAGTTAATTAACAACGATTCATGCCTCGGTATGCTTAACATTCTTTCAACCACTATTATCATATATAATTCATTTTCATCTTTTCCTACTTCTAGTGCCTCTGGCTACAAGCATAACCAAGTACGTGGAAGGTAGGAAATAAACTCACTTGGCCATGAGGATCTATCTTTCTTATAGATGAGTTGATCGGTAAATCCACTAATCAAAATAATCCTCCGGGTATGAATACTCCTTCTCGGGTTCACCTAATCAAGAAGAATACCCATAATAAGTATTTCTTATTGATTCTATGGTACTTATCAAAACTTATGTCATAAGATCATTAAGATTCGCATAGAAGGTAATTCCAACTTAAAATGGCCATACTTGGTCATTTTAACTTGGACTTGCGCTTATAATATATCGTTTTCTACCTACTCGAAAAGATCTATCCATTTCTAAGGTTATTTTTGTCATAAAAAGCCATTTGGGTTGGAAAATACTACAGTAAGAATAGTTACGAATTTATAGTTCGTAAAATATGATTTTTCCAAACTTCTCTTTACTCAAAAATCCTTAAGCAAAATATATGTATATATTTATAGTTGAAAAATCCTTTGAACATATATTTATACTCATATTGTATGCATGATTTTTGTAGTATTGTCTCAATATTGATATTTTTATAAACAGTTTGTCTTTACAGGTTTTTAAAAGATAAAACTTTTGAAAATTTCTTCTTTTTGAATTGTTAGAAGGAAAACTAAAATAGAATTGAGTTGTTATGAGTAAATGTTTTATTATTATTTCATTTTCTTACTTTTCAAAGGTAAATTCATATTCAAAAATTTTGGTTCTTTAAGTTATCTACTAACTTTATTTTTAGTGATTGAAAATAAGCTTTTCAAAATATTCTTTAAGTTTCAAATATTTGAAGTTGTGTTAAATGTATGTTTTCTTCTTATTTTTATATCCTTTCTTCTTTTTAGGAGATGAGTTTACCCTTACACTTTACTTACTTGTCAAATTTTATTTTTCTAAGTTGGTTTCTAAAATAGTGAGTTGGTTTTACCTTGGTTTGAAAAACTTGTTTTATTCTTACTATTTATCAAGCGATAGAACAATTCTTTTAGACAGATTTATAAGAAAAGCTTTCTTAATAAAGAATTATTAACATTAGAACTTAGCAAAAATTCATTCTAATTTTGAAAAGAGAATAACAATTATAAAATTGAAGTTTTGAAGATGCTTTCATAGTATGTGATTTTCAAAGTTTATAATGAATCTATTTAAGTCTTGTAAAAGATATAGTTAAGTTAGAATCTTAAGTTCAAGGCTAAAAATTTTATCTTTATGGAGTATTAAGTTTGGTTTATAAAAGAAAATAATTCTGTTTATTATTTTGAAGAAATCTACATTACTACTTCTTCTTGAAATTATTATTAGGTTATCATTTGAAAAGAGTTAAAAACAAAACTTAGATCTTTTTGTTGAAATTTCTTTTTGTTAAGAAATCTAGTTTACTTTTCTTTATTTAAGAAAGAACCCATTTTTATTTTTATTTAAGACAACAATATTCTAATCATACATGAATATGTAGTAATATAAAAGTAAAGATAATACATAATAAGATAGAAAGAAATACTTGTAAGTAAATAAACATAATAAAATTGTCAAGCATTGGGAACCTTAGCTTCATCAAGGTATCCCGGTCATGTATTAGGAGCCTTAGCTTCATCAAGGCAACCTGAGACTAAGAATAGACTAGTCCCAAAAGAAAAGAAAAGAAAAGAAAAGAAAAGAAAATTTTTTTTTTTTAACTTGATATGGACAAGTCTAAGACTAGAAAGACTAGTCTTAATATATTGCATAAAATAAGTAAATAAATAAATTGTAAGACATGAAAATAAATAAATAACAAATGAGCTTATATGCTCTAAATAAAAATATATACATAGTATACATAATACTACATAAGTTAGATTAGAGCAAAAATAATAACAATAATAACAACAACATAATAACATAATGTAAAATAGGAACATGAACAAAAACAAAACATGAATATATTGTTGCTTGTTTAACTCATATGAGTTTAAGAAACATACACTAAGCTCATGCTGAGTTGTATGAACATGATGAAGAAATTTAAGTAAGATTTTACCTAAGGTTTGATGGAAGGTTTGAAAAGAGATGAATGGGTTTTGTGTTTGTTACTTTCTTCTTGAAGTTGTAGGGAATGGTAGAGAGTGTTTTGAGAGAGATTTGTTGGAGAGAGGTTTTGAGAAAGTATTTTGATAGAGTTTTGTTATGTAAAATGTGTCACGCCCAAAAGGGTACCATAAACGTGACAGTCCGCCACACTCAATATTAAAGCTTAAGTATGACAACCTTAGCCATTCCCAAAAGCTTTTATATTAAGTGTAAGGTGTGCTTTCACAACTTTAGAAGACCTTATATGGAATTATGAAGCTTAAGAAGATATAGAAACATATTAAGAAAAGAGGATTCATAATATTCAATTACTTATAACAACGATTTTTACAACTTAGGGACATTTCCCTTTAATCACTAATCTATTACAAGAATATTTTACATATCATTCAACACTAACTTCATCTAGAATTTTTTTTAATCCATAAAGAAATTACCTGACTGCAGGGTCCTCGTGGCCTTAACCATAAATAGGGAAACTGCAAAAGATATCTATGGGGGTATAAGCTAACAGGCTTAGTGAGAACTATTTCCATAAATAACTTCTTGTAACAAGTTTCAAACAAGTTATTTTAATCAAACAATTGGTATGCAACATAAACATGGGCAAACAAAACATATAGTTTTCCGATAACTATATGTTGAATGGATTTGCGCCCTCCATTCGGGGTTTGGTGATACATGACCTCAAAACAAGTAGTTTTAATAAAAGTTTTATGCTTTCGATCAATATCGCCAAGCACATGAAGTCTACTTCAAATGAGCCTTGCTTTCGGATCTTCCGCCAAGCATTTCCTTTTTCCATAACGCTGCCAAGCAATCGCTTTCGGATCTTCTGCCAAGTGTTGCTTTCGACATGAGCTTACTACCCTTCTCACCCAAGGATAATAACTCAAAATGCAATATGACTCACTTCGTGGTATGCATGAATCTATTTATTTATGACATCGTAACATTATTATTATTAAGTTTATGGTGATCAAAGCATCTCATACAAGGCAAGTATTTATACTAAAATAACCATTTTAAATCAATTCCGGCCTTGGTATTCTTAGGATTCTTTCAAAAAATTATTTACATACATATCCATTTATCTTTTCCTATCTTCTAGTGCAACTAAATTACAAGCACAACAAGTATAGCATTTAAAGGAAATAAACTCACGATGCCATGTCAACTATTCCTCTACGTGGATGAGTCGTTCATATACTCCTCTTAATCGAAATAATCTTCAGGATAAAGGTATCCTTCCTCGGGGTCAGCTAGCCAAGGAAAATACCCACAATGAGTATTTCTTGATGATTTTCTTGAATTTTGACAAAACAATATCAAAAAAACGTTAAAGTTCGTATAAAGGAAAGTTCCAACTTAAAATGGCCATAACGTGATCATTTTAACTTGGAATTGCGCATATAATATACCGATTTCTACCTACTCGAAAATATCTACTCATTTCTAAAATTATTTTTAACAAACAAGGTCATATAGGCTCCAAAACAGTGGCGACAAAATTTACCACGGATTTTCCAATGCAAAAATAACTTTGGTTCAAGAAATCAAAAATTGTTTGATAAATACTTAGTTATCTATATAGTTGAAAAATTCTCTTTTTATGGTTACTTAGCTCATATTTATTCATGCTCAAGTGTTTGTTGTCCATTCATGTTGCTCAAATAAAATCATGTTGGTTTTGGAGTTTTTAGAAAAATATAGTTTACAAGAATTCATTTCTGTTGGTCTCTTAAAACGAATATTTTGTTTCCTTTGTTTTCCAAAGATGTTTTATGTTAGCTTATGTATATATATTTCCAAGTATCTTTTTGAAAATAAATTTTCTTCTTTCTTATATTAACACTATTTTTCTTATTTATTTTTCCTATTCGAATTTCTTGGTCTATTTGTTTGCAAAAATCTTTTATTTGAAAATTCCTCATTCTTTCTTCATATTATGTTTTTCATAGAAATTATCCTTGCATAAAAATTTATTTATAAAAACAAAGTTGGATAATAAGTGTTTTTAAGAAACTTTTTATAGTAAAAGTAGTTTCTAAAATCTTAGTGGTTTCTTCTTGTAACTTGAAAAGAGATTACTTTATTTTTGCTTTAAACCATAGATCTTCTACTTTATATAAACTTGTTTCTAAGTATCAAAATCTCCTTTTTGTCAATTATTTTTAAAACTTGAAACTTTGGACAACAATTTAAATGAACATGAATTATGAGAAGATAATAGCAAGCAAAATAACATAAGTAATAAAGTCAAGTATTGAAGTCTTAGCTTTTTTAAGGCTCGCGGGACTAAGAAGTAGGCTAGTCCCAAAATAAAATAAAATGAAAGAAAGAAAAACTTGTTTTGACTTGATGAGGACAAGTCTAAGACTAGAGACTAGTCTTAAAATAACAAGGAATAAATAAATAAATTGCAATTGAATAAATAAATAAATTGCATTGCATGAAATAAATAAATTGCAAGTGAGCTTATATGCTTTATTGAATATGTGTATATATATATATATATATAGATAATAATATTTAGATATAGTAACAATAATATGAATAAAAATAATAACATAAACATAAATAGATTTTTATGAACAAGAACAATACATGAACATAATGTCGCTTCCATAACATTTAGTCTTTGAAAACTCACACTATGGTCATGTGAAGTTACATGACATGAGGAGAAAGAAAGTAATATGGAGTGGTTATCTAAAGAAAACTTTGGTATTGTTATGTGGTTATGGGTTTTAGTTGTTGGTAGAAGTTGTTTTGGAATAAATTTGAGAGAGTTTTGGGAGGATATTTTGAGAGAGTTTTGAGAAGAGATTTTGGGAGAGTTTTTGTAAGAATTTGTGGGTAGTAATTGTGTGAAAGAAGTGAAAGAGGAAGGGAGTATTTATAGGAAAATGTGGAGTGATTTTTGTGTGATTAAAATAAAAGAAAAATAAAAAAAATTGAGAGGGTGTAGAGGGGAGGGGGTGCCGGCCATAGTGAGATAAGAGGGGGAGAGATTTTATTTTTATGCTTTTTGTTAATTAAAAGAAGTTATATGTAAGGTAGATGTGAAATAAAGTTATGGGAAAAATAAAAAGTAAAGGTTATAGGTTATGGAGTATGTAAGAGTAGGTATAAGAAAAAGTAGAGATAAAAGAATAGTGTAGAATAGTAATGAATAGTATAATGTAAAGTAGATATGACTAATAAAGTACCGATAGTAAAAAAATACGCGTATAAATGCGATATCTGTTATTTTTACTTACCGAAAATTACGAAAATGATATTTTTAAAAACCTTATATTTTTACGAGTCTAATGGTATATTCGGAATATTTTTACTATTCCGAGGTCCTGGACACGTTTTTTAAGAACCATGTTCGATCGGGTTCGAGACGAGTTGCGGTTTCACTAATCTGATCTTTTTATGTTGCCTTAGATAATTCTGAATTATTCTATATTCTAAACTTCTACTTATCCTCACCGAGTTTCTTATTCGGGAGTGTCGGACTTAAGCTATTACGTCTAACTAGGGTTTTGTTGACCATTAAAGCTCCGGTTGACTTCTGGTTTAGGGTTTTAGACTTAAATTGATTCCAAAAAATTTGGGAGTTTACAACCTACCCCCCTTAAAGAAAGTTTTGTCCTCAAAACTTGAAAAGTTATAACTTGCAGCTTCAAACGATCTTGGATACTTGGCTTACACTTCATCTATAGTTCCTTAAGATTTCTCCTTAGACTGCGACTTCCTTATTTTCCATCTTTTTAAACCTTTTGTAATAGGTATTCCTTATAGGGAAGGTCCTTCTTAAAGGGTATTAACTTTTATCTCCGAAACTGATCCAAACATTACTCATGTTCTCAATAGGTTTAAACAAGCTCATCTTGTTTTATTATCTTCCAAGGAATCATACCATAAACATTTCTTATTCTTAAGCACACTTGATCTCTGTTCAAAGTTTCTAGGGTCCTCCTTTTCTAATCTGTCTCACTTTCTTGGTTTATCTTGTGCCTTCCTCATTCTTGGAAATCCATGAGACATTCTTTGATTGTTCCTTGAAATTTGATTATTTTCTATGATCATTCGTTATGCAGCATAAAAGGTTTCTTTTTCTCAAAATTTCTTGCTAGCTCCTCCTATATGTACCATTCTTATGTCCTGATTCGTCATGATCTTGACTAGGACTCCTTGCCTTCATCTCAAAAGACTTTGCCAGGTTATATATAGAGGACATTATATTGATCGACTAAGAAACGATCCAACTTGGTTAATCAATCAGCTTATGCCATAAATGTTTTCACCTTCCTGTTAGTACTATGGAAATCCAAACTCTTGGGAAGTCTGGTTTCATTCTTATTCCAGTATTGGCAAAGGCCTCATAGATCTTCCTTCCTTGTTAACACTTGTTTCTTCGTACTAACGTTCTTTTAAAACTCTTAGCATACTCAAGTTCTTCTCGAATGGGCCGTTAATCCCAAGCTACGAGTTGTACTCATGACTTTTCCCTTACTTACTTCCTTGATCTTAGTCCTCAAATTCGTCTTTTAGTTTCTATATTATTGTTGATCCGCACATCTTTCCTTTTATATTTTCTTCTTTATCTTTTGTATCTTCTCATTTTTAGCCCCTTTATTCTTTTCCTTCAAGGTTGGTTTTAATACCATAACGGCCGTGTCCTTCTTTATGTCTTGCCTTGAAATCTCGATTCTCATCTTCTCAATTCCTTTTATCATCTCCTTATACTTAAGATTACAATCTTTGATTATCCCCTTTTCCTTTTCAGATTAGACCACGATTTCTGTCAATTACTTGCTTATCTGATAGGAACTTTATATTCTTGGTTTGGACAATCAAAAAGCATTACTAGAAACTTGGGGTGTTCGTAATGAGTTTGAGAGGCATTTCTTTGAATTGTCCTTTGATTCGATCCTTAGCTAGTAGTATCTTGATCTTGGTTCGTGAGAAATTAAGTTTATTCTTTATAGTTGGTCCAAAGATCTTCAATTTCCTAGGAGTGGTATTCACTCTTGATTGTGACCTTGTTCATCTTCGAGAATCGACGCATAAACTTAAGGTTTTATCCTTTTCTCCTATTATAAGGTGAATTAGCATATTCCATGGAGGTATACTTGATCACATAAAGCCTTGATTCAAAATTCTTGTAATCAATCCTCCCACTTCTTTTGAATTCAAAGGTCAAAAGTCTGTTCTCAAGGCTGATCCTTCTCTTCGGATATCATCCTATTTATCCGAAACTTTATCGAAAATCGTGAATATTTCTAAGGGTTGGTTTTTCTTCATTTTCTTTTGTGTCATCTAGATAGTCATTTGTTTTTGGAACATTTCTATCAACTTGAAAGAATGTGACTCTTCTTTTCTCAATGTTATCTTCCCTTCGTATGGTTCTATGAGTCATATGTTCTCCTTGTGACTTTTATTGGAGCTGTATAAGGAAGTAAACGTCTTATACCAAAGATTACTTCTTAATTTCATCACGAAGGGCTGCATGTCTTTATGATCCTTCAACACTTTTTTGAGTTTCATCATCTTTTCTTGTGGGGATTTCAAATCTTAAAACTTTGACTTTTGCTATTAGTAGTCTTATCCTTTTATCTAGGTCTGAAAAAAGAATGTGTTGTTTCGAAATCTAAGAGAGCAAAACATTCTGGCTTCCTAACTATAAGCTTCTTATGTATTTGACAAAAGATTAGTACTTCTATTCGCATTTCTACTTATCTATAAAAACTTTAAACTATTGCTTGATACAAGGAATAACAACAAAGAGGGTTCAAGGCTTACCGGTTCTCATGTCGCAACTATAGTCTCTATCACATCCCATGGTAGCCAAATCTTTATCTTCTTCATTTATTTCTTCACTTATCCATTGTCCTTCTAGGTTGTAGATTCGAATTCCTAAGGCAATGGATCCTGATTTGCATTCACTTCTACTTCCATTTCTTTTCTCAATCCTTATAGGTACAACTCCTTCTGAAGATCTTGTCAGAATATTCCTCTCTTGCGGACAGTTGTTGGCGAAATGCCCTTTGTGTTTGCAGACATGACAAGTATTTATTCCTTTGTTTGGGCATTTTGATATCTTATGGTCTGCATTTCCACAGAAGAAACACTTTCGAAATAACTGAGGGCACTTCTTAGGGTAGTGTGCTCCATTGCACTTCCAACACTGGACGTCTCATGGCGTGAACCTTCCATCGTCATTATTGTTATTGTAGTTGTTGGAGACCTTGAATTTCTTTAGTGGAGGCATGAAACTGGATTCTACATAAAACTTCTTCTCAATGATCGGGGTTTCTTCTTCTTCTTTTCTTTCTCTCCTTTGCCTCGCTCCTTCTACGATCCGAGCCCTTTCCACCAATTCTCAAAAATTTCTTATATCAAATTCTTCCAACCTCATTCTCAGGTCTTCATCCAATCCTCCTATAAATACTTGTCTTTTCAATTCCTCGCTGTACTTGTAGGAGTCAGGGCCATACTGCAGCAATCTACTAAACTCGGTCTCGTATTGCTCGATCGTTCTTCCCTTTTGAGCAATTTGCAGGAAGTCTGCACTATATCTTACTCGTAAACTTCTTAGGAAGTAATTTTCCAAGAACTCATGTCCGAACATTTCCCAAGTGATTGGAGTCATCAGCTCCCTTTTCTTTGACTCCCACCATATTCTAGCATTCAAACGAAGCATGAATGTCCCATACTTGATTTGCAGGTGGTGCGGAACTTCATATGCATCAAAAGACATCTCAATTTGGGCCAGCCAATCTTCGGCCTCTTCCGGCTTATCATAAGCTCCTTCAAAGTAGCGGTTGCTTTTGATGAAGTCAGGCAACATGCTTTTATAAGGTCTTGGCGGTGGAGGTGGTGGTGCATTTCGGGGGTGTATGTTCCTATGCACAGATGCCTCAGTTGATACTTGTTGTTACGATGGTGTTGGTATAGGTGCTGGTGCTGCTGTTGGTGCAGTTTCAGGTACAGGTGCTTGTGCTGGCATGTTTTGCCTAATCGCTTCTAGGACGTGGGTCAGATGTCCTAGCGTGGCGTGTAAGTCCATTTGAGGTGTAGTGGCTCCTCGAGCGACAGGTTGCTCTGCTTCCACATCCGGCTGGTTAGAGGTACTTTGCTCCTCTCTTCATCTACTTCTATATCGGTTGTTTAAAACTTTCCTAATTTAGGTTTTATAATTTTTGATAACTTAATTAAATTTTTGTCGGAAACTGGTGGATGTAACGGAAACTTTAACATACACAAAAGATAATAAAATTTAAATCAAAACAATTTCTGAGATCAAACATAAAGCATAACATTGTTAATTTGGAAATAAAGTTCATACAGAAAATAGAAATATTCAAAGGAAATCACAAAAAGGGAAATTACATAGAAAACAACAAAAACATTGTTCCAAAAACTAAAAGATAGATTAAGATCGCGGATCTAGTCTATGGTTACAAAATTTAAGCTGGACTTCCAGGGATATGCTCAATCTTCTTCTTCTCCTTTTTCATTCTTCGGGCGCATCTCCAGGATTGCTGCTGGATGATCCTGGGTTACAATCCCTCATGAATTGCTTAAAATATTTCCTTCTCTTCCGGGCTGCCTCCCTTGATCTTTCATGTATGTCGGTCAGTCCCTCCCCAGTCAATTCTGGCACTATGTCATGGATAGTTTTCCAGGTAACGGCTTCATCTGTCTCCATGCTGTTGTTCTCGTTAGGTAGAGCACTGTCTGTATTCATGGCTGTGTCTGTTCCTTGCCCCCTTTGAGTCTGTTGTCCTACTAAGTAGCAGATGATTCTTTCTTCAGTGCTATTACGGGGTTCCTCTTCTCCAATAGCCATATGGTTTTCTTCTTCCTGTTCCGGTCTGTCTTCATTGTCTTCTTCTGGGTCTTCTTCAGAATCTTCACTTTCTTCTTCCATAGGCTCATCTTTTATCATCGATCCATCTTCTCGTAGACGTAAGGTCTCGTTCATCCTTAGTTGGATTCCTGTAAAGGCAGGCGGCTCAGTAGGCACCTGGGTTGGGGGTTGTAGCACTTCCTGATATACTCTACGCTAGTGGAAGATATCGTTGATGTCAGCCTTCATCCATTCGAGATGATCTATCAAGTTATCATGGGCATAAACAAACATTGGTCCGATCCGGGTCCAAGTTCGAAAATCTGGTGAAGTTCGTCCTCCATCTTCTCTAAGGACAAATGCTGCTACCTTCAACAAAAGTCTATCTTCAGCAATGGCAGCGATACGTTCCATGACGTATATCATTTCCAACTCGGTCATTTTCTTTCCTATAGGGCGGTTGTGGATAGTCTGTACAACTCCATTCCATTCGGTTTGCATCATTCCCTTCTTCCAGATTAAGAACATTTCCCTAACAGTCTTAGGTTGTCTTGCTAGGGCAAATTCCTTGCACAAAACTCTAAGTCTTCGTCGAAAATCCTATGGTTTTTCGAAAGGTCCTTTTCGAAAGTTCTTGGCTTGAAGACGGGCCTCATCTATGGTAATCTATTGTAAAAGAGAGAGAGAGATTAGAAAGCTTATTCTACCCATTCTATTTCATCTAAGTCTTTCTTATTTCTATTCAATTCTCCTTAAGTCCAATTCTATACTTATGATTCCTAGGTTCTTAACCATGCTCTGATACCAACTTAAACCGTCACGCCCCAAAGGGTACCCTAAACGTAACAGTCCGCCAAACTTAATATTAAAGCTTAAGTATGACAACCTTAGCCATTCCCAAAAACTTTTATATTAAGTGTAAGGCGTGCTTTCACAACTTTAGAGGACCATATATGAAATTATGAAGCCTAAGAAGATATAAAAACATATTAAGAAAAGAGGATTCATAATATTCAATTACTTATAACAACAATTTTTACAACATAGGGACATTTCCCTTTGATCACTAATCTAATACAAGAATATTTTACATCTCATGCAACACTAACTTCATCTAGAATTTTTCCTAATCCATAAAGAAATTACCTGACTGCAGGATCCTCGTGGCCTTAACCATAAATAGGGAAACTGCAAAAGATATCTATGGGAGTATAAGCTAACAGGCTTAGTGAGAACTATTTCCATAAATAACTTATTATAACAAGTTTCAAACAAGTTATTTTAATCAAACAAATGGTATGCAACATAAACATGGGCAAACAAGACATATAGTTTTCCGATAACTATATGTTGAATGGATTTGCGCCCTCCATTCAGGGTTTGGTGATACATGACCTCAAAACAAGTAGTTTTAATAAAAGTTTTATCATTTCGATCAATATCGCCAAACACATGAAATCTACTTCAAATGAGCCTTGCTTTCGGATCTTCCGCCAAGCATTTCCTTTTTCCATAACGCCGCCAAGCAATCGCTTTCGGATCTTCTGCCAAGTGTTGCTTTCGACATGAGCTTACTACCCTTCTTACCCAAGGATAATAACTCAAAATGCAATATGACTCACTTCATGGTATGCATGAATCCATTTATTTATGACATCGTAACATTATTATTATTAAGTTTATGGTGATCAAAGCATCTCATACAAGGCAAGTATTTATACTAAAATAACCATTTTAAATCAATTCCGGCCTTGGTATTCTTAGGATTCTTTCAAAAAATTATTTACATACATATCCATTTATCTTTTCCTATCTTCTAGTGCAACTAAATTACAAGCACAACAAGTATAGCATTTAAAGGAAATAAACTCACGATGCCATGTCAACTATTCCTCTACGCGGATGAGTCGTTCATATACTCCTCTTAATCGAAATAATCTTCGGGATAAAAGTATCCTTCCTCGGGGTCAGCTAGCCAAGGAAAATACCCACAATGAGTATTTCTTGATGATTTTCTTGAATTTTGACAAAACAATGTCAAAAGAACGTTAAAGTTCGTATAAAGGAAAGTTCCAACTTAAAATGGCCATAATGTGATCATTTTAACTCGGAATCGTGCATATAATATACCGATTTCTACCTACTCGAAAAGATCTACTCATTTCTAAAATTAATTTTAACAAACAAGGTCATATAGGCTCCAAAACAGTGGCGAAAAAATTCACTACGGATTTTCCAATGCAAAAACAACTTTGGTTCAAGAAATCAAAATTTGTTTGATAAATACTTAGTTGTCTATTTATTTTTTGGGTTACTTAGCTCATATTTATTCATGCTCAAGTGTTTGTTGTCCATTCATGTTGCTCAAATAAAATCATGTTGGTTTTGGAGTTTTTAGAAAAATATAGTTTACAAGAATTCATTTTTGTTGGTCTCTTAAAATGAATATTTTGTTTCCTTTGTTTTCCAAAGATGTTTTATGTTAGCTTATGTATATATATTTCCAAGTATCTTTTTGAAAATAATTTTTCTTCTTTCTTATATTAATACAATTTTTTTTATTTATTTTTCCTATTCGAATTTCTTGGTCTATTTGTTTGCAAAAATCTTTTATTTGAAAATTCCTCATTCTTTCTTCATATTATGTTTTTCATAGAAATTATCCTTGCATAAAAATTTATTTTGTTTATAAAAACAAAGTTGGATAATAAGTGTTTTTAAGAAACTTTTTATAGTAAAAGTTGTTTCTAAAATCTTAGTGGTTTCTTTTTGTAACTTGAAAAGAGATTACTTTATTTTTGTTTTAAACCATAGATCTTCTACTTTATATAAACTTATTTCTAAGTGTCAAAATCTCCTCTTTGTCAATTATTTTTAGAACTTGAAACTTTGGACAACAATTTAAATGAACATGAATTATGAGAAGATAATAGCAAGCAAAATAACATAAGTAATAAAGTCAAGTATTGGAGTCTTAGTTTTTTTAAGGCTTGCGGGACTAAAAAGTAGACTAGTCCCAAAATAAAATAAAATGAAAGAAAGAAAAACTTGTTTTGACTTGATGAGGACAAGTCTAAGACTAGAGACTAGTCTTAAATAACAAGTAATAAATAAATTGCATGAAATAAATAAATTGCAAGTGAGCTTATATGCTCTAAAGAATATGTATATATATATAGATAATAATACTTACATATAGTAACAATAATATGAACAAAAATAATAACATAAACATAAATAGATTTTCATGAACAAGAACAATACATGAACATAATATTGCTTCCATAACATTTAGTCTTTGAAAACTCACACTATGGTCATGTAAAGTTACATGACATGAGAAGAAAGAAAGTAATATGGAGTGGTTACCTAAAGAAGATTTTGGTATTGTTATATGATTATGGATTTTAGTTGTTGGTAGAAGTTGTTTTAGAATAAATTTGAGAGAGTTTTGGGATGATATTTTGAGAGAGTTTTCAGAAGAGATTTTGGAGAGTTTTTGTAAGAATTTGTGGGTAGTAATTGTGTGAAAGAAGTGAAAGAGGAGGGTGGTATTTATAGGAAAATGTGGAGTGATTTTTGTGTGATTAAAATAAAAGAAAAATAAAACAAATTGAGAGGGTGTAGTGGGGAGGGGGTGCCGGCCATAGTGAGATAAGAGGGGGAGAGATTTTATTTTTTTGCTTTTTGTTAATTAAAAGAAGTAATATGTAAGGTAGATGTGAAATAAAATTATGGGTAAGGTAAAAAGTAAAGGTTATAGGTTATGGAGTGTGTAAGAGTAGGTGTAAGAAAAAGTAGAGATAAAAGAATAGTGTAGAATACTGTAATGTAAAGTAGATATGACTAATAAAGTACCAGTAGTAAAAAAATACGTGTATAAATACGATATCTGTTATTTTTACTTAACGAAATATTACGAAAATGATATTTTTGAAAACCTTATATTTTTACGAGTCTAACGGTATATTCGGAATATTTTTACTACTCCGGGGTCCTGGACACGTTTTTCAAGAACCATGTCCGATCGGGTTCGAGATGAGTTACGGTTTCACTAATCTGATCTTTTTATGTTGCCTTAGATAATTCTGCATTATTCTATATTCTAAACTTCTACTTATCCTCACCGAGTTTCTTATTTTGGAGTGCCGGACTTAAGCTATTACGTCTAACTAAGGTTTTATTGACCATTAAAGCTCCGGTTGACTTTTGGTTTAGGGTTTTAGACTTAAACCGATTCCAAAAAAATTTGGAGTCTATAAAATGGATGTGTGAAAGAATAAAGGAGGAATGAGGTATTTATAGAATTTTTGGAGTGAATTTTGGATGTAATAAAATAAATTAGAAAGAAAAATAATATAGAGAAGAGAGAGGGGGTGGCCGGTGCTCATGGGAGGGAGAGAGAAGGGATTTTGTTTGTTTTGTAATTTTTTGTAAAGAAAAGAAATAATGTGTAAAGTTTGATGTGAATAAAGTTGTATTGGAAATGTAAAGAGTAAGAAAATAGGTATAGAGGTAGTAAGAAATAGGTGTAAGAAAAAGTAGAGATAATGAAATAGTAATGAATAGTATGAATAGTATTATGATAGTAGACTAGACATATAAAATACTGAAAGTAATAAAAATACGTGTAAACGAGCTCTATTTGTTATTTTTAGTTACCGAAAAATTCTAAAACTGATATTTTTGAAATCCTTGTTTAATTACAAGCCTTTTGGTGTCATTGGATATTTTTATTATTCCGAGCTTCGGGACACGCTTTTCGAGACTAATCCAGTTTGAGTCCGAAGGACACTCGAAATTCGCGAATCTGATATTTTTATGTTACTCTATATTATTACGAACTATTATAAGCCATTAACTCAATTTCGTTTTCTAGGGATTGAGAACGCGAGATTGCCGGAGTTGAAATTGT
Source organism: Combretum micranthum (assembly GCA_024138025.1). NCBI lineage: Eukaryota > Viridiplantae > Streptophyta > Magnoliopsida > Myrtales > Combretaceae > Combretum > Combretum micranthum. The sequence continues at coordinate 4,350,277 of JAMXBD010000003.1, forward strand.
TTAATTGTCTTGGTCTTTATTGACTTTTGAAGTTTCGGTTTGACTAGGGTTAGGGTTTAATCCATCTTTATCCTAGAAATTGAGGGTTTTATATCGGGGATCGGATAGGTGATCTTCTCATGTTCGGGTTTTCAAATCGATCGATTATTGAACTTTCTATTTTTTTTTTAAAGATTTTCTTATGAAATCCTGTGATAGAAATTGATCAAGGTTCGATTTCAACTTGGGTCAAACTCTAGGGTTTCGATTCGGTATTCCAAAATCATTCTCGAAAAAATTCGAAGGCTTACAATACTTATCATAAAACATAAACATGGTAAATTACAATTCTTAGGGGCATATCCTTCTATTGTCTTCAAGTCAAAATAAATACACTTCTTAGAAATCTCCAAAACACTAACATAGCATACATTACATATAAGGAACCTTACAAAATAATTTCATCTTATGTTTCCATTGCCTTCATAAAAGTTTAACATCCTTCCATGTCTTCCTTAATGTCATGATCTTCGATTTAAGCCACTAGTATACCTGTTTCAACAAAATCTATAGGGGTATAAGTTTACAACTAGCTTAGTAAGGTATTTCTTATCATTCTCACCATGGTTTCAAACAAGTTCATTTAAATTTTCACACATGTGCTATGTATACGATGCAACAATCACGTGATTTCACAAATATATATATATATAGTTATCCAGAAACCATATATAGAACGGATTTACTCCTCCGTATCAAAGGTTAGGGAATTGTTAATGAAGATCCTCGACCTTCTACTACTAGTACCCAGGTCCCCACCCCAAAGCATTTGGTTGGCTAGGCTTTGAACCTAGAGTCACATTTCCCGAGCGATTTGGATTCTCTATGAAGGAACATGGCTCATGTCCCACCATGATAACAGCCAATCTAACTTTACGCGTAGGAGTAGCAGCCTTCCGAAAGAGATGTGACTCGATGAATGCTATGCGTGTGCGTTTTATTTTGCTTAAGCTAAACATTATTAAGGTTTATTTAGAAGGCGATCAATCAATTTGGCAAGCAATAAACAATCATATAAGTAAGTAAACAAAACACTTAAACAGACAATTTGAAGTTGCGATATTCTTAACTCTTATTTCACACATAAGCATAGAATCACATATATACATATCCCTAAATTTTCCATACATATCCATTTTTATCTTTTCTTAGTATGCTAATGCCACTACTTTACAAGCACAAGTAAGGTGACGAAATTAAGAGGAATAACTCACTCGTCCATTTCGTAATCTTCAAGAAGGGTAATCTCGTATCCTTCGTCACCTAGACAAAAGAAATACCCGGGATGAGTATTTCATAGAAATTCTACTTAAACTTTCTAATTCTATTTCACTATGTTTATCAAAATCGTATATAATGAAATTCCAATTTAAAATTGCCATAACTTGCTCATTTTAACTCGGAATTTTGTATATAATATGCCGTTTTCTACCTATTCGAAAAGATCTATCCATTTCTAAGGTTATTTTTTTCATATAAGGTCGTTTGCGTTTCGAAACCATAGCGTACATATTCAAAATGAATATTTCTAGATTTTGCGAAACAATTTTCCAACTCAACTTTATTCCAAAAAATTATTTAGTAAATAAATATATATATATATATATATGATTGATAAATCCTTTGAGCATATAGATAAGCTCACTTTATATGCAAACATTCTAATGGTAGTGTCTCAACAATTTATTTCATAAAAACAATTCATTTTGAAGTGTTAAAACTTAACTTGACAAATTTCTTTTCATTTATTTTGAAGAATCTTAATATTTTCCTAGGTTATTATAAATGAGTACATTCTTATTTTATTTTCCTCATTCCCTTTTTCAAAATAAGTAAATTTTTCTTTAATTTTGGTCTTTTATAATTTTTACTTCTAGCGAAAAGAGATCACAGTTATCAAAAGTCTATTAAGTTGTTGAAAATCTATTTATAAATTTGCATTTAGAGTGGTTTTAGAAAATTGGTCTTTTCTTTTTATATTTCTTATTTAGAATATAAGTTTTTATTTTCTAAAACTTAGTCTTTTATTCCCTCTACATATTTTATTTGAAAAGAATCCTCTTTATTAATAAAATCATTTGTTTTAGATCTTATCATATTTGTATTCTTTGAAAGTAAGTTTTTTCTTGAAAATCATTATTTTCCTAAGTGGGTTTATAACTTTATGGGCTAATTTTATCTTAACTTTGAAAACTAGTTTGCTTCTTGGTTTTTTTATGGAGTTAAAAAGAGTTTAATCTTAAGCTTTTTGTGAAAACTTTGAATACTAACAAATTATTTTACTAAAACTTAGGTTACCATATTATAAAAAGAAAGTGTTTATGTAAACCCCTGAAAATTTCATAATTCATAAAAAATAATCCTAGAAATTTAATATCAAAATTGAAATCCCGAAAATCGATCCAAGTTAAAACCAAATTCTAAATCAGGTCAAACATGAAAATTCTTAGTCTTGAGAAAATGAGGACCCTTGAAACAAAATATAAAATCCAACTATCGGTTGAATCAACACCCGTATGCCAATCAAATCATCTACCCGATTCCTAAAACGCAAATCAAAACAATATATTCAAATAACGCTCGACAACGAAATGCTAAGATCTTAAAACCCTCGGTGGATTTTTGGAATCAGAAATTTTAATTTTCACAAAAAGTCAAACTAAGTCAACTCATAACCCTAGACTCTATTAAACGATCCCGAAAACTGAAAACTATTAAATAATCACAAATAAAATAAGATAAACTATAGATATCGAGCTAAAAATATAAAACGGTCAAAACTCCAAAATTATACGATCTTACGAATAACTCGACGAAACCGGAAGTCAAACCGAAACTCTAAAAGTCAACAAAGCTTACAAACAAACCTAATGTTTAATATCCGACAATCCCGCGCTCTTAAACCCTAAACAACGAAATGAAAATGATTATTGATAATAGTTCATAATAATATAGGGAAGGTTAAAAATATCAGATTCACAAATTTCTAGTGTCCTTCGGATCCAAACGGGATCAGTTTTCAAAAATCGTGCCCTGATACACCGGATGGCAAAAATATTCTGTAAATACCAATAGACTCGTAAAAATATAAGGTTTTCAAAAATAACAGTTTTAGAATTTTTCGGTAGCTAAAAATTACAGATATCGCATTTATACGCGTATTTTTATTACTACTGGTATTTTAATTATCTAGTTTACTATTCATAATACTTTTCTACTATTCATTATTATTTCTCTATTTCTACTTTTTTTTACTACCTATTCTTACACCTACATACATATTTTTAATAATTTTCTTTTCCTATAAAAATTCTACACCACATATTACTAAACTTCTCTTATACTTTTTTTCTAAAATTAATTTTTAAACAAATTTCTCTCTCTCTCTCTCTCTCTTGATGCCAACCACCCGTCTCTCTCCTCCCTCTCCAATTATTTTCTTTTTTAATTAATTTAATTAAATCTAATTTTCACTCCAAAACTCTATAAATACCCTCTTTCTCCTTCATTTTTTCACATAATTCATTTCATTACCAAAACTCTCTCAAAATCTCTCCACAAATCCTCTCTTTAAGATTTCTCTCTACCAAAACTCTCTTAAACCAATTCTTCACAAAAAATCATTCCTTATACACAAACTATCTACTACATATCACTAACCACATAATACCCCCTTTCATCTACCATCTTCATACCACATAAACACTTTAGGTAAACTTCTTCCAACTATTTATTTACCCATGTCATGTAACTTAACATGACTATGGTGTTGTTTTGAAACTCATATGAGTAATAAAAGCAATAACATTTTCATGTTTTATTCTTGCACATGAACATCCTATTTATTATGTTGTTATGTTGATTTTATTATTCACATCTAACTAAATATATTTATGTATTTATATATAATCTTTAGAGCATATAAGCTAACTTGTTATTTATTTAATTTCATGCTTTGCAATTTATTTATTTCATGTTATTTCTTTAAGACTAGTCTTTCTAGTTTTAGACTTGTCCATATCAAGTCAAAACAATCTTTTCTTTATTTTCTCTATTCTTTTTTGGACTAGTCTATTCTTAGTCCCGGAATGCCTTGATGAAGCTAAGACTCCTAATACTTAACCAGGATACCTTGATGAAGCTAAGGTTCCCAATACTTGATATTTTTATTATCTTGCTTATTATTATTTGTTTTTAGTATTTTCTCATGTTTTTATTATTTTGCATGCTCATAATACTTGCATTTACATAATGATATTGTCTCAACTAATTTAAAGAGTAGAATTTTACTTTATTAAAGGAACTTAAAACTAAATTTTCTATTATGTGACTTGTCACAAATTAATGAAGTTATTATTAGCAACATAGAAATAGAGTAATACAAGTTTTCTCAAGTTTTTCTTAAACAACAAAGATAACTTTACCAAAAAAACATAAAAAAATGAATACTTTCTTTGTACATTATGGCAACCTAAGTTTTAGTAAAATAATTTGTTAATATTTAAAGTTTTCACAAAAAGCTTAAGAATAAACTGTTTTTAACTCCTTAACAAAACTAAGAAACAAACTAGTTTTCAAAGGTAAGATGAATTCAACCCATAAAGTTATAACCCACTTAGGAAAATAAAGATTTTCAAGTTTCTAAAGAAGAAACTTATTTTCAAAGAATATAAATAAGATAAGATTAAAAACAAAGGATTTTATCAATAAAGAGGATTTTTTTTAGAGGAAATAAAAGAACAAGTTTTTAAAAAACAAAAACTTATATTTTAAATAATAAATATAAGAAGACAAGATTCATTTTCTAAAAACATTCTAAATATAACTTTATAAAAAGGTTTTCAACAACTTAATACACTTTTGATAACTTTAGTCTTTTATCAATAGAAGAAAAATTTATGAAAGATTAAGGTTAAAGGAAAATTTACTTGTTTTAGAAAAAGGAATGAAGAAAATAAAATAAAAATATACTCATTTATAATAACCTATGAAGATATAAAGTTTCTTCAAAATACTTGAAAAGAAATTTATCAAAGTTAAGTTTTAACACTTTAAAAAGAATTGTTTTATGAAGTGAATTGTCGAGCCACTACCATTGGAATTTTTGCATATGGAGTGAGCTTATTTATATACTCAAAGGATTTATCAATTATATATATATATATATATGTATTTACTAAAGGATTTTTGAATGAAGTTGGGTTAGGAAATGGTTTTGCAAAATCTGGAAATTTTCGTTTTAAATCTGTTTCCAACATTTTCAGACCCAAATGACCTTATATGACAAAGATAACCTTAGAAATTGATATATGTTTTCGAATAGGTAAAAAATGGTATATTATATGCGAAATTCCGAGTTAAAATGAGCAAGTTATGGCCATTTTAAATTGGAATTTCATTCTATACGAATTTGACGAACATAGTGAAATAGAATTAGAAAGTTTAAGTAGAATTTCTAAGAAATACTCATCCCGGGTATTTCTTTTGTCTAGGTGATAAAGGATACAAGAATACCTTACCCGAGGATTAATACGACTAAGAAGATCGCAAAATGGACGAGTGAGTTATTCCTCTTAATTTCGTTACCTTGCTTATGCTTGTAAAGTAGTAGTACTAGTATACTAAGAAAAGATAAAAATTGATATACATTTGGGGAATTCGGGGTTATGTATATATATGTGATTCTATGTTTATGCGTGAAATGAGAATTAAGAATATCACAACTTCAAACTGCCTGTTTAAGTATTTTTGTTTACCTACTTGTATGACTGCTTATTATTTGCTAGATTGATTGATTGCCCCTTAATAAACCTTAATGAGTTTTGGCTTAAGAAAAATAAAACGCTCACGCATAACATCCATCGAGTCATATTTCTTTCGGAAGGTTGCTACTTCTACGCGTAGAGTTGGATTGGTTGTTACGTGCTGTGATACGGGCCATGTTCCTTCCTAGAGAATCCAAATCACCCGAGGAATGAGACCCTAGGTTCAGAGCCGAGCCAACCGAACGCTTTGGGTGGGGACTTAGGGACTAGCAGTAGAAGATAGAGGATCTTCATCATCGATTCCCTAACCTTCGATACGGAGGGGTAAATCCGTTCTATATATGGTTTCTGAATAACTATATATATTTGCGTAATCACGTGATTGTTGCATTGTACGCATAGCATATGTGTGAAAATTTAAATGAACTTGTTTGAAAACATGGTTCGAATGAAAAAGAATATCTCACTAAGCTAGTTGTAGCTTATACCCCTATAGATTTTGTTGAAACAGGTATACTCGTGGCTTAAATTGAGGATCATGACATTACGGAAGTCATGGAAGGATGTTAAGCTTCTATGAAGGAAATGGAAATATAAGATGAACTAATTTTGTAAGGTTCTTTATATGTAATGAATTCTATGTTAGTATTTTGGAGATTCTAAGATGTATATTTATTTGAAGACAATAGAGGGACATGCCCCTAAGAAGTGTAATTTAATATGTTTATGTTTTATGATAAGTATTCTTTTTGCCTTGTTACTTATTTATTATCAATATAAATTGCGTTACTCCGATGCGTTCCCTTGGTTGTGATGTACGCCTTGTATATGATATGGAAGCCTTTGCGTGACTGAGGTAGTCATTCCTAGGCTTTAATATTGTGTACGGCGGACTGCCATGTTTAGGATACCCCTCGGGGCGTGACAGTTTATTTCTTATATTTCCTTGGTAAAGCTATCTTTAATATTTGAGAAAACTTGTATTACTCCACTTCTATGTTGTTAATAATAACTCCATTATTTAATAACAAGTCACATAATAGAAATTTTGGTTTCAAATTCCTTTATTACAGAAAAATTCTACTTTTAAATTTAGTTGAGACAATATCATTATGGTTATGCATGTACATGAGCATGTAAAATAAAAATATGAGAAAGATACTAGAAGCAAATAATAATAAGCAAGATAATAAAAATATAAAGTATTGGGAACCTTAGCTTCATCAAGGTATCCCAATCAAGTATTGAGAGCCTTAGCTTCATCTAGGCATTTCGGGACTAACAATAGACTAGTCCTAAAAAGAATAAAGGAAATCAAGAAAATGTTGTTTTGACTTGATATGGACTAGAAAGATTAGTCTTAAATTAGCATGAAATAAATAAATTGCAAAACATGAAAATAAATAAATGTAGACACCCAATTTTTGCCCAATTAAAAATTAGGCTTAAGTTTAGAATAAATTAATGACATGATTGAGTTCATTAAAAATGTAAAATATAATAATAAAAATAATAAACAATAGTATAATAAAAAAGAGAAAATAGAAAAAATAAAAATATAGAGGAATAAAATATGTATAATAAAATAATTAAATGAATAATAGTAATATAAATAAAATATATGTAAGAAAAATTAAAATAAATAATTATTTAAGCTTAATATAATATATATTTTATTAGTCTTAAGTATTAGTGGGTTAGCTATATGACCAAGGCACAGGCCAACGGCCTAACGGATCAGACCATGGACACAAAGCAAGAGGACCCAAGTTCGAATCTAGCCTAAGGCAGATTTTGCCTCCTTTTTGTTCTTTTTTTTCCCAAAAGACACATCGGTTCATCCACTTTGAGACCTCATTTGAGCAACGAATCTTTGTGTTTTTTCGAAATTGATTGTACAGACACGAACTAGGCATGGGATACATCACATATACACACAATTCGTGCATTATTTCATTCCAAAAGACACATTAATTAAAGCATGAAAATTGAAAAAAAAATTCGAATGGACATGATTTTTCAAATCTTAAAATCGGCCGAATTGTGTCCTTTAATCAAATTAAACACACTCAATCGAAGAGTTGTGATGTATAAACATAAGATTCGTGATCAATTTGAACCAACAATCACGAATCGAGTCCCAATTTTGAATCGTTTTTATTTGAAAAAATATAACGATTCGTGATTGTAAAATTGAACAAGTACGAAGCTTCGAAATGACAAATTGTTTCGAAATCTATAAATAGGATCACCCCCCAAGCAGAAAGCACAATTCAATTTCACAAAACACGCACTACATGATCGAGATCTGAAAATAGAGAGAAAAGTGTTCGAATTGCAAAAATTTGCAAATTCGAAGTGATCGAGAGGATTTCGATCCAATTAAAGAGTGTTAGGATCATCTAGGAAGTGTTCTTGATTGATTATAGTGTTTAGAATTGATCGAATTTGCATTTGGGAGTTCTGCAAATTTTTTCGAAATTTTTTGTCCTTGCCGCCGTTGAGCCACCGCACGAACCGCCACTTCTGGTGGTTCTGGGAGTGAACCACCACCACCAACGGACGCAGCAGCCCCATCCACGTCGGGCCGACAAGGTTGCAGCCTTCGAAAACCACCAGGAGCGGCCGACAAACGCCTTGAAGTCACCGTCATCGTCTTCTTCACCCGACGGGTATCCAAGATCCGACCCGAAATCCGAGATCCAACCCGGTCAGTCGTCGGTCAACGGTGGTCGGTCGTCGGTCAACAGTCGTCGGTCAAAAGTCAGCAGATCCTGTGGTCCAGATTTGATCAGAAGATCCTATGGTCCAGATTTGATCAGAGGATCCTACGGTTCAGATTTGATCAAAGGATCAAACGGTACAGATTCGATCAAAGCAATCAACGCTCCAGATCAAAAGTCATCAGATCCTGCGGTCCAGATTCAGTCTACAGATCAGACGCTCCAGATCTGATCCGAGAAGATCCAACGGTCCAGGTTAGTCCGCAATATTTTATTAGTTATTTATTATATATTTAATTTTGGAAAATAGGAAAAAATTAATAAAAATTCGTAAAAAATCCAGAAAAATTCAGAAAAATCCAGAAAAATTAGAATAATTATTTTTAATATAAATTTACATGTTTTAGCAATTTTTGATATTTTTGGATATTTTTGAATATGTATTTGCATATAAATTGATCTTTAAATATATATTTGATGCATGAGATGTTTTGTTTTTGTATTTTAATTCTGTTATGATATATTTTGAATATATTCTGTACATATGTGATGATTATTTAATTTTGAAAAATAATAAATTGTAAATAGATTTTTTTAAAACCAAAATGGTTGTTGAATAATAAAAATTGTTTTTTTTTAAATCATGATATTGATCAAGTTTTTTTATCAAAATTTATCTTCATAAATTTACTATGAAGATATTAATCAAGTTTTTATCAAAATTATCTTTATAAATTTTCTATGAAGATAATACTCAAAGTTTTCAAAATTATTTTCATAAATTGACTTTGAAAATAATTTAAGTTGTTCAAAAATGTTTTCATAAATTTGCTATGAAAATATTCAGTATTGTTTAATCAAAATTGATTTTCATGTAGCATTAAATTAGCCATGAATTATCATAAATTAATGATTTTTGAACTTAGAAAAAAAATTTTTTTTTTTTGAAATAAAATTCAATTGATTAGATCATAGGATCATCAAAATTAGTTTTCATAAAAATTCAAAATTTAATAAACTTAAAGTGAGAATAGTTTAAAAATATAAAATTGATCAACGAACTAAGTTCTTTATAAAAGAACTACGTTTTGTCTGATCTCGACTAGCGAGTACGTAGGCACCCACGGGGCGACAATAAAATTAGAAAAAATATATTTTGTTTTGATAGTTTGAAATAATCATTTTGTACATATTATAAGTTTTTTTTTTTAAGGAAAAATACAAATGTTTGTTGATATTTAAATCCTAAGAAAAAAATACAAATGAATGGTTAAACTTGTAGATATTTGTTTTATAAATGTTTTGTTTGAGTTTTTAATATAGAAAAGGATAAATTCTAAATTTTAAATTTAAAGTGGTAACCGTTTAGATTTTAATAGGTTAGCCCCCGGACTCAGATATCTGGTCTATTTTTTTAAAAGTTTGATTTTTTAATCAAACTTTTCGCAGACTAGTGGCTAAGTTAGGATTAACCGACCCATTAATCCTAACTTTTCATTTTTTTCCGATTTTTGTCGGGTGGCGACTCCAAAATTTTTTTTAAAATTAAATTTCTTTTAATCCCTAGTCGAGGATTCATATTGAATGGGTTAAGGGTTTAATATGAATCGGATTAAGAGAAATGAACCGGATAGTTTTCAAAATCCAGGCTCGACAATAAATAAATAACAAGTGAGCTTATATGATCTATAAATTATATATAAAGACATAAATATATTTAGTTAAATATGAATAAGAAATTAGCATAATAGCAAGAATAAAATCAACATATATATGAACATAATAAAAGTTGAATTTCATGTACAAGAACAAAATATGAACATGTTATTGCTTTTACTACTTATATAAGTTTCAAAACAACACCATAGTCATGTTAAGTTACATGACATAGGTAAATAAATGGTTGGAAGAAGTTTACCTAAAATATTTATATGGTATAAAGATGGTAGATGAATGGGGTATTATGTGGGTAGTAATATGTGGTAGATAGTTTGTGTATAAGGAAGGATTTTTATGAAGAATTGGTTTAAGAGAGTTTTGGTAGGGAGAAATTTTGGAGAGAGGATTTGTGGAGAGATTTTGTGAGAGTTTTGGTAGTAAGATGAGTTGTGTGAAAGAATGAAGGAGGAAGAGGGTATTTATAGAATTTTGGATTGAAAATTAGATGTAATTAAATTAATTGAAAAGAAAACAAATTGAAGAGTGAAGAGAGAGAGGGGTGGACGGCAAGAGGAGGGAAGGAGAGAGAAAATTGATTAAAAATTAATTTTAGAAGAAAAGTGTAAGAGAAGTTTAGTAATATGTGGTGTTGAATTTTTATAGGAAAAAAAATTGTAAGAAATAGGTAGGTAGGTGTAAGAATAGGTAGTAGAAAAAGTAGAGATAGAGGAATAGCAATGAAGAGTAGAAAAGTACTATGAATAGTAAACTAGACAATTAAAATACCGGTAGTAATAAAAATACACGAATAAATGTGATGTCTGTAATTTTTAGCTACTAAAAAATTCTAAAACTGATATTTTTGGATTCCTTATATTTTTACGAGTCTATTGGTATTAACGAAATATTTTTTCTATCCGGTGTACCAAGGCAGGATTTTTGAAAACCGATCCCACTCAGATCCGAAGGACATTAGAAATTCGCAAATATGATATTTTTAAGCTTTCCTATGTTATTACGAACTATTATCAACAATTATTTTTATTTCGTTGTTTAGGGTTTAAGAGTATGGGATTACCGAATCTTAAACACTAGGGTTTGTTGTAAGCTTTTTTAACTTTTAGGGTTTTGGTTTTGTTGAGTTATTCGTAAGATCATAAAATTTTAGAGGTTTGCCCGTATTATATTTTTAGTTCAACGTCTATGGTTTATCTCATTTTATTTATGATTATTTAATATTTTTCTGCTCTTAGGATCGTTTAACTGATTTTAAAGTTATGGGTTGACTTATTTTGACTTTTGGTGAAAATTGAAAATTTTTATTCTCAAATTCACCGAAAGATTTAAGGTTTTAGTATTTCGTTATCGAGTGTTATTTAGATATATCATCTTGATTTACGCATTAGGAATCGGATAAATGATTTGATTGGTGTACGAACGTTAAATCAACCGATAGTTGGATTTTCCATTTTTTTTAAGGTTTTCTTTTCCTCAAGATTTAGAATTCTCGTGTTTGACCTAATTTAGAATTTGATTTTAACTTAGGTCGATTTTCGAGGTTTCGGTTTCAGTGTTATACTTTTAGGATTATTTTTCTATGAATTATGAAAATTTCAGGGGTTTACAATCACCATCATGGCCTCTATCATAAACGTGATGAGGGTGATAATGGTCATCATTACCTCTGTCATGGCCATTATTAGTTGGAATTCACCACATCCGAGAAGATTACGGCCTGTGTTATGACCATGATTGTCACACCCCAAAGGGTACTCTAAACGTGGCAGTCCATCGCACTTAATATTAAAGCTGAAGAATGACAACCTTAGTCACCCAAGAGCTTTGACATTATGTGCAAAGCATGCTTCCAAGATAGTAGGAGACTCAAATGGGTATTACGTTTAAGCAAATAATAAAAGCATACAAGAACTTATAAAGTTAAACATGTAATAATCATTAAGTTCAAAATTCCTACAGGTCTTAGGGGCATTCCCCCGTACTTAAAGTTTTGCTATTCTAAGCCATGTTAAAAACATACATAAATATATCAAAAGCCTAGTATAGAGATTTTTCTTATAAGTCCACACCCAAAAACTAAATATGCAAACTTCTTCCAAAAACTCCTAGTAACTTTGGCTCGTATCTGATAAAAGTGGCTACTTGGTGCCAACCATAAGTAATCAAAATGTGACAAAAAAATTATAGGGATATAAGCAAAACTATCTTAGTAAGATAACTCTCTTCTTCAAAACATTTCCATAAATCATACAAGTATTTAAAACAATCATATGTGTATGCAATAATCACATGAGCAATCAAAATACACACGATTAACCAAAAACCATGTGTAGCATGGATTTTATGCCCTCCATGTCAGGGGTTGAGTAGTTACTAGCCCATTCGACCATCAATATTTGCAGATTTACCGGCTCCTACTTGCCCATGTAGACTTCCCGGCTGCTACTAGCCACCACTACAACTCCTCGTTCCTCCACACGAAGAATAGTAGTGAAAAATAGAAGTGACTCACAATATGTCATGCATGAATCGTTTTTAATATTGGTTTATCCAATTATTATTAATTTCGAGTTAAAGGTGACTAAAACAATATTCATTATATCATTACAAGAGAACATAAATTATTCATCAAATCTTCTTTCGATATACTTAGCTTATTATTCACCAGTCACTTCATTCAACATGCATCTAATTCACACACAACATTTATTCTTTTTATCTTTCCTTAATCTCTAGTGCCACTATTTATAAGCACATTCAAGGAAATGTAATTAGTAAGGGATTAATTCACTCTATGTCAATCACTACTAATCGAAGTAGTCCTCTGGGAAAGCAATATTGATTCCTCCTTCACCTAAACAAGATGAAATACCAAAAATAAGTCTTTCATAGAATTTCTACTTAAAGATTCTAAAGCTATCTTCTAATTGCAATAAAAATCAGATTTGTGGAAATTCCAACTTAAAATAGCCATAACTTTTTCATTTTAACTTGGAATTTCGCATATTACATGTCGTTTTCTATCTACTCAAAAAGCTGTATCCTTTTTAAGGTTATTCTTACTTTAAGAAGTCTTTTGGGTCATGGCTCGAAGGGGTACAGATTTACCACGAAAATTCCTTCTTTTAAAAACAACATTTTCTAATCCTTCCTTCAGTAAAGCTTGTTAAGCAAAACTCAAATATGTATATATTTGAAAAGAATTCCTTTTGTATATAAATAGACTCATAATTTATGCATGATGCTATAGGTGTTGTCTCATTTAATTAATTTCCATAAAACAACCTTTCCTAAGTTTTGAAAATTGGTTTTGTTAAACTTTTCTTTATGTGGTTGAAATAACTTATAAATTCTTGGGTGATCATAATTTAGTGTTCTATATTTTTATTCTTGGGTTTAACAAAAGTGAGTTGGAATAAAATTTGGTCTTTTTAAGTTATCTACCAATTTTATTTCTAGGAATTGAAAAATAGAGTTTCAAAAGTTTTCTCTAGTAGTACTTAATGAGTTTATTCTTTGAAATTTTATTTTCTTAGATTGTTGACAAATTTCATATTTCTAAGTGGGTTTCTTGAGACTTGTAATTCGATTTTCTTGAAAACTTGTATAGCTCTTAGTTTATAAAGTTGGTAAAAACTTTGTCATAGTATTAAGTTATCATCTATATATCAAGATTTCCTATGATGTCATTTGAAAAGAAAGTATCTTTAGACTTTGAAGAAACTTTTTTATTAGTAGTTTGAAATTTCATGTGAGCTTATATAAACTTTTAAAAGGAATTTATTTAAAAACATCCTTTTAAATCTAGGTGAAAACCATTTATTAAGTGATAAAATTTTAAGAGTTTAGTCTTTCATTAAAAAGATCTCTTTTTATTTTGACAGCAGCTCATTAGCTACACATGAATATAATTATGTAGTTTATAAAAAGATAAGAAAATCACAAGATAAGATGATAAAGAATATAAGAAACAAATAAGTATAATAATAATAATTGTCAAGTATTGGGATCCTTAGCTTCTTCAAGGCTTCTCAAGATTAAGAATAGTCTAATTCCGAAAGAAAAAAAAAATTGTTTTGACTTAATGAGGACAAGTCTAAGAGTAGAAAGACTAGTCTTAAAATAACATGAAAGTAAATAAATTGCAAGGAAGGTAAATAAATAAATTGCAACAACAAGTGAGTTTATATGCTCTAAAAGATATATATATATATATATATATATATAACCACATAGATATATTTAGTTAGATATATATGAACAACATAAAAGAAAAAATAGATTCATGAACAAGAACAAAGTATGAACATATTGTTGCTTTCCTAACCTTCATGGTTTTAGAAAACACACACTATGTTCATACTAAGAAAATGAACATATAGAAAGCTTCGATTATTACCTATGGAAGAAGAGATAGAGAGAACTTTTGGAGAGAATTTGTGAGAGTTTTGGAAGTGTAAGAAAGGTGTGGAAAAAAATGGAAGAAATGGAAGAAATGAGTGGTATTTATAGGAAAGAGTGGAGGATAATTTGCGATAATTAATTAAATAAAAATTAAAACAAATGGAGTGGGAAAGAGGGAGGGGCCGGCGCCATCTTGAGGGAGAGAAGGAGAGATATTTAATTTTTTTTTTGTATTTTCGTTAATGAAAAATAAGATGTAAGAGATGCGAAGTTGTATTGAAAATGAAAATTGTAAGAAAATAGATGTATAGGTAGTAAGAATAGGTTGTAAGAAAAGGTAGAGATAGATGAATAGTAGAGATAGTAATGAATAGTAAACAAAACAATTAAATTACCGGTAGTAATAAAAATACACGTAAAAAGGCTATATCTGATATTTTTAGTTATCGAAAAATTCTAAAACTATTATATTATGAAATCTCATATAATTATGAGTCTAACAATATTATTGAATTATTTTTACCATTCTGTGAATCTAGACTCAAATTATGAAGACTAATCCTGTTTAGATATGAAACGAGCTTAATTTTCCCGAATCTAATCTTTCTATGTTCCATTATATTCCTATGGACCAAAATCTATTATTATCTCAATTTTGGGTTAAGAGCGTGGGATTGCCGAATCTAAACACATTGTTTTGACTTGTGTAGCTATTAAGGTTTTTGTTTGATTTTTAGTTGATGAAGGTTAATAAAATTATTGAAAAATCTGAGGGCTTACAACTTACCATCCTTAAAGAAAGTTTTGTCCTCAAAACTTGAAGTTCATACTTGATTCTTTGAACAAGTTTAGATACTTCCACTGTATGTCGTTTTTAGCTTCCCAGTTGCCTTTCATGTGAGTGATTTATCCATAGAACTTTCACATACTTGATTTTCTTGTTTCTAAGCTTTTGTACCTTATGATCTAGGATCTAAATCGGGTGATCTTTGTAGGTGAGGTTTTCTTTTGACCGTACCGATTATAACTCCGTGATTCTGCTAAAATCTGGCACATGCTTCCATAAAACCAAAGTATGAACCACTCATTCACTTCGCTGAATAAATAAGACTATAATGGAATTCCTATTACGAAGGAATGGAATAGAGCTGTAGTAGGATTTTTCTTTATTAATTTTTTATTTAAATGGTGGTATTTTGAAAAAAAGACAATTCTAGCATTGAATTGGTATTCATAGGTTTGAATAAAGAATGACTATTCAATGTTTTGTGTAATAGAGATTCATTGTGGAATCGTTATTCAATGAACTAAACGGTGTAATAGATATCCGTAAGAAATAAGGCTATAATGAAATTGCAATTACAGCAAAGTGAACGAGCAGGAAATACGTTGTGGATTCCAGAAAAGTTAGGAGGTAAGGCTATGCAATAAGCACGGTTGCCTACTCTCTCAAGCACTTCGAAAGGTCCAATATATCACGGGCTTAATTTTCCTTGTGCCCGGACTCTATGAATACTCTTGATGAGATTTACCTTCAAATATACATGGTCTCCAACCTTAAACTCGAGAATACATCGCTTCATATCTGCCCAACTTTTCTATCGATCTTGTGCTTCCTTCATTCTTTGTTGAATGATTTGTACTTTGTTGACCGCATTTTGTACTAAGTCGGTTCCGATGCTTAGCTTTTCTACATCATCCCAAAATAGTGGCGACCTATCCCGTTTTTCGTACAAGGCTTCATATGGTAGCATTTGAATTGTGGAGTGGTAATTGTTGTTGTAGGCAAACTCCACCAATGGTAGGTGTATGTCCTAACTTCCTTTAAACTCTATTACACAAACGCGCAACATATCCTCTAGAGTTTGTATTGTTCTTTTTTATTGACCATCTATTTGGATGTGATAGGCAGTGCTAAAATGTAGCTTTGTTCCTAAACATCTTTGTAAGCTTATTCAAAACTTAGATACGAACCTTGGGTCTCGATCGGAGATGATTCCCACGGGCACTCCATGCAAGCATACTATCTCCCTTATATAAATTCTGGCTAGTTTATCCATGGAGTAAGTCATATTGATTGGAAGAAAATGACCTGTCTTAGTTAACAGATCTACCATAACCTATATGTCATCATATCCGGCAGATGTTCTCGGTAGTCTACATACGAAGTCCATCGTAATTTGGTCCCATTTCCATTCGGGTATTGGCAGGGGTTTTAAGAGTCCTCCTGGTCTTTGGTGCTCTACTTTTACTTGTTAGCATATTGGACACTTCATCACAAAATCGACTATGTCTCTTTTCATATTGTTCCATAAATAGTGACTTTTCAGGTCTTGATATATCTTAGCCCCTCCTGGGTGCATTGTATATCCCAAATGATGTGCTTCTCTCATGATTTCTTTCCTTATTTCGTCATCATCTGGAATACACAATCTCCTCTTCATTCTTACAACATTGTCGTCATCTATCGTGAAATCCGTATACTTTCCCTCCTGTACTTCTCCTTTAATCCTTTAAATCACCACATCATAACGTTGAGCTTCCTTGATTCTTTGTACTTAGGTTGGTTTCATGACTAGGTTGGTGATTTCTACTTCCACACTTTGCCCTATGAATTTAATACTCATCTTCTCAAATTATTTTACTAGCTTTTTCTTATCAGTGAGTAAGGTAGTCACTTCCCCGTGATTCTTCCTGCTTAGAGCATTCGCGATAGTGTTTACTCTTCTTAGGTAGTAGTTTATTCTAATGTCATAATCCTTGATAAGTTCCAACCATCTCCGTTGCTGCATATTTAACTCCTTTTGAGCGAACAAATACTTAAGACTTTTATGATCGGTGTAGATTTTGCACCTTTGCCCATATAGGTAATGTCTCCATAACTTAAGTGTGAAAACAACGACGGCTAGCTCTCAGTCATGGGTAGGGTAATTTTGCTCATGAGGCCTGAGTTGTCGTGAGGCATATGCAATCACCTTTCCATCTTGTATCAACACACACTCGAGGCCATTTCTAGAGGTATCACTATGTACCGTATAAGGTTTCTCGAGATCTGATAACACCAAAATTGGGACGGAGACAAGTCGTTTCTTAAGTTCCTGAAAACCTTGCTCTCTTTTATCTATCCAGATGAACTTTTCATCCTTCTGAGTTAGTTGTGTTAAGGGTTTGGCGATGGTAGAAAAGTTCTTCACAAACTTCTTATAATATCCAGCCAATCCAAGAAAACTTCTCACTTCTGTGACGGACTTAGGTTGTTTCCACTCCATTACCGCTTTTATTTTCTCGGGATCCACTGATATACCTTCTTCAGATATGACATGTCTGAGGAAAAATATTCTATACAACTAGAAGTCACATTTAGATAGTTTGGCATATAACTTATGTTCACGCAAAGTTTGTAGTGCCAACCTCAAGTGCTCTTCATGTTGTCCCTACGTCTTGGATTAGATTAGTATATCATCTATAAAGACTATCACACACTTATCTAACAAGGGTTTGTACATTCGGTTCATGAGATCCATAAAAGTTGCGGGTCCATTATTTAGGCCGGAGAGCATTACCAAAAACTCATAATATCCATAATGGTTTTCAAAAGCCACTTGGGTACATCCTCTGGCTTGATCCTTACTTGGTGATACCCTGATCGTAGATCAATTCGTAAGAAGGCACTAGCTCGTTGAAGTTGGTCAAAAAGGTCATCTATTGTTGGGAGTGAATACTTATTCTTGATAGTGACCTTATTGAGTTCCCGATAATCAATGTACATGCACATAGATCCATCCCTCTTTTTCACGAACAAAACTGGTGCTCCCTAGGGTGATACACTTGGTCAGATGAAACCTTGATCTAGCAAGTCTTGCAACTGTGTTTTTAGCTTTTTTAGCTCGACCAGTGCCATCCGGTAAGGTGCCTTTGATATCGGCTCGGTGTTCATCATTAGGTCAATCTCAAAATCGATTTCCTTCGGTAATCCAAGTAATCTGTTAGGAAACACATTCGGAAAATCATTAATCACAGATATAGTTCCCAACTCAGGTTTCTCTCCTTCTTTCTCCTCTATGGCAATGCTACTTAGGTTCTTCTCCTCATCATCCATTGATAACTTAAATGAGTTCAACCGTACAATGGATTCTTCTCTGAATACTATCTCACTTCCGTTTTGATTTTTAAAATTTACTTCCTTTTGTCTATAGTCTACTATAGCTCTAATGGACGTCAGTCAACTCATTCTTAAGATCACCTCATATTTGCTCATTTCTAATATTATCATGTTACACTTAGTGTAGCATCTTTATATCTCCATGGGACAATCCTTAAGCATCTCCTTAGTTGACATAACACTCTCGGTAGGGGTCTTTACTCGAAAACTAGTAGCGATGGAGGTTCGTTTAGCTAAACAAGTAGTGATAAAGGAATGTGTAGCTCCGATGTTGAACAAAGCATAGGCGGTTTAACCAGCTACATGTATGTAACCTGTACTTGAATTTTATACTAGTCATAGATCTTGTATACTTAAACTACCTACTTGTATATAGTCTTACACTTTCTGGGTTAAGAATTGAACACATGCAATTTTAAGAACTTGAAATATAGGTAAAGAGGTTTTTGATTCTAACCTATCACCAGACCAAAGTCGGGGTCACAATCTCCATCCAAAACTGCTACTTTGGCTCCTTCATCGTCTGATTCCTCACACATCCATTGCCCTTCCAAGTTGTAAATCCTCATCCCATGGACAGTTGCTTCGGAACGACTTGGATTACTTCCTTCATTCCCACTTTTTGTTGATGTGGTTCCTCTAGTTATGCCAAGTAGTTTAGCAAGAGTATTCTACCTCTAAGGGCATTCATTGACAAAGTGCCTAATTTGTTTGCATACAAAGCAGACGGTAGAAGACTTCTTTGGGCAATCATTAATCTTGTGGCTAGGGTCTCCATAAAATAGCACTTATGCTGAAGTAGGGGGCATCTCTTTGGGTAATGCTCTTCTTTACACTTCCAGCATGATATCTTAACCTTCGGTGTTTCCCTGTTGCCACAAGTACTTTCTTTATAGTTGTTGAAAGACTTAAACTTTTTGTTTTAGAAGTTAGCACCATAACTATCCTAAGTCTTTTTTCCAAACACAAAGGTTCTTTTCTTAGACACTTTACTCTTCCTCTTCTTAGCTCTTTCTATAATGCGAGCTCTTTCGATCAATTCACGAAGGGTCCTTAAATCCAACTCTTCCAACCGCACCTTAAGTCCTCATCTAAGCCATTCAGAAAGACCTGCCTTTTTAACTCTTCACTGTGTTTGAAGGAATCTGGGGCATACTGGAGTAAGCGATTGAATTCGGTCTCATATTGTTCGACCGTTCTTCTTTTTTGGGATATATGAAGGAATTTTCCACTATACTACACCTTTAAACTCCTAGGAAAATAATTCTCCAAGAATTCTCTTCTGAAGATTACCCATGTTACAAGTGGTAGTAGCTCTCTGCTCTTTGACTCCCACCACACTCTTGCGTTGAACCTTAGCATATAAGTGCCATATTCAAGGTGGAGGTGATGAGATACTTCAACAGCAGCGAAGGATCTTTCTACTTGCGTTAACCAATCTTCTACTTCATTTGATTTCCAAAGCTCCCATCAAAGTGTCGATTACTTTTGATGAAGTATGGTAAAGAGCTTTGATAAGTTCGAGGTGGTACTGGTGCTGGCAAGGGAGCAGTTTGGGATTGAGCTTATGGTGGTGCTGGAGCTTCTACTGTTGCTTCAGGTGCATTAGCAACTGGTGGCGGCATATTTTATGCGTGTTGCATGAAGTTATTGACTAATCTTGCTAATTGATTGATGCCTGCCTAAACTTCGCCTTGTTGATTAGGTGGGGGATTGGCTTGTTGATTTGGTGGGGCCGCTATTGGTCTGCTTCTTGCTTTTCCAGCTCAACTGGAGGGTTGTTGGATGCACGACGTTCTCGATTTCTACCTCTTCTGTTTCGTCTGTTAATTATCTTTATGGTGAGCTTAGACCTTTTTAATCTTTATAAAGGGGGTATATTGGAAATATCGAAAAATCACACAAAGGAAAATTCTCGAAGGTAATTAAATCCACCAAACATAAGAGACCTTTCATTACTTAATCAAAAGAAGATGATAACTCTTACATAACTTGAGAAGGTTGAAACCATTCTCAACACAAGAGAGTACATAAAAATAGGAAATAACAATTACAAAAAGACACATATTAAAATCAGAAAATTCTTGCAACATAGATAAGGATATGCCTATCCTATTCTTAGGAAAAAGGCTATTGGTTAGACTCATCGGGAGGTGCTTAATTTCTTCTTCACTTCCTTCCTCAACCTTCCTTCTTTATGGCGATAGGGTGGATTCATGCTACGACTGGTGGAACCCTTGTGCCTTTTGACAAATTTTTGTAGATATTGGCTCATGGTCATTCTTTTTCCTTTGTACCTTGATGTAATTTCAGCCTGAGATGGTCATCTATCTTCTTGCTGAGGGTTTCCATTCCCTTGGGTAAGATCATCGATCATTTCTTACTCTTCTTGGTCCTCTCCTTCTGGTGCTACGGCTGGGGTGGGGGCTCAGGACCTGCTCTTTAAGAATTCACTTGGTTCATAAATGTTTCGCCAGTGTTGGTTATTCATTCTTCCTTCTTCTTCGGAGTCAGAGATCATTATGGGGTTGTTTCTAGCAAGCGTCTCCATGAGGACATCTTGGCTCAACCTACGAGGGGGTACTGGGCTGGGAGCTAAGGGACTATCCTCCTAAAGGGATCCAGATGGAGTCTCCTTGAGTTCTAGGTCTTCATCTTGGTCCTCTTCGGGATCTTCTTCAGTTTCCCCATTTTCCTCATTCTCAAGGGTATTTCCTATAATGAAGTCCTCATCTAAGATTACATCCAATTGCATTCCGATTGAGTTTGGTGGTTGGCTACTGCATTCTAACGTCATTAAGATGATGCACTTGTAGGCGGCATACTAGTGGAAACATTCTTCTGCATCGGCTTTCAGCCAATCACTATGGTCTACTAGTTCATCATGAGCATATATGTAGAAGGGTCCTAGTTCATTCCATGTTTTGAAGTCTGGGGACTTCCGAGTGCCTTCATTCTTCAAGATAAAGGTCATTTCTTGTAACATAGTTTCTTTGTACATGAAGACCATAATCCTCTCAACTACGTAAATGACTTCCACATCACTCCACTTTTGCCTTCGAAGGGCATCAAATCTTAGTTCTTCAGGCAGATCTCTTAACAGGGAATATCTCAAACCTCTTTTTCGTAGCCTGAACATTTCCCAGGTGGTTCGAGGCCTTCCCACAAGTGCGAACTCCTCGCAAAAGACTCTTAGCCTAAGACGATAGCTCACATAGGTCTCATCTAGGTCTTTAAGGAAATTTCTAGCCTTTACCTTCACTTCAGGGAAGGTCAACTATCCAATAGAACAGAAATATGATAAGATCTTAGGCTTAGGTTCTAGTTTCTTAATATCAATCTTAATGTCTATTTCTACTATGTTTTTTCCTAAAATTTGCGCTCTGATACTAACTTAAATTGTTATGCCCGAAGGGTACTCTAAACGTGATAGTCCGTCGCACATAATATTAAAGCTGAAGAATGAAAACCTTAATCACGCAAGAGCTTTGATATTACATGTAAGGCGTGCTTCCAAGATAGTAGGAGACTCAAAAGAGTATTATGTTTAAGCAGATAATAAAAGCATGCAAGAATTTATAAAGGTAAACATGTAATAATCATTAAGTTCAAAATTCTTACAAGTTCTTAAGGGCATTACCCCATACTTAAAGTCTTGCTTTTCTAAGCTATGTTAAAAATATTCATAAATATATCAAAAGCCTACTATAGAGATTTTTCTTAAAAGTCTACATCCAAAAACTAAATATGCAAACTTCTTCCAAAAACTCCTAGTAACTTTGGCTCATACCTAACAAAAGGGGCTCCTTGGTGCCAACCATAAGTAATCAAAATGTAACAAAAAGCTATAGGGGTGTAAGCAAAACTATCTTTGTGAGATAACTTCCTTCTTCAAAACATTCCCATAAATCATACAAGTATTTAAAATAATCATATGTGTATGCAACAATCACATGAGCAATCAAAATACACACGATTAACCGAAAACCATGTGTAGCATAGATTTTACACCCTCCATGTTAGGGGTTGGGTAGTTACTGGCCCATTCGACCATCAATATTTGCAGATTTACCGGCTCCTACTTGCCCATAGAGACTTCTCGGCTACTACTAGCCACCACTACAACTCATCGTTTCTCCACCTGAAGAATAGTAGCAAAAAATAGAAGTGACTCACAATATGTCATGCATGAATCGTTTTTAATATTGGTTTATTCAATTATTATTAATTTCGAGTTAAAGGTGACAAAAACAATATTCATCATACCATTACAAGAGAACATAAATTATTCATCAAATCTTCTTTTGATATACTTAGCTTGTTATTCACCAATCACTTCATTCAACGTGCATCTAATTCACACACAACATTTATTCTTTTATCTCTAGTGCCACTACTTACAAGCATATTCAAAGAAATGTAATTAGTAAGAGATTAACTCACTCCATGTCGATTGCTCCTAATGGAAGTAGTCCTTTGGGAAAGCGATATCGGTTTCTCCTTTACCTAAACAAGATGAAATACCAAAAATAAGTCTTTCATAGAATTTCTACTAAAATATTCCAAATATATCTTCTAATTACGGAAAAAATCAGATTTGTTGAAATTCCAACTTAAAATGTGTCGAGCCTGGATTTTTCCACTAATCTTAATCTGGTTCATTTCTCCTAACCCGATTCACATTAAACCCGAACCCATTTAACATGAACCATCGACTAGGGGTTAGAAGAAATTTTAAAAAATTTTAGAGTCGCCACCCGATATAAATCGAGAAAAAATAAAAGCTAGGATCAATGGGTCGGTTGATCCTAACTTAGCTACTAGTCTGCGAAAATTTGATTTTTTAAAAAAAACCAAAATTTTTAAACCAGATATCATGGATTCGGGGGCTAACCTATTAAAACCAAATCAGTTACCACTTTTGGAATTTTAAATTTATAATTTATCTTTTTCATGCTCAAAAATTCAAATGATACATTATGAAACAATATTCACAAATCACATTATTCATTTTTTTTATTTTTATGTGCTTTTATTTCATTTTTATTTTTATTTTTTTTAGAACATGAATATCAACAAATTATCTTATATTTACAAAATATTTATTTACTAAAAAGAACAAAACATTTTTTTTATTTTTTAATGTCGCCCCGTAGGTGCCTACGTACTCGCTAATCGAGATCAGACAAAACGTAGTTCTTTTAAAAAAAGAACTTAATTTGTTGATCAATTTTAATTTTTGAACTCTTTTCATTTTAAGTTCATTAAATTTTCGAGTTTTTATGAAAATCATTTTTTGATGGTCCTATGATCTAATCAATTGTTTTTTTTTTATTTTTGAAAAAACATTTTTCTAAGTCCGAAAATCATTTTTCTTTTATTTTATTTTTTTTCTAAAAAATTTTGATTTTGAAAAATCCAATTTTGTCATTTTTATTTATTTTTATCATTATTATTGTTTTTTTATTTATTTTTTTATTTTTATTTTTTTTTAAAAAAATCATCACATATTCATAATATATCCAGAATAATTTACAATATATTAAAAATATTTTTCATGCATTAAATATGCATTTCTAAGGCAATTTGTGTATAAATACACATTAAAAATATAAAAAAAAATTAAAAATATCGAAAATATAAATTTATATAAAAAATAAATATTTTGATTTTTTTGGATTTTTCTGTATTTTTCTGATTTTTTTATGAATTTTTATAAATTTTTTACTATTTTTTGCTATTTTTTGAAATTAATTATATAATAAACTATTAATAAAATAATGCGGATTAACCTGGACCGTCGGATGAAGCGGACGAGATCTGGAGCGTCGATCTCGCTAACCGATCTGGATCGTCTGATCTTGTTGACTCGATCTGGACCGTCTGATCGCTTGATTGAATCTGGGCCGTCTGATCGCTTGATGAAATCTGGGCCGTCTGATCGCTTGATTGAATATGGGCCGTCTGATCTGCTTGATCAAATCTGAGCCGCTGATCTGCTTGATTGAATTTGGGCCATCTGATCTGCTTGATTGAATCTGGACCGTCTGATCAGAGTCGACCGTTGACCGATGACCGACGACCGTTGACCGATGACCGACCGGGTTGGATTCGGATCTTCGGGTCGGATTTCGGAGCTCCGGCGGGTGAAGAAGACGACGACGCGACTTTTCGGGGCGGATTCTGGCGGCTCCGGTGGTCCTCGGTGGCTGGAAGCTTGTCGGCCCGACTCCAATGGTGGTGGCGCGTCCTCTGGAGGTGGTGGTTCACGCCCAGAACCACCGTGGACGGCGGTTCGAAGTGGTGGTCGCCGGCGGTTCAAATCCGAAAAAAAAATAAAAATTTGCAGAGATGATTTTGAACAAATTGATCAAATTAAAGCACACTCGATCACTTTAAACTTGTTCCTAAAGCTCCTTAAACACTCCAATTGAATAAAAAACAATTCGAAATTCTCAAATTTCGAATTTTCTCTTTAAGAACCCTAATTTTCGAAATTTTTGAATTCACTCATTCTGATTGTGTTTTGTTGAAATTGACTTGTGCCTTTTGCTCCTAGGACCTCCTATTTATAGGTTGCAAGCTCAATTTTCAGTTTCGAACAGTTTCAAAAATGAATTGATTTTTGCCCTTTTATTTTTCCACGAATTTAATTAGAAAATCCATGATTAAATTGTTTGAAACTGATGAATTGATGATTGTTTTCATATTCCATGCCAGATTCATCCACTCAATTTTGTAACTCCTCAATTGAATGCAATTGAATGCTTTATACATTGAATTTTGTAACTTTTGGGTTGTTTTTTGCACTAATCTTTCATATTTTGTAACCACTTTGCAATCCCATCATCAATTTTGACAATCAATGATGTTTTGTCAGTTAAAAACTGATGCAAAGTAAAGCAAAAGTCGCATTTGAGGAAAATGAAAAGACAAAAATGATAAAAAGGCAAAAATTTGCCTTTGCTAGGGTTTGAACCTGTGTCCTTGAGCTTGAGTGTGTGTTTGGGTCCATATGTTTAACCAACAGGCCATTTGGCCTGTGCCTTGATCACTTAGCCAATTTCATCAATATTTAAGGCTTTTGAAAAATGAATTTAATTAAATTTTAAGCCTTAATTAATTTGGCAAAAATTGGGTGTCTACAGCTGCCCCTCTTTGTGGTAAGGTTTGAACAAAACTTTTGCCATAAAGACAAAAAGACAAGCAATTTTTGCTGAGCTTCTCCTTCCGAAATCTTGTGCTAAACTATCTGTCGATTTCAGACTTTGATATTCGGTTAGGTCATTTGCCAGACCTATGGGCTTTGGTTTGGTCATTTGCCGGACCAATGGGCTTTGGTCATTTGCCGGACCAATGGGCTTTGGTCATTTGCCGGACCAATGGGCTTTGGTTTGGTCATTTGCCGGACCAATGGGCTTTGGTCATTTGCCGGACCAATGGGCTTTGGTTTTGGTCATTTGCCGGACCAATGGGCTTTGGTTTGGTCATTTGCCGGACCAATGGGCTTTGGTCATTTACCGGACCAATGGGCTTTGGTTTGGTCATTTGCCGGACCAATGGGCTTTGGTTTGGTCATTTGCCGGACCAATGGGCTTTGGTCATTTGCCGGACCAATGGGCTTTGGTTTTAGTCACCATCTAGAATGGATGGATTTCTGACTTCTGTCTTGTTCACTATCTTGGATAGATTTCTGAATTTTGTCTTCATCACCATCTTGAGTGAATGAATTTCTGGATCTTGTCTTGATCACTATCTTGAATGAATAAATTTCTGAATTCTGTCTTGATCACCATCTTTAGTAGATGGGTTTCTGGATCTTGTCACCATCTTGAAAGGATGAATTTTGGGTTACCATCTCTAAAGGATGGATTTTGGGTCACCATCTCGATGGATTTTGAGTTTGGGTAGTACTAGACTATTTGTCTAGACTGAGGGGTATTTGTGATTTTTCAATCCACTGGGAGCTTCTTTCTCTTTCTCTTTCTCTTTTTCTTTTTCTTCCTTTCTCTTTTTTTTTTTCTTTTTCTCTTTTTTTTTCTTCTTTTTTTTTCAATTTTTTTCTCTTTTTTTTTCTTTTTTTTTTCTTCTTTTTTTTTTTCTTCTTTTTTTCTTCTTCTTTTTTTTTTCAATCCAACATGCTTCAATTTTCTATCAAAATTAGTTATTCTTGCCATAATATTTTCTTTTTTTTTTTTAAATAAGAACAATCAATAGACCAAACTGTATAAACGCATTCATTCAGTATTATAAGATGCTCAAATTTCTTTTTCTGATGATTCAAATGGTGTTTGATTGGAAATTTGTTCAGAAGAATTTTGTGGGTTAGGCTTTGATTCAACTTCAAAGAATTTCAGGCTTTGATTCGACTTCAGAGAATTTCAGGAATATGAACTTTGCTTATAATTAATTAAAATAAAATCAATTGATCACTTGAAATGACAAGTTTTATTGATCAAAGATAATACAGTTTTACAGCATCTGAGTTCACAGGATCCTTTAAATTGGGTCCATCCATTTGAGAAAGGATTAATGCTCCTCCCGATAAGACCTTCTTCACTATATATGGTCCTTCATAATTTGGTGTGAACTTTCCTCTGGAATCTTGCACATTTGGCAGCATTTTTCTCAAAACCAAATCACCTTCTTGGAAATTTCTTGGCTTAACCTTCTTGTTAAATGCTCTAGCCATCCTTTGTTGATATAATTGCCCATGACACATGGCGGTTAATCTTTTTTCATCTAAAAGATTTAACTGTTCAACCCTTTGTCTAACCCATTCAGCTTCTTCGAGCTCTGTTTCAACCAGTACTCGGAGCGAAGGAATCTCAACTTCTACTGGTAAAACAGCTTCAGTTCCATATACCAGGGAATAGGGCGTTGCCCCAGTTGACACTCTTACAGAGGTTCGATATGCCATTAATGCTAATGGGAGCATTTCATGCCAATCCTTGTATGCAATTGTCATCTTCTCAATGATTCTCTTGATGTTTTTGTTGGCGGCTTCTACTGCTCCATTCATCTGTGGGCGATATGGAGTGGAATTCCGATGTTTAATCTTGAATTGCTGACATAAATCAGTCATTGCACTGTTGTTCAAATTTGTACCATTATCAGTAATGATACTTTCTGGAGTTCCATATCGAGCAATGATATCTCTTTTGATGAATCGAACCACGACGGCTTTTGTCACACTGGCGTATGAAGCAGCTTCAACCCACTTGGTGAAGTAATCGATTGCAACTAGTATGAATCGATGACCATTTGAAGCTTTTGGCGATATTGGCCCGATTACGTCTATTCCCCACATTGAGAACGGCCATGGTGTTGACATTGACTGTAATTCCTTCGGAGGAGCATTTATCTTGTTTGCGTAAATTTGACATAGATGACAAGATCTCACATGTTTGATACAGTCTGATTCCATGGTTAACCAGAAATATCCTAGCCTCATAATCTTTTTAGCTAGCATATATCCATTCATATGAGGTCTGCATACTCCCTCATGAACTTCTTCCATTAATTTTTGAGCTTCTTTTTCATCTACACATCTCAACAGGGTTGTATCGAATGATCTTCTGTATAGGGTATCTCCGCTTAACAAAAAATGACTTGCCAGACGCCTCAATGATTTCTGATCCTTCTTTGTAGCACACTCAGGATAACTACCTGTTTGCAAGAAAAATTTGATATCTTGAAACCATGGTTCATTTGACTCAATTATAGCACAGAATGCGGGTTCACTTCTTATTCGGACTTGCAAAGGTTGTATTCTTACTCCTTCAGTGAATTGGATCAAAGAGGCCAGAGTAGCCAATGCATCAGCAAACTGATTCTGAGTTCTCGGCACATAAGTGAAGGAAATTTCTTTGAATTCCTGCTAACTCAGCCAAGTGATTATGATAAGGAATCAACTTGGGATCCTTAGTTTTGAACTCGCCTCGAGTTTGGAAAATGATAAGTGATGAATCTCCAAACACTTCGAGCTCCTCGATATTCATTTGAATTGCCATTTCTAATCCCATGATGATGCTGTCGTATTCCGCTACATTATTTGTGTAAGGAAACATTAATCTGGCTGATGGGAACTGTTCTTTTTTGGTGAGATAAGGACTGCCCCTATTCCACATCCGTATACGTTGGCTCCATCGAAATACAACTTCCAATTGTTGTTTTCGGCTTCTGTTTCTGTTATTCTGATGCCTTCATCTGGAAACTGATCTTGTTCCTTCAATTCTTCGTCATCAACCGGGTTTTCTGCGAGTTGATCAGCTAAAACTTGTCCTTTGACCGAACTTTGATTCACATAAGTGATATCAAATTCAGAAAGTAGCATCTGCCATTTCGAGATTCGACCTACTAAAGCCGGTTTGCGTGCCAAGTATCGCAATGGATCATGCTTCGTAATCAACTCGATCGAGTAGAAGAGCGTATACTGCCTAAGCCTGTGCATAACCCATACTAATGCACAGCAGGTTTTTTCTATCTCTGAATATTGTTCTCCATTTGAGAATTTTGCAAGTAGTAAACAGCTCTTTCTTTTCCTTCCTCATCTTTTTGCCCGAGCACACAACCCATAGATTCAGGAAGAATTGTCAAGTACAAGAACAATGGTTTCCCTGGTTTTGGAGTAACTAGTATTGGTGGATTCGTCAGATACTGCTTTATCCGATTAAAGGCTTTTTCACATTCTTCATTCCATTCAATTAGGGCATTCTTCTTCAGCAGTTTAAACAGCGGTGGCACTTATCAGTCAGCTGTGATATGAATCGAGCAATGTAATTCAACCTTCCCAAGAGGCCTCTGATTTCTTTTAATGTTTTTGGTGGGGGCAAATCCTGAATCGCCCTGACCTTATCAGGATCGATTTCTATCCCTTTTTGGCTAACCATGAATCCTAATAATTTTCCAGATGTCACTTCGAAAGTGCATTTTTCTGGATTCAATTTCAACTGGAACTTCCTTAATCTTTCAAAAAGCTTCCTTAACACCATTACATGATCATCTCCTTCCTTTGTCTTGGCGATCATATCATCTACATATACTTCCACCTCTTTGTGCATCATATCATGAAGTAAGCAAGCATTGCTCGTTGATAAGTTGCCCCGGCATTCTTGAGACCGAAAGGCATGACCTTGTAACAAAAAGTTCCCCAGGCTGTAACGAATGTGGTTTTGACCTTATCTTCTTCGGCCATTAATATCTGATTATACCCTGAAAATCCATCCATGAATGAAAATAGATGATTTCCAGCGGTATTGTCCACTAAAACATCGATGTGAGGCAATGGGAAATTATCTTTCGGGGTTGCTTTGTTTAGATCTCTGAAATCCACACAGATTCTTACTTTCCGTTTTTCTTAAGTACTGGCACTATATTTGATACCCAATCCGAATAATCAGAAACCTCAATGAATCCTACTTCAAGCAACTTTTTTACTTCATCCTTGATTTGGAGGAGTAAATCCGGCCTAAATCGCCTTAATTTTTGCTTTATAGGTTTAAAATCCTCCTTTGTTGGCAATTTGTGAACCACAATGGATGGGTCTAAACCAGGCATATCGCTGTACGACCATGCAAAAACATCCAAGTATTCGGCTAGTAACTTGGTTAAATCTCGTGCCGTGCTCTCAGGCAATCTTCCCCCTATCCTCAGATTCCTAGGGTTTTCGCTTGTTCCCAAATTAATCACTTCAATGGTTTCGGGAATTTCAATCTTTCCTTGTTCAAAATTTTGCCAAATTTCTTGTGTTCTAAATTGATAATCAATATCATCTTCAACGTCTAACCCAGTAGAGTTAGAGGTGATATTGATATTTTCATTAATTATACGCGCGAGATATCCCTGAACTTCATCACAATTGTCGAATCTGGTTGAATATGAATGAGGAATGTATGAGAATATGTGAAAACACAAATGGAAATAAATTTTATTAAACTGGGACGGTGTTTAAGTACACTTATTTGAGCATCACATAATACTGAAAAACACGAAACACAAATCTAGTCTTAGATAAATTCTTACTTAAAAGACTTAATACTAGCGCAAGGCACAGAGAACCAATTTCTCAAGATCATTTCTTTGGATGAAGCATCTTCTTTGATATCATCTGGCTGCTGGATATGATGTGGCTTTGGAAAGGAATGGCTGATGTGAGGAATTTTGATGATTGGATCATATTCTTGTCGAGCTTCCTTCTTCTCATTTGGTTTTTCATTTCCGCCACTTCAGCACAAGTGGGGGAATAAATCCAAAGGTTCCCACCTGAGTTTCTTTCTCATCATCCATCATACAGACTTCGTCAAACATTTGAAGCCCGAAGTCTTCTTCTCCTTCTTTTCCAATGTAAGGGACAGCTGTCTCCTTGTAAATGGCATAATCCTGTTCTCCCATAACAGTGATGAGTTGACCATTGGCTATGAACTTAACTTTCTGGTGCAGGCTTGATGGTATTGCTGGCAGCATGGATCCATGGTCTTCCCAACAGCAGATTGAATGTTCTGGGGATATCAATCACTTGGAAAGGAATAATGAAAGTTTGAGGCCCGATGATGACTTCTAACTCCACTTCACCTATTATATCTCTCTTTGATCCATCAAAAGCACGAACCACAATAGAGCTTGGTTTGATGTCTGACGGTTCAATTTCCAATAAGCTCAAAGTGGCTAAGGGGCACACATTCAAAGAGGATCCATTGTACCAATACTCGAGAGACGATCTTTCCACAGCTTTTGACTACGATGAAGAGGGCCTTGTTATGTTGATCCTTCCTCTCCCAGTTCTTCAGATGAGAAAATGATTTGCTCATTTGCAAAGATTGAGTTGATGATATGCCCCAAGGCTTCTTCTGATACACCTTCTGGAACTTTCACTTCTTCTAAGGCTTTGAAAAGAGCCTCACGGTGTACATTAGAGCTAATCAGCAGACTCATGAGCGATATTTGGGCAGGTATTTTGGCCAACTGCTCGACAACCTTGTATTCACTTGCTTTCATCAGTTTTGCCAATGCTGACTTCTCTTCATCTTTCTTTCCTTCTTCATTTTGCTGCTGTGGCATATTCACAGTTGCATTCTTTCCGGTCGACTCATAAACTCTTCCTGAGCGAGTAAGGCCACCAACCATGGCCATTGAAGCATGATTTACCGCCTTATAATCAAATGGAGCAGCTTTATAATCACTCACAGCAAGGGGTATCTGAAAGGTATAGTTCCTAGGCTTTGATGAAGTTGATCCATCTTCACTACCTTTGCCTATTTCGATTTTGATGGATCTAGGTCCACCTTCGATCATACCCACAAACTCGTCTTCTTTTGCTTTCTTATCTTCCTCTTCAAATTCGGACCCCATCCAGTTGGAGGAGCAGCATAGACACGGGGCTCAAACCAGTAATCTATTAAATACTGGTATTTTCCATCATTTCCCAGGGTTCCAATGGTTGGATCTCCAGCCTGATACCTTTCCCATAACTCAGCCTGTGTGCTCGATCTCCTTGGTTTCGGGATCAACATTTCCAGAATCTCTTCTTTTTTAATAGTTCCTCTTGTAGTAGCTTGTAAATAGCAGGCCTGGTTTTGGTGCGGTCTCTTAAATTCATATTGAGCAAATGACCCTTCTGGCGAAGGTTCCATGCTACTTGTTCTATGGTGATTGGCAACTCATCCAGATTGATTTCTTGGTCGGACTTCAGCGGTGATCATATTGATGACTGGTCCATGGTTTGGCAGTGGGTTAGTAGAGACGTTGGAGTCTCAACGAAATCCAACTGGATGACTTTTGCATCAATAAGATCTTGGATTTTATGCCTGCCTCCAGCATCTGTCTGTTGAATGCCCGATTTGCCCCATGTGATATTCACACTTCAGCTCAGGATTGTAATATCTAGGCTTTAAGTCTTCCCTAGGAACTTCAAGATTGATCAGATTATCGGCCCTTAATTTAGCTAATACTTGGCTAAGGGGAACCGGAATTCGAGTGAAGTTCCGCCTGCTGAACCTTGATTGTTGATTTGGGACTGCACTTTGTTGAGTTTGATCCTTATTCTGATTTTGATTCTGATTTGTTGATAACACGAAAGACTTAGTAGGGCCAGTTGCATCTGAAGTATTGACCATGCTGACGGTTGAATCTTTCCCTTTGTATGGGACATTTCTCGGTGCAGTATATTTCTTTTCTTGTTGCAATTTTCCTGCCGAAATTGCATTCTCAATCCTGCACCCAGCTATCACCACTTCTGAGAAACTTGCTGATGCATGCCCAATCAGATGGGAAAAGAAAGGTTCTTCTAGCGTGTTGATAAAAGTGAAAGTAAGGTCCCTTTCAGGCATCGGGGTGGTGATCCTTGCAGCCAATGCTCTCCAGCGCTGAGCATACTCCTTGAAAGTCTCTTCTTTCTTCTTCTTCAGATTGCTTAAATCCCATACCGAGGGCGCCATCTCAATGTTAAACTTATACTGATTAAAGAACGCCCTAGCCAACTTGTCCCAAGTATCAATTTCTTGATGGTCTAATTGGGCGTACCAGGCCAAAGCAGCACCAGTAAGACTGTCCTGGAAGGTTTGCACCATCAGCTTATCAAACTTAGCATATTGCCCCATTCGTCGCACATACAATCTGGTATGCATATTAGGGCAACCTGTCCCGTCATATTTTTCAAATTCCGGTGCCTTAAATTTCTCAGGGAAGGCACCTTCCTCATATTGAGGCAAATTCAGGATCGCGGTTTGATCAAAACCATCGAACGTCTTCATTTTCTCAAGCAGTTTTTTCCATTTCTTTAGCCTGAGCTTCCAGTTCTTTCTTCAACTCAGCCGCATTAAACTCATTTGGTGACTCCTCTTGCTGAATAAGCTGTCCTTCAATTTCTTTTCCTTTCTGTGACCTTGAAGATTCTTCAGAAGTTGTGGGGGTCTTAAGTTGTGCAAGACTCTGTTAAAGTCTGCATCTGTTCAGCAATTCCAAGGAGGGTTTGTTCCACGGTGTTGAGTCTTTGCTCATTGGTCTGGTCTGTGGGGTTGCCCGGTGTTAGACATCTTAGCTCGGGATCTGGTAACAATAGGGCTCCTAACCGGCTTGGACGCTATCTTTCAAGTTTTGACTCAAACTCGAATTTGCTAGACCTGGGCATTTATTATTTATTAATATTTTTTTTAAAAGAATAAATGGATTAATATACATATGCAAGAATACAGATATGCTATCACACAGATGCAAATGGGGATATTGACCAATGATTTTTTTTTAAAAAAAAACATTTGTATTAAAAGATAATATTTAACATAACAAAAACTTCTAATGGTTTAGAAACCTTATTTCCTAGTGACTGAATCAAAACTACTTTCTAATGGTTTCAAAGAAACTTGATTCCTAAGGACTAAACCTAAACCAACTAAACCAGTCTTCTTGTCTTAGCGGGGCAAACAATCTTGTCTTCCAGGGCTAGAATTTTCTTTTGAGCTGCCTTCAACTCAGCCTCTAAAAATGAAATTCTGCTTCCAGCACTTTGCAGGCGATCCACCATTTCCCTCTCTCTTTCTTGGAAATCTCGGTGACATACTTCCAGGCGAGCCGAAACAGCTTCCATGTAAGCAATTGTTTCAGGGTCAGGTTCCGATGGTGCGGGTTGAAGGACATCGGGAGCTTCATATCGAATATCCTTATTCTTCTTCATTTGGCTAGCCACATACCATCTGGTTGCTCTATACTTCTTTGTTTCCTTATTTTCTGGCTCGACTTCAAAAACCGGCTTCACCTCTCTATTTTCCCATATAGCTCGGATTTGATTTAGCTTGGATTCTTTAGCTGGTAGTATCTTGGTTGGATCCAAATAATCTAGAGTGACTTGCTCCAAATTAGGCTTGACAGTAATATCTTGCAACATACCATACTGTCTGATAACACTTGAGGGGTAATAACCAGTACAGCCGGTGAGTCCAATTAGGGGTACTGCCATGTATTCCTTGCAACTTAGGATGGCTGCAGGGATTTTGAACCAGCGAGCTTGCCACATCATGTCTTCAGGTGGCATGTCTTCAAGAATGGCAATTATATCCCATAAAGGATGATCATCTTCCATGTGGACCCTTTCAGCAAAGGATTGGATGAGATCATATTTCAGGCTGATGAGGGATCCATTAGCCAAGTCTTTTCCATAGTGCTTAATGTGGCTAGCAAACCAAACCATTAGTAAGTGCATGCTTGCTTTGAACTTGCCTTGTCCTTTAGACTTGATGTGATTCAGACTACGGACTTGTTCGGCTAGAAGAGCAGGAACATAAGATTTGCCAGCTAAATATTGAGAAACCAGCTCTATGACTCGGAAGTGGATGAACAAATTGCCATTAGGGAAGAGAATAGTTGCAAAAGCAGCTACTATGAAGGCATTAACCCGATTTTCTTCCCAAACTTCAAGTGGTATACTGAAAGTGGATCGGTTACTTTTAAAGTATTCAGGAGTTCCAAACCAGTCCATCAGTGTGTTTAGCCGAATGCAATATTCATTACAATCCTTGATGGCTTCAATTATTGGTCCCCTCTTGATCCCCAAAAATTCTGATATAACACGGACCGGGCTGTGCTTGAAGTTCGGAATATAGATTCCTTCAGAGGTAGGAGGTGCTTGGAGTAGCCTAGTATATTCCTCAATGGTTGGGCTAAGTACATGTTGACCAAAACGGAAGACAGCTTCTTCAGGTTCCCATAGATGAGTAAGGGCCCGGAACATGGTGAATGGAACATGGATCTTTGGTAGGCTGAGGATTGGGCCTAACCTATCTTCAATGAATGACCTTTGGACTGGAGTAAAACTGACAAACCATCGGTCCAGTAGGAGCATTGGATCCTTGAAAGGTTCCACTCGATTTTCTCTAATAAGGCGAGCCCACAAGCTATCGCTACTGTCGGTTGAAGACATCATTTTCTGGAAATTTTTAAAAGGTATAAGCTAATATTTACAAAATTTTTTAATTTTTTGACAGCTTTATTTATTTTTTTAGAATTTTCTTTAAGTATTTTTTTTAGTATTTACATATGTACATTTATTTTTCAACTTCAATTTTTAGAAAAAGTTGGTCAAATCCCATGCTAATGAATGCATGATTTGGTAGGGTTCTATAGGTTCCCCGATTTAGTGATACTAAACCGGAGTGGGAGGACATTTCTTGATCTAGAGGGTGGAAAGCCACAGCCCCCGGACCTTACTTCGTCCTCCTCGCTTAGGCTCTTAAGACGGCCCTGGTACGACCGTATCTAGCACACATTTATGCTAATGCAAATGCAAATGCAAATCATAAAACAAACTCTCTTCTTTTTTCATATTTGTAAGGTTAGTATATATTTACAAAAACAATCATTCAATATAATATACAAATAATTATATATTCACAAAAATTGAGCAAGGATAAATTTAAAATTTATAATTCCGAAGTGGCTAGCCCTCTCTTTTTTTTTAAAAAAATTGAAGTCCCCAGTGGAGTCGCCAAGCTGTCGAGCCTGGATTTTTCCACTAATCTTAATCTGGTTCATTTCTCTTAACCCGATTCACATTAAACCCGAACCCATTTAACATGAACCCTCGACTAGGGATTATAAGAAATTTTAAAAAATTTTAGAGTCGCCACCCGATATAAATCGGGAAAAAATAAAAGCTAGGATCAATGGGTCGGTTAATCCTAACTTAGCTACTAGTCTGCGAAAATTTGATTTTTTAAAAAAGACCAAAATTTTTAAACCAGATATCATGGATTCGGGGGCTAACCTATTAAAACCAAATCGCTTACCACTTTTGGAATTTTAAATTTATAATTTATCCTTTTCATGCTCAAAAATTCAAATAATACATTATGAAACAATATTCACAAATCACATTATTCATTTTTTTTATTTTTATGTGCTTTTATTTCATTTTTATTTTTATTTTTTTTAGAACATGAATATCAACAAATTATCTTATATTTACAAAATATTTATTTACTAAAAAGAACAAAACATTTTTTTATTTTTTAATGTCGCCCCGCAGGTGCCTACGTACTCGCTAATCGAGATCAGACAAAACGTAGTTCTTTTAAAAAAAGAACTTAATTTGTTGATCAATTTTAATTTTTGAACTCTTTTCATTTTAAGTTCATTAAATTTTCGAGTTTTTATGAAAATCATTTTTTGATGGTCCTATGATCTAATCAATTGTTTTTTTTATTTTTGAAAAAACATTTTTCTAAGTCCGAAAATCATTTTTCTTTTATTTTATTTTTTTCTAAAAAATTTTGATTTTGGAAAATCCAATTTTGTCATTTTTATTTATTTTTATCATTATTATTTTTTTTTTTTTTTTTTTATTTTATTTTTTAAAAAATCATCACATATTCACAATATATCTAGAATAATTTACAATATAAAAATATTTCATGCATTAAATATGCATTTCTAAGGCAATTTGTGTATAAATACACATTAAAAATATAAAAAAAAATCAAAAATATAAAAAAATAAATTTATATAAAAAATAAATATTTTGATTTTTCTGGATTTTTTTGTATTTTTCTGAATTTTTCTGAATATTTTATGAATTTTTATAAATTTTTTACTATTTTTTGCTATTTTTTATTATTTTCTGAAATTAATTATATAATAAACTATTAATAAAATAATGCGGATTAACCTGGACCGTCGGATGAAGCGGACGAGATCTGGAGTGTCGATCTCGCTGACCGATCTGGATCGTCTGATCTTGTTGACTCGATCTAGACCGTCTGATCGCTTGATTGAATCTGGGCCGTCTGATCGCTTGATGAAATCTGGGCCGTCTGATCGCTTGATGAAATCTGGGCCGTCTGATCGCTTGATTGAATCTGGGCCGTCTGATCTGCTTGATCAAATCTGAGCCGCTGATCTGCTTGATTGAATCTGGGCCGTCTGATCTGCTTGATTGAATCTGGACCGTCTGATCAGAGTTGACCGTTGACTGATGACCGACGACCGTTGATCGATGACCGACTGGGTTGGATTCGGATCTTCGGGTCGGATTTCGGAGCTCCGGCGGGTGAAGAAGACGACGACGCGACTTTTCGGGGCGGATTCTGGCGGCTCCGGTGGTCCTCGGTGGCTAGAAGCTTGTCGGCCCGACTCCAATGGTGGTGGCGCGTCCTCTGGAGGTGGTGGTTCACTCCCAAAACCACCGTGGACGGCGGTTCGAAGTGGTGGTCGCCGGCGGTTCA
The DNA here is from genome assembly GCA_024138025.1 of Combretum micranthum. Lineage (NCBI taxonomy): Eukaryota > Viridiplantae > Streptophyta > Magnoliopsida > Myrtales > Combretaceae > Combretum > Combretum micranthum. Next base: position 4,388,258 of record JAMXBD010000003.1, read on the forward strand.
AATCCGAAAAAAAAAATTAAAATTTGCAGAGATGATTTTGAACAAATTGATCAAATTAAAGCACACTCGATCACTTTAAACTTGTTCCTAAAGCTCCTTAAACACTCCAATTGAATCAAAAACAATTCGAAATTCTCAAATTTCGAATTTTCTCTTTAAGAACCCTAATTTTCGAAATTTTCGAATTCACTCATTCTGATTGTGTTTTGTTGAAATTGACTTGTGCCTTTTGCTCCTAGGACCTCCTATTTATAGGTTGCAAGCTCAATTTTCAGTTTCGAACAGTTTCAAAAATGAATTGATTTTTGCCCTTTGATTTTTCCACGAATTTAATTAGAAAATCCATGATTAAATTGTTTGAAACTGATGAATTGATGATTGTTTTCATATTCCATGCCAGATTCATCCACTCAATTTTGTAACTCCTCAATTGAATGCAATTGAATGCTTTATACATTGAATTTTGTAACTTTTGGGTTGTTTTTTGCACTAATCTTTCATATTTTGTAACCACTTTGCAATCCCATCATCAATTTTGACAATCAATGATGTTTTGTCAGTTAAAAACTGATGCAAAGTAAAGCAAAAGTCGCATTTGAGGAAAATGAAAAGACAAAAATGATAAAAAGGCAAAAATTTGCCTTTGCTAGGGTTTGAACCTGTGTCCTTGAGCTTGAGTGTGTGTTTGGGTCCATATGTTTAACCAACAGGCCATTTGGCCTGTGCCTTGATCACTTATCCAATTTCATCAATATTTAAGGCTTTTGAAAAATGAATTTAATTAAATTTTAAGCCTTAATTAATTTGGCAAAAATTGGGTGTCTAGAAAATGGCTATAACTTTCTCATTTTAACTCGGAATTTCGCATATTATATGTCATTTTCTATCTACTCAAAAAGATCTATCTATGTTTAATGTTGTTTTTACTTTAAGAAGTCTTTTGGGTCATGGATCGAAGGGGTACAGATTTATTACGAAAATTCCCTCTTTTAAAAACAACATTTTCTAATCCTTCCTTCACTAAAGCTTGTTAAGAAAAAAATCAAATATGTACATATTTGAAAAGAATTCCTTTGGTATATGAATAGACTCATAATTTATGCATGATGCTATAGGTGTTGTCTCATGTAATGAATTTCCATAAAACAACCTTTCCTAAGTTTTGAAAAATTGGTTTTGTTAAACTTTTCTTTATGTGGTTGAAATAACTTATAAATTATTGGGCGATCATAATTTAGTATTCTATATTTTTATTCTTGCATTTATCAAAGTGAGTTGGAATAAAGTTTATTCTTTTTAAGTTATCTACCAATTTTATTTCTAGGAATTGAAAAATAGAGTTCAAAAGTTTTTTTTAATATCCCTTAATGAGTTTATTCTTTGAAAATTTATTTTCTTAGATTGTTGAAAATTTTTATTTTTCTAAGTGGGTTTCTTAAGACTTGTAAGTTGATTTTCTTGAAAGCTTATTTGGCTCTTAATTTAGAAAGTTGGTAAAAATATTGTCATAATATCAAGTTATCATCTATGTATTAAGATTTCCTATGTTGTCATTTGAAAAGAAAGTATTTTTAGACTTTGAAGAAACTTCTTTATCAATAGTTTAAAATTTCATGATGAGTTTATATAAACTTTTAAAAGGAATTTATTTGAAAGCATCCTTCTAAATCTTGGTGAAAAACATTTATTAAGTGATAAAATTTAAAGAGTTTAGTCTTTCATTAAAAAGATCTCTTTTTATTTGGACAACAACTCATTAGCCACGCATGAATATGATTTTGTAGTTTATAAAAAGATAAGAATATCACAAGATAAGATAATAAAGAATATAAGAAACAAATAAGAATAATAATAATTGTCAAGTATTGGGAATCTTAGCTTTATCAAGGCTTCCTATTCAAGTATTGGGAGCCTTAACTTCTTCAAGACTTCTTGGGACTAAGAATAGACTAGTTCCAAAAGAAAAAAAATTATTTTAACTTGATGAGGACAAGTCTAATAGTAGAAAGAATAGTCTTAAAATAACATGAAAGTAAATAAATTACAATGAAGGTAAATAAATTGAATGAAAATAAATAAATAAATTGCAACAACAAGTGAGCTTATTTACTCTAAAAGATATATATAACTATATAGATATATTTAGTTAGATATACATGAACAATGTAAAAGAAAAAAAATAGATTCATGAACAAAAACAAAGTATGAACATATTATTGCTTTCCTAACGTCCATGGGTTTAGAAAACACACACTATGTTCATACTAAGCAAATAAACATATAGAAAGCTTAGGTTATTACCTATGGAAGAAGAGAAAAATAAAGAGAACTCTTGGGAGGATTTGTGAGAGTTTTGGTAGTGTAAGAAAGGTGTGAGAGAAATGGAAGAAATTGGTGGTATTTATAGGAAAAAGTGGAGGATAATTTATGATAATTAATTAAATAAAAATTAAAACAAATGGAGTGGGAAAGAGGGAGGGACCGACGCCATCTTGAGGGAGAGAGGGAGATATATATATATATATATTTTTTATATTTTTGTTAATGAAAAGTAAGATATGAGAGATGTGAAGTTGTATTGGAAATGAAAATTGTAAGAAAATAGGTGTATATGTAGTAAGGAAAAGTAGAGATAGATTAATAGTAGGGAATACTAATAAATAGTAAACAAGATAATTGAATTACCGGTAGTAATAAAAACATACGTGAAAAGGCTATATATGATATTTTTAGTTATCGAAAAATTCTAAAACTGTTATATTATGAAATCTCATATAATTACGAGTCTAACGATATTATCGGCATATTTTTACCATTTTGTGAATCCGAACTCAAATTTTGAAGGCTGATCCCGTTCGGATACAAAACGAACTTAATTTTTCCGAATATGATCTTTTTATGTTACGTTATATTTCTACGGACCAAAATCTATGATTATCTCGATTTTATTGTTCTAGGGTTAAGAGCGCGGGACTGTTGGATCTAAATACATTGTTTTAACTTATGTAGCTATTAGGGTTTTTGTTTGATTTTCGGTCGATGAAGGTTAGTAAAACTATCGAAAAATCTAAGGGCTTACAATGACTATTGTTTGTATCTTAGTTCGCTCCTAAACTTCCTTTTTCTTGATTTAAGCCATAAAAAAATCCAAAAACAAATTGAAGAACATGTAAACACTTTTATACTTTACATTACTTGTGAACAAACTATCTTCCCTTCTTCTTTCGCAGACAACGATTGCCACCAAAACAAATATTAGAGTTTTTCTCTCCCAAACATGAACAACTTGATTTTAAAAGCACGAATTAAGAAAGAAATCCTCAAGACTACAAAAGGACAGGAAAGAGAGCGATTTACCATAGTCTTGTAGCCTCTTGGTGATGCTTTAAGGACTTTCTAGCAAAAAGGGTTTTCTAGAGCTTAAGGATTGTGTGAAACGTTTGTAGATGAAAAGGTACACAGATTATGAATGGACAGTTATTACTGGATATCTCTTTATAGTGAATGACTGTTTTCCCTTCTCATTTAACATCATATGAAATCCATTCCCTTCATTATAATTTATTTTATTTTTATATTACAGATTTCAAGACATTCTTAGAGAATAAGAAAGGGAACTTTGGTACCATATATTCATGAGAATAAAAGGGATTGTCTAACAATCTATTTAGATTGTCTAATTTTTTATTTGTTGGATTTATTTATGAGTAAAAATATTTTTTTCATCTATATTCGTTTCTTAATAAATATCTGTTTAAAAATAAAAATAAAATAAATTAAAATATTAAATGATAAGAATAAGATGAAAAAAATGGACCCTAAATCTATCTTATGAAGGCAAGATTTTTTATACAATTACGTATCAAGTTGCTTGCTTGATTTTTAGTCAAATGCTTCTTAAACAATATGTTTTGACCAAGATTGGATGTAGGCAAATGAAGAAGTGATCTCCAAGGAAACTACAATATTTGGAAAACAATAGTAGCATTTGACATCATAAATTTCTAGCTATTGCATTGATAAAAAGTCTACCATATTTTGTTTACAAAAAACACTTGGAATAGATATAATATTCTTTATAATAAATCCTGGAATTTTTATGACTTATATTTGATGATGTAGGGCTGTGGAAAAATCTAGGTGGTGCAAAAAAACCAATGAAATCGAAAAAATGTATCGACATTGGAAAAGTAATAAAAAAATATGGTTAATCGCTCCATCGGTTTCGGTTTAGGGTTAAACTTTTTAATTTTTTCGATTTTTTATTTAAGTTTTAGTTTATAACCACCAAAAACTGACAATTTTGATTAAGTGATTCGATATTTATATGTATATATAAAATATAATATGTATTTCCTCTTTGAAAGGTGTTTCGTAAGGTTTTGGAACATAATTTTTTAGAAAGGCATTGAATCCTTTCTGTGCATTTGGATGAACGATTTCATTAATGGCTCCAAATTCTTCCCATCGGTGTGCAAACCAGTAGGGGAGGTTTTGAGATGAACATTTCAAAGAAAACAAGTCATGTATGAGATCATGATTCATTAGAACGGAAGAAGGTGTTCCACCATGCTTGCTTATAATCATAATAATTATATTGCATGCGGTGGTTGGGTTGAGCACTGGTTACTGAGACCGGAAATTTGATTGGCTCATAAGGTTGGCCATATTTCTTTGACCATTCACTAAAGTTGAAGACTTTGGAAATTCGAGCGGTTAAGTAGAGAACTACTCCATTTTGTTGAAAATGATTAAAGGAAACTGATTTAGTTCCAGTTAAGATTTTTTCATAGAATTCCATAGTTTTGAAAAAATCATATGGAACATAATTGAATTTGTCAGAAAATATTTTTCTAGCAAATGAAATTGAATCATTTTCAAAAACATCCTTTTCCGCCGTGATGATATTTTTGAAAATTTCCTTGATGAAAAATTGTGATTTTTGAATATTTTTCTGAGAAACATTTCCTTTGCTGGAGGAAGAAGTCACCTCAGTCATTGAAACATTTTGGTGTGACTTTTTTTTTCTGATTAGAGGTTTCACATCCTCCATACTTGGAATTTCTTACTGTTTGTGTGATTTTTTCTTGGATAGAGGTTCCACTTCCTCTATCATTGGAATTTCTTCTCGTATATCACCTTTTGCCTCTAAGGCCATTGATGGTGATGGTGTTTGGTGTGCCTCAGGGGCCATTATGGTGTTGGATTTGTTCAATGCCATTGCAATTGCATTGATCAGATCCTGACTAATCACATTTGAAATATCTAGTTGAGAACCAGATACATTAGACGACTGGCCAGTCATCTGAGATGAATTTTCATTAATCCTCAGAGGAGGATTTGGAATATTTTGATTTTTAGGGTCTGTGGCTTGAAGCCATGACCTGACATTGGTTAGTCCCTTTCTTGGGACTTCTTTCTGTTTTCTTTTCTCCTTCTTGGGAGGCATCTCCCTGTAAGAATTCAAAAGTAAGGAAATCAGGAAGAGCATTTGATGAGCCTTTGATATGCTTAATATCAAAATCAAAACAGGATAAAATTGATTGCCATCTAGCAAAAATCTGTTTTGAAGTTAAGTTCTTAACATCATTCTGCAAAACATTTTTGGCTGATTTGCAATCAACTCTTAAAAGAAATTTCTGATTTAACAAATCTCCTTGAAACTTTGAAATTATTAAAACTATGGCTAAAATTTCTTTCTTGATTGTGGAATAGTTCATTTGACATTCATTCTAATGTTTGGATACGAATTGAACTATACGTTCTTTGCCATTCATTTTTTGTTTAAGGATTCCTCCATAGCCTATGTCAGAAGCATCAGTCTCTACTATTTTTGGTAGGGATGGATCTACAATATGAAGGCACGGGATTTCCTTAATCTTATTTTTTATTGTCTTTACAACCTTGGTATGTTGCTCAGACTATTGGGGTTGGATTTTTCTTTAACCTATTATGTAATGGTTTGCATATTACACTAAGGTTTGGGAAAAAATCCGCTACATAATTAAGGCTTCCTAAGAATCTTTGAAGTTGATTCTTATGCTTAATTTCACTGGGGAATTTTGAGGTGAACTCTATTGATCTTTGAATGGGCAATATAGTTCCACTGTGAATGTTAAATCCTAAGAATCTAAATTTCGTTTGAAAAAGAGATATCTTTGTTAGGGAAACAATAAGACCATTTTTCTTGGCAACATTCATAAATAATTTAATATGTTTGAAGTGTTGATCTATATTAGGAGAGTAGATCAAAACATCATCTATGTAAACTATTATGAAGTTGGAGAAATCATTAAAGATTTCATTCATTATTCTCTGAAATTCAGAGGGAGCATTTTTCAATCCGAAAGGCATTACATTCCACTCATACTGGCCAAAGGGGATAGTAAATACAGTCTTGTACCTATCAGATTCTTTGATTTGGATCTGTCAAAATCCAGACTTCATGTCGAATTTTGAGAAGATCTTTGCATTGTGAAGACGGTTAAGTAAATCTTTTTTGTTAGGTATTGGATACCTAATCCATTTGAGTGCAGTATTGAGAGGTTTGTAATTGATCACCAATCTGGGTGTTCCTCTCTCAATTTCAGCATTTTTATTGACATAAAAAGCTGATCAACTCCAAGAAGATTTACTTTTCCTTATTAATGATTTTTGTAATAAATCATTAATTTCATTTTTGCAATGCTTTAGGATTTCATTGTTCATTTGAGTTGGTCTTGCCTTGGTTGGGATATCCCTTTCATGAAAATCATTTTCATAAGGCAGATCAACTATATGACATTTCCTATCCGAGAAAGCATTGGGTAAAGAAGAACATATGGTTTTTACAATCTCATTTTGTAATTTAGAAATTCCTTCTTTCAAAGATTCATTTGAAAGTTGGTTTTCTATTTTACAAAACATCTAGTCATCTTGTAAAAACTCCAAATGTTTTTCTTTGTTTTTGATAAGATAATTCAATTCTAAGATTGAATTTCTTTTCAATTCATTTAACATTTTTGTTTTTGGTTCTGAAACAAAATTGAAGACAACTTTCTTCTTCAGGAATTTTGTTTCAATACCTTCATTGTTAACAATTAATGGTTGTATGAGAGTAATAAAAGGAGTTCCTAAAATCACATTTTGCTTAAGATTTTTGACAAAAATAAATGTTGATTTATAAGAGACTTTATCTTTTATTATCTCTACATCCGATATTTTGAATTCAATCTGCAGTTTGTTACCTGATGCAGATTTAAGAGACTGTGTTGTTTTTTCAAAATATTTTGTAGGAACTAACCCTTCTCTTAAGCAATTCAAATCTACTCCAGTATCAAACAAAGCAGTTGTTTTCAAAATAAACTCATTGTTGATTCTGAGTTTAATGTTGATTATCCATTTTCTTGTAGTTACTTCTACAAGATGTAATAGATAATCTTCATTAACTTTAGAGGATCCAATCTTAGGATCTTCCTCATTATCAGACTCAGATTCTTCTTGTTTTAAAACAATTTGTTTTAACTCAATAAAATCTCTTTATAAGTCTGATTGTATCTTTTTAAAATTTTTTATTTCTTCTTTCTGAATTTTGATTTCAGAATGAAGATCATTGACAGAAATTGCTTTCTGTTTCATTGGTCCTTTTTCAAGGATTTCATTAAGGTTATAGGGAAGTTTTGGTACGAAAGTATTCTTCTTATCTATATCTTTGATGCATTTCATTTTTTCTTCTTCAGACATTTGTTCTAATTTAAGAAGGGTTTCTTTCTCTTCTTCAGTTAGAACATAATCTCTTCAGAAGATGATTCTGAATCAATATCATAGACTTGAATTCCTTCAGTTTCATTTTCAGAAGATGTATCTGAAGATGGTAGAAAATCATTTTCATTGAATATTTGCATGATTTTCTCCATTGTTTCTTCGTCAAGATTTAATTCATTAATTTTGGTGTTGATCTTACAGTGATTAGCCGTATGACCAATTTTACCACATTTAAAACATTGCAATTATTTGTAAGACTTTCTCTTATATTTTTTATAAGGTTTCGTCTTTTCCTTATTCTCATATTTTTTCCTAAAATTTTTTGAATTCTTTTTGAAATTCCTTTTAGGTTTCTTATGAGAAGTGCATTATGAACATTTTGATTTCTTCTTTTTTTGTTCAAAAGAAGGATCATATTGAGCACAAAAATCACCAAGACTTTGGTTTTTTTTGTCGCTGTTCATTTTTCATTTGTTTTTGTAGCTTTATGTTTGTACAAAGATTGGTTCCAATTTTGTTAACATAAGAGGCTAATTCTTCATATGAAAGTGAATCATATGGTATTTCACCATCGTGATCTTTTTCTGATTTTGTTTCTAACTTGTTCACCTGTTAGATTAGGTAAACCAGCTAAAAACTTTTCTTTCCAGAAGGATTGGTTACAATCATTTCTAAGAAGGACTCCTTAGAAGAACATATCCTTATATGACTGAAATTCTCCTAATGATTTACATTTCATATTTGACAACAATTCTAGTGACCTATCTCTGAAGTGAGACGGATCTCCTATGAGGTGTTGACTAATTGAGTATATTAGAGAATGAACCATATGTTGTATGGGTTTATTCTCTTCATCTACGATTTCAGATCCTGCTTCATCAACCTTGTATGAAGTAAGAATGAAATTCCTTTGTTCTTCATTTAGATAATTATCCCACGAGCCTCTTAATTGTCCATTAAAACTGGAAATTATCATTAAGGCTATTTGATGGTCATCTAATGAGTCATTGGTCTTATTAGTGTTTAAAAACATTATCATTTGGGTGAGAACATTCAATATTCTCTATTCTAAGGGTCCATCTATGTTCTATTCATAGGTAGATCCTGCAGAATGTTTGTTTTGATAATTGTTTTCATCATTTTCTTCCAATAAGAGATCATGAGGTGTAGCTCTCTGATAATAGAGTTTTTAGGGTTCTTTCCAAGAAATTCTATTGATAACATTGTTTGAAGATTTATTGATCTTGAGATCAGTTAAATCTTCCATTGAAGAGTTTTCTAAAACACTGTTTGTTTCAGAAAGAGCATTTATGTTTTCAGTGGGAGTATCATCAATAATAAGTCCTCTGTACTTATTAGATGAGGATGATGTCTCCCTATTTTTTAGAGCTTTTAAAAATTCCTTAGAAGGATTCCTAGGAATTTCAAAAGGTTTGATTAAAGGTGCCTTAAACTTTTTATCTTCTAAAGCTTTCAGAAATTCTTTAGAAGGGTTTTTAGGCATCTTAATCTCATTGTGGTCATTGTCCAAAATAACTTCGATTCTATCCAACTATTTACCAACAGTGTATAAATATTGGTTAGTGAAGTTATTTTGTTCAATTATTTTTCTAGCTCCATTCTCTTCATTTTCTGTACTTTTGAAGGGTACTAGAGTTATTTCATTGCTTTATAAACCTGTTTTAATTTGGTTAAAGGAGAATGGTTAGATTGTATAATCTGACCTTCTCCTATTTGCCATTTAAAACAATGGTTCATAACATTGATTTGTTTTGGTGCCAAATAATATTCTTGAAACAATCAAAGAATAATATTTGGTATTCATTATCAAACATGAATTTATAATATTCATCTTTGATTTCATTCTTATAATCAGAAAAGGTTCTAAAATACCAATTTCTAATTTTCTCATTTGTTATCGATCTAAACTCTTTGTTTAGAACATCCTTATCAGGTATAAAAGGTTTTTCTAAAGTATTGAGTTCTGGATGATCTCCTATTTCCTAAAATATATTTATATTCTTTATCCATCTTTTATATGTATATTATATTTTATATATGCATATAATTAATTTAAAAAAATATAAATAGATAGAGATGAGAACTTAATTAATCTGTCTCATTCTCTACCGCATAAGTCACTCTTTTTTTTTTTTTTTCCATCTAATTCCCTTAACCTTACGGCTCACGATCCTCAATCCTCACCTCCTCTTTGCACCATTTGATGTTCAACATCTACACTCCATCAACTTAATCCGCTAGTCGATAATGACAATAGGGTAAACTTCTACATTTATGCATCTCTTTATGAAATTATTCTAACGTAAACTTCCTTTTTTTTCCTTTTTTATTAAGGTGGGTTTGTGTTCTTTATGAAATTATTCTCCATCTTCTCCTTTTGATGACTTGGTTGTGTTTTGATGATTCAAAGAAGGAGAAGTGTTAGTTTTAGTAGTATTGTGGTTTTTTGTGTATCTTTAATTTTATAGTAGTTTTTAGGGTTTTAGAATGTTATGGAAATTAAATTATAATTACGAAGGATATGAGATTTTTTTGGGGATTTATAGCTAAATGGAAATGGTTGGCATTGATAGTTGAAATCTTGATTCATATGACAGCAGCAGCAGCAGCAACAGAAAGTGGGTATCTAGTTTGAACTTATACCCACGGTGGTGGTATGGAGTTGTGCATTAGTGAAGCACAGTGGATTAGGTTGTCGATGTCGGCGTTTGTTCAAGGCAAGTTGAAGATGGTGAATGGGTCTTAAGAGAGAGAGAGTCATATTTAGTCTAAAGATAGAATGAGTTAGAGAGATATGGGCTTTCAGTGTAAATTGAGATATGTTGACTCCAACAGCCTTCGACGCAAATTCAGATATATTGAATCCATAGTTGGAGAATTTTATGATGTGAGTGTTGCAAGCAAACTAAAAGAAAAGGTGAAACTTGTCTTAGAATCTTTGTTTGAATCTTATAGTGTTTTTAAACTTATATCTAGTGTTTAAACAAGTGGAGAACAACAATAAATGGACTCCCCTATGGTAGTTGATGAATATCAAGATGTAGGTCAATATCTAGATGATAAGTACATGAAATATGGTGGAGATTGTAAACCCCGGTTTTCCCATTAATCAAGTAAACTTCGGAAACTGAAAAACGAAACCCTAAACTGAATTAGTACGAGCTTTGTTTTAAAGTATATTTCAAACCATTGAAAGTTTTGATTTCGAAAAATTTTCTATTCCAGGCCTTCTCGAGCTCCATTGCGGAACTAGGAATTCAGAAAAATATTATAAAATACTCTTTAGAACCGAAATTTTATAAGGATTTTAAAAATATAAACTATATAATTTCTCGGGTTATAAAAATTACAGTTATAGCCTTTTTCCCGTATTTTCTTTACTACAGGTAAAGTAAATGTCTTGTCTACTATTCATTACTATTTACAAGTACAACTTATTACACACACAACCCATACCCTAGTCTTACATTCTTACAAACACTCATTATATTTTATTTTCCAAGAAAATTTTGTTTCTTAATAAATTATTACATTTAATACTTTTTATTACATAAATTACAAATTTAAACAAATTCAACTCTTCCTCTCTCTCACTCCAAGGATGGCCGGTGCACACCCCTCCTAATTTGCCTCCAATTTGTTTTATTTTGTGTCCTTTTTATAATTAAAACAAATCCTAATTCATTTACTATAAATAATCTTTTAATTTTCTCTCTTCATTTTCACTTTTTGTTCAAAACTCACAAAATCCTCTCTACTTTTCTCTCTATTGCCGTGACTCCCAACACCACACACACACACACCACAAGCTTCATTTCTTCTTCATTTCTTCACTTGATTCAACCTTAGGTGATGAATCCTAAGACTTTCTACCCTTTAATCTTATAATGGCAAGATTATTCATGAGTATTTTCACCTTAAGTCCCCATGAGCATTTGCTAGAGATAAGAAAATACTAATACATGAATATCAAGCTATCACAAGAGTAGATCTTGTGTTTAAATGAGTTTTTGTTGAAATATTTTCATGTTCATACATATAAAAGTAGAGTAAAGTAGAAATCTTGCATAAAAATCTATGTTCATGCTTTTAAAACTTCATTCCATGTATTATAAGTAGTAGATTTAGCATTTATATTCTCATAGTATACTGGACATTCATGATCTCATGAATATTTTAAGTTTTCATGCATTAATGCTCATAAAAGCTTTGTTTTGTGCATATAAATGTTGTAGCTAGTAGATATTTAAGTAGATAAGACAAGGGATTTAAAAAGGAAAAGTTTTTGTTTGAAATGTTCAAAGAAAAATTCGTATGGTTTCAAAGCTATGTCTTAAAAACCCTTGTATCAACTTTAAAACTTATGTTTTAAATAAAAAATGAAGGATATAGGTAATAGATATCATTAAGTAATGATTTTTATAAGTTGAAATGAGTTTTAATGAGATTAATGTGTAAAACAAAGAGTAGAAACAAGATAGGAAATTTTGAGTTATTGGTCAACTTATGAAAATTCGTAACTTTGGATAATGGCCATAAAAACACCTATTTTCCAATCTCAAAATGAAAGTTTTATGTAATAAGTGAAATTCTTAAGGGATAGGTATAGTAAAGCCTTAAATTTTAATGCATTAAATAAGTTTTTTCTAATTGAATCATTCAAAAAATTAGATTTCTAAAAATTCGGATTTTTGAGTAAATCCTATTTGAAAACATATTGACAAAGTGTAAAATGCAAATTTTTATGTAAAAATGAAGGTCTTAGGTAATAGATGTCATGAAGATTCAATTCTGGTAAAGATAATTAGAAATTCCTAAGAATTAATCCCAAAACACAAGTGAGTTGTCAAAGTTAGGAAACTAGATTTCTCAAAAATAGTTATTATTGAAGTCTTAAAAAATGAAGAGTTCTAAAATTTTCTTTTATTAAAAATCATCAATATCATGCATACATTAAAGTCATCACATGTCATTCATGTTAGGAAATCATTAATATTGTATGTATACTTGATTTATCAAGTAGAAACATTTCAAACATTTACGAAACTATTTTTCGGAATTGGAAACCGTTACTGATCAAAACTGATCCTTTTGTTTTGTGACCTAAATATTTTCAAAACTTGAAAATAATTTTATAAATAGATAGATCTTTCGAATTAGATAGAAATCGATATAAAATTTGCAAAATTCTAAGTTAAAATGACTGAGTTATGGCCATTTTAAGTTGGGACTTCCGCAAATAGCGAGAGTTACGAATTTGCTAAGCTTTGATGTATAGTTTGGATTAGTTAAGTGATGAAATACTTATTAAGGTATTTCTTCCTTTTTAGGTGATCCCAAACCCGACGAATCTCTACCACCGGACTATTACTACTAAGCTAGTGTAGCTCACGCCCCTATAGTTTCTATTTATTGCAGCACGAGTTCATATGGCTTAGGCTGAGACCAGCTACATCTCAAGTACAGGAGCTAGGCGTTTCCTCTAGAAGTCGTATTCATATTTGATTAGACTTCCGTAGGAAACCAAGGGACTCTGGATAACTGTAATGGATCTTTAAATATTCTTTTGCCAGGGAATGCCCCTCAGACTTTGTATCTAATTACTTATGTGTTTTGATTTATTATCTATTGCTATTGAATGCTGAATTAAACTCTTTAACTCCATTGAGTCGAGTATCCTATTGTTGTAAAGAGACGTCTTACATCTATACAAGACTCCTGAAGGACTTGGGTAGTGATTCGAGAGTTTTATATGGCATGTGGTGAACTATTACGTTTAGGATACCCGATGGAGCATGATAGGGATGAAGGAAGAGAGAGTTCAAAAAATGAATTGGAAAAATATTTGCATGATGATTGTGTGAAGAGCATACCTTCTTTTAATATATTAGGTTGGTGGAAAACAAATGCATCTAAATACCTAATAGCTATTCTCGTGTCTACAGTTACTAATGAATCCAATTTTAGCAGTCGAGGTTGTGTGCTTGATTCAGTTCGTAGTGCTCTTATACCTAAACTTATGAAAGCTCTAATTTGTGGGCAAATTTGGTTGCGGAATTCAAGTTAACCCATATGTCTTGAGCATATCTTGGAAAAACTCGATTCAGTATCCATAAGTAAATTTATTTTTACTTTTCTACATTTTTTCATGTTTCTTAATCTTTTACTTATAAATTGAAATTATTTATTTTTTCCTACTTTGTTTTGTTTTCATTAAAACATCTTGCATTACGAAAGGTCATCCTCTTTGCACAATTGATGATTGAGAAGAGAATGTAAGTTTATTTCTATTATTTGGACTCATTTATTATTGAATGCATTTTTATGGACAAATTCACATGGTTGTTTTTTTTTTTTTCCCAGTCTGGCTCTATCTTGGTGGTTATGATGAGGCATGCAAGAAAGTGATGGGGAATGCAAGAATTGCTCAACTTTGGATATTGAACTATTATAATTTAGGACATGTGCTAATTGAAACATTTATATATGTTTTAATTATTATGTTGTTGTTGTGTTGTAATATGGAGAAGACATGGAATTTTAATTTGTGTAATATTTTTATTGAATTTTAATCTTTATGAACTATTAGTAGACCTATGTTCTTGATTTGCTAGATTTATAGTTATTTGATTTGTTAATTTGCAATTTTTGAATGTAATCGTGTTATTTGACTTATTAATTTACAATTTTATTTGTAATTATGAAATAAAAGGGTTTAATTTTTTATGATTATAACTGAAAATATGGTTAACTATAACATTTGGTTAATCATTATACTGAATGGCTAAAAAAAAAGAAAAAAAAAAGAAAAAATAGGTTAACTGTTAAGGTAGTTAACCATTAATAATTTATTCGTTATAATTTGAGGTTTAAAAAACCCAATTAATTTGATTCGATTTTAAATAAGGGGTTCATTGACCGATTAATTGAACCATGGTTACCCCTAAAAAAATTGATCCGATCGCAAACCGAATCAGTCTGAACTGAATTGTTCCAATTATTTGGTTATTTTTTAAAATGGTTGATTTCATGGTTTGATTTATTGAAGAGTAAATGGTTTATGGTTTGTTCATGACGTTGAACTAAAGCAAACTGTTTTTATAAATTTACAAGAAATTTCAAATATATATATTTTTAATTATTTTATTGAAAAAATTAATTATTTTTAAATTTCTTTTATTTAGATATGTATCATTCATGACAATAAAATTAGAATGGTCATATTATATATCGATTGTTGTGGTGTATATGCAGATAAGATAATTTTTAGATTTTAACCTCTATTGTTCTCTAAACATTTTTTTTTTTTGTCTTACTAATTAATCCACTTCTATTACATAGTTATTTATTGGTTTATATAATTGATAATGTATTAACTAGAAGTACGGGTGAGCAGGTAACCTTGTCATGCAGGGTACCCAACTATATCCTGCTCAATCAAGTAAGGTTTGGGTAGGTATGATGGGTCATAGGGTAGGATACAAGTACAGATTTTCCGAAACTTGCTCTTACATAAGAGGATGTGGGTATAAGGTCTTCATACTTTGCACTCATCCTACAACTTGTACTCTAATATATAGAGGGTACATGTTCCTTGATATTATATATTTACCTTATTAAATATTATAAAATAATGTTAATATATGAGATGTAAATAATTATACTTTAGTTTTTTATTTGCAACCACTTTTTTTTAGGATTATTATTTACCTTCCAAAAATTTTTATTATCAAAGAATTTGTGCTATTTTAGTTTAGAAGAACTTATTCTTTTTATTTAGAAAAACTACAATTATAAGTATATACTTGAGCTCCCAAATTATATAGAAATGTTGTTTATCTTCTAAGACTGATTAATGCAAAAGTAGTTCCAAAGATTTTAATTTTGGAATTTGTTACATGTTCTACAACTTTGTTTAATATCACATAAATAGGTTTCACAAGTATTTCTTACAAGTTTCAAATGTTACACATAAATAAATTCCATATGTTGAAGAACTTATGATATTAAAAAGTTACTTTTAAAATTCCTTTCCAAATATTATTTACGATGAATATATGAAAATCAGATAGTTTTGTATATTACATGAAACCTTATCAAATACTATAAACTTGAAGTTTAAGAGAAAGAAAAATAATACAGACATTTTTTCAAAAAGTCTACAAGTTCTACAATATACCCTATATCCTGTAGATTTTATAGGATATAGGGTACATAGTGTGTATAATGTGCCATAGGATAGGTTCCAGGTATAAAATTTAATACCTTGTAACTTACAAAATAGGGTACGGATATTGCTTTGTATCCTATCAATCCTATACCCATACAACCCTATTTATAACTATATAATGAATTACAATTTATGCCTCATATTATGATAGCACATTCTTATTTTATCAAGTCTAGTATATCATTCTAATTCTATTTGATTATAATTTAATCATGGATGAAATCTCTTTCCTACTATAAGTTTTACATATTTATTCAGGAAAATAATTAATTTGAAATATTATTATTCCCATTTGCACTAGTGATAAGAAATATTTAGTCGAAGTTTTTCAATAGAATGTATTTTGATTTCAAGAATAAAAAATTGTTCGAACCATAAACCAAACCATTTTTTTTCAAGTAAAAAAATTATGAACTGAACCATATAGTTAGATTTGAATTAAAAAAAAAAAAGAATCATAATATATGGTTTGATTTGGTTTAGAATGTGAACTAGACCGAACTGTACTGCACACACCCCTATTTGATGGTATAAAACTCAAGAAAACATGGTGGCAGTTAACTTATCTATAAATTTGCTTGTTAATCAAAAAGTTGAAATCAAATTAAAATGAAAAAGAAATAAGAAAAAAAAAAGAAGAAGCATTAAATCCTAAAAAAAACACAATTAAAAGGACTAAATTGCAAAAAATTGAAAGTAAAGATAATTCATATACCTTTATCCCACTAATAGCAAATGGAAGAAACTTGAAGGCAGTTGTGTTCAAGGGAAATCTTTGTCGGATCCCTTGAAAGAAAGATAGAGTTTATTGTATTTGGGAAATTGTATTTTTATACCTTCTAATGCCACTAATATTCCATATTTGATCATTGATTTTCATCATTCTGTTATAGAATGTCATATAGTATTTGGAAGAAATTTAAGCATTTGAGTTTTTTCTTTCTTTTTTTTTTTCATTGAATTTTATGAAGAAGTGTCACCTGTGTCAATGAATAATATACTTGACCACACCTTTAGTGGTTGGGGATATTCTTATAGATTTACTATATTCTTAAGAGTATTCCATAATGTTTATGGTGGTTGACCAACTCACTAAGTATTATCATTTTGGAGTTCTACTTACTACATATACAACAGTTAAATTGGCTAAGGAATTTGTTCATGTGGTGGTAAAATCCACTGAATACCTAACTTGATTGCATTAGATTAGGATAAAGTGTTTATGAGTCATTTTTGGAATGAATTATTTCATTTAGGTGGCATTTAGCTAAAGATGACTTCAACTTTACTATCCACCAATGGTGGACAATCTAAAGTATTGAATCATTGCATAGAAAATATATATATATATATATATATGCTTCTGTTATGAGAATTGCCCTAAGTTTCTACCTTAGAATGAGTATAGTTTTAACAATAGTCAAATACCAATATTAAAATGACACATTTCGAAGCTTTGTATGAAATATAACCACAAAAAATTCCTTATTATATATAAGGCTCAAGTTCTTCAAAAGTCATGGATGTGAAAAAGAAAACAAGAAACTATATTCTTAGACAAATGAAGACTAATATTTCTCAAGTTCAACTAAAGATGGAGAATTTGACTAATCAGAATCACTCTGATAACAGTTTAGAGCTTGGGAATTATGCTTATTTAAAGCTACAATGAAACATCTTAAATTATTTACGCTTAATTAAATTGCATATTTGTATATATATGTTAATTGTATAGTGCATGGAATTGCTGTGATAAATTAGTTAGGAGAATTTCATATTTTAGTGTCGTTGGGCATATAAGAGTATAAAAAAAATTTACATCTCAAATTGCTTTTGTGTTGTAAAGAAGCCCATTTTTGCTGCAATTTTAGAGCCTAAGCCCGTCTGTTTGGTTATACTGGTTTATATTATCCTGGCATCATATTCAAACCAAACTGACACTAAATGATATTGATAAAAAAACTAATAGTTTTACTCATAAATTGACCAAACCAAGCTGATAATAAATTGATACAGATATGATACTAATGGATTATAAATGATGTCCCAATACAGATTCGATACCAACAAAAATCTAACAATCCAAACAGACCCCAAAAATAAACCCATGAGCCCACAACCTAAGTTTCTTAACATGTACCAAAAGTCAAAGGCAGATTATTAGATAATTACTAAGTGAAATTGTTGATAAAATTCAACTCCAAAACAGACCCCACATCGACACCCTTGAAAGAAACAAAATAGGACACTCTTTTCTTCAACTTTTCTTCAACAATTCACCAAAACCTCTCTTTAAGACTTCATATCCAAATCAAGATTAATTAAGGTAAAGTCTTTTTTGCTTTTCTAAGCTTTTATCAATTTGTTTCTTTCATAAAGAGAACCCGTATATAGAGGAGGTTTTTTTTTTTTTTTTTGTGAATTGAACGTAGAGTTGATGAATTAAGTTGATTTTTACGCTTGAATGAATCTTAGGAACTTAATAAGTAGAGTAATGAAAGTAGTTTAGTTGTTTTAGTAGATAAGTGAGTTGGTATGGTTTATGTGATGCTTCAATGTTGAAATGGAAGTTATGGATGTTGTGAATGAAGTAAACGTTGAGTTTATACATGTGTGATACTACTAAGTATGTGTAATGGGTGAGTTTAACCTAATGGAAGAAGCAAAAATATGATGTTTAAGTGTTAAAAGTAGCATGCTCTATTTTTCGAAAAGGTACACGAAGGGAACATAGGGTACCCTAATCGGTCATGCTTCTTTGTGTTGCTTAGAAAAAAGTGAAAAAAAAACTCACTCAAGAACGAACATGACTAGTACATAGGCAACCTTAATCAACCATACTTCTCTTTGTGTTGTTCAACAAGGATAATTCTAGAATAGCACGACTAGAATATAGGTGGACCTATCTCACTGTGTTTCTCTTCAACCTTTGAAGTGCTTGGCATATCAATGAAACACAAGATGAACATGACTCCACCTTTGCATCGTGTTTCTCTTTAGTTTCCAACTCAAGGAAAGCATAATTGGAACACGGCTTGCCCTATCACGTCCTGCTTCTCTCCAAGTGCTGATCCACGAACAAAACACGACAAGAACATAATGACTTTTTTTTTTTGTGTTTCTCATAAGAAGAAACAGGGGGGAAACACAACTAGTATATCTACCCATGTTCTTTAAAATAAGATAAAATAAAATAAATAAAGATGAGTTTAAAATAAAATAAATAAAGATGAGTTATATATATGTATAAATGAATTGAGATATGGTTTGACAAGAGGTTTATTGAATCTTAATAATTGTTTGAGGACTTAGTATTTGTTTATGGTTGATGTTAAACCTTATATGAATTGAATTCTTTTAATAGATTCCCTTACCCAGTTTTATTTGTCTACTGGTCTTTTGCCAAGAATATCAGTTCATTTAGGTATGTAGTGACTTGATTGATGGTTGTTAGGGTAGGCATTTATAAAACAACTCTAAAAAAAGATGGACTAAAAGTGTTTAAATTACTTATGCTTGTATCGTTTAATTCGATCCGAGGAGCGACAACCCTGCTCGAAGCAAAGCATGATATTTAGGTTCTTAAGCTATGTTTTGTCATGATACAATGACAATTATAAGTGGCTCAGTGAATACTCAATAGAGATAACAATATCGGTATAATATTTACTTATGCTTCAAGGGAAGTATTATAATTTAGTTCATATTTATGGGACTGGTTGAACTAGATGATATTATGAATTAAGATAAGTAAAGATGAGAAACGACTATGACCTCTATATGAAACTATTATCTTTGCAGATGTTCCTGTAGGTGATATAAGTATTCGAGTTGCTTATACCAATCCCATGAGTAGAAGTCGTTACTCTGGACATTCAGTTTCCTAATGGCTTATTATTAAAGTTTAAATATTCCAATGTTGATTTGTTACACCAAATTGTTGGAATATAAATTAATGGTTATTATATTGCATTAGAGTAAGAGTATATGTCACTTTGTATTTGTTTGTATTGTTATGTATTAGGCACCAACTCATATTTTTTATTACAGGTGTTGATGAGATGATTTTAATGATCAAATGGGTTGTGGCATAGACTAGGAAGAGTTTTTTGAAGAATGGGGCGACTAGGAATCTTGACCATAAGATATTTGTTTTTGAAAGAGACTTTGTCAAGACTTTTCAAGTTTGACGTAATACTTTTGTTAAAAGGCTTATTATAAGCCTATGGTTTATATTATAAAGTCTTAAATTATTTTTATGTTTTGAGATTATCGGGACTTATAATCTTTTGATGTACCGATCTGATGGTACTGTTAATGAAACTTATGTACAGATGATCTACTCTTAACGAGTAGCTTTTGGAAAATGTTTTTGTGGTATATTTAAAGCAAACCAACCAACATAAATGAAGTTTTTATGGATAGCCTCTCATGCAATACTTAAGTATTGCATGTGCGCGGGGTTGGGTATGCTTGTACTTAGGTTCGAGGCGTGACAGTTCCTTAAATGGGATCAGAGCATATGTTATATGACTGTTTTTCTAAATGTGATAATTTAAGAGATGACCTACCCTTAGATATGGTGAGTTAAGAGTAGGGAAAAACTTAGGTTCTTGCTTAAATGATGTGTTTTACTTGTTTATCTGCTTCGTTAATAACTGAAATGAATCTAATTGGAAAATACATGATTTTGCGTGTATATATATAGTGAATGTATTATGTGTTTGTATCAAAGATGGATAGGTCTCGAAGAAATACTAAATAGCAAGCGGAACGAGAGAATATGCCACCTTCACCTCCTCAGTTATTTGCTCCATCATTTGCTCCAACTCCGACTTCTACTTCTTCTCTTGCTTTAGTTTCCACATCACAGATACTGTAACCTCATCAAATGCTGTGGTTTCCTCTAATGCCCTAAGTTCTTATGGGAGATACAACAACAATGTGCATTATGTTTAGAGACATGTTTGCCATGATGCAACAGTACTAACAAATGATGTATTAACAATAACAACAGTTTATGCAACAATATGCTCCTTAAGCTACTAGGTAAGAAAGAATGCATAAGTAAATGAACGTGAAGATCAAGTTAAATTGCATGATTTTGTCATATTAGTACCTAATTTTGACATGACTATTTCAAACCTAACTTTAGCTGAAAGTTGGATAGAAAGGTTCGAGAAAGCATTTGCTGCCTGTGAAATTCTTGAAGATAGGAAGGTTGACCTAGCAATTTACATGTTAAAACGCAAAGCTTGCAATTGGTGGAGATTAACAAGTGAAAATTTGCCAAGACCTATTACTTGGATTAGATTTAAAGATGCATTCTTCATGCAATATTTTCTAGTTACAGTTAGGGAATATATGATCCCTGATTTGCTAAGTTTGTGCTACGATAGTAAGACCATTGATGAGTACCATGCTATGTACCGTAGGTTATTAAGATTCAGAGACGAGGGTCATCATGATGAGCATATAAAGGTTTAGAAATTCCAAAACTGTTTGAATATTGAAATCAAGGGTGAAGTTAGGATGTCTCAACTTCCAACACTAGCCGATGTAGTAATTAAAGCTAAGCTTGTAAGCCACGGAAAATTTCAGTAAATAATTTCAAGATGAACTTCAAAAATAATCCCTAAAAATCACTCCAAATTAAAACAGAATTTCAACTAGTCCAAAAACACGAACGAATTCAGAAACTTCTTAATCTTGAGAAAATGAAAATCTTTAAAAATAAAATAAGAACACAGTGGTCATCAAATTCAAAATCATGACGTATGAAAAATTCCATATCTAACTCCGACTTATAAAATCGGGTAATATAAAGCCCAAAAACAAACTATTAAAAAGTAAATAATAATTGACCTTCGGAAATAAAACTCAATTCAAGAATTTCGAAAACATTAAGAGATATTAAATACTTACAAAAATAAAATTTAAAATAAATTTCTCAAATTAAATATGTTGTATAAGCATAAATATCAGTTTCCAAATTGGCAAAGGTCTAAACCGGAAAATCACCCGGAAACCCTAACCGGAATACAATAGTGTAAGTCCGGCAATCTAGTGCCCCTAACCCTAGAGGCCAAGATGTAGTTTAAATATGTAGAATAGCTCATAGTAATATGAGTTTGTTTAAAAATATCAGATTGGAAAATTTTTGACCTATTTCGAACTCGTTCGGATACAGACTTCGAAAAGCGTGTCCCGGGGCTCGAGATATAAAAATATACCAATAGTACCATTAGACTCGTAATTTCATAAGATTTCTAAATATATCAGTTATATAATTTTTCGGGTTATAAAAGTTACAGTTATAACCTTTTAATCGTATTTCCATTATTACTGGTAATTGATTAGTCTTTTGCCTTATTCATTTTTCTTTTATTACAAAATTTTATTATTCCTATAAAGTCTTATATTTTTAGATAAATATTTTATATGTTATAGAAAATTTTGTTTTTCTAAAATTTAGTTCGTTTTGGGTCTTTACGGGATCAGATTCTGTTTAAGACCTGATACTAAATATAAAATAAAATAATTTAATAATTGAAAAATATTTGAGAAATATTTTTATTTTCATAAAATAATTTTTTAGAATTTTTTCGGGTTATAAAAATATTATTTATAGTCCACATTCGCGTATTTTGATCATACCGGTAACATATTTGGTTAAATACTAAAATAATTCAAATAATTATTTAATTTTAATTATGAAAAATCTGCTACAATTATTTGAAATAAATTTTCTAATTTTATTTTATTTTGTTTTATTTTACTAAAAAAGTACTCTTACAACCCATACTTTCAAGTACACCTTTCACACATCATTTCTTTTTCACTTCAATCTTTTTACACTTCATTATATCTATTCATGGCAGATTTTTGACTCCTTGATGGCTGCCATTGTCCTTCATTTACTCCATTTTGACCAAATTAATTATTTTTCCACTCCTTCTTAAGAAAGTTACATTACACATTTATTACACAATTCAAATTCAAGTCAAATTTCATCAAACCCTCTCTCTCCTCCATCTCTTTTCACGTGCAGCAGCCCCCTCTCCCTTTGGCTGCCTTTTTTTTTTTTTTTCTCTTTTACTCAATTAATACACTCATTTCTCTCTTCCTTTATTTACTCACTTTCCCTCTTTCCTTCTTTAGTCTTTCTCTCTCATTTTTCCTCTCTTTCTTCTTCATTTCCTCTTGTTCTTCTAAGAAAAACAAGCTGCCTCCACACCTTCCATTAGCTTCCACACCCATTTCTTAAAGATTTCCAAGCAAATCTTCTTTCCAAAGCTCCATAGGTGATATAGGTAAAGTGTAATGAAGGTTTCATGCATCAAATGACCTTCCATAAGCTTGAAAGCTTAGGATGATGATGCCAAAAATGAAACTCCTTTTCTCTACTTTTTTATCTTTTTTTTATTTTCTTGTTTAAAGTTAATATATTGTAGATTTAACTTTTATAGCTTTGATTTTTGTTTATGCCATAGATCTTGTTATTTAAGTTGTTATTTTTGTTATTGCTTATGATTTATGCATAGATCTAGCATCCACATGTCTATCTTAGTGATTCATGCATGTAAAATTAGTTTAGAAAACTAGATCTAGAGTTTTGAGTTCATAAATGCATTAGATCTTTGTTTATGTTCATGAACAACTTGCTATAGCTTGATGATGGTAGGAAAGTTGTAGGAAACCAAGATCTATTTTGTTTTCACAAAAATCAATTTTTAATCGGATGAAATGGTAGTTAGTTAGAAAAGTGGTTTTTCAACTTCAAAATGTGTATTTTTCATTTAAAATGAAGGGCTTAGGGTATAGATAACATAAATGAGTAATTTTGATGAGCAAAGTTTAGATCTATGAGTTTAAAGTTTGTTTTCATGGGTTTCATCTAGTGTATGTTCATATTATGTGTAGATCTTAGATTTGAACTTGAAAAAATTTGTGAAATTCGTATTTTGGCAAGACCAATATTTAAAAACCACTTTCCAAGTGTCAAAATGTAATTTTTACTTAAGAAAATGAAGGCTTAATATATGTATATCATCAAGACTTCTTTTTACAAGAATCTAATGTGATTTTCAAAAGTTATTTTCAAAATAAAAATTCATTTTCGGATTTTGGCCAAGGCCTATTTTAAAAACATGTTTTCCAACTCAAAAATGAAGTTTTTATTTAAGAAATGAAAGGCTCTTAGGATAGGATATGTAAGGAATGGATTTTCATAAGCTTAGATAGATTTTATCAAAAGATATCAAAAATGAATTTTGTAAATTCGGATCCAACCAAGACCAATTTTTAAAACCCATTTATCAACTCCAAAACTCATGTTTTATGTGAAAAATGAATATAGGTAATAGTATCATTAAGCAATGATTTTTACAAGTTAAAATGAGTTTAGGCATGAGTAATGTGTAAAACAAGTAATGGAATTAAAATGGAAAATTTTG
Organism: Combretum micranthum; assembly: GCA_024138025.1. Lineage (NCBI taxonomy): Eukaryota > Viridiplantae > Streptophyta > Magnoliopsida > Myrtales > Combretaceae > Combretum > Combretum micranthum. Next base: position 4,412,708 of record JAMXBD010000003.1, read on the forward strand.
AGTTAGTGATCAAATTGTCAAATTCGTAATTTGAGATGATGCATATGTAATCACTTAGTTATGAGCTCAAATTGCAAGTTTTATGTGTTAAATGAAGTCCTTAGACAATAGATATAGTAAAGCTTCAAATTTTAATGCATTAAACAAGTTTTCTCATAAGAAATATCAAAAATGAAAATTTCTAAAATTCGGATTTTTGTAAATGTTTAAAAACATATTTACAAAGTGTAAAATGGAAATTTTTATGTAGAAATGAAGGTCATAAGTAATATATATAATGAAGACTCAATTTTGACAAAAATAATTATATTTTCTTAAGTAACAAATCCAAAACAAATGGAAATGATAAAAGTTAGAAAACTAGATTTTTCATAAGTAAGTTGTATTATGTCTTGCAAAATAAAAAGTTATAAAATTTCTTTTAGCAAAATCATCAAGATCATGCATGCAAAGCTCATCTCATGTCATTCATGTTAGGAAATCATTCATATTGCATGTATAGCAATTTATATAGTAGGAACATTACAAACTCTTACAAAACTATTTTCGGAAATTGAAATTGTTGCTGCTCTAATCTGATCCGACCTTTTCGAAGCTTCAATGTTTTCAAAACTAAAATAATATTAGAATTAGATAGATCTTTCGAAGTAGATAGAAATCGATATATAATTTGTGAGATTCCGAGTTAAAATGACCAAGTTATGGCCGTTTTAAGTTGGAATTCCGCTTAGGACGCGAATTACGAATTTGATAGTTCGTAGAAGATCGTTTAGATTAGTTTGAGTTGAAATACTTATTAGAGTATTTCTTCCTTTTTAGGAGATCCCGAGATCGACGATTCCCTACCACCGGATTATTATTACTAGAAGACCGGTGATCCAATGGCCGAGCGAGTTTTCTCCTTGTTTTGTTACCTTGATTGTGATTGTAGTTAGTTGCATTAGAATTATAGGAACAAGATAAAAATCGATATGAATGGGGATGGGATATATGATGAGGCTGTGACGAATGTATGCCAAAGAATACTAAAGCATATCGAAATCACGATTTGATTGGATAACTACACTGCTCGTATTATTTCTGTTATGTGTATGATATTGGTTGGTCACTCTAAAGAACGTATAAATATTTTGACCTAAGAAAAAATTAAATTGATCATGCATCACATCGGACATATTGCATTTGGTAGCATGCTACTCCTATGCAGGTCGATCGGTATGGTCCGTGATGACTCGTTTGGATAACGAACCCGGTGTCAGAGCTCATTCATAGGAAACTAAGGTGCATCGGGGATGCATTCCATGTGTGAGCCTAGCCGAGGCGAGTGCTATGAGCCGAGGGCTTGGGGACTAGCAGCGGTCGTGTAGACTTCAATGCCATCCCTAACCCAAGATACGGAGGGCGTAAATCCGTTCTGTGTGTGGGTTCCTGATACCCATGCATAATTGCTTTCTCACGTGTTTGTTCATGCATAGCATATGACTGATTTTAACTTGTTTGTTATGGTACGAACTAAGGGAATTCTCACTAAGCTAGTGTAGCTTATACCCCAATAGTTGTTTAAATGAGGTTATTTCAAGTGCAAAGTGGGGACCGAATTGGTTGGAGCCGGGAATGACTCCGGGATTTCGCAAGGAACACGAATGTTTGAAGTTACCAGCTAGTTTTATTATTTGCCTTGTAATAGTTTTACGTAGTAGAATCTTTTGATGAAGTGTAATAGAAGTTTAATGATTTGTATTATGAAGTATAGTGATTTGTATCTGAAGTATAGTAAATTTGTATTTCCTTTACATTGTTAATCAAGCTATATCAACGTAAAATGTATTACTCTAATGTGTCTCCTCCATGTGTTAGACGCCTTGTACATAGTATGGAAACCTTCGCGTGACTGAGGTGGTCATTCTCAGGCTTTAATATTGTGTACGGCGGGCTGCCACGTTTAAGGTACCCTTCAGGGCGTGACAAAGCTGGTTTAGCAAATCTTGAATGAGAATAGTATATAGAAAGATAGGCGAGCTACATTCCTTAGAAAAAGATCAGCCTCTTTAACTTCATATGGAAGATATGATAGTATAGGTAAGGGTATAGGTTTTCAAAGAAAAAGGAAAAAGCCATTTTTAGTTAAAAAGACAAATCTAGGTTATTGGTTAAGACTCCTACTCCTCTTCCTATGCTTGAAAGGAAATGTGTTAGATGTTTTGGACCCCATGAATTAATACTGTTTAAGTGGAGCCCGAGGTCCTGTTTCGCCTATGGTCAAGAGGGATATAGAGCTTCAAATTGTGAAAATTTGGTTCTACAACCAATTTTTTTCGCATACTACAAACAAAAAAGACATCATATAGCAAACTGTAAGGAAAAACCTAATAATGGTATATCTAATTTAGGAAAGAGACCGACAACAGCTACAATTTCTGCTTTACAACATTATGAAGAAACTCCTTTAGTTGATACATTGGTAGGTACTTTATTATTTTCAACACAATGTGCTTATGCTTTGATAGATGTAGGTGCTACTCATACATACATACTAGAGAAATTTATGAATGATTGTAATCTTGCTCCAAAAGTGTTGTCTAATTATGTGATGTGTCTGAGTACTCCTATTGATCATGCTTTTTCTATGTATACTTTTTAAATCTCTTTTTAGTTAAATTGAAATTCCTTTAGAAGATTAATTTTTAATTGATAGTGTATCAAGTGCATATATAGTAATAATATATCGGTGAATACCAAGTCGAATCCATAGGGAGTGAGGACTAGCTATCAACAATATCAGTCCAAATTCATACCTAGGCAAATTAAACTTATTTCTCTTTCTGGATTTTCTTTTAATATAACTAAACTATAGAAAAATCTTGAATTTTCAACACTTGTAAATGACTAAGTTAAGACCTAACAGATCTGAATTTTCAATCAATGTATGCTATTGACCAGAAATGCACTTGTCAATCCAAATTATCAATGGGTTCAATTTTTCAAACAATAAGCACCACATAATAACTCCTTCTTTCAAAGTGAGTAATTACCATAGATTAACCAATCAATTTTCCCTATTCTTAGGAAAGTGATCAATTGACAAATCTGTATCAATTTACCAAACCCTAATTGAATTACAAACCATATGTCTATGTGAAATATAATCCAGATTAGATAATCACATAACAGACTAGAAAAGAATTTTTCAATTACAATCCTAATATGTCATGAATTCCATATCTAGCCAAAATTGCATGAACTATAAATTAACATCAACCATCCAAATATAAACAAGGATTCAATCAATAACAAGAATCATCAATCATATATTTTAGATCATAAACTCAAAACCAAATTAAGCACCAAAAGAAATCAAGTTTCAAACACCATCCAATAAATGGATATAGAAAAAGAATGAAGTCACTTGCCAAAGAAATCATGTTCCTGAAATCCAAACAGAAATGATGTTGTCTACTTGAATTTGGTGTAGAATCCAATATCAAATTAAAAAGAAAAACTTCACTAGTGTTCAAACCCTAATTCTATCCAAGAGGTATGGAGAAATATCATAGAAAATAGTGCCTATGGTTTCCGTTCTTTTTCAAATTATACAACAAGAAGAATATATATGAAGTGTTATAGGGGAGTTATACCGGCATTAAAGGCCGACAGCCTTGAATTAAATTTGGCCGGCCATTAATGTAAAAATTAGTTTTTGAAAGCAGTAATGAATATATGCCGTCTTCAACACTAGTGGCCTTGATTTCTCCCAATGTCAGCATACATTGTTAAAATTAATTCCGAAGCAAGATAGATGGCAGCCTTTAAGCAGTATTGATGTGCAGAAATTTCATGGCGATTTTTGACTTTACTCCCATTGTAATTTGTCAAAACTTACAAAATGAAAGTTTTATATCTTTGTCTCCTCTTTCAATAGGATCTTGAATCATATAAAATGAAGCTCAGATGAGAGAAATATGTCAAATTTACTAAAATAGTGTCGATCTGCAAATCTTACGGATGTTTTGCACTTATAGTAAATTCAAGATGATTTTCAACCTTCATTTTTTCATAATTAGCCAAACTTAAAACAATAATATTGTAGATATATCTATTATCTTTCCATAGGATTTTGAATCACGTCAAAAGGAGATCGGATGAGAGAGATATCTACAATTTACTAAACTCTGTCATTTTATAAAATGTTAATGCCATCAATGTAATAGCAACCACTTCATGATGCATTTTGACCTGGATATATTCCGAATTCATTTAACACCCAAAGCATAAAAATTGAAGATCTCTCTTTAGCTTTCAGTAGCATTTTAAATCATCTTAATAGGAGCTCGAACGAGAGAGATATGTCAAATTTACAAAACACCACCAAAACTATCCTGATATATTTGCATGGCCAACCTACATTCTTCTTATCTCCAATTTTTCATCAAACTTCTCCCAATTTTCTTGTATTTGTTTTCTAAATGACCTTAAATAACAATTTAAGCATGCTTAAGTACCATTTCCATTCAATTTCTACAAAATCTATAATAGATATACATGATTTGATCATTGCAAAGTTGAATAAAAGATGACTTTATCATCTATTGGCATAGAATCTAAGAAAAGTTGTGTTTGCAAAAATGTTAATGTATTGATTTCCAATGTGAATATGTCGATTGATATGCTGGTTTTATTTATTTCTAATTTTGGGCATGAATTGGTTAAATCTGTATAAGGTTACTATAGATCGTAATACAGTAGAGTTGGGTTTGATTTAAAAGATGGGAAATTTACTTATACCCTTGAAAGACAAAGACATAAAAGTATGTATTCAATAGAATTGTGGGAGAAATTTGTAGTGGCAACTATTGATGTTGAAGAATTAAATGTCAATATGGTACCAGTAGTAAGGGATTTTGTAGATGTGTTTCCTAAGGAATTACCTATATTACCTCCTAATTGAGAAATAGAGTTTGGAATTGATGTGACTTTAGGGATGATTTCTATATCGAAATCATCATCTAAAATGGCCCTAACGGAGTTGTGGGAACTAAAAAGAGCAATTGCAAGATTTACAAGATCTTGGTTTCATAGAGCCTAGTATTTCTCCATAGAGTGTTCTGGTATTATTTATCAAGAAGAAGGATGGAAGTTTGAGAATGTGCATCGATTATAGAGAGTCAAATTAAGTAACCATAACAAATAAGTATCCTCCACCAAGGATTGATGACTTGTTTGATCAATTAAAATCTGCATTTCATACGAGGTACAGACATTTAAGTTTTTAGTGATGCCTTTTGCAGTTGATAAATGCTCTGATGACTTTCATGGGTCTCATGAATCAGGTATTTAAGGATTAATTTGATTCATTTGTGATTGTGTTTATTGATAATATCCTAGAGTATTCTCGAGATATTAAAGAACATGAAGAACATATAAAAATGGTATTGCAAAGACTAAGAGAAAAGAAATTGTATGACAAATTCAACAAGTATAAATTCTGGCTTGAGGAAATAATTTCGTAGGACATATGATTTCTGAAGAAGGCGTGTCAATGGATCTAGAGAAAATCAAAGTTGTAATGGATTGGCAACGGCCCACAAATGTTACTAAAGTGCAAAGTTTTCTTGGAATATAGGAGATTTGTTAAAGGATTTTCAATTGCATCTCTACTGAAAAAATTAACTCAAAAGCATATGAGATTTATATGGGATGACGAGTGTGAATGGAGTTTCCAAGAATTAAAGAAAAGATTGGTATCAACTCATGTGTTAGCTTTATTAGTAAGTGGAAAAGAGTTTGTAATTTATAGTGACGCTTCAATTTAAGGAATTATATGTGTTTTAATGCAAGATGGTTGGGTAATTGCTTATGCATCAAGACAACTGAAACCATATGAAAATAAATATCCAATCCATGATTTAGAGCTTGTAGCAAAAATTCTAGTTTTGAAGCTGTGGAGGCATTATTTGTTTGGCAAGAAGTGTAAAATATATATGGATCATAAGAGTTTAAAGTATATCTTCACTCAAAAGGAATTAAATATGAGATAGAGACGATGGTTAAAGTTGATTAAAGATTATGATGTTGAGATCTTATAGCACCTGGGAAAGGCAAATGTGGTTGCAGATGCTTTGAGTAGAAAGAAACAAATGACCATGACAACCATGATTATGGTCAAAAAGAGATACTATAAGATTTCCATAGAATGGATATTGAAGTGACTTTGAATAGAATTGATGTTATGCTTGCGAGTTTGACTTTACAACCTACAATGCTAGATCAGACCAAGTGAAGCAAGAAAGACAATCTATAGTTGAAAAGCTGATCATTGCTATAAAGAATGGTAAGAAAAAAGTGTTAAGACTTGATGATGAGGGTATTATTACATATGGGAATAAGATATATGTGCCAACAACTAATGATATGGGGAAGGAAGTCATGAAAGAAGCACATTCTTCAGCTTACTCAATACATCTAAGAAATACCAAGATGTATAAAGACTTGAAGAAGATCTACCGATAGGATAACATGAAGCATGATGTGGCTGATTATGTATCAAAGTGTTTGATATGTCAACAGATAAGAATTGAGCATCAAAGACCTGGTGGTGAGCTACAACCTTTATCTATTCTAGAGTGGACGTAGGAAAATATTACTATAGATTTTGTAACTGCTTTAAAAAGAACACCAGCTGGACATGAAGTAGTATGGGTAATTGCTAATAGATTGACCAAATCTGCTCTCTTTATTCCACTAAGGGTTGGATGTTCATTAGAAAAGATGACACAAATATATATATATATATATGGAAAATTGTGAGACTATATGGTATTCTAGTATCGATTGTGTAAGATAGAGATCCAAGATTTGTTAGTTGGTTTTGGAATAGCTTACATGAATCGTTAGGAACAAGGTTGCAGTTCAGTATAGCCTTTCATCCTTAGACTGATGCATAGTCTGAGAGGACTATTTAGATTTTTGAAGATTTGCTCAAAGCATGTGCCTTAGATTTTGGAGGTCGTTGAGCGAAACACTTGCCTTTGGTTGAGTTTGCCTATAACAACAGCTATCAAGCAACAATACAAATGGCTCCCTATGAAGCTTTTATGGAAGAAAGTGTAGATCTCCCTTACATTGGGATGAAGTAGGTAAGAGAGCTTTGTTTGGTCCTGAATCAGTACAACAAGCTATAGACAAGATCTAAATTGTTAAGCAAAGAATGAATACAGCACAAGACCGATATAAAAGTTATGCAGGTTTGGGAAGGAGGCCACTTGACTTTGAAGTAGGTGACCATGTGTTTCTCAAGCTATATCCAACTAAGGAAGTGTTCAAGTTTGAAGTAAAAAGAAAATTAAATCTGAGATATGTTAGTCCATTTCAAATATTACAAAGGATTGGACTATTGGCATATAGAATAGCTTTGTCAATGGTGTTAGCAGGTGTACATGATGTATTCCACTTATCTTAGTTAAGAAAGTGTATATCTGATTCGGACATTGTCATTAGCACTAGTTAACTAGAGATACAACCAAATTTGACCATAGTGGAAAAGCCTATTAAGATTTTAGATCGAATGGATACAGCTCTAAGAAGAAAAACAATTCCTTTTGTTAAGGTACAGTAGAGTAGTCAAATGGAAAGAGAGGCTACACGAGAAATGGAGAGTTCTATAAGATAGAAATAACTTGAGCTTTTCAATTAGTAAGATAAGTTTTAGGGATGAAACTTCTTTAAGGGGAAAAGAATGAAACAACTTAAACTATTTATGCTTAATTCAATTGCATATTTGTATATATGTGTTAATTGTATAGGCATGGAATTGGTAGTGATGAATTAGTTAATAGAATTTCATATGTTGGTATGCTTAGGCATATTGAAGTATAAATAAATTTACATCTCAAATTGTTTTTGTGTTGTAAAGAAGCCCATTTTTTATGCAATTTTGGAGCCCAAGCCCTATAAACCAAAATAAACCCATAAGCCCACAACCCAAGTTTCTTAGCATGCACCAAAAGTCAAAGGCAGATTATGAGATAATTACTAAGTGAAAATTTAGATAAAAATCAACTCCAAAACAGACCCTAAACTAACACCCTTGATAGAAACAAAGTAAGACAATCTTTTCTTCAACTTTTCTTCAACAATTCACAAAAACCTCTCTTTAGGACTTCATATCCAAATCAAGGTTAATTAAGGTAAAGTGATGTTTACTTTTCTAAGCTTTTATTCACTTGTTTCTTTCATAAAGAGAACTTCCATATAGATGAGATTTTTTTTTTTTTTTGGTGAATTGAAAGTATAGTTGATGAAATAAGTTGATTTTTATGGTTGAATGAATCTTGGGAACTTGTAAAGGTAGAGTAATGAAAGTAGTTGTAGTTGTTTTGGTAGATAAGTGAGTTAGTATGGTTTATGTGATTCTCCATTGTTGAAATGGAAGTTATGGATGTTATGAATGAAGTAAATGTTGAGTTTATATGTGTCTAATGTTGCTAAGTATGTGTAGTGGGTGAGTATAAGCCAATGGAAGCAAACATATGATGTTTAAGTGTTAAAAGTAGCATACTCTATTTTTCGAAGAGGTACAAGAGAGGAACACGAGGTACCTTAATAGGTTGTGCTTCTCTTTGTTGCTTAAAAAAAAGTGAACAAAACTCACTTGAGAAGGAACATGATTGGTATACAGGCAACCCTATTCAACAGTGTTTCTCTCTATGTTGTTCAATAAGTGTAATTTTGGAATAGCATGGCTAGAACATGGCTAGAAGTATCTCACTGTATTTCTCTCTAACCTTCGAAGTGCTTGGCATAATGACAAAACATGGGATGAACACGACTTGACCTTTTGTGTCGTGTTTCTCTTTGGTTTCCAACTTAAGGAAAAGCATGATAGAACATGGCTTGGTCTATCATGCCATGCTTCTTTTAAGTGCTGAACTACGAACAAAACACAACAAGAGCACGATGACTTATTTTTTGTCGTGTTTCTTATGTGAAGAAACACAAGGGAAATACAGCTAGTGTATCTACCTATGCTCTTTAAAATAAAATAAAATAAAGATAAGTTATCTAGATATATGTATAAATGTATTAAGGTATGGTTTGATAAGAGGTTTATTGAATCTTAATAATTGTTTGAGGACTTGGTATTTGTTTGTGGTTGATGTTAAACCTTATGTGAATTGATTTCTTTTTAATAGATTCCCCTATCAGTTGTGTTTGTATACTAGTCTTTTGCTAGGAATATTAGTCATTTTGGTGCATAGTGATGTGATTGATGGTTGTTATGGTATGCATTTATAAAACAACTCTAAACAAAGATAGTGTGTTTGAATTACTTATGCTTGTGTCGTTTAAGCTATCTCGAGAAGCAACAAACATGTTCGAAGTCGAGCAAGGTAGTTAGATGCTTAGGCCATCCCTTATCATGATGCAATAACAATTATAAGTGGCTCAATGGATAGTCGATAGGGGTAACGGTATCGGTATAATGCTTACTTAAGCTTAAAGGAAAGTGATATGATTTAGTTCATGTTTATAGGACCAATTAAACTAGATGATATTATTGATTAAGATAAGTAAATATGAGAAACGGCTACGAACCCTATATGAAACTATTATCTATGTACATATTCTTATGGGTAATATAAGTATTTAGGCCACTTATATCAACCTTTCCGAGCAGCTGCTATTATTCAGGACCCTCAGTTTCCCGATGATTTGTTATCAAAGCTTGAATACTCCAATGTTGATCTTTTATACCAAATTATTGGAATATAAATTAATGGTTACTGTATGGCATTAGACTAAGAGTGTACATCACTTTGTATTTATTTGTGTTGTTATGTACTGGGCTCCAATTCACATAGGAAGATGATTTTTATGATCAAATGGGTTATGATATGGATTGAGAAGAGTTTCTTGAAGAATGCAACAACTAGGAACCTTGACCATAAGATGTTTGTTTTTTAAAGAGACTTTATCAAAACTTTTCAAGTTTGATGTAATACTTTTGTTAAAGGTTTATTTATAAGCCTGTGGTTTATAATATAAAGTATTAAGTTATTTTAATGTTTTGAGAAAACAAGAACTTGCAATCTTTTGATGTACAAATCTGATGGTACTGTTGATGAAATCTATGTACAAATGATATACTCTTAATGAGTAACTTTTGGAAAATGTTTTTATAGTATGTCTAAAGCAAATCAATCAACATAAACAATGTTTTTATGGATAACCTTTCGCGTAATGCTTAAGTATTGCACGATGCAGGGCTAGGTATGCCTGAACTTAGGTTTAAGGCGTGACATACAACCTCATAGGAAAAGTTTAGTAACTCATAAATTATTTCCTAACCTTTTTGGAGGTAACTATTTTACCATTAAATTCTTTTATTAATCATCCTTCAAGCCAACCTCTAGTTACTATGAGTACAAGGGATATTGAAGATAGAACAATGTTGTGGCTCAATTGTCGGTTTAGTAGGAAACTTTGTTACCCGAGGATGCTACTTAGGTAGATAGTCCTCATTTTCACCATAGGGATAAGATTCTTTCTCTATTGAAGGAAGAAAATGTTATGACCAAGACTGGATGTAGGTAGAAGGTGAAGAAAAAACTATAGTATTTGAAAGACTACAATTTATAAGCTTAATCATACTTTATTTAAAAGACTAAATATAGGTTTAAGCATATTTCATTTGAGAACTTAATATACTATACTGCACATGTAATAAACTTGTGACACTTAGTCACTTGTAATACACATAATAGATATAACATATGTAACACACAATTAGTAGTAGTTGTAACAATTAAATCATTTGGAAAATAAGTAAGAAAATAAAGCAACAACCTAATAATCCTTGTGTGACATTGTACTAAGTGGAGTTGCAACTGGAATTGATGCAAGTAGGTCTAAGGGGTTCTAGCGTCATAGCTATTGGGAAGTACCTAATATCTAATATGTGTGTGTGCATGCGTGTGTATGTGTGAATCAGGGTACCAAGCTATCCTTTTTGTGGTCATTGGACTAAATTACTCAAATAATTAAATGATTACTTGTTTTCTATATAACATGTAATTGCATATGAGTTTGTAGTTGACTATGCATATGTATATGAGTGTTCATATACAATATTGCCCTCCAGTTCATCCCTTTCTCCTTTTTAGGTATGGGTGGTCTTTCATAGATTTTGACCTATCTAGCTATGATCTCACGGTTGATTATGGTGAGAATGATAGCTATGAGAACTACCCTACTAATATGTAGCTCTTTAGAATTTTTATTGGATATAGAGACTCACGGTTGTTTTATGTTCTATGTAGTACCTTCTTGTTGGTGTAATCTAGTTGTTATTGCTACTCCTAGGTCATGGAGAGATTTCCATGAGAGTATGTTTATGCGTGGAATGGATATATATATTATGTATTGAGGTATTTTGTAGGTTTTGAGTCTCTGGCCATCTTTAATTAATTATAGATACATGACGAGTTACAAATATCTCTAAGTTTAGCGCATTACAAAGCTAGATGGAAGTCAAATATAAGTTAGACTTAGCACTGGGGTTAAAGGTCGTATGTGGATAGTTGGATTTCCATCTTAAAGCCTTAAGAACCTTTTATGATAAGGGTTCAAATACAAAACTTATTCTTAGTTACGTTATTTCTACTCCTAATGGCTAATTAAAAAAGAAAAAAAAAAACTGACTATAAAAGAATGTAGAAGCTTAGGAAAAGGAATGGCTTGACGTTTAAGACTAATTCTTACGTGAAATCCACTACGATATACATCCTACAATTGAGTTGATGTTGAACACAAGGATGGGAATTTATCAGGTAATGCATATGATATAAATGAGCTTCTTGGGTTAAGTGTGTGTGTGTGTAAAAGAGGCAAACTTTATGCGAAATTCTAAGTGAAAATTTATATATTTTGGTTCTTCTTTAATGCAGAGCAACCCTTGTGGGCCTCAAGTGACTACGAGATAAAATTTTTCTCTAATTTGTCTTGTTATTGTTATACAGTGATTAAAAACTTGACACTTATATTGCAGAATTCTAAGGCCAAAGATAATATACTGAAAAATTCAAATGTTGGATGGGTGTCACCTGGCCTTGAAGTCAACAATTTTATTACCATTCTCTATCTTTTCTTGGCCAATTAACATTTTTTTGTCAATTTGAGTATATACATCTTGAAGATCTTATTGCCAATCGTAAGCTCTTGAATTTGAATTGTTCTATTCTATATATCTTCAGGGCAACATTCACTATTTATAGGACATCTTTAGCTTCACTTCAGCGTTGGGCTCAAGCCTTTATTGGATATATGTTATAGTCTCAATACACGTGGTTTTGCTAAGCATCGTATCATGTCTAGTAATGATTTCGGATCCCCGTACCATACATATAATGTAAAGGAAAAGGGGGGAAAGAGAAAAGAAAAAAATAGTAGAAAAACATCCATTTAGAGGGAAAAATCATACTAAGTTGTACAAGACAACGTAAAGTAGGACTAGCAGTAAAGTTCCAAGTCCAAAACCCCACGGTTCATGACTAATCCCAGCACTTTTTCTATTTGAATTGCGAGATTACAAGCATGTATTCAGAAATCGAATGAAAAGCAGCAATGAAACCGTAAGGATAGATAACGAGATCACAACAATGATAGAAGCCAAAGATATAGCACCTTCTTCACTTTCATCTGTCACTTGTTCAAGCAGATCCACTACAAACTTGAGAAAAGATAGAACCATAGGCCAGCATTTGAACAGCCCTAGAGCCCCCACTATAAGAAATGGTACCAGAGGTGATGGCCCTCCATTTTCCATCATCTTTTTATGCTTTCTCTTGGATAAAAGTGAATTGAAATCAAACTTTGCTTATTTGAAACTTGAAAGATCTTTTACATCGTATAATACATATAAATAGCTAGTTGCTAACGAAGAGTAGCTTAAATTAATGGTTGAATCTTCCTTTTTTGGATGTTCATGGTTAGTTCACCTATTGCAACCTCTTGCATCAAAAAAATTATTGTGGAATTAAGACATTCTTAAAAGATTTTTCTTAATGGGCCAATCGTGAACAACTCTCAAATTTAAAACGTGAAAAGAGTCCAATTCCAGGATATGGTGATAGCATAAGTCTAGATTAGCAAGAAAAGTTATATATTTCTTTACGGATAATATTTGTAGGTGTATGTATATATATATATATATATAATTATTTTTTTTCTATTTTCCATTTGTTTTCTTGATTGCATATGAATATACATATATAGGGCAAATTTTAATTTCAAAACTTCAAAACTATTATAGAGGTGCACGTGTATTTTATATTCTCTACAATGAAACATACTTGCATATCATTACAGCTTTCATAAAGTAGTTATCTCTCTCAACGAGAGTGATTAAAGCAAGCTTTTTGAAAATTTCGAAGGCAAGTTCTGGGACTCGATGGATATATGTGTACCTAAACAAATCATATAAAGGATAAATCGCAAATAAATAAATATATATATAATATAATAAAAGATTGCGATGCACATTAATTAAAACTTGAAAACGACCATTTCAAAGATACAATTATTAGGTTGTAGAGACGACGATCCCAACATTTGTTGGTCCTCACTGTAGGGATGATATCATGCAACACGCATGAATTGAGTGAGATACGGAAAAGGATTATAGAGATATATAGTTTTAAAGTGTTTAGGTTGATAGGGATGATATCATCCCGTTTGTCTCAAGAAATATATATATATTTTTAAAAAATATTTTCTTTATTTTTTTTATTATGATATATAGTTTAAAAGTGTTTAGGTTGGTGCCGGAGTTACTACAATTTTATTTTTCCCTTTAGTAAAGAGAAAATCCTAGTGTTTTTTTAAGAACACAACTTATTTTTCCAAAATGAAATGTCACGTTTTAAATTAGCCTCCTCCAAGAGTTATTGTTCTTTGATCTTTTTTTTTTTCTTTTTTATATTTAAAACATGAAAAGAGTCTAAAGAACCCAAAAAAAAAAAAAAATGAATGACTTGTTAAAAAAATTATAAAAATCAACTAAAAGAGTCGTAATAAAGTATATTACAAATCATTACTTGTTATATTATTTATTATTATTATTTTTTTTTTTTTTGGTGGGAAAGAAACATAAAACAATAGGAATGGTGGTGGCCAAACCCCTACTACGTAACAGCACCGTAGAAGGGAGCAGTAGTCGTCACAGAAAAAAGGAGAGGGGGGTCGGGGTGGGGGTGGTGTGTCACTACTGGAAAGAGATAAAAGGGGACTACTATTAGAGCAGTTAAAACAAAGATGATTCAAAGTTTGATGATTTATTCTATTAGCTAGAAATTGTGGTCGCCATCCTTGAAAGGTTGTTTCATGCTTCAATCTCCATATTTCAGCAGCACGGTGATGAGCTTCCTCCTTAGTCCCTTGCGTGGTCCAAGTCAGAATCCACCGAGCTTTCTGGTTCTGAAGGGGTCTCTGCAACATAGCCCTGCAAGCAACAATCACATGAGGAATAAATTCATTTTGAACTTCAGGTCTGAGAACCCAATCAATGGCTTCTCTACAATCCGTCTCAATTATTGCTCGCTGGATGCCATGATTTTCCAGCTATCAGAAGGCTATGGTAAATAGCCCTTGTTATATTTTTATTGTGAATATGGCGCTTGCCACCTTTACTTTCGAAAACATGTGGATATTAATTTATCCGGTTATGAGTTATGTAATATCAATGGCTCAAACATCAAAACTTTTTTTAGCATAATTTTATAAATTACTAAAACTATCATAAAATATCTCTCTCTCTCTCATACATACACACACACACACATATATATATATATATATATATATTACATTAAGCAAAAAGGACCCCTTCAGTGTCTTTAGTATTTATATTATTTCTTTATTAAATTACAATAAAACCAAATGTGTTTATTATTTTTACTCAAGGAAATCGTATTATTACCGATCCCTCAAATAAAAATTACTTAAACACTAATTACTCTATAATTCGTATTTTACTTTGTAAAGAATAAAATGCTTTTGAAATCAAGGGTATATTCAACTTCTCTCTCCCACTAACATTAACACAATTTAAGTAACCATCTCAACCCTCTTTCTTTGATTTGAGATTTGAGATTTGAGGGGGAGTTTCTTGGATGCTAAGCATGTTTTACATGATTAAAGTGTTTCTTATCATGGTATAGTAGGCAAGAGTCTAGGCATCAAGGTGTGGCATTTGGATAGTAGAATGGTCTATAACATATTGTGTAGTGTTTTTTATGGTGACATCCAAATGCTATGTTACAAAAAAAACTAGCTATTTGAAGCATTTAATGATGAAGCCAAAGAGGGAGAAAATGTGTCCAACATCTAGTTTTTTTGAGAAGTTATAAATAAAGTACTTTGGGGCAGATTTAGGGAGTCAGCTGAGCACATTAATTTGCTATTAAATCATTTGTATCGCTCTCCCATTTGAAATTGTCTTTGTACTCTATTTGCATATAAAAGGTGTTGAGTAGTTCTATTGAGTTTCTAGGTACAAATAATTTATAAGGAACTACTCTAGATTAGTTTAAGTCACTTTGTAAGAGCGAAAATTGTGCCTTAAAGTGTTTTTGGTGTTTATGGGGTAAGATAGAAGTCGTGTAAAACTTTGAGCGTATTTATATCATGAATTATAGGGTATCTACTTATGAGCAACTTGTTGTGAGTGATAAAGTGCTTGTGATGCTCTCCATCAGGAGGCATTTGTGGACCCATGGAGACCGGGGGATGGAGCATCCTCCATATCACGCTCGGGTTTGATCTCTCTATCTCTTTTCTCTTTATTTTTTGCATTTTATTTTATATTTTCATATTTTATTTAGTTCATTGAATTGCATCATATAGACATTAAAAATGTAACAAGGGATAAAATAATTCTAAAATTCAATCCTTCCCCACCCCCGGCACAAAATATGAGTTTTGGCTAAGGTGTTAATCGATTTTATATTAATTTAACCAATCAAGTATGCTTGACCAAACACATATTAGATACAAATGATAAATAGATGACAAACAGCCAGTTTTACTCATAAAAAGATCAAATAGACCAAATAGATGAAAAACAGATAGCAAACAGATATAGATGAAAAACAGACCATTCAAACTGATCCTTAGTTTTCATCTTTGTGGTGGAAAATTGACTTTCGTCTTTACCTGTCTATCTATTCCATTCTTTATATTGGTTTTCGATAGTAGTATCAACACATAGGTTACACTGCAATTTTCTTTTTTCATGGTTTTATCCGAATATACTTATCCATGCATGTGTTATAATCACAACTCATTTCTCGAGTCTATAAATTAAGTTCTCTAAAGAAGCATTGACTTCACCATGGATTTTTACACTCAATGAGATATATATTTCCAACACCTAAAGACAAGTGCCATGGATTCCAAATGGCATAGGTGACTTCAAGCTAAGATGACAAATGTTTTGGTTTTATTTGAAATTACTTTATAAAAAATAATTTTCACTCCCTTGTAAATGATAATGAGAGTAATTATGTATGTAACTATAAAATATATGATCTCTTTTCTTTCATTTTAACTCGATATGATTTGATGTGAAATTGATTGCTTTTGATGAATGATTTGTGATATAATATAACTATAAAAAAAAAAAGAGAGTTCCTTTTCTAGTCTATCTCTTTCTCTTACTTAATTGTATCCATATTAATTTGTTGTTTAATTAGTAATGATGCTATTATATAACTATAGAAAAGAGTGCCCTTTCTACACTATCTCTTTCTTTGACTAAATTGTATCCACATTGATTTATTGTTTAATCGATAATAATACTATTATATTTTGGTTTATGAGGGGTAAATTTTGTAAAAACTATAACAATGAAAATAGAAGAAGTTTCGTCAATTCAATAATGTATAAAACTAAGGTCTACGACCTTACGTCAGAACCACTTGGTTTGAAGACAAAGGGAAGGAGATGCATTAGCTAATGGAGGATGAAGAAAATTTGATATTTTAGGGTAGTTTTGCTCATGAGAATGACAAATATGGTTACACTATGTAACATGTGTGTTTATTTGATTTCCTTTCTAGAAATTTCAATTAGGATATTTGTAAGATTGACTAAGATTATAAGTGAAACATAGGTGCATTTGTATCACAAACATATTGTAATGTTTTGGGCAAAAAAATAAGGGGAATTTGTAAATTACCCCTTTAACTTTGACTAAAGTATAGATTTGCCTCCTCAACTTTTAAAATAAGCTTTTTTACCCTACAAACTTCCAAAAATTGGCACAGCTAAGGATAGTTAAAATTTTCCATGAATTTAAGGGGATAAATTAGAACATAGATGAAAGCTTTTGGAGTGAATCCACACATAGATGAAAGTTCAATAAGGTATTTTGCAACTCCCTTTATTTTGTTTTAACGGAAAATGTTAAGTATCCTTAATGGTACCAATTTTTGAAAGTTTAAGGGGTTAAAAAGCTCACTTTGAAAGTTCAGGAGGCGAATCCATACCTTGGTAAAAGTTTAGGAGGGTAATATGCAATTTCTCCAAAGAATAAATATTGCAAGCAGCCAACAAACAATCAAGCCAAGTTCAAGGGTTAGTCCTATTATTAATTCTATTCTAGCAAGCAACATCCATTTACTGCTTACTTGAATTTTGTTTCCAAATCCTTTTCCCTTTTTCTAAGCTCATCTGTTGCTAGTTGTTCATGAGTACAAACACTCACATTAGGATAGCTGTAAACCCCTAAAGTTTTATGATCGATTAAGCTTAAACCCTAATCGGAAGGTCAACCGGAAACCCTAAAGTTAACAAAACCCTAATTAGACGTAACAAACTTAAGTCCGACAATCCTGTGTTCGTAACCCTAAGTGAATAAATAAGATATTAGTATATAGAATAGTTCGTAATAACATAAGAAAGCTTAAAAATATCATATTAGTACAAACCGCAATTCGTTTTGAACCCAAACAGATACAGTTTTCGAAAATTTATCTCGGGGCGCGAAATAGTAAAAATATTCCAGATATACTGTTAGACTCGTAAAAATATAAGATTTTTAAAAATATCAGTTTTATAAATTTTCAGCCAGTAAAAATATCAGATATCATATTTATACACGAATTTTCTCACTACCGGTACTTTATTAGTAACATCAAATTTACATTATATTATTCACTACTATTCTACACTATTCAACTATCTCTATTTTTTCTAACACCTACTCTTACACTCTATACACCTAGATCTACCTTACATATTATTATTCTTAATACACAAAATACAAAAAAATCACATCACTCTCTCTCTTCTCCAATAGTGGCCCCCTTTTCTCCCTCTTCCATAATTTTTTTTTTCAATTTTTCCTTTAATTAAATCACACAATTTCACTCCTCATTTTCTATAAATACCCCCTCTCTTTTATTCATTCAATAATCTATATCCAAAAATTACCTCTCCAAAATTCTCTTTAATTTCTTCTCAATTACTCTCTCAAAATCCTAAAATTTTTTCTCAAAAATTCTTCTACTCATACCAACTTACTACCATTCTTACTTTAGGTAAGAGATCTTCTCAATTTTATTACCATGCTATGTAACTTTACATGACCATGGTGTGAGTTTTCTAAACTTATTGTTATGGAAGTACTATGTTATATATTGTTCTTGTTCATGAACTTCTATATTATATTTTTATGTTGATTTTTATCTTGTTCATATTATTATTGATATTATGCTAACTTCTTTATATATCTAACTAAATTAATTATGTACTATTTTAATCTTTAAACATATAATCAGTTGTTTTTATTTATTCAATTCATGCAATTATTTATTATTTCATGTTGTTTTAAAATTAGTTTTAGTTTAGACTTGTCCTATTATGTCAAAACAATTTCCTTTTTTTTTTTTTTTTTTGGGACTAAGCTATTTTAGTCCTGGGAGCCTTGAAGAGGCCTAAACTCCAATGCTTGATTTTATTTTGTTATATATTATATTGTTATTATAATTTACTTTTGTTGATATTATTCTCATGTTTAACAAAGGTATTGTCTAACTTTAAAAACTTCAATATGCTTTTTTGCAAAGGAGATTTTGTTAGAAAGCATGGTTCCATATGAAATTTAGAGTTTATGATTTAATAAAAAGTAAATCCATTTTTTCAAAATTTAGGAGAAACTCACTATAATTTTGAAACTACCTTTGTTTTGAAAAGTTTTTCTTAATCATCTCTATATTAAAATGTTTTCCAAAGAAGATGGACTTTTAATATTAAAATGTTTTCCAAAAAAAAAAAATATAAAGGAAACCATAAAAAGAAAATGAGAGTTTTCAAACCAAGATTTTTCCAAGTAGTAGTCAAAGAAAAATGTATAAAAATATGAAAAAGTGACCCTAGTCTCAAAAAAGGAAAAATAGAGAAAATTCATATTTATGGAAAAGGCACCGACGAAAATAGTGAAGTAAACATAAAATACTTTTGAAAGCAAAGGAAACAAAAGATTCATTTTTAGAAAGATTTACAAAAAGGATTTCATATAAACTATAATTTCACAAACCTTTAACTAACATTGTTTTTGCTAAAAACTTTTGTTCGACAACAAATACTTGAACTATGTGTGAGAAATGAGCTATGTAACTATAAAGAGGAATTTTTCAACTATATAGATAACTAAGTATTTATCAAATGATTTGTGGATGATTTGAAGTTTGAAATAAATGTTTTCGGGATGGGAAATCTCATGGTGAATCTGATCGCCACTTTTTCAAAGCCCAAATGACCTATTTTGATGAAAATAGTTTTAGAAACAGATAGAACTTTTTGAGTAGGTAGAAATCGATATATTATATGCACGATTCGAGTTAAAATGACCAAGTTATGGCCATTTTAAGTTATAATTGCCTCATATAGGAAATTTGATGATCTTATGACATAGTTTTGACAAAGTACAGTAGAATCAACAAGAAATACTCCTTATAGGTATTCTTCTTGATTAGGTGATCCCGAAGAAGAGCATCCATTCCCGGAGGATTACTTTGATTAGTGGATTGACCGATCGATTCATCCGTAAGAAGAAAGTATCGTCATGGCAGCGTAAGTTTATTTCCTTAATTACTTTACTTGATCATGATTGTAGTTTAGTTGGACTAGAATTAAAGAAAGATAAATTGATACGTATGTAAAATTGTTGAAAGAGTTCTAAGAATATCGAGGCGGGAATTGATTGTAAGTAATCATTTGTTTTAGTATAGAACTTGATATGTCTGAAATTCTATGATCACCATAAATTGACATTAATTATGATATGATATTCTAACTAAATTGATTCATGCATATCACTAGTGGGTCACATTGCATAGGGATCACTAATCTTACGGGGAAAAGTTAGTGGTACAGTTGTAAGGCCATGAACAATGCTTATCGCCTTTAAGCTAGAAGCATAACATAAAGAGAAACGCTTAGCGGCATTATACCCGAAGCAAAATACTAGGACGATGCTTATCGGCTTTAAGCTAGAAGCATAATAACAAGAAACAATATTTAGCAGCCATTGGCTCAAAGCAAAATCTTATTAGCCTCCCCAAAACCCCGAATAGAGGGCGTAAATCCATTCAACATATAGTTACTGGAAAACTATATGTTTTGCTTGCCCATGTGTTTGTTGCATATCACTTGGATGCCTAAAAACTTACTTGATTTTGTTACTCAAGTATTTATCTTTGGAAATAGTTCTCACTAAGCCTGTTAGCTTATACCCCTATAGATATCTTTTGCAGTTTAGCTATATGTAGTTGAGGCCACGAGAACCTTGCAGTCAGTTATTTCCCTTTTCGGTAAAGGAATTTTAGATGAAGTTTAGCATTAGTTTAGATGTAGACTTTATGAGAAAATTTCTTGTAATAGACTATAGTTATTTTGGCGGGGGAGTGCCCCTAAGACTTGTAAGACAATTATTATAAATGAATGAATATTATGATTTCCATTTCTTAATTTTTTATTGTATCTTCTTAAGCTTCATATTTCAAAGTATGGTCCTCTAAATTTGTGAGAGCACGCCTTACACTTAATTCCAAAGCTTTTGGGAAGGACTAAGGTTATTATGCTTAAGTTTCAATATTGAGTGTGGTGGACTGTTACATTTAGGGAACTCTTTGAGGCGTGATAGTTTATGTTGGTATCAGAGCATGGTTATGAATTTAGAAATCATAATTATAGAATTGGACTTAAGAAGAAACAAATTAGAATAGAATAAAGAAAGACCTAAATAAGATAGAATGGGTAGAATAAGTTTTTTTTACTTTTCTCTTTTTTACATGGATTACCTTAGATGAGACCCATCTATAAGCTAAAAATTTCAGAAAATGACCATTTGAAGCTTTAGAAAATTATCGTTTAAGGCTTAGAGTTTTATGAGAAGAGTTTACTCTAGCTGGGAAGCCTAACAACATTCGAGAAATGTTTCTAATTTGGAGGAAAGGATTATTGACCTCAGGATAGAAAGGAGTAGTTGATACCATCCATAATTGTCCCTCAGTGAAGAAGTGGTATGAACTAGAAATGATCTATTCCGTTGAACATATCGCCACAATAGTTGAGAACCGACCAATGCTGAGGGAGGCGACATTCATTCTTAAAGGGGAAGGAGACCAAACTTTTCCAAACTTTTAGATTAGAACCCGATTGGGCCACTTTTCGTATATGCCCATGATAAATTAATGGACCATAAAGAATAGATTAGAGTAGAAATCAATAATACTTTCTACTAGCACGAGGTTTACCAGGAAGTATTACGACCACCAATGCACGTGTCCACTCAACCGCTGATCTTCACGGGTATCCAGTTGGAAAGGGGTGAAGTATTACGTCTAAGGAGGGATGGAACTGTGATAAGAGAAGAAGAGATAGGAGAAGCAAACATAGAGGCTAAAGAAGAGTCTAAGGAAGATCTAGATGAAGATTAAGAAGAAGAACAAGAACGTAAGATAGGAGACCATACCACTCCAAAAGAAGGTGAACCTTGGAATAATGAAGACCCCGCGGAAATCATCCGCTATTTAGAAGAGCGACAAGCTCGGAGAAGACAAGAGAGGAATCCAACTATGGACGTGGATGGTACACTACCAACTACGAATGAGAATGCTAGCGAGGAAGCTAGGGAGAATGTTACTTGGAAGACTATTCATGATATAGTGCTAGAACTGGCTGAAGTTGAATTGGCTGACATACATGAGAGGTTAAGGGAAGCAGCAAGAAAAAGAAGAAAGTATTTTTAGCAGTTCATGAGGAAAAGGAACCCAGGATCATCTAGTAAGAACCTTGGAGACGCACCTGAAGAATGAGAGAAAAAGGAAAGGGAGGAAGGAAGAAAGGACCCGAGCATATCCCTTTAGTCCAGCTAGAATTTTATAGTCAAGGACTAGAATGACGATTCTAGTTTATCTTTAGTGCTTTTGAAAAGGTGTTCTTATTGTTTTTCTGTGTGTTTGTTGTTATTTCAATGTAAGGAACTTGTACCCATTGTTTTTAATCTTTTAATGAAATTATGCTTTATTTATGACTTATGATTTCAAATTTACCTTGATCTAAATTTTATTCCTTATTTCAATAGCTATTTTTGCATGTAATTTTTCGTAATTTTTGCAAAATTTCCGTTAAAGATTTAACTAAGATATCAGGAAGAATAATCAACCTAACTTAGTAAAATTTAAAATAGTCGAGGTAGAAGAGGATGCAGGACAGAACAAAGTGCTTCCAATCAACTAAAATTAGAAGCGAAGCAGCTTACCGCACAAGCAGCTGCTGCACCTCAAGTAAACTTGTACGCTACATTAAAACATCTAACCCAAGTGCTGGAAGCAATTAAGCAAAACATACCTGCACTTGCACCTGCACCTGCACTTGAACCCGTACCAGCACCGACGCCAGTACCAACTCCGCCTCAACAATAGGCGTGACCTAAAGTATCAGTACATAGGAGCATGCATTCCCAAACTGCATCGCTACCTCCACCCCCACAACTTAGTAAAATTTAAAATAGTTGAGGTAGAAGAGGACGCAGGACAGAACAAAGTGCTTCCAATCAACTAAAATTAGAAGCGAAGAGCTTGCCGCACAAGCAGCTGCTGCACCTCAAGTAAACTTGTACGCTACATTAAAACATCTAACCCAAGTGCTGGAAGTGATTAAGCAGAACATACCTGCACCTGCACCTGTACCTGCACTTGAACCTGTACCAGCACCGACGTCAGTACCAACTCCGCCTCAATAATAGGCGTGACCTAAAGTATCAGTACATAGGAGCATGCATTCCCAAACTGCATCGCTACCTCCATCCCCACCACTAAGGCCATACGAGAGCTCGTTACCTGATTTTATCAGAAGCAACCCTTATTTTGAAGGAGCTTTTAGTAAGCTAGATGAGGCTGAAGACTAGCTTGCTCAGATTGAGAGGTCTTTTGACATGTTTTAGGTCCTGCATCACTTGCAAATCAAATATGGGACATTCATGCTTCGCCTAAATGCTAGAGTATGGTAGGAATCAAAGAGAAGGGAATTAATGACCCCATCACTTAGGAAATGTTCATATATGAGCTCTTGGAAAATTATTTCCTGATGAGCTTGTGAGTGAAGTATGATGCAGATTTTCTACATATTGCTCATAAAGGAAGGACCATTGAGCAGTACTAAACTATTACAATATTGTAAACCTCCAAAGTTTTGGAATTGGTTTAGCTTAAACCCTAATTTGGAAGTCAACCGGAAACCCTAAAAGTCAATAAAACCTAGTTAGACATAATGGTTTAAATCCGACAATCCCGAATAAGCAACCCTGAGAAAGTAAGTAGGAGATTAGTATGTAGAATAGTTTGTAATTACTTAAGGAAGCTTAAAAAGATCATATTAGTAAAACCGCGAATCGTTTTAAAGCCGAACGGATACAGTTCTTGAAAAACGTGTCCCGAGGCTCAAAAAAGTAAAAATATTCCGAATATACCTTTAGACTAGTAAAAATATAAGGTTTTCAAAAATATCAGTTTTATAATTTTTCGGTAAGTAAAAATAATAGATATCGCAATTATACGTGTATTTTCTTACTATCGGTACTTTATTAGTCATATCTACTTTACATTTCACTATTCACTACTATTCCACACTATTCTTTTATCTCTACTTTTTCTAACACCTGCTCTTATAACACCATAACATATAATCTTTACTTTTTACCTTTCCCATAACTTTATTTCACATCTACCTTACTTAATATTACATTTTATTTAACAAAAATACAAAATAAAACTCTCTCTTCCCCTCTCCTCTACTATGGCCAGCGCCCCTCCCATCTCTCTCTCCCTCATTTTGTTTCAATTTTCTTTTATTTAAAACACTTAATAATCACTCCACATTTTCCTATAAATACCCCCCCTCCTCTTTCACTTCTTTCACATAATTACTACTTACAAATTTCTCCACAAAAACTCTCTCAAATTTTCCTCTCAATACTCTCTCAAAACTCTCTCAAACCACATTCTACCTACACAAAACCCATAACCACATAATACTCCAAAAACCTTCTTTAGGTAAACTTCTCTTTATATTTTCTTCTTCTCATGTCATGTAACTTTACATGACCATGATGTGAGTTTCCAAAAACTAAATGTTATGAAAGCTACACTATGTTCATGTATTGTTCTTGTTCATGAAAATCCATTTATGTTTATATTGTTTTACTTTGTTCATATTATTATTATTATTATATCTAAGTATTATTATGTATTTATATATATATATTATATATATTCTTTAGAGAATATAAACTCACTTGCAATTTATTTATTTCCATGCAAAGTAATTTATTTATTTCTTCCATTGCAATTTATTTATTTCTTGTTGTTTTAAGGCTAGTCTCTAGTCTTAGACTTGTCCTCATCAAGTCAAAACAATTTTTGTTTCTTTTATTTTATTTCTTTCTTTTGAGACTAGTCTACTTCTTAGTCCTAGGAGCCTTGAAGAAGCTAAGACTCCCAATACTTGACTTTATTTATTATTTATGTTATTTTTGCTTGCTATTATTTCTCATAAATCATGCTATTAAGATTGTTGTCCAAATTTTTCCAAGCTCTAAAAATATTTGATAAAAAAGTAGAATTTATCACGTAGGAATAAATTTATATGAAGTATAAAATCTATGGTTTAACAAAAATAAAGTCATTCCTTTCCAAGTTATAAGAAGAACTCACTACAATTTTAGAATCTATTTTTGTTTTGAAAAGCTATTAAATCATTTCTATATCACTTTGTTTTTCAAAAAGAAAATGATTTTTTATACAAAAATGATTTCTATAAAAACATAATATAAAGGAAACCTTATGAGAAAGGAATGAGAATTTTCAAATTAAGATCTTTTCAAATAAATGGTCAAAGAAAAATTGTATAGAAAATAAATAGGAAAAATAACACTAACGTAGAGAATTTAGAAAAGGAGAAAATTACTTTTCGAAAAAGGTCATCTAGGAAAAATAATAATTCAAACATAAAGTAATTCTTTGAAAACAAAAAGAGTCAAAATATTCATTTTGAAAGATCTACAAAATGGATTTCCTGTAAACTATAGTTTTCTAAACTCCTAATTGACATTGTTTTACTCAAGAAATATGATTGGACAACAAACACTTAAGCATGAATAAAATATGAGCTAAGTAGCTATAAAAAGAGAATTTTTCAACTATATAGATAACTAAGTATTTATCAAAAAAATTTAGAATGATTGAAACAAATTGTTTTTGGGTGAGAAAATTCGTGGTGAATCTGATCACCACTGTTTTGGAGCCTATATGATCTAGTTTGATAAAAATAGTTTTAGAAATGGGTAGATCTTTTCGAGTAGGTAGAAATCGATATATTATATGCGCAATTCCGAGTCAAAATAACCAAGTTATGGCTATTTTAAATTGGAATTCTCCTTTATACGAACTTTAACGTTCTTATGGCATTGTTTTGTCAAAATTCAAGAAAATCATCAAGAAATACTTATTTTGGGTATTTTCTTTGACTAGGTGATTTCGAGAAAGGATACCTATATCCCAATGACTATTTCAACTAAGTGGATTATGTGAACAACTCATCCGTTTAGAGAATTGTCAACATGGCATGGTGAGTTTATTTCCTCAAAATGCATTACCTGATTGTGCTTGTAATCGAGTCTCATTAGAATTAAGAAAAGACAAATGGATATGTATGTAAGATAATTTGTTGAAAGGATCCTAAGAATATCGAGGGTGGAATTGAATTAATGTTTGTTTTAGTATAACACTTGATTTGTATGAGATTCTATGATCACCTTAGATTTTGATAATAATGATGCTATGATATCATAAATAAATTGATTCATGCATACTACGAAGTGAGTCACATTGCATTGGGTTATTATCCTTGGGTGACAAGGATTGTAGCTCAGGTCGAAAGCAACACTTGACGGAGTGACCGAAAGTGATTGCTTGGCGACATAAAGGAAATGCTTGGTGAAAAGTCCGGAAGCAAGGCTCAATTCAAGTAGACTTAATATGCTTGGCGATATTGATCGAAAGCATAAATCTTTTTTTTACTAAAACTACTTTTTTTGAGGTTACGTATCACCAAACCCCGAATGGAGGAAATAAATCCATTCAACATGTAGTTCCTCTAAAACTATATGCCTTGTTTGCCCATATGTATATTGCATCTCATTTGTTTGCTTAAATAACTTGTTTGATTTTCGTTTCAAGAAGTCATTTATGGAAATAGTTCTCACTAAGCCTATTAGCTTATACCCCTATAGATATCTTTTGCAATTCACCTATTTGTGGTTGAAGCCACGTGGACCCTGCAGCCAGGTATTTTCCTTTTGGTTAAGGAATCTCTAGATGTAGCTTAGTGGTGGATAAGATGAAGGAGTATTCTTGTAATAGATTTGTGACTAGGGAATGCCCTTAAGTTTTGTAAGATTATTGATATGAACAAATGAATATTATGAATCCTCTTTTCTTAAATTGTTATTATATCTTTTTAAGCTTCATAATTCCATGTATGGTCCTCTAAAATTGTGAGAGCATGCCTTACACTTAATATCAAAGCTTCTAAGAACGACTAAGGTTGTCATACTTAAGCTTTAATATTGAGCATGGCAGACTGTTACGTTTAGGGTACTCTTTAGGATGTGACAAATATGCTCCCGACTCCTACAAATATAGTGAGGAGTTGAAAAGAAAAGTCTTTCTGGGTGGATTGGATGAAGACCTGAGAGTGAAGCTGGAGAAATTTGACATCAACAACTACTAGGAATCGGTAGAAAGAACTCAAGTAATAGAAGGAGCTAAGAAAAGGAAGGGAATGATGGAGGATGGAAAAGCCTCAATCTTTTAGAGGAGGTTTCATGGTGGATCCAGTTCCACACCCCCACAAAAGAGATTCAAGTTCTCCAAAAACTTTAGAAGCAATGTCAATAGTGGAAAGTCGATAACCAAACCTCCCAACTGCTGGAAGTGTAATGGAGCACATTTCCCCAAGTGGAGTCCACAGCTGTTTGGAAAGTGTTATTTCTATAGGGATGCAAATCATAGGATGTCAGAGTGTTCGAAAAAGGTAACTAAGACCTGCTACATCTGCAAGAAGGAATGTTCGTAAAGAAGGAATGCCCTGATAAAGTCTTTTGGAGGAGTTGTACACACAAGAAGTGGGAATGGAAATGCAAGCGGAAATAAACCTAGATCTACTGCTTCAGGATTCAGAGTTTATAACATGGAAGGGCAATGGATGAATGAGGAAATAGATAAGGAAGAAGGAGATTTGGTTGTTTTAGAATATGCAGAAGGCTACAACTGTGACCTGGTGACCAGTAAGCCTTAAACCCTTCTGTTGTTTAATCTTTTGTTTCTTGCAGTTTAAAAGTTTTAAGATTAATGGATAAATAGAAATGAGAATAGAAGTAGTAAACCCCATGTTAAATATGCAGGAAGCGTACAACTAGGATGTCAAAATGATTTTGCTCTTTTTTACTCTGGAGCAATGCATTTTTTGTTACACATAGCCTATCAAAGAAGACCGGATTAACAATAACCTCAACAACTTCTACCTTTAAGATCAAAACCCCTATGGGAAGTGTTGTTGTAACCTAAGAAGTGTTGAAGGATTGTCTAATAAGGATACAAGGACATCCATCCACTTGTGACTTCATAATGATGGAGTTGAGCAAATATGAAGTAATCTTTGGTATGAGTTGGTTATCCCTTGTTAAAGCTACAATAGATTGTCACAATAAGAGCATAGAATTTGTGGACCAAGAAGGAAAGAATTCGTTAGAGAATCCACGATTGCAAAGAAGGAGTAGTTATATTCGGTTGAGCTGCTGGAGGAAGTTCCAAAGGAAATGGATAGCTACATTGATGACACGGAAGAGGATAAAGAAAAACCTACCTTGGAGGATATTCCCGTTGTCAATAAGTTTTTAGATTTTTTTCCCGATGAATTTCCTGGACTACCTCTGAAGAGAGATCGATTTCGAGATCTATCTAATGGCCAACACGGAACCAATTCCTAAGGCACCATATCGAATGGCCCCAATGGAGTTAAATGAGTTGAAGAAACAGCTACAAGAGCTTTTTGGATCAAGGTTTTATAAGGCTAAGTATGTCACCATGGGGTGCACTAGTTTTGTTTGTAAAGAAAAAAGATGGATCCATGAGATTACGCATTGATTATCGGCAGTTGAATAAGGTCACAATCAAGAATAAGTACCCATTCCTTAGTATTCATGATCTCTTTGATCAACTGCAAGGAGCGAGCATGTTTTCTCGCATTGATCTAAGGTCAGGATATCACCAATTGAGGATCAAACTGGAAGATGTTCAAAAGACTGCTTTCCGAACTCGTTATGGAAACTACAAGTTTCTAGTAATGCCTTTTGGATTGACCAATGCACTAGCCACTTTCATGGACTTGATGAACTAAGTGTCTAAGCTTCTATTGGATAAGTGTGTAATTGTCTTCATTGACGATATCTTAGTCTATACTAAGACGAAGGAACAATACGAGGAACATCTAAGAATGGCATTACAGACTTTGAAGGAACATAAGTTATATGCTAAGTTGTCTAAGTGTGACTTCTGGTTAGATCGGATATCATTCTTAGGACATGTGATATCAGGAAGTGAAATCTTAGTAGACCCCGAAAAGATCAAAGCCGTAATGGAATGGAAACAACCCAAGATGGTTACTGAAGTCAGGAGTTTTCTTAGACTAGCCGGCTATTATAGGAAATTTACACAAGACTTTTCAAAGATTGCTAGGCCACTAACTCAGTTAACCTAAAAGGATGAGAAGTTTATATGGAATGAGAAACGAGAGCAAAGTTTGCAAGAGTTAAAGAGATGCTTAGTGTCTTCCCCGATCTTAGTCTTGTCAGATCCAGAGAAACCTTACATGGTGCATAGTGACGCATCGAGAAATGATCTCAGGTGTATGCTAATGCAAGAAAGAAAGGTGATCACCTATGCTTTACAGCAGCTAAGACTACATGAATGGAATTACCCCACACATGACTTGGAGTTAGCTACCGTCGTGTTTGCCCTTAAGTTATAGAGACATTACCTCTATGGGCAAAGACATGAGATTTATACGGATCATTAAAGTCTTAAGTATCTGTTCATCCAAAAGAAACTGAATGTGAGGCAAAGGAGATGGCTAGAGTTAATCAAAGACTATGATCCTGGAATCAATTATTGTCCTGGAAGAGTAAACGCTGTTGCGGATGCTTTGAGTCACAAGAGTCATGGAGAAGTTGCTGCTTTACTCACAAATCAGAAGGAGTTGATAAAAGAGTTTGAGAAGCTGAGCATTGAATTTACAGGTCAAAATGTAGAAGTGGAGATAGCTAATCTAGTGTTGGAACCAATGTTGGTGAAAAGAATCAAGGAAGCTCAACGCTATGATGAAAAGATAAAAAGGATAAAGAAGGAAGTATAAGAAGGGAAGTTTACTGATTTCATGATGGGTGATGATGATGTTGTGAGGATGAAAGGGCGACTTTGTGTGCCTGAGGATAAGGAAATGAGAAAGGAAATTATGAGTGAGGCTCATAACTCAGGATATACAATACATCCAGGAGGAACCAAAATGTACCAAGATCTCAAGAATCATTATTAGTGGAATGGGATGAAGCAAGATGTAGCTAATTATGTGATGAAGTGCCCGACTTGTCAACAGGTGAATGTAGAACACCAAAGGCCAGGAGGATTGTTGAAACCTTTACCAATACTCGAGTGGAAGAGGGATCAAATCTCGATGGATTTTGTATGTAGATTACCAAAGACATCGGCGGGATATGACGCCATATGGGTTGTGGTAGATCGTTTGACCAAGTCAGCACACTTCATACCAATCAACATGACGTTCTCGATGGAAAAGCTAGCTAAGCTATACATAAAAGAGATAGTCTGATTGCATGGAGTACCCACTGGAATTGATCAAATTGAGATCAAAGGTTTGTATATAAGTTTTGGACTAGTCTACAGAAGAGTATAGGAACAAAGCTACACTATAGTATGGCATACCACCCTTAGAATGACGGTCAGTCAGAACAGACGATTCAAACTTTGAAAGATATGTTAAGGGCATGTGTCATAGATTTCAAAGGAAGTTAGGATGCCCGTTTGCCACTGATCGAGTTTGCCTATAACAATAGCTATCACTTGACGATCCAGATGTCACCCTACGAGGCATTATATGGATGATAATGTAGATCGCCTTTGTTTTGGGATGACATAGAGAAGTTTATAATTGGACCTGAATTAGTACAAGACATAGTGGATAAAGTAAGAAGAATCCGGCAAAGGATGAAGGAGGCACAGGATAGACAAAAGAGTTGGGCTAATCAAAAGAGAACTTTAGAATTTCAAGTTGGAGATCATGTGTACTTGAAGATAAACCCAATAAAGAGTATACATCGGATGCGCTCACAAGGAAAGTTTAGCCCAATATACATTAGACCCTTTGAAGTGCTAGAACGAGTTGGAGATTTAGCTTATCGTCTAGTCTTGCCACCGAATCTGTCTGGAGTACATAATGAGTTCCATATCTCTGTGCTATGTAAGCATGTATCCGACTCGGAACGAGTTTTGGAGTTAGAACCAGTGCTCTTAAAGGAAAATCTTACTTATGAAGAACACCCAGTACAAATCCTTGACCGAAAGGTTCAAAAGTTGTTGAATAAGGAAATCAAGTATGTCAAGGTTCTATGGAGAAATCATTCTCATGAAGAGGCAACATGGGAAGCCGAGGATGAGATACGGCACAAGTACTTGAGTTTGTTTGAAGCTTTAGGTACGTATTCCTAAGTTTTCAAGACAAAACTTTCTTTAAGGGGGGTAGGTTGTAAACCCCCAAAGTTTTATGATCGATTAAGCTTAAACCCTAATCAAAAGATCAACCGAAAACCCTAAAGTCAATAAAACCCTACTTAGACATAACAAGCTTAAGTCTGGCAATCCCGTGTTCATAACCCTAAGTGAATAAATAAGATATCAGTATGTAGAATAGTTTGTAATAACATAAGAAAGCTTAAAAATATCATATTAGTAAAAACTGCAATTCGTTTTAAACCCCAACGGATAAGTTTTCGAAAAACGTATCCTGGGGCTCGAAATAATAAAAATATTTCGATATACCGTTAGACTCGTAAAAATATAAGATTTTCATAAATATTATATATCGTATTTATATGCAAATTTTCTTACTACCAGTACTTCATTAGTCACATCAACTTTACATTACACTATTCACTACTATTCTACACTATTCAACTATCGCTACTTTTTCTAACACCTACTCTTACACTCTATACATCTATTATCTTTACTTTTATCTTTCTCATAACTTTATGTCATATGTACCTTACATATTATTACTCTTAATACACAAAATACAAAAATATCACATCTCTCTCTCTCTCTCCAATAGTGGCCCCCCTCTTCTCCCTCTTTCATATTTTTTTTTTCAATTTTTTCTTTAATTAAATCACACAATTTCACTACTTATTTTCCTATAAATACTCCACTCCTCTTTCACTTCATTCACACATCTACTATCCACAAAATTACTCTCCAAATTTCCTCTCAAACACTCTCCTAAAACTCTCCTAAATTTTCTTCTCAAAACTCTCTTCTACTCATACCAACACTACTACCATTCTTACTTTAGGCAAGAGATCTTCTCTAATCTCTCTTACCATATCATGTAACTTTACATGACCATGGTGTGAGTTTCCTAAACTTATTGTTATGGAAGCTACACTATGTTTATGTATTATTCTTATTCATGAATTTCCATCTTTATATTTTTATGTTGATTTTTATCTTGTTGATATTATGTTAACTTCTTATATATATCTAACTAAATATAATTATGTACCTATATATAATCTTTAGACATATAAGCTCATTTGTTATTTATTTACTCTCAAGCGATGCAATTTATTTATTTATTTCATGTTGTTTTAAGACTAGTCTCTAGTCTTACACTTGTCCTCATCAAGTCAAAACAACTTCCTTTCTTTTACTTTCTTTTTTTTTTTGGACTAGTCTATTTCTTAGTCCTGGGAGCCTTGAAGAGGCTAAGACTCCCAATGCTTGACTTTATTTTGTTATCATAATTATATTGTTATTATAATTCTACTTTTGCTTGCTATTATTCTCATGGTCATACACATAAAGGTTATTGTCTAAACTTTAAAACTTCAAATATGCTTTTTGGCAAAAAGGAGATTTTGTCAGCAAAGCATGGTTCCATATGAAATTTAGAGTTTATGATTTAATAAAAGTAAATCCATTCTTTTCAAAACTTTAGGAAAAACTCACTATAATTTTGAAACTACCTTTGTTTTGAAAAGCTTTTTCTTAAATCATCTCTATATTAAAATGTTTTGCAAAAGAAGATGACTTTTAATATTAAAATGTTTTCCAAAAAAAAAACATAATATAAAGGAAACCCCATAAAAAGAAAATGAGAGTTTTCAAAACCAAGATTTTTCCAAGTAGTAGTCAAAGAAAAATGTATAAAAATACGAAAAAGTGACCCTAGTCTCAAAAAAGGAAAAATAGAGAAAATTCATATTTATGGAAAAGGCACCGACGAAAATAGTGAAGTAAACATAAAATACTTTTGAAAGCAAAGGAAACAAAAGATTCATTTTTAGAAAGATTTACAAAAAGGATTTCATATAAACTATAATTTCACAAACCTTCAACTAACATTGTTTTTGCTAAAAAGTTTTGTTGGACAACAAATACTTGAACTATGTGTGAGACATGAGTTATGTAACTATAAAGAGGAATTTTTCAACTATATAGATAACTAAATATTTATCAAATGATTTGTGGATGATTTGAAATTTGAAATAAATGTTTTGGGGATGGGAAATCTCATGGTGAATCTGATCACCATTGTTTCAAAACCCAAATGACCTAGTTTGATGAAAGTAGATTTAGAAATGGATAAAACTTTTTGATTAGGTGAAAATTGGTATATTATATGCGCGATTCCAAATTAAAATGACCAAGTTATGGCCATTTTAAGTTGGAATTGCCTCATATACGAAATTTGACGATCTAATGACATGGTTTTGCTTGCCCATGTGTTTGTTGCATATCACTTGGATGCCTAAAAACTTACTTGATTTTGTTACTCAAGTATTTATCTTTGAAAATAGTTCTTACTAAGCCTGTTAGCTTATACCCGTATAGATATCTTTTGCAGTTTAGTTATATGTGGTTGAAGCCACGAGGACCTTGCAACTAGGTATTTCCCTTTTTGGTAAAGGAATTTTAGATGAAGTTTAGCATTAGTTTAGATATAGACTTCATGAGAAAATTTCTTATAATAGACTATAGTTATTTTAGCGGGAGAATGCCCCTAAGACTTGTAAGACAATTATTATAAATGAATGAATATTATGATTTCCATTTCTTAATTTTTTATTGTATCTTCTTAAGCTTCATATTTCAAAGTATGGTCCTCTAAATTTGTGAGAGCACGCCTTACACTCAATATCAAAGCTTTTGGGAACGACTAAGGTTGTTATGCTCAAGTTTTAAAATTGAGTGTGGTGGACTGTTACGTTTAGGGTACCTTTTGGGGCGTGACAATAACGTCTCAGATAACCTTAATTAGTTTGTTTCTTGTTCTTTTTGTTTGAATTATTTGGGTTAAAGTCCACACATTTATGGATCCTAGTTTAGAACTCAACTCATTTGTGTACATTGAACTTTAGTTAAGGTAAGCAATATTTCTTAGGTTTTCATGTCACTATTTTATTAGTCAAGTTGTCTAATTAATTATATAGGTCAGGATTGACTTCAAAGTTTAGGTCAGCTAACCCTTAGTGGGCCATGTTTTTTCGAGTCTTGATTCTTGGCCTTCCAAGAATAGATTCTTAAAATCCACTATTTATAATCCTTAGTATCCTATTTCAATTAGTACGATAATAGATGGGAAAATCTCTTATTTCAGATACAGTATTTTGGGCTTGATGTGAGTACTTGTTAAATAATATGAAAATTTTGCAAAGTTGTGTTTAACCTGGATCATATTTAAAGGTCTTGTTCTTCAACACGAGCAGAATCTAGGTTGTGCTTATAGGTTATATTAGTCTAAGGGGGGTTAACACGAGTTAAACATGGGGTCATGTTGAGGTTAATAGCTTAACACGGACGTTAGCGCAACCATGTTGAAGGTCATGTCGAATAGCACGACTAGAACATGGTCATGTTGGCAATCATCATGGCTTAGATTTTTAGAATAACACGAATAAAGCTTTTATTCGAAGAGAGAGAATTTTGAGCCAATTCGTGAGTTATCAACGAACTAAAGAGTCAAGAATAAGTCATGTTTTAAAAGATTTACTTATTAACATATCATAAGGAAAATCTTTACATGATGAAGGTATTTCAAACCTAAACATGTATTCTACAAATGACATCATCAATATCATACAAAATCCTCTATTTCCAGCATGTTCCATAAAATTCACAATTGTTATCTAAACTACAACTTATTCCCATAAATATACACAATTCACATATAAATTCCAATTCCTAAATTATATACTCCTATATGAAATTATCACCTCATAAACCAAATCCACACATATAATCCATTAATACACTTCCTTAGGTCTCCAGATTCTATAATTGGTCACAAACAACTAAATTTCCAATTCAACAGTAAATATCCATTTAAGTTATTAATTCTCTCAATTTTGTCAATTACACATTAGAAATTGAAATCCACATATCAAGTCATATATCCATATTTGAGTCTCCTTAACATGAATCATTATCAAATCACTTAATGACCATTTTAAATCATCTAAAATAGTTAATGAACAATTTATTTAAGAAAATACGAATTAGGTCATTTATGTGCCAATGTAACAATGCCTCAATCCTACATTTAAGAGACCATTTGTAAATACCTTTATATATTATAATTCACTAGATTTAACATCAAGAGAGCCCTTTCACCGCTCTATTCAAATTAGATTTTTCACCTAAAATTTCCAATTTTACATAATTTGTCAAGAAATTCATCTTTATATATATATATATAATATATCCAATTACCCTTTTATAAGCCCTATTGATTAATTTCTATATAATTCCTCACCTAGACACTCCAATTCCCATTTTAAACCATAATTTCTAGATTTAACAACATTTTACACTTCCTAAACATTATACCACATGCATATGTATAGATACACATACACCATTCTTCATCAAATTGCAACTTCCAATCACTCCTAATTCAATATTCCATCCCATATCAACGTATCCTCTAAAAACTTATACAAACATCATCCAAAACATCTTGTATAATATTAAAACCAAGATTCCTAGCAGGCCACGTAACTGAAACCTAAGTTACACACGACTTCACACAACATCCGATAGACCACTTCAACAACCACAAAATCCCAACACTATAAGCTAGTTTAGCATCTTACCTCACTTGAATGTGCAACACTTCACTTGTTCAACCTATTGTAGCAAAAGGAGACTTCTAAATCATTTAAATACCCATATTCTAGCTACCTAAAACATATATGCATATGCCTATGTCAATTTTCATGCTTAAAATGTTATAAAAGTTGTAATATGACACTTTACACCCTAACCTTATGAGATTTGGAGTTCTTGAGAAACTTCTTCCTCTTATAATATTTCTTTTCCTATCATTTCCTAGTAGAAAACATGGTTCAACAACTAGTTGGTGCTAATATTAAGTGAAATATACTTGATTAGCCCTAAAAAGTCATTAGGGTGTAGGGTTTTTAGAGACACTTTCCTTAAAACTCAAGAGAGGGTTGTGAAAGAAAGATATGATGGAGCAAAGAAAGTAATAGGGAGAGAAAAGAGGTAGGTGGCTGCTAAGGTTTTAGGGGGGTAAGGTTATGCCTATTCATCACATAGTGCCACATGACATAATCCCAGGCCCCCAATCTTTACACATGTAATTTTTTTTTACTAGTTCCAAGTAAGCTAGAGTTTTTGAATAATCTTATGGGCTAGTTATGATTTAAATAATTCAACTAAGTCTAATTTATTTATTTCAACTAAATTTTGATTTTTGAGTCATTTAGGTTCTCAATTATGGATAAAATTAGAATTTTCAAAAACTTTGATTGTTTGAACCCTAAATAGACTTGATTTGACTTTGATTAACTTCAAATGACTTTAATTACTTATTATTTGTATCTGTATCATTTCATATTGTACAAATAGATGCTTTCATGGTGCATATCGATTTCTTTAAAGGAAGATTGTATATAAATGTTTTCAAAATAAAGTAAATGCCTTTGTATCCCTCGAACCGATGCTATCACTTTTACAATATGATTGAGTTTTAAAACAAAAGGTACCTACATTTGTATCCCTTGAATTGGTGTCATTTCTTTTAGGACATGACTTTTTTCAACGTTGCATGATGCGTACATTTTTTTTTTAAATGCTTATAAAGTATGGCGATAAGTTTTTTTCTTTTTGGTGTTTTTAATATTATTGCATGTGGATTAGGCTATCGCTTTTCAACAAATATAATAATGAATGATAAATCAAACATACGAATTAGTGAACATATATAATACAGTGTAACTATTCATAAGTTCATAATAAACCTTATCAATATTACCAAGGAATCAATCCGTAGAGAGTGTTTTTCATGTTGAAAAGTATAAACTGCTTCCATAATTAATTTCTTTTTTTAAAAAAAAAAAAAAAAAGTTGCAACCGCATGTGACAAATGAAAAGAAAAACAAGAATTAAATCTATGTATGTATATATATCAACATTTGGCACCTATGTGAGTTGTAAATTACATTAGACTTGTTTTGATAATATATATATATAATATATATATATTTATATTCAAGATATGTTAGAATTCAATGATTTATGATCATGCTAATTTATTAGTTTGATTATATCTGTCTATGTAACAAAGGTACATTTTATAATATGCTTCGTAATTATTTTAAAATGGTATGTTATGAGTATGTGTAACGCCCTAAACTAAGGCATTATAGCCCGACACGTGTCCTCTCTTAAAAGGCATACACAAAGGCTATAGATCATCTATCAACCACAATATTCCATCATATAAATCTAATACTCACATAAGGAATCCTCAAAAGGAAAATCAAGAAGACATAACTCCTTAAACATCTTGTTGGTATAAACCCAACCAACTGACAAAATCCTCATAAGAAACATAAAACTAATAACTTATAAAATCTATACAACTGGAAATCTAATAACTCATCATCCTCAATATAACTCCATTCCAATCATCTACAGGTCAACTGGGTAATCGGGTCCACTATCATCCTCCCTAGGCTCTACGAATACATCAAAGCCAGATAAATCATACACTATCTGGTCTTCACCTGTTCCTGAAAAATAAAAAAGAATGAGCACAAAGGCCCAATACATATAAACCGAAAACACAAGCGTATGATCATACATCAAATAGTTCACATACGACTTAGCATCTAATGCAGCAAGCACTAATTATTATCTTTTCATTAATCCAGCATACAACACAGTTCAAGATCATATGCAACTAATCCTAAACTAGGAGTAACTCAAACTCCTTAAAAACAAACAGTATGGGAAAATAAGTAATATAATACATATATGGTGTTAGGAATCTCCCACACACCCACGTGCCATACTCGCACTACTCCTAAACTACTGGAATTATCTTTGTGCACGAGTCCACTCGGGACAACCTCATACATATATCATCAGGTTACCAGCATTAGTATCACACTCTGTGTGGTCTTTACTACCACAGCCACTCACAACCAACACTCGATTTAGTTATAGTCAGATATAATTAGGTCAAACTTATTGACTAATCCTACAAGCAAAAACAATCAAGCATCGTAAGGACGTCCCTGTTTCCGCTTAAGAAATCGAAATCCTATTCTCAATTAAACACCCGAATAAAGAATCACCCATTCCACTAATTAATTACACATTGATAATAACATAGGAAATATAAACCATAAACCTTAATTCGTCAATCTAGAATCTTCAACACACCTTTCCCCTGTAAAACCCTTAGAATCACCAGATCTTCAATGAACACCACGAAATAATGAAGCCCTAATTCTCAAGATCACATGTTCATCATTGTTCATACATTCACAATCATTCTCAACAACAATTATGATTTAAATTATGTTAACAACTTAAGATCTATGAATTATAGTTCCGGTTTAGTCTTACCTTCTTCAATTGATTATAGATCTGAAATCCTCATTTCCTACACTTAAGGTTATCCTCTAATTTCCATCAACGATCAATTCCCTTCACCAATCAACAACAAAATCTTAGAAAGAACACATCCTATAATGAACTAAAGGATTATGAGAGGTTACTTACCTGATTCCTTGATGAAATCCTCATTGGAGAGTGCCGGCTAAGGTTTGTTTATGTTTGAGAGAGGTTATGAGGGTTAGGGCTGAGTTTATGATGAAGTTATAGAGTTAATTCTCGAAGGAATATAGGCTGGTATGCATAGGAAACAAACCTAGCGACTTAAAACTCTCGGGTCGTACAAGATCATCCAAGGCCGCCACTTAGGCCGACGGCCTTCTTTGGTATGATGGCAGCCTAAAGGCCTACTTACAGCCAAATTCTTCAAAAAATCCAAAAACTCCAAAGTTGGTGCTATTGGCTATCGTCCTTAGATATAGGCCGACGGCTTAGAATTATCGGCTGGCGGCCTACATGCCAGCCTACTCCAAAATCGTCTGGTCAATCACGTACAACTTTCCTGTGTCCAAATTCATCTGTTTCAAGATAAAAGTACCCTTTTACTCGACTATATATTACATTAATACCTTTCACTATGAAATATTTACTTGTATATTATAGTATGTTTGTGATTTATAATTATTTAATTGAGTGAGGGTTCTAGATGTACAAATTCCCAAGATATTTCTCTTTTGTGTGCAAAATTATGTTAAATATGATGACAATTGATTATGTGAATATGAATGATGATTAAGGTCGGCAAATTTTCCATTCCGTATTATATGTGAAATTGTCATTTGGTTCAATATATCATTTTGTGCATAATGGATGTGTTGTGCCAAAATATTTATGTATGTCCATAAATTGTAGTAATATTTGAAAATGGATTTTGTTTCTACAACATCATTATTAAGTTGAATAAAAAGCAAAGCTTAACAGTACAATTATGATATTTGCCATTGTAAAGTTTAATATATACTTGAAGAATAGGAGGTACTAGAAACCCGAAACTATGTCATGTTAGAGCCTAAAAATTAAACCTCAACATATAAGAGATCTTGAGGCTTATAATACCTAAAAAAGTGATATATTGGTTACAATTTGAAAATACATGAAGCTTCAAATTTTAAAAATTTATAAGAAAAAGTTAATGACTCCCATTCAACTTCGATCACAATCGTGATAGGCAAACGCACCTACCAAAGTAGCGTAGAACAATTAGGTCATATTCCAAGGGATACCCACTTACTCACTTTCATCTATTATCTAGCCTAAAAAAATTTTAGAAATAGTATTCACTATATACATGCTTCAAGGTAAACTCACAAAAGATATGTTCAAAATGTACAGGATAGCTTAGATCTTGCTTTACTAAATTCTTATCATGTGATTTCTTTGAAAACAAACTCAATGACTTCTTTGTTGAATATGCTTTTATTATCAAATTCACAAAAATATATTAATGCCTCTCTCAAGTGTCGTTAATGTCTAAAC
Organism: Combretum micranthum; assembly: GCA_024138025.1. Lineage (NCBI taxonomy): Eukaryota > Viridiplantae > Streptophyta > Magnoliopsida > Myrtales > Combretaceae > Combretum > Combretum micranthum. The sequence continues at coordinate 4,453,081 of JAMXBD010000003.1, forward strand.
CTAAGTCAAACAACTAAAATCTCTTCCTAGCCTTTATCAACCTAGATCTGCATTAAAAAAAAGATTCCTTTGATTAAAAACCATATTTTATGAATAATTAGTCCAGTGACCGAAGGATTTCACCGCTCCATATCTAGATGTTATGAGAAATCCTTATTAATAACTTAAATCGATTCAAAAGAATAATTTCTCAATTTATTCAGGTGAAATCTAACATAGTTCACACACATAAACCCAAGAAAATGCAACTCAAGCTATTAACTATGTCACGCCTTGGAGGGTACCCTAAACGTGGTAATCCGCCACACATAATATTAAAGCTAATGAATGACAATCTTAGTCATGCAGGAGCTTCGATATCACATGCAAGACGTGCTTCCAAGATAGTAGAAGACTCATTGGTGTATTATGTTTAAGCAAATAATAAAAGCATGCAAGAACTTACATAGATAAACATGTAATATTCATCAGAATAAAAGTCTCTTACAACTTCTTGGGGGCATTCCCTCGTTCTAATATCCTTGTTCAACTAAGCCACTTTCAAAATATACATAAATATAACATAAGTCTACTATGGAGATTTTTTCTTAGAAGTCTATATCCAAAACTAAATATATATATATATATATATATATATAAACTTCTTCCAAAAACTCCTTGTAACTTTGGCTCATTCCTGACAAAAAGGGCTCCTTGGTACCAACCACAAGTAATCGTACTGTAATAAAAATCTATAGGGGTATAAGCAAAACTAACTTAGTGAGATAACTCCCATCTACATAACATTTCCATAAAACACACAAGTATATAGACAATCATATGAAAATGCATCAATCACATGAGCAAATAAAATACACGCGATTAACTGAAAACCATGTATAGTATGGATTTTACGCCCTCCACGTCAGGGATTGGGTGGTTACAGGCCCATACGACCATCAATATTTGTAGACTTATCGGTTCCTACTTACCCTATAGACTTTCTGGCTCCTACTTGCCCATGTAGACTTTCCAGCTCCTACTTACCCATGTAAACTTTCTAGCTCCTACTAGCCACCACTACAGCTCCTCGTTTCCCCACACGAAATATAGTAGTGAAAATAAATGTGACTCACAAATATGATATGCATTAATTGTTTTTAATATAGATTTATTCAATTAATGTCGAGTTCAAGTTAAAGGCGATCAAAACAGTATTCATCATATCATTGTAAGAAAACATAAGTTATTTATTAATTCCTCTTTCGATATTCTTAGCTTTTATTCAATCAATCATGAATCTAAATCACACAACATTTTTTTATTTATCTTTTTCCTTATTTTCTACTGCTACTACTTACAAGCACAAATAAGGAAACGTAACTAGTAAGGGATTAACTCACTCCATGACAATCGCTCCTAGTCGAAGTAATCTTCTGAGAAGGCGATATCGGTTCCTTCTTCACCTAAACAAGATGAAATACCTAAAATGAGTCTTTCATAGAATTTCTATTTTTGAAGATTCGCGGTAAAATCGGATTGAAGGAATTTCCAACTTAAAATGGCCATACCTTGCTCATTTTAACTCGGAATTTCGCATAATATATACCGTTTTCTACCTACTCGAAAAGATCTATCTATTTCTAAAACTATTTACATCAAACTAAGTTGTTTGAGCTCCAAAATAGTGGTGATCAGATTCACCACGAATTTCACAAAACTTGCTTTCTTCTTTTTACAAAAACTCATATCAAAGAGATAGATATTATAATAGTTTGTAAAACCTTTGAAATGTATTTATAGATGTATTCATTGATTCATATCAAATGCATAAAATTAATGAAGTTGTCTCAACCATGAATTTTTGGTAAAAGTAAAGTCTTCTAAAGATTTTGGAAAAGTGAAACTTTTGAAAAATTCCTCTTAGCTTGTTAGAAAATATCTCAAGTTATTTTAAATGAGTATTTTTCTTTTCCTTAATTTCATTTCCTTAGTTTTTTTTAAATTTATAAAGAATTATTTTATTTTCTAAGCTTAGTTTCTAATACTTTTTTAAAGTACTAATAATTCTATATTTATAGAAATAATTTCCTTATCATTCTACTTTTATGAAAGGAAATTTCTTAGTGTTTGTCAAACTAGTATTGATGAAAAGTGAAGTTTAGTAAAACTTTTGTTTAATCAAGAATTTCTTTCTATTTTATGACTTTATAAAGTGTATGTATGTATTGTTTAAAAATTTCTATGTTCTTATAATTTATAATGAACTCCTCTAGATTTATAGAAAATGTTTGTTAAGCTAAATTCCTAAGTTTTTATGAAAAATTACTTCCTTCATAACAATATTTATTTTTAGAGAAGAACTTCTATTTTAAGAAAACTTTTCCTCCTTTATCTTTTTGAGACAAAAATCAATATGTTCATGCATGTTCATGAATATGAAATCATAAAGTTATGAAAACATAAGAAAGACATAAAAATTAAAGAAATAAGCTAGTAAAGAAATATGTCAAGTATTGGAACCTTAGCTTCATCATGGTATCTCGGGACTAAGAATAGACTAGTCCCAAAAGAAAAATAAAATTGTTTTGACTTGATGAGGACAAGTCTAAGACTAGAAAGACTAGTCTTAAAACAACTTGAAAGTAAATAAATTGCAAGGTAAATAAATAAATTGCAAGGAAAGTAAATAAATTGCAAAACAAATGAGCTTATATACTCTAAAAGATATATACAATTACATAGATATATTTAGTTAAATATATATGAAAACAACATAAAGGAAAATAAATTCATGAACAAAAACAAAGTGTGAACGTATTGTTGCTTTCTTAACCTTCATGGTTTAAAAAACACACACTAATCTCATACTAAGTAAATGAACATAAAGGAAGCTTAAAGAAGTACTACTTATGAAAACTAAACTTGAGAAAACTTTGAGAGAACTCTTGCGGAAATTTTGAGAAAGTAATTTTAGTGTATGGAAAGTGTGAAGGAAATGGAAGGAAGAGGGGGTATTTATAGGAAAATGTGGGAGGAAATTTGTGTTAATTAAATAAATGGAAAATAAAACAAATTGAGTGTTGTAAGAGGGAGGGCCGGTACAATTTGTGAGTGTGGGAGAGAGAGATTTTTTTTTTTTTTTGTATTTTTGTTAATGAAAAGTAAGATATGAAAGATGTGAAGTTATATTGGAAATAAAAATTGTAAGAAAATAGAGATATGGTTGTAAGAGTAGGTTGTAAGAAAAAGTAAATATATATAAATAGTATAATGTAAAGTAGACATGACAATTAAAGTACTGATAGTAAGATACGGGTATAATTGTGATATCTGATATTTTTAGTTACCGAAAATATTATGAAATTAATATTTTTGAAAACCTTATATTTTTACGAGTCTAACGGTATATCCGAAATATTTTTACTATCTTGAGCCCCGAGACACGCTTTTCGAAAATCGTGTCCGATCGTGCTCAAAACGAATTGCAGTTTAACTAATCTGATATTTTTAAGCTTTCTCATGCTATTACGAACTATTCTACATACTAAAGTCTTAATTACTTTCTTAGGGTTGCTTACATGGGATTGCCGGACTTGAACGGTTACGTCTAACTAGGGTTTTGATGACTTTAGGATTTCTAGTTGACCTTCTAATTAGGGTTTAAGCTTAATTGATCACAAAACTTTGTGGGTTTACAGACTACAAGTACTCAACAATATTCAATAAATGCACAACAAAAATTACATCAATTAGGTTTTTGTTCCACAAAATCTAAGCTCAAAACAATTATTTTTCCATGATATTTATCAAAATAAGCACAAAATTAGAGAAATAATGAGAACTAAAGATAGAAACACACCTATGAGCACACAAACCCTTGTAAATTAAACTCGGAATTAGCTCTTCAATTAGCCCAAAAAGTTTGAATCCTAGCATAGTAGAGTTTCTCTCTCTAGAATTATGTCTCTCATTAGTTACAACAAATATTCTATATTATACACTCTTTTACTGTACATACAGATACATTATTATGAAAGCCTATTTATTGATGTTAGGAATGGAAATAATGAAGATTTTATTGTTGATGTGGCATATTTGATGTAACAAACTTGTCAAACAATATGATACACATGGCAGGGGTCAATCTACTGGTGAAATCATGAGCACAACTAATATAACAGTTAGCTTTGAGTGCAAATTCAACTTTGTTCATGCTTCTTCATAGTTTTAATCATGGGGGACAATCACGACATGATCTCCACTGTGATTGAATCTGTGTCCAATTCTTCATGTCCCCCTTAGTTTCAATCACAGGTGCGATTAAATGTCTTCACTGTGAATCGCGACTTGCATCCACAAGCACGATTAATGTCCGAATCACATGTTCTTATTGTTTTTGCTCCATTTCTGGATCAAATCACTTTGATTCCTTCTTTTAAGCTCAAAGGAGCTGAAAACAACAAATTAAGCAATAATAATCCAATTTATGGGGATTTCTCTAAATATTCAAGTAAATGAGCACAAAACCCCATGATTTGAATATAGTAAATATGAGTTATCAAATTCCTCCATACTTAAGCTTCTGCTTGTCCTCAAGTAAATAGTAATCAAAATAGGACAAGAGTAGGAGCAAAACCTTTAAGATAGGAAAATAAATCATGAATGGACTTTAAAAAAATTCAACTCCATAGTTATTACTCATTTGAGCTCAATTGTCTTGCTTTTGTCCTTTCAAACCACCTAGTAACCCCAGCAACCATTGCATATATTACCCTACTCAATCTCACTATAACATGTGCTAGATTTAAAGCGTTAAAAACAGTAGATTAGCCTTTACTCTTATTGTTTAAACTAGAATCTAAAGTAAAAATTATCCAAAAGATCAGTCAAAGTAAGAGAGACTCAACCAACTTCATCCCTTTATAAATATAAGTATAAACTTCTTTAGTAATCTCTCTAGGCATCACACTCAAGAGTGAAGGCATATACACTAACTCATCCTCTAAATCATTTCCCTTATATATGCTTTTAAATTTTCATTCCTTTCTTTAGATAACATAGTTGACAACGAGGAACGAATCATACTCTTCTGAGGGACCAAGATATGCCCATATCAACCAACCTTTTTAGCACCTTTTTTTTCATTTAATTAATAGATGAGTCAAATCTTACTCTTCTAAGAGACCAAGACTTGCTTAGACTAACTGAATTGTTATTTCATAGCTTATATTTAAATTGGTTGAGGAGTCAAGTAATTGCTCTTCTAAGGAACCAACCCCTACTCATACCAATCTAAGCATTTGATAATTGCATTCAATTCATTTATTTTTGCATGAGAAAAAATCATCAAGTCATAAGTCACATTTAAACCTTCACAAAAGACTATAAAGCTCTCAAAATGACTAACTTGAAGAGTATACAAACCATTTACACTTAAAAATCAATTAACCTTTACTAGAGATCTTAAGTTAATCCCAAATCTAGATGCTCATGTTAAATAATAAGTGAGACTACCCAACATGGATTTTACAAAGTAATTTGAACATAGTGAAAATAACATAAACTCAAGAGAATGGTGTTCCACACTATTATCACTTAAATTACATGGTAGTTTACTTTAAAAAATTTGTAATTTTTTTTCAATTTTTGTACCATTTCATTATTTTCCTATAAGTGTAGAGAATTTGATCAATTTAAGCACAAATTACCACATTCAAATTCAATTTCAAGTTTTAAATTAATCTTGCTTAGTCCCTCCTCTACACTTATGATAGACATTGTCCTCAATGCCTAAAATAATGATAAAAGAGTAGAGAAAATAACACATTTCAGCATAAAGCAAGATCAATCAAGTTTAAGGAATAAAGTCTTCCCCAGAATGGAATCGTAAGTTAAGGTCATATCAAAATCTTAACCTCAGTTGAACCTGTGATTAAAACTGTGTATGTTCAAGTAAACAAGGTAACCTCACTTGAACCTTTGTTAAGGTCAACATGAAACCCCTAGTGGGGTTCACACTATAATTAAAACTATAACAATAATGTAAGGCAGTGCTAAAGCTAATTGTGGGCGTGCTTATGCACATGATTAAGACTTGTGTCAAAAAATTAATGCTTAGAAACACAAAAACCTATGTCACACCCCAAGGGGTACCCTAAACGTAACAGTCCGCCACACTCAATATTAAAGCTTAAGTGTGACAACCTTAGCCACTCCCAAAAGCTTTGATATTAAGTGTAAGGTATACTCTCACAAATTTAGAGGACCATACAAGGAATTATGAAGCTTAAGAAGATATAATAATATATTAAGAAAAGATGATTCATAATATTCATTTACTTATAACAATGATCTTTACAAACTTAGGGACATTTCCTTTATTCACTAATCTATTACAAAAATATTTGTACATCATTTCTAATACTAATCTTCATCTAAATTTTCCTTATCCGAAAAAAAAATTACCTAACTGCAAGGTCCTCGTGGCCTCAACCACAGATAAGGGAACTACAAAAGATATCTATGGGGGTATAAGCTAACAGGCTTACTGACAACTATTTCCATAAATAACTTCTTGTAACAAAATTTCAAGCAAGTTGTTTAATCAAACAAATGGAATGCAACATACATGTGGGCAAACAAGGCATATAGTTTTCCGAGAACTATATATGGAATGGATTTGCACCCTTCATTCGGGGTTTGGTGATATATAACCTCAAACAAGTAGGTTTAGTAAAAAGATTAATCCTTTCGACCAATATCGCCAAGCATATGAAGTCTACTTGAATTGAGCCTTGCTTTCGGATCTTCCGCCAAGCATTTCCTTAACGCCGCCAAGCAATCGCTTTCGGACACTCCGCCAAGTGTTACTTTCGGCATGAGCTTACTATCCTTCTCACCCAAGGATAATAACCCAAATGCAATGTGACTCACTTCATAGTATGCATGAATCCATTTATTTATGATATCATAACATTATTATTATCAAATTTAAGGCGATCAAAGAATCTCATACAAAGCAAGTGTTATACTACAACAAACATTTAAATCAATTCCGGCCTCGCTATTCTTAGGATTCTTTCAAGGAATTATTTTACACACAAATCCATTTTTCTTTTCCTAACTCTAATGCAACTAAATTACAAGCACAACTAGTATTTAAAGGAAATAAACTCATGATGCTATGTTGACTATTCTTCTATACGGATGAGTCGTTCACACACTCCACTCAATCGAAATAATCTTCGGGATATAGGTATCCTTCCTCGGAGTCACCTAGCCAAAGAAAATACCCACAATGAGTATTTATTGATGATTTTCTTGAATTTTGACAAGACAATGTCAAAAAAACGTTAAAGTTCGTATAAAGGAAAGTTCTAACTTAAAATGGCCATAACTTGGTCATTTTAACTCGGAATTGTGCATATAATATACCGATTTCTACCTACTCGAAAAGATCTATTTATTTCTAAAATTATTTTCATCAAACTAAACATTTAGGCCCCAAAAACAGTAGCGATAAAATTCACCACGAATTTTCTAACTCAAAAACAACTTTTGTCCAATCATCCAAAAATTTATTTGACAAATACTTAGTTATCTATATAGCTGTAAAATCCTCTTTTTATAGCTACATAGCTCATATTTATTCATGCTCAAGTGTTTATTGTCCAATCATGTTTCTTGAGTAAAGAAATATTAATTAGAAGTTTAGAAAACTATAGTTTATAAGAAATTCATTTTGTGGTTGGTTTTTTTTTAAATGAATACTTTGATTCTTTTTGTTTTTCAAAGAATTATTTTATTTTTGACTTATTACTTTTCTAGATGACTTTTTGAAAAACAATTTTTCTTCTTTTCTAAATTCTTGTGTTGGTCCTATGTATGTTCTACACAATCCTTCTGACTATTTATTTGAAAAGATCTAAACTTGAAAATCCTCACTTAAGGTTTTTGCTATGTTATGTTTTTGTAGAAATCATTTTATATCAAAAATCATTTTCTTTTGAAAAACAAAGTGGGATAATAAATGATTTAAAGAGCTTTTCATAACAAAAGTAGTTTCTAAGATTGTAGTGGGTTCTCTTGTAACTTGAAAAGAATGACTTTATTCTTATTAAATCATAGATTTTATACTTCACATAAACTTATCTCTAAGTGGTAAAATCTCCTTTTGTCGATTATTTTTAGAACTTGAAATTTTAGATAATAATCTAAATGAACATGATTTATGAGAAATAATAGTAAACAAAAATAACATAAATAATAAAGTCAAGTATTGGGAGTCTTAGCTTTTTCAAGACTTCCGGGACTAAAAAGTAGACTAGTCCCAAAATAAAAATAAAATGAAAGAAAGAAAATTTTGTTTTGACTTGATGAGGACAAGTCTAAGACTAGAGACTAGTCTTAAAATAACAAGGAATGAATAAATAAATTGCAAAGGAATAAATAAATAAATTGCATTGCATAAAATAAATAAATTGCAAGTGAGCTTATATGCTCTAAAGAATATGTATATATATATAGATAATAATACTTAGATATAGTAACAATAATATGAACAAAAATAATAACATAAACATAATTAGATTTTCATGAACAAGAACAATACATGAACATAATATAGCTTCCATAACATTTAGTCTTTGGGAACTCACACTATGGTCATATAAAGTTACATGACATGAGAAGAATAAATACAATAGGAAATGGTTACCTAAAGAAGACTTTGGTAGTATTACGTAGTTTTGGTTTTTGTTGTAGGTAGAAGTTGTTTTGGAATTATTTTGAGTGAGTTTTGGGAGGATATTTGGAGAGAGTTTTGAGAGGAGAATTTGAGAGAGTTTTTGTAGAGAATTTGTGGTTAGTAAATGTGTGAAAGAAGTAAAAGAGGAGGGGGGGTATTTATAGGAAAATGTGGAGTGATTTTTGGGTGAATTAAATAAAAGAAAATTGAAACAAATTGAGGAGAGAGGGGGAGAGGCATGCGCCGGCCATAGTGAGTAGAGGAGGAGAGAGTGTGTTTTATTTTGTATTTTGTGGATTAAATGAAGTAATATGTAAGGTAGATGTGAAATAAAGTTATGGGAAAGGTAAAAAGTAAAGGTTATAGGTTATGGTGTGTGTAAGAGTAGGTGTAAGAAAAAGTAGAGATAACAGAATAGTGTAGAATAGTAATGAATAGTGTAGTGTAAAGTATATATGACTAATAAAGTACCAGTAGTAAGAAAATACGTGTATAATTACGATATCTGTTATTTTTACTTACCGAAAAATTATAAAATTGATATTTTTGAAAACCTTATATTTTTTCAAGAACTGTATCCGATCGGGTCCTAAATGAGTTGCGGTTTTACTAATCGGATCTTTTTACGCTTCCTTGGGTAATTACGCACTATTCTATATTCTTAACTCCTACTTACTCTTACTGAGTTGTTTATTCGGGATTGCCGGACTTAAGCTATGACATTTAACTAGGGTTTTGTTGACCTTTAGAGTTCCAATTGACTTTCGGTTTAGGGTTTTAGGCTAAACCGATTCCAAAAATTTGGGGTTTACACCATGCGTGATTAAGAATGCGCTTTAGTCTTAATTTTAACACTTAGCCTTATTCAAAAGCTTCATATAGACTTGTTGACGCTTGTTTCAAAGAATAAGCTTGTTACACAAAGAATAAAACAATCAAAAGCACATATAATATACATCAAAATAATATACAACAAACAATAGGATAAAACACAAAAGTAAGAAGATGCAAACTGAAGTATGATACAACTAATATACAATGATATACATATTTGCAGACTAAAGGTTCAATGAATGTGATCAGTTAATTTTTTAACAGATTCAATCATTTCTTTCTTTTTCCTAAGGCTTTTGGTCCAATCTTTTCCTTCCTCAATCTCTTTTTCTCCTCCTCTTTCCTCTTCCTTTCTTCCTCAGCTTCTTCATTCTCTATCTCAGACATTACCTTTCTAAGCATTTCTGCTTTGTGTTTGGCCTCTTCTTCAGCTTCTCTTTTTTGTTATTCTTCATCTCTCTTCTTTGCTTCTTATACTTCTTTCGCTATAAAATCAAGAGCAGTCTCATCTTCATCATCATTACTATTTATTAATAATTTCATTAGCCATATCTTTAAGCATTTGCATGAAGGCCTCATCAATGGCTTCTTTATTCAATTGTTCTGCTTATTTTCTAGTGAGCTTGATAAAGTCCTTGGCCATTCTCTCTTTCATTCTTTCTAAATTTATTTTTCTTAGTATTAGAGAGAGACCCACAATTCCTTCTGAAAGATTGTCAAGGATGTCATCAATAGTAGGGTTTGGAATTTGACCTCCTTCCCCAAATAATGGCCTAAATTTTATATCTTCCATAGTCATTGGCTGATAAGTAAAGTTTTCACTATTTCTTCAACTACAGCAACTATGGCATTCTTAATTTTCGTATCTACTTCAATAGCCATAGCATCCTCTTCATGTCTCACAATTTCCTCAATCTCATCAGCTATGGTGTCCTCAATTTCTATATTAGCTTCAATAGCTTCTTCATGTTGATTGTTCTCATTAGCTTCATCATGTACTACTGCTTCCTCTTTTCTTACCCTGTTTTCAACCTCAACAGCTATGGTGTCTACAATTTCTTTGTCAACTTTAGTAGTAATTGCATTCTTAATCTCCATATTATTCATATCAAAACCATTGTTGCTAACAACACCAATAGACTCAGTGACATCATCAACTTCCATTTCTCTGGCTGCTTCATTGGTCTCTTGCTCCTTAGCTTTTACATTCAAGTCGACACCACTAACTAAAAAATGGTTATCTCTTCTTTAATGCTACTAACAACCTTAACACCAGGTGCATTGTCACCAACAATTTTTGCATCAATATCTTCTTCATTTTGGGTCAATGCTGGATCACTACCAATAATAATATCAATAGGCTTAACAATACCTTGCTCCATCACACCAATGTTAGCACCATTACTCACAATAAAAGTAAGTGGATTTGTATCCTCAGTGATGGTTCTAACCACACTAACAACACCTAAGTCACTAGGAGAATTATCATCATTAGTATCTTCATATTGTATAATCAATTTTCTTCTTACTAGAATTTTTCTCCTTGAAAATCCGCAATGCCCCAAAGGGTACCCTAGACATGGCAGTCCGCCACATATGGTATTAAAACTTAAGAATGACATCTTAAAATCACATGAAAGCTTTGACACCATATATAAAGTGTCTTTTCCAGAATAGGAGATACCGGTGGGATATGTAGTTCAAGAAAGTAAATATAGTATATAAGAATCTAGATAAACATTTGTCTTCAAAATCACAAAAAATATGGTATTTACATCTTCTTAGGGGCATTTCCCCCAATAAATCTCCAAAGATCAGAATATAGTCTTAGTTTTACATATAACAACAATTAGAGTTGAAAGATTTTAAATGAAATCTATTCTAGGGTTTTCACAAGGATTTCCCCCAAAAGCTTCCTAAAAGCATAATCTCACCCAAATATATGGAGACCTCGAGTATAAAAGATATTGGTCCTACAATAATTAAAATCTATTGGGGTGTAAGCTCAACTAACTTAGTGAGAATAATCTTGAATCATCGTACTCGTATCATGAAAAATCAAAGAAGTCATAATTAGACAAGCATATGAAATGCATCAATCATATGAGCAAGCAATACATATGATCAACTGGAAATCATATGTTTGAATGAAATTACACCCTTCATTTGGGATTAGGTGTTTTCGGACCCTTTACGACCCTGCTTTATAATTCAATTATGTAGTTCTTTCAAGCTCCTACTTGCTCTAACCTTAAATTTTTCTTTCAGGCTCCTATTTGCCCATCCTTAAATAGTTCTTTCACGCTCCTATTCGCCTTTGCAGACTTGCGGGCCCCTGCAAACCCCACTACTATACTCTTGTCCCCTTGAGGGTATATTAGCTTATGCGATGTAACCCACTTATTGATATGCATGAATCGATTAATTTATTTCTTGACATGTAATTAATGTGTCTTAAGGGTGATAATAAAATTATCAAACACTTCAACATGATACTAAGACAACAAATTTGTTAACAATAATTCAAGCCTCGATATACTTAGTATAATTTCAATAGGCATTATAAACCACATGCACATTCTATTTTTATCTCTTCCTACTTCTAATGCATCTAGTTTACAATCACAAACATAAGTACAAAAAAGTAAGGGATAAACTCACTAGGCCATCCTTACTAAAAATCCTTCACTCGTAAAAGTCCTCTAAATACAATTCCTCCAAACCTTTGTCACCTAAACGAAAGAAATATCAAGAATGAGTATTTCATAGAAGTTCTACTTAAACTTTCTAATTCTGTTCTAGTATTCATGTAAAAATTTGGGTGAAGGGAAATTCCAACTTAAAATGGCCATAACTTGCTCCTTTTAACTCGGAATTTCACATATTAGTAGTCGTTTTCTACCTACTAGAAAAGATCTATCTATTTTTAAGGTTATTTTTAACAATTAAAGCCATCTAGGTTTTGAAATGGGTTGGTACATGTAACACCCTAATCTAAAGGCATTACAACCCGCCACGTATCCTTCTCTTTATAAGAATACATCAAGGCTATGAAACTCTAAACCACAAATACACAAAATATAAATCTTCAATACTCTCATAAATGGCACCTGTTTAAGTTATCTCATGAAAAACAAATTCCTTAAAAAAAAAACATCATGGTGGTGTAAATTAAAGCCAACTAAATAAAAAATATAATATAAAAGGAAAAACTCTTAAACAATCTTAAACTCATGAAAACACATAAACTTTAATTTTAGTCTTCCACAACTATCTTTGATCCAAAGCCTCTCTAGAAGTCTGCTGGTAAATCAAATCCACCACATACAAATGCATATGCACACACAACATATATATTCACATGCCATTATTTCTAATGTAACCAACTCAATTTATTATCTATAATTTAGCTAGCAAGCAATAAAATTCAGAACCATATGCATCTAGATCCAAGTTTGAGAGTAACCCATGACTCTATCAAAACAAACATATAGAAAGTAGTTAATTATACAAATATTGGTGTTCGAAATCTTCCACACACCCGCGACCATACTGCCAAAGCTTAATCAACCAAAATCATCTCTGGGTATAATGCTACATAAGGATTATTAGGTTTCTAGCGTTAGTATCACACTCTGCATGGTCTTTACTAACTGCAGCTAAGCACAACCAACAAAACAAGTTAATATGCCAGATAAAATTAGATTGATTTGATATACTAACCCTACAGTGTCACACTCCGAGGGGTGCCCTAAATATGGCAATCCATCGTACACAATACTAAAGCTTAAGAATGACTACCTCAGTCACGCAGAGGCTTCCATATCGTGTAAAAGGTGTACATCACAACCAAGAGAACGTATCAGAGTAGTGCTGTAAACCCCGGTATTCTCAATAGTTAAGAATCCCCGGGAGTTGGAAGCGAAACCCTAATCCTGTCCAGTTTGAGTCCAGTGAGAGAAGCCTAGGAACCCTAAATTCGGCTTTCCTTCGATTTCATAATAAAAGAAATTTTATAAAGTAAATGAAGTTGAATTATTGTTCTAAAGTATATTTTAGACCTTTGAAAGTTTTAAATTCGGGAATTTTTCACTTCTGGGCCTTCCCGAGCTCAATTATGGAAAAGCATGCCCCGGACCACAAATTCAGAAAAATGTTTCGGAATACTCATTAAAACCGTAATTTTATAAGGATTCCAAAAATATCAATTTTATAATTTTCCGAGCTATAAAAATTACAGTTATAGTTTTTCTCGTGTTTTCGTTACAACCGGTAAAGTAGATGTCTTGTCTACTATTCACAAGTATAACCTACACTACATACTGCCCATACCCTATTCTTACATCCTTACAACTACTCATTTCAATTTTTTTTTCCAATGAATTTTGTCCCTTAATTAATTATTACATTTTAATTTACTGAATTACAAAATATCAAATTTTCAACACACACACACACACACACACGGGATGTGGCCGGCGCCCTACCAAACCCACCCCCCCCCCCCCCCCCCCCCCCCCCCCTTTGTTTTTCCCCTCATTTGATTTATTTTTACTTAATTTATTCAACTAAAATCCTAATTCACTTAATATATATACAATATTCATTCTCTCTCTTCATTTCACTTGTTCAAAATTTCTTCAAGAGTAAAAAACCCTCTCTTTTCCCTCTAGTGTGCCGTGAGCTTTGTCCCCTCCCCCTCTCACAAGTTCAACTCATTTTCTTCTCTTTTCTACTCTAAAACTCCTTTGGTATGTTGATTTTAGACCTTGTTCTTCCTAGATCTTGTAATGGCAAGGCTATATCTTGTGTGTTTTCTCATTTAATCCCAATGAGTTCATGCTAGGGACATGAAAACACATGAACAAGAATATCAAGCCATCACAAGACATGGATCTAGTGTTTAAATGAGTTGATGTTAAGATATCTTCTTGTTCATGCATGTAAAGTAGAGATCTTATATATATATTGATGTTCATGCCATGAGATCTATGATTCATGCATTATAGTTAGTAGATCTAATGTTTAGACATCCATATCTTCATTTACATGTATGATCATAGAGTTATTTTGATTTTCATGCATTGATGATCATAAAAAATGTAGTCTTGTTCATGTAAAGGTGTGTTAGATAGTGGATCTTCATATATAGAAGGCAAGAACATTGAAAAAGGAAAGGTTTTGTCAAATATGAAATGTTGGAAATTCGGATGAAATTGAAACCCTACTTTAAAAACCACCAAAGTCACTTTTAAACTCATGTTTCACAAGAAAAATGAAGGGTATGTGTAATAGGTATATTGAAGGAATGATTTTCATAAGCTTAGATGAGTTAGGCATGATGAAAATGTAAAAACAAGAAGTAAAGTTAGAATGAAAAATATTGGTTTATGGATGTGTAGTCAAATTCGTAATTTTGGGTGATGCCCATATAACCACTTAGTATCTAAGCTTAGATGGCATGCTTTATGAGCTAAATCAAGTCTTGATATAATAGATATATTGGAGCCTCAATTTTTGATGCATTAAACAAGTTTTCTTATAGGGAAATTGCAAGAAAATGAAAATCTCAAAATTCGGATTTTTCTAAGTAGCCCATTCAAACACATATTTACTTAATGGAAAATGTGGATTTTTATGCATGAATGAAGGTCATGGTTAATATGGATGTTGGGAACTCATTTTTAATTAAGTGACAAGTAAATTCTAAGGATAAAATCATAAAAACATTGGGGGATGTAGGATTGGTAATAATGACTTGTTATAAGGAATCATTAAGGAAATTCATAATAATTAGGAATTCATAAGAATCCATAATAAAAAAATCATCAAAACCATGCATATATGGAGTTCATTACATGATACTCATGTTAGGAATTCATTCATATGCCATTCATGCATGAATCATCAACTAGGAACATTTCTTATCAAAAGCAAAACAAATTTTCGGAATTGGAGAATTTGCAGAACAGATCTGATCCTACTGTTCCGTGACCTTAATGTTTTCAAAACTTTAATTTAATATTAGAAATAGATAGATCTTTCGAAGTAAATAGAGATCGATATAAAATTTGCGAAATTCCGAGTTAAAATGACCAAGTTATGGCCGTTTTAAGTCGGAGCTTCCGCAAGTAGCAAGAATTCCGAATTCTTGGTAGGTGATCCCGAGCAGGACGACACCTTACCGCCCGATTATTACTACTAGAAAGACCGGCGTCCAATGGCCGAGTGAGTTTTACTTCCTCTCTCAATTAATGATTGTGATTGTAATGTAGTGGCACTAATGGTATAGGCAAAGATAAAAATGAATATGCATAATGGGGTATATGGGAATTATATATATAATTGTCTGCTGTTGATGTGTGGAATGGAACTTAAGAAATATCGAAATCGGGTGTTAAACTATTGACTGATTAGCTAGTATCTTATATTAAATGTCTGTGATTACTTGTTGGTTACCTAAAAGAATTGAACTAATGTATATTCGACTGCAATGGTAATTGGGTTCATTCATATCACGATGGGGATGGAGCATTCGCATTGGTTGGTTTTTCGTGATCCATAAAACGAATATGTTGGTTAATCGTGATCCATAAAATGAATTTGTTGGTTAATCGTGATCCATAAAATGAAATATTGTTAGTTGACCTTGAGTTTAAACGGCGTCGTACCGCAGGATTCATTAATCTGCTAACCCAGGATGGAGGGCGTAAGTCCATCCACATATGATTTCCGGTTGGTCATATGTTTGTTGAGCTCATTTGTTTGATGCATACACTTGCCTGAATAATCACTTGTTTGAATGAATTGTATTTAATTGTGATATGGAAGTTATTACTCACTAAGCTAGTTAGCTTACGCCCCCATAGTTTTTACTTATTGTAGCACGAGTTTATCTGGCTTAGGCCGAGGCAAGCCACAGCACAGGTACTGGAGATAGGAGTTTCCCATATAAGTTTACTTCATTCTTTTTGTATAGACTTCCGTTGGAAACTAAAGGACTCTTGATGACTGTAATGGACTTGATATTATTTTGTGGGGGAATGCCCCTTAGATTTTGTAAAATATAAATTATGCGTTTTGGTTTATTATCTATGGCTAATGAATGCCACGTTAAACTGTTTAACTCCATTTGTTGAAGTATTCTATTGTCGTAAAGGAACGTTTTACATCTTTATAAGACTCCCGAAGGGCTTAGATAAGGAATTCGAGAGTCTTATCTAGTATGTGGCGGGCTATTACGTTTAGGATACCCTATGGGGCGTGACAAGTGCAATTTACATTGATAATAATAATTAAGTAACAAGGTAAGGAGAATACTTATCATAAACATAAACATGGTAAATTACAATTGTAAACCCCCGAAGTTTTGAATTAAAATTAAAGCTTAAACCCTAATTAGAAGTCAACCGGATTTCTAAAGTCAACAAAACCCTAGTTTACCGTAACCACTTAAGTTCGGCATTCCTATTTAAGAAACCTTAAGAGAGTAAGAAAGAGTTTAGTGAGTAGAATAGTTCGTAATTATCCAAGGAAGCTTAAAAAGATTAGTTTAGTAAAACCGCGACTCGTTTTGAACCCGATCGACACAGTTCTTGAAAAATGTGTCCCAGAGATCGGAATAGTAAAAATATTCTAAATATACTGTTAGACTCGTAAAAATATAAGATTTTCAAAAATATTAATTTCATAATTTTTCGGTAGCTAAAAATATCAGATATCGCATTTATACGCGTATTTTCTTACTATCGATACTTAAATTATCATGTCTACTTTACATTACACTATTTATGATATGAGTAAAATGTGTATGTAATTTCAGATACTATCAGCAAGTGTAATGGGTCTTGATCAAGTAATATAAAAGTGAGTTGAGTATCATTCCCACAAGGACTAAATTAATTACTAGATTGATATTAGTTTATACTAATATTTAGGTAATCAAAATGTATAAATCAACTAACTAAATTATTTCTACTATGAATGCAATGAGATTGTGAAAAGTTATATAAGATAAATGTGGCAAGGAAAAGAATCCATCCTAATCTTTACTAATCATGCTGAAGTTATATTATATGAATAATTAAGATTATCGATATTTGTAAGAAATTGTTAAGACCTAAAACTATTAAGTTTTAGTAAACCATAAAATAATTTATTAGCTTCCGCTATATAAATTATCAATGGAATCTAATTTACAATGATAAATCTTCCAATTCTATGATTGTCTAATATCCTAAATTAACTTCTCCTAATTCCCTAGTGAGAAATTAAAATAAAATATTGCATGAATTACATGGAACAATTTCTAAATTAAATTAAACTCAACTGCTTTCACAATTGTTGTTCAATCTCAATTCATGAATTCCTATGAACCCTAATTCTTTTTCCAAATTATCAGAATTCTTATCAATTTAATTTCAATTAGAAATAAAATAGATAATTAGGATTCAATACAAATATTCCATAATTCTAACAATCCTATAATATAAGTTCAAGAATCATTTTAGTAAAATTAGGATTTCATCACTTCCCACAAAGAAAAGTTTAGCTACTCATGGATGTTGACTCAATAATCAAATAAGAATATGCAATTGATAACATTATAAACAAAGAATTCAAATAAATGAATTGCATAAGAAAGAGATTAGATATCACCAATTCAAATATCGCAATCTTCAATTACAATTCTTGAAAACTCAATTCTCTCACAAATTTTTATGAAATGCTAAAACTAATTGTATACTGAAGTGTTTTCTATTTTTGCTTCTTCTTGTTCAACTAGAGGGGGAAGATCCCCTTTATATAGGAAAAATTTCATGCAAAGCATTAATGGAAAATTGCAGTTTCAACTTGTACGCCGGCAATTACAGATCGTACACTGGCGGCTTACAGACTGTGTAAAGCCCTTTTTTTTTTTTTCTTGCACAAGCAGTACACTGGCAGCTTTTATCTTCGGTTACAAGTATAGGCCGCTTCTATGTCGGCGGCTTAGATTAGATCTAGCCGGCATATATAATGAAAAATGAAAGGTTGGACCAATTTATAAGGAAACCCGTCCCAAAGCCGGCGGCTTTGATGCCGGCTTAGACAATTCATCAAATCTAGTCTTTTCATTTGTCACCAAGCATGTGTTATCTACTTGTCGCTTCTGATCTTTGATCTACACTGCCTCAACGCTGGCGGCTTAGTATCCGGTGTAGGTTGTAACTCCTTTTGCACTGGCATCGTTTGAATTCTGAGCTGCCAGCCTTCATTCTACACTGGCTTATTCATCTTCTATGCCGGCGGCTTTGAGGCAGCATATATTTAGTTGAGTCAAGCTTGTAAAGCTGGCAGTGTGAGCAACAGTTTTGAATGAGTGCATATTGTAAGCCGTCTCAATGTCGGCGGCTTTGACTTCAGAAAAGCTAGCGTACCCCTGAGTTTTTCCTATTTTTATTCCAAAGTTTCTTGTTTTGATTTCTTTGTCTAAATTAGACCTGAAACATGAATTTTAACCAAAACAAGTATCCATTCTAGCTATTTTGAACATCAACAAGTTGTATATAATATGATCTTATCAATTTACTACTATTCTACATTATTTATCTATCTCTACTTGTTCTTACAACATACGCTTACAACCCATACCTCTATTTCTTACACATTTTCATTTCTAATACAACTTCACATCTTTCATATCTTACTTTTAATTAACAAAATACAAAAAAAAATAGAATTTCTCTTCCCCATTACTCCTAAAGTAGCGTCGGCCACCCCTCTTCTGCTTCCCATTTGTTTTATTTTCAATTCATTTAATTAACACAATCTCCCACATTTTCCTATAAATACCCCTTATACTTCCACTTTCTTCACACTTCTCTTCTACTAAAGTTACTCTACCAAAAATTCTCCAAGAATTTCCTCTCAAGAAGCTCTCTCAAATTTAGTTCTTCTAGGTAAATTTTCTTCAAGACTTCCATATGTTCATTTACTTAGTATGAGCTTAATGTGTGTTTTCTAAACCATGAAGGTTAAGGAAAGCAACAATAGGTTCATACTTTGTTTTTGTTCATAATCTAATTTCCTTTATGTTGCTTTTATATTTATAACTATCTAATATATCTATGTAGCTATATATATCATTTAGAACATATAAGCTCATTTGTTTTGCAATTTATTTACCTTCCATGCAATTTATTTACTTCCTTTCAAATTATTTACTTTCATATTGTTTTTAAGACTAGTCTTTCTAGTCTTAGACTTGTCCTCATCAAGTCAAAACATTTTCCTTTTCTTTTTGGGACTAATCTTTTCTTAGTCCCGGGATACCTTGATGAAGCTAAGGTTCCAATACTTGATTTATTTCTTATTAACTTATTCTTTCAAGTTATTATGTTTCTTTATGTTTCCATAACTTTATGATTCATATTCATGCATGAACATAATGATTTTTGTCTCAACAAAATAAATGAGGAAATGTTTTCTTAAAATAAAGATTCTTTTCTAGAAATAAAAGTAGGAAGTTAATTTTTTCTAAATATTAAGAAGTCATATTAACAAACTTAGAGGAGTTCATAAGAGATTTTATAAACTTACATAGAAAGAAATTTTTCTTAAATAAACAAAAGGTTTTACAAAATTTCACTTTTCATCAAATGCTAGAAATTCTTTTTAGAATAATATCAAGAAACAATGAAATTATTTTATAAAATTGTTATTACTTTTAAAAATTGTTGGAATCTAAGCTTAGAAAATAAAATCATTCCTTAGGAATTTAAAGCAATTACAAGAAATTAAATTTAGGAGAAAAGAAATACTCATTATAAATAACTTAAGATATTTTCAAAGCAAAATGAATATTTCAAAGGTTCTCAAGTTTCAAAATCTTTAAAAAAAATTTACTTTTATTTGAGACAACTTCATTAAACTTCATACATTCGATATGAGTCAATAAATATATGTATATACATTTTAAAGGTTTTACAAATTATTATAATATCTATCTCTTCAATTGAGCTTTGGATAAAAGAAGGAAAACAAGTTTATAAAAATTTGTGGTAAATCTGTCCCCCACTTTTTCAGAACCCAAACGACTTAGTTTGATGAAAATAAGTTTAGAAATAGATAGATCTTTTCAAATAGGTAGAAATCGGAAAATTATATGCGAAATTCCGAGTTAAAATGAGCAAGTTATAGTCATTTTAAGTTGGAATTTCCTCTTAAACGATTTTACCGTGATTTTAAGAAAAGTTTAGAATTTTCAAAGAATAGAAATTTCATGAAAGACTCATTTTGGGTATTTCATCTTGTTTAGGTGGAGAAGGACCCGAGATCACCTTTCCGGAAGATTACTTCGATTAGGATATACTGACATGGAGTGAGTTAATCCTTTACTAAGTTACATTTCCTTGTTTTGTGCTTGTAAGTAGTAGCACTAGCAAATAAGAAAAGGATAAAATGAATAATTGTTGTGTGACTTGGAATTATGATTGATTGAATATAAATTAAGAATATCGAAAGAAGATTTGATGAATAAATTGTGATTCTTGTATTGATATGATGAAAATTGTGTTGGTCGCCTTCAACTTGAACTAAACATTATTTAGTTAAATATATATTGAAATCAATTCATGCATATCATACTTGTGAGTCACATTTGTTTTACTACTATTCTTCGTATGGGGAAACGAGGAAATGGTAGTGGTGGCTGGTAGGAGCCGAAAAGTCTACATAAGCTAGTAGAAGCCAGAAAGTTTACAAGGCGAGCAGGAGCCGGTAAATCTGCAAATATTGATGGTCGTATGGGCCTGTAACCTCCCAACACTCGACATGGAGGGCGTAAAATCCATGCTACACTTGATTTCCGGTTAATCATGTGTATTTTTTTTGTCATATGATTGGTGCATTCTCATATGCTTGATTAAATACTTGTTTATTATATGAAAATGTCTTGTAGATGGAATTATTTCACTAGGCTAGATTTGCTTATACCCTTATAGCTTTTTGTTATAGTATGATTACCTTTGGTTGGCCCTAAGGAGCCCTATATGCTAGGTATGAGTTTAAGCTACTAGGAGTTTTGGGAGAAGCTATATGTATTTAAGTTTTGAACATAGGCTTCTAGGAAAATCTCTATAGTAGGCTTGTGTTGTAGTTGCTATTATTATTTTGAAAGACTTCTAAAGCAGGAGAATGCCCCTAAGATGATGTAAGGATATTATTATAAAGATCTTATGTTTATTTATATAAATTCTTGCTTACTTTTATTATCTACTTAAATGTAATACCCCTGTGAGTCTTCTACTATCTTGGAAGTACGCCTTGCATGTGATATCGAAGCTCCTGCATGACTAAGGTTGTCATTCATTAGCTTTAATATTATATGCGGTAGACTGCCACGTTTAGGGTACCCTCCGGGGTGTGACAACAATTCTTAGGGGTGTATCCCTCTATTGTCTTCAAATCAAAATAAGTATACTTCTTAGAAATTCTAAAACACTAACATAGCGTACATTACATATAAGAAACCTTACAAAATAACTTCATCTTATGTTTCCATTTCTTTGTAGAAGCTTAACATCCTTCCATGATTTCCTTAATGTCATGATCCTCAGTTTAAGCCACAGGTATACCTGTTTCAACAAAATCTATAGGGGTATAAGCTACAACTAGCTTAGTGAGATATTACTTTTCATTCTCACCATGTTTTCAAACAAGTTCATTTAAATTTTTACACATATGCTATACGTACAATGCAACAATCACGTAATTACACAAATAAATATAGTTATCCGAAAACCATATATAGAACGGATTTACCCCTCCGTATCGAAGGTTAGGGAATCGGTGATGAATATCTTCGATCTTCTACTGCTAGTCCCCAGGTCCTCACCTAAAGCGTTCGGTAGGCTCGGCTTCGAACCTAGAGTTGCATTCCTAGGGTGATTTAGATTCTCTAGGAAGGAACATGGCCCGTGTCACAGCATGATAATAACCAATCCAACTCTACGTGTAGGAGTAGCAACCTTCCGAAAGAGATGTGACTCGATGGATGCTATACGTGAGCGTTTTATTTTTCTTAAGCCAAATCTTATTAAGGTTTATTAGGGGGCGATTAATCAATTTTTCAAATAATAAGCAGTCATACAAATAAGTAAACAAAAACACTTAAACAGGCAGTTTGAAGTTGCAATATTCTTAATTCTCATTTCACGCATAAACATAGAATCACATATATATACATATCCCCAAATTTCCCATGTATATCTATTTTTATCGTTTCTTAGTATACTAATGCCACTACTTTACAAGCACACGTAAGGTAATGAAATTAAGAGGAATAACTCACTCGTCCACTTCGCAATCTTCTTAGTCGTAGAAATCCTCGGGAAGGGTAATCTAGTATCCTTTGCCACCTAGACAAGAGAAATACTCGGGATAAGTATTTCGTAGAAATTCTACTTAAACTTTCTAATTCTATTTCACTATGTTCGTCGAATTCGTATAGAATGAAATTCCAATTTAAAATGGCCATAACTTGCTCATTTTAACTCGGAATTTCGCGTATAATATACCGTTTTCTACCTATCCGAAAAGATCTATCCATTTCTAAGGTTATCTTTGTCATATAAGGCCATTTGTGTTCCGAAACCGTAGGGTTCATATTCAAAACGAATTTTTCTAGATTTTGTGAAATAATTTTCCAACTCATCTTCATTCAAAAATCCTTTGATGAAAAAACAAATATATATATATAATATATATATGATTGATAAATCCTTTGAGTATATAGATAAGCTCACTTTATATACAAAAAGTCTAATGGTAGTGTCTCAGCGAAAGCAATTCTTTTTAAAGTGTTAAAACTTAACTTGATAAATTTCTTTTCAAGTATTTTTAAGAAACTTTATATTTTCAGAAGTTACTGTAAATGAGTATATTCTTATTTTATTTTCTTCATTTCTTTTTCCAAAACAAGTAAATTTTCCTTTAACCTTAGTTTTTCATAAATTTTACTTCTAGTGATAAAATATCAAAGTTATCAAAAGTGTATTAAGTTGTTCAAAACCTTTTTATAAATCTGTATTTAGAATGATTTCAGAAAATGAGTCTTGTCTTCTTATATTTGTTATTTAAAATATAAGTTTTTGTTTTCTAAGACTTGTTCTTTTATTTCCATTGAAAAGAATCCTCTTTATTAATAAAAACCCTTTGTTTTTTATCTTATCATATTTATATTCTTTGAAAATAAGTTCCTTCTTGAAAATCATTATTTTTCCTAAGTGGGTTTATAACTTTATGAGTCGATTTTATCTTAACTTTGAAAACTAGTTTGTTTCTTGGTTTTGTTATGGAGTTAAAAAAGAGTTTAATCTTAAGCTTTTTGTGAAAACTTTGAATATTACCAAATTATTTTACTAAAACTTAGGTAACCATATTAAAAAAAAAAAGAAAGTATTTATTTTTTATATTTCTTTGGTAAAGCTATCTTTGTTATTTAAGAAAACTTTGACAAAACTTGTATTATCCTATTTCTTTGTTTGACAATAATCTCCATTATTTAATGACAAGTCATATAATAGAAAATTTAGTTTTAGGTTCCTTTAATAAAGTAAAATTCTACTTTTGAATTTAGTTGAGACAATATCGTTATGTAGATGCAAGTATTATGAGCATGTAAAATAATAAGAATATGAGAAAATACTAGAAACAAATAATAATAAGCAAGATAATAAAAATATCAAGTATTGGGAACCTTAGCTTCATCAAGGCATCCCTGGACTAAGAATGGACTAGTCTAAAAAGATTAAAGAAAATAAAGAAAAGGTTTTTTTGACTTAATATAGACAAGTCTAGGACTAGAAAGACTAGTCTTATAGAAATAGCATGAAATAAATAAATTGCAAAGCATGAAATTAAATAAATAACAAGTGAGCTTATATGGTCTAAAGATTATATATAAATACATAAATATATATTTAGTTAGATATGAATAAGAAATTACAACAATAAAATCAATATAACAACATAATAAAATAGGAAGTTCATGTGCAAGAACAAAACATGAACATATTATTGCTTTTACTACTCATATGAGTTTCAAAACAACACCATAGTCAAGTTAAGTTATGTGACATGGGTAGATAAATGGTTGGAAGAAGTTTACCTAAAGTGTTTATGTGGTATGAAGATGGTAGATGAATGAGGTATTATATGAGTAGTGATATGTGGTAGATAGTTTGTGTATAAGGAATGATTTTTGTGAAGAATTGGTTTAAGAGAGTTTTGGTAGAGAGAAATTTTGGAGAGAGGATTTGTGGAGAGATTTTGGGAGAGTTTTGGTAGTAGAATGAGTTGTGTAAAAGAATGAAGGAGGAAGGAGGAAGTAGGAAGGAGGAAGGAGGAATGAGGTATTTATAGAATTTTGGAGTGCAAATTAGATGTAATTAAATTAATTGAAAAAGAAAATAATGAGACTGAAGAGAGAGAAGGGGGTGGACGGCAAGCATGGGTAGAGAGAGAGATGAGTGATTAAAAATTAATTTTGGATGAAAAGTATAAGAGAAGTTTGATAATATGTGGTGTAAAATTTTTATCGAAAAAGAAAATTGTAAGAAATAGGTATGTAGGTATAAGAATAGGTAGTAAGAAAAAGTAGAGATAAAGGAATATTAATGAATAGTAGAAAAGTACTATGAATAGTAAACTAGACAATTAAAATACCGGTAGTAATAAAAATACGTGTATAAATGCGATATCTATAATTTTTAGCTACCGAAAAATTTTAAAACTGATATTTTTGAAAACCTTATATTTTTACGAGTCTATTGGTATTAACGGAATATTTTTGTCGTCCGATGTACCAGGGCGCGATTTTTTAAAACTGATCCTGTTCGGATTCGAAGGATACTAAAATTTTGCGTTTGATATTTTTAAACTTCCTATATTATTACGAACTATTATCAACAATTATTTCCATTTCGTTGTGTAGGGTTTAAGAGCGCGGGATTGCCGGATCTTAAACACTAAGGTTGGTTGTAATCTTTGTTGACTTTTAGGGTTTCGGTTTGACTTTCGGTTTTGTTGAGTTATTCATAAGATCATATAATTTTGGAGTTTTGACCGTATTATATTTTTACTTCGATATCTATGGTTTATCTCATTTTATTTATGATTATTTAATAGTTTTCAATTCTCGGGATCGTTTAACCAAGTCTATGGTTATGAGTTGACTCAGTTTGACTTTTGGTGAAAATTGAAATTTCTGATTCTAAAATTCTCCAAAGGATTAAAGATCTTAGCATTTCATTATCGAGCATTATTTGGATATATCGTTTTAATTTGTGTTTAGGAAGCATGTAGATGATTTGATTGGCGTACGGATATTGATTCAACCGATAGTTGGATTTTCTATTTTGTTTTTTAGGGTTCTCTTTTTCTCAAGATGAAGAATTTTCGTGTTTGATCTTATTTAGAATTAAGTTTTAACTTAGTTCAATTTTTAGGGTTTCGATTCTGGTGTTTAACTCTTATGATTATTTTCTAAGAATTATGAAATTTTCAGGGGTTTACATACAGCACATACAACGAGCAAATCTAAACGTACAAACACATATAGTAAACACGATAAGTTCATACCTAAATCAATTTCCCAAAGAAAAGGATTCAAAAATCTCCAAGTCTCCTTTAGAATACAAGTCTAATTCACCAAAACCTGATAATATGAACATACAGATTTCAAAATAAAATTTTCATTATATAATCCTAATCTAAACTTCATCTAAAACCTTAATCTCAACAAAAATAGAAACTCATACCTTTCTGCTTGATCAAAATACAAAACTCCTCCAAAACAACAAATCTCCTCAAAGATCTTTCCAAACCCTAGAATCTTCCTTCAAGAAAACAGACTAAAAATCAACAAGAAATCGTAAATACACAAATCTATGGATTGAAATTATATAAACTTACCCTGGAATCAATCCTTAATCCTTTTAGATCACCAAAATCAGATCTCCAACTCAATTAGGGTTTCTCTTCAAAAGTTCCTTCAAAACCACAAACAAAACCCTAAGGAAACCCATAGATTTGTAGATCCTAAAGATAAGATAGCGATTCAATTACTTGGATCGTATCCCCAAAAACTCCTTGGTTGTTAGGAATACTCATAGAGATGATTTCTAGATATAGGTATGTTTTTGGAGAAGGAAACCAATCACTAGTTAAAAGGAACTCGTGCAACTCTTCAATTTCTATAGACACACATTGGCAGTTTTTATACTGTATGCCAGCGGCATACATCCAACGCCAGCAATGTAAACATTAACAATGGTGGTGTATCACTTTGCCATTTGTCTCGGGTCATTTTTCTTGCAATCTATGATGGCACCAATGCCGGCGATGCAGACTTCAAAGCCAGCAATGTATATTCAAAAGCCAGCAGTGCACAAGACTTGAACACAAGTCTTCATTTTCAACACGACCCTGGTGGAGCCATAGATATCTATGCCCGCGGTATTCCATCCTACGCCGATGGCGTTAAAGCTAGTGTTTAATATAAAATTTTCATCTCCCGTTATGTGTCTATCATCTAATCAAAATACAAATATACTTGGATTTTTTACTATATTAACCTTTTATTTTATATCGTTGGACACTTATTCCCTTCTTTATAAATGATTTTCTTGTGTATTACAGTACATATCTTACCCTAAAATTCCAGCCCTTAAACTTGTAATTTTCTAAGTTTTACATCATCCAAAAATTCCATAGCAAGCACATAGATATTTATATAGTTGAAAGAAAGTCCTTTGATACATATATAAACTCATATTATATGCATGATTCTTGTGATGTTTTCTCAATAATGATTTTTCATAGATCAATTTAATTTTGAAGTTGGAAAAGTGAAGTTTACAAAAATCTCCTTTTATGTTGTTGGAAGAAAACTTAGAATTTTGAATTTGTTACAAATGAGTGCCTACTCATGAAACTATTATTTTAATATTTTCTTAACTTCATAAAAATAAATTTGCTTCTTAAAAATTTGGTTCCTTAAGTTGTTATTCATTTTATTTTCTAAGTGAATTTTAACTAGTGAGTTGATTTTAGACTTAACTTGAAAATTTTGTTTTATTCTTCTTGTTTATCAAAGTATTGGCATAAGCCATACAAATAAGTTTTTTAAGAAAATTTGCATAACAAAGAATTATCAATATTAAAATTTAACAATAATTTATTTTAATATTTTGAAAAGAATGTAGTTGAGCCATTATCCTAAATTTTAGTGAAAGTTTCTCTTAAGTGTTAAAAATCATTTTCCTAAAGAGTTTAGTCCTATCTTTATACATAAAAGAAAAAGACTCATTTTATTATTTTGAAATTTTTATTAAAACAACTACATCGTGACCATGCATGAATATGAACTTTGTAGTTATGTTACAAGATGAAAGTAACTTATATAGAAAAATAAAAGATATAGAGAATCAAATGAACATATACATGTAAGAATAAAAATATGAAATTCTTAGCTAGATATCAAGACTTCCCAAAAGTTAGAGATGGACAAGTTCCATAAAAAGAAAAGGAAAGTATAAGAAAAGCTTAAAGAAAAGAAAAAGAAAAGAAAAGAAAAATTTTGGAAGTCTTAGATCTTACTCAAGTCTTTCTGGGATTTAGAAATTAACAAGTCCTAAAACGTTTGATTTGATGAAGACAAGTCTAAGACTAGAGATTGACTAGTCTTATTTATTTGCATGAAATAGTTAATAAAGCATGTAATAAGCAATAATAAGAAGTTAGATTAGTGAGCACTTAGGCTCTAAGAAATATAGATATATACTTGTCACGCCCCAAGGGTACCCTAGTAGTAGTAAACAAATCACACTTGAATACTATCACTAGATTACCTTCAAAGAATGACAGGTTTTCAAAACAACAGGATATTTTAGTTGCTTGATAAGAAATGATAAATACATGTAAGAAATAATTTAGTGAATAACTACTATCTTAAACATAAACATTACAAAACTATTACAAATCAAGTAGTCCTCCTAAAGTGCACAACTGATACATTAGCACTAATTAAGCTATTCTAATAAAACATAACCATTAAACCATAGTACAGTCTTAGACTTCCAGCTCCTAAGCTCTTACCGGAGCCATACTCCTGGAAGTGACTAACCAGGGTCGTAAGGTAAACCTGAAAAGACTGTTGGAGTATGAGCGAAACCATAGCTCAGTGAATAACCAGACATATCATACATCACACAAGTTATTAGCAAATCATATGCAATGCAAGCACTCAACCATATGCACAGATACAAGCTTGGATGATCTAGAATCCAAACAGGAAATAGATTTACGCCCTCTTTTTAAGGGTTGAAGAACCATTACTCCATGACCCACCTGCCCAGGAGAGACTAAGTACACAAAAGAATCAACGATTTCTCGTTTTAGGGTTATCACTTTAAATATAATCAATTAAACTGACCATCTCCTGCACTCACCCTAGAAACTCCCTAAGTATTAATCATTTCAAAGCGATACTACGGGCGGCGTTCTTCGGTGCCACTTAGTTCCCATAGAATCAACGGAACAAAGAAAGCCTTGGAAGAACTAACACATTAGAACAACCAAGCACTAACAGATAACCGAAATATTAATACGTAGCAGGCTGTCATCCCAATATATATGCAATAATGTAGTTCGTGCAATGCATGATCCAATTATTTCATTAAGCCAATAATTCTTATTCAATTTCATAGTGATCACACATTACACACAATCATCATCATACTACTTCACAACATCAAATTATTGCATTATCACTTTTGTAAGGAAATTTTAACAATCATACCATCAGATCACAATATACTTTCAACAGAACAATTGTTTGATTATCTTTGAATTATATATTCAACTACTTACAAGCACAAACAGTACAATATGACTGAGTTACTCACCTACTCATACTAACTCAATCGTAATAATCAGCTGGAAGGTCCTCTAGTGTATCGAAGTCACCTATTAAGATGAATAAGGTATTCATTAATAATATAAATCTTATAACTAAATCTTATACGTGGCTAGTGTCCTAAACTTGATATTTATCAAGTTTTGGTAGTGACTAATACTGATTTGGTGTTATCCTATACTGAACTTGATGTAGAAAATTATATTTATTTATTATTACTTAGTGTCATCGTGTTTCTCTTAATTTATCTCGTATAATTATCTCGTTATTTTTAGAAGTCACATTATTCAAGAATTTAGCTTATTTCAATTTCCATTCTTACCTATTTTATCTATTTAGAACAATTATTTGACTAATTGTAACTTTTATTAACACTTAATATTTTTCCTTAATTCTAGGATTTTAAGAATTATTAATCAAAATATTTTAAGTATTTGTATTTACTTAATGAATTTGGTATTAGCATATATATATATAATATATAATCAGTAGGTGTATTGCATATATATATATATATATATATGTTCTGTTTGTTTTAAAATGAGCTTTCGTTGAAGAAAAATGGGTGTATACCAGCTCAAGGCCACCGGCTTTGAAACCCAGGTGCCGGTGTTATTTCGTTTTGCAAAATATTTCATATTAGGTGCACCGGCTTTGAAAGCTGTCGACTTTCAACATACACCGGTCCTATGCTGTCAGCGTAAATCCCTAAATAGCCGGCTTACATTTATCTTTACGTGAAAATAAATTTTACGTGGCTTCTGTTCAGTGTAAGCCATCTCTACACCACCGACCTATCCATGTAAGCCGCTGGCTTTGAACGACTACACTACCGGCTTTTAGATAGTGTTAGCACTGTTCATCATCTTCCTCGATGATTCGATTCATATTTGTTAAATTTTACACGTTAAAAACATTCTTAAACTATTCCTAAGTGTTTCTATATCTTATATATAGTTATACAACAACTCTTAACACTTCTATATACATATAACTTTAGATCTCGATTTTATGGAAATAAAACTAGGGTTTCAGATTTTTACCTCGGTTGAGCTTGTTCGATGAAACTCGAATCTTGTAATTGTGTTTATTACGTTCCTATGATTATTAGAAGTCATTCCTAATGCTTAGAATTGAAAGGAAATCATTCGAATTACATCAACTTACCTTTGAACTCATATCCAAGGGTTTTTTGTATTATTTTTCTTTTGATCCGAGCTTGGATGATTTGATCTGTTTGTTTTCTGTTTTCAGGTGGTGTTGGTTGCTAATTAAGAGTGATTTTGATCTGAAATTTTCAGGAGTGTTCAAGGCTTGTTGGTTTCCTCATTAAGAGCCTTAAATGTGTATATATATAGAGAGAGAAGGAGAAGAGGGTTGCAGCTGTTAATTGCTCCGAATTTTCTTCTCTTTTGGCTAAGTTTATTCTGTTGTTTTCATTGCAATTAATGATGTGTTGAGTTGGCAAATAATGATTGGTGTAGAGGTTGCTTTTGTTGACAAATTGGTGAATTATTGATCAAAATTTCGGTTTCTCTTTCTCCTTGCATTTCAGTCGAATTCTTCTCCACCGAATGCATATATATTTATATATATTTTTTAGTTAATTATTTATCTTAATTTTAGGATAATTACAAGTTATACAGGTATAAATTAGCTAATATTTGAGAGTTTTTGTACAAAAATATCTTTATAGGATTATACAAAACACTTAGATTATCAAATAATACAATTTTAAGTTTTATATATACGTGATTAATTATTTGTATAATCTTATCTCCCGCGATTAAAGTTTCATGAACTTATTAGGTCAATTTTTATTTTAGGCTCCAATAGCTTAAGAAAACTCGAACTAGAACAATATTGTGATTCGATTATTTATTTGAAGTTCAGATCTTAAGTTATACAATAGTTTATGTGTTCGTTGTGTATTTATAATCTTAACGGTTTATCTTTGAGTTATCGTTTTCTGTCTATAAGCATAGATAATTATTTACTTAATATCGCTTCTGATACAGGAGTTAAACTATATATTTATCTTTAGTTTTGATACCCGACATCAAATCTTATTAGTAGCGTGTAATACTATCTAAGGATCTTGAATTTAGGGTTTAAATCCACACTTAGGCTCATTATTACTCATCGTTCTGATCTCAAATTATTGTTAAGTTCAAAATCAATCATTTAATCTCTATATTTATATTTTTCTATTTAAATCTATTTGTATATCGAGTTTAGAGTTTAGATTTTAGATTTTCTTTTAATCATATCTTGAATTATTCATTCAAGATACGAAATCTCGTTTTTGGTATCAGTTAGGGTTAAAGAAATTCTTTATTCGATTTCTAAATCCTCAACTAGCCAAAATCCATGCATTATTCTATTCTTAGGCTTAATTAGAGTATAAATCTATTATCTAGTTTATATAATCTATTGTAAGTTCGTATACTAATATGGGAAATTCCTGGGGTTTACAATACTTATACATAATAACATATAAAAGTTAGGTTAGAAGTATGAACATTGTAAACCCTTAGATTTTACGACGATTCTTAAAGTTCAAACCTTAGAACCGAAAGTCAACCAGAAGCCATAGTCAACAAAAACCTATGCCAAAACCCTAGAGTTTAAATTCGACAATCCCGCACTCTCAAAGCCTAGAGAATGAAATTAATGTAATGATCTATAATAGTTCGTAATAATATAGGGAAGTATAAAAATATCAGATTTGCCAATTTTCAATGTCTTTCGGATCCAAATGGATTGGTTTTCGAAAATCGTGCCTGGAAACACCGGATGATAAAAATATTCCGTTTATACCATTAGACTCATAATAATATAAGAAGTCCAAAAATATCAGTTTTATAATTTTTCGATAACTAAAAATTACATATATCCCAATTATATGCGTATTTTCCTTACTACCGGTAACTTATTAGTCTTGTTTACTATTCATTGTACTTCTCTACTATTTATTACTATTCATCTATCTTTACTTTTGCTTACTATCTATTCTTACTATCTATACATGTAAACCCCTAATTTTTAGGGTAAATTCAAGTTTGAACCTTAAACTGGAAGTGAACCGAAAACCCTAAGTCAACAAACTCCCAGGAAACCCTAACAGTTTAGATCCGGCAACCCAATGTTCTTAAACTAAGAAGTAGAAATATGAGTGGAGAATATTGTCACGCCCCAAGAGGTACCCTAAACATAATAGTCCGCTCAATATTAAAGCTTAAGTATGACAACCTTAGCCATTCCCAAAAGCTTTTATATTAAGTGTAAAGCGTGCTTTCACAACTTTAGAGGACCATTCATGGAATTATGAAGCTTAAGAAGATATAATAACATATTAAGAAAAAAGGATTCATAATATTCATTTACTTATAACCATGATTTTACCAACTTAGGGACATTTCCCTTTTTCACTAATCTATTACAAGAATATTTTACTCTTATTAAATACTAAACTTCATCTAGGATTTTCCTAATCCATAAAGAAATTACCTGACTGCAGGGTCCTCGTAGCCTTAACCATAAATATGGAAACTGCAAAAGATATCTATGGGGGTATAAGCTAACAGGCTTAGTGAGAATTATTTCCATAAATAACTTCTTGTAACAAAATTTCAAACAAGTTATTTAATCAAACAAATGGAATGCAACATATATGTGGGCAAACAAGGCATATAGTTTTCCGGGAACTATATGTTGAATGGATTTGCGCCCGCCATTCGGGGTTTGGTGATACATAACCCCAAAACAAGTAGTTTTAATAAAAAATTTTATACTTTCGAACAATATCGCCAAGCATATGAAGTCTACTTGAGTTGATCCTTGCTTTCGGATCTTCCGCCAAGCATTTCCATTTCCATAATGCCGCCAAGCGATCGCTTTCGGATACTCCGCTAAGTGTTGCTTTCGACATGAGCTTGCTATCCTTCTCATCCAAGGATAGTAACCCAAATGCAATGTGACTCACTTCGTGGTATGCATGAATCCATTTATTTATGATATCAAAACATTATTATTATCAAATTTAAGATGATCAAAGCATCTCATATAAAGCAAGTGTTATACTAAAACAAATATTTAAATCAATTCCGGCCTTGATTTTCTTAGGATTCTTTCAAGGAATTATTTTACACACATATCCATTTATCTTTTCCTAGCTCTAATGCAATTAAATTACAAGCACAGCAAGTATAGCATTTAAAGGAAATAAACTTACGATGCCATGTCGACTATTCTTCTTATACGGATGAGTCGTTCACACACTCCACTCAATCAAAAAAATCTTCGGGATATAGGTATCCTTCCTTCGAGTCACCTAGCGAAAGAAAATACCCCAAGTTGATGATATTCTTGAATTTTGACAAGACAATACTAAAAAAACGTTAAAGTTCGTATAAAGGAAAGTTCCAACTTAAAATGGCCATAACTTGGTCATTTTAACTAGGAATCGCGCACATAATATACCGATTTCTACCTACTCAAAAAGATCTATTCATTTCTAAAACTATTTTCATCAAACTCAACCATTTAGGCCTCGAACCAGTGGCGATAAAATTCACCACGAATTTTCCAACTCGAAAACAACTTTGGTTCAATCAATCAAAATTTGTTTGATAAATACTTAGTTATCTATATAGTTGAAAAATTCTCTTTTTATTGTTACTTAGCTCACATTTATTCATGCTCAAGTGTTTGTTGTCCAAATCATGTTGCCCAAGTGAAATCATGTCAGTTTTGGAGTTATAGTTTATAAGAATTTATTTTTGTAAATATCTTGAAATGAATATTTTGTTTCTTTTGTTTTCCAAAGATGTTTTATGTTGGCTTATATATATATATTTCCAAGTAACGTTTTGAAAATAAATTTTTTTCTTTCTAAGTTTTTTTTTTATATTAATACTATTTTTCCTATTTATTTTCCCTATACACATTTCTTTGCCTATTTGTTTGCAAAAATCTTTATTTAAAAATTCCTCATCCTTTCCTCATATTATGTTTTTCATAGAAATCATTCTTGCATAAAATTTATTTTCCTTATAAAAACAAAGTGGAATAATAAGTGATTTAAGAAGCTTTTTATAGTAAATGTAGTTTCTAAAATCTTAGTGGGTTCTTTTTTGTAACTTGAAAAGAGATAACTTTATTTTTGTTTAAACCATAGATCTTATACTTTACATAAACTTATTTCTAAGTGTCAAAATCTCCTTTTTGTCAATTATTTTTAGAACTTGAAACTTTGGACAACACTTTAAATGAATATGATTTATGAAAAAATAATAGCAAGCAAAATAACATAAATAATAAAGTCAAGTATTGGGAGTCTTAGCTTTTTCAAGGCTCCCGGAACTAAGAAGTAAACTAGTCCCAAAATAAAATGAAAGAAAGAAAAATTTGTTTTGACTTGATGAGGACAAGTCTAAGACTAGAGACTAGTCTTAAAATAATAAGGAATGAATAAATAAATTACAATGGAATAAATAAATAAATTGCATAAAATAAACAAATTATAAGTGAGCTTATATGCTCTAAAGAATATGTATATATATATAGATAATAACACTTAGATATAGTAATAATAATATGAACAAAATAATAACATAAATATAAATAAATTTTCATGAACATAATGTAACTTCCATAACATTTAGTCTTTGGAAACTCACACTATGGTCATGTAAAGTTATATGACATGAGAAGAAGAAAATAATAGGAGATGGTTACCTAAAAAAGACTTTGGTAATGTTATGTGGTTATGGGTTTTTGTTGTAGGTAGAAGTTGTTTTGGAATTATTTTGAGAGAGTTTTGGGAGGATATTTGGAGAGAGTTTTGAGAGGAGAATTTGAGAGAGTTTTTGTATAAATTTGTGGGTAGTAAATGTGTGAAAGAAGTGAAAGAGGAAGGGGGTATTTATAGGAAAATGTGGAGTGATTTTTTGTATGATTAAATTAAATGAAAATTGAAACAAATTGAGGAAGAGAGGGAAGGGGGTTGCGTCGGCCACACATGTGAGGAGAGAGGGAGTGTTTTATTTTTTAGTATTTTGTGGATTAAATGAAGTAATAAGTAAGGTAGATGTGAAATAAAGTTATGGAAAAGGTAAAAAGTAAAGGTTATAGGTTATGGTGTTTGTAAGAGTAGGTGCAAGGAAAAGTAAAGATAAAAGAATAGTGTAGAATAGTGTAATGTAAAGTAGATATGACTAATAAAGTACCGGTAGTAAGAAAATACGCGTATAAATGCGATATCTATTATTTTTACTTACCGAAAAATTACAAAATTGATATTTTTGAAAAACTTATATTTTTACGAGTCTAACAGTGTATTCGGAATATTTTTACTATTCCGAGGTCCAGGACACATTTTTCAAGAACCATATCCGATCAGGTTCGAAACGAGTTGCGATTTTACTAATCTGATCTTTTTACGTTTCCTTAGATAATTACGCACTATTCTGTATTCTAAACTCCTACTTATTCTCACCGAGTTACTTATTCGGGATTGCCGGACTTTGAGCTATTATGTTTAATTAGGGTTTTATTGATCTTTAGAGCTTCGGTTGACTTTCGGTTTAAGGTTTTAGGCTTAAACCGATACCAAAAATTCGGGGGTTTACAAATATAGATTGATTCGTAATAATATTAGGATGCTTAAAAATATCATATTAGTGAATTTTCGACCAATTTCGAATTCGATTGAATAAAAACTTTGGAAAACGTGTCATGGGGCTCAAGATATTAAAAATATGTTATTAGTACCGTTAGACTCGTAATTTCATAGGATTTCCAAATATATCAATTATATAATTTTTTGGGTTATAAAAGTTTAGTTATAGCCTTTTATCGTATTTTCATTACAACTAGTACTTTAATTGTCTAATCTACCTTTTTATTTCTAATCACACTATTCACAAGTACAACCACCCATACCCTATTCTTACATCCTTACAATCTATTCTTACAATATTACATCATTTTCCTTACATTTACTTTTCCAATACATTTTATTACATAAATTACTTTTAAATTTTGAATTTTATTACACAAAACCATCATACATTGATCCGCTTGAAATGTTTAGTATTTTAAAACCAATTCTCCAGCAAGTGTACTGGGTCGATCAAGTAATAAAGTGATGAATGAGTATCGATCCCACGAGGAAAGTTTAATTACTAAACATTATTAGTTCGTTTTATATTTAGGCCAATAGAAATCAATTTCTTTTTATAAATATTACTATAATATTACACTATGCAATGTCTAGTATTTACTAATTCTACTAGTACAAATCTTAACAAGTAAGGTTAGTGGTATTTAGATAAAATCTTTTCTCCAATCAC
This sequence comes from Combretum micranthum, assembly GCA_024138025.1. Lineage (NCBI taxonomy): Eukaryota > Viridiplantae > Streptophyta > Magnoliopsida > Myrtales > Combretaceae > Combretum > Combretum micranthum. The sequence goes on from JAMXBD010000003.1 coordinate 4,489,958, forward strand.
GTTGAACTAGGGTTATTAAAATTGTTAGAGTTTATGCATATCAATGTGAATCTACCAAGATTGATCAAAATAAATTGAATTTGAAAACCTTTTTCTCTAAACACTCAAAAGCTCTCACAACTGAGCATTTGACAGATTCCATGTGTGCAACTAAGAATTTCCCAAATATAAGTTGACTCATTGTCCTAAATCTAAGTAATTACAGAATTCCTTCTTTAAAACTTATTTTTAAAACAATGTTTGAGCAGTAATGATAGACTCTACTAGGATTAAAAATTTCTTGCCATCGCATACTTAAATTTTCCACCCAATATAAATTCAAACAAAATTGAACTCTTTGCCAAGATACCCAATTCATTCAAACTTAAATTCATCTGAATTGTAAGTCATCAGTTTGAATTTAACAAAGATTTGCATCATTCTTACAACCCAATAACACCAGTTCAACAATCACTTCAGAAAATCAAGGATTTCATCATTTCCACCGTTCAAATTTAGCTAATTACCATTTCTACTCTATCTAACAAGATACTCTAACAATATAATGATATTCATGATAAAATGTAAATAACAAGCAAGTAAAGAAGAATTACCAGTAATTCGAGAAAACAAACCGTACAAATTGTATTTAAGATCCTTGTAGCAAATTCTACTCAATAACGAACAAATAGAACAATTTGATGAAGATCCAAGTACATCTTGATTTTCTACTTATCTCTCTCTAAAACTACTGGAGAAATTGAAAATGAAAAATAAAAACGTAAGTCCCCTTTCTCTCTCTCAAAGCATGTAAAAATAATGTTTTTGTGTAACTGTCGTGTACTTCTGCATCAACGCGGCGGTTTTCATATCCAACGCGGCGGGTTCAATCAAGCGTTAAGGATTTTTAAACTGATGGTTTTCAACGCCGCCTTTGAACGCCGGCGGCGTACTCCTCAATTTGCCGGCGTTGGCTTCAAAATTCAAGTACTGTGTCCATCCTCAAACGCCGGCGGTGTTGGATCCAGCGTTAAATACTTAGGCTCTGTGATGATTCAACGCCGCCTTATAACGCCGGCGGCGTTGCCTTCTAATTTGCCGGTGTATGCTTTGATCTCCTTCAACGCCGACTGCGTTTGGCCCAAATTTACTAGGGATGCAACCGGGGCGGGTCGTTATAGGGTACCCGCCCGCCCGCCCGCCGCTAAAAACCCTATAGGGTCAGACCCTATAGGGTTTAGGGTCGGGTTTTGGGTTGTACTCATAACCCGTTGGGAAAACCCGACCCGATTTAATTTAAAAAAATTAAAAATTTTAGTTTAAGGAATTTACTTATTCATTAGTTGAATGATGCTTTTCATACAATTATTTTGTTATTCATGTATTGAGTCACATGATAGGATATAAATTATATTTACAATTAATAATCACTGACCAATTATCCAGAGAAAATCAGTTTCCATGTGCAACCTTCCCCACTTTTTCAAAATTTATTTCTTTTCCATGCAACACAACAAAATATAAAAATTAATTTTCTCAGAAAAAATAGATATTATATATATATATGACAAATAAATCAAGAATATATAGATCGTCTTGTAGTGTCATTATTATTATTATTATTATTATTATTATTATTATTATTAGTTGGATGTATTTTATATATATATATATAGATATGTAAGTCTTCTAATAATTTTAGGCAATGACATGTCTTGAGTTATTGACTTTATCTTATATATTCAATTTTCATGTTTAATAATTTTTTACCTGTCTTTAACGTTTTCTAATTTTTTTTAAATAAAAATTAGGATTTTTATCAACTCCATTAAAATTTTTACCCTCCTCAACATGCCTCACTACAATAATAATTTAATGAAATAATAAAATGATGCATTTAATTATGTAATATATTAAACGGGTCGGGTTCGGGTCGGGGCGGGTTCCTAAATAATCGGGTCGGGTCGGGTTCTGGGACACCCAATTTGTAATCGGGTCGGGTTTGGGACAGGATGACCCGACCCGAACCCGACCCGTTTACATCCCTAAAATTTACCGGTGTTTGTGTGTTTCACTGCCAATTCACACAATTCTTCATGTTTCCTTGTTGCTACTTTCCATTTTCATTCCTGACCTGATTCTGAACAAATGACACGAAACTAAATATTAATTCCTTTGCTTTTATAATGATTAACACAAATAAGTATCAATTCATAGATGAAAATTATATCAATTATTTGAGTTTATCAATTTCCCCACACTTGAACTTTTGCTTGTCCTCAAGCAAAACAATTTAAATACTGAAATCTGACTTTTTAATCCAAAACTTGCTTCTCAACTCTCATGACTTGCAATACAATGCCTGTAGCTCTAACCAAACTTAATTTATGTGATTCGCTTACTTGAATTGAAATTAATTAGCTAATCTAGACCAAACAAACTTTAATCCCAATGTTTAACTTAAGCTATAACTTTTCGAAACTGTCTCATTAGTCCACAAAAAAAATAATCATTTCAACTTCATCAACCTTTTAACTCAAATTAACTCTTAGCAACACAAGGTATAAGCATGTGGTATCTACCATTCCCCTAGATTTTTCCATAGTCAAAGTCTTTTAATTCACTAACATGTGCATTTCAATTGCAGAGGGGGAGGTTTTTGCCTCCATCTTGACTTTTCCTCTGGACGGGGTGTAGCCCGTATCTTTTCAAGCTCATTAGCCATATTACACCATTTAGTTAGAGTGAAATCCTTGAGTCGGCACATCCCGGGCTCATCACCCAAGTGACCAGGTTTTAAAGGGACCCCAAAGAACTCTCATTCACCTTATTCTAAATGTAAATACTCCAGACTCAATTACTTGAATCAATTGAGTAATGGCTCTATTTGTTTTACTACTTAATGCACTTTTTCACAATTTTTAACTCTGATTCCCGGATCACTAAGTTAATAGCTTCATCTACCTCTTCTACCAAGTGTTACAAAGATTAATTAAACGTTAAAAGAATATTTGAGAAGTAAACCTGATCATTTTTTTACAATAGGACTCAGACATTCATATAAGTTTTATTTCCTAGGTTAAACAGAAGGTAAGTTTGTCAATTAGAGATTTATCTACTTAATTTTAACTAAGTAAGCCAATCACATGGTTTAGTGAGCACGGCATCTTACAAGTCAAAAATTTCTTTTGTTTAATGTTTCAGATTTCCCAACAAAAATTTTGCCTGAATGTAGCAAATTTATTTTCTTCTTGAGGACATGCATTATATATGTCGACATCCAAATGCAAGTGTGTGAAACCTATGAATTCTTATATATTGACTTCATATTTTTAGATATTCATATAATTACAAAACAACATGCCAAGTCAACATATAGTTAAACCCATAATGTATTTCATTTTCATCTCAGCCTAATCTCCCTTCCCCATACTTAAAACCGAACAGTGTCCGCACTGTTTGTTCTAATTAACAAATAAAAGGACGAAAGACTAAATAAAAGCATTTGGAACTTCCCTGTTTTCCTTTCCTTGTTCAGCATTCCCAATGGAGTTTTGAATTTGCAGAGATTACTTTAAAGACCTGTCTCTCATCAAAGAAACATACATGACAAAGATAGAAAGAAAAACATAATAACACAAAACATAGATAACAGACCAAGTGAGTTTAAGAAAAGAAGTCTACCCAAAAAATTGGGTGCTTAAGTACAGAAATGAGATTTAAATGAAACTTTCCCCAAAAAGTTAAAGCTAGCAGGAACTCTAGCTTTCAGGTTCAGTGCTGGACTCGCTTTCATCAGATGAAGTAGAATACTTCATCGCTTCACCTGCAGATGGATTAATACAAGAAAACGCAGATTTTAACATGGTCATTAATGAGCGTCTAAATTTCTTGTTCTTTCTCTTTTCGCATTGAAAATCCTCCTGCAATTCTCTCAGTTCATATCCCAATCTAGCTAGGGTATATCCAGCTGAAGTCGACCCTGGTTGAGAGGAGGAAGGTGGAACCTGTGGCTGAGGAGGGGTGGAGCTGAGGATGAAGATGGTCTGTCTCCCTGTGGAATGTCAAACTGGGGCTCAATAACTGCAATCGCCTGAATGTCTTGTACCCCCTGGGTACCTTAACTAAACCCCAAGCTCTGAAGGGCCCAGAAGATATCTTTTTGCTCTCTACTTTGATATCATTGGACAATTCCTTGAAAACCCCCATGCCCTTGAGTAGCTGAGTGATATAGCCCCCACAGAAGATATAATTGGTCCTGGTGTCTTCAGCTTGTCTCAGCAAAAAATTAGCCACTTCACAGCCCAAATCCAATGGATGGCTCTTAATAAGGCTGTACAGACATATCATATCTGAAGTGCTTAACTTACTATGACTTGTCTTTCGACAAGTCAAAGTATGAGCCAAAATATGATGAAGAAGTTTGTGCTCTAACTTCTTAAAAGTCGAATTGATCGATTTTGAAGGCTCAAATGGATCAGTCCTTGGATGTATCAATTCAAACCAGAATTGCTCCATGGTGACATCAGGAGGCCATGTTGTCGGAAGAGCAGAATTCTCAGCCTCATTCTGATAGTAGCCAAGGTAGACTCCTATCTTCCTTAATGGCACTTTTTTAACTTCCCCATATATCTGAAAGATTATATGGGTATCCCCTTCATCATCTTCATCATCATCATCTTCTCTACCATATCTCATAGTAGAAAGGAATTCAATTGTGATCTTCTTGTAAGCCGGTTCTCTCATATCAAAAACTTTGAACCATCGCTTGTCCTCAACTACATTTTGTAATGTATCATGCATTCCATAATCCTCTAAGACAGCCAGTCCAAAAAATGACTGTTATGAAACTCCTTTTTCATAAGTCTCTCTTTTCTTTCTTGTGCATACAGTTGACTAGACAAGACATTCCTAACTTGACTAGTAGTAGCTGTCCTTTGCTTCTTCTTTGGAGCCATATCTGAACAAATACATAGCACAGTCCAAACATATCACAAGATAGCACATTGGACAATAACAACTAATATGTGCATATAAAACCAGATAATTTTTATTTGATGTAACTTAGCATTGGTATTGATAATACAGTGAAGCATAAATTACACCAAATGTTTGCCAAGTTTTCAATTTTTCTATCTTTCTCTCTCTCTTTTTTTTTTTTTTTTAAGAACGCCGGCAAATGAATCAAAAAATTGCCGGCGTAGCTATCCGGCGTTGATAGCCGGCGTAGGTACACAGCGTAGGGTAACCGTTGGGGCTTTGTTTCAAAAACTCGATGAATAGTGAAAATGGTTTTTGATTCAAAACTTTTAGATGAAAAATAAACTTGACACTTGATTGCATATTTCCATAATCCCAACAAATCAAAAACCCCCAATTTGTCCACACAAACCCTAATTTCGACGGTTACAAACCTAATCAATAACCCAATCAATCCATGCATTGATTTAATAATAAAGCGAATGAATCTCGAAATCACAATGCCTAACCAACAACAACTTATCAGACTATTGAACACACACTCACCAAACATCTACATTATTGATTCAACGATAGATTTGAACATTTTAAAAGATAAAAAGATCAAATAATGAGATTGACATACCTTGTGATCTTGAGGAGTATGATGTGTTGATGATGGATTGATGTAAATCAAGAGAGAATAAACCAAAAGAAAAAGAGAGGATTTCGGTATGAACAATGTTAGAGTAAGTAATGAAAGAGAAAGACTAGGGATTTTAATCCCTTTACATGCATGGGATTAGCATTTAATGCGCACATAAACCAAACGCCGGCTAAAATTTAAACAACGCCGGCGGCGTTGTTGACAGCAAATGCCAGCGTTAGAAAATTTGAATCTGGCCTTGATGGGCTCTTCGAGAACGCCGGTGATTTAAATCCCACGCTGGCGGCGTTGGAACTTTATATTTGCCAGTGTTAAGAAATGGCTTTCTGGTGGTACTCCCAAACATCAACGCCGGCGGCGTTGATTGCTATTTTGCCGGCGTTAAGGATTGATGCTTCTGCATGCCAAGCTCTACTTCGAACGCCGGCGGCGTTCAATCATCATTTGCCGGTGTTCAATTCCTACACTGCCAAAATTTTACCGGTGTTCTTTCTCCAGACTTCAGCGTTGGAAGACTCATCTGATATGTGACTTCCCATTTTTTCACAATTCTTCAACATACTAAACACCAACTTCATCAACTCACTTGACTGTACCTGAAACAACTTAACACACAACACACAATTATATATATATATATATATAATATATTACACACAAAGCACAACAACAACCATGGGTTGCCTCCCATGCAGCGCTTAGAGTTTAAAGTCGCTTAGCCCGACTTGCCAATGCTTCACTTATTGCCTTCACTGATGAAGGTGGTTCTACTTTCTCTAATGTCTCCCTCATAGTAGTGCTTGAGTAAATGTCCATTGACTTTAAAAGTTCTATTATCTTGGGTTTTCAACTCAATTGCACCATAAGGGAAAACACGGATAACTTCAAAAGGTCCCGACCACCTTGATCTTAACTTTCCTGGGAACAACTTGAGACGTGCATTGTATAACAACACTTGTCTCCTGGTGAAAATTCTTTTTCAAAATGTTTCTATCATGCCACTGTTTGGTACGCTCTTTATAAATTCGAGCACTCTCATATGCTTCATTTCTCCACTCATCCAACTGATTTAATTGAAGCATTCTTGTCTCCCCTGCAGCTTTTCCATCAAAATTGAGGAATTTTATAGCCCAATAAGCTTATGCTCAAGTTCAACAGGCAAATGACACGATTTACCATAAACTAACTTGTAAGGAGACATTCCAATAGGTGTTTTAAAAGCAGTTCTATATGCCCATAATGCATCATCCAGTTTTAAAGACCAATCCTTACGTGATGCATTAATTGTCTTTTCCAAAATCCTTTTAATTTCTCTATTGGAAATCTCAACTTGACCACTTGTTTGGGGGTGATACGGGGTAGCTACTTTATGAACAACTCCATATTTAGCTAAAAGCTTGTCAAATTGTTTATTGCAAAAATGAGTACCCCCATCACTTATAATTGCCCTTGGTACCCCAAATCTGGTGAAAATATTCTTTTTCAAAAATTTTGTTACTACTCGAGCATCATTGGTTTGCAAAGCAATAGCTTCAACCCATTTAGATACATAATCCACTGCTACAAGTATGTATTTATTTGAAAAAGATGATGGAAATGGACCCATGAAGTCAATTCCCCATACATCAAAAAGTTCAATCACCAGAATGTTGTTTAATGGTAATTCGTGTTTTCTAGAAATGTTGCCTGATCTTTGACATTGAGCACACACTTTGATGAAATTTTTACAATCATGAAATAACTTGGGCCAATAAAATCCACAAGATAGTACTTTAGCTGCAGTCCTTTCAACTCCAAAATGACCTCCTGCCTCTCTAGCATGACAATGTTCAATTATACTCATTTGCTCAATCTCGGGTACGCATCGTCTAATTATTTGATCAGCACATGTTTTAAAAAGATATGGTTCGTCCCAAAAATAAAACTTTACATCATGTAAAAATTTTTTTCTCTGTTGAAAAGACAAACCATATGGTATAATTCCACTGACCAAATAATTAACTATATCGGCATACCATGGTAATCCTTGGATATCTATTGCATGCAACTGCTCATCAGGAAATTTTTCATTAATAGGCAAGTTTGATTCATCATTTTGCAAACGTGATAAGTGATCAGCTACCACATTATCAGCTCCTTTTTTATCTTTAATTTCTAAATCAAACTCTTGCAATAGTAATATCCAACGGATTAACCTAGGCTTAGCATCAGACTTAGCAAATAAATATCTAAGAGCAGCATGATCAGTGTATACTATCACCTTAGAACCGATTAAATAAGGCCGGAATTTATCACAAGCAAAAATCACAGCTAGCAACTCCTTCTCAGTAGTGCATAATTCCTTTGTGCCTCATTCAAAGTTCTACTTGCATAGTAGATAGTATGAAAAATCTTACCTCGCCTTTGTCCCAATACTGCTCACAGCATAATCACTGGCATCACACATTAGCTCAAAAGGAAGCTCCCAATCTGGTGCTATGATCACCGGAGCAGTGACGAGCTTCTCCTTCAAAAGTTCAAATGCCTGCACACATTTATCATCAAAAACAAACACAGCATCTTTCTCAAGTAGATTACACAAAGGTCGGGAAATCTTAGAGAAATCCTTAATGAACCGTCTATAAAAACCCGCATGTCCTAAGAAACTTCTAACTCCTTTGACATTTGTTGGTGGGGGTAGTTTCTCTATGATTTCAACCTTTGCTTTATCTACTTCAATCCCTCTTTCTGACACTTTGTGCCCTAAAACGATTCCCTCTTGCACCATAAAATGGCACTTCTCCCAATTTAAAATCAAGTTGGTCTCTTTGCATCTTTGTAAAACTTTGGCTAAATTTTCTAGACAAGCATCAAATGATTTTCCAAAAACCGAAAAATCATCCATAAATATCAATAAAATTCTCAAGCATGTCAGAAAAAATAGCCATCATGCACCTTTGGAAGGTAGCCGGTGCATTGCAAAGGCCAAAAGGCATTCTCCTAAAGGCAAAAGTGCCATAAGGACAAGTAAAAGTAGTTTTTTCTTGATCAGCAGGGGCAATCGGGATTTGATTGTATCCCGAATACCCATCAAGAAAACAATAAAATGAATGCCCTGACAATTTTTCAACCATTTGATCAATAAATGGAAGTGGGAAATGGTCTTTTCTAGTGGCATCATTTAGCTTCCTATAATCTATACAAACTCTCCACCCAGACACTGTCCTAGTAGGGATCAATTCATTCGCCTCATTCCTCACTACAGTCATACCACCTTTCTTAGGTACTACATGGACAGGGCTAACCCACTTACTATCTGAAATAGGGTAGATCATTCCTGCGTCTAAAAGCTTAAGTACCTCTTTTTTCACTACTTCCTTAAGGGTAGGATTCAATCGCCTCTGTGGTTGCACTGTAGGCTTGCACTCTTCTTCCATCAAGATTCTATGAGTGCAAATCAAAGGACTAATTCCTTTGATATCAGCAATCGTCCAGCCTATTGCCTCTCTATGTTCTCTTAAAACTTTCAACAACTTCTCCTCCTGATTTTCTGTCAAAACGATGAAACAATTACAGGTAAAGTTTCATCATGACCCAAATAAGCATACCTTAGGTGATCAGGTAATGGCTTTAACTCTAAATTTGGAGGCTGTGTCAAGGAAGGAACCTGTTTCTTCTCACTTGTTCCAAGTTCCTCATACATTCTAACCCGAATTTCAGACACTTCCTCACAATCTACTTCTTTCTCCTCATCACTCCAGTCATCAAACTCTCTCAAAACCGACTCCACGGTCTCAATTCCTACTTCATCTTCCCAAAATTCATTTGTAAGCTCCTCTATAACATCAATATTAAAACAGGTTCTTTTCTCATCAAATTTATGCATAGCATCATATACATTAAATGTAACCTGTTCATCCATAACACGTAGAGTAAGCTTACCTTGCTCAACATCGATTAAAGCCTTACCTGTAGCCAAGAATGGTCTCCCCAAGATCATGGGCACCTCTCTATCTTCCTCCATTTCCAGGACTATGAAGTCCACAGGAAATATGAATTTGTCCACCTTTACTAGCACATTTTCTACAATACCCTTAGGGTATTTGATACTCCTATCAGCCAATTGCAAGGTCACATGGGTTTCCTTGCATTCTCCCATTCCTAGTCTCCTGAAAATAGAGAAAGGCATTAAATTTATACTTGCACCAGAATCAATTAGCACTTTATCGAAATAAATATTACCAATAGTGCAAGGTACAGTGAAACTTCCCTGATCTTTTTGCTTTGTAGGCAAGCCTTGATTTTGCTGAAGTATCATTGAGCACTCTCCTGTTAAAACAACCGGTTCATTTCCATCTATCCTCCTCTTCTTGGATAGCAATTCCTTAATGAACTTAGCATAAGAGGGCATCTCTTGAATGGCCTCCAAGAAAGGAATATTGATCTGTAAATTCTTAAACACATCTAAGAACTTAGCAAATTGCTCATCCAACTTCTGCTGCTTCAACCTTCCTGGAAAAGGCACTGGAGGAACATAAGGCTTCACACTAGGTGAAATTAACATCGGTTCCTCAAGCTTTCTTTTTCCTTTATCTCTTATCTGCACCTCCTCTTTCTCTTCCACCAAACATTTGGGTTTTCCACCTCCTTACCACTCCTAAGAGTAATAGCATTCACTCCTTTTGGATTCTCTTCAGTCTTGCTGGGTAGTGACCCTGAAGGTCTACTACTTATCTGCTGAGAAATTTGACTTATTTGCCCTTGAAGATCCCGAATAGTGGCTTGTTGATTATTAATCAACGTCTCAGTCTTCTGCATGAAAGTTTTCATCAGATCTTCAACCGAAGAATGGTTCTGTTGTTGTGATGTGGATGTTGAGGTGGTGGTGGTGGTAAAGCATTCCTCACTGGACCTTGAATCATCGGACCTTGTCTTTGAAATCCAGGTGGTCGATAGACATTATTCTCATTCCTCCATGAGAAATTCGGATGATTGCCCATCCTGGATTGTAAGTGTTTGTATAAGGTCCTTGATTTCCTCTTTGAAAATTCCCCACATAATTCATTTGCTCTCCACTAGCTGAAGTTGGTGAATGTGTTTGAGGACAATCATGGAACGAATGTGAACCTGAACAAATCTCACAACACAAAACTTGGTTAGGAATAATAGAACTTGAAGTAGTGAGCTTACTTACTTGATTTGCCAAAGCCGAAATCTGAGTTGTAAGTTGAGACATGGCCTCATTATCTTGCACAGCTGCTACCTTAAGTTTAGTCCTCTCACAACTCCAATTGTGAGCACTTGAAGCCATTTCTTCTATCAACGAGCTAGCTTCATCATAGCTCTTACCCATTAATGCTCCTCCTGCAGCAGCGTCTACAAGTGATCTCAAAGTTTCATCCAAACTCAGATAGAATATCTCAATGAGGAGATTATCAGGTAGTCCATGATGAGGACATTTCCTGATAGCTTCCTTGTATCTTTCCCATCCTTCATACAAGGATTCACCATGAAATTTTGTAAAGTTGGTGATCTCATTCCTCAACCTAGCTGTCCTAGGGTGGGAAAAATCTCCTCAAAAACTTGTTTGACAAATCTGTCCAATTAGTGATGGACTCCTGGGGTAATGAATTGAACCAAGCCAAAGCCTTGTCCCTTAATGAAAAAGGAAATAGCTGCAACCGTATTGCCTCATCTGTAACACCATTCATCTTGATGGTGTTGCAATACTGAAGGAATTTAGCAAGATGATCATCAGGTGTCTCATTTGGATATCCTCCAAATTGATGAGCTTCTACCATCTGAATTAGTCCTGGCTTGATTTCAAAGTTGTTGGCTTGAACTGCTGGTCTTCTAATGGGATTTCCAGACACAGTTGGTACTGTGTAATCCCTTAATGCCCTGGCAGGGCTTGGATTTGATTATTGTTGTTTTCACCTTCTGCCATCCTTTCTGTTTGTCCTTGTTCTCTTTGTCTGTTCACTTTTCTTAATGAACGTATGTACAATCTCAAGATTGAGGGGTAGAAGTTCCCTACTTCTACTCCTGTGCATACAACCTGAAAAGAACACAGACAACAAACCAAACCGTAAAATGAGCCTAAATTACTAACAGAACTAAAATTGTTTAATATTAATCTTTCCCCGGCAACGGCGCCAAAAACTTGATCCGCTTGAAATGTTTATATTTTAAAACCAATTCTCCAGCAAGTGTACTGGGTCGATCAAGTAATAAAGTGATGAATGAGTATCGATCCCACGAGGAAAGTTTAATTACTAAACATTATTAGTTCATTTCAATATTTAGGCCAAGAGAAATCAAATTCTTTATAAATATTACTATAATATCTACACTATGCAATGTCTAGTATTTACTAATTCTACTACACAAGTCTTAACAAGTAAGGTTAGTGGGATTAGATAAAATCCTATTCTCCAATCATGTTGAACTCGGGTTATTAAAATTGTTAGAGTTCATGCATATCCATGTGAATCTACCAAGATTGACAAATTCAAAAAATGAATTTGAAAACCTTTTTCTCCTAAAACACTCAAAAGCTTCTCACAACTGAGCATTTTGATAGATTAATATGTGCAACTAAGATTTCCCAAATCTGAGTTGACTCATTGTCCTAAATCAAGTAATTACAGAATTCCTTCTTTAAAACTTATTTTAAAACAATGTTTGAGCAGTAATGATAGACTCTACTAGGATTAAAAATCTCTTGCCATCGCATACTTGAATTTTTCCACCCAAATATAAATTCAAACGAAATTAAAGTCTTTGCCAAGATACCCAATTCATTCAAACTTGAATTCATCCGAATTTAAGTTAGTTTGAATTTAACAAGGATTTGCATCATTCTTACAACCCAATAACACCAGTTCAACAATCACTTCAGAAAATCAAGGATTTCATCATTTCCCACCGTTCAAATTTAGCTAATTACCATTTCTACTCTATCTAACAAGATACTAATAACAACTATAATGATATTCATGATAAAATGTAAATAACAAAGCAAGTAAAGAAGAAATTACCAGTAATTCGAGAAAACAAACCATACAAATTGTATTTAAGATCCTTGTAGCAAATTCTACTCAATCATACGAACAAATAGAACAAATTTGATGAAGATCCAAGTACATCTTGATTTTCTACCTCTATCTCTCTCTAAAACTACTGGGAGAAATTGTAAATGAAAAATAAAACGTAAGTCCGCCTCTCTCCTCAAAGCATGTAAAAATACATGCTTTTTGTGTAACTGTCGTGTAACTTCTGCATCCAACGCCGGCGGTTTCATATCCAACGCCGGCGGCGTTCAATCAAGCGTTAAGGATTTTTAAACTGATGGTTTTCAACGCCGCCTTTGAACGCCGGCGGCGTACTCCTCAATTTGTCGGCGTTGGCTTCAAAATTCAAGTACTGTGTCCATCCTCAAATGCCGGCGGTGTTGGATCCAGCGTTAAATACTTAGGCTCTGTGATGATTCAACGCCGCCTTGTAACGCCTGCGGCGTTGCCTTCTAATTTGCCGGCGTATGCTTTGATCTCCTTCAACGCCGGCTGCGTTTGGCCCAAATTCACCGGTGTTTGTGTGTTTCACTGCCAATTCACACAATTCTTCATGTTTCCTTGTTGTTACTTTCCATTTTCATTCCTGACCTGATTCCGAACAAATGACATGAAACTAAATATTAATTCCTTTGCTTTTATAATGATTAACACAAATAAGTATCAATTCATAGATGAAAATTATATCAATTATTTGAGTTTATCACACATCTCTCTCTCTCTTCCTAGCAAAATCGGCGCCCCCTCCCTCTTTTTCTCCCTCAATTTGTTTTATTTTCTCTAATTTATTTAACACACAAACCCTAATCCATTCCACTATAAATACTCCTTTATACTTTTCACTTTTCACTTTCTCTCTTTCTTTACAAAAATCAACTTTTGGAATAAGGTTTTTCTCCCTCTCCTCTTCTCTTCTTGCAATGAACTACACACACACATACACACACACACACACAAAATTTATTTTTTTTCTCTTTCAAGTTTCTTGCTCCAAACATTTTATATGTAGTAGATCTTGATCCTACTACCATAAAACATGTTATGGCAAGATCATACATGTGTGGATCCACTCAAAAATCCCCATGAGCTTTAAGCCAGGGATGTGGAAACACTTGAACATGAGATCCTTACCATCACAATATTGTAGATCTTGATATTTATGTTATTTTGCTATTATTATGCTTTGTTTTTTAGTTATGTTGTTATTATTAATGTTTTGTGCATTTATCCATCATTTAACCATATCTACATAATGATCATAGTGCATTTGCATTTATGACTAGTATAATAAACTAGATTTATTTGTCATGAGTTCATAAATGCTTTAAGTTTTTGTACATAAAGAACTTATAGTAGCATGTTAATAGTGGGAAAGTGTTAGAAAGCTTGAGATCTATTTTAGTTCCAACAAAAATAATTTTTGAAAATTCGGATCTAAAAAGAACCATATTTGGAAAAGTTATTTTTCAACTTCAAAATGAGTATTTTAAATTAAAAATAAAAAGCTTAGGGAATAGGTATTATAATAAGTGGTTTTGATGAGTAAAGCTTAGATCTACTAAGGGATATTTTCAAAACTAGAAAAGTTTATAAAAAGTTATGTTAGCATTATATTTCAATCCCAACAACCAACTTAAAATTCGTAATAAGGAAAGCTTGATATGTGAAAACCTATTTTTCAACCCCAAAACAAGATTTTTATTAAAGAAATGGAAGCCTTAAGGAGTAGGTTTGATTAGGAGTTAGTTTTAGTTTAGAAAGATTAAATGAGTTTTACAAAAGAAAAAATCTCAAATATAAATTTTAAAATTTGAATTTAGAAATGACCTCCATTTAGACACCTATTTCCAAATATCAAAATGAGTATTTTTAATGGAAAAATAAATGCCCTAGGGAATACATGTAATGAAGACCTAATTTTGACAAGGATAAATGAGATTTATCAAAGTATATCCTAAAACAAGGAAAGATTTCAAAGTATAGATTAAACAATATTTTCATTCCTTAAAATCTTATAAAATTCGTAATTAGGTAGACCACCTATTTAAACATCTATTTTCTAACTCCAAAATGAAGAATTTAATTAAAATAATGAAGGTGTTGGGCATTTAGGTCATTAAGGTTGAGTTTTGATAAAGCAAGTGTGATTTTACAAGAAATAAAACTAGTTTTCTTAAGTCTAGAAATTTCAAAAGTTTTGCAAAGCAAAATCTTTCTAAAAGAATTGTTGATATCATATCATTAAGGATATACATATAGATAGCTCATCTCCTGACAATCATGATAATAACTTGTAGGTATTGCATGTACTCATAATGCATGTAATATAAAGAAAAATATTTTATAAAGAAGGGCAAAAGAATGTCATTTGTCAATTAAGGAGAGAGAAATTTTGGTCATTCCTAATAAATGAGATATATAATAATCATCCCTCACATTGATGATAGTCAACAAGTCTTTAAAAATAGTAAATCTTCAATAAATTATGATAAAGGGCAACAGTTGTCATATGTTGAAAAATAAGAGGGTTTTATGGTCCATCCTTATAAGTTTTATTTATGTGTATTATATGGCAGGCATATAATACATGAGGTGTCTTTTTGTTTCTTATGCTATTACAAGAATTAAAAGGTTTCGTGTCTTTTCGTTTCTTGTGTTGTTACAAGAATTGAAGGATTTCTTGTCTTTTTGTTTCTAAAGTACTGTTATGAAAATTGAAGGGTCACAAAAGTTTATTTATATCTTTACCCTATTCCTCTTCTTTCTAAACCTAGAAACCTCTCTAAAAAGATCTATGGTGAGTTTTTCATCAAGTGGAGATCAAGATTTTAATTCAGGTAAGAAGATATGATCATGATTTTTCAAGGATTCAAGAAATCTACTTTTTCAAGGAGCTTCCGAGGAAGAACCCTATTCTGATTCAAGATCTGGCTTTTGGAGATCTAATAGAGTTTAGGATCAATCAAAGGTAAGATCTATCTTAGAATTTGTAATTTCTCAATATTAGCAAATTATAGGATTATGATCGTAGTTTATTATTTGTTTGAATTAAGGTTCTATTCAAGCGAGATCTGCACGTCTATGTAAGTGTGGATCTAAACAAACCTTTGTGGTTCTAAAATTATAGTCTTTTCTAGTAATTGTTTTATTAATTGAGAATCTATATATTGAAGGAATTGTGGAGATAACTAAGAATTTTGGTGAAAGATGTGTTTGAAGGTTTTACTGAATTGTGAACAAAAAGAACAGGTGTGTCGATCTTTTACATATCTGTGATTAGGAGTAAAATTTATGGAATTCAGGGTTAGGATTTTATTATGTGCATGAAATCGAAATTAATTGAGATATGTTGTGGATCAAGAATTCTTATAAGATTAGGAATTCTTTTCTGATAGAAGTTCTGTTGGTGAGATTGGAGTTGAAGTGATTCCAGGTATGACCAATCCCTACTTGTTGTTTTTGCTTGTAAGATTAGTATTGCTTGATTGGTTGTAGGGATAGAACTTTATAATGAACTTAATTCTATTCGGCTTAATAATTGTCTGCTTGGTTGTGTTTGGCTTTGACCAGTAAAGACCTGGCAGACAGTGATACTAGTGAGGCACCCAGATGATCTATGTATGAAGTTGTCCTGAGTGGACTCGTGCATAGAGATGATTCCGGTAGAATTAGGAGGAAACGGGGATATTTGGGGAGTACCCTCTCATCCATATATATATATATATATAATTACCTTATTTTCAAAGAGTTTGTTGTTTTTAAAGAGGAGTCTGAGTTACTTCGAGTTCGGGACTAGAGTATACATAGTTCTGAACTGTGTTGATTTGCTGACCATAAAAAGATAACTAATTGATTGCTTGCATTAGACTAAGTGCATTTGATATATATATACCTGTTACGTGTGCATTTGCATTTGCTTTAAAGGATTGGAATTATCGTACTAGGCTTCATAGCTCACTTTTTAAAATTTCAGGTGTAGATGATGAAGACATTGTATATGATCTTTCGGGT
Source organism: Combretum micranthum (assembly GCA_024138025.1). Lineage (NCBI taxonomy): Eukaryota > Viridiplantae > Streptophyta > Magnoliopsida > Myrtales > Combretaceae > Combretum > Combretum micranthum. The sequence continues at coordinate 4,506,626 of JAMXBD010000003.1, forward strand.
TATGATTTGATCTTTGATAAGGGGAACGACGATAGTAGACCTGACTACCCAGTTGAGAGTTAGATTTGCAGTTTACAAGTTCATGGAAGGAGAGAAGTGTTAAGACATATTGAAGACTTGGAAATTATCTATTTGTGTTTTATGTTTTATGTGAAAGCTTTAGGATTTTATGTTGTAGGAAGTTCTAGGTTGCAAAGAGGGTTTTCATTATGAATTGGTGTTTTGGTTTAGTTAGCCTGGTATTGTCAACTTGTATGAGTGTTTTAAATTAGAAGTTTGTTCAGAAGTTGTATTCCAGGTTATACAGGTTGTGTTGAGTACCTTATGAGATACCTTATGTGTGTTTACAGGTGATATTTGAAAATTTGTGGATATTAGAGCCTTAGCGTGTCCTAATCAAGAGAGGACACGTGGCCGGTTGTAATGCCTTATTTTAGGGCGTTACAATGCACTTGGTAGAAACAAAATTAAGAAAGTAGTGACTTACACATCCTATAAAGCATTGTCTATGTATATGAAGGAATAGATTTACCAGCACCCATGAATCATGCATGATATTGAGTTAATTATGTATATAAAAGAGTCTTTCAAGATATAATGATAGCTAAGTATCTATCAAAACTTTGGAATGATGCTTGGATTGAAATTAGGAATTGATTTGTGGGTTGGGAATTTTGTAAAGCATTATGTATTCTACTATTCATGAACCAAATGACCTTGTTTGATGGAAATAATTTTAGGAATAGATAGCTATCATTGAATAGGTAGAAATCGGTATATAATATGCGAAAGTCCGAGTTAAAAGGACCAAGTTATGGCCGTTTTAAGTTGGAATTTCCTCTTAGACGAACTTTAACGAACTTGTTAGAATAAAATTTATAAGTTTACTTAAACTTCATAGAAATACTCATTGGAGTTATTTCTTTTGATTAGGAAACTTGAGAGATGGACTAGACCTTCTCGAGGACTATTACAATTAAGTGGATTTTCGTGCCGTACCAAAGTGAGTTCATTATCTTTAAATTATATGCTCCTGAGTGTGCTTGTAATGATAGTAGCATTATAATTAGGACAAAATAAAATTTGGAATGTGCATGTGAGTTCTATTTAGTTGAATTAATTATAAGAATATCGAGATGGGAAGTGCTATGAATACCTGTATGATGTAGTATAAAATTAAAGTGTCTATCATATCTATGATTGCCTATAATCTACTTAAATAATATGCCATGATCTTATAATTAAATTGACCATGCATACCATATGTTGAGTCACATTGCATTTGTTATTATACCTTTATGGGAAGAAGGCATGATAGCTAAGCAACGAGTGAGCTTGTAAACTCGAATGTTGGCATGAAGGACCTGAATTAAAATGGAAGTGGTGTAGGCACTTATATCAACTACAACATTAATGAGTGGGTGGGAACCTGAATCAACCACTATATAAATAAGAAAAATTAAAATCTATGGTCATATAGACCTGAACACCTAACCCTGAATAGAGGGCATAAATCCATTCAACATAGGACTCCTGGAAAGTCTTATGTATTGTATGCACACGTGCTTGTGCATTTCATATGATTGATAATATAACTTGTTTGCCCTGTTGTATGATGAAGTATTTAATTTGGAAGTGAAACTCACTAAGCTTGTAAGCTTATACTCCTATAGTTTCCTGTTACAGTATGACTATTTATGGCTATCCCCAAGAGGCCACTTTCTTCAGGTACAGCTTTTGAAATTTAAGGAGCTTTTTGAAGAAGTCGGGACCTAGATGTTAGGCGTAGACTTTCTAGTTAAATCTGTAAATCCCCAAATTTTTGTGATCAATTAAGCTTAAACCCTAATTAGAAGGTCAACCGAAAATCCTAAAGTCAACAAAACCCTAGTCAGATGTAACCGTTCAAGTCCAGCAATCCCGTGTCCGTAACCCTAAGTAAGTAATTGAGAGATTAATATGTAGAATAGTTCATAATAACATGAGAAAGCTTAAAAATATCATATTAGTTAAACCGTGATTCGTTTTGAGCACGATCAGACATAGTTTTCGAAAAGCGTGTTCCGGGGTTCAAAATAGTAAAAATATTCTGGATATACTGTTAGACTCATAAAAACATAAGGTTTTCAAAAATACCAGTTTTATAATTTTTCGGTAACTAAAAATATCTGATATCGCAATTATATATGTATTTTCTTACTACCGATACTTTAATTGTCATCTCTACTCTACATTACACTATTTATTACTATTCTATACTATTTATCTATTTCTACTTTTTGTTCGAACCTACTCTTACAACCATACCTCTATTTTCTTACAATTTTCATTTCCAATACAACTTCATATCATTCATATCTTACTTTTCAATAAAAAAAAAAAAAAAAAAAAAATTCTCTCCCTCCCTCTCTCACAAATAGAGCTGGCCACACCCCTCTCTCTTCTCAAATTGTTTCATTTTCCATTTATGTAATTAACACAAATTTCCTTCCACTTTTTCCTATAAATATCACCTCTTCTTTCCATTTCCTTCACACCATTCATATACTACTCTTACTCTCTCAAAATTTCTCCAAGAGTTCTCTCAAAGTTTAGTTTTCATAAGTAATACTTCTTTAAGTTTCCTTTATGTTCATTTACTTAGTATGAGCATAATGTGTGTTTTCTAAAACCATGAAGGTTAAGAAAGCAACAATATGTTCATACTTTGTTTTTGTTCATGAAACTATTTTCCTTTATGTTATTTTCATATATATATCTAACTAAATATATTTATATAGTTATATATATCTTTTAGAGCATATGAGCTCATTTTTATTGCAATTTATTTACTTTCCTTGCAATTTATTTATTTACCTTGCAATTTATTTACTTTCAAGTTGTTTTAAGACTAGTCTTTCTAGTCTTAGACTTATCCTCATCAAGTCAAAACAATTTTCTTTTCTTTTCTTTTCTTTTCTTTTCTTTTCTTTTCTTTTCTTTTTCTTTTGGGACTAGTCTATTCTTAGTCCTGAGAAGCCTTGAAAAAGCTAAGGCTTCCAATACTTGACAATTATTATTATGTTTATTTATTTCTTATGTTCTTTATAATGTTATCTTGTGATATTTCTTAGCTTTTATAAACGACATAATCATATTAATGCATGGCTAATAATTTGTTGTCCAAATAAAAAAATGAATCTTTTTGATGAAAGAATAAAACTTGATTAAAGTTTTTTTCAAAGAGTTAAGAAAAATATTTTCAAAGAAATCTTTTTTAAAAGTTTATGTAAAGCTCATCATGAAATTTCAAACTATTAAATGAAGTTTCCTTAAAATCTAAAGATATCTCCTTTTCAAATAAAGTCTTGATATATAGATAATAGCTTGGTAGTGTTTTTATCAACTTGCTAAACCAAAAGCAAAATAAGTTTTCAAGAAAATCAATTTACAACGAAAATGAATTTTCAAAGAATAAACTCATCAAGTACTACTAAAGAAAACTTTTTGGAAACTCTATTTTTTCAAATCCTAGAAATAAATTTAGTTGATAACTTCAAAGGACCAAACTATATTTTCAACTCACTTTTGATAAACTAAAGAATCAAAATATAGTATATTAGATTTTGATAATCCAAAAATTTATAAGTTACTTCACCCACATAAAGCAAAAATCTAACAAATCCAAATTTCCAAAACACTAGAAAAAGTTGTTTTAAGGAAATAAATTAAACAAGACAACACCTATAGCTTCATGCATAAATTATGAGTATATTTATATACATAAGAAATTCTTTTCAAAAATATACATATTTGAGTTTTTCTTAAACAAGCCTTAGTAAAGGAAAGATTAGAACTTTTTATTCTTTAAGGATGGAATTTTCATATTAAATACGTACCCTTCTAATCAAAGACCCAAACGACCTTTTTATAGCAAAAGTAACCTTAGAAATGAATAAATCTTTTCGAATAGGCAGAAAATGACATATAATATACAAAATTCCGAGTTAAAATGAGCAAGTTATGGCCATTTTAAGTTGGAATTTCTTTCAATCCGATTTTACCGCGAATTCAAGATAAATTTAGAATCTTCAAAGTAAGAAATTCTATGAAAGACTCATTTTGGGTATTTCATCTTGTTTAGGTAAAAAAGGAACCGATATCGCCTTCCCGAAAGATTACTTAGACTAGGAGCGATCGTCATAGAGTGAGTTAATCCCTTACTAGTTACATTTCATTATTTGTTCTTGTAAATAGTAGCACTAGAAAATAAGGAAAAAGATAAATGAACAAATGTTGTGTGATTTGGATTCATGATTGATTGAATAAAAGCTAAGGATATCGAAAGAGGAATTGATGAATAATTTATGTTTTCTTACAATGATATGATGAATATTGTTTTGATCACCTTTAACTTGAACTCGACAATAGTGGAATAACCCTATATTGAAAACGATTCATGCATATCATATTTGTGAGTCATGTTTATTTTTCACTACTATTTTTCGTGTGGGGAAACGAGGAGTTGTAGTGGTGGCTAGTAGGAGCCGGAAAGTCTATATGGGCAAGTAGGAGCCGGAAAGTCTACAGGGCAAGTAGGAGTCGAAAAGTCTACAAGGCAAGTAGGAGCCAAAAAGTCTACAGGGCAAGTAGGAGCCGGTAAGTCTGCAATTATTGATGGTCGTATGGGCCACTAACCACCCAACCCCCGACATGAAAAGCGTAAAATCCATGCTACACATGATTTCCGGTTAATTGTGTGTATTTTGTTTTCTCATGTGATTGATGCATTCTCATATGATTGTCTAAATACTAGTGTGTTTTATGAAAATGTTTTGTAGATGGGAGTTGTCTCACTAAACTAGTTTTGCTGATACCCCTATAGCTTTTTGTTACAATATGATTACTTGTGGTTGGCACCAAGGAGCCCTTTTTGTCAGGTGTGAGCCAAAGCTACTAGGAGTTTTTGGAAGAAGTTTATATATATTTAGTTTTGGATGTAGACTTTTAAGAAAAATCTCTATAGTAGACTTATGTTATATTTATATACATTTTGAAGATGGCTTAGTTAAACAAGGCTATTAGAACGGGGGAATGCCCCTAAGAAGTTGTAAAGAGAATTTTTATTCTAATGAATATTATATGTTTATCTATATAAGTTCTGGCATGCTTTTATTATCTGCTTAAACATAATACCCCTTTGAATCTCCTACTATCTTGGAAGCATGCCTTGCATGTGATATCGAAGCTCATACATGACTAAAGTTGTCATTCATTAGCTTTAATATTATGTGCGGCGGATTGCCACGTTTAAGGTTTCCTCCGGGGCGTGATAGTTGATCAAACCTCAAAATCCATTTTGTTACTATCAAAAAGTGATTTTTAAAATTCGGATTTTGAGAAAGACCCATTTAGAAAACATATTTTCTAACTTCAAAATGAAGTTTTTACATGTAAAATGAAGGGCTTAGGTAATGACTATCATAAAGTAGTGATTTTTATAAGTTGATCATGGTTTTACTAAGAGAAATTTTCAAAACAAGAAAATGATTATAAAAGTTAAGTTAGATCTATAATTCAACTCCAACAAAAATGTAGAAATTCGTAACTAGGGTGAAATGTCAAGAAAACACCTATTTTCTAACCCTAAAACAAGAGTTTTATTAAAGAAATGAAAGCTTTAAGGAGTTGATGTGCTATGATTAGTAGTGAATTTTTAAAGCATCTATTCCAGCAAGCGTACTGGACCTTCTATTGTAATATAGCATGAGTCAAGTGTCGATCCCACGGAGATCTATTAACTACCAGACAATTATCAACTAATACTAATATCTAGGCAATTGACTCTTCAAATGATTAGATTATCTAATTAAGTATCTATATGAATGCAATGAACTTTTGAAGAGAGTGATATATTGGAAAAATGTGGGAAGAAGCAGAATTCACTTTAAACTATTGATAATCAACTTGAAGTCATGTTATAATGATAATTAGATTCACGGATATTCATAAGAAATTGTCAAGATTTAAAAACAGAGTTTAAAAACCTTTTAAACCACAAAAACAATTCAATAGCTTCCGCTAAATAAATTATTAGTAGAATCAAAATTACAATTATAAACCTTCCGATTCTATAATTGACTAATACTTTATATTAACATCCCCTAATTCCTTAGTGAGAAATCAATATAAAATATTGCATTAATATTCATGGACAATTTCTAAATTAGATTAAACTCCGCCGCTTCCGCAATTGTAATTTAATCTCAATTTATGAATTCATATGAACCCTAATTTCCCTTCCGAGTTATTAGAATTCTTATACACCAAAGATATGATGAATAATCAGAATTCAATATGAATATTTCATGATTCTAACTATCTTATAACATGGATTCAAAGATCATTTTAGCATGTTTAAAGCTTCATCAACTTCCCACAAAAAGAATTTAGCTATTCATGGATGATGATTCAACAATCAGATAAGAAATTGCAAATGATTTCATTATGATCAAAATATTCAGATATATGAATTGCATGAAAGGAAAAAGATCAGATATCACCAATTCAATATATCAAAGCTTCACTTGCAAATTCTTGAACAACTTCAATTTCTCTTCAAAAAGCTCTATGGAATGCTTAATTCTAATCTATGTATTGTAGTATGATTTAGAGCTACTTGGGATTATTCTGAAAGTGAGGAGAAGACCCCCTATTTATAGGAAAAATTTCGTGCAAAACATTAAATGAACTTTGCTGTTTCACTTCGTACGCCGGCAGTTATGGATCCTACGCCAGCGGCTTACAAGCGGCGTATCTTCAAATTATCCTTTGCGCAGGCAGTGCACTGGCAGCCTTCAATATCGGTTACACCTATAGGCCGCTTCTACACCGGCGGCTTAGATGTAGATCTAGCCGGCGTATGTGATCAGAAATGAAGCGTTGGGCTGATTTATAACGAACGTCGTCCCAAAGCCGGCGGCTTTCACACCGGCGTAGGCATTCCAACAGATTTGTTGCTTCAGTTTCCTTCAAGCGTTTGATGTCTTCATGTCTCTTTAGATCTTTGTCCTACACTGCCCCAACGCCGGCGGCTTAGGAGCCGACGTATGCTGTAACTCCTTGTGCGCTGGTGACTTTCCAATTCTGAGCTGCCGGCCTTCAAGTACGCTGGCTTCTTCATCTTCTACGCTGGCAGCTTTGAGCGGCTTACAATGTAGTAGAGACATATGCTCGGCAAAGCTGGCAGTGCTGCAGCGGCCTTAAGTTTTACGCCGTCTGAACGCCGGCGGCTTTGAATGTAGAAATGTCGGCCTTGACTTCAAATTTTCCTATTTTTGATTCAAATTCTTTTGTTTTGATTTATTTGTCCAAAATAGTCCTGAAACATAAAATTTAATCAAAACAAATATCCATTCTAGCTCTTTTAAACATCAATAAATCGTATAAAATATGACCTTATCAATTCCCCCACACTTGAACTTTTGCTTGTCCTCAAGCAAAATGAAGAATAAAATGAAATCTCTTTATAGATAGTACAATTTTCCCAATTTAATCTCAATTTCTTTAACTTGTTTTTCTTGTATCTATTGCTCTAACCATACCAATTTCTTGTAATCAGAGTACTATAATCAAAATTTAGAAGTTAATCCAAACAAAACAAGTTTTAATCTCAACTTTTAACAAAAGAACCTTCTATTCAAAAGCAAATACTCAATCCACTATGGAAAAATACTCATTTAAACTTCATTGGATTTCTAGCTTATATATATTCTAAGTAACACAAAATGAAAGCATGTAGTATCTACTTTTTCCTTAGAATTTCTCCTTCTTTATTATAAGTCTCCTTCCTTTGCATATTTTGCATTCATTTTTCTTTTTCTTTCTCAAGCATTTATTTTCTTTTTGGGAGGTTTTTGCCTCCATCTTTTTGCTTTTCAAAGCTCATGAATTGAACTTTTGCCATTCTTCCCTTCTCGTTATAGTGAGTTCATTGAGTCGGCACATCCCAGGCTCATCACCTAAGTGACCAGGTTTCAAAATACCCTTAAGAACTCTTCCTCACTTTAACATTCAAGTTCAGATACTCATAACTCAAAATTTCAAGTCAGAGGAGTAGTGGCTATGCTTGTTTCTTTCTTTTTGAATGCAATAACAATATCAAAGACTTATTTTTATGAAGGATCAAGGTTGTCAAACTCGCAATTCCATGTAGAATCGCTAGGGGGTCGGTAGAATCGGAACGTAAAATCGAAACGTAGAAACGTAAGTTTCTACAACTTTTGCAAATTAGTTTTGAAAATTTATAGAAATGCTTATAGAAGATATAGAAAACATAGAACACATAATAGATGTTAAAAAATAAAGAAATTAAGTTATTTTTTTTCATAATAACTCTTAGTCTATAATATAACATATATAAAAAAGAGCGAATATAATCAAAATTAATTTATTTTCTATTATTTTGTTTGAAATAAGTGATAAATTGAAGAAGAATAAAAAATTTCAACTTATTAAATGTTTAATTATATAAATGAAATAAATAAGTTTTCTTGTAAACTTTATAGCTATAACTTAGCCTAAATGAATTTCATAAATATAGAACAAGGGTTTTAGGCGAGGGAGGGAACAAGATAAAAAGAGTGTATGGAAACTAAATAGAAACGACAATAAGAAAGATATATCATTTTACTTTTTAATAGTTAATGAGCTTGTAACTATACAGTTGTATTTTTTATATTTTAGCTTATTTGACTCGAATATGTAGAATCGGTAAATTCGGTTAAAATCGTAAGATTCTACCAAGTTTACAGGTAGACTCGATTAAAATCGTAAGATTCTATCAAAAAGATTTTACCCACGAGTCAACTCGGAAAGACCTTCTAGAGTTGTAAACTCATAGAATCGTATAGATAAAATTGCGATTTTGACAACTATGTGAAGGATCACTAAGTTTAAAAGTTTCTTCTACCTCTTTCACCAAGTGTTAAAATTTAAAGAATATATACAAACTAAAATTTTCAAGAAGTAGACCTGTTTATTTTTCACAAAAGAACTCGACCAGCTCTTAAATTTCCAATTCCAAAGTTAAAAATAAAGTAAACTTGTTCCTTAAGGATTTTACAACTTAATTTTAACTTAGTAAACCAATCACAACAGCAGGTGAGTAAGATACTTTCACAAGTCAATCTCATTGATTTTCAGTCTTTGCTTTGTACTATCTCCAATTTCAAGAGATTTTTGAAAAAAATTTGGCAGAATTTCCTCATGATTTGCTTTCAAACCAAAAATACAAGGTGGAGATTTTCCAATATAAATAACAGCAACAGTCAACAGATCATATTCATCACTTCAATACTTCATGCAATTCTATCCCTTCCCCCACACTTCAACCAAACAGTATCCTCACTGTTTTGCAACAAATAAAACATAGGAAAGGAATAAGAAATGAATTGGATACTTCCCTGAAGTCAGTCATTTGTTTCATTTTCATCAAAATTTTGCATGGCAAGAGATTTGCTTTGTTTGTTTCCTGTAATCACTACAAAAGAAAAACAAAAACAAAAACAAAAAATAAAAGCAGAAATAAAAGCAGAAAAAAATAATAAAGGAGTTCACCCACAGGAACTTGGGTACTCAATAATTATACAGGCCAATAAAAATAAAAGCAATAAAGATAAAATTGAGAGCTAGCAGGGTCTCTAGCTCTCTGGCCCTGGGCTCTGTCTGGTGCTACCCTCAGGAGTATGTCTCTGTGTGTCTCCTGGGCTGGCTATCCGTGTATGCTCTGAACTGAGCCTATCTGAGTGATGTGACTCAGATGAAGTCTGATATCTCATGCCAGCCCTTGTCTCTAGCCTAATTCAGCAAATGGCCGTCTTCAACGCCTCAAAGATAGTCTTCCTAAATTTCTTGTTCTTCTTCCTTTCCTTTGCCGGCCTATTTTACGGTGCTCACCTACTCCTATACGCCGGCCTAAAGCTGGCGGCATTCAACCGGCTTTCCTTGTTTTCTTCAGAGCTTGCTCAAGGCTGGCAGCCTTGAGCCGGCCTTCAGTGTTTCCTCCTTTTTTTTTCACCTGCAAATATTACCTGCTATACTAATAACTAAGTTAGTAAAAACAAAACAAATAAAACTATACTAATATTAGTCATGGGTTGCCTCCCAAGAAGCGCTTAGTTTAAAGTCGCTTAGCCTGACTTTCCTGATCTGATTATGGTTCTTTGAGATGCATGACAGTAGTAGTACTGTCAAGATTTTCCCCCTCAAAATAATGTTTGAGCAGTTGCCCATTCACTTTAAAAGTCCGATCATCCTCAGTTTTTAATTCCACCGTTCCATATGGAAAAACTCTTATAATCTCAAACGGTTCCGACCATCTTGACCGTAATTTTCCAGGAAACAACTTCAAACGAGAATTGTAAAGTAAAACTTTTTGTCCAGGCAAAAATTCTCGTTTGATGATGTTTCTATCATGCCATTTCTTTGCTCGTTCTTTATAGATACGAGCACTTTCAAATGCCTCATTTCTCCACTCTTCCAGCTGATTCAATTGGAGCAATCTGTTTTTACCTGCAGCTTTTTCATCAAAGTTAAGAAATTTTATGGCCCAATATGCATTGTGCTCAAGTTCTACAGGAAGATGACATGATTTACCAAAAACAATCATATATGGGGACATTCCAATAGGGGTTTTAAAAGCAGTCCTATAAGCCCATAATGCATCATCTAATTTTGAAGACCAATCTTTTCTTGATGCATTAACAGTTTTTTCCAAAATCCTTTTTATCTCCCTATTGGAAACTTCAACTTGCCCACTAGTTTGTGGATGATAGGGGGTAGCCACTTTATGTGTAACACCATATTTTGCCAAAAGTTTTTCAAATTGCTTGTTACAAAAATGAGACCCCCCATCACTAATTATAGCTCTGGGCACACCAAATCTGGTAAAAATGTTCTTTTTCAAAAATTTTAAAACTACTCGGGCATTTTTGTTTGTAAAGCAACAGCTTCACCCATTTTGAAACGTAATCAACTGCCACAAGTATATATTTATTTGAAAAAGATGAGGGAAAAGGACCCATAAAGTCAATCCCCCAAACATCAAAAAGCTCAATTACCAGAATATTGTTTTGTGGTAATTCATGCCGTTTAGAAATGTTACCTGTCTTTTGACATTGAGCACATGACATAATGAAATTCCTGCAGTCACGAAACAAGTTAGGCCAATAAAATCCAGATGATAACACTTTTGCTGCAGTCCTTTGAACACCAAAGTGTCCCCCTGCTTCTCTTGAATGACAGTGTTCTAAAATGCTCAGCTGATCAGATTCAGGTACACATCTTCTAATTATTTGGTCAGCACATTTTTAAACAGATATGGTTCATCCCAAAAATATTTTTTACATCATGCAAAAACTTTTTCTTTTGAGGATAAGACAAACCATATGGGATAATCTTACTAACCAAATAATTCACAATATCAGCATACCATGGCAAATCTAGGATTTCTACTGCATGCAATTGTTCATCAGGGAACTTTTCATTAATGGGAATGTCTAAACTATCAGATTCAAGTCTAGACAAATGATCAGCAATTACATTCTCAGTTCCCTTTTTATCTTTAATTTCAAGATCAAATTCTTGCAGTAATAATACCCATCTAATCAACCTAGGTTTTGCATCAGCTTTAGCAAACAAATACTTGAGAGCTGCATGGTCAGTGTATACTACCACTTTAGAACCTATCAGATAAGGCCTAAATTTATCGCATGCAAAGATAACAGCTAAAAGCTCTTTCTCAGTAGTGGCATAATTTCTTTGGGCCTCATTTAGTGTTCTACTTGCATAGTATATAACATGAAAGATCTTACCTCATCTCTGACCAAGTACCGCTCCAACTACAAAGTCGTTGGCATCACACATGAGTTCGAAAGGAAGCTTCCAGTCTGGCGCAATGATTACTGGTGTAGAGATGAGCTTTTCCTTTAATAAATTGAATGCCTGCAAACATTTGTCATCAAAATTGAACACCGCATCTTTTTCCAGAAGGTTGCAAAGAGGTTTGGAAATCTTGGAGAAGTCCTTGATAAATCGTCTAGAAGCCAGCATGTCCAAGAAAACTTCTGACTCCTTTAACAGTCGTGGGTGGTGGTAACTTCTCAATATCTCCACTTTGGCTTTATCCACTTCAATTCCTCTCGCAGAAATTTGTGACCCAACACTATCCCTTCTCTAACCATGAAGTGGCATTTTTCCCAATTCAAGATCAGATTGGTATCTTTGCATCTTTGTAAAACCGAGGCTAAATTCTCAAGACAAAGATCAAATGACTTTCCAAAGACTGAAAAATCATCCATAAAGATTCAATAAATTCTCAAGCATATCAGAGAATATAGCCATCATACACCTCTGAAATGTAGCAGGTGCATTGCAAAGTCCAAAGGGCATTCTCCTAAAGGCAAATGCCATAGGGACAAGTGAATGTTGTTTTCTCTTGATCATCGGGTGCAATAGAAATTGATTGTATCCAGAATATCCATCAAGAAAACAATAATAGTCATGCCCTGCAAGTTTCTCCAACATTGATCAATGAAGGGAAGTGGAAAGTGATCCTTTCGGGTGGCATCATTCAACTTCCTGTAATCAATACAAACTCTCCACCCAGTCACAGTACGAGTAGGAATCAATTCATTTTGCTCATTTTTCACTACAGTCATACCACCTTTCTTTGGCACTACTTGAACTGGACTAACCCATTTACTATCGAGATAGGATAGATAATACCTGCGTCAAGCAGCTTCAAACTTCTTTCTTGACAACATCTTTAAGTGTCGGGTTAAGTCTCCTTTGTGGTTGAACTGTAGGTTTACACTCAGCTTCCATAAGAATTTTGTGAGTGCAAATCATAGGGCTAATACCCTTAATGTCAGCAATGGTCCATCCGATTGCTTCTTTGTGCTTTTTCAACACTTCAATCAACTGTTGTTCTTGTTCATTTGTCAATGCAGATGAAATGATGATTGGCAAAGTATCGCCAATTCCGAGAAAAGCATACTTCAGATGATCAGGAAGTGGTTTGTTCCAAGTTCGGTGGTTGCATCAAAGACGGAACTTGCTTCTGCTCATTTGTACCCAAGATTCATAATATCTGGTTTTGATCATTGGTACATCTTCCAGTATTTCTTCATCCTCTTCATCACTCCAATTGTCCAAGTCTCTCAAGACGGACTCCATAGTCTCCACACCAGTTTGTTCCTCAAGTGATCAGAAACCAGCTCATCAATGGTATTGATGGTGTAACAGGCATCAGTATCATCAAATTTCTTCATTGCCTCATAGACATTGAAAGTAACCTGTTCATCCATCACCCGTAATGTAAGCTGCCCTTGTTCCACATCAATTAGTGCTTTACCTGTTGCAAGGAACGGTCTGCCCAAGATCATGGGAACTTCCCTATCTTCATCCATGTCTAGACTACAAAATCCACAGGGAAAAAGAATTTGTCAACTTTAACTAGGACATTTTCCACAATACCCCTAGGGTATTTTATACTTCTATCAGCAAGTTGCAAGTTACATGTGTATCCTTGCAATCTCCAAGTCCTAGTTTTTTAAATACCGATAAAGGCATTAAGTTGATACTTGCACCAGAATCAATTAAAACTTTATCAAAATAACAATCACCAATGGTGCAAGGAACAGTAAAACTTCCCTGATCTCGAAGTTTAGTGGGCAGACTGGGTTTGTTTCTGTAGGATCATGGAACATTCTCCAGTGAGTATCACATTTCCATCAATCTTCCTCTTGTTGGATAGCAATTCTTTGATGAATTTGGCATAGGAAGGCATTCCTTGAATCACTTCTAAGAATGGAATGTTGATGTGCAGCTTCTTGAAAACATCCAGGAATTTTGAAAATTGCTCATCAAGTCTTTGTTGCTTTAATCTTCCTGGAAAAGGGACGGGAGGAACATATGATTTCACCTCAGGTGGTTTTTGAATAGTCCTCCACCTTTCGTTTCCTTTGTTGTTTTGTGGTGGAATTTCCTCTTGTTCCTTGATAGTTTCCTCAACTGGAGCAATCTCCTTACCACTTCTCAGGGTGATTGCATTTACAGACTTGGGATTCTCCTCCGTGTTGCTTGGTAAAGACCCAGATGGTCTATTACTCACTTGCTGTGCAAGTTGATGGAGTTTCCCTTGCAAATCTTGAATGATTGCATTCTGATTATTGAGTGAGTTTGTTGTTGTGACAATGAAATCCCTCAGTAATGCATCAGTGGATGATTGAATTTGCTGTTGAGGTGGGGCATTTCTTACATATCCTTGTCCTTGGAAACCAGGTGGTGGCTTTAGAACATTGGCATCATTCCGATATGATAGATTGGGATGATTTCGCATATTCGGATGATATGTGTTTCCAAAATTACCCTTTTGGAAATTTCCCACATAATTGAGCTGCTCATCATTTGAAGATGATCCATGCGGACACTCAAAAGAGAGAGTGTGGTCCTGAGCAAATCTCACAACAAAACACTTGTTGTTTTTTATTGGAAGATTTGTAGTTGTGAGTTTACTTACTTGAGTGATGAGGGTTGCCATTTGAGCCTTGAGTTGTGATATATCTTCTTTGTCTTCCAAAGATGCTACTTTAGATCTTGTTCTTTCACAACTCCAATTATGAGCAGCGGAAGCTAATTCTTCAATAATCTCACTAGCTTCCTCATATGTTTTTCCCATCAGTGATCCCCGATGTAGCATCTACTAAGGACCTTAAAGCTTCATCAAGACTGAGGTAGAAATTTTCAATTAGTAGATTATCGGGTAAACCATGGTGTGGACATTTTCTGACCGCCTCTTTGAATCTTTCCCAAGCATCATATAATGATTCTCCAGGGAATTTGGTGAAGTTGGATTTCATTTCTTAATCTGGCGGTCCTTGCTGGAGGGAAAATCTCTTCAGAAACTTCTTTGTCAGATCATCCCATGTAGTGATTGAATCTGGAGGTTGGGAATTGTACCATGCCAAGCTTTATCCCTAAGAGAAAAAGGGAAAAGCTGTAGTCGGATGACTTCGTTTCTTACACCATTAAGTTTGACAGTGTTGGTGTATGGAGAAATTTGGCAAGGTGTTCATCTGGTCTCATTCGGATATCCTCCAAATTGATGTGACTCAACCATTTGAATCAGGGACGGTTTAAGCTCAAAGTTGTTAGCCTCCACAGTGGGCATTCTTATGGCGGATCTTGAATAGTAGGTACTGTATAGTCTCGAATTGCCCTTGGAGCGGGAGCAGCTGGTTGCAACTGGTTGTTGTTATCATTGTTTCCTTGATTTTGCCATTGCTCCTCTTCTTTGGTTCCTTCTTCTCTGTTGATGCAAGGTTCTTTCAATTTCAGGGTCTAAAGGTAGAATTTCAGAACTTCTACTTCTTCGCATAAAACCTGCAAAGAGAAAAGGAAAAATTTCAAACTAAATTTAAACCTAAACTACTAGCAAAGCTGAAGGTAGTCTAATATTAATAAGATCCCCGGCAACGGCGCCAGAAAACTTGATGTGCTATATTAGTATGAATTTTAAAGCATCTATTCCAGCAAGCGTACTGGCCTTCTATTGTAATATAGCATGAGTCAAGTGTCGATCCCACGAGATCTATTAACTACAAGTTATCAACTAATACTAATATCTAGGCAATTGATCTTTTCAAATGATTAGATTATCTAATTAAGTACTATATGAATGCAATGAGCTTTTGAAGAGAGTGATATATTGAAAAATGTGGGAAGGAGCAGAATCCACTTTAAACTATTGCCAATCAACTTGAAGTCATGTTATAATGATAATTAGATTCATGGATTTCATAAGAAATTGTCAAGATTTAAAAACAGAGTTTAAAAACCTTTTAAACCACAAAAACAATTCAATAGCTTCCGCTAAATAAATTATTAGTGGAATCAAAATTACAATTATAAACCTTCCGATTCTATAATTGACTAATACTTTATATTAACATCCCTAATTCCTTAGTGAGAAATCAATATAAAATTGCATTAATATTCATGGACAATTTCTAAATTAGATTAAACTCCGCCGCTTCCGCAATTGTAATTTAATCTCAATTTATGAATTCATATGAACCCTAATTTCCCTTCCGAGTTATTAGAATTCTTATACACCAAAGATATGATGAATAATCAGAATTCAATATGAATATTTCATGATTATAACTATCTTATAACATGGATTCAAAGATCATTTTAGCATGTTTAAAGCTTCATCAACTTCCCACAAAAAGAATTTAGCTACTCATGGATGATGATTTAACAATCAGATAAGAAATTGCAAATGATTTCATTATGATCAAAATATTCAGATATATGAATTGCATAAAAGGAAAAAGATCATATATCACCAATTCAAATATCAAAGCTTCACTTGCAAGTTCTTGAACAACTTCAATTTCTCTTCAAAAATCTCTATGGAATGCTTAATTCTAATCTATGTATTGTAGTATGATTTAGAGCTACTTGGGATTATTCTGAAAGTGAGGAGAAGACCCCCTATTTATGGGAAAAATTTCGTGCAAAACATTAAATGAACTTTGTTGTTTCACTTCGTACGCCGGCAGTTATGGATCCTACGCCGGCGGCTTACAGGCGGCGTATCTTCAAATTATCCTTTGCGCAGGCAGTGCACTGGCAGCCTTCAATATCGGTTACACCTATAGGCCGCTTCTATATCTGCGGCTTAGATGTAGATCTAACCGGCGTATGTGATCAGAAATGAAGCGTTGGGCTGATTTATAATGAACGTCGTCCCAAAGCCGGCGGCTTTCACACCGGCGTAGGCATTCCAACAGATTTGTTGCTTCAGTTTCCTTCAAGCGTTTAATGTCTTCATGTCTCTTTAGATCTTTGTCCTACACTGCCCCAACGCCGGCGGCTTAGGAGCCGGCGTATGCTGTAACTCCTTGTGCGCTGGTGACTTTCCAATTCTAAGCTGCCGGCCTTCAAGTACGCTGGCTTCTTCATCTTCTACGCTGGCAGCTTTGAGGCGGCTTACAATGTAGTAGAGACATATGCTGGGCAAAGCCGGCAGTGCTGCAGCGGCCTTGAGTTTTACGCCGTCTGAACGCCGGCGGCTTTGAATGTAGAAAAGCAGGCCTTGACTTCAATTTTTCCTATTTTTGATTCAAATTCTCTTGTTTTGATTTATTTGTCCAAAATAGTCCTGAAACATAAAATTTAATCAAAACAAATATCCATTCTAGCTCTTTTAAACATCAACAAATCGTATAAAATATGATCTTATTCGGAGTAGGATTGATTAAAACTTAATTTTAAAAAGATTAAATGACTTTTTCATAAGAAACCATCCTAAAAACAATTTCCCAAAATTCATATTTAAAAATGAACTCCATTTAAACACCTATTTCCAAATGTCAAAATGAGTATTTTAATGGAAAAATAGAAGTCTTAGGGACTAGATATAATAAAGACTTGATTTTTATAAGAATAAATATGTTTTATCAAAGTGGAAACCTAAAACAAAGAAAAAGTTTTCCAACTAAGATCAAACAATATTTTCCTTTCCAAAAATTGTGCAAAATTCATCACTAGGCAAAATTCACTTTAAAACATCTATTTTCTAACCTTTAAATGAAGAAATTTATTAAGATAATGAAGGTATTAGGTATATAGGTCATCAAGGCCTTATCATAGTAAAGATATGCATGATTTTCAATGGAATAAAGATAGTTTTCTCAAACAAGTGTTCATGACATTATTACAAAGTGAAAGTTCTTGCAAAAATTCATTTTAATCAAGAATCATTAAGGAATTACATGTTGATAGCTCACATCATGACATTCATGATCATAAGTTGTAGATATTGCATGTACATATAATCTACTTGTTAGAAATAATGCAAATTTCACAAAATAATTTTGGAATTTCAAATTCTAGTTATTGATCAGATTTGATCCAAACATTCCGAGACCTAAACATTTTCAAAATTTAGTAATAACATCATAAATAGAAAGATCTTTCAAAGTAGATAGAAATTGATAGCTTATTTGCGAAATTCTGAGTTCAAATGATCAAGTTATGGCCATTTTAAGTTGGAATTTCTAATTACCACGGAAATTACGAATTTAAATAGTTTTATTTGAAAATTTTGGAATTATTTATGGTATGAAATACTCATAGGGGTATTTCTTTCGTTTAAGTGATTTTGGAATTGGGGGAAATTCGTGTTTCCGAATCACTACCGTTAGAGACCAGAGACCATGGCCGAGTGAGTTCATTATCTTTAAATTATATGCTTGTGATTATGCTTGTAATGTTAGTGGCATTAGAATTAAGGCAAGATAAAAATTTGACTATGTGTATATGAGTTATACTTGGGTGAATTGATGATAAGAATATCGAAATGAGCTTATTGTAAATATTTGTATGATTTATGATAGAATTGAAGTGTCTGCAATATCTATGATCACCCATAAAGTGTTAAATTAATATGCTATGATCTTATAATCAAATTGGCCATGCATGCCATATGTGAGTCACATTGCATAGGTTATTATACATTTATGGGAAGAAGGCATAATAACTGGGCAACGAGAGGCCTGTAAACTCGAATGCTGGCGTAGGGACCGGAATTGAAAATGTGTGTAGGTAGGCACCTGTATCAACCACAATATAAATTAGAAAAATTGAAATCTTTGGTTGTATGGGCTTGAAACACCTAACCCCAAATGGAGGGTGCAAATCTATTCAACATAAGACTTCCAGACTGTCTTATATATTGTTTGCTCACGTGCTTAAGCATTTCATATGGTTGTTAATATAACTTGCATGATATATATATATATATATATATTACTTATTGAGCATTTAATTTTGGAAAGTGGAACTCACTAAGCTAGCGTAGCTTACACTCCCACAATTTCTTTCTAATGCAGTTCCCGTACTTATGGCTGCATCCCTAGACCTAGCCAAATCAGGTAATGAGAGACTAGAAGTTATCTCCTTAGAAGTTTACGATTGGTTTGTATAGTTTTTAGTAGTGAACCTAGAAAGATCAAGTGTTACCAAAAAGATAATACCTAGACTTATGTGTAGCAGGAGAATGCCCATTAATGCTTTATCATTGATCCTAAGATATATGAGGTTTATATTTTTATACTTATCCTATCAGGTTGAATTATCTATCTCCAATTGTTTATGTATTCTATTGTCGTAAGGCAACGCCTTGTATACTAATGCAAGACCTTTGAATGATTGGGATAGTAATTCTTAAGTCTAGTTTAGCATGCAGCGGACTGTTACGTTTAGAATACCCTTTGGGGCGTGACAACAAGCAAAAACATAAGTACAAAGATGTGAGAATTTAAACTCACTCGGCCATAGTAGTAAAAGCTTCTTAGTTAAAGTAATCCTCCGGGCAAGGTAGCTCAGACTCCACGTTATCTATACAAAAGAAGTACCCAAAATGAGTATTTCTTGTAAGTTCTACTTAAACTTGTAACTCTATTTCACTAAGTTTGTCAAAATTCTCATAGAGTAAAATTCCAACTTAAAATTACCATCATTTTAACTCAGAATTTTGCATATTATATACCATTTTCTACATAGTCGAGAAGATATACCCATTTCTAAGGTTATTTTCTTCATCAAGATGGATATATGTTAGAAAAAATACCAAGATTGACGTCAAAGGTAAAGGTACTTGCAATTTAAACTTGCATCAAGACAAGATTCTATTTATACATGATGTCCTTTTCACTCTAGAGATCCGATGAAACTTAATTTTTGTTTTAGCACTTTTAAGTTTAAAGTAGGGTTTTAATTTTAGTGGCAATAATGTTGATGTTTATTTGGAAATTTTATTTTATGGGTTTAGTTTTATGTGGGAATGGTTTTATTATACTAGTTGTTGAACCAAATAATGGAAGACATTATGATTGTTCTTCTCTTATGGCATCATCTGAAAATAATATTGTTGGTGCAAATATTTAGCATACTATACTAGGTCACATTGGGCAAGGTAGAATGGATAGATTAGCTAGCGATGGTCTTTTAGGCTCATTAGCTAAAATTGAATTGCCTACATGTGAATTTGGTTGAGCTGGTATATTAACACGAAATCCTCTTAGCAAAGCAACTCAATCTTCTTATCCATTACAATTAATACATTTAAATATTTTTGGTCCCATGAATGTGAGGGTAACGAATGGATCCTCATATTTCATTACATTTATTGATTATTAGACCTGTTTTGGTCATGTTTATCTAATTTGTCACAAATTTGAAGCATTAGATTATTTCAAAAGGTTCATAAGTTTAATTAAAAATTTGTTAGACAGAAAGGTAAAGGCTTGAGAACTAGTAAGGGTTGTAATTTAAAGAGCTATGTAATGAAAAGGGAACTGTATAAATGTTAACTATTTTTGGAACCTCCCAACACAATGGTATTGCTAAGAGAAGGAGTAAAACACTAATGAAAATAGTTAAGTCCATTATAATACAAGCAAATCTGCGCATCTCTTTTTGGGGAAGATGCCTTATTGTTATATTATCATATTGTGACACAATTACATAATATTATTCATTATTCATAATTAGGTGTTATCATAATCATTACATAGTAACTTATTATATCCCTATAATAACTATTATAGCGATAAGATTTCTAGATATTTTTATCTTTATAAGAGTTAAATTATAATGATATTATTATAATAGTCCACTAATATTAGAATATTAGTTATAATATAAGTATAATAAGATTATTTATCATGGTTATAATAATATAGTATTATAATTATGATATCATAGAATTAACAGTGTTAACGACCTTAAGTACTTTAACATATGGATATAGTAAATTATATATTATTGGGTATTATATGACCATATAATAGTATTATAGCTAATAGTATCAAGTGAATCATATCTATTAGTGTCAAAAAGTCCTAGTTAACTTACCTTATCTTATTTTGTTTTTTTTTTTCTTTATCTTATGGACATTTAACGATGGGTGACAATTACATCTCTCTCTCTCTCTCTCTCTCTCTCTCTCTCACACACACACACACACACAAAACAAAAGTCATCCCACCTACATAGCCAAAACTTCAAACTTTATTTTTTTCCCACACGCAGCGCAGGTACCACCATCTGCTAGTGACAAAATAATCTCAATTATCATTTACTATAATATATCAAGCTAATACTAATAATTGTAATGCATAATTAATATTGTTGCTATAGTTATTATACACACACGCGCACACACTCAAATTATAATTAAATTATTTGTATTTTGATATTTTAAAATTTGAAAAATATGGCAACAATTTTTTGCAATCTTTCTTAAACTTTTTTCATAATGTTATCAAAAATTAGATTTTTGTAAAATTAAAGGGATTACAAACTTCAATTAACATAAATTAAGGACATGTTTGTTATGGAAATTTATAATTGATATAAAATTTGTTTCAATTTGCAAGTAGATTGAAAAAAAATTCACAATTATGATAAACAAAAATTCAATTGCAATTATTGCAGCAAATAATACATTTGTCACAAAGGAATTAACGATAATGATTTCTAAAACAAATTTTGCTGTAGAAATTCCTCTCTCAAATGTCTTTTGTGACAAAATTGATATTTTCAGAGAGAGCAAATGATTGTGTATAAAGCCCAAAATTCTTATGATGGAATATAAGGAGTTATGTTGATCCAACGTGTGAATTTCAAAGTTACTAATTTGGCAAGCCATATTTAGGTGAGTAATTCCCACAAACCCTAAATATCTTAAATTTATTTTATCAAATTAAGGCTTTTCTCTAATTCGATAAAAAAAACCATACAATTAATATCATAATGAATGTCCTAGTAAGAACATCATACTTATTTTGGTATTAGAGTTTAGAGTCAATGAAGGAAGTATGATTGTGTTGAAGATGGATTATACATACGAGGTTATGATGTGTATACCTATGTATAGTGTGGTTGATTATGTTGTGATGAAGCTATGACAGTTGATTGTAGGTGGTGTTGTTGCTGTAATAGTGAGTGTACTAGTTGTATGCCAAGTGCTTACTAAAATTATCAAGCGGTTAGTGTATGTGTGCCAAATGTATGAGAAATTTCCTAAGAGGGACTTGTTTGTAGCATTGTTATGTGTTGATATATTAACTTTAGAAGATCAAAATTTCTAATAATTGTGTGCTTGGTGTTGTGGTTGACTAATGTAGCTACATTAATGGTGTCAAGGCATGATGAATAATCTCGATAGGTTAACTAACCACCAACATATATAGGATCTCATTATTGTTGGGAACAATTTACTATTGCTACTCAATAATTAATTTAGGCCTGACCACTTGGGGTAACTTTAGTTATGAGGTAATTAGATTCACCTAGGGATGCTAGGCAAGAAAAGAAGACCAAAAATTGGCGAAAAAAATGATTAATCGACATTAGGGTATGAATTAGCATGTGAAAATGGCAATAAATATACTAATGGTTGCAAATTTGATGGCAATTGACTGCCTACATAATGTTAGTGAGCATGCCATCTTTTAATGAGGGTAGTTTTATAAATGAGTACCTAGACCAAGAGTATAAACTAGAGAAACCCTTCAAGTGCTATGAGTATAAAGAAGTCACAAAAGTTTGTTTAGTTTCATTAGAGTTTTCAAGGTATGTTTTTTTAGTGGAAGAAAGTCGTGGCAAATAGACAAAAGAACTAAGAAAGGGAAGTCCATACTTGAAGAGAAATGAAGATGTTGCTATGGGAGAGATTGATACCTTATTACTATCATCAAGACACATTCATAAGACTATAGGCATAGCATAAGCATAGAAGAATGTGTGCGTAGGCTTAAGATGTTGATTATACATAGCGATGTAAATGAACCACCTGGGTGGACTATAGTTTACTTTGTCACTAGACTCTAATATGAGATTGAGAATGTAGTAAAGCTTCAACAATTTAATACTCTTGAGAAGGCTATTCAACTTTCCCTAAAGAGTAAACTTAGAGATATAACAATTCATATTGTACATCTTCTTCCATATTTACTTAATGATCACTATAAATAAGCAAAGATTAAATCAAGGAGGAGTGAATAGTAGTCATGAGGTTAAGCAAAATACTACTAAGCACAATAAACATAGAAGGGAGTCAAAGAGAAAGATACATGCCACATCGAAACCTCAAAAGGATACAACTGGTAATTTAAGTAAGAAATCTAATTAAATTAAATGTTTCAAATGCTTAGGTAATGGCATATTGCTTCTTAATGCCTAAACTGAAGAGTGGTGTTTCTTGGTACTAGAGGAGAAATGCATAGTGAAGATGAAGAGGAAGTTGTAGATGAGCCTAATGATCTGGAAGTTTCCATGGGTGCTTTTTCTGAGAATAAATAAGCAAATGCCTTCAATTATCAAAGGCAAGGATAATACGTAAGTATAGTTTTGAGGGGGGCATTAAATGTGTGATCATCAACTGATGATGAGTAAAGGAAAAACCTATTTTGTACTGCTTTCTAAGTGAAGTGAAATTTGTGTGTTCTTATAATAGATAAAGGTAGTTGAATTAATGTGGCAACTGCATCTTTAGTGGAATGATTAAATCTACCTACTATATCTAGTCTTTGACCTTATAAGCTGCACCAATTGAATGAGAAGACTTGTTTACACGTTAATGATTGCTAAAAGATGCACTTGTCGTTAAGATAGTATAGTGGATTAGATTAACTACCATTCCACAAGGAATATTTTTGTACTAGTGCTGACCTATACAGTACTATCCAATTGATGAAATTTAATTGAGTAAGAATTACTGAATTCATTAACTAAAACCGAGGGAAGCAATTTAATTAACAAAAGAAAAAAGAAAAAGGAAAACACAAAAGGAATTATTAAGGTTTACCAAAATTGCAAAAACAATACCTAGATTTTGAATCCCCCTACAATTACGTTAGTGATCTTAAGATGGCATCAACTACCTTATCAATTTCTTGAGTTATGGGAATTCCTAATTTGTATAAATATCACAAACACCTAGCCTTGGATGCACTGATTAAAATCTCTTCCTAATTAAAATCCCCTCAAATTGCACTATCGTTTATGATTCCTCTATTAGGTTTGACTCTAATTAGGAAGATTTAAGTCGTCTTATCTCTAGAATTGTGTGCAACTTCTTCTAATCATATAAATCTATTCACATATAATTCCTCAATCTATATGCATGAAATCAAACATTAAATCCCAACACTAGTAATAAAGTCTCAAAGAAATAATAAAGCACACTTGATAAGCTTTATTTACTCTACTCAAATCATGGGAGTTTGTGCTCATTTTATTTGAATATTTCATAAAATTCCCATAAATTATGCTATTATTACTTAAATTGTTGTTTTTAGTGCTAACGAGCCTAAAAGAAAGAATCAAAGTGATTTGATCAAAGATTGGAACAAAAACAACAAGAACATGTAATCCCATAAACAATTACGCCTATAATTCAAGGCTACAAATCACCTTGAAGTTCTAACCGCACCTGCGATTTGAATCCAGGGGACAAGATGAAGATTTGGCACAGAGTCAATCACAATTGATACCACGCTCATGATTGACCCTTGTGATTAACACTATGAAGAAGCATGAACCAAGTTGCATTTAGACTCAAAGCTCACCGCACCCCTACGCATGCCCATGATTATA
This sequence comes from Combretum micranthum, assembly GCA_024138025.1. Taxonomy (NCBI): domain Eukaryota; kingdom Viridiplantae; phylum Streptophyta; class Magnoliopsida; order Myrtales; family Combretaceae; genus Combretum; species Combretum micranthum. Next base: position 4,531,340 of record JAMXBD010000003.1, read on the forward strand.
ATCGCGGATTGACCCCTATCACATGCATGTGATTTCTAACAAGTTCATTATGCCAAATCTGCCATGTCAGCAATAATATCTTCATTCTTTCTGTACCTTCTGTCAATAAACAGGCATGTACAATAGTGTGAAAAGCATGTATCATAGAATGTACCATAATGTAGTGGAGAATGTAGGGTTGTCACGCCCCGAAGGGTACCTTAAACGTGGCAGCCCGCCACATATAATATCAAGGCTTAGGAATGACTTCCTTAGTCATACGAAAGCCCTAGTATTATATGTAAGGCGTCTAGCACGGTAATAGGAGACGCTTTTGGGAAGCATAGTTTAAGCAAGTAAAAATGAACATATAAGAATCCAAAAATAAGACATAATTATATCATTAATAACTAAAGGTCTATTACATGATTTCTTAGGGACATACCCCCACTAATCCCAAGGATCGTGATACTCTTTACAACATCCAAAATACTACATTAAAGATTCCAAAGTAATTCTAATCTAAGTCTTCGAGTAGATTTCCTCCAAAAGCTTCAATATATAAAACTTACACGGATACAGGGAGACTTCGCGTATAAAAATAGGTGTTCCTGAGAATACAAATATCTATAGGGGTGTAAGCTTATGGGCTTAGTGAGTAAATCCCAAAATTCATACTCGAAGAAAATTATCAATCAAGTTTATTATTCAAACATATGAAATGCAACAACCACGTGAGCATACAAGACATATGACTTTCCGAGAATCATATGTTGAATGAATTACGCCCTTCATTCGGGGTTGGGTATTCAAGCCAATTACAGCCACAACTTTTAAAAACACTTTTATAGATCTTACCGGCTCCTATACGCCATCAAAAACTTGTAGTTATTACAGGCTCCTACTAGCCACCAATTTAAGTAGTTCTTACTGGCTCCTACTCGCCACTTACATGATATACCAGTTATGTCTACCACCACTATTATGCACTTGTCCCACCAATCGTATAGTAGTGAATGCAATGTGACTCAACATATGAAGTGCATGAATAATTTCTTTAATTAAAGTCTAGTAGTTACATTTAACTTCTTTCAAGTGATCAACCAATTTCAAACACTTCAAGATATTAATGCACATACAACTTTATTACAAACAAATCGAGTTTCGATATACTTAGTATTCTTTCAACATATTATCATACACTTCCTTTTGATTTTGCTTAAATTCTAGTGCAACTAATTTTACAAGCACAATCAAGAGTATGAAAAATAACGGGGAATAAACTCACTCAGCCATGATGACACCTTTCTTGAAACGAATGAGTCGTTCGGGATTTCCACTAATCGTAGTAATCTTCGGGATGTGAACAATCCTCCTCGAGATTATCTAAAAGAAAGAAAGGATACCTAAGATGAGTATTTCATGAACTTCTTTTCTTGAAGATTCTAATTTTTTCTTAAAATCGCGGTAAAATCGTATAAGAGGAAATTCCAACTTAAAATGGCCATAACTTGCTCATTTTAACTCGAAATTTCGCGTATAATATATCGTTTTCTACCTACTCGAAAAGATCTACGCATTTCTAAGCTTATTTCCATAAAACTAAGTCGTTTGGGTCCCGAAAAGGCAGCGACCAGATTTGCCACGAATTTGCAAAAACTTCTTTTCCTTCTTGTAAATAAAGCTCATTTGAAAAGATGAATATTTCAAGTATTTTGTAAACTTTTGAAAGGTATATACATATATGTAATGACTCATAACAAATGCATGAAGTAAATGAAGTTATCTCAACTTATGAAAAGTAAGGTTTTTAAAAGACTTTGAACTTGAGATTTTATTGAAATATTCATTTTATTTTTGAAAGATCTTAATTTATTGGAGACGAATATTCTTTTTCTAAATTTAATCTCTTGTAATTACTTTAATTTCCTAAAGTGTGGTTTTATTTTCTAAACTTGGATTCAAAAAGTAGTAAAATGACATTTTTATTTCTTGTAATGATTCCAAAAGAATTTCTACTTCTTGATGAAAGATAAGTTTTCATAAAACCCTTTGTTTATGTAAGAAAAATTATTCCCATGCATGTTCATGGGTTTTTAAGAAATCCATTTTCTATATTTATTTAAGAAAGAACCTTTAGTTTAAGAAAATACTTCCTCATTTATTTTTGTTGAGACAAAAACATTATGTTCATGCATGAATATGAATCATAAAGGAACATAATAACTTGAAAGCTTAAGTAAATAATAAAGTAAATCAAGTATTGGGACCTTAGCTTCATCAAGGTATCCCGGGACTAAGAAAAGACTAGTCCCAAAAAAAGGAAAAGAAAAAGAATTGTTTTGACTTGATGAGGACAAGTCTAAGACTAGAATGACTAGGCTTAAAATCAACTTGAAATAAAATAAATTGTGATAAAGTAAATAAATTGCATGAAAGATAAATAAATTGCAAGACAATGAGCTTATATGCTCTAAATAGTATATATAGCTATATAGATATATTAGATAGTAATAAACATAAAAGAAATATAAAGAACATAAAGGAATTGATATTATGAACAAAAATAAAGTATGAACTTATTGTTGCTTTCTTAACCTTTATGGTTTTAGAAAACACACATTAAGTTCATACTAAGTAAATGAACATGTGGATTTCTTGAAGGCATATTACCTAAAAGAAAGAAGAAGAGAGAAGCTCCTTGTAGAAGACTTCTTGGAGAGAATTCTTGAGAGAATTTGAGAGAGATTTTGGTATAGTAACTTTAGAGAAGAAGTGGTGTGAATGAAGTGAAGGTATGAGGGGGTATTTATAGGAAAATGTGGGAGATGATTTGTGTTAATTAAATAAGTGAAAAATAAAACAAATTGAGGCATTATTTGGGGGGGGGGGGGGGGGGGGGGGGGGGGGGGGGGGGGGGGGGGGGGGGGAGGGGGAGGCCCGGCGCTACTTCATGCATAAAAGAGGGGAATTTTTTTTTTTTTTTGTTATTTTGTTAATTAAAAGTAAGAAATAAAAGATGTGAAATTATATTGGAAATGAAAAATGTGTAAGAAATAGGTGTATGGTTTGTAAGAGTAGGTTGTAAGGAAAAGTAGAGAAAGGTGAATAGTGTAGAATAGTAGAAAATAGTGTAATGTAAAAGTAGACATGACAATTAAATACCGGTAGTAAGAAAATACACGTATGAAAGCGATATCTGATATTTTTAGCTACCGAAAAATTTCGAAATTGATATTTTTGGAAACCTCATATTTTTATGAGTCTAACGGTATATTCGGAATATTTTTCCTATTCCAAGCTCCCGGACACGTTTTTCAAGAGTCGGGTCCGATCGGGATCAAAGGACACTCGAATTTTAAAAAACTGATATATTTATAAAACCTATAGCTATTACGAACTATTATAACTAATTTTTCCAACTTCGTTTTCTAGGGCTTGAAAAAACGGCAATGCCGGACTTAAGCGGTTACAGTAAACTAGGGTTTGGTTGACTCTGAGAAATCCGGTTGTCTCCCGATTAGGGTTTAAACTATAATTCGAATTCAAAAAAAAAAAATTTCGGGGATTTACAAGTGTAGTGTATAGAGAATAGAATAGAATTTTTAGAGAGAGAATTATAGTGAGAGAAACTCTTGCTCTACTTAGGTTCAAATTTTTAAGTTAATTCGAGAGCTAATTTCAAACTCATTTTGCAAGGATTCCTACGATGATTATGTTCTTATTTTGAGGAATATCATGGAGAAATAACTTATCTAAGCTTAGATTTTATGGAACCCAAAACCCAATTCATGTGATTTCAATTGTGCATTTATTGACTGTTGTTGACTATCTGTAGTTAATAGATTGAGTTGCATTTTCTTGGATTTATGTGTGTGTACAATGTAAGTTCATGTTAGATTTCAACTAAATAGATTGAGAGATCATTCTTTTGAATAGATTTAAGTTATTAATGACAATTACTCATAACATCTAGAGATAGAGTGGTGAAATCCTTCCGTCACTTGATTAATAGTTTTTAATCAAATGATTCTTGTTTTTTATAAAAATCTAGGTTGTTAATGGTTAGATGTTTTTTAATGACAATTACTCATAAATCTAGAGATTCAAATTGTTTGACTTAGGTTTAGATATTTTTTATGCTCGAAAGAGGTATTAACTTAAATTTGTGAATTCAACAGTACAAGCATATTCAACAAAAAAAAATCATTGAGTTTGTTCTAAGAAAACACATGATAAGGATTTGGAGAAACAAGATCTAAGCCATTTCCTGCAATTTGAATTTATATTTAGAGAATGCCTTGAAGCATGTATATAAGTAGCTTAGATATGTAAATACTTAGTTAACTTGTATATACCATACATCTCTGAGTTTTCTTAGACTAGATAATAGACGAAAGTGAGTACGGTAGGTGCTAACAATCCTTGAGAATAAGACCTCATTGTTTCTATGCTACTTTAATAGGTACACTTGCCTTAAATGTTGTGACTAAAGTTGATTGGAACTCTTAGCTTTTACAAATTTTTTAAAGCTTCTTTGTGTCTTTACACCAGAACCAACACATGATTGGATTCAAGAAAACAATAAATTCATTTGAAAAAGAAACAAAAGATATCACATAGTTCTCCAAAGGTTCATTAAATCTAGTTATACAAATTTACTCCTCCATAAAAATAAACATGAAAGAAAAATGCAGAGTAAAATATAAAATATGAATAAATAAGTCTTCAATTGATCATGAATCTTGTGCTCCTGAAAAATAAAATGTTGCTCTCTACCTTGCTCTTGTGTTCCTTACCTTTATGTTGGTAATATTGTCACCAGTGAATGTCTTCTCTTTCATCTCACAAAAGCTATATATAATAGAACAAATATCATAATTACAAAGAAATAGGCATGTGCTAGGTAAGGTATGCAGACGTGCATCTAAAACTTCAAAGATAAGCGAATGGAACACGTCTTACGTATGCAAGCAAGTGCACATGCAAGGTGCATGATGGTGCTCTTTAGGTATGCACTTTTCTAACCACAAAATTCCTTCTTTAAATGCATGATTAAAACATGGTTTGTAGTTTTAGGATTTGTACTGGATCTAAGCTTCCAAATATCTTCCAATTAAGCTCCAAAATGCATAAAACTTGTCCAAATTCCTTCAGGTGGCCTAGATATTTTCTAAAGTAGATCTTAAGAATGGATACCATCGAATCCACATGTCGGCTAGTGATGAATGGAAGACCATGTGTATGACCTCATCATAGCTTGTATACATGGTGGTCATGCCATTTAGATTGACCAATACACCAAATACCTTCATTTAACTCGTGCGTCATCATATACTACATGACTTTCTAAGTAAGCTTGTGATGGTTATTTTGACGATATATTAGTTTATCCTAGAGACTTACCTGGTCATGCCCATCATTTAAGGTTTGTAATCACTATATTAAGGGAAGAATCTCAATAAGTGTGCATTTTGTTTGAATGAAGTGGTCTTCTTGGGTTTTGTAGTATTTAGTAAAGATCTTGAGGTGGATGTAACGCCCTAACCTGTTGGCATTACAACCCGCCACGTGTTCTCTCTTAATAGGACACGCTAAGGCTTTAATTACCACAAATAACATGAAGCAATCTAGTATAACTCACAAAGTATAAAAGAATACATGTGGTCCTCATAAATAATTTATCTGATATGAATGTAATCTCCTTGAATCAAAAAAAAAAAAAAAAACTAGACATTGTTGACATAACTGTAGGTCAACAAGTCGAACCATACCCTAAAACTATTACCACATATAAAACTCCAAATACAACTTAAAACTTCAATGAACAAAACATGAATCTAACACTGAATAATAATCAAACATAAAAAGAAATCTTCTTTGATCCATCCTATGTCATCTATGACTATACTACTAGTCATCAGCAGGGTAGTCAGGACCGCTAACGCCATCCCTATCCCTATCCTCATAGACGATATCAAAACCCAATAGATCATATATCACACTATCATCACCTGAACCTGAAATATAATAGAATGAGCGGCGAAGCCCAGCACGATAATATCCAATCCAGTTCAAGCAAGTTTATGCACATATAGCATGTATAAATAAATGCAACTGAATTAAATGCATACAACAGATTATTATCTATTTTAGTCCGGCAAAACAACACAGTTTAGAATCCAGTATACATAAATCCCGAACTTAGAGTAACTCAGACTCTACTTTAAAAACAACCAACTGATTTTGAAAATAAGTAATCATATACATATATGGATGAGTGGGTACTCCCCAAACATCCAATTCTTGAACACCTAAATTCTATCGGAATCATATCTTAGCACGAGTCCACTCGGGACAACCTCACACTACGATCATCAGGGTGCCTCACCAGTATCATTGTCTGTCAGGTTTCTACTGGTCAAAGCCAACCACAACCAGGCAGACAATTATTAAGCCGAATATTTATTAAGTTCATTATGTAATTCTGTTCCTACATCCATTCACAAAATTCTAATCTACAAGCACATACATCAAACAATGGATTGGTCATACCTTTTATATTCAGGAGATAACTTGAACTATTCAAAGACAACCGTCAACAACTACTTGAAAACCAAACCACAACACAATCAGCCACTACCACCAAACTCTCAAACTCCCAAACCCGATATCAAACAACAACTCCAAATCTCAACCTATAACATATCAACATATATCAAATCACCAACATTCATAGATAAACTAAACTTAATATAAAACAACCTATCTAAACTAACCTGATTTAGAAATCTCCATTATTGCACTGTCTATTCCAATCAAACTCCATAATTATCCTCAAGAATAACAAGGAACCACACAAAACTTTACAATCACCAAATATTTTCACTAAAACCCTAATTCGCATAACATAAAGAACATATAAGGATTGTTTAACTCGTATTTTGTTTGAATCCATAATAGAGGAGATTTACTTACTATTTTGAATCACTAAAACCCGTCTTGTATTCACCAATTCACAGATCTCAAACGTGCTAGGGTTTTTCTCCAAAAATCTTCATGTAAAAATTCAACCAAACCTTAAGAAACTTGTATAAATTTGTATATAATCCAAATTAGAAGGTTAAGATTACTTACTTTGGATCAAAAACACCCTCCCAATGATTCTCCAAGCATGAATCTCTAAGAACACCCCAAAACTCTCTTATACGAAGGAGAAAATGATATAAAGAAAATCTATCGAAAATGTTTTTCGTGTCTCGTATTTATAGATTTGGTCATACGTTGGCCCTACACCGGCGGCATACTTGTAAATCTTGCCAGCGTACACCATACGCTGGCAAAATTTACACGAACGCCAGCAGTGTTCATCGCGGCTTTGATTTCTAGAATTTAAATTCTTTATTCATACGCTGGCAAATCCTTAACCTACACCGGCGGCTTTCATGCCGGTGTTGAGAAAAAAACCCTAGTGAACGCCGGCAGCGTTCCTCCTAACGTTAAGAAAAATGCTACTGTTCACATCCTACGTCATCTCTATGCCGATGGCATAGATACTCCAGGAGGCAGCGTACAATCTGTCAAAAATTGCAGAAATCTGAACTTTAATATTTGTCCCACAACCAAACTTAATCTTTTACAATTTACTTGTTTTGAATTTAAACTCATCCTATATCATCTCATGATTCATAATTCATTATATTTCCATCTTTATTTCTGTATTTTACATCTCTCCTCTCCTAAAAAGAACTTTCATCCTCGAAAGTTACCTGGATTATTGAAATATCTCAGGATATTTGGATCTCATGTCCTCCTCCAGCTCCCAAGTAGCTTCACGTTTTGTTTGATTCATCCATTGTACCCGAACATATCTGATAACCTTGTTTCTCAAAAGTTTCTCTTTAGAATCAACAACTTTTATCGGATTTTCCACTGTAGTAAGATTTGGTTGAACATCTAACGGTTCAAGAGCAATGACTTCATTCGGATCCCAGACATACTTTCTAAGCATTGACACATGGAATACATTGTGTGCCCCTTCTAGGTCAGGTGGTAAGGCCAATCTGTAAGCCATGTTGCCTATCCTTTCTAATATCTCGTACGGTCCCACGTATCAAGGGTTTAACTTTCCTCGTAGTCCATATCTGACAACCCCTTTTGTTGGTGATATCTTGAGCAATACATGCTCACCCACTTCAAATTCTAAGGGTCTTCTTCTTTTGTTCGCATAGCTCTTTTGCCGACTCTGAGCAGCTTGTAACCTCAAACTGACTTTATCGACTGTATCTTGAACCAACTCGGGTCCCAACATTTGTCTTTCACCTACTTCATCCCAGTGAATAGGTGAGCTACACTTTCTACCATAAAGCACTTCGTATGGAGGCATACCAATCGAAGCTTGATAGCTATTATTATATGAAAACTCTATTAAAGGCAGATACTCATCCCAAGATCCTTTAAAGTCCAACACGCACGCCCTCAACATGTCCTTTAAGGTCTGAATAGTCCTTTCCGACTGAGCATCTGTCTGTGGGTGATAAGCTGTACTGAATACCACTTTTGTTCCCAACGCCTGATGTAGACTCTTCCAAAACCTTCCCACAAACCTCGTGTCTCGATCTGATATAATGGATACCGGCACTCCATGCAACCTCACAATTTCTTTAATGTACAACTGAGCTAACCGTTCCAACTTATACCCGGTCTTGATAGGTATGAAATGAGTTGCTTTCATGAGACGATCCACAGTAACCCAAATTGAATCAAACTTCTCTTTCGTCTTGGGTAAATCGGAAACGAAATCCATCGTGATGTGTTCCCACTTCCACTGTGGTATTGGCAACGATTTCAACTCTCCTGCCGGTCTCCGATGTTCGATATTTATCATCTGACACGTGTGACACTTAGAGACATATTCTGCAATTTCCTTTTTCATGTTATTCCACCAATACAACTTTTTCAAGTCTTGGTACATCTTGTTCCCTCCCGGATGAATGGAATAACTAAAATAGTGTGCTTCCTTTAGCAGTTCTTTCTTTAAATCTGCTTGAATCGGCACACTTAACCTTCCTTTGTGCCGCAAAATATTTTCATCATCAACATAAAATTTTGGTGCTCGTCCCATTTCCATTCTTCTTTTGATCTCTAATATACTCTAATCATCTGACTGACTCGTTTTAATTCTGTCCATAAGAGTAGGTTGTATTCTCATATTAGCCAAACGTTCACCTACTTGTCTTGTGACTATCTCTAATCCAAATATCCTCATATCATCAATCAGATGCCTTTCTGTAGTAACCATAGCTATCAAATTCTCTACCCGCTTCCTGTTCAACGCATCTGCCACGACATTTGCTTTCCCCAGGTGGTATTGTATGTCGATGTCGTAGTCCTTAATCAATTCCAGCCACCTACGCTGTCTCATATTCAATTCCCTCTGTGTGAATATATACTTGAGACTCTTGTGATCTGTGTACACTTTGCATCTCTCACCATACAGATAATGTCTCCAAAGTTTCAAAGCGTGTACAACTGCCGCTAGTTCCAAGTCATGCGTAGGATAATTCTTCTCATACGGTTTCAACTGTCTCGAGGCATATGCAATAACCCTGCCCCCTTACATCAAAACATATCCTAAACCCTGAATTGAGGCATTACTATAGATTGCATAATCCTCACCACTCACTGGCAATGCTAATACTAGTGTTTTCACTAATTTGTCTTTCAACAACTGGAAACTATTTTCAAACTTCTCGTACCATTCGTACTTAATTCCTTTCTGTGTCAACTTCGTCAAAGGACTAGCAATCTTGGAAAAATTTTCCACAAATCGCCAATAATAACCTGCCATTCCTAGAAAACTTCTGATTTCTAACACAGTTTTAGGTCTTGGCCATTCAACCACTACTTTGATTTTCTCGGGATCTACTGATATTCCACTTCCATGTACTACATGCCCCAAGAATGATACCTGCTCCAACCAAAACTCGCAGTTTGGAAGCTTAGCATATAATCGCTCCTCTTTCAACCTGTTCAAAACCAATCTCAAATGTTCCTCATGTTCTTCCTTATTCCTCAAGTATACCAAAACATCATCTATGAATACTACCACGAACATATGAAGGTATTCTCTGAATACCCGGTTCATTAGATCCATAAACACTGCTAGAGCATTCGTTAATCCAAAAGGCATGACCACGAATTCATAGTGTCCATACCTCGTCCTAAAAGCAGTTTTCTGAATATCTTCTACCTTTACCCTCAACTGATGATATCCAGATCTTAAATCAATCTTAGAGAAAACCGAAGCTCCTGCTAATTGATCAAACAGGTCGTCAATCCTCGATAACAGATACTTATTCTTTATCGTTACCTAATTTAGTTCCCTGTAATCTATATATAACCGCATGCTTCCATCTTTCTTCTTAAAGAAAAGTACCGGAGCTCCCTATGGCGATACACTCGGTCGTATGAACTTTTTCTTTAACAGATCATCCAACTGTGCCTTAAGCTCTGTCAACTCAATAGGAGCCATCCTATAGGGTGCTTTCGATATCGGTGTAGTTCCTGACACCAAATCTATTCCAAACTCCACTTTCCTTATAGGTGGTAATCCAGGTAAATCATCTGGAAAAACTTTTGGGTACTCGCTCACAACTGGTATATCTGTCACTTCCACTATCTGTTTATCTTCCTTTATCATCGATGCCTGTAAACCCCGGTATTCTTAGTAGTTAAGTAAACCCCGGGAGTTGAAAAGCGAAACCCTAATCCAGTTCAGTTTAAATCTAGTGAGAGAAGCTTAGAAACTCTAAATTCGGCTTTCCTTCGGTTTCATAATAAAAGAAGTTTTATAAAGTAAATGAATATAAATTATTGTTTTAAAGTATATTTTAAACCTTAGAAAGTTTTAAATTCGGGAATTTTTCATTCTGGGCCTTCCCGAGCACAATTACGGAAAAACGTGCCTCGGGACTACAAACTCAGAAACATATTCCATAATATTCATTAGAACCGAAATTTTATAAGGATTTCAAAAATATAAATTTTATAATTTTTCGGGCTATAAAGATTACAGTTATAGCCTTTTTCCCGTATTTTCGTTACAACAAGTAAAGTAGATGTCTTGTCTACTATTTACAAGTACAACCTACACTACACACTACCCATACCCTATTCTTACATCCTTACAACTACTCATTACAATTTTCTTTTCCAAGAAATTTTGTTTCCTAATTAATTATTACAATTATTACATTTATTACATAAATTACAAATTTTATCAAAATTTCAAAATTTCTCTCTTCCTCCTCTACATAAGGCCGGTGCCGCCCCCCCCAATTTCCCTCATTTTTGTTTTATTTTTACTCATTTTATTTAATTAAAACCCTAATCTAACTAATATATAAGCTTATGTTCTCTCTCTCTCCTCATTTTTCACTCTTTCAAAATTTGTAAAGGTTGAAAACCTCTCTTCCTCCTCTTAATATTGCCGTGACACACACACACACTCACAAGCTTATTTTCTCTTCTTTTCATCTCCAAATCTCCATTAATGTGATGATTTTAAGCTTTGTTATTACCAAATCTTGTAATGATAAGACCATTCTTGAGTGTTTTCCACTTTTAATCCCAATGAGCATATGCTAGGGATATGAAAACACTAATACAAGAATATCAAGCCATCACAAGAAGTGGATCTAGTGTTTAAAAGAGTTTTTGTTGAGATAATGTTATGTTCATGCATGTAAAGTAGGGATCTTGCATGGAAGGTTATGTTCATGCCATGAAACTCATGATTCATGCACTATATATGGTAGATCTAGTATTTAGACACTCATACCTTCATCTACATTTATGTTCATATGGTTATTTTTGAGCTTTCATGCATTAAGGATCATAAAAGCTTAGCGTTGCATGTATATAGATGTGTTAGATGGTAGATCTTCATGCATAGGAGGCAAGAAACTTGAAAAAGAAAAGATTTTTGTTAGAAATGTCTTATGGAAATTCGGATGATTTTTGAACCCTTTTTTAAAAACCACTAAAACCACTTTGAAACTCATATTTTACATGAAAAATTAAGGGTATGTGTAATAGGTATCTTTAAGGAAAAATTTTTATAAGTTAAAGTGAGTTTAGGCATGAGTAATGTGCAAAACAAGTAGTGAAGTTAGAATGGAAAATCTTGAGATAGTGATTAGTTTGTTAAAATTCGTAATTTGGAATAATGCCTCCATAAACACCTAGTATTCAAGATTAAATTGAAAGTTTTATGAGTTAAATGAAGTCCTTAGGCAATAGATATAATAAAGCTTCAAATTTCGGTGCATTAAACAAGTTTTCTCATAGGAATAATACAAGAAAAGAAAATTTCCAAACTTCGAATTTTTGTGAAAAGCTTGTTTAAAAACACATTTACAAAGTGAAAAATGTGAATTTCTATGCATAAATGAAGGTCATGGATAGTATAAATGTTAAGGACTCATTTTTGTTTAGATAACAAGTAAATTCCAAGAATAAAATCCTAAAAATCCTAGGGAATGCGAAGTTGGAAAGAATAGATTTTTAGTAGTGACCATTATGGAGTTTTATAATAATGAGGAGTTCATAAGAGTTCATCATTAAAAATCATCAATACCATGCATATATTGAGCTCATTACATGACATTCATAGTAGGAATTCATTCATATACCATCTATACATGAATCATCAATTAGAAACATTTTTACTAAATGCAAAATAATTTTTCGGAAAAGGAGAAGTTATAGAACAGATCTGATCCCTCTGTTCCATGACCTTAATGTTTTCAAAACTTGAAAATAATATTATAATTAGATAGCTCTTTCGAAGTAGATAGAAATCGATATAAAATTTATGAAATTCCGAGTTAAAATGACCAAGTTATGGCCGTTTTAAGTTGGACCTTCCGTAAATAGCGAGAATTCCGATTTTGTCTAGCTTAGATGCATAGCTTGAATTAGTTAAGTGATGAGATTCTTATTAGGTTGTTCTTATTTGGTAGGTGATCCCGAGCACGACGATACCTTACCACCCGACTACTACTATTAAGAGACCAGCGTACCATGGCCAAGTGAGTATTACTTCCGATCTCAATTATTGTTTGTGATTGTAATGATAGTGGCACTAGTTGCTTAGGCAAAGATAAAAATGAATATGCATGATGGGGTATTTGGGAATTATATACTTATCTGCTGTTGATATGTGAAGTTGGACTTAAAGAATATCGAAACCGGGTGATAGGCTACTGCTTGTATAGCGAGGAGTTATAATTGATTGTCTGCGAATATTGGTTGGTCACCTAAAAGAATTGGATTAATCTATTATTAGACCTCAATTATAATTAAACTCATTCATATCACGACAGGGATGGAGCATTAGCATTTGTTGGTTTTTCGTGATCCATAAAATGAATTGTTGGTTAATCGTGATCCATAAAACGAAATATTTTAAGTTGACCGTGAGCTTAAACGGTGTCGTACCGCAGGATTCATTAATCTGCTAACTCGGGATGGAGGGCGTAAGTCCATCCACATATGATTTCCGGCTGGTCATATGTTTGTTGAACTCATTTGTTTGATGCATATCATTTGCTTGAGTAACCACTTGCTTGAATGATTTGTCTTAATTGCGATATGGAAGTTTTCACTCACTAAGCTAGTTAGCTTACGCCCCTATAGTTTTTACTTGTTACAGCATGAATTCATTTGGCTTAGGCCAAGGCAGGCTACAGCTCAGGTACCGAACCTAGGAGTTTCCTTTAGAAGTTTATTTCGATTTTGTTTAGACTTCCGTTGGAAACTAAAGGACTCTAGATGAGTGTAATAGACTTAATATTATTTTGCGGGGGAATGCCCCTTAGACTTTGTAAATTATATATGTGTTTTGGTTTATTATCTGTGGCTAATGAATGCCACGTTAAACTTCTTAACTCCATTGATTGAGTATTCTATTATCGTAAAGGGACGGTTTACATCTATACAAGACTCCCGAAGGGCTCGGATAGAAATTCGAGAGCCTTATATAGTATATGGCGGACTGTTACGTTTAGGATACCCCTATGGGGCATGACAATGCCAAAACTGATTTACCCCACAACTCATAAGTTGGTAGCACTGGGGGTCTTTATGCCACTAGCTTATACTCAAACCGATCGCCATCAGGTAAATCAAACTCTATCACTAGATGATGGCAATCTATAATAGCATGATATTTTGCTAACTAGTCTACTCCCAGAATAACATCAAAATCCACCATATCAATCACAATCAAATCAGCAGGTAGATGTCTACTTTCTATCACAATATCCACAGATCTACAAACTCTATCCAAAACAGATCCAAAACCCAAAGGAGTACTAACAGACACTACATCAGACATGATTTCCACACATAAACCACATATACTCACAAAAGATTTAGATATGCATGAGAAGCTAGCACCAGTATCATATAAAACATAGGCACTATGCTGTAATATAGATAACATACCCGCAACAGTATCTATAGAAGCTGTCTCTCTCCTCTGAAGAGCATAAATCTTGGCTGGTGCTCGTTGACTTTGTCCAAAGGAAACTCTACCCAACTGTCCCCCTTTGTAGTCCACTGCTCTATGTCCTCTCTGACCACATTTAAAACAGAAAACCTGTGGAACTGTCTTCTCTGTGCAAACATTACTCTTATGTCCCAACTTTCCACATGAAAAACACGCGTTCTTTGTCCACTTACAGTCCCTCAAGTCATGTGGCCCAAAGCATCTAGGGCATCTCTTATCAAAACTCTACTCTACAGATCTGTACTGCTGCACAAATGGTCTTTTTCCTTTATCCTAGGTAACAATATTAATAGCTGGTCCCTTCCCCAGATATACCTGATTCCTCGGTGGTTCCCAGCTCCTGATTCTACTCAAACCCTGCTCAATCATCTTAGCCTTGTTCACAACCGCTGCATAACTCAGATCCATCAAGTTCACCTGATATTGTATCTCCGATTCCAATCCACTGATGAATCGACTAACTTTTGCTTCCTCACTTTCTTTTAGTGCATCAGGTAGAAACCTCATCAATCTGTGTGACTCGGCCTCGTATTCTTCAACTGAAAGCTTTCCCTGCTACAGCGTATAATAATCTTGCAACATCTTTTGCTTAATGCTATCGAGGAAGTATTCTCTGAAGAAAGCCTGGTGAAACATCTGCCATGTAACCATCCCTGGCATGTGCCTCTTAGTACTAGCCCACCAGTTGTTTGCTCTACCAGATAGCAAATATGATGCATACTCTACCTTCTTGTTCTCAAGAATGTCCAATGCTGCAAATGTTTTCTCCACTTCCTCTATCCATACCTGAGCTTCCAATGGTTTTCCCGGCACTGGCTCAAACTTATGCACTAAATCCACAAACTTGTTAAGGCTCAGTACATCTGGACGTCGGGCTCCATTACCCCCATTTTCATTCAGCCTTTGTGTCTCCTGCCTCTAAGCATCAGCATTTTCTCAGACTATCTGCATGTCTCTCCTCATATCCTGTTGTTGCTGACCTACCACTCCTATCAAGGCATTCATAGCTTGCATAAGCTGGGCTACATCCACCAGTGCTTGTCCTACTAGTGGAGGTGGTAAATTCTCATTGTGAGTCTGATGTCCGTCCTCATTTTCCTCAGTATTTCTTCTCTTGGGCGGCATTCTAAAACAAACAAAACCTCATAGATTAGAACAAGGGTATCCAACTTGATATAACAACTTAAATCTAAACATCAACAGTTTAACTAAACAACAACCCTATTTATCTACCCCTCTCATCTTATCTCACCATCTTAAGGAGTCAAAACTTAGGTCTACCAGATTCAAAACCTATTGCTCTAATACCAATTTAGCTGTAACGCCCTAACCTGTTGGTATTACAACCGCCACGTGTCCTTTCTTAATTGGACATGCTAAGGCTTTAATTTCCACAAATAACATGAAGCACTCTTGTATAACTCACAAAGTATAAAAGAATACGTGTGGTCCTCATAAATAATTTATCTGATATGAATATAATCTCCTTGAATAAAAAAAAAAAATAGACATTGTTGACATAACTGCAAGTCAACAAGTCAGACCATACCCTAAAACTATTACCACATATAAAACTCCAAATACAACTTAAAAATTCAATGAACAAAACATGAATCTAACACTGAATAATAATCAAACATAAAAAAAAAAATCTTCTTTGATCCATCCTATGTCATCTATGACTATGCTACTAGTCATCAGAAGGGTAGTCAGGACTGCTAACGCCATGCCCATCCTCATAGACGATATCAAAACCCGATAGATCATATATCACACTATCATCACCTGCACCTGAAATATAATAGAATGAGCGGCGAAGCCCAGTCGATAATATCCAATCCAATTCAAGCAAGGTTATACACATACAGCATGTATAAATAAATGCAACTGAACTAAATGCATACAACAGATTATTATCTATTTTAGTCCAGCAAAACAACACAGTTCAGAATCCAGTATACATAAATCCCGAAGTCAGAGTAACTCAGACTCTACTTTTAAAAACAACCAACTGATTTTGAAAATAAGTAATCATATACATATATGGATGAGTGGGTACTCCCCAAACATCCAATTTCTGAACACCAAAATTCTACCGGAATCATATCTTAGCACGAGTCCACTCAGGACAACCTTATACTAAGATCATCAAGGTGTCTCACCAATATCACTGTCTGCCAAGTCTCTACTGGTCAAAGCCAACTACAACCAGGCAGACAATTATTAAGCTGAATATTTATTAAGTTTATTATGCAATTCTGTTCCTACATCCATTCACAAAATTCTAATCTACAAGCACATACATCAAACAATGGATTGGTCGTACCTTTTATATTCAGGAGATAACTTGAACTATTCAAAGACAACCGTCAACAACTACTTGAAAACCAAACCACAACACAACCAGCCACTACCACCAAATTCTCAAACTCCCAAACCAGATATCAAACAACAACTCCAAATCTCAACCTGTAACATATCAACATATATCAAATCACCAACATTCATAGATAAACCAAACTTAATATAAAACAACCTATGTACACTAACCTGATTTAGAAATCTCCATTATTGCACTGTCTATTTCAATCAAACTCCACAATTATCCTCAAGAATAACAAGGAACTGCACAAAACTTTACAATCACTAAATATTTTCACCAAAACCCTAATTCGCATAACATAAAGAACATATAAGGATTGTTTAACTCATATTTTGTTTGAATCTATAATAAAGGAGATTTACTTACTATTTTGAATCACTAAAACCCGTCTTGCATTCACCAATTCACAGATCTCACACGTGCTAGGGTTTTTCTCCAAAAACCTTCATGTAAAAATTCAACCAAACCATAAGAAACTTGTATAAATTTGTATATAATCCAAATGAGAAGGTTAAGATCACTTACTTTGGATCAAAAAACACCCTCCCGATGATTCTCCAAGCATGAATCTCTAAGAACACTCCAAAACTCTCTTATACGAAAGAGAAAATGATATAAAGAAAATCTGTCAAAAATGTTTTTCGCGTCTCATATTTATAGAAATTTGGTCATACGCCGGCCCTACGCCGATGGCATACTTGTAGATCTTGCCGGTGCACACCATACGCTGGCAAAATTTACATGAATGCCGGCAGCATTCATCGGGGCTTTGATTTCCAGAATTTAAATTCTTTTTTCATATGCCGGCAAATCCTTGCTCTACGCCGACGGCTTTCATGCCGGTGTTGATAAAAAAACCCTAGTGAACGCCGGTAGCGTTCCTCCTAGTATTACGAAAAACGCTACTGTTCCCATCCTATGCCGGCGGCGTAGATTCTCCAGGAGGCGGTGTACAATCTATCAAAAATTGTAGAAATCCGAACTTTAATATTTATCCTACAACCAAACTTAATCTTTTACAATTTACTTGTTTTGACTTTAAACTCATCCTATATCATATCATGATTCATAATTCATTATATTTCCATCTTTATTTATGTATTTTACAGTAGATGAAGAGAACATCTAAGTTAATCAAGTGGCCAATACCTCAGTTAATTGTAGATGTAAGGAGTTTCCACAGACTCACTTCACTTTATATGAAATTGATGCAGAAGTTTGGTAGCATAGTGGTTCCTCTTGCCAAGCTTGGTAAGAAGAATGTAACATTCATATGGACAAAGAGAGCTCAATGGATCTTTGATGAGATCTAGAGAAGCTGACATGCACTTCCATGCTAGCTTTTCTCGACTTTGATAAAGTCTTCAAACTAGAATGAGATGCATCTAAAGTGAGTAATGGTTTTGTGTTATTGTAAGAGAAACATCCTATCACATATTTCAATGAAAAGCTAAATGGAGCTATTCTAAACTACTCAATTTTTAACAAAGAATTCTACTCTTTCGGCTCAAGCTCTTATGCCGTGGCAACACTATCTCCTACTCAATGAATCCATTAAATACATTGGCCATGAATTTGTTAAAAATCTTTTGGGAAGCTATTCCACAGGCAAGCCAAGTTAGTGGAGTTTTTAGAAAGCTTTGTTTATGTCATTATATATAGACAAGGAAGTGTCAAATTGATGCATTCTCCTATAGATATGCTCTTGTTCAATTTCATTAATTGAAATTGTTAGGATATGGAATGTCGAATGATCGGCATGATGATGATAATGATTTGGTAGAATACATTAAATCCATCTACATAAAACTATTAAATTACATTTTTTTAATGCTTAAAAAGAAATAAAGGTTGGATTTTTAACTATTGGCTAGTGCCTAATAGGAATTATTTAATGGCTTAGTAAAAATTTGAAATCCAAAGTTTTTTTATTTCTATTTGCTAAACTACAACATTCAGGTGATTCACAATGTTGTGAATCCCATATTCCTTATTTGTAGCTAAAGCTTTATTCTTATTATTAGCATTGGTCTATTTGAGTTCGAAACACAATTTTATTGGTTGATAACATATAATAGTACATGTTATTTTTAGTTTAAGAGCTACTCTCACATGTATTTATAATGCATTTTAAAATTAAAATTAAGTAAAATTAATAATATACATATCAAACTGATCAAATCCACAAAGACAAGAAATATAAATAATTTTTTAGAACTTAAATATGTATGAATTATATTTGTTTCCTATGGGGAACGTAAGGCATCCAATTTGGATGCCCCTACTAAAGCATAAGAGATCAAAATGGGTGTGCATCCCATTAGGATGCCACCTTTATAACATTTCAATGCCCTTAAGGCTACACAAGTGGTATGTAACCTCACCAATCAGGTTCTTAAGGCACATAAAGAAGGATTATATTCTATTTGAATGCCCTTGCAATACATCAAAGGTCAATTAAGTTAAGAGTGTCTACATATGATTTAGTGGTGTCATCCAATTGTCATCCTTATACCTTAAGGGGCTTGAGGACCATCCAAACTATTCACAAACCAATACAAATATCGGGTTTATTATTAGCAATTTTTATTCCTTTTTCCTATTTCGTATTCATTCTCATAATTAAAACTTAATATTGTGTTATTTCTAACTATAATTAGTATTCTTAGTATATTTGGATTCTCAAAATGCTCGAGAGTATAATTTCCACCATGAGTTTGTTGGAGCACAAGATTGAAGCTTAAAACCCATTTATCAATCTTTCGCTATTTCTTGCTCATTTTTATCAATGAAGTATTGTCTTTTGCATGTCTTCCTATTGAAATGATAAGCTAAATAGCTTTTAGTGAAATAGTGATTAGCCTGATCAATTTATGATTGTTGTGTTGTTTATATGATGGGTTTGGATTGTGGTCTTTTTATTTATGACGTTGTTTGCATGATTTTTTATCTAATCAACAAGTTCTATACGAATTAATACCTTGGATACTAGAGAATGATTCAACAATTTGAATGAAAAAGATTTACGAATCACCTTAATCGAAATGAACGCATTCAATTTTGATTGAATTACCAGAGTTCACTTACCTTGTAAGATTGAAGTTGTGATTCAAGAGATGGGCATATGTTTAAATCACAAATTAAACTAGAGGAGCTACTTTATAAGAAAAATTAGTTATTTTCTAGATGTTATAGAAATACTTGAAGTGGATGTTCTTATTATTCATATAATTAGCAATTTAATATTCAAAACTAAACCAATCATATCTACTGGGCATAAATCTAACAATCCAATGATAACAAATCACTGCTCCATACATTAAGCTCAGAGCTACTCCCCATTAATCCTTTATAATTAATTAGTTTCCTTGAGTTGTTTTGATATACATTCTCAAAAACTCAAATTTCAATAGCTTAGATTAAAGTGGGATTGTCATAATCTAGTAACTAACCACAAGTTTCCTATGGATCAAGAACTTGTATTCGCCTACTGTACCATCTATAAGATTTGTAATCCTCATTTAGACTATTACTCTTATTTTATTTTATTTTTATTTATCTATTTATTGTAACTTGTTATTCTACTGTAGATATCCAGCTTTTCGGTTATTTTTTCAAATAATCTTTAGCTCTACATGGATACTGATAATTGTGTTGAAAACTATTTACTATTTCGGGAACTTGAGTTGGAGTATGGTTGTTTGCTTGAGATGGCAATAATTTGGTCAAAAAATTGTGACGAAAATGAGGTGTATGCAAAGAAATAGGGTATTAAACTAGACTTGGTTAATTGATATGAAGATCGGTAGGGCTTTTCAGCAACATTTGAGAGAAGCTGAAGACCCCATACAAACAATGGAGGATGGCATGCACAATGATGGGTGTATGAAATCATAGAGCCCAATGGGAATATTTTTATACCTGTTGTTAGAGTGGCAATGGTGATCATATGGTCAACTATTCACGCCAATGAATCTGAATTGAAACTTCCAAGTAAACAGATTTGAAAGTTCCACTTGGACACTTAAGTGAGCATCTCTGAAACTTAGGAATTTTTTCAACCAACGAAACTTGCAGTGATACTATTCAATTCATATTTTTGTGTGCTGATCAAGGAATTAAGCAAGGAAATAGTTTTTTGCGCCCTAAGGAAATAGTTAATTTCCTTGGATAGGAGTCGATAAAATGGATTGGCATTAACAGTACATAAAGAAAGAGAAAGCAACTAAATCTGTAGTGCCCTCGCAAAATTTAGGAAAAACTCATTTTCCAAGCACCCATGAAGTGATTTTTATATACAATAAGCATCATGTAACTCTAATGTTAGCCACTCGTTTCAAAATTCTATCACTCTCGTTTCATAAACCATGGACAATAAATATCAAATTCTACCAAGTAATTGACAGAGAACTCCAACAAATTTTAACACGTTTTGTTAGCAGAATTGGCATTCTATTCTATATGTATTTCTTATTAAAAAGCTATGAAAACTGCTTAGAAAGTACATAATAACATTTCGGCAATTTTGGGTTTTTTTCTTTTTCCCCCAAATAACACATCATAAATACTGACTAATAACCGTTTATAGCAAGTTTTGGCCGATGGAATTAACACTTTCAACAATTATTCAAACCCCATTCTCCACAATCATTTTACCAACCAAAAAAACGAATAGCATGTTAGCAGCTATATTCCATCATTGATAGCCATTCAAACCTAATTTCAGCCTATGGAATTGTAATTCTAGTCCAACCTTATTCATGTTTCCCAACCAAACACGACATTAATCCCCGCAACTATAATTTGCATAAAAGTAATACCTAGTGATATAATCGTTTCTTTGCTCGGATCAACATTTACAAAGAGAAGCTATAACATATTCTGAGTCAAAATTATTTGTTCTTAAAGCAATTGCAAACATACGTAATAGCTTAGAAGAGATATATCCAAGAAAAATCGTATGTCAAGTTTCTTCCTGCAATATAAATTTACCAACAGTTGTGAAATGGTAGACAAATATAAGGAATATATAGGAAGAAGCTTTAATTGTAAACAGTGTTTAACGCCAGCATGTACCGTTCAGAGGTAGGAAAAATAGGGAGAAACTTGAAACCACCGATAATTTGAAGTAAATCAAGTGAAAGTAAATGCAAGGAAACCTAGAGGCATCCGACATCTGACGTACGATACTGCTGGCTTCGCTACAAAATATAATGTGTGAGAATACTGTCTGACTATTGTTATTTTTTGGCCTATTAAGCTGCCAGTAACTACATAGCTCTCCATTTGTGTGCATAAAATAGATAGAAGATAACAGGTAACAACTCTGATTTACAATAGTGGAACAAAATAAAAAACGTGAAAAAAAGGTCTATACGAGCCTGCACAATCCCTAGAAAAATCCATAAAGATCTACGTCTTCCTGCACATATAATCTTCAAAAAGTCTTTCTATAGATCACGGAGTAGGACTGTAGCGTAGGTTTTGCTCATAGAAGTCAATCAACTGGAATAAAGGGAAAACACGTGATTTGATCAGTAACACAAAAAGTAAGATAATATTTTGGCAGAGTGAGACATGGATTTACCAGAAGTGGGTAGTTTGCCTTCATAAACTTGTTATCCACCATTACCTCTTTTCCATCAGACCTGGAAAAGGTATGTGTAGCAAAACTGAGCTCTCTAAAATGGAAATTTTACATGACAAGCACCATGCTGGAAGAGAGAGAAAACCAACAAACTTCCCCCCTTCATGAAAAAAGATGGAATATAAGGTTCAACCCATGGACAATTAAGTTGGCTTTAGCCAAGGAAGACCTTCATGAGTCCTAAGTCACATTTTTAAAATAACATGAACGATAAGGTTCGATCCACAGATTACCAAATTGGTTTAGCCCAGAGGGACCTTCTTGAGTTCTAAACCAATTTAAAGAAAAGATCATTCAGGTACCCACAGGTTTGCCAGTAAATACTATAAAATTAATAAGTACATTATCCCACGCACTGAGCAGTTAATGGGCCCAATGGCCAAGGAGAAAGTGCTAGGAAGCAGCTGGAGTTCCTCAAATGTTACAACACTCTTCTAATTAAAAAGAAATTATTTGTCAAAGAAAGAAAAGTGGCGAATGGAGCACAGAAGCAGAGGCTTCCAGCGAAGGTCCACAAAGACAGGCAGCAGACAGCTTATTACTAGCATAAATAAACAAATAAATAAAACACATAAGTGCCAGGTTTCACAAGTAAATTAAACCAAGAGAAAATCAGCCATGCCCTTGCAGCTTATCACTAAATATAGGTAAATTAAAAGAAGGAATAAAAGGCACATGATGCATTCCCTTATAGAACAAAAGTAGCATGTTTAAATGAAAGAAGTGTGCAGAGCTCTTGTATATCTCAATAGCAAAATATAAGACATGATACATAATATGAAAAAAGATTTAGACATAGATGATATTTCTCTAATCCAGTGTTAAAGTAAATTTTTTCTATATGCAGGATAAATTTCCAATAAATTTTGACTCGCATCATTCTCAAAACAAAAATAAAGGAAACTACGTCCATTGAGAAGAATGTTCAGTATCACAATTTTGGAAGAGCTGAGGCCAACATTAATGCTAGGCCAACTATGTATAGCAATTGTCACTTGCAGCAGCACCTATCACAAAGTACAGTGCACCCATTAATGCTAGTTAGATATGAAGGCAGAGCTTGACAAGCATTTGAATTTAAGCAGTATATTGCACAAGTAGATCAGCAGGATATAGCACAAGGATATTAGCAATGCACATGCCTTTTGCATCAAATTAGGTGCACTAGATACAGCATGTCATTCGTCTCATGGTTTGTTTTATGCACAAACACCATACTCAATATTGCAGAAACTGATACACCCTTTTTGCTCCATCACCTCCTCAATACCACCACCCACCATCAATTCCATCACCACCCCACCACAATCACCATCATACCTGCCACGGTTTAAGAGTTGAAGGTCTTGAGTAAATGTTTAACTTGAGCATATAATGTTATGAGTGGCATCAGCAGAAGGTTTGTTCGTAGTGTGGATTAACTCTAAAGGCAGATCTAGCCTTCTGTGAACGAACTTTGGAAACTAATGCAGCTCTTCTAATGAGGCCAAAAGAGGCAAAAACCAGTAAGAATAGTTGAACCTTCCAAATACATGAAGGACTATAGCAAAACCATGAAGAAGCTCTTTAAAGAAAGTGGGACTCAGAACAAACCTGACAAATTAAGGAAGATAAGGCTAGCTCGCCATCCAGATTAGAGATGGTCGAGCGCCACGTGGGAACTCTTTGAAGGATGAAAACTCCTATCCTATGACAATTGGTATCATGGCTAAAGTTCCTAACTCCATCAAACTGCTTAAATGCTATCCAGTGTATTTAATGAATAGGTAATTCTTATTGTGGATATGGTCCATGTGCGTAAAGCTCACGAGGAGCAACCACCAGAGTAAGGATATCGTTGCCAGAAGGCAGCTGTGTCACGAGTTATAGAAATAAGATTTTGCCCTAATTTTGCTGTAAATTCAGTTCATGTCAATGAAACTTAGGCAGAAAAGCCACCAAAGGGAAGACATCATTGCTAGAGAGCAACTATGTCATGAGTTAGAGTTGAAGCAAGAACTTATGCTCAAACCCGATCACTAGGCAACTCAACAAGAAGCGATCTTTGAGGATGGAGAAATAGGTGAGGCTGAGAGGAAACCTGTGGATGCCTGAACTCCTAGTGAGACAACCTTAGGTGGGTTGACAACTGATGTGGAGATGGGTTTGAGCTTTTGGCAGAGGGTAGTGGCAATAGATTTGCCTCATGACAAGAGTGTCATGAATTTAAGTAGGAGAGAATTTCACGGTCCAAGGGTTGAGGGTCTTGTGGGAGTGTTTAACTTAGTCATATAGTATTGTGAGTGGTATTAACAAAGGGCTTGTTCGTAGTGTAGGTCAACTTTGAAGGCGTGTCTAATCTCTCATGAATAAACTGGTTGGAAGCTGATGTCCCACTCCTGATGAGGCCAAGGCAAGCCGAAACCAATAAAAACAATTGAACCTCCCAAATATATAGACGACTGTGGCAAAGCTGAGAAGGCACTCCTTATAAGAAAGTGGGGATCAGAATAAACCTAAGAAATCAAGGAAGATAAGGCTAGCTCACTATCCAAATTAGCAACAAACGATGATATGAGAAATAGTCAAGTGTCATACCGGAACTCTTTGAGGGATGAAACTCCTGTCCCGTGACAATATCAGCACCATCTCACTACATTATGCAAGTAAAATAGCATAATAGACCACAAGGATATTAGCATTGCGCAAGCCTTTTACATTAAGTTAGGTGGGCTCCAGCACGTCATTTGTCTCATGGTTTGTTTATGCACAAGTACTATACTCAATATTGCGGTAACTTGGTATACCATTATTTTGTTGTTCTATCACCTACTCAACACCACTACCAACCACCACCCCCATCACAACCACCACTGTGCCAGCATCATCTCACCACCACATCACCACAATCTCACAACTACCACAACCATCACCATCATAGCATCAAAACTGCTACCACCACGTCATTGTAGTGACAGTGGTGCTACGATGAACGTGGTGGTGGCGGTGACATCAATAATAGAGCTGATGAGGTATTATAGTATTATTAATGTTGGTAATGTGATTGATTGGTAGTTGTGTAGTAGTAGTCACAATGATGTGGTAGTGGGGTAATATTGGTAATGAAGATAATAGTTACATGGCCATGCTGTATCAGCAGTGCAATTCTGGGGTGGTGGTGGCAGGGAGGCTACAAAGGTGAAGGAAGGGGTGTTGATGGTGGTGTTATATAGGCAAAGGTGCAGCTGTAATGCGATTGAAATACAATGATATAGTGGTGGTGGTGCTGGTGTTGGTCTACCTGGAGTTGTGCAAGTAATGTGTGGTGATGATATATTTAGGCAATGGCATTGGTGATGATGCAGTTGTAGTCCTATATAGTGGTAGTGCAGTCACTTCAGTGCTGGTGCAGGGTTATGCAGGTGGTTATTGTGATGGTGGCAGTCATGCTGCTGTATGAGGACATATAGGTAACAGCATGATGGTGGCAATTTTGGTAACAGCAACGGCTGTAGGTATTTGTGGGGTGTGATTGGTTATTAAGGAGCTATTGGAGGCAGTGGTGTAGTGGTCGTGATATGGTAGAGATGGTGAGGTTGCATGAGAGGAGGGATTTTGATAGAGGGTTATTTTAGCGCTTTGATTCCTCTAATTTGTTATGTACTTCTAATAAGAATAAGATAAAAAAATATAACAGATTCATACAACAATAATACATGAACTGTTACAGCCATGGCAGCTACTGCATTCAACTTGTAGCAGGTGTATGTGTGTAGCTTTAAGTGTGTTCATATTATTATTTGTTATTGCAATAAGGATACTGCATTTTGTGTATCTATTATCTGATGGTCACATATAGCTATTTTCTATATTGATGGGTATGTGCTAACACGTGCAGTAATTATGTGTTTGTAATTTAACCATGTAGCAGTTTTTTTAAAAGTAAAAGCAGTTATTGTAGAAAATAACTGTCATTTCTTGTACGATCTTGTAACACACTATAAGGAAAATATGCAACGCAAAATATAGACAAGTATCATTATTCAAAAAATTTCAGGCTTGATTCTCAAGAGATTGAGCCCTCAATAGAGATCATAGGGTTCTCTCTAAATGAATCCTAATCACGAGATTGTTGGGTTCACTCTTAACACACCCAAAAATTTATTAATTAAATTCGATTCTGTAATATTTGGTATTAGAGCCAAGAGTTATAAAAGAATTCAAGACTACAGCAGCAACTAAGGATTTGTTTGAATTGTATGTATTTCATCTAGATTTGTATTTGATTTGCATTTGTAGCTGATTTGTATGATCTTTTTTCCATCTATTTTTTAATAAACACTTGGATTTAAATAGGTACCAACATGAAAAGTTGATGAATCAGACCAACCAAACAAACCCTAAACCTTTCCACACCATATACAAGGAAGACCAGCAGCAACTTGAAGCACACCAAACTTGCATCTTTACTGAAGGAAGCGACAATGCCTAGAAAGATGATAGAAGAGTACAATACGGCCAGCAACGTCAGAGAGAGAGAGAGAGCGAGAGAGAGATTCGCCAAGGAAAAAGTCTGGTACAAGGATATCATTTAACTTTGAGCGCAACCCCATATAAACCCATTTATGAACAATCCCCTGCAAGGCTGATCGCTTCCTGTCCAGACACTACTAAACTAAAAGCCATTGAACAGGTGCTGACCCAACAAGAACGGATGTTAGCAGACTTGTGAAAACTGTTGCTCCAAGATCAGAACACCATGAAGGTAATGAATGGTGCAAAATACAGGGAAGTTCAGTTTTAGAATGGGTTCATTATTTGTTTTCAAAATATCCTAAAAGAAGCAAAGAAACATGCAAAATAAAGTTCAGGATTTAGGGGGAACCATTTTTCTTGGTCTTCGATCTATCATGTCTTAGCGAGTCATATCAAGAATGTTCAGCTTACTCGCAAAGTTACACCAAAGGGTATCCATCCATTGCACATGCAGTATTGTTCAGTCACGGTAGCTAATGTGTTCAACTTGTAGCAGGTGTACGTGTGCAGTGGTATTTGTGTTTGTATTATTATCTTTTATTGCAATAAGGAATAATGCAGTAGTTATGTGTCTGTATGTGAGCATTCTGTGTTTCTATTATTTGATAGACACATATAGGTATGTTTTCTGTTGATGTGTATGTGACAACATGTGTGGTGGTTATGTGTTTGTAATTTACAAGTGTAGCAGTTTTTTGTGAGGGAAATAAAGCAAGTGCAGTAGAAAATAACTACCACTTCTTGTACCACGTTATAGGGAAAATATGCAATGAAGATTAACAAAAACAAAATGCAATGCAAAAAATACACAAGTATCATTTTTCAGGAAATTTCATATTTGATTATGAAGAGATCTAAGGTTCTCTCTTTAATTGAGCCCTAAATGAATATTTAAGATTCTCTCTAAACGAGCTCTAATCACAAGATCGTTGGATTCTCCCTGGATGAGCCCAAAAATTTATTAATTGAATTCAATTCAGTAACATGAACCTTGGTGGGATCTGCCATGCATATCATGTTGCACCATTACACTGTTATGGACTATATTTTCTTTAAAAAATTTTGAATTTGTGTTATTCCACATTTTATCCATTACTTAATTGTTAGGGAAATAATAGAAGTAATAGTAATAGGAAGTCAGAGGTTCTATGCATGTCAACATGTTTCAGTTGCAATAACCAAAAAAAATATGTTTCAGTTGCGTCAATATGATTAAGGTATTTTGTGTAATGTGTTGTGCCTATGGTATAATGTGTCCTGCTGTTATGTATTGTTGTATCTTGTTAAGACGTGTGTCCAACAAGTCATGTGAGGAAATTAACAGTCGGTTATGAAAGAGGGAAAATAGGATGGCAGTTATTTGAATAATTACTCTCGGAAACTGTCTTTGTGTTCATGATTATACATAGAACGGAAGGCAAAAAAAAGCAAGTTCTATCATTTTTCCAAAAATTTAGAATTATTAAATTCTAAGCAGATTGCAGGAATCTCTCTATAACGAGCTAAAACAAAGAATTCATTGAGTTCTCTCTTAACAAGCTTGAAATTTTATTTACTGAATTCGATTTTGTAACTATAAATATAGTGTGTGATATTACATTTATTCTATAAAACTCCCCCTCACTTGTGGCCGACTTTGACTAAAGCCCATCAAGTAAACGACTTAGTATCATGGAGTTATAACGAGTGCGCAGGTACCGTATTAAGCTTTTAGATAAGATTTTTGTGGCATCAACCTAAACAGTAACATTAAACCGCTTTGGCAAACTAGAAATGCTACAACTTAGTCTATGTTATCCAGTATCTCCAAGTGTTTCAAACCAAAAGCTACCCTCAGGAGCAGAATGAGAATCTGATAATACAGCACTCCAAAGCATTAATTAGGTATTGAATTACAATCAGATTTTACTTGAATGCCGACATCATTGTTAGTATTTGTGGATTTGCCACAAAACAGAAGATAACAGTTTTTACTGTAAAAAATGACAAGCAACAGATTCTTAATCAAAATAAGAAAGTCATCATGGCATATCATACTGGGTTAGCCCAAAGCAGAGTGAAGACATCACATCCCACCAGTAGGAAACTGGACTTGTAATATTAAATATGCACATTAACACCTGTAGCTTAGTTGTGGCTGTGTAGGCATGATAAAGACAGGAAATGAACCATGATCCTCTCATGCCCATTCCAAAAAGAATCTTCCACCAACACCCCCCCCCCAAAACCAAAACCGGGGTGACAAATATAAAGATTGCCATTGACACTATGGTCACTTAGAGCTCAAATGAAGAATATACCAAAACTCATTCAGGCCCAAAATGACCTCCAGGGATACTGATATTGTGAAAGGGAAATATACACACAAAATAGACATGATGTTAGATCCTTTTCTTAGACCGAAGCATTCGTCTTATAATATGTCAAATAATCATAGCAATCTGCCCCCCACCCCCACAAAACCAGGGGGGGGAAGGCCAAATAGGAATGACAGCATTAGATGGTTGTTTAAAAGAGTTTGACCCATAGCAACAAAATAGGTAATGCCCGATGACCATCATAGTGGAAAGACCTATGAACATGGTTTTAACAACTGAAACTCTGGACCTACAAACCAAACAGACATTCACCTCTTTCTTCTCAGAAAAGAAAAGGTCAAAACAGCATGCATGTAGATGCATACAACATAAGCTGAATATAAACAATGAATGGATGTTGTCAGGTGGTTTACTTAATCAAAGTGTGTGATCAAATTACAATTTGAGCAAAAAGTATTACAAAGCAAGAAACTCAAAAACAAAAACAGGTGGATGGTTGGTTTTCAGGGAAGAAGAAGAAGACATAAGGTGCATAATAACAATCCAATACTTGATTAGAATAAATAAGATAAAACCATACCTTAACACAATATCAATGCAGAGAAACCCCTGTAATTGTGTGTGCTCAAACAGAAAGATACAGAGACAACACAAAAGATGATTTGTGCAGCAATAACTAACCTCATTACCATAAATGTCACTAACACATCTTGCACATCCCCAGATACAGAAGCTGAAAATCCTATAGGTTTCAGGATTTTGGTGATGAATGGCAAATTGTTTGCATTATCCATCTTGCTTTGACTGGAATTAGCCTTTATGAACCCAAGACTTTCAAAACCTTGTTCTTCAGCCCTAGAAGCAGCAGTTTCTCTAACTGGCTCACCCAAGGCCACCTCTTGCTTAAACCTCTTCACAGAACCAGATTTTCGTCTTTTAGCTCCTACTCGTCGATTGTTTTCAGCATGATCAACAAAATCAGTACTCTGCGTCCCACTTTGGAGATGGCAAGCATCAGACTCCTTGTTTTCTTGCATATACATTGAATGGTTGTTCTCACCGACCCCATTAGAACCAGCTGCTCCCATAAGCTCCCTAAGCTTAGGATCATACTCAGTCTCCTCATTTCCTGTAATAATTTGTTGTAGATTATTAGAAAATCCATTTTCACCATCTTGATGGGGTACTTCTGTTCCATTTCTATCTAAATTGCCCTCCTCACTCTGTCCATAATCCACAGAGAGTGGAGCATTTAAAGCATCCACAACAACTGACTTTCTAACAGAATGAAGAACATCGTCTACTTCATTGTCATTGTCATTCCCAACCCTACGGTTGCTGGCATTGGTAGAACGCTGCTGTTGAATCATTGCCTTCTTTTTTGGTTGAGTGTGAGGAGTACCATACTTACGCTTACGCTTCCTTGAAGATCTGAGCTTTCCTGAGCGCAAGCTTAAAACCAAAAACGAAATGCCCACACAGAGCTAATCAATAAAATGCAATACAAAATCAAATATCTCCTAATTCCATTTCCTAAGAAACTGAGAATGCCAAAACTAACTATTGAATGATGATTTGGTCAATCATCAATCAGGCTTGTTAATATTCAACTAAAAGAAGCTAGTAGCAGAAAAATTAAGAACAATTACAAAAGAAGTGTGAAAAACTATCACAATTTTCCATCACATTGCCCAGATTTCGTATCTTTCTATCATAGTCCAGCTTTTCAAAATAATGAGATCTCGGCTCTTTCAAAATAACAATAAGTAATACATGAATTGTGGAACCATTTTAATGCTTCTTCTGCGCCAGATACTGTTAGGCAATTGGATCCAGTGGTTTCAAAAGTCAGAGATCAGTATAGAGCTTAGTCACACAAGTTAGAAAAGAAATGGGCAAATGCAGCCACCTCAATTGTAATTATACTAATAAAATTATTACAAGCACACTACGTACAAGTGAATAGAATAATCTATGCAATCAGAGTACCTTTCTTCAAATGCATCGATGACATCAGAACAAGACTGTAGATTCACAAAGGGCTCCCAAGTGTTGGCTGTTTCAGGCCACCCACGCCTAGCAAACAAACACATAATTACCTCCTCAGCATTGCAGCAAAACCAAAAAACCCGACAAATTCCTCAAAAAGAATAGAACATACCATTTTATAAGATACTGAACTTGTCCCTGCTCATCATCAGGGAAAACGGAAAAAACCAATCAAAAAAAGAAAATCCCAAAAGCAATAATCGATCAAACACATTTCCTCAACCATAAATGTAAAATTAAAAGAGTTTTTTTGTTTTTTTAATACCTTACGAACTCTTTTGCGACGAACAGCTTCAATTTCATAGAAACCTTCGTCGAGTTTGGGGCGGTCAGTGGTGTCATCTGCATCCTCACCGGCATCAGCATCGAATTCAGGGTCGGCATCGTAGTCTTCTTCTTCGGACCCCTCAGGATGACTATTATTATTAATCTGATCATCATTATTATTCTCTTGTTCTTCTTCTTCTTCCAAGCTCACTCCTTCAGAAAAAACCCCAACAACAACACTCATTAAAACGCACTGTCCAATAACACTAGCAGTACCAAAAACTAAAAACAAAAGCAAAACATAAACAATTTTAGCAATTCTAGTACCTGTTACTATCTTCTTCCTGGATGATCCACCCTTCATTTTTCCCTTTTTTTTTTTAATCAGGACGATTTGAGGTGCTTTCCTCTTTTTATTTACTGCTCTTTTACTTGGTATGATGGATTAAGAGAGGGTTTAATTGAAAATAGAGCGTTTTGGATAGGGAGGGGGGGGGGGGGAGAGAGATTTTCAAAATACTAATCAAGTCACTATCTCGAAATTAATTTCCAGTTCTGGATTTTTCCTTTTGTATAAACCCTAAAAAATGATTAGACCTAACGCGTTAGATGTCGCTAAGAAAGAAAAATTTAATGTGAACACTATGTGCATAAGGCAATGAAAATAATATAATGGCTAAATATGAAATTTGGTATGTAAATTTTATATAAAATTTAATTAAATAACTGAATTTTATGGATTTCTTATTGTTTTACTATCGTTTGTTTTGTTTTAGATGTATAAAAGATAGAATATTTATTTATTTTATTTTATGTTTAATATTAAATGGATGCTTCTTTTTATTAAAAGAACAAAAATTTTATATATCAAGTTAAATTTTTGTGCAATGTTTAGATCCTAAATTTGACATTTTACTTAAAAGTATATAGATAAAACTACATTTTTGGGATTTATATTTATTTATCAATTGTTTTTTTTCAAATTTTTTTATTAATTGTTGATACATTAACATTTAGAGTATGTTTGTTTTATCTTTTTTTTAATTATTTTATCATCTTATTTTTATTATTTTTAAACAGATATTTATCAAGAAATAAATATAAATAAAAAAATAAGTATTTTTACTCATAAAAGAATCAAATAAATCAGATATAAAAAAGAAATTGATGAGAAATAAATGTACATTATATATAGATAAAAATCATATAATTTAAACACATCCTTACACAATTACCACCAAAAACATAAAAATCCATAGAAATTAAAAAACAAGAGAAAATACGAAAAGAATTCCATTTAATACCTAAAGATTGTAGTCTTTGGCCCAATTGAAAATTATCTATTCGTGCTTTTATATTACTATTTTTGAGACATTACGTGGACTACGGCCTAGGTGAAAATTATCGATTTACCTATTTTTTACAAAAATGATTATTATATAAAAAATAAAAGCAACATTTATATATTAAATTTAGTATTTAAACTTTGCACAAAAATTCAATTGATACCTAAACTTTGAAATATTCAATTTAATATGTGTTAAGTCTCTTAGTTTGGTTTTTATAATAACAAAATATATTTAAATGATTACTAAAAAAGTTATTAAGTGTACGTAAAATATATGAGAAAACTAAATTAATCAATTAAAGTTAATTAGAGACTTTCCAGAAAGCTTATCAAGAAGTATGCAACACTTAGAGATTGACTCAAAAGATAGACCTGTTGCACGAACAAAACCTGCAGAAATACAAATAACATGTTGCATAACAAGTGTTTTCTCAAAGTTTTCGTCAATTTGAAGGCCTAACTCCAAAGTTCAATGTCTAATACATCCAAAATGTTCCACAAAGTTGGTTAATATATCTAGGAGAGTCGAATTATTTTCATATCTATGTTCAGTTGATTCAATTTGATTCTAGATTTTATTGCTTCAAGTTATGACATTTTAAGCATGGTTTCTTTGATAAGTTACATCTGTTTGAAGGTTAGGAGCATATTTAGCAGAAGATTCACTCTCATACAAGTTGAAGTTTCAAATAAAAGATGAAAGAAGATATTTTCCTAAAAATAAAAGATATGAAAAATATTTTGGGGATTTCTTTTTCAAATCAAATGGAGTTTATGAAGATATACTTTAGGATGAAGATTATGCAAATTTGTTGCAGAGATAAAGGTAAATGTGAAGAGACAATTATGGAGATGTATTTTAGACAAATTTTTAAATAAAGACTAAAGTTTTTTTTTTTCAATGATATACTCTATACTTCAAGAGAAGCCTCATGATGATGGGAAATTTAAATTTGAATTTCAAATAACCATATTTAATACTCATAGCAGTGAGGGAATTCAAATTACAGTAGAAGAACATCAAAATAATATTAGAGAATTTGTTGAATCATATCTCTCAAACTTATCCATCTCCAAGGGAAAAAAGATTCAAACTTTAAATTATTTAAAGGATTTGAACATTGGAAAAGCTTCATATAAAAGGTTTATCATGTGCCTACATCATATATAATAAGAAAAAGTGAGAAAAGTTTAAATACTTCTTCCAGTCAAAAAACTCGTTCAAAATTTATTTTTTCATTAAAGACCTGAAGGATAACTCAAAGAGTAACATAGAGCATTCGACCAGAACTTGCAAATTCCTATATATACTTCCTTTGTTACTTTGAGCAAATTTACTTAAGAGGAACTTCTGCAGTACTGTATTCCTAAACTTGATTTGTACTTTGGTGTGATTAATGATAAGGAGTGACAAATAGCTATGTAGATTAGTAATTAGCCTGGTGAGCTAAATAAACTAAGCAGAGGGAATTGAGTCCATTATTTTGGCAACTATTTATACTCTCGGATGTGTTTGGATATAGTGGAATATACTAGTATGGAATATCGGGTCCTCGGCTTAGAGTTGGAAGAGAGGACTGATGCATGAGGTGGAACCTCTATAAATACATATGCAATTTCTTCTTTGCTTACTCTCTTTTATTTTCATGCATTCATTATTTATTTGCTAAGTATATTTGTGATTACAAAGTGAAGTCAAAGAGCCAAACATTTTTTTATAACTAATTAGGGTTGTGATTTTTTCTTTTTGAAGAAAAAGTTCAAAAATTTAAATAACCAATTCACTCGCCCCCCTCTTGGTTACTCTTTTAGGGCCAACAATTGGTATCAGAGTGGATCTCTTTTACTTAATTGAGTGATCTAATTCATATTGGCTGAGAATAACGTTACAATCAACCGAACTCCATATTTTGATGGCACGAATTACTTAGATTGGAAAATGTACATGTCCACTTATATTAAAGCTAATGACTATGGTTCATGGCAGGTAATCACATTTGGAGATAATCAAGTAACAAGGACCGATAATGTTGAGTTCATAGATGCTGAACCGAAGCTTATGGAAAAGAATAATACGGCTAAGGTTCTTTTACTCACTACTATAGCACCATTTGAATTCTACTTGATTTCTTCATGTGGCATAGCTAAAGAAATATGGGATACACTGTCAGAAACATATGAAGGAATAGATACTATTAAGGAAACAAAAATTAATTATTTGTTGCAAAGATATGAATTGTTTAAAATTAAACCTGATGAGAAAATCAATAATGCTTTTGATTGTTTTACTATTATAAGTAATGAACGAACATCTCTTGGAAAGAAAATAAAAGATCCTAATCTTGTTAGAAAATGTTGCAGATCTTACCGAAGTCATGGGATGCCAAGACAATTGGTCATTTAAGAGAAAAGTTGATGGCCTATGAATCTTATCTTAACACCACTTAAGAACTTGAAAGCAACAAGAAAGCAATAGCTTTTAAAGCAAAGAAAGTAGCTATTGAAGATTTTGAATCAAAGGAAACAAGTGATGAAGATGAGGATGTCAACTCTTTGGCTCAATGTCTTGATAAGTTTCTTAAGAAAGAAGATAAGACTTCTGCTAAGTATAAGAAATATGATATTAATCATAATAAATGTGATGTAGGGAAAAGTTATAAAGAGAATGATAAAAGAAGGAGAAAAAGGAGATCACATGCTATGAATGGATCCTAGACATATCAAATATGAGTGCCTAGTTTTGATTAAAACAATGGAAAAATTCAAGAAGCAAAGTCAAGCAATGATGACAACTTAGACTGACCTAGACGAGTCAAAAGCTGACTCGAAAGCTACAAGTGAAGATGAGGAAGAAGTCAATCTATGTCTAATGGCTACATTTGAGGTAAATTCTAAATCTAAAGCTAATATATCAGATAATGAAATGTATGCTGAGATGAAAAAGATTTTAAAGGCTCTCAAAAAGGCTGGTGTAAAGATATCTAAGTTAGATATAGAAAATAAGGCCTAGAAAAATGAAAATGATGTTTTAATCCAAACAAACAAATTGTTTGTTAATGAGAATGATATCTGAAAGAATGATAATGAAAAAATGCA
The DNA here is from genome assembly GCA_024138025.1 of Combretum micranthum. Lineage (NCBI taxonomy): Eukaryota > Viridiplantae > Streptophyta > Magnoliopsida > Myrtales > Combretaceae > Combretum > Combretum micranthum. The sequence continues at coordinate 4,567,517 of JAMXBD010000003.1, forward strand.
TGTTAATTCTAATGTTTTAAGAAAAGTGATGATTAGTTTTACCTTCAAGCGTAGTTTTCAATTTATAAAGGCCCGTTTTTAATTCGCTACAAAAGTAATAGGCAGTGTACCTATCGTGAATGTAGTATAGCTTTTAAAATCGGGATCGTCCTCAGGGAATAAGCAAATACTAGTACTAAATCGTATTCTACTATGTAACTGATCAATTTTGATGTTTTACTATTTTATCTAATTTTCTTTAAAACAATACTAACACAGCTCCAACAAACAAACAAGATTTAATTAAGAATGAATGATCTAGGTTTTGTTTTACTTCCAATTTATCATGTGAATCCTTGGCAACCCTTATCAGATAATTAAAATTTTAGTTCTAAGCTATAGAGTTCCTTGAGCAAATTGTTAATTCTTTCGAATCTAACAGTTTATCTAAACCTAAGTTAATCAATTAGGATGTCTCCTCAATCAATAGCAACCCAAATTCGCATTAGTAACATGAACTCTTAAAAATAATAGAAGATTCTTGCTATTCTATGTCTAGAATTACAAACAAATCTTTTCAATTCTATAGATCAATTCATAAAAGTAATCTTTCAATTAACTTAAATGAAAATCATACATAACCTTGCATTCCGGATATACAAACTTAAGAAACGGTTAACAAACATGCAATTAAACAAAATAACTTCAACATTTCATTAAGAACAAAGCCTCAACGCATGATAAAAATGGAATTCAACAAAACCTAGATCTACAAATTTATTTTTCCATAGTGACTAATGGTAATAAATGAAATTCAAAACAAAAATTTGAAATCATGATACTACCCGAAAAGATTAAAGCTCAAAAATTTCGGATCTTCAATCCGTGATAATCTTGACTTATTGTTGGAATCTCCAGAACTTCCTTCTCTTTGGAAAACTCTCGTTTTCAAAATTTTCGTGTGTCTTTTCTCCTCTCCACAATCTCCTTTTTATAATCATCTTCAATTAAATGGAATTGATTGTTCTTGATGAGGAGAAATGAAAAGTTTCGGAGGTTATGAGTCTCTTGGCTTTTCAAGTAACACTCCTTCAATGCCCAAAATAAACGTTTCTATACTAAATAAGAGATTACTACAGTTAAAAAGTCGTTTTCACATTGAATGACTTTTTATTAAATCGACAGGGCTAGTGACAGGTCGTATCTCACAAATGTCCCTTGCAAAGTTGAATTTCCAGGTTGACATGGTTTGGGACAGGTCGTGTCTCATAAATGTCTTCCAAAAGCTTGATATTTAGCCCTTAATTTTGCTTCTTCCTTGTAATGGTTGAAAGATATGGCTTGTTCTTGTTATGTTGAGTTCTTCTTAATCCAAACTTTACATTTTTTACCCGTTTTTGCTTTCTTTGAAAAATATCTCCTTTAAAGACCTAAAAGCTTAACTTCATTAATTCAAGTGCCAAATTCATCAATAAAATGACCATCAAACATATGTTTTAGCACTCATAAAATAGGAATAATTTTGGTTCATAAAAAGAAAAGGCTATTTTGAAAGAGGAAATTAAATATCTAAAAGTAAGAGTAGAAGATAGATCATAGTCAATCCAAAACACCTTCAATAAATCTAATGAAAGTGACAAGAAGTTGAATATGTTCATATCTAGTCAAAGACTTGCAAGTGTTAAACATAGACTTGGATATAAACATGGTAGCTCATCTAATATAAAGAAAAAGATTGTGTTTGTAAAAGGAAGTGAATATGTGAATAATGAATCTATTGAAAATATGGAACATGTTAAAAAAAACTTGAACAATAATAGCAGATGATACTTCAGAAGGTACCCTCAACAACATAAGTATCCATTTAGAGGATATAGTAGAGATTATGTGTATGGATACAATAAGTGGTATTCAAGGGAAAATCACCAATATTAGGTAAATTAAAGGTATAATTCATCCTGTTATCTGTATTTCTTTTGCAATAAAGTAAGACACATTGAAAAACATTGTTTTTACAAGAAAAAATAAGCTCAGTGATTAACAAGAAAAGAATAGATGAAATAAAAGTTAGCTTTTTAGTGGAACCAAACTTGTATGGGTTTGTAAGAAGTATAACCTGTTTGTTAGTGATTTTAAGTAATTGAGGTAAAGTACAAATGAGTATGATCTTGATCAATAAATGCCTCAATCAAAAGAAAAGAGAATGTGACTTTCATAAACAAGAAGAAAAGTGTAAAAGAAATTGGTATCATCATTCTAACTCCCTTGATTATGATTTTCCATTCTTCCTTTTTGCTCTCCATGTTTTAACATGAAAACAATTGGAATTTAATTTTTTGTTAAAACAAAATTAAAAAATCAATTGGTATCAAATTAAAGGGGGAGCACGTTTTCTAAAAGACAAATGTAAAGGGGAAGTAAGTATTTATCAAATTGAATAAAATCAATTAGATGTTCTTTGTTGATAATTGGCGAACGTATACTTGAAAAATGATTAGTTATCTTTTTATGATAAAAAGGGGTGAAATTAAAAGAAAATAGTTTTCAAATATTGAAATTTGATTTTTGATGATAACAAAAAGGATAAGAGAATAAGTAAACAAAAAAAATATAATGTTCTCCATAAATAAGTTATATATATTTTTATATATAATGTTTTATCATCATCAAAAAGGAGGAGAATGTTAAGTCTCCTAGCTTATTTCGATGATAACAAAACATATATAAGTTATTACTAACAAAGTTATTAAGTATACAACAGTGTAACATATATGAGAAGACTAAATTAATCAATTAAGGTTGATTAAAGACTTTTTCTGGAAAGCTTGTCAAGACGTCTGCAACACTTAGAGACTAACCTAGAGGGTAAACCTGCTGCACAAATAGAACCTGTAGAATTACAAACAACAAGTTACATAATGAGTTTTTCTCAAAGTTTTCATCAATTTGAAGGTCCAGCTCCAAAGTTAAATGTATTTAGGTAATACATTCAAAATGTTCCACAAAGTTAGGTAATATATCTAGGGGATTCGAATTAATTTCATATTTATGTTATCGAAAAGTTCAAGAACTCATGACAACCGGTTCAATTTGCTTCTAGATTTTATTACTTTAAGTTATGATGTTTTAAGAACAGTTTCTTTGATAAGTTACATTTATTTGAAGGTTTAGGAGCATGTTTAGTAGAAGGTTCGCTCTCATACAAGTTGAAGCTTCAAATAAAAGATGAAAGAAGATATTTTCCTTTAAAAAAAGAGATGTGAAAGATATTTTGGGGTTTTCTTTTTCTTTTTTTTTCTAATTAAAATGAATTTATAAAGATATACTTTGGGATAAAGATTTTTTAGATTTGGTGCAAAGATAAAGGTAAATATTAAGATGCAATTATGAAGATTTTATTTTGGATGAATTTTTAAATAAAAGTTAATTTTTTTTTCAATGATATACTCCATACTTCAAGAGAAGCGTCAAGATGACGAGAAATTTGAATTTGAATATTCAAATAACCATATTTAATACTTATAACAGCAAGGAATTCAAATCACAGCAAAAGAACATAAAAAAAATATCAGAGAATTTATTGAAGCATATCTCTCAAGATCATCCATCTCTAATGGAAAAAAGATTCAAACTTTAAATTATTTGAAGGATTTAAACGTTAGAAAAGCTTCATATTAAAGGTTTATCACGTGTCCACATTAGATATAACAAGAAAAGTCAGAAAAAGTTGTTCATAATTTATTTTTTCATTGCAGACCTCAGAGGATAACTTAGAGAGTAACACAAAGCATCTGACTAGAACTTGCAAATTCCTAGATAAATTCCCTTTGTTTCTTTGAGCAAATTTACTTGAGAGTAACTTCCATATTACTATTATTGGTGAGATTGATGAGAAGAGAGAGTGATAAATAGTTTTGTAGATTAGTAATTAGCTTGATGAACTAGATAGACTAAGCAGAGGGAATTGAGTCCATTGTTTTGGCAACTATTTGTACTCTCATATTTTTTTTGATATAGTGGAACATACCGGTGGGAATATTAAGTCCCTAACTTGGAGCTGGAAGAGAGGACTAACATATGAGGTGGAACCTCTATAAATATTCAAACAATTTCTTCTGCCTTTAATCTCTTTTATTTTTGTGCATTATTTATTTGCTAAGTATATTTGTGATTGCAAAGCTAAGTAAAAAAGCCAAACATTTTTTTAACCATTTAAGGTTGTGATTTTTTTAAAAAGAAAAAGTATAAAATTTTAAGTAACCAATGCACCTCCCTCTTGGTTACTCTTTTAGGACCCACAATATGAAATCAAACTTTTTGTGACATTTTTACTACTTCACGAATATCATTTAATCAATTTTCTGATATAAAAGAAGCAGTCTATTAGTATTAAACAAACAATGCCCTAACACACCACTAATCGTATTTTGTTTTGCAGACTCAATGCACACTAAAGCCTAATGTTCATTTCATTTTCTACCAAATTTGAACTTACGACACTTAGCATCATTTGTGAGAAATGAATCCTAAAGTAGTTCCTTTCCTCATTCTCTCTCTAGAATACCCAATTTTGTATTAGCAAAGCCTCCAGCCAACAATGCCACTACACTCCAAAGGTAAGAAAATAGTTTAAGACCTCAATCCTCATAACAACATTGACTCAATCTTGGGTCCCTCTAATCCCTAGGTTCTACAAACCCTATACTTTTCTCACCTCTAACTCTAATAGAACTGAGAGCGATTAGGTAATTTAGACAACATCTTACAAAGAATTGCTAAGCAAAATATTGAGTTAACAAATTACAATCTCTAAGTGGAGCAATGCCTCAAGGATCTTGAATTAGGAGCTAACACTCTCCACCATTAGGGAAATAGTGGTGAAATTTAGTTGTCCCAATCTCATGCGATCGCATCGAAGCCTCCTCTAAAAGCATAATGTCAATCTCAAGTGCAAACCGACCCTGGGGTCTCCCATACTAGGGTGTGTTAGAGGCCAAGTACTCATCCATGGCACTTATTACTTTTCAAATTCACATAAATGATCCATATCCCGTTGATTTACCCATAATAAAGGAATAAAATTGAGATATAACTTCTAAGGAGATAGAGAAGGACCTTAAGAGGGTTTTTAAAGTTAAAGAAAGCAAGAAGAGTGCTCAGACCCTTAAAAACATCGCCGTTAGTGATCAAAACTCCCATGGCGCAATATATTATAGTGAAGTCATTCCCTATAGGCACGTAGTTGCCCATATTTAAGTTTTATGACGGGACTACTAACCTAGATAAACACTTATGATGATATAAAGACCAAGTGCTAGTCTTTATCTTTAATGATGCAAACTTTTGTGAGGTTTTCCTAAAACACTAAAGAAGGCAACCCATAGTTGGTATAACTAACTCTTTATCAGGTTCATCACTGATTTTGAAGAACTAGCAACTCTAATCTAGATTAACTTTACAACTTTTTGTCCTCCTTGAAAATACACTTTGTCCCTCTTTCTAATCAAATAGAAGAAGGATGATGCAATTCAATGAAACTGATACAAAAGTTGATCAGATAGACCTTAGCATTGCAATTTAAGTGATTGATAAGTGTAATTTAACATTTATTTAAAAATGGATATTTAGTCTGTGTTTGATATACTTGATGATTAATTATAAGAATTTGGTAATTAATTTAGTTAAATTTTTTATTTTAGGATTTTCAAAGTACATGTGAGCTTAAAAGAAAAATTTAAGCAAGTTTAGAGAAGAAATTTGGAAGAAATTGAAGATTAAAGAAGAACATAAGCTTGTGCATGTCTTGTGTAGATGATAAAAGAGATCTACGATTTATGAAGGAGATGTCATGTAATTAATGCTTGAGATCATGAAGGTTGATGACTCGATGCAATCTCTCTTGCGTATCTTATGTTCTTAAGGAAAAGTGATTAGCTGAGTACTAGAATGGTCCACCATCCAATACCTTTGGTCATGCATCTCTCATGTACTAACTAGATTGAAGAACTTCTGAAGGATAGAGAGAAACATGGTTTATCATAGTAGCCAAGTATTGCTCATGCTTTACCTAGAATTATGTGAACCTTATCTAATCGTTTGGAAATCTTTTAAACTAGATATGCATCAACTTATCCAAGATTTACAAGAATAGAGTCCTAAGGATGGACTTGAAGATTTTATAAGATACATATCTATTTAAAAAGATATGATATATCTTGTATCCTAAAGGCAAAGAGAGGGAAATTTTTGAAGAAGGAAAGTCAAAGATTATGAAGATTTAAGAAGATCTGAAGAGATTCCACTTTTGTTGTATAAATAAGTGGCCCCTCTTTGTTGTAAACCATAAGTAGTTTGATCTAAGGTTCTAGAGAAAAATAATTAGAAAAATCTAGAGTTTCTTACAAAGAGCGTAGTGAGAGAATGTCAAGAAGCAAATAAAGAGAACTTTTTAGAAAGAAATAGATTGCAAGTGTCAATACCTAAAGGGAGTTCATATTTATATTCGTTATGTTCTTCTCTATTCTTCTTTGTGTATTATTGAATATTCCATGAAGGAGTAGAAACTTAGTCTAGATATTGGAAACCCTATATTTGTTATGTAAATTGCGATTAATTGCTTATTCAATAAATTATTAGTTTCTTAATTCTAATTATGTGATTTTATAGTTTTCTTGAGTTTATATGTATAGGATATTATCGTTTAATTTAAATTAATTCATTGAAAGATTGCCTTAATAAATATATTTAGCATAATTAAGGTGATGTTATTGCTATTCTAGAAATAGAATGAGATAAATCTTCCATATTAAATTGAATTAGGGTTTAGTCTAATAAAGAATTCATAATCTTAAATGCAATTCTTGAATTGATATTAGCTAGAAAGAAATTCCAACAGATAGATATGAGAATTAGGGATCAATAATCTTGAATAAATGTAACAAATTATCATTGAATAATTAAAAATCATAGAAACAATATTAAAAAAAAAAAAAAAGCTAGATGGAATATGTATTGTCTGGATCTATTGAGAAAGAAATCCTCAATCCCTATTGGATGAGGAAGGTCACTATACGAAAAAGGTGAAGAATAAGACAAATGATAATGGCAAAGGCAATGGAGGTTTTTCCTTTAAGGATATTTTGCTAAGTCAAATGGAAAGTGCAGAGGCTCCATATTTTCTCAATCTCATTTTGAACTCAAGGAGGATGATTTAGTGGATGAAAATGGTCCAAGTATGCCTTCAATTAGTTTTTTTTCATGGTGTTCATAACTGGATGGCTTAATCTATGCAGAACACGATTGCTTGACTATTGGGTAAGAATATTGGTCATCGAATGTTGTATAACAACATCATGAGTCTATGAAGGCTGCAAAAGGATGTTAAATTTGTAGACTTTGATAATGTTTTTTTTTTTTGGCCAGTTTTTCTTGTATGGATGACTACACTTCTGCACTTTTAAAAGGGCCATGGGTGATTATGGGACATTATCTTACTATTCAACTATAGACACCTACTTTCAACATGAAGGAGGAGAATATCTCTACTGTGGTAGCTTGGGTCAAATTCTGAAGCATGCTTACTCAATATTATCACAAAGGGGTGTTAAGAGCCATTGCTTCCATTTTCAATAAGTTTGTTAAAATCAACTATAACACTGTTATGTCTCAAAGGGGGAATATGTGAGGATGACAGTAGAATTAGATATTCAAAAACCTTTGGTTTCAAGGATATGTGTTGATGGTCAAATTCAGCTTATGGAATATGAAGATTTCCCTTTCATATGGTAAATATGTGGCCATTATGGCCATATAAGTGAAACTTGTAAGATGAATGAGAATTTTACTTTTGCAAGTGATAGGAATCAGGTGCCATAGGTAATTGTAGAATTAAAGGTTATCAATTAGCATCAGAGATAAGAGGAAATTGATGTTGACATGATGGACCCCTAGATTAATGTCTTAAAAAGGGGTTGAAGAAAATAGAATATGAAAAAAAATTTTGTGATATCCAAATTTGCAAAGGTGGGAATCAAGGAGAATTTCCTTACCATATTTAAAATATTAGCAGATATAGACGATGTTGGGGGAAATGGTGATGTGGGAGCCAATTGTGGGATGAGATATGATTCTTTAAATGTTGATAGTACCTATGTGGAGCTTATTAAGAAAAATATTTATGAGGGGAAATGTTGCCTCAAAGAAGCCCATGAATAAGTCTTCTCAAAGACCAGTAAAGAATTCCTCAAACTCAAACCTAAAGATCCACATAGTTGATAAAGAATTCAAATCTCCATTGCTCATAATGAGGCCCATTAGCAAAATGCTACATCTATCCCAACTGGTTTCTACAAAGACTCTATCTTAGCCTAACAAGTTGTAGAGAGCTCACTTAGGGATGTAACTAGGTAGGCCATTATAGGGTTCTCGATCTGCCCGATCTATTAGAAACCATATAGGGTTTTAGGGTCAAATTTAGATATATAGTAAAAACCCTATGGGGTTATAGGTCGAGTTTGGATCATATAACAAACTCGATGGATATCTGATAACTCAACATTTTAATTTTAAAATATAAACAAATAAATAAAAACATTACTAAAAGGGCAAGAAGAGGAAAGGAGACATGCGAGAGCTACCATCTTTTCTACCTGCTAGAGATGTTTTTTCTTTTATATCTACTAGACTAGTTAAGGATTTTATAACTTTTCATTAAAATTTGTCAAAGTTATGTTTGCTTTAATATTGTTTGATGTCTATTACATTATAACCCCTACAAGAGATTTAATTTAACCATATTCTTAAAATGTTATGTCATCATCTATATGTCACAAGCAATATATTTATATATTTAAATATTGAATCATTAATATGGTCTACCACATAGTCTATCTATTCCACATGCATCTTTTTATTTTTGAATATATAGAAAATGTATGTCAGAAACATTAACTTCTTTTAAATTTATTATTAAAATTTGAAAATAGATTGAAAAAAAAAAATGGGGAATAGGGTTATAGGGTAAGATTCTGGGTTATAAATCAAACTCTATATGGTAGGTTTGGATATAGTATGAAAAACCTATAGGTTTATAAGGTTGGTTTGGTAGACCCAATAGGATAGTAGGTGAAGTTTCGGGTTCATGTTTTCCATCCGAAACTCGACTCGATTAGATCCCTGAGCTTATTGGATCAAAATCTTCATACAGTTGTGGTGGCCCAACAACTTACATCAGTTTCTCTACTTAGTGGAGTTGATTCCCAACCAATTAACCCTTCATCCCTCAAACAGTCAATCCTTCAATGTTTAGCTCAATTGATGAGACCCTCAGATGAAGCTAAATCAATCAATTTGAAGAGTAAATTGAAATTTAAACAAGCAAGCCTAAATAGATCTCTGGTAGAGAAGCAATGACAGAAAGGAGAGATTTACTAGAAGATTTGGTTAATCTAGATGAAGAGGAGAATAATTCGTTCAAAGAGGAGGAGCTCCATGATGTGAAATTTGAAGTTAATACCTAAGTCTACTATGATATCCTTTTTTATCTCACAATCTTAATGATGTGCTCTCTGTTAGTTTGAAATTGCTAGGAAGCGACATGCAAAGGTTTTATTCATATGGTTAGAGTTATGGTTAAGTTGTATAAAGTTAATGTTTTAGATTTAATGGAAATCTACAGTAGTGGTGGTAGGGTGATGCGCTTTCACCTGTCATATCCTTATAAGGTACCTTAGATATATTAATACACCATGTAGCTAATTGAGGTCTCTAGATAGGTACATGAGCATAATACAACTAATATGCCATGTGGTGTGGGCAGGCATAACAAGATCGCAAGTCATATAAAATAAGAAATCATTACATACACATAAGTCAAGTATAACTTTATAAGAGTCTGAGTCATCACACAATAATTACAAAATTTATCATTAAGGACTCTACTATTACCCTACTGCATGAGTAACAAAAGATCTTAAAAGTCTCATAACATATAAACTATTACTATTACAAATGTTTTGTCTTCAAACTACATCACATCAACAAAATCCTCTCTTGAAGCCATAATTACATTGTTTTATTGATTATACTAACATCAACTTGATCTAAATATTGTTCTTCCTTTTAGTCCTGTAAACAATAGTTTAAAAGAGTATGAGTACAACAACCTTAGTGAATAATAGAATCTTAACATAGTTCAATAAAATCATACAAGTTTTGTTTAACAATCATATGATGTGCAACAATCAACATATGTTACAAATATAGTTTGGATGATAGAAATCCTAACTTGTGGAGATTTACGCCCTTTCTTTGGAGTTGAAGAAACAATTCAAGTAATTCATACCCATCAGGATCCAAAACTAAAGAAGAAGAACCTTTTAAAACTCATTTATTATTTATAAATAAACATAATACATATATTCCCCACTTCATTTAGAACTTGGAAACCCCACAAGTATTAATGCTCTAAAGCCAACTCCAACTCGAGCAACATCCTTTGGTGTCTACTTAGTTTTTGTAAAGTTAACAGCCTTTGGTAACCTTAACCAGATTCATTGGATTATCTATAAAGCATTACCACATAATTAAAATATTGATGCATGACATGAATATCATGCTAATGTAGTTTATGATGTCATGCAATGCATGATAGTTTAAATTTAAGAGTCCAATAAGCTTTATTTAATATTAATTGGTGATCACTTCAACTTTAGACAATCACTGATCCAAACCACACAATTATTAGCAAACAATTAGTTATCACTTTAATTTTTAAAGGTTGTCAATCACATAATGTAAACCCCGGTATTCTTAGTAGTTAAGTAAACTCCGGGAATCGAAAAGCAAAACCCTAAATCGATCTAGTTTAAGCTTAGTAAGAGAAGCTTAGAAACCCTAAATCCGGCTTTCCTTCGGTTTCATAACAAAAGAAATTTTATAAAATAAATTAATGTGAATTATTGTTTTAAGGTATATTTCAAACCTTAGAAAGTTTTAATTTTGGAAAAATTTCTATTCCGGGTCTTCCCGAGCTTCATTACGGAAAAACTAGCCCCGGGACCAGTGATAAGATCATATTCTATACAACTTCTAAGTAGCAATTTGGGATAAATTTGTCATGATTGTTATAAGAATTGCTTGAAAAATACTTAAATTATTTGGAAGTGTGTTTTCAAAATCAATTTGAAATAGGAATGCAAGATCAAGTGAATTCATGAAGAAATGGAAAATTGGAGACAAAGCAGAACATAAGCCGCCGGCATATAGACGGCTCAGACACAAAGAGGGCTCAAAGCTGCCAACCTCAAGTGAAAACCAATGAAATTCAATGAAGGCTGGGCACTAAGCCGCCGGCCTTGAAGCTCAAGAGTGCTGGCTTTTCAAGAAAACAAAGAAAGCTGCTATAAAGCCGCCAGCTTTGAGGCAGTTCAGAATGCCGAACAGAAGTCGTAAATGAAGCTGACCCTTGCATTGCAAAATTGAAGATGAAAAGGCAAGCTTTGAATTATTTGAGTGAAAGTCACCGGCTTTATGTCAGCTTTGGTTTGTAACCGAAGAGAAAGCTATCTGAAAACTGCCTGTTTTATTGAAGTAACTGAAAGAAGGCCGCAATAAAGCTGCAGGCCTTGATTTAGTAACTGCCGGCTTTAGATGAAACTGCCATTTTTCTTTAATGAGTTGTTACGAAATTTTTCCTATAAATAGGGGGTCTTCTCCTCACTTTCAGAATCATCTAAGCAGCTTTGAAACATACTACAATACACAGATTATAATTAACATTTCATAGAGATTTTGAAGAGATATTGAAGTTTTTCAAAATTGCAAGTGAAGCTTTGATATTTTGAATTGGTGATATCTGATTTTTCCTTTTATGCAATTCATATATCTGAATATTTGATCATAATGAAATCATTTGCAATTTCTTATCTGATTTTTGAATCATCATCCATGAGTAGCTAAATCCTTTTTGTGGGAAGTTGATGAAGCTTTAAACATGCTAAAATGATCTTTGAAACCATGTTATAAGATAGTTAGAATCATGAATATTCATATTGAGTTCTGATTATTCATCATATCTTTGGTGTATAAGAATTCTGATAACTCGGAAGGGAAATTAGGGTTCATATGAATTCATAAATTGAGATTAAATTACAATTGCGGAAGCGGCGGAGTTTAATCTAATTTAGAAATTGTCCATGAATACTAATGCAATGTTTTATATTGATTTCTCACTAAGGAATTAGGGGATGTTAATATAAAGTATTAGTCAATTATAGAATCGGAAGGTTTATAATTGTAATTTTGATTCCAAATAATTTATTTAGCGGAAGCTATTGATTTTTGTGGTTTAAAAGGTTTTTAACTCTTTTTTAAATCTTGACAATTTCTTATGAATATCCATGAATCTAATTATCATTATAACATGACTTCAAGTTGATTGGCAATAGTTTAAAGTGGATTCTGCTCCTTCCCACATTTTTCTAACATATCACTCTCTTCAAAAGCTCATTGCATTCATAGTAGATACTTGATTAGATAATTTAGTTTAATCTTAATCTAATCATTCTAAAAGATCAATTGCCTAGATATTAGTATTAGTTGATAACTGTCTAGTAGTTAATAGATCTCTGTGGGATCGACACTTGACTCATGCTATATTACAAGATAAGGCTCAGTACGCTTGCTGGATAAGATGCTTTGAAAATTCAATACTAATTTAGGACATCAAGTTTTCTGGCGCCGTTGCCGGGGATCTTATTAATATTAGACTACCTTCAGCTTTGCTAGTAGTTTAGGTTTAAGTTTAGTTTTTTCCTTTTCTCTTTGCAGGTTTTATGCGAAGAAGTAGAAGTTCTAAACTTCTACCTTTAGACCCCGAGATTGAAAGAACCTTGCATTAACAGAGACGAGAGAACCAAAGAAGAGGAGCAATGGCACAAAATCAAGGACAAGGAAACAATGACAACAATAACCAGTTGCAAGCAGTTGCTCCCGCTCCAAGGGCAATTCGGGACTATACAGTACCTACTGTTCAAGATCCCGCCATAAGAATGCCCACTGTAGAGGCTAACAACTTTGAGCTTAAACCGTCCCTGATTCAGATGGTTGAGTCACATCAATTTGGAGGATATCCGAATGAGACGCTAGATGAACACCTTGCCAAATTTCTCCAGTACACCAACACTATCAAACTTAATGGTGTAAGAAACGAAGTCATCCAACTATAGCTTTTCCCTTTTTCTCTTAGGGATAAAGCCTTGGCATGGTACAATTCCCAACCTCCAGACTCGATCACTACATGGGATGATCTGACAAAAAAGTTTCTGAAGAGATTCTTCCCTCCAGCAAGGACCGCCAGATTAAGAAATGAGATCTCCAACTTCACCAAATTCCCTGGTGAATCATTATATGGTGCTTGGGAAAGATTCAAAGAGGCGGTTAGAAAATGTCCACACCACAGTTTACCCAATAATCTACTAATAAAAAATTTCTACCTCGATCTTGATGGAGCTTTGAGGTCCTTAGTAGATGCTACATTGGGAGGATCACTGATGGGAAAAACATATGAGGAAGCTAGTGAGATTATTGAAGAATTAGCTTCCGCTGCTCATAATTAGAGTTGTGATAGCATCTGTGGAAGACAAAGAAGGTATATCACAACTCAAGGCTCAAATGGCAACCCTCATCACTCAAGTAAGTAAACTCACAACTACAAATTCTTCCAAAAAAACAAGTGTTTTGTTGTGAGATTTGCTCAGGTCCACACTCTTCTTTCGAGTGCCGCATGGATCATCATCAAATGATGAGCAGCTCAACTATGTGGGAAATTTCCAAAAGGGTAATTTTGGAAACACATATCATCCGAATATGTGGAATCATCCCAATCTGTCATATCGGAATGATGCCAATGTTCTAAAGCCACCACCTGGTTTCCAAGGACAAGGATATGCAAGAAATGCCCCACCTCAACAGCAAATTCAATCCTCCACTGACGCATTACTAAGGGATTTCATTGTCACTACAACAAACTCACTCAGTAATCAGAATGCAATCATTCAAGATTTGCAAGGGAAACTCCATCAACTTGCAACAAGTGAGTATAGACCATCTGGGTCTTTACCAAGCAACACGGAGGAGAATCCCAAGTCTGTAAATGCAATCACCCTGAGAAGTGGTAAGGAGATTGCTCCAGTTGAGGAAACTATCAAGGATCAAGAGGAAATTCCACAAAACAACAAAGGGAAACGAAAGGTGGAGGCACTATTCAAAAACCACCTGAGGTGAAATCATATGTTCCTCCCGTCCCTTTTCCAGGAAGATTAAAGCAACAAAGACTTGATGAGCAATTTTCAAAATTCCTGGATGTTTTCAAGAAGCTGCACATCAACATTCCATTCTTAGAAGTGATTCAAGGAATGCCTTCCTATGCGAAATTCATCAAAGAATTGCTATCCAACAAGAGGAAGATTGATGGAAATGGTACTCACTGGAGAATGTTCCATGATCCTACAGAAACATACACCCAGTCTGCCCACTAAACTTCGAGATCAGGGAAGTTTTACTGTTCCTTGCACCATTGGTGATTGTCATTTTGATAAAGTTTTAATTGATTCTGGTGCAAGTATCAACTTAATGCCTTTATCGGTATTTCAAAAACTAGGACTTGGAGATTGCAAGGATACACATGTAACCTTGCAACTTGCTGATAGAAGTGTAAAATACCCTAGGGGTATTGTGGAAAATGTCCTAGTTAAAGTTGACAAATTCTTTTTCCCTGTGGATTTTGTAGTCTTAGACATGGATGAAGATAGGGAAGTTCCCATGATCTTGGGCAGACCGTTCCTTGCAACAGGTAAAGCACTAATTGATGTGGAACAAGGGCAGCTTACATTACGGGTGATGGATGAACAGTTACTTTCAATGTCTATGAGGCAATGAAGAAATTTGATGATACTGATGCTGTTACACCATCAATACCATTGATGAGCTGGTTTCTGAGTCGCTTGAGGAACAAACTGGTGTGGAGACTATGGAATCCGTCTTGAGAGACTTGGACAATTGGAGTGATGAAGAGGATGAAGAAATTGGAAGATGTACCAATGATCAAAACCAGTATTATGAATCATTGGGTACAAATGAGCAGAAGCAAGTTCCATCTTTGATGCAACCACCGACCTTGGAACTTAAACCCCTTCCTGACCATCTGAAGTATGCTTTTCTCGGAATTGGCGATACTTTGCCAATCATCATTTCATCTGCATTGACAAATGAACAAGAACAGTTGATTGAAGTGTTGAAAAAGCACAAAGAAGCAATCGGATGGACCATTGCAGACATTAAGGGTATTAGCCCTATGATTTGCACTCACAAAATTCTTATGGAAGCTGAGTGTAAACCTACAGTTCAACCACAAAGGAGACTTAACCCAACACTTAAAGGTTGTCAAGAAAGAAGTTCTGAAGCTACTTGACGCAGGTATTATCTATCCTATCTCTGATAGTAAATGGGTTAGTCCAGTTCAGGTAGTACCAAAGAAAGGTGGTATGACTGTAGTAAAAAATGAGCAAATGAATTGATTCCTACTCGTACTGTGACTGGGTGGAGAGTTTGTATTGATTACAGGAAATTGAATGATGCCACCCGAAAGGATCACTTTCCCCTTCCCTTCATTGATCAAATGTTGGAGAAACTTGCAGGGCATGACTATTATTGTTTTCTTGATGGATATTCTGGATACAATCAAATTTCCATTGCACCCGATGATCAAGAGAAAACAACATTCACTTGTCCCTATGGCACTTTTGCCTTTAGGAGGATGCCCTTTGGACTTTGCAATGCACCTGCTACGTTTCAGAGGTGTATGATGGCTATATTCTCTGATATGCTTGAGAATTTCATTGAAATCTTTATGGATGATTTTTCAGTCTTTGGAAAGTCATTTGATCTTTGTTTGGAGAATTTAGCCTCGGTTTTACAAAGATGCAAAGATACCAATCTGATCTTGAATTGGGAAAAATGCCACTTCATGGTAAGAGAAGGGATAGTGTTAGGTCACAAAATCTCTGCGAGAGGAATTGAAGTGGATAAAGCCAAAGTGGAGATCATTGAGAAGTTACCACCACCCATGACTACTAAAGGAGTCAGAAGTTTTCTTGGACATGCTGGCTTCTATAGACGATTTATCAAGGACTTCTCCAAGATTTCCAAACCTCTTTGCAACCTTCTGGAAAAAGATGCGGTGTTCAATTTTGATGACAAATGTTTGCAGGCATTCAATTCATTAAAGGAAAAGCTCATCTCTACACCAGTAATCATTGCGCCAGACTGGGAGCTTCCTTTTGAACTCATGTGTGATGCCAGCGACTTTGCGGTCGGAGCGGTACTTGGTCAGAGACGAGGTAAGATATTTCATGTTATATACTATGCAAGTAGAACACTAAATGAGGCCCAAAGAAATTATGCCACTACTGAGAAAGAGCTTTTAGCTGTTATCTTTGCATGTGATAAATTTAGGCCTTATCTGATAGGTTCTAAAGTGGTAGTATATACTGACCATGCAGCTCTCAAGTACTTGTTTGCTAAAGCTGATGCAAAACCTAGGTTGATTAGATGGGTATTACTACTGCAAGAATTTGATCTTGAAATTAAAGATAAAAAGGGAACTGAGAATGTAATTGCTGATCATTTGTCTAGACTTGAATCTGATAGTTTAGACATTCCCATTAATGAAAAGTTCCCTGATGAACAATTGCATACAGTAGAAATCCTAGATTTGCCAGATTATATGAATTATTTGGTGAGTAAGATTATCCCATATGGTTTGTCTTATCCTCAAAAGAAAAAGTTTTTGCATGATGTAAAACAATATTTTTGGGATGAACCATATCTGTTCAAAAAATGTGTTGACCAAATAATTAGAAGATGTGTACCTGAATTTGATCAGCTGAGCATCTTGGAACACTGTCATTCAAGAGAAGCAGGGGGACACTTTGGTGTTTAAAGGACTGCAGCTAAAGTGTAATCATCTGGATTTTATTGGCCTAACTTGTTTCACGACTGCAGGAACTTCATTATGTCATGTGCTCAATGTCAAAAGATAGGTAACATTTCTAAACGGCATGAATTACCACAAAACAATATTCTGGTAATTGAGCTTTTTGATGTTTGGGGGATTGACTTTATGGGTCCTTTTCCCTCATCTTTTTCAAATAAATATATACTTGTGGCAGTTGATTACGTTTCAAAATGGGTTGAAGCTGTTGCTTTTCAAACAAACGATGCCCGAGTAGTTTTAAAATTTTTGAAAAAGAATATTTTTACCAGATTTGGGGTGCCCAGAGCTATAATTAGTGATGGGGGGTCTCATTTTTGTAACAAGCAATTTGAAAAACTTTTAGCAAAATATGGTGTTACACATAAAGTGGCTACCCCCTATCATCCACAAACTAGTGGGCAAGTTGAAGTTTCCAATAAGGAGATAAAAAGGATTTTAGAAAAAACTGTTAATGCATCAAGAAAAGATTGGTCTTCAAAATTAGATGATGTATTATGGGCTTACAGGACTGCTTTTAAAATCCCTATTGGAATGTCCCCATTGTAGACACCCAATTTTTGCCCAATTAAAAAATAGGTTTAAGTTTACAATAAATTAATGTCATATTGAGTTCATAAAAAATATAATAATAATAATAAATAATAATAATAATAATAATAAAGAGAATATAGAAAATAGAAAAATAAAAAATAGAGGAATAAAATAAGTATAATAAAATAATTAAATGAATAATAGTAATGTAAATAAAATATATGTAGAAAAAAATTAAAATAAATAAAAAATTATTATTTGAGCTCAATATAACATATATTTTATTAGCCTTAAGTACTAGTGGTTTAACTATATGACCAAGGCACAGGCCAACGGCCTAACGGTTCAAACCATGGACACAGGAGCAAGGGGACTCGAGTTCGATCCTAACCCAAGGCAGATTTTGCCTCCTTTTTGTTCAATTTTTTTCCCAAAAGACACATCGGTTCATCCACTTTGAGACACTATTTGATAAATGAATCTTTATGTTTTTTCGAAATTAACTGTACAGACACAAACTAGGCATAGGATACATCACATTTGTACATATTTCATGTATTTTTTCATTCCAAAAGGCATCTTAATTAAGGCATGAAAATTGGGAAAAAATTCGAATGAACATGTTTCTTCAAATTCGAAAATTTTTGAATTGTATCGATTGATCAAATTAAATACACTTAATCAAAGAGTCATGATGTATAAACACATGTTTCGTGATCAATTTGAACCAACAATCACGAATCGAGTCCTAATTTTGAATCGTTCTTATTTGAAAAAATATAACGATTCGTGATTCGAAAATTGAACAATCATAAAGCTTCAAAACGACAAATTGATTCGAACTCATAAATAGGATCACCCCACAAGCAGAAAGCACAATTCAATTGCAAGAAACACACAACATTAAGATCAATTCGAAATTTTTGAATTTAAGGTTTAGAGTGAGAAATTTTCAAATTCGAAGTTATTGGATTAGATTTGATTCAAATTGAGTGTTTTAGGAGTGTTAGAAACTTGTTTTTGATGTTTTAGTGTGTTTAGATTTGCTCAAATTGATCAAATTCCTCTCTGTAAATTTTTTTGATTTTTTTCCAACCCTCGCCGTCGAGCACCACCACACGAACCGCCACTTCTGGTGGTTCTGGGAGTGAACCACCACCACCAGCCGCTGCAGCACCCCAATCCACGTCGGGCCGACAAGGTTGCAGGCTTCGAAAACCACCAGGAACGGCCGAGAAACGCTCGAAAAGCAATGTCATCGTCTTCTTCACCCGTCGGGTATCCGAGATCCGACCCGAAATCCGAAATCCAACCCGATCGGTCGTTGGTCAACGTCGGTCAACGGTCGTCGATCAACGGTCAGCCAGATCAACGCTCCAGATCGAAAGTCAGAGGATCAAACGGTCAGGATTTAGCGATCAGATCAGACGCTCCAGATCTGATCCGAGAAATCCAACGGTCCAGGTTAGTCCGCAATATTTTATTATTTATTTATTATATATCGAAAAATAGGAAAAAAAGGAAAAAATTAATAAAAAATCGTAAAAAATTCAGAAAAATCCAGAATAATTAGAATAATTATTTTTAATGTAAATTTACATGTTTTAACAATTTTTGATATTTTTGAATATTTTATGAATATGTATTTGCATATAAATTGATCTTTAAATATATATTTGATGCATGAGATGTTTTGTTTTTGTATTTTAATTTTGTTATGATATATTTTGAATATATTCTGAACATATGTGATGATTATTGAATTTTGAAAAATAATAAATTGTAAATGGATTTTTTAAACCAAAATTGTTGTTGAATAAAAAATGAAAATTGTTTTTGAATAGAATAAAATGATTTTTTAAAAAAAATTTTTTGGATGATGAAAGAGATGAATAAAGATAAAAAAATTGTTTTTGAGAATCATGATATTGATCAAGTTTTTTATCAAAAATTATCTTCATAAATTTACTATAAAGATATTAATCAAGTTTCTATCAAAATTATCTTAATAAATTTGCTATGAAGATATTAAATAAGTTTTAATCAAATATATTTTCATAAATTTGCTATGAAAATATTCAGTATTGTTTAATCAAAATTGATTTTCATGTAGCATTAAATTAGCCATGAATTATCATAAATTAATTTTTTTTAAAAAAAATGATTTTTGACTTAGAAAAATATATTTTTATGAAATGAAAAAATCAATTGGTTAGATCATAGGATAAAAAAAAATGATTTTCATAAAAAAGAAAAACAAAATTTAATGAATTTAAAGTGAGAATAGTTCAAAAATATAAAATTGATCAACAAATTAAGTTCTTTTTTTAAAAAGAACTACGTTTTGTCTGATCTCGATTAGCGAGTACGTAGGCACCTACGGGGCGACAATAAAAAATGAAAAAATATTTTTTGCTTATCATTTTGATTATTTCTATGAAATTTTTTAGCAATAAAAAATATAAAAAGAAAACAAAAAAAAAATGACTTGTAAATGTTATTATGTAATATATTATTTGAGTTTTGAGCATGAAAAGGATAAATTATAAATTTGAAATTCCAAAAGTGGTAACCAATTTGGTTTTAATAGGTTAGCCCCCGAACCCATGATATCTGGTTTTAAAAGTTTGATTTTTCAAATCAAATTTCCGCAGACTAGTAGCTAAGTTAGGATCAACCGACCCATTGATCCTAGCTTTTATTTTTTCCTTATTTACATCGGGTGGCGACTCTAAAAAGTTTTCAAAAATTAAAATTTCTTTTAACCCCTAGTCGAGGATTCATGTTAAATGCGTTCGGGTTTAATGTGAATTGGGTTAGGAGAAATGAACCAGATAATGGGAAAATCCATGCTCGACAGCTTGGCGACTCCACTGGGGATACGCTTATTTTTTTAAAAAAAAGAGGGCTAGCCACTTAAGTTTTAAAATTTAAAATTTATCCTTTATTTTTGTATATTGTGTAGTTATTTAGTATGTGTTCTTGTATATATGTCTGTAACTTGGATTTTAAATTAGTTCATTTCATTCGCATATGCATTTGCATTCATGCACACAATGTGTGCTAGATACGGTCGAACCCAGGCCGTCTTAAGAGCCTAAGCGAGGAGTTCGAAGTAAGGTCCGGGGGCTGTGGTTTCCACCCTCTAGATCAAGAAAAGACTCCCACTCCGGTTTAGCCTTATGATTTGCTAGACCAGGGAACCTATAGAACCTTACCCAAGTCATGCATTTATGGGATTTGACCAAATTTTTTCAAAAAATGGAGTTGTAAATTTTTTTTTAAAAAAAAAAGAAGAAAAAATTTAAATTTAAGATTTGTCTCCTAATAGGGTCTTTATAAATCCTCAGGAAATGATTTCCTCGAGTTTAGACAGTAGCAATAGCCTATGGGCTCGTCTCATCAAGGAACCCCGAGTAGAGACTTTCAAGGATCCAATGCTGTTACTAGATCGATGGTTGGTCAGTTTTGACCTTGATCAACAATCATTCATTAAGGATAGGTTGGGCCCGATCCTCAATTTACCTAAGGTCCAAGTTCCATTTACCATGTTTCGAGCCCTTGTTCATCTCTGGGAACCCAATGAAGTGGCATTCCGTCTAGGTCAACACGTGCTAAGTCCTACCATTGAAGAATATGCTAGGTTGCTTCAAGCCTCACCCACTTCCGAGGGGATCTATGTACCAAGCCTTACTCATAGTCCGATCCGCATCATTTCAGAATTTTTGGGATTAAAAAGAGAAGCAGTAATTGAAGCCATGAAGGGTTGCAATGAATTCTCCATCCGATTAACTACCTTGATGGATTGGTTTGGAAACTTTGATAATTACATAAGCAACCGAAATTCCTTTACGGTATTAGTTGTGACCTGGAGTGAAAACAGAGTTAATGCTTTCATAGTGGCTGCTTTTGCTACCATACTCTTTCCACATGGGAACCTGTTCATTCACTTCCGAGTCATCGAGCTTGTAGCACAATATTTAATTGGCAAGTCATATGTTCCCGCCCTCCTAGCAGAACAAATCAAAAGTTTGAATCACATCAAGTCTAAGGGCAGGGGCAGGGGCAGTTTCAAGGCAAGCATGCATCTGTTGATGGTTTGGTTCACTAGTCACACCAAGTACTACGGAAAAGACCTAGCTAATGGGTCCCTTATCCGCCCGAGTTATGATCTCATCCAGTCTTTTGCTGAACGGGTCCATATGGAAGATAACGAGCCTTTCTGGTCTATACTTGCAATATTTGAAGACATGAGACCTGAAGACTTTATGTGGCAAGCCCGTTGGTTTAAGTGTCCCGTTGCTATCTTAGGTTGCAAGAAGTACCTAACTGTGCCTCTGATTGGAATCACTGGTTGTACGGGCTATTACCCCTCAAGTGTTATCAGGCAATATGGCATGCTACAAGACATTACTGTCAAGCCTGAGTTGGAACGAGTTATTCTCGACTATATGGATCCAACCCTGACCCAGATAGCAAAGCAGTCCAAGGTAAACCAAATAAAAGCTATCTGGGATGATAGAGAAATTAAGCCAGTTTTCGAAGTCGAGCCAGAAAATAAAGTGACTCGGGATTATAGAGCAACCAGGTGGTACATAGCCAGTCAAATGAAGAAGAATAAGGACATCCAATATGAAGCTCCTAACATTCTTGAACCAGCACCACCTGAACCTGATCTAGAAATGATTGCTTACATGGAAATGGTTTCAGCTCGGCTTGAAGTCTGTCATCGGGATTACCTGCAAAGAGATAGAGAGATGAATGACCGCTTGGAAAAAGCTCACAACAGGATTGCACTGTTAGAGGATGAATTGAAGAAAGCTCGAAAAAGGACTCAACTACTTGAGGATCAAATCATCTGCCCTGCCAAGACTAGAAGACTAGTTTAGAAGTCCTGAGTTTAGTTTTAGGAATCGAGACTTGAACTTTTAGTATAGTAATTTAACTTTGTATGAAAGATTGTTTTTTGAATTATTACAACTCCAATAAATGTGTTTATCAAAATTTGATGGTCATTATCCCCATTTGCATTCATATTTGCATCCTTGTGTTTGTATGTTAGTATTCTTATTTCTTACTTCTTACGGTCCAGTTACGAATCAAGTCTAGCGAATCCAAAATCCTGAAAGATAGCTCCCAAACCAGTTAGAAGTCCCATTTATACTAGATCACGAGCAAAGATGGCTAGTACCGGGAACACTACCCCTGATCAGACCACTGAACAGAGACTCAATGCCATGGAACAAACCCTGCTTAGAATTACCGAACATGCAGACCCTTACTCAGAATGTTACTCAGTCCAAGACCCCTATAGTCTGAAGAATCTTCCGGGGAACAGAAAGGAAAAGAAATCATGGAGCAACCAGTCAACGTTGATGATTCCCACACTGAGTTCAATATGTCCGAATAAAGAAAGAACTTGAAGCCCAAGCTAGGGACATGGAGAAGAAATTTTGAAAAGATGAAGGCATTTGACGGCTTTGATCAGACTGCGATTTTAAGCCTGCCACAATTTGAGGAAGGTGCTTTTCCTGAAAAATTCAAGGCACCTGAGTTCGAAAAATATGATGGAACTGGCTGTCCTAACATGCACACAAGATTATATGTACGACGTATGGGGCAGTATGCCAAATTTGATAAACTGATGGTACAGACCTTTCAAGATAGCCTTACTGGTCCAGCATTAGCCTGGTATGCCCAATTGGACTCACAAGAAATTGATACTGGGATAAATTAGCCAGGGCATTTTTCAACCAATACAAGTTCAACATCGAAATGGCACCCTCGGTCTGGGATTTGAGTACTATGAAGAAGAAGAAAGACGAAGCTTTCAAGGAATATGCTCAGCGATGGAGAGCTTTAGCTGCAAGAATCACCAATCCGATGCCTGAAAAGGATCTCACTTTTACTTTCATCAACACACTAGAAGAGCCATTCTTTTCTCATCTCATAGGGCATGCGTCAGCAAGTTTTTCAGAAGTGGTAGTAGCCGGATGCAGATTGAGAATGCTATCTCAGCCGGAAAGCTGCAAGTAGAAAAGAAGTATACAGCACCTAAAAATGTCTCGTACAAAGGAAAGGATTCGACTGTCGGTATGGTCAATATCTCAAGTCCAGCAAACCCTACTAAATCCATAGTTCTGCCGACCAATCAAGGTCAAAATCAACAAAGGGTTGTTTCGAATCAACAATCAAGGCCCAACACACGCAATTTTACTCCAATACCGGTTCCTCAGCCAAGTATGGGCTAAATTGAGAGCCGATAATCTGATTGGCTTTGAAGTACCCAGAGATGATTATAAGCCCAGAACTACAACCCTGATTTAAAATGTGAATATCACATGGGGCAAATCGGGCACTCCACTGATTATTGTTGGAGACTCAAACATAAGATTCAAGATCTTATTGATGCAAAGACCATCCAATTAGACTTTGTGCAGCCTCCAAATGTTTCTACTAATCCATTGCCAAATCATGGGTCGGTTATTAATATGATCACTGCCGAAGCGCCGGACCCAGAAGTCAACTTGGATGAATTGCCTATCACCATAGAACAAGTGGCATGGAATCTCCGCCAAATGGGGCATTTACCCTATATCAATCTGAGAGATCGCACCAAAACCAGACCAGCCATTTACAATTGTTGCAAAATGGAATCATAAGAAAAGAAGATATCATGGAAATGCTGGTCCCAAAGCCAAGAAAGTCAAGCACACAGGCAGAATTGTGGGCAAGATACCAAGCTGGAGACCCAACTGTCGGAACTCTAGGAGATGATGGAAAGTACCAATATCTGGTTGACTATTGGTTTGAACCACGCGTATATGCTGATGCTCCTGCCACTGGATGGGGATCAGAGTCTGAAGATGAAGAAAAGCCTGTACCAAAGAAAGAAGAAAAATTTGTTGGCATGATCACATGTGAACCGAAGTTAATCAAATTTGAGATGAACAACAGTAAAGAAGAGGCAACTGTCTCGAAGCCTAGAAGTTATACTTTCAAATCCCAATTGCTGTAAAAGATTACAAAGCTGCCCCATTTGATTACCAGACAGTTAATCACGCTTCATTGTCTATGGGCGGGCTTACCCGTTCGGGAAGACTTTATGAACCAACTGCAAAGAAGGTGACTGGATTCATCGCCGCCGCCGAATGATGAAGAAAAGAAGGAAGATGAGAAAGCAATATTGGCTAAACTCATGAAGGCAAGTGAATTCAAAGTAGTTGAACAACTAGCCAAGACGCCAGCCCAAATATCACTCATGGGTTTGTTAATTAGCTCTGATATTCACCGTGAGGCCTTGTTCAAAGTTCTCAAAGAAGTAAAAGTTCCAGAGATGTGACAGAAAAAACCTTGGAACATATCATCATTCTGTCTTTGCAAATGAGCAAATTAGCTTCTCATCGAAGAATTAGAGAAGAAGGTGGCCAACATAATAAAGCTCTTTTTATTGTTGTCAAAAGCAATGGTAAATCGTCTCCCGAGTGCTTATTGACAATGGATCTTCTCTGAATGTATGCCCCCTGGCTACTCTGAATTTGTTGGAAGTAGACCCATCAAATATCAAGCCAAGTCCTACTGTAGTACGTGCATTTGATGGATCAAAGAAGGAAATAATTGGAGAAGTGGAATTAGAGGTCACTATTGGGCCTCAAACTTTCCTAATTCCTTTTCAAGTGATAGATATCCCAAGAACATTTAATTTGTTGCTTGGAAGGCCATGGATTCATGCAGCAGGAGCAATACCCTCAAGCTTGCACCAGAGGGTTAAATTTGTAGCAAATGGCCAACTTGTTACCGTTATGGGAGAACAAGATTATGCCATCTATCAAGAAACGGCTATTCCATATATTGGAAAAGGAGAAGAAGACTTTGGGCTCCAAATATTTGAAGAAGTCTGTGTAATAAATGAAGAAAAAGAAGCTCAGATAGGAACTTTTGGCCTAGGATATTCTCCTACTCAAACAGAGGTAGCAGACAAGAATAATAAGATGAGAACAAGGAAGCTTAATAAAGATGATCCAGACATCGAAATCCCGCACATCAGAAGCTCCTTTCCAAAGCCTCATCATGTCCAGAAGACAGATGACTCCAAGGAAGATGATCCACCCAAGAAGATAGCTTTGAAGAATTGGTTTTCCATACCTTGTGCTAGTTTTAATTTTCTTAAGTAAGGACCGATATTAGATTGCGTTTTGTATTTTTCTGCTTTATGTGTTGCTCAAATAAGTGTACTTAAACACCATTTCAAATTTAATAAATTTCTTTTATGTTTTTTCCATATTCTTATTCTTTCCCCATTCATATTCTACCAGATCCGACTTTTGTGATGAGTTTCCGGGATATCTCGCGTCTGTAAATACTGAAAATATCGATATCACCTCCAACCCTACTGGGTTAGTCGTTGAAGATGATATCGATTATCAATTGAAAACACAAGAAAATTGGCAAAACTTTGACCATGAAAGGATTGAAACCCCTGAACCCACTAAATTGGTTAATTTGGGAACAAGTGAAGATCCTAGGAATTTGAGAATTGGGGGTAAATTGCCAGAAGACACAACACAGGGTTTGATTAAGTTACTAGCAGAGTATTTGGATGTTTTTGCATGGTCATATAGTGATATGCCCGGTTTAGATCCGTCAATTGTGGTCCATAAATTGCCAACCAAAGAAGGCATTAAGCCTAAGAAGCAAAAACTAAGGCGATTTAGACCCGATTTGCTACTTAAAATTAAAGATGAGGTCAAGAAGTTACTCGAAGTTGGATTCATTGAAGTTTCGGATTACTCAGATTGGGTATCAAATATAGTACCAGTACTTAAGAAAAATGGGAAACTTAGAATCTGTGTGGACTTTAGAGACTTGAATCAAGCGACCCCAAAAGATAATTTCCCGTTGCCACATATTGATGTCTTGGTAGACAATACAGCTGGAAACCATCTATTCTCATTTATGGATGGATTTTCGGGATACAATCAAATATTGATGGCCGAAGAGGACAAAGTCAAAACCACATTTGTCACAGCCTGGGGAACTTTTTGCTATAAGGTCATGCCATTTGGTCTCAAGAATGCCGGAGCAACTTATCAGCGAGCAATGCAGACCATATTGCATGACATGATGCATAGAGAGGTGGAAGTATATGTTGATGACATGATTGCCAAATCAAAAGAAGGAGAAGATCATGTAGAAGTATTAAGGAAACTTTTTGAAAGATTGAGAAAGTTTCAATTAAAATTAAACCCAGAAAAGTGCATTTTTGGAGTAACCTCTGGGAAACTATTGGGATTTGTGATCAGTCAAAGAGGAATAGAAATTGATCCTGATAAGGTCAAAGCAATTCAGGAATTACCTCCCCCAACAACATTGAAAGAAATTAGAGGTCTTTTGGGGAGACTAAATTACATTGCTCGATTCATTTCCCAGTTGACGGATAAATGTCAACCACTGTTTAAATTATTGAGAAAAAATGCCCAAATTGAATGGAATGAAGAATGTGAAGAAGCCTTTAACCGAATTAAGCAGTATCTGACAAATCCCCCAGTTTTGATCACTCCAGTACCCGAAAAGCCTTTGTTCTTATACTTGACAATTTTTTCGGAATCCATGGGTTGTGTACTCGGGCAAAAAGATGAAATGGAAAAGAAAGAGCTATTTATTACTTGAGCAAAAAATTCTCAATGGAGAGCAAAAGTATTCAGAGATAGAAAGAACTTGCTGTGCATTAGTATGGACTATGCATAGACTCAGGCAATACACGCTCTTCTACTCAATCGAGTTAATTACAAAGCATGATCCTTTGAGATATCTGGCAAATAAGCCCGCCTTGGTCGGTCGAATTTCAAAATGGCAAATGTTACTGTTCTGAGTTTGATATTACCTATGTTAAAAAAAAAAAAGGACAAGCCTTGGCTGATCAACTAGCTGAAAGCCCGGTTGATGAGGAACTAAAGGAACAATCAATTCCCCGATGAAGGGATTTGGGTAACACAAACGGAAGATGAAAAATGCCTAATTGGAAACTGTATTTTGACGGAGCAGCTAATGTGTATGGATGTGGAATAGGGGCAGTTCTAATTTCACCTGAAGGAAACCAATACCCAACAGCGGCCAGATTAATGTTCCCTTATACGAATAATATAGCAGAATATGAAGCATGCATTTTGGGTTTAGAGATGGCAATCCAAATGGAAATTCAAGAGCTCGAAGTTTTTGGAGATTCATCACTTATTATTTTTCAAACTCGAGGAGATTTTAAAACAAAGGATCCCAAGTTGATTCCTTATCATAATCACTTGGCAGAATTGATAGAAAGATTCAGGGAAATCTCTTTTGTATATGTGCCAAGAACTCAAAACCAGTTTGCTGATGCTCTGGCTACTTTGGCCTCATTAATTCAGTTTACTGAAGGAGCAAGAATCCAACCTTTGCAAGTCCGGGTGAGAAGTGAACCCGCATTTTGCGCCATGATTAAATCAGATGAACCCTGGTACCAAGATATTAAAGTTCTTTTGCAAACGGGTAATTATCCTGAAGGTGCTACCAAGAAAGATCAGAAGTCACTGAGGCGCTTGGCCAATCATTTTTTGCTAAGCGGAAATACTTTATATAGAAGATCATTTGACACGACTTTGTTAAGATGTGTAGATGAAAAAGAGGCCTAGAAGCTCATGGAAGAAGTTCACGAAGGAATTTGTGGTCCTCATATGAGTGGTTACATGTTAGCCAAAAAGATTATGAGATTAGGATACTTTTGGTTAACTATGGAATCAGACTGTATCAAACATGTGAGATCTTGTCATTTATGCCAGATCTATGCAAACAAGATAAGTGCCCCTCCAAAAGAATTACAGTTAATGTCAACACCATGGCCTTTCTCAACATGGGGGATAGATGTTATTGGGCCAATTTCACCTAAAGCTTCGAATGGTCATCGATTCATATTGGTTGCAATCGATTACTTCACTAAATGGGTAGAAGCCGCTTCTTATGCAAGTGTAACAAAGTTCGTGGTTGTGCGGTTTATCAAAAGAGATATCATCACTCGATATAGAACTCCAGAAAGAATCATCACTGATAATGGTACGAATTTGAACAACAAAGAAGTAACAAATTTGTGTCAGCAATTCAAGATCAAGCATCGGAATTCTACTCCGTATCGGCCACAAATGAATGGGGCAGTTGAGCCGCCAATAAGAACATCAAGAGAATTATTGAGAAGATGACCATTGTCTACAAAGATTGGCATGAAATGTTACCGCTCGCATTAATGGCGTATCGAACGTCTGTAAGAACATCAACTGGGGCAACACCCTATTCCTTGGTATATGGAACTGAAGCTGTTTATGAAGGACCGTATGTAGTTAGAAAAGTATTGTCGGGAGGAGCATTGATTCTTTCCCAAATGGATGGACCTGATTTAAAGGATCCTGTAAACTCAGATGCTGTAAAGATGTACTATGAATGATCAATAAAATTTGTCATTTTGTGTGTTCAGTTGATTTCATTTTTAGTTTTTACAAGCAAAGTTGATATCCAAAAAAAACTTTGAACTCAAGTCAAATCTCAACCCGTTAATTAAATCATTCAAACAAATTTCCAAAATTCTCAAATCAGACCAAATCTCATCCCATTCAAACAAATTTCCAAAAATTCTCAAATCAGATCAAATCTCAACATATCACTTAAACAAATTCCCAAACCCCAATAAATCTGTTAGAAAGTAATTTGAGCATCCCATATGGCTTTAAAATGCATATATGCAATTTTATCTGGTGATTGTATTGCACAAGATAACTAGTTTTTGAACACGGTTATGTGAACGTCGGAAAAGCCCTAAACACATTAACCGACGAAAGACCAAGTTTCCTCAAATGGATCAAGAAGATCAAGTTTCCTAAAGTGGATCAAGATAGATCAAGTTTCCTCAAATGGATCACGATAGATCAAGTTTCCTCAAATGGATCAAGAAAGATCAAGTTTCCTCAAATGGATCAAAAAGATCAAGTTTCCTCAAAATGGACCAGCAAGTTAAGTTTCCAAGAAAATAAAAAATCCCCAAGTGGACCAGAAGATCAAGTTTCCCAGAAGATCAAGTTTCCCCGAAGATCAAGAATTCCCAAATGGATCAAGAAACCAAATCTTTAAGGTTTCAAAAATCCCCAGCTAACCAAAGCCCATAGGTTCGGCAAATGACCAAATTAAAGCCCATAGGTCCGGCAAATGACCAAACCAAAGCCCGTAGGTCTGGCAAATGACCAAACCTAGGTCCGACAGATGACTTAGCAGTTTTCTAAAATCTAGACCCGATAGACGGTCTATCAGTTTTTAGTCTAGGCCCGACAGATGGCCCATCATTTTTCTAAATCTAGACCCGACAGACGGTCTATTAGTTTTTTAGTCTAGGCCCGATGGATGGCCTATCATTTTTCTAAATCTAGACCCGACAGATGGTCTATCATTTTTCTAAATCTAGGCCAGACAGATGGTCTATCAGTTTTCTAAAGCCTAGACCCGACAGATGGTCTATCATTTTTCTAAATCTAGGCCAGACAGATGGTCTATCAGTTTTCTAAAGCCTAGGCCCGACAATTGACCTAGCAAATCTTAAAGTCTAAACTCGACAGATGGTTTAGCAGAAGATAAAAATCTCTTTGTTAAAAATAAAAATAAAATTTGGCAGGAGAAATTAAGCAAAAATTGGCTATCCTTTTGTCTTTGTGGCAAAAGTTTTGTTCAAACTTTACCATAAAGAGGGGCAGCTGTAGACACCCAATTTTTGCCCAATTAAAAAATAGGTTTAAGTTTACAATAAATTAATGTCATATTGAGTTCATAAAAAATATAATCATAATAATAATAATAATAATAAAGAGAATATAGAAAATAGAAAAATAAAAAATAGAGGAATAAATAAGTATAATAAAATAATTAAATGAATAATAGTAATGTAAATAAAATATATGTAGGAAAAAATTAAAATAAATAAAAAATTATTATTTGAGCTCAATATAACATATATTTTATTAGCCTTAAGTACTAGTGGTTTAACTATATGACCAAGGCACAGGCCAACGGCCTAACGGTTCAAACCATGGACACAGGAGCAAGGGGACCCGAGTTCGATCCTAACCCAAGGCAGATTTTGCCTCCTTTTGGTTCAATTTTTTTCCCAAAAGACACATCGGTTCATCCACTTTGAGACACCATTTGATAAATGAATCTTTGTGTTTTTTCGAAATTAACTGTACAGATACAAACTAAGCATGGGATACATCACATCTGTACATATTTCATGTATTTTTTCATTCCAAAAGGCATCTTAATTAAGGCATGAAAATTGGGAAAAAATTCGAATGAACATGTTTCTTCAAATTCGAAAATTTTTGAATTGTATCAATTGATCAAATTAAATACACTTAATCAAAGAGTCATGATGTATAAACACATGTTTCGTGATCAATTTGAACCAACAATCACGAATCGAGTCCTAATTTTGAATCGTTCTTATTTGAAAAAATATAACGATTCGTGATTCGAAAATTGAACAATCATAAAGCTTCAAAACGACAAATTGATTCGAACTCTATAAATAGGATCACCCCACAAGCAGAAAGCACAATTCAATTGCAAGAAACACACACACATTAAGATCAATTCGAAATTTTTGAATTTAAGGTTTAGAGTGAGAAATTTTCAAATTCGAAGTTATTGGATCAGATTTGATTCAAATTGAGTGTTTTAGGAGTGTTAGAAACTTGTTTTTGATGTTTTAGTGTGTTTAGATTTGCTCAAATTGATCAAATTCCTCTCTGTAAATTTTTTTGATTTTTTTCCAACCCTCGTCGCCGAGCACCACCACACGAACCGCCACTTCTGGTGGTTATGGGAGTGAACCACCACCACCAGCCGCTGAGCACCCCAATCCACGTCGGGCCGACAAGGTTGCAGGCTTCGAAAACTACCAGGAACGGCCGAGGAACGCTAGAAAGGCAACGTCATCGTCTTCTTCGCCCGTCGGGTATCCGAGATCCGACCCGAAATCCGAAATCCAACCCGGTCGGTCGTTGGTCAACGTCGGTCAACGGTCGTCGATCAACGGTCAGCCAGATCAACGCTCCAGATCGAAAGTCAGAGGATCAAACGGTCAGGATTTAGCGATCAGATCAGACGCTCCAGATCTGATCCGAGAAATCCAACGGTCCAAGTTAGTCCGCAATATTTTATTATTTATTTATTTATTATATATTTAATTTCGAAAAATAGGAAAAAATTAATAAAAAATCGTAAAAAATTCAGAAAAATCCAGAAAAATTAGAATAATTATTTTTAATGTAAATTTACATGTTTTAACAATTTTTGATATTTTTGAATATTTTATGAATATGTATTTGCATATAAATTGATCTTTAAATATATATTTGATGCATGAGATGTTTTGTTTTTGTAATTTAATTTTGTTATGATATATTTTGAATATATTCTGAACATATGTGAGATTATTGAATTTTGAAAAAATAAATTGTAAATGGATTTTTTAAACCAAAATTGTTGTTGAATAAAAATGAAAATTGTTTTTGAATAGAATAAATGATTTTTTAAAATTTTTTTTGGATGATGAAAGAGATGAATAAAGATAAAAAAAATTGTTTTTGAGAATCATGATATTGATCAAGTTTTTTCTAAAATTATCTTCATAAATTTACTATGAAGATATTAATCAAGTTTCTATCAAAATTATCTTCATAAATTTGCTATGAAGATATTAAATAAGTTTAATAATAAAATATTTCATAAATTGCTATGAAAATATTCAGTATTGTTTAATCAAAATTGATTTTCATGTAGCATTAAATTAGCCATGAATTATCATAAATAATTTTTTTTAAAAAAAATGATTTTGACTTAGAAAAATATATTTTTATGAAATGAAAAAATCAATTGATTAGATCATAGGTAAAAAAATGAATAACAAAAAAGAAAAACAAAATTTAATGAACTTAAAGTGAGAATAGTTCAAAAATATAAAATTGATCAACAAATTAAGTTCTTTTTTTAAAAAGGACTACGTTTTGTCTGATCTTGATTAGTGAGTACGTAGGCACCTACGGGGCGACAATAAAAAATTAAAAAAATATTTTTTGTTTATCGTTTTGATTATTTCTATGAAATTTTTTAGCAATAAAAAATATAAAAAGAAAACAAAAAAAAAAGTGACTTGTAAATGTTATTATGTAATATATTATTTGAGTTTTGAGCATAAAAAGGATAAATTATAAATTTGAAATTCCAAAAGTGGTAACCAATTTGGTTTTAATAGGTTAGCCCCCGAACCCATGATATCTGGTTTTAAAAGTTTGATTTTTCAAATCAAATTTCCGCAGACTAGTAGCTAAGTTAGGATCAACCGACCCATTGATCCTAGCTTTTATTTTTTCCCGATCTATATCGGGTGGCGACTCTAAAAAGTTTTCAAAAATTAAAATTTCTTTTAACCCCTTGTCGATGATTCATGTTAAATGGGTTCGGGTTTAATATGAATCGGGTTAGGAGAAATGAACCAGATAATGGGAAAATCCAGGCTCGACACCCATATATGCTTGTTTTTGGTAAATCATGTCATCTTCCTGTAGAACTCGAGCACAAGGCATATTGGGCCATAAAATTTCTTAACTTTGATGAAAAAGCTGCAGGTAAAAACAGATTGCTTCAATTAAATCAGTTGGAAGAGTGGAGGAATGAGGCATTTGAAAGTGCTCGTATCTATAAGGAACGAGCAAAGAAATGGCATGATAGAAACATCATCAAATGAGAATTTTTGCCTGGACAAAAAGTTTTACTTTACAATTTTCGTTTGAAGTTGTTTCTGGGAAAATTACGGTCAAGATGGTCGGGACCGTTTGAGATTGCCAAAGTTTTTCCATATGGAATGGTGGAATTAAAAACTGAAGGTGATCGGACTTTTAAAGTGAATGGGCAACTGCTCAAACACTATTTTGAGGGGGAAAATTTTGACAGTACTACTGCTGTCATGAATCTCAAAGAACCATAATCAGATCAGGAAAGTCTGGCTAAGTGGCTTTAAACTAAGTGCTACTTGGGAGGCAACCCATGTCTAACATAGTTTTTAGTGTTTGTTTTTGCTAATCTTGTGCAAATCAAACAAAGAGGAGTATTGATTTTTACAGGTCAGAAAATCATATTTTGATTATAAAAAAAAAATGAAATTCAAAAGCCGGATTCTGGTGAAACAAAGCCGCCGGCTTTATATCGGCTTTAGAGGAATGAAACGAGGAAATAAAGCTGGCCTAAAGCAACCAGTTTTAAAAACAAAGCCGGACTCTGGAAAAATAAAGCCGCTGGCTTTATTCTGGCTTACGGGTTTGCAGAATTGTAATGGAAAGCCGGCTAAAAGCCGCCGGCTTACTCGAAAAAATTTGCCGGCTTTGGACCTCTGTAATAGGTATGTTTTCCTTTTCTCTCTCTCCATTCTTACTCGCCCAACTTCCTCTCTTCTTCAAAATCCTCTCTGCGGATCACTCCCAATTGGCTGTGGGATCATCAAACTTCAACTCCAGGTATGATCTTCTTTCTTTTTCATTGATTTAACTTCGTTTTCACTTCGAATTACATGCTGAAATCCATGGATTGATTGAATTGCGAAGGTGGAGTTGGGGTTTGTATCCGAAAATCTGATTTCGAATGGTTTGTATTGTATTGCAATGATTTGAGTGTGATTTACTGTTCATTATCATGCTTGAATGTTCCATGAACTGTTGGTTTGCATTAATTTTCGAAATGCTCAGTTTCATTCAAATTGAAAATTCTAGGGTTCTTCGTGTCATATTTTGAATCCGATTGAGAGAAAATTGGGGCTTTTGTTTTTATTGTGCAATTGGATACTATGAATGACTTTTTCCACTACTAATGACATCCAATTTGCTAAATTAACATCAAATTGCACTTAGGAATTCAAATGTGTAAAAATTTTTGCAAAATTCTGAGTTTAGCTACTTTCAAGAGTGTTTTATTAAAATTTTTTCAAAAACTCATGTTTGAATTCCTTAACGTTCATTTCAAAGCTGGACAATCTAGACTGCCAGCTTTGACTTGATTGTGCAATTTAACAAGCTCCTGAAACTGATTTTCAATAAACTGATCTTGAGGTATTCTGGTGAACTTTTTGGCTAATTAGAAGTTGTCATGACTTGAATTAAGCTTCTGGAACAGTGC
This sequence comes from Combretum micranthum, assembly GCA_024138025.1. Taxonomy (NCBI): domain Eukaryota; kingdom Viridiplantae; phylum Streptophyta; class Magnoliopsida; order Myrtales; family Combretaceae; genus Combretum; species Combretum micranthum. The sequence goes on from JAMXBD010000003.1 coordinate 4,602,315, forward strand.
ATTCCTAATATATCACAAATCACCATTTGTTTTTCAGGATGGCACATACCCATTCTTCAAGAAAGAAGCAAAGGACTGATCCAAGTGTTCCTTCATCATATGCTGCAGCACCACCAGAAAGAAATAGGCTGTCAAATTCAAAAGCTGCTAAAGAAAAGAAGCAACGACTTCAGCAGCTTCCTTTTGGGAACTCCTAGTATTTGGACTGGGATTTGCTTGATAGTTATGGTGGGATTAGAGAGAGATTAGCTGGGTTAGTTCAGGATCCAGCTTGGTTCAGACTATTCATTATTCAGGAGCCAGCTTATAAGGACCTAACCATTGAGGTCCTTTCTACTATGGGGCGTGTAGTTGATGAGGATGCTTCTACATTATTTTTCCAGGCTTATGGAGAACGACATGAGATAGTCATTAAGACCATCGGTAGTGTCATGGGATTATATGACTCAGTTGAGGAGCACATGGAGCTGCCAAATGACTGGCCTAAGGAAGTAGATCTTGAGACTCCTGAGGGATTTTGAAGTAAAATCACACCCCCATATGAGGAGCCATTTGTAGCTTCCAAGGCACTAGCCACATCATTCAGATTGGTGGAGTATAAATTACTCCACCACATTCTTGCCCACACCCTTTGCTGTAAGAAGACAAGTCACAGTAAGGTGACTTCTTTTGATATGTTTTACCTCTTCAGCATTATTCGACCTTATAGGATCGATTTGGGTGTGGAGGTGGCTAGTTACATGTTTCAATAGGTTGATGACCCTCGGACACGTTTCCTGTTCTGTGGTGGCTATGTCACCAAATTGCTGAAGGGTATAGGCATCTTTAGAGAGCTTGAGGGGATACTTGCAAGATGAAAAATGTAAATTTTTATGTGGAAATGAAGGTCGTGGATAGTATAGATAATGAAGACTCATTTTTATTTAGATAACAAGTAAATTCTAAGAATAAAATCCCAAAACACTAAGGAGATGCAAAATTGGAAAAAGTGGATTTTTAAGAAGTGACTATTGTTGGAGTCTTGCAAGAATTAGGAGTTCTTAAAGTTTCATTATCAAAAATCATCAAGCTCATGCATATATTGAACTCAGTACATGTCATTCATATTTTATCTACACATGAATCATCAACTAAAAACATTTTGATTAAGTGCAAAACAATTTTTCGGAAATGGAAAAGTTACAGAACAGATCTGATCCCTCTGTTTTGTGACCTAAATGTTTTCAAAACTTGGAATTAATAATAGAAATAGATAGATTTTTCGAAGTAGATAGAAGACGATATAAAATTTACGAAATTCCGAGTTAAAATGACCAAGTTATGGCCGTTTTAAGTTGAAACTTCCGCAAATAGCGAGAATCACGATTTTGTTTAGTTTAGATGCATGGTTTGAATTAGTTAAGTGATGAAATTCTCATTAGGTTATTCTTATTTGGTAGGTGGTCCCGATAACGACGATACCCTACCACCCGACTACTATTACTAAGAGACCGGTGTACCATGACCGAGTGAGTATCACTTCCGATTTCAATTATTGCATGTGATTGTAATGATAGTTGCACTAGTTGCTAAGCAAAGATAAAAAGAATGATTATGCATGATGGGGTTAGTTGGGAATTATAATTGTCTGCTGCTGATATGTGAAGTTGAATTTAAAGAATATCGAAGCCGGGTGATAATTCATTGCTTGTATATAGAGGAGCTAGAATTGATTGTCTGCTAATATTGCTTGGCCACCTAAAAGAATTGGATTAATCGATTATTAGACATTCAATATAAATTTAAACTCATTCATATCACGATGGGGATGGAGCATTAGCATTTATTAGTTTTTCGTGATTCATAAAACGAATATGTTAGTTAATCGTGATCCATAAAACGAATATGTTGGTTAGTCATGATCCATAAAATGAATTATTGTTCAGTTGACCGTGAGCTTAAACGGCATCGTACCGCATGATTTGTTAATCTGCTAACCCGGGATGGAGGGCGCAAGTCCATCCACATATGATTTCTGGTTGGTCATATGTTTGTTAAATTCACGTGTTTGATGCATTTCACTTGATTGAATAATCACTTGCTTGAATGTTATATCTTAATTACAATATGGAAGTTTTCACTCACTAAGCTAGTTAGCTTACATCCCTATAGTTTTTACTTGTTGCAGCACGAGTTCATATGGCTTAGGCCAAGGCAGGTTACAGCTCAGGTACCAGAGCTAGGCATTTCCCTTAGAAGTTTATTTCGGTTTTGTTTAGACTTCTACAGGAAACCAAAAGACTCTGGATGACTGTAATGGACCTTAATATTCTTTTGTGGGGGAATGCCCCTTAGACTTTGTGACTTTATGTATGTGTTTTGATTTATTATCTATGGCTATCAAATGACACATTAAACTTCTTAACTCCATTGAATAGAGTATTCTATTGTCGTAAAGGGACGTTTTACATCTATATAAGACTCTCGAAGGGCTCGGATAGTAATTCGAAAATTTTATATAGTATGTGGCGGACTGTTACGTTTAGGATACCCCTATGGGGCGTGACACATAATCAATATATAACATGCAATTTTCCCCCAATCCCCATGCATTTCACCAATTTGGTTATACTTAAGACTATCTGTCACTATATTACAATCAAAAACAATGTGAGAGGATTCCAGTTACTCACCAATACATCTTGGCTAGTCGTTGTAATAGTCAAAGGGAAAGTCCAAAACTTAATTTGTAGATCATGTAAACAATAAACAAGAGTTGCTAAGCATAACTTGATATAATCTTAAGTATACTCTATCTTAAATAAAGTTCTATAGAGGTCCTTAATCAATCTAATTCATCTTAGGTCTTTGCTAATAATATAAATTATCTAACATATCATATTAACTATTATTTATTTATTATTTTTTATGAAGAACATGGGCAAATACACGACCGTGCTTTACCTCGTGTTTCATCTATATGAGAAATACGTCCAAACACAACATCACATCTTGTCGTGTTTCATTTGTGTGATTTTAATTAGAGAGAAGTACGACATGATAGAACAAGTTATGTTTTTCTTATGATATAAACCATGCAAGGAATAGAGAGATACACGGGAATATCCAGGGGACCATGTTCTAACCGTACTGTTCTGGAATTGTATGCATAAAATGATTAAAGAGAAGCACGATGTGATACACTTAGTCATGTTTTGATCGTGTTTCTTCTTTGATTAACTCAAACATGAAGCACGACTAAAAACAACTCCCCTTGTTTCCCCCGTGAGCTTTCTCTATCTTATACTTTGAAAACTTCACTTATTCAATTACCTATTTACATCACAACCCCAACATCTAGTATACTAACAGCAACAAACAACTTATATCTTTGCTTAAGCACTTTGAAACATCTATTTTTACTTCATCTAACTTCAAATTATGTCATAAATCATATAACCTATGTATAAGAACACTAATTAGATTCTAACTTATATATTCACATATTCATTATCCACCCACTTCATCACAATTTCTACTTATCTCTAACTCTAATATATCATTCACATACATGACCTAAAGTCCTTCCAACAACTTTAAATTGGTATTTACATACACTACTCTAACCATAAACAACTTTGTCTCCAACCAATCAATAGAAGCCCATGATATCAATGATTTAAGACCTACACCATCAATATCACTCTCCAAATTCATCTATCTAACATCAAATTTCATTAACAACATTATATTGAAATCTAACTAACTAGAGCATACTATATGTTTACTTGTTATACAAAATTAATAGAGCAAAAGTATGTAGTAGCTTACCTAAATAGGTCTTGACTTATTGATAGAGGTGTAACTTGAATTTTAGGAGAATTGAAGTGGAGAATATGAAGAAGAAAATATAGTATATGTGTATGTGTGTGTGGCGCCTACTATAAGGAGAATGGAGGAGTGATTTTTGCCAAAATAAAATGTGATATGTATCTCTAATGTTTAGATAATGTATGGTTTAACTTTAAGGAATTAATCATGAGGAATTGTGTGTGTGTGTTAATTATGATGAGGAGATGGGCTATGGGCTTGAGCTTTATTTGCATGAAAAGAATTTGGACTTGGATTTCAATGCATGAATTGGGCTTTTTAAAGTCTAGAGCATCAAGAATCAACAATTAATTGAAATTAATACAAAACTTTGGTAAATTTAGTTTATGAATTTTATTTAATGTAGAAATTTTTTTATGAAAGTCCATTGAGATTCCTTATCAATTAGTAGTTAAGTTTTGGAATTTCAAATTTCTGGGAGAGTTTGAAAGCAAAATAACTGACAAACAACTTGGCATTTTTGAGCTTCTAATGACTTGACTTATGAGAAACTTGTAAATAAGTAAATCAATATGCAAATTTTAAAAAGAATCAAATGAATTTTTGAATTTCTATTCTTATTTATCTTATTCTATGCATGTTATTAAACTAAAATTTAATAACTATAACATCTATTCAAATTTTTATATTAGAACTGCATTGATTTTAAATCTATTTTCTAAACTTAACTTATAGGAAAACGTGGGGGTTATATCATATAATCCCCTAGATTTTTTGCTATGGTTATGTTCAAACCCTAAACTGGAAGTCAACCGGAAACCTTAAGGTCAACAAATACGCATCAAATCCTAATAGATTAGATCCAACAATCTCATGTTCCTAATCTCGAAAGAATGAAATTGAGATAGTAGTGGATAATAGTTCATAATAATATAAGGATGCATAAAAATATCAGATTCAATAATTTTTAGTGTCTTTCGGATCCGAATGGACCAGTTTTTGAAAATCGTGCCCTGGTGGTGAAAATATTCTGATAATACCAATAAACTCGTAAAAATACAAGGATTTCAAAAATATCAATTTTATAATTTTTCGGTATCTAAAAATATCAGATATAGCTTAATTACGCGTATTTTCATTACTACCGGTATTAATTTGTCTTATCTACTATTTATAGTACTATTCTATACTATTCATTACTTTTCACTTATCTCTACTTTTTCTACACCTATTCCTACACTTATTATCTACTTTTTACTATTTCCATACATCTTCATTCACAACAAACTTTACATTTTATTACTTTTAATTAACAAAAATACAAAATAAAACAAAACAAACTCTCTCTCTCCTCCCTCATATTCACACTGGCCCCCTCTCTCTCCCATACACATACTTTTATTTTTCTTTTTCAATTTATTTAATTTACATAATTTTCACTCCAAAAATTCTATAAATTACCTATCTCCCTCCAATTCTTTCACACACTCATTCACCTTACTAAAACTCTTCCAAATTATCTCCTCAAATACTCTCTACCAAAATCTCTGTTTTCTTTCTTCTACTACCCAATTTTTTCTACACAATTCCTATACACATAAACACTATCCAACTTTTCTTCTACTACCATTTCCATATTATTTTCTTAGGTAAAAGTTCTTACCCCTTTCTTTTTACCATGTCATATAACTTAACATGACCATGGTGTATGTTTCTTAAATATTCAAATGTTATAGAAGTAACACTATGTTCATGTTTTGTTCTTGTTCATGAATAAATTTCATATTATGTTGTTTTACTATTATGTTATTATTATGATCTTATTATTGTTATCATCATGCTTCTAACTTAACTTCTATATATGTTACTATATATATATATTATATATATATCTTAGAGCCTAAATGCTTGCTAACTCACTAACAAACTTATTACTATATTTGCTCTTATTATTGTTTTTTCTTTTTTTAGGATGTAGTCCCGGGTTGCCTTGATGAAACTAAGGCTCTTAATACTTGATTGAGTTAACTTAATGAAGCTAAGGTTCCCAATACTTGACTATATTATCTTGCTTCTTATCTTATATTTTCATCACTACATACTACATGCTTATGATACATGTATCTACATAATGATAATGTCTAAACTATATTTAAAGTAGAATTTTTCTTTAATAAAGGAACTTGAAACTAAATTTTCTATTATGTAACTTGTTATTTAATAATGAAGTTATCATCAACAACATAGAAATTGAATTATGCAATATTTTCTCAAGTTTTCTCAAATAATAAAGATAGTTTTACCAAAGAAATATAAGATATAAACACCTTCTTTTCATAATATGATAACTTAAGTCTTAGTAAAAATAATTTATTGGTATTCAAAGTTTTCACAAAAAGCTTAAGATTAAAGTCTTTTCAAACTCCATAACAAAAATCAAGAAGCAAACTAATTTTCAAAGTTAAGATAAAATCAACCCATAAATTTATAAACCCACTTAGAAAAACAATGATTTTCAAGTTTCTAAAGAATGAACCTATTTTCAAAGAATAACAAAGAATATAAATATGATAAGATTAAAAACAAATGATTTTATCAATAAAGATGATTTCTTTTCAAATAAAATTTATAGAGGAATTAAACTACCAAGTTTTAAAAACAAAAATTTACTTTTAAAGAGTTAATAAACAATAATATAAGAGGAAAGAACTCATTTGTTAAAACCATTCTAAAGGCAAATTTATAAATATGTTATCAACAACTTAATAAACTTTTGAAAACTTTGCTTTTTTTTTTTTTTCACTAGAAGTGAAAATTGTAAAAGACCAAAGTTAAGAGAAAAATTTATTTGTTTTGGAAAAAGAAATGAGAAAAATAAAATAAGAATATACTCATTTATAAAAACCTTGGAAAATACAAAGTTTCTTCAATATACTTTGAAAAGAAATTTGTCAAGTTTAAGTTTCAACACTTCAAAATAAATTGTTTTATAAAATAAATCGTTGAGACACTACCATTAGAATTTTTGCATATAAAGTGAGCTTATATATATACTCAAAGGATTTTTCAATCATATATATATATATCTATATTTTTTTTGCTAAAGGATTTTTGGATAAAGTTGAGTTAGAAGATTATTTTGCAAAATCTGGAAATGTTTGTTTTGAAACTGTACCGAGATGTTAGCAACCCAAATGACCTTATATGTAGGAAATAACCTTAGAAATGGATATATTTTTTCGAGTAGGTAGAAATCGGTATATAATATGCGAAATTCCGAGTTAAAATGAGCATGTTATGGCCATTTTAAGTTGGAATTTCACTCTATGTGAATTTTGATGAACTTGGTTGAATAGACTTACAAATTTAAGTAGATCTTCTAATAAATACTCATTTCGGATATTTCTTTTATATAGATGACGTGGAGTTCGAGCTACCTTACCTGGAGGACTATTTCGACTAAGAAGCATCTGTTGATATGGCTAAGTGAGTTTAAATTCTCACAATTGTACTTATGTATTTGCTTATAGTTTAGTGACACTAGATTTTAGGAAAAGATAAAATATGAAAGCGCATGTGTTTTACTTACATGGTTGAAATTATGATAAGTATATCGAGGTGGGAATTGTTAACTAATCATTGTATGATTTAGTTTAGTATTGATTGTCTGCAAATTCTATGGTCACTTATAAAATGACTAATGCTATACCATGATTACTTAAATTAAATGATACATGCATGACACGTAGTGAGTCACACTGCATTCAACAAGGGCATAGTAATGAGGTCGAGGACTCAAAATCATAATCTATAACTTTGATTGTTTGTAATTAAATGGTGAGTGGGCACCCGAATCAACTACATTTTAGCGATTGGTAGGAATCTGTTCAAAACTACAAAAATATCATTTGTGAACTATGGCTTTGTTGCCCGAAACACCTAACCATCGAATGGAGGGTAAATCCATTCAAACATATGATTCTTGGAAAACCGTATGTATTGTTTGCTTACGTGCTTGCTTGCATCTCATATGATTGATTAAATAACTTGGGTGATTATTGATTGATCGAGTACTTTACTTGTGGATTTAATTCTCACTAAGCAAAGAAGCTTACCCCCTTATGGATATCTCCTGTAGTTTCCCCATTTATGGTTGAAGCCTTGGGGGTATTTCTTGCAGGTATTACCTTTTAGCTTAAGGAGTTTTTGGAAAAAGTTAAAGACTAGATGTAGACTTAGACTTGTAAGTAAATCTCTTTGTAATCATTCTGATTTGGCTTCTCTAGACTATGATGAACTATATCTTTTAGCAGGGGAATGACCCTTTGATGATTGTAAGACCTTTATCTATGTTTCCTTAATTCAGATCTTATGTTATGATTTCTATTCTTAAACTGCTACATGAATGTCTTCTTAAACAACTTGTTTCAAAGTTGGTCCTCTATGATCATGAATATACGCTTTACACCCAGTATCGATACTTATAGGATGACTGAGGTAGTCATTGTCACGCCCCAACGGGTATCCTAAACGTGATAGCCCGTCGTACACAATATGAAAACTTAAGAAATGACTACTTCAGTCACTCGAAAGCTTCTATATCGATATAAGGCATACATTCACATCAAAGGGAGACCGGTGAAGTAATGCATTTTAAGCTATTAGCAGCGGAACATACAAAATAACACTTAATATATTCCATTAAAATATAAAGTCTTACAACTTCTACGGGGCATTCCTCCGATAATAACAACATGGTTCTACTAAAGATAAAATAACTAAAGCTAGAAGATTTTAGAAGAAATCTACTCTATGACTTCAAAACAGAATTCCTCCAAAAGCTTCTCAAATTAAAGATTCTACTCAGGTGGTCAGGATGGTCTCGGGTGCAAAAAGGATAATCCTGCAATGTCAAAAGTCTGTAGGAGTATAAGCATGACTAGCTTAGTGAGATATTCCTTACGCAAAAGTACTCATAACAAGCAATCAACCAAGTTTATTAATCAAACATATGAAATGCAACAACCATATGATCAAACATTACATATGACTATCTGGTTTCCTATGTGTGATAGATTTACCCCTCCATCGGTGGTTAGGGAATGCTTTGAATTGGGTCCCAAATGACCTCCTTAAAGTTACGCGCGTCTTAGGATTCCAACGAACCGTACTACTAGTCCCTGAGATTTCTTTACCTAAAGCGATCGATCCGGCTCGGCTATAACTTGAGACCGTATTCCCCGAACGTCCTAAACTCTCAAGGTTGTAGCAAGGCAACTTACCTTTCCAGTCCCATGCTGAGGAATAGTAGCAAAATTTTAAAATGATATTTTAAGTGATATGCATAAGCAATTTATTATATCGGGATTTCAATATGACATTAAATTATTTAAAGCGATCAAACAATATTTGCACACTTGACAATACATACATGGAAACATTTATATCAATCACAATCGGGTTTCGATATACTTATTGTTCATTGATCGCACACAACGATTCACATACATAATTCTCATGATATCCCACATGCATATCAATTTTATCTTTTCCTAATATCTAGTGCTCTATTCTACGAGCATATGTGCGAATACATAAGCATAAAGGAAACTCACTCGTCCATAGCGTTCTTCTAGGAGTCGAAGTAATCCTCGGGGAAGAGAAGATATTGGTCCCCGACACCTAAACAAAAGAAATACCCGGCATGAGTATTTCATCCAAGATCTATTCAAACTCTATAATTCTATCTTATTGAATTCATCAAAAATCGTATGAATGGAAATCTCAACTTAAAATGGCAATAACTTGCTCATTTTAACATGGAATTTCGCATATTATATACCGATTTCTACCTACTCGAAAAGATTTATCTATTTCTAAGGTTATTTTTATTAAAAAAAGTTATTTGGGTTTCGGAATAGTAACGTACAGATTTGATACGAAAATTCCAATTTCAAAACTTAAGTTTCAAACTTTTCTTTATTCAAGAGCTCTTTGTACAAAAATATAGATATTTTGTATGATTGAAAAATCCTTTGAATACATATATATAGACTCAAACCATATGCATGAATTTAGTGGTGTTGTCTCAACAATGATCTTATAAAACAATATGTCTTGAAAGTGAGAAAAGCTAAGACTTGAAAATCTCCTCTTTAGTTTTGTTTGGAAAAATTTATTAGTAAGTATTTCCTTCTTTTTAACTTCATTTCTTAATTTTGAGAATAATTATATTTTCAAAAAGAAATTTTAGTCTTTTAGGATTCCCAAAGATTTATTTCTAGTGGTTTAGAAAACATAGTTTTTCTAAATATTTTATGGTTATGTGTTTTGAAGTATTCCTAAAGTTAGATCCACTTTAAAAGAATAATATCAATAATTTTATAAGTTATTTATTATTTTTATTTCCTAAGTAAAGCTTATCCATAGAAAAGTTATACCTTGATAATCTTGTAAAACTTATCTAAATCTTAATAGGTTGATGAAAGTTTACATATGAGTTTAAGAAAACCTTTGTTTAAACAAAGAATTAAGTTTAAGGAATTTTTCTTTATTGGTTTAAAAGAGAGTTTGATAACTTTATTTTCATTAATAAAATGCCATATAGTATTATTACTAAAACTTGAGCTAAACTTATCTAACTTTAGAAAATATTTATTAAGATAAAACTTTAAGTCTTTGTGGAAAAATAATTTCTTTTGTGACAAAATTTACTTTTAAAGAGAGTTCTTATTTTTATTACTTAAGAAAACTCATTTTCATATTGTTTGAGACAATAACTATATGTTCATGCATGAATGAGAATATGTAACTATGAGAAATATAATAAAAACAACATAATAAGATAAATTATATAAGAACATAAAAGTAAAGTCAAGTATTGGGAACCTTAACTTCATCAAGGTATCACAGGGCTAAGAATAGACTAGTTCCCAAAAGAAAAGAAAAGCAAAGAAAGAAAATTGTTTTGACTTGATATGGACAAGTCTAAGACTAGAAAGACTAGTCTTAATAATTACATGAAATAAATAAATTGCATAACTTGAAAGTAAATAAATAACAAATGAGCTTATATGCTCTAAATAAATATATATACATAATATACATAATACTTTATATAAGTTAGATTAGAAACAATAATAATAACAAAAACAATAACAACATAAAAATAATATAAAGAAAAGAATAGAAACATGAGCAAAAACAAAACATGAATAAATTGTTGCTTCTTTAACTCTCATGAGCCTAAGAAACATACACTAAACTCATATTAAGTTGTATGAACATGATGAGCATGTGAAAGAAACTTGTACCTAAGGTTATGTATTTGTTGAAGGAGAAAAGAATTGATTGTAGTATTATGTGGGAATGAGTTTTCTAAAGAAAAGAGAGAACTTGAGAGAGATTTTAAGAGAGTGATTTTGTGGAGTGATTTTGGGAGAGTTTTAATAGGAAATGAGTTGTGTGAAATAATGAAGGAGGAAAGGGGTATTTATAAATTTTTGGAGTGGAAATTAGATATAATAAAATAAATTAAAAAAGAAAAATAATTGGATGGAAGAGAGGGAGGGGAGGTACCAGTTTTGCTTGATGTAGGGGGGGAAATTGATTTATTTTGTTTGTTTTATAATAAAAGAAGTAATGTGTAAAGTGTGATGTGATTAAAGTTGTATTGGGAAGATAAATTGTAAGGTATAGGTATAGTAGAGTGTATTAATAAAGTGTAAGAAAAAAAATAGAGATAGGTGGATAGTAATGAATAGTAGAAAAGTACTATGAATAGTAGACTAAACAATTAAAATACCGGTGTAAAGAAAATACGTGTAAACGACCTATATCTGATATTTTTAGTTACTGAAAAATTTTAAAACTGATATTTTTGAAAACCCTATATTTTTACGAATCTATTGGTATTGTCGGAATATTTTCACTATCCGGTGCACCAGGGTACGATTTTCGAAAACTGATCCCGTTTGGATCCGAAGGACACTAGAAAATTAAGAATATGATATTTTTAAGTTTTCCTATATTATTACGAACCATATTCCTCAATTATCTCAATTTCGTTTTCTAGGGTTTAAGAATATGGGATTGCCGGATCTAGATTCACTAGACTAAACGTAGAACTAGGTTAACTTTAGGGTTTCGTTTTGACTTCCGGTTCTTAGGGTTAACTTATATTACCGAAACAAATCAAGGGGCTTACAGTCATACTTAAGCCTTAATATTGAGTGTGACAGACTATCGTGTTTCGGATACCCTTTGGGGTGTGACACATCGCCAATTGTATCAAATTGTAAATTTATAAACCCAATGAAATCTAATAACCGAGCTAGGCAAGTGTACCTATCTAATGTAGTATAGATTCTAGCAGGTGTTGTCTTCAAGAATCTTGAAAGCAAGTACTAGTATTACCGATTTTCTATTATTTAGCCTAACTCTTAAGATGATGATTAATTATTTAAGCTACTAATTAACTAAATTAGCAAACCCTATAATTAGTTATGAGTGCTTTCACGAGATGTAATCAGTTACAAAACATACCCCTCATCCCGATCCACCATAAATCTTAGTTTTCTTATAATTAAATATCAAGTTATTTTATGTTTTGCAGTGCAAGAATTCTTAATTAAACTAATTACTCCCTCAAGTTAATTAATTCCTAACCCTACATGAGATATTGGAGACCTCTCTCTCACTAACGCTATATAAGATTACATTAAGACTCATGATTCCTACATTAAAGATTAAATCTTTGTGCAGAAAATCTAAGTTTGCCTATATTTATGCAAAACATGCAATTTCTCTATTTATGAAAATCTATCCTATTAAATGAAATCTCTTTTTATCTAACAAGAATCATACATGCAATTAATTTGTGTGCATAAATTAATCACAAGACAATAAAAACACATGGATAGATACAAAGACATAAACTTTCTATCAATCAATTAAAAATTTAATCACATAGTTTAGGATTTCACAAGATTTTGGGCATAAAGAATTATGATAAGTCATTTTTACTCTATATTTTTCATAGGATTTTGAACTCTTTTTGCTAAGAATTTCAGATAAAATCCTATAAAACTTATGTTTTTGATAAATAATGTTGTTTTGAAGCTCTTAGAATCTAATAAAAATTAATCAAAGTGTTTTAAATTAGATTTGGAGCAAAAACAACAAGTAAAGTCAAGATTGCAAAAGTTGAGCCCTGTAAAGTCACAGTCGAGGACAAACAAAGGAAGAAAACAGCTAAAATTGGTCTATCGAGCTTTAACTACGAGCACTTGACATGACCCTCGACTTCAGTCAAAGTGATTGAGCATCATTTTGGAGGAAATACATTGTTGAGCTTCAAAATCAAGCCTCAAATCTTGACCCTCGACAAGTGCTTTTACAGACCAATTCTACATCAGAAATGCCTCGAGCCTTAGCAATACAAGCCTCAACTTTCTCAATTTTACCCTCGATAAAGCAATAGATAAAAACACACAGTTTACTTTAGCAATTCCTAAAGTCAAGCTTAATTTTGCTTTATACAAGCCTCAACCAACAGATCACACGCGACCTTCGAACAGTGTTTTTCATAGATTATATGCATGCATGGAAAGTATCACAAATTCTATTAGATAGAATCTGCCATGTGTCTGTCACGCCCCAAGGGGTACCCTAAACGTAATAGTCTGCCACATGCCATATAAGACTCACGTATTACTACCTTAATCCTTCGGAAGTCTGGTATAGATGTAAGGCGTCCCTTTACGACAATAGAATACTTGAACGATAGAGTTAAAGAGTTTAATTTAGCATTCAATAGCATTAGAAAATAAATCAAAACACATATGTAGTTAGTTACAAAATCTAAGGGGCATCCCCCCGCAAAATAATATTGATTAGATGTCTATTATAGTTATCAAGAGTCTCTTGGTTTCCTACGAAAATCTAAACAAATCTGAATACAACTTCTAGAGGAAACACCTAGCTCCTGTACCTGAGCTGTAGGTTGTCTCTATCTAAGCCATATGAACTCATGCTGTAACAAATAAAAACTTTAGGGACGTAAGCTACACTAGCTTAGTGAGTGAGAACTTCCAAGATCACATTTATAACACATCATACAAACAAGTGATTAGCCAAACAAGTGATATGCATCAAACATATGGAATCAACAAACATATGACCAGCCAGAAATCATATGTGGATGGACTTTTGCCCTCCATCCCGGGTTATTAGATTAACGAATACTGCAGTACTACTCAAATATGCCGTTTAGGATCATGGTCAACTAACTTATAATTGCGTTTGTGGATCACGATTAACCAACTCATTAATTCGTTTATGGATCACGATTAACCAACTTTTATACTGTTTCAGATCACGGGCAACCAACCAATGCTAATGCTCCATCCCCATTTATGATATGTGTAACACCCTAAACTAAGGCATTACAACCCGCCACGTGTCCCTCTCTTAAAAGAGACACGCAAAGGCTCTAAATCTCAATACTATAAAATATAAACATATAGAAATCTCCATGAACCCACATTTAAGGGTACTCTAGACGGAACAAAACCCGTGAAACCTGTAATTTATAACTTTTGAATATCTCCTGTAATATAAACTAAATCCGAGTTGGCAAAACCAAAGCCAACAATAATCCAGAAAAGATCTAACTTCCAACTAAAAAAATATAATCTTGTTTAATAAACTATTACATAAAAACCAATACTTCAAATGCTCAAAAGATAAATAATCAAAATATTGTTTCAAAAATCTTCAATAACTTAAGAAATATATATATATATATATATATTTTATATGTCCTGTATAACATCCTATTTCTCTACAGTGTAGTTAGGTCTTGACTAAGAAAGAAGTGCAAGAAGGGAAATATCTTGACTTCACCATCAATGATGAAGAGGTAGTCAGAATGAAAGAGAGTTTATGTGTCCCCGAAGATGAAGAGTTGAGAAGAGAAATTATGAGTGAGGCTCATAACTCTAGCTATACTGTATACCCAAGAGGCACCAAAATGTACCAAGACCTAAAGAGCCACTACTGATGGAATGGAATGAAAAGAGATGTGGCAGATTATGTGATGAAGTGTGCCGTCTGTCAATAGGTGAAGGTAGAGCACTAAAAACCAGGAAGATTATTAAAACCTTTACCTATCCCAAAGTGGAAATGGGATCAGATCTCTATAGATTTCGTATGTGGTTTTCCAAGAACATTGGCGGGTTATGATGTGGTTTGGGTAATAGTGGATCAGCTAACTAAATTAGCACACTTCCTACCGATTAATATGACATACTCGCTGGATAGATTGGCCAAGATCTACATCCGGGAAATAGTGCGACTACATGGTATACCAACAAGGATTATCTCATATTGAGGCCCGAGGTTTGTATCAAATTTTTGGACGAGTTTACAAAAGAGCTTTGGCACTAAATTGCACTTCAGCATCTCTTATCATCCCCAGACAGATGGACAATCTGAGCGGACAGTCCAAACCTTAAAGGATATGTTAAGAGCTTATGTTTTGGAGTTCAACGGAAATTAGGATAATCACATACCTCTTATCGAGTTTGCTTATAATAATAGCTACCACTTGACTATTCAGATGCCACCCTACGAAGCCTTACATGGACGACGTTGCAAGTCCCCTCTGTTTTGGGATGATGTGGAAAAGCTTACTATCGGGCCAGAATTAGTACAAGAGGCGGCCAATAAAGTGAGGGTGATCCAACAGAAAATGAAAGAAGCTCAAGATAGACAAAAGAGTTGGCGGATTAAAAAGGAGAGAGCTCCAATTCCAAGTGGGTGACAACGTGTATCTAAAGATAAATCCAATCAAGAGCATAAACAGTGTACGAACTCAAGGGAAACTAAGCCTGAGGTATATTGGATCATTTGAAATCTTGGAAAGAGTTGGAGATCTAGCTTACCGGCTAGCTCTACCATCGAACTTATCGGGAGTTCATAATGTGTTCCATGTGTCGGTGCTAAGGAAATATGTACCCGACCTCGAAAAGATTTTGGAATTAGAACCCATCCAGCTAAAGGAGAATCTGACCTATGAAGAACATCCCGTAAGGATTTTGGATAAGAAAACTCAGAAGCTACGAAGCAAAGAAATTTAGTATGTTAAGGTATTGTGGAGAAGCCATACTTCCGAGAAAGCAACTTGGGAAGCTGAGGAGGAAGTACCTCGAGTTGTCTGAGAAACAAGGTACGTCATTTAGTTTTGAGGACAAAACTCTGTTTAAGGTGGGTAGGCTGTAAACCCCGGTTTTCCTAGTAACCAAGTAGACTTCGGAAACCAGAAACCAAAACCCTAAACCGGATTAACTTAAGCTTGAGAGATAACCTTAGAACCCTGAATTCGACTTTCCTTCGATTTTAAACTAAAAGAGCTTTTGTAAAATAATTTAATGTGGAATATTGTTCTAAAGTATATTTCAAACCATAAAAAGATTTGATTTCGAGAAATTTTCAATTCCGGGCCTTCCCGAGCATTAAGGAAAAGCAGGCCCCAAGAATCAAAATTTGAAAAATTTTCCGGAATGCTCTTTAGAACCGAAATTTAATAAAGATTTCAAAAATATAAATTTTATAATTTTTCGATTTATAAAAATTACAGATATAGCCCTTTTTCTCGCATTTTCTTTACTACAGGTAAATTAATTGTCTTGATTACTATTCACAAGTGCAAGCCTATACCCTACTACACTCACAAGCCATACCCTACTCTTACATTCTTACAAAACACTCAACTATATTTTCTTTTCCAAGAATACTTTTTCTCTTAAGAATTATTACATTTAAGATTTATTATTACACAAAATAAATAAAACAAAACAAATTAACTCTCCATCTCTCGCTCTCCTATTGAAACCAGGACAACCTCCCCCCCCCAAATTATGCCCTCAATTATTTTATTTTTCTTCATCTATTATAATTGAAAAAAACCCTAATTCAACCTACTATATATACTCTTTTATACTTCTCTCTCTTCATTCATTTCACTTTTTCAAAAATTACACAAACCTTCTCCATTTTCCTCTCCATTGCTGTGACCTCCCTTACACACACACACACTCACACAAGTTCATTTTTTTCTTCATTTTCCACTTATTCCAAGCCTTAGGTGATGAATCTTAAACCTTTCTACCATTAAACCTTGTAATGGCAAGACCATTCATGAGTATTTTCACATTTAAGTCCCCATAAGCTCTTGCTGGGGACAAGAAAATACTATTACATGAATATCAAACCATCACAAGGGTATATCTTGTATTTAAATGTGTTTTTGTTGGATGATCTTCATGTTCATGCATGTAGTAGTAGAATAAAATAAAGATCTTGAAAAAAATCTATTTCTATGTTTTCAAACTTCATTTCATGCATCCTAAGTAGTAGATCTAACATTTAAATGCTCATATTATACTTGAAATTCATGATCTTGTGGATATTTTGTGCTTTAGTGCATTAATGAACCCTAAAGACCTTTGTCTTGTATATATAAATATTGTAGTTTGTAGATCTTTCGGTAGATGAGACAAGAAACTCAGAAAGGAAAATTATGTGTTTGAAAAAGTCAAATGAAAATTCGGATGGTTTTAAGACCATGCATTAAAAACCCTTTTATCAACTCCAAAACTTATGTTTTATATGAAAAATGAACAGTATAGGTAATAGATATCATCAAGTGATGATTTTTATAAGTTGATATGGGATATGCTAACAAAATATGTAAAATAAGGAGTAGAAACGAAATAGGAAATATTGAGTTGCTTGTCACTTTAAGAAATTCATAATTTAGGAGTTATGGCATAAAAACACCTATTTTTCAAACTCAAAATGAAATTTTTATTTAGGAAATGAAGTCCTTAGGGGATAGGAATAATGAAGCTTGGAATTTTAAAGTATTAAACAAGTTTTTCTCAAAGAAATCACTCAAAAACTAATTTTACAAAAATTCGGATTTAGGAACAGACCCTATTTGAAAACATGTTTACAAAGTATAAAATGGGGATTTTTATAAAGAAATGAAGGTCTTAAGGAATAGATATAATGAAGACTTAATTTTAGCAAGGATAACTAGATTTTCTTAAGATATAATCCCAAAACAAAAGAGAATTATCAAAGTCATGAAACTAGTCTTCTTCAGAGTATGTATTCATGGAGTCTTACAAAATAAAGAATTTCTAAGATTTTCTTTTAGTAAATATTGTCAAGAGCATGCATACACCAAGCTCATAACATGCCATTCATGATAGGAAATCATCAATATTGCATGTATAGTTGATCTATATAGTAGAAACATTTCAAACATTCACAAAACTATTTTTCGGAATTGGAATTCGCTACTAATCAGAATGATTTGAAAGCTAAATGTTTTAAAAAATTGGAAATAATATTAGAAATAGATACATCTTTCGAAGTAGATAGAAATCGATATATAATTTGCGAAATTCTAAGTTAAAATGACCAAGTTATGGCCGTTTTAAGTCAAGACTTCCATAAGTGACGAGAATTGCAGAAATGATAGTTTTGTTTAATAGTTTGGATTAGTTAAGTGATGAAATACTTATTAGGGTATTCCTTCCTTTTTAGGTGACGCCGAGATCAATGATTTCCTTCCACCAAATTACTATTACTAGAGGACCGATGTTCTAATGGCCGAGTGAGTATTTCTTTCCGATTCTGTTTACTGTATGTGATTGTAGTGATAGTTGCATAAGACTTTAGGCAAAGATAAAATGGATAGTTATGATGGGGATAAATGGGAATTATGTATGTTTGCTATTGATATGAGAAATTGAAAATAAGAATATTGAAGCCGGGTGATTAACTAATGGTTGTATAGATGAATTAGGATTGATTGTCTAAAATTGTTGATTGATCACCTAAAGAATTGGCCTAATTGACTATTCGGAATTGATAAGTAATATGGACTTATTCATGTCATAAATGAGGCTGGAGCATTAGCATTGATTAGTTGCCTGTGATCCAAAAACAGAGTAAAAGTTGGTTAATCGTGATCTATAAACGAAATAATAAGTTGGTTAATCATGATCCACAAACGAATTTATAAGTTGGTTGACCGTGATCCAAAACGGCATATTTTAGTAGTACCACAGTATTCGTTAATCTGCTAACCTGGAATGGAGGGCGAAATTCCATTCACATATGATTTTCGGCTAGTCATATGTCTGTTGATTCCATGTGTTTGATGTATATCACTTGCCTGATTAATCACTTGCTTGTTTGATGTGTTATGAATATAATCTTGGAAGTTCTCACTCACTAAGCTAGTGTAGCTTACATCCCTACAGTTTTTATTTGTTGCAGCACTCGTTTATCTGGCTTAGACAAAGGCACCCAACAGCTCAGGTACAGGAGCTAGGCGTTTCCTTTAGAAGTTATATTCAATTCTGTTTAGACTTTCGTAGGAAACCAAAAGATTCTGAATGACTATAATAGACCTCTTAACAATATTCTTTTGCGGGGGAATGCCCCTTAGTCTTTGTAATCATTTGGATATGTGTTTTGATTTATATTCTAATGCTATTGAATGTCAATTTAAACTCTTATCTCCATCGGTTCAAGTATTCTGTTGTCATAAAGGTACGCCTTACATCTATACAAGACTCCTGAAGGACTAAGGTAGTAATTCGTAAGTCTTATATAGCATGTGGCGAGCTATTACGTTTAGGGTTCCCTATGGGGCGTGATAGTGTGAGTGTGTGTGTGTGTGTGTGTGTGTGATAGGGGGTCAGAGCACCAAGGAAGAGAGAAAGAGAGGGTTTTACTTGAGTGAAAAAAAAAATGAAAGAGTAAAAATGAGGAGAGAGAGTGTAAATGGATATATATAGAGGAGTAAATTAAGGTTAATGGTTTAATAAATTGAATAAAAAAAAACACAAATGAGGGTAAAAGAGGGGGGTACGCCGGTTTTGCAATGGAGAGGGGGGGAAGGGGGGGGAGGGTTTGAATTTGTTTTGTTTTATTTAATTTATACAATAATAAGTGTTAAAATGTAATAATTTCTTAAGAGACAAAAATTCTTGGAAAAAAAATATAATCGAGTTTTTTGTAAGGATGTAAGAGTAGGGTGTGGCTTATGAGTGTAGTAAGTTGTACTTTAGAATAGTAGTAAATAGTAATCAAGACAATTAATTTACTGGTAGTAAAGAAAATACGAGAAAAATGCTATATCTGTATTTTTCATAAACTGAAAAATTATAAAATTTATATTTTTGAAATCCTTATTAAATTTTGGTTCTAAAGAGTATGCCGAAATATTTTTCGAATTTCGAGTCCGAGGGCCTGCTTTTCTGCAATGGATCTCGAGAAGGCCCGAAATAGAAAATTTTTCGAAATCGGATCTTTTATGGTTTGAAATATACTTTAGAAAAAAATTCTAAATTAAATCATTTTACGAAAGTTTCTTAGTTTAAAAATTGAAGGAAAGCCGGATCCAGGGTTCTAGGTTTCTCTCCTAAGCTTAAGCTAATCTGGTTTAGGGTTTTGGTTTTTGGTTCCCCAAGTGTACTTGGTTACTATGAAAACCGGTGTTTACATCATTGATACTTCCCCATACTTAAGGATCTACTCTCACTCCCTTCAAGTAAGCTCAATAACTTCCTTAGAAAATCTGCAATTTTTAATAGCAAGAAAGACTTGGGATAGTGAAAACAAAAGTGAAACAGAAGGAACATAACATACTTAGGTTAGTCATGGGTTGCCTCCCAAGAAACATAGTTTTTTAACATCATTAGCTCGACGTTCTCAAGCTCTTTAGTAGCTAGTTATCTAAAGTCTAAACTCCTCCTAGCCTTTATTCTCTATACTGCCCCCCCATGTAAAGCTTCACTCTTTAGTCATTCACCTTAAAGGGTCCATGTCTGGAAGATCCAATTCCACCACCCTAAGTGGAAAGATTTGCTTCACTAAATAGGGACCTGACCACCTAGATTTCAACTTTCCTTGGAAAAGCTTCAATAGGGCATTAAACAAAAGCACCTGATCCCCTACTTGATACTTCTTTGGATAGTGAATATGTGCATCATGATGATATCTTTTTGTCTTCTCCTTATAAAGTTCCATGTTCTCATAGGCTAACAGTCTCCACTTATCTAATTCATTCAGTTGAAGCTTTCTTCTTAGCCTAGAGGCACCCACATCAAATTTTACTTCTTTAATCACTTAGTAAGCTCTATGCTCAATCTTTACTAGAATGTGGCATGCTATAGGGAGTGGTCCCTAAGGTTGTTTTATATGCAGTTCTATATGCTCAAAGAGCATCGTTAAGCTTCTCTTCCTAATTTGTTTTGTGATGATTTACCGTCTTCTTAAGGATTCTTTTAAGCTCTTTGTTTGACACTTCCACTTGTCAGCTGGTCTAAAGGTGATAGCGTGTTGCAATTCTATGAGTGAGTCCATAATTCCTCAAAACCTTGTGTAGTTGAGAATTACAAAAACATGTTCCTCTGTCGGTAATGATAGCACTAGGGGTTCCAAACCTTGTAAACAGTTTCTTTAGAAACTTACATACTACCCTAGCATCATTGGTGGGCAATGCTTGAGCTTTCACCCATTTTGAGATGTAGTCTACTACACAAGTATGTATTTGTTCCCATGAGATGGGGGAAGTGGTTCGACAAAATTTATGCCTCACAAGTCGAACATCCTACATCCTAAGATGAAATTCTAAGGCATTTCGTCTCTTCTTAATGTATTCTCAACTCTCTAGCATTGATCACAATGAGAAACAAAATGGAGTACATCCCTAAATATGGATGGTCAACAGAAACCGACCTCCAATGCCTTACGTACAATTCGGTTGGTGTTGTAATGGCCACCTATAGGGCCTAAAGGACAATCCCCTAAAATTTTTGATCCCTTAGCATGTGAGAATCTTTTGATCATTTGATCTGCATAAACCCAAAAAAAAGGAATGGGTCTTCCCAATAGTAGTGCTTGGGATTTGAGAAAAACTTTTCCTTGCATGATAATCTAAGTCAATAAGGAAAACCTTTGCAGCAAGATAGTTTGTTATGTCAGCAAACCATGGTAACTTTATGATTGCTGTGCTTAGCAATTGACATATTGCATACAACTTTTCTTTAAGGAATTCATCATTTATGTCCTCTTCCTTAATTCACCCCAATGTGGATTTTCCATCCTTAATAGATGATCAATTGTTAAGTTCTCTGCTTCCTTTTTATCATGAATTTCTAAGTCGAACCCTTATAGGTGTAGTATCTATCAGATCAATATGAGCTTCACATCAGTCTTAGATAATAAGAACTTTAATGCTTAGTGATTGGTGTACATAATAACTTTCGACACCACATGGTAAGGTTAAAACCTATCGAAGGCAAAGACCACTACCAATAATTCCTTCTCTGTAGTAGTATAGTTCTCGTGTGCATTATTCAGTGTCTTACTAGCATAGTAAATTGGCTTGAAGTGCTTGTCATGTCTATGGCCAAGGACTGCTCCCACCTCAAAGTCCTCACATCACACATCAATTCAAAAGGGAGGTTTCAGTCAGGAGCAATCATAATAGGAGTGTAAGTCGATTTCTCCTTCAATAGGTCAAATGCTTTTAAGCAATCTTGGTCAAACTCAAAAACCACATCATTCTCTAAGAGCTTAGTTAGGGATTGGACAATCTTAGAGAAATCCTTTATAAATAGTCTATAGAAGTTGACATGTCACAGAAAACTGCGAATGGCCTTTCCCGATATTAAAGGTAGCAATCTCGTAATAACTTCTACTTTTGCCTTGTCCACTTCTATTCATCCTTATGAAATCTTGTGCCCTAGCACAATACCTTCTTTGCACATGAAGTGACACTTCTCCTATTTGAGTACCAAGTTGGTTTATTTACAGCGAATTAAGACCTTCTCTAGATTTACCACGCATTGTTCAAAGGAGTTCTCGGAGACTAAGAAATCATCCATGAACACCTCCATTATGCCTTCTACCAGATCTTCAAAAATAGCTAGCATGCACCATTGAAATGTGGCAAGTGCATTGCAAAGCTCGAAAGGTATCCTTCTGTAAGTGTAGGTGCCATAGGGGCATAGGAATGTGGTTTTCTCCTAGTCCTCTGAGGTGATGGGGATTTATAAATATCTCAACATGCCATCTAGAAAGCAATAAGACATGTGACATGCAAGCCTTTCCGACATCTGATCAACGAAAAGCAAGGGGAAATGGTCCTTCGTAGTGGCTTCATTCAACTTCCTGTAATCTATGCAGATGTACCAACTAGTAACTGTTCTCATGTGAACAAGTTCATTCTTCTTATCAAGGACCATAGTCATCTCCCTTTTCTTAGGCATCATTTGGGTTGGGCTCACCTAAGTACTATCAAAGATCAAATATATCAACTCGACATCTAAAAGTTTTATAATTTCCTTCTTTACCACCTCATTCATATTAGATTAAATCATCACTGAGGTTGCAGGACTGGCTTAAATTCCTTTTCCAACAAGATTTTATGAGTGCAGAAGGATGGATTGATACCTCTTACGTTTGCCATCTTCCAGGAGATGGCACGTTTATGTGCTTTAAGGACCTTTAGCAATTGCTTCTTATATTCACTAGATAGTTTTGAAGCAATGATCACAAGCAGCTTGGAATTCTCCTCTAGGAATGCATACTCTAGATAATCAGGAAGCTGTTTCATTTTAAGTACAGGTAGTTCTTCAATGGAAGGCTTTAACAACACTTCAGTATCTAGTTTAAGTTCCTCGAACCCCTTTTTAAGTGAGATCTTATCATTAACATCCAACTCTACAATAATTTTTTCCAACTCGATATCTATTGTCTCTTTCCCTTCATCAGAAATCAAACTCAAATCTACTTGGTCTTCGGATAAAATCTCCTCAACATGTTCGGCCGCTAAGGAATCAATGACATTAACAAAACAACTTGAATCGTTAGATCTTGTAGGTTGCTTCAATGTTGTAACCATAATAACCACAAATTCCTTGTCTCCTAGCCTGAGGATGAGCTCCCTTCTTCTATATTGATCATAGCTTTGGCGATTACTAAGAAAGGTCTACCCAAGATTAAAGATATAGTGTGAGGCACCATAA
This sequence comes from Combretum micranthum, assembly GCA_024138025.1. Taxonomy (NCBI): domain Eukaryota; kingdom Viridiplantae; phylum Streptophyta; class Magnoliopsida; order Myrtales; family Combretaceae; genus Combretum; species Combretum micranthum. The sequence goes on from JAMXBD010000003.1 coordinate 4,626,242, forward strand.
AGTCTACCAGATAAATAAAATCATCGAGCTTTATTAGCACGTCTTCAATGACTCCTCTAGGGATCTTTATAGAGTAGTTCACCAATTAAAGACTCAAGCGAGTCGGAGTAGGAACTGCTAAGCCCAATCTTTAGAAGAATGAATAGGGCATCAAGTTAATATTGGTCCCCAAATCAGCCATGACTTTCTCTACCAATAATTCTCCTACTTTATAAGGTATAATGAAGCTTCTAGGATCCTTGAGTTTAAGAGGCAACTTGTTTTGAATAATTGAGGAGCAATTTGCTCCTATTTCCACAATTGATACATCTTTTAGCTTCCTTTTATTAGATCGAAGTTCCTTTAGGAACTTTGCATACTTAGGCATTTATAAGGGGGCTTTCGCAACCAAAATGTTAATGTAGTGTTGTTTGAACAAGTTTGGAAACTTCCCAAACTGCTCTTTGCCTTGCTTTGCTTAATATGAACACGATAGGGTATCTTGGGTATGTATTCTCTCATTACTGCTCCTCGTTGGTGTAACTACTTCCTTCTCTGAGCTCTCACGCTCTTCATATGTTTTCTCAGGTATTGTTGTAGACTCCCCTTCACCTCTACTTGGTAAATCTTTACCATTTCTTAGACTGATGGCTTTATCTTATTCCTTAAGATTGTTCTTTGTGTTACTAGGGAGTAAGCATGTTTGTCTTTCTAAAAGCATCTTGGCTAGTTAGCCAATTTGCTTTTCTAATTTATGAATGGAGGCTTCATGATTCATATGCCTTGCATATGAACTCTGTATGAATTAGGTCATCAACTCCTCTAAGTTTAATTTCTTCTTTAGTTGGCGCTATTGATTTGAAGATGATGGGATTTGTTGGTATAAGGGCAACTAAAGCTTCCTAAATCCTAGTGGGAAATCTTGCCTCTTTGCATTCCAATTGCTCCAAGACAAATTAGGGTGATTTCTCTATCTTAGGTTATATGTGTTGCTGTATGGATTGTATTGCTATCTATCATGATTGCCAAAATAATCCACCTGCTTAATCTATTTGGGTAGTAACTACTATCAGTTGTCCCTTCATGATAAAATTGTGCTTATGGTGGGTTCTTGATAATCATAACCTTATTGCTAAAGGCATCTATCTTTGAAACTAAGGAGATAAGTAAGTCTAACTCATATACCCTTGTGGCTTTCTACTCCCCACATTTGTTGCCCTACTGGTAGATTTTTTTCACCATATCTTTAAACAACTTAAGGGATTCTTCTAGGGTATTTGAGTTTAAAGTACCATCAGCTGATGCATCAACTAGCTGATGAGTCATTTAATTCAGACCGTTGTAGAACGTCTTTACTTGCAACCATGATGGAAGTTGATTATGTAGGCATCTTCTAAGCAACTCTTTCCATCATTGCCAAGCATAAAAAAGAGTATTGAAGTCATTCTAATAGAAAGATGAGATGTCATTCCGAAGCTTAGTAGTTTTGCAAAGCGGAAAGTAGTTGTCCAAGAAATGCTTTATAGCTTCATCCCATGTAGTAACTGCTCCTGGCCCTAGTGATGTAAGCCAATTTCTTGCTTTCCCTCTTAAGGAGAAAGGGAACAATCTAGTGCATGTGGCATCATCATCAACTCCATTCATCTTACAGGTTTCACATATCTCCAAAAATGTTTGGATGTAAGCATGGGAATCTTCGTCTAGTAAACCATCAAATTAATAGTATTACTATAAAAGCTAAAGCATAGTCCCCTTAATCTTAAAATTATTTGCACTTATTGGAGGATTTACAATGGTGGGCCCGATACCTTTGAGCGAAGGTCGTGCATAATCCATATTTGTACATCTTGTATTCAAATATACCATTTTTTACCTTTACTCTTATTCTTCTTCTATATCTTCTATTGATTCCGACTTAATAATCTTCTCCTCCAAATCCTTCCAAAATCAATTCTTTCACATTCTTTAAATCAAATGCTTTTCCCTCAATGTTTGACTGCCTAGTAGTACCAGTAGCTGTATTCTTTCTAACCTCAGCAAGTGTCTTCTTAATATCAGGGTCAAAAGGAGTTATAGATGATGAAGAACTCCTTGTCATGTACTGCAAAGATTAGAGTTGTAACATGTAATTCCTTGAGAGAAAGAGATATAATAAATAAATAAATGACTAAAGTAATAGTGACTAAGGCTTTCCTAATATTGCTAGATCCACGACAACCGTGGTTGTGAAACTCGAGTTTCTACCTAGAATCGCTAAAGGGTCCATAGAATCGGAACGTAAAATCGAAACGTAGAATCGTAAGATTCTACAACTAATATAAATTTGCTTGCAACAACCATCAATGTACTTACTAAACTAATAAAACTTTAAATAAATTATGAAAATAAAGAATTTAGTATTAAATTAGTTACATAAAACCAAATTTTAAGTTTTATCAATCATAACTCACATATTGTCATCAATATATTTAATGCACTTTTATAATTAAAAATAACTATTTTTATTTAATGATGATTCATAATCTAAAATTACTAAGATGTATTGTAAATCATTTAAATTATCATGTGTGAGTAGCTAGTTTTGTGCAATAATGAACATTTTCATGTTCACCATATATTTGCACAAAAAATCATTGTATTTATGACAAATAAATTATATATAAAAAATTATTAAAAAAGGAAAAAATATATCACTATATATATTTGTTTAATTTTCATTCAAAATGTTCAAAATATATCAGAGTATATAACCTAAAAGAAAATAACTCTAGGAAAAATACAAAAAAAGGAAATAAAAGGAAAAAAATATTTAAAAAACTAAAATTAAGTTAAATTAAGATAAATATCAAGAACCAACCCCAAAAACCCTAAATTTAAATGTATTAAATTGATTATATTTTTAAAGTTCAAATAGAAATAAAAAGTGTAAAATTACAACTTTAAGAATTTACTATGATTCTAGTTACGATTTTACTATCATTCTACTTACGATTATACTACTGATTCTACCACCGATTCTACTTACAAGTTTACACAAAAAATGATTTTGTGTGCGAGTTGAATCGAAATCTCATTATCAACTCATAAACTCGTAGAAACGCACGAGTAGACTCGTGAATTTAACAACCATGACAATAACAATGCCAAAACCTTTCATGTGTGTAATCACCAATTTTAAAATTTATAATCCTACTAATCCTAGATCCACACAAGGTAGCATACTTATCATGTAGTGTAGAAATTAACTCATATATCATCCCAAGAATCTATATGCAGCTACTAGTACTAACCTTTTTACTATTATCTAGTCAAATCTATCATAAATTGTGTCCTAATTATAAATGCTAGTTTTAACTAAAAATTAGTTTCAATAGGCCTAAATTAATGATGTGATTGCTTTTCTTAAGTTTAACCAATTCACAAATTATTCCCCTAGCTTTGATCTACCCTAACTGTAAACCTCCAAAGTTTTGAGATCAATTAAGCTTAAACCCTAATTAAAAGATCAACCGAAAATCCTAAAGTCAACAAAACCCTAGTCAGACATAATCGTTCAAGTCCGGCATTCTCGTTTAAGCAACCCTAAGAAATTAAGTAAGAGATTAGTATGTAGAATAGTTCGTAATAACATGAGAAAGCTTAAAAATATTAGATTAGTTAAACCGCAATTCATTTTGAGCACGATCGGACACAGTTTTCGAAAAGCATGTCCTAGGGCTCATAATGGTAAAAATATTATGGATATACCGTTAGACTCGTAAAAATATAAGTTTTTCAAAATTATCAGTTTCAAAATTTTTCGCTAACTAAAAATATCAGATATCGCAATTATACGCGTATTTTCTTACTACTAGTATTTAAATTGTCATGTCTACTTTACATTATACTATTTATTACTATTCTACACTATTTATCTATCTCTACTTTTTCTTACAACCTACTCTTACAAGCATACCTCTATTTTCTTACAAATTTTTATTTCCAATACAACTTCACATCCTTCATATCTTACTTTTCACTAACAGAAATACAAAAAAAAATAATTTCTCTTCCTCTCTTACACTCAAGATGCGATGGCTACACCCTCCCTCCTCCTCTATTTGCTTTATTTTTCATTTATTTAATTAACACAAATTTTCCTCCACATTTTCCTATAAATACCCCATTTTTCCTTCCATTTCCTTCACACCTTCCATACACTAAAATTACTCTCTCAAAATCTCTCCATAAACTCTCTCAAGACTTCTCTAGTTTCTACTTCTTCTATAGGTAATAGTTTTAGCTTTCTAATTGTTCATTTACTTAGTATGAGCTTAATGTGTGTTTTCTAAACCATGCAGGTTAAGAAAGCAACAATATGTTCATACTTTGTTTTTGTTCATAAATCTATTTCCTTTATGTTGCTTTCATATATATTTGACTAAATATATATATATATATATGTAGCTATATATTATATATATATATATATCTTTTAGAGCTTATAAGCTCCTTTGTTATTGTAATTTATTTACTTTCAATGTTATTTTAAGACTAGTCTTTCTACTCTTAGACTTGTTCTCATCAAGTCAAAATAATTTTCTTTTTCTTTTGGGACTAGTCTATTCTTAGTCCCGGGATACCTTGATGAAGCTAAGGTTCCAATACTTGACATATTCTTTACTAGCTTATTTCTTTAATTATTATGCATTTCTTATGTTTTCATATTCATGATCATGCATAGACATATTGATTTTTTCTCAAAAGAGGAAAAAGTTTTCTTAAAATAGAAGTTCTTCTCTAAAAATAAAAGTTGTTATGAAGGAAGAAATTTTTTATAAAAACTTAGGAATTTATCTTAATAAACTTTTTCAAGAAATCTAGAGGAATTCATTATGAATTTTAAGAACAGGCGGATTTTTAAACAATACATACATACACTTTACAAAGTCATGAGATGGAAGGAAATTCTTGATTAAACAAAAGTGTTACTAAACTTCACTTTTCATCAAATACTAGTTTGACAAATACCAAGAAATTTCCTTTCATAAAAGTAGAATAATCCTAAGAAATAAGAAAATTATTTCTATAAATATAGAACTATTACTACTTTAAAAAAGTATTAGAAACTAAGCTTAGAAAATAAAAATCATTCTTTTGAAATTTAAAAAGAATAAGAAAATAGAATTAAGGAAAAGAAAAATACTCATTTAAAATAACTTGAGATATTTCTAGCAAGATAAAAAGGAAAATTTTCCAAAAGTTTCATTTTTTCAAAATCTTTGGAAGACTTTACTTTTATCAAAAATTCATGGTTGAGACAACTTCATTAAATTCATACATTTGATATGAATCAATAAATATACGTAAATACATTTCAAAGGTTATAAAAAGGAAAATTTTCCAAAAGTTTCATTTTTTCAAAATCTTTGGAAGACTTTACTTTTATCAAAAATTCATGGTTGAGACAACTTCATTAAATTCATACATTTGATATGAATCAATAAATATACGTAAATACATTTCAAAGGTTTTACAAACTATTATAATATTTATCTCTTTGTTATGAGCTTTTGAAAAAAAGAAGGAATACAAGTTTTGTGAAATTCGTGGTAAATCTGAGCACCACTATTTTGGAGCTCAAACGACTTAGTTTGATGAAAATAACTTTGCAAATAGACAGACCTTTTTGAGTAGGTAGAAAACAATATATAATATGCGAAATTCTGAGTTAAAATGAGCAAATTATAGCCATTTTAAGTTAGAAATTCCTTCAATTCGATTTTTACTGCGAATTCAAGATAATTTAGAATCTTCAAAAATAGAAATTCTATGAAAGACTCATTTTGGGTATTTCATTTTGTTTAGGTGAAGAAGGAACCGATATCGCATTCCTGGAAGATTACTTCGACTAGGAACGATCACCATGGAGTGAGTTAATCCCTTACTAGTTACATTTCCTTGTTTGTGCTTGTAAGGAGAAGCACTAGAAAATAAGAAAAAAGATAAATGAACCAATGTTGTGAATTCATTGAATAACAATTAAGAATATCGAAAGAAGAATTGATGAGTAATTTATGTTTCCTTGCAATGATATGATGAAGATTGTTTTGATCACTTTTAACTTAAACTCAACATTAATTGAATAAACCTATATTAAAAATAATTCATGCATATCATATTTGTGAGTCACATTTATGTTCACTACTATTCTTCGTGTGGGGAAACGAGGAATTGTAGTGGTGACTAGTAGGAGCTAGAAAGTCTACATAGGCAAGTAGGAGCCGAAAAGTCTATAAGGCAAGTAGGAGCCGTGTTGGTCCCGAAATGATAACCAAGAGAGGGGGGGGGGGGGGGAAGGGGGCGGGTGAATTGGTTATAAAACTTTGTTTTGAAAAATTTTAAACAAATTTTCACACACTTGGTTATACTATTAAAATGGCCTTTGATCTTTCTGAAATAAATGAAGTTGATGAGTAACTTCTTTAAAACAACAAACCAGAATAATCCTATATAGATAATCTCACGAATATTTAAGCTAAAGTTTGAAAATTTTCTCCTTGGAACTTTCTGACCAACTCTCTGACTCAAGAACAATAAGTACAACACTCTCTAATAAACCTTCTGACTGAAGAACAAATGCAATAAAACAAATTAAAATTGCACGAATTAAAGAGAGATGAGAAAGAGAGAAATGCAAAACGAATTATAGAGGTTTCGCCTTGAGCGTCAATCCTCTCTTCCAGCTCCAAGCTAGGGTCACCGGTAATCCACATCGGTTTTGTTCCACTAATCCAATCAATGAAATTCGTTACAAGAAGTTCACAATTCACTCAGCTTGATTCTCTCAAACAATCAACCTACTAAGCCTACTTGCAACTCACAATCACTCAAGGAATGATTTAGCAAAATCTGAGGAAAAATAATAAAGGTCCTCGACTGTTTTGAACATAAAAGATGAACAGTAATAAAAATGACAGTATTTCGCTCGTTGAATGCTTTTTCTTTTCTCGTGGACTTGTTCTCTGTATTTCTTCTGCTTCTAAGTTCCTGTATTTTATTTGTTCCCTTCAACGGTTGAAAAGATATCTGCAGCCGTTTCAGATGAGCTTGAAATCTTGATATTTCGAAAATTTTGAAGATAATGATAAATTCGTTCCTGATATCTCGAAGATAATATCTCTTCAAGTTTATCTTCTAGATTTACTTGTGTTTGAAATTTGAGACGTCTGACAATCTTTCATGAGATTGGGATAACTTCAGATCTCTATAATCTTGCAAAAAAATCTCAAACAAGAAATTCAAATATTTCTCCCGTTGATCACGTCTGGAACTTTTCATTGGATTACGTTTGGAACCTTTCATTTTTCAGAAATTCAAGTTTCATAAATTTCGAAATCCAACTAATTTCTGACAAGCTCCCAAAATCTCTTGGATATGTCTGACGATTCCTTTATAAAATAATTCAAACACAATCTGTATAATTCAGTCTTATTCCAATTTAATTTTTAGATATCTTGGACTTTCTTAATTTATTTTAATTCGTAAATAATAACCCTGTGGATAATGAACCAACTTTTGTGGAACAGATTGAATATATTTCCCAAATATATTCAATCATTGGAGCTAGGTCTTCAAGAGATCAAATAACGTGTTTTTCTTCATGACGATGTAGATATTGCACTTTCTGATATACCTTCTGCCTTTTCATCTGTTAACTTGTTCATAACCAATGTTCCTTCTGCCGAACCTTCTGCCTTCTCAGTGTTCCTTCTGCTAAACCTTCTGCTATTTATAATAGAGGTTCTAATCTTCTTGATAAAATTTCTGGATAATTTTCTGACAAAACATAACTTAAGATAATCGTTATTTCATTATTTTTGTTGTCATCAAAATTCTTAATTGAGAGAAACCAACAAGTCGGTAAGTCTGCAAATATTGATGGTCGTATGGGCCTGTAACCACCCAACCCCCGATACGGAGGGCGTAAAATCCATGCTACACATGGTTTCCGGTTAATCGTGTGTATTTTGTTGCTCATGTGATTGATGCATTTTCATATGATTGTCTAAATACTTATGTGTTTTATGGAAATGTTATATAGATGAGAGTTATCTCACTAAGCTAGTTTTGCTTATACCTCTATAGCTTTTTGTTACAGTATGATTACTTGTGGTTGGTACCAAAGAGTCTAGTTTGTCAGGCATGAACCAAAGCACTAGGAGTTCTTGGGAGAAGTTTATATGTATTTAGTTATGAATGTAGACTTCTAAGAAAAATCTCTATAGTAGACTTATGTTATATCTATGTTTTGATGATGGCTTAGTTAAACAAGAATATTAGAACGAGGGAATGTCCCTAAGAAATTGTACAAGACTATCATTCCAATGAATATTACATGTTTATCTATATAAGTTCTTGCATGCTTTCATTATCTAGCTTAAACATAATACCCCTGTGAGTCTCCTACTATCTTGGAAGCACGCCTTTCTTATGATATTGAAGATCCTACATGACTAAGGTTGTCATTCATTAGCTTTAATATTATGTGCGGCAGACTGCCACATTTAGAGTACCCTCTGGGGCTTGACACTAACCCTTTTTATCCCTAAAGTGTAAATTCAATTGAAAATTTCTTTAGTCTTGAAATGTAGAGTTACTTAGCTAAATTAGTTACTCTCTTCAAGTCAATTAACTCGAAGTCCAAACTGAAGAAGTGGGAGTTTCTTCATTCACTAATGTCAATTTAAAATTGGATAAGGTTCATGAACTCTAATTAAAGAAAACTAATCTTTAGTGCTAGAAAGTTAGAAAAAACCTATTTCTAGGTGAATTATGCATTTTCTTTACTCATGAGAGATCTATTCCATTAACTGAAATCTTCTTTCTAATTAACAAAAATCAAGTTTATAATGATTTAGGCCTAGAACCATCACAAACAACAAAATAAATCATGAAGTAAATTCAAGACTAAAACTTTATTCAATCAAAAAGCAATTCTATACATATGGCTAGAGTTTCTCAAAACTTAAGACATAACAAAACTACTCTTCCATGAAAAATTCAACAACATTAGTCATAAAGGAAGAGACATGAGAGATTATCATGATAAAACCCTTATAATGATGTTGTTTATGAATCTCGATGTTGAGCCATGAATTTCCTCTTTTAAAGCTCTTCAAGATATGTCCTTTAGGATTTTTGGAATGAAATACAGATGATTCGATGCTTAACTTACGAAATGAAGCGAGTATTTATAGTTTTAGAAATAGAGGTGATTGACATTAGCTTTTATATGGCTGTGCCCAAGACCATGCACTCTAGAATAAAGTGAAATTCGGTGACTAAAGCTCTGCACTGCCTCTTACACGGCCATGCTCAAGATTGTGCACTCTAGAATTCCTTCTTTCCTTCTTTGATCGAATTTTCTCCTTCAGCACTACTATCTACACAACTTGTGCAATAGCTGGGGCAAGCTTTCAAGATGCATTCTGGTCACTTTTTGTCTTCCAGCATTAGTGTCTGCATGGTCATGCTAAAGCTTGTGCACATGTGAAAATCACCCTTTTCTATACTTTGCCAAATTTCTCAATGTTTTTGCTTGATCATCCTTAAATCTTTCAAATGTCTTCTTTAGACCCTGAAATCATATATTAAGCACTTAAGTCTCCTTTTCTTGATAAAATCACATAAAATCCATACAAAATTATATCCAACGAGTACAAAACATAAGTGTCTTTTGACACTTATTAGTCGTATTCCTTTGGGATTATTAGCATCTACCGTCCCACTCTTCATCTATTATCTATCCAAAGAGAGATTTAGAAGAACATGTACAAATAAAAAGGCTGAGCTAAGGTTCAAACTAATTATATACACATTTTCAAGGAAAATTAAGGATATAAGTTTGTTGATGCAAGATAAAGCTTAAGATTTGCTTCACTAAGTCCTTACCATGTGGTTTTTTATCAAACTTAAAGAGTTCTTTGTGGGTATACTTGTATTATTGGATTCATTAAGGTAAGCTAAAGCCTTTGTTAAGGTTAGATACTCTAGATCTAGATCATACCATTAAAATCTCTTCATAAGCTATCAACAACCTAGATTCGCATAAAGATTAAGAATCCTTTGATTAAAACCCATTTTAATGAATTTGAAACCAAGTAACAGAAAGTTTCACCATCCCTGTTTCTAGGTGATTATGAGCAACTTCACTAACAACCTAGATCTATTCATTAAAATGACCTCTCAATCTGTTCTAACGAAATCATACATGAATCTACATTGTGCACTCACATAAACTCATGGATTAAGGTTAGAGCTACTAATTGCAAGTGCCCAGTCAATATTCAATTAAAATGTGTTTGAAATCACATAAATTAGATCTTAGATTCACAAACCTTAAGTTAAGGTAATTATTTCTCCATAAACGTAAACATTTTCAAGAGAAATTATATGAAATTAAAGATGAATATTACAGGTTAAGCAAGAAAATCTTGCAAGAACAAATGTCGGTGTTAAAATAAATTTACCCAGAGAACTTGAATTTCTTTTGAAAGAAGGGTTTCTCATACTATAAATTCTCAACCTACTCTATTCTATGTTAGGAATTTGTTAGACATGGTATAATTCAATTCATAATGTATGTGCACATTTATTTATAGGTGATAGAGCATAGAAATTATGAAAACTTTATATGCTAAGGTGGTAGATTTTTTATAGTGGATTTTGTCCTTATCTTCATGTGCATGAAAACAAAGCAACAAACATGAGACAGGGTCAATTATTGAGGCTGTCGGGCTCAAAAGTTAGCCATGATATAAGTTGTGTCTTTTCATTAGAGAAGCGACTTAGGTCCCATTCAAACTGCAAGTGGAATCACGAAAGTGATGCTTGGGCATGATTAGAATTATATCATGAATCACAAGGCACGATTGTCTTAATGTAAATCATAGGGTAAATCAAGGCACGATTTAGACTTTTGCCTTGTTTTCTTACCTTCGATTACGATCATTGAGGCGTGGTTGAAATCTGTTTTCAAACATTGTTGTTGTTTACCCTAATCTTGATTCAAATCACTTTATTTCTCCTTTTTATAATCTTTAGAGCTGAAAAACTACATTTTCACAATAATATCACAAAATCATAGGAGTTTATCTGAAAATGGTTTAAATCAAGAATAAATTCCTATGAATGGAATAGAGTAAAAATAACTTATAAAATTCTCCCACACTTAAGCCTTTGCTTGTCCTCAAGCAAACCATCTTTTAAGATCACAAAGCAAAGCTTAAGAGAAAAAAAATCATGAATGGAAATTCACGAAGCAGAACTTCAAGTCTCATTAGCTTCAGCTCAATCATCAATAAACTCAATATTCCACTGCATAATTAATTTCATATGATCCTACTATTTCATATGTCAAAGTTACTTTTGTTAAAATCACTAGATTTATCCAAGTAAATTAATTCTTACCCTAATAATTTAAGATAGAAGCCAAAGCAAAAATTATTCAAAAGATCAAACAAAGTAAAGGAGACTCAACCAACTTTATCCCCTTATATTTATAAGAATATAGTCCCTTGGTCATCTCTCTAAGCATTATAATTAAGAATGAAGACATATGCATCAATTCATCCCTTGAATCATTTTCCTTATTTGTGCTTCCAACATTGTTCCATTTCTTTTTCTTTCTCTGATATAGCTTGGTTGATAGTGTTAGTGATTGTGCCCTAGACCAATTATAAGATATTTTCATTATATATATATGTATATATTATTAATACAGAGGCATTTCTATTATATTGTTTGCATGTTTACTTTATAATAGGATCCATGAATAATTTAATTATTATACATGTCCCTAGATGCTCATCATTGTGGGAATGATAATTAATCAAATCTAGTATAAGTTTTTGTTTGATAATCATGAGATGTCTATATGTATAAGGATACAAATCAAACTCACAAGTACATATTAGAGGACTATGTACTGGATTGACCCGCTATGTGATCATTACATGGATTAGTGTCATAAGTGATTCTCACAATAGTAGTGTTAGCATATCCTTGGACTTGAAATCACCATAGTTCTAATATGAGGAACATTATGATTAACTCAAGCAAACGTTGTCTTTAATCGGATAATTATAAAGGTTAAGATTAAGTGTAATGCGAATCATGTTGAGGAAGTTAAGTGATTAAGATAGGATTTGTCCCTCAAATTATGAAAGAGATGTCTTTGGGCCCCTTGATAAATAAAATTGAGAAATGCATAGCCATGCTCAAATTAATTGATAATGTGATCAATTTCATTTGTTTTGTCAGGGAGAAATGCTAAGATTGAATGATAGAAGGACGACACTATCCATGCCTTATATTCAATCTAGATATCATGTGACAAAAAGATAATGACATAAGTTATGGATTAGGTAAAAATCGGATCACCAATCTTCACTTAAGTTGGGTAAACATAATGTTTTGCTGGAGGCCGCTTATGTTTTGTTGACAAAAATGGTTTAGGTCAATGGTCAACATTAAGTGAGCCTACAGGGTCACACACAAAGAATGAACAAAAGGATCATTGACTAAATTTAAATAAGTCCAGTAGGAATAATAAATTTATTTATTATTAATCTTCATTTGTTAAGAATAATAAATAATTATAATTTGTTAAGAACAATAATAATTCCAAGTTGGACTAGGAATTCTTATGTTAATAATTAATTTATTCCTAATAAGATTAGCGGCACTAATGTCATTATTCATATTGACATAATTATAAATAAGGCATAAGAGATTTCTTTTAAGTAGAATGGCATGTGTTGTTGATATTAAGCTTGCAGAGAAATTCTATAAACCCTAAAAGAGAGAAACATGAGAGTCATGAGTAAAATCTTCCCGATCAGATCTAAAAGTGTTCTAAATAATGCTAGCACATGAAGGATCCTTTTGTAGGAGTGTTCATTTATGTGGATACTATAGAAGGGGTTGCGAGTTCACGATAGCTATAGATCTAATCTGCTAATTGATTTTAAGCTTTAAGGTTAAAAGTATAAAATTCGAATTATTTTTTTTTTTTTAATCTAATCAAAACACATGGATACTGGATTAGGGTTTTCTTTTTATATTAAGCTACAAAAGATTTAATCTTTATAAATCCTAAAACCCTATGGAAACTCAATAGATAGAACGGTCAAAAATTGCTCTTTAGAGGGACCAATCCTTGCCCATATTAGATAGCTCTTTTTAAGCAATTTTTTTATTTCATTTGATTTGATTAGTTATTAACAATGAAGTCAGACCTTGCTCTTCTGAAGGGCTAAGTCCTACTCATAACTTTCATGATTCAATTAGCAAAGGAGTCAGATCTTGCTCTTCTAAGGGACCAAGTCCCGTTCATACTAACAGAACATGTTTTTCTTTCATTCATGGATTATTTAAAACTAATAGAGGGGACAAGAAATTGCTCTTCTGAAGGACCAACCCCTTCCCATATCAATCCTAAACACATAGTCATTTCATTTTAATCTTTACTATTAGATATAGCATACAAAAAATTCATCAAGTTAATAGTATCATTTAAACCTTCAATAAAGACTATAAAGCTTTTGAAACGACTAAATGGAAAGCATACAGATCATTTAATCTTTTAATGATTAATTGAGTAGTCTTACACTATAAATTCTCAAATTAAATAATAAGTAAAACTACCCCACATAGATATCATCGAGTGATTTCAATAAAGTAAAGTTATCTCATAAGTAAGATGATGATATTCAATACAAGTTCGATTAAGTTATTTCATGATTTCACCTCAAAATTTTGAAAAATTTTGTTTAAATTTTTACCATGTCATTCTTTTTCCTATAATCATGGGTAGAAAATGACCATAGAAGTACTCCATTCTTAGCAAATTATTATTATTAGTCTCAACCTTAATCTTGCTTAATCCCTTAAGTCCCCAGCATTTAAATTGAACATTGTCCTCAATGTTTAACATGATATATCATATAGGGCAAATCAACAATTAAAAGTGCAAAGCAAGTCTTAAAGAATTAGAAGTTTAAAAAAATTCTCTGTTTAGAGACGTGAGTTGAGAAAAAATGAGAATTGTAGGCTTGATTGCCTTCTTAATTTAAGTTATTTAAGACTAAGGCAAATAGGGCAAAAGATTAATAGTAACTGTAGGCTTGGTTCAAGCCATGGTTAAAGCTATGACAAATTTCTTAAGCTATTCATTTGGTTCGTAGTCTAAATTACATTGTAACTGCACTTTGTTTACTTAAAAGGACCCTACATTAATTCAATTTTATTTTGCCCCAAAGAATTTTTAGTTATTTCAAAAAGAGTAAAGAATTAAAGAATTATGAATAATGAATAAAGAATTAAATTAAGCTACAAAGAATAAAGAATTTATCTTTAAACTACAGCAAAGAACATCAAATAATTTCAAGTATTTCAAAGAAAATTAAAGAATTCAAAATTTTAATTAAGGGATTTATGAGTCTTAGTCTTCATCTCCAAGCAAATAATGTCAACTCCTACTCCCTTCTTTTCTCCTTCTTTTTGGTGCTCCATCACCTGTATTTCCTCTCTGGTTTCTAGAAGCCCCTCTTGGATTTTTATTCCTATTACCTCTACCCATGGCCTTCTTCTTTTGGCTTCCCTTCAAGTACTAGCTGCTACACCCGCATAAGATACACTAGTAGTATCAACCAGAATACTCTGTGGCATGGATAGTCGTAACTAAATTGAAGGTTGATTAGAATAAGAAAAATATTGTGTATATATATATATATATATATATAAAGTCACACACATGAAATAACCTTATAACAAGTACTTAATCGTTACATCATAATATTACAAATTTACATCCATTGATCTTCAAAAGTCTTCATTATTGCATCAATATAACTAATACTCTCTAAAAGACTTCATTGCAAAAAATCTTTTCTACCAAGTTCTCAATACTACATCAAAGTTATCAAACATTGATCTTATATTATTCTTCACTCAAAAGAGTAGATCTTCTCTTAGATTCAAATCTTGATTTTCTTTATCAAACATATCGACATCCATTCCTTAGTTTAAGTCTGCCCTAAGATACATATAAACAATATTTTGTGGGAGCATGAGCATAATAAGCTCAATGAATAACCAAATCTTAACACGGTTCAAATAATGACAAGCAATATTTAATTAATAAACATATGTAATGCAACAACCAATCATATATAACAAACATAGTTTGGATGATCAAAATCCACACCAATTAAGACTTATGCCCTCTCTTAAGGGTTAAAGGACCAGCTTAAGTAATTCATGCCCAAGAAAGACAAAGAACTAAAGAAGCAGAAATTCCTTTCACACTCATTTTTATGTATATATAAATATATATAAGTAATATAACCTCCACTTTTTCCTTAAAACTCAGAAACTCCACTAAATACTAACATCTCAATGTCAGCTCTCATCAAGCGACGTCTTCAATGCCTACTTAGTTCCTGGAGGGGTTGACAGCATAGGGGTAATCTTAACTAGATTTAATGGACACACTAAAGCATAAGCCTAGGGCTGAAATGTTAATACATGACGTGAACATCATACAAATGCAAGTTATGTTATTATGAAATGCATTTTGATTATTTAATGATTGATTAAGATTTAAGTCAGATTACTTGGTAGCAAGTCAGTTTCCAAACAATCCATAGTTCCACATTGCATAATCATTGTCAAGTAAATAGTTACGCCTTTAGCATTAAGATTTGTCATTCATTCTTACATCATACAACATGCATTATTTCCCAATTCCCCATGCATATGACCAATTTCAATTATATTTAAGAACATATGCTACTATATTGCTGGTTAGTTTTGTTGGATGAGTTATTAGATAAACACAATTTTAAAATCACAACTGAAAGTTGAAGTTTTTGAAATTTATAAAACTAATTGATTCTTTTCAACTTCAGTTTAGCAACTTCCAACATTCATGGCAAACACACCTACCGAAGTACTATAGAACGAATTACGTCTGGTCCCAAGGGATTGGTGGTAGTTATCATACTCATATTCCATCCATTATCTAGCTAAGGAAAAACATAGAAACACATAATTGAAACCAAAAGCTAGGCTAGGTTAATAGAAATATTCACAAACATTTGCTGGCAAAATTAAGAAAATGAGTTTGTAACTTTTTCAAAAACAGCAGCTGAGGGTTTACTACACCAACTCTTTATCATGTGATTTCAATAAAGACATTACTCTGAGAGAGTGGTTTTATTGGAATATTTGTACCATCAGATTCATTGAGTTAAACTAAAACTTGTCTTGAAGTCAATAGTTCTAGATCTTGATGCTAGATCCGCATAAAAAACAAGAATCCTTTATTTGAAAAATCAACTCAATGAATTTTAAAAACAAGTGATAGAATATCTTCACTCGTCATCTCTTGAGGTGGATAGGATCAACTCCATTAGTAGCCACAGATCTATTTAAGAGAATGACCTCTTGGCCTATTCAATTGAAATCAAAACATGAATCTAACATGATATACCACATAGTCAGACCCACAAAAACAAATCAAGCTACTAATTACAAATACCTAGTCAATTTACTTGAAAGCATATTTGAAATCTCATGAATCAGGATTTGGATTCGTAAACCCTAAGCTGTAGGAGTTTATTTCTCCATGGGTTTAAGTAGTAAAGCACAAAATTCTGAAGAAATAAAATTAGATCGAAGAATAATTCAATTAAAGATAAGAATCTTGCAAACATTACAAAAATTAAGTTTAAATGATTTTACTCAGAAAACTGAGTCCTCTAAAGCAACAAAAAATGGATTTCTTTCACCTTAGAATCTCTCTCTCTCTAAGCTATGTTAGGAATATTTACAATAATGTACAATGCCTTTGAAACGCATGCTTACCCATTTATTTATAGGCTTAGGGCACAGAAAGGCATGATGGATTTATTTCATACATGGCAAATTCTTCATAACAGAATTCTTTCTTCCTCCTACATGCGCGTTTGATCGTGTACTTGATTATTGTGGGACATATTGCTACTTGGTTGAGTGCTTGAGATGAACAAGAAATGAGGCTCGATGTTTAAAAATCTTAGAGTACTTGCGTCTTTATCCATCCATTTATCGAGGGTTGAATTTGAGTGCATCGAGGGCTCGCAAACTTGATGCTCAGCATTGATTTGGAAAAATTGGTCTTTAAATAACAACTATCAAAGGTCGAAATATGAGGCTTGACATTAAGGCTTGACAGAAGCTTTTCTACAGATTGAGGCTCGATAACCTTAGAGTGCTTGTCAAGGGTCACGTCGATGGCTCAAAGTTGAGGTACAGCATACCATTTTTCCTTATTTTACTTCATCTTTTGGCCTTGATGATGATTTTAGTAGGGCTCGACTGGTTCCAAATTTATCTATTTCTACTATTTTGCTCCATATCCGATATAAACACTTCATTTCTTCTTCTTTGGATTCAAGAAGCTTTAAAAAATAATTTATCATTAAAAGCACAAGGTTCATGGGAATTTAATCAAAATTGCACCAAAATGATCTCAAATTCCTATGAAAAAGATAAAGTAAAAAAGACTTATCAATTGCACTTATAAACAATGTGAGAAAATTCCAGTTACTCACCTGTGCGTCTTGGCTTAATTGTCATAATAGTCTATTGGGAAATCTGAGTCTTTATTTAAGGTTCTTATAAGATAACAAACATGTATTACTAAGTATATAACTAAACAATAATTTCTATTAGTGCTTAAGTTTCTTAACTTTATGTTATTGTTTCTCTAATTCATTAGTCTCTATGAAATTATTAAGTGTTGTACATAGGTATTATTCAACTACTTAAACTTAACTAACTAATCAAGTCTAAGTATTATAACACTTATCATATCCTCTTTTTATAATTCTATGATCCAACTTGATTAAGATTCTATAAAATATCTTAAACTAGTATATACATATACATAATTTATTTATTTTACTTTATTTTGTTTTATTTATTTTATTTTTTAAATATAGGGCAAAATAGGGGATCATAAGATCATTGCCATGACAAAGGTCGTGATTATAATCATGGGTGCAATCACTCTTGTGATTGTGTAAAGCTAAAGTACCCGAGACTACTTCCTCATCATGCCCATGATCATCCAAAGTTCAAACACCAAAGTCTACTATGTCCTTGATTACGCTCATGATCAACCAAAACTCAAACATCTGAGGCTATTAAGGCCTTGAGCACACCCATGGTCAACCAAAATAACTTGATCCAAGATTACTACATCCTATATCACGCCTGTAATCCACTAAACCCTAATTTATATTTCCAAACTTCGAAATTTTTACACTTTTAAGTATCATAATCTCATTCCCATCAACAACACTTCTAAATTAACATATTAGGTTTATATGTTTCTCCTACAACTTCAAATTAACATTAAACATATATACTTACACTACACTTATCCATCCACAGCATCAACTCTATCCACCATCAAAAGTCTATTATATCTTTGATTTGGGTTTGAAACTATTAATTTCATTACTCAATTTTTACCTATGTAACTCCAACATCCTTAACAACTCTACAATCAGCATTACCTTTAAATAAACTTATCTAACTTACAAGATTAACAAAGCAAAGTAATAACTTACCTAATTTGATCTTGACTTGTAGATAGAGACTTGATGTGAATTTTAGAAGAATTTGAAAGAAAAATTGATGAAGGAAATGTTGTATTTCTCTTAAGGAAAGTGTGTACTTTTTAGGATGATATTTTTGTCAATTTCACTTGATAATTATCTCTTAATATTATCTAAGGTAAAGTTTGACTTTTGGCATAAAATAAGATTATCATGTGTGTGTGGCTGCATGTTACATGTGATGAAGAAAATGGATTATGGGCTTAGGTTTGCATGGATTTGGGCTTCACTATGTCTAAAGAATTTAGAAATAAGAAATTAAAATTAGTACAAAGTTTAATCAATTTAATTTGGAAATTTTATTTAGACAAAATTTTCTTATCACAATTTGTAATAAAAATTCTTGTAAGTTAAGGAATGAACTTTAGAAATACAATTTCATAAGAAAATTTGAAAGTAAGATAATTAATAGACAATTTTGAAATAGATCATTTGAAATTTTTAAGCCTCTATTCTCACTTAGCTCATTCTACACATGTAAATATAATTAAATCTAATAACTATACCATTCATTCAGCTTTTTTATTTAATCTATATTAATTTTTAATTCTACTTTCTAAATTTTACTTAAAGAAAATCTTGAGGATTACACCAATCCCTTTTTTCCTTTCTTCTTTTTCTATTCTATGGATTTCCTTTCTTCTTTCCTCTTCTTCCCCAAGCTATTGCTCTAGTTGCAGGGCATACAGAAAATCATTCTTTTCCTAATCTATCATGCCTGTTGTATTATGCATGTATCGTCTCATCTTGTTAGCTTGTGTTTATTTGAAATCCATTTCTCTTTGTTTTCTCTCTATTGATTCTCTTTATCAAAAGTTTTGATGATAACAAAATATTAAAAGAAATAATTATTTTATTAGTGTCCAGAGTTTACAGAACCATTCACAGAACCTTTGAAATATTTATGAGCAGTTAAGTGAGTTATATAATTTGATATGAAAGATGCTTTTGATGTTTGATACAAGGAATGTTATTTTCAAAAACATTTTTTTAAGTAACAAGAGAAATACAGAATATCTTCTAGAAGTGTGTTAAAGGATAAAGATTTTTCCAGAAATATTGAAGTATTTACAGAACCTTTACAAGAACTTTGAACAAGCATTTCTGGGTTAGGAATATTTATTGTTCATCTTCTCCAATAGAACATACAATTTTTTTTAGATCAGTACAATCACGATTTTGAAGGCCTAGCTCTAAGATAATAAGTACATTTGGGTAATATACTTATTTGTTCCACCAAAAGTCGGATTATATCCTAAGGGATTTATATGATTTTCAGTTCCTCTCTCATCAACAAAAATGTTTTCTTCAGAGAAAAAAGCAGAAGTTATAGGATTTATTTCAAGACAAGTAGTTATTCGTGCTAACATACTTCTTCTTTTATAAAGATGAAATTATCTATCTTTTAAACTTGAATACTACTAAGGAAATCAAAATAAGAAAAACGTTATTTTCAAATAAGATAACAAATGAAGATCACGATGGAGTCCGAGATATTAGCAATGGGTATTTTCAAAAGATCTTTAAGCCAAACAACGTCATGAAGATTTTCAAGCAGAAACAAACAAGATTATGATGAATCACGAAAATCAAGCACACATTATCCTCATTCCAAGTGTATTCAAAACAGATTACGACCATGACGGCAAGAAAAATATTCGTAACTTTTTTTCAAAGCTTATTGTCACGCTCCGAAGGGTACCCTAAACATGGCAGTCTGCCACATACGGTATTAAAACTTAAGAATGACTTCCCAAAGTCATGCGAAAGTTTTCGACACCATATGTAAGGCGTCTATCACAACAATAGGAGACACCGGTGGGATGTATAGTTTAAGATAGTAAATACAACATACAAGAATCTAAATAATCATCCAATTTGTCATTACTAGAGTATAATCCTTACATCATCTTAGGGGTCTTCCCCTATAATTCTCCAATCATTCATAAAATCAACTTAATCTTTCTCACGACAAAAATAATATTAACACCAAGAAATATTAAAGGATAATTAACCTATGATCTTCAAAAGATTTCCAGAAGCTTTTCCAACACATAATCCCACTTGAGTATATGTAATCTTCAGGCATAAAAGATATTGGACCTGATATAACAAAGGTCTATCTGAGTATAAGCATAACTAGTTTAGTGAGAATATTCCTGAATCAACGTACTTGTATAAATAATTTCAAACAAGTTATTAACAAGCATATGAATGCATCAAACACGTGATCAAGCAATACATATGATCTACCAGAAATCATATGTTTGAATGGATTCACCCCTCCATTCCGGGTTAGGTGTTCCAAGCTCTTTAAAACCCAACTTAAAATCCAACTCATGTAGTTTATTTCAGGCTCCTACTAGCCCATCACAACATAGTTCTTTCAGGCTCCTATTGCCCATCTTAAAATTGTTCTTTCAGGCTCCTATCGCCCATCTTGCAAATTTCTGGCTACTGCACACCCGGCTACTAAACCCTTGTCCCATCAAGAATAGTAGCTCATGCAATGAAATTAACTATGTGATATGCATGAATCAATTAATATAATTCGCACTATATGTTTATAGTAATTTAAAGGTGATCATAGAATTTTGCACACACTCCAACAGAATAACAATAAAACATAAGTTAATTATCAACGATTTATGCCTCGGTATGCTTAACATTCTTTCAACCAATATTATCATACACAATTCATTTTCATCTTTTCCTACTTCTAGTGCCTCTAGCTACAAGCATAACCAAGTACGTAAAAGGTAGGAAATAAACTCACTTGGCCATGAAGATCTATCTTTCTTACGGATGAGTCGATCGGTAATTCCACTAATCAAAATAATCCTCCGGGTATAAATACTCCTCCTCGGGTTCACCTAATCAAGAAGAATACCCATAATGAGTATTTCTTGTTGATTCTATGGTACTTATCAAAAACTATGTCATAAAATCATTAAAATTCGCGTAGAAGGTAATTCCAACTTAAAATGGCCATAACTTGGTCATTTTAACTCGAAATTGTGCTTACAATATATCGTTTTCTACCTACTCGAAAAGATCTATCCATTTCTAATGTTATTTTTGTCATAAAAAGCCATTTGGGTTGGAAAAATACCACGATCTAGAATAGTTACAAATTTATAGTTTACAAAATATGATTTTTTCCAAACTTCTCTTCACTCAAAAATCCTTAAGCAAAATATATGTATATATTTATAGTTGAAAATCCTTTGAACATATATTTATATTCATATTGTATGCATGATCTTTGTAGTGTTGTCTCAATATTGATATTTCATAAACAATTTGTCTTTAAGGATTTAAGAGACGAGATTTTTGAAAATTTCTCCTTTTTGAATTGTTAGAAGGAAAACAAAAATATATTTGAGTTGTTATGAGTAAATGTTTTATTATTATTTCATTTTCTTACTTTTCAAAAGTAAATTCGTTTCCAAAAATTTTGCTTCTTTAAGTTATCTACCAACTTTATTTCTAGTGATTGAAAATAAGCTTTTCAAAATATTCTTTAAGTTCCAAATATGTGACGTTGTGTTAAATGTATGTTTTCCTTTTATTTTTACATTATTTCTCTTCTGTAGGAAATAAGTTTACCTTTAGACTTTACTTACTTGACAAATTTTATTTTATTTTTTTTAAATTGGTTTCTAAAATAGTGAGTTGATTTTATCTTAGTTTGAAAAACTTGTTTTATTCTTAATATTTGTCAAGTGTTAGAATAATTCCTTTAGACAAGGTTATAAGAAAAGCTTTCTTAATAAAGAATTGTTAATATTAGATCTTAGTAAAACTTCATTTTAATAATAACGACATAAAATTCAAGTTTTGAAGATATTTCCATAGTATGTGATTTTCAAAAAAATGAACCTATTAAAAGATATAGTTGAGTTCAAGTCTTTTATTCAAGACTAAATTTTTATCTTGATGGGGTATTTAGTTTTTAAAAGGAATGAGTTCATTTTATTATTTTGAAGAAATATTACTAATTCTTTTAGAATTTATGATTAACTTATCCTTTGAAAAGAGTTTATGAAAACTTAAATCTTTTGTTGAAAATTTCTTTTTGTTAAGAAATCTAGTTTACTTTTTTTTTTCTTTATTTAAGAAAGAACCCATTTTTATTTTTATTGAAGACAACAATATTATAATCATGCATGAATATGTAGTAATGTAAAAGTAAAGATACTACATAATAAGATAAAAAGAAATACTTGTAAGTAAATAAACATAAATAAAATAGTCAAGCATTGGGAACCCTAGCTTCATCAAGGTTTTCCGGTCATGTATTGGGAGCCTTAGCTTCATCAAGGCATCCCGAGACTAAGAATGGACTAGTCCCAAAAGAAAAGAAAGAAAATTGTTTTGACTTGATATGGACAAGTCTAAGACTAGAAAGACTAGTCTTAAAACAACAAAGAATAAATAAATTGCAATGGAATAAATAAATAAATGGCATTGCATAAAATAAATAAATTGCAAGTGAGCTTATATGCTTCAAAGAATATGTATGTATATATATAGATAATAATATTTAAATATAAGAACAAAGATATGAAATAAAAACAACAATATAAACATAAATAGATTTTCATGAACAAGAGCAATACATGAACATAATGTAGCATCCATAACACTTAGTCTTTAGAAACTCATATTATGGTCATGTAAAGTTACATGACATGAGAAGAAGAAAATAATAGGAGATGGTTACCTAAAGAAGATTTTTGGTAGTGTTATGTGGCTTTGGCTTTTGTTGTAGGAGGAAGTTGTTTTGGAATTGTTTTGAGAGAGTTTTGGGAGAATATTTTGAGAGAGTTTTGAGAGAGTATTTTGGTAGAGTTTTGTTATGTAAAATGAGTGTGTGAAAGAATGAAGGAGGAATGGGGTATTTATAGAATTTTTGGAGTGAATTTTTGATGTAATAAAATAAATTGAAAATAATATAATAGTGAGAAAGGGAGAGGGAGGCCGGCGCAATTTGTAGGAGGAAGAGAGAGAGTTTTGATTAATTTTTGTATTTTTGTAATGAAAAGAAGTAATGTGTAAGGTTTGATGTGAATAAAGTTGTATTGGTAATGTAAAAAGTAAGAAAATAGGTATGTAGGTAGTAAGAAATAGGTGTAAGAAAAAGTAGAGATAGTGAAATAGTAATGAATAGTAGGAATAGTACTATGAATGGTATACGAGACATATAAAATACCGGTAGTAATAAAAATACGCGTAAATGAGCTATATTCGTTATTTTTAGTTACCGAAAAATTCTAAAACTGATATTTTTGAAATCCTTGTTTAATTACAAGTCTTTTGGTGTTAATGAAATATTTTTAATATTCCGACCTCCGGGACACGTTTTTCGAGAACTGATCCCGTTTGAGTCCGAAGGACACTCGAAATTCACGAATATGATATTTTTATGTTACCTTATATTATTACGAACTATTTACTAACTTAATTTCGTTTTCTAGGGTTTGAGAATGTGGGATTGCCGGAGTTGAAATTGCTTGATTGTCTTAGTCTTTGTTGACTTTTGAAACTCCAGTTTGACTAGGGTTAGGGTCTAATCTAATTTTACCCTAGAAATTTGAGGGGTTTATATCCGGAATCGGATAGGTGGTCTTTCTCATGTTCGGGTTTTCAAATTAAACGATTATTGAACTTTCTATTTTTGTTTTTGAAAATTCTCTTATAAAATCCTGTGATCGGAATTGTTCAAAGTTCGGTTTCAACTTGGGTCAAACTTTAGGGTTTCGATTTGGTATTCCAAAACCATTACCGAAAAATTCAGGGGCTTACACTTATTCACAACTGATTTGATTTAATGGGAGATATGCAATCAGATTTGAAAATCTACGAAAATCAAGCAGAGCTTATCCATTTGTTATGATCATATTGTGTTCGGAATTTTATTCACGAAGACAAACGGAAGGTGGATATTATTATCAACTAACCGTTGGAAGGAAGGGATAGTCTTCAAATTTCAAATCAAGATAAAGCACAGCAGATTATATACCGAGATTTTTGGGATTTGATATCTATCTTCTAAAACGTTAGACGAAGAGTAGTACAATTGAGGAAGACAAGAAAAAGTATCAATATCAAATACATCATCTACATGCAGCATACAAAAATTTCTCTCCTTTACAAAAAGATACAAAATCAAACTCAGAACAAAATCCAGAAGTTTCATTTCAATGAGATTTTTTCATAAACATCATAGCAAGCTGATCTCATAGCTTTCTTTCTTTAGCTCTTTCTTTTAGATATTTTATTTTATATAGAAGGAACATGTTGTTGCCTTCTTAGTTGATAGTTCAATTACAAGTTTAGACTCTGTAGATCGATTGTAGCTAAAGGATAGCTGTGAGAATCGAGCAGAGAGAATTGTACAAGCTTGTAATTTATTCTTATTGGATATAGTGGAATAAAACCCATAGGCTAACGGGGGTCCTCGGCTTAGAGCTGGAAGAGTCAACTGACGCACAAGGCAGAATCACTATAAATCATTGCCTGATTTTCTTCTCTTTATCTTTGTAATTTTACCCAATTTATTTTTATATTTGTTATATTGATATATTGTTCTCGTTTTTCAAAATTGAAAGGGGATTAATTTTTAAAGGCAAAAATTTGTAATAATCAATTCAACCCCCCTTCTTGATTATTATTTGGGACCAACAATTAGTATCAGAGTAGGCTATTTTATTGATTTGAGTGATCTAGCTAAAATGGTAGAGAATAATGTAGCAATTAATCGTGTTTCTTTCTTTGATGGTTCAAATTTTTCTTATTGGAAAATGCGTATGAAAACCTATATAAAAGCTAACGATTATGATTCTTGGCAGGTAATTTCCATTGGAGATAATGTGATTACAATGAATGGAAATTCAGTTCTGATAGATGTTGAGAAGAAGAATATTGAAAAGAACAACAAAGCTAAAAAATTGTTGTTAACCACTATTGCTGCTTCAGAATTTTTTGTTATATCTTCATGTGAAACAGCAAAGAAGATCTGGGATAGACTAACTAAAACTTATGAAGGAACTAATACAATTAAACAAACTAAAATTAATGCTTTACTTCAGCAATATGAGTTATTCAAGTTTAAAACTGATGAATCTATCAAAGATGCATTTAATTGGTTCACTACAATTACAAATGAGTTAGCATCACTTGGCAAAGTAATTGGTGATCCTGATCTTGTGAGGAAGATACTGAGAATTCTACCACCAACTTGGCATGCAAAGAAAACTGCTATAGAAGAAGCACGGAATCTCAACAAACTTTTTCTTAGCCAACTAAGAGAAAAGCTAATGGCTTATGAATCTCACAAAAAGACTACTCAAGGAGAAGAAAGTAGTTCCAAAGGGATTGCATTTAAAGCCAAAGAAGTTGCTATCAACCAAGCTGATTCAGATAATAGTGATGATGAAGGAGACGAAGATATAAATATTCTAGCATGAAAGCTCAATTAGTTCGTTAAAAAGCAAAGAGGTAAGAAATTTAGTGCTTTTAAGAAAACTATTGAATATAGAAAAAATGATGCAGGAAAGGCATACAAAGAAAAAGAGAAGAAAAAGGAGAAGAAGGAAATCCAATGTTATGAGTGTAAAACACCAAGACATATCAAATATGAGTGTCCCACTTTGGTAAAGAAAATGGAGCAATACAAAAAGAGAAATCAAGCAATGTTAGCAACATGGAGTGATTTAGATGATACAGAGAGTAGTCTAGAAGATACAGATGAAGAAGAAGAAGCAAATCTTTGTCTCATGGCTACCATTGAGTTATACTCTGAATCTGATAATGAAATTACTGAAGATGATATGCTTATTGAAAAAAAAATTATTAAAAGCTCTTAAAAAGGCTGACTTGAAGATAACTAAATATGATAATGAAGTTAAATTGCTCAAAAATGAAAAGGAGGCTTTAAAACAAACAAATTCTTTACTTGTTGATGAAAACGACATATTAAAGCATAATCTTGTAAAGTTGCATATAGATAATGAGAAACTAAGAAAAGATAATAGTTTGTTAAAGGATGACACCAGTGTATTAAAAATAAAAATAGATGAGTTATCTAACTCAATAAAGAATACATTTAATAAATTCAATGAAAGCGACAAAAAGTTAACTATGTTGATTTCATCACAAAGATCATCTTTTGAAAATATGGTTTAGGATATGAGCATGGATCTAGTTCAAATACATCTAAGAAAACCGTGTTTGTAAAAGCTAAACCAAACAAATATAATGAATTAAGACAAAGAAAGCAAGATGTAAGATCAAATCACATAAAAAGAAGTTATACCAACAACACCAGAAGGTATTCCAAAAGTTATCATTCTTATGAAAACAATACCATAAGGTATTATAGAAGTTATCCGACATATGAAAACAATGCCAAAAGGTATTCTACATATGAAAACAATACCAGAAGGTATTCCAGAAGTTACCCAATACAAAATAACATGAAACAAGTAAACAGTAGGTATAGTCATAACATTTCATATGCATGTTTCTTTTGTAATAAACCTGGTCATATTGAGAAATATTGCTATTATAAAAGAAACAAGCTCAGTAATGAACAGGATAAACAAAGAAACCAAACGAGCTTGTCTTATAGAGGACCTAAACTAGTTTGGGTTCCTAAAAAAGTTTAATCCTCTTGAATTTTGCAGGAACATGAAGCTAAAATTAAAGGAACATGGTATCTAGATAGTGGATGTTCCAGGCACATGACAAGCAATGCTTCATTGTTTAATAGTATAACTTGGGAAGAAAAAGGATATGTTAAATTTGGAGATGACGGTAGAGGTAAAATTATTGCAACTAGAAGCATTAGTATATCTCCTTACATAATAGAAAATGTTTATTTAGTTAAACGCTTAAAATATAATCTTTTGAGCATTAGTTAATTATGTCACAAAGGTTATAAAATGATTTTTGAAAAAGACAAATGTTTCACTTTTGATGAAAATGGTATAAAATTGTTTGAAGGTTTTAGAAAGAAAAACATATATTTGATAAAACCTAATGAAGTTGAAGATGCTTGTTGTTTGTTGTCAATGATGATAATATTTTTGCTTGGCATAAGCGTTTAGGTCATGTGAATTTCAATCAATTAGAAAAATTATCTAAAAAGAATATAATAAGAGGTTTGCCTAAAATAAATATTAAACAAGATGTGAAGTGTGATACTTGCTTAAAGAATTAGATGGTTTCTGTTTCTCACAAAAGTAAAAATGAAATTTCAACAAAAAGGCCTCTTGAATTGTTACATCTTGATTTGTTTGAACCTACAAGAGTGTTCAGCATTGGTGGGAGTAAGTATGCACTTGTTCTTGTTGATGATTATTCAAGATATACTTGGGTTATGTTCTTGCAACATAAAAGAGATACTTTTGATTCTTTTCAAAAATTTGCAAAACAAATTCAAAATGAAAAAGGAATTTCCATAATTAGTCTTAGAACTAATCACGGAACTGAGTTTCGAAATTCAAAAGTTATAAATTTTTGTGAAGAACAAGGTATATCTCATAATTTCTCAGCTCCGTATACACCTCAACAAAATGGAGTTGTAGAACGCAAGAATAAAACTATACAAGAAATGACAAGATCTATGTTAAATGAAAGTGGTATTACTGAGTATTTTTGGGCAGAAGCTATTTCTACAGCTTGTTATATCATCAATCGAGTATACATTCGACCAATGACATCCAAGACTTCATATGAAATATTTCGAGGTAAGAAACCTAATGTCTCTTATTTTCATGTTTTTGGTTCTAAATGCATTGTGAAAAAGAATGCTATTAATCTTGGTAAGTTTGATGAAAGATCATATGAAGCTATATTCTTAGGATATTTCTTAAATAGTTGTGCTTATCGTGTTTTTAATAAACATCTAAAATAGTTGAAGAATCAATAAATGTAAACCCTGGTTTTCTTAGTAACCGAGTAAACTTCGGAAATCGAAAACTGAAACCCTAAACAGGATTAGTATGAGTGACCTAGGAACCCTAGATCCGACTTTCCTTCGATTTCAATTTAAAAAAACCTCTATAGGATAATTTAATGTAGATTATTGTTTTAAAGTTTATTTCAAACCATAAAAAGTTTTGATTTCGAAAAATTTTCTATTCAGGGCTTTCTCGAGCTCCATTACGGAAAAGCGAGCCTTGGAACTAGATCTCAGAAAAATATTCCGGAATACTCTTTAGAATCGAAATTTTATAAGGATTTCAAAAATATACGTTTTATAAATTTTCAAGTTATAAAAATTACAGTTATAGCATTTTTCCCATATTTTCTTTACTACTAGTAAAGTAAATGTCTTGTCTACTATTTATTACTATTCACAAGTACAACCTACTACACACACAACCCATACCCTAGCCTTATAACCTTACAAACACTCCATTACATTTCCCTTTCCAAGAAAAGTTTGTCTCTTAAGAATTATTACCATTTAAGATATATTATTACATAAATTACAAAACAAATAAAATCAAACTCTTTCCCTCTCTTCTTCACTCTTGAACCAGCACCATCCCCCCCCCCCCCCCCCCCCCTAGTTGACTCCAATTTGATTTATTTTATTTTCTTTTTATAATACAAACAAAACCTAATTTCACTTAATATAAATAGTCTTTTATTTTCTCTCTCTTTCATTTTATTTCATTTGTTCCAAAAGCTCACAAAACTCTCTCTTCTTCCTCCCTCTTGCCATGACTTCTCACCCTATCACACACACTCACACAAGCTTCATTTCTTCTCCATTTCTCATCTATTTCAAGCTCTAGCTGATGATTCTTAAGCTTCCCTACCATTTAATCTTGTAATGGCAAGATTATTCATGAGTGTTTTCACTTTAAGTCCCCATGAGTACTTGCTATAGACAAGAAAATGCTACTATATGAATATCAAGCCATCATAAGAGTAGATCTTGTGTTTAATTAAGTTTTTGTTGAAATATTTTCATGTTTATGCATGTAAAAGTACGGTAAAGTAGAGATCTCGCATAAAAACCCATGTTCATACTCTTAAACTCCATTTCATACATTATAAGTAGAAGATCTAGCTTTTAGATGCTTATACCATGCTTGACATTTATGATCTTATGCATGATTTATGTTTTCATGCATTAATGCTCATGAAGGCTTTGTTTGTATATATAGATGTTGTAGTTGGTAGATCCTTAGGCAAATAAAATAAGGAACTTACAAAGGAAAAGTTTTTGCTTGAAATGTTCAAAGACAAATTCGTATGGTTTCAAAGATGTATTTTGAAAACCCTTTTATCAACTTTAAAACTTATATTTTATGTGAAAAATGAAGGATATAGGTAATAGGTATCCTTAAGTAGTGATTTTTATAAGTTGAAATGAGTTTTGATGAGAATAATGTATAAACAAGAAGTGGAATCTAGATGGAAAATTTGAGTTAGTAGTCAACATATGAAATTTGTAATTATGAATGTAGGCCATAAGAACACCTATCATCTAAGCTCAAAATAGAAGTTTTATGTATTAAATGGAGTCTTTAAGTAATAGGTATCTTAAAGTCTTAAGTTTTAATGCATTAAACAAGTTTTTCCCAAAAGAATCATTCAAAGATTTAAGTTCAAGAAATTCGGATTTTTGGATAAATCCTATTTGAAAACATATTTGCAAAGTGTAAAATACAATTTTTTATGTAGAAATGAAGGCTTGGGTAATAGGTATAATGAAAACTCGATTTAAACTAGGATAACGTGATTTTTTAAGAAAATAAATCCAAAACAAAGGGGATGGTCAAAGTTAGGAAACTAGATTTCTTGAAAGTATATAGTCATGGAATTTTACAAATAAAAAGTTTCTTACATTTTCTTTTTGTAAATAATGTCAATAGCATGCATGCATCACGTTCATATCATGTCATTCATGATAGGAAATCATCAATATTGCATGTGTAGTTAATCTATATGCTAGAAACATCATAAACATTCACAAAACTGTTTTTTTGGAATTGGAATCTTCGACCGATCAGAACTGATCAGCTTATTTCATGACCTAAACATTTTCGAAACTTGGAAATAATATTAGGAATGGATATATCTTTCGAAGCAAATAGGAATCGGTATATTATATGCTCAATTCCGAGTTAAAATGAGTTAGATATGGTCATTTAAAGTTAGAACTTTAGCTTATGTGGGAATTGACGAACTTAGTAGTTAGAATTGCTAAGTTATTGGAACTTTATAAGAAATACTCATTTCGGGTATTCCTTGTACTTAGGTGAATTGGAGGACGGATTTCCACACCTCGTGGACTACTATGACTAGTGGATTTCTCTCCAT
Organism: Combretum micranthum; assembly: GCA_024138025.1. Classification (NCBI taxonomy): domain Eukaryota; kingdom Viridiplantae; phylum Streptophyta; class Magnoliopsida; order Myrtales; family Combretaceae; genus Combretum; species Combretum micranthum. The sequence continues at coordinate 4,657,276 of JAMXBD010000003.1, forward strand.
GGCCGAGTGAGTTCATTTCTTAAATAGTTATGCTCATGTATGTGCTTGTAATCATAGTGGTATTAGAATTAGGAAAAGATAAAATTATGATGATGTGTGATTTAATCGTGGTTGAATGAATAATAAGTATATCGAGATGAGACTTGTTGGATAATCATGGTATGAGCTAGCATAGACTTGGATTGTCTAAAATTCTCTATGATCACATTTAACCTACGTAAGTAACATGCCACGATTATATGAATAAATTGTACATGCATATCACGTAGTGAGTCATATTGCATTAGCCAATATACCTTTGGTGGGATAAAAGTATATTAGCGAAAGGCAAGGGGCCCTATGTTAACATTAAGGATGTGAGATCGCTTAAGTTAACGGATGTGTAGTAGGCACATAAAACTACTATCATAAAACAACAGAGGTTATATAACTAAGAGAAAGAGATCGGGCTTATGGTTGCATGACTTATGGACAACCCCTCTCAGAATTGGAAATTATGGTTGCATGTCTTATGGACCATCCTAACCCCGAATGGAGGGCGTAAATCCATTCAACATAAGATTTCCAGACGGTCTTATGTATTGTATGCTCATGTGCTTGTACATTCATATGATTGCTAATAAGTTATCTGTTATATACTGTTGTTGAGTATTAAATATTTGGAAATGAATCTCACTAAGCCTATGAGCTTACACCCCAATAGTTTTGTTGTGGTGTTCCTATCTTTGGTTGTTCCGAGAGAACACTTTTCACAAGGTTATCTTTTGGATGAAGGAGCTTTTGAAGAAGTCGGGACCTAGCTAGAGGTGTGGACTTCTACGAAAATCTCTTTAACATAAACCCTAACGTTTGTAATATGGTTTTAAATTGGATAGACTTCTGTTATTATTTTGGCAGGGGTATGCCCCCCTGACTTTTGTAAAAACTTAACTTATTTACCTTGTTGTGATTTCTATTCTTAATGCTATTGTATGCCTTCTTAAGACTATTTGATTCAAAGTGTGATCCTAAAAGTTGTGCAAGTACACCTTACACCCGGTATGTAAACTTATGGGATGACTAAGGTTGTAAAAAGTAAAAAGTGCATTTTTAAATTGTTTTATAAAAGAGGAAGTTTTTGTAGAACAACCCCTGGTTTTGAAGATCCTTTTAAACCTGATTATGTTTACAAATTAAATAAAGCTTTATATGGTTTAAAACAAGCCCCAAGAGCATGGTATGAAAGATTAAGTATGTTTTTAATTTCAAAAGGTTTTTAAGGAGGAAATGTTGACACAACCTTGTTTTTAAAATCATATGATCAAGATATATTAATTATTCAAATATATGCGGATGATATTATATTTGGACCTACTAATGAAATATATTGTCAAGAGTTTGCAAAGAGTATGCATGAAGAATTTAAAATGTCAATGATAGGTGAGTTGACCTTATTTCTTGGACTACAAATTAAACAAATAAAAGAAGGAATCTTCGTACATCAAGAAAAATACACAAAACAAATTTTAAAGAAATTCGGGGTATGAAGGATGTAAAGGAGCTGCAACTCCCATGAGTACTTAAACAAGGTTAGATTTTGACTTAAATGGGAAAAAGGTAAATGAAAAGTTATATAGGAATCTCATTGGTTCTTTATTATATTTAACTGCATCCAGACCTGATATTCTCTTTAGTGTATGTTTGTGTGCTAGATTTCAAAGTGCACCAATAGAAACACATCTGACAGCTGTTAAAAGAATTTTCAAGTACTTGATAAATACTTCAAAATTAGGCATTTGGTACCCTAAAAACCAAAATTTTGATTTAATAGGTTATTCTAATGCAGATTATGTTGGTTGCAAAATTGATAGAAAAAACACATCTGGTACTTGTTAAATTTAGGTGACAAATTAGTTTCTTACTCTTCTAAAAAACAAAATTCTATTGCCTTGTCTACAGCTAAAGCAGAATATGTTTCTATTGAAAATTATTGTGATCAAATACTATGGATTAAACAACAATTACAAGATTATGGTTTATTTTTCAAAAATATACCTATTAAATGTGATAATACAAGTGTAATTAATCTTACAATAAATCTAGTTCATCATTCTAGATCTAAGCATATTGAAATTCAATATCACTTTATCCGAGATCATGTAATTAATGGTAATATTGTTGTTGATTATGTGCCTTCCGATATGCAATTAGCTGATATATTTACAAAATCTTTAGAAAAAAATTAATTTTGAATATATTCGAAATGAGATTAGAATTGGCAATCCTTCCTCTTAAAAACTTTTTTGAAAATATTTTTTAATAATGATAATAATAATAATTAATGAATGGAATGGAAATCCGTGCAACTACTTTTGGCGCTCAAAGTTCTGACCTTCCATCTAGCTTTCTTTCTACCGTATCAATTCATCATGTTTTAATTTCTAAACATATGTCTCTTGAACCCTAATTCTCTCCATTTTTTAAAATACACAGCTCTCTTTTGATCATCTTTCATGGCTCCACAAAAATCTCAGAGGCTATCCAACAAAAATTTCAAAACCATTCCTTCAACCGAACCTATTTCTATACGAGATGATTCTTCTTATTCTAAAAAAAACTCTATCTCATTCTCCATCTCCATCTAGGGTTAGAGAAATACGCTCCAAACTTGTTCAAGAATCTGGGCAAGGTTCTAAACAACCCAAAGGAATAAAGAACAAAGAAAAATCTAAGGAACACTCATCTCATGGTTCTAAACCGGAACCTATTTTAAAGCTTTTAAAGGAAATAAAGAAAAAGAAATCTTCCAAAGATTCTTCAAAGAAAAGGAAAGACATTCCATCGATTTTAGCTCAACAACCACAGTCTTCAAAGAAAAGGAAAACACAGGCTTTAGAGGCAATTCTTTTTATTCGAAAGGTAAAAATCCATGACTGCTCCTTCATAGATTTTGGATACTTTAAAGCATAGATTCTACTGGAATGAGTGGTTAGATAATGTAGGTTGTAGAAAGATGTGTAATCTCATTAGAGATGTTGTTGGAGAAATGGTTGAGGAGTTTTATAGGAATTTAAAATATGTTGATTCTAGGAGTTTAAGGTCACAGTTTCAAGAAGTGAGTATGAAAATAACTCGTGATGATGTGGTTAAGTGTTTAGGACTAAAGGATTGTCACGATGACAATGCTTATGTATCTTTATGAAGGAATGACTTATTTCTGAAAATAAATGGAAACATAGGATAGTTTCCAGACAATGATGTGTTCGTATATGAGTTTGACCTAGTCGTTAGAATACTCTACAAAATTGTGCGAGAATGTATACTTTCTCGCAAAGGAGGTTCTACAACAGTGACCAAAGAAGATGGATTGGTCATTTTGGCTATGATGAAAAAAATCAAAATAGATTTGGCCAAGAGGATTTAAAAAGAATGTGGAAAGAACAAGAGTTTAGGATATATGGAAATGTGCTTATGGAACTTTTCAAGTTTAAAGGAATTTCATTTCCTAAAAGAGTATGGTTCCTAATAAATTTGAAAAGGATTGGAGAGAAAAGCATGCATCATATACAAATTCGTCCATATAAGAAGCTGTGGCATGCAATTGATGGTGCAATTTATTTGCACAAGAATCACAAGAAGAATATTGATTGGGAAAAGGTGAAGGCAACAATTGAGGGGGACAAAGAACCTACCCTAGAAGCTTCCCTAGAAGTTTCTTCTGAGGTGGAACAAAATCAAGGAATGCATAGATCTTGAAAGGAACCAATGAAGAGGAAAACAAAGAAAAGATTTGCTACTATAACTGGTGGAAAGTTTCATATTTCTGAAAATGTATGGAAGAATACTTCCTTGGATAGTGAAGACTTTGTTTTGCCTAAGTTTGATGATGGACCAGGTGAGCCATCTTCTACTCAAGGAAGAAGTGGTCTGAATAAACTGTTGGAATCCTTCAAGCTAGACCTCAAACAGTTTATCCCTTTTAGATCAAAGCACAGCTTGCTGCATAAAATCAAACACATCCTTTTCAGTCTAGGATGTCCTCAGGATCTGCTCATTCATTCTGTCATTTTTCACCACCAGAGCAAGAACCAATTCCAGAAGTTGTCACTACTAATACTTCAACTGCTAGTGGTGTTCCTTTGTCTCAACCTTCTCACGACCCCACTCCACCAAATTTGAGTCTTGTTCCCTTCATTCCTCTTGATGTTCTTCAGCGTCCACAACATTATCTGCCTCCATCTCCTCCACAAAACCGTGCTGAAACATCAATTCCTCTCTCTAGTTATTGTAGGCAACAGAAGGCTAAAGCTCGGAAATCCACAATTCCAATTAAGAAGCCATAACATGTTTTGTTTTTGCAATTTTAACTTGTTTTGTTCTATTTGCGAAGACTTTGTTTTGTTTTGTTCCTCAAACTTCTGTTTAAACCTTGTGTCTATTTTTCTATTATTGACATTTTTGTTTCTTTATTTCAATATTTTTGCTGATAACAAAAAGGGGGAGATAAATGTGTGATTGTTTGAATGAATTAAATGGTCGATAGATTGAATGGTTGATATATGATGTTCTACGTATGGATTATTGAATGTAATATTTTATATATTTAAAAAAAAAGGTTGTTTTATCATCATCAAAAAAGGGGAGAGTGTTGATTCTCTTTATCTAAAGTTTTGATGATAACAAAATATTAAAAGAAATAATTATTTTATTAGTGTGCAGAGTTCACAAAACCCTTCACAGAACCTTCAGAATATTTATGAGCAGTTAAGTGAGTTATATAATTTGATATGAGAGATGCTTTTGATGTTTGATACAAGGAATGATATTTTCAAAGACATTTTTTTAAGTAACAAGAGAAATGCAAAATGTCTTCTAGAAGTGTGTTAAAGGATAAAGATTTTTCCAGAAATACAGAAGTTTTTACAGAACCTTTATAAGAACTTTAAGCAAGCATTTTTGGGTTATGAATATTTACTATTCATATTCTCCAATAAAACATACAATTTTTTTTGGATCAATACAATCACGATTTTGAAGACCTAGCTCTAACATAATAAGTATATTTGGGTAATATACATATTTGTTCCACTAAAGTCGGATTATATCCTAGGGGATTTAAATGATTTTCAGTTTCTCTCTCATCAACAAAAATGTTTTCTTTAGAGACAAAAGCAGAAGTTACGGGATTTATTTCAAGACAAGTAGTTATTCGTTCTAACATACTTCTTCTTTTATAAAGATGAAATTATCTATCTTTTAAACATGAATATTACTAGGGAAATCAGAATAAGAAAAACGTTATTTTCAAATAAGATAACAAATGAAGATCACGATGGAGTCCGATATATTAGCAATTGGTATTTTCAAAAGATCTTTAAGCGAAACAATGTCATGAAGATTTTCAGGCAGAAACAAACAAGATTATGATAAATCACGAAAATCGAGCAGACATTATCCTCATTCCAAGTGTATTCAAAATAGATTACGATCACGATGGGAAGAAAAGTATTCATACCTTTTTTTTCAAAGCTTATTCACAACTGATTTGACTTAATGGGAGATATGCAATCAGATTTGAAAATCTACGAAGATCAAGCAGAGCTTATCCATTTGTTATGATCATATCATGTTCGGATTTTATTCACGAAGACAAACAGAAGGTGGATATTACTATCAACTAACCATTTGAAGGAAGGGATAGTCTTCAAATTTCAAATCAAGATAAAGCACAACAGATTATATACCGAGATTTTTGGGATTTGATGTCTATCTTCTAAAATGTTAGACGAAGAGTAGTATAATTGAGGAAGACAAGAAAAAGTATCAATATCAAATATATCATCTACACGTAGCAAACAAAAATTTCTCTCCTTTACAAAAAGATACAAAATCAAACTCAGAACTAAATCCAAAAGTTTCATTTGAATGAGATTTTTTCAGAAATAGCATAGCAAGTTGATCTCTTAGCTTTCTTTCTTTAGCTTTTTCTTTTAGATATTTTATTTTGTATAGAAGGAACTTGTTGTTGCCTTCTTAGATGATAGTTCAGTTACAAGTTTAGACTTTGTAGATTGGTTGTAGCTAGAAGATAGCTATGAGAATCGAGCAGAGAGAATTGTACAAGCTTGTAATTTATTCTTATTGGATATAGTGGAACAAAACCCATAGGATAATGGGGTCCTCGGCTTGGAGCTAGAAGAGTGGAATGACGCATAAGGTGGAACCATTATAAATCATTGCCTGATTTTCTTCTCTCTATCTTTTTAATTTTACCCAATTTATTTTCATATTTGTTGCATTGATATTTTGTTCTTGTTTTTCAAAATTGAAAGGGGACTAATTTTTAAAGGCAAAAATTTGTAATAATCAATTTAACCCCCCTTCTTGATTATTATTTGGGACCAACACTCTCCTCCTCCTGTTTCTTCCTCCTTTCTTCCTCTTGTTTTAGGGAAACATCTCTTTATTTTATCTTATGCTCTTTAGCCTCTCTAGTAGCTAATAATTATTTTTCCACACTCCTTGCCCAACTTTTAAAACCCTTTACGCTTGTTTGTTGTTGACTCAATTATGGTTGGGTTTCATTGAGTGATGGCTAAGATTGAAACTGTGGGAGATGAGTCTCTTCTTCTTCAAAAGATTTTTAGGGTGCTGACTTTCCAAAGTAGCCTTTCATTCCTTTCTTCATTAGGGCACTAATAAGGAGTCGATCATAATAATCATCACCACCTCAGAGGTTTCACTTTCATCTTTATCTTCTTCCTCTTCCTCCTCCAACTCTCCGTCCCTTCTCTAGGCTTCTTCCCATTCCTTAATAGAAGTTAACTTTTGGGCCAGCATAGCATATGTTCTTCTATGTTGTCTCCACTTGGCCTTTTCTCTCCTATATTCAAGCATCACCTTCATTTTTCTAAGATTGGCTTCTCTCTTAGCCTTTTCCCTTATCATCTCTCTCACATCTCCATCTGCCAGGTGTTGGCTTGTTTACTTCATTGGCTCCCACTCCATCAGTGTCTTATTTAAGTCAATGCCACTAGGAACTGTGGCATTGCCTTCCCCTTCAGTCGCCTTCTCAGTATCCACATCAATTGATGCCACTACATTTGCTACTATTTGGTCGAGATTTGTTGAGGCTAATTCTTTAAGTGTTGGAGCAGTGGAGGTGATGTCTTCCATTTCCTTCTCCATAATACTGCCACCAAGAACTATGGTAGGGCCTTCTTTAGCTCTTGGGTTAAAAGGAATTATCGCCTACTTTGTACGTACCTTATATGGCCCTTTTCTTCTTTCATTTTTGAAGATTATGGACTCTCTAATGAGATAAAGGCTAGTAATCTCTAGGAAAATTGTTTGAGAGATTCTTTTTTTCCATTTCTCTCTCAGCCTCATCTCTTCTCTTTCTTCCTTCTTTTGCCTCAACTTCAGTTGCTCAGGTATTTAAATCAATGCTACCCTTACTAGTTAACCTTGCATCTTGGTTGTCACCCTTAATACCAACAGAAACATCAAGGATGATAGGGGTTGGATCATGCTCAATTGGCTCACCCTTAATGATAATTTTTTTTTTTTTTTTTGTTGGCAGCTTTCAAGCACAGGTCTTTGTTGGAAATTTTGGGATCAAAAGCAGCGGAAATATGTATATTTTTCCAAAAAAGAATACGAACCCTAAATCCTCAATTTTGGATCCATGTGATTTAATCAAATTTATAAGCATAGAATTAACTTTTTAATGCTTTAGAACTCTAGAAATTCGGATATGAGATGTTGCAAATGCAAATACCCTCTACTGCATCCACACGAATGAATTTCCAATCGGATTTGAGTGTGTGGTAGCACCTTGGAACAATTCCAACTTTTGGGAATCTCTCATAGAAAGGTCTCTCTTGTTTTGGTTACAAAGTTTCTCTATAATTCTAATGTGACGGAAAGCATCTGCAAGCCCTAGAGGTGACAATCACCTCCTATTTATAAGAAGATGTGACTGTTAGTTACCTAACCTAATCTTATTAGGGTTTTCTCTATGTCACGTATCTAATAAAATAACAATTTTATTTAATAATTATTTATTATTCTTAATCTAATTAAGAATAATTATATAATTCATGATATGGTTATGTAAAATAACCCATGATCCAATCAATTCATTCTTTGTGTGTGACCATGTAGGTTCACTTAATATTGTTAGTAGCCCTTAAATACCTTTTAGACCTACAAGACATAATTGGTCTCTAGCAAGACATTATACCTACCCAAATTAAGTAAAGATCGGTGATCTGACTTTACCTAATTAACAGTCAGTTATTTAATCCTTTTGTTACACGATATCTTATAATTAAACATAAGGTATGGGTCAAAACCCTCTTATATTGTTTAATCTCATATTTCTTGATTCTAGATTATGACTGACTTAAACAAATGATATTGATAACTCCTTATCAATTTATTTTAGCATTGCCATGCATTTTTCAGTCTTACCCATCAAGAGGCCCAAAAGATATCTCTCTCAAATTAATGAGAGGAACAAATCCTATCTTAATCACTCAACTTCCTCTACATGATTTATATTATGCCCAATCTCAACCTTTATGATTATCCGGTTAAAGATAACGTTTGATTAAGTCAAAACACAATATTTCTCATGTTAGTATCCATAGTGATTTCAAGTCTAAGGACTAAAATAACACTGTAAATGAGAAATACTTATCGCATTGATCCATATAGCATTCTCATATTTGGTCATTCCAATACAATATATTCTTACACGTATTCATGTGCTGAATTGATATCTCATATCCATGATCATCATCCAGCCAACATACTATTCTTAATTGATTATTTTTCCATATAATGAATAACTAGGGATAATTCAGAATAAAATTATTTCTCACCTTGTGGTTTTACTATTAAAGTCACATACTTTAATGACATAAGGAATAACTAATTTATTCAAGGAATAATACTTTATCAAAGCAAAAAGGCCAATAACAACTTTGATAAAGAAAATGATTCATATTATAAAGAAAATAAACATTCAAATGACATAAAATCTATATGGCCTAGGGCATATCACTAGCAATCTTAACCCTTTTACCCTTTCTAGTAAAATGTTTGGGTATCAGTTGAACGAAGGGAACAAATCTTCCCTCTTCTTGGTGTTATGTTGGTGACTAAGATGATGGTTTTGGTGAAGGTATTTATGTTTGAGGAATAGGAGCCAAAGTGGTTTTAGGGATAAGTTTGAGCATTAAGGAGTCGAGGATTGCATTTGTGCTTGGACAGGTGGGACTTTAGTTTAGACTAGTAGGATATACTCTAAGTATGGTAGAGGTAAGGTAGGTTTATGTGCAAGGAAGATAGGTGATGTTTGTTGCTATGGCTTTTTAGGTTCTACGGTAGTGGCCTCATTATCCTCATTTGGGTAATGGGAACATGACTCTGTCATTCCACATTCTTGTTGTGGTATTGTAGATAGGGTAAGTTAGGTTTGTGTTTGGTTCTGTGTTGGCAAGGCAATTTATGTAAAAGGTGAGGAAGGTAAGCATCATTGCCATGGTCATCATGATCATCATCGTCGTGACTAGAGTCAGCCACTATAAGTTTAGAGCTTGCCCTCTTAAACTGTATGGGTGGCTAAAGAGGAGCATGAGTGAACATCTCCACCAAAATTTTCATGTTCTCTTTGAGGTCACCCATGTCTTTGTCGTGCTTTGCTTCAAAGGAAACAAGCTTCTCCTTCAACTCCTTAACTTCTTCTTGCAGCTTATTGAATTGGCTTATAGAAAAGTGTGTTGAGACCTTAGGTGCTTCAGTCTCGACCCCTTCTACTTCAATATCAATATTAGGGTCTTCAACTTCAACTAGACTCCAGCTATTGAAGGCTTTCTTGTTCAACTCTTTAAAGTTGTAGATTAGGTCACTTGACCCTTGTGTTGGCCAGAAATTGAGGTTCCTTAGAATGCGTGTGATCAAGCCACCCATAAATACACCCTTAGCCTACATGCTCACATGATGTATTATTCTCCATGCAACAATAAAGCCAACATTCATTTTATCCTTCCTTACCATGCCATACAGGGAGTGCAACTCAGCTTTAGCAATTATACTAGCTACCTCAAGTTTTGAGAAGATGCTTCTCACCATCATGTAGTGTAGGATTCTAACACTCTTCTTTTTAAAGGTGGAGGCTTTGTTATTAGAGGTTGAAAAACTACCTTCTATCAACTCTTCTATAAAGACTTTCTATTCCTCTCCAAAGATCTTGGTGGGTAACTCCTTATATTCTTCTCCATTGACTTTTTCCTCACTCTCATAAAGTCCCATGGCCAATTTCCTCATGGGCACCCCTCTATATTGTCTAAGGGCATAAAAGGTGACATTATCTTCTATGTATGGCACTTGGTGCCCTGTTTTGAAACTTACCAAGAAGGCCAAGCTTATTCTCTCATATGTCTCCTCCCTTGTGTCAAAAACCCTTTCCCATACTTTGTCTTCAAAGTATTTGTTAAATACTCTCTATCCAGCCCATAACTTCGAATCAAACCTCATTCCATTACCACATTGGGCACAATTTGTTTCTTAACTAGGAAAATCATATATTTTGTCTTATCTTCAAAAGTTAAACCTACTAGAGGTTGGTTAGATACACTTACTTGTGAAGTAGAAGGTCAACCTTTTTACTTTGTTTTTAGGTTTGTGTAGTTAAGGATATTTTAGGTGCCATTTCTGCATAATAGAATAGATACATAAGTTTCTTTGTTCGAAATCTATAATAAAATAAAAGAATAAACTCTTATCCTAAATTGCGACTAAAACCTAAATCAAAGATATTATTCACACTCGAAGAAGAAACTTAGAGAATTCTTATTCTTAACTTTTCTTAAGGAATTTTTGAACTAATTTTAACTCCATTACTATTTCCTAACCTTGTATTATTATGTTTACAAAAAGAATCAGAATTGAAACAGTCCTTAAACTAACCAAGTTCTTCTTTGTATTTCATGGAATTTCAAAAGTCATGGCAGAGTTTATTAAAGGTTATTCAAGTAAAATGCTAATATTTTCAACGAGAAAGAAGTAGAAAACAGTTGATTTAACTTGTTTTAAACACCAAGGAAACTACTTAACATCAGTAAAAACATATTATTCAAAACTAAAACCCTAAAATCTACAAGATTTAGCACTTATTTACATGAGAACAAATCGAAAGAAAAATATTAAAGTGAAGAAATGTGCTTACCTTATCAGTTTAATGCAAGAAATGTTGTAAATGAATGATTTTTTATCGAGTTCATGTACAAAGATGTTTTCAGGGTTTTGAAAGGGTTCATCAGGTTTGTTAAGTTTTGAATGAAGGAATAAGTGAGAGGGAAACAATAGTATTAAAACTTATATACAAAACAAATTGCAAGTTCAATTGTGGGGCACGACTTAGAACGCGATTTATACTTTATTTTAAAACAATTAAAGAACCATGGCCTCGAATTAAACTTTATTAAACTTGCACTAAAGAATATTAAAAGAATCACGTCCTTCATTTTACCTTTGGTTTAAACTACAAAGAATAAAGAACTAAGGGAAAAGGTAGTTGAAATCACAATCGTGGGCTCAATTTAAGCCATGATACAGACTATGATCAAAATATTATTCTTTCTTAAGAATCGTAGGTTGGCTCATAGCAAAACTTATTAAGTGGTTTCCCACAAAAACAATTCAAAACAAACATGAAAGTGCAATGTAAACCGCGAGTTTGATTGTATCCCTGTTATTCATTTCTTCGAAAAAAAATTCATCTAAAAATATGATTCAAACTTAAATAAAAAATTTCAAAACATCATCCATAATTACAGAACTTTACAAAAACATCAAACTTCAAATACTCGCATGACCATTGTGGAAATCTCTCAAAGCATTCTCAAACCATTCAAGACATCACATGCCCTTCTCAGATCATTTATCAAAAGTCTTCAAGAAAAACTCCAAACATTCTCAAAAGGTATTTTTAAAAAGATAAGATTACATCTTTAAAAAAAAAAAAAAAAACTTTAGACAAAATTTAGGATTATTCATCCAAGCAGTCTTTCATCTCCATTTTCAACTCTTGGTCTCATCCTTGGGATCTACTTGTAAGCCATCATTTTCTTAGCAATCTAAATTCGGTATAGAAGATTGGAATTGAAAACCGAAACTCTAAAAGAATACCCCTAGTCCAGTTAGACCTAGAAACCCTATGTCTAGCAATCCCGAAAATAAAACCCTAGAACAATAAAAATGAGTTAGCTCTAGAATATAGCCCTAAATAATTTATTAAAATATAAAAGGTCAGAATTCGAAATAATTTATTCGTTTCAAATCCAATCGGGATCTATTCTCGAAAACTAATCCTTGGGACTTGGGAATAGAAAAATAATATATAGGACTCGTTGGAACCGAAATTTAATAGGGAATTCAAAAATATATTGATAATAATTTTTCGGGTTATAAAAATTATAGTTTTAGCCCTTTATCGTATTTTCGTTACTACCGGTAATTTAGTTGTCTAATCAAATTTTTATTTCTTTTACACTATTTACCAAGTACAACCACCCATACCCTATTCTTATATCCTTACAACCTATTCTTACAATTTTACATCATTTCCTTACAAATTCACCTTTCCAATACATTTTATTACTTAAAGTTACTTATTAAATTTGAATTTTATTACACAAAATAATTAAACTTCTCTCTCTCCCTTCTTGCGTAGAACCAGTGCCCCCCTCCCTTTCTCCCTCTCTCATTTGTTTGATTTTTTTTTTCAATTAATTATTCATACAAAACCCTAATTTCTTTTCCTATATAATATCTCTTTCACCTTTCACTTTTCACTTTCTCTTATTTTCTCATAAATCAAACTTTTGGAAAGTCTTTTTCTCTCCCTCTCCTCTTTCCTTGTCGTAAGCTTTCTTTACACACACACAAATTTTCTTTTCTTCAAGTTTCCTTCTCCAAACACTAAATAGGTAATAGATCTTGATCCTACCACAATAAAAACATGTAATGGCAAGATCATACATGTGTGGTTCCACCAAAAATCCCCCATAGCTTTATGCTAGGGATGTGGAAACACTAAAGCATGATATTCTTGCCATCACAATGTGTAGATCCTGTTATTAAAGTTGATTTACTAGTATTTTTCTATATTATTTTTATATATTGTTCTTATGGAAATTTTATGCATATATTTTCATTATTACTCTCATCTACATATTGTTTATGTTGCATTTACATCCATAACATGAGTAGTATAGTAGATATATTTGTTTAGAGTACTTAAAATGCCATAGTTACTTATCTCACATGCATAAAAGATTTGCAATAAGATAGTCTTAATGAACGTGTTGCCAAAAATCAAGATCTATTTTGTTCTATCAAAAAGTGATTTTTGAAAATTCGGATCTTGAGAAATAACCATTTGGAAAACCTATTTTCCAACTCTAAAATGAAGATATTACATGTAAAATGAAGGGCTTAGATGATAAGTATCATAAAGAGGTCATTTTTTTTAAGGTGAGCTTAGTTTACTAAGAGAAATTTTTAAAATAAGAAAAGGATTACAAAAGTTAAGTTAGAACTATGTCCCAATACCAACAAAGATTTTGAAATTCGTAACTAAGGTAAAATGCTAATGAAACACCTATTTTCCAACCCCAAAACAAGAGTTTTATTAAAGAAATGGAAGCATTAGAGAGTAGGTATAATTAAGACTTAATTTTAGAAAGATTAAATAAGTTTTTCATAAGAAATAATCTCAAAAACAATTTCCCAAAATTCGGATCTAAAAATGATGCCCATTTAAACACCTATTTCCAAATATCAAAATGAGGATTCTAATAAAAAAAATAGAAGCCTTAGGGAATAGATGTAATAAAGACTTAATTTTTATAAGAGTAAATGTGTTTTATCAAAGTATAAACCTAAAACAAAGGAAAGGTTTCCAAACTAGGATCAAACAATATTTTAATTTCCTAAAATTGTGTAAAATTCGTCACTAGGCAAGACCCACATTTAAACATCTATTTTTGAACCTTTAAATGGAGAATTTTATTAAGATAATGAAGGTGTTAGGTATATAGGTCATCAAGGCTTTATCCTAGTGAAAATATGGATGATTTTCAAAGAGATAAAGCTAGTTTTCCCAACCAAGTGTTCTTGAGATTGTTGCAAAGCAAAAGTTTTCCAAAAATTCTTCTTAATAAAAAAATCATTAAGGATTTACATGTAGATAGCTCATATCATGTCATTCATAATAATAACTTATAGATATTGCATGCACATATAATATACTTGGTAGTAATAATGTAAATTTCACAAAACAATTTCGGAAATGCAAGTTTTAGCTTCTAATCTGATCTGATCCGAGATTCCAAGACCTAAACATTTTCAAAACTTAAGAATAGCATCACAAATAGATAGATCCTTCGAAGTAGATAGAAATCAACAGCTTATTTGTGAAATTCCGAGTTAAAATGACCAAGTTATGGCCGTTTTAAGTTGGAATTTTCATTTACAACAGAAATTACAAACTCAAGAGTTTTATTTAATAAGTTGGAATTAGTTATGGTATGAAATACTCATTTAGGTATTTTTTTCATTTAGGTGATTTTGAATTGGAGGAAAATTCTTGTTTCTGGATCACCACTATTAGAGACCGGTGTCTATGGCCGAGTGAGTTTATTATCCTTAAATTACTTGTTTATGATTGTGCTTGTAATGATAGTGTCATTAGAACTAGGACTAGGTAAAGTTGAAATGTGCATGTGAATTGTGTTTGATGGCATTGATGATAAGAATATAAAAATGGGAATCGTTATAAATATTTGTATGATTTAGTATAGAATTGAAGTGTCTGCAATATTTATGATCTCCTATAATTCGCTTAAATAATATGCCATGATCTTATAATTAAATTGACCATGCAAACCATATGTTGAGTCACATTACATTTGTTATTATACTTTTGTGGGAAGAAGGCATAATAGTTGAGCAATGAGTGGGCCTAAAAACTCGAATGTTGGCATAAATGACCTGAATTAAAATGGTAGTGGTGTAGGCACTTGAATCAACTACAAAAAATTAGTAAGTGGGTGGGCACCTGAATCAACTACTATACAAATGAGAAAAATTGATATCTATGGTCGTATGGGCCTGAAACACCTAACCCCGAATGGAAGGCATAAATCCATTCAACATAGGACTCCTGGAAAGTCCTATGTATTGTATGCTCACGTGCTTATGCATTTCATATGATTGTTAATATAACTTGCTTGAAATATTGCTTGTTGAAGTATTTAATTTTAAAAGTGGAACTTACTAAGCTAGCATAGCTTATACCACCATAGCTTCTTTTTGGTGCAGTTCCCTTACATATGGCTGTGACCCTGGACTTGGCTAAATCAAGTAATGCAAAGTTAGGAGTGTTTCCCCCATTAGAAGCTTATGATTAGTTCTGTATAGTCTTTCATAGTAAGCCTCAAACGTTCAGGTTATTACTTAAAAGATAATGCCAAGACCTTTGTTTAGTACGGGAATGCCCCTTATTACTTTGTAACTGATCTTAAGATATATGTGGTTTATGTTTTTATACTTATCCTATCAAATTGGACTATCTATCTCCAACTGCATATGTATTCTATTATCGTAAGAGAACACCTTGCATTCTAATACAAGACTTCTGAATTACTGTGGTAGTGATTCTCAAGTCTTGTCTAGCATGCGACGAACTTTTACGGTTAGGATATATTTTGGCGCATGACACTACTTCTATGTTAGATAGCAAAGTTCATTGAGGTCTTTCTAATAAAACCTTGGAAATCTGACCTAATAGTGTCTCTAGGTTATGAATGGTAGCTAGGTGATTTCTCAAAGTAGTGTGAATTTCTTACTGCCTAGCCTCAGAGGCCGTGATAAACTAAAGAATTAATTCCTCTAAAGAAGTCTTTCCTGAGGACAAAGATGATCCTTAACCTTGCTGCTTTTGAAAATTTTAGGGAGGAAAATTTTGATTTTGAAAATTGTTGTTGCTTCACCTAAAATTAGGGTAGTTCCTCTATCCAAGGTTATAAGTATTACTAAAAGGATAATTTTTAGGTCCATTATCATACTTTACATTCTTAGAAGTCATGTCCTCAGAAAATTGCCCTACATGTCCATCAACTATATGCACTTTTCCAGTACCCATAGTCGTAATATCAACCTTCCTAGACAAAGTCTCTATCTTAGAGGTCAGGGATGTTACAACATCTAGTTCAAAGACACCTCCAGGTGATAAGATCGTACCAAACTTTAAAATTTATAAATCCAAATTAATTTCTACGATCAAATTAGGTAATGTACCTATCTATAGTAGCATAGGATTAAACAGATATCATCTTCAAGGATCTATTGAACAAGTACTAGAATCACCCTTTTTCTACTATTTAGTTGAATCTTATGATGAAATATCTAATCTTTAACTATTAGTTATCTAAATTATCAACCCTAGAATCAATTATATTGCTTTAACAAATAGATATCAATTGCAAGACATATCATTCATCTTGATCCATCTTAAACCCTAATTTTTATAACAAAATATCGATTAATGAAATATTTATGCTTTACAATGCAAAATCACATAACTAAATTGATCACTCCCTCGAGTTAATCAATTCCTAATCTCATATGAGATGATGGAGACCTCTCCCTCACTAACACCATAAGAGATTGCATTCAAGATCAAGATTCTTAAATAAAGATGGAATCTTTATTGCAAAAGATCAAAGCTTTCCTACCTCTAGTTAAAACATGTAATCCCTCTATTCATAGATTTATCCTATTATATGAAACCTCTTTCTATCTAAAAAAATCAAACATGTAATCAATATTGTACACAAATCAATCACAAGACAATTATAACATATGAATAGATGTAAAGATATAAATTTTCATTAATCAAGAATCAATTCAAATCACATATGGGTTTAGGTATTCACAAGACTAGGGTATAGAGATTTACACCTTCATAGATTTCACAAAGAAAACAATAGATCTAAATGAGTAATCCATGAACATGATAAACAATGGAACAATAAAACCCTTTTGATTGTTGTCTTGTAATCTCCAATGAATTCCTAGCAATCTTGCCTCTAAAGTTCGTGCCTTTTTCTCTCCTAGGGTTTGGAATAACAATAATGATGATATCTGGAAAGTTGGAGCGGCTATTTATATGTTTTGAACCGTCATTGAAAGTACACCATCGTGCTTGTGGTAGTGTACTCTGGAAAATCATCATTTTCTTCTCGGATCATGTTCTATCGTTTAACACTACCTTGTACACTCCCAAGGCAGTAGCTAAGGCACAATTTGGAATAGTTGTTGGTCATGTTTTGAAGCTTAACACTAGCATCTATATGGCCATGTTGAAGATTGTGTACAATTGAAATTCAACCTTTTTGATCCTTTGTCAAATTTCCTCTTGTTTCTGCTCAAATCATCCACTTTTGAAATGTCTTTGAGAAAACCTAAAATCAAATATAGAGCAAATTAAGTATCATTTTCTTAATAATTTCACATAAAATCAATTAAAAAAAATCTAATAAGCACTAGAATTAAGGGTCTTTTAACACTTATCACCAGACTTCTCCTTTCTAATGTCATGCCCTAAAGGGTACCCTAAACGCAACAGTCTGCCATACTCAATATTAAGGCTTAAGTGTGACAATCTTAGTCATCCCGAAAGTCTCGATACCGAGTGTAAGGCATACCTTCGCTATCGTAGTGGACCACACTTTGGATCGTGTCGTTTAAACAGTCATACACAATAGCAATTAAGAGAATGAATCATAACAATGTAACCAAGGTTCATAAAGAAACTATTAAGGAGTTTTTACAACATTAAGGGGCATTCCCTTATTAAAGATTACTAAGACTAGTAAAGAGTCTATCATAATACAATTTTTACACTTTTGAATCTTCTCTTGGAATCCATATCTACCTCTAACTTACACTTCTATCCATAAGATCTTAGCTAGAAGACGTCACTTGGGTAAGTTAACCTCTTGGTTCCAACCAAAGGAATGAGAGCTGCAAAAGATATCTAAGAGGGTATAAGTTACTAGCTTAGTGAGGTTTATTCGCACAAATAAACACTCGACATCCAATAATCAAAACAAGTTTATTTAAGCAATCATATGAGATGCACAAGCACGAGGGCAAACAATACATATGATTTTTCGAGAATCACATGTTTGAATGGATTTACCCATCCATTCGGTGGTTACGTGTTTTAGACCGAATAGGCCACTATCATACCACATAATTCCATGATGATTCTTATTTTTAAAACTTCATTGCTAAAAAAAAAATGTATGTATAATCTAACTTTATTTGTAGTTTATTTTGGAGATACTACATAGCTGCCAAATATGTTTTATTCGGATGTTTTCTCATCGCTAGTTGATTCGGACGGTGCCTTGTCGCTCTATAGAAATTATAGACTCTATGAATCTTCTTACTAAGCCTTTGTCCCACCAAAGGAATAGTAATAAATGCAGTGAACTCACCTGATGACATGCACGAATTATTTTAGTTAAGTACTCATGGCATAATTAAATATTTTGTGGATGATAATAAAATCGCAGACAATCAATCTTATACTAAATCAAACATTCATTATAAACAATTCATGCTTCGATATGCTTAATCGCAATTTCAACCAAGTATATAAAGCACATGCATTTTCCATTTTATATTTTCCTTAATTCTAATGATACTATTTTACAAGCAAAATCATAAGTGCATAATATAAGAAATAAACTCACTTGATCATTTGTGTGGATACTTCTAGTCAAGGAAATCCTTGGGACATGGGAACTTGGTCTCCTCTCACCCAAACAAGAGAAAAACCCAAAATGAGTATTTCTTGAAAGTTCTACTTAAACTTGAAATTCTATTCTACTAAGTTCGTCAAAATTCGCACATAGTGCAATTCCAACTTAAAATGGCCATAACTTGCTCATTTTAACTCTGAATCTCGCATATAATATACTAATTTTTACCTACTTAAAAGGATCTATTCGTTTCTAAGGTTACTTTCTACATAAAAGGTTGTTTGACTTCCCAAAAGCCTCGGTACATAACCAAAACAAAAAATTTCCAGTTTTTGTAAAAGAATTTCCAAACTCAATTTTATCCAAAAATCCTTTTGGCAAAACTATAGATACATATATGGTTGAAAAATCCTTCGAGTATTTATATAGACTCATATTATATGCAAAATTCTAATGGTGTTGTCTCAACAATTATTTTTCATGAAACAATTTATTTTAAAGGTGTTAAAACTTAACAAATTCCTTTCTAAGTGTTTTGGAGAAACTTTATAATTTCTTAGGTTATTGTAAACAAGTATATTCTTATTTTGTTTTATAATTTCTTTCTTAAAACAAATGAATTTCCTTTTAACTTTTAATCTTTTACAAATTTTGCTTTTGTGGCAAAAAGTAAGTTTCTAAAGTTTTTATCAAGTTATGGATAGCCTATGATGATTTTTAACTTGTATATATTTCCTTTTTAAAGAAAAATGGTTTTGTTAAACAAATCTCATTATCCTTATATTCTCATCTTCTAACTTCTTTGAAATAAATTTTATTTCTTAAACTTAGTTCTCTAAGTCTTCTATCAATTTTTCTTGGAAGGAAATTATTTTTTTTAAGTTGTTGAAAATATTCATTGTTTTTTAAATCATCACTCTTATATTCTTTTTATTTCTTTTGAAAATGAGTTTATTATTTATATACTTGGAAATCCTTTATTTTGTATGTGGGTTTATAAATTAGAGGGTTGATTTCTATCTTAACTTTGAAAACTAGTTTTATTTTTTGTTGTTATTATGGAGTTAGTTTAAATCCTACAAATAAACTTTTTATGAAAAATTTGTTTACCAAGAAAACATTTATGCTAAATTTTGATAAACTTTATGTGGTCTACTATTAAAGAAAAAGTTCGTTTTGCTTGTTAATTTCTTTTATGAAATCAACTTTGTTGTTATTTGGGAAAAATCTTGGTAAGTTCGAAGAGAAGTCGCGAAATAATTCTCCTATGGGTTTGCTAACCGAATCTTGATTTAAGCATAAAGTTATATATTGAAAAAGTTTAGTCCCATTTTCCTTTATTAAGGAAAAGTCTAGTTTAAATTTTTGTTCAGACAAGATCATTATGATGATGCATGTTCATGAGCACATATTATGAAAAATGATGAAAATATATAAGAAGCAAATTAGTAATAAGCAAGATAATATATCAAGTAGTGGAAACCTTAGCTTCATCAAGGTAACCCGATCAAGCATTGGGAGCCTTAGCTTCATCAAGGCAACCCAATCAAATATTGGGAGCCTTAGCTTCATCAAGGCATCCCGAGACTAAGTCCCATAAAGAAAAAGAAGAAGAAATAATAGCAAGTTAGAGAAAGTTAGTGAGCATTAGGTTCTAAATATATATATATATACATATACTTAATAATATATATATATAGAGAATTAGATTAGAACATAATAACAACAAGGTCATAATAATAATAGCATTAATAACAACATATATAAAGGCATAATAACTTATCCGATTAAAATGTGTATAAAAATGTGAGTTCGGATACTACGAGCAAGTATAGTGGCTCTGATCAAGTAATATATAAAAGTGAGTCGAGTATCGTTCCCACGAGGATCAATTTAATTACTAGATCGATATTAGCTTTTATTAATATTTAGGTAATCAAATTGTATCAATTTAAACTATTTAACTAATTCTATTTTAACTTAATAACTATCAATGAATGCAATAAGATTGTGAGAAAATATATCAGATAAATGTGAGAAGGAGCAGAATCCAATCTAATCTTTGCTAATCATACTGAAGTTATATTATATGAATAATTAGAATTATGGATATTTGTAAGAAATTGTCAAGACCTAAAACTGTCCAGTTTTAGTAAACCACAAAATAATCTATTAGTTTCCGCTATATAAATTATCAATGGAATCTAATTTACAATTATAAACCTCTTGAGTCTATAATTGTCTAATATCCTAAATCAACTTCTCCTAATTCCTTAGTGAGAAATTAAAATAAAATATTGCATGAATTACATGGGACAATTTCTAAATCATATTAAACTCTGCCGCTTCTGCAATTGTTGTTTAATCTTGATTCATGAATTCCTATGAATCCTAATTCTTCTTCCAAATTATCAGAATTCTTATCAATCCAATTTCATACAGAAACAAAATAGATAATCAGGATTCAATACAAATATTTCATAATTTTAACAATCCTATAAATTCGAAAATCATTTTAGCAAGATTAGGATTTCATCACTTCCCATAAGAAAAAGTTTAGCTACTCATGAATGATGATTCAATAATCAGATAAGAATATGCAATTGATATCATTATGAATAAAGAAATCAGATAAATGAATTGCATAAGAAAAGAGAGATCAAATATCACCAATTCAAATATCAAAATCTTCAATTACAAATTCTTGTAAGCCTCAAATCTCTCACAAATCTCTATAAAATACTAAAGCTATTGATCTACTGAATATATACTGAAGTGCTTTTCTGTTTTTCTTGATTGATGAAACTAGAGGAGGGAAATCCCCTTTATATAGGAAAAATTTCGTGAGAAGCATTAATGAAAAATTTCAGTTTCAACATTTACGCCGGCAGTCACAATTCTTACGCCGGCGGCATACAGGCGGCGTAAAGTAGTTTATTTCATTGCACGGGCAATGCACTGGCAGCTTTCATCTTCGGTTACAAGTGTAGGCCACTTGTACGCCGGAGACTTAGTTATGGATCTAGCCAGCGTATATACTCAAAAATGAAACGTTGGGCCATTTTATAAGGAAAGTCGTCCCAAAGCTGGCAGCTTTCATGCCAACTTAGACAATCCATTCAGATTTAACCTTTCATTTGTCATCAAGCATGTATATTTGATTATGCCTCCTAATCTTCTATCTACACTGCCTCAACGCCGACGACTTACAGTCCGACGTACATTGTATCTCCTTCTGCACTGGCAACCCTTGAGATCTAAGTTGCCAGCTTTCACTCTACACTGGCCTGTCCACCTTCTACGCCGGCAGCTTTCAGGTGGCATATGTTCAGTTGAAAGAATGTTTGTAAGGCTGGCAGTGTATGCAACGGCTTTGAGAGTGCAAGCACTTTCATCTTGTAAGATGTCTCAACACCGGCGGCTTTGATTCCTAGAAGACTGGCTGTGAATGAAATATGCAGAAGCTAGCTTCTTCTTCTTCTACACTGGCGGTGTTCAGCTAGTTTGTTTATCTTCTCTTAGTCTACACCACCTCAAGGCCGGTGGTGTAGAGGCAGCCTTAACGATTTTCATTCTGTTGATGATGAAGGCTGGCCGTACTCCGGCGGCTTAGACTTTAGAAAAGCCGGCGTACCCCTGAAATTTTCCTATTTCCATTTAAAAGTTTCTTGTTTTGGTTCCTTTGTCCAAATTAGACCTGAAACATGAATTTTAACCAAAACAAGTACCCATTCTAGCTATTTAAACATCAAAAAGTTGTATGTAATATGATCTTATCAATTCTCTCACACTTGAACTTTTGCTTGTCCTCAAGCAAAATAATTAAGAACAAAATTCTTGAAATCTCTCATAGATAGTATAATTTTTCTAATTTAAGCACAAATTCTTTAACTTGCTTTTCTTGTACCTACTGCTCTAACCACACTATTTTCTTTTAATTAGAGTACTATAATCAAAATTGAGGAGTTAATCCAAACAAAACAAGTTTTAATCTCAGTTTTTAACAAAAGAACATTCTATTCAAAAAGCAAATACACAATCCACTAAGGAAAAATACTCATTTAAACTTCATTAAACTTTTAGCTTATATATATATATATATACACTCTTAGTGACACCAAATGAAAGCATGTGGTATCTACTTTTTCCTTAGATTTTCTCCTTCTTTGTTATAAGTCTCCTTTTTAAATCTTTGCATTCATTTTTCTTTTTTTTTTCAAGAATTTATTTTCTTTTTGGGAGGTTTTTGCCTCCATCTTTTTGCTTTTCAAAGTTCATAATTTGAACTTTTTCTTTTCTTCTTTTATCGTTATAGTGAGTTCATTGAGTTGGCACATCCCAGGCTTATTACCTAAGTGAGCGGGTTTCAAAATACCCCTAAGAACTCTTCCTCACTTTACCATTCAAGTTCAGATACTCATGACTCAAATCTTTAAGTCGGAAGAGTAGTGGCTATGCTTGTTTCTTTCTTTCTCTTTTAATGCAATAACAAATCAAAGACTTATTTTTATAAAAGATCACTAAGTTTAAAAGTTTCTTCTACTTCTTTCACTAAATGTTATAATTCAAAGAGTATATACAAACTAAAATTTCCTAGAAGTAAACTTGTTTATTTTTCACAAAAGGATTTGACCAGCTCTTAAATTTCCAATTCCAAAGTTAAAAATAAAGTAAACTTGATCCTTAAGGATTTTGCCACTCAATTTCAACTTAGTAAACCAATCACAACAGCAGGTGAGTAAGATACTTTAACAAGTTAATTTCATTGTTTCTTTGTTTAATCAAATACTTTCAATCATTACTTTGTACTATCTCCAATTTTCAAGAGATTTTTGAAAAATTTTGGCAGAATTTCCCCATAATTTGCTTTCAAACCAAAAATACAAGGTGAGTGTTTACTCAGATAAATCCTGTCAAACAACAATTAATTCAAACAGCTAAAACAATTTCAAAAGCATATCATATTCACAACTCCATTCAATTCAGTTTATTCCTTCCCCCACACTTCAACTAAATGATGTCCTCACTGTTTCAGAGATATAGAACAAATGAGAAAAGAAATTGAAACCTTTGTATTATCCTTTTGAATCAAAGTCAGCAAAATTTAAATTAGAGAGATTGTTTGTTCAGCTCTGTAATCTCTACAAAAGAAAAACAAAAAGAAAAATAAAAGCAAAAAATAATAAAAACTAACTAAGAAGCACAAATCAAAGTAAGTCTACCCATAGGGACTTGGGTGCTCATAGTATATACAGGCCAATATGAAAAAATAAAGATCAATAAAGAATAAAAGAGAGCTAGCAGGATCTCTAGCTCTCTAGCCCTGGACTAGCTCTGCTGGTGTGCTCAAGACTAAGTCTCTGAGTATCTCGTGGGCTGGTTGTGTGAGTATGCTCTAAACTAAGTCTAGCAATGTGCTCTAAGCTATGCCTAGACTTAGTAGAAGTCTCATAATTCATCTCAGCCCCTTTCTCTGGATTCAAGCAGCAGATTGCAGCCTTAACTGCCTCAAAAATCATCTTCCTAAACTTCTTATTCTTCTTGTTCTTCTTGATTTTTCTATCCCTGAGCTCCTAATTTTGTCTCTTCAAACCCTGGATATCCAGCCTAAGCTAATCCATATCATATGCTGAAGTAGTAGGAGGAGGAGCCGAAGAGGATGGTATGTCAGTAGGAATATCTCTAGGAAAGATATCCTGGAATTCTAACTCCTCTACAACTGGTGGTTGAACTCCTCTGGGGTTTTTAAGCAATCCCCAACCTCTGAAGGGTGCTGATGATATCTTCTTGCTTTCAAAAATCTCATCTCCCTAAGGAGCTTCAAAAATTCCCATGCCCTTCAATAATCTGGTGATATAGCCACCACATAATAGGAGTCTAGTCCTGGTATCATCAGCCTGCCTATAAATAAAATTGGCTATCTCCACCCCCAAATCAATTCTATAGCCTCTAATAAGGGTATAGAGATAGAACATATCAAATGTAGTCACCTTGCTATGACTAGTCTTCTTGCAGCTCAGTGTATGTGCAAGAATGTGGTGGAGCAGCTTGTGCTCAACAACAGCAAATGTAGTGGCCAATGACTTTGAGGGAACAAATGGCTCATTTGCTTGCTCAGGAGGAATCAACTGATACCAATAAGCGTCCTGTGTCATCTGATTTTCTCCCTCAGGCCAGTTGTTTGGCAAATTGAAATTCTCCTCCTCTTCATCATATAAACCCAGGAGTTTGCCCATTTTCTTCAGCTTCACCTCCCTAATCTCACCAAACACTTGAAACTGAAATGTTGATTCAACTCTGTCAGGTAAACTCTTCAATGCAGATAACAACTCAATAGTCAAGTTCTTATATGCTGGCTCCCTCAAATCAAACAATCTAATTCAAGCTGGATCTTGGATTATATTTCTAACCCTGTCAGTCAACCATATTCATCCAGCAAACTCCAATCTAAGTATTGATTATTCAGAAAATCCATCTTCAATAGCCTCTTCTTCCTATCCTTTGCATACCGCTAACTAGACAGCAGATTCTTGGTCTACGAACCAGAAGTAGAGGCATCAATTGTCTTTTGCTTTTTCTGCTTAGGAGCCATTCTTGCAATAATATTGAGCTTAATTAGAAAAGGAAATCAGAATTGTATTCAAAATAAAGCCTAAGCCTAGTGACTCATGTCATTTCATTAAAGAATAATGCTTTACACAATTCCAACAATCCTAATGAAATTTTTATTGAATACACTTAGAATTTATGCCTAATTCATTTCACTACATGAGTTTAAACAAATTTAAGATCCTAAGCATATCAATCAATGAAGCAATTATCATGGAATTGGATTGAAAAACACATACTTGCAAAATAAGTTCAAAGCTAGCAGCTTAGATCAGCCAGCTTGGACTTGAACGTTGGGAATTCAAAATTCACTAAGATAAGTATCCATTGTGAATTTCAAAAATTTTTCATCACAATTCATTTAAGCACTTCTAAACCCAATTTTATCTTCAAAATTTGCTCAATTTAGAATTCCCAAGTTCAAACTGGAATAATTAACATCAACTGGAGCTGAAGCACAGTATAAAAATCCATTTCAATCATCCAATTTCAGTAAAATCAAAAAAGCCCCAAATTTCGAATTCCTCATCAAATTGTCAGTTCAAGAACCCCAATTCACAAATTGATCATAATTCACGATTCAACTAAGCAGCAAATGTAATTAATCATGCATTGATCCAAAATCCAACTCCAAAACTTCATAAAAAACATTCCATCTATCAATTCTATCTAAATCCAAATAAGATGTCCCATCCACCAAATTCAACAATCCAATGCACTAATCAACAGATTCAAAATAGATATGAGTAAAATTGCAGTAAAGAATAAATTAAAAGCAGTAAATGAGAGTACTTACTTTTGAAGATGAATCCAATTGAGTGGGTGAATGAATGAGGCAGTGGGAGTGCGCAAGTGTGAGTGAGAGAGAGTAAAATGAGAGAAATGAGGAAGAGAGAGAGAAACTTGCTAAATTTTGATTCTTCAAAACAAATGCTAGCATTTTTATCGAATACGGTGGTAGCTTACATACCGGTGTATCAAAATTTAATTCTTGCCGAGAGCAAATGGCCAGCGGCTTTCTTATGTGCACTACCGGCATATAGGTCTACGCCGGCTTCAAAGCCGGTGGCTTTCAAACCTAGGTGCCAGCTTTGATCGGGGTCAAAAACCCCTGAAACTTTAGTTTTATGCCGCCTTCAACATTGGCCGCGTAAACGTTTATGAAGCCGATGTTCTAATTAATTTGGGCTTGCTGCACATGCTGGCTTTAAGCCGATGGCTTTGAATTTCCAAG
Source organism: Combretum micranthum (assembly GCA_024138025.1). Classification (NCBI taxonomy): domain Eukaryota; kingdom Viridiplantae; phylum Streptophyta; class Magnoliopsida; order Myrtales; family Combretaceae; genus Combretum; species Combretum micranthum. The sequence goes on from JAMXBD010000003.1 coordinate 4,683,943, forward strand.
TGCCGGCCTTCTTTTTTTTATATATAACAAAGAAAAGCTCTAAAAAAATTGAGTACTCTAAATAATTAGAATACATACCTTGTAATTCCTTAGAGCTTTTCCAATTTTTACCAAATTGTTCCTTATTCTCTTTTTCTTGAAAAAAAAATGCATCTCCCTCATTAGTTGAAAGCTCAATTTCCTTTGTGATTTGTACATATTAAAAATTAAGTTAGTAAAAACAAAACAAAAATACTACTTTAAGTGAGACATGGGTTGCCTCCCAAGAAGCGCTTAGTTTAGAGTCGCTTAGCCCGACTTTCCCAATTCGGGTCATGGTTCTTTAAGATTTATGACAATAGTAGCACTATCATGGTTTTCCCCTTCATAAAAATGTTTAAGTAGATGCCTATTTACCTTGAAAGTCCGATTATCATCAGTTTTCAATTCTACTGCACCGTAAGGAAAAACTTTTGCAATTTCAAATGATCCTGACCATCTTGATCTCAACTTTTCTGGAAACAACTTCAAACGAGAATTATAAAGTAAAACTTTTTGTCTAGGCAAAAACTCTCGCTTGATAATGTTTCTATCATGCCATTTCTTTGCTCGTTCCTTATAGATACGAGCATTCTCATAAGCTTCATCCCTGCACTCAGCCAATTGATTTAATTGAAGCAATCTCTTTTCCCCTACAGCTTTTTCATCAAAATTTAAGAATTTAATGGCCCAATATGCCTTGTGCTCAATTTCCATAGGAAGATAACATGATTTACCAAAAACAATCATAAATGGGGAGATTCCAATAGGGGCTTTAAAAGCAGTTCTATAAGCCCATAACGCATCATCTAATTTTTGAAGAACAACCTTTTCTAGATGCATTAACAATTTTTTTCCAAAATTCTTTTGATCTCCCTATTGGATACCTCAACTTGTCCATTGATTTGTGGATGATAGGGGGTAGCAATTTTGTGTGTAACTCCATATTTTGACAAAAATTTTTCAAATTGCTTGTTACAAAAATGTGATCCCCCATCACTAATGATAGCTCTAGGCACCCCAAATCTGGTAAAAATATTCTTTTTCAAAAATCTTAAAACTACTCGGGCATCATTTGTTTATAAAGCAATAGCTTCAACCCATTTTGAAACATAATCTACTGCCACAAGTATATATTTATTTGAAAATGATGAGGGAAAAGGACCCATGAAGTCAATTCCCCAAACGTCAAAAAGTTCAATTACCAAGATGTTGTTTTGTGGTAATTTATGTTTCTTTGAAATGTTACCAGTCATTTGGCATTGAGCACACGACACTATGTATTTCCTGCAATCACAAAACAAATTAGGCTAATAAAATCCAGATGATAAGACCTTAGTTGCAGTTCTTTGAAGACCAAATGACCTCCTGCTTCTTTTGAATGGCAATGTTCAATAATACTAAGCCATTCAGATTCAAGCACACATCGTCTAATCACTTGATCAACACATTTCTTGAACAAATATGGTTCATCCCAAAAGTAACTTTTCACATCATGTAAAAACTTCTTCTTTTGTTGATAAGACAAACCACATGGAATGATTTTGCTAACCAAGTAATTGACATAATCAGCATATCAAGGCAAACTTAGGATCTCTACTGCATGCAATTGTTCACTAGGAAACTTTTCATTGATAGGAATATCTAAACTATCAGATTCTAATCTAGATCAATGATCAGCAATCACATTCTCAGTTCCCTTCTTATCTTTGATCTTAAGATCAAATTCTTGCAGTAGCAATATCCATCTAATTAGCCTAGGTTTTGCATCAACTTTAGCAAACAAATATTTCAAAGCAGCATGATCTGTATATACTATGACTTTAGATCTTTTCAGGTAAGGTCTAAACTTGTCACAAGCAAATATAACAGCAAGAAGCTCCTTCTTAGTTGTGGCATAGTTTCTTTGAGCCTCACTCAAAGTCCGACTAGCATAGTATATAACATGAAACAACTTATGTAAACCCCCGAGGTTTTGAATTCAAATTAAAAGCTTAAACTCTAATTAGAAATCAACCGGATTTCTAAAATCAATAAAACCCTAGTTTACCGTAATCGCTTAAGTCCGGCATTCCCGTTTAAGAAATCCTAAGAGAGTAAGGAAGAGTTTAGTGTGTAGAATAGTTTATAATTATCCAAGGAAACTTAAAAAGACCGGTTTAGTAAAACTGCGACTCATTTTGAACCCGATCGGACACAGTTCTTTAAAAACATGTCCCGGAGCTCGGAATAGTAAAAAATTCCGAATATACCATTAGACTTGTAAAAATATAAGATTTTCAAAAATATCAATTTTATAATTTTTCGGTAACTAAAAATATCAGATATCGCATTTATACGCGTATTTTCTTATTATCGGTACTTAAATTGTCATGTCTACTTTACATTACACTATTTACTACTATTCTACACTATTTATCTATCTCTACTTTTTCTTACAACCTACTCTTACAACCCATACACCTATTTCTTACACATTTTCATTTCCAATACAACTTCACATCTTTCATATCTTACTTTTAATTAATCAAAAGGCAAAAAAATAAATTTTCACTCCCTCTCTCCTTTCAAAATAGCACCGGCCACCCCTCTCTTTCTTCCCATTTGTTTTATTTTCAATTTATTTAATTAACACAAATTACCTCCCACATTTTTCTATAAATACCCCCTCATACTTCCACTTCTTTCACATCTCTCTTCTACTAAAGTTACTCTACAAAAATCTCTCCAAGAAATTCCTCTCAAGAAGCTCTCTCAAGTGTATTTCTTTTAGGTAAATGTTCTTCAAGACTTCCATATGTTCATTTACATAGTATGAGCTTAGTGTGTGTTGTCTAAAACCATAAAGGTTAAGAAAGCAACAATAAGTTCATACTTTGTTTTTGCTCATAATCTACTTTCCTTATGTTGTTTTTATGTCCATAACTATCTCATATATCTATATAGCTATATATATTATTTAGAGCAAATGAGCTCATTCTTTTCTAATTTATTTACTTTCCTTGCAATTTATTTACTTCATGTTATTTTTAAGACTAGTCTTTCTAGTCTTAGACTTGTCCTCATCAAGTCAAAACATTTTCTTTTTCTTTTAGGACTAGTCTTTTCTTAGTCCCGAGATACCTTGATAAAGCTAAAGTTCCAATACTTGATTTATTTTCTTATTAGCTTATTCTTTCAAGTTATTATGTTTCCTTATGTTTCCATAACTTTATGATTCATATTCATGCATGGACATAATGATTTTTGTCTCAAAATAAATAAGGAAATATTTTCTTAAAATAAAGATTCTTTTCTAGAAATGAAAGTAGGAAGTAAACTTTTCTAAAACTAAGAAGTCATCTTAACAAACTTAGAGGAGTTCATAAGAAATTTTATACATGACATAAAAAGGATTTTTGAAGTGAACAAAGATTTTACAACAACTTTACTTTTTCTTCAAATGATAGAAATCCTTTTCATTAAAATAAAATGATCTCAATAAATTAAGAAATTATTATTTTTAAATATAGAAGTGTTAATACTTTCAAAAAGTGTTGGAAGCTAAGCTTAGGAAATAAAAATCATTCCTTAGGAATTTAAAGAGATTACGAAAATAAAATTTAGGAAAAGAGAAGAAATACTCATTATAGATAAACTTAAGATATTTTCAAAGAAAAATGAATATTTCAAAAACTCTCAAGTTTCAAAATCTTTTAAAACTTTACTTTTTCATAATTTGAGACAACTTCATTAACTTCATACATTTGTTGTGAGTCAATAAATATATGAATATACATTTCAAAAGTTTTCACAAGCTATTATATTACTTATCTCTTCAAAATGAGCTTTGGATAAAAGAAGGAAAACAAGTTTATAAAAATTCGTAGTGAATCTGTCCGCCACTTTTTCGGAACCTAAATGACTTAGTTTGATGAAAATAAGTTTAGAAATAGATATATCTTTTCGAATAGGTAGAAAACGGTATATTATATGCGAAATTCCGAGTTAAAATGAGCAAGTTATGGCCATTTTAAGTTGGAATTTTCTCTTATACAATTTTATCGCGATTGTAAGAAAAGTTTAGAATATTCAAGAATAGAGATTTCGTGAAAGACTCATTTGGGTACTTCATCTTGTTTAGGTGGAGAAGGACCCGAGATCACTTTTCTGGAAGATTACTTCGATTAGGATCTACCGACATGAAGTGAGTTAATTATTGACTCAAGTTACATTTCCTTGTTTTGTGCTTGTAAGTAGTAGCACTAGCAATTAAGAAAAAGATAAAATGAATAATTGTTGTGTGACTTGGAATTATGATTGATTGAATATAAGTTAAGAATATCGAAAGAAGGTTTGAGAAATAAATTGTGATTCTTGTATTGATATGGTAAAAATTGTGTTGATCGCCTTCAACTTGAACTAAACATTATTTAGTTAAATATATATTGAAATCAATTCATGCATATCATACTTAAGAGTCACATTTGTTTCACTGCTATTCTTCATGTGGGGAAACGAGGAAATGGTAGTGGTGGCTGGTAGGAACTGGAGAGTCTACATGGGCTAGTAGGAGCCAGAAAGTCTACAGGACAAGCAGGAGCCAGTAAATCTGCAAATATTGATGGTCGTATGGGCCTGTAACCTCCCAACCCTCGACACGGAGGGCGTAAAATCCATGCTACACTTGATTTCCGATTAATCATGTGTATTTTGTTTGTTCATATGATTGGTGCATTCTCATATGCTTGATTAAATACTTGTTTGAATTATGGAAATGTCTTGTAGATGAAATTATGTCACTAAGCTAGTTTTGCTCATACCCTTATAGCTTTTTGTTACAGTACGATTATCTTTGGTTAGCCCCAAGGAGCTCCGCATGCCAGGTACGAGTTTAAGCTACTGGGAGTTTTTGGGAGAAGCTTTATGTATTTAAGTTTTGAACATAGGCTTCTAGGAAAATCTCTATAGTAGGCTTGTGTTATAGTTGTTATTATTTTGGAAAACTTCTAAAGCGGGAGAATGCTCCTAAGATGATGTAAGGATATTATTATGAAAATCTTATGTTTATTTATATAAGTTCTTGCTTACTTTTATTATCTACTTAAATGTAATACCCTTGTGAGGCTCCTACTATCTTGGAAGTACGCCTTACATGTGATATCGAAGCTCCTGCATGACTAAGGTTGTCATTCATTAGCTTTAATATTATATGCGGTGGACTGCCACGTTTAGGGTACCTTCCGGGGCGTAACAGTTTAAGTTGGTATTATAGCACAAGTTTTAGATAAAAGATAGTTGAAATAGACTTTAAGTTAGATAGTAAGAAGTTAGAACTTAAGCTTAAGATCTGATCCTCTTCTTGTTCTATTTTGATAGCTAACCCTCCCCGAAATTAAGGAAAAATCCCGAAATTTCCTTAAGGACCCAGATGAGACCTTTGTGAACTACCATCTTAGGTTGAGAGTCCTATGTGAAGAGTTTGCGTTAGTTGGAAGACCCAGAACCGCCTAAGAAATGTTTAAGTTATGGAGGAAAGGTTTGAAACATCCTTTATGGAGAAACTTGCCCAAAGAACTAAGATTTGATGCCGTAAGCAGACGAAGGTGGAGCGACGTAGAGGTTATATACGTGGTAGAAAGAATGATGGTTTTTATGTATAGAGAAACCTTGCTACAAGAGATGACCTTCATCTTAAAGGCAGAAGGAACCCGGTAGGACCCAGACTTCCTAACTTGGAACAAGTTAAGACCCCTTTATATCTATGCACATGATGAGCTGGCCGACCACAGCAATTGGCTAAAGGCGGACGCAGAAGAATGATTCTACTGGTATGCCGCCTACAGACGTATTGTCCCCATGCCATCAGAATGCAGCATCCAACCAAACTCCATCGGAATGCAGTTGGAAGTAATTCCAGACGAAGATTTCATCATGGAAGATGCCTAAAGGAATGAAGGAAATGGAGAGACAGAAGGTGATCCTGAAGAAGACCCCAGCAAAAACCCAGAACCTGAGGAAAATCCGTCCGTAACTCCTTGGGAACATAGTCCCCTGATTCCCAGTCCGGTACCCCTGCAAAGGTTGAGTCAGGACATTCCCATGGAGACAATAGCAAGAAATAACCTAGTGATGATTTCCAACTCAGAGGAAGAAGGAAGGAGAGATGACCAGTAATGGAGGAATGCCTTCGATCCAAGTGGATTTTTGAGAAGCCGATCTCAAACTCCTACCATAGCAATGGCACCTGAAGGAGGAGATCAAGAAGAACAAGAGACAACAAATGACACCACTCAAGGAGAAAGGACTTCCATGCATGAAGAAGTATGGCCATCTCAGGCAAAAATCACCTCAAGGTATAGAGGAAAAAGGATGTCCGTAAGTCAGTATTTACGACAGTTTGTCAAGAAACATAGAGGTTCCACTAGTCGAAGAACCCAACGCCATCCAAAGAGGAAGATTGAAGAAGAAAGAAGTGAAGGAAGATGAGCACAATCCAACAAGTCCAACCAAGCCTTTTCCTAGGAGTCGAATAAGCATGTCTTTGTTATAAAACATGAATGTTCTTATTTTTAATGATCTGTTTTAAGCATTTCCTATTTTGAACAAATTATCTTTTGTTGAGAATGGTTCTAACCTTCTCAAATTATGTAAGGGATATCACCCTCTTTTGTTTTAATTCAAGGTATTCTATGTTTGATTTCATGATTTTTAGATTTGATTGCCTTGAATATTTTCTATGCAAATTACGATATTTTCGATCTCATTCCAAAGATTTAAGAATTCTAAAACTAGAGTAATTAATAGATGAGGTAGGAGAGGTAGAAGACGAGAGCAACGCGCCTCTAATAATGTTCCAACTGAACCAGAAAATCCCCAAACAGGACAACAAGCAACACCACCAAATCCCCCACAAAACCAACAAGGTGTTGTTTGGGCTGCAATCAATCAACTAGCTGGTCTAGTAAAAAACTTCATGCCACATGCACAAAACATGCCACCTCCGGCTGCCAATGCACCTGAAGCGACAGTTGAGGCACTTGCACCACCAGAAGCTGGGTCTCAAACTATTCCTTTACCAGCACCACCACCACCTCGACCTTACCGAAGTTCCCCACCAGACTTCATCAAGAGCAACAGATACTTTGATGGGAGTTTTGGAAAGCCAGATGAAGCGGAGGACGGGCTAGCACAGATTGAAAGATCGTTTGCCGCATATGAAGTACCCCATCATCTTCGCTTAGATTATGGCACATATATGTTAAGGTCCAATGCCAGGATGTGGTAGGAATCAAAAAGTAGGGAATTGCTTCCACCGGTGACCTGGGCGACCTTTCGAAGAGAATTCCTGTCACGCCCTGAAGGGTATCCTAAATGTGGCAGTCCGCCGCACACAATATTAAAGCCTAAGAATGACCGTCTCAGTAACAATGACAAGGGAATACAATTCACTATACTTTAGATACAAAACACTATACTTCATATACGAATCACTATACTTCAAAATACAAATCCTTGAACTTCAATTACATTCATCCAAAGACTTCCCTACATAAACTATTACAAGGCAAATCATAAAACCTAGCTGATAACTTAAAACATTCTTATTCTTTGCCGAAATCCTGAAGTCATTCTCGGCTCCAACCATTTCGGTCCCCACTTTGCATTCTTGATATAACCTGTTCATTTAAATAACTATTGGGGTATAAGCTACACTAGCTTAGTGAGAATTCCCTTAATTCCGTACCATAACAAGCAAGTTATAAGTCATTCATATGCTATGCATGAACAAACACATGAGCAAACAATTATGCATGGGTATCCGGAACCCACACACAGAACGGATTTACACCCTCCGTATCTTGGGTTAGGAATGGTATTGAAGTCTACACAACCACTGCTAGTCCCCAAGCCCTCGACTTAGCTAGGCTCACCCATGGAATGCATCCACATGCGCCTTAGTTCCCATGAATGAGCTCTGACACCGGTCTCGTTATCCAAACGAGTCATCATCGGACAATACCGATCGACCTACGTAGGAGTAGCATGTTACCAAATGCAATATGTTCGATGCGATGCATGACCAATTTAATTTTTTCTTAGGTCAAAATATTCATACATTCTTTAAAGTGACCAACCAATATCATACACATAACAAAAATAATATGAACAGTGCAGTTATCCAATCAAATCATGGTTTCGATATGCTTTAGTATTCTTTGGCATACATTCATCACAGTCTCATCATATATCTCATTCCCATTCATATTGATTTTTATCTTGTTCCTATAATTCTAATGCAACTAGCTACAAGCACAAACAAGGTAACAAAATAAGAAGAAAACTCACTCGGCTATTGGATCAACGGTCTTTTAGTAAAAGTAATCAGGTGGTAGGGAATCGTCGATTTCGGGGACACCTAAAAAGGAAGAAATACTCTAATAATTTTTTCAACTCAAACTAATCCAAACGGTCTAATACAAACTATCAAATTCGCAATTCTGGTCATAAGCGCAAATTCTAACTTAAAACGGCCATAACTTGGTCATTTTAACTCGGAATTTCGCAAATTATATATCGATTTCTATCTACTTCGAAAGATCTATCTATTTATAATATATTTAAGTTTTGAAAACTTTGAAGCTTCGAAAAGGGGATCAGATTAGACAGTAAATTTCAATTCCGAAAAAAGTTTTGTAAATGTTTGTAATGTTCCTACTATATAGATTAGCTATACATGCAATATTGATGATTTCCTAACATGAATGACATGAGATGAGTTTAATGTATGCATGATCTTGATGATTTTTGCTAAAAGAAAATTTTATAACTTTTTATTTTGCAAGACCATAATAACAAGTACTTATGAAAAATCTAGTTTTCTAACTTTGATCATTTCCATTTGTTTTGGATTTATTACTTAAGAAAATATAATTATTTTTGTTAAAATTGAGTCTTCATTATATCTATTACTTATGACCTTCATTTCTACATAAAAATTTCCATTTTACACTTTGTAAACATGTTTCAAGTAGAGTTGATTCCAAAATCCAATTTTGTAAAATTAGTTTTTGAGTGATTCCTTTAAGTAAAAATCATTTGACACTTAGAAAATTAAGCCAACCATACATAACCACTAAGGACTTCATTTTTACATAAAATTTGCATTTTACACTTTGCAAATATGTTTTCAAATAGGATTTACTCAAAAATCCGAATTTTAGAAATCCACTTTTTGAATGATTCCTTTGGGAAAAACTTGTTTAATGCATTAAAATTTAAGACTTTATGATACCTATTACTTAAGGACTTCATTAATACATAAACTTTCATTTTGAGCTTGGATAATAGGGTGTTTATGGCCTTCATTCAAAATTACGAATTTATAAATTGACTACTAACTCAAAATTTCCATCTTGATTCTATTTTTGTTTTATACATTAATCTCATCAAAACTCATTTCAACTTAAAAATCACTACTTAATGATACTATGACCTACTCTTCATTTTTCACATAAAACACAGTTTTGAAGTTGATAAATGGGTTTTCAAAATTGGTCTTGGTTGAGATCCGAATTTACCAAATTTATTTTTGGACATATCTTTTGATAAAATCTATCTAAACTGATGAAAATCCATTCCTTACATATCATATCTTAAGAGCCCTTCATATCTTGAATAAAAACTTCATTTTTGAGTTGGAAAACATGTTTTTAAACTAGGTCTTGGCCAAAATCCGAAAATAGAAATTTGTTTTGAAAATTAATCTTTGAAAATCACATTTGATTCTTGTAAAAAGAAGTCTTGATAATATACATATATTAAGCCTTCATTTTCTTAGGTAAAAATTTCATTTTGACATTTGGAAAGTGGTTTTTAAATAGGGGTCTTGCCGAAATACGAATTTCACAATTTTTGTTTGAGCTCAAAACCAAGATTTACACTTAATATGAACATACATCTAAATGAAACCCATGGTAGTGCACTATAAACTCATAGATCTAAACTTTACTCATCAAAATCTTTCATTTATGTTATCTATACCCTAAGCCCTTCATTTTAAATGAAAAATACATGTTTTGAAGTTGAAAAATAACTTTTCTAAATATGGTTCATTTTCCATCCGAATTTTCAAAAATGATTTTTGTTGAAAATAAAATAGATCTTGAGTTTTCTAAAAGATTCCTACAATCATCATGCCACTACAAGTTGTTCATGAACATAAAACAAAAGTCTAATGCATTTAATGAACTCAACACTAGATCTAGTTTACTATACTAGTTTTAAATGCATGAACACTAAGATAGTTATGTGAATGATGAATATATGCATAAATCATAAGCAATAACAAAAATAATAACTTCAATAACAAGATCTAAAGCATAAACAAAAATTAAAGTTACAAAAAGTTAGATCTACAAAATATAACTACTACAAGAAAATAAGAATGATACAAGAGAAAAATCATAGAGAAATGGAGTGTTTCACTTTGGCATCATCATCCTTAGCTTTTAAGCTAATGGAATGTCATTTGATGCATGAAACTCTCACTATACTTTACCTATACCACCTATGGAAGCTTTGGACAGGAGTTTTATTCAAAAATCTTGAAGAAATATGTGTGGGAGCTCAAGAATGGAATGGGTGCAGCTTGTGTTCTTGAAGGAACAAGAACAAAATGAAGAAGAAAAGAGAGGAAAAAGAGAAGAAAAAGTTAAGGAATGAAAAAGGGAAGAAGGAGTAAATGAAAGAGAGAGAAAATGAGTGTATTAATGAATGAAAGAAGAAAAAAAAAATAAAACAAGGCAGATTTGGGGGGGGGGGGGGGTGGGGGAAGAGAGTTCACATGAAAGAGAGAAGAGAGAGAGAGTGAGGAAAATGTTTGAAATTTGACTTGAAATTGAATTGTGTAATTAATGTGTAATGTAGCTTCTTTAAGAAGGAGTAGAATATATTTATTTTAGTCAAAATAGGAGTAATTAAAGGACAATGGCAGCCATAAAGAAGGAAAAATCTGCCATGAAGTGTGGGACAAAGTGTAGAAAGATTGAAGTGAAAAGAAAGTGATATGTGAAAAGTATACTTGAAAGTATGGGTTGTAAGAGTACTTTCTTAATAAAATAAAATAAAAATAGGAAATTCATTCCAAATATTTGTATCAGATTTTTTATAATAAAAATAACATATTTAATTAATTTATTTTAGTGAATTATCAAATAAGTTACCGATCTGATCAAAATACGCGAGTATGGGCTATAAATGATATATTTATAACCCGAAAAATTCTAAAAAATTATTTTATGAAAATAAAAATATTTTTAAAATATTTTTTAATTATTAAATTAATTTATTTTATTTTTAGTATCGGGTCTTAAATAGAATCTGATCCCTTAAAAATCCGAAACGAACTAAATTTTAGAAAAACAAAATTTTCTATAATTGTCACTCCCCAAAGTGTGCCCTACAAGTGACAGTCCGCCACACTCAACATTTAAACTCAAGTAAGACAACCTTAGTCTTTCCATGAGTTTGAACATCGGGTGTAAGGCTCGCTCTCAACATTTATAGACCATACTTTGCTTCGTAGTAGCTTAGGGAGACATACATAGCAGCAAGAACGTAAATCATGAACGTCTTACAGAGAATTATTCTATTACATGAACTAGGGGGCATACCCCCGATACAATACTAAGAATTTTCAAGTTCACAAAGTTCCTTGTATTATCCTTCGGACATTGGTTCCGGGAAACAGGGTTAGAAATCCATTTCTACTTTTAGGTCCCTGTCTTAACAAAAGCTCCTCAACCTCTAAGAGCTGTACCTAATGTCATCGGGTCCTCGGAGATAGCCAAAGGTATTCATACTGCAATAGGAAACTATTAGGGTATAAGCTACACTAGCTTAGTGAGTGAAAACTTCCGAATCACAATTAATACAAACACTCAAGCAAGTAATTAATCAACCAAGTAAAATGCATCAAACGAGTAAGTACAACAAACATATGACCAGCCGGAAATCATATGTGGATGGACTTGCGCCCTCCATCCCGGGTTAGTAGATTTATGAATCCTGCGGTACGACTCCGTTTAAGCTCACGGTCAACTGAACAACATTTCGTTTTATGAATCACGATTAACCAACATATATTCGTTTTATGGATCACGATTAACCAACAGATATTCGTTTTATGGATCATGAAAAACCAACAAATGCTAATGCTCCATCCCCATCGTGATATGAATGAGTTCAATTATAATTGAGGCCCAATAATAGATTAATCCAATTCTTTTAGGTGGCCAAGCAATGCCCGCAGACAATCAATTCTACTCATCTCTACACAACCAATAACTTATCACCCGGTTCCGATATTCCTTAAGTTCAATTTCGCATATCAACAACAGACAATCATAATTCGCAACTAACCCCATCATACATAATCATTCTTTTTATCTTTACCTAGCAACTAGTGCGGCTATCATTACAATCACAAGCAACAATTGAAATCGGAAGAGAAACTCACTTGGCCATGGTACGCCGGTCTCTTAACAACGGTGGTCGGGTGATACGGTATCGTCGTGCTCGGGATCAACTACCAAATAAGAATAGCTTAATGAGAATTTCATCACTCAACTAATTCAAGCTATGCATCTAAACTAATCAAAGTCGTGATTCTCGCTACTTGCGGAAGTTCTAACTTAAAACGGCCATAACTTGATCATTTTAACTCGGAATTTCGCAAATTTTATATCGATTCCAATCTATTTCGAAAGATCTATCTATTTCTAATATTATTTTCAAGTTTTGAAGATATTAAGGCCACGGAACAAAAGGGTCAGATCTACACTATAACGTTTCCATTTCCGAAAAATTATTTCGCATTTGATAAAAATGTTCCTAGTTGATGATTCATGTATAAATGGTATATGAATGAATTCCAAATATGAATATCATGTAATGAGCTCAATATATGCATGGTTTTGATGATCTTTGATGATGAACTCTCATGGACTTCTAACTATTAAGAATTTTATGATGATCACTTAAGCAAGCTATTCTTTCCAATTTTACATTTCCTAGGGTTTTTATGATTTTATTCTTGAAATTTACTTACCATCTAATTAAAAATGAGTTCTCAATATCTATACTAATCATGACCTTCATTTATACATAAAAATCCACATTTTTCATTGGGTAAATATGTTTTTAAACAAGCTACTTACAAAAATCCGAATTTTGTAAATTTCCTTTTCTTGCATTTTCCTTATGAGAAAACTTGTTTAATGCATCAAAATTTGAAGCTTTATTATATCTATTGTCTAAGGACTCTATTTGACTCATAAAACATGCAATTTGAGCTTGGATAGTAGGTGTTCATGTAGGTATTATTTCAAAATACGAATTTAACATACTAATCACTATCTCAAGATTTTTCATTCTAACTCCACTACTTGTTTTACATTTTTCTCATGCCTAAACTCATCTAAACTTATGAAAATCATTCCTTAAGGACATCTATTACATATAACTTCCATTTTCCATGAAAAATATGAGTTTTAAAGTGGTTTTGGTGGTCTTTAAAGTAGGGTTCCAAAATCATCCAAATTTTCAACTAAACATTCCCAACCAAATATTTTTCTTTTCAAGTTTCTTGTCCTCTATACATGTAGATCTACCATCTAACCTATCTATACATAGGCAAGGCTACATTTTTATGATCATCAATGCATGAAAATCAAAATAACATATGAACATAAATGTAGATGGAGATGTGAATGTCTAAACACTAGATCTACTAAATATAATGCATGAATAATGAGTTTCATGGCATGAACATAAATATTTATTCAAGATTCCTACTTTACATGCATGAACAAGATAATATCTCAACAAAAACTCCTTTAAACTCTAGATCCACTTCTTGTGATGGCTTGATATTCTTGTACAAGTGTTTTCATGTCCCTAACATATGCTCATTGGGATTAAATATGAAAAAAACACATGAATAGCTTTGCCATTACAAGAAAAGATAGGAATAGGGTTTAGAATCATCACCTAAAGAAGATTGGAAGATGAAATGAAGAGGAAATGAGCTTGTGTGTTGAGTGTGAGTGTGTGTGTTGGGGGGGGGGGGGGGGGGGGGGGGGGGGGGGGGGGGGCGGCACAAGGAGGAAGGAAGAGAGAGTTTTTCTCTTTTCAAAATTTTTGGAAGAGTGAAAATGAGTTTATATATTAAGTGAATTAGGGTTTAGTTGTATTAAAAGAAGTAAAATAAAACAAATAGAGGGGGGAAAAGAAGGGGGAGGCGCCGGCCACAAGGGGAGGAAAGGGAGAGAGAACAAATTTTTATTTGAAATTGATATTGTGTAATAAAATGTAATAAAGGTGATAATTTAATAGGAGACAAAAATTTCTTGGAAAAGAAAATTTAATTGAGTAGTTGTAAGGATGTAAGAATAGGGTATGGGTAGTGTGTAGAATAGGTTGTACTTGTGAATAGTAGACAAGACATCTACTTTACCGGTTGTAACGAAAACACGAGAAAAGGCTATAACTATAATTTTTATAGTCCGGAAAATTATGAAATTGATATTTTTGAAATCCTTATAAAATTACGGTTCTAATGAATATTCCGAAACATTTTTCTGAGTTCGTGGTCCCGGGGCACGCTTTTCCGTAATTGAGCTCGAGAAGGCCCGGAATTGAAAAATTCCCGAATTTGAAACTTTCAAAGGTCTAAAATATACTTTAGAATAATAATGCATATTCATTTACTTTATAAAACTTCTTTTGTTATGAAATCGAAGGAAAGCCGGATCTAGGGTTTCTAAGCTCCTCTCACTAAGCTTGAACCAGACCGATATAGGGTTTCGTTCTCCGGTTTCCGAACTTTGTCCAATCACTATCCGGTCACTAGGAGAACTAGGGTATACATTATAAGAATAATAATAATAATAATAATAATAATAATAATAATAATAATAATAATAATAATAATAATAATTTAGGTAACTAATAATATTAAATCGTACTAGAAGACTCACTAATTACTAGTAGTAACGAAATACAAATAGATTTGCAAAATCAAATAATTCTAGCTATCTGAAAATTTGTAAAACTAATAACTTAGAGATCCTATAGAAATATGAGTCTAACGGCATTAATAACATATTTTTAACATTTCGAATCCCAGGGCGTGCTTTTCGAAACCGGCACCTGATCGGATTGGAATAGGTCGGAAATTCGTTGATCTCATCCTTTAGAGCATTCTAGGCTTAAAACGAACCAATTACACCTTTTTCCTCTTATTCCAACTCCTTGGTTTAGGAGCATGGAATTGTTGGATCTAGACTACGGAGTTTCTTGGGAGTTTCAGGGACTTAGGTTTCCCGACTGACTTTCAGGTTTACACCTTTACCAATTTGGAAACTAATATTTTATACTTATATGACATATCTTATTGGTGAGATTTATTTTAAGGTCAATTTTCATAAGTATTTAATATCTCATAACGTTCTCGGAATTCTTTGGGTTAAGTTTTATTCCCGAAGGTTAATCACTATTTACTTCTTAAAAATTTGTTTTAGGGCTCTATTTTATCCGAATTTCTTAGTTGGAGTTAAATATAAAATTTATCGAACGTAGGGATTCTTAGAATGGAAGTATATTGAGTTGCTGTTTTATTTCTGAGATTTCTTATTTTTCTCGCGATTCAGAAATTTCCAGATTCGTTCGGAATTTGGGACTTATCGAAGTTCAGTTTTAATTCGAAGTGACTTTCAGGGTTTTATTTCCAAAGTCCATTTTTTGAATTATTCACTGAATTTTTCCAAGGCTTACAATAATATATAAAATATTTATCTAAAAATATTGCTTTATAAGAATAATAAAATTTTGTAATGAAATAAAAGTGAATAGTGCAAAAGACTAATTAATTACCGGTAGTAATGAAAATACGATAAAAGGTTATAACTGTAACTTTTATAACTCGAAAAATTTCATAACTGATATATTTAGAAATCTTATGAAATTACGAGTCTAACGGTACTAATGGCATATTTTTGATATCTCGAGCCCTGGGACGCGCTTTTCGAAGTTTGTATCCGAACGAGTTCGAAATAGGTCAAAAATTTACCAATATGATATTTTTAAACAAACTTATATTACTATGAGCTATTCTACACATTTAAACTACACCTCGGCCTCTAGGGTTAAGGGCGTTAGATTGCCGGACTTAAACTATTGTATTCCACTTAGGGTTTCCGGGTGATTTTCCGGTTTAGGTCTTTACCAATTTGGAAATTGATATTTTATGTTTATACAATATATTTAGTTTGAAATTCTTGAATTGGGTTTCATTTTCAAAAGTTAATCGTTATTTACTTTTTTAATAATTTATTTTTGGGTTCCATATTACCCGATTTTATAAGTCGAAGTTACGTATGGAATTTGTCGTACGTAGTGGTTTTGGAATTGAAATATGTTGAGTTCTTATTTTGTTTTTAAGGATTTTTATTTTCCTCAAGATTAAGATATTTATAGATTCGTTCTTGATTTAGGACTAGTCGAAGTTTAGTTTTAATTTAGAGTGATTTTTAGGGTTTATTTTCGAAGTTCATCTATGAATTATTTACTGAAATTTTTCGGGGCTTACAATTCCTGAAAAATTAATTCCCTAGAAGTTTGAGGGTACAATACAGTGGAGATTTCCTTCACATATCTCAGAAAGGAAGGATGGTGGAACAATACAAGACGGAGTTCAGTCGTCTACTTCAATATGCACCGGAATCCTTCAGGTACAGTGAAGAATTGAAGAGGCAGGTCTTCCTGAGTAGCCTAGACGAAGATTTAAGGATGTGTTTGGAGGAGTTGGATCTAAGGACCCTCCATGAGTTGGTTGAAAGGGCTCGTATTATAGAGGGAGACAAGAAGAGGAAAAGCAAGGAACCTGAAAAGCGAACCTTTGTGTTCGAAAAAAGGGCTCAAGATAGTTATAGCCCCAATTTTCAGAGCAAGAAGTTTAAAGCCTTCAACAGTTACAGAGGAAGTGTTAGTGGTAACAAGGAGGCATCCGAGGTCAAAGTGACATGCTGGAAATGTAAGAAGGAACACTATCCGAAGAGGTGCCCCTGGCTTCAACACAAATACTATTTTTGTGGAGATCCTAGCCACAAGATCGGTGACTGCCCGAAGAAGGCTTCCACCGTTTGCTTTGTATGTAAGCAAACTGGGCACTTCACCAATGAATGCCCACAAAGAAAGAATGCCCCAGCAAGACCGTTTGGTTCAATGGGAGGAGCTACATCGGTGAAGAATGGAAGTGGAGGGAACAACTCGAACCATTCTGGAGCAACTATCCACGGAATGAGGATATACAACTTGGAAGGACAGTGGATATGTGAAGAGTCGGATGATGAAGGAGCGGAGTTAGCGGCCATGGATGGAGATTGTGGCCCAGATTTTGGACTAGTGACAGGTTAGAATCAAAACTCCTCTACCTTTGATGCAAGTTATTAAGTATCCTGTGTTTAAATCTTATGCTAGAAGTATAAAGTTTTATACCGCAAATAGCTTAAGTATACCAACTTCATGATTAGTATAAAATTCGAGTGCATGACATATACGCATAGCTAGTCATACCGCTTATGCTTTGTTCGACACGGGAGCTACACATTCCTTTATCACCGTTAGCTTAGCTAAACAAACTGGTTTACCTATAGATATTATCGCTACCGGTTTTCAAGTTAAGACCCCCACCAGAAGCATCGTAACAACTAAGGAAGTGCTTAA
The DNA here is from genome assembly GCA_024138025.1 of Combretum micranthum. Lineage (NCBI taxonomy): Eukaryota > Viridiplantae > Streptophyta > Magnoliopsida > Myrtales > Combretaceae > Combretum > Combretum micranthum. The sequence continues at coordinate 4,701,727 of JAMXBD010000003.1, forward strand.
GGAGTGTCCCATGGAGATACAAGGAAGTTACTCTAAATGTGACCTGATAATCTTGGAAATGAGCAAGTACGAAGTAATCTTAGGAATGAGTTGGTTAACATCCGTTAAAGCCCTAGTGGATTGTAGATGCAAAGAGGTGAAGTTGAACTCATTTGAGTTAATGGATAATGAAGAGATCAACTTATGTATCATGGACGAAGAAGAAAAGGAGAAACCTGAGTTAGAATCCATACAAGTGGTTAAGGAATTCCTAGATGTATTCCCTGATGGATTGCCTGGATTACTACCCAAAAGGGAAATCGATTTCGAAATCGACTTATCGGTAAACACAGAGCCAATATCAAAGGCACCCTACCGGATGGCACCAGTAGAGCTTAAGGAGCTAAAGACTTAGTTGCAAGACTTATTAGGGTATTTCTTCCTTTTTAGGTAACCCCGAAATCGATGATTCCCTACCACCGGATTACTTTTACTAAGAGACCGGTGATCTAATGGCCGAGTGAGTTCTCCTCTTATTTTGATACCTTGCTTGTACTTGTAGGTAGTTGCATTAGAATTATGAGAACAAGATAAAAACCAATATGAATGGGGATGGGATAGATGATGAGACTTTGATGTATGTATGCCAAAGAATACTAAAGCATATCGAAACCATGATTCGATTGGATAATTGCACTGTTCATATTATTTTTGTTGATGTGTATGATATTGGTTGGTCACTCTAAAGAATGTATGAATAATTTGACCTAAGCAAAAACAAATTGGTCATGCATCGCATCGGACAATTTGCATTTGGTAGCGTGCTACTCCTACGTAGGTCGATCGATATGGTTCGAGAACTCGTTTGGATAATGACACCCGGTATCAGAGCTCATTCATAGGGAACTAAGGCACACCAAGGATGCATTCCATGTATGAGCTTAGTCGAGTCGAGTGCTATAAGCCTAGGGGGCTTCGCAGACTAGTAGCGGTCGTGTAGACTTTCAATACCATCCCTAACCCTAGATACGGAGGGTATAAATCCATTCTATGTATGGTTTCCAGATACCCATACATAATTGTCTGCTCATGTGTTTGTTCATTCATAGCATATGGATGATTTATAACTTGCTTGTTATGGTGTGAAATTAAGGAAACTCTCACTAAGCTAGTGTAGCTTATACCCCAATAGACGTTTGACTGAACAGGTAAACTGTCACGCCCCATAGAGGTATCCTAAACGTAACAGTTCGCTACATACTATATAAGACTCTCGAATTTCTATCCAAGCCCTTCGAGAGTCTTGTATAGATGTAAAGCGTCCCTTTACGACAATAGAATACTCTAATAAATGGAGTTATGAAGTTTAATGTGGCATTCATTAGCCATAGATAATAAACCAAAACACATATATAGATTACAAGGTCTAAGGGGCATTCCCCTGTAAAATAATATTAAGTCTATTACAGTCATCCAGAGTCCTCTAGTTTCCAACGGAAGTCTAAACAAAACCGAAGTAAACTTCTAAGGGAAACTCCTAGCTGCGGTACTTGAGCTGTAGCCTGCCTTGGCCTAAGCCAAATGAATTCATGCTGCAACAAGTAAAAACTATAGGGGCGTAAGCTAACTAGCTTAGTGAGTGAAAACTTCCATATCACAATTAAGACAAATCATTCAAGCACGTGATTATTTAAGTAAGTGAAATGCATCAAACAGATGAGTTCAACAAACTTATGACCAGCCGAAAATCATATGTAGATGGACTTGAGCCCTCCATCCCGGGTTAGCAGATTAACGAATTCTGCGGTACGACGCCGTTTAAGCTCACTGTCAACTGAACAATATTTCGTTTTATGAATCACAATTAATCAACATATATTCGTTTTATGGATCACGATTAACCAACATATATTCATTTTATGGATCATGAAAAACCAACAAATGCTAATGCTTCATCCCCATCGTGATATGAATGAGTTCAAATTATAATTGAATTCCAATATTCGATTAATCCAATTCTTTTAGGTGGCCAAGCATTATTTGCAGACAATCAATTCTAGCTCATCTCTATACAAGCAATAACTTATCACCCGGCTTCGATATTCTTTAAGTTCAACTTCACGTATCAACAACAAACAAGTATAATTCCCAACTAACCCCATCATGCATAATCATTCTTTTTTTTTTTTAATCTTTACTTAGCAACTAGTGCAACTATTATTACAATCAAGCAATAATTGAGATCGGAAGTGAAACTCACTCGGCCATGGTACGTCGGTCTCTTAATAGTAGTAGTCGGGTCGTAGGGTATCATCGTGCTCGGGATCACCTACCAAATAAGAATAACCTAAAAAGAATCTCATCACTTAACTAATTCAACTATACATCTAAACTAAACAAAATCGTGATTCTCGCTATTTGCGGAAGTTCCAACTTAAAACGGCCATAACTTGGTCATTTTAACTCGGAATTTCGCAAATTTTATATCAATCTCTATCTACTTCGAAAGATCTATCTATTTATAATATTATTTTCAAGTTTTGAAAACATTAAGATCACGGAACAGAGGGATCAGATCTGTTCTGTAACCTTTCCATTTACGAAAATTTGTTTCGCATTTGGTAAAAATGTTTCTAGTTGATGATTCATGTATAGATGGAATATGAATGAATTCGTAATATGAATGTCATGTAATGAGTTCAATATATGCATGATCTTGATGATTTTTGATAATGAACTCTCAAGAACTCCTAATTATTATAAGACTCCACAATAGTCACTTCTTAAAAATCTATTCTTTCCAATTTTGTATTTCCTAGGGTTTTAGGATTTTATTCTTGGAATTTACTTGCTATCTAAATAAAAATGAGTCTTCATTATCTACATATCCAAGACCTTCATTTATGCATAGAAATTCACATTTTTCACCTTGCAAATATGTTTCTAAACAAGCTTTTCACAAAAATCCTAATTTTGAAAAATTTCATTTCTTGCATATTTCTTATGAGAAAACTTGTTTAATGCATCAAAATTTGAAGCTTTGCTATATCTATTGCCTAAGGACTTCATTTAACACATAAAACTTGCAATATTAGCTCAAATACTAGGTGATTACATAAGCATCATTCCAAATTACGAATTTGACAATTTGATCACTAACTCAAAATTTTCCATTTTAATTCCATTACTTTTTTTACACATTACTCATGCCTAAACTCACTTTAACTTGTAAAAATCATTCCTTAGAGATACCTATTACATATACCTTTCATTTTTCATGAAAAATATGAGTTTCAAAGTGGTTTCAAGGGTTTTTAAAATGGGTTTCAAAAATCATCCGAATTTTCCTTTGCACCTTTCTAACAAAAATCTTTTCTTTTTAAGTTCCTTGTCTTATATACATAAAGATCTATCATCTAACACATTTATATATATGCAAGGCTAAACCTTTATGATCATAAATTCATGCAAGTTTAAAATAACCACATGAACATAAATGTCAATGAAAGTATGAGTGTCTAAACACTAGATCTACCACTTATAGTGCATGAACATAAGTTGAATGACATGATAAGCTTTTCATGCAAGATTTCTACTTTACATGCATGAACATAATATTATTTCAACAAAAACTCCTTTAAACACAAGATCTACTTCTTGTGATGGCTTGATATTCTTGTATTAGTGTTTTCTTGTCCCTAGCATATGCTCATTGGGATTTAAAGTGGAAAACACTCAAGAATGGTCTTGCCATTACAAGATTTAGGAATAACAAAGCTTGGAATCATCATCTGATGGATGATTTGAAGAAGAAAAGAAGATGAAATAAACTTGTGAAGGTGTGTGTGTGTGTCACGGCAACAATAAGAGGAGGAAGAGAGGGTTTTCAATCTTTGTAAAAATTTGAAAGAATGAAAATGAGGAGAGAGAGAAAATAAGCTTATATATTGAATAGATTAGGGTTTTAATTGAATAAAAGAAGTAAAAATAAAACAAAATAGAGGGAAATGGGGAGGGGGTGTGCCGGCCATGAGTTTGAGAGAGAGAGAGGGATTTGAATTTTTGATAAAATTTGTAATTTAAGTAATAAAATGTAATAAATGTAATAATTAATTAGGAAACAAAATTTCTTGGAAAAGAAAATTATAATGAGTAGTTTTAAGGATGTAAGAATAGGGTATGGATAGTGTGTAGTGTAGGTTGTACTTATGAATAGTAGACAAAACATCTACTTTACCGGTTGTAAAGAAAATACAGGAAAAAGGCTCTAACTGTAATTTGTATAGCCCGGAAAATTAAAAAATTTATATTTTTGAAATCCTTATAAATTTTCGATTCTATTGAATATTCCGAAATATTTTTCTGAGTTTCTGGTCCTGGAGCACGTTTTTCAGTAATTGAGCTCGGGAAGGCTCGGAATTGAAAATTTTTCGAATTTAAAACTTTTTAAGGTTTAAAATATACTTTAAAACAATAATTCATATTCATTTACTTCATAAAACTTCTTTTATTATGAAACCAAAGGAAAACCGGATTTAGGGTTTCTAAGCTTCTCTCACTAAGCTTAAACTGGACTAGATTGGATTAGGGTTTCGCTTTTCGATCCTCGGAGTTTATTTGACTACTAAGAATACCGAGGTTTACATTAACTCATGAATGCTACGTGGGGACCGAGATGGTTGAAGCCGAATATGGCATCGGGATTTCGGCAGGAAGTAAGAATACTTGAAGATATTAGCTAGGTTTTGTGAATTGTCTTGTAATAGTTTGTGTAGTGAAATCTATGGATGAATTGTAATTGAAGTATAGTGAATTGTATTTCCTTTACATTGTTACTCAAGTTGTATCAATATAAAATGTACTACTTCGATGTGTCTCCTGATGTGTAAGACGCCTTGTACATAGTATGGAAGCCTTCGCATGACTAAGGCGGTCATTCCTAGGCTTTAATATTATGTACGGCGGACTACCATGTTTAAGGTACCTTTCGGGGCGTGACAAAACTAATGATGAATATTACAGGTGAAGCATCAAAATCTAGCAAGAACAAATGTCGAGGTTAAAATAAAGTTACCTATAGAAATTAAATTTCTTGCGAAAGAAAGGTTTCTCTCACTATAAATTCTTACACTACTTTATTCCATATCAACAATTTGTTACATACGGCACATACAATTCATAACATTTATGCACATTTTGTCACGCCCTGAAGGGTACCCTAAACGTGGCAGTCCGCCGCACACAATATTAAAGCCTAAGAATGACCACCTCAGTCACGCGAAGGCTTCTATATTATGTACAAGGCGTCTAACACATGGAGGAGACATATCGAGGTGATACATTTTATGTTGTTATAACTTGAGTAACAATGTAAAGGAATTCCAACTCACTATATTTCAACTACAAAACATTATACTTCAATTACAATTCATCAAAAGATTTCACTACATAAAACTATTACAAGACAAATCATAAAACCTAGCTAATAACTTCAAGCATTCTTATTCCTTGCTGGAATCCCGAAGTCATTCTCGGCTCCAACCATCACGGTCCCCACTTAGCATTCTTGAGATAACCTGTTTAATCAAACATCTATTGGGGTATAAGCTACACTAGCTTAGTGAGTAAGAACTTCTAACATTACATTTATAACACATTTATACAAACAAGTGATTAGTCAGACAAGTGATATGCATCAAATATATGGATTCAACAAACATATGACCAGCCAGAAATCATATGTGGATGGACTTGCGCCTTCCATCCCGGGTTAGCAGATTAACGAATCATGCGGTACGAACAAGGCCGTTTCAGCTCACGGTTAACTTTGAACTATAGATTCGTTTTAGGATAACGATTAACCAACTTTACACCGTTTAAGATCACAAAAAACTGAACAAATGCTAATGCTCCATCCCCATCGTGATATGATGAGTTCAATTTCATCTTCAATTCCGAATAATCAATTATACCAATTCTTTTAAGTGATCAACCAATAATCGTAGACAGTCAATTCTAATTCGTCTATACAAGCAATAGTTAATCACCTGACTTCGATATTTTTATATTCCATTTCTCACATCAATAATAAGCATACATAGTCTCCATTCATCCCCATCATGCATATCCGTTTTATCTTTACCAAATATCTAGTGCAACTATTATTACAATCACATATAATAAATGAAATCGAAAGCAATACTCACTCGGCCATTGGATCACCGGTCTCTTAGTACAAGTAATCTGGTGGTAAGGAATCGTTGATATTGGGGTCACCTAAAAAGAAAAAATACCCTAATAAGTATTTCATCACTTAACTAATCCAAACTATCTCATACAAACTATCAAATTCGTAATTCTTGTTTTAAGCGGGAATTCCAACTTAAAACGGCCATAACTTGGTCGTTTTAACGCAGAATTTAGCAAATTATATATCGATTTCTATCTACTTTGAAAGATCTATCTATTTTTAATATTATTTTCATTTTTTTGAAAATTTCTGGGTCACTAAATATTCTGATCAGTAGCAAATTCCAATTTCGAAAAATAGTTTGGTAAATGTTTGAAATGTTTCTACTATATAGATTAACTATTCATGCAATATTGACGATTTCCTATCATGAATGGCATGTTATGAGCTTGATGTATTCATGCTTTTGACAATATTTACAAAAAGGAATTTTAGAAACTTTTTATTTGTAAGACTCCATGGCTATTTACTTTTAAGAAAACTAGTTTCCTAACTTTGATCATTTCCATTTGTTGTAGATTTATTTCTTAAGAAAATATAATTGTCCTTGTTAAAATTGAGTCTTCGTTATATCTATTACTTATGACCTTCATTTCTACATAAAAATTTCCATTTTACACTTTTGTAAATATGTTTTCAAATAGGGTTGATTCCAAAATCTGAATTTTATAAAAATTGTTTTTGTGGTGATTCCTTTAAGTACAAATCATTTGGTACTTAGAAAATTAAGGCTCAACCATGCGTAGCCACTAAGGACTTCATTTCTTTGATAAAACTTCTAATTTGAGTTTGAAAAATATGGGTTTTCATGCCATTACTCCATTATTACGAATTTCTTAAAATGACAAACAACTCAATTTTTCCTAATTTATTTCTACAAATGCATCATGTATATATGTAATACCTACAAGCTATTTTTATGAAGATTATGAGATGATCTACCTCTATGTATACATATAGTACCAAGAATTCTTTTTGAAAACTTTTACTTTGTAAAACTTTGAATTTTACTAGACTTAAGAAAAATAGTTTTTCTTCCTGTAAAATCATACTTGTTTTTATCAAAACTCAACCTTGATGACCTATATAACCATCACCTTCATTATTTCAACAAAAACCTTCATTTTGGGGTTAGAAAATAGGTGTTTACATAGGTGGTTTGCCTAAGTACGAATTTTATAAAATTGTAAAGAATGAAAACATTGTTTAACCTATTCTTGGAAACCATTTGTTGTTCGAAGATTATATTTTGATAAACCTCTTTTATCCTTGTCCAAACTTGGTCTTTGTTATATATATTCCCTAAGACTTCCATTTTCTTATAAAAATTATCATTTTGGCATTTGGAAATAGGTGTTTAAATGGTGGCTATTTTCAAATCCAAATTTTGAAAAATTCATTTGAGCTTGTTTTCTTTGTAAAACTCATTTAGTCTTTCAAAAACCATTTCCTAATCAAACCTACCCCTTAAGGCTTCCATTTCTTTAATAAAAGTCTTGTTTTGAAGTTGAAAAATGGGTTTTCAAAATTGGTTTTTGTTGAGATCCGAATTTACAAAATTTATTTTTGGACATACCTTTTGCTAAAATCTTTCTAAACTTATGGAAATTCATCCCTTACATAACCTATCTTAAGAGCTTTCCATATCTTGAATAAAAACTTCATTTTTAAGTTCGAAAACATGTTTTTAAACTATGCCTTGGCCTAAATCCAAAAATGAAATTTTGTTTTGAAATTTAATATTTGAAAATCATCTTTGAACCATGTAAAATGAAGTCTTGATGATATATATACATTAAGCCTTCATTATCTCAAGTAAAAATTTTATTTTGACACTTGGAAAGTGGTTTTTAATTAGGGGTCTTTCCTAAATACGAATTTCACCATTTTTGTTTGAGTTCAAAACCAAGATCTACACTTAATATGAACATAAATATGAAAAAAATCCATGGTAGTAAACTATAAACTCATAGATCTAAACTTTACTCATCAAAATCATTCATTCATGTTATATATTCCCTAAGCCCTTTATTTTAAATGAAAATACACATTTTGAAGTTGAAAAATAACTTTTCTAAATATGGTTCCCTTTTTATCCGAATTTTCAAAAATGATTTTTGTTGAAACTAAAATAGATCTTGAGCTTTCTAAAACTTTCCTACTATCATCATGCTACTATAAGTTGTTTATGAACATGAAACAAAAGTCTAATGCATTTATGAACTCAAAACACTAGATCGAGTTTACTATACTAGTTATAAATGCATGAACACTATGATAGTCATGTGAATCATGAATAGATGATGAATATATGCACAAATCACTAACAATAACAACATACCTTAATAATAAAACAAGATAATAGCATAATAACTCAAATAATAAGGTCTAAAACATTGTGATAGCAAGGATCTCATGTTCAAGTGTTTCCACTTCCCTAGCTTGAAGCTCATGGGGATTTTGTGTGGAATCACACATGAATGAACTTGCCATTACATGTTTCAAGATCCTAAAGTATAGATCTCTTACCTATTTGTTATATAGAGTAAGAAAATTGAAGGAAAGACAAAGTGTGTGTGTGTGGGAAATGGGAGGGGAGTTCATGGCTAGAGGAGGAGAGGAAGAGAGAGTTTTTGAGTTTTTTGAAATAAAAGAAGTAAATGAATGAGAGAGAAAAGAAAGAGATTATTTATATTAAGTGGAATTAGGGTTTGTTTGATATAAAGATGATATAAAATAAAACAAATTGGGGGGAGTTGCGCCGTCTCATAGGGGAAAGAGAGAGAGTGGAGTTGTTTGAGTTGTGTTGTGTAAGATTTGGAATTAATTAAGGTAATTTAAATGATAAAAGATATATTGGAAAAGTAAATTATAAGAAAATGATGTAACTGTAAGAGTAGGGTGTAAGGATGTAAGAAATAGGTTATGGGTAGTGTGTGTAGTAGGTTGTACTTGTGAATAGTGATAAATAGTAGACAAGACATCTACTTTACCGGTAGTAAAGAAAATAAGAGAAAAAGGCTATAACTTTAATTTTTATAACCCGAAAAATTATAAAACTTATATTTTTGAAATCCTTATAAAATTTCAGTTCTAAAGAGTATTCCGGAATATTTTTATGAGTTTCTAGTTCTGGGGCTCGTTTTTCCGTAATGGAGCTCGAGAAGGCCCGGAATAGAAAATTTTTTGAAATCAAAACCTTCCATGGTTTAAAATATACATTAAAACAATATTCCACATTAAATTATTTTGTAAAATTTCTTTTGATGTGAAATCGAAGGAAAGTTAGATCTAGGGTTTCTAAGTTTCTCTAACAAAGCTTGAACTAAACCAGTTTAGGGTTTCGTTTTCCGGCTTCCGAAGTTTATTTGATTACTAGGAAAACTGGGATTTACATTATAAGAATAATAAAATTGTGTAATGGATAGTGCAAAAGATTGGTTAATTACCGGTAGTAATGAAATACGAATAAAATCGCAAAATCAGATAATTCTAGTTATTGAAAAATTATAAAACTGATATTTTAGAAATCCTTATAAAAATACGAGTCTAACGGTATTTATGGTATATTTTTTATATTGATAAGATCATATTTTATACAATTTGTTGATGATTACAAGAGCTAGAATGGATACTTATTTTGATTGAATTTTATGTTTTAGGTCAAATTTGGACAAATAAATCAAAACAAGAGACTTTGAATCGAAAATAGGAAAAATTGAAGTCAAGGCTGGCAATTCTACATTCAAAGCCGCCGGCGTTCAGACGGCGTAAAACTCAAGGCCGCTGCAGCACAGCCAGCTCTGCCGAGCATAAGTTTCAACTACACTCAAAGCCGCTTCAAAGCTGCCAGCGTAGAAGATGAAGAAGCCAGTGTACTTGAAGGCCGGCAGCTCAGAAATAAAACATCACCAGCTTTGAAGGAGTTACATTATACGCTGGCGTATAAGGCGCCGGCATTGAGGCAGCGTACATCATAGATCTGAAGCGACATGAAGATATCAAACGCTTGGAGAAAATTGAAGAGACAAATCTGTTGGAGTGTCTATGCCGGTGTCTAAGCCGCCTGCTTAGGGACAGCGTTCAAGCAAAATTGATGCAACGCTTCATTTCTGATCACATACGCCGGCTAGATCTACATCTAAGCCACCAGCGTAGAAGCGGCCTACATGTGTAACTGATATTGAAGGTTGCCAGTGCACTGCCTGCGCAAAGGAGAAATTGAAGATACGCAGCCTGTAAGCCGCCGGCGTAAGATCCATAACTGCCGGCGTACAAAGTGAAACAGCAAAGTTCATTTAATGTTTTGCACGTAATTTTTCCTATAAATAGGGGGTCTTCTCCTCACTTTCAGAATCATCCAATCCAAATCCCAAGTTGTCACGTCTCGAAGGGTACCCTAAACGTGGTAGTCTGCCGTACACAATATTAAAGCCTAAGAATGACAACCTCAGTCATGCGAAGGCTTCCATACTATGTACAAGGCATCTAACACATAGAGGAGACACATCGGAATGATACATTTCATGTTGATATAACTTGAGTAACAATGTAAAGGAAATTTAATTCACTCTTCTTCAAAATACAACTCATTAAACTTTAATTACAAATCATCAAAAGATTCTATTACATAGAACTATTACAAGGCAAATAATAAAACCTAGCTAATAACTTCAAACATCCTTATGTCTTGTCGGAATCTTGAAGTCATTCTCGATTTCAACCCATCTCAGTCCCCACTTAGCATTCTTGAGACAACCTGTTCATTTAAACAACTATTGGGGTATAAGCTACACTAGCTTAGTGAGTGAAAACTTCCAGGATTACATTTATCACACGTCATACAATCAAGTGATTAGTCAGACAAGTGATATGCATCAAACTCATGAATTCAACAAACATATGATCTGTCGAAAATCATATGTGGATGGACTTGCGCCCTCCATCCCGAGTTAGTAGATTAACGAATTATGCGGTACGACCGAGACCGTTTCAGCTTTTGGACAACTATAAACTATAAAATCGTTTAAGGTACAACGATAAACCGACAAATGCTAATGCTCCATCCCCATCGTGTATGAATGAGTTCAATTTCATCTTCAATTCCGAATAATCAATTATACCAATTCTTTTAAGTGATCAGTCAATAATCATAGACAATCAATTCTAATTCATCTATACAAGCAATAGTTAATCACTCGGCTTCGATATTCTTACATTCCATTTCTCATATCAACAACAAGCATACATCTTTCCCATTCGTCCCCATCATGCATATCCATTTTATATTTACCAAATACCTAGTGCAACTATTATTACTATCACATACAATAAATGAAATCGGAAGTAATACTCACTCGGCCATTGGATCACCAGTCTCTTAGTACAAGTAATCCGATGGTAGGGAATCGTCGATATCGGGGTCATCTAAAAAGGAAGAAATACCCTATTAAGTATTTCATCACTTAACTAGTCCAAGCTATCTCATACAAACTATCCAATTCGTAATTCTCGTCCTAAGCGGGAATTCCAACTTAAAACGGCCATAACTTGGTCATTTTAACTCGGAATCTCGCAAATTATATATCGATTTCTATCTACTTCGAAAGATCTATCTATTTATAATATTATTTTTAAGTTTTGAAAACATTTAGATCTCTGAACAGAGGGATCACATCTGATCAGTAACGGTTTCCGATTCCGAAAAATAGTTTTGTAAATGTTTGTAATGTTTCTACTATATAGATTAGCTATACATGCAATATGAATGATTTCCTAACATGAATGACATGAGATAAGTTTAATGTATGCATGATCTTAATGATTTTTGCTAAAAGGAAATTTTATAACTTTTATCTTGCAAGACCATAATAACAACTACTTATGAAAAATTTAGTTTTCTAACTTTGATCATTTCCATTTGTTTTGGATTTATTACTTAAGAAAATATAATTATTTTTGTTAATTGAGTCTTTATTATATCTATTACTTATGACTTTCATTTCTACGTAAAAATTTCCATTTTGCACCTTGTAAACATGTTTTCAAGTGGGGTTGATTCCAAAATCCGAATTTTACAAAAATTAGTTTTTGAGTGATTTCTTTAAGTAAAAATCATTTGATACTTAGAAATTTAAGGCTCAACCATATATAACTACTAAGGGCTTCATTCTTACACAAAAATTTGCATTTTACACTTTGCAAATATGTTTTCCAATATGATTTACTCAAAAATCCGAATTTTAGAAAATCCACTTTTTGCATGATTCCTTTTGGGAAAAACTTGTTTAATGCATTAAAATTTAAGGCTTCACTATATCAATTACTTAAGGACTTCATTTAACACGTAAAACATTCATTTTGAGCTTGAATACTAGGTGTTCTTATGGCCTTCATTCAAAATTACGAATTTCACAATTTGACTACTAACTTAAAATTTTCCATCTTGCTTCTACTTCTTGTTTTACACTTTAATCTCATCAAAACTCATTTCAACTTATAAAAATCACTACTTAATGATACCTATTACCTATATACTTCATTTTTTCACATAAAACATGAGTTTTGGAGTTGATACATGGGTTCTAAAAATTGGTCTTGGTTGGAATCCGAATTTACAAAATTTATTTTTTGTTAGATCTTTTGATAAAATCTATCTAAGCTCATGAAAATCCATTCCTTACATATCCTATCCTAAGTGCCTTTCATTTCTTAAACAAAAACTTCATTTTTGAGTTGGAAAACATGGTTTTAAAATATGCCTTGGCCAAAATCCGAAAATAAGATTTTTATTTTGAAAATAACCTTTGAAAATCACATTAGATTCTTGTAAAAAGAAATCTTGATGATATACATATATTAAGCCTTCATTTTCTTGAGAAAAATTTACACTTTGACACTTGGAAAGTGGTTTTTAAATATGGGTCTTGCCAAAATACGAATTTCATTATTTTTGTCTAAGCTTAAATCTAAGATCTACACATAATATGAACATAAATCTAAAAGAAACCCATGGTAATGATCTATAAACTCTAAATCTAAACTTTACTTATCAAAATCATTCATTTATGTTGTCTATACCCTAGGCCCTTCATTTTAAATGAAAATACACATTTTGAAGTTGAAAAACCACTTTTCTAAATATGGTTCCATTTTCATCCGAATTTTCAAAAGTTGTTTTTGTTGAAAATAAAATAGATCTTGAGTTTCCTACAAGTTTCCTACCATCATCATGCTATTACAAGTTATCCATGAACATAAAACATAAGTCTAATGCATGTATGAACCTAAAACAACTAGATCTAGTCTTCTAAACTAGTTTTGAAAATGAACACATGGGAATGAGAATATATATGCATAAATCATAAGTAATAACAAGAATAATAACTTAAATAGCAAGATCTATGGCATAAACAAAAATCAAAGCTATAAAAAGTTAGATCTACCATATATATCAATTTTAAACAAGAAAATAATTGTAATACAAGATAATAAAAGTGGAGAAGAGAAAGATTTCATTTTTGGCATCATCATCCTAAGCTTTTAAGCTTATGGAAGTTCATTTGATGCATGAAACCTTCATTACACTTTACCTATATCACCTATGGAGCTTTAGGATGAAGATTTGCTTAGAAAATCTTTAAAAATGAAGTATGGAGGCCATTTTTAGAAGTGGGGGCAGCTTGTTTTTCATGGAAGAACAAGAGGAAAAGAAGAAAGAAAGAGAGGAAAAAGAGAGAGAAAAGATAAGGAATGGAAAAGGTAAAAGGTGTAAATGAAGGGGAGAGAGAGAAGGAGTGCATTAATGTGTGTTAATTAATTGAAAGAGGAGAAAAAAAAAATAAAACAATGGCAAAAATTTCGGGGGGGGGGGGGGGGAGGCTTCACGTGAATTTGAGTGAGGGGGAGAGAGAGGTTACATTGCCTTGTAAATTGAAATTTGAAAATGTAACTTGCATCATTTAATGTGCTAACTAAAAGAGGCTTTAAATCATTAAATAAATAATTAAAAAAAGAAAAGAGGCTATTATTAGGAGTGTGGTTAGCTGCCATTGTGGGGAAATGGAGTGTGAAATGAGTGAAAGAAAACTTGATTAATGTGTAGAAGTGACAAATGAAGTGTACTTAAAGTATGGGTTGAAAAAGTACTTTTTTATTGGGAAAATATATAAAATAAAATTAAGAAAAATATTTTTAAAGGAGTAGCAGAATTTTCACAAATAAAATTAAATAATTAATTGAATTATTTTAGTATTTCAACAAATATGTTACCGGTATGATCGAAATACGCGAATATGGGCTATAAATGATATTTTTATAACCCGAAAAATTCTAAAAAGTTATTTTATGAAAATATAAATATTTTTCAAATATTTTTAAATTATTAAATTAATTTATTTTATTTTTAGTATCGGGTCTTAAACAGAATCTGATCCCGTAAAAGCTCGAACTAACTAAATTTTAGAAAAACAAAATTTTCTATAATATATAAAATATTTATCTAAAAATATAAGACTTTATAAGAATAATAAAATTTTGTAATGAAATAAAAATGAACAGTGTAAAAGACTAATCAATTACCGGTAGTAATGAAAATACGATAAAAATGTTATAACTGTAACTTTTATATCCCGAAAAATTATATAACTGATATATTTAGAAATCTTATGAAATTATGAGTCTAACTGTACTATTGGTACATTTTTTATATCTCGAGCTCCGGGGCACGTTTCCGAGGCTGGGGATTGTTGAAAAACCCCAGGGGAGCACAGCCACCAGTATTGGAGGAGGTCGAGCTCTAGGATATCTTTCCTGGAGATGCCCCATTTGAGATGACATCCACATCCGCTCCTCCTCTTCCTCCAGGCACTTCATCAGCGTATGGCATGGACCAGCTTAGGCTGGATATTGAGGAGCTGAAGCGCCAGAGCCAAGAGCTGAAGCGCCAGAGCCAGGAGCTCAGAGATAGTCAAGAGAAGGAAAGGAAGAAGAACAAGAAATTTAGGAAGACTATCTTTGAGGCGTTGAAGACGGCCATTTGCTGCATTAGCCCAAAGACAGGGGCTAGCATGAGATATCAAACTTCATCTGAGTCACATCACTCAGATAGGCTCAATTCAGAGCATACACGGACAGCCAGCCCAGGAGACACATAGAAACATACTCTTGAGGGTAGCAGCAGACAGAGTCCAGGGCTAGAGAGCTAGAGACCCTGCTAGCTCTCAATTTGATCTTTATTGCTTTTATTTTTATTGGCCTGTATATTTATTGAGTACCCAAGTTCCTGTGGGTGAACTCCTTTATTATTTGCTTTTATTTTTTGTTTTTGTTTTTCTTTTGTAGTGATTACAAGAAACAAGCAAAGCAAATCTCTTGCCATGCAAAATTTTGATGAAAATGAAACAAATGACTGACTTTAGGGAAGTATCTAATTCATTTTTCATTCCTTTCATATGTTTTTATTTGTTGCAAAACAGTGAGGACACTGTTTGGTTGAAGTGTGGGGGAAGGGATAGAATTGCATGAAGTATTGAATGAAAGTGATGAATATGATCTGTTGACTGTTGCTGTTATTTATAATTAAAAATCTCCACCTTGTATTTTTGGTTTGAAAGCAAATTATGAGGAAATTCTACCAAAAGTTTTTCAAAAATCTCTTGAAATTGGAGATAGTACAAAGCAAAGAATGAAAATCAATGAAATTGACTTGTGAAAGTATCTTACTCACCTATTGTTGTGATTGGTTTACTAAGTTAAAATTAAGTTGTAAAATCCTTAAGGAACAAGTTTACTTTATTTTTAACTTTGGAATTGGAAATTTAAGAGCTGGTCGAGTTCTTTTTGTGAAAAATAAACAGGTCTACTTCTTGGAAGTTTTAGTTTGTATATATTCTTTGAATTTTAACACTTGGTGAAAGAGGTAGAAGAAACTTTTAAACTTAGTGATCCTTCATAAAAATAAGTCTTTGATATTGTTATTGCATTCAAAAAAGAAAGAAACAAGCATAGCCACTACTCCTCTGACTTGAAATTTTGAGTTATGAGTATCTGAACTTGAATGTTAAAGTGAGGAAGAGTTCTTAGGGGTATTTTGAAACCTGGTCACTTAGGTGATGAGCCTGGGATGTGCCGACTCATTGAACTCACTGTAACGAGAAGGGAAGAATGGCAAAAGTTCAATTCATGAGCTTTGAAAAACAAAAAGATGGAGGCAAAAACCTCCCAAAAAAGAAAATAAATGCTTGAGAAAGAAAAAGAAAAATGAATGCAAAAATATGCAAAGGAAGGAGACTTATAATAAAGAAGGAGAAATTCTAAGGAAAAAGTAGATACCACATGCTTTCATTTTGTGTTACTTAGAATATATATAAGCTAGAAATCTAATGAAGTTTAAATGATTTTTCCTTAGTGGATTGAGTATTTGCTTTTGAATAGAATGTTCCTTTGTTAAAAGTTAAGATTAAAACTTGTTTTATTTGGATTAACTCCTAAATTTTGATTATAGTACTCTAATTGCAAGAAATTGGTATGGTTAGAGCAATAGATACAAGAAAAACAAGTTAAAGAAATTGAATTAAATTGGAAAATTGTACTATCTATAAAGAGATTTCATTTTATTCTTCATTTTGCTTGAGGACAAGCAAAAGTTCAAGTGTGGGAATTGATAAGATCATATTTTATACAAATGTTGATGATCAAGAGCTAGAATGGACATTTGTTTTGATTAAATTTTATGTTTGGAAATTTGGACAAATAAATCAAAACAAGAGATTTGAATCGAAAATAGGAAAAATTGAAGTCAAAGCCGGCAATTCTACATTCAAAGCCACCGGCGTTCTGACGGCGTAAAACTCAAGGCCGCTGCAGCACAGCCAGCTCTGCCGAGCATAAGTTTCAACTACACTCAAAGCCGCCTCAAAGCTGCAGGCATAGAAGATGAATAAGCCAGCGTACTTGAAGGCCGGCAGCTCAGAAATGAAACATCACCAGCTTTGAAGGAGTTACATTATACGCCGGCGTATAAGGCGCCGGCATTGAGGCAGCGTACATCATAGATCTGAAGCGACATGAAGATATCAAATGCTTTGAGGAAATTGAAGAGACAAATCTGTTGGAGTGTCTACACCGGTGTCTAAGCCGCCAGCTTAGGGACAGCGTTAGAGCAAAATTAATGCAACGCTTCATTTCTGATCACATACGCCGGCTAGATCTACATCTAAGCCGCCGGCGTAGAAGCGGCCTACATGTGTAACTGATATTGAAGGCTGCCAGTGCACTGCCTACGCAAAGGAGAAATTAAAGATACGCCGCCTGTAAGCCGCCGGCGTAGGATCCATAACTGTCGGCGTACGAAGTGAAACAGCAAAGTTCATTTAATGTTTTGCACAAATTTTTTCCTATAAATAGGGGGTCTTCTCCTTGCTTTCAGAATCATCCAATCCAAATCCCAAGTAGCTCTAAATCATACTACAATACATAGAATAGATTAAGCATTCCATAGAGAATTTTTGAAGAGAAATTGAAGATATTCAAGAATTTGCAAGTGAAGCTTTGATATATTGAATTGGTGATATCTGATCTTTTTCTTTTTATGCAATTCATATGTCTGAATATTTTGATCACAATGAAATTATTTGCAATTTCTTATCCAATTGTTGAATCGTCATCCATGAGTAGCTAAATTCTTTTTGTGGGAAGTTGATGAAGCTTTAAACATGCTAAAATGATCTTTGAATCCATATTATAAGATAGTTAGAATCATGAAATATTCATATTGAATTCTGATTATTCATCATATCTTTGGTGTATAAGAATTCTAATAACTCGGAAGGGAAATTAGGGTTCATATGAATTCATAAATTGAGATTAAATTACAATTGCGGAAGCGGCGGAGTTTAATCTAATTTAGAAATTGTCCATGAATATTAATGCAATATTTTGTGTTGATTTCTCACTAAGGAATTAGGAGATGTTAATATAAAGTATTAGTCAATTATAGAATCGGAAGGTTTATAATTGTAATTTTGATTCCACTAATAATTTATTTAGCGGAAGCTATTGAATTGTTTTTGTGGTTTAAAAGGTTTTTAAACTCTGTTTTTAAATCTTGACAATTTCTTATAAATATCCATGAATCTAATTATCATTATAACATGACTTCAAGTTGATTGGCAATAGTTTAAAGTGGATTCTGCTCCTTCCCACATTTTTCCACCATATCCCTCTCTTTAAAAGCTCATTGCATTCATATAGATATTTAATTAGATAATTTAGTTTAATCTAATCATTTTAAAAAGATCAATTGCCTAGATATTAGTATTAGTTGATAATTGTCTAGTAATTACTAGATCTCCGTGGGATCGACACTTGACTCATGCTATATTACAATAGAAGGCCCAGTACGCTTGCTGGAAAGATGCTTTAAAATTCAATACTAATACAGCACATCATGTATCTCGAGCCCAGGACATGCTTGTCGAAGTTTGTATCCAAACGGATTCGAAATAGGTCAAAAATTTACCAATATGATATTTTTAAGCGACCTTATATTACTATAAGCTACATTACACACTTAAACTATACCTCAGCCTCAAGGATTAAGGGCGCGAGATTGCCAGACTTAAACTATTGTATTCTACTTAGGGTTTTCAGGTGATTTTCTGGTTTAGATCTTTGCCAATTTGGGAAACTGATATTTTATGTATATACAACATATTAAATTTGAGAAATTTGTTTTAAATTTGATTTTTGTAAGTATTTAATATCTCTCAATGTTTTCGGAATTCTTTGAATTGAGTTTTATTTCCGAAGGTTTATCGTTATTTACTTTTTAATAATTTGTTTTTGGGTTCTATATTACCCGATTTTTACAAGTCGGAGTTAAGAATAGAATTCGTCGTACGTAGTGGTTTTGGAATTGAAGTATGTTGAGTTCTTATTTTATTTTTAAGGATTCTTATTTATTTATTTATCTCAAGATTAAGAAATTTCTGGATTTGCTCGTGATTTAGGACTGGTCGAAGTTCGGTTTTAATTTGGAGTTATTTTTTTAGGGTTTATTTTCGAAGTTCTTTTTGAAATTATTTACTGAAATTTTCCGGGGCTTACACATTTAATTAAAGGTAACAAGGCACATAAATCATAAAGATATTATTCGCCGACATAATAGATTTTTTATAGTTGATTTTGTCCTTATCTTTACGTGCATACAAGCAAAGTAGCAAACATGTGACAAGGCTACTTATCGTGACATGGATCACGAGCTCAAAAGTTAGCCATGATATAAGTTGTGTCTTTTCATCAGAGGCGGGATTTAGGTTCCATTCAAACTACGGATGGAATCATGAGTGCGATGCTTAGGAGCGATTGGAGTTGTATCATGAATCATAAGGCACTGTTGTCTCAATGTAAATCGTGGGATAGATTGACAGTGTGTGTAATATACAATAAATATTTATATTGAAGAGAAAAGATGTCATTTGATATAAAATAAGAGGGTTTTATGGTCAATCATAATGTTTAAATTAATTATTTTATCGGTTATTAGTTACGTGAGAGAAGATGAAAAGACATTATTAAAGATAAAGAGACATTAGATAAGATGAAGAGACGTTGTTAACGATAAAAAGACATTATTTAAGATGAAGAGACGTTGTTAAAGATGAAGATGTATTATTAAAGATAAATAGTTATTCCTTGTCTTTTATATAAACCAGGCTTCCTCTTCTCTAAAAACTCATTCCTAAACCTAGAAACCTCTCTAAAAAGATCTAATTATGAGATTTTATTCAAGGGAAGATAAAGAAACAAGATCAAGGTGAGTTGTCTTCTTCTTTTCTATGGAGATTTAAAGGAAATATTCTTTACCTAAAGTCCATTTTGTTTTTTAAGATCAAGTTCTGTGGGGAAACTCTATATTTTGTTGGAGATTTTGTCATTTGCGATCAAGGAGGATCAAGATCCAAAGTTATAGGTAAATTGAATCTTTTTTTTTTCTTTTGACGATGTAAAAGATCAATCTTTTTCATTTTTTCTTTATCTTTTGTTGGAAGCTCTATTTAAGGGAGAAAATCTAGAGAAAACCTTAGATCTAGGATTGGACAAATTGTGAAATTTTATCAGAGGAAGGAGATATGGATTTATATTCCTGTTAAGATTAGGGTTTTAGGTGAAGCGGGATTAAGTTTATGCTATGGAAGATGTATATTGAAATTTGTTCTATTTATGTGATTAGGAATTCTGGTGAAATTAAGGTTTTAATCTTTTTAAAAAGGAATTGTTGCTAGAATTGGAGTTTTGAAAGTGAATCAGGTACGACCTTACCTTGTTTGTTATTTATGCTTGTAGGCTCAGATTTGCTTATTGATTATGCTATAGGGTTAGAATTCCAAATTAACATAATTCTATCTAGCATATTAAATTGTTTTACTATTTGTGTTTGGTTGTGGTTAGTAAAGACCACGCAGAGTGTGATACTAATATTGGCAACCTGATGATCCTGGTGTGGCGTTATCCCGAGTGGAGTTGCACCTGGAAATGATTATGGTAGATTAGGTATTGGCAGTATGGCCGCGGATGTGTGGGAGATTCCCAACATCAATATATGTATAATTATATATTTTCTATATGTTTGTTTTTATCAAGTCATGAGTTACTCCAGATTTGGAACTAGATTCATATGGTTTTGAATTGTGTTGTTTGCCGACTAATCACAGATAATAAATTTGTTGGTTGCATTAGAAATAGTTGCATGTCAATTTATATGTTGTGTATGCATATGCATTTGTATGCAATTTGGTGTACTAGGTGATTTCGCTCATTCCTTTTATTTTTCAGGAACAAGAGAAGATAAGATGATTTATGATCTTTCTGGATATGATGTCTTTGTGGATTACAAGGAGGACAATAGTAGTCCAGACTACCCTGCCGATGTTTAAGATTCATGACTTAGATTTAGAATAAGATGAATACTTTAACAAATTATATGTTTTACAAGTTTAAGGATGTTTTTAAGAGTTTTCTTTTAAGTTATGAGTTTGGTCATTGTTGGCTATGGTTTGTGCTAACAAGATTATTAAGGAGTTTTATTTCCATGAGATGATTCAAACAAGCATCCTTTCTATGTGAGAATTGGAGATATGTGCTTTTGATTATTTGTGGATTAGTATTTCATGGCCTTGGCATGTTCTTATAAAGAGAGGGACATATGGCAGGTTGTAATGCTTTTAGATTAGGGCGTTACAGCTTCAATGGTATCAGAACATAGGTTTATTATCTTTAGGGAATTTAGGTTATGAACTCCCTAGGACAATAAGCTAAAGAGAGGGGGTAGATGATGGGATCACTAGTAGTTATGGGAAGCTTAGAATTGTTGCCTTAAATAAATATTTTCTAGATTGACCTCTTCATTATGATTTCTTTCTTTGCAACCTATTGTTTATAAGTATTATATTTATTTCATTTATGTCATTATGTTTTCATAATTATTTTCATATATTTTCTTGGAATATTTGTTATTTTATTTTTTTTTTTTTTTTGTTGTTGCTCCCTAAAATACATAGAAAAGTGATTAGTAAAGCAAATAAAGCTCAACAAAAATCTAGAAATAATAATTTATAAAACCAAAATACCTTTTTACTAAACATATGACCTTTTAAGCTTCTACTATAATACATGTACATGTTTATACAAGAAGTTAATGACATCTAATGAAATATAACTGACAAAACAATAATGACCAGAGTAAGTTAAAGAGAATATATAAATACACACATAAAGAAATTAATAATCATAACTTACATGAAGAAATTTAGAACTCAACAATCACAATTTTAATAACTACAAAATTCAAAATTAATTGAATAAAATAAATGATTGAAACCTCCTCTTTAAGTTAACCAAGAGACAGCCTATAATAATCAACAAATCTTTAATGACACAACGTCAAAAAATCTTTAGTGATTATCAATTATCAAATTAAAAAAAAGGTTTAAAAAGAACCATAATTTGAATTAAATGATGCAAATTCAAAAGGCAAATAAAATATTAGAGGTATGAAAATGATAACTACCACACCAAATTTTCATAGTGGTAGTGACAATTAAGTAATAACAACTTATAGATTAAGAATAATTATAGTAATTTAAATCTTCGAACAGTATATAAATAAGTAATAATAATGAATTCAATACAAGAATATGTGAGGTAGGACTGGCGAGTTCATGGTTTGTCTTATTCGTAAATGTAATGTTTAGTAAGTATTATCTTCTGTTCTATCATGCTGTGTCAAATCTTGTCACCTCCATTCTTGTCGTATCTAGCCTTTTGTTTTGAGTCATGTCTTTTTGAGTCTATCTTAAGAGTCAAGTTGTATGTTAGCCTAGTACTGGTTAATTTAGTTACTCTTGATATTTGTCAGGCCCTCTCACTATCAAATTTATGATGGAATAAAAGAACAAAAAAAAATTCTTGATCATATATGAGAATATAAATGTATAACATAACTACATGTGTGAAGAAAAAAACAAAATAAAATTATAGTTATGATAGAAAAATAAGAAATGACTACGAAAATTGGTAGACTTTATAACTGTAATATTAACATTAATAAAAATGCAATAAAAGTTTCCAATTATGGCAAAGGTCAAAATTGTTAATGAAATGGTAAATTCATAAAATCAACTAAAATGAAAAGGAAGAACGTAAAATGATTCTGAGCAAAAATAGAGAATCGAAACAACAAAAGTCTAAATAATGATAATATAAACAAGTGAAATATACCAATAAATAACTCATCTATTAATAGAGGTGGGCAAACGAGCCTGGCGGGCTAAACCATTTTGGTCCGCTTTTAAAAGCACTAAAATTTCTTGGTCCAGGCTTGGCCTGTTTTAGCCTGTGGGTTAAATGAAAATTTTTAATTTTTTTATTGTTTTTATTTTTTTATGTTAGTTTATGTAAAAATTAGAATATTTATATATTTTAAGGTTCTATATATATTAAAAGTTAATTTTGTTACGATTTTGATTACTTGTAAATGAAAACAAGTTTTTTAAATAATTTATTAGTTATCATATTACGTTTAAATCAATAAATATATACTTAAAAAATGTTATAATGCTTATGATGTATGTATTAATTTATTTTCTTCCATAATATATGATAAATAATCACAAATATGTTATTAATTCTTACATTTTTCCTTTCTTTCTTTCTTTTTTTTAACTCTCGGGCAGGGCCAGCTCGCTTTGGTCCGCGAGTTAAACGGGCAAAGCCAATTTGGCTAGCATTTAAACGGGCCAAAAAAATTTGGTTGCGACCGGCTTTTTTGAGGGGGTAAATGGGCCAGCCCACAGGCCACAGTCCTTATGCCCAGCTCTATCTATTAATGATTTATTGGGAGCATAACAGCCAACTTAACACAATTATATATATATATATGGTTTCTCTTTCATTTTTTCTATATGGTGAAGTGGAATAAAGATGGTGTTTGAAGGAAGTATGGAAACAAATGATTGCTTAATTGGAAGTTACTGGCAAGTATAAGGGTGGAGAAAATCCTAAATATTGCAGTTGGAAATGTATTTAACGTGACTTATAGTGAAAATTTATCGGTTTGACGAGAAGCAGTCAGAACTATAGGAAAACGAATGGTAATACGAGAAAAGAGCAAAGAATGATATTGAGATGAGATGATTGTCATGCCCTAGAGGGGTATCCTAAACGTAACAGTCCGCCACATGCTATATAAGACTCAAATTTCTAACCGAGCCCTTTGGGAGTCTTGTATAGATGTAAGGCATCCCTTTACGACAATAGAATACTCTGTTCAATGGAGTTAAGAAGTTTAATATGGCATTCGATAGCCTTAGATGATAAATCAAAACACATACATAAAATTACAAAGTCTAAGGGGCATTCCCCTGCAAAAGAATATTAAGGTCCATTACAGTCATCCAAAGTCCTTTTGGTTTTCTGTGGAAGTCTAACCAAAACCGAAATAAACTTCTAAAGAAAACGCCTAGCTCCGGTACCTGAGCTGTAGCCTGCCTTGGCCTAAGCCAAATGAACTCGTGCTGCAACAAGTAAAAACTATAGGGGCGTAAGCTAACTAGCTTAGTGAGTGAAAACTTCCGTATCATAATTTCAACAAAACATTCAAGCAAGTGATTAATCAATCAAGTGGAATGCATCAAACACGTGAGTTCAACAAACATATAACCAGCCGGAAATCATATGTGGATAGACTTGCACCCTCCATCATGGGTTAGCAGATTAACGAATCCTGTGGTACGACGCCGTTTAGGCTCACGGTCAACCAACATATATATATTCGTTTTATGGATCACGATTAACCAACATATTCGTTTTATGGATCACGAAAAACCAACCAATACTAATGCTCCATCCCCATCATGATATGAATGAGTTCAAGTTTATAATTGAGGTCTAATAATTGATTAATCCAATTCTTTTAGGTGACCAAGCAATACTCGCAAACAATCAATTCTAGCTCCTCTCTATACAAGCAATGAATTATCACCTAGCTTCGATATTCTTTAAATTCAACTTCACACATCAACAGTAGAGAAATATAATTCCCCAAATAACCCCATCATGCATATTCATTTTTATCTTTGCTAAGTAACTAGTGCAACTATCATTACAAACACAAGCAATAATTGAAATTGGAAGTAATACTCACTCGGCCATGGTACGCCGGTCTCTTAGTAATAATAATCGGGCGGTAGGAAATTCGTCGTTCTCGGGATCACCTACCAAATAAGAATATCCTAATGAGAACTTCATTACTCAACTAATTCAAACTATGCATCTAAACTAAACAAAATCGTGATTCTCGCTATTTGCGGAAGTTCCAACTTAAAACGGCTATAACTTGGTCATTTTAACTCGGAATTTCGCAAATTTTATATCAATTTCTATCTACTTTGAAAGATCTATCTATTTCTAATATTATTTCTAAGTTTTGAAAACATTTAGATCACGGAACAGAGGGATCAGATCTGGTCTGTAACCTTTTCCATTTCCGAAAAATTGTTTTACACTTGATCAAAATGTATCTAGTTGATGATTGATGTGTATATAAAATATGAATGAGTTCCTAATATGAATGACATGTGATGAGTTCAATATATGCATGATCTTGATGATTTTTTATAATGAAACTTTAAGAACTCCTAATTCTTATAAGACTTCAACAATTTCTTCTTGAAAATCCAATTTTTCCAAATTTGCATCTCCTTAGTGTTTTGGGATTTCATTCTTAGAATTTATTTGTTATCTAAATGAAAAAATGACTCTTCATCATCTATACTATCCAGGACCTTCATTTCCGCATAAAAATTTACATTTTTCACTTTGCAAGTATGTTTTTAAATAAGCTTTTCATAAAAATCCGAATTTTGGAAAAATTCATTTCTTGCATGTTTCCTTTGAGAAAACTTGTTTAATGCATCAAAATTTAAAGCTTTACTATATCTATTACCTAAGACTTCATTTAACACATAAAACATGCAATTTGAGCTTGAATACTAGGTGTTTACATAAGCATTATCCCAAGTTACGAATTT
Source organism: Combretum micranthum (assembly GCA_024138025.1). Lineage (NCBI taxonomy): Eukaryota > Viridiplantae > Streptophyta > Magnoliopsida > Myrtales > Combretaceae > Combretum > Combretum micranthum. The sequence goes on from JAMXBD010000003.1 coordinate 4,727,545, forward strand.
AACAAATTGAACACTAACTCAAAATTTTCCATCTTAATTCCACTACTTGTTTTACACATTACTCATGTCTAAACTCATTTCAACTTATAAAAATCATTACTTACTGATACCTATTACTTATACCCTTCATTTTTCATGTAAAATATGAGTTTCAAAGTGGTTTCATAGGTTTTTAAAATAGGTCTAGAAAATCATCCGAATTTTCCCTTGAACATTTCTAACAAAAATCTTTTCTTTTCAAGTTCCTTATCTTATCTTCATAAAGATCTACCAACTATCACATTTATATATACAAGACTAAGCTTTTATAGACATTAATGCATGAAAACACAAAATATTCATATGAATATGAGTGTCAAGAAAAATATGAGTGTCTAAATACTAGATCTACAACTTATAATACATGAAAATGAGTTTAAAGACATGAACAAATATTTTTCATGCAAGATCTCTACTTTTATATGCATGAATATAATGATACTTCAACAAAAATTCATTAAACATAATATCTATTTCTTGTGATGGCTTGATATTCATGTCTTAGTGTTTTCTTATCCCTAGCATTTGCTCATTGGGATTTAAAGTGAAAAACACACAAGAATAGTCTTGCCATTACAAAATTATATAGTAGTAAGGCTAGAAATTATCACCTAAAGAGAGATTTGGAGAAGAAATGGACTTGTGAGTATGTGTGTGTGTGTGGAGCTAGGGTCATGGCAACAATGAGGAAGAATAGAGAGAGTTTTTCACTTTTCAAAAATTTTAGAAGAGTAAAATGAAGAGAGAGAGTGAAAATGAGTTTATATATTAAGTGAATTAGGGTTTATTTGTATTAAAAAGAAGTAAAATAAAACAAATAGAGGGGGAAAAGGGGGAGGGGTGCGCCGGCCAAACAAGGGGGGAGAGAGAGAGTGAGTTGAATTTTGTTAAATTTGTAATTTAAGTAATAAAATATAATATATGTAATAATTTTGTAGGAAACAAAATTTTCTTGGAAAAGAAAATATAATGAGTAGTTGTAAGGATGTAAGAATAGGGTATGGGTAGTGTGTAGTGTAGGTTGTACTTGTGAATAGTGGTAAATAGTAGGTAAGACATCTACTTTACCGGTAGTAAAGAAAATACGGGAAAAAGGCTATAATTGTAATTTTTATAGCCTGGAAAATTATAAAAGTTATATATTTGAAATCTTTATAAAATTTTGGTTCTAATGAATATTCCACAATATTTTTCTGAGTTTCTAGTCCTAGGGCTCGTTTTTCCGTAATGGAGCTCAGGAAGGCCCGGAATAGAAAATTTTCCAAAATTAAGACTTTCTAAGGTTTGAAATATACTTTAAAACAATAATTCACATTAATTTATTTTATAAAACTTCTTTTTTTATGAAACCGAAGGAAATCCGGATTTAAGATTCCTAAGCTTCTCTCACTAAGCTTGAACTAAACCGATTTAGGGTTTTGCTTTTCGGTTCTCGAAGTTTACTTGATTACTTGGAAAACCAGGGTTTACAATGACAATAGTAAAATAGAGAGAAGTTGGAGCTTAAAGAAGAATGATTGAAGTTGATTAAAAGGAAATGGAGGTATAAAGAAAATCATAATAGGACGATGGCACTGTGAAAGAAAATTGTTGGTTTAATAAACATAAAGCTATAGATATGAAGACATATATGGAATAGTAATTGCAAGATTGTAGATGTTGGTAAAGTGCAGAGCATGACAAATACAATGATGATGCATAGTAATGACACTCGGACTTATTTATAATTATGAGTTATTGAGGAGTATCTTAGAAGGATCTAAATGAAACCACAAATATCAATGGCTACAAAAGGTATCATTATAAGCTTGAGAGATTCAATAGAAGGATGATAATGAAAGGTTTAAAATTAAATAGTAGAAATAACAAAAGAGTTAGGTAAGTTGGAATTTAAAAGACAAAAGAAAGGTAATATAAATTATTTGAGAAGAACTAAGAACAACAGAGAGAGAATAGAGATTGTAACAAAGTGAATGTAGGAAGTGAAGAAGTATGGTTGTTGCCTTAGAAAATAAGAAATGAAGGAGCATAACTAAAAGAAGAGTTGTTAGACAAATTAAATAACCCTTAGGGAATTGGAGATATTTGATAGAGGAAAGAGACATAAATAGAGAAGAGAATGTAAATATCTAAAGTTATATATATATATATATATATATATATAAATGAAATAGTAATTTTAGGAGATATGATGAAAAATTTTAAAGTTGAGAATATAACAAATGAATTCAATATCTGCAAGGTTGAAAGATTGAAGAAGAATGAAGTAGGATGATTAAGAAGGATCAGTGGTGAGATTAAAGAAGTATAAAGATCACAATGATATAAATTCTAATTGAAAAGTGTGACAGCTGGTTTAGTAGCTAAAGTAATATAAGTGTTCAATCAAAGGGAAATCTTTTGCTAAGAAACCAATTAAATAAGAGTAGGAAGATGCACAATGCAAGTATAGGATATTCATATAATCTGAGAATATCATGGATGGATTGTAGAGTAATAATTATAGAGATAAAATGCACTAGAGAATTGTATATCGAGGAAATATTGGAATGTTAAGAGTAATGTAGTCAAAGGAAGAGTTAGAAGTCATTTGGTGATTTTAAAAGATTTACTAAATACCATAGGTGTCAATCTCTCATCAATATATTAGTGACAAATACAAAGGAAGAATATTAAGAATTGGGAAAGTGTGTTGGAAATGGTATAGTTAGTTAATAAATGTTTTGGGATTAGATGGATAAAATATAAGTGACATAAATGAGCTTCAATGAAGAGCAATAGTGCTAAAAAAACTAAGTTGAATTAATAGAAGTGTGTATAACATAGTAACATTTGAAATTTTAAGTTAATGTAAGGTTTGAACCTTTAGAATTTAAGGTTGAAATTATATTTGTAAGATTTTGAACTTTCTAAATTTCACTTGAGGAATTGATTTGGAGATTAAATACAAGGGAGATTTTCAATAGAAAAGATAATAAACAAAAGCAAGATTTCATGGCGGATATTACTAATAAGTTTATTTTGGTGATATGTCATGTAGTTGTGGAAGGGATGAACCTAATTTGAGCAGTAAAAGCGAGGAGTTATGGGACATCGACTGACTTGTATTCTGGTAGACAAATGTAATCATTTGATCAAGTAAGGAAAGGAGTTTTGGAAATAACTAAGTATGTGTAAGAAATTAGTAATTGAGCAGAAAACAACTTAGATGCCGAAAAGCAGATGGAAGCAAGGACTACAGAATTGGAAACAAGTATTTTAAAAGAGTTACAGTAATCCAGTAACTTTTGAGGATGAAAGTTTCTTTTAGGGGAGAAGAGATGTAATATATAAATAATTATTTATATTGCAGGGCAAAGATGTCATTTGATATAAAATAAAAGGGTTTTATGGTTAACCCTAATGTTTAAATTAATTATTTTGTCGGTTATCAGTTACTTGAGAGAAGATGAAAAGACGTTATTAAAGATAAAGAGATGTTATTAAAGATGAAGATACATTATTAAAAATGAAAAGACATTATTAAAGATGAAGAGACGTTAAAGATGAAGGAATGTTGTTAAAGTTGAAGAGGTGTTATTAGAGATAAATAGTTATTCCTTGTCTTCTATATAAACTAGGTTTCCTTTTCTCCAAAAACTCATTCCTAAACCTAGAAACCTCTCTAAAAAGATCTAATAGTGAGATTTTATTCAAGGGAAGCTAAAGATCAAGGTGAGTTGATCTTCTTCTTTTCTGTGGAGATTTTAAGGAAATGTTCTTTATCTAAAGTCCTTTTTGTTTTTTAAGATCAAGTTTTGTGGAGAAACTCTATAGTTTGTTAGAAATTTTGTAATCTGCGATCAAGGAGGATCAAGATCTAAAATTATAGGTAAATTGAATCTTTTCTTTTCTTTTGATGATGTAAAAGATCAATCTTTTTCATTTTTTCTTTATCTTTTGTTGGAAGCTCTATTTATGGGAGAAAATCTGGAGAAAACCCTAGATCTGGGATTGGAGAAATTGTGAAATTTTATCAAAGTGGGGAGTTATGGATTTCTATTCTTGTTAAGATTAGGGTTTTAGGTGAAGCTGGATTAAGTTTATGCTATGAAAGATGTATATTGAAATATGTTTTGTTTATGTGATTAGGAATTCTGGTGAAATTAAGGTTTTAATCTTTTTAAAAAAAGATTGTTGCTAGAATTGGAGTTTTGAAAGTAAATCAAGTACGATCTTGCCATGTTTGTTGTTTGTGCTTGTAGGCTTAGATTTGCGTATTGATTATGCTATAGGGTTAGAGTTCCAAATTAACCTAATTATATCTGGCATATTAAATTATTTTATTGTTTGTGTTTGGCTGCGGTTAGTAAAGTCCACACAGAGTGTGATACTAACACTAGCAACCTGATAATCCTTGTGTGGCATTGTTCCTAGTGGAGTTGCACCTGGAGATGATTATGATAGATTAGTTATTGGCAGTATGCCTACGGGTGTGTGGGAGATTCTCAACATCAATATATGTATAATTATATATTTTTTATATGTTTGTTTTTATCAAGTCATGAGTTACTCCAGATTTGGAAATAGATTCATATGGTCTTGAATTGTGTTGTTTGTCGACTAATCACGGATAATAAATTTGTTGGTTACATTAGAAATAGTTGCACGTCAATTTATATACTATGTGTGCATATGCATTTGTATGTGGTTTGGTGTACTGGGCGATTTTGTTCATTCCTTTCATTTTTCAGGAATAAGAGACGATGAGGTGATTTATGATCTTTCTAGATATGATGTCTTTATGGATTACAGGGAGAATGATAGTGGTCTAGAGTACCCTGCCGATATTTAGGATTCATGGTTGGATTTAGAATAAGATGAAGACTTTATCAAATTATATGTTTTACAAGTTTAAGGATGTTTTTAAGAGTTTTCCTTCTAAGTTATGACTTTGGTTATTGTTGGCTATGTTTTGTGCTAACAAGATTATTCAGGATTTTTTTTCCATGAGATGATTTAAACAAGCACCCTTTCTATGTGAGAATTGGATATATGTGCTTTTGATTATTTGTGAATTAGTATTTTGTAGCCTTGGCATGTTCTTATAAAGAGAGGGACACAAGGTGGGTTGTAATGCTTTTAGACTAAGGTGTTACAGCATGATTGAAGGTGCAATTTGGACTTTTGTCTTGTTTTCTTCCCCTCATATGAGATTTTTAGGGCACGGTTGAAATCTATCTTCAAACATTATTGTTGTTTTGCTCTAATCTTGATTCAAATAATTTTATTTCTTCTTTTTATGATCTCTGGAGTTCAAAAACAACATTTTTCACAATAATAGCACAGAAATATAGGAGTTTGTCTAAAAATGAATCAAATAAGGTATGAATTCCTATAAATAGAATAGAGTAAAAAATGCTTATCATGCAGCTTTTATTAGGGTAATCGGGGTAAAGTTAGGTTGACATATGGATCCATCAATTACACAATAAGGAATGGAAGGTGAGGCTAAAGAGCCTCTAAGCTTCAGTATGCTCTTTACCTCAAGTATTAAGTGATGTCGTGTAGTAGCTTTTGGTGTATGAACTTGCTCATTATTCCTTAGGTAGCATTCACATTAGTAGTCAGAGGATTGGGATGTTGAGTTACTTGGATAGGACATAGCTGCATAGCAATAGTAGGGCTTGAGGAAGTCATTCCCTACTGCACGGAAACAAAAGCAACCATATTAAGCATAAGTTGAGCCCTCATGGCCATGAAAACTTTAATGATCCTAGTGTTCTCTTACACTTTGCATATGATGTGTGCATTATCAGGTAAACCAACTTGCATTGTGTTGTCAATTGGGTTAACATCTTCAAGTAGCGACTTGTTTAATATATAGTACTAGCAATGGTGTCAAACTATTAACTTGCATTTTTGTTAGGATTGGCTAGTATTTTTCACAAGGGTGCCATTATCAAGTTGTTAACTTTACCAGTTCCGCAATAGAGTTGCCAAAATGTAGATGTTGAATCTTGGTTATATTGGTCAAGTAAGTGCAGCATTTAGCTTGCACTACATGTGGCTTCAAAAGAGTGACATGGCAATGACACTAAGGAGAGCAGCTAATGTTCTTCGTTCTAGTCCCTATTTGATCCTAAGAGATTATAATCTAACAACACAATTGTATTACTTTAAATCTTTGAAATTTGCCAAATGAAGAGGACCCATAAGGTATTAATAGGGTATGTTCATTTACAATACCCATTGGATCGCATGGAGTGTTTATGGTTAAGATGAGTCATCTTGCTGATGAATCCTTCCATGAGCTTATTTTGAGTTTAGGCTGATGGAGTCTCTTTTAAGTGATGAGCTTCTTTGAGAAGGTTAAGAGTAGACGTGTTAGTGCAATGATCCTTACTCCAAATGTACCATGTTAAATCTCCCTTAAGTCATCCCAAAGTATAGATTGAACTTTTTAGGCCCCATCACTTAGCCAAAGTCCACATATATTATATAATTAGATTAACCCTCTATAAATAGTTTTTTTATTAATTTTACTCAATTTTTCTCAATAGATACCTTTTTTAACTCACTTTGTGAAATATTGATTTCTCTATTTAACCACTTGAAATATTGATACCTTAAAATTTAAATGAACATAACCCAAAATATTGATACTTCTAATGTAATTTACCATAATCAAATAATGACTTTATATTGAATTTTAGTCATGTGTGTATTTCGTTAAAGTTTGCAATATAAAATGTTTTGATTCAATGTAAAATATTGATTTCTCTTTTTAACCATTGAAAATATTGATACCTTAAAATTTAAATGAACATAACCCAAAACATTAATACTTCTAATGTAATTTACCCTTTTCAAATAATGACTTTATTTTGAATTTTATAGTCATGTGTGTAACTCGTTAAAGTTTCTATAATGAAACAAACAAGGCAATATATAGCGAGTTTTTAGAATTATTTGGTTGTAAATAACACAAATAAAGAAATATATATTTATAGTTGATTTTTTCAATCTTTCATACATAAATTGTGTAATGCCTTAATTTTAGAATGTTATCAGCCTACTACCTATCATCATAATAAAGGGACGCGCTAAGGCTAAAAAACCTGTCAATACCTCAAAGCATTTAATAACTCCAAACTCACATTAAAATGATAATCTCATCAATAATCATAAGTGCAACAATAATACTTCAATTGAAGTCGACATAACTGAATGGCAACTCATGACTATCTCAATTGAGGAATTTAAACTTAGTTTGTTACATAAACCAAAACTCAAAACATAGTTTCATAAACAACAACCATCAAACATCACGTAAGTCTAAGTAGTTTGCCCCACTATTGTCATGCCTCGAAGGGTACCCTAAACGTGGCAGTCCGCCGTACACAATATTAAAGCCTAAGAATGACCACCTCAATCACGCGAAGACTTCCATACTATGTACAAGGCGTCTAACACATAGAGGAGACACATTAGGGAGATACATTTTATATTGATACACTTGAGTAACAATGTAAAGGAAATACAATTCACTATACTTCAGATACAAATTACTACACTTCAAAGTACAAATCATTAAACCTCAATTACATTCGTCCACAGACTTTCTTACATAAACTATTACAAGGCAATCATAAAATCTAGCCAATAACTTCAAACATTCTTATTCCTTGCCAGAATCCCGAAGTCATGTTCCGCTCCAACCATCTCGATCCCTACTTAGCATTCTTTAGACAACTTGTTCATTCAAACATCTATTGGGGTATAAGCTATACTAGCTTAGTGAGAATTCCCTTAATTTCGTACCATAACAAGCAAGTTATAATCAACTATATGCTATGCATGAACAAACACATGAGCAAACAATTATGTATGAGTATCTGGAACCCACACACAGAACAGATTTACGCCCTCCATATCTTGGGTTAGGAATGGTATTGAAGTCTACACGACCGCATCTAGTCCCCAAGCCCTCGACTCTTAGCACTCGACTCGGCTAGGCTCATCTAAGGAATGCATCCACATGCGCCTTAGTACCCCTGAATGAGCTCTGGCACCGGGCTCGTTATCCAAACAAGGTATCAACGGACCATACCGATCGACTTGCGTAGGAGTAGCATGCTACCAAATGCAATATGTCCGATGTGATGCATGATCAATTTAATTTTTGCTTAGGTCAAAATATTTATACATTCTTCAGAGTGACCAGCCAATATCATACACATAATAAAAATAATATGAACAATGCAGTTATCCAATCAAATTGCGATTTCGATATGCTTTAGTATTCTTTGGCATACATTCATCACAGCCTCATCATATATCCCATCCCCATTCATATTGATTTTTATCTTGTTCCTATAATTCTAATGCAACTAACTACAAGCACAATCAAGGTAACAAAACAAGGAGAAAACTCACTCAGTCATTGGATCACCGGTCTTCTAGTAATAATAATTCGGTGGCAGGGAATCGTCGATTTCGGGATCTCCTAAAAAGGAAGAAATACTCTAATAAGTATTTCAACTCAAACTAATCCAAACGATTTTATACGAACTATCAAATTCGTAATTCTCGTCCTAAGCGGGAATTCCAACTTAAAACGGCCATAACTTGGTCATTTTAACTCGGAATCTCGCAAATTATATATCGATTTCTATCTACTTCGAAAGATCTATCTATTTCTAATATTATTTTCAAGTTTTGAAAAAATTTAGGTCTCGGAACAGAGGGATCAGATCTGATCAGTAATGGTCCAATTCCGAAAAATAGTTTTGTAAATGTTTGTAATGCTCCTACTATATAAATTAGCTATACATGCAACATGAGTGATTTCCTAACATGAATGACATGAGATGAGCTTAATGTATGCATGATCTTGATGATTTTTGCTAAAAGGAAATTTTATAACTTTTTATTTTGCAAGACCATAATAACAATTACTTATGAAAAATCTAGTTTTCTAACTTTGATCATTTCCATTTGTTTTGGATTTGTTACTTAAGAAAATATAATTATTTTTGTTAAATTTGAGTCTTCATTATATATATATTACTTATGACCTTCATTTCTACATAAAAATTTCCATTTTATACTTTGTAAACATGTTTTCAAGTAGGGTTGGTTCCAAAATCCGAATTTTGTAAAAATTAGTTTTTGAGTGATTTCTTTAGGTAAAAATCAATTGATATTTAGGAAATTAAGGCTTAATCATACATAACCACTAAAGACTTCATTTTTACATAAAAATTTGCATTTTTTACTTTGTAAATATGTTTTCAAATAGGATTTACTCAAAAATCCGAATTTTAGAAAATCTACTTTTTGAATGATTCCTTTGGGAAAAACTTGTTTAATGCATTAAAATTTAAGATTTTATGGTACCTATTACTTAAGGACTCCATTCATTACATAAAACTTTAATTTGAGCTTGGATAATTGGTGTTCTTATGGCCTTCATTCAAGATTACGAATTTCACAAATTGACTACTAACTCAAAATTTTCCATCTTGATTCTACTTCTTGTTTTATACATTAATCTCATCAAAACTCATTCCAACTTGTCAAAATCACTACTTAATGATACCTATTACCTATACCCTTCATTTTTCACAAAAAACATGAGTTTTGGAGTTGATAAATGGGTTTTAAATATTGGTCTTGGTTGGGATCCGAATTTACAAAATTTATTTTTTGTCATATCTTTTGATAAAATCTATCTAAGCTTATGAAAATCCATTCCTTACATATCCTATCCTAAGAGCATTTCATTTCTTAAATAAAAACTTCATTTTTGAGTTAGAAAACATGTTTTTAAAATATGCATTGGCCAAAATCCGAAAATAAGATTTTTATTTTGAAAATAACTTTTGAAAATCACCTTTGATTCTTGTAAAAGGAAGTCTTGATGATATACATATATTAAGCCTTCATTATCTTAAGTAAAAATTACATTTTAACACTTGGAAAGTGGTTTTTAAATGGGGGTCTTGCCAAAATACGAATTTCACAATTTTGTTTGAGTTCAAAACTAAGATCTATACTTAATATGAACATAAGCATAAAACAAATGCATGGTAGTAAGCTATAAACTCCTAGATCTAAACTTTACTCATCAAAATCCTTCAGTTATGTTATCTATATCTTAAGCCCTTCATTTTAAATGAAAAATACACATTTTGAAGTTGAAAAACAACTTTTCTAAATATGATTCCATTTTCATCCGAATTTTCAAAAATTATTTTGGTTGAAAATAAAATAGATCTTGCGTTTCCTACAACTTTCCTACCATCATCAGGCTATTACAAGTTGCTCTTGAATATAAAACAAAGTCTAATGCATGTATGAACCTAAAAACAACTAGATCTAGTTACACATGCATGAATCACTACAATAGTTATGTGAGTGGTGAACATATGCATAAATCACAAGGAATAACAAAAATAATAACTTCAATAACAAGTTCTAAGGCATAAACAAAAATCAAAGCTACAAAAAGTTAGATCTACAAAATATAATAATTTTAAACAAGAAAATGATTATGATACAAGATAATAATAATGGAGAAGAGGAGTGTTTCATCTTTGGCATCATCATCCTAAGCTTTTAAGCTTATGGAAGGTCATTTGATGCTTGAAACCTTCATTACACTTTACCTATATCACCTATGGAGGCTTTAAGAAGAAGATTTACTTAAAAATCTTCAAGAAATATGTGTGGAGGCTCAAGAATGGAATGGGGCAGCTTGGTTCTTGAAGAACAAAAGCAAGAAGAAGAAGAAAAGAGAGGGAAAAAGAGAGAGAAAAGGTTAAGGAATGAAAAAGGAAAAATGAGTAAATGAAAGAGAAAGAGAAAATGAGTATATTAAATGAGAAAAAAATAAAACAAGGGCAACCAAGGAGGGAGGAGCTGCACGTGAAATGTGAAGAGAGGAGAGAGAGGGTTTTGTTGAAATTTGACTCAAAATTGAATTGTATAATTAATGTGTAATGTAACTTTCTGAAGAAGCATTGAAATACATTTATTTTTTGTCAAAATAGGAGTAAATGAAGGACTATGGCAGCCATAAAGAAGGAAAAATCTACCATGAAGTATGGGATAATGTGTAGAAAGATTGAAGTGAAAATGAAGTGATATGTGTAAGGTGTACTTGAAAGTATGGGTTGTAAAAGTACTTTCTTAATAAAATAAAATAAAATTAGAAAATTTATTTCAAATATTTGTAGCAGATTTTTCATACTTAAAATTAAATAATTATTTGAATTATTTTAGTATTTTAACAAATATGTTACCGATATGATCAAAATACGCGAATATGGGCTATAAATGAAATTTTTCTAACCCGAAAAATTCTAAAAATTTATTTTATGAGAATAAAAATATTTTTAAAATATTTTTTCAATTATTAAATTAATTTATTTTAATTTTAGTCTCGGGTCATAAACAGAATCTGATCCCGTAAAAGCCCGAACTAACTAAATTTTAGAAAAACAAAATTTTCTATAATATATAAAATATTTATATAAAAATATAAGTCTTTATAAGAATAATAAAATTTTGTAATGAAATAAAAATGAATAGTACAAAAGACTAATTAATTATCGGTAGTAATGAAATACGGATAAAAAGGTTATAATTGTAACTTTTATAACCCGAAAAATTATATAACTGATATACTTAAAAATCTTATGAAATTACTAGACTAACGATACTATTGGTATATTTTTTATATCTCGAGTCCCGAGACACGCTTTTCAAAGTTTGTATCAAAACGGGTTCGAAATAGGTCAAAAATTTACCAATCTGATATTTTTAAACAAACTTATATTACTATGAGCTATTCTAAATATTTAAACTACATTTTAGCCTCTAGGGTTAGGGGCGCTAGATTGCCGGACTTAAACTATTGTATACCACTTAGGGTTTCCGGGTGATTTTCTGGTTTAGGTCTTTGCCAATTTGAAATATGATATTTTATGTTTATACAACATATTTGATTTGAGAAATTTATTTTACATTTAATTTTTGTAAGTATTTAATATCTTTTAATGTTTTCGGAATTTTTGAATTAGGTTTCATTCCTGAAGGTTAATCATTATTTACTTTTTAATAATTTGTTTTTGGGCTTTATATTACCCGATTTTATAAGTCGGAGTTAAATATGGAATTTTTCGTACGTCGTGGTTTTGAATTTGAAGACCACTGAGTTCTTATTTTATTTTTAAGGATTTTCATTTTTTCAAGATTAAGAAATTTCTGGATTCGTTCGTGATTTAGGACTTGTCGAAATTCGGTTTTAATTTGGAGTGATTTTTAGTGTTTATTTTCGAAGTTCATTTTGGAATTATTTATTGAAATTTTCCAAGGCTTACAACTATTGTCATCCACATAAATATCATATCCAAATAAATCGAATGCTATAGGCTCCTGATCCTTTTTTTAAAAAGATGAGTCTCATATTATTAAGAAACTAAAATATCATTTGGTTAGAAATCTATATAAATGGAACTAGATATCTTTTATTCATATTTATTCTTTGTGTTATTAATAGCGACAACTAATTTGATGTTGTGAATAGTAATAAATTTTTACTATTTACATTAAAATAGTTTAAACATTTATTTATTCAAATTTTTTTCTTTACATTTTTTTTATTTTTTTTAAATTGGTCGACTGGGACTAACTCTCCATGTGAACAGGTTAGGTTGTTGACTTGTTAATGACCCAACAACCTACCATGTCATATGGCAATTCATGACCCATATGGCCAAACTAAGCTAACAAGTTGACCTATTGGTGGCAGTTCAAACTAAATCATAGGTTAAACCTAGCCTATGTCCATGTTTACCTTTAACTTTCATCAATTTAGTGTTTAAAATTTCAAATGTTGCAATCTAATACTTAAACTTTAAAATTATTTAATTTAGTATCTCCATTATGTATAATATTGTAGAGGGTCAAATCAAAATTATGGGTTTTAAAACCTAATGGTGAATTGGGTGCGGCTTTATGGGCTAAGTAACAAGGCTCAGAGAGTCTAGTTTGTAAAATTAGGAGAGGAAATTTAGCATGGCATACCAAGAATAAGAACCGTTGAATCAAACCAACTCATCTGCTCATAACCTTTCTTAGGGAGGCTCAAGCACATAAAGAGACTTCGCATGGATTAGAAAGCCCATGTAAGGATACATTGATTAGAGGTCTTATCTTACTTGCTAATTGTCACTACGATCTGAGGGATGTTGACAATAGTCAAACTTTATAAATTCCTAGAACTCCTCACTTGGTAAATGCAAAATTAAAAGAAACATCGTCATACTGCTAAAATGCTGTCTCAAAAAATTAAACAAAATTCAGTATAAAGAGCATGTTGCCTCTCTTTAAGAATAGTGGGGTTGATACTAGCTCCTCCACGTATCGTTTGTATGTTCAAACTCCATGAGATTGTCTTTTTCTCCTCCCTACCTTCTCACTCTCAATCATTTCCTCTTAAGTACTGTTATGTCACTTCTCTAAAGGCACATGTAGCATGAAACACATGTGATTTTTACAATGGATATACCCATTTATATATTTGAACAAACGTTGGCTTTTCTAACTTATAATTTTTTTTCCACACCAAAAGATATGCTAACTAAACTAAATAATTTGCTATTAAGTCCTTGTAATAAGTGGTAATTTTTCTAGCATTTATAATGTTCAATGATAATAACATGATAGAGGAAGACATTAAAGAAATTAGTAGTGATGATATAGAAATCCCCTTTGTTACAGATTTACTTGAAAAAGAAAACCCTAGATATAGAAATACAAGAGAAATGTTAGATATGATAGATGAATTAGATCTTACAGATAATGAAATAGGAGGATATGTAGAAATACAGACAACAGAATGTGAACATAATTGGATACATGAGTTAGGATCAGATGATCATCCATGTAGATATTGTTCTGGATACACACATATTACAGTTAGATTTAGATGCAAAAAATGCCAATTTGAAAGTTGTAAAAAATGTTTGGATTCACAAGGAGAAAAATATGACTTACAAAAAATTAGTAGTTACAATAAGTGGAATAGGAATTTAGATTTACTAGAAATAAGGATATTAAGGATAGAAGAAAGAGTAGATAGGTTAGAAGAAATACAGAAGGATTACAAGGGAAAAATATATTAATACAAGAAGACAAAATTTTTCTAGAAGAAAATAAGATAGAAGAAAAATTGATTAAGACTTACATAAATAAAGAAATAGATGAAAAATTAGGATTACAAATAACAAATATGAGAATAAAGGTAAGATTCATAGTAGATACTGAAATTTTAGAAACAGAAGCCCTTATAGATACAGAATGTACAAATAATATTATAGATAAAAAGATAGTACCAAAAGAATGGGTTATAGAAATACTAGGAAAGAAATGTATAAAAGCTGAACAGATGGATTGAAAACTTTTTGAATATTGTGAAATACTTACAGATCACTCTATAGAAGTAGAGACTGAAAATGGATGGAATTACAGATTTTGGAATTCTAGAACTTATGTAAGAGACATGACTTTACGAAAAACATGTGTGCATACTAGGAGTACAGTTTATTGTAAATGATAGACTAGGCATGATAATTACTAGAAAAGGAATTATCTTTTTAACAGGAGAAACACCTAGAATTATAGATAATTGCAAATGTAATAAGACAGGAACCTGTAAAGTAAGTAAAACAAAAATAACAAAGGAAGAAAAAAAAAGAAAGAAAATAAATTAGAAGAATATGTAACTGGAGACTTGTTTACAGAATTGTTAGAAAATTATGATAAGCTAGAAATAAAAACTAAATGTGTAAATTACAATTTTATTTACAATCTGATAGAAACTGGATGTACAGAAATAGATACAATTTTAAGCAAATTAGAAAAAGAAGAAACAATTGGAAATAATCCAACAAAATTTTGGGATAGAAACAAAATAAAATGTGAATTAAAAATAATAAATCCAGACATAGAAATAAAAGCCAAACAAATAGTATGTGATAACATAGATAGGGAAGAATTTAAAATACATATTAATGAATTACTAAAGTTATGAGTTATAAGGAGGTCAGAAAGTCCACATAGAAGTCCAACTTTCATAGTCAAAAAACATAGTGAAATAGTAAGAGGTAAAAGTAGAATGGTCATACATTACAAAAAATTAAATGACAATGCTGAGACAGATGCTTACAATATACCAGACAAAACAGATTTAATTAACAGAATACAGAATTATAATATTTTTAGTAAATTTGATTGCAAGTCAGGATTTTGGCAAATAAAAATGAAAAAGGATTCCATACCATGGACAGCCTTTACTTGTCCTTTAGGACATTTTGAATGGCTAGTTATGCCTTTTAGATTAAAAAACGGACCAGCAATTTTCCAAAGAAAAATGGAATCAATCTTTAATAAATACCCTTTTGTTTGTATATATATAGATGATATTTTGATATTTTAAAAAAATGAAAAAGAACATACTGCTCATTTGAAACAAATACTTACAGAATTCCAAAATAATGGAATAATTGTTAGTCAAAAGAAGATACAGTTTTATAGAAAAAACATAGAATTTTTAGGAGTAGAAATAGGAAATGGAAAAATAAAATTACAGCAACATATAGCTAAAAAGGTTTTAGAATTTACAGAAATAACTGATAAGAAAAGATTACAACAATTTTTAAGACTTATTGATTATGCTAGACCTTTTATCAAAAATTTAGGAAAGTATACTAAATTACTTTACAAAAAGACTCATACTTTTGCAAAATTAGACAACACAGAATTACAATTAATAGAAGAAATAAAAATATTAGTCAATAAATTACCAGAATTAAAATTACCTTTAGATACATATTTTTTAATTGTAGAAACAGATGGTTGTGAAAATGGATGGGGAACTGTTTTAATCAGAAAACCTCATAAATACTTTAAAGAAATGAAGAAAATTGTAGATATAATTGGAAAATTTAAAGAAAAAGGACTTAAAAGTAGTATAGATATGGAATTATGGCAGTTATTTATGGTTTAAATTCTTTTAGATTATTTTTATTAAATAAAAAAGAAATAATAGTCAGAACAGATTGTGAAGCTATAGTAAAATTTTATAAAAAGAAAAATGAAAAAAGCATGTCACAAAAAAGATGGATTAAATTTACTAATGTATTGGTTAATAGAGGATATAATGTCAATTTTGAACATATAAAAGGAAAAGATAATGATTTAGCTGATCTTCTGAGCAGGTACATCAACAATGGATAGCAGATACAAGACTATCAATGATTTACAGAAAGAAAAAGAGTTACAGTCATTTCAATATAGCCACTCCTTATAGAAAGGCCAGTCCTCTCAGTTTTTATCTCAAACCTCACAATTCTCCTCAGAAAACCTTTCTTTTCCCTATAGACCACCTTTTCCTACAATGCTTGCACCTTTTCAAAAGAAGATAAGACCTACTAGAAACGAGTTAATGAAAAACTACTTTCCTCCAATTGGAAAAATGATGTTTGGAGATGTCGAATTACTTGTACCTGACCCAAACCCTGAAAACACACAAGCCTTTAGACATTCCAAGGTTGATGCTACAAAACTTACTGTTGAACAAAAAACATTGATAGATGCTGTTTGGGCATTACAAACCCTGGATAAAAACAAAGTAAGAGTGTGTTTAGCATTACTTAATTACATGGGGAACATAAATACTCAATTACAGACCCATACTCAATTTACTAGAGCACATGTACACTTGACAAGAAATAAAAATGTGAATATTTACTGTTATGCTGTTATAAGGGGATTTAATCCTGGAATTTATAAAACCTAGGCTTATGCTAAGGCTCAAATTGAAAATTACATTGGACCAGTTTGGCAAGGATGTTTTTATCTACAACAAGCTATTGAGTTACTGGAAACTGAACTTGGACATAGTGACTTTGGAGTTGAACCTTGTTTAGCTTCAGAATTCAAAACAGCAAGAGACACTGAATTACTGAAAGTAAATAAAGAAAAAATAGAAAATTAGCAAACTTACAGACAACTCAATCCTAGACATTGCTTACAGTTTAATTTGGACAAAGAAAAAGCCTATGAGAGAACGAGAAGTAGCCTTTTCTTTAAGAGAATGAATTTTGTTGAAAAACTACCTAAAAAAGCTAGATCAGAAATTTCTTCTAGTGCATGTAAAAATTTTTGGAAACCTTTTTTAATATTTCAAAAATATGCAAAACTAGTAGCAAAAGATGATTACAGATTTACATGTGACTACTATTACAATCATAAAGGAGAACTTGATTACAGTATTTACAAAATGAACATTAACCTGGACACTTTCGATCCCTTGTATATTGAGAAAGGATGTGAATTCACAGAACAAACTCTTCTTGATTATGGATTATTAAATTTTGTCTACGTAAATCCTGAAAATTTTATAAACTCTGAATTTGGATCCACAATTAAAGAAGTTGTTTGCACTATCAAAGGAGAAATGGATAGCTGTGAAAAAAGTAAAAACTTACTGATAAAAATGAAAATTAACAGCATTCCTCCAGAATGGCTTTTTTATGATGTAAGACCTGCTAGTCATAATATAATAATAGATGGAGTTTACAAAATTACTTATCCATCTCAAGAATTAAAATTATGTGAAAAATCAATAGATTTACAGTAGAAAACTGGATCGCACATTCCATTGCTCATGCAACTTTACCACCACCTGAAGAAAACTACTTGATTTACCAATCCCAAATTTACAACATTTTCTCATCCCATAACATGATAATATGGAGAAGCATAGACACAAAATTAACTTCAAAAATCGAGGCCTATGAAGAAGACACCTCAATCATGGAGGAGATTGATCAATATGGGAAATCTGAAGATCATAATTAATGATAGGAGTGATAGACAACCAGACCAGACATTTCAACAGGAGTTACAGACGACCAGAACTGACAGGAACAGTTCTAAACAGTTGTAAATAGTTACTTTTCTTTTTTCCCATTTCTTATATTTTAAGAATACCCTCTTTACCCTTGTAAAAATAGATAACTGAAATCTTGAAAATAGGAAAGATCCTACCATTCAGTTATTCTATAAATAGGCCTTCTCTCTTAGTTAGGAGGACACACGAAAAAACCACACGATACTCTCCACTCTCTCACTCAGAATTACTCCCTTACTCTCTTACTTTCTCGGCATTTCTCCTGTACTACTTCCCTTGTATCATTTCCATAATCAATAAAGCATAAAAAATTTTGTAAGATACTCTCTCTTTCTTCTTATTTCTTTTATATTTCTAATCTCTTAAGTACCTTTCGGGGCAAAGCGAAAGGGAAAAGTGTTGTGTTTATCTGCATGTTATACTGCTATTTGCTATAATCCTTTTCTTGTTACATATTTTGTGTATTAAGTCCTTATTATCAATACCAATCCTAAGATTTGGTAATGCTAAATTGTTACGGA
Organism: Combretum micranthum; assembly: GCA_024138025.1. Lineage (NCBI taxonomy): Eukaryota > Viridiplantae > Streptophyta > Magnoliopsida > Myrtales > Combretaceae > Combretum > Combretum micranthum. The sequence continues at coordinate 4,746,070 of JAMXBD010000003.1, forward strand.
TAATAATAAATTATTTAATCCAATTTGTATGCCTTGCCCATCTAAATATATATATATATATATATATATATAAAGACTATACCCATACACTACTTCAATTAAAGTTGACATTTGTTAGAATTATATATAACAAGATACTAAATTGAACAAACTTTTAAACCTTGAAATGTTAAATTGTAACTTTTTAAATCTTAAACTCTAACGGCTCGTTCACTTCGCTTTTTTATCGATTTTTTATTTAAATGATCGTATTTTGAGAAAAAAAAAGATGATATCGGTATTGAATTGATATTTGTAGATTTAAATAAAGAATAATTATTTAATGTTTTGTGTAACAAAGACTTATTATGAAATCGCTATTCAATAAATTAAACGCCTTAATAGCTATCTGTAAAAAATAAAATCATGATTACAGCGAAGTGAAGGAATAGTAAATTAACGAAAACGTAAAAAAGCAAAGCACTTCCCCGGTCGTTTTCCCTATGCATGTATTATGTATATATTATAGTTTTCAAATGAAGTAAAATGAAAATGCTAAAGCTGGGGTCCCTTTCTTGTTGTTCATTGGGATTGAAAACTTCATGCATAGCATGTTCCTGTGGACAGAGTGGTTTAAAGTGGGGTCCCACCTTCTCATGCTTCCACATGCTCCGGTAGTTGTCATTACTCCCCTCCTTTGATTCGATAATTATCGGTCTCACCCTTGACCTTTGGCCTCTTTTTTCCTTTCTCCTTCCAATTTATCCGTTTTAAAAGCATTTGCAAAGCTCTATCCATCATATTCAACTCAATTTGGAGTATTTGTCGTGGGAACGATCTAGAGTCGCAAATAGGGGGACCTCCCACATCTAGATATGCTCATATATTATTTCTTTTCCTCATTTTAAAGTAAACTACTTTCTAGACCTTTTGTTTAATTAATTTGATTTCTTTTGACACGGTTTTCTTTTAAATGCTAGAAGATGGATGAAATGAATTTTGAGTTTCTAAGTTTAATAACTTCTATGTTTAATTTATTAGGCTAAGTGGCATGATCAAGAAAGTTTGTATATAATCATGTTTTAGTAAGATTGACTTAACTTTCGATCAAGAAGGCTTATAAGCTTATAGAAGCTTCTACGATCCTGTCAATGGAACCATCTAGTCAACCATCTAACCGTTAAAATATATATAATAATTACAATATTAACTATTTTAGTAGTTTGATTACGGTTGGATATGATGTGAGCCTTTTGATAGTAATAGGACCGATTCCATTAATATTAATAATAGAATTATAAAATCTTCTCAAGCTTATAGTCATAGATTCAAGAGGATTGTTGAGGGATCTATGAATAATATAACTCACATTGACCTATTATTATTAGTGAAATCTAATAAACATCCTTGACAGCTACACTTGACAAATAGTTAAAAGCTTCTACTTGTTTAAAACAGTGCATAAATTAGAGAAATGATGTCAAGGAATCATTAACGTAATTTAAAACAATCTCTCCCTTATGGTTTCTCTTTGTAAAGTATCTCCACATATTAGTTTCACATCACTCATTACTCTTTTGAGATAAACATACATAAAGCATGAAACTCAAAATAGATAATAACTATTACAACCGGATTGCCTAATCAAGAATATTTAATTAAGGGTAAATAAAAAATAGAAAGTAACAAGCAAACGTCAAATCTTTAAAGAACACCTTTTGTGCATATTTTATATGTATACAAATAAATTGCAGTGATGAGAAAGCAATATCAATTTTGTTAATCGAGCTTATCCAATATGTAAGTGAGAGTAAACTCATTGCGTTGTTCACACAATTATCCTATAGTAAATTAATATTTCTACATGAATGGCATATATTCTCATAAGAAAGAAAATGGACTAATTACAAATATATTTTCCTTATCTTCATTTCATATGTATATATATATATATATGTATATGTAGATCTTTATCTTTGAAATTGAGGGTCTAAATTTTAAACATTTTGCAAACATACATTATTACTGGATAAAATACTTGAAAAATACCAAAAACAGTTTATTGTTATTTTTGAAAGGGAAAATAGTCATCTAGGGGATGAAAAATATACATATTTTTAATTATTTGGAGGTCTTCTTACTCGATTTCAAAGATAATAGTATGTATAGAAAAAAAAAATAGAAGAAGATACAATTTACTTAGAGAAAATTGTTAATAAACAACACAAAAATACTTATGAAGAAACCAACTTAAGAAAAAAAAAAGATTTTTTATATGCTTATTATTATTTATTTATTTTGCTCATGAACATACCTTTTTTATTCATAAAATATGTAAAGGTATAATATTTTGAACCTCTAACAAGTAACAACTGTCACAAAAAAGAGAAAAATAAAAATTTATCTTTAAACTATTTATATTTGGTAAGACCCTCTATTAAAGGTATACCACATAAAATGCGATACCATAGCAATTCTATATGCAATATTACACATTTTTTTTATATAAGGGATCTACCTAAAATATAAAGGTCAAAGGTTTACATATCTTTTACTCGGGCAAAAGACCAGGCTAGAAAACACCCAATTTAACTATGAGAAGCCCAAGAGTGGGTTTACTTCTCTTTCAAATTTCCTTTGAACAATGCTGTAAATTTTGGTCTTATTAATTGCTACATCACATTTGTAGTTGCGTAAAAACACGAATCCATATGCCATTATAACGTAATTACAATGTCATGTGGAAGGTGGAATTCTTATCGAGATTATACTTGATATCTTTACTAAAGATCCGCTACCAAACCCCCGGCATCATGCACTGTATAAGGAGGGAAAAAAGGGGCTAAAAGGACGGGATCTTCATTATCTTTTTAGACAACCTTGGTTGATAATGCAATCGGTGCAACGTTGTTTGTTTGACTATGGACAGTTTTCTCATGCCTCTATTGGACCGAAGACTTTACAAAAGCGAGTCGTCAGTCTATCCCCCTATATCCTTTAACCCTTTTCAAACGCTGTTTTACCCGTGATCTTACCTTTTTTGGGGGATGCATCAACTGTATCTTGTGCCCAGGATGTAGGGGGGTTTTATTATTTTCAAAAAGTTTATTTATAAATATATATATATAATATTTTTATTTTTATATATTTTATTTATAGAAAAATCAAAAAAATCAGATGCAGATTAAAAAATATATATATTTACTCATAAATAAATCAAATAAACCAAATATATATAAGATACATATATTAATCAGATACAAATAAGATAAAAATAAAATAATCCAATCATACTCCTTATCTCCTTCTACACACAACACAATAGTCAAAGCAATATCAGGGGTAATATATTACTTGGTAATTTTTTTTTTTATAGAAGAGCAACTTTATTTGTTAATTACTTAAGAAGTTACTGAATATCATTTTAATATACCAAGCATTGATTCTCATATCAAGTAACTCTCCTTCTTGATGAGAACAATTTTTTAAAAAGTTTTTAGTTATCACATGTCATATTCCACCAATAAAATTAAAAGAGAGTAAGAAATTTATTTTTCAACTTACTTAGTTAAGGAATTTTGACGTTGATTCATGTATTAAACAACTTTTTTTATTAGCTATACGGATTACTTACCACAGATTTTCATATCAGAAATTTCAATAAAGTTGCTGAGACAAATTAACTATTTAAAGTTAGGGTAAAAAAAAAAACAAAAAGAAAGAAAAAGAAAAGAACAGATGCGATCTGGCTGCTATTGGAAGAAAACGCAGGACTGGTCCGTGGAAAATGATTGGTTTCTCCCAAAACATCAGAGTTGAGCAAAATATGATTTCATTTTGGGTATCATTTTGAGTCCAATCATATTACAATGCGTTTGGTAAGTCATGAATAAAGTAGAAATAGAATGAAAGCTGCAGAAAGGAATATAAACTAAAGGAAATGGTACATGCCACGTTTTTTATCCGAATTTTATCAATTTGTTTAATTAATTATTTAAAATTTAATAGTAAATTACTATCTACAACTTTTTGAGTTTATTTATAGTAAGATAATTAATTATAAAAATAAGTAAAATTTTATTAGATAATTACAAAACTTAATAAAGTTCAGGTAGTTAAATATAAAAGTTTTACAAAGTTTAAGTAGTAAATCGATATTTTTAAACTTTAGATAATTAATTGCATGAACTAATAAAATTTATGTACCGAATGTGATATTCACCCCATATAGTAAATGTACTTTTTATTGTTATTTAGAGATTAAAAAAGAAAAAGTAGAATTTGAAGGAAATCCACATAAAAATTTGCTTTTTTCTTTTGTTTAGTAATGAAAAGAGGAGAAATAGGACAATGATTTGACTAGACCAATTAGAAATTGCAAATGAACTTAATTTTATTTAAGGATATTTTAGTAATTTTCATCCACTTTTATAGCTTACTCAAAATGTAGAGAGAAAAAATAAGGCTCTTGGGGAGAAAAGTTTCCACCATTTTTATTTGGGATAATATCAAATTTGCTTTTTGAATTTTGTACAAAAATTTAATTTAGTATATAAATTTTGAAATGATCAATTTAATACATAGTTAACATTTTGTAACTATTTTTATTACCTTTTTGATATCCTTTGTTCTATTTGTTAATGTGAAAGAGACAAATTATCATTGAATTTCACTACTTCTCTTATTAGTATCTATTATATAGTTTGTCTTTTCCATGTTTGAAAACATTTCAAATAGTGTTAATTGGTAGTAAAATTAGTCACAAAAAGTTTAATTAGGAATTAAATTGATCACTTCAAATTTTAGATTCCAAATTAAATTTTGTGTATAATCTAGATGCCAAATTTGACATTTTTCCTTTTTATTTATCTCATCTCCACAACTTATTACATCATCCAAATATAAGTTTTTCAATCCATTTTCACACCTTTTTCTTTTTGTTTATGATTATTTCTGTAAAGACCCGACCCTCTAAATCCCGAGACTTAGAGTACTGAGTCCCCAACCACATATAATATTTTCATATTATTTTTAAGGTTGTCCTAAATCTAACAGTTTATGAATATTGTTTGATCAAAATCATTATAACTTTATAAGGAACTTTTAAAACAAAACAAGATTGCTAACAAGAGCAATGTATACAAACATTTACATCATATAAACATTATTTAGTGTCAATACATGACACTACAAAAATTACATGTTTTCTTACATAAAAAAGAATCCTAAGGGATCTTAAGGTCTTTACAACAAATAGGCTTAACTAACAAGCCATCTATACATAACTTTTTCTTAGCAAAAATAAAAAAAATTCTTCCAAAAGTCCAGGGTGATCGGATCCTATTTGTCCCACTCATCCAGAAATCTCTCGAAATCGGACCCATAGCCCAAATCATCATAAAACTCATCTTCAATACCTGCAAAGAAGCAAAAGTGAGTCAAAGGCCCAGTACACAATAACCAATGCAAAAACAATTCATCAAATTCATATAATGCAACATTAGACAGGTGATTATCTTTATTACATTTTCTTACACAAATCAACAGGAGGGTATTCAAACCTCGGTCACACTTCGGGAATTCAGGGATCCTGAGTAACAGCAGCTGCTTAGGGGGTTGATATAAGCTGTCCGAATACTTATATCTCCTATATCTATTTCATGAAAATAATAGCTTCATTTAGGGTTTAAAAGCCGTTGCCCGACTTTACTTAAACTCAGTCCATAACATGAGTCTAGTTCACAAGTTCCCATAAACTTTGAACTAAATCATGGTATTTCCCCCTAAGTTTAAGCAAACGTTACTCAGATACTATTCCCCCCTATCGGCTACCCACTTAACCAAAAAGAATCGCTATTACATCATAGCGTACCATTACATCATGGCAAAGTCATTGTATCATGACTTGGTTAAGCACCTAACTAACATGTCATTGTATTATAACAGGTTTGCTGCTCCTTGGACCATATTAAACAGCGTAATAGACATCCAATTCATTCAAGTATTAAGTCAAATCAATTTAAATCATATTAGGAATGCCTATTCCTAGCAATCATCAAACAAGTTATTGCGTACCTGAACCTGTTAGTATATAACTAGGATCTCTCGGTGAAGAACTAACCGAAGAATCCTTAAATGAAATAGAAATATCACAATAATCAATAAATCAATTAATATAGATCTCACTCTCACAATTATACTCATATTATCTCTATATATCATAAATAAATCAAAGAAATTCAAAGAATTGAATACAAAGTCATAAATAAGCATTTAAAGATCCTATTCAATCGTAAATCGCTTAATAAATACTTAATTGCTCAAATAACAAACTTCGGAAAATTAAAAAAAAAAGTTTTTTTAAAATTCAAAAGCGCAGGGGATATGCCAGCAGCCAAAACCGGCGGCTTTGAGCCGGTGTTTGATACTCTGAAAATCAACACTGCCAACGCTGGCAATGTTCAAGGGTACGCCGACTGCCTTACATCCTACGCCGGCGGCCTTGAGCCGGCGTGGAATCCAAAACCCAAAATTTTCAAAAAGTCTAGAGAGGTCTAAGCCGTCCGCTTACCCAGATACGCGGGCAGCTTTGACACATACGCCGACGGCCTTGATTCCCAGCGGCCAGCGTACAATAAGAATGAAAGAACGCCGGCTGACTTTCCTGGTGAAAGCCGGCGGCATAGAAACTCAAATTGCCGGCGTACGTTCTGAAGAACAAACGCTGGCAATTTTTATAGTAAAAGCCGGCTGTGTTGTAAAGCGGCGTTAAGAAATTTGAATCCAACGCTGCCTATACGCCGGTGGCGTTGAATTCCCAAGTGCCGGCGTACATTTAAAAACAGGCTTAAACGAAAAACACAAATCTCCTGTTTTTCTACTTTGAAAATTCAATCCTATAACACTTTAAAACCTTCCTCAACTACATTTTTAACCTCATATACTAACTCCTACCTACACTACTCAATCTTAGCAACTCAAAACAATAAATCAACACATTTAAACACTTCTAATTCTACTTCAATCCATTCTAAATTTTTCCTACACAATCCTCTTCACATCCTCCCAACACTTCATATCACTTCAACAATACATGCACAACCTCTCATACCCATAAAACATATTTCTAGCTCATTCCAAGCATGAACAAATAATTTAGATAACATTTAACTCATTCCAATGAAGAATTCATACAATCACTTCAAGAAGGAAAAACAAAACAAAACAACAATCATAACTAAATCAATTCAAATATATATATACCTTGTCTTGAGGAGAACTTTGATTTTTAAAACTTGATATAGATCTTGACTTGAACTTGGAAATGGAATTGAAAGAGGAAGAAGAAAAGAAAGAAAGAAGAAGCAAAAATTCGTATAAAATAATGGCTGCCCCTAAAAGTAGGTTAATTAAGCAAAATTCAACTTTAAACATATTCCAAATTTGCCCTTTAAGGCATATATAAATTTAGGGTGCATTTGGGGTGTATTTAGGTCTCATTTAAGGCTTCATTTGGGCATAATTGCTAACTTAATTAAAGAAAACTCTATCAACTAATCTTATGGAAAACCAAGATTAATTTTATAAATCTAACTTAACTTAACACCTTAATATATAAAAGACACAATTAATAATTTTACTACACACACACATTAATACATATAAAACAAATATATTAATTTCAATATATACATGCAAAATAATACACTTTAGACCACTAGCAACATAACCATTATAATCATCATGCTCATTCAATTCAATACTTAAGATAAATAAATAAACACATGGGATTTAAATAGAATTTAAATCTAGGTCATTTCAATTTCCACTCATTTTCACATGTTAACTTTGTTTCTAATTTTAAGATCACTTATAATTAGAAATATTTTGTTGTAAAACTATTTCTTAGAAAAAATGATTTTATTTACAAAAAGATGTTTAAAAGATAAATCGGCTGTTTACTTTATTGAATTGGAATAAGTTTGTAATATAATTGTTATTAATAAGGAATGAAATAATGTTGTGATAGGTTATTTTTTTAAATTAATAAGGGTACTTAGGTTTTTGAGGGATTAATGGATATCCCGCAATGGCACTTTAAAAAGAATAAAATCATAATGAGAAAATTACAATTGTAGTAATGTGAACAAGTAACTATAGTGTTTGATGTAAACTGCACATAAATGCAATCATATGTGGATAAAAGATCATTAACAATTAAGATGTATACAATATATAAAATTTTCAAAATCGTAAATTAATTTTTAATCGTATAAATTTTTTTTAAATAAAAATATATTTAAATGCACACATTAGGCAGAACTATGAATTTAGATTTATGATTCCATGAGTTTACTATTTCACTAATTTTATTCCATTCTATTGATCCTCTACATTCTATATAATTTGGTTACTATGACAATACACCAAACCTTTTGTTAAAAGTAAAATCATGAGATATAGATGAATTTTCAATATTATGATTACAAGTTTTATTACCTAAATAATTTTAAGGTTTTTTTTTTTTTTTTCCAGTATAGCCTTTTCTTGTTTAAAATACAAGTCGTAAGTTAATTCTAATGAAAGTAAAATATAAATCACTTCTTAAGCACTACAACTGATATAAAAGAACGAATTATTTTATGAAAGATTAAGTGTGTGTAAATATATATATATATATATATATAATGGAAAATTTTAGGATCTTCTTAAAAGGTAAAAATGTTAATGATAAGAGAAATTTTTTCTGCTTGAAAGGCTATCTTAGTCGAACAAGCAAAAGATAACAGAGAGTCATATGTTGGAAAACATTTTTCTAGAAAAAATTAGGGCCTTATTATTTTCTGAAAGATCCCAATTTAGGTAACTTCCAATGTTCTTTTGTCGTCATCTTGTTTAGTTAATGCGTTTTGTGACCAGGAAATACTTGAACGTTTTATTTCTGTTTAGTTTGAGCAAGTGAATGTGCAATAGTATAGTATGGAGTTTGATTTCAAAATTTCAAGTAAATTTCTTATTATTCTTGTGTAGTATTTGAAAAGATAAATTAAAGTTTAAATGGGGGTTACATGCTTCATGGACCCAAAGGTGTTTCATTGTGCGTTAAAATAGGGATATGGTGGTATAAAAGAAAGAGATTTGTTTTGTGACTAGGAAATACTTGCACACTGTATTTGTTTTCGATTTGTGCTAGCCAATGAGCTACGGCGGAGCGTGGAGTTTGATTTCAAAATTCTCAGTGAGTTTCTTGTAATTCTTGTGTACTTTTTGAAAAGATGAATTGAAGTTTTGGATGGGATTACATGTTTCATGAACTGAAATGTTTAGTCATTTACCAAAAGTATGATAATGGTACAAAACAATAAGTTTTTTTTATTGATCAATGGGTGATAATTCGAATCCTCATTATTAATGAAATCGAAATGATTTCTAAATTGCTCAGAAGATCCTTTCAATTGGCTAGAATATATTACTTGAACAAAACTAGATCTTGTAGAATCATATTGAATATTTAACTATACATTCCGTACCTTGTTAAAAAATCAATTCTTATTTACCAACCCTACATTGTCTAATCAAATCCAATTCTCTCTCGATATGTTTTTTTTTTTTCTCTCTCTTTTCTACTAGCTACTTTTACATAGTACAACTTAAAGAAAAGACAAAATTATATGTAATCCATCATATCGGAACACAAACATTCATACATCAAACTATAACAATATTGGTATGTTTGTTGGTTAGGAAGGAAGGAAGAGATTTGTTTTAGGAATGAAATTCAGAGATTTTGCATGAAAGATTCGAAATCTTTCAAAAGAGTCTAGAGCATTTGTATGTTTTTTCATTTATAGTTAGTTTGCAAAAGTAAAAGGCTTGAACTTTGTAAGTACCCCTTTTGTGAGAAGAAACTCCTTCTCAGGAAAAAAAAAAAAAAAAATCCGGATCTTTCAAGGAGGTTTAAAACAAGTCCAAATCTTACCAACATGCTTTAGACTCTTTTTATCTACTTATGTATTTTTACCCAACTTCAATTATTTTAGCTCTGAAAAGTATTTTGACCAACCTAATTACATTTTATCACTATTTATACGCAAATCACATATTCGACCCCTAATCACACTTAATTTACAAGTTTGACTATTTTTTACTCTATTTAAAAAATTAAGTATAATTTTATAAGAAAATTATGATTTTCCTCAATACTACTTACTTTATTAATTCAAGTGAATCATTTTAAAGAATCTTATAGAGAAATTGAGTAAAGGGATATTAAGAGAAGTTTATCAATTACCTAGCAATGAATTAAAAGATAAAACAACCAGAAAAAACTTTATTAAAGTTATAAATCATGACAAGGCTTCATGATAAACTAACATGAATTACTAAATAACACACAATTGTGACTTCATATCTAGATTCATGGTTGGAAAAACTTTAAGTGTTATTGGAAAAGCTTCTTCGAGAGGTATATGCGAATACCTTATTTGCCGTTGTCATTAGGCTAGAAATTTATGAACGCAATAAATACCTTAGCTTTGATGAGTGGACCAAAAAGTATCCGTGTCAAAATGATTTAATAGTTTTAGGATGATTGGATGTTGAGAATACCCAACATCTTATGCAAGTACAATAATAAATTACGTGTGTGATGGGTGTTAGTACACCTATGATGCTTTGTCAAACGATTAAATCTCATATAATAGCTTGAGGTTTGTGTATTGGATCAAATAAACACAAAGGAGATTGATAATAGTGACATCTAGATGTACTTGTGGTGTTCCATGCTAGGCTTTTACTCAATCTTTTAATATTGTGTTTCTTGAATTTGGTGAAAACTTAGCATTTTGTGATAAATTAGGTTACAGCATGTGATTTGATAATGAGGAGGATGCTAGCATGAACAGCTACCATAGTGATGCTTGATGTGAAATTGTTCAATATTTGGTAGAGGATCATTGACCTCTAGTGGATTTCACTCTTTAGAAGTATAATTGTGTTGTGGAAAAAGCTCCTAATACTAAACTTTATCAATTTGTGTCATTAATAACCTAAAGTTTAAAAGTATCAATTTACTACCTATAAGCTTTTCAAGTTCATTTATAAGTGAGATATTAATATAAAAATAAGTAAAATTTTGCTAACAAATTATAAAATTTAGCAAAGTTCAGGTTTAGATAATTAATTGGAAATATAAGCAAAAAAATTAGGTGGTGAATCCGTAATTTTAAACTTTATAGTTAATTGTATAAATTGGTAAAATTTAGATATCAAATGTGACATTTACCTTTATGTTGATATTATGTTGGTGTTATTAGTTATTCCTAACAAAACAAATGCAATGATGTTAATGGAGTTAGATAGTGAAAATTCAATTGTTATTTCTATGGCAGACACTAGACTGAATTTTAGTATAAAGTTCTAATATCAAATTTGATATTTGTTGAACAATTTAGATGTAATGACAATGAAATAGAACAAATTGATCAAAATGAAATCCACGTTTTAGGCTTGAGCTTTGTCCGTAGTTCGTACATAAAATTTTGCAGGTCTAAACTTGGTATGATCAGTAAGTTTAGACTTTGGAAATAACTGATCCCAATCGGATTCCGGACATGGAAACGTGTGGTCAAACTTTCATGTCCATATATGTACCTTGGCCTACGTGGAACTATAAGAAGTTATAATTATTCATGAAACTTTTTCCATTTTGTTGGCCAAATGTAACCTTTTTTCCAATTGGATCGAAGGATTAACAAAGATTGGATCACACTGGTGACTGGCCATTCAGGTGGGGAAGCTCTGATGCTTCTTAAAAACGGCAAAGGTAAGGGTTCTCCTCCAATCCGGTCTCTCGCCGAGCCGACTGCTTTGTCTTTCTACCACTCGAAACGACAGCTAATAAGCCATACGTCCGTAAAAGACAAAACCTTTTAGATTTTGTCGATATGCTTCTAGTTGAATAAGAAATATGACCTTAGTATTGGATAAGGATTCGACATTATTTATAAATAAATAAGTAGAATCCCTTTCGACGTTTTTAATATTGAATTTATCATTTACGGAGAAATAAATATATGGATATGTGAAAGATTTTTTAATTGGTTTTTTGCCAGGTGCATCTAAGATCCTTGAATATTTTCCTATATAAAACAGCAAATATATGGGAATATATACAAATATTTTAAAACTTCTAACAAATACATAAGAAGCCTCTTGGGTCCCATCAAAGGAACGACCTAGTCAATTTTTTAACTCTTAAAATAAATATAATAATTAACATATTAATCATTTTTTTTTAAATTTGATCATAATTGAATATGTTGTGAGCTATTAGATAATGACGGGATCGATCTCATCAAAATTAATGAGAGGACTATAGAATCTCTCAAATAGCTTAAAGCATCTATATAAAATTTTTTATTTCTACAATTATTATGTTTAATAGGCAAGAGTACCAAACCAACCTCAAATTATTCAACGATGCTTTTGAATATAAATTTCTTCCGTTCCCTTTGATTGGAAAAGGAATCAAACTTCATCAGAATAAATGACACTGACCAGTAATTACAACTGGCAAAGGAGGAAAAGTCTTCTCTCCCTTCCTTTGGAAATTCAAATGGCATATGGTCTCTAGTCTTGTGAAGGATAAAAAGCTATGATGTGCAGAAGAGACCAAAATAGAGATATTGGATGAAATGGAATTTAATCAACATAAGTTTAATGCATAAAATTAATATACATTAAAATGCACATAAATTAAATAGAAATCATATTAAGAAGGTAAGTAATTATTTGTTACTTATTACCCAACAAATAATTTATGCTACTTATTTCTTATATATAACTTAAAAAGAAAGATTTAAAAAAAAAAAAAAGATTCCAGCATTGATGATTGACATAGTGAGAAGTTAGACGAGATGTCCATAATTTAAAAAAAAAAAGGTCATACTATTTTTTTTTTTCTATATTGGTCCATTATAATTTAATAGTTTAAATTCATACCTAATGATAATCGGATTGTTGAAACATTTAATATATTAGTTTCTATATTTATTTTAATAGATTGAAGGACCTTTCTTTCCTTATTTTTTCTTTTTAAATAGCATTGTTTTATTTGACTAAATTTAGGATTTGAATTGTATGCATATAATCACTGAAAGGGTTTAGTAAAGATAACATGGTGGAAATTCTTAAAAGTAAGATGAAACAACTATAAAGGGGGTTTATCATAAAAGTATCTAAGATGTAACTCGGCAGGCAATTATAAGGTACTAAATCCACTTGAAATTTATGAGAGTTTGAGGAATTTTTACGACCCTATATAAATTAGGGTTGGATCCCTGATTATAGTTATGACCTAATGGAAAGCCCAATCCACCAAAATATGATAAATTTAGAATAAAATAATTAAATAAAAATTCAATTTAAAGTTAAAAGAAAGTGCATAGTTTAAAAAATCAATCTAACTTATGTTTCAAATCTCAATTTCACTCTTGAAAATATATATTCCACTATATAGCTTGGTTTTATATAATTTAATTCAGTATTGGAACAATTACAAATAAACTTAGAGAGAGAGAGAGGTGAATAACCAAAATTAGGAAAATAGAATATTATTATACCTTTTTTTTTTCTTATTGAATTGTGTCAATATTTTATTTTTTTTTTCTTAAAAAAATTAAAGATAAAGATGAGAGAAGAACACACTAGGAGTGAGTAGGTAACCTTATTGTACAAGGTACCCACATTATGAGTATTAAGGATCATAAGGTAGGGGACAGATATAAGGTCTTCATACCCTGTATTCATCCTAGAACCTGTATTATACTAGAGAAGGTACAAGTTCCAAGATATTATGTATCCACTATGTTAAATATTATATAATAATATTAATCTATAATAAAATAATGATATTCCATGTTTTATTTTGCAGTCGTTATATTTAATATTATTATTTGTAAACTACATTCTAGAAAGTTTTATTATAAAAGGATTGACTTGTTATTTTTATTTTAGATAAACTATAGTCGTATGTACATACTTAAACTCCCAATTTATATAAGATGTTGTTTATATTATAACACCAATTAATATACAGAAGTAGTTCTAAAGATTTAAATTTTGGATTTTGGTGCATATTTTATAATTTTGTTTTATATCACATAAATTTGTTCCACATGTATTTGTCATTGGTTTCAACTTTCACATATATATTGTAGAACTTGTGATATCAACAGATTACTTTTAAATTTCTTTTTGCATGTTTATATTAAAATATATGAAAATAAGATAGTGTTACATATTATATGAAAACATATCAAAGATTATAAACTTGATATTCTAAAAAGAAAGAAAAAAAATATAGAGATTCCGCAAAAAAAAAAAAAAAAAAAAATTTCCAGAGGTGGTTTTACAGAGTACAGGATGGGTATAAGGAGCCACAAGATAAGTTCTAGTTACGAAATTCAATACCCTGTATCTTACATTGTAAGATATGGATAGTGCTTCATATCTTATTTATCATGTATCCGCTCACCCTAGAATACAACATTATTCATTAAACATAGATATCTTCACATTTAATTTTATTCCTATCATCAATAACGGAAAATACTCAATCATTGTATCATCATCATGATGATCATCGTTATTAGTGGGGAAAAATACACCTTAACTGCCTAAGCTTTTACATTATTTTCGTTTCAAGTCTAAGTTTTTTAATAAAAAAATAATGTTATATTGGATTTTTGTTAATGTAAATTATTTATTCTATAACCTACTAACACAGTGTCCAAAGTAATTAAATAGTTTACATGTGTCGTCACATTACATTAACTCACCCATAAAATAAACTCAACTTAACGTTAAAACTAACCTAACCCACTTCTTGACAAATCATCATTGTTCTAATTAGATGCACATATAATTGGAATCTCCTTTGCATTTTCTCATGTCAAAGCAGTCCTTATAAGAGATCTCTGGTTAGTTCACTTTCATCTTTAAAAAAAAATCCGATCTTTAATACCTATAACTCACATTAAGCAACACATTGCAAAAGATGTTACCACTACTTTAATTGATGGGGTTCAAAGAATATCTAGTATTCTTATTTTCTTATTTCCTTAACTTCTAGGGGTACAATTAACGTATGGTAAGAAATTAAGGTTTTTTTTTTTTTTTTTTTTTTTAGTTGTGGATTTTGGGAAATTAGGGTTTTGTGGTGATGTTTATTTTTAACAGTCGATAGTGCTTTTGTAGAGAAGTGAGATGGTCAATTCCTCTATCATAGGTCAGCTCATTTAGGATTAGTTGTTTAAAGAAGGGTTAGATTAGTTTATGAGGTTTTTTTTTTTTTTAAAGCTAGTGGATTAGTTTTAAGGTTAAGTTGGGTTTATTTGAAGATTTGGGTTAATGTGATGTGCAAATACATATCACCAAGTTAATGACATTAAATGTCAAGTTAGCATATTTCAATTGAATTAATAACAGACTTTAATGGTTTTCTATATTAGAACTTAAATCCTAAAATTACAAAACTCAAAACATGTTTGTAATGAAAAAAAAATGTGAAAACTTATGTTCTTAAGGTGTATTTTTTCCATCATCAATGTTATGTTATTTTCTATTTTAATAAAATATTCCTCAATAGGTGTTTTAAACTTTCTTGAATACAAGACATACATGGTGGAGTGAAAACCAAAGAGTGATTTTAGTATGATAGGATTTAGGATTGAATTTCAGAAATCTATAAGAAAGCAGAGTGAATTCATAAATATCATAAATTATGGATTAACTTTGATATATATATATATATATATATATATATATAAGTGTATGTGTAGGGCATTTTATTTTCTAGGTATTCAATTGTCAGCAGAACATATGAATCAAATAAACTACATTGCTATTAGGACATCATTATGCTTCGGTGGAAATTACACATGGTAGACTCAGTTTCAAATAAAGGAACACATAAATTGAGGAAAACTTCTAATTTATTATACTTCTATATCTTTTGGAATGCCTTCTTGATCCAGTAATTTTTCAATGGACATGAATGAAATCATATGAATTTTACATGTTAGTCCGACCATTCATATTTATTAGGATAACCACACACACACGCACAGTCACTAATATTCTGTTATAATAACTTTGTTACGTATCATAGTGTTTATATGAAAAAACAGTAGCAGATTCCAATAATAGAAATTTGGATAGATTAATTAAGAATAATAAAATGGATTCCTTCAAATCTTGTTATACAAAATTTCAGCACCCTAAAGCCTAAGGATTTGGTATCTGCATGTCTTAAAAAAGAGAAAAGATGCACTATTGTCTTAATATTATACTAGCTACCTACGCACTCGTGTTGCATGTGTAAAAATAAAATAAAAATGAAGAAAAACAGAGAGAGTGAATAAAGAAAAAAAGAAAAAGTTAAAAGTTTATTTATGGAGAGTAGATGTTATAAAAAACTGCTGAAAAAAATAGAGTGGGAGAGAGACAGGAATAAGGCATAACTACATATTTATGATAGTTAGTGGTAGACAATAACTGTCATTTTAGGATAAAAATTTTTGACACGAATTATGATGTATTTCTTTAGTAGTAATAGATATGTATATCAATAAAATTTTAGGTCTTTCTCCTTTACTCTACTTTTTATTTATTTATTTATTTTTTTTCCGCAAGTTCAGTAGCTGGTTCGGGTTCCAATACAAAACATGAAGATGTTAGAGATCAAATTAAAGAAAGGGCTTGAACATGTAATTGCCCTTGCACACACTAACAAGGTGCGATGTTATAAAAATGAAAATAAAAAGCAACCACTGCATTATGGTCCGCTTTAACCGCCACACATGTTACCCTTCCAGCTTCTATATATAGAAAATATGAACTTTTATTAAATCTTTCCACGTATAAAATATTTTTACCTATATATCTAAATTAAATTAGGTTTTTTGTGTGCACTGATACATATAAAATTAAGTTCATTTTTTGTGGAATCATATAAACCAAGACGATAGCTTTCAAGTTTCAACTTTACTCGACTGTTTAATCAGTCTCATAAATATATAACATGTCAATAACCTAACGGGATAAATACCTTTTTTTATTAAATGTGATAGTAACTTTTTTATAAGTATTGTTAAGCATAATTAGTCTACTAAGAGCTTCTATAATGGGACAATTCAATTAATTATCTAATCGTTAAAATAAATATAATAATTAGAATATTAATAATTTTAATGATTCGAATATAATTTGATATGATGTGAGCTATTAAATAGTAACAAAATCAGTTTCATCAAAATTAATGATGAAATTATAAAATTTCTTTTAAACTTATATAGGTCTATTTGCCTGGGTTTTTTTTATTTATATTTATATCTGTATCAAAACGATGTATGTAAATATATGCGATTTACATCTATATTTTATTATATTTGATTTGATTTTTCATGAAATTTTTAATTTTTTTTAATTTGTATCTAATTATTGATAAATAATTTATTAAAAAAATTAAAAAACTATCGATCTGCCGAAAAATGCTATACGTACAGTCCCATAGAAAGCTTAAAGCATTCGACAGACCGTATGAAGTAAAGTTAAAAAAAAAAAATGTACTTACACGTATACAGACAGAAGGTAATAAATCCAAATATATATCCCATGCTATTATATCTTTAAATGCTCGTGGCATTGTAAGCTCCCGTAATTTAATTGACTGATTATTTCTTTTTTAAAAAGCAAAAATCTTTTGATAATATTTTGAGAGGAAAATATAAAAATTTGATACTTAAATTTTACATAAAAATTTAATTTGGTGTATAAATTTTGAATTGATCAACTTAATACATAATTAAAGTTTTTGTAGTTATTTTAACTGCATTACTAAAACCGTTTGCTTTGTATCCTAACTAGAAAGAAGAGCCTATTTAAATTGATAACTTTAAAATTAAATTTTCATACAAAATTGAAACATCCAATTGATATTTATGTTATTGTGAATTTAACGTAGCCTAATATATGATAAATATGTGCAATCGAGTTATTTCTAATATTAACAAGTGATCAATATTTGTATTAAAGCTTTATCTACAAGTATGTATAGCTTAATCAAAATTTAAGTGCCAAGATTATTATAAATTGATATTATAAGCCCATGTTTCAAATGATGGATTAGACTTAGATGTCTAACTTTTAATATCTATAATGTATAATAGGAAAAAAAAAAGAACTAGAGCTTAGTTAAAAACATTAAAACAAAAAGAAAAAAAAAAGATTAAATTGGAAAAAAGGTAGAAGTACAAATAAATGAAAAAAGAAGAAGAAAAAATTGGAATAATAAAGATGAAATCATGCATACGTGTGTGATGCAATAGTGCGGTTTCAGTTTCACAGCAAATTTTTTATAAATTTTATGTAAATGAATATAATAATGAAAAAAACCATTAGCCATAGAGAGAGAGAAGAGAAAGGAGGAAGAGAGAGAGAGATTGTTGTTGTTTACAGCTGTCTTCATGACCTCTTTTTCTCTCTCTTTCTTCTCTGTACCTCTCATCTTCTTTCTTCCCTCTCTCTTGTTCTCCTCTTCAGTAGCTGTTGTTATTCTTATATATTACATTTACATTCAATACGAGGGGTAAATATATATTGCATTCCACTGAGAAACAAACTTTCCACTTTTTATATAAATTCTCACTAAAATAACCAAACAATTGGATTAATCCACTCCCATCCCATGACGTAGTCATCGCATTCTCCTAAAACAATAACACCATTTCTCTCTCTCTCTCTCTTTCCTCTTCACTGCAACCTCAATTCTCTGATTCCTGCATGAATTATCCTATCATGAGAAAACCCATTTATCCGTTTCAGGTATGGAGACCGGTTTCTTTATACAAGTGTGATTTCAGCTTATACGTTCATATATTGCATGTGTATATATATAATTACCTATATATAGAGAGAGAGAGAGAGGTGGGGTTGGGGTTTGGAGGGGGTGGGTATTCTCCTCGTGATCCGTGTACAGTGTACGTGATATTCAAAGCTCCAAGTTTGGATTTATTATTTTGGTGATCTGTTTTGTTCAACTAATACCCGCTAATCATCATCTCAAATCACAACTTCACAGCTCACACTAGAGAGAGAGAGTGAAAGAGATTGAGAGGGTTGTAAAGTTTGTAACTTGTGAGTTAAATTTTGGGTTCACAGCTTCTGAATTGTACTTTAAAAAGTCTTAACTTCAGACATTGTTGCTTGTGGTTTTTTGGTCAGGCAGCTTCAACGATTTCAAGCACACTAGTGTTGGATTCAGACTACTTCTTTTTCTGTTAAAAGGGTAAGCTTTGGTTTGACCTCTTCTTTTTTATATAATTCTATTCATAAGTTGCACTTTCAAAAGACTTCTTTTAAAAAAAAAAAAATTTGCCTCTCTCTTATTCTGTGCTGCTGGAACTGAATTTGTGAGAATGTTTCTAATTATGGTTTTTCTTGGAAGTTTTTATAAAACTTGTGGATAATTGTAGAACGAAAAAAAAAAAATTGCAAAACACAGATTTTGACTTTGATTTCTATTACAATTTACATTCCTCTCAATGAGCTAGTTGCTAATGATAGCAATCCCAAGACTTTTTCGTGCTAAAACCATAGACTTTGTTCTCAAGATATCAGGTTTATATCTTTCAACTTGTGTGGTATATCTCTCGGTTGTCGCGTGGTGGACTATCCCTTTTCCCCCTTTTTATTTTTTGAAGGGTATGATGCTGTCACAGCAGACCAACGGAAGAAATTTAAAGAAAGGAGTTGTTTGTTAGTCATGGTTTGTTCCTGCCATGATCAGTCCTAGTGGTAGATAGTTCATCATTAGTCATAACAGAAACATACTTAGCTTGAAAAAGAAAAATAAAATAACTGAAAGACGGTTGCCGGATGAGATAGTTTTCTTTTCTTTGCTCCCCGAATTCTGTTTACTAAAGAATTTATTTAGATTAAAAGCGTACTTGTTTTTAATGCTTAAAGTTATGAAGGAATTTGTAGTTTCCTCTATTTTTAAGTTAAAGCCTTGTCCTTATTAATCTTGACTTGATGGTAATTAGGATTTGGATCTTCTTTGCATGTTATTTAAGCATCTTCTTCCTTAAACTTGTCTAAAGGGCACATATGAAAGTGCATATGACTTTCCGGCTAACTACTATCCATTTCACTTTTTGCATCTAGTCCTGATTTTTGCTGGAAGATGAAATTATTGCTGTCCATGTCCTTCAATTGTTTTGGACATGATAACAAATACTAGCTTGATAAAAGGTCCTTTCTCATTTTTCATCTTTTTTTTTTTTGGTCAATTCTCACCCTCTTAGCTTATATCATCAAACATGTATATATGCTAGATTGGTACGAAGAAATTTTTTTTTTTTTTTTTTTTTCCTCTCCCCTAACCTTTCTTTCATCCTGCCACATTGTGAAGCTTTTTGTGGGATGATTTTTCTTATCCTTCTGCAAAAACATATACATGCTGGAATTGCTGGACAATGAAGTGTTCGTTGTTGTTTTCTAAGATAGATTGCAGTTCTTGACAATCATGAAAGATATAAATTAAATAATCTAACAATTAGCTAACATTTTTATGATAGTATAATTAGGACTCTGTCTGCGGAATGATAAACTTACTCCCCCCGTCCCCTCCCTTCTGAAAATATTGATTCAATGTAGACATAGTGGTAACCTTGATAGTACTGTGTTATAATGGTTAACATGTTATTTTTCAGTTTCAATTGTTTTGGCATGACTACTACTTGCTGCAGTTCTGTAGGTCTTATATGGTAATAATATTAGTGCAGCCCCTTCCTTGTCCTAATAAAAAGTCATCTTATATTTCAATATAAGGAGTAGATATGTCAGGTTACGGTTTTTAGCATTCTAAGGATGTTAAAGATGATTGATATGGATGAAAATGAAGCCAACAGCATAGAAACTTTACCAAGGAATGGCTTTTCCAGAATAATTATTATAAAGCTGGTAGGATCAGCTAATTAAAATTCTGCCATGAGACAAATTTGTTGAATATCACAAATTATATTATGCTCTAACACCAATAGTCACTTGGATTCTAGCTGACCTGCTTTTCAGCTATGCTAATCAATCAGTACATAAGGTCAATGTATAATAGTCTAAAGTCAGAGTAAGACTCTGATTGCAATTACTGCAATTGACCAAAAAGATAAAAACTTATGAGTCACATGCTCACTGGATTGTTCAATTCCATTTTGACTCACATACTGATTTCACAGGATTCCATGTCATTAAAGAGAAAAGCTTCTGAGTTCATGGAGAAATTTTTGTGACAACAATGGATCCGCAGGCCTTCATCAGGTTGTCTATAGGCTCATTGGGGCTGAGGATTCCTGGATCCGCTTTGAACTCTGTGAAATCTGAAATCCAGGCACTCTCATCTTCTTGCTTATGCGAGATTCGCCTTCGGGGCTTCCCTGTTCAGACAACCACAATTCCGTTAGTGTCTTCCCCTGGAGCTACCCCTGATGCTCACAGCACTGCCTCAAGTTTTTATCTTGAAGAATCTGATCTGAAATCCTTGTCAGCTCCTGGTTGTTTTTACAATTCTCATGCATATCTTGAAATTACTGTCTTCACAGGAAGGAAGGGTTCCCACTGTGGTGTTGGGATCAAAAGACAACAGCTAGGGACATTTAGATTAGAAGTGAGTCCTGAGTGGGGTGAAGGGAAACCTGTTATTCTTTTCAATGGTTGGATAGGTATAGGTAAAAGCAAACAGGATGCTGGAAAACCAGGAGCAGAGCTTCACCTGAGAGTGAAATTGGATCCTGATCCAAGATATGTTTTCCAGTTTGAAGATGTGACCCGATTGAGCCCTCAAATAGTTCAGCTTCAAGGCTCTATCAAACAACCCATTTTCAGTTGCAAGTTTAGCCGAGACAGGTGATGACAATTCTTACTCAAACTTCGTCATCTTACCTTGTTCTAGATTCTTATACAGCAGGAGATATTTGACTGGTTACAAGACTGCCATAACAGCAAACTTTTTCAGGGTTCAAGTCTTTCTAGCCCTAAGGAAAAGACATCTCACTTTTTTTGCATTTTGGGAGACTGGTTGTATATTGTACCAGGGAATGGCTCGTTTATGCTCTGTTCTTGAATTTCTATCACACTATTATGTAGCTGAGAAAAATTGTTGGATGTAATGTGTTGTAACTTACCAGATGATGCCTTGAAACTTGTTCTTCTTTTGGTGTTGGTCAGTTTAGATAACTAATGTTAGACCGAAATGAATTTGTAGGGTGGCCCAGGTGGATCCATTGAGTACTTATTGGTCCAATGCTGCTGACAGTTCTGACAATGACAGTGAAAGGAGAGAGAGAAAAGGATGGAAGGTGAAGATACATGATCTCTCTGGCTCGGCTGTTGCAGCAGCCTTCATAACAACTCCCTTTGTGCCATCAACAGGTTGTGATTGGGTAGCAAGGTCCAATCCAGGAGCATGGTTGATTGTTCGCCCTGATGCTTGCAGGCCTGAGAGCTGGCAACCATGGGGAAAGCTCGAGGCTTGGCGTGAGCGTGGCATTAGAGACTCCATGTGCTGTCGCTTTCGCCTCTTGTCCGAAGGACAAGAAGGAGGGGAAGTTCTCCTGCCTGAGATAAATATCAATGCCGAAAAAGGTGGGGAATTCTTTATTGATACTGACAGACAGATGAAAGCAGCAGCTACACCAGTCCCGAGCCCAAGAAGCAGTGGAGACTACGGGGGCCTCAGCCCAGTGGAAGGAGGTTTTGTCATGAGCTGCAGAGTTCAAGGAGAAGGTAAGAATAGCAAACCTTTGGTCCAGTTGGCTATGCGACATGTGACGTGTGTTGAGGATGCAGCCATTTTTATGGCTCTAGCAGCAGCAGTTGATCTCAGCATTGAGGCATGCCGGCCTTTCCGTAGGAAGATCAGGAGGAAACATAATTCTTTGTAACGAAAAGATAAAAGGTGATGAATTTACATAAACAATGACTGGTTTAGTAATCTGTTTTTACTTGTGATTGCTTTAACACTTACTACGCTGTACATAATTTTATGCTTCTGTTAGCATATTCTCTTCCAAACTTTAAAGCCATTTCATGTGCAGGTTCGTTGTCTGTTCTAGGCGCAACGCCTTGCAATTTGTAACCCCATCAAAGTTGTGGTGTACTTTTGCACATATAGTCTTGTGACTTGATATTTTAACTTTTTAAAAATACACTAATGTGGAACATGGGAGTTCTTAGAGTTTACTTCTTGATTCTGGCTGGACTTGTTCAAAAATGAAAATAAATTTTGATTTCCATGTCTTTCAATTTAGTGCTGTATTCAGTATATACAATCAACTGCACAATTTAGAAAATTTACTCATACGAGCCTAGAGAGCTGCCGCTTATAAAGACCAGATAGCATCATCAATCCCACAAGGAAGTGGAAGATTATCCCATGCTAAAGTAGATTAAGATTAGAATCTAACGTAAACCAAAATGCAAGATTGATGGTTCAACATAGAACAAATTTCTAGCTGAAACTGCAGTTGGTGGGGTCGGTTTCCTGGTTATGTCGAATTTTTCTCCCTCAATATGCAAAAGATTGCTGCAGCAAAGAGCAAAGCTCGCTAAATGATGGCCTTAGCTTTTATATTTGATTTTGAGGTGGCAATTAAACCTTGCATTGCTCTAATTCGTGTTTTTCCCTTTACTTTTATGCATTTTTTTTTTTTTTTGGTATGATAGCTATTCTATATTTGCAACTGTTTTAAGTATAGATTCTGCATGTGATCCTACAAAAATATCAATTGTTAGATGTGGCATCTCTTTGGACTCTCATGAGATCCAGTTTCGATTCTCCTTTTCTATCGTAATGGCTAAAAAAAGAAAAAAAATTCCTTATGATTATGGCAAGCAAAACCTATTTATCTATTCATAAAAGAGTAGTCCATGTTTTGGCCAGCAAACCGTTTTAATGGTTGTTTTCTTGGGCTAGGTGAGTGCTTTATGATTTTAATTAGTTTAGTGGTCTTTCTCCTATGCGCCCTAGATTCTTAATATTAAAGCCTATTTTGGTTGATTACGTACCCTATGAGCGTTCCCTAAATCAAGGAAGGCCGGTTGTGGTAAGCCTATATGTTGTTGCTGTTGAATTTTAAGGTGTGTGTTTTGACAAGTGGATGTGGGGTTTGTTTGATCCAATACATGTCTACGGTTGCTTAAAAGAAAATTATCAATGTGCAAATTAAATGAAATTAATTATTAAACTATCACTCAAAAATTGCATATATAAGATAAGATATAAGATTTTCTACATAAATTGTAGGTATAAAACAAGACATCATGTTTGAATAATGTTGCTAAATCGTATTTCTAAAATGGGATATAGTATTTTGTTTTTTTAATATGCCACGATTATTGTTCTTGATAAGTCATAATACGTGATTTGACTTTTCATTTTACTCTGGGACCCACCATCTTCATTTTCATCTTTTTTTTTGTATTAGAATTGTCTAGGATTTGATTTCAACAAATCATGTGTGTGATATATGCACATGTTTTCCATTTTAGCACTTATATCACACTTTAATTTGTGTATCTTGAATCTCATTTCATAAATGAGATTTAGTGTTGTGTTATGATAATTAATTTTATTTCGATCTTATTTAAGTAATTAATTTAAATTAAGGTCCTAAAGAAGAAATGATTTCTTTGTTTAAGAGTTATTTTGTTGTCTCGTCAATTCTTAAATGTCTAAAAAGAATGTGCATCACTGAGCAAAAGATGAAGGTAATGGACGCAAGATAGCAGCTAATAGACCAAAAGCCATGCTCAAGGATAAAGAAGTGGCCACATGGTCATTTTAGAAGGGTAGTGGAGGAACATGGCAAGAGTGGAGATGACAAATTGAGATGGAGAGGAATGCTTAGAATCATCGAATAGAGAATATAAAGATGAAAACTTCATTATTCGAAGGGTATGAATTTCCAGAAATGTTACTTGATTAGGGACATGGAGTGGAGAAAGTTTCCCAATGTTACAATTAGTCCCATGTGTAATAACATGATAGTTTGCCACGAGTACTGCATAAGTAATCTAAGTAGGACTTCTATTAATACTAAGTGAGTTTCTAACTTATTTCATAAATTAAGCAAATGTTATTGTTTTTTTTTTTTTTTTTCTGAAGATCTTATGGATATTAGATGTATTTTGACACTTAGGGGTTCTACAGAATTTGTAAAATAACCTATACAAGAAAAAAAAATTAAATCATAATTATTTACAAATAGGGCTCCAAGTTTCAAAAACAATGGGGTGTAAGACCACTCAATAGGTCATCAATAGGGGTTATACTTAGGTCAAATCATTTAAATTTGACTTGTGTATAAGTGTCACTTACAGCCGTTGGATGAAAGGAGAAATATAAGGACCGTCAAATTAGTTTTACAATTTACCCACATGGCATAAAAGAAGGAAACCAAAAAAAGAAAACGCATGCAAACAATAGAAACCTTCTTCTCATATCGAAGCTCCCAAGCTACCTTTAGAAACCTTAACTCACCTCCCTCTCCTGCCCAAGCTCCGTAGCCACCTCCAGAAACCTTAACACCCACCATAAGTTTGATCTTTTAAGAAGATGGCTAGAAAAACATGAAGCATCATCTCTGAAGATGTTCAAGTGAAACATCTCACCCAAAAAGGTAAAACATCACCCACCAAGATGGCCAAACAAAAGAATTTGTTAGATCCCAACACTGATGACAATGCTCATGAAGCAAGAGTAAGGTGTTATGTTATTTTACATTTGAGATTGGTTTTTAAGGGATCGGATAGGATTGATTATTTTTCTAACAAGTGACTAAAATGTTGTAAACCCCTAGATTTTTGCTAAGTTTTATACTTAAACCTTATAGTCGGAAGTCAACCAAAAACTCTAAAGTCAATTAGGTCAATAACAAAACCTAGTGAATCCAGATTCGGTAATCCCCCACTAGAAATCCTAAGACAATAAAAATGAGATAATCTTAGATTATGGTCCAAAATAATGTAATACAACATACAAAGATCAGATTCGTTAAAAATTCATTAGTTTCGGATCCTACCGAGATCAGTTTACGAAAATATGGTCCCGACACATAGAATAGCGAAAATAATCCACTAACATATTTAGAATCATAGTAAGATGATTCAGATATAGCCTTTTTACGCGTATTTTCTTTACTATCGGTATTAATTTGTCTTGCTTATTATTCAAGTTACTATTCACTACTATTTATTACTATTTTACTATCTCTACTTTTTTTTACTATCTACTCTTATAATCTTACACACCTACTACTTTTACTTATCATATCTTATACATTATCTACTTTTCATTACAAATATACAAATTAATTAATTTCTCTCCCTCTCTTTATCCAAAATCGGCACCCCTCTCTTCTTTCTCTATCTAATTCTTTTTCTTTTCAATTAATTTTATTCACATAAATTTCCACTTTAAAACTATATAAATACCTCATCCCTTCTTCATTCTTTGCACACACTTTCTAAACCTTAACAAAACTCTTGCCAATTTTCCTCTCAAAGTCTCTCTTTTCTCCGTGCTAAACCATAAGCCCCCATTCCCAATCTCGAACAATTTTCACAAATTTTTTTCATTCATCTATCATCCACCATCATATACTTTAGGCAAAATATCTAAACTCCCTCTATTATTCATGTTAACATAACTAGAGTACCATATTTATTTTGATTTCTAAAACCCCATGAGCATGATAGTAGGGAAGAAATCATGAAAAACAACTTGATCATGTCTTGTTCAACGCCATGTTCATTTATGAATGTCGTTATGATTCTTGTTATATTTTATGCTCCTAATCAAACCTTATATATATATATATATATATATATATATTATGTAAGTGTATATCTAAAGCTGACTAACATAGAGTTTTATTTATGCTATTATTTTATTGCTCATTTATTTATTTCAATCAAATAATTAAGGCTAGTCATTTTGGTATTAAACTTGTCCTCATAAAGTCAAAACATATTTAAGACTTGCCCATAATCTAAGTCCGGGGAGCCTTGACAAGAATCTAAGACTCCCATGATTTCCTTATTATTTTTTTGCTTGTCTTTATGGAACTTGTCCATTTTTAAGTCCCAGGAAGACTTGAATAAAGACTTAAGACTTTCACAAATTTTATTCTTTTTTTTTTCTTTTAAGATTTCTTATGTTTTTCTTTTCTTTTTATGGAACTTGTCCATATCTAAGTTCCGAGAAGCCTTGATGCAAGCTAAGACTTCCAAATTTTTGCTCTTATATGTATATGCTTACTTAATTCTCTATGTCTTGTATTTTCTATATGAGTTATTTTTCTACATAACTACAAGTTCATATTCATGCATGATCATAATTTTGTTGTCTTGATAAAGTTTTCAAAGAAATGAAAAGAATTATTTTCTTTCATTTATAATAGGACTAAACTCTCAATAAACATGATTTTAAACACTTTAGAAGAAATTTTCACTAAAATTGTTACGCCCTAAAGGGTGCACTAAATGTAACAGTCTACCAGACTCAATATTAAAGCTTAAGTATGACAACCTTAGTCATTCCCAGAAGCTTCGGTATTAAGTGTAAGGCGTGCTCTCACAAATTTAGAGGATCATACTTTAAAATATGAAGTTTAAGAAGATACAATAACAAATTAAGAAAAGAGGATTGATAATATTCATTCATTCATTCATTCATAATAATTATCTTACAAGTCTTAGGGGCATTCCCCTGCCAAAATAACTATAATCTATTACAAGAAATTTTCTATGAAGTCTACAGCTAAACTAATGCTAAACCTCATATAAAAAGGAAAAATACCTGGTTGCAGGGTCCACGTGGCTTCAACCATAAATAATTAAACTGCAAAAGATATCTATAGGGATATAAGCTAATAGTCTTAGTAAGAATTATTTCATAAGTAAATTCTTGCGTAGTAAAAAAAATTCAAACAAGTAATTTAAGCAATCAAGTGAAATGTAACATATACGTGAGCAAACAAGGCATATAGTTTTTCGGGAACTATATGTTAAATGGATTTACACCCTCCATTTGGGGTTTGGTAATAAGTAATCTCAAAACGAGTAGTTTTAGTTGAGTTATGCTTTCGATCATTACGGCCAAGCATATTAAGTCTACTAGGGTTGAGCCAAGCCTTCGGATTCCCGCCAAGCATTGGTTTGATTCCATGTCATCAAGCAATCGCTTTCGATCATAGCCGCCAAGTGTTGTTTTCGACCGTCTAACTATCCTTTTCACCCAAGGATAATAACCCCATGCAATGTGACTCACTTTGTTGTATGCATTAATCTATTTATTTAAGATATTATAACATTATTATTATCAATTTTAAGGTGATCATAGAATCTCATATATATCAAGTTCTATACTAAAATAAACAATTACTTACAACTAATTCTCTCCTCGTTATTCTTAGAATTCTTTCAACAATTTTTACATACATATCAATTTGTCTTTCCTTAATTCTAATGACTAAAATACAAGCACAATTAAATAAAGCAATTTAAGGAAATAAACTCACATTGCCATGGCGACACTTCTTCTAAATAGATGAGTCGCTCAAACAATCCACTTAGTCAAAATAATCCTCAGGATACGGGTATTCTTCCTCGGAATCACCTAGTCAAGAAAAATACCCAAAATGAGTATTTCTTGATAATTTTCTTGAAGTTTTGACAAAATTATCTCATAAGAACGTCAAAGTTCACATAGAAGATGATTCCAATTTTAAATGGCCAGAATTTGGTCATTTTAACTAGGAATTGCGCATATAATATAGCGATTTCTATCTATTCGAAAATATCTATCCATTTCTAAAACTATTTTCATCAAACTAGATCATTTAGGCTCCGAAACATTAGCGATCAGATTCACCACAGATTTTCCCATCCCAAAAGCATGTTGTTTCAAACATTAAATCATCCAAAAATTGCTTTGATAAATACTTAGTTATCTATATAGTTAAGAAATTTCTTTTTATAGATATATAGCTTGTATTTCATCTATGCTCAAGTGTTTGTTGTCCAAGCCAAAATTCTTTACTAACAATTTTTAGTAGAAGTTTAGAAAAACCATTATTTACAAGAAATCCATTTTGTAAATTCTTCAAAGTGAATATTTTGATTCTTTTGTTTCCAAAGGATTATTTTATGTTTATCTTACTATTTTCCTTAATGACTTTTTAATAAAATAAATTTCTCTATTTTCCTTTTACAAATTTTCAACATTAGTGTCACTTTTCCTATTAGTTTCTTATGCAATTTTTCTTTGACCATTACTCAAAAATCTTGGTCTTAAAAACTCTCATTCCCTTTTTATGGGATTTCCTTTATATTATGTTTTTATGGAAAAACATTTTAGTATCAAAAGTCATCTTCTCTTGGAAAACAATTTAACATAGATATGATTTAAGAAAAGTTTTCAAAACAAAGGTAGCTTTAAAATTATAGTGAGTTCTTCCTAAAGTTTTGAAAAGAATAGATTTACTTCTATTAAATCATAGATTCTAAATTTCATATAACCATTCTTAGTTGATAATTTTTTTTTTTTTTTTTTTTTTTTTTTTTTGCAAAATAGTATAATTGAAGCTTTAAGGTTTAGGCAACAATCTTTATGTGCATAATCATGAAAATAATAACAAGCAAAAATAGCATAATGAATAATAAAGTCAAGTATTGAGAGTCTTAGCTTCTTTAAGGCTCCCGAGACTAAGAAATAGACTAGTCGCAAAAAGAAAAGAAAATAAAATAGAGAAAATTGTTTCGACTTGATGAGGACAAGTCTAAGACTATAGACTAGTCTTAAAACAACATGGAATAAATAAATTACAAAGAAAGAAAATAAATAAATTGCTTTTGCATGAAAGTAAATAAATTACAAGTGAGCTTATATGCTCTAATGAATACATATGTGTAGATACATAATTATATTTAGTTAGATATAATAACAACAATAATATGAGCAAAGTAAAATAACAACATAAATATATAAATAGATATTTATGAACAAGAACAATACATGAACATAGTATAGCTTTCATAACATTTAGTTTTTGGAATCTCACACCATGGTCATGTGAAGTTACATGATATGGTAAGAAGAAATTTGTAAAGAAAATTTTACTAAATAGGGTTTTGGAGTATTATGTGTGAATGTGTTTTGTGTATGTAGAGGGGGTTTGAGAGTATTTTGAGAGAGTTTTGAGAGTATTTTGAGAGAGTTTTGAGAGGAGAATTTTGGGAGAGATTTAGTAGTGAATTTGTGGGTAGCAAATGTGTTAATGAAGTGAAAGAGGAGGGGAATATTTATAGGAAAATGAGGAGTGAATTTGACGTGATTTAAATAAAGAAAAATTGAAAAAAAAAATGAGAGAGGAAGAGATGGAGGGGTGCGGGCCATGGTGAGTGAGAGAGATAGTTGATAATTTTTGTATTTTTGTTAATTAAATATAATAATAAGTAAGGTAGATGTGAAATAAAGTTATGGAAAAGGTAAAAGGTAAAGATAATAGGTGTATAGAGTGTAAGAATAGGTTTTAGAAAAATTAGAGATGAATGAATAGTGTAGAATAGTAATGAATAGTGTAATGTAAAGTAGATATGACTAATAAAGTATCGGTAGTAAGAAAATATACGTATAATCTGATATTTTTACTTACAAAAAAAATTGTAAAACTAATATTTTTGAAAACCTTATATATTTACGAGTCTAACAGTATGTTCGGAATATTTTTACTATTCCAAGCCTCAAGACACATTTTTCAAGAACTATATCCGTTCGGGTTCAAAATGATTTATGGTTTTACTAATTTGATCTTTTTAAGCTTTCTTATGTTATTACGAACTATTCTAATACTAATATCTTACTTACTCACTTAGGGTTGCGAAGATGGGATTACCGGACTTAAACTATTACGTCTAACTAGGGTTTTATTGATCTTAGGGTTTTCGGTTAACCTTCCGATTCGGGTTTAAGCTTAACCGATCACAAAACTTTGGGGGTTTACAAAAACATAGGATAATGGCTCAACTATATTAGTTCCAAATTGCTAAAGTAAATTTTTATAAATTTTAATATTGATAATTCTTTGTTCTGCAAATTTTTTTAAAACTTATTTATAGGATTTATACCAATACTTTGAAGAACACTAAGAACCAAACAAATTTTCTAAATCAAGTTTAAGAGCAACTTATTAGTTAAAAATCCACTTAGGAAATAAAAGTGGTATATACCTTAAAGAACTGAATTAAGAAGTAAATTTATTTTCAAGAAATTAAGAAAATATAAAAATAACAGATATATTGAGTAGGCACTCCTTTGCAACAAACTTAAGATTTTTAATTTTCTTTCCAACAACTTATATTTTTTTGTTAAACTCTTAGAAATAAATTGTTTTATGAAAAATCATTGTTAAGACAGCACCACTAGAATCATGCATATAATAAGATTATATATCTATATTAAAGGATTTTTTAACTATATATATATGTGTGTGTGTGCTTGCTATAGAATTTTTGGATGATGTAGAACTTGGGAAAATTCAATTTAAGGGTTGGAATTTTCGTGTTGAATCTGTACCAACCCATTTTGGAACCCAAATGGCTTTAAATATAAAAAGTGACCTTAGAAATAGATAGATCTTTTCAAGTAGGTAGAAAATGACATTTAATATGCATAAGTCTGACTTAAAATAAGCAAGTTATGATCATTTTAAGCTAGAATTTCGCATAATCCGAATTTTGATGAAAATTTTAAGATAAAATTAGCGAGTTTAAGTAGAACTTCCACGAAATACTTAATTCAGGTATTTCTTTTTGTTTAGATGATAAGAAAGGAGAAGTTCCTTGTTCTGAGGACAATTACTACTAGTGGATTTTTTGCACCATGGTTGAGTGAGTTTATTTCATTAATTTCGTACTTATGCTTTTACTTGTAGCATAGTGGTACTAGATTAGGAAAAGATAAAAATTGAAAGTGCATGTGCCTCATAATATTGGTTGAAATTATCCTAAGTATATTGAGGCTTAAATTGTTAATATTCAAGTTGTTGTTTTAGTACTATATTGAAGTATATGCAAATTTTATGATCCCTCCATGATATTAATACCATGCTTAAAGAGCCTAATTAAATGAATTCATGCATATCATGAAGTGAGTCACATTGCATTCATTACTATACCTTTGGTGAGACAAAAGC
Source organism: Combretum micranthum (assembly GCA_024138025.1). Lineage (NCBI taxonomy): Eukaryota > Viridiplantae > Streptophyta > Magnoliopsida > Myrtales > Combretaceae > Combretum > Combretum micranthum. The sequence goes on from JAMXBD010000003.1 coordinate 4,778,361, forward strand.
ATAGTAGTAAGGTACGCCAGGGTCCGAAAATTTGCATTAATATTTTTAGCATGTAGGAGCCTGTATGAACTGCGTTTTAAAGGCGAGTAGTAGCCCGAAAGAACTACCAAAAATTTAATATTTGCGAACTTTGGTCAAATGGGCCCGGTACACCTAACCCTAAATGGAGAGTATAAATCCATTCAACATATGATTTCCAGTTAATCATGTATATTGTTTGCCAATGTGTTTGTTGCATTACATATGCTTGTATAATTAACTTGTTTGAACTTTCTTGTACGAGTACATTTTTATGAGAATATTTCTTGCTAACAAAGTAAGCTTACACTCCCTTAGATATCTTTTGCAATTCCCCTTTTTGTAGTTGAAGCCCTGGAGATGCTTTTTGCAGGTACAAACTTTTGATCCATGAGCTTTTGAAAAAAGATATGGCCTAGAAGTAGACGTAGACTTCCAAGGAAAACCCTTTTGTAATTTATTTTGGAAATTAGACTATGGAGCTTAAGTGTATAATTTGATGGGGAATGCCCCCTTTGGTTATATAAGACTCCTAATATTTGAATTAAGTTATGATGTTATGAGTTCCATTCTTGAATGTCATTTCTATAACTTCTTAAACTACTTATTTCAAAGAATGGTACTTTATAATTGTGAAAGTACGTCTTACATCCAGTATCGAAGCTTTTGCATGACTAAGGTAGTCATTCCTAAACTTTAATATTGAGTGTAGTGGGTTGTCATGTTAAGGGTACCTTTCGGGGTATGACAAATGTCATGCAATGTATTAGGCACAAGTGTGCACCCAACAAACTATGTTTGTTGACTAAAGCATGCCTTTATGGAAGTGAAAAGTGGCAACTCATTGAGGAACTTGGGTTCAGTGGTCTGTTAAGTTTGAAGCTTAACTTTATCAATAGGAAGCTATCTAGAGACTTGTTATTTGATTTTGATGAAGACATTTGCATGTTGTATATGCAGAACGTGAGGTAATAATAAGTCTTGAAAATGTACAGGATATTTTTAGGTTGAACTCCACTAGGGTGGATGTGGAATGTCACAAAATAGATGAAAAAATTGAGGATCATCTAAAGATTTTTTGTATAATGGAGGGTTGAAAGTAGCAAGTCTATGGGAGCTGATACATAAGAAGCATATAGAGTCACCTCACCAATTCAAAGCTGCTGCAATGCTCTATCTCGTCAGCATTTTCATTTCTCTGACTTCAGACTTTGAAGTCCCAAGAAATTACCTCAGTGTGGCACAAGATGTAGATAACACTTCTAATTTGAATTAGACAAAACATCTATTAGATTAATTGTGTGAAGGAATTAGTCACTGGAGAAAAGGCAAGCAGCTTTTATGCCGGTAGATGCATCATGTTGTTAAAGGTATGTATGTTATTTACTAACCTAGAACTCTTCTAACATAAGTGGACCTAAGACAAAAGCAAAGACCTAGAGCATTTAGAATGTCATTTTTTCGGGTCCGGTCGTAAGTGCCATGTGTAGACACCCAATTTTTGCCCAATTAAAAATTAGGCTTAAGTTTAGAATAAATTAATGTCATGTTGAGTTCATTAAAAATATAAAATATAATAATAAAAATAATAAATAATAGTATAATAAAAAAGAGAGAAAAGAAAAATAGAAAAAATAAAAAAATAGAGAATAAAATATGTATAATAAAATAATTAAATGAATAATAGTATGTAAATAAAATATATGTAAGAAAAATTAAAATAAATAATTATTTGAGCTTAATATAACATATATTTTATTAGTCTTAAGTATTAGTGGGTTAGCTATATGACCAAGGCACAGCCAACGGCCTAACGGTTCAGACCATAGCACAGGAGCAAAGGGACCTGAGTTTGATCCTAGCCCAAGGCAGATTTTGCCTCTTTTTGTTCAATTTTTTTCCCCAAAAGACACATCGGTTCATCCACTTTGAGACCTCATTTGAGCAACGAATCTTTGTGTTTTTCGAATTAATTGTACAACACAAACTAGGCATGGATACATCACATCTGTACATATTTCATGCATTATTTCATCCCAAAAGCATTTTAATCAAAGCATGAAAATTGGGAAAAAATTCGAATGGACATGATTTTTCAAATTTCAAAATTGGCCGAATTGTATTAATTGATCAAATTAAATACACTTAATCAAGGAGTCATGACCGTAAACACAAGATTCGTGATCAATTTGAACCAACAATCACGAATCGAGTCCCAATTTTGAATCGTTCTTATTGGAAAAATATAACGATTCGTGATTCAAAAATTGAACCATTACAAAGCTTCGAAATGACAAATTGTTTCGAACTCTATAAATAGGATCACCCCACAAGCAAAAGCACAATTCATTTCGAAAACACACACTACAAGATCGAGATCTGAAAATAGAGTAGAAAGTGTTCGAATTGCAAAAATTGCAAATTCGAAGTGATCAATTTCGATCCAATAAGAGTGTTAGGATCATCTAGGAAGTGTTTTTGATTGATTACAGTGTTAGAATTGCTCGAATTGCATTTGGAATTCTGCAAATTTTCGAAAATTTTTTTTTTTATCCTTGACGCCGTCAACCACCGCACGAACCACCACTTCTGGTGGTTCTGAGAGTGAACCACCACCACCAACGACGCAGCAGCCCCATCCACGTCGGCCGACAAGGTTCAGGCTTCGAAAACCACCAGAGCGGCGAGGAATGCCTTGAAGTCACCGTCATCGTCTTCTTCACCCGACGGTATCCAAGATCCACCCGAAACTCGAGATCCAACTCGGTCGGTCGTCGTCAACGGTCGTCGATCGTCGTCAACGATCGTCGTCAATTCAGTCCCAGATCTATGGTCCATATTCAATCAGAGGATCAGACGGTCCAGATTGATCAAAGCGATCTACGGTCCAGATTCAATCAGAAATCAGACGGTCCAGATTCGATCAAAGCATCAACGCTCCAGATCGAAATCATCAAATCCTGCGTCCAGATTTAGTCTACAGATCAGACGCTCCAATCTGATCCGAAAATCCAACGGTCCAGGTTAGTCCGCAATATTTTATTAGTAATTTAATATATTTAATTTTGGAAAATAGGAAAAAAATTAATAAAAATTAGTAAAAAATCCAGAAAATTCAGAAAAATCCAGAAAAATTAGAATAATATTTTTAATAAAATTTACATGTTTTAGCAATTTTTATATGTTTGGATATATTGAATATGTATTTGCATATAAATTGATCTTTAAATATATATTTGATGCATGAGATGTTTTGTTTTTTTGTATTTTAATTCTGTTATGATATATTTTGAATATATTCTGTACATATGTGATGATTATTTAATTTTGAAAAATAATAAATTGTAAATAGATTTTTTAAAACCAAAATTGTTGTAATAAAAAAATTGTTTTTTTTAAAAAAATCTTGATATTGATCAAGTTTTTTTTTATCAAAATTTATCTTCATAAATTTACTATGAAGATATTAATCAAGTTTTTATCAAATTATCTTTATAAATTTTCTATGAAATAATACTCAAAGTTTTCAAAATTATTTTCATAAATTGACTTTGAAAATAATTAAAGTTGTTCAAAAATTTTTCATAAATTTGCTATGAAAATATTCAGTATTTTTAATCAAAATTGATTTTCATGTAGCATTAAATTAGCCATGAATTATCATAAATTAATGATTTTTGAACTTAGAAAAATATATTTTTTATGAAATAAAATTCAATTGATTAATCATAGGATCATCAAATTAGTTTTCATAAAAATTCAAAATTTAATGAACTTAAAGTGAGAATATTTTGAAAATAATAAAATTGATCAACAAACTAAGTTCTTTATAAAAAACTCCGTTCTGTCTGATCTCGATTAGCGAGTACGTAGCACCTACGGGCGACAATAAAATTAGAAAAAATATATTTTGTTTTGATAGTTTGAAATAATCATTTTGTACATATTATAAGTTTTTTTTAAAAGGAAAAAATACAAATGTTTGTTGATATTTAAATCCTAAGAAAAAAAATACATAAAAATAAAAATGCATGATTAAACTTGTAGATATTTGTTTTATAAATGTTTTGTTTTGAATTTTTTAGTATAGAAAAGATAAATTCTAAATTTTTAAATTAAAGTGGTAAACCGCTTAGGTTTTAATAGGTTAGCCCCCGAACTCAGATATCTGATTTTTAAAAAATTTTGATTTTTTAAATCAAACTTTTCGCAGACTAGTGGCTAAGTTAGGATTAACCGACCCATTAATCCTGGCTTTCATTTTTTCCCGATTTATATCCTGTGGCACTCTAAAAAGTTTTCAAAAATTAAAATTTCTTTAACCCCTAGTCGAGGATTCATGTTAAATGGGTTAGGGTTTAATATGAATCGGGTTAGAAAATGAACCATGATTTTCAAAATCCAGGCTCGACACCATGTCTCCAATGCTAAGTTCAATGTATTTATACTAGGTAACGTATTTTGTGCTTGGTTATTTTTTTCCAGTTCCTATGCTAGAGCTCAAGTACTAGATCTTGAATTCTAAGTACAATGTATTTCTGCTTGGTCATTTGTTCTAGGTACTCTTATGAGTTATAGGTTAATAGTGCCAAGTGTAATGTATTTAAGCTAGGAAGTGTATTTTGTGCTAGATCACTTGTTCTAGGTCTTTTTATATATGCTAGGTCATCAGTACTAGGTATAATGTATTAGAGCTAGGTCATTTGTTGTAGCTCCTCTTATAAGTGCTAGGTCATCAATGTTAGGTGTAATGTATTAGTATTAGGTAGTGTATTTTGTTCTAGGTTAGTATATTTTATGCCAAGTGAAGACACTTAACTTAATACCGACCCATCAAATATACTAACCTATGATATTTTTTGTGCTGCTAGCATACTATGGCAGTCTATTGAGGAATGATCCCTAACAAATTCCTAGCTGTGGATGTTAGGACAAAAGGATGAAGAAGAAAGTCTTAAAGAAAGGGGGTGTGTGCATCGAAGAACGATTGGTTGGCATAAAAACACATGAGCTCTATTCAATTTGATCGCTGTTCTTTAATAGTGTAGTGACCTACTGAATTCATGCAATCCACAATCCATAAGTTCCAGCTGGATCAGCCTGTTGCACAACTAGACCCAATAGGACTACCAACCTCGAAGACGGGCGAAGAGGTTACATATAATTTCTCGTTCTTTATTACTAAACTAATTCAAGCTTGACATACTTTTCCAAATTGAGTATAATGGAACAGAAATCAGTGCTCTATGGGTAGAGGTTACTTCATTGAAGGCACACATGGAAGTATAGGTTTGTGCCATTATTATGTACTTTTTCATTTTGAATGTTTCTATTGTGGTTTGATGGTGTCTTGTTCACATAGGAAAGGGATTAGTGGATTGAGGAAAGGCTTAAGCTGATCGAGGAAAGGGAAAAGCTACTAGAGGAAAAGCACAAGAAGATCGATGGATTGAGAGAGGTATCACTTTTGGATATACCTAGCACACATGACCTAAGTCTTATAAAAAGGACCTAGAACAAACTAGACTAAGGACCTAAAACTAACAGATACCTAGTACACATGACTTAGTACTTGTAAAAAGACCTAGGACAAACTTGAATAATAACCTAGTACTTGTATCAGGACTTAGAACTGATAAACATACATAGTATAGATCCTTTAGTACTTGTAAAACGACCTGGCATTGTGGACATATGTAACCTGTTTTTTTTTTTTTTGTTGACTTGCACTTCAAGATTACACCAACGAGTATAACAACCTGAGAAACAATATCAACCAGTTTAAAGCACACTTTAAAGAGACATTGTCCAATATTAGTATTGATTTTATGGTTGATGTTAAAAAAGTTATCGATCAAACTGTGTATGAGTTTTACGCTAATGCAACGTAGAATAATTAGTCAAATCACATCAAAGGTGGTGAAGAAAATACTAAAGCCACTCAGGTACTTGAAGACTAGCTTTACCACAATTAGCGTGAATGCTTTACATTAATTGACATATTCGATTTTCACTTTTTGCAGGCATTGACCCTAAGGTGAAAGATATAATTCCAACATTTTCAATATGTGCCTGTGTGAAGCTGGATATTTCCGAGTCTAATCTAACCAAGCACCCTTCAACAATGACATCATTAAAAAAAAAAAAAAAGGAGACATTGTCTAAGAAGAAAGATAAAACATTAGAAAAGCCTAAACTTCTTGGAATTTTAATGGCAATCTTTTGTGTTAAACATTGTTTTAGATGTGCATTCTAATCTTATGTATCTGATAACATGGGATGTGTATATCAATATGACCGCATGTACATCCCTTAAATAGTAAAGGATGTTGAGTGCCGCCTACTGTTGATTGAGAACATTGTCATATGCAATTGCACTTTTAACCCCACATTTGATGTTTGGTGAGTATACATCTAATGTGAACTTTGATATATCCAAGATGATATTGTTTGTAAATCCCCGAAATTTTTGAATTCGAATTACAGCTTAAACCCTAATTGGAAGACAACCAGATTTCCAAAGTCAACAAAACCCTAGTTTAACGTAACCGCTTAAGTCCTGCATTACTGTTTTCTCTAGCCCTAGAAAACGAAGTTTGAGTAATTAGCTATAATAGTTCGTAATAGAGTGTATTTTGAACCCGATCGAATATAGTTCTTGAAAAACGTGTCCAGAAGCTCGAAATAGGAAAAATATTCCGAATATACTATTAGACTCGTAAAAATATAAGATTTGCAAAAATATCAAATTCGTAATTTTTCAGTAGCTAAAAATATCAGATATCGCATTTATACATGTATTTTCTTACTGCCGGTATTTAATTGTCATGTCTATTTTACATTACACTATTTTCTACTATTCTACACTATTCATCTATCTCTACTTTTTCTTATAACCTACTCGTACAACCCATACACCTATTTCTTACACATTTTCATTTCCAATACAATTTCACATCTTTCATTTCTTACTTTTAATTAACAAAATAACAAAAAAATAAATTTTCCCTCTCTCCCATGCACAAAATTGCGCCGGCCCCTCCCTCTTTCTATCTATATTGTTTTTTTTTCATTTATTTAATTAACACAAATTACCTCCCACATTTTCCTATAAATACCCCCTCATACTTTCACTTGTTTCACACTTCTTCATTACTAAAGTTACTATACTCAAATCTCTCCCAAAATCTCTCCAAGAAGTTCTTACAAGAAAGCTCTCTCTAGTTTCTTCTTTTAGGTAAAATTTCTTCAAGAAATTCCTATGTTCATCTACTTAGTATGAACTTAGTGTGTGTTTTCTAAAACCATGAAGGTTAAGAAAGCAACAATAGGTTCATACTTTGTTTTTGTTCATAATCTCAACTCCTTTATGTTCCTCTATGTTCATAACTATCTAATATATCTATATAGCTATATATAATATTTAGAGCATATAAGCTCATTGTCTTGCAATTTATTTACTTTCATGCAATTTATTTACTTCCTTGCAATTTATTTAATTTCAAGTTGTTTTTGAGACTAGTCGTTCTAGTCTTAGACTTGCCCTCATCAAGTCAAAACATTTTCATTTTCTTTTGGGACTAGTCATTTCTTAGTCTCGGGATACCTTGAACAAGCTAAGGTTCCAATACTTGATTTATTTTCTTATTAGCTTATTCTTTCAAGTATTATGTTTCTTTATGATTTCATAACTTTATGACTCATATTCATGCATGAACATAATGGTTTTGTCTCAACAAAACAAATGGAGAAATATTTTCTTAAAAATAAAGATTCTTTTCTAAGAAACCAAAACAAGTAGTTAATGTTTTTCTAAGAACTAAGAAGCCATTTTAAACAAACTTAGAGGAGTTCCTAATAGATTTTTATAAACATAAAAAGGATTTTTTAAGAAAATAAGGATTTTTCAACAACTTCATCTTTTCTTCATATAATAAAAATTCCTTTTCATTAAAATAAGATGATCTCAAGAAGTCAAGAAGTCATTTTTCTAAATATAGAAGTGTCAAATACTTTCAAAAAGTGTTGGAAGCTAATTTTAGAAAATAAAATTCATTCCTTAAGAATTTAAGAAAATTATAAGATTTAGGAAAAGGAAAGAGATACTCATCATAAACAAATAATTAAATTTAGAGAAAGAAATACTCATTTCAAATAACTCAAAATCTTTTCAAAGTAAAATGGAGACTTCAAAAAAAAAAATTCTTAAATTCAAAATCTTTCAAAACTTTACTTTTTCATAAATTGAGACAACTTCGTTTACTTCATACATTTATTATGAGTCATTACATATATGATTATACCTTTCAAAAAGCTTACAAGAATATTTGGAAAATCTATCTCTAAGTGAGCTTTTGATAACAGGAAGAAATCAAGTTTTTGCAAAATTCGTGACAAATCTGGTCGCTGCCTTTTTGGGACCTAAATGACTTAATTTGATGAAAATAAGTTTAGAAATAGATAGATCTTTTCAAATAGATAGAAAACGGTATATTATACGCGAAATTCCGAGTTAAAATGAGCAAGTTTTGACCATTTTAAGTTGGAATTTCCTCTTATATGATTTTTCCGCTCTTTTAAGAAAAGTTTAAGATCTTCAAGAATAGAAACTTCATGAGAGACTTATCTTGGGTATTCCATCTTGTTTAGGTGGAGAAGGATCCGAGATTGTGTTTCCGGAGGATTACTTCGATTAGGATCTACCGACATGGAGTGAGTTATTCCTTTTACTAAGTTACATTTCCTTGTTTTGTGCTTGTAATTAGTAGCATTAGCAATTAAGAAAAAGATAAAATGGATAATTATTGTATGACTTGGTATTATGAATGATTGAATACAAGTTAAGAATATCGAAAGTTGGTTTGATAAAATAAATTGTGATTCTTGTTTGATATGATGAAAATTGTGTTGATTGCCTTTAACTTGAACTAAACATTTACGGTTAAAATTATATTGAAATCAATTCATGCATATCATTCACATGAGTCACATTTGTTCACTACTATTCTTCGTGTGGGGAAACGAGGAAATGGTAGTGGAGGCTGGTAGGAGCCAGAAAGTCTACATGGTAGCTAGTAGGAGCCGAAAAGTCTACAGGGCAAGCAGGAGCCAGTAAATCTGCTCATATTGATGGTCGTATTGGCCTGTAACCGCCCAACCCTTGTCATGGAGGGTGTTAAATCCATGCTACACTTGATTTCCGGATAATCATATGTATCTTGCTTGTTCATATGATTGGTGTATTTTCATATGTTTTGATTAAAATACTTGTATGAATTATGGAAATGTCTTATAGATGGAATTATCTCACTAAGCTAGTTTTACTTATACCCTTATAGCTTTTTGTTACAGTATGATTACCTTTGGTTGGCCCTAAGAAGCCCCATATGCCAGGTACGAGTATAAGCTACTAGGAGTTTTTGGGAGAAGCTTTATGTATTTAAGTTTTGAACATAGGCTTCTAGGAAAATCTCTATAGTAGGCTTATGTTATAGTTGTTATTATTTTGGAAGACTTTTAAAGCAGGGGAATGCCCCTAAGATGATGTAAGGATATTATCATGGAAGCATGCCTTACATATGATATCGAAGCTCCTGTGTGACTAAGGTTGTCATTCATTAGGTTTAATATTATATGTGGCGGACTGCCACCTTTAGGGTACCCTCCGGGGCGTAACATTGTTCCTACACATACATTGCATGGCTTATGTGTCATTATTTGTTAAAGCGAGGTGTTGATCCATACTCCTCACCAGGAGCTGTTACGGGCAAATGCAAAATCGCTGAATTGCATGCATTTGGTGGAGCATCAGATTTTGAGCTATTTTGATGCCTACACTATGTAATTTAGGTTTGAGTTTAGTTTTGGATCTTCTCTTTTGGATTATTGTGCTCTAATACATGTACTTTTCTTTTCTAATGGTATTGGTGTAGATTGTAGATATGGTTGAATACAAACTGATCGTGGAAGCTAGAAGGAGAGAGAGTGATAGCTAATGGTGGTTACTCCTTGCCAATTTTTAGTATGATTTTTATATATTTTATACATATGCTGGAATTATATGTTATGTGGCCATGAGAATCCTTTTAACACTAGTCTACATATTTTCTTGTACGTTAAAGTTCTTGATGGTCATTTCAACTTGGCTAAAGCTGTTAAGGACCTGCACCACAAAAGGAAATTTCTTGGTCAAAGACAATTGTGATGAGGTAGTCATCCATTCTATAGGAATCGTTAACCTTTTTCTTTCCATGCTGAAATGATTGTCTTCATCCTTTTATTGTGCAGATCAATACTCCTATTTCGCTTCGAACAAGTATCCTTGTTTTTGTCCTGCTCCAAGGGGTACCCTAAACGTGGTAGTTTGCTGTACACAATACTAAAGCCTAAGAATGACTATCTCAGTCATGTAGAGGCTTCCATATCATATATAAGGCATGCATCACAACCAAGGGAACGTATCGAAGTAGCGCAATTTACATTGATAATAAATAAGTAGCAAGGCAAAGAGAATACTTATCATAAAACATAAACATGGTAAATTACAATTCTTAGGAGAATATCCCTTTATTGTCTTCAAATCAAAATAAATATACATCTTAGAATTTCCAAAACGTTAACATAGCATACATTACATATAAGGAATCTTACAAGATAACTTCATCTTATGTTCCCAATACCTTCATAAAAGTTTAACATCCTTCCATGACTTTCTTAATGTCATGTTCTTCGATTTAAGCCACGGGTATACCTGTTTCACCAAAATCTATAGGGGTATAAGCTTACAACTAGCTTAGTGAGGTATTCCTTAATATTCGCACCATGGTTTCAAACAAGTTCATTTAAATTTTCACACATATGCTATGCATACAATACAACAATCACGTGATTACATAAATATATATAGTTATCCAGAAACCATATATAGAACGAATTTATCCCTCTATATCAAAGGTTAGAGAATTGGTGATGAAGATCTGCGACCTTCTACTGCTAGTCCCCAGGTCCCCACCCAAAGCATTCGGTTGGCTCGGCTCCGAACCTAGAGTCATATTCCCCGAGCGATTTGGATTCTTTAGGAAGGAGCATGGCCCGTGACCCACCACGATAACATCCAGTCCAACTCTACGCGTAGGAGTAGCAGCCTTCCGAAAGAGATGTGACTCGATGGATGCTATGCATGAGTATTTTATTTTTCTTACGTCAAACCTTATTAAGGTTTATTAGGGGGCGATCAATCAATTTGGCAAGTAATAAGCAATCATATAAGCAAGTAAACAAGACACTTAAACAGATAATTTGAAGTTGCGATATTCTTAATTCTCATTTCACACATAAGCATAGAATCACATATATATACATATCCCTGAATTCCCCATACATATCCATTTTTATATTTTCTTAGTATACTAATGCCACTACTTTACAAGTACAAGCAAGACAATGAAATTAAGAGGAATAACTCACTCATCCATTTCGCAATCTTCTTAGTCGTAGCAATCCTAAGGAAGGGTAATCTCGTATCCTTCATCACCTAGACAAAAGAGTATTTCGTAGAAATTCCCAAGATGAGTACCTCGTAGAAATTCTACTTAAACTTTCTAATTCTATCTCACTATGTTCATCAAAATCGTACAAAATGAAATTCTAATTTAAAATGGCCATAACTTGCTCATTTTAACTTGGAATTTCGCATATAATATATCGTTTTCTACCTATTCGAAAAGATATAATCATTTCTAAGGTTAATTTTTATCATATAAGGTCATTTGGGTTTCAAAACCGTAGGGTACAAATTCAAAACGAATATTTCTAGATTTTGCGAAACAATTTTCTAACTCAACTTCATTCAAAAATCCTTGAATAATATATATATATATATATATATATATGATTGATAAATCCTTTAGTATATAGATAAGCTCACTTTATATACAAAAATTCTAATGATATTGTCTCAACAATTTATTTCATAAGACAATTCATTTTGAAGTATTAAAACTTAACTTGACAAATTTTCTTTTCAAGTATTTTGAAGAAACTTTATATTTTCCTAGGTTATTATAAATGAGTATATTTTTATTTTATTTTTCTCATTCATTTTTCCAAAACAAGTAAATTTTCCTTTAACTTTGGTCTTTCATAATTTCTACTTCTAGTGATAAAAGATCAAAGTTATCAAAAATCTATTAAATTGTTAAGAACCTATTTATAAATTTGCATTTAGAATGGTTTTGGAAAATTGGGCTTTTCTTTTTATATTTTTTGTTTAGAATATAAGTTCTTATTTTCTAAGACTTGATCTGTTATTTTCTCTACAAATTTTATTTGAAAAGAATCCTCTTTATTTGATAAAATCCTTTGTTTTTTATCTTATTATATTTGTATTCTTTGAAAATAAGTTCCTTCGTTAGAAACTTGAAGATCATTATTTTCCTAAGTGGGTTTATAACTTTATAGGTTGATTTTTGTCTTAACTTTGAAAATTAGTTTGCTTCTTGGTTTTATTATGGAGTTGAAAAGAGTTTAATCTTAAGCTTTTTGTGAAAACTTTAAAAATTAACAAATTATTTTACAAAACTTAGGTTACCATATTATAAAAAGAAAGTATTTATTTCTTATGTTTCCTTGGTAAAGCTATCTTTGTTACTTGAGAAAACTTGTATTACTCTATTTTTATGTTGTTGATAACAACTCCATTATTTAATGACAAGTCATATAATAGAAAATTTATTTTTAAGTTCCTTTAATAAAGTAAAATTCTACTTTTAAATTTAGTTGAGACAATATCATTATGTAGATACAAGTATTATTAGCATGTATAATAATAAGAATATGAGAAAATACTATAAAAAAAATAATAATAATATCAAATATTGGAAACCTTAGCTTCATCAAGGTATCCCGGTCCATTATTGGGAGCCTTAACTTCATCAAGGCATCCCGAGACTAAGAATAGACTAGTCCCAAAAATAATAAAGAAAATAAAAGAAAGAGAAGGTTGTTTTAACTTGATTTAGACAAGTCTAAGACTAGAAAGACTAGTCTTAAAATAACATGAAATAAATAAATTGCAAAGCATGAAAATAAATAAATAACAAGTGAGCTTAGACGCTCTAAAGATTATATATAAATACATAAATATATTTAGTTAGATATGAATAAGAAATAAGCATAATAAAAACAATAAAATCAATATATATATATATATATGAACATAATAAAATTTGAATTTCATGTGTAAGCAAAACATGAACATGTTGTTGCTTTTATTACTCATATGAGTTTCAAAACAACACCATAGTCATGTTAAGTTATATGACATGAGTAAATAAATGGTTGAAAAAAGTTTACCTAAAGTGTTTATGTGGTATGAAGATGGTAGATGAATGTGGTATTAAGTGGGTAGTAATATGTAGTAGGTAGTTTATGTATAAAAGAGGATTTTTATGAAGAATTGGTTTAAGAGTGTTTTGGTAGAGAGAAATTTTGAAGAGAAGATTTGTGGAGAGATTTTGGGAGAGTTTTGATAGTGAATGAGTTGTGTAAAAAAATGAAGGAGGAAGGGGGTATTTATAGAATTTTGGAGTGAAAATTAGAAGTAATTAAATTAATTGAAAAAAATAATTGGAGAGGGAAGAGAGAGAGAGGGTGGACGGCAAAGAGGGAGGGAGAGAGAGAAAACTGATTAAAAATTAATTTAAAAAAAAGTGTAAGAGATGTTTAATAATATGTGTTGTAGAATTTTTATTAGAAAGAAAATTGTAAGAAATAGGTATGTAGGTGTAAGAATAGGTAGTAAGAAAAAACAGAGATAGAGAAATAGTAATGAATAGTAAAAAAGTACTATGAATAGTAAACTAGACAAATAAAATACCGGTAATAATAAAAATACGCGTATAAATGTGATATCTATAACTTTTAACTACCGAAAAATTCTAAAACTGATATTTTTGGTTTCCTTATATTTTTACGAGTCTATTGGTATTAACAGAATATTCTTTCCATCCGGTGTACTAGGGCACGGTTTTTAAAAACTGATCCCGTTCGGATTAAAGGATATTGGAATTTTGGGAATATAATATTTTTAAGCTTTCCTATATTATTATGAACTATTATCAACAATTATTTCCATTTCGTTGTTTAGAGTTTAAGAGCACGGGATTGCCGGACCTTAAACATTAGGATTTGTTGTAAGCTTTGTTAACTTTTAGGGTTCTGGTTTGACTTTCGGTTTTGTTCGATTTTTCATAAGATCATAAAATTTTAGGGTTTTGTATGTATTATATTTTTAGTTCAATTTCTATGGTTTATTTCATTTCATTTGTGATTAATTAATATTTTTCTATTCTTAGGATCGTTTAACCGAGTCTAGGGTTATGGGTTGACTCAGTTTGACTTTTGGTGAAAATTAAAATTTTTTATTCTAAAATTTTCCGAAGGACTTAAGGTATTAGTATTTTGTTATCAAGCGTTATTTGGATATGTCATCTTGATTTGCATGTTAAGAATCGGAGAGATGATTTGATTGGTGTATGGATATCAAATTAACCGATAGTTAGATTTTCTATTTTATTTTGAGGGTTCTCTTTTTCCTCAAGTTTAAGAATTCTCGTGTCTGTCCTTATTTAGAATTTAGTTTTAACTTGGGTCGGTTTTTGGGGTTTCAATTTTGGTGTTAGACTTCTAGGATTATTTTCTAAGAATTATGAAAATTTCAGGGGTTTACAATTTTTGCATTGCTAGACTACATGAAAAGAGGTTGCTCATCCTTGATCTAGAGAAACATGAGGGCTATGGCCCAAAGAGAAGGAAGTTATTGAAGTGGTATGTTATTCGATTGTGTTTGTTGCTAGTGTTGTCCACAAACTCCTCCCTAACAATTCTCGTGTTAAAAATTCTAAACCATAGATGAAATGCTTTAGGGTAGTGCTTGCTCATCCTACCTTGCATGATGATGGCTTCAAATTTAGTTTGTCAGGTGTGAATTCATGGCCGGTCATTTTCTACCCTCTACTATTAAAACATGATTTGAAGGAGGATGGGTAAGCCTCAGTGCTGCTTTTATCGTGGTGGCATACCATGTGATCACTCACCTGGCTCTTACTGGTTATTTAGAGGTTAAAAGCTACCAAAGTATTAGTTATTTTATTTGTGCAATGTAAAAAGTTGAAGCTGAAGGTGCAAACAATTGTAAGACAGTGCCATACTTTATTTCTTTTCTTTTTCTACTATACGTTTTGGTATGTATGAAATGTTGCATCTAATTGTTTCTCCTCCGTGCAGCAATTGACCTTCTACAAAAGGTTTGAAATTCTTGCTTCTCTTGTGGATTAGCTGGAAAATGAAGTGAGGGATGACATTATTTCATGAGTAACCAATCACTTATGGTCGTATAAGTAAGACCCTGCATTGAGGTTATTGCAAAGTTTAGATAGAACAAACTGACTTTGTATCGGGACCTTAGTGCTTGTCTATATTGTATTATGTAAGAATGATTGTGATTTGTAAGAACTGATGTTCAATTGGTTATGTTGTAATATTATATTCTTTGTAGTTGGAATGCCTTAAGTCTGTAATACATGATTGTTTATACCCAATTCCAAAATTGGTTATGCTCTTTAAACACAGCAATAGGAACTAGCACAAAAGGCTGGCACCTTCGTGAATACTAGAACTTTCTTGAACACTTAGAAAGGACCTAAAACAAATGACCTATAATACTTAGAAGGGACCTAGGACAAAGGTATAGCAGCCATGTTAGCACATAAAACATCCGTGCATGCCTAGAACATATGATGTAGCACACTAGAAAGGACCTACAGCACTTCAAATAGACCTAGGAAAAGAACATATGCAATCATGTTAGCACCTAGAACATTTGTGAATGCCTTGCGAATATGACATAACACACTTAAAAGAACCTAGAACACTTTAAAGGGACCTAGGACGAAAACATATGGAATCGTGTTAGCACCTACAACATTCGTGAATGCCTAGTATATATGACATAGGACACTTAAAAGGACCCAGAACACTTAAAAGGGACATAGGATAAAAACATATCAATCATGTTAGCACCTAGAACATTCTTCAATGCCCAGAACATACGGCATAGGACACTGAAAAGAACATAGAACAAATGACCAAGAACACTTAAAAGGTACCTAAGACAAAAACATAACAATATGGTTGAAGAAAAGGGATTAAATGGTCCATTGAATTTTAGTGTTTTAAATGGTCAATACTAGTTGAATGGGTGATCATACACCTATGGATAGGGTTGAAGAAGGGTGATTGAAAACTAGACCATATAAAGATTGATCTTTGGAATGAAAAGGGGGTATACAATCTATTCTGTGGTAATAGCAATGTTGTCAGACCTGGTACAAGCCTTAACCCAAAGATGTTTGGAGTCAAGGGTTAGTGGATAAAACTATATTGGACGAGGGTTGAATTGCAATTGAATCGGACCATTTCAATGGACGGTTAAGCATTCAAGCTAAGGATGTAACTGAGTTGGGTTTTGGACGGATCACATAAACCCAAAACCCGACCTATTACCTCATGAGGTTTACCAAACCCACCCTATGACTCTACATGGTTTTCAAGCTATATCCAAACCCGCCTTATAGGGTTTGGCTTAGAAACCGAAACCTAACCTTAAAACCCTAATTTTTTTAAACTTATTTTCAAATTTGAATAATAAATTTAAGAGAAGCCAGTGCTTCCAATATATGTTTTCTATACATTAAAAAATGAAAAGATACGTATGGAATAAATAAAATATGTGGCAGACCATATTCATGATTCAATATTTAAACACACAAATATGTTACTTTTGTGACCATGTTTCATCTAAGAGACTTAAACAAGAACATGGTTAAATTAAGTCTCCTGTTGGGTAATACAGGTGGATCAGTAATTGCATTTTCTATTAAGGCGATATGTATCGTAATAAAGATCTCAATAAAACTTGGTGAGAAGCTCTATTCCACTCCTCTGTAGCAAGTAACACACAACAACCTTTGTTAATTCATTTTTACTCCAATATGTTCATTGGGATTTATGCTTTATCTGATTTATTCTTAAATAAATTCCTATGATTTCTAGCTTTAAGGGTTCAAAATCTATTTTCCCACTCCTAAGATCAAGAAAGGAAGAAATATAGTGATTTCAATCAAGATTGGAGAAAAACAACAATAATGTTCAAAGACAGACACTAAATACCGCACACATATTCCAACCAAGGGCAAGAAGACAAGCCAAAAGTCCTAATCGCACTGACGATCTACATATCATTTGACATTAAGACAATCGTGCCTCTAAGGAGTAAAAACACACAGCTTAAATAGTAGTAAATTTTCAAGGCCTTAATCCCACCCGCGAAAAGTGACACTATCCTTAATGTCTCGGATATGTTACCCTAATTTGAAGCACATGTAGAAAAGGACAAAAATCTGATATAGAGAATCTACCACGTTAGTGAATAAGAACCTGTGCTTAAAGTAAATATCATTCATGTTTAACATTGTCTCTCCAAATTTAATGTGCTTGATGTTCATAACCATGGGGAAATAATCGTTTCAACTTAGGGTTTGTGAATCAAAGACCTAAATCTTGTGATTTCAGTGCGCTTTTAATGAACTTTGTCTGAGTACTTGTATTTGTAGCTTCAACATTAAAATGTGGGTTTATGTGAGTGCACCATGTAGATTCACTTCTACTTTTAACTGAATAGATAGATCTAGATTGTTATTAAAGTTGCTCATAATCGCCTACAGATAGGGATGGTGAAGCTTTGTGTCGTTTTCTTTTAAATTCCAAAATGGGTTTTAAATAAAGGATTCTTAAACCTTATATGGTCTACCTTAGATCTAGATCTCTTTGCCCTTGAGAGAGGCATTAGTTTACCTTAGTGAATTCAACCGTGCAAGTATAGTCAGCAAAGAACTCCATGTGTTTGTTAAGAAATCACACGATAAGGACTTGGTGAAGTAAACTCTAGGTCCTTCCTTATAGTAGCAAGCTTGTCTTTCGTTTTTGCTTTGAAAACATATATATACTTAGTTTTAACCTAACTTAGTGTTATCTTGTGATTATAATGTTTAGCTAAGTTTTATTTTGGCTAAGTAAAAGATGAAAAGTGAGTACGGTAGATGTTAATGATCCCCAATGGATACGACCTAATACTTTCTGTGTTGCTTCGATAAGCCCACTTGCTTATATTGGTAATTGCAAACAAAGTTGAATATAACTTATTAGCATATTTATAAATTTTTTAGAACCTCAACTTTGTGTTTTTGTCCTTAATGTCTTAAAACACCAACCAACCTTCTTGATTCATCAAACTCTATGAACTATTGAGTTTTTAGTGTTTGAAATGGTCAACACCAGCTAAATAGGTGATCTTACCCCCGTAGATATGTATTAATCTCTAGGAGACACCAATATCTTGTTCAAAAAATAACACTATGCATGTTGCATCTAAATGAAATGAAGATGAGATGATAAGGAGGTATACAATCTATTCCATGGTAGCAGCTATGTTGTCAAACCCCATACGGAACTTGTGCTTGGTTAAGTGCATTTTTTTCTATGTTTAAAAGAGTCATATGTTCATATATTTTTGTTATAGGTCCATGTACTTGTGCTAGGTTAAGAAAGTACTAGATACATATATATATATATATTTATAGGATTATAGGTTAGGGTATTTGTGTTAGGTCAATAAAGTACTATGTTAGGTGTTTTGTTCTAGGTCATTGTATTTTTGACATTTACTCGGATTATATATTTATCCTAGGTTAGTTTATTTGTTCTAGGGTTAAAAATGTCCAAGGTAAATATATTTTCTTCCAGGTGGTTATATTTGTTCTAGATAAAATGGCTAGGTTCATTAAAACTATTTCATTTTTTAGGATGTACTAGGTTCATATATTTGTCATAGGCTAGTTTATTTGTTCTAGGGTTAAGAATGTCCTAGGTATATATATTTTGTTCTAGGCAGCTGTATTTGTTCCAGGTGAAAGTGTTAGGTTCATTATAACTATTTCATTTTTTTAGGCTGTCTTCTCTCACTATTCCATACCCAATGTAGCCATTTATACCATATATAACATATTGCCACTGTCATTAGAACAGAGAGAAACTCTTCTTATTCCTTTGAAAATCTAGACTAAAGACATAAGGTGCAAATGAGATGCCATGAAGGTACATTTAATAGTTTCCATGAAGAGCCATGGAATATGAAGTAGTTTAGGGTGTTATTCTTTTTCCACATTTCAAGGGTTTTTTGTTTTTTTTTACATTTCTGATGAAGAATTTTTTTTTTTTTAGCTTTCCGATGGAGGTACGCCCAAAGATTTTGATGAAATGCATGGAAATATGTAGTAGTTTGGGATTTTTTTTTTTTTTTTACATTTGATGGTTTTTTGTTTTACATTTCAAATAAACATTTTATTTTTAAGCTTTTTGACGAAGGTATGTCTAAGGTTTTTGACGAAATGCACAAAAATATGTGGTAGTTTAGGTTTTTTTTTTTCACATTTCAACGGATTTTTGTTTTATATTTCGGATGATATTTTCTTTTTAAGTTTTCGATTAAAGATTTAGTTTAGGGTTTTGATAAAATAGATGGACATATGCAAGACAAACTTCTTGACATCCAAACAAAGTCCAAGGAGTTAAAAGACATATCTTCTATGTTCTCAAGGACATTCTATGAAACTCTCTGATAAAATCTTCATAGATACTTAGCAGATGTGCTAACAACATTCCACGTCTGGTGATGGCAGCATGGGCATTGGTGTCCAATGATGATGAGTTGGATAGTTTTATGAAACTTATGTAATAACCCCTCCAATAGCCATGTGAAATTTCCCTGTTTCCCCCTTAATCAAACAAGGTATGGTCTTTGAATATCTATCTCCTATGATCATCAAATGTTGCAGATTTATTATTGTATCACATGCATTGTAGGACGTAGAAAAATTAAGATTGTCTATTGTTGTATCACCATTGGTCATTGAGTTGACCCGAAAAACCATCGGGTGCCCGATCAGCTACTACCAAAAGTTATCGTTTATAGACCCATGCTTAAATGGATGTAGGCTAATAAGTCTATTTTACGCTATTGTATTCATAGAAATTTAGGCTTAATCTAAATTTGTTTTAATTTTCTTTTATTTTAATCACTTAAAAATCACTCCACATTTTCCTATAAATACCCCCCTCCTCTTTCACTTCTTTCACACAATTACTACTCACAAATTTCCTACAAAAACTCTCTCAAATTCTCCTCTCAAAACTCTCTCCAAATAACCTCCCAAAACTCTCTCAAAATAATTCTAAAACCACTTTCTACCTACAACAAAACCTGTCATGCCCCGAGGGGTACTCTAAACGTGGCAGTCCGCCGTACACAATACTAAAGCCTAGGAATGACTACCTTAGTCATGCAAATGCTTCCATATTATGTACAAGATGTACATCACAACCAAGGGACCACATTGGAGTAGCACAATTTATATTGATAATAAATAAGTAACAAAGCAACGAGAATATTTAACATAAAACATAAACATATCATATTCCAATTCTTAAGGGCATATCCTTCTATTATCTTCAAATAAATATACGTCACTAATCATATAGGTTATCACATATAAAAAACCTTACAACATTACTTCATCTTATAATCCCATTTCCTTCATAGAAGCTTAATCATCCTTTCATGACTTCCTTAATGTCATGATCCTCAATTTAAGCCACGGGTATACCTGTTTCAACAAAATCTATAGGGGTATAAGCTACAACTAGCTTAGTGAGATATTCTTTTTCATTCGTACCACATTTTCAAACAAGTTTATTTATTTATTCACACATATGCTATGCATACAATGCAACAATCACATGATTACGCAAATATATATAGTTATTCAGAAACCATATATTGAACGGATTTACCCCTCCGTATCAAAGGTTAGGGAATCGGGGTTGAAGGTCCTCGACCTTCTACTGCTAGTCCCCAGGTCCTCACCTACAGCATTCGGTTGGCTCGGCTCTGAACCTAGAGTCGCTTTCCCCGAGCGATTTGGATTCTCCAGGAAGGAACATAGCTCGTGGCACCGCACGATCACAGCCAATCCAATTCTACGCGTAGGAGTAGCAGCCTTCCGAAATAGATGTGACTCGATGGATGCTATGCGTGAGCGTTTTAGATTTCTTGAACCAACCCTTATTAAGGTTTATTAGGGGCGATCGTCCATTTTGCTATCTTCTTAGTCGTAGTAATCCTCGGGTAGGGTATTCTCGTGTCCTTCGTTACCTAAACAAAAGAAATACCCGGGATAAGTCTTCCATGAAATTCCTATCCTTGGATATTCTAAACTTTTCTTAAAACCACGGTAAAATCGTATAAGAAGAAATTCCAACTTAAAATGGTCATAACTTGCTTATTTTAACTCGGAATTTCGCATATAATATACCGTTTTCTACCTATTCGAAAAGATCTATCTATTTCTAAACTTATCTTTGTCATATAAGGTCATTTGAGTTTCGAAAATATTGGGTTCAGATTTAAAACGAAAATTGTCAAACTTTTACAAATCCGTTTTCTAACTCAACTTTATTTTTTTAAAGAAAAATCCTTTTGTAACAATATATGTATATAAATATATATTTGGTAAACACTTTGAATATATAGATAAGCTCACTTTATATGCAAAAATCCTAATGGTAGTGTCTCAACAATTTATTTCATAAAACAATTCATTTAAACTTTAACTTTGAAAATTTCTTTTCAAGTATTTTAAAGAAACTTTTTATTTTCCTAAGTTGTTATAAATGAGTATATTCTTATTTTATTTTCTTCATTCTTTTTCCAAGGACAAATAAATTTTCTTATAACCTTAGTTTTCCATAAGTTTTACTTTAAAAATCAAATTTATCACAAGTATATTAAGTTGATGAAAACCTTTTCATAATTTTGTATTTATGATGGTTTTAGAAAATAAATCTTGTTTTCTTATATTCATTTCTAAATATAAGCTTTTGCTTTTGCTTTTCAAAACTTGTTCTTTCATTTCTTTTGAAAAGGATTATCTTTATGAAATCCATTATTATTAATCTTACTTTATTTATATTCTTTTGAAAATGAGTTCCTTCTTTTAGAAATTTGAAAATAATTTTTCCTAAGTGGGTTCATAACTTTATGAGTTGATTTTTATCTTAACTTTGAAAACTAGTTTGTTTCTTAGTTTAAAAAGAGTTTAAGTCCTAAACTTTTAATATTAACGATTTCTTTTTCTTAAAACTTAGATTACCATAAAATACAAAGAAAATATTTATTTCTCATGCTTTCTTGGTAAAACTATCTTTGTTATTTAAGAAAACTTGTATTACTCTTTTTCTAGGTTGTTGATAGTAACTTCATGATTTTGTGATAAATCACTTAATCCAAATTCTAGCTTTGAGTTTATTTAGTAAAGTAAAATTCTATTTTTAGATTAGTTGAGACATTAACATTATGTAATTGCAAGTATTATGAGCATATAAAATAATAGGAACATAAGAAAATACTAGAAATAAATAATGAGCAAGAAAATAAAATATCAAGCATTGGGAACCTTAGCTTCATCAAGGAATCCCGATCAAGTATTGGAGCCTTTGCTTTATCCAGGCATCCCGGGACTAAAAATGGACTAGTCCCGAAAGATTAAAGAAAATAAATAAATAAAAGATTGTTTTGACTTGATATGGACAAGTCTAAGACTGGAAAGACTAGTCTTGATAATAACATGAAGTAAATAAATTGCATAACTTGAAAGTAAATAAATAACAAATTAGCTTATATGCTCTAAATAAATATATATACATAATACTATATATAGGTTAGATTAGAAACAAATAAGAACAATAATAGTAACAACATAATAAAATAGAAAGCTTATGTACAAGAACAAAACATAAACATGTTGTTGCTTTTACTACTCATATGAGTTTTAAAACAACACCATAGTCATGTTAAGTTACATGACATGAGTAGATAAATGGTTGAAAGAAATTTTTACCTAAGGTATTTGTGTGGTATGAAGATGGTAGTGAATGTATGGTTATGTGGTTATGGAGAGATGGTAGTTGTATTGCATGAAGAGAAATTCTTGTGGATATTTGGTGAAAGAGAGTTTTGGTAGAGGAAAAGTTTATGAAGAGTGTTTGTGTAGAGAATTTGAGAGAGTTTTGGTAGTGAAATGAATTGTGTTAAAGAATGAAAGAGGAAGGGGGTATTTATAGAATTTTTGGAGTGAATTTTGGATGTAATAAAATAAATTAAAAAAGAAAAATAAATTGTTGTAAGAGGGAGAGGGGACACCGGCCATGATGTATGTAGGGGGAGTGAGTTGATTTTTGAGTGAAATTTGTAAGAAAATAATTAATATGTAAGGTATGATTTGATAAAAGGTGTATTGGAAATATAAAAAGTAAGAAAATAGGTATGTAGGTGTAAGAAATAGGTGTAAGAAAAAGTAGAGATAGATGAACAGTAATGAATAGTAGAGAAAGTACTATGAATAGTAGACTAGATAATTAAAGTACCCGTAGTAATAAAAATGCGCGTAATAATGCGATATCTGTAATTTTTAGTTACCGAAAAATTCTAAAACTGATATTTTTGGAATCCTTATATTTTTACGAGTCTATTGGTATAAACGGAATATTTTTAATATTCCGAGCTCCGGGACACGCTTTTCGAGAACTGTCCCCGTTTGAGTCCGAAGGACGCTCGAAATTCGTGAATATGATATTTTTATGTTACCTTATATTATTACGAACTATTCTAGGCCATCAACTTAATTTCGTTTTCTAGGGTTTGAAAATGTGGGATTGCCGGATCTTAAATACTAGGGTTCGTTATAGGCTTTGTTGACTTTTAGGGTTCTGTTTTGACTTCCGATTTTATTGAGTTATTCGTAAGACTGTATAATTTTCGAGTTTTGATCGTTTTATATTTTTAGCTCGTCATCTATGTTTTATCTTATTTTATTTGTGATTATTTAATAGTTTTTAGTTTTCGGGATAGTTTAACTGAGTCTAGGGTTATGAGTGGGATAGTTTAACTGAGTCAACTCACGAAGATTGAAAATTGTGATTCTAAAATTTTACTGAAGGATTTAAGATTTTATCATTTCATTATTAAGCAGTATTTGGATCTATCATTTTGATTCGCGTTTTAGGAATTGGGTAGACGATTTAATTGGCGTACGACATTGATTATACCGGTACTTGGACTTTATATTTTGTTTCAAGGGTTCTCGTTTTCTCAGGATTGAGAAAACTCGTTTTTGATGTTATTCGGAATTAAGTTTTAACTTGATTTGATTTTTAGGATTTCGTTTCCGGTGTTTTGACTCGGTCTAGAATTGAGTTTTTATCTTGAGTTAATTTTCGGGATTTGTATTTTGATATTAGGCTTCTAAGATTATTTTTAAGAATTATGAAATTTTCGGGGGTTTACAAAACCCATAACACTACCAAAACCTTCTTTAGGTAAACTTTCTTATTATTTTTCTTCTCTTCATGTCATGTAACTTTACATGACCATGGTATGAGTTTTCAAAGACTAAGTGTTATGGAAGCTACACTATATTCATGTATTGTTCATGTTCATGAAAAATCCATTTATGTTTATATTGTTTTATTTTGTTATTGTTATCATATCTAAGTATTATTATGTATATATACATATTCTTTAGAGCATATAAGCCCACTTGCAATTTATTTATTTTCATGCAATGTAATTTATTTATTTATTTAATTGTAATTTATTTATTTCTTGTTATTTTAAGACTAGCCTCTAGTATTAGACTTGTCCTCATCAAGTCAAAACAATTTTTTTTCTTTCTTTCATTTTATTTTTCTTTTGGGACTAATCTACTTCTTAGTTCCGGGAGCCTTGAAGAAGCTAAGACTCTCAATACTTGATTTCTTTATTATTTATGTTATTTTACTTGCTATTATCTCTCATAAACCATGTTCATTTAGATTATTGTCCAAATTTTTCAAGCTCTAAAAATAATTGATAAAAAGAGATTTTATTACTTAGGAATAAGTTATATAACATCTATGGTTTAACAAAAGTAAAAGTTATTCCTTTCCATGTTTTAAGAAAAACTCACTATAATTTTTGAAACTACTTTTGTTTTGAAAATCCTTTCTATATCACTTTGTTATTCAAAGAGAAAGATGATTTTTAATATAGAAATGACTAAGAGCCTAACATAACGAAAATGTTAAGAGCAAGAAGTAAGAATTTTCGAATTCAGATCTTTTCAAATAAATAGTCAAAGAAAGATTTTATAAAACATAAATGGGAAAAAGTAACACTTAGAAGAAGAAGAAAATTTCTTTTCGAAAGTCATAACAAGTCAATTATAAAGCAATTCTTTGAAACAAAAAAAAAAAAGAAAAGAGAATCAAAATATTCATTTCAAAATAATTTGCAAAATGAATTTCTTATAAACTATAGTCTTTTAAACTCCTAAATTGACATTGTTTTACTTAAGAAACATAAATGGGCAACAAACACTTGAGCATGAATAAATATGAGCTAAGTAGCTATAAAAAGAGAATTTTTCAACTATATAGATGACTAAGCAATTATCAAAATAAATTTTGAATGATTTAATATTTGAACCAAAATTATTTTTGAGTTGGAAAATTCGTGGTGAATTTTGTTGCCACTGTTTCGGAGTCTATATGATATTGTTTATTAAAAATAGTTTTAGAAATGGTAGATCTTTTCGAGTAGATAGAAATCGATATATTATATGCGCAATTCTAAGTTAAAATGACCATGTTACGGCCATTTTAAATTGGAATTCTCTTTTATACTAACTTTAACGTTCTCATGACATTGTTTTGTCAAATTTCAAGAAAATCATCAAAAAATACTCATCTTGGGTATTTTCTTTGGCTAAGTGATTCCGAAGAAGAATACCTATATCCGGAAGATTATTTCGATTAAGTGGAGTGTGTAAGTGACTCATCCGCTAGAGAAATTGTCATCATGGCATCGTGAGTTTATTTTCTTAAAATACTTTACTTGTTTGTGCTTATAATTTAGTCGCATTAGAATTAAGAAAAGACAAATGGATATGTGTGTAAAGATAATTCTTGAAAGAATCCTAAGAATATCGAGGCCAGAATTGATTTAATATTTGTTTTAATGTAACACTTGATTTGTATGAAATTCCTTGATCACTTTAAATCTGATAATAATAATGTATGATATCATAAATAAATGGATTCATGTATACCATGAAGTGAGTCACATTGCATTGGGTTATTATCCTTGGGTGAGAAGGATTGTAGCTCGAGTCGAAAGCAACACTTGGCGGAGTAACCGAAAGCGATTGCTTGGCGACATTAAGGAAATGCTTGGTGGAAGATCCGAAAGCAAGGCTCAATTCAAGTAGACTTCGTATGCTTGGCGATATTGGTCAAAAGCATAAATCTTTTTAACAAAAACTACTTGTTTTGAGGTTACGTATCACCAAACCCCGAATGGAGGGCATAAATCTATTCAACATATAATTCCCGAAAAACTATATGCCTTGTTTGCCCACGTGTATGTTGCATTCCATTTATTTGATTAACCAACTTATTTGAAATTTTGTTACAAGAAATTATTTATGTAAATAGTTCTCACTAAGCCTATTAGCTTATACCCCTATAGATATCTTTTGCAGTTCCCTTATTTTTGGTTGAAACCACGACGACCTTGCAGCCAAGTACCTTCTTTTTAGGTTAAGGAATTTCCTAAAATAAATTTTAGTAGATAGAATGTAGAAATACTCCTATAATAGATTTGTGAATAAGGGAAATGTCCCTAAGGTTTGTAAGAACATCGTTATGAATAAATAAATATTATGAATCCTCTTTTCTTAATATGTTATTATATCTTCTTAAGCTTCCTAGTTCCATGTATGGTCCTCTAAAATTGTGAAAGCACGCCTTACACTTAATATCAAAGCTTTTAGGAATGGCTAAGGTTGTCATACTTAAGCTTTAATATTGAGTGTGGCGGACTGTTATGTTTAGAGTACCCCATGGGGCGTGACAAGATCAAGCCTTAGAAAAGACCCGTCAATGGGTAAAACAGCAAGGCAATAAGGCAAAATGGTCCGTCGTACCCTACATTGAGCCCTCAACATGACCTTCGACTACTGTATTGGAGTGATCAAGCGTTAGACTTCATGATACAGCTTTCGTCACAACATAATGTTGATGTAAGCCCCAGAAAATTTCAGTAAATAATTCTAAAATAAACATCAAAGATAAACTCTAAAAATAACTCCAAATTAAAACCGAACTTCGACTAGTCCTAAATCCCGAACGAGTCCAGAAATTTCTTAATCTTGAGAAAATGAGAATCCTTAAAAATAAAATAAAAACTCAACAGTCTATAAATTCAAAACCACTACGTATGACAAATTATATACTTAACTCTGACTTGTAAAATCGGGTAATATAGAACCCAAAAACAAATTATTAAAAATAATTAAGTAGCGATAAACCTTCGAAAATAAAACTCAATTCAAGAATTTCGAAAACGTTAAGAGATATTAAATACTTACAAAATAAAATTTAAAATAAATTTATCAAACTAAATGTGTTGTATAAACATGAACCCTCCATTTCCAAATTGGCAAAGATCTAAACCGAAAAGTCACTCTAGAGCCCTAAGTCAACAAATTCTCAGGAAACCCTAGTAGTTTGGATCTAGCAATCCCGTATTCTTAAACCAAGGAGTCAAAATATGAGTAAAGGGTGTAGTTTGGTTCGTAATAATACTAAGATGTTTTAAAAGATAAGATTAGCGAATTTTCGATCTATTTCGAACCTGATCGAGTATAGACTTTGAAAACCATGTCCTGAGGCTCGAAATATTAAATATACAATATTAGTACTTTTAAAATCGTAATTTCATAAGATTTCCAAGTATATCAGTTATATAATTTTTTGGGTTATAAAAATTACAGTTGTAACCTTTTTATCGTATTTTCATTACTACCGGTACTTTCAATATCTAATATACTTTTTGACTTCTTCTACACTATTCATAAGTACAACTACCCATAACCTATTTCTTACATCCTACTCTTACAATTACTTCATTTTCCTTACAATTTACTTTTCCAATATAACTTTTGTCATTTAAATTACTTATTTAATTCCAAAACTTACACAACACAACTCCACTTTTCTTTCTCTCACCCCTCCAAAATTGGTGCCTCACCCTCCCTCTTTCCTCTCTCAATTTTTTTTATTTCTTTTCTTTTATTACAATAAACCTTAATCCACAAGTCTATATATATATCCCTTTATACCAACATTCTCTCACTTTCTCACTTTTCACAAACCAAAACTCTTGCAAAATTTTTCTTTCTCTCTTCCTCTTCCTTGCCAAAACCGTAACCCACATACGTACACACACTCACATATTTTTCTTCAAGTTTCTTTTTCTAAACATCCAATAGGTAATAGATCTATACTTTATTACCTTAAAACATGTAATGACAAGTTCATTCATGTGTGATTCCACACAAAATCCCCATGAGCTTCAAGCTAGGGATGTGGAAACACTTAAACATGAGATCCTTGCCATCACAATGTTATAGATCTTGTTATTTGAGTTATTTTACTATTATTTTTTTTATTTTCAAGTTATGTTGTTTTTGCTAATGATTTGTGCATAGATTCATCATTCACATAACGATCATAGTGTTCATGCATTTATAACTAGTATAGTAAACTAGATCTAGTTGGTTTAAGTTCATAAATGCATTAGAATTTTGTTTTATGTTCTTAAAAAACTTGTAATAGCTTGATGATAGTAGAAAAGTATTAGAAAGCTCAATATCTATTTTAGTTTCAACAAAAATCATTTTTGAAAATTCGGATAAAAAGGGAACCATATTTACAAAAGCCATTTTTCAACTTTAAAACAAGATTTTTATTAAAGAAATGAAAGCTTTAAGGAATAGGTTTGATTAAGAAATGGTTTTTAAAAGATTAAATGAGTTTGACAAAAAAAATGAACTCAAATGAATTTTTCAAAATTCGGATTTGAAAATAACTATTATTTAAACACCTATTTCCAAAAGCCAAAATGATGATTTTTATAAAAAAAATGGAGGTCATAGGGGATACATGTAATAAAGACCAACTTTCGACAAAGATAAAAGAGGTTTATCAAAATATAATCCTAGAACAAGGAATGGTTTCCAAGAATAGATTTAAACAATGGTTTTTTTTTTCTCTAAAGCTTTGTAAAATTCGTAATTAGGAAAGCCACCTATTAAAACATCTATTTTCTAATCCCAAAATGAAGGCTTTTATTAAAATAATGAAGGTGATGGCTATATAAGTTATCAAGATTGAGTTTTGATAAAAGCAAGTATGATTTTACAAGAAGAAAAACTATTTTTCTTAAGTCTAGTAAATTTCAAAGTTTTGCAAAGTAAAAGTTTTCCAAAAAGAATTCTTAGTACCATATGTATATATATAGATAGATCATCTCATAACCTTCATGACAATAGCTTGTAGGTATTACATATATACATGATGCATTTGTAGAAACAAAGTTAGAAAAATAATGACACATACTTCTTGTTGACAGTATCAAGGTACATGAGAAATGATGCATGGTATTGAGTTGTATACGTATATAATAGAGATTTTCAAAATAGGAAGAGATTTCAAAGTATAAAATTTGAGTTTTATCCTAACCTTGTGAAATTCGGATGGTTTCAAGACCATGCCTTAAAAACCCTTTTATCAACTCCAAAACCTGTGTTTTATATGAAAAATGAAGAGTATAGGTCATAGATATCATCAAGTAAAGATTTTTATAAGTGAAGATGGGATTTGCTAAGAAAAATATGTAGAATAAGGAGTAAAAATAAAGTAGGAAAATTTGAGTTGTTTGTCATTTTAAGAAATTTGTAATAATAGAGTAATGATATGAAAACCCCTATTTTGCAAACTCAAAATGAAAGTTTTATTAAAGAAATGAAGTCCTTAGTGGCTAGGTATGGTTGAGCCTTAAGTTTCTACGTATCAAATGAGTTTACTTAAAGGATCACCATAAGAATAATTTTTACAAATTCGGATTTTGGGATGAACCATATTTAAAAACATATTTACAAAGTGTAAAATGAAAATTTTTATTTAAAAACAAAGGCCTTAAGGAATATACATAATTAAGACTTAATTTTAACAAGAATAAATAAATTTTCTTCAAGGAATTTTTCTAAAAACAAGTGGGAATTGTCAAAACTACAAGACTAGTCTTTCTAAGATGATTTTTCATAAAGTATTATAAAGAAAAAGTTTTCTAAAAATTTCTTTTATTCAATATCATCAAGAACATGTACATATATATCTCATGACATATCATTTATGATAGTAACTTGTTCATATTGCATGTATAATTGCTTTGGATGGTAGAAACTTCATGAACTTTCACAAAATCAATTTTCTAAAATTGTTTTCACTACTGATCTAAACTGATAAGATCTTTTCAAAGCTTAAAATTTTTCAAAACTTAAATACGATATTAGAATTAGATAGATCTTTCGAATTAGATAGAAATCGGTATATAATTTTCTAAATTCCGAGTTAAAATGACCAAGTTATGGCCATTTTAAGTTGGAATTCCCGCTTAGGACGAGAATTACGATTTTAATAGTTTGTATGAGATAGAATGGATTAGTTTTGAGTTGAAATACTCATTTGGGTATTTCTTTTCTTAGGTGACTTTACTTTCAAGGATTCGTTGCCACTCGACTATTACTATTAGAAGGCCGGAGTCCAATGGACATGTGAGTTTTCCTCTTATTTTGTTACCTTGTTTGTGCTTGTAGCTAGTTGCATTATAATTATAGGAACAAGATAAAAACCAATATGAATGGGATGGGATAGATAATGAGACTTTGATGTATGTATGCTAAAGAATACTAAAGCATATCGAAACCATGAATCGATTAGATAACTGTATTGTTCATATTGTTTCGTTTATGTGTATGATATTGATTGGTCACTTTAAAGAATGTATGAATAATTGGACCTAAGCATAAATAAATTGGTCATGCATCGCATCGATCAAGTTGCATTTGGTAGCGTGCTACTCCTACGCAGGTCGATCAGTATGGTCCGAGGACTCGTTTGGAGAATGAGACCCGGTATCAGAGTTCATTCATAGGGAACTAAAGCGCATCGGGGATGCATCCCATGTATGAGCCTAGCCGAGTTGAGTGCTATGAGCCTGGGGGGCTTGGGGACTAGTAGCAAGTCGTATAGACTTTCAATACCAACCCTAAACCTAGATAGGGAGGACGTAAATCCGTTCTATGTATGGGTTATGGATACCCATACATAATTGTCTGCTCATGTGTGTGTTCATGCATAGCATATGGATGATTTATAATTTGCTTGTTATGGTACGAAATTAAAGAAACTCTCACTAAGCTAGTGTAGCTTATACCCCAATAAATGTTTGAATGAATAGGTTGACTTAAGAATGCTACCGGGGGATCGAGATGGTTGGAGCCGAGTATGACTTTGGGATTCCAGCAGGAAGTAATAATACTTGAAGATAGTAGTTAGGTTTTGTGAATTGTCTTGTAATAGTTTGTGTAGTGAAATCTTTGGATGAATTTTAATTGAAAAATGTTGAATTGTATTTCCTTTACATTGTTACTCAAGTTGTACCAATATAAAATGTATTACTTCGATGTGTCTCATCTATGTGTTAGACTCCTTGTACATAGTATGGAAGCCTTCGTGTGACTGAGGTGATCATTCTAGGCTTTAATATTGTGCACGGCAGATTGCCACGTTTAAGGTACCCTGCGGGGCGTGACAGTTGAGCCTTGGATTCAACCTGCGACTAAAGTTAGACAAAAATCACATCTTTGAGGAGAAAAGCACAGCTTAAGTCGAGCTCAACACTTGAGACTTCGATAAAATTAATTTATCCATCGATTAAATCTAGACAAAAACTTAAGCTTCTCAACAGAAGGCTGCAACTTAAGTCAAGCCCTGATATCCAAGCAACATTCGAGCGCTTGACCTCACACCGCAAAAAGTGACCCTATGATCTAGCAATCTAGACGTTCGCGTGAAAATAAAGAATGAATTCAATTGTAAAGAATCTGCCATGTCAGCAAATAAAATCGTCATAATTTCTTTACCTGATAATATAAATAAACGGAAAGAGGCATGCGATATGTATCATTAGTATCACATGAAACATTTATAACAAGTTTCTAACGTAGTGTAGAGAGAGAATTCTTGAGCAAAAGAACTATTTGTTCTTGGTTTGAAATCTTAAAGTTTTTTAGGTAAATTCATTATAACCCCGATGTTTGTTTTCTGTAAAACTCTATGCTTAATTTGTAATTTAATCCTTTATTCCATATTATTTGCTCAGGCATTTGTGCTTAAATGTCTGAGTCCATGGAGAAATAATCATTTAACTTAGGGTTTGTGAATCCAAGACCTGATTCATGCGACTTTAAGGTGTTTTAATGATTATCACTAGGTATTTGTAATTAATAGCTAAAACTTAATTGTGTGGGTGTCACGCCCCAAAGGGTACCCTAAATGTGGCAGTCCGCCACATACGGTATTAAAACTTAAGAATGACTTTCCGAAGTCATGCGAAAGTTTTAAACATCATATGTAAGGTGTCTATCACAACAATAGGAGACACCGGTAGGATGTATAGTTCGAGATAGTATATACAACATACAAGAATCTAAATAATCATCCAATTTATCATTAATAGAATAAAATCCGTACATCATCTCAGGGGTTTTCCCCTATAATTCTCCAAACAATCATAATATCAACTTAATCTTTCTCACAACAAAATAATACCAACACCATAAGACATTGAAGGATAATTAACCTAAGATCTTCAAAAGATTCTCAGAAGCTTTTCTAAAACATCATCCCTCCTGAGTATATGAAGTCCTCGGCATAAAAGATATAATCCTGTTACAACAAAGGTCTATTGGAGTATAAGCATAACTAGCTTAGTGAGAATATTCCTGAATCAACGTACTTGTATAAATAATTTCAAGTAAGTTATTAAACAAGCATATGAATGCATCAAGCAAGTGGTCAAGCAATACATATGATCTACCGGAAATCATATGTTTGAATGGATTTACCCCTCCATTCAGGGTTAGGTATTCCAGGCTCTTTAAAACCCATCTTTAAATCCAACTCATGTAGTTTATTTTAGACTCCTACTCGCCCATCATAACATAGTTCTTTCAGGCTCCTAATCGCCCATCTTGCAGATTTCTGGCTACTACACACCCGGCTATTATACTCTTATCCATCGAGAATAGCAGCTCATGCAATGAGACTAACTACGTGATATGCATGAATCAATTAATATAATTCATAGTATATGATTAGAGTAATTTAAAGGTGATCACAGAATTTGCACATACTCCAACAAAATAATAGTAAAGCATAAATTAATTAACAATGATTCATGCCTCGATATGCTTATCATTCTTTCAACCAATATTATCATACATAATTCATTTTCATCTTTTCTTACTTCTAGTGTCTCCAGCTACAAACATAACCAAGTACAAAAAAGGTAGGAAATAAACTTACTTGGTCATGAGGATCTATCTTTCTTACGGATGAGTCGATCTGTAAATCCACTAATCAAAATAATCCTCCGGGTATAAGTACTCCTCCTTGGTTTCACCTAATCAAGAAGAATACCCATAATGAGTATTTCTTGTTGATTCTAGGTACTTACGTCATAGGATCGTTAAAATTCGCATAGAAGGTAATTCCAACTTAAAATGGCCATAACTTGGTCATTTTAACTTAGAATTGCGCAAATAATATACCTTTTTCTACCTACTCGAAAAGATCTATCCATTTCTAAGGTTATTTTTGTCATAAAAAGCCATTTGAGTTGGAAAATACTACGGTACAGAATAATTACGAATTTATAGTTCACAAAACATGATTTTTCCAAACTTTGCTTTACTCAAAAATCCTTAAGAAAATATATGGGTATGTATATAGTTGAAAAATCCTTGGAACATATATTTATACTCATATTGTATGCATGATTTTTGTAGTGTTGTCTCAATATTGATATTTCATAAATAAATTGTCTTTGATGGTTTTAAAAGATAAAACTTTTGAGAACTTCTCCTTTTTGATTTGTTAGAAAGAAAACAAAAATATATTTAAGTTGTTATGAGTAAATGTTTTATTATTATTTCATTTTCTCACCTCTCAAAAGTAAATTCATTTTCAAAAATTTTGGTTTTTTAAATTATCTACTAACTTTATTTCTAGTGATTAAAAATACATTTTTCAAAATATTCATTAAGTTTCAAATATTTGAAGTTGTGTATGTTTTCCTCTTATTTTTATATCATTTTTCTTCTTTTAGGAAATAGGTGTACCTTTAAAACTTCACTTTCTTGGCAAATTTTATTTTTCTAAATTGGTTTCCAAAATAGTGAGTTGATTTTATCTTGGTTTGAAAAACTTGTTTTATTCTTAATATTTGTCAAATGGTAGAATAATTCTTTTAGACAAGTTTATAAGAAAAGCTTTCTTAATAAAGAATTGTTAACATTTAGAACTTAGCAAAAATTTTATTTTAATTTTGAAAAGAGAGTAGTAATTATAAAATTGAAGTTTTGAAGATACTTTCATATTATGTGATTTTCAAATTCTATAATGAATCGATTTAAGTCTTATAAAAGATATGGTTAAGTTGAATATTAAGTTCAATGCTAAAAATTCTATCTTTGTGAAGTATTTAGTTTTGATTCATAAAAGAAATCAGTTCTTTTTATTTGAAGAAATCTTGTGCACTATTACTTAAAAACTTATGATCAATTTATCTAAGCTTTTGAAAAACAAAATTTAGACTTTCTTGTTGAAAACTCCTTTATTGAGAAATCTAGTTCACTTTTCCTTGTTTGAAAACCCATTTTTATTTTTACTTAAGACAACGATATTATAATCATGCATGAATATGATTATGTAGCTATGTAAAAGTAAAGATAATACATAATAAGATAGAAAGAAATACTTGTGAGTAAATAAACATAATAAAATAGTCAAGCATTGGGAACCTTAGCTTCATCAAGGTATCCCGATCATGTATTGGGAGCCTTAGCTTCATCAAGGCAACTCGGGACTAAGAATAGACTAGTCCCAAAAGAAGAGAAAAGAAAGAAAATTTTTTTGACTTGATATGGATAAGTCTAAGACTAGAAAGATTAGTCTTAATAAATTGCATAAAACAAGTAAATAAATAACAAATGAGCTTATATGCTCTAAATAAATATATATACATAGTATACATAATACTATATAAGTTAGGTTAGAGCAAAAATAATAACAATAATAGCAACAACATAATAACATAATGTAAAATAGAAACATGAATAAAAATAAAATATGAACATATTGTTGCTTCTTTAACTCATATGAGCCTAAGAAACATACACTAAGCTCATGCTAAGTTGTATGAACATGATGAAGAAATATAAGTAGGATTTTTACCTAAGGTATAATGGAAAGTTCTGAAAGAGATGAATGGGTTTCGTTATTTTTCTTAAAGAGTAGAAATTGGTAGAGAATATTTTGAGAGGGAATGGTTAGAGAGATGTTTTGAGAGAGTATTTTGGTAGAGTTTTGTTATGTAAAATAGATGTGTGAATAGTAGACTAGACATATAAAATACTGGTAGTAATAAAAATACGCTTAAAAGAGTTATATTTGTTATTTTTAGTTACCGAAAAATTCTAAAACTGATATTTTTGAAATCCTTGTTTAATTACGACTCTTTTGGTGTTATCGGAATATTTTTAATATTCCGAGCTCCGGGATACGCTTTTCGAGAACTGATCCCGATTGAGTCCAAAGGACACTCGAAATTCGCGAATCTGATATTTTTATGTTACCCTATATTATTATGAACTATTATAAGCCATTCACTTAATTTCGTTTTCTAGGTTTGAGAATGTAGGATTGCCGGAGTTGAAATTGCTTGATTGTCTTGGTCTTTGTTGACTTTTGAAACTCCGGTTTGACTAGGGTTAGGGTTTAATCCAACTTTGCCCTAGAAATTGAGGGGTTTATATCAAGGATCGGATAGGTGGATATTTTCATGTTTAGGTTTTCATATCGAACGATCATTGGACTTTCTATTTTTGTTTTTGAAAATTCTCTTATGACATCCCGTGATCGAAATTAATTAAGGTTTGGTTTCAGCTTGGGTCAAACTCTAGGGTTTCAATTTGGTATTCCAAAACCATTCTCGAAAAAATTCGGGGCTTACAGTAGGTCTATATGAGTGGTGCACTTTTTAGATTCATGTTTGATTCAACTGAATAGATTGAGAGATCATTCTTCTGAATAGATCTAAGATACTAATGAAATTGCTCATAATCATCTTGAGAGAGGGATGGTGAAACTTTCTATCGCTTGTTTTTAAAATTCATTAGATTGATTTTAAAACAAAGAATTCTTAAACTTTACGTGGATCTAGACTACTGATAACTTGTGAAGAGATACTGGTAGTCTCGTCTAGATCTATAGTTTCTGACCTTGAGAGAGGCATTAACTTATATTCATAAATCCGATGGTGTAAATATACTAGTAGCCAACTCTATTAGTTTATTAAGAATCACGTGATAAAGACTTGGTGAAGTAATCCCTAAGGATTTTTCTTGCATTAACAAGTTTATCTTACAATTTGCCCTGAAAACATGTATATATTCATTAACCTAGTGTAATGTTTGTTTTCATTGTACTCCTCTAAATTTTCTTTGGATAGATAATAGATGTAAAGTGATTATGGTAGATATGATCCCTTGGAATACGACGCAATATTTTCTTTGTTATTTCGATTGGTACACTTGCCTGATGTTGCTAGTTGCAACCAAAGTTGAGCAGAACTTATTAGCTTTATAAATTTTCGAAAACTTCAACTCCGTGCTCTTTAAATGTTTTTAAACAACAAACTGATCAACTTTTTCTAGCATTATTGCCAGGAATCGATGTTGGATTCATGAAAATGAAGCTTAACAGGGCACTACCTAAAAGCTTTGACTCTATTATTCTAGCCGCCTTTGCATATAGTCTTTTAGTTTAGTTTAGTTTTCCCTGTTTCTCTATGATCTATGCTTTTGTTTTTGTTTTTATTTATTTCAGCTAGAAATGGAACAAGAAGTCAACAGGATAGCTTAGCAAATCAAGGAGCTATCAAAAGAATGGCATTAGAGAGGGGGATCTTTTTTATATAATCAACCCCCTATTATAACCTCGTTGAACTGATTGGTCATAATTTTATGCTAAATCACCAGGAGGTGCACTAGAGCCATCAACAATAGTTGAGTTTGTGTCATCCATGCTAGAATATGCAACAAGGACACCCCTACTCTAGTGTTTATTAGTAGAATTCTTGCATGGAAGAGCTATTCCTATTCTTCATCAAAAACTGTCACGCCCCAACGGGTACCCTAAACGTAACAGTCCGCCACACTCAATATTAAAGCTTAAGTATGACAACCTTAGTCATTTCCAAAAGCTTTTATATTAAGTGTAAGGCTTACTTTCACAATTTAGAGGACCATATATGGAATAATGAAGCTTAAGGAGATATAAAAACATATTAAGAAAAGAGGATTCACAATGAATATTGTTCATAGCAAAGACTGTGCATACTTAGGAACAATTTCCTAAATTACTAAGCTATTATATAAATATTTGCATGCTAATACTATGATGTACTTTATCCAGAGTTCTAATATTCAAAAGGATTACCTGCCCACATGGTCCACGTGGCCTTAGCCATAAGTACGGAAACTGCAAAAGGTAGCTATCGGGGTATAAGCTAATAGGCTTAGTGAGAACTATTTCCATAAATAACTTCTTGTAACAAGATTTAAACAAGTTGGTTAATCACACATATGTAATGCATCAAACACGTGGGCAAACAATCATATAGCTTTCCGGGAACTATATGTTGAATGGATTTACGCCCTCCATTCGGGGTTTGGTGATACTCAAAACAAGTAGTTTTAACAATAGAAAATTTAAGCTTGCGAGCACACATCGCCAAGCATTCAATAAAAACTTTTATACTTGCGAGCACTCATCGCCAAGTATTCCGAACCTACTTGATTTGACCTTGCTTTCGGATCAACCGCCAAGCATATTCCATTAAGCCGCCAAGCAATCGCTTTCGGATCTTCCGCCAAGTGTTGCTTTCGACATGAGCCTACTATCCTTCTCACCCAAGGATAATATCCCAACCATGTAATGTGACTCACTTCGTGGTATGCATGAGTTCATTAATTTATAAAGTCATAACATAATTATTTTCAACTTTATGGTGATCAAGGAATTTCACACAAATCAATATTATACTAAAACAATCACTTAGAACAATTCGGCTTCGATATTCTTAGAATTCTTTCAAGGAATTATTTTACATGCATATCGGTTTATCTTTTCCTAACTCTAGTGCAACTAATTTACAAGCACAACAAGTGTAGCATTTAATGGAAATAAACTCATGCCATTGTCGTCTATTCTTCTAAGCGGATGAGTCATTCACACACTCCACTTAATTGTAATAGTTCTCGGGGTGAAGAAATCCTTCCTCGGGATCACCTAACCAAAGAAAATACCCATAATGAGTTTTTCTTGAAGATTTTCTTGAATTTTGACGAAACAATGTCAAAGAACGTTAAAGTTCGTATGGAAGAATGTTCCAACTTAAAATGGCCATAACTTGGTCATTTTAACTCGGAATCGCGCATATAATATACCGATTTCTATCTACTCGAAAAGATCTACCCATTTCTAAAATTATTTCCCACAAACAAAGCCATATAGGTTCCAAAAAAGTGGCGACGAAATTCACATGGATTTTCAAGTAAAAACAACCTTGGATTCAAGAAATCAAAATTTGTTTGATAAATACTCAGTTATCTATATAGTTGAAAAATTCTCTTTTTATAACTATATAACTCATATTTAAGCATGCTCAAGTGTATTGTTGTCCAATTATTTTTCTTAGGTAAGACAATGTCGGGTTGAAATTTTTCGGAAATTGTTTTTTTGTAAATTTCTTTGAAATGAATACCTTGTTTTCTTTATTTTCTAAAAACGTTTTATTTTGGTTTTATTTATCTTTTTCTAAGTGACTTTTGAAAATAAAATTTTCTACTTTCTAAGTTACATTTATACCACATTTGAAGTTTTTCTTATGATATTCTTTATTTTTCTTGTGCAAATTCTTTTTGTTCACTTGTTTGCAAAAATCCTTACTTGACATTTCTCATTCTTTTTCTCATGTCTCATATTTTTCAAAAATAATTATCCATGCATGAAAACTTGTTTTCTTCATAAAAACAATATGGAACAATTAAGGACTTTTTGTAGAAAAACTAATTTCTATAATCTTATTAGCTTCTTCTTGTAACTTGAAAAGAAATAACTTTATTGTTTTCAAACCATAAATTTTCTTTGCCTATTTGTTTGCAAAGGTCTTTATTTAAAATTTCCTTAGTCATCCATCTTTTTTTCTTTCTTTATGAAAAGAACCATTTTTGTCAACAAAAATATTTTCTTTTGAAAAAAACAAGGTAGAGTAACAAAGATTTAAGTAGCTTTTTAAAAAAATAGTTCCTAAATTCATAGCGAATTCTTTTTGTAACTTGGAAATGAATGAGTTTATTTTTGTTATCTTATATTTTTATGTTTCACAAAACTTATTCCTAAGTGACAAAAAGCCTTCTTTTATTTGATTATCTTTAGAAAATAAA
Organism: Combretum micranthum; assembly: GCA_024138025.1. Lineage (NCBI taxonomy): Eukaryota > Viridiplantae > Streptophyta > Magnoliopsida > Myrtales > Combretaceae > Combretum > Combretum micranthum. The sequence goes on from JAMXBD010000003.1 coordinate 4,818,284, forward strand.
ACTTTTGGACAACAATCTAAATGAACATGATTATGAGAATAATAAAATAACATAAAGCATAAATAATAAAGTCAAGTATTGGAGTCTTAGCTTTTTCAAGGCTCCCGGGACTAAGAAATAAACTAGTCCCATAAAGAAATAAAATGGAAGAAGAAAAGCTTGTTTTGACTTGATGAGGACAAGTCTAAGACTAGAGACTAGTCTTAATAACAACTTGGAATAAATAAATTGCAATGGAAAAGTAAATAAATTGCTTTGCATGAAATAAATAAATTGCAAGTGAGCTTATATGCTCTAAAGAATATGTATAGATATATAAACAATAATAAATCAACATAAACATAAATGGATTGGCATGAACAAGAACAATACATGAACATAATGTAGTTTCCACAACTTGTAGTATTTGGAAACTCACACTATGGTCATGTAAAGTTACATGACATGAAGAAGAAGAAAGAATTCAAATGAGTTACCTAAAGAAGACTTTGATATGGTTATGTGGTTATGGGTTTTTGTTGTTGGTGGAAGTTGTTGTGGAATTATTTTGAGAGAGTTTTGAGATAGAAATTTGAGAGAGCTTTGAGAGGAAAAATTGAGAGAGTTTTGGTAAGAATTTGTGGGTAGTGAATGTGTGAAAGAAGTGAAAGAGGAGGGGGGTATTTATAGGAAAATGGGGAGTGATTTTTGTGTGATTAAAATAAATGCAAAATTAAAACAAATGGAGAGGGAAGAGAGAGAGGGGGTGCCGGCCACTTTTGAGAGGAGAGAGGGAGTGATTTAATTTTTTGTATTTTGTTAAATAAAAGATGTAATAAGTAAGATAGATGTGATATAAAGTTATGGGAAAGGTAAAAAGTTAAGATTATAGGTTATGTAGAGTGTAAGAGTAGGTGTAAGAAAAAGTAGAGATAAAAGAATAGTGTAGAATAGTAATGAATAGTGTAATGTAAAGTAGATATGACAATTAAAGTACCGGTAGTAAGAAAATACGCGTATAATAGCTATATCTGTTATTTTTACTTACCGAAAAATTACGAAATTGATATTTTTGGAAAACTTATATTTTTACGAGTCTAACGGTATATTCGGAATATTTTTACTATCCGGGCTTCCGGACACGTTTTTCGAGAACTGTGTCCGATCGGGTTCGAAGGACACCCGAATTTCGCGAAACTGGAACTTTTATAAAACCTATGGTTATTACGGACTATTTGAGCTAATTATCCCAACTTCGTTTTTCCGGGCCAAAGAAAACGGCAATGCCGGATTTAGATGGATACGGTAAACTAGGGTTTTGTTGACCTTTAGGGTTTCGTTTGACTTCCGGTTAGGGTTTTGTGCTAAACCGATTCCGGAAATTTTAGGGGTTTACAAAAACTCAGAACACTACTACGAACTGACGAGACTAATGATGTTTTTGAGTCATGCTAACCCACTCAAGAACTTGGAGATATCAAATGAACAATATTGTAGGAATACTTATAGAAAGAAATCAAGAGGGGGTGCATGTTATTATGTTGAGGCATGGTAGAGTGTTGCAGAGGAAGGATAAAGAAGAAAAAAAAATAATAGAGAGTAAGAACAAGAGCAGGAAGTTGAGAGAGAAAAATTGAATGAAAGAGAAAATTATGAGAAAGAAAATTAGTTTAAAAAGCAAGACGAAACTGGAAAAGAAAATGAAAGTGAAAAAGAAATTTTTGAGAAAGAAAATCAAGTTGAAAAGCAAAGGAAGTTGAGAAAAAGAAAGAGAACGAAATAACTGAGGAGAAGGAGGGAGAAGAAAGGAGAGAGGCACTGCCTATCAAACTCTATGAGCTAAAATTACCCTATCCAACTAGAGCCAGAAGAAGAAGAGACAAAGAGGAGTTTAATAAATTCCTTGAATTATTCAAGTAGTTACACCTCAACCTACCCTTAGTAGATGCTCTTTCTCAGATGCCAAAATGTGTGAAATTCTTAAAGAAGCTGCTCTCAAACAAGAGAAAGCTTGAAGAGATATCCATAGTTACTCTGGAAAAAGAATGTTCAATCGTTCTCCTCAATCAACTTCCTAGGAAGAGGAAGGATCCAGGTAGTTTCACTATACCCTGTCTGATATGGAACTTGCCTATTGAAAGAGCTTTAGCAAATTTGGGAGCAAGCAAAAGTTTGATGCTTTATAGCATGTTTAAAATGCTAGGTTTGGGCAAATTGAATGCTACTAGAATGGGTTTACAATTGGCTGACAGATCTACTAGATACCTTAGAGGAATTATTGAAGATGTGTTGGTAAAAGTGAAGGATTTCATATTCCGTATTGATTTTGTCATTTTAGACATGGATAAGAAGGTAACGGTTCCTCATATTTTAGTGAGACCCTTCTTGGCAAATGCAGGAGCAATTATAGATGTGAAATATAGGAAATTAGCGTTAAGAGTGGGAGATGTTGAAATGATCATTAAGCTATCCCAGAGCCCTAAACATGGAAAGAATAAAGATGATGTTGATTGCTATGCTATAGAATTTTTAGATTCGAAAGTAATTAGAATGATGAGAGACTCAACTCATGAGACAGAAATGATTCTGCATATAGAAGCAAATGAAGAGGTTGTTAAAGATGAGAAGAAGGAGGAGATGAATAGAGATGATGTTGAGAGATGAGGCCTTCTATTAAAGAGCCACCTAATTTGGAACTGAAAGAATTACCAGACCATTTGGAATATGCTTTCATTGAGGAAAATTTCAAGTTACTTGTCATCATATTTTCAAAACTTGATGTTGGACAGAAGGAAAAGTTTTTGAAAGTACTGAAGGATCATAAGAGGATAATACCTTGGAAAATTGTTGATATTAGAGGTATGAGCCCCCCATATTGTACCCATAAAATTTTGAAGGAAGATGATTTCAAACCAATTGTGCAACCATAGAGACGACTAAACCTGAACATAAAAGAAGTTGTGAGGAAAGAGGTAATAAAATTATTGGATGATGGAATTATCTACCCAATTTTGACAGCGCTTGGGTGAGCCCAACTCAATTAATACCAATGAAGGGTGGAATGATTGTTGTCCCCAATGAAAGGAATAAGCTGGTACCAATACACACTGTTACTAGCTGGGGAGTTTGTACAGACTATTGAAAACTTAATGATGCCATCGGGAAAGATCATTTTCCATTGCCTTTTATTGATCAAATGCTCCAGCGGATGTCTGCTCATTATTGTTATTATATCCTTGATGGAATGTCTGGCTATTTCCATATCCCTATAGTTCCTAAGGACCAAGAAAAGACAACTTTCACATGCCCTTATGAAGCATTTGCCTATAGGACAATGCCATTTAGCCTTTGCAACGCCCCATCAACTTTTCAGAGATGCATGATAGCAATTTTTTATAAGTATATTGAGAATATCATGGAGGTATTCATGGATGACTTTTCTATCTTTGGGGATTCCTATGATAAAGTCTCCAAAATATGGGCAAGGTTCTTTAGAGATGCGATGACACGAATTCGTTCTCAAGCCGGGAAAAGTTTCATTTCATGGTTCAAGAAGGGATTGTTCTTGGTTACAATATTTCTAAGAAAAGAATAGAAGTGGATGTGGCAAAGATTGATGTCATTGTAAAACGGCCACCACCAACAATAGTTAAAGCGATCATAAGTTTCCTACGCCAAGTTGGTTTCTATGGAAGATTCCTTAAGAATTTCTCAAAGATAGCTCGGCCATTAACTAAACTTCTAGGGAAAAAAAATGCGCCATTTGAATTTAATGAAGGATGCTTAGATGCTTTCAATCTACTAAAGGATAAAATTACACAAGCTCTGATCATGGTTGCACATAAATGGACTTTACCCTTTGCTTATGTGTGATGCCAACGATTCAGCTGTAAGAGCAGTTTTGGGCCAACGAAGAAATCACCACTTCTAACCCATTCATTATGCTAGTAAGACTCTAACAACCACACAAGAAAATTACACCACAATTGAAAAAGAGATATTAGTTGTCATCTTTGCCTGTGAAAAAATTTAGGTCATATCTTATCATTTCTAATGTCATTATTTATACTGATCATTCTGCGTTATAGTATTTGCTTGCAAAAACTTATGCTAAACCGCATTTGATCCGTTGGATTTTATTGCTTCAAAGTTTTCCTTGGAAATTAAGGATAAGAAAGGTTGTGAGAATTTAGCTACGAACCATTTGTCTAGACTTGATAGCCCATTTTTGAATGGAAAGAAAGAGGAGAAGATTGATGATGCCTTCCCTAATGAAAAGCTTTATTCTTTTTGCATTATAGATAATGAACTTGACCATTGGTTTGCAGATATAGCTAATTATTTGGTCAATAAGGAGCTCCTCATTAAACTTAACTATAATCAAAGGAAGAAATTCTTTTTAGATTTAAAATATTATTTCTGGGAGGATCCATTTCTTTTTTGAATTTACTCTAACCAAATAATTAAATGATGTGTTTCACATGATGAAGGCCAAAAAATTTTGTATCGCTGTCATAATGAACCAACAGGTGGTCATTATAGTGCAAATAAGATAGCTCACAAAGTTTTGGAAGGGGGTGTCTATTGGCCCGCAATTTTTAGAGATGCTAAATCAATGGTTGCAAACTGTAACAATTGCCAAATGATGGGAAATATCTCAAAAAGGGACGAAATGCCTCAAAATTTTATTTTAGAATGTGAAATTTTTATGTTTGGGCCATTGACTTTATGAGACCATTTCCCACTTCTTTGGGCAACAAATACATTTTAGTGGCAGTTAACTACGTTTCAAAATGGGTGGAAGCTTAGGCTTTGCCTACCAATGATGCCAAAGTTGTCATAGGATTTTTAAAAAGGTTATTTTCAAGATTCGGATGCCCATGACTTTAACCAGTGATAGGAATACTTACTTTTGTAATGCATAAATTGAAAATTTTCTAAAGTGATATGGAGTGCATCATAAGGTATCTACCCCATATCATCCATAAACAAGTGGGCAAACTAAGGTCTGTAACAGAGCACTCAAATGAATCTTGGAAAAGAATGTTGCAACCAATAGAAAGGATTGGGCAAAAAAACTGGATGATGTATTGTGGGCCTATAAAACTACTTTTAAAACACCTTTGGGAATAACTCCTTACAAACTAGTATATGAGAAAGCATGTTACTTACTAGTGAAAATAGAACATAAGGCATTTGGGCTATCAAATTTTGGAATCATGACCTTACAGTTGCTAGTAGACATAGGTTCTTTTAGATGAATGAGCTAGATAAATTATGTTTGGTGGCCTACAAGAACAACATATTATACAAAGAAAAGGTTAAGAAATAGCATGATGCGAAAATCAATCTCCCACATGAATTCAAGGAAGGAGACTTGGTTTTGTTGTTCAACTCTCGGCTAAAGCTCTTCCCAAGCAAATCAAAAGCAAGATGATTAGGGCCTTTAAAGGTTAAAAAGATTTTTCCTTATGGTACAGTTGAAGTTAAGAACTTAGACAATGAAATATTTAAGGATAAATGGGCAGAGAATCAAATTATATCAAGGACCATCGCAAGATTTACGAAAGATGGAGGAGTTACACCTAGTGTGAACTCATTGAGCTCTTAAAGAAAGTTTTGTCGAGCTAAAGACACGAAAGAAGTGCCTGATGGGAGGTAACCCATTTCTAATTTTCCTTTAACCTGTTCTTTCTTTTTTTTTTTTTTTGTGAATCAATAGGTTTTTAGGACAAGAGCAGATTCTTTGATCTCGGAATGATAATCTGGAGAGAGTGGCATCAATGTTCGAGACAGAGACTAGGAAAGCAAAAGAAATTGTGCATAAAAATTTGAGAAAGATCAGGAAATCCACCTGATAATTTTGCCAAAAACTTAACCCCCGAGCATTAACAGAGAAGTTTTCTCAAAACTTCTAATTTTTAATCTTTCTCTAAATTTATCTGCGATTATCCCATATTTGTTTTACATGTTCTTAAACATTAAGGACAATGTTTACATTAAGTGTGGGGAAGGGAAATTAGCAATATTGGGTTGAAATTAAAGTTCTAATAGAAGAATAGAGTAGCTGCACTTGATTGATCATTTTTTTCCCATGAATTATAGGAAATTAATGAGATGGCAAAAATTTGACCAAAATTTTTCAAAAAATTGAAAAAAAAATCACTAATTAACTTAATAGAGTAATTAATGAACATCATCATATGATTGAGTTAACTTTATTATGTTTAAATCACTTTACAGATATCTATGTGGAGTAGTTTTACTTATTTTTTAATCTAAAATTTTAGAGCTAAATTAGCTTAAGGTTCCTAGTAAAGTCACTCAATTAGTTTGTAAAAGCTTAAATGATCTGTATGTTTTTCAATTTAATCATTTTCAGAGCTCTGTAATGTCTGATGTAAGGTTCAAATGATGATCTTAACTTAATGATTTTTCCTTGTGCTCTATCAAATCAAAAGAAAACAAAAATTAAAAAGAAAATAACCATGTGCAGAGGATTGAAATGGGTAAGGGTTGGTCCATCAAAAGAGAAATTTCTCAACCCTTCTTTCAATTTTAAATAAGCCATAAACATAAAAGAAAAAGCGAAAAGATAGGGGCAAAAGACCCTTTAGAGGAAAATGTAAAGAAGAAGCCAAAAACCTGCCTCCTCTACAGCTTTGAAGTACATAAATAATTAATAAGAATAAAACAAAAAGCACAAAGAAGGAAGAAGACTCAGGGAATGAACATATGTATATGCCTTTATCTTTGATTATGATGTTTAGAGAGATAATTAAGGAACTATATACCTATATGTATAAGGGGATAAAGTTGATTGAGTTCCTCTTACTTTGTTTGATTTTTTGAGTAATTTTTCTTTAGAATTCTTAATTAAATAATAAGGGTAAAAGCTAATTACTTGCATAAGTTCTAGATTTTAGCAGAAGTAACTTTAGCATAGCTAATGAGAATGATTGAATATTTAAAGTGCTAAGGTGATTTAAGCTTTAATTGATCTAGTCAAATTTCCATCTATGATTTATCTTCCTATTTAAAAAGTCTTACTTGCATGTGCTGAATTGATGTTTACTTGAGGATATGCAAAGACTTAAGTGTGGGGGAATTTGATAAGTCTATTTTACTTTATTCTATTCATAGGAATTTAGGCTTAATTTGATATTCCCATGAATCTTGTGCTTTTATTGTTTAAATGTTGTTTTTTAGCTCTTAGAACCAAAAGAAGAAGAAACAAAGTGTTTTGATCAGATTTGGAGCAAAATAACAAATATACAAAGTAAAACTTGGTTGATCGCTGCAAAAGACCCATCGAAGGCAAAACAAAAAGGAAAAATAAGGCAAAATGGTCCATCGCACCTACATCGAGCCCTCAACTTCTGTTTTGAGGTGATTGAACCTTGGACTCCATGATACAGCTTCTATCGCACCACATTGTCAAGCCTTATATTCATCCTACGACTAAAGCTAGACAAAAATCACATCTTTGAGGAGAAAAGCACAACTTAGGTTGAGCTCAACACTCGAGCCCTCAACAAACTCGATTTATCCCTCGATTAGATCTAGACAAAAACCTAAGCTTTTCAGCAAAAGGCCATTGCTTAGGTTGAGCCCTAACATCTATGCAACATTTAAGCGCTCGACCTTACACCACAAAAGGTGACCCTATGAGCTGGCAATCCAGATGCACATGTGAAAATAAAGAACAAATTCGATTATAAACAATCTGCCACATTAACGAATAAAATCGTCATGATTTCCATACCTAATCCTATAAATAAATGTGCAGAGGCATGCAATATGTATCATCAGTATCATACGTAACATTTATAACAAATTTATAACGTAGTGTAGAGAGGGAATTCTTGAGCAAAAAAATTGTTTCTTCTTGCTTTTGAAATCCTAAAGTTTTCTAGGTAAATTTATTATAGACCTGACGTTTGTTTTTTGCAAGACTATGTGCTTAATTTGCAATTTCATTCTTGATTCCATATTACTTCTTTAGGATTTTTTACTTAAATGTCTACATCTATGGAGAAATAATCATTTAACTTAGGGTTTGTAAATCTAAGATCTGATTCATGTGATTTTAAGGTGTTTTAACGATTATCACTGGGTATTTATGTCATGCCCCAAAGGGTACCCTAAACGTGACAGTCCACCTTAAGTATGACAACCTTAGCCATTCCCAAAAGCTTTTATATTAAGTGTAAGGCGTACTTTCACAACTTTAGAGGACCATACATGGACTTATGAAGTTTAAGAAGATATAAATAACACATTTAAGAAAAGAGGACTCATAATAATCATTCATTCAAATTAATAACTTTACAAGCTTAGGGACATATCCCCTTGATCACTAATCTATTACATGAGTATTTATTCAACATTACTAATGCTACACTTTATTTCTATTTCTAGTATCCAACAAGAAATTACCTGCCCGCAGAGTCCACGTGGCCTTAACCATAGGTAGGGAAACTGCAAAAGATATCTATTAGGGTATGAGCTAAAGGCTTAGTGAGAACTATTTCCATAAATAACTTCTTGTAACAAGATTTCAAACAAGTTGATTTAAACAAACAAATGTAATGCAACAAGCACGTGGGCAAACAAGCATATAGTTTTCCGAGAACTATATGTTGAATGCATTTGCGCCCTCCATTCAGGGTTTGGTGATACATAACCTCAATTCAAGTAGTTTTAATTAAAAAATTTTCATGCTCACGAGCACTCATCGCCAAGCATTCCGAGTCTACTTGATTGACCTTGCTTTCGGATCTTCCGCCAAGCATTTTCCATTAAGCCGCCAAGCAATCGCTTTCGGATCATCCGCCAAGTGTTGCTTTCGACATGAGCTTACTATCCTTCTCACCCAAGGATAATAACCCAAAATGCAATGTGACTCACTTCGTGGTATGCATGAATTCATTTATTTATATAGTCATAGCATAATAATTAGTTTTGAAATTTAAGGCGATCAAGGAATTCCACACAAATCAACTGCTATACTAAAACAAACATTTAAAACAATTCCGGCTCCAATATTCTTAAAATTCTTTCAAAGAATTATTTTGTATACATATCGATTTATGTTCTCCTAATTCTAGTGCTACTAATTTACAAGCACAACAAGAATAGCATTTAATGGAAACAAACTCACAATGCCATGCCGACTATTTCTCTAGGTGGATGAGTCGTTCACACACTCCACTTAGTCATAATAATCCTTGGGGTAAAGGAATCCTTCATCGGGGTCACCTAGCCAAAGAAGATACCCACAATGAGTATTCCTTGATGATTTTCTTGAAATTTGACAAAACAATGTCAAAAGAACGTTAAAGTTCGTATAAAGGAATGTTCCAATTTAAAATGGCCATAACTTGGTCATTTTAACTCGGAATTGCGCATATAATATACCGATTTCTACCTACTCGAAAAGAACTACCCATTTCCAAAATTAATTTTAACAAACAAGGTCATATATTCCCCGAAACAGTGGTGACAAGGTTCACCACGAATTTTCCAAGTAAAAACAACTTTGGTTCAAGAAATCAAAATTTGTTTGATAAATACTTAGTTATCTATATAGTTGAAAAATTATCTTTTTATAACTATATAACTCATATTTAAGCATGCTCAAGTGTTTTGTTTTCCAATTATTTTTCTTGAGTAAAATAATGTCGGTTTGAAGTTTTTAGAAAATATAGTGTCCAAAAATTGTTTTTGTAGATTTCTTGTAATGAGTTCCTTGTTTCCTTTGTTTTCTAAAATGCTTTATGTTTCATTATTTTTCCCAAGTAAAGTTAAATTTTTCTATTTTCTAAGTTTCTACTATTTTAGAAAATACACTATTCTTCCTATTTATTTTTCTTGTACAAATTTCCTTTGTCTATTGTTTACAAAATCTTCATTTGAAAATTTCTCATTCTTTCCTCATGTCTTATGTTTTTCATAGAAATCATCTATGCATGAAAATTTATTTTCTTGATAAAAACAAAGTGGATCAATATGTGACTTAAGAAACCTTTTTATAGTAAAGTAGTTTCTAAAATTTTAGTGGTTTCTTCTTGTAACTTGAAAAGAAATAACTTTATTTTTGTTTTCAAACCATAGATTTTCCTTGCCTATTTGTTTGTAAAGGCCTTTACTTGAAAATTCCTTAGCCATTCATCTTGTTTATCTTTTTAAAAAGAACCATTTTTGTATCAACAAATATTTTCTTTTGAAAAACAAAGTGGAATAATAAAGATTTAAGTGGCTTTTTAAAGTAAAAGTAGTTTCTAAAATTATAGTGAATTCTTTTTGTAACTTGAAAAGGAATGAGTTATTTTTTGTTATCTTATAGATTTTATACTTTACATAAACTTACCTCTAAGTGACAAAATTCTTCTTTTGTTTAATTATCTTTAGAAAATAAAATTTTTGGACAACAATCTAAATGAACATGATTATGAGAATAATAATAAACAAAATAACATAAAACATAAATAATAAAGTCAAGTATTGGAGTGTTAGCTTTTTTTTTTCAAGGCTCCAGGACTAAGAAGTAGACTAGTCCCAAAATAAAATAAAATGAAAGAAAGAAAAATTTGTTTTGACTTGATGAGGACAAGTCTAAGACTAGAGACTAGTCTTAATTCAACAAGGAATAAATAAATAGATTGCAATGGAATAAATAAATAAATTGCTTTGCATGAAATAAATAAATTGCAAGTGAGCTTATATGCTCTTAAAGAATATGTATATATATATAGATAATAATACATTAACAATAATAAAACAACATAAACATAAATGGATTGGCATGAACAAGAACAATTCATGAACATAATGTAGTTTCCATAACTTGTGGTCTTTGGAAACTCACACTATGGTCATGTAAAGTTACATGACATGAAAGAAAAAAAATAATATAAAATGGTTACCTAAGGAAGCTTTAGTATGGTTATGTGGTTATGGGTTTTGGTTTGTTGGTAAAGGTTATTGTAGAATTATTTGGAGGGAGTTTTTGGGATGGTATTTTGAGAGAGTTTTGAGAGGAAAATTTGAGAGAGTTTTTGTATGAATTTGTGGATAGTGAATGTGTGAAAGATGAGGGGGGTATTTATAGGAAATTGAGAAGTGATTTTTGTGTGATTAAAATAAAGAAAAATTGAAACAAATTTGAGGGGGGAGGGCATGGCACCGGCCATGGTGATGAGAGGGGAGGGTGATTTATTTTTTTGACTTTTTGTAAAGTGAAAGATGTAATGTGTAAAGTAGATGTGAAATAAAGTTATGAGAAAGGTAAAAAGTTAAGTTTATAGGTTATGTAGAGTGTAAGAATAGGTGTAAGAAAAAGTAGAGATAAAAGAATAGTGTAGAATAGTAATGAATAGTGTAATGTAAGATATATATGACTAATAAAGTACTAGTAGTAAGAAAATACGCGTATAATAGCTATATCTGTTATTTTTAGCTACTGAAAAATTTTGAAATTGATATTTTTGAAAACCTTATATTTTTACGAGCCTAACGGTGTATTCGGAATATTTTTACTATTCCGGGCTCCCGGACACATTTTTCGAGAACTGTGTCCGATCGGGTTCAAAGGACACCCGAAATTCGCGAAACTGATATTTTTATAAAACCTATGGTTATTACGAACTATTCAAGCTAATCATCCCAACTTCGTTTTCCAGGGCTAAAGAAAACAGCAATGCCGGATTTAAACGGTTACGGTAAACTAGGGTTTTGTTGACCTTTAGGGTTCCGTTTGACTTTCGGTTTAGGGTTTTATGCTAAACTAATTCTGAAAATTTGGGGGTTTACAATTTATAATTAGTAGCTAAAACTTAATTTTTTTGGTCTATATGAGTGGTGCACTTTTTAGATTCATGTCTGATTTCAACTGAATATATTGGAGATCATTCTTTTGAATAGATCTAGGCTACTAATGAAGTTGGTCATAATCATCTCGAGAGAAGGATGGTGAAACTTTCTATCACTTAATTTTAAAATTCATTAGGTTGGTTTTAAAATAAATGATTCTTAAACTTTATGTAGATCTAGACCATTGATAACTTGTGAAGAGATCCGATGGTCAGGTCTAGATCTAGAGTTTCTAACCTTAAGAGAGGCTTTAACTTACATTCGTGAATCCAATAGTGTGAACAAAATCTATTAGTTTGTTAAGAAATCACATAATAAGGACTTGGTGAAGCAATCCCTAAGGCTTTTTCTTGCATTAACAAGCTTATCTTACGATTTGCCCTGAAAAACATGTATATATTTATTAATCCTAGTATAACTTTTGTTTTCATTATACTCTTCTAAATTTTCTTTGGTTAGATAATAGATGAAAAGTGAGTACAGTAGATATTAAGGATCCATTGGAATACGACCTAATATTTTCTATGCTACTTTAGTAGGTGCACTTGCCTAATGTTGCTAGTTGATACCAAAGCTAAATAGAAATAATTAGCTTTATAAATTTTTGAAAACTTCAACTTTGTTTTTTTAAATGTTTTTAAAAAGTAAACTGACCGTAGGCGTTAGCACGGCTCCACCGACAACAATTCTCGATCATTGAAAGCTTGCACCTCACTAAAGCCATTGCCAAAAAATGTGGCTCATAACACAGTATGTGAGGGTCATTTTCTATAATGAATCATTGCTCAGCCTTCTTCTAATAGATTAAACATATATGTATTGATTATTGATGTTGCACTCATGTAGTTTGCTAGGAAAAATTTTCCCAAAGGCAAGGTTTATCCGTCATTCCCAATGTTCAACCAGTAGGAGATGACTGTTGTGAAATACGTACGGGACAGCAGCCTCTCCAAAAGGTAAGACTCTAAGGTATTGTGTTGTCCTTGTTCATTCATTATTGGTTGGTTGCTGGATCTGCTATGTATTTTGTAGTTGTCCCAGGTTTCTTTATTTGTTCCAGGTCTTCAAATGTCCCAGTTCTATTCATCAGTGTTGAGCTGATTAGTGCCAGGTCTATTCATTTAGATTATTCATTCAATTTACCATGCTAGTCATATCATATCCCCATTTTTAAATTGTAATGGTTATCACATGTCTGGTTTTAAATTGCAACAGCTGTCGGTGAGACACTTATGGATTTGGACTTCTTGCAACTAACTTGGTCTGACCTAAGGTGCTTTAGGCTAGACAACTGGATATGTGGGAGTGTGAGTAGAACCCAATGTTACCCTTTTCGTTTATTTTACTTTTGTGTCTAATTTGCTGATGTTTTGATTTCTATTATCATGTCTAAGTTTTCAATGCATTTGCATTTAAACAAACATGTGAGGAGAAGATAGTAGATCCTTTCTGGAAAAGATAGTACCCTAGCTTACATTGGTAAGAACATCATTGACAATATGTGCATATTGCTTATATGTTTATTGCATTCTATAATGATCCCTTAATAGAATCGACCGCATTTGTGCAACAAATTGCATAGGTAGTTGGTGGCTTCTCATCGTGCATGCTAGTTTATTGTGGTAGGTATGTGGCTAATATGGACAAGTGCCACGAGGTAGGTTGGATACTATTTGCAATTACATATCAATGAAATTGGTTACAATTGCATTAGTATCTCCTCACGCTTGTGATATCTTTGTAGAAGATGTGGATGTGAACCACTGGCTAGCGATGGTGTTGTACTTACATCAACGACATATCCTCATCTTAGACACGATGCACTCTATTGGATGGAAGAAATCAACCCGAGAGAAAGAATTTCGCAGCATGGTGAGTCATCTGATCACAAGTGTACCTTTGAGTCATCTGAATGCATTATGAAATTGACATTATTGATCTCGCTCTCAAATGGTTTGTGTAGCTTGGAAAACTAAACAAACTCTTTCACGCATGGACCTCCAGTGGCAACATGTCCAAGGGGATCCATGAAATGAGACTACTAGTAACTAGGAGTTTGTTTATCCTAGCTATGTTCCAAATCAAGTGAACCACAACGACTTGTATGTCTTTTAACTTTCTTAAGAAAATCTCTTTGCATGCATGATATGAAGCATGCCAATGCTTATGTTTAAATGATATGTAGTAACAATTGCGGGATTTATGTCATGAAGTTCATGGAAGCATCAAATTTTAAGGAAGATTTGCCAGGCTTGGTGTGTCCATCGTGTATATTGACATAATTACTTTCGATGTGTTGGTTCATCATATTCATATTCATGGTAGAGTATGCTTATGTTGTATAGGTGGTTGCATATCACCACAGACAGAGAATGTTGGCCTCCCTCTTGTTATAGGGTGGGAACAGGTTAATGAAGGACATCATAGCAAAGGCTAGCAAATACCTTAACAAACAATGATCAATTGGTATCACATATTAAGTAAGGTTGGTGTAGCACATCATAGCTAAGGTTAAGGAACAAGGTGATGAAGGACATCATAGCTAAGGTTACTGATTGGAAATGGATAAAACAAGTAATTTTTTGATCAAGTTATGAAATCTATATATGGGAACTTTTCTATAATGGCAATAATGTACGCCTTCTTTCATGGTTTGTTTTGTATTTTTGTAGCACATCATTGAGGATGATGTTAGCACAACACATCATCGAAAGATAAGGTTGTAATACCTTCTTTTGGACCATGATATCACCTTATTCCTCTTTTAGATTTTGAAATCACATTTTCAAAAATGAGGCTGGTCCAACACACTATTCGCATGGGGAAATGAGGATAGCAACATCATATTGTGGAGATTAAATTGGTCCAACACACTATCTATATTGGAAATGTCTAATGTAACTCCAAAATGTTGTAATTTGATGTAATTTATGGTAAAGTTGATAGGCAGTTGGGTTTTACTTGTAAGTGAATGGAAGGTAGTCGCTCCAATATTATTTTTATGGCATATTAACTATTGGATGGACCATTTTTATGTTATATAAGTGAAGGGAAGGAGAGAATTAAATTCATTTCTATTGAGTCGATCATTTATGAGACACACTCACTTCAACACCATTTGTGAAGTACTCTAATATGTGATATAAAAAAATACATTTAAGACAAGTACTTTAATTTGTGGCATAAAAAGAATACATCTGAAGGCAAGTACTCTAATCTGTGGCCACTTTTATGAATGTCTATGTCACGCCCCTACCGAGTACCTCAGTTGGAACGATGCATCATGTATCCAATTAAGGCTTCCAGAAAGGTACATGATCATTGTACAGCTAACATGCCTCATGGCATGGACAAATATAACAGGATCGAAGGTTGTTTAGAACAAGAAATACATTGCATATATATATATATATCATATATAAGACTAACTTTATAAAAGTCTAAAATAATTACATGTTAAGTTACAAACTTTTTCTTCAAGGACTTCAAAAGATTACATTCCATAAACCTATACTATTACAAACATTAATCTCCAAACTCCATTACAATAAAAAAAAAAAAAAAAATCTCTTTCAAGTCAATAATTAAACAGCTCTACTTTCTATAAAAACTCCAACTCTTGGTCTTAGTCTCGATCTTCTTCTTATAGTCCTATAAACAACAGTCAAGTGGAGCATGAGCACAACAAGCTCAGTTAATAACAAGATATTAACACCATTTACTCAAAATCAAGCATGTTTAGTTATCAAACATATGCAATGTAACAATCAATCAAATGAGAAACGCATAGTTTGCACAACCAAAATCTAAACCCGTAGAGATTTACGCCCTCTCTTGGGAGTTGAAGGATTAGTTTAAGTAATTCATGCCCAAGAGAATCTGAAAACTAAAGAAGGAGAAATTTTCTCAAAATCATTTATTATTGATAAATAAATATAATATATACTCTCAACTTCATTTAGAGTTAAAAAAATCCTTAAGTATTGCTACCTTAAAGTTAACTTTAACACAACCGACATCCTTTACTATCTACTTAGTTCCTGTAAAGTAGACAATCCTATGGTAACCTTAACCAGATTCACTGGATTCATCAAAGCATTACCACTGAATCAAAATATTAATACGTGACATGACAACCATGCTAACGCAAGTATGATGTTGTGTAATGCATGTCCAGTTTAATTAGTTGCCAAATGAAAGTTAGGTTCAATTTCTTTGTGACCACTTAATTACAGACAATCGACAATAGACATTATACTAACAACCAATATGAAGCACTTAATTATCATTTTTAACATTAAATGTTATCATTCACTCAAATAACACATAGCATGCAACATTCCCCAATCCCCATGCATTTCCCTAATTTTAGTTATTGTTAAAAGCATTTGCTACTACTTTACAATCACGAATACAGTGAGAAGAATTCAATTACTTACCGATGCATCTTGGCTAGTCGTCGTAATAATCAAACGAAAAATCCAAGTCTTGACTTAAGGTTCCTATAAGATAGTAAACTTGTATTACTAAGAATATAATTAGGTAAGAATTTCTATTTAAGGCTTAGATGTTCTGATTTAATACTATTATAACCTTAGATATTACTCAATTATACAAACTTGACTAATTCTTAAATCTAGGTATTACAAACTTAGTATATTAATGACCCATAACTTTATGATCTAACTTGACTAAGAATTTATAAGAGATCTTAATTAGTATTTGTATACACATAAATATATTATATATTATTTATTATTTTATTATATATATTTTATATATACATAAGAAACAGAGGAAGCATCACGACCGTGATCTAGGTAGTGATCTCTAACACGATCCCCAATACACTTGTGTTCAAGGGTGGAATAAGCTTGTCAAAGGCACAAAGAGATAACGTCCCTCATTATGACCATGATATAGGTTGTATCACGAATTGCACCTGTGATCACACTCATGATCACTTGAGAAAGAAATAACCCGAAGAGATTACGTTCATTATTACAGCCGTTATCTAAGCCGTATTACGAATACAGACGTGATCACACGTATAATCACGTAAGAAAAATTCAACCTAATGAGACATCAGGCTCCATCACACCCGTAACGTAGTCTCCTTGTTTTTGTATCATAGCAATTGACTCATATGCTATATTTTTTAGAATGTCCCAGGTCGTCTTATTTGTTCCAGGTTGGTCCATATGTTCTAAGTCTAGATCTTTGTATTTGTTCTATCTGGACTTATATGTTATATTTCCAAATGTCCCAAGTCTTTGTATTTGTTCCAAGTCCTCCTGTATGTTATAGGTTGCCATATGTTCTAGGCTTTTGTAAATGTTCAATGTTGAATCATTTATACTAGGTTTCCTGATCTTTGCATTTCCCTGTACTCATATATTATTATCATATGTTTAAGAATTTTGTAAGTAATACCATACTTTTTATCGACTACAGGTATAATGGAGTCCATGTTGTCTATGAATTTTTCAAAGGGGAAGGCTATCTTAGAAAGTCAAAGTAGTCAATGTAGGGGTCTTGATCAAAACATTAGGGAAAGTAATGAAGAGACTACATTTATAAGTAACGAAGAGCTAGAATTTAGTGGTGCAGATGTCAATTATAGATTTTTAACGATAGAAGATATTTGATCATTTGAGTTTTATTCACACAGTGAAGCAAATAACTTCTACAAAATGCGTGCTATATCAATGGGATTTGATATAAGAAGAGAATATCAACGTAGAGTAAGTGACGAACTATGACTACATAGCATTAGGTTTGTAGTAGGGTATGGATGTCAAGAAGTGGTTCTATAGATAACAATCAATGCATAGATGCTCTATTACATGGACAAACTGTTGGGCGATTTTCAGAGTTCTGTTGAGGCATGAAAAAGTATGGAGAGTGAAGGATGTGGTCATAGAACACACACACGAACTTATGCCACCAAACTGCTCATTTTTTTCTTAAAGGAAATAGGCATTCTTCAAGAATCTAGAATCAAGCCTAAATAAGTAATTAAGCATCTTGTAAATATATCAAGTGGATTTAACAAGGTTGGATCCCCTAAAAAGGATTTGCATAACTATATCAGAGCTAAGCAGGAGAAAAAAAAAACAAGGTGGTGATTCAATGGCAGTTATTACATGTATGACTATAAGAGCTGATGAAAATTCTGCTTCTTTCTATCAATACCACGTAAAGGAAGAGTGACTGGCAAGGCTACTGTGGATTGACTACAAAGGGATGAGTGGATTACCAGTGCTTTGGAGATGTTATTACTTTTGACTTCACATACAAGACCAATGTTTATAACATGCCATTTATAGTCATTATTGGGGGTCAATCACCATCACCAAACATGCATATTTGGTTTAGCACTCTTGATAGAGGAGACAACAAATGTCTATTATTAAGTGCTCCAAAACTTCATCGAGGACATGGGAGGGAAACATCCAATATCAATTATAACCGATAGTACAAGAGCCATGCATGCTACCATCATAGAAGTTTGGCCCCATGCAAGACATAGGCTGTGTGCATGGCATCAAAAACGTAATTTTCAAATAAACAAGAACATGGAGACTTTCGAGCATATCCGTATGAACCAATGTCGATCGAGGAATGCAAGCATAAATGGGCAAAGGCAATTACCATGCACAGTCTTCATGGTAATGTATGAATAGAAGCAACATACATAAGTCAACATTCTTAGGCTGAAGCTCATATTCATGGGAGCTTGGGGGGGTGGGGGGGAGGAGGAGGTGCGTACTACACAAGGGTGTGAATCACTAAATGTATTCGTTAAAAGATTTATATGAAAAGGGTTCAAGCCATACGAGGTTATGGAAAGTTTAAATAAAGCTATCGAGAGCATCTGGCATAGAGAGACCATGGTCGAATATGAAAGCAGGCACAAAGAAAAAGAACTTGCAATGGAGACTATTTTAAGTGAAACTGAGTCTCATATTGCCAAGGTGTTCACGCATACTTCGTTTAATAAGATCCGTACCTAAATTCATGCTGAAGGTCTTTGGTATTTGGTATTTGGTATTTGGTTAATAAAACCGATGGCACTAGTTTCAAACAATATACAGTATGACAATATGGAGATGAGACAAAGTTGGAGTACGTAGTGTACACATGAACCATCCATACAATGCTCGTGCTTGGAATTTGAGACGAATGGGCTCCCATGTTGTCATGCAATTCACATTGCAAAGGTTGAGGAACAAGTTCAAATACCTTTCAACCTAATTATGAATAGGTAGATTAAGTGGGAAAAAGAGTTGTATAGCCATGAGAGCTCATCGGCTAGGTGGATTAGGGAACCAAGTATGGAGCATTGACAACTGTCACACCCCAACGGGTACCCTAAACGTGACAACCCACCATACACAATGTTAAAACTTGAGAATGACTATCTTAGTCACTCGAAAGCTTTCATATTGGTACAAAGCGTAAGTTCACAACAAAAGAAGATCGGTGGAGTTATGCATTTTAAGATAATGACAGCCGAACATACAAAATAACACTTAAAATAATTCATCAAAATATAAATTTCTACACCTTCTATGGGGCTTTCCCCTGATGAGTCTCCATAATAACATAGTCTTACTAAGACATATAACTAAAATTAAAAGATTTTAAAGGAAATCTAATCTAAGTCTTCAAATAGAATTTTTCCAAAAGTTTTCCAAAACATAAGTTGTACCCGGACAGTCAAAGCTGTCTCGAGTACAAGACAAGGATCTTGCAACATCATAAATCTATTGGGGAGTGCATAACTAGTTTAGTGAGATAATCCTTATGCAAAACTACTCATTAACAAGGCAATCATATAAGTCCATTAAGCAAGCATATGAAGTGCAAACAACCATATGAGCAAACATTACATAAGACTATCCAGTTTCGTATGTAGAATGGATTTACCCCTCCATTATGGGTTAGGGAATCCTTTGAATGGGTCACTATCAACTTCCTTGAAATTTGCACACGTCTTGGGGTTCAAATGAACCGTACTACTAGTCCCTAAGCTTTTCTTACCCAAAGCGATCAATCCGACTCAGCTACACCATGAGGTCGTATTCCCTAAACATCCTAATTCCTCAAGATGTAGCTAAGCAGTTTACCTTTCGGGTCCTACGTTGTGGAGTAGTAGCAAAATGTGAATATGCTATTATAAGTGATATGCATGAGCAATTTAGTTTTAAGGGAATTTTATCCAACATTAATTCATTTAAGGCGACCAATCAATATTTGCATACACAGTAATATACATAAAGACAATTTATATTAATCAATCAGTTAGGCTTCGATATACTTATCGTTTATTGATCACGCAAAACGAATCTTATACATAGCTCCTATGACAACCCGCATCCATATCAATTTTTATCTTTTTCTAACATCTAGTGCTCTATTCTACAAGCACATGCATGAATACATAAAATGTAAAGGAAAATTCACTCAGCCATGGCGATCTTCTATTTGTCAAAGTAATACTCGGGAAAGAGAAGATCTTGGTCCTCGTCACCTAAACAAATAAATACCAGAAATGAGTATTTTATCCAAGATCTATTTAAATTTTCTAACTCTATCTTATAAAATTCGTCAAAATTCGGTTTTAAGAAAATTCCAACTCAAAATGGTCATAACTTACTCATTTTAACTTGAAATTTCGTATATAATATGTTGTTTTCTACCTACTCGAAAATATATATCTATTTCTAAGGTTATTTTCACATAAAAGGTTATTTAGGCCTTGGAATAGTAGGATACAGATTCACCATGAATTTTCCAACCTTTGAAAACACAATTTTCCAACATTTTCTTCTTTCAAAAATTTTTGGACAAAAATATAGATTTTTTATAGTTGAAAAATCCTTTGAATTTATATATACATACTCGTATTGTATGCATGAATTTAGTGGTGTTGTCTCAACAATGATTTTTTTGTAAAACAATGTGTCTTAAAAGTTGGAAAAAGCTAACACTTGGAAAATTCACTTTAGTTTGTTGGAAAAATTTCTTGAATTATTATAAGTAAGCATTTCCTTCTTTTAACTTCATTTCTTAACCTTTGAGAATAATTCAATCTTCTAAAAATAATTTTAGTCTTTTTAAGATTCCTACAACTTCATTTCTAGTAGTTGAGAAATATAGTTTTTCTAAGTATTTCTTGGTAGTGACTAAAATTTCTTAAAGTAATCATATTTATATGTTCTAAAGTTTTCCTAAATTTGGTTCCACTTTAAATAAATAATAATAATGGTCTTCTAAGTTATCTACTAATTTTATTTCCTAAGTAAGATTTATTTCTAGAAAGCTAATTTTTTATGATCTTGTAAAACATGTCTAAGTCTTAGTATTTTAGAGTGTTGGTGAAAACTTCACAATTAAGTTTAAGAAAAACTTTTGTTAGCAATATCGAGTTTTTAAAGAAAACTTCTTATTTTATTGGTTTGAAAAGAGTATGTGTGATAAATCTAGTTTATGTATTCTTTGATGAAATCTAATGTACCATTATTACTAAAAACTTATGATGAACTTATCTAAAGTTTGGAAAAGATTTGTTAAGATAAAACTTTTAATTTTTTTTTTTTTTTTGGTGGAAAAACCACTTCTTAAGTAACAAAAATTTATTTTTAAAGAGAGTTCCTATTTTTCTTCATTTAAGAAAACTCCTTTTATTTTTATTGAGATGATATCAACATGTTCATGCATGAATAAGAATATGTAGTTAAGAGAAAGATGAGAATATCATATAATAAGATAGATAGAAATATAAGAAGCAAATAATCATAATAATAAAGTCAAGTATTGGGAACTTTAGATTCATTAAGGTATCCAGGTCAAGTATTAGGAGCCTTAGCTTCATCAAGGCTTTCCGGAACTAAGAATAAACTAGTCCTAGAAAGAAAAAGAAAAAGAAAAAGAAAAAGAAAGAAAAAGAAAAGCAGAATAATAAGAGCAATAAAAATAAGATGTTAGGTTTGTGAGCACTTAGGCTCTAAGAAATATAGATATACATATACATAATAATATTTACATAAGGTTAGATTAGAAGCATTAATAATAACTTGATAACATAATAGTAATAATAATATAGAGAAAGTTTAGGCATGGACAAGAATAAAATATGAACATACTTTTGCTTCCTTAACACTATGGTCTTAGGAAACATATATTAAGTTTATGCTAAGTTACATGAACATGATGAGTAAATATGAGAAGTTTTACCTAAGGTTATATATTTGTTGAAGAAGAAAAGAGGTGGTTATAGTAATATGTGGATAGTGGTTTTTGTGGAGAGAAGAGAAAATTTGGAAGAGAATTTGTTGAGTGAATTTGGTAGACTTTTTGGTAGAAAAAATGAGATGTGTGAAAGAATGAAGGAAGGAATGGGTATTTATAGAGTTTTAAAGTGAAAATTAGATGTAATTAAATAAAATAGAAAAGAAAATAAATAAGATGGAGGAATAGGGGGCGCCGGTTTTGCCTTGGGGAGAGGGAGGAATTGATTGAATTTGTTGTTTTGTAATGAAAGAAATAAAGTGTAAGGTGTGATGTGAATAAGGTTGTATGTGGAAGGTAAATTGTAAGGAATAGATATGATAGTGTGTAAGAATAAGATCTAAGAAAACGTAGAGACTGTGAAATAGTAATGAATAGTAAAAATAGTACTATAAATAGTAGACTAGACAAATAAAATATTAGTAGTGAAGAAAATACGTGTAAACGGCCTATATCTGATTTTTTTAGTTACTAAAAAATTCTAAAACTGATATTTTTGAAATCCTTATATTTTTATGAGTCTAATGATATTATTAAATTATTTTCACTATTTTACTTATCGGGATCCTAATTTTAGAAATTGATCCCATTGAGGTTCAAAACAAACTAAATTTTAGCAAATCTAATCTTTTTGAGTATTTCTTATATAATTCCAAATTATAATTCGAAATTATCTCATTTTTATTATTTCGGTTTCGCACATGGGATTGTCGGATCTAGATTCAGACTAAACATAGAACTAGGTTGACTTTAAGGTTTCGGTTTGACTTCCGGTTCTTAGGGTTTACTTATATTTATCGAAAAATCTAAGGGCTTACAACAACTGCATGCAATTAATTGTTCTATTGGGCTAATCAAACAACTAAATCCCATAATGAAGTCTCGGGAGAGCTCAAAGTAGAAGGACTATTTGTGGCGGAGGATGTATCTAAAGAAGATAACATGAACAAAGCGATAATCAAGGATCCACTAAAGCAACAGAGGCAAACAACAACGCCAAAGCGAAAGAAGCCGCCCAGTAGCCCACAAAAGTACAGCAATTGCCATGGAATAGGACACACTTAGAAAACTTGTCCAAATATATTATTAAATATAACCACCTCCAGTATGTTACAAGTAGAGAATGATAACGTTCGTGTATATGAAGATGAGGACGAACAGGACTATAAATCATTTCAAGGGGATGGGAGCAATTACAGGTTGGACAAAGGAAATTACATGGGCATGTCTGCATAAGATGTTCATCGCTAATATACGAACCCACATGATGCCTTTAATAATAACCGGTATGCATTATCCATATCCCATGTTATGTCGTAAGGTTTTCATTGGTCATAAAATTGTGTATGGGATCCCTTGCATTGTGATATATTTTTATAACATAAAAGAGGTGAAGCAAACACATAAATAACCAACCCAAGTTGTTCTTCGTAGGTAGCCAAGTTAGCATCCAAATAAATAAAATTAGATGGATTGATATACAGACATAACCAACCTATGCTATTCTCATGGGTGAGCACATTTGTTCCATGTACTGGCACTTTCGTGTACCATGTTTGATGTTTAATCATAGATTGATCAATTTCCTAAGTTCTGTTAATTTTGAATCATATACGCACACTTGTTCAATTGGTATGAATTTCCTAGGTTCTATTAATTTGTTCTAGGTATTCTCATTAGTTCTTGATGTATGATGACCTGGAACTTTCTAACCTAGTACATATGTGGTAACCGACATCATGACATGTTGGGTTCTTTATTTTATACTAGGTTGAGAAATGTCCTAGGTTTTGTTAATATGTTCTAAGTATTCACATTTGTTCTAGCTATACGACGACCTGAAACTTCTTTAATTACCTAGGACATATGTAGTAACCTGACACTCTTAGCCTAGTAGATCTAATTGAACATAGGGCAAATGGTGTGTGAGAAGAAAAATGCTAGACCAAGTTTTAAATTTGTAAATTCTTTTCTAAATCATTATCTAACTATAGTCTCCACAGGGTAAGTGCACCCTTTAGATGTAGCATAGTAGAAAAAGATCTAAGCCATACTCTAAGGGAAAGCCGATGAATACTTCTATTCTCGCTCTTTTCCTATTATCTAGCCGAACAAAAACAGAGGGGGTTTTATTATAGAGAAGCTAAGCTAGCCTAATCTAACAAAAGTAACAGCAAAAATCAGCAGCAAGTTTCACAGCAAGCATGCAAAAATAAGATAAATCAATTTACAAAGTTGCTGGGCTCATGCTTTACCCTAGGTCTATTCATATAACTCAAGAATTTCTTAGAAAAAGTTGTGTTGGTTATTGAACCATCGGATTCACTAATGTAACTTAATGCCTCTCTCAAGGTCAAAAACTCTAGATCTAGACCAGACTACTGGAATCTCTTCATAAGTTATCATTAGCCTAGCTCCGCATAAAGAACAAGAATCCTTTGTTTAAGAAACCAACCCAATGATTTTTAAAACAAGTGACACAATATCTCACCACCCCTCTCAAGGCAATTATGAACAACCTCATCAATAGCCTAGATCTATTCATTAAAATGACCTCTCAGCCTATTTTAATGAAATCAAACATGAACCCATATCATGCACTATACAAATCCAAGATATATTAAGCTCAAGCTATTGAATTCAATAAATCAACACGTATTCAAAATACACACAACACATCTACGTGAAATTGACCCAAGGATCCACAAACCTAAAGAAAACAACTACTCCATGAATATAACAAGACAAATCAATGAATCAAAGAAATAGTGAAAACCATAATGAAATAAAACAATAAAGAACAAATATCCTTGATGAATCGAAGCATTTAAGCACAAAGTTGTTGTGAAAACCCTAAAAATTTGTTAAATTCTCTCTTTACAAAGGAATATTTCTGATATTCTTTCCTAAAATGTTGTATTTCCCCTTTTTGGTATTAGAGAAATACGTCTCTCCGTTTCTAATGGCTGCTATGGCTCTTGGGATCTGTGCTTTTTTTTTTTTTTTTTTTGTAAAATGACAGCAAGATAGGTTTTTACATGTTGCTAATTTCATCCCTGTCATGCCCCAAAGGGTACCCTAAACGCGACAGTCCACCACACCCGATACTTAAACTTAAGTATGACCACCTTAGTCATCCCATAAGTTTACATATCGAGTGTAAGGTGTACTTTCACAACTTGTAGGATCACACTTTGATTCGAGTAGTCTTAAGAAAGCATACATAGCATTAAGAATATAAATCACAACAAGATAAATAGTTAAACTTTACAAAAGCCAAGGGAGCATACCCCCGCCAAAATAATAGGAGTCTACATCGTTTAGCTCCATTTACAAATATCTGAATTACATTAAAGAGATTTTACTAGAAGTCCACGCCTATACTAGGTCCCGACTTCCTCAAAAGCTCTTTAATTCCATGTGTAAACCTGCACAAAGAGTCCTCTCGGAACATCCAAAAATAGGAGCACTGCAACAAAAACTATTGGGGTATAAGCTTGCTTAGTGAGATTCATTTTCCAAGTAACATACTCAACCAAGCTAAAATATCTATACAAGCAAGTTATAATTAAGCAACCATATGAATGCACAAGCAAATGAGCAAGCAAGCATATAACCCTCCGGTAGTCATATTTGAATGGATTTACGCCCTCCACTCGGGGTTTGGGGTAGTTCATAAGTCATGCAACTACAGTTCCAAAGTTGGTCCATAAGACATGCAACCATAGTCCCAATCTTAAATGGGGTGGTCCATAAGGCATGCAACCACAATCTTAATGTTGGTTCATAAGTCATGCAACCATAGTTTCATTATTTGAATGGGGTGGTCCATAAGTCATGCAACCCTAGTCCCCTTCATTAAAGACCCGCTGCCTCCCAAATACACCCTTGTCCCACCAAAGGCATACTTGACAATGATATGTGACTCACTACGTGATATGCATATACAATTTATTCATATAATCATGGTATATTAATTAGATAATTTAAAAGTGACCATACAGATTTCAGACACTCCAAATCTATACTAGCTCATACAAGGTTATTGCAACAAAGCTTGCCTCGATATACTTATCGTTCATTCATGCAAGTTTAGATCACCATTCAATCACAATTTTGTCTTTTCCTAAGTCTAATGCCACTACTACTACAAGCACATCCAAGAGCATAATTAATTGAGAAATGAACTCACTTGTCCATGTAGTGAAATCCACTAGTCGTAATAGTCCTCGGGAAGTGGTAACCCGTCCTCCAATTCACCTAAGTACAAGGAATACCCTCAATGAGTATCTCTTAAGAAGTTCCATTAAACTTAACAATTTTATTTACTAAGTTCGTCAATTTTCGCCTAGGTTGAATCCTTAACTTAAAAAGGTCATATCTAACTCATTTTAACTCGGAATTTAGCTTATAATATACCGATTTATACCTACTTCGAAAGAGCTATCTATTTCTAAAGTTAATTTAAACATTTAAGTTCATTTAAGGGTCGGAAACATACTGTACAGTAGGGTTGCGAAAATCC
The DNA here is from genome assembly GCA_024138025.1 of Combretum micranthum. Lineage (NCBI taxonomy): Eukaryota > Viridiplantae > Streptophyta > Magnoliopsida > Myrtales > Combretaceae > Combretum > Combretum micranthum. Next base: position 4,844,958 of record JAMXBD010000003.1, read on the forward strand.
AAGATTTGAGCCTTTGTGAAAAATTGCTATATCTACTCTATTTAACTACTTAGACCAACTTATTTTAGTCTTAAACTTGCAAGGAGATTCTCAAAACAAAATTAAGAGATTTCACACTTATCTAATCCCAAACATAAAGTTCAAATGAACTTCTAAGAATCCATTTTCATAAAACCGAAATTTACAAGTTGAAACTCATTGTCTTGTTTTGAGTAATTCTTTACTAAAACTACTTAGTTCAATGAAAATAATTTTCCTATATTATATATCATCAAAGCATTCCATTTTCAATATAAAATACTTGTTTTGAGATCTAAAAGAAGGTTTTAAAAATTGGTCTCCCTTAATTACGAATTTCCTCTTTGAAGTTTACAATGAAGACAAGACCTGAATTTTGTCTTTTACAAAACACTTGATTTAAGCAATACCTTTTAGGAAAACTCATTTAAACTTATGAAAATTCATTCCTTAAGATATCTATACCAAGAGCCCTTTATATTTTTGTCTAAATCTTCATTTTAAAGTTGAATGATGGGTTCCAAAAATGGGTCTTGGTCTAGATCCGAATTTCCATAAATTTCTTTTGAACATATCTCTTGAGAAAATTCATCAAAACTCATGAAAAAAAACCCATTACATATTATATCTCAAGAACCCTTCATTTCTTGAATAAAATCTTCATTTTTTAGTTAGAAAACATGTTTTTATTTTAGATCTTTGTCTTGATCCAAAAATACAATTTTTGTTTTTGAAAATAAACTTTCAAAATCAACTTTGATTTTTGTAAGATGAAGTCTTGATGATATACATCCATCAAACTTTCATTTTCCTAACATAAACTTCCATTTTAAGACTTGGAAGGGGGTTTTTAAAATGGTGCCTTGACAAGTTACGAATTTTACTTTTTCATTCCAACTTGAATCTAAGATCTACTCAAAATACAACCATGAAAACATAAGAAAAACTTAGTAGTAGGCCTTAAACTTCTAGATCTACACATAAACATAACTAAAGCTTGGTAAAACTCTAGATCTACAAGCTATCACAAAAACAAGAAGATAATCAAGCCTTCAATATAACAAAAATACTAAGAACAAAAGAGATCATCATCTAGAGGAGTGTTTCAATTCTTGGCATCATCATCCATAGCTTTTTAAGCTTGTGGAATGTCCTTTGATGCATGAAACATCCATAATATCATCCTAGAACATCTTATGAGAGCTAAGAGAGAAAGATTACCTCAAATATTTACAAGAAAAATATGTGGGAGCAAAAAAAGAAAATGGTGGCAGCTTGTTTATTCAGAAGACAAGCCAAGAAGAAGAGAAAAGAAAGGGAAAAAGAGAGAGGAAAAATATAGGGTTTGTAAAGGTGAAATAGAGATGGAATGAGATGCTTAAATAGAGATGTAAGTGTGTTAAATAATTTGAAAAAAAAATAAAACATAGCAGCTGCACAAAGGGGGGGCTGGCGTGATTCTTGTGTGGTGTAGGAGTGTGTGTAGTTTGATTTTAACTTGCATTTTTGAAAGTGTAACATATTCCTTCCATATCTAACTAAAAGAGACTTTAAAATATCAAATAAATAATTAAAAATAAGGAAAAGTGGCTAATTTTTGGGGAATGGTCAGCTGCCATTTTGGGGAAATGGGAGTGTAAGAAAAAGCAAAATAAGACATAATAATGTGTAGTAATGATAATAGATGTGTACTTAAGGTATGGGTTGATAAAGTGGCTTTTTGACTAATAAAATATATAAAATAAATTAAGAAAAATATTTTTATTTAAGTGGCAGAATTTTTATGATTTAATAAAATAATCAAATAAATTATTTTTGGAAATTTAACAATTTAGTTACCGGTAAGAGTAAAATAAGCTTATATGAGCTATAACTGATATTTTTAAAATCCGAAAAATTATAAATTTGATATTTTTGAAATCCTTATAAAAATACGAGTCTAAAAATATTAAAGACATATTTTTAATTTTCCGAGCCCCGGGAGACGCTTTCCAAAGCAGTATCCAAACTGGTTCGAAATAAGCCGAAAATAAACCAATCTGATATTTTAAATAAATCAAATATTATTACAGACTATTCTAAACACTTTAATTATTTTTCGACCCTCGATTTACGAACTTGGGTTTGCCGGATCTAAACTGTAGGGTTTTACTCGAGATCCGTTGACTTAAGGTCTCCGATAGACTTTCCGGCTTAAGGTTTAGGGCTTAGAAAACAGGGGTTTACAATCCCTCCCTATTCCGCCCTTATGTGTTGAAGGGAAGGCTAAAAATAAAAGGCTTATCCTTTATAAAGTTCGGCCTAAACTTGCTTTATTTGCTTTCATTTCTCTTAAATCATCAAATAATCTTCTAAATGAGCTCTTGAAAGCCTTAAATGAATTTTAACAAAATAAATGTCCTTTTTCTTGATTAGATCACAAAATTTACATATTAAATATGTCCAAATAAGCACAAAAAATAAAGGTCTACTAACACTTATCAAATTCCCCCACATTTGATTGTTTGCTTGTCCTCAAGCAAACAAAATAAGGATAATAATCTCTCATCAATTATACTTCTCATAACATATCATAAAGCATAGCATTCTTTAATTCAATTAATCCATAGTGACTCATAGTGCCTATAGCTCAAACCTATCATATTTGTACTTGTACTTAGCATACTACAATCAAATTTTAAGAACTAATTCAGGTAAGTCAAACTATTAATCTCACCGTTTAATAACCCTTCTAAAATCAAAAAAGAGAAACAAATTCAATCAAAGAAAAAGCAACAGGGTCACATCTCACACTTATTAGAAAGCATATGAACCGTTCAACCATCTCTCTAAGCACAATAACCTAAAATGAAAGTATGCGGCATCTATCACTCCCTGAATTTTTTCTTCTTCTTTTGATAAATCTCTCTTTCTCTCTCTCTCTCTCTTTATTATTAGCCTTTAGAGGAGGAGGTTTTTGCCTTCATCTTTTCTTTGGCCCGCTTCTTTATAGCTTAGCTCTTTAGCTTTTATTTTATTTTATTTATTTATGTGCATATATATATTGAGATTATTTGAGAAGAATCACGAAGAGATAAATTTCATATGCCTCTTTCTCAAAAGGTTAGAAAAGCTCTCAAAACTGTTGAAAAGCAAATATACTATTAATAAGCTTAGAAACATAACCATTTAATTTTAAACTAGGGATTTTGACCTCTTTCACGACTCTAGATTTAATCATTGAACAGCAAGTAAGTTTACCCCACATAGATTTGGTCCTAAAACTTTGACTAAGTGTACAAGTTTAAAATAGGTGAGTAAGGCACACAAAGTCACTATACTTCATTTTTTTTTTTTTAATGCCAGCTTCCCAAACAAAATGAGAACAATTTCAAGATTCTAATATCAATATTACAGCTCATTTCAAACTCATAAATGGGGGAAATTTGATTAACAAGTTTATATATGCATCACGAATCTCAATTAGAACCCAAATATTTTCTTTCTTTCTAACATATCCCTAATTCAACAATAGCACTTGTTCGAAATGTACCTAGAACAAACAAACATACCTAGAAAAAAAATTATCAAAACGTAGAACATCCAGCAACATCCTAAGATAAATACTCAAACCTAGAACATAAGCATATAAACTAGGACATCTGTTAACTTGGAACAAAAGAGGAAACTTTGTATATAGAGAAATCTAGGACATTCCTCAACCTAGTACAAAATAAGAAACCCAGTACATTTTTAACAAATGCTATTTTTGTTTGTATATGTCTCGTTAGATCTTCTAGGTCAGGTGTCCTAAGTACGATGTCCCAGGTTACCACATATATTTTAGGTCTTATAGAAGTTCCAAGTAATCGTACAACTTGAACAAATGTGTTTATATTAAACAATAGCACTTGTTTGAAATATATCAGGTTCTTTATCCTAGGTTATGTTAATACGTTCCAAATATTCACATTTATCCTAACTGTATGATGACTTGTAACTTCCGCACTTACATGGGACATATGTGGTAACCTGAGACATAGTACCTAGGACTCATGCCCTGGAACATTTAACTGGACATTGAACAAACAACAATAGCAATTTTTTGAAATGTATCGAGTTCTTTATTTTATACTAGGTTGACAAATGTCTTATGTTCCGTTAATATGTTCCAAGTATTTACATTTGTTTTTTCTGTACGATAACCTAGAACTTCCGCACTTACCTGGAACATATGCTGTAACCTGGAACATAGTACTTAGGACTCGTGATCTAAAAACATCTAACTGGACATAGGACAAACAAATTAGCACTTTTTTGAAATGTACCAGGTTCTTTATTTTATACTAGATTGATAAATGTACTAGGTTCTGTTAATATGTTCCAGGTATTCGCATTTGTTCTGGCTGTATGATGACCTAAAGCTTCCATGCTTACCTGGTACATATGTGGTAACCCGAGACCTAGTACTTAGGACTCGTGACCTAAAACATCTAACTGGACATTGTACAAAAAAAAAAAAAAAATAGCTCTTGTTCGAAATGTATCGGGTTCTTTATTTTGTAGGTTGAGGAATGTCCTAGGTCTTTCTCAATGTACTAGGTTTCCTCTTTTGTTCTAATTTAACTTACGTCTTAGGTTCGTTTCCTTACGTTCTAGGTATGAGTATTTGTCTTGGTTGCTGAATGTTCTATGTCAGTAATTTGTTTTAGGTATGTTTGTTTGTTCCAGGTCAATATTTAACAAATGACCTAGTCACCACTTGTACATAAGACACAGTACAACAAAAATGAGCGACTTGACGTAAGAATTTCCCATCAACAGCTCGTAGGTCATCCAAAAGTCAAATTATGAACTTAAAGTATTAAGTAGTCACAACAATATGAAAAGTCAAAACATAGTATCAAATTTGTGAAGCTTGGCATACAAATGCCATCGATAAACAGCTGTCATTGAATGTCTCTAGCATGTAGTCTTTCTACCGTCCCAAAACTAGGATCCATATCATCAAAACCCAAACCACAAGACTATGTCAATCCACATAAAATCCATCACTATAATCGAAAGAAAATTGAGCAAAAGAAGTCCAACACTCAATAATCCAAACACATAAGCGCATGTTGCATATGTCTATTCTAAGAGAATATACAAGAGGCTTAAGACTTTAGACTAAACCAAAGAACAAGAGGGTCCGACTTATTACTTGCTTATGGGCATTTATTGGGAATATCTAGATTCCATGCCAAAAAGGAAAAAGAAAAAGAAAAAAGGTAGTTTCGTGTGAAGTCCATCGCCAAATATAGCCATTGACATGCACAATCCATATGTAATGGCTTATCTAAAGCCCATACCCTCAAATAACCTTGTCACAAGTTCTTCCTAGTTCGAATTGAACATAATAGCCATGAATCCCTCCCATCAACTGCCCACGAGCTATGCAACTTTTTCCATAGGGGCTTAAACACTTAATTATCATATCCTCCCAGTATCGTGGATCCATGATCATGTATGTGACATAGTCAAACAATGTTGCTTGCTAGATTAAGTAACCATTAACCAAGCAGCAACTAATACGCAAGATATCTATTGAGTTTACATTTTAGTCCAGTAAAGATTCCTATCCTAACGAGGATTATGCAATTACTATGTACTTAATGAAATAGATATGCCACTAAACTTTCTAATATTCAGAGATGTATTACTATATGTTCATAATTAAAAATATGCACATTAGTAGAGAGCTTATTATGTTATTAATAACTGATGATTTAAAATTCATTTTATTCATTAGGAGTCGTCCCTCGTAATCAATACCTAATTTTGCAAAGGTTAAGCCCAATTAGATAGGATAAACGTTAAATTCCAAGGATCCTTTATATCTTAAATCTCCATCGAAGAGAAATGAATTAATTATTGGTGGCTCATGCCGGCTTTTGGGACGTTGAATCAAAGGATCCTCTAGTGACAACGGCTTGGGATGGTCGATTCTTGATGTTCAAGGGTTGGTCCACTCTGTGCTGCTAATACAAATCTTAAGTCCTTGGCAAAATTTGAGTGCAACTCGTATCCTATATCAACTTAGCTCATAATGTAATTATATGCCAATTTTTGTGCTACCCAACTTAGTCTTTTAATCACTTTCAAACATACCTAGTATTTAAAATGATACACTTGTTGTCATTATTTGATTTGTTACGAATATGAAAAATATAACAAAATTCGGTTATTTATACATATATAGCACACCAACATATTAAGTATGCATTTCAACATTTCAAGACATAGTTGTCAAAATTATGATTTTACCCATACAATTTTACAAGTTTATGATTTTAAAAGGCCATTTCGAGTTAATTCATGCATAAAATCTTTTTTTATAGTTACTTATGATTTCAACTAAGTTTACATATAAACTCAATAGAATCTTACATTATTAAGTGAGTTTACGTATTTTAGCTATTTAAGTCATTAAATAGGCTAAAATATAAAATATACAATCATGTTTTTACAACCTCATCAACTACTAGGAAGATATATATTTCTTATCGCATTTCAATTTTGTTTTCACTCTCTCTCTATCTCTTTCCCTCCCTCCCCCCAACTCCCTATTTTACATTTATATAATTCATTTAAGCCGAGATATAGCTAAAAATTTTACAAGAAAATTTATTTATTTCATTTATATAATTACGAATTTAAGATGATTTGAAAATTTTTATTCTGCTTTAATTTATGACTTTTTTAAAAGGAAAATTAATAGAAAAAGAAAAAACTTAAATTTTAGTCTACTCGCTCTTTTTTTTAATGTAATTTATATTATGAATTAAGAGTTTATTATCATCATCATCATCATCTATTTCAAGTTTTTTACAACTTTTAAAAGTATATCCATAGTTTTTCAAACCTATTTTGTATAGATTATAGAAACTTACGTTTTTACTTTTTGATTCTATATTCTGATTGTATAAAACCTTTGATGATTCTATATAGAATCGAGAGTTTGACAACCTTACTCTTCAGTATCAGTGTAAGCTCAAGAATTGATATCTATCATATCTTACATGCATCAAACACTTATTAAGTCATATTTTTATTTGTTATTAACTTACAAACTCATTCATTTATTTTACTCATCACCATACTACCTCTATTCTACTCCTACTAATGATCCTAATTATAATTTAATCTTCTACAACTTCCTTACCATCTTATCCTAAATTCATCGCTATCTGATTGAACATTTTAATAACTCCCAAAACATTTCATTTTGTCTTACGTTCATTCATAAAATTTCCATGTTCGATTAACATAAAGTTAGTGCATTTTCTTGAGTACTGTTTTAAACATCCGAAGCAGTACCAATTCACTTCCATGCATTAAAGATCATTTCAAATGGTCATAAATCAACAAAAATCGACATTTTTAAGTATTAAATACACACTAGGTCAGCCCCCAGTAACATCATTGCCAATTGTTACTCTCCAAACTAATAACCCCTCGATTCAAACCATTCCATGTTACTTTAAATCAATGGCAAACACTCTAATACGTTCATACCCGATCAAAACACACTAAATGGCACATTTTATTACACAAATCAAATCAGCCCCTGCTCACAAAAGTTGACTGCTGCCCCCAAAACATCCAATCCTAACTCTATTCAACATCTCATCTTCAACGCTTAAGCTCTTTAGTTAATACCTAAAATTACTTCCCTTAAACTTTATTTGAGCTTGGGCATAGCTTGTTAAACCATTCTTGGATGTCCACTCCGTTCATTCTGGGATTCCATGACGGTTCAAACCAGCAAAAACTGCATTGCTGACGTGGTGGAAAAAGATAGACGACATGTTACACGGATAGATCATCATGCAGCAAAAGAATTGAAAGCCATGAAAGAAGGGCCAAAAAATCAACCTAGGGCTTCATCTACATTGTGAAGGAAATCAACAGGCAAAGGAAGCTGAATACAAATGGAGCTTCTTTGGCACAAGTTGATAAATGATGCAGCAAGTATCCGGGTTGTCTTGAGAGATGAGATTCTGGAAAATGTGGCATAGCTATGCTAACACGTAACAACTACAGACCATTGCATTCAAAAGAAGCATTGAAGGCCTTAACAAATGCTGGAGTTCTGAGATGCACTTTAAAAGAAGGTGCAACAAAAATTAAAGTAGAGGCAGGTTCAAGTAGAGTGAATAGCAATAAACTAAATAAGGAGCCATAATCCAATCCCCTCTCTTGCTTTGGCAGTTTATTTGAAGCAGCAAAATTCACTCGCAATGTTGTTTTCAGCATGGTTTTTACTTAATCAGAGGGGGAAAATAATAATGTAACAAGATATGCTTTTGGTGTATATTTGCAAAGTGTTTTGGCAAAGGATATTATATAGAGAGACGAAATGGAGATCCCATCATTAATTATTTACGTATTTAACTTTACATCATTATCTATAAAGGTAAGAATGGAGAATATCTAGTTCTGTGCTGATGGCCCTCCTAACACTCGGTAGATTCTCCAATTTAGCCAAATATCAAGATTTTACAGAAGAGCCCAAAACCAACTGATAACCAGAAGTTATCAATTAGATGGGATGCTCCAGGTTTCTCATAAGAGATTGGCAAATATTATATACTTGTGCTGAAAACTACTCCCAATAATTCTTAGAAAATCTGCAAGTCGCTCATTCAGAACAAGAAGATGGGGAATGCAAGCCAAGTTTTGTATACAGAGTATTACACTTGAACTGCAAGTAACCATGTGCCGGTACCAAAGATTGTTAAAAGCTGAAAAAAACCAGACCGTTTGCAGCAGTTACATTTGGACAATTACCCCATACATCTGTAAACCTTGCACTAGGTCTCTGTCGTCTGGCAAAAGCGTTCGACATCAGCTATAGTGCTGCGAGCTTCATCAAACTCTACACCTTCCTTCTTATCTGTCTCTTCCTCCAGTTCAGCCTGAAAACAGGCATATTATGAAATTCTCCTTTTGTAAGGTGGGTGCAAACTGCAAATTAGCATGACTTACCAAGGTAGCCTTAAGGTCTGCTAATGCAGCCTCCAAGCGCTTGCGGCAATCAGGAATCATCATTCTTGATTCAGCAAGCACATTTTCCTGTTTGACAAAGAACAAAGAACTTCAGGGCTCAAACCATAAGATCATTCACATGTAAAACATATTGACCTCTAGGGCTGAAAGTTATAACTGTTCCAAGTGATCATTTCAGCAATAGGTTAATATATAGTCCAATCTGTTCAAAGTAGCCATTATGAAATCATTGTAAAGGTAGGTATAATGTATCCCAGAAATTTTTACACTAAAATCTAAGCTGCTCCTAATAAGTCCTCATTTCAAAGTTGCTATTCTAAAATCATTGTAAAGGTAAAGGTAACTATAATATACTTCAAAAATCTTTACATCAAACTGCTCCCTGTCTCCCTCCTGTGCACTTGCATATACGCACATGAAAATGCACTACATATATAGGTCACATGCATGTACCTATTATAAAAAGTTTTCACTAGAAAAGATAGATGAAAAACAGTAAAATACAAACCTTCATATTGCAAAATAGACAGGGTATAAACCGTTCAGCGTACAGAAATAAAACAGTAACATTATAAGAAGGTGAAATCTTTCTGAAAAGTTGCAAAGATGGGAGTCATAGCAAAGGATGCAAATTTTAATTGGACTAATAGCACAAGTTGCATCTACAAAGTAGATTAATAGATACATGGCAGGCCAAAAGAAGGGAAATAGTTAGAAAAAAAGCACGAGGGAAGGTTGAAGACAAAAGCAAAACAGTGTAGCCCAATCATAATGGTAAATATGTAGAAAACGTTTCAAAGAATTACAAGCTTACTAAGTGGTGGGTGAAGTAAAGCACATAAAACAACACAAATATAAGCAAGCTCATATATAAAAGAGAGAGAATGAGACAAAAAGAAACAAATTAGAACGAGAGAAGATAGGAAAAAGTATATGAACTAGCTAGGTAGTAATTACCAAAATTGAAAATGCATTGATATCTATACTCTTGGATTTAAAAAACTGAATTAAAAGACAGCAGGAATAACATAAACTATCTGGTTCTACTAAGAGTGGGGAAGAACATGAGTGAAACAAGAGTAACTCAAAAAACATGGAATAGAATTCGATCTCACTAATAAATAAATAAGTAGAAGAAGAAGAAGAAGAGACAAGGATAATACTAGTCAATAACTATAAGAGAGAATATCTCTTTTTGCCCAGAGTAAAAGGAGTATAGTCAAAATTATTAATCTTTAAGAAACTCAGATAAATAAATAGCAACACTTTCGTTTATCTCATGACATAGGATTTGATGGTATCCAATCTACTATTGTTTTTCAAAGAGCTTTGTGAGAATGTAGATTAAGAACCTTAGGTGACAATCAGTTCTTGCTTTTCAAGCTATGAAACCTAAGGATTAATGCAATTAATGGGTATATATACATACTTTTTAGAAGGAGTCTAATTTAATTCCTAATATTCTGTCAAGCACCACAAGGAGAATGCAAGAGAAGTATGTATTGCATATGTTAAAATGTAGAAAACAAATAGCTTTGGATAGAGGAGAGAAGACACAAAATGTTGAAATTACATGAATCATATGAAGATCTTGCTTTGAACCTTACCTTTTTGTGACTGTAGTAGATATGTGGCCCTAGGGTTTTAGAGCAATAAAATGCCATTTTATTGATTTAAATTTAAAATGAAAAGGAATACATCATCTCCATGAGCATTGCTTGCTCCTAGTGTTTACAAAGGTATATTTCTAATTAAGACTAAAAAGTAGCTGCACATTTAACTAACTAATTACAAACTAACATTCTAGATACATCTAGACCCTTCTAAAAACTTCTGGAGCTAACCCTCTACCTTCTCTTGTACTCTCATGAATAAGTTCTCAACACCACCCATCTCAAATCGCCTTCATGCTCAAGGTCAAGTTAAAGAAAAACTCAAATAACCAGAAAAGCTTGTTCATCTAAGTAGGTTTTTCAAACAAGTGTGTGTGTGTGTGTGTGTGTGTGTGTGTATTTTAATGCTATGGAGCTCATACAGCTGGCACATTACATAAGTAACACCTTTTCAAGCATACACAAGTCCACTCACAACAGGAATCCATTTGCCAAATTTGGTAGCCTAATTAAACAGTGCAGACAAGGTACACCAACAAGAAACCACCCATGTATTTGGTAGAAACAACAAAAGTCAAGAATTGAAATGCAATGAAACAGTTGTTCCACCACCCATTAGATTAGGTAAAAACGTAATTGATGTCATCACTCCAACCATTTGCCAAAAAAATGAAAGCCTTTGAGGGTCATGAAGTTATCCCTTACTAAATTGCACAAGCTTCTCATCAAACTTCATTAAGTTTGCTGGACTCTCGAGTCTCATGTTTGATGTCGCTGCAGGTCCACTAGTTTCCTTTGTACAACCAAAACAACCGCAGGTGGCTTAGGCACATCAATAAAATATTGATCAAATGAAAAATCAACATCCATATCCCAGACTGCTTTATGGTAAGAGAGCCGACACTGCTTGACAAAATAATCAACCATTACAGCACCAGAACTATCCTTTTCAAGCCAATTTGACTTCCCCTACCCCTCAACCTGAATTAGGAGTGCAATTTAGCACTTTCTCGAAGCCATACATGAGGTCAATTTAAATTGTCTAATTTTTCATTTATATCTTATCTGTATTTAATTTGCATCTGTATCTTATCTATATCTATCTGTATTTGTTCTGCTTGATCTATTTATAAGTAAAAATACCTATTTTTCGTCTGTATTTGTTTCTTAAAAGACAGTTTGTTTGAAAACGATAAAAATAAGATGTCAAAACAACTTAAATAAGATGAACCAAACAGACCCATAATTCGAAGAGCTATTATTAGTTTCCATCAACACCATCCATACCCTGGAATGATTTAAATTAAGAGAACCAATGCCACTTGACAAAATAATCCCATTACGGCACCAGAACCATCCTTTTCGAGCCAACTTGACTTCCTCTGCCTCCCAACCTGAGGTCAAGTGCATAATTTCGCACTTTCTTGAAACCATACATAATTTGAAGAGCTATAATCAATTTCCATCAACAATGCAAACGTGATTGGTCTGTACAATTATCAAGAATTTCTTTATGGTCTAGTTAAGCGCAGTATCAAACATGTGGCATAAGAGAATAGGCTCCATGCAATTGCTGTTGTGATGATTCTCAACAGAATGTCTTTCTGTGATGCAAAATTCCTTCGCTGAATGAATCGCCTTCTTTTTCAGGATGTACAACTTCCCAGCCATCATTTTGTGTGAAAAATACCTCAAACCATCCATCATACTTTCAAAAGTGAATTTTGTTGCAATATTAACAATTGTTTTTACAGATATATGAACTGTCTTCCATTATATCTCAACAACTCTTGAGTTAATACTGCCAAAGATGGATCTACATACCATTGACGCATCCTTGGATATCACCACATGACTCTTTCTTTAATGCATTTTGAACTTCAAAGGGCACCTTCATTGCTGGCTGAGTTCCTCAGACGTCAAAATATTTCTTTGCCTGTATGTTCTGTAGAAGTAGACCTATTCCATTAAACATGTGTAAAGAAATACCATTTTTGATGTCACAGAATTTCTCGCCAAACACTCCCTCATGAATTTCCTAGTCAAACACTTAATAATGACTTTCCTTGCTGAACACTTCGTCACAAATTTCTTTGTTGAGCACTTAATTTTTGTACATGTTATTGTGGAGTCGTTCATGTATTCTCACTTGATCACACCATTCATTCTCAAATTTTTGACAGAAATTTATCAAATCCAGAGTCAACTTACTCTGCCAATTATTAAATCCAGGGTCAACTTACACTCGTAAATTCTTCTCCACTAATTGTTCACACAAGTCAATATTCACTCATGAATATCTCTCTTCATCTCTTTAGACCATTCTTGATGGTCGATCATTCGGCTCGTAGTCTTATCAAATTTTTGTCTTAATTGACTAACATAAAAGCCGTCTCCTCTTTCAACATCTTCTTTTTTCCTCTAATCACAGAAAAACTCTTACATCATCTCTTCAAGAGTTAGTATGTACTTCAATAGAATTCACTCTCTTCTGTAAATAAAAAATGTTCTTGTTACAAGATCAAATTGAAGTAATTTTTCAGCCTCATTAGAAAGAGAACCCAACAATCCCTTTGTGCTAAAATTTTTGGATAAAAATAGATTTTTCTTTCAATCATTCTTCCGCATTTGAGTAGTATGAAGGCGCCCTCTCCGACGGCACCCTCATTGACCATAAAATCAAAAAAAAAAAAAAAAAAGGAACATTATTAACTCTCTAGAACTTGTGTTGGAATCTGAAAAATAGACTGCAGTGCAGCTTCGTCTTCTTTCAGCAGTGAACCAGCAAATCAATACAGAGCAGTAGGAAGTGGATGCATGAGCACTGTCTTAGCAGATTTCACTTTTCTACTGAACAGCACGGACTCCTTTCTTCTTCTTTCTCAAACCCTACTGAATCCTTCATCGATGATCCTCATAAGGAAAATGAAAATCAGGTTTGGTTTTTTTTTTTTCTTTTTTTGTTGATTTTTGGTCAGTGAAGGTGCCATTGGAGAGGGCGCCTTCAGAATTTCCACTTAAGGCACCGTCTTCAAGTGCGCTTCCACTGCCCCTATCCATATTTATTTTTCAAACTGGCCTATTTGCGGGATAAGATTTGAGAACCAGGCCATTAAGGAACAAAAACCGACCCTAGATTATTACTAAACAATAATAAAAGCCTCGTTTGTAAAGCAGCAAACAAATCGAACAAAACAGTGGCTTCATTGCAATCAACTCGAAACCTCTTGCAAATGACACAGAACCTACCGAATAGCATAGCCTAATTGCAGAAAACCAGAACTTCACGCTGCTCCTTGAGAGTTTTGTATTTAAACCTTTAATAAAAAACAGAATGCTCCGTCGGGCCCTAAAGGCTGCCGTGCTCCTTCAGTTCCAGCCACAGGAAATACATTTTAAAACAGCTGTAATCTCAGAAGTTCAAATTATGGAAAAAATAAAAATTCAAAACCCTGCACACACCCACTAAGCAAAGCAGGAACAAAAGATTCACAACTACCTCATTTCATACCACGAATTAAGATTCCCGTCCCCAAATCATTGTCACTATCCACATTGTATTATTCGAAGCCATGAAAAGAAGGATTAGGAGGAGGAGTTGGAGGAGGAGGAGGAGGAGAGAGGGAAATGAATAGACCTGTTGTTTAAGATCATAAGGGTCTGCGCCTTTCTCTTTCATATCAGCTGTTTTAGCAGCTTCTCTCTCCACTTCCTTGTCATAAGAATGGAACTCTTTCATTATCCTTTTGCAAGTTGATGTCTTTATCTTCAGATTCCTAACTGTCGCCATGTCCAATAACACCAACTTCCACAACAAAAACCCCGCTCTCTGAAACACAGATAAATAAAAAACACAAACCCTAAATTAAGTTGGAATTTCCAAATAAAAAAAAAACAAAAAAGAAGTAGCAAATACCTTATGACAATGAGAGAGATGACGATTGGTTTTCCCTTTTTCCCGCGATCTCAAGCAGGGCAGCGGAATTGAAAAATGGAAGAATCAGAACAATTAAAAAAGCGAAGAAAGCACTAAGAAGAGACTTTCCTATTTTCCTTTTCACAAGCCTTGTTTTAGTTTTGGGCCGGGCATTTTTTTATTTTATAGATTTTGCATATAAAAAGGAGAAAAAAAAGTTAGAGAGAGAGAGAAAATGGGACACGATTTTAGATGCGAACACGACGTCAAAATTACAAATAAATGTATGGTTTTACCATATGTGAAAATTAATACTATAAATATATTTTGGAAAACAGGTGGGGGATCCCGGGCTATTCGGATTATTGTGTTGTACTTTTAGCTCGTTCAATTCACTAAATAGAATAAGGAGACTGAAATTCTAATTTAAAGGGAATATAATAAGTAGAGGTATGCAAAAAAATCGAACGTTTAGAATAACCTAGCCGAAATCGGAAAACCATTAAAAAAAAGGTTAATCGGTTCATCGATTTTAGTTTATAATTATCATTTTTAATTTTTTCGATTTTTGGATACGATTTCGGTTTATAAAACCAGAAACCGATGAATTCGGTTAATCGATCCATATTTATAAATATATATATAATTTATAATATACTTATATAATTATTTTTTTAAAAAATATAAATACTAAATAAAATAGATGGATGTAATGTAACTAAGTAAAACCCTATCTTTCATTTGTTCTTCTATTCTCTTATCTTCAATCGCAACCCACAGCCATTCAGCCCTTCACTCATGACGACTCACGTTCTAGTTCTTTTCAGTCTTCAACCACAGCCTACAGCCTACAGCCATCCCCATCACTTCACTCACGACGTTCACCTTATTTTCCATTCTCTTCTTTGTTACCCTCAAGTATCTCAAATTCTCAACCAGTCAAACTAAATCATTCTCTTCTTCATCGCACTCGAGGATCTCAACTAGTCAAACCAAAGCGTCCGACATCGACTAATGTCAAACGATGAAGATCTTAACTAGTCAAATCACCACAATCGATGACGATAAGGTGAGTAGGTTACTCCAAAATTGAATAGAAATCGAATTTCATATACATGTGTATTTTTGTATAGTGTATACTTGTTGATCTAGTTGATTAGTATTGTGATTTTGAAGATTAATTACGATTAGTTATTCTTTCAGTGTTTATTTTATCTATCCAAGTCTGTAGATTTTATGCCTATCATGTAGAGGTTTGGAAACTCATTATAGGTAATAGTTACTTTTGTAAAAATAAGAGGGAATCACCTAAAGTAGTATTCTGATTTGACGAAGTTTACAGGATTTTGTGAAATATGATTAATAATACAATATGCTTGAAGTTAGATGGTACTATGGTTATTGCGGATTCTCACAGGTCCTTGAGAAAGCACTAAAGAGGTACTTATTACTTATCAGTACATATGAAATCAAATAGGCTTATGAGTTCTAATGCCCAATATATACTCATCTGTTGTGGTTGAGTGTCCATGTATAGATTGTTCTATGTTTTGCTACACATGATTCACGGGCCCATTAAATTGACTTTGGAATAATCGGCGTGTTGTGTTCTTTTTTATGTTTTTTATTTTGTTTTTCCAATGAAAACCGAAAACGTGTTGTGTTTGTTAATGATGTCCTTATAACAACCATGGTAGTTTATCTAAGGTTACATACTGTGCAGTCAGGGCTATTGAGAATTAGGTATCTAGCAAGGCATGACACTACCTATAATTTTTTTGTATTATTTATATTTTTATGTGCTATTAAATAATAATACATAACCAACCTAAATAGCATGAATGCAATATTTGGTACCATTCGTACGATTTTTTTTTATCAATCTTCTTTGACAGAATCGTATTGAGTCCTGACTTCCTTAGCTCAGCTCCTCTTCCTATTGTATTTAGTCCTGATAGAATCGAGGATGTTCATTTTGTTATGCTCTCTATGATATTTTGTTACGCCCCGAGGGTACCCTAGTAGAAGTAAATAAGTCACACTTGAATAGTATTACTAGATTACCTTCAGAGAGTGGCAGGTTTTCAAAACAACAGGATCTTTTAGTTGCTTGATAAGAAATGATAAACACATGTAAGAAATAAATTAGTGAATAACTGCTATCTTAATCATAGAATATTACAGAACTATTACAAACTAAGTAGTCTTCCTGTAGTTCACAACTTATACATTAGCACTAACTAATCTATTCTAAGAAAACATAACCATTATTCTCAAGTATAACCATAGACTTCCAGCTTCTAAGCTCTTACCGGAGCCATGTTCCTGGAAGTGACTAACCAGGGTCGTAGGGTAAATTTGAAAAGACTGTTGGAGTATGAGCAAAACCACAGCTCAGTGAATAACCAGACATATCATACATCACATAAGTTATTAGTAAATCATATGTAATGCAAGCACTCAACCATATGCACAGATACAAGCTTGAATGATCTAGAAACCAAACAGGAAAAAGATTTACGCCCTCTTTTTCAGGGTTGAAGAACCATTACTTTATGACCTACCTGCCCAGCAGAGACTAAGTTTACAGGAAAATCAACGATTTCTCGATTTAGGGTTCTCACTTTAAATATAATCAATTAAACTGACCATTTCCTGTATCCACCTTAGAAACTCCCTAAGTATTAATCATTTCAAAGTGATACTACGGGCGGCGTTCTTCATTACCACTTAGTTCTCGTAGAACCAACGGAACAAAGAAAACCTTGGAAGAACTAACACATTAGAACAACCAAGCGTTAATAGAAAACCAAAATATTAATATGTAGCAGGCTGTCATCCCTTTATATATGCAATAATGCAGTTCGTGTAATGCATGACTAGATTATTTATTAAATCAATAGTTCTTATTCAATTTCATGGTGATCATACAATACACACAATCATCATCATAATACTTCATAACATCAAACTATTGTATTATCACTTTTGTAATGATAGATTAACAATGATACAATCAGATCACAACATACTTTCAACAAAACATTCTTTTGATTATCTTTATATTATATGTTCAACTATTTACAAGCACAAACAGTACAATATGACTGAATTACTCACCTGCTCATACTGACTCAATCGTAATAATCGGCTGGAAGATCTTCTAGTGCATCAAAGTCACCTATTAAGATGATTAAGGTATTCATCAATATAATATAGATTATATAACTAAATTCTTATACGTGGCTAGTGTCCTAAACTTGATATTTATCAAGCTTTGGTAGTGACTAATACTAATTTTATGTTATTTTATACCGAACTCAAAATAAGAAATCATTATTACTTAGTGTCATCGTGTTTCTCCTAATTTATCTCATATAATTATTTTGTTATTTTTAGAAGTCATATTACTCATAAATTTAACTTATTTCAATTTCCATTCTTACCTATTTTACCTATTTTACCTATTTAGAACAAATATTTGACTATTTAGAACTTTTATTAACACTTAATATTTTTCTCTAATTCTAGGGTTTTAAAAATTAACAAATATTAATCAAAATATTCTAAATATTTGTATTTACTTATCTACTTAATGAATTTTATATTATCATATATATATATATATAATATATATTCAGTAGGCTTATTGTGTATATATAAATTATGTTCATATCAAAACAAACATTCATAGAAGAAATATGGGTGTATGCCGGCTTAAAGCCGCCGGCTTTGAAACCTAGGTGCCGATGTTGATTTTATTTTGCATAATATTTCATATCGATTACACCGGCTTGAAAGCTGTTGGCTTTCAACGTACGCCAGTATATACGCCACCGGCGTAGAATCCCAGATAGCTGGCCTTCGTTCATTTTTACGTGAAAATAGATTTTACGTAGCTTATGTTCAGTATAAGCCATTTATACACCGCCGGCCTATTCTTGTAAGCCGCCGGCATTGAACGTTTACACTGCCAGCTTATAGACAGTGTTAGCACTGTTCATCCTCTTCCTCGATGATCCAATTCGTATTTGTTAAATTTTCCATGTTAAAAACATTCTTAAACCATTCCCAAGTGTTTCTATATCTTATATATAGACATTAAACAACTCTTAATGCTTCTACAAATATATATACTTAGATTTCGATCTTAATAGAATACAACTAGGGTTTCGGATTTTTACCTCAGTTGAGCCGATCCGATGAAACTCGAAGCTTGTTTATGTGTTGATTACGTTCCTATGATTATTAGAAGTCAGTTCTAATCCTTAGATTTAAAAGAAAACCATTCAAACTTCATCAACTTACCTTTGAACTCATTTCCAAGTGTTTTTCGTATTGTTTTTCTTTTGATTTGTACTTGGATGATTCGAGCGGTTTATTTTTTTTTTTTTAGATTGTATTGGCTGCTAATTAAGAGTAATTTTGGTCTGTAATTTTCGTGAATATTTAAGGTTTGTTGGTTTCTTCATTAAAGGGCCTTAAATGTGTTATATATAGAGAAAAGAAGGAGAAGGTTACGGCTGCGTTTTCCTCTAAATTTCTCATGCATTTAGCTTCATTTGATCTGTTGTTTTCATGCCATTAATGAGAAGCTCACTTGGCAATATTTGATTGGTCATAAGGTTGATTTTGTTGACTTTTTGGGGTGCATTATTGCTCAATTTCGGCTCTCTTCTTCCTCCATGCTCTCCAAGCAATTTGCAGCTGAAAATCCACCGAATGTATATATATATATATATATATTAGTTAATTGTTTAATTTAGTTTTAGGATAGTTTAAAAAGTTATATGGGTATAATTTAGCTAGTATTTGAGAGTTTTTGTACAAAAATATATTTATAGGGTTATACAAAATACTTAGATTATCAAATAATACAATTTTAAGTTTTATATATACGTGATTAATTATTTATTGAATTTTATGTCCCGCGATTAAAGTTTCTTAAGCTCATTCGATCAATTTTTTATTTAGGCTCCAATAGCTTAAGAAAACCATAATTAAAATAATAGTGCGATTCGATTATTTATTTGGAGTTTAGATCTTAAGTTATTTATCAGTTTATGTTTTCGTTGTGTATTTATAATCCTAACGTTTTATCTTTAGGTTATCGTTTCTTATCTATAAGCGTAGTTAATTAGTTGCTTAATATCGCATTTGATATAGAGGTTAAACTATATATATATCTTTAGTTGTCAATACCTATCACGAATTCTTATTAGTAACTGTTAATACTATCTAGAAATCTTGAATTTAGAGTTTAAATCCAAATATAGGCTCATTACTACTCATTGTACTAGTCTCAAGTCATTGTTGAGTTCCAAAAGCAATCATTTAATCTCTATATTAATATTTTTCTATTTAAATCTATTTGTATATCAGGTTTCGGTTTTGAATTTTAGATTTTCTTTTAATCATATCTTGAATTATCAGTTCAAGATACGAAATCTCATTTTTGGTATCAAATAGGGTTAAAGAAGTTCTTTATTCGATTTCTAAATCCTTAACTAGCCAAATTCCATGCACTGATCTATTCTAAGGCTTTTATTAGAATCTAAATCTATTAGCTAGTTCATACAATCTATTATAAAGTCATATACTAGTGTGAAAAATTTCCGAGGTTTACATATTTGTTTCATAATTCTAAATGATATTATAAAATTTGTAACACACAAGTACATAAATACCATAACTGATATTATTGTGTAAATTAAATATTTTATATTTTTTTGTTTGATATTATTGTAGATGTCTAACACTGGGGATAAAAAAACCACGGACTCTACTTCAAATGCGGTCCCTCAAGCTTTAAGTAATGAGAATGTGAGCTCCTAACCTTTAACTGGTGATAGGAATGCAACAAAAGCTCCTCCTTCTCAACCAGTAATTCAAAGGTGCATAAAAAAAAAAAAAAAAAAAAAAAAAAAAAAAAAAAAACATCTTAGGTTTGGGAACATTTTGAGAAGAATAATGATGCCAATGATCCTGGAGCTACATGTAAACATTGTACTAAGTCTCTTATATTTATGTCTGCTAATGGTACAAGTTGTTTAATCATCTAAGTAGGTGTAAAAAGTATCCTTATAATGTTGAGAAGAGTCAATCAACTTTAGCTTTCAAACCTACACCTAAATCTGATGAGGGGATTTGTGAAAATCTGCTTGGTAATTAGAAGTTTGATCAAGAAGAATGTAGGAGATATCTCGCTAGGATGATCAGTATTGATAAATTATCTTTTAATTTTATGGAACATGAGGGGTTTCGTGATTTTTGTCAAGTGATGCAACCACGTTTTCAAATCCCTTTACGTGCAACTATAGGAAGAGATTGCTACAATATTTATAAGGAGGAAATGGAAAAATTGAAAAAATATTTTAAGAAAATGTCCTAAAGAATTTGTCTTACTACTGATACATAGACATCTATTCAGAATTTGTTATATGTGTCTCACTGCACACTTCATTGATGATGATTGGAAAATGCACAAAAGAATTATTTCTTTTTGCCCAATTTCTAGTCATTCTAGGGAGGTAATTGGCATGGCTGTTGAATGGTGTTTGCTTAATTAGGGAATTGATAGGGTGTTTATTATAAATGTTGATAATGCATCCTCAAATGATTTGAGGTTACAGTATTTGAAAAGAAGGTTAAATAGTTGGAAGGGAAGTGTCTTGGGGGGTGAGCACTTGTATGTGAGATGTGCTGCACATATTTTGAATTTAGTTGTAAAAGATGGTTTGTGTGAAATAAATGACTCTATTGTGAGAATCAGGCATGCATTAAAGTATGTGAAATCTTCTCCTTCTAGGAACCAAAAGTTTAAAATTTGTGTAGAAAAAGAGAAGATTGATAGTAAGAGTCATTTGTGCTTGGATGTGGAGACTAGATGGAATTAAACATACCTAATATTAGTGTAAAAACCTGACCCACTAAATTCAGAGATTTAGAGTATCGAGTCCCCAACCACATATAACATTTTCACATTATATGTAGGGTTGTCTTAAAACTAACAGTTTATGAGAATTGTTTGATCAAATCTACTAAAACTTTATAAACAACTTTTAACAAAACAAGATTGCTAATAAAAGCAATCCATACATATATACATTATATGTACAAAGTTTAGTGTCAATCTAAGACACCACAAAATTACAAGTTGTTCTTGATACAAAAGATAATCTAAAGAGATCGTAAGGTCTTTTACAACTTAGGCTTATTTAACAAGTCTTCTATACAGAGAATTATGCTTTAAATAAAAGCTTCTCCAAATTCCAAGGGCATTCGAGTCCTATTCGTCCCACTCGTCTATGAATCTCTCAAAATCTAACCCGTATCCCAGATCATCATACAACTCATCTTCATTACCTGCAAAGCAGCAAAATTGAGCCAAAGGCCAGTACGCAATAACAAATACAAAAACAATTTACCAAGCAAACTTAAATCAAATGAAATGCATCAACAATCAAGTCATTATCTTATTAAGTTTTCTTTTAACAAAACAATATTAGGGTATTCAAACCCCGGAATCACGCTCTAGGAATTTAGGGGTCCTGAGTAACAACAGCTGCTTAGGGGATTGGCATAAGCAGTCCGAATACTTATATCTCCTATATCTATTCCATAAAGAAACAGCTTCATTTAGGGCTCAAAAGTCGTTGCCTAACTCTACTTAAACTAAGTCCATAACTTGAGCCTAGTTCACAAGTTCCCATAAACTTTGAACTAAACCATGGCATTTCCCCCTAAGTTTAAGCAAACGTTACTCTGATACTATTCTCCCCATCGGCTATCCGCCTAATCAAAAACTAATCGCTATTGCATCATAGCGTACCATTACATCATGGTAAAGTCATTGCATCATGACTTAGGTTAAGCACCTAACTAACATGTCATTGCATCATGACAAGTTTACTGCTCCTTGGACCAGATTAAACAGCGTAATAGACATCTAGTTCATCAAATTATTAAATCGGATTGAATTAAGTTAAATTTAATAATGCCTATTCCTAGCATACAACAAACAAGCTATCACGTACCTGAACCCAATAGTGTATTACTATATTCACACAGAGGGGAATCAATTGAAGAACCTTTAACTAAAATAAGAAATATCAAAATAAATCAATAATCGAACGTAGAATATATATATATATATAATATAATCCTAAGTCAACTATACAAGGAGATTCATTGAACTTAAAATATAGTTTTATCATTTAATTCATACTTAAAACATGTTTATATAGCTTATAGATTCATTAGAAGACCATATGTGAAGTAAAGAATGACAATTGAAGAAGGTTGAACTTGTAAAACTCAAGGGATACATGGCCTATTTACACAGGCAAAATTAAGACGAACGCCGGCGGCGTTAAGCCCGGCATTAAAAAATCGATTCCGTTCGCATTCAACATCGATTAAAAGCCAGCAGCATTAAAACCTTATTGGTCGGGTCACTATTTGAAAAATAAACGCTGGCTAATTTCTTTACAAAACCGGCGGCGTTTGAAGCAGCTTTAGAAAAATCGATTTTGATCACATTCAACACCACCTCTATGTAGGCGGTGTTAAAGTACCAAATGCCGGCGTACACTAAAAACAAACCCATTCGAAAAGTGTTTTATTTTCCCTGTTTTACACTTTGAAAATTTATAACATATAACACTTTTAATCCTTCTTCAAACACATATTTAGCTTTATACACTATCTTCTATCTACATTAACCAATCCTAGCAACTTTGGACATCATAACAACACATCAAACTACTTCTTTCACATCAAACCCTCTCCTATTCTTCACTTCAAACTTAACCACTCAAATCAACTTCCATGCTTACCAACACTTCTCACTACTTTCATAACACATATAACAAGTTCATATAACAATAAAACACAACCTAACATTTATCAATACATAAACCATTCAACTCAAATGACATTAAACTCATCCTAACATATATTTTATATCTATATTACAAGAAAGAAAATAAACAAATAGTTTATATTAGCTTTAACTTACATAAATAAGCTTTGGCTTGGAGAGATTATTGAATCCAAGAACTTGTTATTGGTTTTGGTTTAGGTTTAGGGCTTATGGTTTGATGATAGAAGGACAAGAGAAAGAAAAGAAAAGTGGAAAATTCGTATGAAAAATGTGGGCTGCCAAAAGAGGCTCTAATTAATCAAATTTGAGACTTATATTGATCTTAAGTTTGACTTTTGGGGTATATATGACTTAAGCTTAATTTGAGGCTAATTTGAATTTAATTTAAGCTTGAAAAATAGGCTTAACTTTTGTAAAAATTCTGCTAACAATTATTTGGACAATTCAAAAGTTGTTTTGATAAATTTAAACATAACACACATATTAATTCATAAGAGACACAAACATTAATTATACTATACATAGTATATCAAACTTATTTCTACACATTCATTTTCACATATCAAAATTACTTCAAACTTATTATTTAGAACTAATATTATATTCACATGAAAATTTAATTATTGAATAAAATTGATTATTTCAATGGGAGACGGCCTTGAAATTTCAAAAAGCTTTTGATTTGTTAGAGGTCACTAATAGTAAGTATTCCATGGATCTTATTATGAAGAAAGGCACTCCAACTTTTGATGATTGGGAATATGCAAGATCATTATTGCCTTTTTCTTAAGATTTTTTATGACACCACTTTGAGCTTGTCCGGTTCACTTCATGTCACTAGTAATGAATAGATGAAGAAGATTTATGGTCTTGGAATGATGATTTCTTATATGATTGAAAAATGTAGAGATCCTAGTTTGAAAGCAATGGCTCTTAGGATGAAGAAGAAGTATGACAAGTATTGAACAAATATTGACAATATCAATGTTTTGTTATTTGTTGCATTAGTTCTTGATCCTAGATGCAAATTGAAATATGTTGAATATATGGTTCGTGAATTTTATGATGTGGGCATTGCAAACAAACTAAAAGAAAATGTGAGACTTGTTTTGGACTTTGTTTGAGTCTTATGGTGCTTCTAAACTTACATCTACGTTAAATAAGAGAATAACGACATGATTTGGACTCATCTATGGTGGTTGATGAAAATCAAGATGTAGGCCAATACCTTGATGATAAGTTCATGAAACATGGTGAGATGAAGGAAGTGAGGATTCTAAAAGCGAATTGGAAAAATATTTGCATGATGATCCTCTCAACTCTCACTTTAATACATAATAACAAAACTTGCTTGTATGAATTTATTGTTAGGGATCATGTGTGATATATAATAACATGATGGATTTTCTTATATTTATTGTAAACAAGTTCGAAATGTTTATTTATTTATTTACTATTATTATTTGTTTTTCAGTTTGGCTATGTTAGGAATACAAGAAAGTGATGGGGCTCACAAGAAAGTCTTTAACTTTAAGTTATTGTATTATTGTAATTTGAACATGTGTTAATCGGAACAATCAAGACCTTTTTGTTATTGTATGTTTGATGGAGTTATCATTTTTCAGTATGAATTATGCTAAATGAATGGTTGAAATGAGAAGAAACAAATACATGTATGTTTGAAAATTGAAATGGTAGTGTTTGATTGAGATTTTGAATTCAGCCTAAGGTTGATAAGAATACAGGAGCAAAATGTTATTATAATGATTATCTTCATGGCATCGATATATGCTGCCAACTCTTTCATGTTTTACATTCTAAAACTAAAATTTTTAATGTAATTATCAACAACATGCTATAATGTTTTTACCAATATATTGAAAATAAAGTTACAAATTTTGTTTAACTAATATGTTAAACGGTTAAAAACGAAGAACTAAAAAAATTAATCAAAAAATAGTTAACCGTTAACGCGGTTAACCGTTAATATAGGATCGGTTTCAAATCAAGATATTAAAAATCTGAACATTATGGTTAGGATAAAAAAAATAGGGCGACGAACTAGTTAACTGATTAATGAACACCTTTAGTAATAGAGTTGTAATGGCTACTATAATGTTCACTTGATGTAAAACAATTAATTATTAGAGTAAAGGTAAAATATTTATAATGTCCCCTGCATTTATTATAGAAAGAGAATAATTATATATGTGTTATTTAAAAAACAGTAGTATTTATGACAAAGTTGAAAAATGGACAATTCCTGGGTTTGAGACATGAATTGCTTATTGTATTCATGTTCTTTTTTTCAAGTGAATACCGTAATCTCAACTTTACGTGGAATAAAAGAGAAATGAATAACTATTTATGTTAAGTGAACAGATTGTTTACGTCCTTGTTTTAATGGGTTTGTGTCTTAAAAATATCAATCCGTGACCTGATCTATTTATTTATCATATATAAAAACCTAAACTTATGACCTAACTTGTTTTATGCCGTGTCTCTTATCAACCCATTTATTGATTTAATAAAACATATAAAAATATATAAATTACATCAAAATTTAAACATATTTGTATCATCTTAGAAATTAATATTTTAACATTATTAATATCCTAAACATGGTTGTCAAACTCGTGAGTCAACTCGTACATTTCTATGAATTTACGAGTTAATGATTGGATTTTGATTCAACTTGCATATAAAATCATTTTTTAAGTAAACTCGTGTTGATTCACGATTTTACATAGTAAAATAGGTAGAATTGATGATAAAATCGGTAGTAAAATCGTAAATAGAATCAGTGTAGAATCATAAAGTTGTAATTTTACACTTTTTTTTTCCTTTTTTTTTGTATTTTTTAGAGACTTTTTTCTTTTAGGTATATACTCTAATATATTTTGAACAATTTAAATGAAAATTAAACAAATATATATAGTGATATTTTTTTCCTTTTTCAATAATTTTCTAAATGTAATTTATTTATCATAAATGCAATTATTTTTTCATTGTTTATTTAAAGTTTTATTAGAATCATAAAAAATCTATGGTTTTTGTTAGTAAATTTATATTAGTTGTAGAATCCTATAATTTTATGTTTTGACTCTATGGAACCCCCCGACCATGATCCTAAATAAACATATTTAACAAAATATGTATGATATATTACTCATACATGATTAAAAAAAAAAAAAAGACATTATGGTAGGTGACTTAATGCATTGTTACATAATTATGATATTAATGAATAATTGATGGTAACACAAAAATGATCTATATTTTTTAACTAATAAATATATGATACATAAATTATGTATATATATACCCTTTAGACATTTATTATATATGTTATATGATTTATATGATTTATAAATTATGTTAATTATACACATATCAATATAATATATAATGTGTATAATTTCTATTTTACATACATTTTTTATGTTATATATATAGTATTATATATAATATACATTAAATATGTCATTTTTATTATATATCGATATAAATTTGTATAATATGATACCTATAATCTATATATTATATTGTGAATACACATATATATATTTATATAATAAATAAACTATAATATGTATGTAACATATATATTTCATATTTATAATATATAGATTTTATATGTATAGATATATTATATACATATACATATTATGATATATATCTACATGATATATCTTATATATAATTTACAGTTTATATATACTCTTTCAGTATATATATATATATATATACACACACACATATAATCTATGATATATAAAATCTATAGTTTAATGTAGGTATATTGATATAAATTTATATAATATATGATCTATATTTTATGATATGCATACAAATATATATAGCATATTTATTTCATGTAATAAATGAATGATAACCTTAAAGTCAAGTTGAATTAGAAAGAAATGCTCTACGACTAATCATTAATTATAAACCTTTAAATGGAGTGTTGAATTGGATTAGATATCCAATATCCAACAAAAAGAGCTTAACTTAATAGATTATCGGGAGTAGAAATATTTTAAAATTTGATATGAAGATTGGGTTTTGGCAAATTCAAATAGATGAATCAGAGTGATATAAAACTGATTTTACAGTTCCTTTGGTCATTATGAAAGGAATGTTATATCTTTTGGTTTACTCATCTATATACGGTAGTTTTATTACATGTTTTTCCCTTGACCACAATCCATGTCATCCCTTCTTCTACCCATTTCCTTTTATATTTGAAAAAGGAATCTTCACTGTTCGTCTTGTTTTCTTCTTATAAAGTAGATTATTTTGAACAGTAAAAGTAACCTACTTTATAAGAAGAAGACCAAGACAAGCAGACAATCAATAGTACGAGCTCCCCTCTCTCATGAATGAAGATTCCTTTTTCAAATATAAAAGGAAATGGGCATAAGAAGGAAAGAAATAGACTTTTCTCCACATTAAATTTTAAAATTGAGTGTTTAACAAATTTAATATGGAGAAAAGTCCATGTCCTCCCTTCTTTTGCTTATTTCTTTTTATATTTGAAAAAGGAATCTTCATCGTTAAGAACTAGAAGAATCTAATTTATAAAAAAAAGAGCAAGACAAGCAGATAAAAGCATGTGATCAATAGTATGAGCTCCCCTTTCTCAATAGTAAAGATTTCTTTTTCAAATATAAAAAGAAATAGGCAAAAGAAGAGAGGGCATGGACTTTTCTACGTATTAAATTTTAAGAGCAAGTGTTTAACAAATTTATTATGGAGAAAAGTCCATGTCATCCCTTCTTCTGCCCATTTTCCTTTGTTATTTGAAAAAGGAATCTTCAATAATAAGGCAATTTTTCCTCTTCAAAAGAATCTACTTTATAAGAAGAAGAACAAGACAAGTGGAGAAAGGTCCATGCCGTCCTTTATTCTTCCTATTTCCTTTTATATTTAGAAATGGAATCTTCATTGTTGAGAAAGGAAACTCGAAGTGTTGATCACATGTCTTTTTCTGCTTGTCTTGTTTAGCAATTAGAGACTAAATTAATTCAATGTAAGTATATTAAGAATTCCATGTTGCTACTATAGTAGAAGTAAGAAGCATATAATAGAAGTAAGAAGCATATGGAATTACTACAATAATTGAAAGTTACTATTGAAAAGAAGACTTTAAAAGTTACAAATGGTTGATACCATGAAAGGCTTTATAACATGTTGATCCTATAAGAATAACAAGAGGGGGGTGAATTAGTTATTTGATAAAAATTTGTGTTTATAAAAATTCAACCAAGGTCACACCACTTAGTTAATCAAACGACAGTGGTTAATAAATTCACTTATAAATAATTAAACTTGATCACAAATATTGTTAATATTAATTATGATTCAAATAAACTCAAGTCTAATTAAGTCTAAAAAGAGTTAATCAAATATTTAAAAATTTAGCTTCCAATTACTCTGAGTCTCTAAGTTTGATGTGCAGCAGAAGTAAACAAATAAATATGCATGAAATTAAAAAGATAAAGGAAGACAAGAGTGCAAAATCAATTTATAGATGTTCCGCCTTGAGCGTCAATCATTTCTTCCAGCTCCAAGCCAAGGACCCGGTATTCCACATCGGTATGTTCCACTATATCCAAAAGAAATAAGAGTATAAACTTATCCAAATACAATGGACTTCAATCACTTTGCTCAGCCTATCTAGCTTTATTCAAGCTATTTACTGATCTATAGAGAAACAAATGTCACTCTCACTCTTCTACAATCTCACACGAGATATACAAGATCTTATGGAAACAAAGAATCTAAAATTCCTCACTTCTCAGCTTAACAAGTATAAAATATGAATGATAGAGTTTTTGAATCAGAGGCAAAAAGGATTCTCGAAATTTTTGAGCATGTAATTGTAATTTTCTTTTTCTCTTCACATGCATATATCTGTTTTGATGGTCTTCTTTTTCTTATCCTTTATTTAATAACAACAAAGAAAAATGGATCATTTTGAATTTGAAATATGGTTGTAATTGTATCTTGTAGTTCCTGAAATTTTGCTTGCAAAGATGGACTGATCTTATCTTCTTAAACAAATCTGTTGTTTGTATTTGAGAAGGCATGTGCCTTGTATACTTTGATGTTAATCCTTCAAAAATAAATTCGTTGTTATCATCCCGATCAGCTTCTTATTGGAGCATCTTCCATATCCCTAAAAAGTAGCATTATATCTTTCTTCTCTTTATCCAAATTGCAACTACCTTTAGGAAGGTTGACAACTTCTGTTGTAATGACTTCTAGAGCTTCAAATAATCATATTTTCATCAACTAACTCAAGCTTAATACATAAATACTTGAAGTAATATGATCTAGAACTAATCTAATTTTTCTATTATGTGTTCTTGAATTTTTCATAAGCTTTGATTAAAAAAAATTTCAAATCCCATGGTTTTGCTATCCAACTTTGTGAACATTTGAATGCATTACCCAAATACATTCAACTTTGTAGCTGGGTCTTCATTTTGATATAAGATTTTCTCAAATATCGTATTCAAAATATTTTGTTCAAACATTGTCAGTTGTAGGATCACTTTCTGAGTCAGTATTTGAGTATAACAGTTTTTTGCAGTTTTCCAGAAAAACTCTCTAAGTTATCTTTTTGACTTTATTTTAGCCTCACTTCAACTTTCACAAATATTCTTACTTAGTTCCTAAAAGCTTTAACTTTACTTGTTTTGTCAATTCATGATTAATAGAAAATTACTGCATATTTAACAAATTCGTTGGTAATACTTGATCTTTTGTTATCATCAATACATCTAAAGAAAGATACTAACATAACAATAGTTGATATCGTTGAAAGACTTTGAAAGTTACCTCGATTTTAGAAACAAACTCTTGTTATATCATGTCAATGACACAATATCCGTTTATTAATTTGAGTAAGAAATCGACTTTTTATCTATTAATTCATAAGTAAATAATAATAATTGAGGGGTGGCATATTTATTTTGGGTTGTTCCTTTTAAGTAATTTATTTCAAATTCTAATTTTTTTTACCTCCTTTGATCTTTCTAACATTTGTGTTTTATAATTTATGTACCAAGAAATATTTCCCATTGATCACTTATTATTTCTAAAGTATGTTTTATTTGGTAAATAAGGATGCAAAGATCTTAACGAATTTAAATAATTTCTAAATGCTTCTTCTCGAATTATTTCTAATTTCATTTTCTAAACATATCATGTATCTTTCTACTTGATTTATCAAAAACATATCAATTTCTTCTTCAATTACTAAAAAAAGATGATTCGTATGATTCATTTAGAGATTACAAATGATGAAGAAGATATTAATAACAAAATAGAGTAATATTAAGACAACAATAATTCATAAAACTTCAAAAATATTATAGAATACTAGTAGAAAATAAGGTTACAAAGAATTCTTGAGAAACTTTCAAAAATTGAGAATTACAGGAGTGGATAATGGTAATTGGAAGCAAGTGTTTAACAAATTTAATGCGGAGAAAAAGTCCATGTCCTCTCTTCTTTTGCCCTTTTCTTTTAATATTTGAAAAAGAAATCTTCACCGTTGGGAAAGGAGAGCCCATATTGTTGATCATGTGCTTTTTTCTACTTGTTTCGTTCTTCTTCTTATAAAGTAGATTCATCTGAACAGGAAAAGTTTTAACAGTAAAAGTTGTCTAGTTATTATTCTTATCCTGAACAGTGTTGCCAATAGTCCTAAATTATAGGCCTCTATTATTAAGCAAATTATTAATTGACAATTATGCCCTCTATAATCATTTTGAGCAAGATCTATCCTGAAACAGTAATCCTCATTTTGATAAAGGGAGTTACTATCTAAACAATCAACTTCCTTTCATCTTTGGATATCTTGGAAGCTATTTCAAGAATTTTTCATGTATATGAAGTAGCATTAGATGTTTCAGCTAACAAAGATTTAATTTTACATTTTTCTTTTAAAAAATCACTATTTTGATTAATGGTATCTTTATCTTTAACCTGATTAAAATAAGCTTGAACAATTTGAGTATTTGCAAAACATATCTTAAATTTATCCCACCATTTTACTCCATAAACTCGTTTGATAAAAGGATGGCCCCAATCGTCATTTTTAAGAATATATGACCAAGTAACAATCTATCTTATATTTAATCTTGAACAAAATAATATTAATTTGATTGGATAAGGGCTTTTGTCATTTTATAAAAGAAAAAAAATGGTTCCTTGATTAATTTCATATTGGAATATTTTATCAAAAGGTCCGAAATAGTCAAACCATTGAACAAACCATGTAGGAAAATTTGTTGAGTTGTTTTAAATTGAACAAACCATGAATGGGAATAATTGATAAAATAAAATACGTACTTCCAAATAGCCATATATATAATTATTGTACTTAAATACAACTAGAACAAAAGGTTAAGGAAAATTTTTTTAGGGTAAATGGATGCTAACTCCATTCCTTTTGAGAATGTGCCCTTGAAATTTTGATTTTCAAATAATTGATTTCACCTTGCCCATTTAGAACATGAGTAGTTTCAATACTATCTATTTCACTAGAACATACTCAAAAACTTTTGAATAATCATATATTTTGAAATCTCTAGTTCCACTGCACAAAGGTTTTTGAACACCTCTTCATATAATATTATTTAATTTGAACATGAGCTTATTCTTGTTCAACATTTAGATTTAATACTTGATATCTAGAGCCCTCGTATTTGCTGGTTTGGTAGATGTGTTTTGAGCATATTTCATTGCATAATCTACCTCAATTTTAGGTTTGAGGCAATTTTTTTTCCTATAGAAATTAGATGGATAAAAAAGCAAGAAGAGAATCGGATTCTTCTTTAATAAATTTAATATCAAAAAAAAAACATATAAAATGGCTTGCCATCTAGTAAAAATTTGTTTTGAAACCAAATATTTGACATCTTTGAGTAAAATTTCTTTATCACATTTGTAATATACTCTAATTAAAAATCTTTTGCTAAAAAGATCTTCTTGAAACTTTGAAACACAAAGTACAATTGATAAACTTCTTTTTTAACAATTGAATAATTATATTAAGCACCTTGCCATAATATCTATTACTTGTTTAAATATTCCTCCATATCTTATATCAAAAGCATCTGTCTCAACTATTAACTTAGCTTTTGGATTTAAAATTCCAAAACATGATAAATTTTTGACTTCTTGTTTAATTTCTTGAATAATTTTTGTCATGTTTTTGCTCCAAGCTGGAGGATTTTTATTTAAACTTCAAAACAAAGGTTTATATTTAATTCATATATTTAGAATAAATTCGGATACATAATTTAAACATCCTAAGAATCTTTATACTTGATTTTAATCTTTTATCTCATGTTGGAAACTTATTAGCAAATTCTATAGATTTATCTATAGCTTTTATTGTACCTTGATTAATCTCATGACCATGGAAGCTTATTTTTATTTGGAATAACTTCATCTTTTTGGTAGAGACAACTAATCCATTTCTTTTATTTATTTCAAAGAATATGTATAAATACTTGAAATATTGATCTAAATTTTTTGAATAAATTAAAACATCTTCTATATAGACTATGGAAAAGTATGTATATGGAAAAAATACATCATTCATTATATTTTGAAATTTCAGATGAAGCATTTTTCAAACCAAAATGCATAACATTCCATTCATAATGACTAAAAGGAACTACAAAAGCAGTTTTATATTGGTCTGATTCATCTATTTGAATTTGCCAAAACCCTGACTTCATATCAAAATTTGAAAATATTTTTGCTCCCGACAATCTGTTAAGTAAATCTCTTTTGTTAAATGTTGGATATCTAATCCATTTCAACACTGCCTCTAAAGGTTTACAATTAATCACCAGTCTTGGAGCACCTCTTTCTAATTCAACTTGGTTTTGAACATAAAAGGTCAAACATGACCAAGGCGATTTGGGTTTCTTAATTAAATTTTTATCTGATAGTTCTTGTATTTCTTTTTTACAATTTTCTAAATATTTATTCATTTGAATAGGCCTGACTTTAGTCGAAATTTGATCTTCATTAAACGCATCTATATAAGGTAGTTTTATTATGTGTATTTTTTCTTTGACTAAAAAGCATGTGCTACTTCAGCGCAAATTTCTTTTTCAGCTTTTTGCTAAAAAGATTTTATTTTTTTCTTGAATATGATTTTCTTTTAATTGCAAAGTAATCCTGTCATCTTCTATTTCTTCCTTGAGAAAATTAATTTGTTTAATCTTATTGATAATTTTTTCTTTTAATAAATTAATTTCCTTTCCTTTAACAGCCAATATAAAATTAAATGATACTTCTTTTCTTTTAACCTTTATTGGCAAACCTTTGGAAGCGATTTGAAAAGGATATAGCATTGTGACAAATGGGGTTCCTAGTATCATTGCATTTTAATATTTTTTACCAAAATGAATGATGTTTTAAAATGGATTCTATCTTTGATAATCCTAACATTTGGAAGTTTATATTTTACATTTAATCTTGATCCATTGGTTCATACTAATTTTTCAGTAGTCTTTTCATAATATTTTATAGGAATTAATCCTTCTTGAAAACCACTTTGATTAGCTCTATGATGGGAGTTAATCCCAGACATCTATTGACAAAGCTCGCATCAAAGGAAGTTAAGGACTAACTTAAAGGATCCTTGCTAAATCCATGCATGAGAAGGAGAATTGCTTCATTGGTTATCAAGATCACATTAAAAATTTAAGCAAGATGAAGATTTGGACTTATGAAGATGGGTATGACTTTCTATATGCTTTGGAATGTATCATATAAATAGTCATGAATCAATTTGCTGGAAATTAAAAGAAAAATAAGAAGGAAATGAAGACCAGATGCTACCAATGGGAGAATGACCCCAGTGATTCATGAGATGTAAAGACTAGATGTAAACCTCCAAATTTTTGGAATCGGTTTAGCATAAAACCCTAAACCGGAAGTCAAACGAAACCCTAAAGGTCAACAAAACCCTAGTTTACCGTAACAGATTAAGTTCGGCATTGCCGTTTTTTTGGTCTTGAAAAATGAAGTTGGGATGATTAGCTAGAATAGTTTGTAATAACTATAGATTATATAAAAATATCAGTTTTGCGAAATTCGGATGTCCTTCGAACCCGAATGGACACAGTTCTCGAAAAGCATGTCCGGGAGCCTGGAATAGTAAAAATATTCCGAATACGCTGTTAGACTAATAAAAATATAAGGTTTTCAAAAATATCAATTTCAAAATTTTTCGATAGCTAAAAATAACAGATATAGCTATTATATGCGTATTTTCTTACTACCGGTACTTTATTAGTCATATCTACTTTACATTACACTATTCATTACTATTCTACACTATTCTTTTATCTCTACTTTTTCTTACACCTATTTTTACACACTCCATAACCTATAACCTTAACTTTTTACCATTCTCATAACTTTATTTCACATCTACCTTACATATTTCATCTTTTATTTAAAAAAAATCAAAAAAATAAAATCTCTCTTCCCTCACATCACTCATGGCCGGCGCCCCTTGTCTCCCATTCCCTTTCAATTTGTTTTATTTTTCTTTTATTTTAATCACACAAAAATCACTCCATATTTTCCTATAAATACCCCCCCTCTTCTTTCACTTCTTTCACACATTCACTACTCACAAATTCTTACCAAAACTCTCTCAATTTCTCCTCTCAAAATACCATCTCAAAACTCTCTCAAAATATTTCTACAACAACTTCTACTAACAACTAAAACCCATAATCACATAACCATACCAAAGTCTCCCTTAGGTAACCACCTTCTATTATTTTCTTCTTCTTCATGTCATGTAACTTTACATGACCATAGTGTGAGTTTCCAAAGACTACACGTTATAGACGCTACATTATGTTCATGTATTGTTCTTGTTCATAAAAATTTATTTAAATTCATGTTATTATTTTTGTTCATATTATTGCTTCTATATCTAAATAATATTATCTACATATATATACATATTCTTTAGAGCATATAAGCTCACTTGCAATTTATTTATTTCCTGCAAAGCAATTTATTTATTTATTCCATTGCAATTTATTTATTTATTCCTTGTTAAATTAAGACTAGTCTCTAGTCTTAAACTTGCCCTCATCAAGTCAAAACAAGTTTTTCTTTCTTTCTTTCTTTCTTTCATTTTATTTTAGGACTAGTGTACTTCTTAGTCCCGGGAGCCTTGAAAAAGCTAAGACTCTAATACTTGACTTTATTATTCATGTTTTATGTTATTTTTGTTTACTATTATTCTCATAAATCATGTTCATTTAGATTGTTGTCCAAAAATTTCAATTTCTAAAATAGTTAAACAAAAGGAGATTTTGTCACTTAGAAATAAGTTTATGTAAAGTATAAAATCTATGAGTTCACAAAACTAAACTCATTCCCTTTCAAAGTTACAAAAAGGAACTTACTAAGATTTTAGAAACTACTTTTACTATAAAAAGTTTCTTAATTCACATATTATTCCACTTCGTTTTATCAAGAAAATAATTTTTTATGCATGAACGATTTTTATGAAAGACATAAGGCATGAGGAAAGGATGTGAAACTTTCAAATAAGGATTTTTGTAAACAAATAGACAAAGGAGATTGTACAAGAAAAATAAATAGGAATAATAGTGTATTTTCTAAAAACTCCAAATTATTATTAGTATAGAAAACTTAGAAAAATTATTTTTAAAAAAGTTACTTGAATATATATATTTGTATATAAGCCAATATAAAACATTTTCGTAAAATGAAAAGAAACAAAATAGTCATTTCAAGGAGTTTACAAACATGAAATTCTTGTAAACTATATTTTCCTAAAAACAACTCCAAAACCGACATGATTTTACTTAAGTAAAATAAATGGACAACAAAACATTTGAGCATGAGTGAATATGAGCTAAGTAGTCATCAAAAGAGAATGTTTCAACTATATAGATAACTAATTATTTATCAAACAAATTTTGATTTCTTGAACCAAGGTTGTTTTTACTTGAAAAATCCGTGGTGAATTTTTTCACCATTGTTTCGGAGCCTATATGGCTTTGTTTGATGAAAATAATTTTGGAAATGGGTAGATCATTTCGAGTAGGTAAAAATCGGTATATTATATGCGCGATTCCGAGTTAAAATGACCAAGTTATGGCCATTTTAAGTTGGAACATTCCTTTATACGAACTTTAACCTTCTTTTGACATTGTTTTGTCAAATTTCAAGAAAATCATCAAGGAATACTCATTGTGGTATTTTCTTTGGCTAGGTGACCTCGAGGAAGGATTCCTTTACCCTGAGGATTATTATGATTAAGTGGAGTGTGTGAATGACTCATCCGCTTAGAGGAATAGTCGGCATGGCATCGTGAGTTTATTTCCATTAAATGCTATACTTGTTGTGCTTGTAAATTAGTCGCATTAGAGTTAGGAAAAGATAAATCGATATGTATGTAAAATAATCCTTTGAAATAATTTTAAGAATATCGGAGCTGGAATTGTTTTAAATGTTTGTTTTAGTATAGCATTCGATTTGTGTGAAATTCCTTGATTGCCTTAAATTCAAAATAATTATGCTATGACTTTATAAATCAATGAATTCATGCATACCACGAAGTGAGTCGCATTGCATTTTGGGTTATTATCCTTGGGTGAGAAGGATAGTAAGCTCATGTCGAAAGCAACACTTGGCGGGAGATCCGAAAGCGATTGCTTGGCGGCTTAAGGAAAATGCTTGGTGGAAGATCCGAAAGCAAGGTCAAATCAAGTAGATTCGGATTGCTTGGCGATGAGTGCTCGCAAGCTTAAAACTTTTTAACTAAAGCTACTTGTTTTGAGGTTAAGTATCACCAAACCCGAATGGAGGGTGCAAATCCATTCAACATATAGTTCCCGGAAAACTATATGCTTGTTTGCCCACGTGTTTGTTGCATTACATTTGTTTGTTTAATCAACTTGTTTGAAATCTTGTTACAAGAAGTTATATGGAAATAGTTCTCACTAAGCCTATTAGCTTATACCCCGATAGATATCTTTTGCAGTTTCCCTACTTATGGTTAAGGCCACGTGGACCCTGTGGGCAGGTAATTTCTTTTTGGGTAATAGAAATTTAGATAAAGTGTAGTATTAGTAATGATGTAC
Organism: Combretum micranthum; assembly: GCA_024138025.1. Taxonomy (NCBI): domain Eukaryota; kingdom Viridiplantae; phylum Streptophyta; class Magnoliopsida; order Myrtales; family Combretaceae; genus Combretum; species Combretum micranthum. Next base: position 4,882,593 of record JAMXBD010000003.1, read on the forward strand.
AAATATTCATGTAATAGATTAGTGAGCGGGGGAAAATGTCCCTAAGTTTGTAAAACCATTGATATGAATAAATGGTTATTATGAATCCTCTTTTCTTAAATGTGTTATTTATATCTTCTTAAACTTCATAATTCCATATATGGTCCTCTAAAGTTGTGAAAGCACGACTTACACTTAATATAGAAGCTTTTGGGAATGGCTAAGGTTGTCATACTTAAGCTTTAATATTGAGTGTGGCGGACTGTCACGTTTAGGGTACCTTTTGGGGCGTGACATTAGAGGCTACTAAGGGGAGAATCACTTCTATGATTCATGAAAAGTGAACATCAAAGGCCACTAAGGGTATAGTCATGCCCGTGATTCATGAACTCATACCTAGAATCATGCCTATGATTCATTGATGAAGGAAAATCAGAGTCTACTATTGTTAGAGTCACACTCTGGTTCATTGCTCTGCCTCTTGCACAAATTTTATTTTATGAAGTTGTATTATTTACCATTTTACCATCAATGAAGGTCATATAAATGCCCTTCGATTTGTAAACCCTAGCATCAAGACTTCATTATTCTAAACCCACATTTATTTTTTCTTTCCTTTAAGAGCCTTTGAGAGCAAAATATTGAGTTCTTATCAATCTATCCAGTATTGTGGCGAATAGCTTATGTGTCATATCAAGTGTGAGAAAGTGTAGCTTGGGTTGTTATTGGTGTATAATATCCATTCATATCCTTTATTTTCATTGCAAATTGTGATTTAGGGCTAACTACACCATAAACTGTGCCTGGAGCGTATCACTCCATAATATTACAATCCTATTAGATCGATTGTAAACTCAATATTAATTATTAATTTAACAGTAATATACCTTTTTTTAATATTAATTTTTTGGATCATATTAAGGGTTTGTTTGGATTGTCTGTTTTTCATCTGTATCTGTATCTTTTTAAAATGATTTGTGTAAATATATCTGATTTGCATCTAAATTTTATCAATATTTGTTTTATTTGATCTTTTGATGAGAACTGTCAACTTTTTTTTATCTATATCTATTTCTTGATAAATAATTTGTTAGCAAAAAGTTTGAAAAAGTGTCTGTATCTGCTGGAAAAAAGCCAAAACAAACAGACCCTAATATAATCTTCATTATAATTATTAATATCATTATCTTTTTTATTGATCCCATCGCCGGGTTCTAATTGACTATATTTGTTGATTCTATTTTCAAGAATATCATATTTTAATTATAGTGTTTTTTCTTTCTTTAAATTATTTACTTCTTGAAGTATTTTTAAAGTCACTAGCTTTTCTTTTTTAGAAATTTTTTCATAAATTCTTTGTAATCAATAAGTATGAATTCTCTTTTTTTTAATAAATATTCTCTTTGTTTATCTAGATTAGGAATTTGATCGACCATATCTAACAAAATTCTTTCTTCCTTAGTTATTACGCATATTTGATTACATGAACAAACATTATCTGAGCAACAATCACAGTTAGATTCTTTACTTATTTTCTATCTCTGAATGAAATCATTTGGCTCATATTCTGACATGCTTGATTCTGTCGGACTATCATTCAAGATTTTGAACAATTCATTTTGGGTAGGTTTAGATTATTAATTTTCTTTGTTTTTGAACATTTAAGGGTAATGTGGCATTTTTCTCCATATTTATAATATTTTATTTCTTTTTTGAAAGAATTTTTTATAAGCTTTTTGCATTTTATAATTTTTCTTGTATCTTCTTTTGTTATTTGATTAATAATTTTGTTGATATTTTTTTCTTAGTCTGTTTCCTTGATTTAAAAAGAGGGAGCTTGAATTTTTTTCATATCCATATCGATAAAAAAATCTCCTAATTATTTTCTAAGGTTTCCTTTATCCTTTTGAATTTTTTATTCAAGTTTTAAATTATTACAAAGACTTAGTCCTTCCATATTGATTATAAATGATTAATTAACCACAAGTAATATTTGATAAATCTTGAACATCCTTGTTTGTGAATATTCTCTCTCTTACTTTATTAGCAAATAATTTTGGTAATCCAACAATAAATCTTTCTTTCCAAGAGGAGGCATTATAATCATTTCTAGAAAAAAAACTATTTAAAAAAATATCTTTATGCCATCTAAAATGATTTAAAGTTGGACAAGTTAAATTTTTTAATATTTTCCCACTTTTTTCTCTATATTGAGTAGGATTTCCTACAAAATGTTTCATAATTGCATAAAGAAGAGTAAAGACAACATCTTCTACTTCATATGTAATATTGTTTTCTTGAACAATTCTTTATTATGTTTTCTATCTTCTTCTGCAACATAATTTTCCCACCATCCTTTGAGCATAAAAGCCTAGAGTTAATAATTCAGCAATTTTTATATTAGAGTTTCCATTTAACTTATATGCATTTAAGGCAATCGTCATTTGACTTAAAGCATCAAGGATGTTATATTCTAATATTGCATCTACATTCCATTTAAAAATGCCATTTTGTCATGCCTCGGAGGATACTCTAAACGTGACAGTCCACCGCATATAATATTAAAGCTAATGAATGACAACCTTAGTCATGCAGGAGCTTCAATATCACATGCAAGGTGTGCTTCCAAGTTAGTAGGAAACTCACAGAGGTATTACATTTAAGTAGATAATAAAAGCATGCAATAACTTATATAAATAAACATGGAATATTCATTTGGATAATAATCTCTTACAACTTCTTAGGGACATTCCCTCGTCTCAAATAGTCTTAATTAACTACCATTAACAAGGTATACATAACTATAACATCTATAGAGATTTTCTTAGAAGTTTATGTTCAAAACTAAATACATATAATTTCTTTCAAAAACTCCTAGTAGCTTTGGCTCATACCTGGCATACGGGGCTCCTCGATGCCAACCATAGATAATCATACTATAACAAAAAGCTATAGGGGTATAAGCAAATCTAGCTTAGTGAGATAATTCTCATCTACAAAACATTTCCATATATTAAACAAGTATTTAAACAATCATATGAGAAAGCACCAATCACATGAGCAAACAAAATACACAAGATTAACCGGAAATCATGTGTAGCATGGATTTTACGCCCTTCATGTTGGGGGTTAGGAGGTTACAGGCCCATACGACCATCAATATTTGAAGATTTGCAGGCCCCTGCTCGCCCTGTAGACTTTCTGGCTCCTACTAGCCACCACTACAACTTCCTCGTTTCCTCACACGAAGAATAGTAGTGAAGTAAATGTGACTCACAAATATGATATGTATTAATTATTTTCAATATAAGTTTAACCAAATAATGTTGAGTTCAAGTTAAAGGCGATCAAAAACATTATTCATCATATCGACGCAAGAATCATAATTTATTTATCAATTCCTCTTTCAATATTCTTAACTTATATTCAACCAATCATAAATTCAAATCACACAATAATTGTTCATTTGTCTTTTCCTTATTTTCTAGTGCTACTACTTACAAGCACAAACAAGGAAATGTAACTTAGTAAAGAATTAACTCACTCCATGTCGGTAGCTCCTGATCAAAGTAGATCTCGGTTTCTCCTTCACCTAAACAAGAAGAAATACCCAAAATGATTCTTTCATAGAATTTCTATCTTTGAAAATTCTAAATCTATCTTAAAATCGCAGTAAAATCGGATTGGAGGAAATTCCAACTTTAAATGACCATAACTTGCTCATTTTAACTTGGAATTTCGTATATTATATATCGTTTTCTACCTATTCGGAAAGATCTATCCATTTCTAAAGCTATTTTCATCAAACTAAGTTGTTTGGGTTCCGAAATAGTGGTGATCAGATTCACCACGAATTTTCACAAACTTGAATTCCTTCATTTAACAAAAGCTCATTTTAAAGAGATATATATTATAATAGTTTGTAAAACCTTTGAAATGTATATACATATATTTATTGACTCATATCAAAGGTATGAAATTAATGAAGTTGTCTTAAACCATAAATTTTTATAAAGTAAAGTCTTCTAAAGAAAAGTGGAACTTTTGAAAATTCCTCTATTTTTGCTAGAGAATATTTCAAGTTATTTTAAATGAGTAATTTTCATTTCCTTACTTTTAAATTCCAAAGAATAATTTTATTTTTCTGAGTTCTAATACTTTTTGAAAACAACAACAATTCTATCTTCATAGAAACAATTTCCTTGTTTCTTAAGATTATTCTATTTTCATGAAAGGAATTTCTTGTTTGAAAAAGTGAAGTTTTAGTAAAACATTTGTTTACTCAAGAAGTTCTTTCTATGTAATGTATGTTTGTAAAAATTCCTATGAACTCCTCTAGATTTCTTAGAAAAAAGTTTGTCAAGATAAATCCTTAGTTTTATGAAAAATTACTTCCTATTTTTATTTCTAGAAAAGAATCTCTATTTTAAGAAAACCTTTCCTCATTTATCTTGTTGAGACAAAAATCATTATGTTCATGCATGAATATGAATCATAAAGTTATGAAAACATAAAGAAACATAATAACTTAAAGAGATAAGCTAGTAAAGAAATAAATCAAGTATTGGAACCTTAGCTTCATCAAGGAATCCCGAGACTAAGAAAAAACTAGTCCCAAAAGAAAAAGAAAATGTTTTGACTTGATGAGGACAAGTCTAAGACTAGAAAGACTAGTCTTAAAATAACATGAAAGTAAATAAATTGCAAGAAAAGTAAATAAATTGCAAAACAAATGAGCTTATATGCTCTAAAAGATATATATAGCTACATAGATATATTTAGATAAATATATATGAAAGCAACATAAAAGAAATTTGATTCATGAACAAAAACAAAGTATGAATCTATTGTTGCTTTCTTTAGCCTTCATGGTTTAGAAAACACATACTAAGCTCATACTAAGTAAATGAACATAAAGAAAACTCTAAAGAAGAATTACCTATCAAGACTAATTTTTGGAGAACTTTGAGAGAGAACTCTTGTAAAGAATTTGAGAGAGTAATTTTGTTGTGCATGAAAAGTGTGAAAGAAGTGGAAGGAAGAGGGGGTATTTATAGAAAAATGTGGGAGGAAATTTGTATTAATTAAATAAATGAAAATTGAAACAAATTGGAGAGAGAGGAGGGCAAGGCTGGTGCAAATATGAGTGTGTAAGGGAGAGAAAAATTTATTTTTTTTTTATATTTTTGTTAATGAAAAATAAGATATGAAAGATGTGAAGTTCTATTGAAAATGAAAATTGTAAGAAGTAGAGGTATGGTTTGTAAGAGTAGGTTGTAAGAAAAAGTAGAGATAGACAAATAGTGTAGAATAGTAGAAAACAGTATAATGTAAAGTAGATATGACAATTTAAGTACCGATAGTAAGAAAATACGCGTATAATTGTGATATCTGATATTTTTAGTTACTGAAATATTATGAAATTGATATTTTTGAAAACCTTGTATTTTTACGAATCTAACGGTATATTTGAAATATTTTTACTAATCTGAGCCCCGGACACGCTTTTCAAAAACTGTGTCTGATTGTGCTCAAAACGATTTGCGGCTTAACTAATCTGATATTTTTAAGCTTTCTTAGGTTAGTACAAACTATTCTACATACTAAACTCTTATTAACTTTCTTAGGGTTGCTTAAACGGGAATGCTGGACTTGAACGGTTGCAAAAGACTAGGTTTTTGTTGACTTTAGGATTCCGGTTGACTTCCTAATTAGGGTTTAAGCTTAATTTGATCTCAAAACTTTAGGGATTTACACATTTCCTATAAATTAATTTTGTTCCCAATTGAATTCCTTTTCTTTATATACTGTATTAGGTGGAGAATTATGTTTATTACTATTACGTTATTATGTTCTATTATTGTTTCTAATCTAACTTTGTATATGTATTAAGTATAGGTATGTATATACAATCTCAGAGCATATAAACTCACTAACATAACTTTTATTCATGCTCTTGCAATTTATTTATCTATTTCATGCAATTTATTAAGACTAGTCATTTTAGTCTTAGACTTGTCCTGATCAAGTCAAAATGATTTTCTTTTCTTTTATAGGACTTATCCATAATCTAAGTCCATGGAGTCATGACACCAATCTAAGACTCCCATGATTTTCTTGTTTTATTTTCTTGCTTTTCTTTTATGGGACTAGTCTATCTCGTAGTCTGGGAAACCTCGATACAAGCTAAGACTTCCATATTTTTCTTGTTCTTGTATAAACATTCTTATTTGATTTCTTATGTCTTTTATTTTTGTCTATATGAGTTATTTTTATGATATAACATAATTATATGTTTATGTTCATGCATGGTCATAATGTTGTTATCTCACTAAAAATTTTATGAAAATAAAAGGAGTTATTTTCTTTGCTTAAAAATTTGACTAAACTCCCAATAAACATGGTTTTAACACTTAGGAAAAGTTTCTTATCTAAAACTTAGGATGATGTGGTTATAAAATTTCAAGATAACAAAAATAAGTTATTTTCTTGTACATAAAATTAGATTAGACTCTCAAGGAAAAGTGGAATGATTCCTTTCAAAACTTAAGAAGAATTTTCAACTTGAACTTAGGATAGTGATTAAACTTACTCCTTTTCTAAAAATGAAATGAACCTATTTTTAAGGATTGATAATTCTTTGTTATGCAAGATTTTCTTAAAGACTTTTTTAAATAATTTATACCAACACCTTGAGAAATATTAAGAACCAAACCATTTTTCTAAATTAAACATAAAAAATCAACTCACTAGTTAAGAACCCATTTAGAAAATAAAAGTGGTGAAATCAAGTATTAAAAATATAAATTGATCTTCTTATGAAGTTAAGAAAATAAGAAAATAATAGTTATAATAGGAAAGCATCATTTACAATAACTCACAATTTTAGTTTCCTTCCAACAATTTGAAGAAAGATTTTACAAACTTCATTTTCCCAACTTCTAGAAGAATTATTTTATGAAAAATCATTGTTGGGACAATACTACTAGAGCCATGCATTGTATGTGAGTTTATATGTATACAAAAAGATTTTTTTTTCAGCTATATAAATATCTATATGCTTGTTATGGGATTTTTGGTTGATAAAAAACTTGAAAAATTATGTTTTAAGGAATGGGAATTTCATAACCATTCTATACCGAACCGTTTTACGACACAAAAGACCTTTTATGTTAAAAATAACCTTAGCAATAGATAGATCTTTTTGAGTAGGTAGAAAATGACATTTAATATGCGAAATTCTAAGTTAAAATGAGCAAGTTATGGTTGTTTTAAGTTGGAATTTCCATAAATCTGAATTTTGATGAAATTAATAAAATAGAATTAGATAGTTTATATAGAACTTGGATGAAATACTCATTTTGGATATTTCTTTTATCTTGGTGACAAGGACTAAGACTATCTCTTTCTTAAAAATTACTTTGAATGATAGAGATCGTCATGATTGAGTGAGTTTTCCTTTACACTTTATGTATTTGCACATGTGCTTGTAAAGCAGAGCATTACATATTAAGAAAAGATAAAAATTGATATGCATGCTAGTTGTCATGGGAATTATATACGAGATTCGTTATGTGTGATCGATGAATGATAAGTATATTGGAAGTCAATTGGTTGAATAATGTAAATCGTCTCTATATATTATGCTATGTGTGCGAATATTGATTGATCGTTTTAAATGAAGTAATTGTGGATAAGAAATTCCCTATAACTAAAATGATCATGTATATTACTTAGAATATCATATTCGCACTTTGCTACTACTCCTTAGCATTGGATCAGAAAGGTAAGCTACCTAGCTATATCTTGAGGAATTAAGATATTCAGGAAATATGGCATCATGGTGTAACTATGCCAAATTGATCGCTTTGGGTAAGGAAATCTTGGGAACTAGTAGTATGGTTAATTGGAACCTCAAGACGCGCAAATTTCAAGAAGGTCGTTGGACCCATTCAAAGCATTCCCTAAACCTGAATAAAGGGTATAAATCCATGCTATATATAAATTGGATAGTCGTATATATTTGTTTGATCATATGGTTGTTGCAGTTTATATGCTTGCTAATGGACTTATTTGATTGTTTTTGTTATGGGTAATTTTGCGTAAGGAATATCTCATAAAGCTTGCTTTGCTTACCCTCCAATAGATTTTTGATGTTACAGGATCGTTGTTTTTGCACCTAAGACCACCTTGTCCATCCGGGTAGGACTTATGCTTTTAGGGGAATTCTATTCGAAGACTTTAGAGTAGATTTCCTTTAAAATCTTTTGGTTATAGTTATTTAGTTAAGTAGGACTATGTTTATTTTTGGAGGTTTATCGAGGGAGTGCCCCTATGATATTGTAAGACTATTGACCTTTAAAGTTATGAATATGAATGTTTAAGTATTTTCTTGGTTGTTATACTTTTACTATCTTGAACAACATATCCCATTGGTGTCTCCTTTGATGTGAAAGTACAACTTGCATATGGTTTCGAAGTTTTTGCATGACTAAGGAACATCATTCTAAAGCTTTAATATCATATGTAGTGGACTGTCACGTTTAGAGTACCTTTTAGGCATGACACTTGTAATCTTTATATACTTTATTCTTTTTATTCTTTATAATAAATATCATTCTTTATGGTAAATAACGATTTTGTGTAGAATCACTTTGAATTTTCTATCCATAATTCAATCAAGGCTCTGATTGAGCCCTTATTTTTGTACTAATATTTTCTATGACTTAGTCTTAAATAGAAACAGGGCAATCAAGCAGGCGCCAAATCATCTCCTCGAGCCTTAAACAGAGAAGTTTTCTCTCAAAACTTCTAAATATTAAATCTTGCTCTAAATTATGTTTGAAATACCCTGTTTATTATTCATGCTTTAAAACTTTGAGGACAATGTTTAGCTTAAGTGTTAGGGAAGGGAAATAGCAGGATTTGACTTGGGATGATTTTGAAATCGAAATATGTCTAAAACAGAGTATATGTGCTTTGAATGATCAATTTTTCTCATAAATAATAGGAATTTAATGAAATGGTTAAAATTTGACAAAAAAATTCAAAAATTTTGAAATGAAACCACCAACTAACTTAATAGAACGATCAAAGAAAATCATCATTCAATTGAGTTATCCTTACTTTGTGTAAATCTCTTAACAATATCCATGTAAAGTAGTTTTAATTGTTATTTAATCTAAAATTTTAGAGCTAGAATTAGCTTAAGGTTCTTAGTAAGACTACTTAATTTTCTAGTAAAAGCTTAAATGATTTGTATGTTTTTCAAATTAATCAGTTTGAGAGCTGTGTAATCCCTGATAAAGGAACAAAGGATGATCATAACTTAATGACTTTTCCTTATGCTCTAATTGAATAAAACAAAATTTGAAAAATTACAAACCATGTGCTTAGGATTGAAATGGGCATGATTGGTCCTTAGATGAGTAGCTTCTTGTCCCCTCTTTCAATTTTAAATAGCCATGATATAAAAAAAAAAAAAGCAAAAAGAAGCGATCAAAAGCCCATTTAGAGGAAAAAGTAAATAAGAAGGCCAAAACTTTCCCTTCTGAAGCTTCAAAGTACATAAATAAAAATGAAAGAAAAAGCACAAATAAGGAAAAGGATTTAGGTTATGACTGATTTACATGCCTTTATCTTTGATTATGATGCTTAGAGAGATGATTAAGGATCTACATACTCATATGTATAAGGGGATAAAAGTTGATTGAGTTTTTTTCTTACTCTGATTGATCTTTTGAATAATTTTTCCTTTAGAATTCTTTATTAAACAATGAGGGTAAAGGATGATCTACTTGGATAAGTTTGTGATTTTAGCAGTAGTAAACTTAGCACAATAAAAATGTATGATTGAGTATTTAAAGTGCTGAAGTGATTTGAGCTTAATTTGATTTGGTCAAATGTTTTATTTATGATTTATCTTCTTATTTCTTTTTTTAGCTTTGCATGGATAAAATGATTTTTGCTTGAGAACAAGCAAAGGCTTAAGTGTGGGGGAATTTGATAAGTGTATTTTATTCTATTCTATTCATAGGAATTTAGGCCTAAATTGATGTATTTTTTATGAATTCTTATGAATATGGTGCTTTTAATATTTAATTGTTGTTTGTCAGCTCCTTGAATCAAGAGAAGTAGAACTGAAGTGTTTAGAATCAGCTTCAGACCTAAATAGCAACAATACTTGAAGACAAAATCAATCAAGCCCCACAAAAGCATTAGTTGAGGCCAAAATGTCAAGGCAAAGCATGGAAATTTGGTCTATCGCACCTTAAATTTCGCCTTCGACGTAACCCTCGACATATGTTCTGAGGTGATTGAGCTTTATATTTGAAGAGAAGTCTCTTATGCTACACTATCGAGCCCTAACCTTGACCAGTGACAAAGACAGAATGAATACCAGAGCTTTGTTTGGCTTACATCGCACCTCAAAGTCTCGAGCCCTCAAAGCCCTTGATAAAAGAATGGTCAGAAACAATAACGTTTTATCTGCTCAAGTTAAGCCTTATCTTTAATGCAACACTTGGGCACTTGACCTACCCTTCGATGAGTGATTATTTGAGCCAGCAATACAAACGTGTGTGTGGATAAAGAAAATGCATTTCGTTATAAATAATCTGCCATGTTAGCAATAAAATCTTCATGATTTGCATGCCCTAAGCCTATAAATAAACGTGCGGAGGCATGCGATAAAGAGAGTGTACAATATATAGAATTTTGTGTAGCATATTTTCTTTAACCTAGTATAGAGACAGAGGGAATTCTGATGTGAAAGAAGGAGTTTCTTCCTGCTTTAGAAAATCTTGCATTTTCTGGGTAAATTCAATTAAACCCATTGTTTGTAAGCTTTGTAAGACTATGATTATAATTGAAATATTCTTTGATTCGATTTTATTTTTTCATAAATTGTGCTTAATGCTTAGATCCATGGAGAAAAAATCTCTTACAGCTAGGATTTGTGAATCAAAATCCTGATTCATATGAATTCAAATGCACTTTCAAGTAAAATGACTGGGTACATGTGATTAGTAGCTTGAATTTATTTTCGTAAGTCTAATTGTATGGTGAACCTATTAGACCCATGTTTGATTTCAACTAAATAGGTTAAGGGTCATACTTTTGAATAGATCTGCAGCTACTAATAGAGTTGGTCATAATCGCCTTGTGAGAGGGCTTGTGAGATTTTCTGTCTTTTGTTTTTAAAATTCAATGAGTTAGTTTTAAAACTAAGCTTTATGTGGGTTTAGACCATTGATAGCCTGAGAAGAGATGTCGGTGGTCTGGTCTAGATCTAGAGTTACTGACCTTGAGAGAGGCTTTAACTTACCTAAGTAAATTTGACAGTGCAAATACATCAGCAACAAAACAACTCTCTCAAACTTTTGATTTGAAATCACATGATAAGGAATTGGTGAAGCAAACCTTAAGCTATTACCTTGCATCGTTACAAACCTATCCTTAATTTTTGCCCTTAAAATGTTTGTGAATAATCATCAACCTAGTCTAGCTTCCATTTTTAGTATGTTGTTTTGATTTATTTTGGCTAGATAATAGATGAAATGGGAGTAAGGTAGTTGCCACCGATCCCTTGGGATTCTACCTAATTCTTTCTATACTACTTCGGTAGGTGCACTTACCTAATTGTTGGTAGTTGCTATCTAAAGTTTGATAGAACCAATTAGTTTTATAAATTTTGAAAGCTTCCACTTCGAGTTGTTCTTTTAAAAAGGGTGTTTAATACAACTCAAACCAAAACCCAAGCAACTGCTTCTTTTCATTTTTTCAAAATTCAATCTATTCATTTGCATTAGATAGAACCTTTAAGAGTTGTTTAACTTGTTTTCTAAAACTATCAGGCATATCACTCTTAGATTCAGAAGATACCTTAGATTGAGCCATGAAGCAAAGATTTTCTTCTTCTTCATTGTCTGAAACAACGTCTCACTCAACGTATGATTCATCAAGATCACTCCAGGTTGCCATTAAAGCCTTTTGTTTCTTCTTGTACTTCTCCATCTTTTTTATTAGAATAGGATATTCATACTTGATATGTCCAGGCTTCTTGCATTCAAAGCAAATGATCTCTTTCTTTTTCTCCTTCTTTTCTTCTTTTTCTTTGAATATTTTTCCTAAACCAAACTTAGATTGATTCCAAGAAAAACATTAGTTCAGTCAGAACGCTTACCATTTTTCTTGACCAATTTTGAGAATCTTTAAACCAGGAGGGTTAAATCAGCTTTACCTTCCTCACTATATGATTTTTTGTCTGTTTCAATGTTTTACTCAACAGCCTTGAATGTAATAGACTTTTTGACCTCTTAATCACTTATGTGCTTTAGTTTTGATTCATGAGCTTGAAGCTTTTCACAAAGTTGACTGCAGGTTGGTTTTTCTAAATCATGGGCTTTCTTGATTGCACTTTTCTTTAAATCCCACGAACTTGGAAAAATTCGCAAGATTTTCCTTACAAGCTCAATGTCATCAAACTTTTTACCAAGTAAAGCAAGTTCATTCATAATCAAAGTAAATCTATTAAAAAAACATATTTATTTTCACCGTTTGGAATCTGAACAGCTCATAATCCTGCATCAGTGCTCCTCTTCTGTTATCCTTGATCATTGCAGCACCTTGATAGGTTTTGCACAACTTATCCCATATCTCCTTGGTAGATCGCATGATGATATCATTACAAACACAGTTTGAGATATACTCATCAGGAGTAAATTCTTTGCTATGTCATTCACTTTGGCTTTTTTCTTTTCTTCATCCACTAAGATTAGATTATTGGTGATAATCGGTTGCTGATCTCCAAAACAAATAATTTCCCATGAAGTGAAATTGATTACTTTGATATAAGTTTCCATCCTGCATTCCTAATAGGGAAAATTAGTTCCATAAAAAATGGCATACCATTGGATGCTATCGTGATTGTGTTATCAGTCATTGATCAACTCTAACATATAGAATAGTCACTACTCTGGTACCAAATATAAGCCCTGAAAGGCTAACAAGAGAGAAGGTGGGATGGGGGTGGTAGGTGAATTATTTTTTGCTAAAACCAAGAAAAATTTTGCAAAAGTGATTTCAAAAATAAAATTTATGTTTTTTTCCTTTTTTAAAGCATGTGGTAAACAAATAATAAATAGTAGAAATAAAGGTGCATAAAACTAAAGAAGATAGATGATTTATAGATGTTCCTCCTTATGAGACAGTCTTCTCTTTCAGCTTCATTGCTCGGGATCTGGCCTTCCACACCAATCGTTCAATTAAATCTAATATCAAAGAAGAATTACAATCACCAATAGCTCTTGCTCTACCTTTTTAGCCTATCACTTGTTTATGTATAGACTACAAGACTTTGTAACCTAATTTCTATGCTAATTCGTAGTTCAAAAAGAATGAAATCGTAGCAAGAGAAATATATGCTCTCTAAATATTATGTTCAATAACAAAAGGAAATGAATAAAGCTTGCAATGTCTATTCAAACGTTTGTATGCTTGTTCAGAAGGTTTTTGTAGCATGATAGAGTTTTTGGTTTCTATATTCGTTACTTCTATTCTAAATCTTGAAAAAGAGATGAATATATATCTTCATACCAATCCATGCTTCTTCTAGCATTCAAAAAATCTTCCAACGGCATGTATGGTCCTTGGATAAAGTTGATATCTCAAAAAGAATGGGATAGACATATCTCGTTTATGAATTCAAACTTCAAACTGTTTCAAGCTTATCTTGTTTAGCTTCTTTATCTTCAAATGTTCTTGTTTTTTGAACCTTCTTGGTTAGATAAGGCTTTGGTTTTTGAATATGAAGATCTTACAAAATCCAAATATTCTTTATCTTAGAGGAAAAAAAAACTCTCTAATTTTAGATAAAGCTTCAACAAAAATCTTATCTTCATCCATCAAGTGTCATCTTGAGACAAAACATATTTGTTCTGACTTTAACTCTCAAACATTGTTGTTAAACTCTGATCCTCATTGGACTTCGTATTTAAATAAACTTTCATCTTCATTAATCTTTGTAAATCTAGAAATAAAACTTTATAAATTGTCAATGTAGATTATCAAAGATAAAGAATTCCCCATGGATTATTATTCTCCTTATGTGGAATGAATTAAGTGTATTACTTACACTTAATTAGTGGAGCTAGGTCTTCAAATAATTCTTACTTGAATTTTGGTACAAAACTTCAACTTTCTGTTGAAGTGTTTACCAAATTGTCTAATGATTTGTGTGGTTGATTGTTTGATTAAGAGTCTATAAAATGAATACTTTCAATCTATACACTTTAAACAAATTTATTACATATCCTTTAACATCTTTGTTATCATCAAAACTCATTTAAGAAAACTCAACAATAGTGATTCTTTCACCAACACTGAGTGTCTTTGTTTTTACATTGCCAAACATCTCAAAAACGTATATTACCCAAATACATTTAATTAGTGGAGCTAGGACTTCAAATAATTCTAACTTGAATTTTCGTACAAAACTTCAATTTGCTATTAAAATGTTTACCAAATTGTCTGATGATTTGTGTGGTTGATTGTCTGATAAGAGTTTGTAAAATGAATACTTTCAATCTACACACTTTAAACAAATTTATTAGATATCCTTTAACCTTTTTATTATCATCAAAACTCATTTAAAAAAACTCAACAATTGTGATTCTTTCACCAAAACTGTGTGCCTTTGTTTTTAAATTGCAAATATGCATACATACACATTAAATATATATGTTGAATTGCTCCACCATCAACTTTCGATAAATATATCACCACCACAGTATCTTTAATTCGTACGTATCTTCACTGATTGTGAGACGTGGGTATTCCACCATATATTACTCTATACCATAGATGTAAAATTATAATCTCTTCGGCTCAATGTCTCTCACTACATGCATAATTATATGTTCCTATTTGGTCTTACCCAGGATTAATTCCTTGGCAACTACATTCAGGAAGCCACGTGATTTGGAAAATATCCAAGGAACACCATATTCCGCTAACGACACATTGAAGTAGTGGGAAGGTAGTTTTTTCCTTTTCTTTGATCTGTTTACTTGACTTGTAAATTCCCTACTATATACATGCGTACGTTTTCTTTAACCAAACAATAATACTTCAAGATTTGATATTACTGATATTGGCTTTCCCTTTGCTTTAAAGCTGTCCGTGTAGAAGGTTGAGTTACTACAAAGCGATATTTATTAAATCTTGTCCATGACATTTCCATATTTAGCTGCTTGCTTGATCTTGTTATTTCATTATAATTCACATAATATATGCTTTTTCTACCCATACTTTCTTGCACTATTGTACCTCTGATGCCTTCGTGGCAATTTCTCTCTTCACATAGAACATAACATTATTATCATAAGCAATCTCCTTTAAGTATTGTAACCTTATCATAGTTCCCCTTACTTTTAATATGATTTTCAAGACCATAAACTACTTTTATATGTTTCTCAACCTTGTGATAATTGGGGGTGTATGATTGCAAGAGTAAACACTGTGAGCCATCCCATGCTCCACTCATTCACTTGATGACAGTGGTAACCCACGATTTTAAGAGGAGGCTCTCAATCGTTTGTGTTCTAATCGTTGATAGAATGATCTTAGGACTACACCATCATATGAGGAATCTCTCAGTTGTCTGTATTCTAGTTGCTTATGCAAAGATCTTGAACCCACACTAATATGTGAGGAGACTCTCAGTTGTCTGTGTTCTGATTGATCACACGATGATCTTGTAACCACACCACTATAAAAAGAGACTCTTTTGTCATCTTGTGCATTTAGTCATTTGGTCAATGACTGCAGAACCTTGCAACCATGAGAGAATATGCTCTTCATTGTTTTATGCCTCTAGTCGTGCACAAGTTATAAATCCTATCTTGACTTTTCCTTTGCCTCTCTAATAAACTCTTCATCCTTTTCTTTTTTTCTTTTTTCGAGTTAACGGACCATTGCTTTCTTCCTATTTATTGCATGTCATTGCTATATTCTTGTTCATGTCTATAGCATTTGTCATATATTTCTTACACTGTTGATTTAAATTCACAAGCAACAGCCATTTTCATCTTTTATATGTGTGTATATATGTATGGCTGTATTTCTCGTCCCCTAAAGTGACAGTAATCTCATACAATCATTGCCACTATTGTAAACCCTGAGATTTTTCATACAAATAGATATCGATAGAAATATATAAATATAGAAAATAGATGGTTACTATTGAACTCAATAAAGACTTTAGAATAGAACTATGAGTAGTAATGAGTCCATATATAGTTTTAAACCCTAAAACAAAGATTCATAAATAGTATTAAATACTACTAATAAGACTTTATAGTAGGTATTGAAAACCCAAGATATAAGGATAACTTGGCTAAGATATTAAGTGCAATAAAGAGTAAATAACCAATTACGTTTATAGTTAGGAAATAATAACCTAAAGATAAATCGTTAGGGTTATAAATACATAATAAAAACATAAATAGATGTATAACTAATAATCTAGACTTCAAATAAATATTTGGATCACACCATTAGTTTAGTTAGAGTATTCTTGAGCTATGAGAGCCTAAAATGAAAATTGACTTATTAAGCTTAGAAAACCCTAATCGCGGAAGGTAAATTCTAAAAATAATTAATCGCATAAACTTTTAACCTAAATATGAACTCAATAACAACTAGCAAATTTGTAGAACTCTATATAAATTTTTGAAGTTAAAACTCTTGAATAATTGTCATATTTGTACCTATTTAACTTAATAAACTATCATAAAACTAAGATAATTAACTAACTAATTATTATTATATAATAAATTATACAATTTTCGGTGTAAATTGGACAAGCTTGTGGTTGAAATTCCTCAATTTTTCCTCAGCCGAAAATGAAAGACAATTTGGACAAGAAAATCAAAGGAAAGTCAAAGCCAATTTATGTACAAACCAATGAAAAGCTCCCACATCAGCTAAGTCATTAAATGCTTAAGGAATTATTGTGCAACTTGTGTTCAATGGAGAATTGCCTTGAAAGATTGCAGCTGCCTCTTTCTTCTTCTTCCATATATCTAAGTATCCTTAATGAACATAAAAACAAGACTTTTATGCACACAAAAACAATAGCCAAATCAACCACAAACCACACCAATTATAACTCAAAAATTCGTTCTACATCAGTTCCATAGATAGCCAATATAGTAGGCAATCCAAATTCAACCATCTAAACTCCATTAGCAAAGCCTAAGCTTAGGAAAGGAGTAATAAAGGTAATTTGATTTCTTTTTGAGTAAGTTTCTACATTAAACATTGTCTTAAACAATGTTTCTTACTGATCTAGGTTCGAAACTAACTTGGGAGGGGAGCTTAGCACCTCCAAATCTACCTAAACAAGGTAAGTTTCTACAAAAACCATAGTTACCCCATTTAAAATTGTAGAACAAGGATTAACTACATGTTGAGATGTTATGAAATGATATATGTATATATATAACATGTATAAACACTTAGGAACACTCTAGGAATGCTTATAAGTAGATTTGATGTACATATGTATTGAGAAAAATAAGTACGAATCGAAGAAAAATTGGAGAAGATGATGAATAGTGCCAACGCTGGCCATAGCTGGCAGCTTATACCCCAATGCTGGCGGCTTATAAGGATAGGTTGGCGGCGTAGAAGTGACGTAGCCTCGAACAGAGGCTATATAAATTTTGAAATCACATAAATTTTGTCCAACGTCGGCCTCTAGAATTCAAAGCCGGCAGTGTTTGAGTCCGGCATACGCCACAACGTTGGTGGTATTTGTTGAACGTTGGCGGCCTTTAAGCCGGCATACGCTGGCATTTGTCTTGTGTAAAAATTGACACAAACGCCGGCATCTAGGAACCAACGCCGGTGGCGTATGATGCCGGCGGCGTAAGATGCTGGCGTATGTATACAATTTTCTAGATTAAGTCCGTTTTATCCAAAACCAATATATATATTATATATATTTATATGTGTGTGTAATAAGATAAATAAAATAAGATTTAGAAAGTAAATTCAACTAAAAAGATTTAAAAGATTAATAAAATGTAATAAGTGTAATTTAGCAACTCCTAAAATTATTAGAAATTATTACTATAAATATTATTGTTAATATTAATATATTATACAAATAGAAATGAATTATAAATATTATAAATAATTATTTAGTATAGATATATGAATGGATATCTAAATAAGCTAAATTTATGAATAACGTGACTTCGATAAATATCAATTTTTCGAATAACCGATAAATGGATATAAAAAATCAAACAAGATCAAGACAAGCAAAATGAAAATAATAATTGATTATCATAAGACCATTAAAGGACCAATATAGTAATGAAAACAAAACCAAAAATACCAATATAGACATTTAGACACTCATAGGAGTTTAGTTATATAATTTATGCCTTATTGATGAATATTTTTATTCATCTAGGTGACTTTGATACTATAGAGAACTTTCCAGTTGATTATTATGACTAGCCGATATGAGCAAGTGAGTAACTCAATCATATTATACTGTTTGTGCTTGTAATTAACTGAATATGTAATGCAAAGATAATAATATAATTGTTATGGCGCTATTGTTGAAATGTGTTGTGATTTGATTGTACTGTTGCTAAGCTATGATAACGAAAGTGATAATAGTAATTGTTTGATGATTGTGAATAGCATATTATAAGCTACGTATGTAATGTTTGGACACCCTAAGTCTGATTAAGAATTATTGACTTGTAATTAAAATAATCATGCATATACAAATTGCATTATTGCATATACAGAAAGGGTGACAGCCTGTTAAATATTATTTTTTCGGTTCTCTGTTAATGCTTGGTTTTTCTAAAGTGTTAGTTCTTCCAAGGTTTTCTTTGTTCCGTCGGTTCTATGGGAACTAAGTGGCAACGACTGCCTGTAGTATCACTTTGAAATGATTAATACTTAGGGAGTTTCTAAGGATTGATACGGGAAATGATCAGTTAAAAACAGTATTAAGCTAAAAGTGATAACCTTAAGAAAAGAAATCGTTGATTTTCTTGTAAACTTAGTTTCTCCTGGGCAGGTGAGTCATAAAATAATTGTTCTTCAACCCTAAAAAGAGGGCGTAAATCTTTTTCCTATTTGGATTCTAGATCATCCAAGCTTATATTTGAGTATATGTTTGATTGATTGCATTACATATGATTTGTTAATATACTTGTTTGATGTGTAGTATGTCTGGTTATTCATTAAGCCTGTGGTTTCGCTCACACTTCTAAAGACATTTCAAGATTACACTATGATCGTTGCTAGTTACATCCAGGAGTATGGCCCTGGTAAGAGTTTAGGAGTTGGATGCTCATAGGTCAAATCAGGATAAGTTGTTCTCTATGATTTCTAGTATAGATTAGTTAGTTTATGCTTTATCTATGATGTATTTGAAGATTTACGAAAGAATTATATGGTTTGTAATATCTTTATGATACCTATTACTTATGATGACAGTTATTAACTAATATATGTTTTATATGTATTTATCTTTTCTTATCAAAGCAACTAAAAGATTCTATCGTTTGAAAAATATGTTACTCTCTAAAGGTAATCTAGTGATAGGATTCAAGTGTGGCTTGTTTGCTACTACTCGGGTACCCTCGGGGCGTGACAACCATTTTAACAAATATCTTTAGGATGACAAATGAAATTATGAAGAACTAGTCTCATTGTAGTAATATGAACAAGGATAGTGAGATATTGGTAAGCTTAGGTCATGTACCATAAGTACCCTTACCTCGTAGTAAGTGGTTTGATCCAACAATTTATAATGACTTTTCTAGAAAGATGTTAAAAAAATGGGATTTATGTACACTTTCATCTACGGATGGTGAGTTGTGTTTTATACAGCTTGAGCCATGGGTAAATGATAAGTGAAATATAAATGAAAACTCCATATTGCGTTTTAGAAATGAGAGAAAGGAGATTCCACTCTCAGAAACCATTTTTTATTATCCAAAGCAAATATTGCAAGGATGGAAATCTTGGGTATATCACATTATAGACAATTCCAATTATAGGTCCGTCTTAGAAAGTGCAGGAATTAATTACTCTATATGGATCTTCTTTGAAATAACCATTCATTTTCAAGGCCTTAAAATATAGAGAGTTGTGATTTCATGTTGAAGTACCTAAACTCACCCTTTTGTGACATCATAGGTGAAATAACTCCAACTTTAGAAGACGTTTGCAACCCCTTAAGTTTTACTGATTCAGGATTAACTAATATTACTATAGCTGAAATTTCAAAGGAGGATAAGGAGTTGATGGAAATATTAGAGGCTGATAGACAAGAAGCAAAAAGACAGTTGAAGGCAAGAATCATTTTGTGCATGGATAAGGCATCTGTATGAACACTAATGGTCTCGTGTAGAAAGGCCTTGGCATGGATGAGAGAAAATGTCTATTCTTTACTTTGTCTATTTTCTTCCATGTTACTGCTCCTCTCTAGCTTTGCTTATAACTTCCTTTCAATTTATCTCAAGTATGAGCTACAAGCATTCCTTGCTTGTTGTTTATCCATGTACGTGTTTCCAAGTAGACCAGAGAAGGCGTTAATCATCGATTTTTTTTTCTCATATAGCAATTTGCCTCGCGCCCGGGGAGTGATTTGCATTAGCACATTTTTATTTAGGATCCTTATATCAATGATTGGATCTTTACAGTGAAACTTTAGTACGATCAAAGGGATGGTACGCCATAATATCAAATGTTGACTTATGGTTCTTGGATCTATTTTTCAGTAACCATTATATCTTGATGTGCTTATTGAGAATCCTAATCCTACAAAACCTCAAGCTTCGGCAAGGGTTGATAGAAGGCCTTCAGGCTTGTTACTCGATGTTATAGATGATTCTCTTGAAGTTGACTTTCGTCTATACATGAAAAAATTGGAAAGGTATGAGTGGTCTCCAGAATATTATCCATCAGGCTCTAGAGGCTTAGTAAACTTAATAGAGCATGGTGAGCAACTTTGTAGTGCTAAAGTAGAATTTGTTCTTTGGTGTACACCTACAGGCCTCCTTGCACTTCATGATTGGTGTGATTCATCTATTGAGTTCTTAGACAAAAGGGGGATGGTATATTCACTACATCGAGTTGCTAGACAAATTGGGTTTGACCAAGGCGTACCTTTTGTTGTAGCTATGTATATGGATTTTAATAAGTATTGCGAGACACTTAATGAACTTTATGCTGCTATTAGACAAATGTTTTTATCCACCTATGAATCATTCTAGTATCACTTTAAGTAGGTGGTTGACTAATTGGACAGGGTGTCTTGAGGCATTCAAGAAATATGTTTCCATAACAATAGATGATATTCTACTAGAGTGCACTATTTATTAATATGAATGCCACTTCGAACTTCCTAAGGATGACGAGAATAATACTCTAACTATAATGTATGTTGGTCGCATTATGCCTTCTAAATCTGTAATTCGGCAAATCAAGTGCGCATACATTCGTGAGGTAATAATTGCTACTTTTTAGGTTATATATGCATATAGCTAATTATATTGATCATGGTATTCTTTGTTTTTTAGGATATGATAATGAAAGGTACAGCTTTGAATTTAGTTGAACAGACATCATAGAATAAAGACCGCAATGATATTGCTACTACTGCTTAATCAAAGGATAACTCCATGGTTGGATCTGCTCTTCCTATTACTCAGCCTTTTTAAAACCACTATGTTCATGGAAAAGTACTTCAAACTAAGTATCATCCTGTGATTACTGCGTATACAACAGAGGAGGAAGATAATATTGAGAAGGTTGATTATGAATCATCTCCTATTCATAATGTTAGTACTATAAATAATCCCTTAGTAGACATTGATGATGATTTAGGGGCATATGAGAGTCTTCTTATCAATAAGATAGATTTCTCAACACAAGAGGGTGACATTGGTAATGATAAAGCTCAAGATTCTTAAGAACTAAATAGAATGATTACACATGATGATCAAGAGCGTATGCATGTAGAAGAGAGCCAAGTCCAACCATATATAAATTCATTGATGGATCCACAATCTCATGATATAGTAGGTCATGTTGGCTCTTCAATTGATTCTGCAACCCTTAATGTCTTTCCTCCCCCAGTTGTTGGAGTGCCACAGCATAGAGGAGTAAAGAAGTTTGTTAAAGCTACATTTATAGCATGTTTAGATGATATTGCTTCCTTTCATGGTTATACTATCGTTGTATCTCTTTTTGCTGTCATTAGAGTGTTTACATGTAATTGGGGAAGACTTTAGGGTATAGTCCATTTGCTTAGGTACTAAAGTGACTGCTGGCATCATAGCACTCTTAAGAAGAGCTGCTAAGCTATTAGATAGATCTTGGGAATCACTTTGCATAAGCAAGTTAGAACTTTTAAGTAGTAGTGTCAATGCAGTAGGATCTTCGAAATTTAAGATTTGCAAAATGGAACTTATTGCTACTGAAGCTCATAAGGTATTGGATTGCCATGATATTATAAAGCATCAAGACCAACTTAGAATCGAATTCAATGTGGTTAAACTTAAGATAGAGAGACAACTTGAAAGCAAGGATCTCAACTCAACTGTAAAGTTAGTCATTAAGCCTTAAAGTAGTGTTGTGATATGATGTATCTTGCTTTGTGCACTTGTTTTGATGACAATCTATATGCTTGAGTAGCATTTGACGAATGATAATAGTATTGCTCCTTCATTCCGCTCTTTTCATTTCTCAGTTTTCTATTACTAAAGTACATTCACGAAATAAGTAAGACGGTGTTAACATCACTTCTGATGACTTGTCGAGATTCAAGTAAGATGCCATACATTAGAGCAATGCTCTCGCTTGCAAGTAACAATTTCTTTATAATGCTATTTACTAGTATATAAGCAAAAAGTATATCGAAAACAACTATGTTCCCAGTTAAGGGGATATTACTCTCTACGTAACTGTTTAAGCACAAATACTCTTATGAAGAGTATAATATCTTTCTTAATATCTTTGAAGCTTAGTATTATTCACCTGGGAGACAGTACTCAAACCAGTCAGCAATTTCTAAGTCTAGTGGTCATATCATGCACTTAGGAGATAAATCTCACACTAAGTGACAGTAATGTTTTTGATATATTTTACATTAGTATCGAATATGTATATTTATGTACATAAAAAAGACAGACCTTAAATTTTTTGAAGCGATATAAAAAAAATAACCCTATGTAATTGAGAGAGAGAGAGAGAGAGAGAGAGAGAGAGAGAGAAATGAAATGAGAAGCTCTTATCTGTAAGCTATACTTTTATTCATTCCCTTGTAAAGTACAATGCTATTACAAATGGAACTTCTTGATATATTGAAAATTAATAGGAGCAGTGATGGAGTTTGCTCTGGGATTGTGAAGCTTACAATATGCACTATCATTTACTTCTTCAACAATGAAAGGGCTTACCCATTCAGGTGTAAAATTTGGTGTTGGGATGCCATAGTGTACATGGTCTATCGCACAGATGGTAACGCAACCTTGTTAGAAAGATCATTTCCTAGCTAGCTTATCATAAGCAGTACTTAGCTGTTGGTGATAGTTCGCAAGGTTGCGTTTTGCCCTGTCACTATATTCATCTAATGCTTCCATGTCCATCATGAGTAAGGTAATTGGTTCCAAGTTGGCATTAATAGCAAGCATGTGGAAGGAACCAATACTTTAACTAGTACTATTGCTTCAGACCCATAGATGAAAAAAAAATGTGTTGCTTGTGTTGGTCATTGCTTGGAAATTCTATTACCAGAGAATCGAAAAGAAACAAACTTACCTAATACTTTGATTGTTGTTCTCCTTTGAAGCAAGCTATAGGTTTAAGGGTTTCAAAAACATATGTTAGGTTACAAGAAGAAAGACAAGGTTGAAGGGCTATATATACTACTACTACTACAACATGGAAAACTTTAAAGAAAACAAGAAATAAATCGCATATTGTAAGTTGGCAAAGAAGATTGGCAGTGTAGGAATAAAAACTAGCGGCCTATAACTCGAAAGACGAAATTGGAGCAGAAGGCTGGCTCCTACATTAACGGTGAAGGATCCAATGCCAGCAGTGTATATATAATAAGGCCAACGGCCTAAGGGCGATGTTGTGTTGTGTCCTCATATCCTTCTTAGATGACTCCTACTTGCTCAATTGTATCTACTATTTAAAAATATATTATTATTCATATTAGGGTGGACCATAAATGAAGTGCCTAAAACCCTAGGCACAGTGATCTAAACGAGCACACAGCGGATCTCACAAATCGAATGTTCAGACAAAATAAAATACTATTTTATGGCTTTTATGTTTAGAATACAAGAAATTAAAGGATATGGATGGCATCACTATTGGATATGACACACCAACAATAACCTAAACTACACCTAACTAATTTGATATAACACACAAATTAGCTAAAGTGGGTTGTTCGCCATAATCTAAAGATTGATAAGAACAGGTTGTTCAACACAATCTGTAAATAGATTGATAAGAATATGTTGTTTGCTACAATCGCAAGGATCAATAAGAATGGGATCTCGCCACAACCAAACAATTGATTGATAAGAGAAAATAGAGAGAAAATTTTCACAAAGGTTTCGATAACATCCAAAAACTAAAGAGTCTATTACATAAAAGGGTATTTATAGTAAAACCCTTAAACAAGGCAAAAACTATTAAAAACTAGTGAAAATAATAAAGGATAGTTCGGCCAAATACATAAGTTGTCAACCTAAAAAGTAAGATGGCGGCCTATAATTAAAGGATTGCGGCCTATAATTCAAAGATGGCGGCCTAAGTGGCAGCCTACATGTCATGACGCTCCAGTCTTCATTTTCTCTTCTTTTTGAAGCACCGACACGTGTAGTTCATTGAAGTCATAATATATGAATGGAATATCAACCAAATTAGCTTCTTTTGACTCCAAATTGTATGACAGAACTTGTATGGTAAGATTCTGTAATCCTCGAGCTCGACCTCTAGTAATCGGTCCTATAACTTGATTGACTTGATTCCCATCATCTTCACCAGCTTGGTGAAGATTTTGTCCTCAAATCTTGAGGAAACATATAGCCACCTGGATAAAAAATAAACTCACAAAACTCAAGAGAATTTAAATAAAAATTTCCATCTAGACTTGGTTCATGAATGGGTTCCACAAATCCTCCTTAAATCATCATCTCCCAAAGCATCTGCTCATCTTCACAAGGTGCCTTTAACCATTCACAATCATGCTCTATGTCCATGATCAAAGACCTCCACAATGACTCATGCCACTCATCATGTACTCGATCAATCCAAAAACAGAACACTATAACAAGCATTCAACAAACACATCTCTGGTGGCCTCAACATTAGTCCTTTTAGATACTTTCCATTATGCAACTCATCAGTAAGAGAACCCAACAGCATCGATCTAGAATCAGGAAAACAAGAAGGAAAACAACTATCCAGTAAAGCATTAACATCTGTTTCTCCATTAGGTAATTCGCAAATAGCTCACGCATATGGTATTTGATGCACTACTAAGCCACCATACCAAAATCCAATACTCCTCTAATAGATATAACCATCAAATAAGCTCTAGTGAATGTCATCAAATATCTTATAAGATCTTATAGGAACAATGACATCACAATAATCCACAATCCTTGGCAAACCCATCAACACATTAAAATATATTGGATGAACTATAGGAAAATCAATATGAAAATACTTGGATGTCTTAATAGCTACTGATCTGAGTGGCTCTAAATCAAGTACACATATATCAAGAGATGATTTTGGGTCAACGTCACAATCTATATTACAAATGACTTCCACTTGCATATCATGATCATCTTCTAAACCGCCTATAATAACATCACTGCTACCACCCTCAACCAAATGATCTTGCTTGGAATGGTTTTCCTATGAATCAATTATTATCGAGGCTTGTATTAGTTGCATCTGCTTTGCAATTTCAGAAGTCAATATCGATATTTCTTTCATTAAGGTTGCCCAAATGGCTTGTTGCAATGTTTGAAAATGCTGGCAACCAATAGTCGTGGCAATTTCATTGTGTAGGCCATTCACAAATCTATTGATGGTGTGTGCAATAGGTTCATATATGTCACTGTATCTCAACAAAACCTCATATCTGTGAGCATATTCCTCAACACACATCCCACTTTGCTTCAGGGCTAACAGCTCTCGGTATTATTCATCATAATAAGATGATGGAATGAATCTTCTCTTTATCAATCTTCTCATACGTTCCTAGGTTATATCTTCATAATATCCATTCATACTCTTCTGTAATACACTAACTTGCCACCATTCCCTTGCAAGACTTGTAAATTTCCTAGCAATTGCATATCCTAAATTATAATTAGGGTGCAAAAAATTCTTCAACAACCTGCATCACCTGAAACTCCTAATCCAAATACTCTCTAGGGTGCCATAACCATCAAACTCATGAAGATGCGTTTTTATCACATTCAATATCTTAGGGCTGGGGTAAATCTCACAACGGTATCTATAATTCATGGCTCAAATTCAATCTCACACGCTTTCATATCACAGATATCACAATCACACCATAAACCCTAATTTTCAATCTCAATAGTAATCAACAATAAGACTACTAATAATTCACAATCGGCAAGATAACCTAATAGCAATGTAAAAGATCACAACTTTACATTTATCGATCGTCCCTTTGTCGCAATTGATGCTCTGATACCAAATTATGATGTGCCTAAAACCCTAGACACAATGATCTCAAACGGGCATGCAATAAATCTCACAAATTGAATGTTCAGACAAAATAAAATGCTATTCTAATGGCTTTTGTGTTTATAATACAAGGAATTAAAGGATATGGATAGCGTTACTATTAGATATGACGCACCAACAATAACCCAAACTACAGCTAACTAATTTGATATGACGCACAAATTAGCTAAAGTGGGTTGTTCACCACAATCTAAAGATTGATAAGAATGGGTTGTTCGCCACATAATCTGTAAATAGATTGATAAGAACAGGTTGTTCGCCATGATCACAAGGGTCGATAAGAACGGAATCTCGCCACAATCAAACAATTGATTGATAAGAGAAAATAGAGAGAAAATTCTCACAAAGGTTTCAATAACATCCAAAAACTAAAGAGTCTATTACATAAAAGGGTATTTATAGTAAAACCCTTAAACAAGTCAAAAACTATTTAAAACTAGTGAAAATAATAAAGGATAGTTCGGCCAAAAACATAAGTTGTCGGCCTAGAAAGTAAGATGGCGGCCTATAATTCAAAGATGGCAGCTTAAGTGGTGGTCTAAGTGGTAGCCTATATGCCATGACGCTCCAGTCTTCATCTGCTCATCCTTCTGAAGCACCGACACATGTAGTTCATTGAAGTCATAATATATGAATGGAATATCAACCAAATTAGCTTCTTTTGACTCCAAATTGTCTGGCAGAACTTGCATGGTAAGATTCTGTAATCCTCGAGCTCGACCTTTAGTAATTGGTCCTGTAACTTGATTGACCTGATTCCTATCAATAAATCCCTCTTATTTAATAATTTATGACAACTTTGCCATTTGCTATGATTTACTTATTTATCTATTACATAATCCTTCATCTTTTAGGTTCTAAAAAAATTATAGTATTATTATCAAATAATGTAACTTTATATTCCACACATTATCAAAACACTAATATGAATACTGCAATATGATGAGAAAAAAAAACTACAATATAAATAGAAATATTGTGTATTGAAATAATGAAATAATACAAATATAAATAGTTATGTGAATTTGTGAAGTTCATTATGTAATATATTTGTTCCTATATATATATATGTATGTATAATCTATTCAATGTAATTTCATCAACTCTAAAGTTTCAAAATGGGACATTTGTCTAAATAGGTCTATTTGA
Source organism: Combretum micranthum (assembly GCA_024138025.1). Lineage (NCBI taxonomy): Eukaryota > Viridiplantae > Streptophyta > Magnoliopsida > Myrtales > Combretaceae > Combretum > Combretum micranthum. The sequence continues at coordinate 4,910,574 of JAMXBD010000003.1, forward strand.
TAAGAATGAATACAATTGCGAGTGGTCAACATAACAACTAACATTAATTGTATTTGTTTGATTTAAAATAGGTTAATTACAAAAACATTATGTTTTGGCCAATCTACAAACATATGATATGTGTTAATTTTCTTAACAAATAAATGACTACAAAAGTGTCAATATAATAAATTACTATTAGAGGATATATGTTTGAGTTTTATTAGTTTAAAAAAAAATAATTTAACAAAAATATTATTAATTAAATAAAATATAAAAATATTTTTTAAAATGAGAAAATTGAAAAAAAAAAGTAAGATTAATTTTTTATGACCAATAAAATATTGACACATGTCATATAAACTATTGATAATATACAACTTTTGTATAAAACTCAGGTCACTTGTTTGTAAAAAAAAAAAAATAAAATAAAATAACATAGGTCATGTATTTGCAAATTGGTCAAAACACAAGTAATGATTTTGTAATTAACCCTAAATAAATTTTAGTTTTTAATGAGATAATTTTAAATTTAAAACAACAATTGGATCTAAGAGCTTTAAAACATTTAATGAATAATTTTAAAATTTTTTAGGATGCACACTTATTCATATACAAATACATCCAATATGTAGTGTGAAAAATCACTCACTCTAGATGTTAAAAAGAAAAGTTCTATACAAAAAATGACCTCAAATTATTAAGAATGAGATTTTCCATTTAAGATAAATTATATAAACTAAATTATACATGCATTAAAATTATATTTATTTATAGTGTTGTTAAATATGTAATAGGTTGTACTATTAACATAAAATAGCTCAAACATTAATAATTAATATATTTAACATTATTTTTTAAAATTTCTTCCATAATTGTGTTTTCTTTTTTAATGGGACCAATTAGTACCACTGGTTTTAAAACCGTCCAACCAGTCTTACCATTGAAACAACTTGCTTTAATTGAAATATATACTGTATGTTCACTGATTTATGCGCACATCATGGACAAATATTAGCTTAGGTTGCACTTTAGCCACAAAATGTTTTGGAGTGAGTCAGCATGAGAATATTACATGTATAAATGTACTTTAAAAAAAATTCCACAAAATCAAATTGTGAAAAAAAAAAATACAATAATAGTGTTGGTATATTGCACATTAGAGGTGCGATACAATTTTGTTTTTTAAATTACATATCTATCGCATGTTGGTTGTGCAATATACTTTGGATATGTATTGCACAATCAACGAGTGATACAAGTATAATTATATATGTATCGCTCATTGGATGCGATATAGGGCCAAGACTTGTATCGCACAATGATGTACCGAACACATGCCCCTAAATTTTTTTTCCTACCTAGGTCACTGTAAGCCCCCGAATTTTTATTTATAATGGTTTTGGAATACCAACTCGAAACCCTAAAGTTTAACCCAAGTTGAAATCGAACCTTAAACAACTTCGATCAAGGAATTTCATAAGAGAATTTTCAAAAACAAAAATAGGAAGTTCAATAATCGATCGATTCGAAAATCCGAATAAGAAAGGATCAAGGAATTTCATAAGAGAATTTTCAAAAACAAAAATAGGAATTCAATAATCGATCGATTCGAAAATTCGAATAAAAAGGATCCGCCTATCTGATCCCTGAGTTAAACCTCTCAATTCCTAGGTAAAGATGGATTAAACCCTAACCCTAGTCAAACCGGAACTTCAAAAGTCAACAAAGGTCAAGACAATCAAACAATTTCAACTCTGACAATCTCGCCATCTCAAATCCTAGAAAACGAAATTAAGTTAATGCTGCTTAGAATAGTTCGTAATAATATAGGATAATATAAAAATATCAGTTTCGCGAATTTCGAGTGTCTTTCGGACTCAAACGATCAGTTCTCGAAAAGCGTGTCCTGGATCTCGAATTAAAAATATTTCATTAACACCAAAAGACTCATAAATAAACAGGATTTCAAAATATCAGTTTTAGAATTTTTTGGTAACTAAAAATAACAGATATAGCTCATTTATGCATATTTTTTATTACTACCGTATTTTATATGTCTAGTCTACTATTCATAGTACTATTCCTACAATTCATTACTATTTCACTATCTCTACTTTCTTACACTATTTCTTACTACCTACATACCTATTTTCTTACTTTTTACATTCCAATACAGTTTTATTCACATCAAACCTTACATTACTTCTTTTCATTACAAAAAATTAATCAAAACTCTCTCTCTTCATCCTAACACATGCGCCGGCCTCTCTCTTCTTTTTCTAATTATTATTTTCTTTTCAATTTATTTATTACATCCAAATTCACTCCAAAAATTCTATAAATACACCCTTCCTCCTTCATTCTTCACACACTCTTTTTACATAACAAAAACTCTACCAAAATACTCTCTCAAAACCTCTCTCCAAAAAATCTCACACAAATACTCTCTACCCATTTCTATTCTTCAAGAAAATCAAATCAAAACCCATTCATCTCTTTCAAAACCTTCCATTAAACCTTAGGTAAAAATCCTACCTATTTTTTATCATGTTTTATACAACTTAACATGAGTTTAGTGTATGTTTCTTAGACTCGTCAAAGTTAAAGAAGCAACAATTTATTCATGTTTTGTTTTTTGTTCATGTTTCCATTATTTTCTTTATGTTAATATTTATTTGTTATTATTAATTGTTTCTAATCTTAACTTATATAATATTATGTATACTATGTATATATATTTATTTAGCATATAAGCTCATTTGTTATTTATTATTTCCAAATCTTGTAATTTATTTATTACTTGTTTATACAAATTTAATGAAGACTAGTCTTTCTAGTCTTAGACTTGTCCATATCAAGTCAAACAAATTTCTTTTCTTTTATTTTGGGACTAGTCCATTCTTAGTCCCGGGTTGCCTTGATGAAACTAAGGCTCCCAATACATGATCGGGATATCTGATGAAGCTAAGTTCCCAATGCTTGACTATTTATTTATGTTTATTTACTTTACAAGATTTTCTTTCTTCTATCTTATTATGTTTTTTACTTACTTTTACATATTCATGCATGATTATAATATTGTTGTCTTAAGTAAAAATAAAAATGGTTTCTTTCTAAATAAAGAAAAGTAAACTAGATTTCTTGACAAAAGAATTTCAACAAAAAGATCTAAGTTTTCTTTTCTTAACAACTCTTTTCGAAATAGCTAATCATAAATTCTAGAAGAAGTAGTAAAGTAATTCTTCAAAAGAATAAAAGGAACTTATTTCTTTTCTAAATCAAAAACTAAATACCCCATAAAGGAAGAATTTTAACCATAAAAGGATTTTAACTCAACCATATCTTTTATACGACTTAATTATATTCATTATAGACTTTGAAAATCACATGTTAGGAAAGATCCTTCAAAACTTAAATTTTGTATTGTTATTCTCTTTTAAAAATTAAAATGAAATTTTGTTAAGTTCTAATGTTAACCAATTCTTTAAGAAAGCTTTCTATAAACTTGTCTAAAGGGGTTATTCTATTCCTTAAATATTAAGTATAAAAAAAGTTTTTCAAACCAAGATAAAATTAACTCACTATCTTAGAGACCAACTTAGAAATAGAATTTGTCAAGAAAATAAAGTTTTAAAGGTATATCTATTTTCTCTAAAGGAGGGAAATGGATATAAAAATAAAAGGAAAACATACATTTAACACAACTTCAAATATTTAAAACTTAAGGAATATTTTGAAAAGCTTATTTTTAATCGTTAGAAAAAAAGTTGGTAGATAACTTAAAGAACCAAATTTTTGAAAACGAATTTACTTTTGAAAAGTAAGAAAATGAAATATAATAAAACATTTACTCGTAACAACTCAAATATATTTTTGTTTTCCTTCTAACAATTCAAAAAGGAGAAATTTTCAAAAATCTTGTCTTTTAAATCTTTAAAGACAAATTGTTTATGAAATATCAATATTAAGACAACACTATCAAAATCATGCATACATATGAGTATAAATATATGTTAAAGGATTTTTCAACTATATATATCTCCATATTTTTCTTAAGAATTTTTGAGTGAAGTAAAGTTTGAGAAAATCATATTTTGTAAACTACAAATTCGTAACTATTTTGTACCAAGTATTTTTCAACACAAATGGTTTTTTATGACAAAAATAACCTTCGAAATAGATAGATCTTTTCGAGTAGGTAGAAAACGATATATTATAAGCGCAATTCCGAGTTAAAATGATCAAGTTATGGCCATTTTTAGTTGGAATTACCTTCTACGCGAATTCTAACGATCTTATGATATATATTTTTTATAAGTACCATAGAGTCAATAAGAAATACTCATTATGGGTATTCTTCTTGATTAGGTGAACCCGAGGAGGAGTATTCATATCCGGAGGATTATTTGATTAGTGGATTTATCGATCGACTCATCCGTAAGAAAGATAGATCCTCATAGCCAAGTGAGTTTATTTCTTACCTTTTCGTACTTGGTTGTGCTTGTAGCCAGAAGCACTAGAAGTAGGAAAAGATGAAATGAATTATGTATGATAATATTGGTTGAAAGAATGTTAAGCATACCGAGGCATGAATCGTTGTTAATTAACTTATGTTTTGCTATTATTCTGATAGAGTGTGTGCAAAATTCTGTGATCACTTTTAAATTACTTTAAACATATACTATGAATTATATTAATTGATTCATGCATATCACGTAGTTAATTTCATTACATGAGCTGCTAATCTCGATGGGATAAGAGTTTAGTAGCCGGGTGTGCAGTAGCCAGAAATCTGCAAGATGGGCGATAGGTGCCTGAAAGAACTATTTTAAGATAGGCGATAGGAGCCTGAAAGAACTATTTTGTGATGGGCTAGTAGGAGCTGAAATAAACTACATGAGTTGGATTTTTAAGTTGGGTTTTAAAGAGCCTGGACACTAACCCTGAATGGAGGGGTAAATCCATTCAAACATATGATTTCCGGTGGATCATATGTATTGCTCGATCACTTGCTTGATGCATTCATATGCTTGTTTAATAACTTGTTTGAAATTATTTATACAAGTACGTTGATTTAGGAATATTCTTACTAAGTTAGTTATACTTATACTCCGATAGACCTTTATTATAACAGGACAATATCTTTTATGCCCGATGACGTCATATACTCAAGTGGGATGATGTCCTAGTAAAGCTTATGGAAATATTTTGAAGATCATAGTTAATTATCCTTTAATATCTTTTGGTGTTAGTATTATTTTGGTGTGGGAAAGATTAAGTTGTTATTATGATTGTTTGGAGAATTATAAGGGAAAAACCCCTAAGATGATATAAAGATTATATTCTATTAATGATAAATTTGATGTTTATTTAGATTCTTGTATTGCTATATTTACTATCTCAAACTATACATCCCACCGGTGTCTCCTATTGTTGTGATAGACGCCTTATATATGGTGTTGAAAACTTTCGCATGACTTTGGGAAGTCAATCTTAAGTTTTAATACCGTATGTGGCACACTGCCACATTTAGGGTACCCTTCGAGGCGTGACAGTCACTTTATCTCCATTCAAAGATGCAATACAATGATAAATATTTGTATCTCTAGGTCAATATGCGATATAGAAATATTAATTTGATAATTTTTTTATATAATTTATATTTATGTTTTTTTTTTTTAAAAGAACCCTAAATATGTGTTCTATCCAAGTTAGCATTGGAAAAAAAAATTGCAAAACCTGATGGTCAATCTATTTATCTATTTATTTTCAGTTACAATCATAGATTTTATTAGTTCATCTGTCACGACAAATATCAAGCATATTACATGATCGGAACATTTTCAATCTTTTATTCCGATTTCGATTGCCCTATTTACATAATTGGCCCACCTGTACAATGTCCAAGGACAATTGAATTTGACATGATCTAATGTTTTCTATACCTTACTGTCAAACTAACGACTTCCACTCACCCATCCGGAACCGAAAGTAGTTAGATGCATTGAAAGTGCATTCTTTCACATCCATTTCCTTTGTATTAGCCTAGCAATTCTCCTAATATCTCGTGCTTCTTTCCCCCTCTTTTATTTCCCTCTTTTTCGTCTTCTTTTTATCAATCTTGGAGGGTGAAAAAGATCAAAAAAGGGATCAAATAAAACCCCATAATAATTTTGCTTTGCGGAGAAAAACCCGCAATGTTGGGCCAATCAAGAAAATGGATGATACTCATAGCAACAACATGGATACAAGCATTTACAGGAACGAATTTCGATTTCTCATCGTACTCAACGGAGCTAAAGTCGGTGTTGGGCATAACACAGGTACAACTGAACTACCTTTCGGTGGCTTCCGACATGGGCAAGGCTTTTGGGTGGTGTTCCGGTGTCTGTCTAATGTATCTTCCTCTCTGGGTTGTCATGTTCGGTGCCGCTTTCATGGGTCTTTTCGGTTATGGCATCCAATGGCTCGTCATTCAGCGTATTGTCTCTGTGCCTTATATCTTGGTACGCACGTTCACTCCCCTCTCCCCCCTTTTAATTTTCTCTTATCGCCATTATAGATATTGACAAAAAATGAGTTTTCATTGCATGATTGAAAGTGCTGTTTCTGGTATTAACGTACTAATACTTATCTATAATTTGTGTATATGAATTTATTTTGCAAATTTGGTTCACGATAGGCAGAATTCCTTCTATTCTAAAACAAAAATTATTTAGAATTGAACCCTTTTTTTTTTTTTTTTTTTTTTTTTTTCATCAAAAGGGCATCGCCTGAAAAGGATGAATTGAAATCATATGTCGTAATCATATGTGGGTCCTCCACTTATTGTACTACACCTTGAAAGTCCTACCCATGACGAAAATCAATCAATTCATTGGGGTTCATAGAATTTACGTGGATTTGGAACTGAGTGAACCTCCATGCGACACAACAAGGCAAACGCGACCGCACTTAGAATGAAGTGGCGGTTGATAAAACCTTAACACACACGACACGATCACGAGTAATGTTGAAAAAAGGAAAACAATTAGCTAAAGGCAACGGAGTTATGTACATTTTTAATTTTTATAATAATAAAAATTGACAGATTACAAATCTCATTTTCTTTTTCTTTCTTTTTAATCTTTTTTTAATTTATATTTCAAGCACGTAACTTATCTCATTTCCTCAGGACTCTTGTGTAGCACACTGGTCCCTAAAATAGACAACACAAAAAATATACGGCTGACAATCCCACACACACAAGTCCCACTCCGCGAAAGCCAAATAAAACGATTTTCAACTAAAAGATAACTTTTTATCCTTGAACGTGTCCCTCGACGTCACACCATGCCATAACCGCCATCCTCTCTTTTACCTCCTTCCAATAAGAATCCACCACATCACCCACCGCAACTTCACATGCGCAGCTCCTCTTTTTTTTTTTTTCAAATTTAATTTGAACATAAGATGACCATACATTTTTTTGACGCAAATAAAGTAAACCGTAATATTTAAGATTCACTTAGAATTATGAGATTTATGCATTATGTTATAGTGATAATTTACAAATGAAATATGCTTTCAATCTACACACTCTTGCCTTTATCATTCTATTATTTTATATTTGTCCAACATTCACTGGCTGACTTAAAATTGAAATAGCTTTATTAGATAACCGGCAACCCCTCCCATTCAACTCACTTCTTTCTTGCCTTAGATATTTTTAATGCTAAGGATGCCGTTTAAATTCTTATATGCTATGTCAAGTGTTAAGAAATTTTAAACTTTATCTTAAGGATCTTAAAAAGTAGTTCTTAACACTTAAGGAATCCACATAATAAAAATTATATTATATATAACAATAATACATTAATTTTTTTTTTAAAAGATCACCTCCCTTTATTGCACAAGAACCCCATGATGGGATTCTTCACCACCAAGCCAAGAACCCAGCATTAAAGCTGGTCATACAAGCCCATTATCAACAATTAAATACTTCACCGGCAAAAGTTTAAGACAAACAACAGTTAATTTGGTTTAGGTTCAAATCACATTCATTTTCTTAATATTTTAATTGTATTGTCTCTTTTATTGCTATATTTTAACATACACTATCTTTACTTTTATTTAAATTGACTTTGTGAGTGTGACACATTAATCATGCTCTATTGTAATTATCAACAATTAAATACTTCACCGGAAAAAGTTTAAGACAAACAATCGTTAATTTGGTTTAGATTCAAATCACATTCATTTTCTTGATTGTTTTAATTGTATTGTCTCTTTTATGGCTATATTTTAACATACACTATCTTTATTTTTATTTAAATTGACTTTGTGAGTGTGACACATTAATCGTGCTCTATTGTAATATATATTATATATTATATATATTATGCTAGTTGCTACCAATCTAGCAAACCATGTCGTTCCGTTTGCATAGGTGGGGAATCAAATTTTAACACTTTAAGTAGTTTTGTAGGTCGATTGAAATTGTATATCAAACTGTATTATAAAAATAAAAACAAAGCATTTTGCCATTAGTTTGATTGTTCACTGACATCTTTGTTTTCTTGTAATTTCTCATTAAATGACAATAAAATGCACCCGACTTTCGTTGTACTACAGTTTAAGATGAGATTGGCTGCTCACCAACTATGCTTTATTTCAATCTATTTTCACCAAACAAGTTGCTTTGGATGAAGGCATGCTTCTGAGATAGTCAGCCTGATTCCATTTTTAGTTCTATTCCTCTAAACCTACTATGTCCAACTACAACATAGCCTACTTTAACCGAAAGACAGAGCACTTCTGCTGTTTTAACCAGTTAGGTATGACACTAAAAAAAAATATATGAAATGATCAAACAATTTGTTCTTAACATAATATGATTGTGTCGTCTAATATAAGTTTAAATTTTTTAAAAATAAAGCTATCAATACCCTCTCCAGAGGTCTTGCTATCACCCACATTCCTAAATTTTGAGATTCAGATAATGTATATTATCTATAGTCCATAGCATATAAGATGTGAAGTTGAATGAGAAGATTGTGTGTAGTGATATTGATGATAGGGATATAAAATATGCAATCATGGATGGTTATAATTTATAAAACCAATTGAAATGTAAATGTATTAAAATATATCCTCAAGCCATGGGGCTATGGTGGCTGGGAAAAGTTTAATTTTTAAAGTTTTTTTTTTAAAAAAGGAAAAAAATATATATTATAGGGTTAATTACAAAATCTTTACCTATGTTTTGATCCATTTAAAAATACATGATCCTGAGTTTAATTCAAAAGTGTTGATATTATTTAATTGTTTTTAGAATGACATGTGTCAATATCTTATTGGTCTAAAAATATCAAATTTACATTTTTTTTCAATTTCAAAAATAATTTTTAATATTTTATTTAGTAATAATTTTGATTAAATTATTTTTTTATCAATAAGACACTAGCATATATTTCTCAAATAATATTTAATATTACTGATGATTTTGCATAGAACTTAGGTTACCATTTATCAAAAAAATTAATACAAGTCATGTATTTGTAAATAGGCAAAAACACATGTAAAGTTTTTGTAATTAACCCTATATTATATGTATATTATAAAGAGCAAATAATTATAAAAATAAAAATAACTTACTAGTTGGGTGTTTTGTTTTCCATCTATGAGGTCGGTTAAAATCCGATGAGTGAACTTTTCCTTTTCTGAACAAATATTTATTTCATTCTCTTTTTCTCTCTTTGTCTCTCTCTTTTAAATTTTTTTTTTCTTTTACAATAACTAATAAAATCAAATTCATTTATTATTAAATTATATATAACTAAATAAATTCTTGTAAAGCAACTATTTTTTATTTGTAGTAGACCACAATCAATAATTATATTTTTCATATTACAAATATTTTGAATTTATCTCATGAAGCATTATTTCATAATAATTAATGAAATTGAATTAATTTCTCATAAAATTATATTTATAATTATGATTTTATCACATAAAGCACTTTTAAATAACAGTAATTATGCCATGTATTAACTCTATTTTGTATGATTAATTCTCAATTAATATATATATACATATATAGACACAGTAGTTTACCAAACGTACTAAATACTTTTATTTTTTGAATTTTTTTTAATACTTATCAATTTAAAAAATATGACCATGAAATTATTAATAAAATTCTTATACAAATATAAGATGCAATTTAATTATTTTTAATATTAACTTAATTAACATTAGGTCTTCTAGTCTTATTATACTGGATCCACTCCCTTCATATGAGTATTTATTTCTCATACCGAACATTCCTTTTGAACTGCACAAGATCATTTCATCTTCTCCATGCTTCTATTTGCATTTATGAATAGTTCATAATCTCAAAAAATTCCCTCCCTTTATAGACCCACATTCATGTAGACATCCTGAGACAGTTAGTTAGTTGAAGAGAAGATGTGCCCATGAAAGGCCAGCTGAGGCAACGGCTTGTTTTTTACTACAAGTCTTCATCGTATTCCTATGTACTTGTTGACTGATAGGGTGGTGTAGAAATAAAATAGAAACTTTTTATTCCAATTAGTTGTTGATGTGGATTAAAATTTAAAAAAAGAAGTAGAAATTACCCTTTTATATATCTTTAAAACTTTTATACCTATTTTCTTGTGAAATAAACAGAGACTGTTGATTAAAAAAACAATGATAGTATTGTCTACACATTACTTAAGAGGATCAGCTTTTCGCTTGTATTAGATAATCGTTGCTTGGACCTTTTTTTTGGTCATGTGTAAATCTAGTATTATTAAATCATAAAAAAAAAAAAATAACTATGCAAAATTTTGAATCTTTATAATAAAATATTAAAACGTTAACCGTAAAAAAGCCATATCTAGATTTTGGGTTCTATAAAATATATATAAAAAAAGAAGAAATCTCATTCTTTAAAAAGAAAAAATGAGTTAAAGGTTTTTTGTTTTCTTTTGGAGGGTCTGGTTATTATTTTTAAATAGGAGTATAGTAGTTAAATAATTGATGGGCTTCTATTAAAAAAGATAAAAACTGACGAATAATGTAACGTCTTAACTTGTTGGCAATTACAACCCGCCACATATCCTCTCCTAAGTAAGACATGCAAAAACTCTAAAACTAAATCCACAAATATAAACATATAAAATAATCTCCATGAACTTTCTCAAGGCGTACCTCAGAAGGTTCATAACCTGTTTAACATATAATAAAATTTCTTCAAAATATCCTGTTGATCAAAACAAGTTGACAAAACCAAAGCCAACAATTCCAGAAATATTTTTAACTTCACAATCACATAAAACTCTCATAAACTATTGAAGATCCAAAAACATAAAAATCCAAAATTCTTCAGAACATATAAAAATCTTTAACATAATTTCAAATACTGCATAAGATCTAAAAATTCATTTCTCCTAATCCTGTATCTGAATCTATTCATCAGTAGAGTAGTCTGGACCACTATCGTCATCCCATTATTCTATATACAGATCATATGCAAATATATCATATACTATGTCATCTTCACCTGTACTTGAAAATGAAAGGAATGAGCGAAAATGCCCAATACGCCAAGCTATAAAACAAATGCATATGCACATGCAACATATATATCAAATGTAACTTATTTTAATGAAACCAATCAAATTATTATCTTTATTAAGCCAGCCAAACAATACAGTTCAAAACTATGAAATCCTAGTCCCAAACTTAGAGTAACTCAGACCCTTGAAAATCAACCAACTTTTGAAAATGGATAATTATATACATTTATTGGTGAATGGGTACTCTCCAAACACTTGTAGCCATACTGCCAAATCATCTAAATTTACCGGAATCATCTCAATGTGTGACTCTACTAAGGACAACCCCACATAAAGTTCATCAAAGTGCCACATCAATATCACTATCTGCTAGGTCTTTATTGATCATAGCCAAACATAACCTGAAAAACAATTTAATTAAGCTAAACAGATTTAGATTAATTATTTTATGCTCCTATAACCAAGCAAACAAATTATTAAACCTATATGCAAAAAACAACAAACAAGGAATGGTCGTACCTTTTCAATTTCAGAACAAATCTCCAAAACTATATTCTCCCTTAACAACAACCCAAAATCTCCAAATCTCCTAAAAATATAATATGAATAGAAACAATTAAAAACTCCAACATGGAACCAAATTCTAACATATCCAATTTCTCCAAAGCCCTAACCTTTTAAGGAAACTCCAAAATAACACCTTCTTCCTCGATCAATTTCCTCAAAATTCCATTAAAACAGATCTCACTCCAAAAAAACCTAATTTTGCAAATCAACAAAAATAGACATGTATCATCAAAATTACATATTATGATAGATCTAGGTTTGTGAAGATAAACTTACCATGATTAGATCCTTAAACCCCTTGCTAATCACCAAAAGATTAGATCTCGCACAGAACTAGGGTTTGCTTTAATAAAAACTCATTCGAAATGAAAAGAGATATGAGGAAAACGATCATCAATTCTTGTAATCTTAATGGATCCTATTTAGATTTGCTTACCTGATCCAAAATCTTTAATCTCCTCTAACTCTAATGAACATTAGCAGACTTATGGAGAGGATTTTTTAGGTTTAGGAATGATTTTGGAGAAGGGGGAAGCCTAGTTTATATAGAAGACAAGGAATAATTGTTTAATAATATCTCTTCATCTTTAGTAACGTCTCTTCATCTTTACTAATGACGTCTCTTCATCTTCATTTACGCATCTAATAACCAACAAAACAAAAACCGATAAAAATTAATGAAGCATTACGGTTGACTATAAAACCTTCTTATTTTATATCAAATGATATCTTTGCCCTTCAATAAAAATATTTATTTATATATTACATTTCTCCCCTTCTAAAAGAACTTTCATCCTCGAAAGTTACCTGGATTACTACAACTCTTTTAAATCCTTGTTTCCAACTTCATAATCCATGTTTCCATCTGCTTTTCAACACTTAAGATGTTTTCTGTTCCAACTAATTTCTGACACCATATTTACTTATTTCCAAAACTCTTTTCTTGCTTTCTTACATGATTAGATCTGTCAGCTATATCGCAAATCATTAGATGTCTACATATCTCCTAACTTTTACTGTGTAAATTAGGTTCACTTCTTCCACAGCTACATGATACATCTCCAGAATTATAAGATAAACTTATTGATAATATCCATCATGAAATCTTGCCTTTGATTACTTGCTTTTCTACTAAAAATCTCCCTTATGTTAATCTTCAAATCAATTCCTTGAACGGCATTTAAATAGCTGAAAATCTTACAACTATAATTCCAACCTTAAATTCTAAAGATTCAAACCTTATATCAACCTGAAACTTCAAAGTTACCATATCATATACACTTCTATTAATTCAACTTTGTATTTACCACTATTGCTCCTCATTGAAGTTCATTTATATCACTTGTATATAATTCATCTAATCCCAAAACATTCTTTAACTAACCACATTGCTTCTAACACAATTTCTCAATTCCTAACATCCTTCCTTTATATTTATCACCAATGTATAGATGAGGATTAAAGATTAACACCTATGGTATTTACTAAATCTTTTAACATCGGCAGATAACTTTTAACTCTTCCTTTGACATCAATACTCCTAAAATTTCAATATCTCTTTGATATTTAGCTCTCTTATGCACTTTGTCTCCTTGATTATTACTTTACAAATTCGTCCATGATGTTCTTAGATTATACATGATTCTTCTCTACTTGAATTCGGTATCCTTCTACTCCTCTTTAATTTCTTTCCAACCATCACGTCCTCCAAAACAATTATATGATGTCCTTCAAAATATCAATCCAACTCATTAGCACTTTCAAATCATTATACCTTAGCTCTAATTACTGCCATTTCCGTTGAACTTTCTTAAAACAATATCTCCTTATAATTCCTCAAACAACAATTAGAAAAGCTCCAAATATACGATAAACTCCAAATATAGGTTTTTTTTTTTTAATTTTCAATTATAACTCTAATGATCGAATACTACATAAGACTGTTATTTTAGATGTTAACACCTATACTTCTATTGGTTTAATCAAATTTTTCCACCATTGTCAGACACCATAGTTAATCTACAACTTTCATTTATCATTTATGCCATTCCAATTGTCTTCCAAAATTTGTATTATTATTTTATATAACAATTTATATCTATGATCCCATATAGACCTTTCTAAGAATCATCCTAAAACTCATCATCATATATTAGTTCTGATGTCATCATTGTTCTTTACCCTTAGATTCCTCATACCATACAACTCACTAAGATCACATTTTCTTTTGCAACTGTTATTCCACATATACATTCATATCTTTATCAAATTCAACTATTCTCTTATTTATACTAGTTGTCCCCAAATTCTTTCCATTTACTCTTCAATAATGATTCATCTCACTTGCATATAATCACAAATCATCATGTCAACCACTTATTAGGATTTTCTTTATACCTCTGATTGCTTCTAATCAACTCCAGTCATCCTTTTTTTACCTCCAACTTATGTTTCCTTAACATCTTTAGTATTGTCATCTCATATCAAACTTTACTGTAATTCACTTTGAATACTTCTCTAACTTATAGTATTAGCACTTTCTTCAACCTTACACTTGCCAAAAGCTTTCCATTAAGCAATCATTTATTTCCATACTTTCCTCATATACCATCCTTATTCCTCTTCACCATACATAAAAAAAAAAGAAATTATAGAAATACAATAAATACATATAACTGTATAAACTTGGTTGCTGTGCTCCCAATTAATCACTAATAGATGAGTTATTTATTTGTATATGTCAAGTGCTTGTATTTTCATTATTTATACTTAGTTGTTTTGATTCTTGATTTTACTCGGAATTATGTTATATTCTTCCTTTTCATTTTATTTGATTGATTTACTATTACATTAACAATGTTGACCTTTATCATAATTGACAACTTTTATTACATTTGTTATTACTGTTAATGTTACAGTTATGAGGTCTATTGATCGTGGTATTTTGTTTTGTGTTAGAGTCATTTTTTTACTCTTCTTCTTTTTTTTTTATATCAACAATATAATTTTATTTTCTCTGTTGGTATTCATTCATTGAGTCATGTTATACATATATATACATATTTTCTCATATATTTTATTGTTTTGCTTGTAATCAATAAATTCTTAGTCTTTTATCATACATTTGATTGTGAGAGGGGCTGGCAAGTATGAAGAGTAGTTGGACAAACCAATACTAGACTGACATATGACTTGATTTTTTTTTTTTTAAGATAGACATAAGACAAAAGGCTAGACATAACAAGATTGAACTTGATACGGAATAACAAAACACGATGGAATTGCAGGAATCAAGAGCAACCTAGGAACTCATCAGTCGTACCTCATATTTTCTTGTATTAGATTCGTGATTATTACATTTTTGTATATTAATTACATATTTAATTTACCATAATTATTCCTCATTCTTAAACTTTATAAATTATTATTATAAAGTCTTCATTATCACTATGGAAATTTGGTTTAGTAATTTCTCATTTTCATTCTCTTTTATATATACATTAATTATAGTTATAATATTATAACTTTGTTATTTATGATTTACAATCTTTAGAGATGCCCATAAAAGTTAGTCTTAATTCTTGTCAATTATTTAATTCAAATTATGTTTTCTTTAAACTTTGTTTGAAATTCATAATTAACAAGTATTAAAGATTCATTAGCATTAGGTGATAAATGTTTTATTGACTAGCATTAAAGTTTTGTTGACTATCATTAATAATTTATTGACTAGTAGGTTTAACTTTTCTTCATGAAAGTTATTATGATTGTTAATTCATTTATATGTATACATGTGTATATTGATATATATTCTCTTTAACTTACCTTAATTATTATTTTCTAGGTCATAATTCAATGAATGCCATTAACTTCTTGCATAAATCATTACATGTTTTATAGTAAAAGTCTAAAAGGTCATATTTACTGAAGTTATATGTATATTTATATTTATATTTTATAATTTATCATTTTGTGATTTTTGTTGAGCTTTATTTGTTTTATTGATCACTTTTCTACATATTTTAGGGAGCAACTACCAAACAAACAAAAATAAAATAACAAATATTCCAAGAAAGATAAATGAAACATAATACAAATAAAATAAATATAATACTTATAAATTAAAAACTAGAAGGAAAGAAACAATAAAGAAATCATATTTAGAAAGAAAAGAAACAATAAAGAACTCATAATTAGAAGGTAAAATCAGAAAATCTTTTATGAAAGATAACAAGTCTAAACTTTCTATAGATACTAGCAATCCTATGATATCATACGGTCTATAACACCTTATACATTTCCTGTTTTTATTTTGATTGCTGCTCTGTCCTGATAGGAAACCAACCTTTATCTCCAATTCTTGAGTAAGGATACAAAATATCTAGAGACAAAGCAAACTTAAAGGATCGAAACATTATAGAAACTACTAGATATCAAACTATCCCAACTATTTGCTACCTCTCTCACCATTGCTCACCGTCCTAGGGAGTTCAAACTTAAATCTAATAAGATCAAAACCTATTGCTCTGATACCAAATAGGCTATAACACCCTAACTTATTGGTAATTACAACTTGCCACATGTCCTCTCTTATGTAAGACACACAAAGGCTCTAAAACTAAATCCACAAATATGAACATATAAAATAATCTCCATGAACTCTTTCAGAGGGTACATAAGAATGTTCATAACTTGTTTAACATATAATAAAATTTCTTCAAAATATCCTGTTGATCAAAAGAAGTTGGCAAAACCAAAGCCAACAATTCCAGAAATATTTTTAACTTCACAATCATATAAAACTCTCAGAAACTATTGAATATCCAAAAACATAAAAATCCAAAATTAGAACATATAAAAAATATTTAACATAATTCCAAATACTGCATAAGATCTAAAAACTTTTTTCTCCTAATCCTGTATTTGAATCTATTACTCAATAAGGTAGTCTGGACCACTATCATCATCTCATTAATCTATATATAGATCATATCCAGATATATCATATACTATGTCATCTTTACCTATACATGAAAATGAAAGGAATGAGTAAAAACGCCTAATATGCCAAACTACAAAATAAATGCATATGCACACGCAACATATATATCAAATGTAACTTATTCTAATGCAATCAATCAGATTATTATCTTTATTAAGCTAGCCAAACAACACAGTTCAGAACTATGAAATCTTAGTCCCAAACTTAGAGTAACTCAGACCTCTAAAATAGGTAATTATATGTATATATATATATATATATATTAATGAATGAGTACTCCCTAAACACCTGCACCCATATTGCCAAATCACCTAAATCTACCGGAATCATCTCAATGTACGAGTCTACTAGGGACAACCTCACATAAAGATCATGAAGGTGCCACACCAATATCACTGTCTACCAGGTCTTTATTAGTCATAGCCAAACACAACTAGAAAAACAATTAATTAAGCTAAATAGATTTAGATTAATTATTTTATGCTCTTATAACCAAGCAAACAAATTACTAAACCTACATGCAAAAAACAACAAATAGGGAATGGTCGTACCTTTTCAATTTCAGGAACAAATCTCCAAAATTACAATCTCCCTTAACAACAATCCAAAATCTCTAAATCTCCTGATAATATAATATGAGTAGAAACAATTAAAAACTTCAACATGAAACCAAATTCTAACACATCCAATTTCTTTAAAACCCTAAACTTTTAAGGAAACTCCAAAATAGCACCTTCTTCCTCGATCAATTTCCTCAAAATTCCATTAAAACAGATCTCACTAAAAAAAAAAAAAAACCTATTTTTGCAAATCAACAAAACAGATATGTATCATCAAAATTACATCTTATGATAGATCTAAGTTTGTGAAGATAAACTTACCGTGATTAGATCCTTAAATCCCTTACTAATCACCAAAAGATTAGATCTTACACAGAACTAGGGTTTGCTCCAACAAAAGTTCCTTTAAAACAAAAAGAGATATAAGGAAAACGATCATCAATTCTTGTAATCTTAATGGATCCTGTTTAGATTTGCTTACCTGTTCCAAAATCTTTGATCTTTTTTAACTCCAATGGACATTAGCAGATTATAGAGCGGGTTTTCTAGGTTTAGTAATGATTTTGGAGAAGGGGGAACTCTAGTTTATATAGAAGACAATGAATAATTGTTTAATAATGTCTCTTCATCTTTAGTAACGTCTCTTCATATTTAATAATGACGTCTCTTCATCTTTAGTAACATTTCTTTATTTTTAATGATGTCTCTTTATTTTTAATAATGACGTCTCTTCATCTTTAATAGCGTTTCTTTATCTTCAATGACGTCTCTTTATTTTTAAAAAATGATGTCTCTTCATCTTTAATAGCGTCTCTTTATCTTCAATGACGTCTCTTTATTTTTAATGATGTCTCTTCATCTTCATTTACACATCTAATAACCGACAAAACAAAAACCAATAAAAAGTAATTAAGCGTTAGGGTTGACTATAAAATCCTCTTATTTTATATCAAATGACATATTTGCCGTTTAATATAAAATATTTATTTATATATTACAAATAATATATGAACATAGAAACTAAATTTAATAATATAAATTATGATAATTTCTTCATAATTTAAGCTTTGGAAAACAATACTAATTTTGATAAATTCTTAAGGTTATTTCTCCATAAAATTAGAATAAATTTGTAATATTTCATATACATGATTTTCTATGTTTTTAAAACACCCATATTACATTTTTTATTAATAATTTAAATGCAGTTATTTTTACATTATATTTTCTTTTATGCAATCTGCATGCCTTGAATTAAGAAAAGATTGGACATATTGTGTGTGTTAATATATACATATATATCATAAATATAACACCCACGTGAATAAGATCCCCATATAAATTACATTAAAAAAATAATATTAGTATAAAAATCTATATATTGCGTTGAAATTTCAAGTATATAAATTACAGAAAAAAGATAATACAATAATTTATAAATCTATTGTATTGAATTTCAAGTGAACAACAAGCTATAGTTGAAATAATATAACCTTCACGTCCAAATTCTCTCGTCATATCTTAACTTCCAAGAGAGAGAACATCAAAATTTTCTCTTTACGCTTTAGAAAAATTAAAAGACGGACCGTGGCCTGTATCTAATGTTGAATTATATAGGTTACTGTTCTCCTCATATTCTCTATAGAAATTGAGACCGCAGCCCTGTTAGTGCACGTAGTATAACGAAGACTTAATATTCAGTCGGCACATTAAATTTTTATTTAAATGAAAGATATTTAAACAATAATATTAAATTACTATCCATCAGCGAAATATTGTTGTAATAGAATTATTATTATAACAAAGTGAACTAGCAGCTAATACTTTAAATATTATCGGACCAGTTTTTTTATTTGGTTTATTCTAACATTTCCAAAAATTTTTAAAAATTCTAACAATTTTGCAGCATAGGATCAGTGATTCTACAAAACTAACAAGATTCTTAACCAGAAAAAATGTATTAAATACTTGAAAAAAATATATGGATGAAACTTGAACTATCAAACTTTAACAAGTGTTGCCAAAGATTGGTGGTCCAATAACCAAACCTATCTTTTACACTAAATACTTTCGTTAAACATACACTTAGACAACCTAAATACTGACATAAAATCGCATCTTCAACGAGCAATTCATAAATTTGTATTTAAATCGCATCATAAAGACGCGATTCATAAATAAATATGAATCAACTGTTAAAAATGCGATTAATGTATAAAATAAGTGAAATGCTTTTGAAGATGCGATCATCTTAAAAGATCATGAAACCCCCTTTAAAGATGCGATTCAATATTGTATAACTTTTGATTTAATCCTATCTTCAAATGATGTTTCATCTGTAAATTTATAAAACGCTTGTTCAATATGCGATTTTACATCGGTATTTGTGTAATTATTTTTATATAATTTGTAATTGTGTAATTTTTTCTAAAAAAAATGTTAGTAGACACAAGCAAAACTATCATTAAATAAAGATAAACTGCAAAAACAAGACTTTTGATTGTGTTTTGTCTTTTTTATACAAATATATAATTTGTATATTATTTTATTAAATAATCACTAATCCTTATCCGCACGTGACATATTTCTCTAGTACAACGTGTGATCATATATATCATATTCAAATATAAAACAGTACATTCTTTTAAGTCAAATTCAAAATTAAGTAGTTTCCAAATGTGATACTTGGAGTGATTTATTAATTTTGAGTAAGATATGTGCAATTCTGGTATTTTTAAAGAATAGGTGCATATTATTTACTAAAATTGTCAAATAAATAATAATAAAGATCATGCATTTATGAAATGAAAAAAGAAAAAAAAAAAAACAAATCAGTAAATTATAAAAGAATAAAAAGGAAAATTAGTAATGGTTTTAGAGACTAATAAATTAGTTTTGATCTCTAAATGAAAGGTACTTACAGTAAACCAGCTTGTTGCTAGGAACAAGTGATACTTGAATTTGGGTAATTGGATACTTAAATTTTAAAAATAATTAATTTAGTAACTAATGTTTGAAATTGATCAATTTGCTACTTGAAATTTTTAAAATTGGTTAATTTAATATATAAAAGAACTTGATGGAAATATTGTTAGCGTGCATAAAAAATTATTTCATGTATTAAATTTATCGATCTTAAAATTTAGATACTAAATTGATCAATTTTAAATTTTAAATATGTCATTATATATTTTATCAAAATTCGAATACCTTTTATCATACTAACCAATCAACATAAACTTATGCTTGCATTAAAGTAGTAGCTCGGAAGCCCTAACTTGAAAGTGAGTTGACTTGCTATGTTAAATCTGAACTTCAAAATCTGGTTTTCCTTGGTCCAAGGGAATTTCCAGTAACATCTGTGGTTGGCATTGACCGGTCTCTATCGACCATTCCTCGTATTTGTTGGTCTGTACGAGCAAACTCTTTCTTTTTATTTTTAATTTTTTAATAGAAATATGTGTGTGGTCAGTAGTCAGCACAAGGGGCCAACGCGACAAATGTGAAAACACTGCGTTTTTTGACCAAGGAAAACACTGCGTTGAAGTGTTTCAGAATTGTCAAAAACTCAAAAATAGGAACAAGGAAGAGAGAGGAAAAAGAGGGTATGGGGTTATTATAAGTGTTGTTGAACCATCAATGCTATATAATAATGTTTTTCATATTGTAATTAATAGTAAATATAACTATACTTATTACAATATATTTGAAAGCGAGGTTTTTAAAAGAACACTATTATGCTTTCATATCCAAATTTATTTACTACATAAAAATACCAAATCCAATGGGTGTTTTTATAGTTTTTTTTTTTTTGTTATAATAGGAAAAGAAAAAATCGAATCTATACCTCCTACTTAAGAGACTAAAGAAGATACTATTAGATTACAAAGCTACTGGCAGTGTTTATAGTTAGATGATGAGTTGAATTTTTTAAAAATAATAAAAAAGAAATTAAATTTCACTTTATGGCCAAGTGCTCATTTTTTATAGTGTAAATGGATTCCTCTTCAATCTCAGGGATTTGGTAAATCTGATATCCAAGTAGGTCGCTGTATTCAAATAGTTGTCTGGTAACAGTTATGTGGAGAGTTGAAAAACTGTTCAAGTCCACAAGATGTTTCAAATTGATTGCTACAAATGAAAATGGATTAAACCAACATATCTCTCTTCATTGATTTTTTTTTTTTTTTTGGGAAGTCAGCTATAATTGTAATAGATAACACTAGAATTTATTGTTTTTCTAAAACTCAAAAATCTTAGGAACTTTTTGAGAAAATTGTTCGTATATTTATCCGCTGGAAAGTTATTTACACAATACTAATTATATAAAAATAATTCCTAAAATATCAATATAAAATATCATGTACAAGATGTGATTTTACTTCTTTTTTTTCTTTTATGAATGTTGCATGTTTTACATATGAATTTGTATTTTTTGCGAAATTAATAAAATTTTCTATTTATAGTAAATAACTTCATAAAAATGTGATTTTACTTTGCATTTATAAGAAATTGCATTTAACATGCAATTTTACAATGTATTAAAGTTTAAAAATGGTATGTTAAACATTATGCTTTTTTTTTTTTCTTAAAACCAACACGGGATGTCTTAAATGCGATTTCGCATTGGTATTTTAATAATTAAATTATGTGATTTATATTTGTTTAATTTTCTTTTATATCGTTGGTAGACAAACCTTTACAAAGTAAAGTATAGACTGAATTAAATTTAATGTTTATTTCTCTTCATTAATGTAAAAAGCACTCTGTATTCACTTTGGATGCCTATTCCACACGAGAGGTAAACATGCGGACTCATTCAATTATATTTAGAATTCTAAACATACAACAAATTGGAAATTGCAGGTATTTTTACTTTCCTTGCTTGCTGGATGCAGTATCTGCTGGTTCAATACCGTATGCTTCGTTTTGTGCATCCGGAACTTTGCTTCCAACAGAGCAATAGCATTGTCCCTCACCATCAGTTTTAATGGCATAACTGCAGCACTATACACTCTCATTGCAAATGCCATAAACCCGCATAATGACACCATCTACTTGCTCCTAAACGCTATAGTTCCGCTCTTCATATCCGGGATAGCATTTCTGCCTATACTCTACCAACCTCCACCCGAACTGCCTTCCCCTGATGCCATCAACTGGGACTCCCGCAGATTCCT
The DNA here is from genome assembly GCA_024138025.1 of Combretum micranthum. Lineage (NCBI taxonomy): Eukaryota > Viridiplantae > Streptophyta > Magnoliopsida > Myrtales > Combretaceae > Combretum > Combretum micranthum. The sequence goes on from JAMXBD010000003.1 coordinate 4,933,429, forward strand.
CTGCTTAAATGCTATAGCAGTTGTTACTGGCCTTTATGTCCTCCTCCTTGATCCTTTATCCTATAATGCATTAAGAGCACGATTCCTCCTTGGAGGTGCCGTTCTTCTATTAGTCCTTCCTTTGTGTATGCCAGGCATCGTGTATGCAAGAGAATGGGCTCGTCGGGTTATCAATTCAAGCATGGGTATTAATCGATCAAATTTCAGTCTGGTAGATGTTGATGACCTTGAGCTTCATAAGGAACTAATGAGAAGTGAGCCAACGGGAATCAATGGTTCTGTTATTGGCTCTAGGTATCAAAGTTCATTCGATATATGTGGTAAAGATGGGTGTTGCTGGGATGCGATGGAAAAGGATATGCTGACAGTACTTGGTGAGGAACACTCGGTTAAGTTGATACGCCGTAGGGACTTTTGGTTGTATTATATTGCTTATTTTTGTGGAGGGACAATAGGTCTTGTGTACAGCAACAGCATAGGACAGATTTCACAGTCACTTGGTTATGCTACAGAAACAAGTGCCATAGTTACACTCTACTCATCATGCTCATTCTTCGGCCGTCTACTCTCAGCTGCTCCAGACTTCCTGCGTGAGTATGTACCTGTCAAAACAATTTTAACAGCACCTATTCTATATATAGTGAGTTGCGATTAATATGGTATTGTCCCAGAAAAATGAATCTCTCTCTTTTTGTTGGTAGTATAGAAGCTGCATAATTTGTAGGAACAATTCAGGTCTCATTGTTTCGATGGATACAAATAAACATATCATATCCATTTTCGCAGAACTTATCATTGTAAAATTGTGTAAAAAATATTGTTAAGTCTCAAAACAAGGCTGAAATGCAAAGTTCTGATACATCTTTCATTGTTTTCATATTGCAGCAAGCTGTATTTTGCAAGGACAGGGTGGCTGGCCATTGCGATGGTACCAACACCTATAGGGTTTTTTGTTCTGGCTTCTTCGGACAGTTTGGCAGCTTTACGTGCTGGAACAGGCTTGATTGGTTTTAGTTCAGGATTTGTTTTCTCCGCAGCAGTCTCCATCACGTCTGAGTTATTTGGACCAAATAGTGCTGGAGTCAATCACAACATCCTTATTACTAATATTCCTATAGGATCCCTTCTCTATGGTCTTCTTGCCGCTCTTGTATATGACTCTGCAGCAGGAAGCTCAATCAAAGAGAGCCTGTTGGGTGCAGCAACTGTTTGCATGGGTAGGAAATGTTATTTCACGACGTTTATTTGGTGGGGGTGTATATCAGTTATTGGCTTAGTCTCCTGCCTTTTACTCTTCCTACGGACTAAGCCTGCTTACGATCGTTTTGAGAGAAACAGAATCCGGTCTGAATTTTCTTAGCTAATAGATTCCATCCATTCTTCAAATATGTGAAATCAGAGATATATTACAGAGCTATAGTAATAAGCTGGAAGAATATGGCTTACCAGACAAGATGCCTAGTTATGTTCCTAGGCAGTGATGCAGAAATTGGAAAAATAAATGTTCATATTGGAAGCACAACCATACACAGGAAAAAATCAAAATTTGATGATTTGCCTCATACTTAAACGGGAAATCATGCCACTGCCAAGTTGCTCAGCACCCGTGACATAGGTTTAGTTTCTTTGAAAAATTATTGTAGATGTGATCTATTCTTTGGTGTTATTACATGTTTACAAAGGAAAGGTACCATCTCTGTGGTTCAGTAGTCAAGAAATTGTAGATATCAAAGTGTTGTAGTTATACACTTATTGAGATTACTCTAAAATTTCACACAGAAGTCACATTTTTATGGCACAGTTTCCTGTCAACTAAGAAGAACACACGGAGCAGACAATATTCCCAAAGAAATCCAGGTAACAGTTACATTCAAACAGACTTTTTTGGTTCTCGTTGTCAGTGTTGACTAGGCATTTTGTGTCTTTCATTGTGGTTTTGAATAGTATCATTTATGTTATAGCACCAACTGGTGTTTTTTTCCCCCTCTTTTGTGTCCATTGTATTCAATGAAAGTGAAACCATACTGGTATACACTTCAAATTTGATGCAAAGACAGGCGTCCTCTGAATAGTTTTTACTCATATAGGTGCATATCTTGAATTGAGTATTTAGGTACTTCTGCTTATGTTAGAGCTTGATCTAATTGTTGACGAGTCTGTTGCTGCTTTCTTGTGAATCTTATCATATTCCACGTATAATTTAGAGTCCTAACATTGGCTTGCGCATTTGTATAGTCACTAGCTAATTTGAATTGGAGTACAAACTGACCTGGTGATTGACCAACTAAAATTTTAAGATGACTAGAGGTTAAATTATTGCAACAGCTAGACATTAGAATCCAATAGAAACAAAAGGGAGAGTCATTCTGGTAGATCTTTTGCCTAATGGTTTCATTTCGTTGTAATCTGCACTGACAATACTATTGACAGCTTACCAAAGTTATGCTCAAACAATGTTGATGGGTGTTCTTCCAATTAACAATGTAGAAGATTGTGAAATAGTGATGATGGATTTCTTGCCAACCACACTGCTTGAATGTCATTTTGGTTGGATTTGTGGGGGATTATAGACCTCCCAAAAACTTGAGATCTTTCTGGGGATGATCTAGAGTGGACCCCAGAGAACATTCAGTTGAAGGGGCATTGATAGAGCAGGACTTGCTTGGGATCTTATTGGTGCATAATTTGAGTGGCATCCAAAATCGTTTATTTGTCATTTCATAGCAGAGTGATGTCCTTGGCATCTTACATGGGTAAATGCTAATTTATGGAAACTCGTTTGGAATATAGAGTGCTTTAGTAAAGTTTTTTTTTTCTCAAATTGGGGACTGCTTCATTGGGCTATTGCTGCAACCGAAGTCCTGTTACTTAAGCAAATTGCCTTCTGTTATGTTGAGCAGATTTTGTGAGAAGACTAAATCCATCATACATATTTTTGAGAATGCGACTACGTGGGTGGGGCTTTGTGCTTTGGGTTGAATGGTACAATGTGGTGTTATCAAACCAATTAGACAGTGGCTGTAGTATTTTTTTTAGGGTGGCAACATTTAAAGGGAGCAAATTGCAATCATTTCAAACTTCTGGTTTGTTTCTGTTGATTCTGGATAAGGACCTTTTTTCCCTGATGAAGAAAGGAAAGAAGGGATAAGAGGTAAACCTGTCTCAGTTTAAATTGAATCATTAATTTTACCATTTGGTTTCAAATAGTTCTTTAGTCAAAACATTTGGTTTGAATTTATAGGGTTGATTCACATATGATCAATCATATACATTCCATAAAAGTGTCACAAATTCGTGACAAAAGCCCCTGGATTCATCAGCACTGCTCCTGTGAATAAGAAGATTACTCGGTCCCTGCCCTTAGAAGTAGCTAAGAGAATCAAATTACACAAATTAGATCACCATCACACTAGAGCTTTTTACAGGGAAACAAAATTCTGTTACGTTGACCATATTACCTATATTGAATTGCTAATATGTGGCTTTAGTGGATCAAGGTTTTGACATATCACTGGAATAAAAAGGCAAATAATTAGTTCTTTTGCTGCATAATGGAAGTAGGATTTGTAAGGGACATATGAAAGGGCAAGAATAATCTACAAGTACTGAAGTATAGGCATGATGGAGGACATGTTTTAGACTAAACATTCATAGTTACTTAAGCATTGTGTTAGCATAAAACGAAATGATAAGCAATTAGTCAATGCTGAGTAGAACCCGATTCTTATATATGCAAGGTGATAGTTCTTCACGATAAGAATAAAAGGTTACATGGCTATTGGATCTCTTCTCTTAGTCGAGAATAATAGGATTCTTTTCTGTTCCCCTGGTCTGGTCCTGCACTATGGGTAGAGGGTCACCACGAAGAATCTGAACGCGAAACTTCAAAATCTCATCCGTGCATTCTGTGAGCTCAAAAACACATCCATCCCCTTTCTTAAGACCATTGTCATTCACAAAATCTCTCCACTGGGAACTAAATTTTTTAGCAGACTGATTATTTCCTTGATACATCATCTTCCACTCACGATGCTTGTATGTTACAACCACTGGCATCAACCGTGGAGGGAGGATTGAATGCATTTTGACAGGAATAACCTGAACATTGGAACAAGTAACATGGCTTAACGTAATGTAACTCTTCAAGTGACTCGAACTAACTCGACAATTATAAGAGTTCAAATTGATTAAGAATAACACAAACTGGCTATGAAACTTTCCCTGGTTTTGTCATCAAGGTTGTTTGAAAGGTCATCATTATGCACATTTGAAAACATGCACCTGATTTTTCCTTTTACAAGGCTTGATTATATGTAGGTAATAATGAAATTCGTGCAATATAATTCGAAAGGGACTCCCCAACATATGACATATATCTCTAATCTTGGCTCACATCACTTACTTCCTTGAGACAGCTTGATGGTGATTTTCCAGCACGAGGGGCAGGGGAATCGTTGTTGCATCCGAGATTTCAAGACACAAGCGATGAAGTGTAAAATAATACTATTAGAAGATTTTGCTTTGGTATTGAAGCAATAGATTCACTTCGGAGTTGTTGAAGTTACTATTCACAGGGAAGGGTTGGATCCAACTAACATGATGCCAGCAAAATTCCCAAGTCTTTCGTTTCTAGCTTTTGTGGGAGATATCTTTCATGAAAACATAAAGCAACTCAATGGGGTAAAAATATTTTGTTGAATTACAAAAGTAACCGAAGAAAGCAAAAACGTCTCTGCCCATTCATGCACAAGCTTCAGAAAAGCAACGTGCTATTAACTTTTGAAAATGCTTCCCTACTGATATTTTACTTTCAAATGCTTATTCATAAAGAAATTGGATGATAAGGTAAACAATGCCCCTAAATTTCCTTGTGTTCTGAGATAAAATAATGGAGTTAGCAAAACATTACCAGAGTACAAGGGGGGTTGACATGGGATTTTGATAAAACCACACCAAAGTATGGCTTCCCCGAGAGTGCCCAGTATTCATTTTCTTCGATCCGTGGAGCCATCTCAGCTCTTGACTAAACCAAACAACCTGGATCATTAAAATCTGAGTTACTTTTCCATTTTTTTCCAAAACTTCATAAAGAAAAATCTTCTCAAGCTTTTCCCTCATCTTAGTCAAAGGTAAGAAGAGCGAAAAAAATCCCTGCAATGGAAAATGCAGAAAAACACTAGCCTAATGACATATATCTGGTATCTCTTAAATGAGAGATCCCAGATTTGAATCACCCCTTCCTCATTATAATAGCAAAAAAAAAAATAAAAAAATAAAAATAAAAACTATGTAAGCATCTGCAACATAAAAGCTGACAAAATTCAAACTCTTGGGAAATCTGCTGGTAAGAGATAATTAATCTTGCATTTTGCCAATGTATTTAATCATAGACATCAAATCACATACGTTGCTTTGTAATATGGACTAAATCTAATAACCATATAAAGAATTTATAACCCCTGGTTGCAACCGCAGCCCGGTTTGGTGGTGAGGCCAAGACTTCTAGAGTAGCATACAGTATATGTTTAAAGTCAGGTTCTAAAACTTGGGTCTCTGCTGTTGATTCCTATAAATGAAACTAACATGATAACATCCTTTTGTTAGCAGTTAATTAGATTACAGAGGGAAAAAAGTGATTGAGAAATGTTGGTCAATTTTAAAAAAGAGCAAATCCCAATTCACCTACATAACATGATAACCAGGAACCACCCACCTGACCAAAAATTAAACAAGACCTGAATTTTTTCAAGCAACAATTTGTAAAACGTGGAGACCTTATGAACTTTAGCAGAGATTATATGTTATGTTGGTGTTCTTCCCAAGTCCTAGGTTTCATTGATATTTTGACAAGACATGGAGCCCTCATAGGCTATTTATAAGGACAGAAAAACACTAATGAAAGCACCCAGAAGTACTAGTCTTTTCAGGGTTTCAGGGAACATATTTTATCCGGTTGATGATTTGAAATAATTATGAGACCAAAGCTGCAAGAGGCAGTGATTTTATTCTTTTTGCAGTACAAGATATCTTAAAAAGTACAGACTTTGTGGAATTATCGGTAAGTGGAAAGGTATAACAGTATCCGAAAGAAGATGATCTTGGTCTTAGTTTTAAAGAGATATAGGAACGATGAACCATTTAACTATTAAAATAAATATAATAATTAAAATATTAATTATTTTAATGATTTGATCATGATTGGGTATGATATGAGCTGTTTCCGTCAAAATTATCCCAAACATAAATAGTAAAGAGTCAATGTGGAATTAAATGACTATCCCTAAATGAAATAATATGACGTTTACATTTTTCGTTGGTCTTTTTTCTTTTTTCCTTTCCTCTCAAATAAAACAATGCATGAAGCATAAAAGTACATCTATCTTATAAAATTAAATAATCAATGGATTAGTTAGACTTATTTATCAATTTAGATTAAAATAAAAAAATATTTTATTAAACTTTTACCAAAAAAATATATAAACATGTATTTTCAACAATTAGTTCTCAATTAACATCGTCACTATAATTATAATAAGATAAAAAGATGACAAATTCTCTATCATTAAAAGATAATATAATAAAAATATAATACAAGCCAAATCTTACTTTGCTTCTTTTCCTTCTAATATTGCTGTTTGATTATTTTTATTTGTACCAAAAGATAATTTGTGTGGCTTCTCGGTTCCTCTCACTCTCAGCATAAAAATGATGGCATTAAGATTTGCATTAACATTGATTCAGAAGAAGTTAAAACTTTCTGTGTCAAAGCTTTTGAGGAGCAGTACCTCAGCAAATTGGATTGGATGAAACATTTATTGGCATTTTGAAGATCTTTGACCGAATAAGCACACGACGATGTCGTTTGATTTGTTTCAAAATAGACATTGAAAAGATATTTAAATCAATTTTTCTAAATTCTAATTAGAAAAATCACAAACCAAATAAATAAACCAAACTAAAATAGAACTTTTGATTTGGCTCATGTTTCAACCACATATATAGCAAGAGTTGATAAGTTAAAATGTATATAATGTATGATGATATACTAGCTATATATACATGCCATGTATATTTTATATGCTTATTAAATAAATCGAAGCATGATATATATATATATATGTATACACGTGATACTGTACATGTTATGTGATCACACATTACAATGGGAAAACTGTAAAATAGACCCTAAAATTTGACAGTTTGTTAAAGTAATTACTTTATTGGGAAATTTTATGGACATATTATTAATTTTGACGGGATCCGTGGTCGAAATATTAAAAAAGCTAATATTTTAATTACTATTTTTAATTGTTAGATGGTTAACTGGACGGTCCGTCAACGGGATCTAAAAGCGACTTGATGTAATCATAATAGGATTTAATCCATTTTCTAAAGTCAAGGGCTCTTTCAGAAAGGGGAAAGAAAAAGAAAGAAAAAGTTACATAAGCAGCTAATTATCACAACTGAATTACTATAAATTTACATAATCACACATTAGATAATTGAGCATTGAACATTTCCCCTTATCTTTTTGTTTGGCCGAAGCAACTATTATCATCATCACAACTACACTAAAGGATTTAATCATTTGCAAATGCCAACCCCAAGCACCACTATCAATACTCAATTTCAAATTTAATCAATCACATAAACTTATAATCTAAGTTAGGTAATGGAATCATCATCTCCTTTTTTTTTTTCTTTTTTCATTTTCTTATGCCAACTAGGTCATCATTCTCATCATTCACTAGTTTTTCTCAATCTGATCACAAATTTCTAGCTCAAGCTAATAACAGAGTAGACGTAGGAGGTATTTGCCTGAAAATTGACGGAGGATCGTTCTTTCTCTTTCCTCCTAGGCAACCCTATAGCCAAAATAGATCATTTTTTTTTATCAAGTTAAACACACGATTTAACCAATTAACAAAGTAATCTAACTGGGAGGAGAATTTTACCTTATGTAACTTGAATCCGAGCTTCAGTTGTCCTTAAGATGCACTTGAAATAGTGAGAAGATCGTAAGTGTAGATATCCCGTTTTCGTCTCAACATTTTTCATCCCTTTGTTTTTCATTTTTTGCCTGATTAACGAAAAAATTGAAAAAAAAAAAAGTAAAACAATAAAAAAATTGTAAAAAAAAATGAAAAAAAAAAGATGGAAAAAGGTGACTTAGGTAAAAGTCATTATTAAGGTAATTAGGTATTCATTAGAGTCTAATTGCATTCTTTGATCCATCACTTCGATCTCGAATTCTATGTTAAGGCATTACAGCTACCTAGCGTATTATAAGATAGCATTCTATCCATAATAGCTACTATAGTTTTGATCACATTAAATAAAGTAACAATGTAGAATAAATAAATAAATAAAAGAAGAATAGAAGAACAACAAAAGTAAATGAGATGAATAGAAGATAACAAACTTCATCATTTCATCTAATGCTCAAAATATCAATTATTACAAATGAAAATCTCTTAATGTACTAAAAGTTAATGTGACTGCATTTGTTCTTGGATTTTGCAATTTGAAATATCTGCTATCATGAACTTCTTCTACTATAAATGAACCGTCCATCTTGGGATGAACTTTAGAGCTAATATTCACTTTTTATGTGCTTTGCTACTCGAAGTACAACATCACCTCATTTGAAAGAATGCTTTCTAATTAGGTGATCATATGAGACCCTAACTCTTTGAAGATAATAATAACATGCATGTTGAATTCAATGATACAGGGTGGTCTATTCTTAGCACTCCAAATTTGATGAAGCTCTTGAAGCTTCCATTAAGCTTGTCACTAAATTTGGAACAAGATAGAAATCCTTCAATGACTTTATCGTATAAAGTTCCATGGATGGAGATAAAGTGCTTGAGTGTCATCATAGAAGCTAGTTCAAGATGTGTCAATTCTGTCTTAACAAGCAAACACCAATTATCTTGCGACTCCTTATCTTCTTTAATTAATTGTAAAGTAGTGCAAGGAACATTCCTTTTGATAATTTAGATAGTCATCTTAGCATCAGTACCCCACATTGGAACTTTAGATGGTAATGTTGCCAACGCATCAACATATATAGGGTAAATGTCAAATTCAATACTTGAACTTATACAAAATGTATAATTAACCACCTCAACTTTAATTTGATTGATTTGATACATAATTGAACTTTTCATGGTCTCTCGTATTACCTTCATTACATCCATTAGCTCGATCTGCCAAGTTGGATTATCTAACTAATCTTAAGATGACATGTGTATTTGCCCCCACCTATTGCAAACACAATTACAAAAAACCAAAATTGAAAAGAAAAAATAACCTTGAAGTAGTGTCTAATCCAAGATTTTGAATGCTTGAGTGGAGAAAGAGATTAAGAGGATCAAGTGGATAAAAAGAAGAAACTACACAAATTGCAACACAAGAAACATAAGGAGTTGAAGGAGTTAAATGTGTCACCCAATATGCAAATCACATTATGCCATGACAAATAGATACAATAGTAGGTCGGACAATGCGACTGTTAGATCTAGTTTGAGTGTGGTGGTAGTGTAGCTATGGCTATTGATAAGTCTAAATTATCCTATTTATTCATGGATTATTCGATGTTTGATTGGTAAATATTTTGTTAATAATCCTTCAAATTTAGCACTTATTATCTTTATTTGTTGATCTTATGTCCACAAAGCATGAAATGAAAAGAGATAGCAAAAAGATCAACAAACGAATGAAAGATTAAGAGACACGTCCTAAAGCATGAGCGTGGATAAGAAGAGTTCATGACAGTTGATAATGCGACTAAGAACATGGCCGCGTTTGGTGAGAAGATCAATTAAAACGTAAAGAGCTTTAGGGCCTTATACATTGATAAAGGCATGATTAAGTTTAGAGAGGACAAGTTCATAGTTGAGAACACGTCAAGAATCATGATTGCTGTTGGAATTAAGCTTTAATTGCGAGAACCAAATTGAAAATGTATTAATGAACGCAGAGGAATTTTCATTAAAAGAATTTTTCACAGCTGAGAACATGGTTAAGAACATGCTCATGGTCAGAGAAAACTTATGTGCACTATTATAAATGCGGCCACAGATCATATGTGTTTCATGCATCTGACGTGTTTTACATCATTTTTATATCTTTTTTCCACATCAACGTCCTTTATACTATAAATACTCACTTTTACAATATCCTAGGGATGATATACCGAATATACTTAGAGAATAGGACTGAAATTATTAGATTGTATAAAAGAGGGAATTTAAAGAGTACTTTTAATGGGTTTTTGCAAACTTTTATGGGTTTTATAGCTGCTATTGGACCTCATTACCTTCAATTCACCAAGGATCATAATTTTATTATCTTATCTCATTATGTTCTTCAATTGCTTCTTTGAATTACTTATTGTGTTGTTGCATACATGGAGAAATAGTTGAATTAGCTTATCTCTTGTGGATCCTTAGGTTGAATTCCTGTAAGTCCATTGTGCTTGAATTAAACTAATATTAATATGTTGAATTCAATAGCTTGAGTTTAATAGATATTGAGTTTGTATAGTGCATATATGGATTTATGTTTGATTTCATTAAAATAGATCAAGAGGTCATTTTAATGAATAAATCTTGGCTATTTATGAAAGAGAAAGAGTGGTGAAATCCTTCTGCAACTTGATTAATTAATCATTGAATTCTAATTCTTAATGTGGTTTTAAGTTGCTAATGATTAGGAAGACATTCTAATTGTTAAACTTAAGCTTAGACGTTAATGATCTCGCGAAAGGCTTTAACATACTCTTAAGAATTTGCAGTTCAAGGAATCAACACATAGCTTATTAAGATTTTCTAAAGTCACATGAATAGACCTAAGGTGAAACATGACCTAAGTACCTTGAGAATTGATATATCTGAAATTTCTCATGTGTTATGCAAAACTTTTTTATTTTTAAGCTTAGTTTAGATTATTAGTTAGGAGAAATTCCCTTGTTTTGGTTGGTTAGATAATAGGAAAAAAATGAGTAGAAATAATTACCAACTTTCCTATGGAATACAACCTAGATCTTTCTGCTATGCTACTCTTATAATTGCACTTGCCTTTTTTACCATAGTTTGGAAGAAGATTTCAGAATATATATACATATATATATATATTAAAACTTAGTCTACAACAACACCAATTTCGCTTTTTGGTGTTTGTGGTTCGAATCCAAAACATAATGGGTAGTAGGTCGCAATGGAATTTTGTGTACTGGAGTAGCGATGTGTTTCTCAATCTAACTAGTAAATAAAAGACCAAAGATTGCTCTTTTCCAAATCTACTCGTCATTATGAATGCATGGATTTCAACTTTGTAGTTCGATATCAATTGTGAAGTTAGAGAATTTAGAGAGAAGATAAGTATGGGTATGAGAGCTATAGAGAGAGAAGTTAGATTCAAATATGTTCTTGGTCAAATCTTTTGTCAATTTTCTATTACATTTTGGCAAGTTTCTCCAATGGTTTTATCAAATTCCTATAAAAGTCAATTTAAAATATGAACAAATGAGTCATTTAGGATAGACTTTCCTTTTCTTCTCCTTCTTTCCTTCTTCTTCTTTTTTCTTTCCTTTTTCTTCCCTCTTTCCTATTTTGTACATAGTTTACAATAGGTAGGGCCAAGTACATGTGTCATCTTAAGGTTTGTTGGATAGTCCAACTTGGCAAATGGAGCCAATAGGTGCTTCAGAAGTATTATGAGTGACTTTGAAAAGTTCAACTAGGCGATGCCAAGTACACGTATCATCTTAAGATTAGCCGGATAGTCCAACTTAGAAAATGGAGTTAACAGATATTACAGAAGTATCACGAGCGACCATAAAAAGTTCAATTTGGTATTCAATTGATCAGATTAAAGTTGAGATAGTTAATTAAAAAATTTTGCATAGGTATTGAATCAATCAAGCTAAAGTCGAGGCAGCTAATTACACATTTTGCAGAGGTAGTGAATCTAACATTTACCTACATATCTATTAGTAAAGTGTTTAGTGTGCTTGTATGTCACAAATGGAACTCAGCAACTGTAGATTGCATTGTTGTCCTATATGGGGCCAATGTGAGTTCTTTTAACCTAAACTCCCTATTAGCTTGCTTAATGATGAGGTTGAGTTGCTTTTAAAGCATATACAAGTTGTGCATGCTTGTTAAGTAGATAGTAATCTAAGTAATAAAGCCTAATACTTTGCTTCATTATTTATATAACGAAAATTGAATCGGAAGGCTATGGGGATCTTCTAGCCATCTTGAGATGTCAACACAACTCTAACTCCCCATTTGGTACTTCTATATGATTTGTCAAATTGCATTGACCATTCCCTGCTTACTTATAGAATAAACAAGTCTTCATGAAAATCACTTAGGGTGCTCTCTATAACTTTATCTAATTATTTTTTTTAGCACCAAAGAGCTAAGCTAACATGTGCATGTGACTGATTGACTTAAGAGGTGAAACCATGATATCTGATAACTTCGTTTTACCCTATCATTTTCATAGGAATTTGGAATTTATTTTGATTCATTTTGGAGAAAATTCCTATGAAACTTATGCTTTTAATGAAAATTTATGTTCTGAAGCTTCTTGCATCTAAGGAAGTAGAATTTAAGTGATTAGATTAGATTTGGAGTAGAAATAACAAAAAAAGTCAAAGAAGAACAAAATCGAGCCTTGAAGGAATCGCTATCAAGGCCAAACATAAGAAGAAAAACAAGGAAAAATGATATGTCGTGGCTCAACTTCGAGCCCTTAATATGACCTCAACGTCAGCTAGAGGAGATCGAGCATCATCCTGGAGAAAAGAATTTGTCAAGCCTTAAAGTTGAGCCTCGTATCGCCCCTTGACAATTGTATTTTAGAGACCAATTTTTGTCAAATTTTTGCTTTGAGCATCAACCATATGACCCTTGACCTCCTCAAGTCCACCATCGATAGAGCAATGGACAAAAACGCGCAGCTTACTTAGTGTTTCAAGTGTCGAGCCTGATTTCTTCTTTCTGCGAGCACTCGACCATAGCTCCCATGTGACCTGCGACAATTGAGTACATGATTCAAACACACGCATGAACAAAAGAATTTGCTTTTCGTTATAAAGAATCTGCCATGTCTATAATAAAATCTTCATGATTTTCATGCCCTTGAGCCTATAAATAAACATGCAAAGGCATTCGTTAGAGGGGGGTACCAAGAGATATACCATAGTTAACGTGGTATAGTTTTAAGAGAATTATAAGGCAAAAAGAATTTTTGTTTTCTTCTTGCTTTGGAAATCTCTAAATTTTTCTGGGTAAAATCATTTTAACCCTAATGTTTGTAATTTATGTAAATTTCTAAGCAATCAAAGTGATTTATCTTTTAGAATCAATTTTATTTCTTCATATTTGTGTGCAAGTGATTAAATCCATGGAGAAATAATCTCCTATAGGTTAGGGTTCGTGAATCTAATTTTTGATTCAACTGATTTCAAATGCGCTTTCAAGTTAATTGACTAGGTGTTTGTAATTATTAACTTGAACTATATTTTATGGGCTTTAAGAGAGTGGTGCACCCTTTGTTATCCATGTTTGATTTCAATTGAATAGATCAACAGGTTATTCTTTTGAATTGATCTGTGGTTGCTAATGGAGTTGATCCTAACTACTTCGTGTGAGGATGGGTGAAAACTTTCTATCAACTGTTTTAAAATTCATTGAGTTGAGTTTTCAAAATAAAGGATTCTTAATCTTTATGCGGATCTAGCATCTAGATCTAGAACTACTAACTTTGAGAGAAGCTTTAGTTTACATTAGTAGATCTAGAGGTGTAAATATCCCAATCAACAGCTTTTCTAGAGAAGCTTTGTTTTAAGAAATCGATTGATAAGGAATTGGTGTAGTGAACCTTGGGCTGCTAACTTTGCAGAAGTTACAAATCTATCTTTTACTTTTTCCCAGTAAACGCTTATGAATATTTCCTAATTAACATAGGTTAACTTCTTATTTTTCAATTATCAGTTTCTGATTTTCTTTGGTTAGATAATGGATGGGTTGTGAGTATAATAGTTGTTACCATTCCCTTGTGATCAACCTAATTTTCCCTATGCTACTTCGGCAGGTGCGCTTGCCACGATTGTTGGAAGTTGGTAATTGAAGTTGCAAAAGAACAATTAGCTTTTATAAATTTTGAAAACTTTGAGTTATGTTCTGAAACTATGATTTAATCTAATTCCAGCAACCCAATCCCAACGAGACCAATATCAAATTCTCCAAGAAGCAACATCTATTGGAGATCCTTTTGGATAGAGTTGGTTGTGACATGAGGTACTCAATGGGATTGGAATTGGTCCTCACAATGATCTTATGTGCTAAGAAGTAATGTTGCTTTTTTTTTTCTAATACCAAAAATCAGTGTGAAACAAATGCTTTTCATGTATTGGATAATTAGTTTCATTGTTTGAAGAGTTTGGCTTAGATAATATATTAGATGCTTAATACCACTTGATTCCTGTATCAATAAGGCTCTAATGGATCTATCTATTGATGTTAAATATAAGATCATTGGTGATTCTTTGATTGACATTTTCATTGTTTAAGGAATTTAATATCCCATTAATTCTTTGAAATGCCTCTTCTAATGTTGGACCTTATTCAAATTGTACTCCTTTCTTCATCATTTCATGCTATGGAAAGGAGATTCCAACAAGTGCCAGAATGAACCATCAACTATAAGATATCTTCATCGTAAATCCCTTTAACTCTCATTGGTTCTTTAGTGATAACATGAACTAAATGGCCTCCACTTTGAATGGATCACAGCGATCCCTTTTTTATACATAAAGAATTTAAGGAATTTCCAAATGTCACTACAAAGACACACTGCAAGGGTTCGTTCTCAATTTGTAGGTTCTAACACCTTTTAAACACTTTCTTTAAATGGTCGACATGGCCAGTGCTCATCGTGATTTAATAACAATATTATCCACATAATCTTCCATATGATCATGCATTATATCTTAGAAGATGACAATCATTGCTCTTTGATAAGTGACTCCTGCATTCTTTAAACCAAATAGCATCACAAGATAATAGAATTTTCAAAAGTCATCCTAAAGGTTGCAAACTCAGCATCTTTAGGCACCATTTTTATCTTATGTATCCATTGAATATATCCATAAAAGAGAAAAAATCATCTTCAGTAGTTGCATCAACTAGCATATTAATGTCTTGGAGTGGAAATTCATCCTTGGGTAAGCTTTATTCAAGTTATGAAAATCCATATAAACACATGTATTTAGCCATTTTTCTTTTTCATAGGAATAATGTTGGCTAACCAACTTAGGTATTCAATTGGCTTAATAAAACCAGCTTGCAAGAGCTTTCTAAATTTAGCTTTAATTTGCACCTTAACTTTTGGATAAAATATGCATTAGTGTTGCCTTACAAGCTTAGCTCTCGGTGCTATGCTTAATTGATACATTACAAAGTTAGAATCAAGGCTTGACATTTCTTCATACGTTTATGCAAAGATGACTCTAAATTCCTTAATCAAATCTACTAAGGGATCCTTCATTTCTTTTATTAAGCCGTTATTGATAAAGATGAGCTTAAGTGCCTCTCCTAGAGTTGTCTAATTTAGCTCTTCATTTCTTTGGTTGCTATTTAACTTAGTCCTATAACTGATAATTAGAATTTACTCTATTCAATTTAAGGGGATTTGTGCTTGTTTTGCTTTTTCATACATTGAAATCCTCACAAATAAGGCATTTATTTGTTTAAATTGTTGTTTTCAATTCAATTGAGCTTAAGAAAGGAATTGATAAGCAAATGAACTAAAACAATAAGTCAAGCAATGACAAGATAAAACTACACTTACAATTAGCTTCTCACAATCCATAATGATACTTTGTTGGTTTTTTTTGTTGGCATTTGGATTGAAATCATTTTAAATAACGCAAAGTTGAATTTTTCAATAATTTATAAAACTAATAGGTTACATTCAACTTCATATAGCAATTACTGATACTAAGGAAGCACATCTACCAAAGAAGTAAAGAAAATATTAGGTCGGATCCTAAGGGATCGGTGGCATCTACTGTACTCACATTTTATCTATTATCTAGCCAAAGAAAATCAAAAGATCATAATGAAAACATAATGCTATGTTAATAGATATTCACAAATGTTCTTAGGGAAAAATTAAATATGGTTTGTAAAAATGCAAGATAAGGGCCCAGGATTTGCTTCACCAATTCCTTATCATGTGATTTTTTGACAAAACTTTGAGAGAGTTGTTTGTTGGTGTATTTGCACTGTCGGATTCATTGGTATAAGATAAAGCCTCTCTCAAGGTTAGTAGCTCTAGGTTTAGACCAGACCACCAGAATTTCTTCTCAAGTTATCAACGGTACTAAAACCCACATAATGATTAAGAATCCTTTGTTTTTAAAACAAACTCAATGAATTTCAAAACAAGTGATAGAAAGTTTGTGCCATTCTTCTCTCAAGGTGTTTAGGATCAACTCCATTAGTAGCCATAGATCTATTCATTAAAATGACCTTTTAGCTTATTTTAACAAAATGAAACATGAATCTAATAGGAGCACCATGTAATTAGACCTAGGAAAATAAAATCAAGCCATTAATTATAAAACTCAATCAATATTTACTTGAAAGCACATTTGAAATCACATGAATCAAGATTTGGATTCACAAACCCTATGTTATAGGAGATTATTTGTCCAAGGACTTAGAACTTAAGAGTGAACTTTGAAGTAATAATATGGAATTAATGAAGAATATTATAATTAAGAACAGAGTCTTGTAAAATTACAAACAATGGATTAAATTGATTTTACCCAGAAAACATGAGATTTCTGAAGCAAGAAGAAACTAATTCTTTCGCCTTAGAATTCTATCTCTACACTACATTAGGGAAATTGTTACATATGCTACATATTTTTACAATGCATGTTGATTTATAGGCTCAGGGCACATAAATCAAGATGATTTTATTGCTAAAGTGGCAGATTCTTTAATACCATAATTCATTTTCTTTCCTCATGTGCACATCTGTATCGCTTACTCACACATTTGCTTGCCATGAGGTCGATCGAGTGCTCGAGTATTGCATCAAAGTTAGGGGTCGACCTTAGTTAGAGCATTCTGTCAAAACGCATGAGTTTTTGTCCATCTTTCCATCGAGGGGTAAACTGGGGACGTCGAAGGCTCGATACTTTGGGCTTGACTTAACTTATGCTTCTTAGTAAAGGTTTGTTCTTTATCTAGTCTTCATGGCGGTTTAAGTTTAAGCATTGATATTGTGTCATGACAAAAGTCGTTCTTCACTTCCAGGGCTCGATCTCCTTATATCATTCGTTAACGATCATGTCAAGGGCTCGATTTAAGGCGCGGTAGACCTATTTGTCTTGTTTTGCCTTAACATTTAGGCCTTGACAAGTGCTTTTGCAGGGCTTGACAGGATCTGTCTTTAAGTTTTGCTACTGTTTTGCTCCAAATCTGATTCCAACTACTTAAATTCTTCTTCTTTTGATTCTAAAAGCTGAAAAACAACATTAAACATTAAAAGCACCATATTCATAGGAATTTAATAAAAATACATCAATTGAAGCCCAAATTCCTATGAATAGAATAGAGTAAAGTAGACTTATCATACTTTCAATAGTGCCAGTGGATGGATCAAGGGGAAGTGAATAGGTGATGGTGTCTAGTTGAATGACCAAGCTTTAAAGTTATAATCCCATAGTTCATTTTCCTAAACACAGTTAAAGCCACGTAAGTGCACCTGTCGTTATGTAGTTTAGGATTAAGTATAGAGTCATCTTCATTATGAACGTTTTTAAGCACCGGTACTCTCTAGGCCTCTTATTATCTAGTAGATTGATTAAAAGAATAGCTAAATTATCACTACTAATCTAATACTAGAAATTACACTAAGTTATACTACTTAACACAACATGATAATAGAACACAACATCAACAATTAGATTTGTTCATCTCTTTAACATGAATTTCAACCATTAGCTTTCTAATCATTAATTATATGTAGGAATTCATTATCTGTATAAATGTTCTTCTCAAATCATATATAACTAACCATAAATGTGTTTAATTGGAATCTTCCTAATTTAACAGCCACTTCATGGTTGCATTAAGAACTATGTTAAACTAAATTCCTTAGAGAAAATGCTGAAAATCTCACCATAATATCTCTATCATTATGAGCGATTTGTCAGTAAATTAGATCTATTCAAAGGAACCATCTTTTGATGTGTTCCAAAGAAATATAATTAAGAACCATGTTGCACATACACTAATTCCTTCATTTAATTCAACTTATTGAACTAATTAACAACTAGATATATTTTGCGTTTAAGAACCATTCATGTTAATTTAATTAACAAATCCTATTCTCTACTCATACACAGTGATAAAACAAGAAATGAACAATGTTAACAATAACAAAAACATAGACATGATAAAGCAGAGAAGAGAGTAGAGAAAATAAAACTCCTTTATTGGATTTGGATGAATATCTATAGTCTTACGACATGAACACATGAACAACAACATAGTTTCTTCGACTCTCTCCAGTTCTTCAAGAACAACACAAACTTTATACACACGTATGTACTTACACACACACAACGCACTCCCTCCCTTATGTAGGAAGGAGAAGATGTCCACATGGTTGTCTTAAACTAATTGTTACAATGAATGCCTTCCTTTTTTCTTTTCCCTTCAATGATTACAAAGATTTATTTGCTCTAGACTAAGTGTAATTAGCATAACTCTTCAATAAGTTTTCTTCGTTCAAATCCAAGTTGGCACATCTCTTGAAGTGAAAAGGTGGGAAAATTCGTCTCTAAACCATATCAACACCCACGACCATAAAAGTCAGATATTTGTCCTTCCAGGCTTGCAATCATGGGTAGGAAATAGCTTGTGGTAGCTTAGAGAGATGGCACTTCTTGTAATCATGGGCGTGAAGATAGCTCAAGGAGAGATTTTTATTTGAAATACAAATGCCATGTGCTTAAGAGTTGATCTAAGCCCTGACTTCTTCTTTTTACGAAAATCATGCTAGTGATCTTCCCCTTGGTAGATTATGGTATTGGAAATTCCTCTCCCAACAAGAATCATGGCTGTGAACTCGAGTCTAGATACTCTTGTCACGCCCCAAAGGATACCCTAAATGCAATAGTTCGCCACACTCAATATTAAAGCTTAAGTATGATGACCTCAATCATCCCGTAAGCTTTGATACCGGGTGTAAAGCAAACATTTATGATCATAGAGGATTAACTTTGAAATAAGTTGTTTAAGAAGACATTCATATAGCAATTTAAGAACGAAAATCATAACATAATATCTGAAATAGGGAAATATATAAAGGTCTTATAAATATCAAAGGGGCATCCCCCGTAAAAGATATAGTTCATCAAGGACTAGTGAAGCCTAATCAAAATGATTACATGGAGATTTACTTAGAAGTCTAAGTTTACATCTAGTTTTTGACTTTTCCTAAAACTCCTTAGGCCAAAAAGGTAATACTTGTGAGAAATACCCCTAGGGCTTCAACCATAAATAGAGAAATTGAAAAAGGTATCTATAAGGGGGTAAGCTGCTTACTTAGTGATAATTAATTTCACAAGTAAAGTACTCAACAATCAATAATCAAATAAGTTATTTAATCAAACATACGAGATGCAATCAATCACATGAGCAAACAATACATACAATTTTTCAAGAATCGTATGTTTGAATGGATTTAGCCCTCCATTCGATGGTTAGGTGTTCCGGGCAACGAGGCCATAGTTCGCAAATGATGTTTTTTGTAGTTTTTGTCCCGATTTCTACTAATCACTAAAATATAGTTGATTTAGGTGCCCACTTACCATTTAATTACAGGCAATCAAAGCCATATATTATAATTTTAGGTCCTTGACCTCATTACCATGCCCTTGTCCCACCAAGGGTATAGTAATGAATGCAATGTGACTCATTACATGTCATGCATGAATCATTTTAGTTAAGTAATTATGGTATAATATTAATCATTTTATAAGTGATCATATAATTTGTAGACAATCATTCCTGGACTACATCATACAATATTTAGTTAACAACTCCCGCCTCGATACACTTATCACAATTTTAATCATACAAATAAAGCACATGCGCTATCATGTTTTATCTTTTCCTAAAGTCTAGCGCCACTAAACTACATGCAAATACATAAGTACAATTGCGGGAATTTAAACTCACTTGGCTATATCAGTAGAAGCTCCTTAGTCGAAATAGTCCTTCGGGTAAGGTAGCTCAGACTCCGGGTCACCTATACAAAAGAAATACCCGAAATGAATATTTCTTGGAAATTCTACTTAAACTTGCAACTTTATTCTACTAAGTTCGTCAAAATTCACATAGAGTGAAATTCCAACTTAAAATGGTCATAACGTGTTCATTTTAACTCGGAATTTTACATATTATATATTGATTTCTACCTACGCGAAAAGATCTATCCATTGTTAAGGTTATTTCCTAATATAAGGTCATTTGGCTTGCTAAAAGTCTCGGTATAGATTCAAAACAAAAATCCCAGCCTTTGCAAAACAATTTTTCAAACTCATCTTTATTCAAAAATCCCTTAGCAAAAGTATAGTTATGTAAATGATTGAAAAACCCTTTTAAGTATATATATATATATATATATATATAGACTCATACTATATGAAAAAATTCTAATAGTGTTGTCTCAACGTATCATTTTTCGAAAACAATTCATTTAAAGTGTTGAAAATTAAACTTAGCAAATTCTTTTCTAAGTGTTTGGGAGGAACTTTATAATTTCTTAGGTTGTTGTAAACAAGTATATTTTTATTTTTGTTCTCTAATTTTTTTGCTAAAACAAATAATTTTCCCCTTAATTTTGGTCTTTTAGAAATTGGCTTCTAGTGATAAAAGTAAAGTTTTCAAAAAATTTTCATTAAGTTGTTGATAACCTATTTGGAGTTATAGATTTGCCTTTAGAATGGTTTTGATAAATAAATCTCTTTCCTCTTATACTTTTATTTATTAACTTCTTTAAAAATAAATTTTATTTCTAAAACTTGGTCTTTTATTTCCTTTACCGATTTTATTTGAAAATAAATCATCTTTTTAAGTTATTGATAAAATCCATTGTTTTTGA
Source organism: Combretum micranthum (assembly GCA_024138025.1). NCBI lineage: Eukaryota > Viridiplantae > Streptophyta > Magnoliopsida > Myrtales > Combretaceae > Combretum > Combretum micranthum. Next base: position 4,954,636 of record JAMXBD010000003.1, read on the forward strand.
ACTTATCATATTTATACTCTTTTTATTTCTTTGAAAATAGGTTCCTTCTTTAGAAACTTGAAAATCATTGTTTTTCTAAGTGAGTTTATAAATTAATGAGTTGATTTTATCTTAACTTTGAAAACTAGTTTACTTCTTGGTTTTTATTATAAAGTTGGAAAGACTTTAATCTTAAGGTTTTTGTGAAAAATTTATATACCAAAAAATTATTTTTTGCTAAGCCTTAGGTTATCTTATTATGAAAAGAAGGTGTTTATTTCCTTGGTAAAACCATCCTTGTTGTCATTTGAGAAAACTTTGAGAAAGCTTTAGATAATGTTGCAAAAATCCATTTTCTAAGCTGTTAATGACAACTCCTTTATTTAGTGGCTAGTTACATAATAAAAAGTTTAGTTTCAAGTTCTTTTACTAAAGAAAAATTCCACTTTAACTATTGTTGAAACAATATCATTATGAAGATGCATGTATATGGGCATGTAACATGAAAATGATGAAAATATAAGAAACAAGATAATATGGTTAAGTATTGGAAACCTTACCTTCATCAAGGTAAACCGATCAAGTATTGGGAGCCTTAGCTTCATCAAGGTAACTCGGGACTAAGTCCCAAAAAGAAAAAGAAAAAGCAATAATAGTAATAATCTTGTTAATGAGTTAGTCAATATTTAGGCTCTAGAATATATATATATATATATACACATATAACATGTGTGTGTATATATATATATATATTGTTAAGTTAAAAGCATAATAACAACAATAAGATCATAATAAAACAACATAATAGAATCGGAATTCTTGGCATGTGTCAAAACAAAGTATGAACATGTTGTTGCTTCTACAACTCATATGAGTTTTTGAGAAACAACACCATAGCCATGCTAAGTTACATGACATGAAAAAATAAATGGTAGAAAGTTAATAACATTTACCTAAAAAGAAAGTATGGAAGTGGTAGTGTAAGAAAAGTTTGGGATAGTGTATGTGTGTAGAAAGTGTGTAGGAAAAATGGGGTAATAGAGGAAAGAAAAAGAGAGATTTCTGAGAGAGAGTGTTTGTGGAATGAATTTAAGAGAGTTTTGGTATGGTAAATGAATGTGTGAAAGAAATGGAGGGAGAGGGGATATTTATAGAATTTTTTGAGTAAAAATTATGTGAATTAAACAAATTGAAAAAGAAAAATAAATATGTGTGTGTGTGTGTGTGGGAGAGAAGTGGCCAGCATGAAGCATAGGGAGGGGAGAGAGAGTGATTTTTATTTGTTTTGTATTTTTTGTTAATTAAAAGTAATAAGATGTAAGGTTTGATGTGAATGAAGATGTATGAGAAAAGTAAAAAAGTAGATAATAGGTATGTAGAGTATAAGAATAGGTGTAGAAGAGTAGAGATAAGTGAATGGTAATGAATAGTGTAGAATAGTACTATGAATAGTAGATAAGACAATTTAATATTGGTAATAATGAAAATACGCGTAATTAAGCTATATTTGATATTTTTAGATACCGAAAAATTATAAAACCAATATTTTTGAAATCCTTATATTTTTACGAGTATATTGGTATTATCAAAATATTTTTTCCATCAGGTGTATCACGGCACGGTTTTGGAAAATTGATCCCATTCGGATCCGAAAGACACTAAAAATTATCAAATATGATATTTTTATGCTTCCTTATATAATTACAAACTATTATCAATTACTATTTCAATTTCGTTATTTCAAGGTTAAGAGCATTGGATTACCGGATCTAATCTACTAGGGTTTGATGTAAATTTGTCGACCTTAAGGTTTCCAGTTGATTTCTGGTTTATGATTTAAGCACAAACTGTAGCATAAAATCTAGGGGATTCCAACTCTGACTCTCCTCCTATGCAAAGGTCATGCCTGTGAAGCTTCGATATGTTACTTAATCAAGTATCAATTCTTATATAGATACTACTAAAAAGCTCTAAATTAAACTCAATACATATAGGAAAATCTTATAGAAATTAAGCTTATCAATAGGTGAAGAATTTAGATTCAAGCAAGGTATGATCCACGCTCGTGATCAACCCAATAAATCGACCCCTAATACCTGCTAAAATTCTGTTTTATTTATTCTATTTCAAATTTGCCATATCAACATGGCACTCACTATATATAACTTGTTCGTAAGGAAAGGGGGGCGCTAGAACTAACAGATAGCAAAAAAATACAGTACACAACATTTTAGATTTTTTTTGTATGATAAGTAACTTGGGAGAGAATTCTAGCGAGAGAAACTTTTTCTCTGCTAGGGTCCAAGGATTTTGGATCAATTTAAATGCTGATTTGAGTTCATTTGCAAGGATCTCTATGTTCTATAGGTGTTTTCTATCATAATTCTTTATTATTTATTTAAATTTTATGTTTAATTTGATAAATCTTATGGAGAAATAATTGAATCTCACTTGGATTTTGTGGTTAAAAACTTGATTCATTTGATTTCAACTGTGTTTTTATTGATATATTATTGAATTCTTGATATCAATAGCTTAAGCTGCTTTTTCTTTAATTTATAGTGTGGATCATATGAATTCATGTCTAACTTCAATTGAATAGATCAAGAAATCATTCCTTTGAATAGATTTAGGCTATTAATGAGTATTGTTCATACCATCTAGAGATAGAGTGGTCAGATCCTCTTATCACTTTATTAATTTTCATAAGATGTGATTGTTAATAAAAGGATTCTTGGTCTTAATACAAATCCAAGTTGCTAATGGCTAGGGAGAGATTTCGGTTGTTAAACTTAGGTTTAGAAGTTAATGATCTTGAAAGAGACTTTAGCATACTTTAGTAAATTCAACAATTCAAGAAGTTTAATAATGTTCTCTTTGAGATTTTTATTAAAATCGCATGATAAGTTTTTTGGTGAAGTAAGATCTAAGCTATTCTTTGTAATTTACAATTATTCTTTTGTGAATTGATATGAAATCTTGTGTATAAGTAGCTAGTTTGTTAATATCATGTTTATAAATATTCTGTGAATATTTAGGCTGGATAATATACAAGAGTGATAATGGTAGGTGCTAAGATCACTTAGAATATCACCTAATTGTTTCTATGCTACTTTGGTAGGTGCACTAGCCTAACATTGTGACTAAATTTGATTAGAACATTTAGCTTTTATTAATTTTTAAAACTCGGTTCACTATACAAAAAAAGAAAATAATCAGTAACAAGAAGGTTAGGCTTCTTTTTGGTTTAAAGGGTTAGGAGAGGATGCAAATGCCTTCATGGACCTCATAGACCATCATAAATAATATATGGTATGCCCATTGCCCCGCTCTTGAACTTCTTCTCATGTTGGCAATAGTGTTCTAGTGGGCTTACCAATAATTGTTTCTCTTAAACTCACATGTTCATTGAAGACCTTAACTTTGATGAAGTAAGTTTCTCCATTTTCAAATGGGATACTATCAGTAAGTTTGAAAGTATCCTCTCCCTTCCAATGCTTCTTCATAAATTAATGTAGTGTTAAAGGGACAAGATTACAATTGTGGCTACATGTTCTTCCTACTAATAAATGGTAAGAAAAGAACATCTATCACATGAAATTGGGTTAACCAGTGAATGGGACCGACCATAAAATGTATGCTAATAAACCCCATCGTCTTAGGAGGGACATCATTGAAAACCATGTATGTCGATTACTTGCCTTACTAACTTCCTTATATCAAATTTTGTTGCTTTAAAAGCTGATCACTACAACAAGTGTGTCGATCGACTTAGAAGGAGCCTTGAGATGGCGATACATGTATGGATGTCATAGAAGAGGCATAGCAAGTGGAATAAACAAGCTCAATTTCTCAAATGCACAAGTATAATAGAATATTAGATCAAGTATATTAGGATGTTCTTGATTCTTTTTTGTTAAATAGTTGTTTTAAATATTGTGAGGATGTTTTAACAAAGCTTTCACATTGCTTTTAATCTTAGCAATATGTAGATTAATCCTAAGTGATGAGAGAAACCTCTTATTTATAAACATAGGAGGTTGATACCAATCATTGGATGACGTTTGGATGAATAGATAAGATCAAACATTAGACATGGTTGAGGATATAATGGCTGAGGATTTAATGATTGGTATTAAAGCCTTCTTCTCTTTTAGCAGTGGAATGGGCTTTGAGTATGCTTGAAGGACTGTAAAGGATTTTAAGAAATAAAAGAGGGCTTCTTATATTAAAATAAATCTTATACTCATTTAGGTTCTCTTAAGGACATTTGAGATCAAACAAGATGACAAAGACCCATTTTGAGTCTACTTTTCACATATAAGAAATCAAGTAAGGACAATAGTAAAGAAAATTGGTCAAAAGATAAGCTTACCAAGTTAGGTCTGCCTACGACATCACTAAAGTGACCCAATCTTCTAGGCCTTGCTACAAGTTCAAAAGATCAGTTTGAGGCATTAATTTGGCTTGTCAGTCCAATTACTTAAACAAACATTCATTGGATCATTCATGAAGAACCCCATATTTTTAGGGCTTAGTTACAATAAGGAAGAACTTTAAAAGTAAGTCCTTAGTATAGGAAATAGTGTTGAACACCTCTATTATAGATGACCTTGGTGAAATTTTGGTATGTGGTAGTTTTGGTAAAATAAGGATGGAAGTTGTTGCAGGTAGAAAGTCACTGGTAATAAGTCTAAGGGTTAACAACCAAAAGAAGAATTTAATGGTACGTTGGAAGGTGGTTCATTGCAGCTACTTCGATGCTTAAGTCAATAGTGATTCTTTAGAGAGAGAGAGAGCAATGACATAAATGGTGTGAGTAGAGAGTGTAAGAAATACAAAAGGTCAAATCCTTTGCCATTTGGCTTTGAGTTTTATTTATAGGTAATGGTCATACCAAAATGAGGCCCAAAGAGTATTCTCTATGGATGCAGTGCATTCCCAAGAGAGGAAAGTAAGGAGAGTGGGAACTCCTTTATTTGTAGCTGACCTATACCTGGGGTGGTGATGCTAATCATCTAAGGAGAGTGACTGAACAGGTGGACAAGCATATCTTTGAAGCACCCTTAGGAAAGTGTGTCACGCCCCAAAAAGTATCTATAATGTGACAATCTACCCTACACAATACTAAAGCTTAAGAATGACTATCTTAGTCATGTGAAAACTTCGATATCATGCACAGGGGTACTTTCACAACAAAAGGGGATTTCAACTTAAGATAATAACAGTATAATAGTATGCAAGAATTACTAAACATAAATTTTATAACTCAAAAGATCATAATCTTACATCTCAAGGGGGCATACCCCCATCAAAGTCTTAAATATTACAACTCACCAAATCTCTCAAAAGCTAATCATAGTCTTTATAAGGAAACTAATACTACTTTATCCTCATCATCAAAGTCTTCATGGGCCACCAAATTACCCTGCAAAACCCTCCCCTTTGGTATAGCCTTACATGTTTCTAAGATAACAAAAATCTATAAGGGTATAAGCACAGCTTACTTAGTGAGATAAATCCTGCAATAACGTACCCATAAATCACAACAAACAAGTTTGTTAATCAGACATAAGAAGTGCAACATCATATGATTAACAAATACATATGATTATCTGAAAACCATACGTAAAATGGATTTATGTCCTATGTATCAAGGGTTAGGGAGTGCTCTGAAAAAGGTTCGTATAACCACCAAAACTTTAGAAAACATTTAGGTTCCAACCAACCACCCTACTAGCCTTTGGGCTTCTTGCCTAAAGCAATTGATCCGACATGACTCCTCCATGAGGTCGTATTCCTCAAATGACTTGGTTCCTCATACTGGAGTAGGGAACATTACCCATTCGGTCCCACACGTAGGAGTAGTAGCGAAAATGAATGTAACTTGACAACATGTTGTGCGTGATTGTTTTATTAATTAACTTCTAACCAAGTTAATTTACATTTAGGGCGACCATCAAAATTATCACATACATAACAACATGATAATGGAAACAAAGTGCCTTAATCAACCATTCAAGGTTCTAATATACTAATTGTTCATGGATCAAGTATGATGAAACACAAGCATATCCCCAAGACGAACCCACGTGCAAATCCATTTTATCTTTTCCCAATATTCTAGTGCTCTATCTTGCAAGCACATACAAGATACGAGGCATAGGGACAAAAACTCACTTAGCCATAGCTCTTAGTCAAAGTAGTCATCGGGAAAAGGTGCTTCATTCTCCTCATCACCTGAACCAAGGAAATACCAAAATGAATATTTCGTACTGGTCTAGCTTGAAACTTTATTCTAGTGAACTAATTCTCGATTACTAAGTTTCAACCTTAAATGGGCCATGACTCACTCATTTTAACTCTGAGAATTTTTCATATGAGTAGTTGATTTCTACTTACTTTGAATGCTTTATCCGTTCCTAAGATTAATTCAAATGTTTAATGTCATTTAGGTCTCAAAATCATTAAGGTTAGATTACGTCTAGACTTTTACTTAACTTCATTTTGAAATTTTCTAATAGTTTCACTTTATTTAGATTCTCAAGGTCATGTCTTTATTATCCCTATACTTAATAGAATTAAAACATAATAACAATTCGTAATTCATGTATGATCCTAGTGATATTGCTTAAAATAGAAATTTTACCAAAATAACCTTTATAAAGAAGTTAGGAAACTTTGGTTCGTGAATAAAAAACTTTGAAAACTTATAGTGCAATTTTATTTCTTAGGACCTTACAAATGAGTGGTTCAAACCTGAAAAATGAGGTTTATACTTTGTTTTATTCTTTTGAAAGTTTCGATCTCCTTAAGGTTTTACAAACACCTGTGATTTTAAGAGAAGCATTTCAAGTTGCAAAATTTTTCTAGAATCTGCCTATGGTCTTGGAATTTTTAAGAAGTAGGATATATGGTTTGCCACTTGGTTTAATCTTTTATAACCATTAAAATTCACGTTGTTTTAGGAATGAAAAATCAAAGGTTCACGTCTCATTTGTTAGTTGTATGTCACTGCACTTATAGAAAATGTAGGGGATGGGCTTTGTTTTCAAATTCTTCTTTTGATAGATGATTTTTGTATATTGAAAATGGGTTTTAGAAAATATTTTACACAAAAAAGAATTGTCAATATGTAGAGGTTCATAACTTTATTAATCTCTCATGTCATGCTAGGCCTTCTAAATTAATAAGTGAACATAATGACAATCCCAAGATTATCATCTTGTTCATGGTTTTAAATTAAATTTAGAGACTTTTAGCCATTATTGCATTTTAGGTTAAAAAATTATTTTGGTATTATAACAGCATCACTATTAGTGCTTTTCATGCATATGAACACAAAATAAAACTACGGTCATTTTGACATTAAGATGATCATGAACAAAAAAAAAAAAAAAAGGAAGTAAAATCTTTGCCAGAATAATAAACAAGAACATAAAGATAATGAAATAAAATATGGGAGTCTTAGATTTTATTCAAGACTCCCTAAGGCTTTTAGATGGACAAGTTACGAAGATAACATGAAAATTAAAATAGGAGTCTTAGATTTAACAAGGCTGCTTGGGAATTTGAAATGGACAAGTCCTCTTGAGACTTGATTATAGGTAAGTTTAAGATTAGATTTAGGACTAGTCTTCTTAAGATTTGAAGTGACCAAGTTTCGAATAAAATAAATTTACATGAAAATAATTTGCATGAAATATAAAAAACATGAAATAAATAAAATGTTAGATTGGTGAGTAATATACTCTAAAAATTATAAGTACATATACTTATAAGTACTTATATGAAAGTTAGGTTAGGGTGCATAAAAGTAAGCAACATAAATATAAATTTGAGTCAAGAATGAAATCATGCATTTCCATCTCTAGCTTTTTAGCATCATGGAGAGAATTTTTTTTTTTAGGATTTTGCATGAAAACTCATAAAAGGCTTTTTATGATCATGATATGATATGAGTGTTTAGAAGATTTACCTAGATAAATTATAAAGAAGATGTGTGTATGTGAGAGAGAGAGAGAGAGAGAGGGAGAGGGCCGAGAACGAGAGAGACGTGGGTTGGGGGTGTTGTTGTGGTGAGGAGGGAGGGAAGAGATTGATAGAATTCTTGAGAGAGTTTATGAAAGAGAGAGTAAAAGTAAAATATAGAAAGTGAGAGAGTGAAGGGGTACTTATAGAGAAAAAGAGTGAATTAAATTATAAAAGAAAATTAAAAAAGAAAATAAATATAAAGGGGAGAGAGAGGTGACCATTACCACATAGGGCAGAGAGGGAGAGAGAGACGGAAAAAAATAGAAATATAGTGAAAATGATATAACGAATGATGGATATGACGTTCGTAAGAATAAGTTATGTTTTGTGTAAGAATAACAGTACATTTGGTTCACTGAAATGGAATAATGCTAGAAATAAATAGTAAATTCCTTTTTTTTTTTTAATAGCTAGAGGTATTTTTGGAATAAAACATACTTTTTGGTCAGAAATAGATATTCTTCTAGTAAAGAGAAGGAATGGGGATTCCTCATCTATTTCATATCACATGAAATAGATATTCTTTTGATAGATTTTTTCACAAATCAAATAAAGGAATCGATATTTCGCAGGAATAAAGCTGGAATACTGATTCCATTCCATTCAACCAAACATAGTAGTATGTAAGAGGGTAAGAAAACGTGATTAATGTGAGTAGTAGAGAATAATGATAAATAGTAAATGAATAGTAATGGATAGTAATTGAAATGACAAATATTTACTAGTAGAAGATAAAATACACGCATAAGTTGCTTTAATTGGCTTTTTTTGAGTTGATAAAAAGGTATCTAATATTATAAAAATAATTTATTAATATTTTATTATTAATTGTTTGTTCGATTAAGCTACCTCAATTTACGTGTTAGTGATCGAATACATAATCTGTTATAAAAAAGGGTTCGAAAAGATTAGGGTTTTGGGAACTCTTATTATTTTAGTTTAGGTGCCTCATACTTGTCTTATTTTTAGGACTTTCATTCTTCACCTAGTTGTCTGAAGCTCTAGTGATTCAGAATCATGTCTGATTGAGTCTAGAGCTTTCCAGGGTTTAGGGTTGACTCGATTTGACCTTAGGATTTCAGTTCGGATTCCGACCGTAAGATTTACCTATAAGCTTACTATAAAATCTAGGGACTTACAAAGTATAAAGTACCTCTATAGAGATATCTCTCACTGGGAGGTGTAAGGTACTTCCATGGAGACATGATGAGTTAGAAAGGTATAAAGCACCTCCATGGAGATATGACAAATTAGGGAGATGTTTTAGTAGGCAAAGGAGTTCGATTGAGGAGAATCTTTATGTAGATCCTTAAGTGGTTGGAAGAAGATTGGCTCTTGACCTAGTGAATGGTTAAGGCCGATGGGTCATGGGTTGTGGTAGTCTAAGGCACTTGATGGGCTATGAGGATCTTGTTGGTGGTCTACTTTGTTGATGTTGGGTCTATTGGGCCATGATTTAATAAATCTAAGATATAATGCCACAAATGGTACTTAAACTTTGATAAAATGTGTGATTAGCTACTTGAATTTTAAAAATGATTAATTTATTACATGAAAAGCTTTGAAATTGATTGATTGAGTACCTAAAAGAACTTGATAGAGGTACTATTAGCGTGCGCAAAAAGTTCTTTAATATACTAAATTGTTCAATTGTAAAGTTTAGGTACTAAATTGATTAATTTTAAAGTTTAGATACCTAATTGTACATCTTATCAAAGTTCATGTACTATTTGTACCATTAACCCTAAATCTAACCAGCAATAGTTTTTTACTATTACTCACTATGTATCATTCTTTAAACTTAGATTGGTTAGAGGGGATTGGTGTTGTATATGTACATATTTTGGAAAAGAGTTGTGATTAGGCAATTAGAAATGAAAAGACCAAAAGAGAAGTCGTTAGATCGTTATGTAAAGGCATACTTTTTCTTGAATTAAAAAATAATTGTATTTATTTAAATATTGTCAAGTGTAAATGCAAAATTTAAACATTTACATCATTTTAACATTCATTTCATGATACAGCATTTATTAGTGAATACTATAGGTTAAATTATCTTTAGCACTTTGTATGTTGTTAAAGTTGCAAATAAATTAAGTCACTTGTGAGTTACTTTAACTTTACTTACTTTAAGCTTAACTTTGCTCGAGTCCGTTAGTAAATAAGATGAGTTTGAGCCAAAAATTGAAATAATTTATCTAAATGTGCCGAGTTAGAACTTTGATTTTAGTTCATGTGTAGGATCATGCAAAGGCTCATTTGCAGGCTTGTGAATAGGCTCTTGAGTTACATATATATAATTATGTCATTTATTATACATAAATATATAATTAAAACTAAAAATTAATTTCTATTTAATATATCAAACCATGTATCTATTTAATATAGTTAAATATATATTTTGCAGCTTTTATCTAGTTGATAAATATCAAGATGTGGACATGTCAAATAGCATTTTTCATTTTTAACTATGATACTCCATTAAACGAGCTATGAGTTGAGCTTGAACTAGAAATTTAGGTTGATGAATTTTTGGTTTTGCTCAAATTCAATTACCCGATTTGTAAATGGACCAAGGTCAAGTTTCTTTTTTTGTACCCCTTAACTTAAAACTAATAAAATTGGGAAAAGAATAAATTATAATTAAGTCAAACTTAAAATAAAAATAAAGGTTTGGGAAGTTAATATTATTTAGTTCATCTCTTAAATAATTGTTAATGATGAGAACTTATTTATGTACAATCTAATCCAACTTCAATAGTAGCATTAGCATTGTGGGATTACAAGCTGCAAAGAAGGTTGAAAGATAAAAGCTAATCCCATATTGTTAAGTAATAGCATATCTAAAATTTATATAAACCAAACTAGATTTATTTTAGAAGTACATTTATTTCTTATCTTATTAGTCGCAATATAATAAATATTGTGAAGATGAAATAATTATACTTAAAAAAATTATGAAAAGGACAAGACTTTTGTAATTGATTGGCATAACTATTTGTCCACTAAAGAATTAATCTGGGTTATCGCAAAAGAAAACAAAAATCATATAAAAATTATGGAATCATCTTCCAGCCATTTTATAGGAATCCATATTCGTTTTCTTTTAATTTTCTTTTTATTATTTTTTTCTTAAGTTTGGTATGGATGGGTACATATTAGGATGAGGAGCCATTGCCGTGGGTCTAGGACGGGTCTTGAACCCATCATTGGAATCTGGCATTGGCTGGGGACTAATCCTGATAATGATATAACGTATAGACGAGGCTAACAACTTGATTAAAGAACCATAATTTCTAGACACTTTAGTAGCGTTAGTTAATTCTTTGATTAACAGATGTAGAGGCATGATTTATAAGTCACTCCAATAAATGACCTTTGTGGAAAGGAAGTTGGGGGTGTTTGACGATCATTTAATGAGACTTCTTGGTAGAAGTTTTTACGGTTCTGTTGATGAGATCATCCATTAAACAATATAACTGTTAAAATAAAATTTGTAATTTGAATGATAACTAGTTTAGTGATTCGATTATAATTGAGTATGATATGAGCCGTTGGATAGTGACAGAATTGATCCTATGACGAAACTACAGAATTTTTCATTATTAAAAATTATGTGAGCTGTTGGATAGTGACGAAACTCGTCCTATTAAAATTAATAATAAAACCATAGAATTTTTCATTCTTAAAATAATGTTAGGTGATAGAATTCATTTACGACCAACTTTTCCATCACCTATGAAGAAAATTGAATTATAATTTAATATCAAGAAATTATTAGAGTGATAATAAAATATCTAAAATACCTTTTATCTTTTATTATAATTGTATATGTGATAGTTTCAAGATAATCTTATTTATGAAAAAAATTAAAAATAAACCATCGATTAATTTGTAGGGAATCATGAATTATTACATATTATTTTACATAATAACAATTCATTATGAATTATCATTCCCCTTAACTAAACACTATAATATTAATTTTACAAGAAAGAAATGTATAACTATTTCCCTAAAATGAATAAATATAATATGGATTCAAATTACGCCTTCCAGAAGCACCCATTCAGTTGATGAAGAAAATGAACTCAATGGCTGCCATTTTGTAAACAATGTGCAAAATGACCCGAAGGGAAGGCCTACATAAATAGAACGACCAGGCCGACAGTTTGGGATTTCTGCAAATTGAACCATAAAGATAAACAAGAGATCATAAGCATATATTCCATGACATCACAGCATGCAAATTAATCAAATTCTACAAAACCATGCACAAGACACTTGTCCTCCTACAATATGGGAGGTTTCATGTAACAAGTTCTTATATACGTTCACGCACATTGTGAGAATGTGTTGAAAAGATGATTTCACCTTAAAAGGGTTAGTGGCATTAACTAAGGAACCAATAAGGCTTATATAATATGCCCCTCATCCAACTACTTTTCTTTTGGTTCCTGACACTTAGATATAACCAGCAGTTCTTAATTGGTAAATTTGCATAGTGGACGCCAAAACTCCCCATGTAGATTTGTTGTAGGACCGTAGGCTAGTATTCTGCCAATCCAGATTTACTCACGAGTGAACAACAGCTGGCATAGTTACAACGCTAGTTTGGACACACTGGCTTAGTATCATTCTGATAACATTTTTAAACTAAATTCATACTAAATCGATATTGATATAATACCAATGAAAATTAAAAATTTTATCTATAAATTAATCAAATTAATCCATAACTAAACTGATACATATATAATACCAATGAATTTCACATGCTAATCTAAGACAAATCCGATACCGGCAAGAATCTTCCTGCTTGAACCACGCCATCATATAGCTTGAAAAATCGAATCCAACAATAAATATGAAAAGAAACATAGGGGAAAAATTTTTTTACAGATCACATCAGGTTTATTCCAGAACTCCACAGTAAAGATTCACCGATCCAGGAAACTGCTTATACAAGATCCGTGAAGATCGCCAACATTTGTGATCAGCAACTGAAGGTAGAATGGGGATCATATTGTCCGAATAAAGTAGCTAACCTAAAACCATGAAAAACCCACAATTCCATCGTAATAATGCAGAACGAGAAAGCAAAGATGCCTAATTTAAGACAGGAAGGGAGTTTACATGAGAGGTGGGGAAAACAGAATGAAGATTAACCAAATTTCACAGGTTTGAAAAACAGAGGCATATGAATATAGCAAGTGATCTCAAAACTCTTTAAAACAAAACTGTGAGTAACTAGACAGCCTAATTCTGACTTTTAATCCTTCTTTTCAGCTGCATTCTTAGCTTTCTTCGCCGCCGTCGCCTGTGAGTATAGGAAAGTTCCAAAAATTGCAATTGCAGATCCAAGTGCATTCAAAGGCCTAACAGGATTCCTGAACACCAAAACAGTTGACACAATCACCACCACTCTCTTCATCGTGTTCCCAACAGAGAAGGTGAGAGGACTAATATCATCGAGGGCTTGGTACGATGACTGATTGTAAAGATGATAAAACAAACCAGACAGCAACACCCATATGTAGAATGTAGATGGCTTCCCAACAGTAGCAATTGCTTTATGGTAACCTTGTATCCATTGAGGCCCTTCCACAAAAACAGCCACTGGAAACAAATAAAGCAAAGATATTATACTGATCCATCCATACAAATTCAGCCCATTAACCTCCTTGAAGTTCTGCAAACTACGTTTTGAATAGATGTTTCTAAGCACAAATCCAACATTACTGATCATTGCACCCCATAAGCCTCCAAAATTGAAAGACACTTCAGTGATTGCAGCAAGAGAGCAACCAAATACAATTGGCAGTATTGAGAGCCAAACAACAAGAGGATATGAATCACCCAGGAATGAAGAGAAGACAACTGAAAAAACTGGTTCGGCCGATTTGATCACATGGGTGAAAGACACGGCCACTTTAGAGAACGACACACAGGCTGATATATGCCCAATGGTGTGAAACAAAGCAGGACCAAGAAGAGCAACAATAAAAGGTTTTGAGATCTTAGGACAAGGTTGTAATTTCAATGCCCAGAGAACAAACATCCATATAGACCCAACGAATAACTGAAACGAAGCTAGAAACCAAGGATAAGGGAAAACGTTTAGAGCCTTTTTGTTGTAAATATTAAAGACTATGTTTTGAAAGTACCAGAGACCAAAGACCACGGCAAGCTGGAGTTTCTTGTTTGGCTTGGAAACTGAAATTTCTGATTCTCCTTCTGGGTTGGGTCCAGATGATGCCGATGCCCTAGGAATGTGGGGATTTGCGTTATTTTTGTGCAAAGGTGTAAACTTTGGGTCTGAATCTTGGATTTGAGAAGTGGGTCCTGAAGAGAGCCCAAATGGGGATGCATATAATTTGGTGAAGTTTGATGCTTTAGCGGTGAACCCATGAACAGGGGTTGCGGTATCAGTAAGGAGACAAGATGGCTGGTCTCGTGTCGTTCCCTGAGGTGAGTGTCTGTAGATAAAATGTGAATCCGTAAAAGGAAGGGTTTTATAGGGTACCTATGGCTGGATTTAGAGAAAGTGACATTTGGAGAGAGACTGAGATTCAGACCCAGACTCACCATGCTGCTTAATTTGCGCAGACACACAGAGAGAGAGAGAGAGAGAGAGAGAGAGAGAGAGATTTGAAGGTTGGGGTGGAGAAGAGGATATTTTTGTTTTTCAAGAGGCTGCGGCAAAGAGATTTGAAGGTCCATTTAGTACAAGAAGACCGGATCCTTGTTAAACTATGTTAGGTAGCAAGGTGAGGCGTTGTGTTTTGTCTAAGTTTGATGGAGTTGTTCGGGACCGTTCGGTGAGATTTTTCAATTTTGTCGTTTTTTTCACTCCACACCTGACCGCAGTGAGCATGTGCGATGTTAGTACCCATTACAAGTTTTTAACTGATTTTTTAAAGTTTTCTTCGTAATCCAATGTCACTATTTTCATAAATAAAAAAATTAAAATAAAAATCATTTTGTGGTGTTGTTCACAGTTAATATAAGCATGATTCGATTCCGAACAAAAACTGAACTAAAACTATCACTGAAAGTTTCAAAATCGAAACCCAACCGATTGGCTGGTTGCTAGAACCGACTATGGAACCACCGGTTTACTATTCCTAAACAGTTCTTTGACCTAAAACGGGTGAAGCCAATGGTTTCACTTGGTTTTATTGAAAAAATAAGGAAAAAATAAAAATAATATTAAATATATAATTATTAATAATTAAATTATTTTATATAAATGGTAAAATTTATTACTTATTCACAATAATACAAATAAATATAGTTTAAAATTATATATAATTAGTTTAAATAAGCTTCTCCTAAAAGCAAAATTCATTTTCTTAATAATTTGAGACTATTTTTTCATTGTGATTTTCTTTTTACCCTCTAAAATTTTTTGCAATCTCATATTACTAATTGCAATTGATATTGAATGTGTTTTTATACAAATAAATGTGCATTCTAAAATTTTTTTTATTAAATTTCATCAAATAAGATAACACTTTGAGATCCAATAATAATTTTGAGTTTAAAATTTATTTTATTAAAAATTAGAATTCATTTATTTGTTTATTTATTTTTATTTTAAAAAAGTTGGTTTTGTGGTCCCAAAACCGGAACCAAGAATTAGCGATTCCATGGAATCGGACCGAAACCATGAGAGATGGTTTCAATTTCAGTTTCTCAATTTCAAGATCCATAACTGTACCTATCTCCAGCTCACGGCAATGAGGGTAAAGGAATTTACTTGTAATTCACTGCATCTGAATTGATTCAGTGCGCCTTCCTCCATGTAGGAATTTTGAGCTGTGAAAATGAGTAACAAACATGAGCTAACTGACATTAGAAGTGGTTTTGACTCAGACACTTTGATGCTCAAGCCAATAGAAGATACTAGGTAATAAGGAATATAACACTCCCTTTAAAAGAAAGTCTAGGTTGGAGAGTTATAGAGGGTAAGATATGGTATGTAGTAAGAAAATTTGCTTAAGATGTGTTTGTCTTAGAGTGAAGAGAGGCCTCTTGTAAACCCCCAAATTATCGGAATCGGTATAGCTTAAACCTTAATTGGAAAGTTAACCGGAAACCCTAAAGTCAATAAAACCCTAATTAGACGTAATGGTTTAAATTTGGCAATCCCGAATAAGCAATCCTAAGAAAGTAAGTAGGAGATTAGTATGTAGAATAGTTCGTAATTACATAAGGAAGCTTAAAAAGATCAGATTAGTAAAACCGTAAATTGTTTTGAACCCGAACGAATACAGTTCTTGAAAAATGTGTCCCGAGACTCGGAATAATAAAAATATTTTGAATATACCGTTAGACTTGTAAAAATGTAAGATTTTCAAAAATATTAGTTTTATAATTTTTTGGTAAGTAAAAATAACAGATATCGCAATTATACGCGTATTTTCTTACTACCGATACTTTATTAGTCATATCTACTTTACGTTATACTATTTACTACTATTTTACACTATTTTTTTCTCTCTACTTTTTCTAATACCTACTTTTACAATACCATAACCTATAACCTTTACTTTTTACCTTTCCCATAACTTTATTTCACATCTATCTTACTTAATATTACATTTATTTACTACCCACAAATTTCTACCAAATCTCTCTCAAATTTTCCTCTCAACACTCTCTCCAAATGCTCTCTCAAAACTATCTCAAAATTATCTCAAACTACCTTCTACATACACAAAACCCATAACCACATAATACTTCAAAACTTTCTTTAGGTAAAATTTTCTTTACATATTCTTTTTCTCATGTCATGTAACTTTACATAATCATAGTGTGAGTTTCCAAAAATTAAATGTTATAGAAGCTATACTATGTTCATGTATTGTTCTTGTTCATGAATATCTATTTATGTTTATGTTGTTATTTTACTTTGTTCATATTATTATTGTTATTATATCTAAGTATTATTATGTATCTATATATTATATATATATATTCTTTAGAGCATATAAGCTCATTTGTAATTTATTTATTTCCATGCAAAGTAATTTATTTATTTTTTTCATTGCAATTTATTTATTTCTTGTTATTTTAAGACTAGTCTCTAGTCTTAGACTTGTCCTCATCAAGTCAAAATAATTTTTTCTTTTATTTTATTTTTCTCTTGGGACTAGTCTACTTCTTAGTCCCAAGAGTTTTGAAGAAGCTAAAACTCCTAATACTTGACCTTATTTATTATTTATGCTATTTTTGCTTGTTATTATTTCTCATAATCATGCCCATTAAGATTGTTGTCCAAATTTTCAAAGCTCCAATTATACTTGATAAAAAGGAGATTTTATCACCTAAAAATAGTTTTACATGAAACATAAAATCTATGATTTAACAAAAATAAAGTTATTCTTTTCCAAGTTTTAAGAAGAACTCACTATAATTTTAAAAGCTACTTTTGTTTTGAAAAGATTTTCTTAAAAAGAAGGTGACTTTGATACTAAAATAATTTTCATAATATAAGGAAATCTCTTGAAACAAAAATAAGAGTTTCTAAAACCAAGATTTTTCAAATAAATAGTCAAAGAAAACAAATAGGAAAAGTAGCACTAATGTTGAGAATTTAGAAAAGAAGAAACTTATTTTATCAAAAAGTCATTTAGAAAAATAGTAAGACGAACATAAAGTAATTCTTTGAAAAACAAATGAATCAAAATATTCGTTTTAAAGGATTTACAAAACAAATTTCTTATAAACTATAGTTTTCTAAACTCTTAATTAAATATTGTTTTACCAAGAAATATGGTTGGACAACAAACACTTGAGCATGGATAAAATATGAGATAAGTATCTATGAAAAAGGAAATTTTCAACTATATAGATAACTAAGTATTTATCAAACAAATTTTGAATGATTTAAAGAAATTGTTTTTGGGATAGAAAAGTTCGTGGTAAATCTGATTACAACTGTTTTTGGGCCTAAATGATCTAGTTTGATAAAAATAATTTTAGAAATGGATAGATTTTTGAGTAGGTAGAAATCGGTATATTATATGCGCGATTCCGAGTTAAAATAACCAAGTTATGGCCATTTTAAGTTGGAATCTTTCTTTATACGAACTTTGACGTTCTCATGACATTGTTTTGTCAAAATTTAAGAAAGTCATCAAGAAATACTCATTTCGGGTATTTTCCTTGACTAGGTGATTCTGAGGAAGGATACCCATACCTTGAGGAGTATTTCGACTAAGTAGATTGTGTGAACGACTCATCCGTTTAGAGAAGTGTCGACATAACATCGCGAGTGTATTTCCTTAAAATACTTTACCTGATTATGCTTGTAGTATAGTTGTATTAGAATTAAGAAAAGACAAATGGATTTGTATGTGAAAAAATTTTTTTTTTCGAAAGGATCCTAAGAATATCGAGGCCGGGATTTATTAAATGTTTGTTTTAGTATAGCACTTGATTTGTATAAAATTCTATAATCACCTTAAATTTGATAATAATAATGCTATGATATCATAAATAAATTGATCCATGCATACCACGAAGTGAGTCACATTGCATTGGGTTATTGTTCTTAGGTGAGAAGGATGGTAGCTCAAGTCGGAAGCAACACTTGGTGGATTGACCAAAAGCGATTGCTTGGCGACATGGAGTTAAATGCTTGGCGGAAAGTCCGAAAGCATGGCTCAATTCAAGTAGACTTAATATGCTTGGCGGTACTGATTGAAAGCATAACTTTTTAACTAAAACTACTTGTTTTGAGGTTACGTATCGCCAAACCCCGAATGGAGGGTGTAAATCCATTCAACATATAGTTTCCGGAAAACTATATGCTTTGTTTGCCCACGTGAATGTTACATTTCATTTGTTTGTTTAAATAACTTGTTTGAATTCCGTTACACAAGAAGCTATTTATGGAAATAGTTCTCACTAAGACTATTAGCTTACACCCCTATAGATATCTTTTGCAATTTACCTATTTGTGGTTGAGGCCACATGGACCTTGCAGCCAGGTACTTTCCTTTTGGTTAAGGAATTTCTAGATAAAGTTTAGTATTGGATAAAATATAGACTTCATAGAAATATTTTTGTAATAGATTATAGTTATTTGTGATTGGGGAATGCCTCTAAGATTTGTAAGACAATTGTTTTCAACAAGTGAATATTATGAATCCTTTTTCTTAATTTGTTATTATATCTTTTTAAGCTTCATAATTCAATGTATGGTCCTCTAATATTGTGAGAGCACGCCTTCCTCTTAATACCAAAGCTTCTGGGAATGACTAAAGTTGTCATACTTAAGCTTTAATATTAAGTGTAGCGGACTATTACGTTTAGGGTACCCTTTAGGGCGTAACACCCCTATGCTCAACCTTTAGGGTCAAGGGCTTTATATTGACAATTTTTTCTTGTTTCAACATGTTTATTTATCTTGAAAAGGTGTGTATTATCTTTTCTCTTCCCAATCCTAATCGCTCTTACCACTTACTGGACATAAGCAATGGTCTTTATCATTTATGCACGTGTCCCCCTTAGGATTCTTCTCTTTTGTGAGCCATGTCTTGGGTCTAAAATTGGGTCTAACATGGGCCTTGAGACTTGATCAAAACTAAGCATCAACATTTGCCCCCTACTCCCATTAATAAGCATATACTTTCGAGGCTTCTTGTTTGATAGTTGAGGTTTGAGGATAGGTATCATTCAAGATTGTTGCTTGCTCTTGAATGCCATTCACTAAACCTATCTGGAGAGAGCTATGTGTTAATGGTGTCTACCAAGTAGCTTGGAGTGCTTTTAAGAGATTTAGTATGTGTAAAATACAAGTAAATAAATCATAAAGAAGGGTAAAAAGGTAATTTCAAGTTATTCTAAAAGGTATTTTTTTCGTTGAACAGATAGTTATGAGCCGGGGAAGAGGTACGCGAAAAATTAGATGAAAGGGCTTAGGCTGATATAAAGGCCGTCAGCTTTGAAATGAAGGCCGTAGGTGAAAAAACTCGCGCATCTTTTGTAGAAATGGTGGAATGGTGAAAGCCGACACATAGGCTGCGGCGTAAGTATGTAGGTCGCCGGCATAAGTGCCATCTTTTTTCTACCCAAAATCTTTATATAAATAGAACTTTAGGGTTTTTGTTTCTCATGTCCTTTTCACCTTTGCCGTCTAGAGAGTGTTTTTATAGTTCTTGAGTGTTCTTGGAAGAGAGATCATGTGGAGATCGGATTTGGATCAAAGAGTAAGTAATTCTGCCTTCCTTTATCAAGATTTTCATATATCGATTCGATTCCTTAAGGTTTATGCTTGAATTTTGAAGGAGTTCTTTGGAGAAAAACCTAGTTTCATCAAGATCTGATCTTTTGGAGAATCAATTAAAGATTTTAGATTGAATTGAGTAAGTGTTATCATTCTTGTATCACAGATTTGATATGTAAAGATATATATTAGATGAATCGTGTCTGTTCTTATGGATTTTCCAATCTAGGGTTTTGGAGAAGTTGTGATTTTTAGGGTTCTGATCTGATTTTTTATTGGAGAAATATGAGTTTAGATTCTGAAGAAATCTAAGGTAAGTTTTATTCCGTTAATCTGTAAGTTTGATGAAGAATGAATGATTTCATTTAGTGATTTACTATTCTTTTTGGATTTACGCAATTAAGGTTTTGTGGAGATTTGGGTTTTTTGGGGAATTGATCGAAGAGATTTTGCAGTTGTGATTTCTTGAGAGGTTATAATTTTGGATGATTTTGGAGAATTGGATAATTAGGGTTTTGATGTGATGATTTATATCTTGTTCTTGTTATATGTTATATTTAGGAGATTTGAAGATTTCTTGTTGTTTTTAAGAATTTATGGATTTTGAGAGATTGTTCCTAGAATTGCAAAAGGTACGACCTTTCCTTATTTGATGTATTTGCTTACAGGTTTAGTTTTCTGATCGTTGCCTATAGAAAAAGATATATATATATATATATATAAATGAACTTAATTTTATTTGGCTTAATTTGTTTTCTGGATGTCTTTGGCTTTGACTAGTAACGACCTAGTAGACGGTGATATTGGTGAGGCGCCCTGATGATCCTTGTGTGTCGTTGTTCGTAGTAGAGTTACACTTAGAGATGATTCTAGTAGATAATATGTTTATAGGTAACATGGCTGCAGGTGTTTAGGGAGTACCCATTCACCAATATATATATACAATTATTTATTTTCGATATCTGGCTGTTTTTCAAGAGTCTGAGTAACTCCAAGTTTGGGATCAAAGATCTATGATTCTGAACTGTGTTGTTTTGCAGGCTTAATGAAGATAATAATCCTATTGTTTGCATTTAGTTAGTTGCACGTATATATACATATTGTTTGTGCATTTGCATTTTGTTTGTGGACTGGCGTATTTGGCGTTTTTGCTCATTCCTTTCTTTTTTAGGTACAGGTGATGGAGATATTATTTATGACTTGTCTGATTATGACTTGTATTTTGATTATGGGGTTGATGGTAATGGACCTAACTATACTGCAGAGGAATAGGAAGTTATACAGGACCTATGAAAAGGATTTCTTGAGTTATTGAAGATTTTTGCAACAATATTTTGACTATTTATCTTTTTGAGGATTTAAAGTATTGATTTTATGTAATAGTTTATTAAACAGGATTATATGATTTTAGTTGGAAGTTAGATCTTTTTTAGATTATTGTTGGCTTTGGTGTTGCCAACTCAGGTTTAGTTTATATTACAGGAGATATTTGAAAGTTATAAATTAGAGGTTTTGTACCTTCTGGAGTACCCTTAAATGTGAATTCATAGAGATTTTTTATATATTTATTTTGTGGAATTTAGATTTAGAGCCTTTGCGTGTCTCTTTTAAGAGAGGACACGTGACGGGTTGTAATGCCTTAGTTTAGGGTGTTACAGTACGCTTTTGAGATAAAAAATCTTACCAGAGCTATTATGTTGGGAGGTTAAGAGGACTATTTAAATGTTGTAGCTAGCAATTTGATGCGGATCTGGATATGCTCTGATGCACAAACTCGATAAAGATGTAAACTTTCTTTTTAGGGTTTTTCTTTCCAATAATATGAAACTAGCAAAAACAAGATGGATATGAATAAGTATATTGTTCGATAGATGCCACGAACAATAAAACCTAAACTAGTTTGTGTTTGGATTCGAGATTGATAGATGCCACAACCTAGAAAACTAACACGGAGTCAATGAAACAATATGTTCAATGACAATATTCGCCACAACACGATATAACTCACGAATTGATAAGAATATGTATGATCCAAAGAGAAAAACAATCTCAATAAAATCAATTCAACCTTAAATAGGTTTCCACACTCAAAGTGTTCTAATAAAAATACTCCAAAATCTTATTTCTATATCTCTTACTAGCCTTAATATATAGGCTATTACAAGGCAGTTACGTAACTGAAAAATCATAATTGTGGCAGTTACGTAACTGATAACGTAACTGAAGAAAAAACATAATTACGGCAGTTACGTAACCGATAACGTAACTGAAAAACATAATTGTAATTAATCCCTATATCAATTAAAAATAAAGAAATTCAAAAAGACACAAAAACTAAAAAAAAATCGAAACCCTAATAAAAATAAATAAAATATCTGGGCCAGCCATGTGAGCCGGCGGCTCACCCATCTGCGCCGGCGGCGCAAGCCCTTAGGCCGGCGGCTTAGTAGCCGGCCTACTTTTTCTGGACCCCCAATTCACCCCGTTTCGTGCCTTGAACTTGCACCGTGTTGCTCGGACCTTTGGTACTCCTTTTCCATGACTTCGGATGCCCGGATTCCTATCATTCCCTCCAAGTTGAAGAAGATTCGACCTCGAATCTTGATCCTTTGGCTTGTTAGACCACATGAACAAGCTCCTTTTCCCCTTTGTCTTCTTGATATGCATCAATTTGACTTGTTGTAATTCTCCTGGACTCATGGGAAGAAGTCTATAAACCTTGTCCCGCTGTTGGATGGTGTATTCATTGGTGTATCCATCATACTTGGCCCTCAAGTCATATTGCCAAGGCCGTCCAAGGATCACATGTGTAGCTTCCATAGGAACTACATCACATACCACACTGTCAGTATAATCACCAAGGGATAATGGAACACGAACCTGTTTATGCACATGTACAGCCCCCTGTGGACTCAACCAATGTAGAGCATAAGGCCTGGGATGCTGCTCCACCTGTAGACCCATCTTAGCTACCCATCCCGCTGAAGCAATATTGGTGCAGCTACCCGAATCAACCACAATCAAGCATGTCTTGTCTTTTACCATGCCCTGAATATGAAACAAATTTGATCTTTGATCAGGAACAGCAGCTTCTTCCTTCTTAGCCATCAATAATTCACCCTGTACTGGATGCTCCACAAATGTTTTAAGCACCTGCTCTTCTGTAGACTTAGATGACTCATCCTCAGTCTTTGCTTCTTCCTCACTCTCGAGCTTTCCCCCCTTCACTACCATGACTCGCCTATTAGGACATTGGGAAGCTATATGTCCATGCCCCAAGCACTTGAAGCATTTGATATCCCGGCTTCTCTTCTGTTCTGGAGCCCTCTCTTCCACTTCCTTTCCCTTCTCCTTCTCCTTCTCCTTCTTCTCTTTCTTCTCTTTCTCACCCTCATCAGATCTGTAGTGATAATGTGATTTCTGAGACCGTCTGCGCTGGTGCCTCTCAACTCTACTAGCCAACTTGATCACATCCTCTAGAGTCCTATATTGCTGGAGCTCAACCACACTGGCAATATCCATCTTCAGCCCATTAATGAAACGAGCTATGGATTCATCAGATGATTCCTTGATGTCGCATCGTGTCATCAACGTTTCAAACTCCTTCACATACTCCTCAATGCTCCTCTGACCCTGTCTCAAGGACTGCAAATCCATCAGTATCTCCTGTTTATAGTAATCAGGCACAAACCGACTCCTCATCAATCTCTTCATTAGAGCCCATGAACGCACCTTCTCTTCATCAGCCCTACGCCTCTCAGACTGCAACTTATCCCACCATAAACTGGCATAATCAGAAAATGCTAGAGACGCCATCTTCACCTTCATGCGCTCGTCCCACTCATAACAATCAAATACTTTCTCAACACGAGGTATCCAATCCAAAAACTCCTCAGGTTTATTGCTTCCAGTGAAAGTAGGAATTTTCAATTTGATATTTTCAATCCCTTTTCTCCTCTCATCTCTATCACCTCGCCTCCTACTCCTTACACTATTCACCTCAGATTCATCTCCAGAACGTCTCCTATGACTAGCACCACTGTGACTCCTCCTGTCCCTCACCTCCAGTCTCTCCATAATCACCCTAATATTCTCCTGGAGTTGATTAAACTCAGCCCTAGTCACAACATCTCCTCCATCAGTATTGTTTCTCCTAGCCCTGTGATTGTTGCTATTCACACTACTTTCAGACGACATCTCTTCAATAATCAATACAAAAATCACAGCAGCAAATTTCACACTTCTCAAACCCCACAACAACAACCAATCACCACTCCAATAAACACCAAACCCTAACCCTAACAGCAGCAACAACAGAATTCCCAAGCCAGTGAAAATTAGAAAGGAAGATTCAAACCAACCTGTAATGCGATCCGCACGAACAATCTGCAAACCACAGCTCTGATACCAAATGATGCGGATCTGGATATGCTCTGATGCACAAACTCGATAAAGATGTAAACTTTCTTTTTAGGGTTTTTCTTTCCAATAATATGAAACTAGCAAAAACAAGATGGATATGAATAAGTATATTGTTCGATAGATGCCACGAACAATAAAACCTAAACTAGTTTGTGTTTGGATTCGAGATTGATAGATGCCACAACCTAGAAAACTAACACGGAGTCAATGAAACAATATGTTCAATGACAATATTCGCCACAACACGATATAACTCACGAATTGATAAGAATATGTATGATCCAAAGAGAAAAACAATCTCAATAAAATCAATTCAACCTTAAATAGGTTTCCACACTCAAAGTGTTCTAATAAAAATACTCCAAAATCTTATTTCTATATCTCTTACTAGCCTTAATATATAGGCTATTACAAGGCAGTTACGTAACTGAAAAATCATAATTGTGGCAGTTACGTAACTGATAACGTAACTGAAGAAAAAACATAATTACGGCAGTTACGTAACCGATAACGTAACTGAAAAACATAATTGTAATTAATCCCTATATCAATTAAAAATAAAGAAATTCAAAAAGACACAAAAACTAAAAAAAAATCGAAACCCTAATAAAAATAAATAAAATATCTGGGCCAGCCATGTGAGCCGGCGGCTCACCCATCTGCGCCGGCGGCGCAAGCCCTTAGGCCGGCGGCTTAGTAGCCGGCCTACTTTTTCTGGACACCCCAATTCACCCCGTTTCGTGCCTTGAACTTGCACCGTGTTGCTCGGACCTTTGGTACTCCTTTTCCATGACTTCGGATGCCCGGATTCCTATCACAATTTTTCGTACTTATGCCCTAAAACATTGATATAGGGTCACATCATTAAGGATTATGTGCCATGTGAGAGGAAGTTAACCTAACTCATTTTAGGAGTATCGATTACATGGTAAGATCTTGTTTTAAAAATATAGCTTGAGTAGCTTGGGAGAATTTTAAGTTTTAAATGCAATGTAGTTTATCATTTTTCTCTAGTCTTTGTTAAGAAGGTCAAGGTAGGTTGAGGTGAGATGTAATCCCTGAGATTTTTCTTAATTTAAGTTTAGAAATTAGAATGTTAAATCCCAATAATAAATAAAAGAGACCAAATATAATATTACATGACATAGTTGTTTTTTTTTTGTTGGAATGAACCGTGTAAATATAAAACTCTAGATATTAATTTAAAACTAACTTTTATAAGATTTTGAGCTTAAACTCTATCTTTAATATTATTATCTTAAAATAATTAATTTTGTTTGTATATGAAATAATATGTGTTTGATATCATAAATTATTGGTCTTATATCCATTATTAGCTTTGATTCTCATAATCTATACT
This sequence comes from Combretum micranthum, assembly GCA_024138025.1. Classification (NCBI taxonomy): domain Eukaryota; kingdom Viridiplantae; phylum Streptophyta; class Magnoliopsida; order Myrtales; family Combretaceae; genus Combretum; species Combretum micranthum. The sequence goes on from JAMXBD010000003.1 coordinate 4,980,669, forward strand.
TAAATTCCGTTCAAACTGCCCAAAATGCCTAATGATACATGTTTTACTGTAAGTTATAATGAAGAGAGTACACTTGCTCACTTTTCATAAAGTTTTCTTCTTTAATTGCTGAAAGTGACATTTTCAACTAAGTTATCTTACTTTTCTTACTTGCAAAAGAAGCAGCTAGAAATTGAAAATCTACACTAATTAGACATCATCATCACCAGAAGATTAATACAAAAGATTTTAAAATCTTCTATACTAATATAATTTAATATAATCAGTACGGTATGCATAACTATATAATCAAAGCTTCTTTTGCTTCCATTTTTACTGTGAAACCTTGTTTGTCATTCTATCTATGTTGACAACTAAAACACAAACCATTTCTTTAATATTATAAAACTCTTAAGAAAACACATCCTAAACACCACCCCTCGTGTATTTGAAGTAGGTAAGTATTTACTCAAAACACATCAATAAAAACTAAAGTAAATTTATTTTAAAGTTACAATAAGTTATCTTTGTCAAATACGCTAGTATACATGAATATTTTATTGTTTAGGAGTAAAACACTAAGTTTAGCAGATATTTTAAGCTAATGAACTAAAATTAAACTTATTGGGACATAATAAAAACATGTGCATACTTACTTTGTGAATTTGATTATGTTAGAGCTGTAGTATAATCACTAAAAGCTTATGAGTAGATGTAACTTTCCTTCACAAAACCAACATGGTAGTTTATGAAGTTGAATACAGAAAAACTACATGAATACTAACTATTGCCCTGTCTACCATGGTCATAGTAATGCTTACCGTGGCTACTTATACATAGCACCTTCTAATTTCGTAAAAGACAAATAAAGTGAGAAAATTACGACATAAGTCTATGACACATAGGCATTAATATGAATTCTTATTTACTTATATACTTAGTAATGTATATTAGTTATTTCATAGGAACTATACATCAAGATTAAGATTTCCCCATAGACTGCTACAACAACTAAGGAAAAATGCACAAGTGAGTAACTTTGCTCTTTTCACATTGTTTATATGTGTAAGATAGTGACACAAATTCTTATATATTATAACTAGTTGTGTATGGGGATAAGAGTAATGCAGGTTGTATGATGCTTAAATGAATGGAAAAAAAATTCCAATAATAATAGTTATAACTATTTATGTGATAATGACTGTGAAAGATGTATTGAGAGTTGTTTGAGATTGGTATGGTCATTGAATAAATAGACTTAATCATAATCGACTATTAAATTAAATGGGGCATGCATTGCACGACTATATAAACTGCATTTATTGGTAATTACAATACATATTGGCATTTCAATTCTATGGTAATGTTTAGTGTTTCTAGTAAGAGAAATGAAATTTTGGTTTTATGTAAGGTTTCTACCGTTCTGTTCGATTCTAAAATAAACTAAAATAAAAAATATAGAATGAAGAGCATAAGAGGAAGTCAACTCTAAAGAAAGAGAGTAGTTTTGTAATTAACTTTTCAAGTTTAATTGATACGTTGGTTCCCAACGTATAAATTTATGTATGGATTGGAAACCGCACTTTTCTACCCTATCTTCTAAAAACAATAGAAAAATGTATTCTTACTCTCTAAACATAGGTGTGGAATCTTGGGAAACTATTGGAGGAGCACCTAGTAAGTAAAGTTTACCCTCGCACTAATATGTTTCAACAAATAGATGCGTAGATAAAATCGGTATGGTTTTAGTTTGAATTCATGTTTTTGCAGAGAAAGACAAAAGTATTGAAGAAACTTTAGAGAAACCTAAAGGGTAGTGGTTGGGGAATTTGGCATTGGGTTACAGGAATCGAAAACAAGGTATTGTATTTTCTCTCACTCAAAGTATAAATTAAGGTATGTGTTTGGGAAGCTATAGAATAAGTTTCATGTAATTGATATAGAAATCACAAATAGAGAAGCAAGGAGGCTTGACGATGTTTTAAGATCAATGTTGGGTTTGAAAATATGTTTGAAAAGCATTAAAATCGAGTCAAGTATGAAAATTTTGACAAATGGATGAATAAGATGTTTTCTAGAAGTACATAACTGGAACACGACCCGTGTTTCAAGTCATGTACCTCACAGAGGTAGAATTCATGTTTCAGAAAAACACGACTGGTACGCAGCTTCATGTATTTAGTTGGCTTTCTCTCTATGTTTTCACAATGGATACAACATGAACACGGTACCGTGTTCTTGACCATATTTCTTTCTATCTTTTTAAAACTTTGCTAGGAAAAAAATACGGGGAGATACTTCAAATTGTGTTCCTTATACTCTCCCCACCAACCACCCCTCCCCCCTCATGGACCTTTTTCTTATCGATTTTCTTCAACTAAGCGATACATAACCCTATACCCACTTGTATACTAGTTTATACATAATATAACACCCAAAAATCTCTCTTTTCTAGACTAAAAATAAAGAGATTCGTTAAATTATACTTCACAATCTAAGAATACTTTTAAGACATTATGACACAATCTAAGAATGCTTTAAGATGTTAGGACCAAAGTTATAAGGATGTAAGACTGAAAGTGATAGAAGTCTAATGAGAGTTTAAGTAAGACAAATACGAGATTCTAAACTATCTAATTATGTGTAATTCAAGTAGTGGATACTGGTCTGGTGTCACACCCCTATAGGATACCCCAGTAGCAATAATACATCATGTAACCAATTGAGGCATTTAGGAAGTTACATAAGTATTATACAACTAGTCCCTGTGGCATAGACGGCTATAATAGGATCATAAGATTGTCAAAATAAGAAATTTCACATACATATATAAGATCTTTATAGCAGCATCTGACTTAGAAACATCTTGGTTTCAATCCAACAAGGCTTACAACTTAAGAGAACATATAACTGTTCTATACAAAGAAACCATCTTCATTCCACTCAAGCCCTAAAATCTCCCATCAAATCTATAACGTCTACTCAACATAGGATTGGATCCACTCTAGAGATCTTGAAAACATGCTAAATCTATTGGAGTGTAAGCAAACCATAACTTAGTGAGATAATTGAATTAGATCATGCTTCAAGCACATACTAAACAGGTTTTAATAACAATCAAATACAATGCAACACTCAACCACATGAATTACACACATGATGAATGCAAACAACACATTTATGGTAGTTTAGAGCCATAGACAGTGTAGATTTATGTTGTCTACACTTCAATTGTTGGGATAGGGCCTTACATTAGGCCATCCATCCTTATGAACCCATGGACCCTTACAACAAGCCATCCATTGTTTTCCTTACAGGCATTATCTACCAAGTGAACCATGGACCCCCATAAGACCATCTATTGTTCTCCTTACAAGCATTATTTCCTAAATGAACCCACGAACCCTTACAAAGGCTATCCATTGTTCTCCTTAATTCGTAAATGGCCTTAGTTCGTTTCATAAAACATTCTGGTAAAACTCAAAGATTTCATAGGACTGAAAAAGAGACTAGAGATACTCCAAGCCATGGTTCTTTATAAACACGTTTTGAAAATTTTTTTCATGCTCAAATCTGAGACATTTCCTACAGGGAACGGGGAGGGGAGGGTATTCAATCACATACAATGAATATATCCAATTAATTTAGCTAAATATTTACAATTGCCAATTTTATTATAGTGATCATACAAATAATTGCACTCTCTATAACCAATCATTCAATCAATAAGAAATGCACCCAACACAGCATCAAGCAATAGCAAAGATAATAGCATGATAAGATCCAAGTCACTCACCTATGCATTCTTCCTATAGATCATAGTAGCCCTTTAGAAATTCAAAGTCTTGATAGGAAGCTCCTGTGGAACAATAAACATAGATTACCAACAAATAACAGAGAAGATAGAACTCTTATAATAGTTATAAGTGTTCTAGATTCTCGTTATAACTTCTTAACTTATATGTTCTTTATCATTACGTACCATTGAGGTAGGGTTGAGGGTCACTTCGCTACACAAAGCTAAGCTCAAGCCTAAGCAAACTTTTGGTCAAGGTTCACTTAGGAAGGGTTTAAGGGGTATATATACATACATACATATATATATAGATACACACGCAAAACAAAAGAAAGCATGTTGTGCCTCAACAAAATGGGGCTCGCGTGCCATTAAAAATAGTCATAGTCACCATCGAGGGCACGTTGAGGGCTCGACTCTAGACCTCGGCTAGGACTATGTTCAAAACACTTAATTAAAATTTGGCCTTGAAAACACTTAGTGATTGTTGTAGGGGATGTTGAAGGCTCGATGGTAGGCTACGACAACACTTGTGCTTCATTACTTAAGATATTTTTAAGCGCGACATTTGCTTAGTGTCTATCGAGGGCAAGTCAAGGGCTCAACTCTAATCGTCAACTAATACTTTTCATAAAAATTCACCCCTTGACGCTTACACAAAGGCTACCTTTGCTCCACCTCGAGGACAAACTAGAGTGCAACAACATAAAACATACAGAACAACTCCAAAACACCTCCTAACTCCTCTAAGACGGATCTAACCATCAAAACAAACATAGGAATAACCTGAAACATAACATCAATAGTAACATACTAGTCTAATAAGAACTCTATCTTCTAAACTCTACCTTAGATCCAAACACAAGGGCTTATAGGAAAATCCTACTGTTATAGTGTGTTATGTTATTCTTTAGTTAGATAAAACTCAAAAAACATTTATCTCAATACATGTGATAGATTTATGAGAACTTGGGGCCTTGACAACTTAGAAAACACGTTTTGACCCTCTTTTTTTTTAAGAAAAACATGGCCCTAAAACTCATGTTTAAATGCATATGGCATACATCGTTCATTTTAAGCTTAAGTAACTTTACAAAATAGGTTTTTATTCATTTTTGACATTTCTTAGTGAATTCATTTTTTAGCTTTTTAAAACATGTTATCTGCTAAAAAACGTTACTTTCACTATAAATGAGGAGATGTGCACATGCATACGTGTATTCTAACGAATATATTTCTTATAACTTTTGAGAACATGATAAAATGAAGATATTTCCAGTAACTTCCTGAAAATAGAGTAAAACTAAGTTACCTATCGTGCTTTTGAAGGTCACTTCATTTTTTTATAATTTCCAAAACACTTATCATAAAGCTTATAAGCATGATCTTGGGGTTTTTAAAGATAAATGTAGAGGTTTGGGAAGAATAGATTTTGAGTAGGTAAAAGAGAGTGTTTTTAGCAAAGTAGATATTATTGAAATATCGTGATGATTTTCTAAAAAAAATAATGCCTAATTGGTGTAAACTTTCAAATCACTATTTAGATTTTTTTTTTCACATAAAAGAAAAAAAGTTTTTTTTATTGGGAGTTGTCATTTTGGTATTTAATGAATGGAGCTCTATTAAGAAAAAGACAATATGCCCATGTTTTAGAACTTATAGTAGCCAATTTGCATTAATTTCCTGATACTTTTGAGAAAACATTCAAATTTAAAAATGAACTTTAAAATCCATAATGCATATAAAACAACTATACTTTAAAAGCTTCATGAAATATTAATTAATAAACTACCAAAGACATTTTAATGTATGAAAAACAACAGATTACATTATGATAAAGACATATTATACTTACTTTTTACTATATGAGTCATGCTAAATTATTATTGATTTTATATAAATCATAAGGAAATGATACTTAGGTGTTACTTTTGTGATATTTTAGGTCTTTGAGGACTTAGAGAGCAGATACATGCAATTAGGAGGAGTTTTATGCAATTAAATGGAATTTGAAAATTAGGCCAGCTATTGTGGAATGTAGGCCACTAACCTTCAGCATAGGACAAAGCAACACCGCCAGCTTACTTCAACAAAACACAACCAGCCTTCAAAACTAAAGTATGTCGGCAATTACAAGTTCAACTTAAAATGGTCATAACTTGCTCATTTTAACTTGGAATTTCGCATATTATCCATTGTTTTCTATCTACTCGAAAATATCTTTCTATTTCTAAGGTTATTTCTTCATAAAAGGTCATTTGGGTTCCTAAAAGATATGGTACATAATCAATACGAAACGAAAATTCCAGTCTTTAAAACATGATTTTTCTAACTTTGTATCAACAAAAAATCTCATAGAAATTATGTGATATATATGTAGTTGGAAAATCCTTTTAATACATATGTAACTCATATTATACACACGATTCTAATGATGTTGTCTTAACCAATGATTTTTCATAAAACAATCTTGCCTTTGTAGTTGAAAAAGTGAAGTTCGACAAAATTATTTCAAGTTGTTTGGAAATAAAACTAAGGATTTTTAAGTCATTAAATATATGATATATTTTATTTTCCTTAATTCCTAAAAGATAATTTTTTATTCAAAAACTTTAGTCTTTCTAAGTTAGTCTAAAATTTTTCCCTAAATATACTTTACTTGGTGAGTTGATTTTTAACTTATTTTGAAAAGCTTGTGTTAGTCTTTGTATTTACTAAAAATGTTAGTAAGAATTTTATAATCAAGTTTTAAGAAAATTTCTCATAGAAAAGTATTATCAAACTTAAGTTCTTTAATGGTAGTATGAAAAGAAAATAAAAAGTTCTTTAGTTATATTTTGTAAAGGCTTTGTATGTTAACATCACTAGAATCTATGGTGATTTTGTAAAAAATCCTTTGAAAAGTGTTTGGTTGAAATAAAATTCTAAATCTTGATGAAACTTTTCCTAAGTGGTAGAACTATATTTTTAAAGTGACTTGAGCTTGTTTTCTTTTATTTTAAGAAATAAATTTTTATCTCTATTAAGACAACAATCGATATGATCATGTATGAACAATGAGTATGTAGCTAATAACATAACCAAAAAAAAAAAAAAAAACAATAATAAGAAAATGGAGAGTATAAAGATAACAGAAATAAATATCAAGTATTGAAAGTCTTAGCTTGATTTCAAGACTTTCAAACTTAGTTATGCACAAGTCCAAAAAGAAAAAAACAAAGGAAATAAGAAAATCTTTTTGACTTGATAAGGACAAATTTAAGACTAGAAAAACTAGTCTTAATATTAAAGCATGGAATAAATAAATAAATTGCAAAGCATAATAAATAAATAACGGTTATGTTAGTGAGATTATGTGCTCTAAGAAATATATATAGATACGTAAATATAGGTAATATAATATAGGAGTTAGGTTCGAATAATAATAATAACATGTAACATAATAACAATAATAAAACAACATAATAACAAAATGAAATTTATTCATGAATAAGAACAAAACATGAACATAGTGTTGCTTCCATAACATTTAAATATTTAAGAAACATACACCATGATCATGTTAAGTTACATGACATGGTAAGAAAGAATAGGTAAGAGATTTACCTAAGATAAAAATTTGGATGGTAGTTAAAGAGAGGTTTTTGTAGTATGTGGTTAGAAGAAATGTAGGAAGTACGTAAAAGTGAAGAGAGATTTTTGGAGAGAGAATTTAAGGAGTGATTTTGGAAGAGTTTTGTTAATATAAATGAGTATGTGAAAGAAATGGAGGGAGATAGGGTATTTATAGAGTTTTATGAAGGAAAAATTGTGTGAGTAAAATAAATTGAAAAAGAAAATAAATAGATGCGTAAGAGAGAGAAGAGGTACCGGTATGAGAGAGGAGAGAGGGAGAGAGATATTTGTTTTGTATTTTTTGTTAATTAAAAATAATAATTTGTAAGGTATGATGTGATCCAAAGATGTATGGGAAAGTAAAAAGTAAGAAATATGCATGGTAGAGTGTAAGAATAAGTGTAGAAAAAGTAGAAATAGGTGAATAGTAATAAATAGTACTATGAATAGTAGATAAGATAAATTAATACCGGTAATAAAAAAATACAAGTAATTAAACTATATTTGATATTTTTAGATACCGAAAAATTATAAAACTGATATTTTTGAAATCCTTGTATTTTTACGAATCTAATGGTGTTATTAGAATACTTTTACCATCCGATGTACTAGGGTACGATTTTTGAAAATCGATCCTATTCGGATCAGAAGCACATAAAAAATTAACGAATCTGATATTTTTAAGCTTCCTCATATTGTCACGAACTATTATCCACAATTATCTCAATTTCATTGTTTAGGGGTTAAGAGGGTCGATTGTTGGATCTAAATCTACTAGGGTTTTATATAGATTTTATTGACTTTAGGATTTCTGGTTGAACTCTAGTTTAGGGTTTAGGCATGAACCATAACATAAAATCTAGGGGCTTACAATTGGTGATCTCTCTTACTCTCTATGCTATGATAAATTAAATCGTAAGAGCTTGTTTAGGGTTGTTTAATCAATAAGAGAAACAATTAAAGAGCTTATTTTGATTACCGAAAAAGTAAGGAACGATAGATTGTTAGAACTTGTTAATGACCATAACTAATTTATCCAAGATAAAGAAAAGAAATCTTTGTATCAATGACAATTCTGTAAACTGAACTATAATGAACCTTTGGTTAGGAACATATCAATATTGAATTACTCTTTGAATTTCATTGCTTGCTTATGATACAAATAGTTTTCTTAGAATTCACGAAAAACCCCTCTTATCTTTATCTAATCTTCTAAAAGAAATAAATTTTACCAATCCCTGTGGATTCGACCTTACTCATTGCTATATGCCATTTATATAATTATTTCGAGTAGGAATATAATTTTGTTGGATTCGACACCAACAAAATACTCAAGTGATTATTAAATGAAATTTTACCAAAACATTTATTATTTTAGATTATTAAACTAGGTTTTTGGATTTTTAATTCTTTTAAACTTTTAATTTACCTATGGCAAAAACCTGGGGATGACATCTAGATCGGAGCTACTTCCAAGTACATGTATACTATGTATGCTTGTGCTTGTTTAAGATAGAAACTAAAATTGACTTAAGAAGTATCTAACATTAATGATGTGTATAATGTTTGTGCGTAACTGCTGGTGATAGGTATAGGGTATTCATGCTATTACCTCAGCAACCCATGATGCATGTGTGGTGTTGTCTAGGAGTAGAGTTACACATGAAAATGATCCGGGTAGATTTAGGATTTATCGGGTCATTGTTATGGTCATTAGGGAATACCTAATAACAAAAACATATATTTATGTGTGTTTCAAAATACCAATTTATCCCTCTATTAGATGTTGGACTAAAAGATATGGACAATTAAATGATTGGTGTTGCATTTATATAATGATGATGCATGTGAAATTGTCATTATTTGTTCATGCGTGTGTGTTTATTGGTATATAGCACCAGGCTCCGGCTCATCTTTCATTTTTTTTAGGTACAGATGGAACCGTTATCGTTTTTGACTTATTTGTTTATGAGGTTTTTGACTTATTTGGTTATGACATTTTTGTAGACTATAGGAAAGACATTAGTGGCGATGATTATCTAACAGACCTTTAGACATGACTTGTTAGTCTGTAGGAGATAGAAACTCCTATTATATTAAATGGTTGTTTTTTCTTTATTAACTTAGTGTGTTAAGGCATGGATCTACTTGTTGGTTTGTATATGCGTATGTAGATAGATTCTATGAGCCATCCCTTGTTAATAATGTGTAGAAAATATAAATGTCTATAATAGTAGTAGTAGTAAAGTACTTGTGTTGTGACTATGGACTTGGAGTAATAATATGTGTGTTGGTGGTGTCAAATGGCATATATTGTGGATTTTAGCAGCTTCCGAGCCTTTGCATATCCATATATTATATGGACATGTGACGGGTTACAAGTGCTCTTAAGTTTAGGGCATTACAAATTCCGCAAGAACTAAATAGGCATCCGAAGGAATGTTGCTTGTGACGTTCAAATAAAATAGCTAATACTTGGTGGAGTTTCTAAGTTTTAAGGTTAAGTTGAGTTCTAAGACACTTAAATATAAATTAAAAGGAGAAAAATGATATTCCTCATTCCTTAGCTCTTAGTCTCTCGTGAACATGAATTACTTATTGATTGGTTCTTGAAACCCCGATTAGAGGGCATAAATCAACATCCTATTTGGATTCCGATTATCCAAGCTTATACCTATTGCATATGGTTGATTGTTGTATTGTATATGCTTGTTATATAAACTTGCTTAATTCTATTTAATAAGTACTGCGATTTGGTTTTTCATTGAACTGTGGTTTACTCATCCGCTTCTAGATTTGTTGATTACAGGGATCATTAGAATTGATTTATATTCAGAAGTTGGTGCTGATATAAGTTAACCAAGGAGTCAAGACTTCAATTGGATAAAGAGCATGGTATTTTGTGTAAAGAACAATCTAAGAAAAATTTGTATGGTTTTGATGCAACAATTAAGAACTCAATAGAAGTAGTATGTAATGTTATTCTTGCATGTGATCTCTATGTATGAAAATTACTTATTTAAACAACATTTTGATCCTGTTATGACTGTCAATGCCATAGGGCATTCTAGTTGTACAATGCTCGTGTACCTTTTTAGAAGTCTTAGATGGTTTAATACAAATGTCTATGACTCTGGTTTGTTACATGGTGGATCGATACTACTAGGGTACCCTATGGGGGTATGACATAGGAGGTTTGTCTTTAACTATCAAGCCTAAACATTTTTTAGTTTAGAGTTGAATGGGCTTTTGCCTACTAATCTAATCAGACTAGGTACATCTATTTAGATTACTACAATAAAAATTTATTGCTAATTTAGACCATATAAATTTTAATCCTAATGTTTAGTAAAAGAAACTTTTTTTCAAAAGTAAATACACAATCCAGTAAGGAAAAACAACCATTTAAACTTCACTGGATATTTAGTTGGCATATAATCTTTGCGATTTTTGGGTTCCTTTTTGAAAAAAAGTACGGAGAAAGGTCGATCTAGGAAGATATTCCAGATGTAAGCGAGTGAAGGCATTGTTAGTGGGAGCGCCTACGGATTTAGCCTATAGGCACTGTCACTTATGTGTAAATGTGTACACACACAGACAACGCTTGGGGATAACAAAGCAGGTATCATCAGTATTAATATTGAAGGCACCATCTCGGGCGACGCCTTCACTATGGGTATATTTAGCCCCAAATTCTTACAGAGAATTTGCTCTCATTCTTCCTATAAAATACAGAAATAAAGATGAAAATATAATAATTATGAATCATGAGATGATATATGATGAGTTTAAGGTCAAAACAAATAAATTATAAAAGTTTAAGTTTGGTTATAAGACAAATATTAAAGTTCGGATTTCTGCAATTTTTGACAGATTGTACACCGCCTCTTAGAGAATTTATGCCACCGACGTAGAGATGGTGTAGGATGGGAACAGTAGCGTTTTTCTTAATGCTGGGTGGAACGCCACCGGTGTGCATAGGGTTTATTTTTTACGCCGGCTGGAATGTTACCAGCATAGGGCATGGATTTGCCAGTGTATATAGTAGGATCGAAGTTCTTAGAAATCAAAGCCCCGATGAACGCTGCCAGCGCTCATGTAAATTTTGCCAATGTAGAGTGTACGCCGGCAAGATCTACACTACGCTACCGGCGTAGGGCCAGTGTATGACCAAATTTATATAAATGCGAAACGCGAAAAGCAGTTTTGACGGAAACATCATTTCATATTTCTCCTTCGTATAAAAGAGTTTTGGAGTATTCTTAAAGATCTAGGCTTGGAGAATCATCCAGAGAGTGTTTTTGATCCAAAGTAAGTAATTTTAACATTCTCTTATGGATTAAATACGAATTTGTATGAGTTTACTTAGGGTTTTGTTGTGTTCTTGAAGGAAAAACGTGGGAAAGATTTAGATCTTAGATTTGATCTGCCTCGGCTAGATAAGAAGTGAGTGTTGGGATTAAAACAAGTAAGTATAATGTACTCATATAAGATTTATATGAATTTCATGCAAATTCTAAGGATTTTGTGATTTGTTTGCATGAAGGAAACCTAGATTTGGTTGGAATCCGAATTTGTGGATGTGAGTTGGATTTTGGTGATCTAAATCAGTAAGTTTCATCTTTTCTTTGATGTAGTTGAATAATGTATGATTAGATGATCATTATGTGTTCTTGTTGTCCTATAATATTAGGGTTTTAAAGGACTATCAAATTTTATAAATTGTTGTGGAAGATTGATCGGGTTAGACGGTGCAACTTGATGATTTTCTTTGTCAGGTTAGGATTTCGGAGTTATAGTACATTAGGAATTGTTATATTGTGTTTTTATTTGTTAAATATATAATGTATGTTGTTGACAGGAATTTGGAGATTTGAGTTTGTTGTTGAATTGTTAATATTGATTGAAGTGTTGTGAGATTCGGGAGATTTGGTTATGTGTTGTCGATAAAGGATTTTTAGGAGATACATATTGGAATTTCCTGAAACTGAGAAAGGTACGACCAATCTTTGCTTGCTGTTTTTGTTTGTAAGTTTAGTATTGATTGTATGCTTGTAGGAATTGAATTTCTTAATAAACTTAATCTTTATTCGGTTTAATAATTGTCTGTTTTGGTTGTGCTTGGCTTTGACCAGTAAAGATCTGGCAGACGGTGATACTGGTGAGGCACTCTGATGATCTTGTGTGAGGTTGTCCCTAGTGGACTCGTGCCTTGATATGATTCTGGTAGAATTAGGTGTTTTGGACTCAGGGTGTTTGGGGAGTACCCACGCATCCATATATGTATATAATTATTATTTTCAAAGAGTTGTATGATTTTCAATGGGGTCTGAGTAACTCCAAGTTCAGGATCAGAGTATACTTAATACTGAACTATGTTGTTTTGTTGGCTTAAGAAAGATAATAATATGATTGTTTGCATTAGTTTAAGCTACATGAATTATATGCTTTTTGTATGTACATATGCATTTGTTTTTGGATTGGAGTTATCGTACTGGGCATCGCCGCTCATTCTTTTAAATTTCAGGTATAGGTGAAGAAGATATAGTGTATGATCTATCCGTTTATGATTTATTCTTTGATAGCGGGGATGGCGATAGTGGACCTGACTACCCAGCCGAGAGTTAGGCTTCATATACTAAGTTTCTAAGAAAAAGACATGTTCTGATCATAGGTTTTGAGTTGGAAGTTTTTATTGGTTTTACAAGGAAAGATTTTAATGTAACCAGTATTTAGTTTCTGCTGAATTTGTTGACTGTGAAGTCAACTTGGATTTTATGTTTGAACAAGGAGTTTATGTTTTATGAAGTATGAACTTTTTAGTTTTAACAGGTTTGGTATCCTATGAGTTACACCCTATGAGTGTTTACAGGTGATGATTAAATTATTGTGGATAATAGAGCCTTTGCGTATCCTATATTAGAGGGGATACGTGGCGGGTTGTAATGCCTTATTTTAAGGCATTACACTTCCCCTACAAACTCTCTCGAAAACAATAACTAGAAGCTGCCCCTTCAATCCTTGTCCATCTCTGGTGAAGTTTTTTGAAGTTCTCCACTCTTCGAACTCAAATAAGGCATTTTTTTTTTTTTTTTTTCGCGTATTTATTCCATTATATTGCAATTTGTAAGTGAAAATGATAAAAAATGGAGAAAGTGAGGGATTGTGTGATTTTCCAAATCAATATGTTGTAGCTATTGGTTTGAGTTGTAAATGTGGTAAGAGTAGTGTATGCGGAGTATTGGTGAGTCATATGTCCACTGCATTGTCGATCTACCAGTTGAGATTGAAATTATTACCTGCATATAAGGTGTTTGGGTGAATGCCTCAATGGTTCAATGGTTGATTTTGATATTTAATCTAATGTGAGCCATCGAATGTGTGATTTTGTCTTATTTAGTATGTTGTAGTTGTTGGTTTAGGTTGTGAGGTGTTATAGGAAGTGTATATGGAGTGCATGTTGATCTATGAAGTATATAATAAAACGATATTAATGGTTAGAAGGTATTTAGTGGTGTCACGACCCAAGAGGTACCCTAAACGTAACAGTCCCCACACTCAACATTAAATCCTAAGTATGACAACACTAGCCATTCCCAAAAGCTTTGATATTAAGTGTAAGGCGTGCTCTCACAAATTTAGAGGACCATACATAGAATAGTGAAGCTTAAGAAGATATAATAACAAATTAAGAAAAGAGGACTCATAATATTCATTTATTCATATCAATAATCCTACAAAACTTAGGGCATTCCCAACAATCACAATCTATTACAATAATATTTCTACATCTTATCCAACACTAAACTTCATCTAGAAAATTCCTTAACCCAAATGGAAAAATACCTGGCTGCAGGGTCCACGTGACTTCAACCACAAATATGTGAACTGTAAAAGATATCTATAAGGATATAAGCTAATAGGCTTACTGAGAAATATTTCCATCAATGACTTCTTATAATGAAACTCAAACGAGTTATTTAAGCAAACATATGAAATGAACATACACGTGGGCAAACAAGGCATATAGTTTTCCGGGAACTATATGTTGAATGGATTTATGCCCTCCATTCAAGGTTTGGTGATACATAACCTCAAAACAAGTAGTTTCGATTAAAAGGATTTATGCTTTCGATCAATATCGCCAAGCATGTTAAGTCTACTTGAATTGAGCCTTGCTTTCGGACTTTCCGCCAAGCATTTCCTTCATGTCGCCAAGCAATTGATTTCGGTCACTCCGCCAAGTGTTGCTTTCGACCTGAGCTACAATCCTTCTCACCCAATGATAATAACCCAATGCAATGTGACTCACTTCATGGTATGCATGTGTCACGCCCCATAGGGTACCCTAGACGTAACAGTCCGCCACATGCCATACAAGATTCCCGAATTACCGCCTTAGTCCTTCGAGGGTCTCGTATGGATGTAAAGAGTACCTTTACACAATAGAATACAAGTTCGAATGGAGGTAAAAGCTTAACTTGGCATACATTAGCAGTAGGATATAACTCATGATGCATAAATAAATATTACATTTACTAAAGGGCATTCCCCCGCAAAAGAATATTTAGTGGCCTTATATAGTCATCCAAAGTCTTAAAAGTTTCCTATGGAAGTCTAAACAGTAATTTAACTTCTAGGGAAAACTCCTAGCTCTTGTACTGTGTGGTCAGGTGACGCTGTCTAAGCCAATATTCGGTAGCTACAAAAGGAAGAAACTGTAGGGACGTAAGCTAACTAGCTTAGTGAGTGAAATCTCCCACAACAACATTCATGCCACAACAATTCAAACAAGTGATTATACAAGCAAGTGAATGCACCAAACACATGAGAACAACATACATATGACTATCCGGAAATCATATGTGGATGGACTTGCGCCCTATATCCCGGGTTAGCAGATTAACGAATACTGCGGTACTAACTTTATGCCGTTTAGGGTTCACGGATAACCAACAATTATTTCGTTTCTGGATCACGATTAACCAACAATTTAATCTCGTTTATGGATCACGATTAACCAACAATCAATTTCATTTATAGATCACGATTAACCAACCAATGCTAATGCTCCTTCCCATTATGATATGCATATGTCAGAATTTGAAATTAGTCCACATAGTTGATTTAGTCATTTTATTCAGGCGATCAAATAATTTCTCAAACAATACATCATAACCAACTACACAACCAGAAATTATCACCCGGTTTCGATATTCTTATTTTTAGTTCTCATATCATCATCAACATACAATTTCCCATTATTCCCCATCATACATATTCATTTCTCTTGACCTACACTCTAGTGCACTAATTTATCAATCACATACAATGAACGAATTGGGAAGAGAAACTCATTCCGCCATTGGTTCGCCGGTCTCTTAGTAGTAGTAATCCGGTGGTAAAGACTCGACGTCGTCGGGTTCGCCTAATCACAAAAGAAATACCCTAATAAGTATTCTACCATCTAAGTATACCAAAACTCGAAGATAACTTAGTGAAATCGAAATTCGCGTCATTTCCAAAGCTCCGATTTAAAATGGCCATAACTTAGTCGTTTTAACTCGGAATTTCGCAAATTTTATATTGATTTCTACCTACTTCGAAAGAGATTTCTAAATATGATGTTTAAATCAAGTTTTGAAAATATTTAAGTCTCGGAAATGAAGGATCAGTTCTGGTTAGTGGATATGTTGATTCCAAAATGTGATTTTCGTAAATGTTTTTGAAGTTTCCAAATGTAGAATTAAAATAAATGCCATGGTAATGAATTTCTCTATCATGAATGTCATGATATGAACTCTTATGTGCCTAAGTTCTCATAAATTTTTAGATTAAAAGAATTTAGATAACCTTTATCTTCGGAAACCATTTCATGCCATTGGTTAACTAATAAATTTGCTATACTTGGTCACACTTACTTGTTTAAAGGATTTTTTTAGGAAAATTCTATTTACTCTAAAGAAAAATTGACCTTTACATTAACTATATCCTAAGGTCTTTATTTCTCTAATTAAATCTTCATTTGTAAGCTTATAAGTGAGTTTTATAATAGGGTTGATCCAAAAATCCGAATTTTTCGAAACTCATTCTTAAGTTGATTTTCTTAAGAAAAATGTATTTTATACTTAGAACTTTAGGTATTTATTTTATCTATTTAAGAAAATACCCTATTTGAGGTTGGAAATCTAGTGTTTTCTAAACATCTATTGATTATTACGAATTTTGCTTACAAGACTTTCAACTCAAAATTTCTATTTGACTTCATCTCTTGTTTTTAATATTTTCTTTGCTATAAACTCATTTAAACTCATGAAAATTATCATCAAACATCATCTATCACCTATAGGCTTCATTTTCTTGTAAAATACATTTTTTGAAGTTGATATAAGGGTTTTTAAGCTAGGTTTTCCATGTCATCCGAATTTATCCTATTTCATTTTTTGAAAGGAGTTTTCCTTTTTGGTTTCATTGACTCATCTACTTATAGATCTATATACTAGCAAGATTATTTACTCAAGACAATAGTCTTGATGACCATTAATGCACAAAAACTCAAAATAGAGATGAGATCTTAAATGCTTACATGAATATGAATGGTAAAATGATAGATCTACTATCTTAAATGCTTAAATAGGTTTTGAAAACATAAAAACTAAATTTTTATGAAAGATCTTTTGTTCAAAACAACTTTTAGATGGATGATGATGAAGCTCATGGCATGAAAGCTTGTTTAAATGCAAGATCTACTTTGTGATGGTTTGGTATTCTTGTATTAATATTTCCTTGTCCCTAGCAAGAGCTTATGGGGATCTTTAAATGGAAATACTCAAGAATATCCTTGCCATTACAAGAATCTAAAGGTAAAAGAAGCAAAGTTCCTTTACTTAAGGTAAAAATAGAAGATAAAAAGAAGAAAAAAAAAAATTTTGTGTGTGTGTGAAGGAGCATGAAGCTCACGGCAAAGGAGTGGGGGAGGAGAGAAAAAGAGAGCTTTTCACCTTTTAGAAATTTTGAAATGAGAAGAATGAAGAGAGAGAGAGAGAAAGTGGTTTATATATAAAGTGAAATTAGGTTAAATGAGATAAAATAAATTAAAAAAAATTGCACAATGGGGCTCAAATTGGGAGGATCACGCCGGCCATTGCATAAGTGAGAGAGGATTTGATTTTTATTTAACTTTGTTTTGATAGTTTGTGTATTAAAAGTCATAATTTGTAATAAATACTTAAAGACAAATAATTCTTGGAAAAGAAAATGCAATTGAGTGTTTGTAAGGATGTAAGAGTAGGGTGTGGCTTGTGAGTGTAGTAGGTTGTACTTTTGAATAGTAATGAATAGTAATCAAGACAATTTGATTACCCGTAGTAAGAAAAATACAGATAAAAAGGCTATCACTGTATTTTTCATGAATCGAAAAATTATGAAATTTATATTTTTGAAATCCTTATTTAATTTCGATTCAAATGAGTATTCATGAGTAAATTTTCGAAATTCAAGTTTCGGGGTATGTTTTTCTATAACGGGTCTCGTGAAGGCCTGGAATTAAAATTTTCTCAAAATCTGATCTTTTCTTGGTTTGAAACATATTCAAGAACTATATTCAAGATTGGATTTTCTTATAAAAGCTTCTTAATTGGAAACCGAGGAAAAGCCGGATTTAGGGTTCTTAGGTCTCACTCCCATCTTAAGCTATTCTAGTTTAGCGTTTTGGTTTCTGGTTCTCAAGTCATCTTGGTTACTAGAAAAACCGGGGTTTACAGCATGAATCCATTTACTTATGATATCATAGTATCATTGTTATCCAATTTAAAGTGATTATAGAATCTCATACAAAACAAGTGTTATACTAAAACAAACATTAAATCAATTCTGGCCTTGATATTCTTAGGATTATTTCAAAGAATTATCTTACATACATATCCATTTGTCTTTTCTTAATTCTAATGCAACTAGATTACAAGCACAAACAAGTAAAACATTTTAAGGAAATAAACTCACAATGCCATGTTGACTATTCTTCTACACAGATGAGTCGCTCACATAATCCTCTTATTCGAAATAGTCATCGAGGTATAGGTATCTTTCCTTGAAGTCACCTAGTAAAAGAAAATACCTAAAATGAGTATTTCTTGATGATTTTCTTGAATTTTGACAAAACAATGTCATGAGAACGTCAAAGTTCGTATAAAGGAGAATTCTAATTTAAAATGGCCATAACTTGGTCATTTAACTCGGAATTGTGCATATAATATACCGATTTCTACCTACTCGAAAAGATTTATCCATTTTAAAACTATTTTTATCAAACTAAACCATTGAAGCCTCGAAACAGTGGTGATTAGATTCACCACGAATTTTCTAACTCAAAAATAATTTTGTCTCACACTTTATATCATTCAAAATTTGTTTGATAAACACTTAGTTATCTATATAGTTGAAAAATTCTCTTTTTGTAGTTTCTTAACTCATATTTAGTCATGCTCAAGTGTTTGTTGTCTATTCATTTTCTTGAGTAAAACAATGTTAATTGGGAGTTTAGAAAAATATAGTTTTTAAGAATCGATTTTGTAAATCTTTTTAAACAAATATTTTGATTCTTTTTGTTTTCAAAGGATTACCTTATGTTTGAATTATTATTTCTCCTAGATGACCTTTTTCGAAAAGTGATTTTCTTCTTTTTTAAAATTTTTTACGTTAGTGTTATTTTTCCTATTTATTTTCTATACAATTTTTTTTACCCATTTGTTTGAAAAGACCTTAATTTGAAAATTCTCATTCCTTTGTCATAAGGTTTCCTTTATTATGTTTTCATAGAAATCATTTTTTGTATCAAAAATCATTTTTTTTCGATAAAAAAAGTGATATAGAAATGATTTAAAAAGCTTTTCAAAACAAAAGTAGTTTCTAAAATTGTAGTGAATTCTTCTTAAAACTCGGAAAGGAATAACTTTTACTTTTGTTAAATCATAGATTTTATATTTCATATAAACTTATTCCTAAGTGACAAAAGCACCTTTTTATCAAGTTATTTTAGAGCTTTGAAAAATTTGGACAACAATCTTAATGGCATGATCTTATGAGAATATAATAGCAAACAAAAATAACATAAATAATAATATAAAGTCAAGTATTGGGAGTTTTAGCTTCTTCAAGGCTCTCGGGACTAAGAAGTAGACTAGTCACAAAAGGAAAATAAAATAAAATGAAAGAAAAATTTTTTTTGACTTGGTGAGGACAAGTCTATGACTAGAGACTAGTCTTAAAATACCAAGAAATAAATAAATTGCAATGAAAGAAATAAATAAATTACTTTGCATGGAAATAAATAAATTGCAAGTGAGCTTATATGCTTTAAAGAATAGGTATATATATATATATAAATACAAAATAATACTTAGATATAATAACAATAATATGAAAAAAAATAACAACATAAACATAAATATATTTCCATGAACAAAAACAATATATGAATATAGTGTAGCTTTCCTAACATTTAGTTTTTGAAAACTCACACCATGGTCATGTAAAGTTACATGACATGAGAAAAGAAAATATGAAGAAAAGTTTACCTAAAGAAGGTTTTTGAAGTTTTATGTGGTTTTGGGTTTTGTGTAGGTAGAAAGTGGGTTGAGATTATTTTGAAAGAGTTTTGGGAGGATATTTGGAGAGAGTTTTGAGAGGAGAATTTGAGAGAGTTTTTGTAGAGAAATTTGTGAGTAGTAATTGTGTGAAAAAAGTGAAAGACGAGGGGGTATTTATAGGAAAGTGTGGAGTGATTATTGAGTGATTTAAATAAAAAAAATTGAAACAGGGTCGGCCATGAGTGTAAGAGAAGAAGAGAGTTTAATTTATTTTTTTTGTTGATTAAATAAAGTAATAAGTAAGGTAGATGTGAAATAAAGTTATGGAAAAGGTAAAAAGTAAAGGTTATAAGTTATAGTGTTTGTAAGAGTAGGTGTAAAAAAAGTAGAGAGAAAAGAATAGTGTAGAATAGTAATGAATAGTATAATATAAAATAGTCATGACAATTTAAGTACCGGTAGTAAGAAAATACGTGTATAATTGCGATATCTGATATTTTTAGTTACCGAAAAATTATAAAATTGATGTTTCTGAAAACCTTATATTTTTATGAGTCTAATAGTATATTCGGAATATTTTTACTATTCCGAGCTTCGAGACACGTTTTTCAAGAACTGTATCCGTTCGGGTTCAAGACAATTCACCGTTTTACTAATCTAACCTTTTTAAGCTTCCTTATGTAATTACGCGCTATTCTACATACTAAACTCTTACTTAATTTCTCGAGATTGCTTATTCGGGATTGCCAAATTTGAGCTATTACGTCTAACTAGGGTTTTGTTGACTTTGGAGTTCTAGTTGACTTCAATTAGGGTTTTAAGCTAAACTGATTCTAAAAATTTGGGGTTTTCAAGCGAATATTGCAATTGGTTAAGAGTCGTCCGTTTGTCAATAGTGAAGTTTAATTGAATGTGAGTGAATGGTATTTTAGATGTTGAAGAAGTTGAAGATGTCATAATTTAAATTGTAAGAAATGGGATCTAACATTCTAGTTTGCTATCAATAGGTTTGGAATGGCTAGTTAGTAAGGTTCATTGTTTATGCACATGAGAATATAGTCGATCGTTGTTATGGGCTATAATATGACTTCCCATTAAGAAAGTGAAGCTTAGAATGGATGTTGGATTTGAAAAGTTTAAGGAAATTATTTCTGGCACGATTAGTGTGGATCATGGTAATAGTGATGTCGAGATATTACATAGGCATGCACATTATATGACTCATGGGGTTGTATACATATTAATGCAAATTGTGGATGATGACAGTCTGGAGGATCTTATTTCACTTGTTACTGCGTTGGGTGCTAGGTTAATTCTGGAAATATTTATGAAAGTCACAGATCAGGCTATCACACCTCTAGATGTTGTTGGTGGTCGAGATGGCATGAATGAAGAACATGCTAACATGTTAGGCATGCAACAGTTTTGAATTGGTTCATCTTCAAATGTTCCCTCTGTAAGCCCTGGAAAATTTTAGTAAATAATTCCAAGATAAACTTCGAAAATAAACCCTAAAAATCACTCCAAATTAAAACCAAACTTCAACTAGTCCAAAAACACAGTGAATCCAGAAATTTTCGAATCTTGAGAAAAAAGAATTCTTAAAAACAAAGTAAGAACTCAACATACTTCAATTCCAAAACCATACATACAATAAATTCCATACGTAACTCCGACTTATAAAATCGAGTAGTATAAAGCCTAAAAAAAACAAATTATTAAAAAGTAAATAATGAAACTTTCGAAAATATAACTCAATTCTAGAATTCCGAAAAATTAAGAGATATTAAATATTTACAAAAATAAAATTTAAAACAAATTTCTCAAATTAAATATGTTGTATAAACATAAAAATATCAGTTTCCAATTTGGTAAATATCTAAACCGGAAAATCACCCGAAAACCCTAAGTGGAATACCATAGTTTAAGTCCGGCAATCTAGCGTCCTAACCCCTAGAGGTCGAGATGTATTTTAAATATGTAGAATAGCTCGCAGTAATATAAGTTTTTAAAAATATCAGATTGGTAAATTTTTGACCTATTTCAAACCCGTTCGGATACAGACTTCGAAAAGCGTGTCTCGAGGCTGGAGATATAAAAAATATGCCATTAGTACCGTTAGAATCGTAATTTTATAAGATTTCTAAATATATCAGTTATGTAATTTTTCGGGTTATAAAAGTTACAGTTATAATATTTTTATCGTATTTTGATTACCATCGGTAATTAATTAGTTTTTGCACTATTCTTTTATTTCATTACACAATTTTATTATTCTTATAAAGCCTTATATTATTAGATAAATATTTTATATATTATAGAAAATTTTTTTTCTAAAATTTAGTTAATTCGGGCTTTTACGGGATCAGATTCTATTTGAAACCCGATACTAAAAATAAATAAATTAATCTAATAATTGGAAAATATTTGAAAAATATATTTTCATAAAATAATTTTTAAAATTTTCGGGTTATAAAAAATATCATTTATAGCCCATATTTATGTATTTTGATCATATCGGTAACTATTTGATAGTTCACCAAAATAAATTAATATTTATGTTATTTTAATTATGAAAAATATGATACAAATATTTGAATAAATTTTCTATTTTTATTTATTTTATTAAGAAAGTACTCTTACAACTCATACTTTCAAGTACACCTTTCACCCATCACTTCTTCTCACTTCAATCTTTCTACACTTCATATCAATGTCCTTTAATTTACTCCATTTTGACTAAAATAATTATATTCCACTCCTTCTTAAAGAAGCAACACATACACATTAATTACACAATTTAATTTCAAGTCAAATTTCAACAAATTCCTTCCTCTCTCTCTCCCTCATTCATGTGCAGCTCCTCCACTTTTGGTTGCCTTTGTTTTATTTTTTTCTTCTTTCATGCATTAATACACTCATTTCTCTCTCTCTTTCATTTACTCCTTCCCTTTTCATTCCTTAACTTTTTCTCTCTCTTTTTCCTCTCTTTTCTTCTTCATTTTTGCTCTTGTTCTTACAAGAACCAAGCTGCCCCTAATTCTTTTATTAGCTCCCACTCATATTTCTTGAAGATTTTTAAGCAAATTTTCTTCTCAAAGCTTCCATAGGTGATATAGGTAAAGTATAATGAGAGTTTCATGCATCAAATGACATTCTATAAGCTTAAAAGCTGAGAATGATGATGCCAAAATGAAACACTCCTCTTCTCTATGATTATTATCTTGTATCATTATTATTTTCTTGTTTAAAGTAGTTATATTTTGTAGATTTAGCTTTTTGTAGCTTTGATTTTTGTTTATGCCTTAAATCTTGTTATTTGAAGTTATTATTTTTGTTATTGCTTATGATTTATGCATATATTCCTCATCCACATGTGTTCATGCATTTATAACTAGTTTAGTAAACTAGATTTAGTGTTTTGAGTTCATAAAAATGCATTAGACTTTATTTTATGTTCATGGATAACTTGTAGTAGCATGATGATAGTAGGAATGTTTTAGAAAACTCAAGATCTATTTTATTTTCAACAAAAAATCATTTTTGAAAATTCGGTTGAAAATAGAAAATATTTAAAAAGTTGTTTTTTCAACTTCAAAATGTGTATTTTTCATTTAAAATGAAGGGCTTAGGGTATAGACAACATAAATGAATGATTTTGATGAGTAAAGTTTAGATCTATGGGTTTATAGTTTACTACCATGGGTTTCTTTTATGTTTATGTTCATATTAAGTGTAGATCTTGGTTTTGAACTCAAAAAAAAAAAATTATGAAATTCGTATTTTGGCAAAACCCCTATTTAAAAACCACTTTCCATATGTCAAAATGAAGTTTTTACTTTAGAAAATGAAGGCTTAATGTATGTATACTATCAAGACTTCTTTTTACAAAAATCAAATATGATTTTCAAAGATTAACTTTCAAAATAAAGTTCTATTTTTGGATTTTGGCCAAGGCCTAGTTTAAAAACATGTTTTCCAACTTAAAAATGAAGTTTTTATTCAAGATATGAAAGGCTCTTAAGATATGATATGTAAGAAATGGATTTTCATAAGTTTAGATAGATTTTATCAAAAGATATGTCCAAAAATAAATTTGATAAATTCGGATCTCAACCAAGACCAAATTTATCAACTTCAAAACTTGTGTTTTATATGAAAAATGAAGAGTTTAGGTTATAGATATCATTAAATAGTGATTTTTATAAGTTGAAATGAGTTTTGATGAGACTAATGTGTAAAACAAGAAATAGAATCAAGATGGGAAATTTTGAGGTAGTAGTCAATTTGTGAAATTCGTAATTTTGAATAAAGGCCATAAGAACACCTATTATCCAAGCTCAAAATGAAAGTTTTATGTAATAAATAAAGTCCTTAAGTAATAGGTACCATAAAGTTTTAAATTTTAATGCATTAAACAAGTTTTTCCCAAATGAATCATTCAAAAAGTGGATATTCTAAAATCCGGATTTTCGAGTAAATCCTATTTGAAAACATATTTGCAAAGTGTAAAATGCAAATCTTTATGTAAAAATGAAGTCCTTAGTGGCTAGGCATGGTTGCGCTTTAATGTTCTAAGTGTCAAATGATTTTTACTTGAAGGAATCACTCAAAAACTAATTTTACAAAAATTCAGATTTTGGAATCAACTCTACTTGAAGACATGTTTACAAACTATAAAATGGAAATTTTTATGTAGAAATGAAGTTCATAAGTAATAGATATAATGAAGACTCAATTTTAACAAAAATAATTATATTTTCTTAAGTAATAAATCCAAAACAAATGGAAATGATCAAAGTTAGAAAACTAGATTTTTCATAAGTACTTGTTATTATGGTCTTGCAAAATAAAAAGTTATAAAATTTTCTTTTAGCAAAAATCATCAAGATCATGCATACATTAAACTCATCTCATGTCATTCATGTTAGGAAATCATCAATATTGCATGTATAGCTAATCTATATAGTAGGAACATTACAAACATTTACAAAACTATTTTTCGGAATTGAAATTGCTACTGTCAACTGATCGACCTTTTTGAAGCTTCAAAGTTTTCAAAACTTAAATATAATATTAGAAATAGATAGATCTTTCGAAGTAGATAGAAATCGATATATAATTTGCGAAATTCCGAGTTAAAATGACCAAGTTATGGCCGTTTTAAGTTGGAATTTCCGCTTAGGACGAGAATTACGAATTTGATAGTTTGTATAAGCTCGTTTGGATTAGTTTGAGTTGAAATACTTATTAGAGTATTTCTTCCTTTTTAGGTGACCCCGAATTCGACGATTCCCTACCACCGGATTACTTTTACTAAAAGACCGGTGATCCAATGGCCGAGTGAGTTTTCTCCTTTTTGTTACCTTGTTTGTGCTTGTAGCTAGTTGCATTAGAATTATAGGAACAAGATAAAAATCAATATGAATGGGGATGGGATATATGATGAGACTGTGATGAATGTATGCCAAAGAATACTAAAGCATATCGAAACCACGATTCGATTGGATAACTGCACTGTTCATATTATTACTGTTATGTGTATGATATTGGTTGGTCATTCTAAAGAATATGAATATTTTGACCTAAGCAAAAATTTAAATTGGTCATGCATCGCATCGGACATATTGCATTTGGTAGCGTGCTACTCCTACGCAGGTCGATCGGTATGGTCCGATGATGACTCGTTTGGATAACGAGACCGGTGCCAGAGCTCATTCATGGGAACTAAGGCGCATGGGATGCATTCCATGGGTGAGCCTAGCCGAGTCGAGTGCTATGAGCCGAGGGCTTGGGGACTAGCAGTGTCGTGTAGACTTCAATACCATTCCTAACCCAAGATACGGAGGGCATAAATCCGTTCTGTGTGTGGGTTCCGGATACCCATACATAATTGTTTGCTCATGTGTTTGTTCATGCATAGCATATGGTTGATTATAACTTGCTTGTTATGGTACGAATTAAGGGAATTCTCACTAAGCTAGTGTAGCTTATACCCCAATAGTTGTTTAAATGAACAGGTTATCTCAAGAATGCAAAGTGGGGACCGAAATGGTTGGAGCCGAGAATGACTTCGGGATTTCGGCAAAGAATAAGAATGTTTGAAGTTATCAGCTAGGTTTTATGATTTGCCTTGTAATAGTTTATGTAGGGAAGTCTTTGGATGAATGTAATTGAAGTTTAATGATTTGTATTTTGAAGTATATGATTCGTATATGAAGTATAGTGTTTGTATCTGAAGTATAGTGAATTGTATTCCTTTACATTGTTACTCAAGTGTATCAATATAAAATATATCTCTCCAATGTGTCTCCTCTATGTGTTAGACGCCTTGTACATAGTATGGAAGCCTTCGCATGAAGAGCGGTCATTGAGGCTTTAATATTGTGTACGACGGACTGCCACGTTTAGGATACCCTTCGGGGCGTGACACCTTCACAAAATGAAGGTGTTGTGCTAGTTTCACCCATACATTATGAACAATATGTTCCTATGTCAGTGGATGACAATGTCAGAATTTAAAAGAGAGTTGCATATGAAGTGGCATCGGTGTTTACCGCTAGGCTAGAAGATGATCATTTCAATGGTTACTATCATGTGGATGAAAATGGTGATACAAAGGAAGATGAGGTAGACGAAGAGAATCACAATGTTGTGGAAGAAGAAGTTTAAAGGGGGAATGTAAGCCCTCATTCTCTTAGCAACCTGAATTTGGTTTCGGAGATTGGAACTGGAAACTGAATCCCTAAAAGAATACTTTAGGACTAGTTAGATCTGGAAACCCGAATTTCGGAAATCCCGAGAACGAAATCTTGGAACTATAGAAATGAGTTAGCTTTAGAATGTAGCTCTAAATATTTTATCAAAACATAAAAAGATCATATTTCAGAAAAATTCATTTGTTTTGGGCCCGATCGAGGCCTGTTCTTGAAAAACCGATCCTCGGGACTCGAAAATAGAAAATATTATATAGGACTTGTTAGAACCGAAATTTAATAAGGAATACAAAAATATGATTATAAAAATTTTTCGATTTATAAAAATTATATTTATAGCCTTTTATCATATTTTCATTACTACCGGTATAATTTAATTGTCTAATCTACTTTTTGATTTCTATCACACTATACACCAAGTACAACCACCCATATCCTATTCTTATATTCTTACAACCTATTGTTACAATCTTACATCATTTTCCTTACATTTTCTTTTCCAATACAACATTTACTACTTAAATTACTTATTAAATTTGAATTTTATTACACAAAATAAATCAACACATCTCTTTCTCTCTCCCCCCTCTTCCAAAACAGGCGTGACACCCACCCACCCACCCACCACATGCCCACAAATTGTTTTATTTTCTTCATTTAATTAATCACACAAACCTTAATTTCTTTTCCTATATGACCTCTCTTTTACCGTTCACTTGTTCACTTTTCTCTCTTTCTTCACAAAATCAACTTTTTGAAAAAATTTTCCGTCCCTCTTCCCCTCCTTCTAGCCATGAGCCTCCCTCTCCCACACACACATACACTCACAATTTTTCTTCAAGTTTTCATACTCCAAACACTAAATAGGTAATAGATCTTGACCTTATCACAATAAAACATGTAATGGCAAGATCATACATGTGTGGTTCCACCAAAATCCCCATGAGCATTATGCTAAGGATGTGGAAAATACTAGAGCATGATATTCTTGCCATCACAATGGATCTTGTTATTTAAGTTGTTTTGTTATTATTTTTCTATATTATGGTCATATGATGTTTTTAATGATATTTTGTGCACATATTCTTTCTTTAACCTCATCTTCATAATGCTTATATTTCATTTGCATCCATGACTTGTATGACATAATAGATCTATTTGCTTAGAGTGCATAAATGCCATAGATTTTTGTTTTTATGTACACAAAAGACTTATAGTAGCTTGATAATAATGAGAATATGTTAAAAAGTTCAAGATCTATTTAAGTTTCAACAAAAATGATTTTTGGCAGTTTGGATGGAAAAGGAAACCTATTTAGAAAACCTATTTTTCAACTCCAAAATGAAGATCTTGTATGTAAAATGAAGGACTTAGGTGATAGGTATCATAAATGAAAGATTTTTATGAGTTGAGCTTAGTGTTACTAAGAGAAATTTTCAAAACAAGAAAAAGGTTATAAAAAATAGGTTAGAACTTGTTTCAACCCCAATGAGAGCTTGAAATTCGTAACTAGGATGAAATGTTAAGAAAATACCTATTTTATAACCCTAAAATAAGAGTTCTATTAAAGAAATGGAAGCCTTAGGGAGTAGGTTTGGTGAGGACTTAATTTTAGAAAGATTAAATGAGTTTTTCACAAGAAATAATCTCAAAAATAAGTTTCAAAATTCGGATATAGAAAAGACCTCCATTAAAACAGCTATTTCCAAATGCCAAAATGAGGATTTTAATAGAAAAATAGAAGCCTTAGGAATAGATGTAATAAAGTCTTGATTTTGATAAGAGTAAATGGATTTTATCAAAATACAAACCTAAAACAAAGGAAAGGTTTCCAAACATAGATCAAACAATATTTTCATTTCCTAAAATTATGTAAAATTCGTCACTAGGCAAAACCTATATTTAAACATCTATGTTCCAACTCCTAAATGGAGAATTTTATTAAGATAATGAAGGTATTTGTTATATAGGTCATCAAGGCTTTATCTTAGCAAAAATATGGATGATTTTCAAAGAGATAAAGCTAGTTTTCCTCAACCAAGTGTTCTTGAAGTTGTTACAAAGTAAAGGTTTTCCAAAAATTCTTTTTAACCAAAAACCATTAAGGATATACATGTAGATAGCTCATATCAAGTCATTCATAATAATAATTTGTAGATATTGCATGCACATATAATATACTTGGTAGGAACAATGCAAATTTCACAAAGCAATTGCAGAAATGCTATTTTTAGCTACTGATCACATCTGATCCGAGATTTCCAAAATGTAAAAGTTTTCAAAAATTAAGAATAACATCGTAAATAGTATATCTTTCGAAGTAGATAGAAAACGATAGCTTATTTATGAAATTCCGAGTTAAAATGATCAAGTTATGACCGTTTTAAGTTGGAATTTCCATTCACCACGAAAATTACGAACTTAAGTTTTTATTTAATAGGTTGGAATTGGTTATGGTTTGAAATACTCATTTGGGTATTTCTTTTGTTTAGGTGATTTCGAATAAGGAGAATTCTTGTTTCTGGATTGCTACTATTAGAGACCGGTATCCTTGGCCGAGTAAGTTCACCTTCTTTAAATTACATACTTATGATTATGCTTGTAATGATAGTGGCATTAGAATTAGGATAAGATAAAATTTGAATGTGCATGTGAATTTTGCTTGGTTGAATTAATAATAAGAATATCGAAATGGGAATTATTATAAATATATGTATGATTTAGTATAGAATTGAAGTGTCTGAAATTCCTATGATCGCCTATAATTCAATTAAATAAGATGCCATGACCATATAACTAAATTGCCCATGCATAACATATGTGATTCACATTACATTTGTTATTATACCTTTGTAGGAAGAAGGCATAATAGCTAGGCAACGGGTGGGCCTGAAAACTCAAATATTGGCATGGGGTCGCCTGAATTAAAATAGAAGTGGAGTAGTCACTTGAATCAACTACATAATAAATGAGTGGGTGGGAACTTGAAACAACCACTAAATGAATGATAAAAATTGAAATCTATGATAGTATGAACCTGAAACACCTAACCTCGAATGGAGGGCGTAAATCTATTCAACATAGGACTCCCGGAAAGTCCTATGTATTGTATGATCATGTGCTTGTGCATTTTATGTGATTATCTAATATAACTTGCTTGCCTCATTGTTGGATTGAGTATTTAATTTTTGGAAGTGAATCTCACTAAGCTAGCGTAGCTTATAACCTCATAGCTTCTTTTTGATGTAGTTCCTGTACATATGGTTGCATCCCTGGACTTGGCCAAATTAGATAATGTGAAGTTAGGAGTTTCCCTTAGAAGTTTATGATTAGCTTTGTATATCCTTTCGTAGGAAGCCTAAGCTCTCAGGTTGTTATTAAAAAACTGATATCCGGACTTAGTATTTTGCAAGGGAAATGCCCCTTACTATTTTGTAAATGATCCTGAGATATCTTTGGTTTATGTTTTTATGCTTATTCTATCAAGTTGAACTATCTATCTCCAACTGCATATGTATTCTATTATCGTAAGAGAATGCTATGCATCTCATACAAGACTTTTGAATGACTGGGGTAGTAATTCTTAAGTCTTATTTAACATACGGTGGACTGTTACGTTTAGGGTATCCTTTGGGGCGTGACAGTGAATATTGGAAGTTTACTTGTCCCACATTGCTCAATGCCATGTAATGTAATGTCAAGTCAGGCATCAGTAAGAGATACTATTCCTTATTTTAATGTAGGTGGTGGCGGTGATGGCTATGTGACGTTTGAGGATGAATTGGATGCTATGTCTGCTAATATTTGTGTTAGCCAATAATTAGTGAAGCGAATGATGTTCAAGACAAAGGATAACCTAATTGAGGTTGTGAAATCTTTTCATATTAGAACACAGTGCAACTTCTGTGTTGATGATTCAAAGAAAACCTTATAGACTGCTCATTGCACCAAAGGTGATCAAGGTTGTTCATGGCGGATATGGGCTTGTTTGAAAAAACTAGAAGGTTTGTTTGTAATTACTAAGCTTAGTGGTCCCCACTCCTTCACTAATCCGTTACTTGAGCAAGACTATTCATAAATAGACTCAAATATCCCAGCTCGAGAATTTATCAATTTTGTTCGGAAAAATCTAAACTATAAGGCAAAGGAGCTTAAGGCTCATTGCTTGGTTGTATACGGGTATATGGTTTCCTATAGAAGAATTTGGGAAGGTAAGAAAAAAACAATTGCTATGGTTTATGGTGATTGGGTGAAATCTTACAATGAACTCTGAAAGCTATTCTAAGCAATCAAGTCAACTGACCTGGGCTCGGTAAGCGAGTGGGGCTGGACAAGATCATCTCAACTAGATGAGGTGCATTTTAAGTGGGTCTTATGGAGCTTTGGCCCTTAAGTGGAGGCCTTCAAGCATTATAGGCTGGATGTTTGTGTTGAAAATACATTTCTATATGGCAAATAGAAGCACTTGTTGTTCGTGGCATGTGGTGTAGATGGAGACAATCACATCTTACCCTTACCCTTTTATCTGGCACCATCTGAGTCTAAAGATGCATGGTCATGGTTTTAAAGAAATTAAAGCAAGGGTTATAGACATAGGGGAGAGGAGACTATATGCCTCATTTCAGATGGAGGGACTGGTATTAATGGGGCAGTTGATGATGCAGTAATGGGTGGAAACCTCCATTTGCAGTGCACGATTTTGTGTATGACATATTTCCAGTAATTTCAACAAAGTTTATAAGAATAAGAGGTACAAGAACTTAGTAATATACGCAGCATTTCAAGCGCAACCCCGTAAATTCGAAAAGTCTATGGAGCTTGTGAAAAATATTGATGAAGTGTTTTAATAAAATTGATTTTGTAAAGACCCGACATGCTCAATTCTCAAATTAAGCACACCAAGTCCCCAACCACGTATAACTCTTACGAATTATACGTAAGGTTGTCTTTAAAGAAGGTGTTTATGTTGAACATTGCTATCCGATTTTAGATTGTGAAATCATTCAATTAGATTCTGGCAACAACTGGATTTAGCAGTGGAAAAATAAACTTTAATAAAAACGTTTCTACATAAAAGCATTTCAAACTTCCACTATTGAAAGTGGAAAAACTTTCAGTTAGATAAATATTTACAAAGCTTATTTACAAAACACAGGCACTAACAAGCCTTAAATGAAAATACGAATTTATAAATAAATCCAGTCCTCTTACAAAACAAAACAAAAGGAGAAACAAAATACAAATAATATCTCGATCCTATCACACTTCACTCATTCTCCCATATCTTCAGAATCGCCCAAAACCCGAGACAAACATCATCACATAATCATCATCACCATCACCATCCTCATCAACATCAACATCAACAACAACAATAAGAACAACAACATCAACAAGAACTCATCATCATCAACTTCATCAACATCATCTTTATCAACAAAACCTGTAAAAAAATAACAACAACAAGAATGAGCCGAAGCCCAGTACACAGCAACACAATCACACACGGAGTGACACACGAGCTTAACTAAATGCAAATGCAACAATCACAAGTTATTATCTTTCTTTAAGGTAAACAAATCAACACGGGAGTATTCAAACTCCAGACATCAAGGATATTTGGGGGTCCTGAGCAACGATCACGACGCTTAGGGGGTTGATATAAGTAGTTCAGATACTTATATCTCCTAGATGATATATCCATAAAAGAGAAAATAACTTCATCTAGGGTTAACAGCCGTTACACAACTTCACTTATCTTAGTCCATAACATCACTTAGTCCAATTGTTCCCATAAACATTTGAACTAAATCATATTATTTCATTATAAGCTTAAGCAAACGTTACGCCGATACCATTTTCCCCATCAGTTACCCGCCGTACCACTTAGGAAAGTCTTATCAAAAGACAGGGGTGGCTTAAGCGCCTAATCTACCGTGCCCCCAATCTGAGCAAGGTGCTACTCCCCGAACCGGATACCGATCTGCCATCTAGGCTAGATACGGATTTAAATAGCGTAAGAGACATCCAATTCAAACAAAGGTTTAAGTTTTTCTATATTAAAATTTATTAAAGATATGCCTATCCTAAGCAAAGAACAAACACGTTACTGTGTACCTTATATACGAAATCCAAACATAGCCTCGAAAGGTAAAGTAGAAGCTATCTCAGAAGATATATCTCATATCTACCACTGGTTCAAGAAACAACTCTTATAAGAACCTAAACCAACATCCACTTCAACAAACTCATACAAGAACTTATATCAATTATTCACTAATCTCTAACTCATTTTATTAAATCCTATTTGATCAGACACTAATGTGGAACCCCACTATGGCTGCGAATATCGCCCCGCCAAAATATGGACAGTTTCTTTGTCTGTCAAAGAATTTCTTTTCTCTTTATTTATAGTGTTTTATTACAAAAGCATTAACAAAGAATTCATAAACCAAAAACATTCATTTCCAAGTAAACACACATTTGAAACAACATATTCCCCATATTGATCAAAGATCATCCTATTTCATTTATCTAAGCTAATTAATAGCTATTAACCCATTTTAGCTTAACCTTAGTCAAATTGATTAGAATTAGTCATTTAAGTCATTTACTAAGCCAAGGTGATCAAACTATATCAATCTAATTCATTTTAGCTTAGTAAAGTTCATTAAGCCAAGTTAGACTTAGATTAATTACTATTTCATATATATCTAAGACCTATGTCAATTCGAGCTTACATTAACTTAAACTTAGCCAAATTCATCAAAGTTAAACAATCTAATCCATTTTAGTTCCTTCAAGTTCATTTAGTCAAGTTGAACCTAGGTTTGTTAACTAAGTTCATTTTATAACTAACTTCTAGATTTAATCTAATTATTTGTTAAATCTATAAATCTACTTAACCATTTTAATTACATGAATTAATTCACTTAACACATCAAATATCACTTATCTATCTCATTTTATCTAAAAAAG
This sequence comes from Combretum micranthum, assembly GCA_024138025.1. Lineage (NCBI taxonomy): Eukaryota > Viridiplantae > Streptophyta > Magnoliopsida > Myrtales > Combretaceae > Combretum > Combretum micranthum. The sequence continues at coordinate 5,014,340 of JAMXBD010000003.1, forward strand.
ATCCATTTCCTAAGCAAAAACACATTTAACAAACAAAAACAAGTTTTTGACTTTGTTTTGAAAAGTGTTGCAGCTGGAAAGAATCAAAATTTAAGCATTGATAAGTTTTGAATTTGTAAAAACTCAAAACATGAAAATTATAGAACTCTTTCTAAGCTTTCCAATGCAACTTGAATCACCTCAATCGGAGGTCGTATGAAAAAGTTATGGCTAAAATACAAACGGCTGCGAAACAGGAGAAGTCTGCACGACCGAGTGCATGGCCGTGCTCGAGGCCGTGCAGAGCATGAAAAAGTGACCCGAGACAAAGTTTTAAGCATTTTAAGGGCTTCATGGGCATGTGCATGGCCGTGCATAAGGTTCTGCACACTGGAACGACAAAATTACGAAATCCTTTGTTCTTGAAATGCATTTTACACTTTTCAAAGTTGTTTAAACTCATTCCAAAGTTCCCAAAGCTTGTTATATGATCAATATAATATTCAAACAACATAAACTTCACATTCATCACATCAAACATCTCAACTTCATCAACCTCATAACCACTATTCATCATCTTCTTCCTCCAACTCAACCCATATCAACTTCAACTCAACAATTACAAAAATAACATCACTTTCAACCCAATTCAACATCAATTAATCATTACAATTGTAAATTGCAAGTAAAAACAAAGAGAAATAGAAATAGAAAACTTAGCTTTTTAGCTAAATCATGCAATTCCTTCTTCTTCTAGCTTTGATTCCTCTTTCCTATCTTCTTGCTTAGTGTTAATTTATCTTCTTGATCTTGTCTATGGTTTGAGATTGAGAAGGAAAGATCAAAGAAAGAAAGAGAGAGAAAGAAAGAAAGAAAGAGAAGAAGGAAAAACCATGGAAATAAAGAAGAAGAAGAGAGGCAGAGGATATAGAGTTTAAAAGAAAAGGATAGGGCTAAATTAATATAAAGGATTATATGTATAATTTTAGAACTATTAGATCAAATATCTATAGTTTCGAGAGTATTTAAAAGTTTGTTTCAGAATCAATATGTTAGAAATTAAGAACTTGCAATAAGAACTTAATTTGAGAATTTATTTTAGATAAAAGATATTTAATTTGAGTTCGGATTTAAGAACTGATATTTTTATTCAAGCAAATGAACTCAAATTTTGTAAAGATTTAGGATTTAGTGTTTACGCTAAGAATCAAGAGTTTAGGAATCCTCTAAACATTTCAATGACTTGTTTAGAGAATTTAGATTTCAAATCTCAAATTTCATTTAATTAATTACTAATCTAACTTTGTCAACTTGTCTATTTATATCCTATGATTCATTTTATTCATCTAATCTATCTAAACTCAATTTCTAATCTAGGTGAAGATTTGGGGTATTTCAGATTTAGATGGAGATTTGATCTTATGCAAGGGGGCATGGACCCTAGCATTTGATGGATTTTATTGTTTTTCTCATACCCCAAAGGGTACCCTAAACGCGATAGTTTGCCACACTCAATATTAAGGTTTATGTATGATAACCTTAGTCATCCCAAAAGTCTTGATATCGAGTGTAAGACGTACTTTTATGATCGTAGTGGACCAAACTTTTGATCATGCCGTTTAAGTAGTTATACACAATAGCAATTAAGAAAATAAATCATAACAATATAACCAAGGTTCATAAAAACTATTAAAGAGTCTTTACAACATTAAGGAGCATTCCCCTATTAAAGATAATTAAGTCTAAATAGGAGTTTATCATAAAATGATTTTACTTTTGAAACTTCTCTTGGAATCCATATCTATTTCTAGTTTACTCTTCCATCCATAAGATCTTAGCTTGAAGGCATTACCTGGGTAAAATAACCTCTTAGTTCCAACCAAAGGTATAGTAATAAATGCAATGAAATTACCTGATGATATGCATGAATCAATTTAATTAAATACTCATCGCATAATTAAATGTTTTTGGGTGATCATTTAATTTGCATATAATCATTCTTACACTAATTCAAACATTCATTATAAACAATTCCCACCTTAATATGTTTAATCGTAATTTTAACCAAGTATTAAAGCACATACATTTTTCATTTTATCTTTTCCTTAATTCTAATGCCACTATTTACAAGCAAAATCATAAGTGCAAATAAGTAAGAAATAAACTCACTCGACCATTTGTGCGGATACTTTTAGTCAAGGAAAACCACGGGACACAGGATCTCGGCCTCCACGTCACCTAACAAGAGAAATACCCAAAATGAGTATTTCTTGGAAGTTCTACTTAAACTTTGTAATTCTATTTTACTAAGTTCGTTAAAATTCGTATAAAGGGAAATTCCAACTTAAAATAGCCATAACTTGTTCATTTTAGCTTGGAATTTGCATATAATATGCCTGTCACGCCCCATAGGGTACCTAAACGTAACAGTTCGCCACATACTATATAAGATTCCCGAATTACCACCTTAGTCTTTCGAGAGCCTCATATAGATGTAAGGCGTACCTTTACAACAATAGAGTACAAGTCCGAATGGAGATAAAAGCTTAATTTGGCATACATTAGCAGTAGGATATAATTCATGAGACATAAATAAATATTACAAATTCTAAGGGGCATTCCCCCGCAAAAGAATATTTAACGGTCCATTACAGTCATCCAAGTCTTAGAAGTTTTCTATGGAAGTCTAATACAGAAATTACAACTTCTAGGGAAAACTCCTAGCTTTGGTACCTATTCAGCCGGGTCACATCGCCTAAGCCACAAATGGGAAAGCTGCAAAAGGAAGGGACTGTAGGGATGTAAGCTAACTAGCTTAGTGAGTGTAATCTCCCACAATAACATTTATGTCACAACAATTCAATCAAGTTATTAATCAAGCAAGTGTATGCATCAAACACATGAGTTCAACATACATATGACCAACCGGAAATCATATGTGGATGGAATTGCGCCCTCCATCCCGGGTTAGCAGATTAACGACTACTGCGGTACTAACAATATGCCGTTTATGGTTCACGGTTAACCTACGATTATTCGATGTCGTTTATGGTTCACGACTAACCTACGATTATTCGATGTCGTTTATGGTTCACGACTAACCTACGATTATTCGATGTCGTTTATGGTTCACGACTAACCTATAAATGCTAATGCTCCTTCCCTTTATGATATGCACATGTCAAATTTAGCATTAGTCCGAGTAGTTGATTAAGTTACTTTAACTAGGCGATCAAACAATTTCTCAGACAATCCACCATAGCTAACTACACATCCAAAATTTATCACCCGGTTTCGATATTCTTAATTTGAGTTCTCACATCATCATCAATCATATAATTTCCCTTTAATCCCCATCATTCATATTCCATTCATTTGGCCTACATTCTAGTGCACTACTTTACAAGCACATACAATAAATGAATCGGGAAGAAAAACTCACTCCGCCATTGGTACACCTGTCTTCTAGTAATAATAGTCCGGAGGCAAGGATTCAACGTCCTCAGGTTCACCTAATCATATAAGAAATACCCTAATAAGTATTCTACCAACTTAGAACACTAAAACTCTAAGAAAACTTAGTGAAACCGAAATCGCGTCATTTTCGAAGTTCCGTTTTAAAATGGCCATAACTTGGTCGTTTTAAGTCGGAATTTCGCAAATTTTATACCGATTTCTATCTACTTCGGAAGAGCTTTCTAAATATGAAGTTTAAATCAAGTTTTGAAAATATCTAAGCCTCGGAATTGAGGGATCAGATCTGTACAGCAGGTACATGGATTCCAAAAATGCGGTTTTCATGAATGCACTTGTGATTCCTAAGTGCAAGATGAAACTAGATGCCATGGTAATGATTTTCCCTATCATGTATGTCATGATATGAACTCTAATGAGCCTAAGTTATTATAGCTCTTTAGGTTTAAAGAATTTACATAAACTTTTCTTAGAAAACCATCTCATTTTAATGTTTCACAAGTGAGTTTGCTACACTTAGTCACACCTACATATTGCAAGGATTTTCTTTTAGGAAAAGTCTATTTTTCTTAAAGAATTTTGACCCTCATATTAGTTATATCCTAAGGCCTTTATTTCTTTAATAAAATCCACATTTATAAACTTTTAAGTGGGTCATTTGCTATGGGGTTTCCAAAAATCCGAATTTACAAAAGTCCAATTTTCAAGTTGATTCTTTTAGGAAAAATATATTTTGTACTTAATATTTTAAGTGTTTATTATATCTATATCCTAAGGACTTCATTTATTTAAGAAAATATCATTTTTGAAGTTGGAAAAATAGTGTTTTCTAACCCTACATCCATTATTACGAATTTTGTCTACATGACTTTTAGCTCAAAACTTCTATGGACTTCATTTCTTGTTTCCAACATTATCTTTAGTAAAATCTCATTTAGACTCATGAAATATATACCAAACATTATCTATTACTTATAGGCTTCATTTTCTTGAAAAATATGTTAGAAGTTGATAAAAGTGTTTTTATCCTAGGTTTCCAAAGTCATCCGAATTTACACTAGTTCATATTTTGAAAAGTGTTTTCCTTTTTGACTTTATTAACTTATCTAACCATAGATCTACATATAAGGAAGGTTATTTACTAAAGACAAAAGCATTAAAGACTATTAATGCACATAAACACAATAATGATGAACCTTAAATGCCTACATGAACATGAGTAGTAAAATGATAGATCTATTATTCCATATGCTCAAATGAGTTTTGAAAACATAAAACTATATTTTTCTAAAAGATCTTTGGTTTAAAAACACTTTTTGTTGGAGGAACATAAAGCTTTTGGTATGAAAGCTTCTTTAAAAGTTAGATCCACTTTGTAATGGTTCGGTATTCTTGTCTTGATATCTCATTGTCCCTACCAAAAGATCATGGGGACACTTGGTTGAAATATCCAAGAATTACTTAGCCATAACAAAGATCTAAGGATGGAAAGGGTAAAAGGCTTACTTACTTGAAGTGGAATGGAGATGTAAAGAGGAAATGGAAGTTTGTGTGTGTGTGGGGGAGCCTCAAAACTTTCGGCCAAGGAGGAAAATGAGAGGTTTTTGAGAGCTTCTCACTTTCCAAAAGTTGAGAAATGAAAGAATGAAGAGAGAGAGAGGAAATATAGCTTATATATGAAGTGGACTTAGGTTAAAGAAGTGAAAAAAAATTTCAAAAAGAGCATGTGGGGGGGGGGGGAACTTGATTTGTTCCATTTTGATTTGCCTTTGATTTGATTTTGCATCACTTGTCATAATTGTAATAAAGTTGAAGGGAAAAAGTTATGGAAGAAAGGAGTTGATTTGAGTGATGGTAAGGGTTAATTTGTAGGTGTGCTAATAGGTAGACTAGGTAGTACTTGTGAATAGTGATGAATAGTTGACAAGACAATTTAATTTCCGGTAGTAATGAAATACGAATAAAAAGGCTATAACTGTATTTTTCATAACCGAAAATTATGAAAAATATATTTTTGAAATCCTTATTTTATTTCGGTTCAAATGAGTACTCATAAGTATATTTTTGAAATTCTAGTTCCGGGGCACGTTTTTCTATAATGGGTCTCGGGATGACCCGGAATTGAAATTTTCCAAAAATCTGATATTTTCTTGGTTTGAAATATAATTAGGAACTATATCAAATTTAAATTTTCTTATAAAAGTTTCTTAATTGGAAACCGAGGAAAAGCCGGAATTAGGGTTCCTAGTTCTCACTCCAGACTTGAGCTATTCCGGTTTAGGGTTTTGGTTTCCGGTTCTAGGGTTATCTTGGCTACTTGAAAAACCGGGGTTTACAACCTACCCACCTTAAAAAGAGTTTTGTCCTCAAAACTGAACTGACGTACCTTGATTCTCAAACAACTCGGGGTATTTCCTTCGGATTTCCTCTTCGGCTTCCCAAGTGCTTCCTCAGAAGTGTGGTTTCTCCACAATACTTTAACATATCTAATCTCTTTATTCCGAAGCTTCTGAGTCTTCTTATCCAAGATTTCTACTGGATGCTCTTCGTAGGTGAGATTTTCCTTTAACCGAATAGGTTCCAACTCCACTATCCGCTCAGGGTCAGGTACATACTTTCTTAACACTGATACGTGGAACACATTATGAACTCCCGACAAATTCGGCGGCAGGGCTAGCCGATAGGCCAAATCTCCCACTCTTTCCAAGATCTCAAAAGGTCCAATATACCTTGGGCTTAATTTCCCTTGAGCCCGCATTCTCTTTATGCTCTTGATTGGGTTTATCTTCAAATAGACATGGTCGCCTACTTGAAATTCCAGTTCTCTTCTCTTCAGATCAGCCCAACTCTTTTGTCTGTCTTGAGCCTCTTTCATTTTCTTGAATAACCCGGACTTTATCAGCTGCTTCTGAACCAATTCAGGACCAATAGCTAGCTTTTCCACATCATCCCAAAACAGAGGGGACCTACAACGCCGTCCATATAAGGCTTCGTATGGTGGCATCTGAATGGTTGAGTGGTAGCTATTGTTATAGGCAAACTCGATTAGGGGTATATGATTATCCCAACTTCCTTTGAATTCCAATATGCAAGCCCTTAACATGTCCTCTAAGGTCTGAATGGTTCGCTCAGACTGTCCATCTGTCTGAGGATGGTAGGCAGTACTGAAATGCAACTTGGTGCCTAGGCTCTTTTGTAGGCTCATCCAGAACTTTGAAACAAACCTTGGATCCCGATCTGAAATGATTCCCGCTGGAATACCATGGAGTCGCACAATCTCCTTGATGTATATCCTAGCCAATTTGTCCAACGAATAGGTCATATTAATTGGTAGGAAGTGTGCTGACTTCGTCAAACGGTCCACTATTACCCAGACTGCATCACATCCAGTGGAGGTTCTCGGGAATCCACACACAAAGTCCATTGAAATTTGATCCCACTTCCATTCGGGGATAGGTAGTGGCTTTAATAATCCTCCTGGCCGTTGATGTTCCACTTTGACTTGCTGACACACGGCGCACTTCATAACATAATCCGCCACATCCCTCTTCAATCCATTCCACCAATAGTGGCTTTTTATGTCCTGATACATTTTTGTACCTCCCGGATGCACAGTGTAACCGGAGTTGTGAGCTTCGCTCATGATCTTTTCTCAATTCTTCATCTTCCGGTACACAATCTTCCTTTCATTCTAACCACCTCTTCATCATCCAGGGTAAAGTCACTATACTTCCCTTTGAGCACTTCTTCTTTGATCTTCCTTATCGCCTCATCATATCTTTGGGCTTCTTTAATCCTGTCGATCAAGGTGGGTTCCATAACCAAATTTGCTATCTCCACTTCGACATCTTGCCCTACGAATTCAATTCTTAACCTTTCGAATTCCTTTATTAGCTCTTTTTGCTCTGTGATTAGGCCTGCCACTTCTCCATAATTCTTTCTGCTCAAGGCGTCAGCCACAGCATTTACCTTTCCCGGCAGTAATTTATTCCCAAATCATAGTCCTTTATGAGTTCCAACCACCGTCTCTGCCTCATATTTAACTCCTTTTGTGTGAACAAGTATTTGAGACTCTTATGATCTGTGTACACTTCACACCTTTGTCCATACAAATAATGTCTCCATAACTTCAAGGCAAAAACCACAGCGGCCAACTCCAAATCATGTGTTGGATAGTTCTGTTCATGAGGCCTTAATTGCCTGGAGGCATAGGCAATGACTTTTCCCTCTTGCATCACACATCCGAGGCCATTCCTAGAGGCGTCACTATGCACTGTGTAAGGCTTTTCGGGTCGGGCAATACCAAAATTGGAGCTGATACTAAGCGCCGTTTCAACTCTTGGAAACTTTGCTCCCTCTTATCTGTCCATTCGAATTTCTCATTCTTTTGCGTCAGTTGAGTCAGAGGTTTGGCAATCTTGGAGAAATCCTTTACAAACTTGCGGTAATAACCAGCCAAACCTAGGAAGCTTCTCACTTCGGTCACCGTTTCGGGCTGTTTCCAATCCACTACTGCTTTGATCTTTTCGGGGTCAACCGATATTCCATCTCCCGTCACTACATGTCCAAGGAAAGATATCTTATCCAACCAAAAATCGCACTTAGATAGCTTGGCGTACAATTTATTTTCTCTTAAGGTTTGTGCCATCCTTAGGTGCTCCTCATGTTGTTCCTGGTTTTGGAATAGATCAAAATATCATCTATGAACACGATTACACACTTATCCAAGAGTGGTTTGTAAACTCGGTTCATAAGGTCCATAAATGCAGCGGTGCATTGGTTAACCCAAATGGCATCACCAAGAACTCATAGTGCCCGTACCGTGTACGAAAGGCTGTCTTAGGCACATCTTCGGCTTTATTCTCAATTGTGATAACCCGAGCGCAAATCAATGCGCGAGAACACACTGCCCCTTGAAGCTGTCAAAGAGGTCATCAATCTGGAAGGGGGTATCGATTTTGATGTGACTTTATTCAACTCCCGATAATCGATACATAATCTCATAGACCCGTCCTTCTTCTTTACAAACAACACCGGTGCGCCCCATGGCGACACGCTGGGTCTTATGAATCCTTGATCCAAAAGCTCCTGCAATTGGGTTTTAATTCCTTCAATTCCACCGGGCCATCCGGTATGGTGCCTTTGATATCGGCTCTGTACCTGGAGCTAGAGTGATTTCAAAATCAATCTCTCTTTTTGGTGGTAAACCGGGTAAGACTTCAGGAAATACATCTTCAAACTCATTTACCACGGGTATGTCCTCTTTTCTCCTTCTCCTCTCTAATCCAGGCATCTTCTATTGGCACAATTTCCTCATCTTCCATCATTAGCTCGAAGGAGCTTAACCGTAATCTCTTCGTGATCTCTCCAAGGAAGTCTACTCTCTCCTTCCTGTGGTCATCAAAACTTATCATCTTTCTTTGACAGTCCACAATGGCTTTAACCTTACTTAGCCAATTCATCCCAAGGATAACTTCATATTTACTCATCTCCAAGACTATCAAATCGCTTGCTGAGATATGTCCTTGGATTTCTAGCAAACAATCCTTTATTATCTCTGGGTCGACACAACACTACCTGTGGGTGTCTTAATCCTTAAGGTTGTGGTTGTCATGGCTATGGGTAGACCAAGCTGCTTAGCCAAGCTGGTAGTGATAAAGGAGTGGGTTGCTCCCGTATCAAACAACACATAAGCTTCATTCCCATTTACTCCTATGCGTCCTGTTACCATAAACATTTATCACTACTTGGTCCTAATCACTCAACAGCTATCTATTCCAGGGTTTCCAGATTTCAACTTTTCCTCTTTCACAGTTTTAAATTTTCCTTTTTAAAACTTGCTAAGAAAACAAAGAACTTTATCTAAAAAGGAACTTGTTACTAACCTGTCACTAAGCCGCCATCTACATCTCGCCTTGGTCCAGTGCGGCCAGCTCCATGCCTTTCCTCATCATCCTCGATCATCCATTGGCCTTCAAAGTTATACAGCCGCATCCCATGCATGGCCGAGCTGCACGGCTTCCACTTGCTACCGGACCTTTGGGTGTTATCATTTCCCGGATTTCCATAAGGCCGGGTAGTCCCACTTTTCCGTTGAGGGCACTCGGAGGTTACGTGGCCCTTTTCCTTGCAAAGGTAGCAGGTTATGCCATCTTCTTTGGGCAAGCATAAACCAGATGACCTGCCTCGCCACAAAAGAAACACTTGCCCTTCAGCTGTGGGCATTGTCTTGGGTAGTGGCTTCCTTTGCACTTCCAACAGAAATGTTGGACTTGGTTTGGTTGAACTTCCCACCAGGTTATCCTTAATCCATGGTAAGGCTTGAATCTTTTCCCTCTATAGCTTGAGCTGGAGGCGTCAAAGTGCCTTTTTCCGAACACTCTTTTGTCCGGTTCAACATACTTTCTCTTCTTGGCCCCTTCAATCAACGGGCCTTCTCAATTACCTCAAGGTAGGTCGGCAATCCAGATTCCTGTATCTTCACCCTTAGGTCTTCATCGAGACCTTCCAAGAATACTTGTTTCTGCAGTTCCTCACTGTTTTTGTATGATTCAGGAGCATACTGCACAGGTGATTGAATTCCGTCTCGTACTGCTCAATCGTTCTGCCTCTTTGTCTCACATGCAGGAAATCTGCACTATACTACCGGAGGCTGGCGGGAATAGTTCCTAGGAACTCTCTAAAGGTCTCCCAGCTAATCGGGGGTGCCAAACTCCTTCGTTTCGATTCCCACCATACCCGTGCATTATACCTCAACATGTAGGTGCCGTACTCGGAGATGTGGTGGAGTCTCGTAAGCTGCAAAGGAGCGCTCAATTTGAGCTAACCAATCCTCGCCTCGTCGGGCTTTCCAAATGCCCCATCAAAGTAGCGATTGCTCTTTATAAAATCGGGGAGGGAACTCCTTTGGTATCCTCTTTGCGGTGGAGGGGGTGGATAACGAGCATTATAAGATTGCTCCTCAGGTGGTATGGGAAACTCCGCTTGCATTCTCCTGTATGGAGGGGGTGGTGGAGGTGGTGGCAAAGATGCGGAATCCCTTAGACTTGGTTCGGGATTTTGGGGTTGGTTCTGGTTTTGGTTCGGATGAATGCAGCAAACATATTTGTTAAATTCCGATTGCATTCATCATTGCTGCTTGGGGATCGGGCTGAGCAGCTTCAGGTATGTTAGCTTGGGGGTGATGGTTGGTTCGCGCTACTAGCCTCACTTGGGAGTGGTTCTTGCTCCCTGTTTCGGTTTCTCCGGTTTCGTCTGTTACATAATGTCTTAATAAGTTTTATTTCTTCTTTAGAGTTTTGCGGTTTATAAAACTTGATTAGGGAATTTGCGAAAATTCTAGGAATAAATTAAAGAACTATAGAATTTACAAAAGATTCCAGAAGATCAGAATTTCAAATTTTCCACAAGGTTCTTAAAGTAGAGAAATCATAATAATCAAAGAAATTTCAAATCAAGTAATGATATGAATGAAAGTATGTTTATGCAATTAAGTACGATGTATGTAGTTCATTACTAAATGCAAATGTATAATATGTATGAAACTCATTCTTGGAATCAACATATACTTCATTGATTTGTTGCGCCGTACAAGAGTTGTTTTTCAAATAAGCTTACAAAATTAGACACAAATCAAATCTTCCGATACTAGCTAATAACGTCTATCTAACAACATCTAAAGACATGGAAAAGAAAAAGACAAGGAAAACAACATACTAAACCATAAAGAGATCCTAAGGCAATTTGGCATCCCGCATTGCCTACTATTCAAAAGAAACCATTGGACTCTATGGGATACTAGATCCTATAGCTTAATCAGAGTCGTCTGATGAGGGGCTGGGGAGTCGTCCTCGACTAGAAGATCCTCCATCATCCTTTCGGATGAATTGACTTAGATAGGCCCTTACGGTTAACCTCCTTCTCCTAATGGGTCGAGCTACTGGCTCCTCCTCTTCTTCCTCCTCTTCTTCTTCCTCTTCTTCTTCCTCTCCTTCTTCTCTCATCTCTTGATCTCCTGCTTGATTTGCTTCCTCTCTATCAACTCCATTGTTGGATTCACTCCTATCTCCCATCTCTCGGTTCACTTCTCTCCCCGCTTCTTCCCACATCCTGTTCCATCTCTCTCGGAATTCACCCATCATATCATCAACTTCATTTGCTCTCTCCACAAGGTCGGGAACTACCGGCTCGGGGGCTATGGCATCAACCTCTGGGGGACGCTCGCCTATCGGGTATATATCCTTCCATATGGTGGGGTCGAATTCTGGTTCTACCCTCCCACTATCGGGTATGTCCAGATCCCTATTGAAGTCCCATAAAATTTGCTCCGGTACTTGATTGGGTTGTTCTGGAGCTATGGCTGGAGGGGTAGGGGATCTAGGTATTTCCTCTTCCATCCAATTCGGGTCCTCCTCTGGATCTTCTTCCTCCTCATATTCCTCCACATTGTTTTCTTCTCCCTCATTATTCTTTCAATTGCATCATCTTCCTCAACAACTGGGGCATTAATCAGATGTACTCCCCCGTTTCCTACTTGTGGGGCTGGAGCTCCTCCTAAAAATGGTACAATATCGAGATATCTAGCTTGCCACAAAAAGTGATTTCTAATATCCGCCAGATTCCAATCCCTATGATCATCAAGGTCATCACGGGCATGCACATAGAGAGGTCCTATACCATGCCAAGTCCCAAAGTCTGGGTGGGTGGGGCTCCCTTCATTCTTTAGAATAAATGTAGCTTCTCTTAGCATAGGTTCTCCAGCATATTCTACCATCACCCTCTCTAGGGTATAAATAGTCTCCATAACTGTCCTTCTCTCTTCTTATTGGATCGTATCTTAATTGATCTATCACAGATATCCATCTTGTATACCTAAGACCTTCTTTCCATAATTTATACATTTCCCTTATTCCTAGGTCGTTGTACCAATGCAAAGTCTTCGCATAATACCCTTAGTCGTAGTCGGTATTCCACCATAGTCTCATTTAGGCTTTTGGTGAAGTTTCTAGCTCTTTCTGGGTTTCACCCAAAGAAACCTACAACAAGAAAACTATTAATTAGCCTAGCTTTTAACTCCAATTTTAACCTAGTCGCTTAATTCTAGGTTCGATTTTAACTCTATTGTCATGCCTAATAACCTAGTGCTCTGATACCAACTTAAACTGTCACGCCCCATAGGGTACCCTAAACGTAACAGTCCACATACATATAAGATTCCCGAATTACCACCTTAGTCTTTCGAGAGTCTCATATAGATGTAAGGCGTACCTTTACAACAATAGAGTACAAGTCCGAATGGAGATAAAAGCTTAATTTGGCATGCATTAGCAGTAGGATATAATTCATGAACATAAATAAATATTACAAATTCTAAGGGGCATTCCCCGCAAAAGAATATTTAACGGTCATTACAGTCATCCAAGTCTTAGAAGTTTTCTATGGAAGTCTAATACAAATTACAACTTCTAGGGAAAACTCCTAGCTTCGGTACCTGTTCAGCCGGGTCACATCGCCTAAGCCACAAATGGGAAAGCTGCAAAAGGAATGGACTGTAGGGACGTAAGCTAACTAGCTTAGTGAGTGTAATCTCCCACAAAACATTTATGTCACAGCAATTCAATCAAGTTATTAATCAAGCAAGTGTATGCATCAAACACATGAGTTCAACATACATATGACCAACCGGAAATCATATGTGGATGGAATTGCGCCCTCCATCCCGGGTTAGCAGATTAACGACTACTGCGGTACTAACAATATGCCGTTTATGGTTCACGGTTAACCTACGATTATTCGATGTCGTTTATGGTTCACGACTAACCTACGATTATTCGATGTCGTTTATGGTTCACGACTAACCTATACAAATGCTAATGCTCCTTCCCTTTATGATATGCACATGTCAAATTTAGCATTAGTTCCAAGTAGTTGATTAAGCCTTTACTAGGCGATCAAACAATTTTTCAGACAATTCCACCATAGCTAACTACACATCCAAAATTTATCACCCGGTTTCGATATTCTTAATTTGAGTTCTCACATCATCATCAATCATATAATTTCCCATTAATCCCCATCATTCATATTCCATTCATTTGGCTACATTCTAGTGAACTACTTTACAAGCACATACATAAATGAATCGAGAAAAAACTCACTCCGCCATTGGTACACCTGTTTCTTAGTAATAATAGTCCGGAGGCAAGGATTCAACGTCCTCGGGTTCACCTAATCATATAAGAAATACCCTAATAAGTATTCTACCAACTTAGAACACTAAAACTCTAAGAAAACTTAGTGAAACCGAACTCGCGTCATTTTCGAAGTTTCGTTTTAAAATGGCCATAACTTGGTCGTTTTAAGTCGGAATTTCGCAAATTTTATACCGATTTCTATCTACTTCGGAAGAGCTTTCTAAATATGAAGTTTAAATCAAGTTTTGAAAATATCTAGCCTCGAATTGAGGGATCAGATCTGTACAGCAGGTACATGGATTCCAAAAATGCGGTTTTCATGAATGCACTTGTGATTCCTAAGTGCAAGATGAAACTAGATGCCAATGGTAATGATTCCCTATCATGTATGTCATGATATGAACTCTAATGAGCCTAAGTTCTTATAGCTCTTTAGTTTAAAGAATTTACATAAACTTTTCTTAGAAAACCACTCATTTTAATGTTTCCAAGTGATTGCTACACTTAGTCACACCTACATATTGCAAGGATTTTCTTTTAGGAAAAGTCTATTTTTCTTAAAGAATTTTGACCTCATATTAGTTATATCCAAGGCTTTATTTCTTTAATAAAATCCACATTTATAAACTTTTAAGTGGGTCATTTGCTATGGGGTTTCCAAAAATCCGAATTTACAAAAGTCCACATTTTCAAGTTGATTCCTTTAGGAAAAATATATTTTGTACTTAATATTTTAAGTATTTATTATCTGTATCCTAAGGACTTCATTTATTTAAGAAAATATCATTTTTGAAGTTGGAAAAATAGTGTTTTCTAACCCTACATCCATTATTACGAATTTTGTCTACATGACTTTTAGCTCAAAACTTCTATGGACTTCATTTCTTGTTTCCAACATTTATCTTTAGTAAAACTCATTTAGACTCATGAAATATATCACCAAACATTATTCTTATAGGCTTCATTTTTCTTGAAAAAGGTATGGTTTAGAAGTTGATAAAGTGTTTTTATCCTAGGTTTCCAAGTCATCCGAATTTACACATAGTTCATATTTGAAAAGTGTTTTCCTTTTGACTTTATTAATTATCTAACCATAGATCTACATATAAAAAGTTATTTACTAAAGACAAAAGCATTAAAGACTATTAATGCACATAAACACAATATAATGATGAGACCTTAAATGCCTACATGAACATGAGTAGTAAAATGATAGATCTATTATTCCATATGCTCAAATGAGTTTTGAAAACATAAAAACTATATTTTTCTAAAGATCTTTGGTTTAAAAACACTTTTTGTTGGAGGAACATAAAGCTTTTGGTATGAAAGCTTCTTTAAAAGTTAGATCTACTTTGTAATGGTTCGGTATTCTTGTCTTGATATCTCATTGTCCCTACCAAAAGATCATGGGGACACTTGGTTGAAATATCCAAGAATTACTTAGCCATAACAAAGATCTAAGGATGGAAAGGGTAAAAGGCTTACTTACTTGAAGTGGAATGGAGATGTAAAGAGGAAATGGAAGTTTTGTGTGTGTGTGGGGGAGCCTCAAAACTTTCGGCCAAGGAGGAAAATGAGAGGGTTTTTTGAGAGCTTCTCACTTTAGAGAGAGAGAGAGGAAATATAGCTTATATATGAAGTGGACTTAGGTTAAAGAAGTGAAAAAAAATTTCAAAAAGAGCATGGAGAGCGGGGGGGAGGGCTTGGAGGCGATGTGGTGATTTGTTCCATTTTGATTTGCCTTTGATTTGATTTTGCATCACTTGTCATAATTTGTAATAAAGTTGAAGGGATAAAAGTTATGGAAGAAAGGAGTTGATTTGAGTGATGGTAAGGGTTGAATTTGTAGAGTGTGCTAATAGGTAGACTAGGTAGTACTTGTGAATAGTGATGAATAGTAGACAAGACAATTTGATTTTCCGGTAGTAAAGAAATACGAATAAAAAGGCTATAACTGTATTTTTCGTAAGCCGGAAAATTATGAAAAATATATTTTCGAAATCCTTATTTTATTTCGGTTCAATTGAGTACTCATAAGTATATTTTTGAAATTCTAGTTCCGGGGGCACGTTTTTCTATAATGGGTCTCAGGATGACCCGGAATTGAAATTTTCCAAAGATCTGATATTTTCTTGGTTTGAAATATAATTAGGAACTATAATCAAATTTAAATTTTCTTATAAAAGTTTCTTAATTGGAAATCGAGGAAAAGCCGGAATTAGGGTTCCTAGTTCTCACTCCAGACTTGAGCTATTCCGGTTTAGGGTTTTGGTTTCCGGTTCTAGGGTTATCTTGGCTACTTGAAAAATCGGGGTTTACAATGCCGAGTTCTACCTACTTGAAAATATATATCCATTTCCAAGGTTATTTTCTACATAAAAGGTTATTTGACTTTCTAAAAGTTACAGTATAGAATAAAAACGAAAATCCCAGCTTTTGAAAAACAATTTTCCTAACTCATCTTTATTAAAAAATCTTTTTAGCAAAATATAGATATATATATAGTTTAAAAATCCTTTGAGTATCTATATAGACTCATATTATATGCAAGATTCTAATGTATTGTCTCAACATTTATTTTTTTCGTAAAATAATTCATCATAAAGTGTTGAAACTTAAATTTAGTAAATCATTTTCTAAGTATTTTGGAGAAACTTTATAATTTCTTTGGTTATTGTAAACAAGATATTCTTATTTTGTTTTCTAATTTATTTTATAAGACTAATAAATTCTTTCTCTTAACTTTGGTCTTTTACAAATTTGCTTCTAATGATAAAAATAAAGTTTTTAAGAATTTTCATTAAGTTTTTGATAACCTATTTTGAGTAATAGATTTATCCTTAAAAGCGGTTTAAAAAATTGAGTCTCTTTCTTCTAATGTTTTTATTTATTAACTCCTTAAATTTTATTTCTAATACTTAGTCTTTTAATTTTCTTTACCGATTTTAGTTGAAAAGGAATCATCTTTTTAGGTTATTGATAAAATCCATTGTTTTTGAACCTATCATATTTATATTCTTTTTATTTCCTTGAAATGTTTCTCATTAAGATACTTGGAAATCCTTTATTTTTTTATGTGGGTTTATAAATTAGAGGGTTGATTTTTATCTTAACTTTGAAAACTTTTTTTTTTTTTTTTTTGCTATTATGGAGTTAGTATAAATCCTACAAGTAAACTTTTTATGAAAATTTTGTTTACCAAAAAAACATTTATGCTAAGTTTGGTAAACTTTACGTGGTTTACTATCAAAGAAAATGTTCATTTTGTTTGTTTAATTTCTTTTATGAAATCATTTTTATTGTTATTTAAGAAAAATCTTGGTAAGTTTGAAAAGAAGTTGTGGAATAATTTTCCTATAGGTTTGCTAACAAAATCTTAATTTAGACATAAAGTTATATATTAAAAGAGTTTAGTTTCATTTTCCTTTATTAAGGAAAAGTCTATTTTAAATTTTTCTTGAGACAATATTATTATGATGATGCATGTACATGAGCATGTAATATGAAAAATGATGAAAATATATAAGAAGCAAATTAATATAAAAAAGATAATAATATTAAGTATCGGGAACCTTAGCTTCATCAAGGTAACCCAGTCAAGTATTGGGAGTCGTAGCTTCATCAAAGCATCTGGGACTTAGTCCCAAAAAGAAAAAGAAAAAAAAAAGAAAGCAGTAATAAGAGCAATGATAGTAATAGAAGCAAGTTAGTAAAAGTTAGTGAGCATTTAGGCTCTAAGAAATATATATAATTTATATAGTAATAATAATATATATATAGTTAGGTTAGAAGCATAATAACAATAATCACAATATTATCATAATAACAAATAATAAAATCAAATTCTTAGCATGTGCAAGAACGAAACATAAACATATTGTTATTCTACAACTATCTTCTCATGAGTTTTAAGAACAACACCATAGTTATGTCAAGTTACATGACATGGGTAAGAAAATATTGGTAGGAGTTTACCTTTGAGTGTTATGTGGTAGGAAGTAGATAATGAATGTGGGATTATGTGGTTAGTGATATGAGATAGTTAGTTTATGTATAGAGAATGATTTTTTGTGAAGAATTGGTTTAAAAGAGTTTTTGTAGAGAGAAATTTTGGAGGGAAGAGTTGTGGAGAGATTTGGTAGAGTTTTGTTATGAAAAATGAAGGTATGAAAGAAGTAAAGGGAGAGGGGGTATTTATAGTTGAAAATGGAGGGAAATTAAGTATAATAAAAAACATTGAAAAAGAAAATAAATTGAGGGAGAGAGGAAGGGTATGGCATCGGTTTTGGGGAAAATAAGAGAGAGAGAGAGTTGATTTTGTTTTATTTTGTAAGAAAATAATTAATATATGAGATATGATTTGATATAAGATGTATTGGAAAGGTAAAAAGTAAGAAAATAGGTGTATAAAGTGGTAAGAATAGGTAGTAAGAAAAAGTAGAGATAGGTGAATAGTAATGAATAATAGAGAAGTACAGTGAATAGTAAACAAGACTAATAAGTTACGGTAGTAAAGAAAATACACATATAATTGTGATATCTGTAATTTTTAGTTACCGAGAAAAATTATGAAACTTATATTTTTGGATTTCTTATATTATTACGAGTCTACGGTATAATTGGAATTTTTTACAATCGGGAGTTTCTAAGCACGATTTTCAAAAACTGATCCCGTTCGAATCCGAAAGACATAAGAAATTGCGCGAATATGATATTTTTATACTTCCTTATATTATTACGAACTATTTAAGCCATTAACTTAATTTCTTTGTCTAGGGTTTGAGAGCACGACATTGCCAGATCTCAACTCTAAGGTTTTGACATAGGTTTTTGTTTACTAGGGTTTTCGGTTGACTTGCGGTTCTAGGGTTCAACTTAAGAATTGTTGTAAAATCTAAGGTTTAGAGTTTTGGGTACATGATAACAATATGGTAGGACATACAACTCTTTATCAAGAGAGCAAGGGGTTTACTTGTAGTGGGACTTGTAAAAAAAATCTTCTACAACTACATCATGTACTGGGAAGAGAGACTTGGTGCTGCATGGAATGCCATAATGGATGGTGAGGTTTTCACACCCTATGCAAAGAAGAAGATGGATTTATGGGCAATAATGTCCAGTTCAGTCAAGTTACTAATTTTAATAGAGGTACTAGATTATTTGAGGTATGCACCAACACTCAACGGGTGAAAGGTTGTTTGAAATGTGGTGATAGAACTCATAAGGTGGACTTTTCGAAACAAACGTGCACATGCAACAAATGGTAAATATATCGACTGCCATGTTCACATCCTATGGCAGGAGTAGTGTAAACCCCCAATTTTTCGTAACTCTTAGAAATAATCTTGGAATTAAAATACCAAATCGAAACCCTAAAAGCCGATCCAAGTTAAAACCAAACCCTAAATAATATCAAATACAAAATTTCATGGCCTTAAGAAAAGGAGAATCTTCACAAACAAAAATAGAAATTCAATAATCGTTCTATCAAAACTCGAACATGAGACAATTCATTTATCTGATCCCTGACACATAAATCGAGATGGAATATCCAAATAATATTCAACAATAAAATTATAGAATGCTAAGCCTTTGGGTTGATTTTGGAATAAAAAAGTTAAATTAATACCGAAAGTCAAATTGAGTCATCACACAACCCTATACTCAATTAAACAAACCCGGTAATTGAAAAATATTAAATAAATCATAAAAATAAAGTAAAACGTAAATTTTGAACCAAAAATGTAAAATAGTCATAAATCCAAAAACTTATAATCTTGCATATAAATCTTAAAGCCAGAATTAAAACCGGATCCCTAAAAGTCAACTAGGCCATCAATAAGCCATAGTGAGATTAGATCCGGCAATCCCACGCTCTTAACACCTAAACAACGATGTTGAGATAATTGTGGATTAAAGTTCGCAATAATATAGGGAAGCTCAAAAATATTAGATTTACTAATTTTTAGTGTATTTCAGATTTGAATGGGATCAGTTTTCGAAAATCGTACCCTGGTACACCGAATAGTAAAAATATTCCGATAACATCGTTAGACTCGTAAAAATATAAGGATTCCAAAAATATTAGTTTTAGAATTTTTTGAAATCTAAAAATATTTGACATAGCTCATTTACGCATATTTTTATTATTACTGGTTTGTCTAGTCTACTATTCTTTACCATTCATCTATTTCTACTTTTTCTTGCATCCTATCCTTACAACCTTATGTACCTATACCTTACACTTTTCATTTCTAATATAACTTTTTACTTAACTTCTCTTATACTTCCTTACTTTTAATTATCAAAATAATTTTATTCTCCCTTCTCTTCTCCCCATGTTGTACCGCCAGGCCCCTTCTCTCTCTCTCTCTCTCTCTCTCTTAATTTCTTTTCTTTTTCAATTTATTTAATTACATCAAAATTCCCTCCATATTTATCTATAAATACCCCATTTCCTCCACTTCTTTCACGCACTCTTTTACCATAACAAAACTCTCCCAAAATCACTCCTCAAATCCTTTCTTTACAATTCCTCTCTACCAGAACTCTCTTCAACCAAGTCTTCCAAAATCCTTCTCTATACATAAACCATTTATTACATATCACTACCTACATAATCCTACATCTATCATCTTCATCCTTCAACATAAACACATTTTAAGTAAACACTTCCTACCATTATTTTTCCAATCATGCAACTTAGCATGGCCATTGTAACGCCCTAATCTAAAAGCGTTATCAGCCTGCCACGTGTCTTTACTAGAATAGACATGCTAAGGCTATATTTTTTGCTAAAATCACAAACATGTATATTCAATATCACCAAATACTCACATATAAGATAACTTTTAAGACTGTTCATATCAAATCAAATGTCCTCATCTCATATATCAGCATAACTAAAATATCAAATCTAAAACATAATAAAGAAATCCTTACATATAAAAGTCTCCAAAAGAAAACTAACTAACTCATAATATGTTTCTTCTTCTGAAATTACTAATAACTAATTTCAATTGTCAGCTGGATGGTCATAACCGCTATCGTCCTCCTATCATCGACAAATACGTCATAACCATCAAGTCATAAATTATAGAATCTTCACCTGTAATTGTAAAAAATAAAGGATTGAGTAAAAAACACCCAATACGCCGAATCAAAAGCACATGCACATGATCACGCAAATCACAATATCACATACAACTTATATTCTAATGCAACAGGCACAAATTAATTATCTTTTTATTACGTTGCAACCAGCACAGTTTGGGAATATTTGGAACTAATTCTAAACCCGGAGTAACTCATGACCGATAAAAACTATAGTATAAACTAGTGTATATATATAGTTGCATTCCACAATTAAGCTGGCAACGACTCCTAATCTACCAAAATCATGTCCAAGTGCAACTCCACTCAGGAAACGTACATAAGGATCATCAGGTTACTAGCGTTAGTATCCCCCCACCATGGTTTCTCTTTACCATGAGTTCTATACTATCTGCAGCCATACACAACCATCACTCAATTCAATTAAAGTCGAATATGAATTAGTCAGATTTAACAACCAGTCCTACAAGCACAAACAAACAAGCATGGTAAGGTCGTAGCTGGATTTGCTTTCAATCCCAATGTTTCCAATAGAAAATTTTAATGGAAAAGGAACCCTAATCTCATAATACTCCTATTTAACAATATATGTCGCAATAAATTTTAATTCTAATAACAATTTTCAAACCCTAACCCTAATTCCATAAATCTAATCGAAGATCAATACAGCTATTATCCTGTTTGCACTTCACATAAACCTTTTTCACAAATTCTCAAAGTTCTTAACGAATCTCCACAAATTCCCTTCACAACATATACACACATATATATACAATCCTCTATGAGCAAAACAACTATGAAAGTTCATAACTTTAAATCCATAGATGAAGAACGGATTCATACTTACTTAGATCTCGCAGATCTTGTTTGCAATAGAAACTCTAATTCGTTCAATCAATTCTCCTGTCACAAATAATATACTATCGCTATAATCACGTTCTATAATCTATCAATCCTAGAAATCACAAGACTAGGATAAAAATCTTATCTTTACTTTGATTTGAAACAGAAATCCTCCAAATCTGATTTAGGGTTTCACTCCTAGATCTTGAATCTCATTCAAATGTATACAAACTGGGATTAGACAAATATAACTAAGGAAAAAATTGAAAAGACCAAGTTTAGACCCATATACCTTAAGTTTGGTTGAGGAAAGAGTGTGGGAAACTCATAGTTATTAAGGTCTATTTATAGAGGAAGCCAGCTTAGGAAAAATGCCAACATAGCTTAGGAAGTACGACGCAAATGACCGGCGTTTAGGCCGGTGGCCTAGCCCTAAGCTTGCGACCTACACTACTACGCCGGTAGCCAAAAGTCTGGCCTGCTTTGCTACTCCAAGCACCACAAGCTTCTTCAATGCGGGCTTCTTTCCAACATAGGCCAACGACCTTTGCTCCTAGGCTGGTGGTCTTAATGCTAGCTTGGCTATTTTTGTTTATCTCTTTGTGTATGACTTCCTTGGGTTCAAATTTATTTGTTCAAGGACAAAAATAATCTTATGAAAAACACTTTATTATGATTTAACCATTCATTATAGATTATTTATCTGTATCTTACATCTCTCTCCTCCTAGAAGAAACTTTTGTCCTCGAAAGTTACCTGATTCATTGAATAGCTCAAGGTGCATGGCTCGCATCTCCTCTTCTAGCTCCCAAGTTGCCTCTTACTTAGTTTGATTTGTCCATTGGACCTTCATGTATTTGATCACATGTCTCCTCAATATTTTTTTCGTATTCAAGATTCTCACGGGCTTTTCTCAAGTGGACAGATTAGCTTGGACTTCTAATGGTTCCAAAGCTACAATTTGATCAAGATCTCGCGCGTATTTCCTCAACATGGATACATGAAACATGTTGTGCACTCCTTCTAGACTCGGTGGCAATACTAGCCTATATGCTATATCTTTAATCCGCTCCAAAATTTCAAATGGTCCAACATATCTAGTGTTCAGCTTTTCTCTCATACCGAATCTGACAACACCCTTTGTTGGTGATATCTTAAGCAATGCGTGCTTCCCTACTTGAAATTCCAGTGGTCTCCTTTTGTTATCTGCATAACTTTTCTATCAGCTTTATGCAGCTTGTAACTTCTGTCTGGTCACCTTAACCTTGTCAACAACATCTTGCACCAATTCAGGTCCTAGAATTTGTCTCTCACTTACTTCGTCCCAATGAATCGATGATTAATACTTTCTTCCATATAAGGCTTCATGTTGTGGCACCCCTATTGACTCTTGATAACTGTTGTTGTAGGCAAATTCCACCAATGGTAGATGTTTATCCCAACTTCCTTTAAAGTCCAAGACACAGGCTCTAAGCATGTCCTTAATAATCTGGATGGTACATTCAGACTGCCCGTCTATTTGTGGGTGATAAGTAGTATTGAAGACCGTTTTAGTACGTAAAGCTTTGTGTAAACATTTCTAGAATTTTTCTACAAATCTAGTGTCTCTGTCCGACACAACGGTTACAGGAACTCCATGTAGTCTCACGATCTCTTTGTTATATAGTTGTGCCAACTAATCCTATCGGTATCCAATCCTGATTAGTATAAAATGGGCTACTTTAGTTAGTCTGTTGACAATTACCCATACCGATCAAACTTTCCTTTAGTCTTGGGTAACATCGTGACAAAGTCTATATTGATGTGTTCCCACTTCCACTATGGTATAAGCAAAGGTTTCAATTTACCACGTAGTCTTCTATGTTCTATGTTTATCACCTAGTAGATGTGACACTTTGATACACATTCAGTGATCTCCTTCTTCATATTATTCCACTAGTATAACTTCAATAAATCCTGATGCATTTTATTGCCCTCGGGATGGATGGCATAACTCAAGTAGTGTAAGCTTCGGAAAATTTCAGTAAATAATTCCAAAATAAATTTCGAAAATAAACTCTAAAAATGACTCCAAATTAAAACTGAACTTCAACTAGCTTAAATCACGAACGAATCCAGAAATTTCTTAATCTTGAGAAAATAAAAATCCTTAAAAATAAAATAAGAACTCAACAGTCTTCAAATTCAAAACCACTACATACGAAAAATTCCATACTTAACTCTGACTTGTAAAATCGGGTAATATAGAACCCAAAAATAAATTATTAAAAAGTAAATAACGATTAACTTTCGAAAATAAAACCCAATTCAATAATTCTGAAAATGTTAAGAGATATTAAGTACTTATAAAAATAAAAATTTAAAATAAATTTCTCAAATTAAATATGTTGTATAAACATAAAACATCTGTCACGCCCTAGAGGGGTATCCTAAACGTAACAGTCCACCACATGCTATATAAGACTCTTAAATTACTATCCGAGCCCTTCGGGAGTCTTGTATAGATGTAAGGCGTCCCTTTACGATAATAGAATACTTTGTTCAATGGAGTTAAGAAGTTTAATATGGCATTCGATAGCCTTAGATGATAAATCAAAACACATACATAAAGTTACTGTCACGCCCCAAAATAGGGCCTAGTAGTATCATCCTTTAGTCATCATACCACGTGTGCACCCGTAATATGAGAACCGTCTTGCAAGTCAGATATTACAAGACTCTATCTTATAATTGTTACATGATGTAATGTAGTCATACTACTATATTATATAAGTACTAAGGATTCCGATTTTCCTTAGTTTGCCAGAACCGTAGAGAATCGGTATCCCCTACCAAATATGAAACTGAGATTAAACCTATAAAATATAAGATATTAATTAATGATACCATTTGCCTAATTTTTCCTTTGAGACCAATATAATCCATGAAACTATCTTCAGCAAGGTCTTTTGAGGTAGCACTCTTCACTCATGCTTAACCCAATCCCAGCTAACGTTATACCTGCATAAAGACTGTTAGAGGGTGAGCAAAACCACACGCTCAGTGAGATGACCTGACAGACCACATATCAAACAATGGAAATCAAGTTTACTTAGCAAACATATGTAATGCCATAATCAAGCATATGAACAATTACAAACCTGGAGAATCCGGAGTCCAAAGCAGGATGGAGATTTACCCCTCTCATCAGGGTTGAAGGAACCAGTAGTACATAGTCTATCCAGAAGAAGCCAAGCATACATGGGAATCTACGATTTCTCGTATTAGGGTTATCACTTTTAATATGATATCTTAACAAACCATCCCATGTACATACCTTTAGCAACTCCCTAAGCATTAGTCATCCAAACAATACCATAAGCGGCGTCCTTCATTTACACTTAGTTCTTATGGTACCAATAGAATCAAAGGTAACTTGCGTTGATTTAATAGCCTTTAGCCTAGGTCAACCAAGCATTATCAAAGTCCGGATGGCCAATACGTAATAGACTACTACGCTTTTAGAGATGCAAATATGCAATATATGCGATGCATGCCCATTTCATTTTATGGTACCAATAGTTTTTAATCAGGTTCAGGACGATAATACAATTACAGACAAACATCAACATGCTCCATACAATTGTCATCATACAAAGAAATTGTTAATTTAATAAGATGTTTTGGCAATCATACATACACCAAGCAGCATGCAATTTACCAACCCCACATGTAATTCAGTTTGATATGTTATTATCAATGCAACTAACTACAAGCACAAACAATATGATAAGGTCAAAGTCCCTCACCTGTGGTCCTCGCTATATTGCTGTAATAAGCTACTAGTAGTCCGAGAACTGATTTATATTCCTATGGAATGAAATAACAGATATTTATTATTTTACTAATCTATTCTTCTATTAATTCCGAAGATAAGATATTTGAAATATCATATTCACCGGATTAGTTTTGGTATAACTTATACTATTATTTACACTAATTCTAATATTAGACATATTTTAGAAATTACGTACTCCTTTCTTTTTATGATCTTACTTACTATATTAATCTAAGCTGAGTTAATTGGAAACTAATCGCCTAATTCAATTACTGAATCTATTTTAATTAGTTACCAAAAATAATATATTTTATTTATATAATATACTAATCTTAGTATTAGTGATACTCATAAAAGTAGCAGTAATACTAGTATCAAAGATAATGGTGATTATATTAGTTTTAATATTACTACTAATAGTAAAAACAGTTTTAATTACAAAAACAATTTAATAGTTTTAGTAACGAAATCAATAATACTAATAACAATAATGATAACAATAATAATAACAATTATAATAATAGTAATAATAATAAATTTCCGAAAATAGATTATATTCCATTACATTAAGAATTATACTAATTGTCTTATATATTATTATTACTAAAGTAATTTTAATCTTATATCCATATTTATTATTATTTCCAAAATAATATTTTCGAAATTCTAAAAATTCTTTTAATAATGTTAAGGATATTAATAATTAGAAATCTATTATGCGGAAATTACTTTAACAAAGTAATTTATATTTCTAAAGAAAATTCTTTTTAGATTAATAATAATAGATTAAATATTTAAATATCCTATATTTAATAAAGTCAGAAAAATAATTTTATTTTTAAATTTAAATAAATAAAAAATAAGTTTCGGGTTTAATATTATTGTATTATAATATTACTATTACTATTCCAGAAAAATAAATAAATAAATGCAGGAAAAAGAATAAACATTCTAAAATTATTTAAATTATTAATTATTATATAATTATGTATACTTAATTTCGTTTTTCTTTTCTTCTGGCCGAGAGGTACACGGGGTCGAGTACGCCCGTACACCGTGTCTGGCAGAGGGTTGCACGGGTTATGTACGCCCGTACACGTTGCTAGCCGAGCGGTCTACGGGTTATGTACGCCCGTACACCGTTGCTGGCCAAGGGTATACGGGTTATGTACGCCCGTACACCAAGCCTGGGCTCATCGGGAAGTACTGTTCGTCGTCTTCAACTTTTGGTTCAAGTCCGATTTCGTATCATTTTACACATCCAAAACCATTCTAATTTTTCATAAGCATTTATACATGATATTTCTATAATATATCAACTCAAAACATCTAAAAACCCATGATTCAAGAATTTCGAATTTGCATGGTGTATTAAGGTTTTCGAATTTACCTTGCTTGGAGCTTTATGTAACCATTTCTGGACTTTTCTTGGTGTTGGTTATGATCCTAATATCATCATAACATCATTTAGAACATTGTTTTAATATAGTTTTGATTTAAAACGAATTTAACGTACCGTAGTTTTTCTTGTCCCAAGCTTTAATGAAGCTTTAATGGAGGACGAATTTGTTGTATTTGTGTGTGTTTTATGGGTTGTTTTGGAGTGTGCTTTATGGTGTATTATTGGCCTTTTGTTGGTTTGCTCATTAGGAGCTCATATTTAAAGAAGAAAGAAGAAGAGACGAAGAAAAAAAGGAGAAGAAGAAGAAGAAGAAGGAGGAGAGGAAATGGAGACGGTGCAGTGTGTGGCTTTTATTTGCGTGTGTTTATGTGTTGCTTATTTTGGATTGAATTGTGTGTGAATATGTAGACTTTTGACTAATCATTAAGCAACTTGGGTGGATTTCGGCTATCACATATCCCAAGCAATTTTTGACCGTAAACTTGGACACTACAACCGCAATTCATGGAACAAATATTATTATACTAATTAGTTGATAATTATTTTAGGTTTGTGGTATATAAAATAAAGAGAAGAAGATGAATTTATAACCAACAATGGTATAAGGAGGGGTAAAATATAAATTGTGAAAAAAAATTAATTTTGCGGGTTTAAGTGATACGTATATTAATACTGATTTAGTAATATTTTTTAGATGAGAAGTTCCATATTCGCGTTATTAAATATCTAAACAATATAGTATACATAGAATTTCTATTAAAGATTTGTATATATGTGTTTAAATTTTCGCTTTTTGGTTGGAACTTAACCGCGTCCAGAGAAGAAGTTCAAATTGGAGAGTGAATTGAAGACGTAAAACGTAACAAAACAAAACAAAGGAAAAAAATGCGAATGAGTTAGGATATTTGAAAATATAAAAACAAAAAGGAGATGATAAATTTATAACCAATAAATATAAATATGTAAGGAGTAGGGGAAAATATAAATTGGTGAATAAAATTAATTTTATGGATCCAAATGACACGTATGATAAGTACTGATTTGTTATATTTTTAGATAAACATTGATATATTAAGATATTAAATATTTCTGAATACGATCGTATACATAGAATCTTTAGTTTAATACTTTTACTTTTATGTTTTTATACCTACTATCCTAAATTATATTTTATTTGTTTAAAAGTTTCGGTCGTGGTATTTTGATAAATTAATAATATATTACCCTTATTTGATTTTTTATAAATTTTTAAGATTTGACATTACATTGAAATCATTTCTATTTATAAATTTATTCTAGACTTTTTATTAGATTAGAAATTTAATTTTAATTTATATTTGTTACTCAGTTCTTTTTACTAATAAATTACTGGATTATATCAGACTTTTAGTTTTTATAGACTCAGAATTATTTAACTTGAATGTTTTAATATATATATATATATATTACATTAAAACTTAAGTTCGTAATATTAAATAGTTTTCTTTATTCTTTATTATGAACTTTTATAGTATCAGTATAAGATTCTTTATTCTAATTTGTTCATACTTAAAAATTTAAATCGCGAAAAATTTGGGAGGATTTATAATATTTTTGTTATGGTTCTTTATGATTCTATATCATATTCTTAATAATTATTATAATTAGATTACGTAAAATTTGGGTGATTACAATTACAAAGTCTAAAGGGGCATTCCCCCGCAAAAGAATTAAGGTCCATTACAGTCATCCAAATTCTTTTGGTTTCTGGAAGTCTAAACAAAACCGAAATAAACTTTAGGAAACGCCTAGCTCCGGTACCTGAGCTATAGCCTGCCTTGGCCTAAGCCAAATGAACTCGTGCTGCAACAAGTAAAAACTAAAGGGCATAAGCTAACCAGCTTAGCGAGTGAAAATTCATATCGCAATGAAGACTAAATTCAGCAAGTGATTATTCAATCAAGTGAAATGCATCAAACACGTGAATTCAACAAACATATGACCATCGAAAATCATATGTGGATGGATTGCGCCTCCATCCCGGGTTAGCAGATTAACGAATCTGCGTATGACGCCGTTAAGCTCACGGTCAACTGAACAATAATTCGTTTTATGGATCACGATTAACCAATATATTCGTTTTATGGATCACGAAAAACCAACAAATGCTAATGCTCCATCCCCATCGTGATATGAATGAGTTCAAATTTATATTGGATGTCTAATAATCAATTAATCCAATTCTTTTAGGTAATCAAGCAGTATTTGCAAACAATCAATTCTAGCTCCTCTCTATAGAAGCAATGAATTATCACCCGGCTTCGATATTCTTTAATTCAACTTCACATATCAACAGTAGACAATTATAATTCCTAACTAACCCCATCATGCATAATCATTTTTATCTTTGCTTAGCAACTAGTGCAACTATCATTACAATCACAAGCACTAATTGAAATTAGAAGTAATACTCACTCAACCATGATATGCCGGTCTCTTAGTAATAATAGTCGGGTGGTAGGGTATCATCGTTCTCGGGATCACTACCAAATAAGAATAACCTAATGAGAATTTCATCACTTAATTAATTCAAAATATGCATCTAAACTAAATAAAATCGTGATTCTCGCTATTTGTGGAAGTTCCAACTTAAAACGGCCATAACTTGGTCATTTTAACTCGAATTTCATAAATTTTATATCGATTTCTATCTACTTCGAAAGATATATCTGTTTCTAATATTAATTCCAAGTTTTGAAAAAATTTAGATCACGGAACAGAGGGATCAGATCTATTCTCTAATTTTTCCATTTCCAAAAAATTGTTTTGCACTTGATCAAAATGTGTTTAGTTGATGATTCATGTGTATTAAAAATATGAATGAGTCCCTAATTGAATGACATGTGATGAGTTCAATATATACATCTTGATGATTTTTGATAATGAAACTCTAAGAATTCCTAATTCTTACAAGGACTCCACAATAATTACTTCTTAAAATCCAATTCTTCTAATTTGGCATTTCATTGGTATTTTATTGGATTTCACTCTTAGAAATTTTTGTATCTAAATAAAATGAGTCTTCAACATCTATACTATTCAAGACCTTCATTTCTACATAAAAATTTACATTTTTCACCTGCTAGTATGTTTTTAAATAGCTTTTCACAAAAATTCGAATTTTGGAAAAAATTCATTTCTTGCATGTTTCCTTTGAGAAAACTTATTTAATGCATCAAAATTTAAAACTTTACTATATCTATTACTTAAGGACTTCCTTTAACACATAAAACATGCAATTTGAACTTGAATACTAGGTGTTTATATTGGCATAATCTCAAATTACGAATTTAACAAATTGAACACTAACTCAAAATTTTCCATGTTAATTCCACTACTTGTTTTACACATTACTCATGTCTAAACTCATTTCAACTTGTAAAATCATTACTTAGAGATACCTATTACTTATACCTTTCATTTTTCATGTAAAATATGAGTTTCAAAGTGGTTTCATGGGTTTTTAAAATAGGTCTTGAAGTTCATCCGAATTTTCCCTTAAACATTTCTAACAAAAACCTTTTCTTTTCAAATTCCTTGTCTTATATTCATAAAGATCTACCAATTAACACATTTAAATATACAAGACTATTCTTTCATGATAATTAATGCATGAAAACACAAACTATTCATATGAACATGAATGTCAAGAAAAACATGATTGTCTAAACACTAGATCTACAACTTATAGTGCATGAAAATGAGTTTAAAGACATGAACATATATTTTTCATGCAAGATCTCTACTTTTATATGCATGAACATAATAATACTTCAACAAAAGTTTGTTAAACACAAGATCTACTCTTGTAATGGCTTGAGATTCATGTATTAATGTTTTTCATCCCTAGCATCTGCTTATTGGGATTTCAAGATAAAAACACATAACAAAGCTTGAAATCATTACCTAAAAGGAGTTTTGGAGAAGAATGGAAGAAGAAATGAACTTGTGAGTGGATGTGTATGTGTGGAGGAGTGTCACGGCACAAGAGGGACAAAGAGAGGGTTTTGCTCTTTGTAAAAATTTGGAATGAGTAAAAATGAGGAGAGAGAGTGAAAATGAGTTTTATATTAAATGAATTAGGGTTTAATTGTATTAAAAAGAAGTGAAAATAAAACAAATAGAGAGAAAAGGGGGAGGGGCGCGCTAGCCACACTAGGAAGAGAGAGAGGGAGAGATTTGAATTTTGTTAAATTTGTAATTTAAGTAATAAAATGTAATAAATGTAATAATTAAGTAGGAAACAAAATTTTCTTGGAAAAGAAAATATAATGAGTAGTTCTAAGAATGTAAGAATAAGGTATGGGTAGTGTGTAGTGTAGTTTGTACTTGTGAATAGTGGTAAATAGTAGACAAGATATCTACTTTACTGGTAGTAAAGAAAATATGGGAAAAAGGCTATAACTATAATTTTTATAGCCCGAAAAATTATAAAATTTATATTTCTGAAATCTTTATAAATTTCGGTTCTAATGAATATTTCGGAATATTTTTTTGAGTTTCTAGTCCCGAGGTTCGTTTTTCCGTAATGGGGCTCGGGAAGGCCCGGAATAGAAAATTTTCCGAAATTAAAACTTTCTAAGGTTTGAATTATACTTTAAAACAATAATTCATATTAATTTATTTTATAAAACTTCTTTTGTTATGAAACAGAAGGAAAGCCGGATTTAGGGTTTCTAAGTTCTCTCACTAAGCTTGAACTAGACGATTTAGAGTTTTGCTTTTTCGGTTCCGGAGTTTACTTGACTACTAAGAATACCGAGGTTTACACAAATGCCTGCCTGAAGTTGTCCAATTAATATTAAGATTTTAAAGAAGAAACCAAGAATCGGTGGTAGTATGACATCCGTTAGCTTGGTGATACTCAGTCAAGTATAAAGTTGAGATCAATAAATTAAGTACAATCGAAGATTCCATAAAACGAAGTAAAATCAACTCATCGAGAATGATCATTTATATGAAGCATAAGCGAGAGATGAATTCATATACAAAGGAATCATAATACATTATTGTTTCAGGGGTGATATAATTTCAATTCCTGACGATATCTCATCCAATGATACTTCAAGAATATCTCTCAAAAGAATTAATTATTTGACGATGTTGCATCAGACTTTCACACTGCAAGCTGTTAAGAAATTAACACACCAAGCAGCATTGCAGCCAAGTTATAGTGTACATGCATTGGAAAAACTTTAGTCATTTGAAAGGTACAGTTAATGCCCAAACACCTTTTGATACTATCTAAAGGACTTTGGTCAGGGGGCAAAATGTAGATGATTGAATTTGATTATAAAAACTTTAAGCCTAGTTTTTATTTGGATTTAATTCTTTGGGCTAATGTGACAAGGTTTAAAGAGTTAGGCCCAATTATATTGGGATGATCATGGGAGTTTTTGGCATAGGAGGCTTAGAGTAGGGCCCATTGGAATTGCCTGCCAATTCCAATTTCTCAAATTGGCTCACACACATTACAATGAAGGCCTTAATGGGCCTGGGTCCACAAAAGAGCCCACATTCATATCCATAATGAAGGGATCATCTTAGCCATTGGTCGTCGGTCTCATCTAACAGACGACATCGACAGTTAGATTTTTATAAATACTCATAGTCCTTACCTCATTTGGATAAGAAAAATCTTGGACAAATACCATCGTGCTGTCGGATTCCCATTTTTGTGAATCAATTACTTGACTCACTCAAGAACGCACACGATATTCGTGGCACTTAGTGAGGTTAATGCTTTTAGTTCTCTCACCTGTCACACGTGTGTTAGAGCCTATTGAGACTGCTTACTCCTCCTCCCTACACGATTCTCTCCTAATCATTCCTTACACGTGTTGTTTCCCTATGTTACGTATAGCGCGATAGTCATGCAGCACGCATGTGATCGTTGCATCCGAAATCATACCCACACATTAGTCATAATTAATTCAACCCCTCTTCTTGATTATAAAAGTAGGACCAACAATTGGTATCAAAGTGGGACTCTTTTATCAAATTGAGTGATCCAAACACATGGTTGAGAACAATATTGTAATCAATTGTGTCCTTTCTTTGATGGTTCAAATTTTCCTTATTGGAAAATGCGTATGGAGACATATATAAAGGCTAATGATTATAATTTTGGCAAGTGATATCCATTGGTGATCATGTGTGTTAATTTCTCTTTAAATAGGTTTTGATGATAACAAAAGTGTGAAAAGATTACTAATGAGTTTAAAAGTGTGTAGTTTAAGTTAAAGAGAAAGAACAAAATGAATAGTATAGGTTACCAAGAAGGGTGCCCAGAAGTTATCACAGAAGGTTATATAAGTGAAAATCAAGAACAAGAGTTTTTAAAAGGTATACAAAGATTATCTAGAAGAGATTTTAGAAGGAATATATTAGAAAAGATAAAGAACAGAAGTTTTAATGATTATATAGACGGTTGTCCAGAAGGTTGTCTACAATTTTTTACAGTAAAATGTTTTACGAACAACTTACGAACAGATCAGTTCAATTTCATTTAAATTGTTTCTGAATCGTCAAAAATTATATTAAACATCTAGCTCCGAGAAAATGAGTATATTTGGGTAATATACTCAGATGTTTCACTAAAGTTGGTTAATATCCACAGGGTTAAATCAAATCATCTTTTTTTCAAGTTTTTAAATAAAGAAAGATCTTTGCAATTTTTTTTAGTTGCTACAATTTTCTCTCTAGCTGATCAGATTAACAGAGCAAGTGAAGATATGAAGTTTTTCAAGTTTATGCAGAGAAGTGATTTCATAAAAGAAAAAGATAATAGCTGCAGATTTCCTATTTTATGGGTTTTTTGAAGATTTGATTACGGAACTTATTTATCTTTACACAATTTTAAACTTTGAGTTTTATCAGATTTAAAAGAGGTTTAAATGAGTTCTTAAAGATAGGAAAAGGAAATTTTTTGAAGATAAGATTCAAGCACCAAGTAATATTCAAATTTTGAATTCAATCAAAAGATAGAGATCAAGATATCATCTAAGATTTTTGTAGAGAACTTATCTAATAACCTACAACAGATACTTTG
Source organism: Combretum micranthum (assembly GCA_024138025.1). Classification (NCBI taxonomy): domain Eukaryota; kingdom Viridiplantae; phylum Streptophyta; class Magnoliopsida; order Myrtales; family Combretaceae; genus Combretum; species Combretum micranthum. Next base: position 5,048,254 of record JAMXBD010000003.1, read on the forward strand.
AACGTTGAAGATTGTTTTTCGAAGATCCCTTTTAAAAGAAAGACATCATGAGACAGAAAAAATTAAGAACAAGTTGATATATAGAAAACTAAACGCTACTGCTCCTATTACATTTTTATGATCTGAATTTATGTACACTTGCTTGCTGCAATTTTTTTATTTGCTGCATCCCTTTGTTTGATAGAAGGAATGTATATGTTGCCTTCTAGCTTATTTTATTTACAAGATTAGTCTTTAATATCAGTTATTAGCTTGAGGAAAGCTATGGCAATCTAGCAATGTACTATCTTGTAAATCTTTTTAATTGGATATAGTGAAACAAACCTATGAGGATTATGGGGTCCTCAACTCGAAGTTGGAAGAGTAGACTGATGCACAAGTTGGAACCATTATACATTATTGATTTAGCTTTTCTTCCCTACTCTATTTAGTTTCCTAAAATTAAAATTTTATTTCATTTGCTTGTTTAACTTGATCCATATGGACGTCCCCTGCTTAAAAAAAAAAAAAAGAGATAAAATGAAATAGATAAATGAATAGTGTGAGGTATTGTTGGTCTTCTTTTTATCAAATTAAGTAACCAGATAACATGGCTGAGAGCAATGTTACAATCAATCGAGTCCTTTTTTTTATGGTTTGGATTTTTCATATTGGCAAAATGCGTATGGAAACATACATTAAGGCTAATGATTTTGATTCATGGTAGGTTATTTCCATAGGAGATGGTTAATCACTTTAAATGGAAATTAGTATAATCACTTGAAATGGAAATTCAACCTTATCAGATTCAAAGAAGGAGATCATTGAGAAGAATAGCAAAGCAAAGAATCTGCTACTGCCCACCATTGCTACATCATAATTCTATTTGATATCTTCTTGTGGAACTACAAAGGAAATCTAGGATACATTATGCGACATACGAAGGAAGCAATACCATCAAAGAGACTAAGATAATGCTTTGGTTCAACAATCAAAGAAACTAGCAAAGATACTTTTAACAGGGTCACAATAATCACCAATGAGCTTACATCACTTGGAAAGAAGCTTCCTGATCTAGATTTTGTAAGGAAAATGCTGAGGATACTACCACCATCTTGGAATGCAATGAAAACAGTCATAGAATACCATGCAAGGAGTTAAAAGTAGTACCAAAGGAATCACATTCAAGGCTAAAGAAGTTGTGGTTAATCAAGCTGAATCTAATGAAAGGCAAAATGATGAAGAATATGACCTAACTCTCAAAGCTTAAAAGCTCAACTGATTTCTCAAAAAGCAAAGAGGTAGAAGTTTAGTACATTTAAGAAAATACTGAATATAAGAGAAATGATGCAAGAAAGACTTACAAGGAAAAAGGAAAAGAAAGAGATCAATGCTATGAGTAAAGTTGAGACATATTAAGTATGAATACCCAACACTCATCAAGAAAATGGAGAAATTCAAGAGTAAAAATAGGCATCACTTGCTATAGGGAGTGACCTAGAGACACAGAGAGTGAGTTAGAACCTATGAGCGAAGATCAAGAAGAAGCAAATCAAGTCTCATGGCCTTAGCCCAGATAAATTTTGAATCTGAAGATGAATATCTGAGCATGATGTTTATGCTAAGATGAAAAAGCTTTTAAAAGCACTAAATAAAGCTAATACTAAAATATCAAAGCTAGATATAGACAATAACACTCTTAAGAATGAGAAAGAAGCTCTTGCTCAAACAAATATGTTATTAGCTTATGAAAATGATAATGAAGCTTTGCATGTTAATATGGAAAATGAGAAAAGAAAATAATACAATTAAGGAAGAATTTGGTTTTTTAGAAGTGAAAATAGATTATTTATCTAATTCAATAAAGAATACATTTAACAAGTTTAATGAAAGTGATAAAAGTTATGTATGCTTATATCTTCACAAAGATCAAGCAATGAAATGTATGATTTTGGTTATGAACATGCATCTACATCAAATGCAAATAAGAAAACAATATTTGTTAAGGATAAAGAAATAGCTAATGCTTAACCGCTATTGAAAAAAAAACAAGGCAAATATAAATACAAAACTTGTAAGTTATACCAAATGGTATAACAGAAGGCCTTATGGAAGGAACATCCATCCAGAGGGTACAATAAAGAAAATTCTACTTGGTATTATCGAAAGTATCCAAGGATGAATAGGTATAATGAGGTAAATAACAGGTATTGGAATAATTATTCCTATGCATATTATTTTTGTAATAAACCTGATCATATAGAAAAAAAATACTA